>CM037876.1:74424995-76924995 GCA_021292165.1 Shinisaurus crocodilurus | reverse complement strand
TAGAAAAACAAAAAGAAATATAGAATTAACCTGATATCTGTAAGACATAATCCTCTTTATTCTGCTTGTGTGTTTATTCTGCTTGCTTCTCACATTATTCGCATCTACCTTCTGCTCTAGGTAGCAGGTCCTTTGGGGCAACTCCTATTTATCATTTAAGGTTTATACTTCATTTAACCCAACAACCTCATTGCTTTTTTGGTTCTTAGCTACCCCTAAATTAAATGCCATTAATGAGAGTTTGGTTAATTAACTTGCCCTTAGAAGAAACTTTACACTGTGGCCTCAATCTAACTAGATGAATAACATGAGTGTAAAAACAATCCACACCAACCTATTTTTTCCCTTTCACCAGCTCCTTAAGCCAGCCCCCAAATTACTTGGAGGCTACAAGCCTATAACCATGTCCCCAGGAGTAAACCCCGTTGAACTCAGTGGGACTTACTTATCAGTAGACATGTATAAAATGGCACTGTTAATTTCCCATGTTAAAAAAGTAGTTTGGGTCACTAATTATGGTAGTGAGAGCATTCATAGAAATTGCTGGAAAAACCGCAAGGTTCATCTAGGTTTGAAACACAGTACCTCTGAATTTTCTATCTCTGTTGCTGTAACTCTGTGATGACTGAGAACAAGCAGTTCTTGCCTATCTTTAAAACTGTGCTTGTATATGAGAGAGCGAAATGCACTCTACATAATTTAACCACAGACCCAGAAAGCAGACTAATTCAGTATCTACAAGTTATTGTTTATTATATGTTTATTTACACACATCAGAATGTGTGCTCTTCTTGCTCAGCAGTCAAAACTTGATACTCTTTCTTTCAGGGCTTCTTCGGAAACAATGTTCAAAAGATGTGGGTGTAGACACACTCATTTTTAAAAGATATATGAACATGTAATATCAGAAGGATAGCACACTGGCCTATTCAGGAAAAATATTTATGTACTGGATTGGAAGCACTTCTGGAAGCTTGCCAACATGCATCTTTTCTGCTAAGAAAAGTTCAATAACTTTTTCACTATATGTATACACATCTTAAGATACAGGTGTAATTGCCATCTGTGTTTCTTAAAATGCGTAAGTGATGAGAAATGATGGTTGCACATTTAACTTATTTACCTATTTTGTTTTGCCTGTTACTAGTTCAATTAAAATATATATTTGTGTATAATTTAGAAAAAAATCCTATTCATGTCTACTCAGAAGCAAGTCCCACTGTGTTCAGTGGGACTTTCTCCCAGATAAATGTACACAGGATTGCAGCCTTAAAGTCTAATAATAGAGTCTGATTTCAACCAATCTGTTAGTATCAAAATCTGGTATCTAATATCTGCTATATTGATTGCTAAAAGCTGTAATAGGCTCTTTTGGGTGCTCTGCTTTGTTTGCTTTTACACCTCTATGTCGTTCTGCAGGCAACATTTAGCACAGTTGCCAAAGAAGAATGCTCAAATTTAGTCATTCATCTTTGTTACTTTATAAAAAGCAAATGTACATCTGGCATGTAGACTGTAGGTCATAAAACTGTGTGAGATTGACATCTTCTGAACTAATCAGCTGGAAATGCATTTTTACAAGCCTCTCCACTCACATCAATCAGGGAAAGAATCTCATTTTCACCAGTCAAGATACAGGGACACACTGTTTGTTATTTTTCTATGAAGTTCATCAGCTATTTGCCCAAGCGAGTGACGGATGGTTATGAATCTGGCTCCCTCTAACTTAGGAAAACATTTTTCATTCTCTCTCAGTATTTATGCAGCTAATGCTTTCTACAAAGTATTCTGTTGCCCTGTGTGTACAATAACAACGGTGAAATGCCTCCACAAAATCATTGGTCTATTATAATCAGGATGAAAAATGGTACCTGTCTCAGATGTTTTAAAAACCATTTCTGATTGAATTAAGAAAAAATATCCAAAGAAAATCACAAAATGTTAAAGTCTACTAAATAATCATTATCAGTACTAGATGACAGTCTTGAATTGAGAATAGCTTAATACACAGTCCAAGGTTTAACAACCTGTCAACAAAAATCTCAACTACAAGCTTTTATAAGAATTGTCATTATACCAGATTGTCCCTATATAAAAACACATGGTTCATTCCCCCTTGAATATTGTGTGTGTGCACTTTTGATCTTCACATTTCAAACAGGATATAACTAGACACTGTTCAGATAAAATGTACAAAATAATCAGGGGCTATAGAAAACCTTTCAAGTAGAAAAGGATAAAAAGATTAAACCTCTTCAGCTAAGGAAGGCGGTAACTAAGGATGAACAACTGAAGCATATATAAAATCTTGAGGGGATTGAAAAAAAATTAACACAAAATATCTGTTTACTTTTTTACATATTGTACAGCAAGCAATGAAATCAAAAGGAAACAATTTATAAGTAAAGAAACATAATTTGTAATATGGCATACAGATTCCTTGCAATAATACATATAAACCTGCCTGGTTTGGACAATGAAGCCAAGCTACGCATGAGCCTTTTGCCTGCACATGCAGCCCCTTCATTCCTCCCTTCATGTGAGCCATGATTAATCCATAGTTAACTGCAATTAACCATAGTTTTTCCTTTTTGTCTGAATTGGTAAACTACGGTTACCAGATTTGGAACAAACAAAGGTAAGATCCTTAGCCATCTTCAAACCACAGTTTATTATTCTGGCTTGCTATGAAGCTGGTAACTGTGGTTTCCCAGTTAGGATAAAATGGGAAACTATGGTTAAATTAAAGAATTTCTAGTTTGATTACTCATGCAGGGAAGGGAGGAGGGAAAGGGCCACATATGTGGGCAAAGGGTTTGTGCATATCTTGACTTAATAAGCCAAGATAGGATTGTTTGAATATGGCCAATTTCATGATGGATTGGCATACTAATAGCTATTAGACTGGATGCTGAAGACATTCATAGATGAAGTCTTTGATAAACTAACAGTGACTGGGAGTGGTGGTTGTAATATCTGTTCTTGGAGAGGACACCAAAAGCATCTGTATTTGGTCACTATCAAAAAATTGACATTGAACTGGAAGGAGCCAGTCAGAAATGCAGTAAATCTGTCCAACATCTTATGCTGACATGAATAAAGGGACATTAAACTAGGAAATGAGTTTATCATTGACCATACATAAAAAGAGCAGCAGAAAAGTGAGTTATTTTTGCAAGTCCTGAATAATGAATTGTGTTTATAAAGGAGAAACAGTCCTTTACTGGATCTTGCCTTTTGCAAAAGTTGTGGCTTTTGTCAGGGCCTCAACAGGCCCTGTCATAAGGCCCCTGTCTTCTCAGAGCCAGTGGTTAGAGTGTCGGGCTGGGACTCAGGAGCTCCGGGTACTAGTCCCCACTCGGCCATGTAGCTCACTGGGTGACTCTGGGCCAGTCACTGACTCTCAGCCTAAACTACCTCACAGGGTTGTTCTGAGGATAAAATGGAGATGAAGCTTATGTAAGCCGTCTTGGGTCCTTGCAGGAAAAAAGACAGGATAGAAATATAATAAATAAATAAAAACATATTCCATTCTCAGACTGGTATCAGAGTCAAAGTCCCTGCTTGGCATCTATCTGATAGGACTGCATCCTCAATGTCATGTATACAGCTCTCCAACCCATGGGGATCTATCCTATAGGACTGCGTCCTCAATGTCATATATACAGCCCACCATTCTATGGGCATCCACCCTATAGAATTGTATCTCCAATGTCACATATTCAGTCCTCCATCCTATGGGCATCTTTCCTTTAGGACTGAATCCTCAGTATTATATATACAGCCCTCTGTCCTATGGGCATCTATCCAATAGGATTGTGTCCATAATGTCATATATACAGTCACATTTACAATCAGTTGTCTCTACCTTCATAAGTTATAAAATAATAAAAAATTAGGAAAGAAATCTGTATAACCTATACTTCTGTACAGTTCATTGTAACTTAACACCTGAACATTCAGAGTTTCTTTGGTATAGCCTTCCTTTCTTTACACTGCTATGCCTAGCATCTATCTAACTTTTACATTCAGGGAGACTAATAACATTAATCTTTTCTGCCATTAGATACTTCTGGCTCTTACAGAGGGTTCATTTGTTTTATGTTTCCACTTGTATTTAGATTGTGACTGGAGCACAGCAGAGTCTTGTAACATTTCTCATAGTTTTCTATCTGCTTGCTGCTGAATGTGTGGGGCAGCCCAGAGCTTAAACAACTCACATAATAGGCATAAAACATCCAAATTTCTCCACAAAATGAAGAATATTTTAAGGGTATGTGTTTAAACACTATTCTAGATCTGAGCAGAGCCAACCTTGTATTCCTGAATCTTAAGCAACTGTATAATCTGTACAGATCTAATGAATCACTGTTAACTGGAAATGTACCTCGGCAACATGTTAAATATGTTGGAAACCGCTTAGGGATTTTTCTTAATATATAACGGTATAGAAATAGTACAAGCAAGCAAACAAACAAACAAACATATGATGAGGCCATTATATGGTAGTGTATTGATTTAAGAAGGAGACAGGGTGTTTAAATAAAAGCCTCACTGGGAAGTACCCAAAGTCAGAGTTTATTCATTTATCATATTTGTATCCTGCTCTTCCTCCGCAGTTTTCAAAGTTTTCCTTACATTTTATACATACAGTAACCCTGAGAAACAGGTTAGGCTGAGAGATAAGGCCTATTCAGGCATGCTCCTCTTTGCATAGTGGGCTAAACTAGGTAGGGGTATGAGGGCGTGCACTTAAACCCCGCCCCCAACATCCCTGTGTGCCCATCTTCCATGTAGACCTTCACACGCTTACATCCCATACTACAATTCTATCAGAAACAAAAGGGGGAACCAAAAGTGCCTAATTCAAGCAAGCGAATCTAGCTGTATACTATACAGACTACATATCAAGTCATATGTATGAAGCATATTATTACAGAATTTTGGAATATATTCTAAAAAACATTCATGCATTTTATGGACTGGAAACACTGAGGTATAAAGGAAAATCAGTGAGACCATAGAAAAGAACTCAAAACCATGCAAAAGAGAATACTCAATTAAATTAGCCATAACAACAAAAATCAAGTGCATCTATAGCAGATAACTTAAAACACATGCAGTATTTCTTTATCACTCATGAAAGAGAATGTCAGCTACAGACTATGTCAAGTTCTAATATGCATAATATTGTGATTTGAACTGAGTATCTAGAAAGCATTTCCCCATTGCATATCCCCCAAACACACATGCATGACCACACACACAGAAAAGAAACATACAGAGCCAACTCTCTTCCTTCTCCCCCTTTCTTTTATACAGGTCTTCCAGGCACCTAATTTGGCAGCTGCCTGCTGTTCTAATCAATCAGATTCCTCCTCATGGGTGCTCCTAATAGGAAATCTTAGGCCTGGAGATAAAGGGTGGGTATGGCAGCACAATTTGAACTTTTCCCAGGTTGTAGGAATGCACTTGCATGCACAGCTTACTTCCTGGTCTCTTCTGCTCCTATATACATGCATGGGTAATGAGAATGCATGCACACACAAACATACAAAAATACATTTTCCAAAAGGGGGAACAGATGCCCACAAACTGGTTGGTCCAGTAGTTTTCTAGCTCATTGGCAATATCCTAGCTATGGTAACCCAACCCATCCACACCAAGAGGTTCAATAAACATCTTCTTTTGTTTTATGTTTGGTACTTCAAAAGTAGCGGGGTTTCTAAGCATCTGGTAGGTCATAATACACTGGCCGAGTTCACACGATCATTGGGAAAAGAAGCCACTGTGGCTTCTTTTCCTGATGATCATGCAAATCCAGCCACTGTATTATTGTAAACCACCCCAAGGGTATTTGCCAGCTGAGGAGTATACAAATCAAATCAAAATGAATGAATGAATGAATGATTGTGGGCTGCATTCTGTATGGTGGGTCCCAATTTGTGCAAGCCTGGGACAGAGAATTATTCAGACTAGTGAGTGAAATAGAAAATAGAGAAAAAAAGAGAAAGTAAAAAAAAATTAGGAAGTGATGGAGTTACTGGCAGTACTGAGAATATTAACTAGAATTGGGATTGGGGCTGGGAGAAAAGAAAGATAAAGAAGCAAACTGTGATGGAAGGCAGGGAAGTAATGCTAGTGCAGTTGCAGAAAAAATCTTGAACATTTTCAGGAACGAGAGAGAAGAATTCAAGAAGCTGGCATCACATAAAGGGATGTTGTGCTAGCAATACACTTAGTGGAATGAGATTGTTCCTGACAATAGACCTGTGGGAAATGTGAAGTTTTTACTACATTGTTTCTCAACATATATTTCCATGTACATCTTGAAAACTTTGCCTGAATGTAGATTTCACAACTATTCTTTGTTGGTATGCAGCATTATTACAAAGCTCACTGAATTACAATATTATGTTTGCCCTTAGATAAAATACTACCACTTGGAACTTAATGCTCACTAATGGATTTTGATGTACACATTTTGCCTGCTGTAACCATCTCTTAAGGATTTGATAGCATACTAAATGAAGGCAATAAATATTGTAGCACATTCCTGCATGTATCTCATCACAGGTAGTAAAAGCTCAGTATCATTCTCACAGCAGTATTTTTTCATCTGATTGGGAAGCCAATAATTTTACAATTTTTTTTTTGCAGTGCAGGAATTTCACTCTCCTACCTCCTTCATTGTCCTTGCTATCAGTACATAAAGTTTCCATGGCGACATCACATCCTGCTCCCCTCCATCCTGGCTGACAAACACAATGCCAGCCATTTTGGTCCAGCGTACATCTTCCATTGCTATTGCACAGGCCAGGGCATCCCTCTGTCAAAAGAGACAAAAAAGGACACTGCATGTAATTTAAATATTACATTAATTTTAAATCTAATCAAAATACAAACAGGGGACACTTACTGGGAACAGGCCTTCAGAACAGCACAAATACTGTAATTGCACATGGAAAGTAACAGCAACATTACCGGGCATTCTAATTCTTAACTAAGTGGCATCTTTGATTGGTCTGACACTTGAGACACCACTTACCTGTGCAGGCAGGAAATATATGCAAGAAACCTCTAAATACCTGCAGGCCAGACAAAATTATGTTTACATTTTCTTTAATGGAGCAGCAGGCAATGTGATCATAGCACACCACACAGCCTCTAAGTAAAACAATAGGGCTTCTGCACGTATAGAACACATAATATTTTGTGTATATGTATTGTTGGTTACTTGATGGTATAGGTTTTGTTAAAATCCATGTAGTTTTAAATAAATCCTTTGACATTCCAAAGTAGGTGCGCTCCTCTGCACTCAATAAAAGTGAACATTAATTTTATCTGGCCTCAGAGTTGCCGTGTATTCATGTGAAATTACAGTGCATTAAATAATTGCACAAAGTATAGGTCAGTTTCAATGACTATACTTTATGCCAAAAGTACATTCCTTTTCACAGAATAAGCAAAGCCCAGGAAATAGTGAAGCAGCTTAGCATCTATTCTAACAAACATTAGGATTCAGGCTGCATACGGATGGGACAGGACCGACAGGATTTCCAACTAAATGTAATAGCTGTGCGGATTTGATTACTTAGGACGGACAAAATGAAATACCATAAGGACCACAATAAAACATTGATAGACTGAACAAAAACACGGTAGTGACGTGCTTCAAGACAGATAGCAGAGAGTGATTTTTGTGTGACAATCTCCCTAAGGCTTTTGTGCTGTTACCTTTATATCCTATCTTGTCTGCTTTTATGGCCAAGGAGGGAAAATTTGGGAAACAATTAAAATTATTTAATATATCCAAGATCTATTTACTTTCCATCTAACAGTACATCAAAAACAGTATCTGTCACTTCCTACTGATGAAAACCTGGCATGCAGCCAACATGACCTATATGAGGATGATGACAGTTTATAGATATATATGTAGAATTCTGGTATTCCTTATCTATGACTGTGGGTAAGACATTCACATAAGCAAGTACAGAAGCAGAATTATAATCAGTGGCTACAAATAAGGTATTTTAGGACAAAGCAGTTCCTTGTAACTCTACACAGCATGAAATATAAATTGTGCCACCACCTTTTAAAGTTTTATCTGTATACTGTCTCTGGGAATTAGAATAGTGTCCTATTCCTGTTGGTTTGCAAATGTGGTTGGAAGAATCTCTTCCTGTTGCTATTAATTAAAGCTTAAATAATTATTAATGTATTCCTTTCTCCACCTATGCAGCACAAATTAAACAACAATTCTATGGGCATCGTTGCCTCTAGTAAAATTAGTACTTACAGAGGGAAGGGAATCATAGTAGCGTCTCATGACAAGGTATAATGAAGTTATAGTTATGGATATCATGTCATCATGCCAGGCTGAGATTAGATTTGGCTGCCTGTTTTTCTTTTGGCACTTTTTGTCATCTGCACATTTTAACTGTATATACAGGCAGTACATTTTACTTCTGAAATACATTTCCTCTGCTTGGTTACATAGGACAGCTTTATCTGTCCTATTGGAAAAGCATTGTGGATAATCTAATGTGATGAAGAGTGACTATACGAAAGCCTGGATATTGCCATGAATATTGCCATACTCTAATGAAAAAAGCACAAATAAGGAATAGAAGAAAGGCAATCTGGAAAAAGGGGAGTATTGGTGATAATTTTTTAAAAAACGTATTTTTTGCCAAACTTCTACCATAACTGAAGATATGAAAATGTTTGCTGTTCAGTGGTTTGTTTTACAAGTAGTTAGTTGTATTAACCTTTCCATCCCAATATTTATCTCCCGTACAATGTATACTGTAATTATTTGATTGCACACAGCTTTTCTTTAAAAATGGAGATAAAAACTTTGAATAAAAGCTCAATAATGAAGCCATTCATTATTTCTCACACATTTAGTAAGCTTCCATAAATTTAAAGAGCTTGTTGTCAAGTTAAATTGCCAGGATCCAAAGCACCATACACAGTATAATGCTTGAGCATGATAACTTTTCAGCTTCCCCTTCCAGTGGCAACCCCCTCGATCTGCCATAAAGCCCCCAAAGTCAGGGAGGCATGAGAGGCTACTGCTGGAAGGAAATACTGAGACCCCTGTACTGAACTGAACTGAGACTTCTTTCTGCCCATGCATGGCGGGGTGTGGTTGGATCCTTGCGAATATTAGTAATTGTTTCATTCATATAAAAGTATTCTTGAGACTATGACATTTTCTTATCCTGTTACAAACATTACATTTTTATTATCATTTTACATTCTAGGACATTCTAGGAATGTCTAGGACATTCCTTCCAGCAACAAAAGCTAGAAGACTTAAAGACCACAAACAGCAAATACATGGCTATCTTCAGTTTTTTATACTATCAAAGCTAATCCACTTACACAGGATATAGTGAAACTTACAAATTGCTTAGTAAAAACGTTAACAGGCAACAAAAACATAAAAAGTCTTCATCTCTTATATCCAAGGCACATGGAAAGTAACATGAATGAAATTTATAATTCATGGAGTACGTACATATAAGAATATGTTGCATTTGCCATGTCTAGTGGGATGATTACTATAATATACACAGAGATACATGGAAGCATGTCAAGGAAGAGCAAATATACAGTACCTTTGACTATCTTATCCAAATAGTGAGCTTGAGAATTAAAAAGAAAAAGAGAACAGACAGACATTTCAGAAGAGTCATGTAGGACAGGAATTGTTCAGAATTCACACACAGAAAGAGCAGTGGTTTACTCAAAAGAGAGTTCTTACATTGCCTGGAAGAAGTATATTTTCCACTGTTTAAAATGTACATGTTTTTTTCCCCTACTGCACGTATATAGTCATGCTGTGATTAAACAGTCATCATTTAAAAATGCATGTTCAGATCCAAAAAATGCCACATTTCAAAGTCTACCATGTCCTTCATTCCTTTCTTGTAGCTGTTTTTGTTATGCCTTGTCTTTATGTAGAGCAAACCTAATCAGAGTCATGAAGAATTCTGGTTTTCAATTCATTTAACACAGTTATATAGTATATGAATGTTACAACTCAGGCCAAATTGGAAGACCATATATTTGCTTTCACTAGGCAGAATCCAATGGGGCGCTTACGCCCACACTAATTCTCTTACACCCCAGCAATTCCATTACGCAAACAGCCCCCACCGCTTGTGCAGTGAAGATTTAGCACTTCCAGTGCAATCCAAAATGAGCGGAAATGCTTGTTTCTGGAAGGAGGCAGGTTGGCGGAGCTTGCATAAGGGAGCTCTGCTGACCTGCTTCCTTCTAGAAACAAGTGTTTCCACTCATTTCAGGGCTTCTCCTAGGAAGTGCTAAATCTTTCTTGTGTAAGTGGTGGGTCCTGCTTACACAACGGAATTGACAGGACCCACCACTTGCAGAATGGAATTGGTGGGGTGGGAAGGAAATGGGGGTGTAAGTGCCCTGTTGGATTCTGCCCCTGGCGATGTATACTTCAGTACATAAGGAGAGCTCTGCTGGATTACACCAAAGGCTTATCTAGTCTAGCATCCTCCCATAGTGGCCAACCAGATGCCTGTGGGAAGCCCACAAACAGGGCAATAGCCATCACCCTCTCCTGCTGTTGTTCCCCAGTAACTGGTATTCGGAGGCATGGTGCTCTGATCCTTGAGGAAGTACATAGCCAGGCTTATTCTTCATGAATCTGTCTAATCTCTTCTTAAAGGTGTCTAGATGTGTCCATCACCAAATCTTGTAGAAGTGAATTCCATAAGTTAACTATGCATTCTGTAAAGTACTACTTTTTTTGTCTGTCCTGAATCTTCATTGGATGACCTCATGTTCTAGTATCTCTCTATCCATTTTCTGCACACCACACATAATTTTACGCACTTCTACCATGTTCCCACTTACTCATATTTTTTTCTAAACGAAAGAGCCCCAAACACTGTAACCTTCCCTTACAGAGGAGCTGCTCCCGATGAGCACGAATCATTTTGGTTGCACTTTTTCTGAAACTTTTCCAGCTCTACAATATCCCTTTCGATGGGTGGTGACCAGTATTGTACACAATTTTATATTCCAGGATTGTATTCCAAGTATGGATGCACCATAGATTTGTATAAATATATAAATATAATTGCATTGCAATATTGTAATTATCCCCAATATAGAATTCACCTTTTCCACAGCAGCTACACACTGGGGCTTGACTTTTTCATTGAGCTGTCCACCATGAAACCAAGATCCCTTGCCTTGTCAGTTACTGCCAACTCAGACCCTATCAGTGTATGTGGTTAGGATTTTTTGCCCCAATGTGCATTACTTAACACTTACTTACACTGAACTGCACCTGTCATTTTAATGCCATTCACCCGATTTGGAGAGATCCTTTTGGAGCTCTTTGCAATCTCTTCTGTTGTCATCTACATTTGGCTACTTCACTGGTCACCCCTAACTCCAGATCATTTATGAACAAGATAAAAAGCACAGATCCTTGGGGGACCCCACTTCTTACCTCCTTACCACTAGTGACATGTGTTTGCTTTGGTGACTCACTCTTTTCAGAAGGGCTGAATTGCTCTGTACCAGCTAAGCCTGCTGACCTATATTAAGATCAGTCCCACAGAGACTGTATTACATAATCTAATATTTGGTTGCAAAAGCTCGAACAATGGGCAACTGTGAATCTGAGGTAAAAGGATGCAGCCTACCAGACAAAGCTGGTACGAAGCACAGCTGGCCTTTCCTTCAAATAGGTAACCAGCAATAAAACCAGGAACATCCTGATAGTGCAAGCCTGAGAACCTAGAGGGAAATGAACCCCATCAATGATGGGACTCCCAATCCCCATCACTTCTTCAAATTGTAATCCTGGTTAATTCTTTGGGCAAAGCCCACTTCATCAGATCATTTTTGCATCTAACTTTCATCCATGAAATCTGATACAACCATAAATGACTAAGTTTTTAAGGTGCCACAAGACACCAAACGTTTTGCTGCAACAGATAAACATGGCTACAGTACGTCTGTAATTTACGATAGCTACATGCAGAAGGTGGAAGTGTGTGACCAAATTACAAAACCAATGATCAAATGAAGGGGGAAATGTAAAAGGATGGGTGTTCGAAGACAGTGGTTAAAATGAGATGGGACTAAGCTGGAAGGAGTAAGTGAGGATGGGAATAAGGATGGGACAGGAAGATGGTTTGATGTTAGAAGGGTGTTAATCTGGCTCCTCTCTCCTCTTTTGTCACCTCTAGGGACTGTGAAAAGCTCACTGGTAATAATTAACAAAAACAGGGAAGAAAATTACAATGGCCAAAGGCAATGCAAACAACATTCCAAAACTAGCAATCATTATTATGGTTCCATAACAAAACAATAAATACACAGGCATGCCACACACAGAAGGGCCAAACAAGATGTTGCATATAAATGCATGCAACAAACCTGAAGGCCCTTTACTCCTCCAGAAAAGGAACTCTGGGAGGGAGTGTTGCAAATGAGGCAAGTGGCAAGGAGAGCAGGCACTTATCTCTTTTTTCAGAATAAACACATCTGGAAAAGCAGCTTAGGGAGAGCACATTATGAAGCTGAGAAACAGCAAGCAGAGAAAGGATTAAGTATCATCCATCACTTCTCCACTTCATAACTCTCCCTTCTGAACAAAATTGAGTTTTACAATCAAAATTCATCCTCCTCTGTTTTGCTAGAAAGAAACCCTGAGCCTTCAAGAAACACAAGTATGCCTCCTTCACAGCCCAGAATTTACTTATGTTCACTTGGCTAAGGATGCTGAAAACAAGTCAAAATTTGAATCCTGTGTTGGTTTAGTACTAATAAGAACTTAAATTACAATACTGGTAGGGCACGATGGGAATTCATTAGGATACACATAAAATTACATAAAAGATTTCCAATACCTTCTGTAATCAAGCAATGTAAGAAACACCAAGTAATTGAGGAATGGAAACAAATATAGCAACGGGAAAAAAATTGTCTTCCTTGTAATTTCTGGCGCAATAAATTGCTAAAGCTAGCAGGAAAATTCTCATTTAGTAGTATGTTTTTAACAACAGGTCTCAATGCAGGCTTTCTAAAATTTAATGCTTTTCATTAGTCTTCCATGAGAGATGTAAGTAGGTATCCTCCTAAGATTATTCATACGCTAACTCATGTAGATATGACAGAATAGCTACAGTCTGCGAAGAAGTATATATTAAATCCATTTATTCCAATCATCTCCTGTTTAAATCAGCATGAACAGCATGCCCAGTGATTTGATGTTCCTTAATTGGTACTCACTGCACTGTTTTATTACTGATTACCCTGTCATAAAGGATTATAGCAGTGACATAATTTTCAATGCAGTATAACAAATTCATATTCATATTAGTTTATTCATACCCTCTATGAGATATTTTTACTTACCATGATATTTCTTGTATAGGGCTAGAATAAAAAAGAACAATACTAACAATCCTGCTTTATGTATAGTTTTTCAAGATGAGTGCCAGGTAATATGTCATACCAAGGCTACAATAATTGACCAAGTATTATAAACTTCTCCATTTTGAAGTGAATATAAATACAAGTTTCAGGCAAGCCTGTAATACAAAACCCAATGGCCAAGTTCATGAAAGGCAAGGCTAGTGAATAAGTGTTAAGGATTGGGGCACAATGCCTGATGCACTGGGGGAATATCAGATTTTGTGTCACTGAAAACTAGGGATGGAGGACAAATTTGTTTTCACTTCCTGAACTAATATGTGAACTAAAACATTGTTATACTTAGATATTCATACCTTCCCGAATTTTGCAATGCAGTTCTCCAATCAGAAAAATGTGTACAAAAATGAATATATTAGGGAAGAATTGCATACAAAAATGTGCATATTAGTAAATAATGTACAAAAATAGTTTATATTAGGGAAAACTGCTTGCAAAAATGTGCATATGAGGCAAAATTGCATATAAAATGCATACATTAGGGGGAAAGCACATGAAATATGCAATTTTTATGCAGACTTAAAAAAAATATATTGATGCAAAAATGGGATAAACTGAACGTAAGGTTGAAAAAAAGAGAAACTAAGCCAAACCAAAATGGACAGATTTGTCCATTTAGACTGAAAACCAACATAGGGTGTTCTGCTGGTACTACTATGTGGGTTGCTGCTGCTGTTTTGGCAGCAGTTATCATCAACTGATGTAATTTACTAACTTACTGAAAACATATTGTATGACACAGAATTAGATGGACAGGAAGAAAAGAATCAGGAGAATTGTCAGAGCATTTTAGCAACCCCACACCACAGTCACTTATACGGGTGCAATCCAACATGCCTAATGTTGCATAGCAACCAGTTCTACATAGATACAACCGAGTAATAGCATAGTAGCATGGATTTCCTCCATTTGCAAAGCACAATGATGCTGCTACAGCTTGCCAGCACAGGCTACTCTGTGTACCGCTTCTCTGTATATATATCTTACACATAACTATGGAACTGAAATGCCCATGTCTGGCATGCATTTAGAGTTAGGTTTATGATCAAGCATTAATAAAACATTATGCCAGCTTTCCCAATCTGGTGCCCTCAGATGTTTTGTACTACAATTCCCAGTATTCCTGACTACTCACCATGCTGGCTGGGGCTAATGGGAGTCAAAGTCATAGAATCATAGGATAGTAGAGTTGGAAGGGGCCTATAAGGCCACTGAGTCCAACCCCCTGCTCAATGCAGGAATCAGTTAAAGCATTCCTGACAAATGGCTGTTCAGCCACATCTTGAATGCCTCCAGTGTGGGAGAGCCCACAACCTTCTTAGATCCTTGGTTCCATTGCTATATTGCTCTAACAGTCAGGAAGTTTTTCCTGATGTTCAGACGGAATCTGGCTTTCTGTAACTTGACTTTCTGTAACCATTATTCCGTGTCCTGCACTCTGGAATGGTCGAGAAGAGATCCTGGCCCTCCTCTGTGTGGCAACCTTCCAAGTACTTGAAGAGCGCTATCATATCTCCCCTCAGTCTTCTCGTCTGAAGGCGAAACATGCCCAGTTCCTTCAGTCTCTCCTCATAGGACTTTGTTTCCAGTCCCCTGATCATCCTTGTTGCCCTTCTCTGAATCCTTTCCAGTTTGTCTGCATCCTTCTTAAAGTGTAGTGCCCAGAACTAGACGCAGTACTCAAGATGAAGCCTAACCAGTGCTGAGTAGAGGGAAACTAGTACTTCATATGATTTGGAAGCTATACTTCTATTAATGCAGTCCAAAATAGCATTTACTTTTTTTGCAGCCACATCACATTGCTGGCTCATATTCAGCTTGTGATCTGCAACAATTCCAAGATCCTTCTCACTTGTAGTATTGTTGAGCCAAATATCCCCCATCCTGTAACTGTGCATTTGGTTTCTTTTTGCTAGGTGCAGCACTTGGCATTTATCCCTATTAAATTTCATTCTGTTGTTTTCGGCCCAAAGCCTATCGAGATCGCTTTGAATTTTGTTTCCGTCTTCCAGGGTACTAGCTATTCCACACCAATTTTGTGTCATCTGCAAATTTGATAAGCATTCCCTGCACCTCCTCATCCAAGTCATTAATACAAATGTTGAAGAGCACTGGGCCCAGGACCAAGCCCTGCGGTACCTTGCTCGTTATCTTTCCCCAATTTGAGAAGGTACCATTGATAAGCACTCTTTGAATCTGATTCTTTAGCTAACGGTGGATCCACCAGACAGTTGTTCCATCTAGCCCACTTTTAGCTACTTTGCTAATCAGGATATCATGGGGCACTTTGTCGAAAGCTTTGCTGAAGTCAAGATATATTATGTCTACAGCATTCCCACTGTCCACAAGGGAGGCTTCCCGATCAAAAAATGAGATCAGAATAGTGGGGCAGGATTTGTTTTTGACAAATCCATGTTGGCTTCTAGTAATAACTGTATTGTTTTCAAGGTACTTGCAGACTGACTGCTATATAATCTACTCCAGAATCCCAAACATCTGGAGGCCACTAAATTGGGGTAGGCTGCATTATGCAAAACTAATGACTACCTTTCCTTTCTCCTTGTATTACCCTTACAATAAGTGCATTACCGTGCACGATGGAGGGACAATACAAGAATTCCTAGGACATCGAATTAATATATTTATTACGGTCAATGACCTGCACCCAATAATAAAACAGTATCAGACATCCTTCTGACAATTCTGCCTAATGTTCAAAGCCACCTGTGGTCTGGATTCATAGCATATGTAGCTACGAATCATAAAACCAACTACCATAAAGGAAGAAAAAGAAACACAAGAAGAAAATCTTCTTCCAAAAGAACCAACACAGTGACTGGGTTCATACGACCATGAAAACAACGCCCATTGTTAGTTGTTTTTCATTGTTGGTTGTTTTCATGGTCGTATGAACCCAGTCATGTTAATTTACCATGATACAATTTGCACAACAAAACTATGATAGAAAACAACGATATGATCTACAGTTTTCTCATCGTATCTTTGTTTTTCTGACCATGTGAACCCAGGATATTGCTACTATCGTTGTTTTCAACCAAAAACCATAGAGCCCTATGGCCAGAGGGGAGAATCCCAGTCCTCTCTAATTCACTTCTCTATTCTCCAAACTCTGCCTAGCAACACATTCGTCGACAGCTCCATCGATTTTACCGGCCATCGTAAAGTAACTGTCCCCATGATGATGATGGTGATTGCTGCTGTTGTCATTATTATTATTGTACCATCAATGTGCATGGTGCTTTACTGAGTATAAGAGAGCAGTTCCCTGCCCCAAAGAGCTTATAATCTAAAATGTAATACAGAGGCGACAACAAATGGTAGGAAGAGGTAAACCGGGGAAGAATATGCAATTATTTCAGTCTAAAATAACTTTCAGCCTACTTTCCCCACATTGCGCAGGAAACTCCTTGTTTTAAAGATCTCCCTCCCACTTTAAAAATGGATCCATCCATGGTGGCTTTGTTCCCATTAGTAGTTTGCCAAAGAAATAATAATATTTAACATTTAGATATCTCTGAGTGAGTATGCAAAGTGGTTCACAGGTCCACCATGCAAGCTCCTATTTTCTCCACTCAGAAAAAAAACATGTGGGCTTGACTATACTTTATTAAAAACAACAACAATAACAACACTGTGCTTGAACAATAATGCCAAAATGGAATGATGATGTTTGTTGCTGCTATTTGAGGTAGTTGGGATTTTTTCTTCCTTCCTCTTGAAGAGGGTGTGTTTTCTGCTTAAAATTTAATTTGTTTACATTTCTAATGCATTAAAAACACACACACACACACACACACAATCCAAAATCCCTGCAGAATAATCATAATCATTACTGTAGAGAGCTTTCCACGAGGTACACAGGTAGAGCCAAGTAAAATTTACCAGTTACCACTGCTCTGAAAACAGAGTAACAGTGCAATTCTATGCACGTGTACTCAGAAGTAAGTGCTATTACGTTCAATGGGACTTACTCACAGGGAAGTATGTACAGTATTCGGGGGGGGGGTTCAGTGCTTGCAGGGCAATCCCTTTCTTTTGGTTTAAAAATTGTCAGCCTCCACCTCCTTCTCTTTTTTGGCACGGGCATGCGCGTGCGTGCGCGCGCACACACACACACACACCCTAGCGTCTGTTCCAGTTGGAGGGTATGGAAGTATTGCTAAGGTGACGGGGGGAGGGGGTGTGGGCTGCTTTACATTCATTCATGCTGCCGCTTCCCTGGGACAGGGAATGGCGTGCAATGAACACTGGGATACCTGACGTGAGCAGGAGGACCCACAGGGTGCTTATGAAAATAATGCTGGCATAGGGAAAGACCATGAAGAGGGAAAACAAACAAAACCGGGATGACCATATGAACCCAGTCAATTTTTCCTGCCTGTTTTTCCCCCTGCCATGGTAGAACAAGAAGTGTCGTGTGAACTCGCCCAGTATGGGCACAAAAGAATGGCCTGCTTCAATTAGAGTGGACACCCATGAATATGTCTTTCCAGTGTAAACTAAAAAAGTGTGAACCCATTCACAGGACCAGGAAGCCAATGGCTGCATACCATAATATGACTACAGTGTCACTTTGTGGTTTTATATATATATATATATATATATATGTGTGTGTGTGTGTGTGTGTGTGTGTGTGTGTGTCCGTAGCAGCACTTCGGCTTAGTTATGCCATCTCTCATAACCTCCATGCAGACTTTCAGGGAAATAATGGGTCTCCATTAATTGTCATTAATGTCAATTGCTATAAATTCATTCATATAATATCTTTCATTTCTCATGCAATGAGAATTTGACAGATGGCTTTTCTGTTTTCCCCAGTCTATTCTTTTATTATCAAAATACTGTCATTTTCTAAACTGTTCAAAGTTCTGTGCTGACAGAGTCCTTTGTTTTTCCTACAGAGAATGCTTACTCTTCACTTTCTAATTCTGCAGCAGTAAGAATAATTCTGAATTTGAACCTACAATTGTAATAGATTGCACTTTTTCTTGCATAGTTTGTAGAGTGCCAGACCAGCTGTATTCTTCGAACAGTTTGTCCTCTCATATATCTATCAATCTCCTGTGCAATAGCAATACTAACTTCAATGACTTCACAGCACATCTATAATGTTAAACTTTAAGAACGTTTTTTTACCACTTGTGTAAAGTTCTGTGTTCCACATTTGTATCTGGTAAAACATTGTTATATTTCACGTATGATTAGAGACTGTTAATGAACTATTAACAGAAATGGGGTGATTTGGAATTCTTAACTGCTAATTATCAATATAAAGGACACAGCTTACTGTGTGCCTTCTTAAAACCATGTATGTCAATTGTATGTACATGATTTTCAGGGATGGGGACTCGGACTCGAGGACTCGACTCGTGAGTCGGACTGAGTCCCCCCTCTGACTCGACTCGGACTCGAGTCCCAATATTTTTAATGGGACTCGAGACTTGACTCAGGACTCGAGACCAAGGACTCGTCAACATCCCTGCTTGATGCCACCTGCAGGTGCTGCCTGGACCCAGTTGCAGTAACAATCCAAGTTTATTTTTTAAAATCATTTTCCTAAAATGCAACCTTTCAGACATTTTGGGTTTGGCTGCCTCTGCCTGCCTGTTTGGGGTTCCCAGCCTCCTCTGCCTGCCTGGTCTCTTCTTAACCAGTTCCACAATTTGAATTGTCCAAGACTAAGGCCTCTGCCTGCCTGCTTTGGGGTTCCCCGCCTCCTCTGCCTGCCTGGTTATTTTGGGTTTGTCTGCCTGGTCTGTTCTTGTCAAAATCGGTGGCAGAGTTTTGAGATAAAAAGGCACACTTGTGCCTAGAATTTATTTAAGCCACACATCTGAAGTAGCCTTATTTTGTTGGGGAAAACCCCCATTGATTTTAATAGGGACTCGTGGAGTCAGCTTTGGGAGTGACTCAGGATTTGGGACTCGTGAGTCACCATTTTGGACCAAGGACTTGGACTCGGACTCGAGTCTAAAGACTCGTGACTCGACTCGTGACTCGAGACCAAGGACTCTTCAACATCCCTGATGATTTCACAACACAGAACACCTGTCTTATTTGTAGTGTACACACCCATTTAAAACAAACACATTAAACCAGTTTGTCACTCAGACTTATGCCACATTTACTCTTTTTAAATTAACATGCAGGATGTGATTATTCTTTAAAGAACAGGTGCTCCAAAATCTCTGGCAGCTTCATCTTACAAAATAAAACTAGTATCAAACAACAGGTTGCCTTAGGAAGATGCCCCAAGCTGACTTGCTCCTAAGGCAGTAGTTCCTCATAACCCTAAATTCTTTTTATAGCTTTCATTAGCTTTATAGCTTTCTGGCTGAGTGCATTACTTCAAATAGTCCTGCTGCAGCCATATCCTTCAAGAACTGCTCTAGTCATCTAGCCATGTTGTCTTGTCCACAACTTGACAGGTGCAGCTTTTGTGTACTCCCAATAGCCCACTTGACTTTGCCTCCCAGCTGACAGATACACTAGCAACAGGCTTCAAGAAACCCAGACTACTCTGCTACTAAAAATTTCCCAATCACTTTGCACCCAGCCCCACAAATCCTAAGGTCAATTCATTCAACCATTTTAACTCTCTTGCGAGAACCATCAAACTCAGGCAAGTCCTAATTTGCAGCTGTTCATGTCTCCTTAATGTAGCCTTCTCATATATTGAGAAGCATGGGGCTAGTGACATGCTTATTGTCCATTTCTGTTTGAGATTGGGTTAATATACATACATACATACATATGCTTCCAGCCAGGAAAAAGTAGCACAAATGCCTATCTCTATCTCTTATCTGAATGCTTAATGACACTGATTCACATACATGCCACTAACATTTAACCACATACATATGTATACAAATATTAATTTTGGACAGAGCAATAATTGTTTCCACACTATAACAATTAAACAGCTGTAATGCCTCTCATGAGTTAAGTGATCAAGCTGCAGGCAAGTTCTAAAAACAGATGGTCTTACCCACCCATACTTAATGTTACAGATTTCTTTTAAAAGGGATGTTGACAAATCAGAATGCAGCAGAATTGTAATGCAAGTTTTCTAATCTGCAATGTAAATTACTCGAACAATAATCTTATATATGTAAAGAAAAATTATGAAGCTTTTAAAATGGAGAAACCAATACAACACTTGGATATAGTACATTCCCATCAACCTAATTATTTGCCAATTCCATTCAGCTAAAAGCATTTAATGGGAAAGCAGCTGGTGAAACATTCACTTTTATAGGGTTCACATCACTATTATTTAATTTACCCACAATATGTGTCAGTTACATTGCAAAAACAATTGCCCATCACAAACAATATCCCAACTGTCCATAGTTGCACAGTTGGGTATAAGTCAGTGAAAGTTACACACACCTAAGCTTAAGCATATAACTATGTATTTAGTTGTATTGATTTCAGTGAGACTGCAGCTCACCTCAGATTGCATCCCATAATTATTTTAGAGCAAGCTTTTAATTTAGGTTATTCTAAAATACGAAAGCACAAAAGAGACAGAAACCAGTAAACAGGAACGCCTAAATCCAGTGATTGCTGAAACACGCAGGACTTCCAATATACAGATGAAGTTACTATATATGCAAATGTATCTGCATTCACTTCAATGAAGAAACTCAATCTACATGCACTCACTGGAATAAAAACACAGACTGGGTCCATTCGCTGAAATGAATGGGGATGCTCCACACTTTACAGCATACTTGGAATTCTACATTGTAGCATCTATCAGGAAGTTTTGTTAAGCCAGTTTTAGTGCCTGACCCTCAATTCTACCTGGAGAAGCAAGCTGTGGTTTTGAACCAAACTTATACAGAAGTATCTCTACAGGTTGGACCCAGATATAGGTGCATGCAACTGTGCTGGTGGAAGCAGACATCCCCACCCCCTCCCCATGGCAGTCCCCTGAAAATCCTACTCAGAGGGATGGGGGAACCATGAGCACATAGGTTTGCAGTCCACATACATTTAAATCCAGGGGTAATTAGTAGGCTAAGGAACAGAGTTATATGCCTGCCCACTCCCCCTGTGTAGGACAGCCCCCCTCAGGGGAATGGACAGACCCCTCCCTTGGAAGGCTATAGGGGTTCAGCATGCCTAAGGGTACCAGTGAGCATGGCTTCATTCAGACAGGGCAGGCACAATGTGTCCAACTCAGAGAGCATGTAAATTTGCTTGAAGGCTCCACTGTATCAAACTAAGGGATATTCCAACCTATGCAAAGCTGGGTCCTCTCACTAGTAAATAAATAAAATGATGCTAGAGTCCAGATGCATTAGTAGTAAGGGTCTTGATCCATCACTGACACCATCATCCCACTCCCCATTGTCTTCTGAAATGATGTATGCAGCTGAGCTCTGGGCCTGAGAACATGAAGGTGTTCTGCTCTCCCTTTCCCAACATGTGCTCACTAGGGTCAACCCCCTGTGCACACAGCTATCCACATGGAAAAATGTGAAAAGCTTGCAGTGCTCTTGGGATGTAACATTGGACAATGGACAAGCTTGTTCTCAATGTTGGAAAGGAAGCACGTCTAATGCATGGAGTGTATGAGGATTGTATTAATTAGTAACAAAGCTCTAACAACATGCAAGCCACATTGGGTATAGCCCAAAGCTCTAACAATGTGCAAGCTACATTGCACAGGAAAGCATCTGATGCAACTGGACTGTGAACTGCTGCTCTAAGTTTCCACAGAGAACTTCTATTAGTTTTTTAATGTTTAATTTCTTTCCTTCTCATTTTCAATTAGCCTCTCTATTTGTATTCAGGATGGCACATATTAAGAAGCCCCCCAAAATCCCATCTCTCCAATTTAAGGAAAGGTAGTCCTTTGAGGTGTTCTCTACTAATAGTGCTTTAAACACCAACTTGTTTATTGAGCTACATTGATTTTCATGTATATGCAGGCAATTCAAATGGAAATCTGACCTAGGGGAAATCCTAATTCCTTTAAACTACAAAAGACCAGCGATTTCTTTTTATTCCAGTTCTTTTGGAAAGCAGGATCATTAATGATAACGAAGACATACTTTATTCAGAAAAAATGTAGGCATGCTGGTCAGCACACTTCTATTAAACACTAAGGTTGTTGTGGGGTTAGGAAGCCAGTCAGTGAAAAATTGAAAATGAAACACTAACAGCTGGGGAATTCACTGTTAAACACTATGGAAAAGACTGAAACATTTAGGAGTCTGGATAGAATTTCAGTCTGGCACCTTTTATATAGTCTTGTCAGACAGCATGATTGTGCTGCTAGTGTTTGTGCTCACACTCTATTGGTGTATGTATTCCTCCATTGTTTCATTTCATTTATAGAGTGTCACTAATTGTACACGGTAAAATATGAGTCTCAACCCTGTCTGTTTCTTTTGAACTATGTAACGTACCCACAGACTCTTTCAGAAATATAGGTACTCCCTCTGGACAACTGTTGTAGACTCCTTTCTATTTCTAGTGGACAGTGATTGCAAACTTACTTGGAATGCCATAAGGGCCAGGTGCAATAAGCTTTTGTTTTATTGTCCTTCCGAAAACAGAAGGCTATACTCTGCGCCATTCACCTTTTCCTAAAATTATTCTATCTGTACTGACATAAGGTTTGATCTAAGAGACTCCACCCAAATCACTGTGATGTTTAAAACTTGGCAAAACTTTTTTTTATCAATCCAAAACGCAATTTTCTTTTTTCAAAAATGCAATAAATTCATGGGTTTGAAATACAAATAGGGGAAAGGTCATACACCTGCCTTCCCAATGGTGAGGGAAAAACCTGTTTGTGCCTAAAACATTGGAAAAATTGCACAAGAACAGTTCATCCATCCATATAGAACTATAATCCTTGTAGTACTGCCAAGGTCAGTGAGGCTGACAGGAGTGATCTTCTGAGTTTTTACTAACTGGCAAGCTAAAGCTTACTATGATGAGTAGGCTTTGTCTTCCAGATCCATTTTGCCATAGGTATTTTTTTAAGGGAGAAGGCAATATGGAGACAAAACTGAAAAATTACTGTGACAATTCTTCCTTCATTTCTGCTCTTTGTAATGCTTAATGACTATTCATGGATGCAACTTAATCAGAGATCAACATTTATTTGGTCATAGATCAATTCCTGAAAAGAAACATCAACAGAGTTCTAGGAAAGATAATAACCTTTTACATCATGTGACTAAACAAAGGCATCTTTCTTTTATATCCATATGATATTCAGGATGTAAAGAAAAAAAGAGCCATACACTATAAAAAATACAGGACTTCTGTTTTTGCTTGTAAAAAATACAACTATGAATGGAATTGCTGAAGTCAGCAAATTCCTCAATTTGTCAATACTGAAATAGAAGCTTTGTGAAAATCTTAAATAATTCATAGTGCTTTCTAACAAAACACAACAAAAATAATTTCAGGGTGCTAGAATTCCTGGCAACCAAGTTTCAGCTTTTATTTTTATGTACAATGTTTCTATAGTTTCTTTTTTGTTAATAAAGTTAAAATGAGATGTACTATTACCAGCTAAAAATAGAAAAGACTGTAGCAATGAACTGATTTATCGAAAGATTATGAAGAGTACAAAATTAGTATCCTCTTCTATTGGAATCAGGAAGGTATGTACAAAGAAAACTGAGAAAAATGTACAGGGAAATTCTTGCCCCTCCTATCTGGGGCAAGCTATTCATAAAGGATTGATGACCAATTATATAATCATTTCCTTTTTTAAAATATCAATTCCTTTACACACACTGACAAGTGGAAATATTCTGTTTGAAGAAACAAGCTTCAAAGTGCTACAATTCTAATTCAGATAAGGGGAGTAGCTCTGGCTTTTAAAGTTCAGTATTAAAGTTGGATATTTAAGCACAGTTAGCTTACCAATCGTGCAGTGCTCGCCATTCCAGCCTTGGCTGCATTCACATTTCCCATCTTTACATGTCCCATGTTCAGCACATCGAGGGTGGCATGCTCTTTGATTGCAGGATGAGCCAGTCCAGCCTTCTTCACAACGGCATGTTCCACCCATGCAGACACCATGTGTGCCACAATCAACAGAACAGATTTCTGTATTAGAAATAAACAGCAAGAGGAAGGTGAATGGGGTGGGGTGGGGTGGGGTGGGAGGAGGAGGAGAAAGAATGCAATAATTAGGCAAGCTCCAAATGCAAGCTATATAGAGAGAAAATCAAACTCTTTGAAAATTAAATCAAATAATTTATTTTAGGGAAGTTCTCAAGAGGATAGGGAATCTACATCTTTGGCAATGCTTGATTAGTTGCCCAGCAGACCTAGTGACATCTGTCTACAGCTTTTCTTCAGTTAGCTTTGAGTAATTTCAAATTACATTTTTCTGATCACATATTTCTTTAAAGTGGCCTGTTATTATGCACGCTTATAAACTTATGAGGATTTATAGAATATTCTTAGTGAACAGTGTAATCATGTGCTCTGGAGGCTAGAGGAAAGGAAGTATAGTAGAAATACAAATTGTTCCAAACTGTAGAAAAATAAAGACACTACAATGTAATTTTAATATTTTATTTTCCCCAGTATAAAATCTGAAGCCTTCCATCAGAGGACTCAGATCATATATCTCTTTTGTCTATTTCAGTTCTATGATCTCTATGATACTTTTGATATAAGTATCATTGTCAATGATGCATTTTATGTAGCCTCTTCTATTGAGATGAAGTCTTTCCTCTGGAAACCACCCCTACCCTCTCCTGAAGTTCCCAGAGAA
Organism: Shinisaurus crocodilurus; assembly: GCA_021292165.1. Classification (NCBI taxonomy): domain Eukaryota; kingdom Metazoa; phylum Chordata; class Lepidosauria; order Squamata; family Shinisauridae; genus Shinisaurus; species Shinisaurus crocodilurus. The sequence goes on along the minus strand of CM037876.1, from coordinate 76,899,716 downwards.
GGCTGCCAGCTCCTATCTCTGCAAGGTTGAAATTGCAGCTGGATGGGAGAGACAACTCAACTCCCACCTGCTTTCTTCTGAGAACTCTGACAGTGATGGTCTTGACATACCACAGACTAACTAGGCCTCAAACCCTTCCAAACTACTGCTGACCAGGGATGGGGACTCAGACTCGGGGACTCGACTCATGAGTCGGACTGAGTCCCCCCTCTGACTCATTCTTTAAAAAAATATTATTATTAAAAATATGAGTCTTCCTCTCTAAGCAACTCCCGCTGCCAAACCTGCACGTGGAGTGTGCATGCTTGTTCCCTATCCCCAACAGCCAGTTTCTTTCATCCCTCCTATAATAGCTTTCCTCTCTTATCCTCTTCCCCTTTATTCCCAGTTCTTTAAAAAAATATTATTATTAAAAATATGAGTCTTCCTCTCTAAGCAACTCCCGCTGCCAAACCTGCACGTGGAGTGTGCATGCTGCCGTCATGGTGCATGGTGGTCAAGCAAAGGGGCACTGGGTAATCTGCAGCACTGAGACCCACTTGAAAGCGGCTTGAGACCCACTGGTGAGTCCCAGTACACAGTTTGAGAAACACTGATCTACGGTATTCAGTTTCTTGTTTGGGTTCCTATGAAAATTAAGTGTAATTGCAGGAATAATAAAGGGTTTTCTAGGCTACATAATATACTTTGTTCTTAAAAGTAATACAAGGAGTGAAATAGCATTCCAATCTATTTGCATTAATCTTTCCTTCTTTTTTCTTTCTTTCATTCTTTTCCTCCTCCTCCTCCTCCTTTTTTTTTTTTAAACAAAAGAGAATATAGTTTTCTGTGAAGCTAATATCAGGAGGAAAACACAATGTAACATAGCCTAAGGGATATAGCTTAAGTCTCTTAGAACAAAGCTAGCACAGCCATATGCTGGTTCATAAGCCTATTATACAACTCCAGTTTCCTTATAAAAGAACAGCAATCCTGAAAATAAAGATGAGAAATTATTTGTGATGGATATTGAAAAGGGAGTGCAATAAAAAGGGCTAAAAGGATCATTTCCCCATGACTGCATCAGTCTCTCTCAAAGTGCTGCACAACATTACACATACAATCAAGTATTGTGATGCTTTTTATGTGCTAGAATTTTCAGTGGCCAAGAAAACTTTTCTCATATAATGCTTTCTATTGAGAATTAGATTTTTTTAAAAAAATAATGAAATCTTGGAAAGATTGATTAACCTCAGAATTTAAAAACATCAACCCCTGCTCTGGGAAAAACAGGTTTATTTCAGAGACCTCACCTTTTCTCTTCAATCTAATCAATTTTTCATTAGAGTGAAGGTGTTTATCAGCTTTTAACACACTTGCTTTAAGCAAGGTGTGTGAGTCTTTGTAATGAACTTATTAATTAGAGATAAACTGAAGTGGAATTGGAGGGCTAATTAATAGACAAACCGCTGATGAAGATAGATTTGATTTTAAACCCATAAACCTTCTGATGGAACAAAACAGCTTATTCTTTTCCCTTTTAGGATCTTAACTTTTTCTTAAAAAATTAGAAACATTTCTATATTGATTATTTGTAGGTTATCTGAAACATAACATTCTATGTTTATCTGGTAGGATATGAAAATTTTGGAGAATGACCAGAGAACTAATTTAACTTTCAAAGGTTTTAAAGCATAGCTAGCAAAACCCCCCAAAAAAACTCCTTAGGAGATAATGACAAAATATAACGCATATAATGCATGTGGGTGTCATCAGAAACTGTTCTATGCTTTCACTGAAACAGAAAGAGTTTTCACATGCTCTCATTTAGGGCTGTATGTTAACTGAACCTGGTAAATCCCCCCACCCCACACTTGATTGTACTGCCAATTGCAATTAAGAATTTCTGTAATTTTTGTTTGCTTTGGTTGTAGACTTTGGCTATAGACTGGGACCTGTAGACTACTGCACTAAATGCAATATCATCGCATAATAGTTTTAAATTGCTCAACGTTTACATTTAAAGCAAAAAAGAAATTTAAAAACCCCTTACCATTGGAGCAGTCAGGACCAGTCCAATTAGGGTCACAGGTGCAAGTGCCACTTTCCTGAAGATATGTGCCGTGGCCAGAGCACTGGTCTGGGCACATAGTCTTTAGTATTTCACAGTTGCTACCACCCCATCCTGGATTACAATGGCACTCTCCATGGATACACACACCATGACTTGAACAGGCTGGATCTAAACAGTCAGCTGAAACAAAGATATTATTGCATCTATGAGTTCCATCATCACTTCCCATTAATTAGGCTGTACTATAGTCATGTTACATATGAGCAAAGTAGCACACAGATTCAACTATCTGCATAATGCTCCTGTTAGGCCCTGAAAAATGAGTGAGAGTACAAAACAGAAGCTTTCAATCCCAGCTACAGATCTTTTGCTTTAATAACAGGTTAAGAGAATGCATAGTAACAAATATAAATATAGAAATAACATAAAGTACATGTTCTAATCACTAGGAGGTCTAGAAAAAGACCTAGCTGTAATTGTGCCATAGAATAGGACTTACTAACACCATATAATGATTATTTTAACTCTCCTTAAAGAAGAAGCATGCTTCAGATCATGAGGCTGGGTAAAACAAACAAACAAAAACACACACACGCTAGGATGCAAGAAGAGCTGTTTCTGGTAATGGCTTAGAACCCAGCAGCCTAGTTTGAAATTGCTCTCCCTAATTCTTTTTCATGTCCCAATATAATATGTCTGCACTCTTTCCTATATCTGCAAATTCCATGCATAACTACTGTCTTTATCATAACATTGACAACTTCACGAGATAATTCATTGTGTTGTTGTTATTGCTAAACAACTGGTTGTCAGAAATCCTTGCTGATCTACTACAAACTGCCCAAAGATCTACCAGTAGCTCCATATCTCCCTTATGCTCACTCCTGTTCTGGAGAACTTGAATGTTTGCAAAATTTTGTTGAAATTTGGTTGGTCCTAATAAAGGTATTGCCCAAATACCTGATTTTGTGGCCTGACAGCATCAAAGGGCAGGTCCACTATTTCTGGTCGATCTGGTATTTGAGCAGTGACAAGGCCTGGGCACCAGGCCTACAAAGATAAGTAGACCTAACCTCTTAGAAATTTGTATTGTTTCTAAATATTGTATTGTCCAGATAATGTTCCACCTACAGCTGAAACCCTGTTTTTCCCTGGTTCCCGTCACATGAAGAACATAGTTAATCAGGGTGGACTGATTTAAATCAAGCTTTAAATGAATGATATAAATCAATTTTCCCCACTGAAACTTTATAAGCAGGCTTTGTATTTATCCCACTGTATATATTTTGCCTGCTTTCCTTTTTTTTACCTATAGAGGGAATATCTTTAAAGTATTCCCATATAAGGTCTTTCTTATGACCAGCGCCCATTGTTTGGGTTCACACGACATGGCAACCCATCGTGTGTAACTCATCGTGTGAGTTATGTCGTGTGAACCTGGACTGCTTCCCGCAGGGTGGCTTCTTTGTGGGCAACAAGTCACCCTGACAGTCCATGGCTTGTTGTAGAGGTTCTTCTACCCACAATGGGTTGCTGTGTCATCCAAACCCAGTCAACCGACCCCATCACGGGTACAGGGAAGCAGTGAGTGAGCCACTCAGCAAGAACAGCAGAAAACCGTTGCCGCTCTTAGATTTCATAGATCATAGAGTTGGAAGGAGCCTACAAGGCTATCGAGTCCAACCCCCTGCTCAATGCAGGAAACTAGAGGAGGGGTCTCCCATTCAAGTAATAACCAGGCTTGACCCTGCTTAGCTTGCCAATGCCCTGGGTCACTGCCAGTGACAGCTGCCCAACTGATGCCCAAGCAGCATAGTGGAGCAACCATCACTGCCTCAGTGTCCCCTGCGCCGACTGTGAGACCTTTTGCACTCACCATGGTCACCCCCCCTTTTTCCCAGGAGATCACTATCACTTTTCATGATCTCCGTAGTGACAGCCCCTGACAAGTGTCCAAGCTGCACAATGGAGCAGGTGTTACTGGTATGCCAATTTGTGTGTGTGCACCAGAAATTTGTGCAAATATCTTTGTCCTTTAATTTCCCCCCCTCTTTTGGTCTTTTGCAGGTGTGTGCTTGCACACTTGCGGGTGACCAAAATGAAAAGCCTTGCCTCAGCAATGTCCTGGGATGTGTTTCCTGTCAAAGTGCAAGAGGCACCATCCAGGAACATTGATAAAACAAGGCTACAGATAGGTTAATTTGTTGGTTTGCTTTCCTCTGACAGCTGTCAAATGGCTAGCTGTCAAGTGAAAGAAAAGCCACGAAAAGAGCTTTGCTGGCAAAAGGGGGTGACCTGTATATCACCCCCTTCCCAGTGAGATCCTCTAGTTTTTTGGGTTGGACCTGACTGTTCTAAGTGTCCTCCATCTTTTCCACCATTTCCTGAGGATCTAGGTGCTCGGGAAAGTGGGAAAGTGTGAGCCACCCCATTTACAGGAGCACAGAGTTTTGACAGCTGTTAAAACTTAGGCTTCCTTTTAAAATGGGGTTTTTGACAGGGCTAATCAGAGTTTTTTCCCCCTGACAGGGCCATATACAGATTTCATGGCTGTATATGTCCCATGTCTACTCAGAAATATGTTCTATTGAGTTCAATGAGGCTTACTCCCAGGTAAGTGGGTACAGAATTGCAGTCTTAGTATGGGAATACAGGAAACTGCACACTAGACAATGTTGTCTTCTTTTTCTCTTTCCAGTGTTGCTCCTTTCTGCTTCACTGTGTCTCTTGACCCAGCCTTGCCCTCACAAAAAACAGTTGGAAACAAAAAAAAAATGTCCATGACTGGTAGGTAAAAACAATGGTTTGATTGTTACTGGGCAGAAAAAGTCCAATTTAAATGTTTAAACATCTGATTTTGGTTTGTTGTTTTTTTAAGTATCATTTTTATCTGCTCTACTATCCTCTTTCTGTTTAAACTATGCCTTGCTTGGTCCAATTCCACCACCACATATGCATGGAACAACAATCCTATCTAGTCTGTGTCTTTGTACATGTTGTAGAGAAACTGAACTTTTAAGAAGCAAGAGCTGGTGCTTAGGCTGGACAGAGCCATTTTCATGAGATAAAAAACTGAAATGAATGCCTATGTTTGACTGGTAGGCAACTCCATTTTTATGAGACTAAATATAGGTCTAGCATGTTTATGATGAGTTTTAATTGTAGCTATATTTTAAGTGAGAGAGAAATATTTAAAATAAAAAAAACTGATTTAAAATTTAAAAACCCTGATTTTTAAATTTTGTTTTAAAAGCATTGCTTTTTATCATCCCCAGTTAATGGGGTTTTTGTGTGTGTGTGGCGTAGTGGTTAAGAGTGTTGGACTGGGACTCAGGAGATCCAGGTTCGAGTCCCCACTTAGCCATGAAATAAATGGATAAAATGGAGAGGAGGAAGATTATGTAAGTTGCCTTGGGTTCCTTGCAGGAAAAAAGGCGGGGTATAAATATAATAAATAAATAAAATAAAATAATTAATATCTGGAGGGTATGTGTGACCTGATCAGTTTGCAGTTCTCTTCTAGGCTCTCCTCTGTAGGCAACACATAATAGATTCAGGTGCCTTCAAAACAAGGTTCTTTATTACTACAATACATGAGAAAATACTAACTTCAGTGGAGCTGCATGGCACACAGTCTCAGCTCTAAGACCACCTGCATTAAAAGAGAGAGGGCGTGGTCCCATCCAGGCCTCCTGTAAGAACTAAGACTTACATGTTCCCTTAAAGCTATATGCACACATTCATACATCCCAACAACCCCAATTTAATCTTAATAAATTGCACTGCTGCAACAATGAACTTCACAGCCCCCCCCCCTTCCCTAAAACAACCAACACACCAGGAAACTGGACAGGAACACTGGACTACACTGCTGAGTTGTCATACACTACTCTAACTGCCCAACTGCCCCAGTAAAATGGGAATAATGGGAATAACAACACTGGACTACTTTTCAGGGCAAGCATAACCCACACTCTCAGTCACAGCCCTGACTCCAGTAATGTAGATATAATAATGATGAACTTTATTCATATGCATTGTCAGGGTGATTTAAAAAATAACCAGGAAGTTCTTTCTTCAGACAGTGAGTGTGTCAAACATTGCTACAACTTCATTATTGGCTTAAAAACCTGAAAGGCAGGAGCAGGCTATACAATCATGCCTTGGATTGAGAGCATAATTCGTTCCGGAAACGTGCTTGTAATCCAAAACACTTGTATATCAAAACGAAACTCCCCCCCCAAAAATTGTACAGAGATTTTTAATTTAAGCTGTACTACAGTACTTGTATTGCAAGACGTCGCTTGTATATCAAGTAAAACAAAAATTAATAAATATTTAAAAATTTGCTTGTCTTGCAAAATGCTTGCAAACCAAGTTACTTGTAATCCAAGGCATGACTGTATTTGCTTACAAAACAAATGGGCATAGTAGTGGCTGTGCATTGTCTCAGGAGGTTGGCAAATGAGACCAGCATTGAATTGAGAAAACAGAACAATAGTTTGTAAAAGGAAATGAGTGTGAACTACAGTGCCACTGAAGAAGGCCTTCAGGGCCGAAACGCGTTTGGCTTTATCACCTATCAACAGGAAAGCTTCTTTGCTGAAAAGACTTATCTCTGGAAGCAACAAACAAAAAAACATTGGCACTAACAATACCGCACCCAGAGATAAAAGCCCTCTAGTTTGAAAAAAACATTCAAGATCGTCTTCAGCCTATGAGGAGCTATTATTTACATGCAGTGCTTTTTTTCTGGAGAAAAAGGTACCGGAACTCTTGGATTACATTTCCTCGGGAGTAGATGGCGATTAAATTGTAATGCAATTAATAGAACAAAAGGTGCTGGAACTCAGTTCCGGTGAGTTCCACCAGAAAAAAAGCCCTGTTTACATGTCTATTAATGTTTCTGGCTTATACATGTTTTATATTTTTATATATATAATTCATATCTCAGGTTCTACAAGGGCTGGGGTCTTTCTTTTTTTTTTAATGATAGCTGAGAATCTGGGGATTATGGCTTATCCAGGAGGTAAAACTGTGTTTATTGTCAGAGTTAAATGAAGGTCTAATTAAAACTGATATGTTTAGAATCAACAGCAGGAGTAATCTTAATCCTAATCTATTTTGCTTGGGGGCTCTGCCACTACAGAGAGCTCCATGAGTCAAATTGTACTGCCGATGGTGTTCCTGTGGGCAGTAGGTGATGTAAGGCCCTGAAATTCCAGGTATAGAACAGGGGCAGTCTTGGATCCACTAGATCCAAAGCCCCTCCATTCCCCTGAGGAGGCCCAGGAATGGGGCTCCCACCTATGCTTATGTCATTTTATACAGGGTGCTTTGATTAATTTTTGTTACCCAAGAAAATGTTACACTGGGCCATGGATCAGTCTTAGAGAGTTCTAGGAATTTAATTTAGAAAAGTAAATCAACTATTTGGTCTCTTCCATAATTAAAAGCTTGTTGAAAATAAATTTCCCTCTGACACAGAGGTGTGTGTGTGTGTGTTATAAAAACTGGGCAATGACCTAGAAACTCAGGGAAACTGAGAATTTTATAAGCTAATCTTCTTAGTTATACTAAGACAAAGTTCAGATATTCATAACAAAGGGCACAGCTTTGAAATTGTCTGAAACTAGCCTAGCCCTAGGTAAAACAAATGGAAGCTGGACAAGATCTGTTGTCCAAAGACCATTTATCTGAACAAGACCCTCTTGGAAGAAGTCCCTGGTAGACCGTTCTACTAATCTGTGGTTCCTGTGTTCTGACAGCTGTGTAGTATGCTTAGCCTCTTTAGCAAATAAATGAGTTGCACAGTCTCTATCTTTCTTAATTCACTTTAATGTGCTTTAGATGACGAGATTTAATTTAGCAATTTGACTCAATAAAACATTACACTTGTAGGGTCAATGGTCTGAAAATTTAATTCCAGAGACTTAATTGTATTACTTTGTACATGCAGATCAATAAAATCAATTTGATTGAGAATAGAAAGTTGTGCTTTTCTTTCGTCCTTAAAAAAATCCAACAAAAATGACCACACTTTTCAGCACAGAGGAATGGCTATCATAAATATGTACATCACTACAACACAAAAATGATGCACTGTTTTTTATTGTGATATACTTGAATCAGCATTTTCAGAAATGAAGTTTATGGAGCAGATTGCCAACAAATGCAACACAGTAACGATTTCTTTTACAATATTAAAAATACTGAGTGCTTCATCTACCCGTATATACTCGAGTATAAGCCGACCCGAATATAAGACAAGGCACCTAATTTTATCACAAAACCCTGGGAAAACTTATTGACTCGAGTATAAGCCTAGGGTGGGAAATGCAGCAGCTACTGGTAAATTTAAAAAATAAAGATAGATACCAATAAAATTTCTAAAATGTAGGAATCTAAGTCTATATTTTCAATCTAGCTAGCCTTTCAATCTAGTAGCCAGAGAGGCGGAGGCTGTTAAATTAGGATTACAAATCCTGGTGTTTGTTAGTAGGATTAGCATAAATGCATAGAGGTTTTGGTTTTCCTCAGTTGGAGTTAGAAGAAGAAAGTTTATGTAGATGTACCACCAATTAAGAGACAAAAGCTTGAGTTTCTGGCAGCTATCTCTCAATCGAGCTTCAACTTCAAGCAAAGATTTTGCTGTTCGTAACTCAGCGAGCAGGGAGGGGGGAGGGAGAAGGGAAATCGACTAGCTGGAAGTGATTCGTGAGCCAGCTACTGAAGACTCGCTCCCGCTGTTCATCGCACAAACATAGAGCTTTCAGACCAGGCGCTGACTCAAGCATAAGCCGGGGGGGGGCGCGGCATTTTTCAGCACAAAAAATGTGCTGAAAAACTCGGCTTATACTCGAGTATATACGGTAATACCTACCTTTTCGACTTGTTTAACTTAACTCAGCTCAATGATATAACAAAGATCATGCTCACAAACCAAGAGATTAAAATGTATTTACCCATTCAATAGTTAAAGCAACTTAAGTCTACAGTTCTAGCAATATTTTCTAAATCCTATGTTTAATACGCTTGAAAGGGTCTAAATGCAAATTATATGCATATAAAAGACATATTTCTATGAAACTGAAAATGTGCTAGAATCAGAATGTATATGGTCTTATATTTAGGGCCTAGAAGTCAAATCCTAAGTAAATGTTTACATATTTACCTTCCTCACAGTTTTCTCCTTTGTATCCAGAGTTGCAAGCACAAGAGCCCATGATGCAAATCCCACGACCTCCACATTGAGGGTCAATGCACTGGGTGGTAGGCACATCACACTCTGTACCTTTCCAGCCACTGTAGCACAGACAGCGTCCTTTGGAGTACTGCCCATTGCCACTGCACAATACTGGGCAGGCTGCTGCGAAATAAAACATGACAGAAGACTTAATGCAATTCTTTTCAATCAAGCTTTGGAAGCAGAGGAACATCTAGACAACAAGTTGTACTTCAGTTTCTTTTTCTTGCTGCTCTAGTAACTACTTGTGTTTCTCCTCCATATTTGTATTGACTTAAGAAAGAATTCAGTGTATATACCTCTTGAACAATCAGGGCCCAGAAATCCAGCAAAACAATGGCATGATCCTGATACGCACTCTCCGTTTCCATGGCAATTCCGGGGGCATTCCACCACAGACTCTGAAAGAAACCATAAGAAAAGAAATTCTAACATGCTGCAATCACAGCGGCTAACAAAAACAGCAGAGAACTCTCATTTCAATTACTTGTAAATGGCAACAAATTGAGATACCCTGTGTATGCCTAGTTTACTTATTGAGAACTGTGTATGCCTAGTTTACTTACCGCCTTTGAGAAAGTAAATTTATGCTCAATTTATTTTAATTACTGGTTTTAGAATGTTACTACTAAACTACTAGAACACAAAGGCTACAGATTTTAATAGAATTATTACAATCTTTTTACTTTCATAGCAGAGCTCAGCAGCCTTTCATAAGCATCTTTTTAGGACACATTCAAAAAAGTCATATTTTGATACAACTGTAAACAATTAAAATAGATGTTCTGTAAAATACTCAGAAAATCCAAAGGAGGAAAAATCCTTTTTATTAGAGAGGGAAAAAATCAGATTACAGCATTTGTTAATGAACACTGTGAATACTATGCTTACCTATGACAATAGTATTGAAAGAAATCTGTTCTGCATTTTTCCCATCATTGTAAAAAGCCAGATGCCAGATCCCAGCGTCCAAATACTGAATGAAACCTGCTTCATGAAGACTGACAGACCTTGCCTGTCTACCTGCTCTTTCTGTCTCAAGAAGGTTACGCTGTTCCCTTGCAATCAGCCTGCTCCCATCCAAAAGCTCCACAAAGTCATACTGCAAGGGAAAATAGCATAAAACGTACATATTATTCACTTAGTAGTGTTGTGTTGAGTTTCAAACCATTCTCTATAGTTAATTTAGCATTTAAAATGTTCCCAAATTAAAGCATCAGTGCCTGAAGTACATTTCACAGTTAATCTTTGAAGGAATCCTGTATCAGCTTCTATAATATCCTGTCTGCATGCTAACATCCTGAGCTGTACTCTACTAGGAGTACATTTTCATGGCTGTATTTGTCACAGAGACTGTGATTATATATACCTCGCTGAAGTAAAACCAACAACATTAACATTTGGACACAGGTAGCAATGTAAAAATAAATCAATTTTTTAAAAAAGCCATCTAGACGTACCTGAATTTTATTTATTTATTTAATAGATTTATACGCCGCTGAACATATTTGAGAATCATCACACATAGATGGTGCCCATTAATGACAGTAGAAACAATCCCCCTACAACAACTCAGTTACTCATTATTGTATTTTTTTTGTAATAAAAAATAAATACAAAAATAAAAAGCTACACATAGAGAAACCAATAACAGAAAGCACTGCATCAGCTTCAGAAATAACAGAGCTGTCAGAAGCACTATGTTTTATTAATAACAACAAATAGGTTATCAGATGCCTAGACAGTAGAGTACCAAATATGCCAACTTTATTAGAGACAAAGGATTTTTTAATTCTTTAGTAGCTTTACACATTACTATTCTATGTCCCAGATTAGGAAAAACTAGTCCACGTGCTGGTGGTATATAAAGGCTAAGAGTGTGAACTGGGAAATTTGTCCTTAGCCATATGCTCACCAATAAAGGCAAAAATATGCCGCCAATATGTGTAACTGAAGTTTGTTTGTAGTAAGGGAGATTTTATCATTTAGCGTAGAAATCAAACGTGGTGATCAAATTCCTCCATTACTACCAACTCACCCCCCCACACACACATATGTTTACAGTCTTTCCTACCACTTTAGATATCAATCAAGTGAAATTTTAACCTAGTTCTATTTCTGTAAGTGTATGAAACCACTGATTCATCCAAGCCAGTTATAAAACCAGTTAATATTATTTGGATTGAAGTGGTTTGTATATACTGACTCCTGATCTTCAGAAGGAGCCCCTGAACAGAATTAAATAGCAAATTAAATTTAAAGATTAGAATGACCTTCTTTACTCAGAAAAACAGATCTAGTATTTCTAGAATGCTGCTTTAAAATACGTATATCTGTTTAATCATCATACAATATTGAAATGAAGGCCATAGTACATATTCCTTTAGAAACACTTGCTTCATATTACTTTTCAGCTACTCTTCAGCATATATATAATAGAAGCCACTATTTCAAGATGGTCACACATCTGATGGTATTTTTAGGCCAAAGCATATGCATTTAACACAGCCTGAACAATGATGCATCCACTGCTTGCCTAAAATTACTCAATATTCTCACTTGTCACAATTATATTTTAAATGTGTGACAAAGTACAAACCACTTCTTTTCTTCTTTATTGAAGACCTTTTTATTCACTCACACTTTTTAAATAACTTAGGTATTTTAGTGTTGGCCTCTCAGTTTTAATGGTGTTTTAGTTCTAACAGTTTTTACAGTTTTATGCTGCATTTTAGTGTTGTATTTGTTTGTGAGACAACTTCTGCTATAGGGTAGCTATATAAAGACAGCAGTGTGTGTGTATAGGTGTATGTCCACACCCAAAAATGAATTTCCATGTTGCTGTAATTCATAAATCATATACTAGGAATGTGTGCGGAAATTGATTGGGGGGTGGAAGTCCGCGTCCGGTGAACTCACTGGGCTTGACCCTCCCAAGCTCCGCTCACCCTACCTTTTCCTTGGCTCAACTCGCGTTCTCACAAGCCAAGCTGGGGAAGCAACTTCCAAGTTCCTGGCACTACGTTGTTTACGTCGAAAATGGCCTAATTTGCGCAAAGGCTGCTGTTATCATGCTTTCAAACAGCTTAAAAAGTATGTTTGCATTTAACATCACTGCATCAGACTTATAACATGAGGGACCTCTTTAGCCAAGCTTTTGCATGTGGAGGTCACTGAGTAATGGAAAAGAAACTAACTCTAGAGCTAGTGTGTTGGCTGCTACAGATGTTTTTAAAGATTTTCATGCACTCATACACACACTTTTCACATCCATGGATAAGTCCCTTATATTTTTGGATATACCTATGTGGCTGCCTCACACTTTGTTCATTTATGCTTTAAGCTACCAAAGTCATTTGTTATTTTGTCTCTTTAAATAAACATATTGATTGGCTGGTTGCAATGAAACTGACATTTTAAGAAAGTGTCACAAAGACTTGCAGACTACCATTGACTGTTTTTGGGCAGCCACTATCAATTACTTCTGGTTGATTTATTTATGATACCTGAGAAAAAAGAGAGCTGTGCAACCCAGACTGTTCTGACACAGGCAGAGAGTGTAATAGGTAGTCATTCTACCACATCGAGGAAATAAGTTACAAAACAGGGAAAATGCTGCAAAATATCATTTCTTATGTTATTATACCGCAAAGTGCAGAAACAGCTATGTAAGGGTGCTTAAAATACAAGCAAACAAAAAATTGTGATTTTATTTTTTAAAGTAGATTCAGGAATAAAAATGGTAAGGCTTGAAATATGTAAAATGGTGGTAAGACATTGTGCTAGCTTCCCACGGGAAATGTCTCATCAAAAGCATTTCCAACTCTGATTTGTCTCTTCATGTGTGGGATTTTCACAGCTCAGCAACTACATTTTATTTATTTATTATATTTCTATCCTGCCTTTTTTCCTACAAGGAACCCAAGGCAGCTTACATAATTCTCCTCCTCCTCTTCATTTTATCTTCACAACAACCCTGTGAGGTAGGTTAGGCTGAGAGTCAGTGACTAGCCCAATGTCACCCAGTGAGCTTCATGGCCAAGTGGGGACTAGAACCCGGATCTCCCAAGTCCCAGTCCAACACTCTATGCCACACTGGCTCTCAAGTTTTGGTAAAAACAACAACAATGCTCCTAAAACTTCCCAGTTGGAACATTCTTGTCACAAAAAGTCTTGCTTCTGATCTCAGATTCCTTATGACTTACAGAGAAATAACTGACTCTCCCTTGTTTCTAAAACAGCTTTTAAAAACAAAAAACACCCCTATAATTTAATTAGACAGAAGAGCTTTAATACGTAAATATATAAACATTTACCAAACTAATGATTTCATATGAAATTATAGCTTGTGCCCCACAGATTCCCAAAGAGCTATTCTATGATATTTTTACATTATGATACAGTCATGCCTTGGACTGAGAGCATAATTCATTCCGGAAATGTGCTTGTAATCCAAAACACTCTTATATCAAAACGAAATCCCCCCAAAAAATTTTGTACAGAGATTTTTAATTTAAGCCGTACTACAGTACTTGTATTGCAAGACGTCGCTTGTATATCAAGTAAAAAATAAATAAATAAATATTTAAAAATTTGCTTGTCTTGCAAAACGCTCTCAAACCAAGTTATTTGCAATCCAAGGTATTACTGTACTTCAACATACATGGTCCAAGGCCTGGTGTGTTGACTTTTATCAGAGAATTTCAAGAAAAGCGCCTGTCACAATCATAGGCCTGGAAGAACAACTCTATTCAACAGTGGTGGATGGGGAGAAGTACAGTTCCTATTTCCCATCAGAAGAGAAATGGATCTTAAATAGTACACAGGGTGGTGGTTATGTCACCTTTTTTATCCAGTCTACTTTTTATAATCTTATCGTAGCTATTTAAGTAATTTTTAAATTGTTTTTAAAATGTCTAGTGCAAATTTTTCAATGTTTTTATTGTTTGAATTTTTATATTGTATTTTATTGTAAAATTGTATTTTATTGTAAAATTTTATAAATGTTGTAAACCGCCCAGAGAGCTTCGGCTATTGGGCGGTATAGAAATGAAATAAATAATAATTATAATAATAATTTGATACCAAAATATACAGTATTGAATACTCCTTATGATTTTTGGAGGCCTTAAAGTAGGCTGAAGTAAGTCTGCGAGAATGATACAATTTGGGTCCTCGGCCACATCAGCTAGTTATTAATTATGCCAAAGTGGACTGGATAAGGGCAGGGATGGGAAAGTGGAGGCATGTGACCAGCAGAAGGGGCAGCTTCACTTTTTATGCAGTAAAGAAAGCTGAGGAGAAAGAGGAGAACTTACAAGATAGATAAAGATTGCGATAGAGGGGATGTAGCACTTAAAGTACCATAGAAGAAGACAGATTCTTAGAATAGTTAGTTGGTTTGGAGGAAAGAAGAATAGACAATCCTCAACAATCCCCTATGACAAGCTGGGGTTCCTAGGTCCAAGAAGAAAACCTTTAATGGTTCCAAGCCCTGTCCTCTGACTTAAGAGGAGGCTGAAAATGATCTGAGGGGTTGGGATCTTATGGAGATAGGCAAACTTATCAGATACATTTAAGAGCATACAGTAATACCTTGGATTGCAAGTAACTTGGTTTGAGAGCGTTTTGCAAGACAAGCAAATTTTTAGATATTTATTTAATTTTTTTTAACTTGATATACAAGCGACGTCTTGCAATACAAGTACTGTAGCACGGCTTAAATTAAAAATCTCTGTACAAATTTTTTTGGGGGGGATTTCATTTTGATATAAGAGTGTTTTGGATTACAAGCATGTTTCTGGAACGAATTATGCTCTCAATCCAAGGCATGAGTGTAGTTCTCACTGAGGTACTAAACCTGTGTCAGGATTGTACAACTTCAGACTGCAGGTGGAGTCTCACATGACTGAAGGTTCATTCTTAAAAAAGGATGAGTGCATATAAAAAGTCAGGGGCGCTCCCAGATGAGGCTTTTATCATGCATTCACTCTGTCTCATTCATGGATTTTTTTTATAGGGGGTGCCATCTTTCACTTGTAATCTTCCCATGTTTTTCCATTGCTTTTTCCATTCTTTTTCTTTCCATAAACAATCCTTTAAGGAAGAATAGCTTCACAATGTATTCTGATTGGAAAATCTAGGAGCTGTCTGTGGTTCTGAAATTGCCAATTAATAGGATAAAGTACCAACTAAAAGAGAAGACACCAAAGCTTGTTACCCTTCCTCTTCAATTTCTAAGTGAATAATATAATGGAAGCCCTAAAAGGATCCCATTAATTCCCAGCAACTATCCCCCCTGCCAAAAATAAGCGTTGGTATACACAAGAGATATACACTTTGATATATACTTTAGCCTCTATAATAAAGTAGGGCTTAGAAGGCTACTCTGAGGTTTTCGAGCATACTGTAAGGAAAAACAGAAGGTGATAAGTTACAACAAAACCAAAGCTGTAGTATTTGGGAAGTGTCATGGAGTTCAGAAAAGGTCAACAGACGGTCATAGAGTTTACAAAAGGTTGACAGATCAAACAAGATAAAAACTAGAGATAAATATTTAGAGCAGGAGTGGCCAACTTGTGGCCCTTCAGATGTTCTGGCTTACAACTCCCATCATCCCTGATCACTGGCTATACTGGCTTGGGCTGATGGTATTTTTAGGCCAAAGCATCTGAAGGGGCACAAGTTGCCCACCCCTTACCTATAATAACAGTTTAACAAAGAGGTCCCCAGAAGGGACATTTAACACCAGTGAATTAAAACAGTGCTGGCAATTCTGAACTTCATGCATGGAAGGGAAGACAATCTAGTTAGTAATCCTTACTTTAAAAATCTTTCTAGGAAACCACACTGAACAAATTCTTTATCATATTGAAGAATGGGGCTTTACTTGTCTGAACACACAAGAGGCAATTCCAAACCAAATTCTCTAATATTATTATGTTTACCATGTACTACCTTAACAATGCTGAGAGCAGAGGTAAGAATCTCTTCAAAGTATTCTAATAGTATTAATTGGTTATAGCAGCCTTGTCCAACCTGATGTTCTCCAGATGTGTTGGTCAACAACTGCCAGAATTCCCTAGCCAACTATGTTTCTGGGGGATTCTAGGAGTGGTACAACACTTCTGTAGGGCACAAGGTTTGAGAAGACTGACTTGATCAAGTTGCAACAGATGGGGCTATCAAAGAAAACTTATTCTGAACAAAGGGTCAGTACAAAAAGCAAAATCTAGAAAGTATGAAAGCATTATGGTGCTGACACTTTTAGTCACTGACTCAGTCAATTGTCAAAAGAAAAACATGATAGTGATAAGCTATCAGATAAGGAGTACATTCTCTCATATGGATCTGCATTTCTCTCAATGGTATCAATTCTTGAATGGATTGTGTTCAGGATCCTTGCATACTTTTCCCTGAAGAAGGCCTTCACTGTCCTCTGCTTCCGAATGTATGCCCTTAGCCTATCAAGGAGCGTCTCCAGCAACACCAAGTAGGCCGCTCAACAAGATCTGCCACAGACGGCCTTCTCCTTGTCCCTTCAGCCAGAGCAGCTAGACTGGTGGGGACTAGGAAGAGGGCCTTTTCTGTGGCGGCCCCCGTACTGTGGAACTCTCTCCCGAGTGACCTCCGCCATGCCCCCTCTCTGCTGAGCTTCCGCCGCTCATTAAAAACTTGGCTATTCAGGCGGGAATATGGGGTGGGCTAATTATCTTAATATTTTATATTGTTTAAATGTATTTTATTCTGTTTTTATCTTGTGTTTTTATCTGTGTACATCGCCCAGGGTGGCTGGTTGCCGGCCAGATGGGCGATAAATCATAATCATCATCATCATCATCATCATCATCATCATCATCTTGGGAGAAGATATTTAAAGTTCCTGGCCGAAAAATGTGCTTTTATGTCCAAAATGCTATTGAAGGTATTATGATGGTGCAGAGCCCAAAATGAGAGGGTGGTTTGAACACTAGATTTCATTCATCTGCCCTCCTGGATCCATTTTGGATTGGGCATAAAACCTTCCTGACCTGAGGCAAATATGAAATTGATCCATTTGGCCTTGCCCTCTTTCTCAAGCTTACCAAAAGCAAGGTGTAATGAATTCCATAGATAGTAGGGCCTGTTAGGCCTTATACACTGCTGTGACCATATACAGCAGGAGTCATGTGACACAGACCTCTTAGTTCTCACTGTCCCTAGACTCTGCTCTAAAGGTGCTACATTTCACATGTTCCCCAATATCTTTGGACACTGTTTTGCAAGCTCACAATAGCATTCAGAGATCCTGGGAACCATGGGAACTAACATAGACTCTGTTAGCAGGGATACAGAGGTACAAGTGATTTTTCCCATATGCAGTATCTGCTAAAATGAATCAAAATGGCCCTACAAAGAGATTTTAAAAAAACCGTAAGCATTTGTCTACATTGGTCTTGACTGTACTTGTGATAACTGATCAAAGTGATCAGAAAATACTTCTCATATTGTAGAGATAAAATGCCCAAAATTACATTTTTAAAATGGCGCTTATATAATAATGGTGTGTGTCATTATCAGCTTGACACAATACATAAAACAGATATTGAAAATTAGTCAAAAAGGAATGATTGAAATCCAGAGCAATAACATATTTTGAAGGATAGGTTTTCTTTTCTCAAGAAAAAGGCAACAAGGTAGGAGAAGATCAAGGAAACTCTGAGGTATCTTTATTTCAGCACACTATCCTGATGACAGCAAAGTACAAGAGAACCAGTTGACCCCAGATTAGAAACAACTCAGACACATGGGGTCGTATCCAATGTTGTAGTTCTGCTGACGGAAGCAGTTCCATCAGGGGAACTAGGAGGGGAGCGATTCCCGCCGCCACACAGTCCCCTCAAGATCTGTTCTGGAGGGCTGGGAAATCCTCCGCAGTATATTTTCAGGTGGCATGGAGGGCTGTACTGGGGAGGAGAAAGAGAGACAGTCCCACCACGCTAGTAAACTTCTGCTAGCGTGATGTTGGATTTAACCCTAGGTTGCCTGTATTTGCTCCTTCCATGAATGCTGGCATTTCAGTTATTTTGCTCTACCTGTCAGCTGGAAAAATTGGTTCTATCACCTAATTAGCCAGGGTGAGGTTCGAAGTATTGGATGCCCACATTACTTTGCTGCACAGTACTCCTGCTCTTTACCCTGTATGCTAACATCTGTTTCCTCATGTCTTTTACTTCTCTCCAAACAGTTTTCACCTTATAACTTCAGGTTCCCCCCCCTCCCATGTGTTCTTGATTTGCCTTTTATAGCCATCTCACTCCAACTCAAATATATGGTTCTGTCATGGAACCCATCACATTTGGGTCAAATCTACTGATAGGAACCTTATTTCAGCAATTCAATTGTGAATTTATTAGCAGGGATACAGAGGTACAAGTGATTTTTCCCATATGCAGTATCTGCTAAAATGAATCAAAATGGCCCTACAAAGAGATTTTAAAAAAACCCTAAGCATTTGTCTACATTGGTCTTGACTGTACTTGTGATAACTGATCAAAGTGATCAGAAAATACTTCTCATATTGTAGAGATAAAATGCCCAAAATTACATTTTTAAAATGGCGCTTATATAATAATGGTGTGTGTCATTATCAGCTTGACACAATACATAAAACAGATATTGAAAATTAGTCAAAAAGGAATGATTGAAATCCAGAGCAATAACATATTTTGAAGGATAGGTTTTCAAATACTGAAAATTGCTTTCAGTAAAAACAGGTCTTACTTGAGTATGCGAAGGTGGTAAGCCTTTTCGGCCATACACTCCAATCAATGCATCTTTCTGAAGGGAGATATTGAATTTTAGAAACTGCGGCTGATCAATGAAGACTTGTGACCTCCAGAAGATCCCAGGAGGAACCTCTTGTGTTGCTCTTCGGCCTATATCAAGTTCTCCAGAATCTATAGTATTGTTTTCTTGTGGAAATCCTCCTAATTTTCCTGAGAGATTAAAAAAAAATAAGATAAAAAATGTTTGCTTTTAGTCATCCTTTAAATAAGCTGTCATATATTTAGACTAGTTTCAACTGAAGTATTACTTCAGAACCATTCCGAGAATGTTAACGATCCCAGGGAATTCACTGACAACAAGGACAGCTTACATAAATACCTTCAAAGTCAAAATCCCATGACTTCCCCAAGGTATTTTGTTAAGGCAAGTGTTGTAGGACATACTCTCATTGTAATCACTCTTAACCTAATTATTTTACAAATATGTCTTTTGTTAAGTAGGATTAGCTCTGGTGTTTATCATTCTGCTAAACACACAGTATTCTTAAAATTGAAAATTAAGATGGAATGGAGTATATATAGCTTTGCAAAGAAATTCTTATGTAAACAGGTAGCAAAACAATCAGTGGGACCGATAAGTCCAATTTTACACTACATTAGATAGTACAGCATTCACTTACACAGTAGAAATGCTCTGTGAAGTCTTTTTCAAAATGTATTCATCTGTGTGAAATAGAATTCAAACCCTATGTAAATTATTCACATAATGTGCAGGCGAACACACTCACACCCCAGAATTCAGAAAAATGGTTTGTCCCATTTTAAATTTATGTCAGTCTATCTTTTGAAACAACGTATTGTGGGTGTATTAAAATGCAATTGTTATTATGCCTCACAGCCCTCTGTTCTAGCAACAGGACATTACAATCTATAACCTACTCAGGTGAAGTAACATTCTTAATTGCTTTATATATAATGCTCTGTAGATATTGCATATTCAGTAAAGACACTTCATAAATAGTTTCTGTACAGAAAGATATAGCCTCCCATCTTTAAAATCTCTCTTTAAACCGTGCTGCCATGCTACATATGGAAAGCTTTCCCCAGACCCCCCCACCCAGACTCCATAGATGCACCTGTTGTGTCCTGTCTGCTATTAGTATACCTCTACTCCACCCTCCCCTTATTTAATGTGCTTAGCATAGTGCTAAATGTTACAGGGAGCTTCCACAAATGTTCGCAGTTTTTAATTCTCCACATCTCTAATTTGGATGAGAAAGGTGCTTCGTATAAAACCTATATTTGATTTTCAAATGCTCATCTTCTGCTATCTGTAGTGCTTTAATAATGTCTACAAGTGATGACTTGAAAGTGTGCTTAGCGTCACCTGTGAAAACTCTAGTAACAGAGCATACGTAGGTCAGAGGTAACAGGAGATAATGAAAATACTTTTTCTAAATGTTGTCAAACAAGGACACAAAAACAGAACAGAATAAGATGCATTAACTACTGCTCTTAGTGGGAAGAGCCGTAGCTCAGTGGTAGAGCACCTGCTTTGCATGCAGAAGGTCCCAGGTTCAATGCTCAGCATCTCTAAGTAGGGCTAGGAAGGAATCCTGCCTGAAAACCTGGAGAGCCACTGCCAGTCATTGTTGACAATACTGGGCAAGATGGACCAATGAGATGGACCAAGATGGACTCAGTATAAGACAGTTTCCTAAGCACAAATCTCTAACTCAGTTACAGTAAAATTTACTAAGATAAAAATGACTTCACGAAAAAAGCGGGCCTCAAAGCCAGAAACATATATGGAATCTCTTCCATGGTCCTAATAATCTATGATTGAATCTGTCCTATATAAGCTGGTGGGAGAAAACCCAAATTGCAAATATCCACTTGATCATCAATGTAAAACTGAGCTATTTATTTATTTATTTTTAGTTTACAAGATTTATATACCACTCCATATTCCGGTATGGAGATTCCGGAGCACTGAACAATAAAAGATAAAACAGATAAAAGAATAAAACAAAATGTTAAAAACAAAATCAATAAAACCATGGCTGGTTAGTCCACGATGGGTTCCTAAAATAAAAGTGTTTTCAGGAGACACTGAAAACTACAATGTTGGCGCCTGCCTGGCCTCCAGAGGCAGGGAGTTCCAGAGAAATGGAGCTGCTACACTGAAGGTTCTTCTCTGGGTAGACTCAAATCAGGCCATAGATCCATATGGAACCACCAGGAACATGCCATCCGATGACCTCAGTGACCGGGCAAGTTGGTAAGGAAGAAGGTGCTCTCTCAAGTATCCTGGTCCCAAGTTATTTAGGGCTTTATACACTAGTACCAGAACCTTAAACCTTGCCTGGTAGCAAATAGGCAGCCAGTGCAGTTACCTCAGCAAAGGAGTTGTATGCTGAAAAGGGGCAGCTCCTAACAACAGCTGAGTTTCCGCATTCTGCACTAGTTCTAGCTTCCAGGCCAGCCTTAAGGGCAGCCCCACACAGAGTGCATTGCAGGCTGCAGCAATCCAGTTTTGAGGTTACTAGTGCCTGTACCACTGTGGCCAAGCTATCCCTGTCCAGGAGAGGCCGTAGCTGGCGAACCAGTAGAAGCTGGTAAAAGGCACTCTGAGCTGCTGTGGTCAGTTGGGACTCCAGCAACCATGATGGATCTAGGAGTACCCCCAGATTATGAATCTGATTTTTCAAAGGGAGCACAACCCCATCCAGAACAGAAAATGAGTCTATCTCCTAGGTTCAGGAAACACTCACCCACAGGGCATCCGTCTTGCCAGGATCCAGTTTCAGTTTATTGGCCCTCATCCAGACCATCACTGAGTCTTGGCACAGATCCAGGACTTGCACAGCCTCACCTGATTCAGATGTCACAGGGAGATAGAGCTGTGTGTCATCAGCATACTGATGGGACTTAGCTCCAAATTCCCTAATGGCCGCTCAATTGAACAACTGGGGACAAGATGGTACCCTGCGGAACCCCATAGCTCACTTGCTGGGGGGGGACACACGAACAATAGTCACTCAAAGTTACTCTCTGAAATCGACCTTACAGGTAAGACTGGAAACACTGTAACACAGTGCCTCCAATGCCCAGCCTGCAGAGTCGATCCAAGAGAATAGCTAGCTCAATTGTATCAAAAGTCAATGAGAGACTGAGCAGAATTAACAGGGTTGAACTCCCCCTGCCTTCTCTCGATAATGGTCATCCTTCAGGAAGACCAAGGCTGATTATGTCCCGTAACCAGGTCGAAACACAGACTGGAATGCATCTAGATAATCAGTATCCTCCAAGAGTGCCTGCAGCTGCTCTGCCACAACCCTCTCAAGTACCTTCCCTAAGAAAGGGGTATTTGTGACTGGGCGGTAGTTGTCAAGTACCATTGGGTCCAGAGTGGGTTTCTTCAGGAGTGGTCGCACTACTGCCTCCTTAAGAACAGTAGGAACCAGCCCTTCATGCAGATATATTGACCACTCCCAGGACCCACCCAACCATACCCCCTTGGCTAGCTTTTATTAGCCAGGAGGGGCAAGGGTCGAGAAGGCAAGTGGTCGGTTGCATTGCTGCAAGCATCTTGTCCATGTGATCAGGCTGCAGCAACTGAAATTGATCCCACATGATCAGTCAGATGGTGGTGTCAGACACCTCGACTGCAGCTATGCTAACAACAGCATCAAGTTCACTGTGGAGACAAGCAATTTTGTCCTCAAAGTGCAATGCAAAAAGGTCACAGTGGGTCTTTGAAGGGACCAGGACCCCATTTGCTGGAGAGAATGTTAACAGCCCCCGGACCACCTGAAGGAGCTCTGCTGGACGGCTACTCAAGGACGCAATGGAGGCTGAAAAGTAAAGCTTCTTCGTTACCTGCACTGCTGTGTAATAAGCATGAGTATGCGCTCTAGAGTGTGCTTGGTCATCTTCACTTCGAGGCTTACGCCATTTGTGCTCTAGCCAAAATCTGGTCTGTTTCATAATTGACCATAGCTCCCCAATATACCAAGGAGCAGGGCGGGCTCGAGTACTGGAGAGGGCACACAGGTGCAATCAAGTCGATGGCCCTCTGCACCTTGCCGTTCCACAGTGAGGCTAGGGCCTCAGCTGGATCATCAGTTCTTTCCACTGGAAAATCCCCAAGAGCATTCAGCTTAAAACTGGATTCCATTTTAAGCTTTTGTATGGTAATTTATTATATATTGTTGTATATCACTCAGAAAAAAAAATGTAAGCAATTCATAAATATTGTTAAATATTTGTTGCAGGAGGGCTGGCGGGTGAAATAGAAAGTCTCTAATAAAGTTATAGTCAGAATGGTGTGAAGGAAAATACTACATCATTGAAATTCCAGAGAGCAAGACTCCTGATCCAGCAGAAGTGCTAAGATGATGACTCTAAAGCCAGAAAAAACAGCAGGACACAGAATTCTCTTAGAAATCTACATACAGAAGGGGCAAAACTTCTTTGATTTGATATGGATCAAAAATCATTTTTGTACTTTGGGAACTGCTTTGAGGGAGACTTTGCTAAGTGAAACAGATGGAAGGGACCTCAAGATCAAGTAGTCCAACTTGCTGTTCTAAAGAATGCCCCTCCATGCATTCTTTGAAAACTAGACTGCACAATAATTTATAGGTTATAATCCAGATGATGTATCTTATAGAGAAAACTATTATATGTACCTTTGGGTCTTGTGTTGACATCAGTGTACTGTAGCAATGGAAAAGGTATATGCACTGTTAAGGATTATTTAGGAAGAGTCTGAGGTCTGATTCTGCTATGGAAAAGAGTAACTAAAGTACTAGGGAGGATGGATAATGTTCTTTATGAAAAAGGCTTAAACCAGTTGAAGCTTTAGGGCTTAGGGGAAAAAAGACATGAAACTGAACAGATTATAAAGTTTTTCTTAAAAAAAACCCATGAACATTGTAAAGAAAATGGGGTGTGTGTGTTAGGGTTATATATATTGAAGACGGTCCGGAAGCTTCAGCTGGTACAGAACGCGGCGGCTCGCCTGATTAAGGGCAGCCGCCGGCGTGATCACATCACGCCAGTGCTTAATGAGTTGCACTGGCTACCAGTTGCTTGCCGAGCCGAATTCAAGGTGTTGGTTTTGACCTTTAAAACCCTACACGGCTCCGGCCCAGCTTATCTCAAGGAGCGCCTCCAGCAACATCAAGTAGGCCGCTCAACAAGGTCTGCCACGGACGGCCTTCTCCTTATCCCATCAGCCAGAGCAGCCAGGCTGGTGGGGACTAGGAAGAGGGCCTTCTCTGTGGTGGCCCCCACATTATGGAACTCCCTCCCTAATGACCTTCGCCATGCCCCCTCCGTGATGAGCTTCCGCCGTGCATTAAAAACATGGCTGTTCAGGCGGGAATATGGGGTGGGTTAGGTTTTTAATGAGAATTTTTAATATTGTTTTAATTATTATGTTTTATTGTGTTTTATTGTATTTTAATTGTACATCGCCCAGGGTGGCCGGGTGACCGGCCAGATGGGCGATTGATAAATATAATAAATAAATAAATAAAATAAATATAACGCCTATATATAACGCCTATATCAGAAGGGCGTTATTAAGAGTTTGGAACAAATATAAGCCTAGGTTATGCCCAAAATTACCCTTATGGATATCACCCCAAGAGGCACTATACAGGAAAGAAATGACAAGCAATGAGAACTGGTTAAAATACCAAGAAATATTGGAATTGCGTCAGGGAACATATTGGATTAAAACACGGGATTGTTTAGTGTGTGGTGTAGTGGTTAGAGTGTTGGACTGGGACTCAGGAGATCCGGGTTCTAGTCCCCGCTTGGCCATGAAACTCACTGGGTGACTTTGGGCCAGTCACTGCCTCTCAGCCTAACCTACCTCACAGGGTTGTTGTGAGGATAAAATGGAGAGGAGGAGGAGGATTATGTAAGCTGCCTTGGGTTCCTTTCAGGAAAAAAGGCGGGGTATAAATATAATAAATAAATAAATAAAATAAAATTAGTAACAGAAGGTTCTAAGTTACACTGGTTTTCATACATGCAACTATCAGAGAGATGTAATGTGGATAAAAGAATGTATGATATAGAACAGGATAAGTCTGAGTTTGAAATACAATTGTGTACAGGTGATGACCATGTAATTGCAAAAATGTATAAATTTCTGTTGAAGTTTGGGACAGAAGAACAAGTTAAGGACTATATGGTTAAATGGGCAAGGAACTTTGGATATAATATAATGATGGAACAATGGGAACGCATGTGGACTAAAGGTATAAAATTTACATTGTGTTCTGATCTCAGAGAGAATTTTTACAAGATGATGTATCGTTGGTACCTAACCCCTGTGAAATTGGCTAAGATGTATAACAGTGTGTCAAATGTATGTTGGAAATGTCAAAATCATGAAGGAACATTTAATCATGTTTGGTGGACATGTAAAAAAGTGAAAACATATTGGGTACAAATACACACATGGATACAAAAGATTTTAAAAGTGAATATTAAACTGAAACCAGAAATGTTCTTATTGGGTATAATGGATTTACAACTTGAGAAAGACTATGGGATATTATTACAATATATGATGACAGCAGCAAGAATAATCTATGCTCAAAAATGGAAAGAAGCAACAATACCAACTCTAGAAAGACTGGAAATGTTGGACTTAGCAGAGATGGCGAAATTGACTTGTTTAATTAGAGAAAAAAATCTATCTTCATTCAAGAAAGACTGGAAACCTCTGGTGGACTTCTTGGGGAGGAGGGAATGTGACTTAATAACTTTTGGTTTTGATTTCTGAATATTGGTAAGGTGATAGAATTTTTTTCTGTGAAATAGAGGAAACTTAGATTGGATAAGGATTGGCAATGTTTGTCAGACAATGAGGCGGAAGCCAAATATGATTCGTTGTTGTTTTGGAAAATTCAATAAAAAATAATTTTAAAAAAGAAAACAAAAATGGGGGGGGGGATGACATTATTCACATACGCACAAATTATGAAAACTTGGGTTCTTCCACTGAAATTGATAGACTGTAGCTTTACTACAGACAAAAGCTCTTTTTCACATCATTTCCCCCCACTATTAGTTTTCTGGGGATCGTGTCATGGCTACAAGTATTAGTGGCTTTTCAGAAAGATTAAATGAAGGGCGGAAGGTGGGGGTGGAAGAGGGATTGTGAGCAAGGTGACATGGCCACTGACACTATCTAGTGGCCTTGTTTCATGTATAGACCTACAAGAATTTGATGGGTGCTTAAAGTGGATTGCCCTCAAATACAAAGCAAAACATTGATGATGCTTGACCTGATCTGCAAATTTCTGTCCCCTAACCCACACAGAAGATACAGCCAGTAAAATTGTTTCAGGTATCTGGATTAATTATCTTTTTAAAAGTATTTCAATTTCAGTGGAAGAACCCAATTTTTCATAATTTGTGCGTATGTGAATAATGTCATCCCCCCCCCATTTTTGTTTTCTTTTTTAAAATTATTTTTTATTGAATTTTCCAAAACAACAACGAATCATATTTGGCTTCCGCCTCATTGTCTGACAAACATTGCCAATCCTTATCCAATCTAAGTTTCCTCTATTTCACAGAAAAAAATTCTATCACCTTACCAATATTCAGAAATCAAAACCAAAAGTTATTAAGTCACATTCCCTCCTCCCCAAGAAGTCCACCAGAGGTTTCCAGTCTTTCTTGTTATTCATATGGCTATATTTTCCAATCTTCCTCAGATAAAATCCCTATCTTTGACAAAATCAGAGCTTTATAATTTTATTAAGATACATGCATAATTTACACATACATACTAAAGCGGCACTTACATATTTACTGAACAAGATGTATTACTTTTTCTGATAGCTGTACAAATCCAAAACGAAACTGTGGCAATGTTTACCAAATTGTTAGGCTAAAGTGCAAACTAATCAATATAAGTAATCATTAAAATGTAATCTAATAATGAATGAATTTGGTATGATTTACCGAGACATTAAAAGATTAACAATGCCTGCTACAGAGCAGTTTGATATAATTTCAAGCTTTTAGCGATCATGGGCAGCTTTAAGGAGAGTATCAAGATTAGATTTATAGACAATCAATAGCACACCATCCAATTGCATAGCATAACCTTGGATTCATACCACCCGCTTTGAGATATCTGAGATGACATTATATATCCTTTAAAAACAACAACTAATACCATTTCCTAATACTATTGGTCAGAGTCACTGGAACTCAAGAAAAATCCAAAAAAACCCCTCCTTGCATAGGTACTAATACAAAATCAATAAAGCATCGAATTAAGAGACTATTTAATTAGTAGGAAACATATCAAACAATATTAAAAATGTTGCAGCATGAGATTTAGCTTAACACTTAATCCTTTGCTATTCTTCAAGTTCTAATGTCCTAATGGATAGGACTTCAAGAAATGAACCTTGAGCATGTCACATTAAAAAAAGAAAAGAAATTGGTTTGTATTAGTAATTAGGGAGGAATGTTCAGCATTCTATTTTTTATGCAGAAGAACAATATCACTATATAGAATACAACTAGTTTGGTTATTCTCATGGTGTTATTTTAATTGCATTTAGGCAATATTTTAAATTAACATACTACGTTTACTTTTACTTGGAACTGTAAACAGATTTTACTTTGTTCTCTCTTGATATGGTCTTTGGACTAATTCAATAAACTCTGTTCTAAATTACCCACTAAATTTTACAGTGATATTTGTTTGTGAATTTAAATTACTTTGCAAACAGTTCTTGAAATTTCTCAAGTTGTTAAGTGAGTGTAATTACTCACATAGTGAAAGTCACAAAATAATTAGGGAGGAATGTTCAATGTATACTTCTTTTACATATAAGAATGTTTGACATGCAGTACTTATTAAGTAATTACTATGATTGATTCCTGGATCAGTGAGAATCTTTATTTGGTGGGAACTTGAAAGTTTGTTAGTAAACATATGGTACAAGTTGCTCATGTATTTTATTTTATTTTACTGTACTGTATTTTATTGTACTGACTGGAGGGAAAATCACTACAGACCGAACTGATCTAGGGCAGGACCAAATCAGAATGTAAATGTTTGACCTAAACCACTCACTTAAACCGTCAGGGATAGACTTTTCCCTGAAGCACACTATATATATGGTATTCAGAGGTAAACATTTCAGATGAGCACAAATCCTAGTCATTGTTCATTTATTAATTACAGATGACGACCATTTTGAACATAATATACTAGTCCCTGATGCCTATACCAATCTCTCAACATCATTGCACTCAGTTCAATTCATATTTCATTTCAGGATAGTTTTCTTATGCTTGTGGCAGAAATTGTTGCTTATGGCAGAAATCAACCATTGTTCCAGAATTGTTATATACGTAATAAAGGCCAAGCACCAATGTTCAGCATGGTGGCTCATAACTAATTGGAGATACTAGTTTCCACCATTGCTATTGCCACCATGGGCCAGCACTGCATGCCCAGCCATCAGTCAAGCACTTTTGGCCTCATACCCAACGTCTTCCTAATCATCGCTGCAAGGCACAATATGCAAACATCCCACCCCCATAGGTGTGGGCAGAGGAGCACCTAGAAGCATGCAAGTACAATCTGTCTCATACCTTCCTTAACAGACACACACATTAGCCACAGTGGTGGTGGTTATTCCTTCACCGTGAGTGTGGGATGGCTATATCTGGCAGGCTCCCAGTGCTACCCCTTCAGCCCTCCCCATCTGTTCCTTCACACTCAGCAACTTGGCTGTCTTTTGCTGGATGAGCCACACAGTGGACTATTCACGGTGCTAGAGCAGTATCACAGTGAGAGCAGAATATGAGGCAGCAGCAGTGATGTTTAGGCTTTTAGACTTTATGGGATTTTTAAATATTGTTTTTCCTGTGCTGTTTTTGTTTTTGTATGGCACTGTATTCTTTTACCTTTATGTAATCCACCCAGAAGCCTCTTGTTACTGGGCAGAATAAAAATATAATTAATTAATTAATAAAATCCATCCTGGCTGAGATGAATGATGCTCTGGCTGGTGTCACTGATGTTGGGTAGCTGTACGGCTACATGAAGCTGGCAGTACTGAGCATCCTGGTGGCAGGTTGGTCTTCATGCCAGCCTTGCTGTTAGCCTTGCTGCAGCACAGTGCGGCAATCAAATCAACAATCAGTCATTGTGCTACAAGTGGTGCTACAATCAGTCATTGTGCTACAATCCCATAAAGTCTAAAAGCCTAAACATCACTGCTGCTGCCTCATATTCTGCTCTCACTGTGATACTGCTCTAGCACCGTGAATAGTCCACTGTGTGGCTCATCCAGCAAAAGACAGCCAAGTTGCTGAGTGTGAAGGAACAGATGGGGAGGGCTGAAGGGGTAGCACTGGGAGCCTGCCAGATATAGCCATCCCACACTCACGGTGAAGGGATAACCACCACCACTGTGGCTAATGTGATGGAACAGAATGATCCTGGGAGTGGGGGTGTAACCACCTAAGAGGGGAGAGAAAGAGGTATCATGGCATAAGCCTCCTCTTGTCATATAAGAGGAACCCCAGGTCTGGGAACAGAAGAAAGCCCATAAATACACTGTTGCTCAAGGGCCCACAGCAATCTGGAGTTGGCCCTGAATAACTGCTACAATGTAAAAATCTGAAAATGTAAAATAATTATGTATTATTCTCCATTTTTAAAATAACTTTAGGAACAGTGTCCCAATATTGGATGTCAAGAAATGTTAACTATATCTTATCAGAAGCTAGTGATTTGAATGGAGTGTACTAGAAATCATCAATGATACTGATCTAACACTATACCCTTCAAAACAAATACATTAGCATTTAAGAATGTGTTCTCTCTCTGTGTGTGTCACATACACACTGAATATGTCAACAGCGATAGTGAAAATGAACTTTTATATAAAAGTGCATTGGTTAGTCATAGCTGAAGAATGTGGCAGCCACAGCTGCTAGTACAGTCTATATGTATTCATTAAATGCACAATAGATCCCCCCCCCCTGTTCTTTTCTATAAGTAGGAAGCCGCGCACATAAGGATAGAGATAATGGATACTAAAGTAGAAGGCACAGATTTGAAGCAAAAAGAAATGAGAGGAGTGGGAAAAGGAGCATTCTCCTGGACAAAATTTCTAAAAAAAGGTAGAGATGGGAAATTGAGTCATATCATTTCTATAATTTGGAACTGTGATGGACAGAAAAGTGAACAGGAAAGGCTTCTGTCTTCGTCTACAGAGGTCAGCTGTACACTGTGAATGGGAAAACAGATTTAAAGAAAATAGTGCAGCAAATACAGTATTCATCAACCATTTAAATCAAGTTTTCCATTTAAAAACTATTGATCTGTTCACCAAAAGTGCATGGGCGCTTTAAGATTTAGAGAAACGTAAAGGGCAACATCAGAAATAGTCAATAAAATATAATCCCTTATGTGGTTTGTGTTTTAAAAGCTCCTACAACAAAATTAATATAGCATTTGACTTTTATATATTGCCTGGAAGAGGCAACCTCAATATAATATCCCAACACAACTTTTAAGAAAGATAAACACAGTGCACATGATAAGAGGGAAACATACAACTTCAGTATAACACAAAGAAAGCCTTAAGGACTTCCACAGAAAGACAAACAGGCCATGAGAAGCACACATCAAATTTGTTCGTTCTAGTTGCTTTGTCTACTCCGTAATAATTTCCAGATAGCTTATGCTCGAGAGCAGCCTTCCCCAACCCAGCACCCTTCTGATATGTTATACTACAACTCCCACCATCCCCAGCCACATTGCCGCTTCTGGCTGAGGATAATGGGAGTTGTAGTCCAACACATCTGGAGGGCACCAGATTTGGGAGACAGCTCAAGAGCATCCCTCAGAGACAGAACAAACAAGTGTTTTACCCTAAAAACGTACTGCTGTAATCCAGACTAAAGCTATTGTAAATGCTGTAGTCCTTTTATGCGCAATCTTTCTGTTACTACCTTTTCTCCAGCAATGAAGTTCATATTGTGGCCCTATTGCTACAGAAACTTCATCAACTGTAAATTACCACTGAAAACACAAATTGGGATGAAAGTTAGAAAATTGGGATCAACATAATTTACTCTTAATCCTACTAATTTACTCCTAGTCCACTATGTTGTGTCCAAAGCAATCCGCCAGATGATTCTAATTCAATTACTATATCTATCCTAAATCCTTTCTGAGATTGCCTTCTTTTCTGGTAGCAAAAGGAAAATGGGAAAACAATATTGAGACCTCAATAACATTAAGGTGCTTTATCTTTTCTAAATTTCCCTGCCCAACAGATTTTTATGTGGTCACACCCATCATTTTCCCTGAAAAATGCTCATTCCACCTCAATAGATTATCAAATCCCAAAATCCCATAGTTTCTTCTTGGGTCACAACTCTGGGTTGTCCCTCCTGCAACAACCCACCATTCCAGGTTCAGGCGTCACACTAAATGTGGAAGTGGGTGGGTGCCTCATGCTCACTCCCACTTGTTCATGACATGATTTAAACAACCCATGAGCAGTCATGACGTGCAAATCGGGTCATAGAATTCAGCAATTCTATCTCTTCTTTTTAGAATGTCCCACTGTAATTTCAATAAAAGTTAAAAAAAAATATAGTATTGTTAGATGAGGGAGAATTTTAAGAACACTGAT
This sequence comes from Shinisaurus crocodilurus, assembly GCA_021292165.1. Taxonomy (NCBI): domain Eukaryota; kingdom Metazoa; phylum Chordata; class Lepidosauria; order Squamata; family Shinisauridae; genus Shinisaurus; species Shinisaurus crocodilurus. Next base: position 76,867,937 of record CM037876.1, on the reverse strand, counting down.
ACATCAAAAAATAAACTAAATAAAAGTTAAATGCTCTCTTACCATTTTCACCAGAAGGTAATGATACAGTATGTGTTGGCACAGTATCAGAATTCACTTTTCCATTTTCAAATGTGTCATTTTCAGTCTGTTGTAACTGCCAGTTGAGGCCAAATAGATGCATTGCTGATGGTAAAGAAAACACAACATTTAACAATGCATGCACATGCTTGGTAGAGAAAACAGACAAATAATCTACTGTGAATCATTAATGAAGTTTGCATTTTACGGACAAAATTTGAGTTTTATATTTTAAAATACTACATTAAGTATAATTGTTTTCCTAAGCATTTAATTGTTTTACTTAATTTCTGGTTTAAGGAAACAGTCACTATTGAACGCACTTTCAAGGTACAAAGACATAAATATGAAGAAACCGTTTCAGACACAAAACAGTAACACAGCTGTGACACAGTTAATGCCTGGCCACTCCTTACTTCTGCACAATTCCCACATCAATACCAAAACAACAAAGAAAACAAAAAACAATGAAAAAATGCACTCTGTTTTAATTCCCTTATTCCTGCCCAGATCAACTCCTTTCATCTTAAAACAAAAGGCCTTCTTGAAGGAAATTCTTAAAACATATAATGATTCTGTGAAGTGTTGGAATAGATATAACAGTCAAATGGATGAAACAAAGAGCATATTTTAGCTACTTCAATGTTTCTTCTTCTCAAGTATTCAAGGAGAATTGAATCTGATTAAACCCTGGTTTAGCAGACACTATTCTACGGATTTCAGTGAAGTGGTGCCCATTAAAGTCAATGATTAAGAAGGCTAGGGATTTTGGAAGAAAACTATTCCTCAAGAGGTTCAATGCCTGGATTGTGCTTTACTTCCAGAAATCTACCATACCACTGGTAACCGAGTGTCAGCACTCAACACAATCCTTTTTAGAGCAAAGAAAATAGAATTTGATCTCTACTTTGCTGTGGACACCATAGCAGACTGCCATTAAAATTAGTGGTACAAAAATGTTCAGGGCAACGAGGAAGTTGGGGAGCTGTAAACTGCCCTTGAAAACCTGCAAAACATACTTTGGAGGGGGCCTGGCTCATTTGGGGAGGGAAGAAAAAATATCTAAAAATTTCTACTGTGTCTAGCTCCTGGTTCATGATTTCTGGCTTCTGATTCCTGGTTACCGGTGGCAGTTCTACTGTGTCAATGATAATGGTGCACAATATGTTTTGGAATGCTGCAGCTATTAATACAAATAACTTTTCACTGCCTCTCATTTTATTGTTGCTTTCACAACCATATAGTTGAAAATTTTCCTCTAAGGTACACACAAAAGTATTTGCTTCAGATCTTTGATTCTAAGATCTATTTCCTTGTGCACATCTTAACATTAATTCTGGTTTATTCCCAACACCACTCTCCTGTCTAAACATCATCATTTCTGGAACACTGCCAGAATTATCCCATATTTTGAATGTACTTCACATGAAATTTCTTTTCATGACTTGCCTACTGCTCATGTTTTATTGTTGCCTCAGTTTACTATGGGTATGCAAAATCCCTGAGGCCAAATCTACTGTCAGTTACGCTGTCTCAGTATAATGGCTTCAATGCAACAAAGCAAAGATTGATTCTCGCTCGAGGGTTTCTAAATATTCATTACTAAAAATGTTTAAACTAGTCTGCTTTACTGCTTAGGACTGTAGTGTCTCTGTTACTGTGAATTTCAGAAATTGGAAACTGATACAGTTTATATCATTCTTCCAGTAAATATTAACAATCACCAGTGGAGAATGATCAATATTTGCTGATGAAGGCTGATGGTGATGAGCCATCACCAGTGTCTGATATTCACAGTAACATACACATTATCTCCTATACCCACGAGATCCAGATACTTTTAAAAGGGTTTATTGTTTTAATTTTCAGTAAAATTTAATTAAAATGACCTGCTTTATTCAGAGTTTGTGACTGAGTTTCTTTGTAAAGCAGGAAAACAAAACAAACAAACAATAACAGTTCTCAGACTACCCTCTACTGTGCCATAATGACTGTGTATATATAGCCACAACATTCCTAGTCCACTCCATTCATTTTATGCCTCTTTCCTATGAAAGCTCATGTCATAATAAACCAGTTAGCCTTTATGGTGTCACAGTTTAGCATGATCACCCTGCATTCAACTAAAAGGAAAATAAAAGGCCTGCAGAAGCTGAAATGTATGTTAGATATAACTAATTAAAATGTATTTTACTTCAAATCTATCTTTTGCAAACAGAAATGTACAAATCCAATATAGAGACACAATGAATGCAGTTCATGCTCCCATGAAAACTCCCCTAACCTTTCCAATACTGCACCCGTATCTCTTGTTATTTTATGGTTTAAAACAAAATATATACTTCTGAGTGGATTAGATCAATCCATTAATTTGGAGTTTTATCAGTGAAAGATCTAATCTTGATTGTATAGTTCCCATTTCTGTAGAAACCTTTTCATAATACAATATATAAAAAGCACATCACAAAAGAAATTGCTTAGTGAGAATGTTGGAACAAGATATGTCAAGAAGATCTTACGGATGAACCTTCTACATTTTACTATCTACTCAGAAAAGTCTACAGAACATCTTAACACATATTCTACATTGTTCATGTCACAGACATTCAGAAACAGCTAACAACAGTTTTTATGCTTGCTTTTAGTCCATCAAAAGGGTATACTTAGCATTTATTTCTCTAAACAGACTATTTCCTAAGTTAAATTAATTTGGATAAGTGTTTATCAGCAATATTACTTATAAACCATTCCATCTGAATTCAGTCTGGATTGCAGGAGAGTTTATTGTGGAGGGGCACCTTTTCAATACTTTCTATGCACAATGCTAGAGTTAGAATAGTCTTTCCCCAGTGTTTCCGGTCAATACTTTCACTCTTCCAGCTTCACCTATCTAAAAGGGGCAGTACAAATAACATTAGCCTTAATATTACGACTAAAGATATTTTGGAAAATTCCATTTGTGACTGACAGATTTGTACAGAAAGCCCAAAATATTATTAAAGGTTGGAATATCAAAGCTAATGTTTATACTGCTCCATTAACACTGAAATAACATCTTGTGAAGTCCTTGTTGTATAATAACAAATGCTAGACCCAGGAATGTCCTATTTGTGCTGAAAGTAAGGGGGAATGCCAATTAAGGATGTTGTCTATAAAACTGAGTGTTTAGACTGTAACTCCTTTTACACTGGTGAAACTGGAAGACCTCTCCTGAAAAGATATAAGAAGCATCTGGCTGATATTCAGCATAATGAAACACATGCTAGACTGTGGTCTATTCATATGAGGGAGAAAACAGGCTGATAAGCCAGCCTCAGTTAAGATCTCTGTGCTGGCAACTGAACGGAACCACCAAAGGAGAAAGATTAAGGAGGCAATGTTTGTTGGTCAACTGAAACCTGGTATTAATGTGAAGGATGAAATGAAACAAGCCATGATGATGTTTATTAATGCAGCTTGAAGAGTTGTTTAACACAGGTTCTGATTGTTAATTATTCCCCTCTGAGGCTTGTTTCTGGTCTCTTCCTGATTGGTTCTGTCTCATTTTATAACAGCACAATCCAATGAGGAGGATTGCAGGCATCCTAGGCAGGGTGGAAGGAGCACAGAGGATAGGATATCCTCCACGCTCCCCTCGTCCTGAAAAACATATAGACAGCCGATTTTGGCTGTCTAGATGTTTCTCCCCTCCTCCTGAGGAGAGGCTCAGGTGCTGCCTGGATTCTTCATAAGATGGAGGCGCCTCCCCCTCCCCTCCCCCAGAAACGTCCCCCCAAGGGGGAACCGAGCATGGTCTTCCGTGCTCAGTTCCTCTCTGGCATGGAAAGAACCACGCTGGCACCGAGGGGGGGCGGCGGCGGCGGCACTCAGACCTTGGAAAGGATTTCTGAGGCCGCAGTGCTGTCTATGCCACTTCCTATGTCCCTCCAGACAAGGTCATAGGAACATAGGATTGCGTCCTAAGTGGTACTGTAGCATACTCTCATTTGTAACTGAAGCTGGCATTTTATGCTGCAGATGTGCAATCCACAATGCCTGACTTACATGATAACTGGAGTGGTTGGATTAAACTGTTTGTGAGGATGCCCATCAAACCCTCACTCCCATCTAGTCCACCACTTAGTCTATCTAGCTTAGTATTGTCTGCTCTGCCAGGCAGCAACTCTCCAAGGCCTCTATAAAAAGGCTTTGCTGGTTCTGATACCCAAGATCTTTGTTTTAGAGATGCCAGGGTCTAAACATTGGACTTCCTGCATACAAGGCATATGCTCTACTACTGAGCTTTGGCCCCTACCATAAGTAACCGTATTAGTTAGAGAAAGGTATTTACATTTCCCCTATCCAACAGCAAATTAAGGGTGTGGGGAGATAGATTAGTTTACAGAACTACAAACAGTTTTAGAATTTTGGAAAACAAATAAAGGACATGCAAGTGATCATGTAATCTGTGCCGTCATTTATTTATTTATTTATTTAATTATATTTATACCCCACCTTTTTTCCTGAAAGGAACCCAAGGCGGCTTACATAATCCTCCTCTTCTCCATTTTATCCTCACAACAACCCTGTGAGGTAGGTTAGGTAGGTAGGTCATAATATGCTTCAACCTACCATCATATAAATCTACAATGGCTACAGATTTCCTTGTTTTTTAAGTATATATTTCTAGCGGGGGAAGTCTTTTCAAAATGGAATATTTTAAAATCTGTGACTAAATTGTCAAAGCAACATGTGTAGTGATCATGAGTTATAAGACTTGCCCTGTGCTGTTCTGCAAAGCATATAAAAGGAAAACTCTTACAGCTTATGAATTATTGCCAAAAGTAAGACAGCTCCAGGTTTTGCAATCTAGAGACCTTTGATTTGATTTTCAAGATTGCAGCCTGGCATTTGGAATGAATACATACCACACACATGTATACGATTACTCCTAAAATTCATTTTTAATTAACTTGCTAGATTCATGGATACACGACCACTATAATTCATGAGTGTGGAATATTAGCTTCAGAGTTTCTGCTCTCTCTCTCTCTCTCTACATATACATATATATACACACACTCCTCAACTGGGGGTCAGGGTTGTGCAAAACATTATTGCTCCAATACTATTTTGTACCAAGTCAGTTGTAGGTCAAGAAGTGGTACAATGTGGGGACAGGGTGTGGGAAATGGTGACACAAAGCACAAACATTGACAGGACCAAAGATAACCCCTAGACTCTTACTGGGACAATTCTGCAGCTATAAAATATGAACATTAATCTGAAAACAAGGGTGCCAAGTGCCCCCTCGATTATTTAAACGATCAATTAACACTGAATACATTGTCTCACATATTGGAAACGCTGTGCCATCCATCAACCATGCATCTCACTCCAGTTACATACATGTCAACAGATCACAAAGGGAAGGTGATTTTAAAAAGGACAGTGAATTGGAGGCACACAGTAAAATAAAAAGATCCAAATATCAAATGCCATCATTCCCCACAAGTTACCAACTAGGAACAGGATTTTCACTATCTCCCACCAGTGCAGTTCCAGGTGCAGCAGTTGTTTTCAACTATCACCCACAGAATCAAGCTGCAAGTCATATTTTTAATGTCAACTCATTTTGGGAATTTTTAAAAGCGTAAGAATATTTATTACTGAAGTATAATGCCTCCCTTAATAGCGTACTCAGGTGATAAGTGCAACAGAATTGCAACAAGAGAAAGGATATCATCAGGCTTGGGGGAAGACCAAGCACACTGGAGAAATTAAAAAAATCATCCCCAAAACAATCTAATGAGGACTGAACATGTTCAGTGGAGCCAGAGTGTCTGTTGGAGAAAAAGCCAGAAAATGGGGGGAATGGAATGGAGTATCCTGGAAGAGAGCATAGCTGACAAGCAGGTACATTCCACACTGCAACATTTTGTTGCAGATCTTACTGTTCCCCCACCCCCTAAATGCAATTGTATCCTCCATAAATCATTCATAGCACCAACAGACATATACCAATATCACATCCTCCCTTATTTCCAAGGCTGGGATAGAGGGCATCCAAAACAATGAGAAAATGCATATGAACTTTTAAAATATACCACGTTTCATGGACAACACAAAGAAAAAGAATTTAGTTTAAATAATGAGTTTTCTGGATAATTGACTGATTGATTATATTTATACTCCGGCTTTTTGTCCAAGGAGCCCAAGGCAGCATACCTGATCCTTTTTCTCTCCATTTTTATCCGCACACAAACCTGTGTGAGTGAGCTGGGTTAGGTTGAGAGTCAGAGGCTGGTCCAAAGTCGCCCAGTGAGCTTCATAGCTGAGTGGGGACTTGAACGTGGGTCTCCCCAGTCCCAGTCCAACTCTAACTACTACACCACACTGGCTTTCTCAATTGGTGGGACAACTGCAATATTACTGTATATCAATCCATGCACTTGAAGTCTATCTAATCTAAGAAAAATGTATATATTTCACATCTGTAGACAAGTCACAAACTAACTGGAAAGAAGAAAAGACGCCCACATTGAAAAGCACAAAAAGACAAAAGAGAAGACATAGCAAAAAAGTATGGAGGTGCCAGCATGACAAAATCTGAAATGAACGCATCATGTTCTATATACTCTGTACTGATTTTAGCTCTCTACAGAAATGTTTCAATTGGGTGATGTATCTAGCTAACAATTCATTACTCTTCTAGATGATCAGGCATAAAAGATAGGATTGCCATCACTTGGTGCGGGGGTGGGATGATCATGATATATATAAGATCTGTCAATATTTTTGTGGTGGCTTCCTCAAACTGTCACTTTGTTGTGGGGCCTCATGATGACTCCATTTCATTGGGGAATGTGTGTGTCCCCCACAGATGTTGGCAGACTGCAACTCCCATCAGCCCTAGCCAACATAGTCAATTGTGAGGGATGATGGGAGCTGCAGTCCAATAACATCTGGAGAGCCTCATGTTTCCCATCCATAGAATCATAGAAAAGTAGAGTTGGAAGGGGCCTACAAGGCCATCGAGTCCAACCCCCTGCTCAATGCAGGAATCCAGGTCAAAGCATCCCCGACAGATGGCTGTCCAGCTGCACCTTGAATGTCCTCCAGATTCGGAGAGCCCACCACCTCCCTAGGTAGTTGATTCCATTGTCTTATTGGTCTGACAGGAAATTTTTCCTGATGTTTAGGTGGAATCTAGGTTCCTGTAACTTGAGCCCATTATTCCGTGTCCTGCAAACTGGGATGATCGAGAAGAGATCCTGGCCCTCCTCTGTGTGACATCCCTTCAAGTACTGGAAGAGTGCGATCATATCTCCCCTCAGTCTCCTCTTCTGAAGGCTAAACATGCCCAGTTCTTTCAGTCTCTGCTCATAGGGCCTTGTTTCCAGTCCCTTTATCATCCTTGTTGCCCTCCTCTGAACCCTCTCCAGTTTGTCTATGTTCTTCTTAAAGTGTGGTGCCCAGAACTGGACGCAGTACTCAAGATGAGGCCTAACCAGTGCTGAGTAAAGGGGAATTATCACTTCACGCGATTTGGAAGCTATACTTCTATTAATGCAGCCCAAAATAGCATTTGCCTTCTTTGCACCCACATCGCATTGCTCTATAGAGCCATGCTCTATTGTGTTACCAAGAAGATTGTTACAGTTTGCTGTACTGCACAAATAGGGGGCGGGGGGGGGGGAGGAATCAGCAATGTGATTTACAAATAATGGTGTGATAAAGCTTTATTGAAAATAAGTCTTGTTCAAGGTGAAGTGGATAATGCTCATTGAATAATTATACCCTTTAAATCCCTTGATACCTTGTCATGTTGCTTTTAACCTTCTGACTGCCACTTGTCTTTCTTTATCTTTTTGTGTACGGGCTGTTCTCCCCATTGAACACTTTCTTTTCAGTGCCACTGACAATAACAGCATGTGACACTTGCAACACCAATCAAATATTAATAGTGTGCAGTGCTGAAATTGTAAATATTGTATTATGCTTTGCACTTTGTATGAAGTATACTCAGAAGATCTTTCCACAATAACCAACTTCTCAAAATATTACTGATGACAATGAGCTATGACAGCAGAAAACATATCTGGGATCATATCTCACACAGATACAACAAACCCATGGATATTGTACTTGAAAATATTACATTCAGAATACTTATTAAACTGTTTATTTTAAATTATAGCTAGTTAAGGCTATCTGCTTATTTAAACAGCTTCAGTGAAGAATAACAAAATATCTACCAACATAAGGATGCAGAGCTTCTACCATGAAGTTTAATTTCTATAAGGGAAGTGCTAGATAATTTCACAAATAGGTTAGCTGAAGTAGAAGTAGTTTTAGATCCTCTAGAATAATTTAAGTGAAGCTTTCAATACCTCTTAATGTTGTTTGAAAGCTACTGCTGAAACATTTTTGTCCAAGATGAAAATCTGCTATATCTAGGTGACTAAATGAGGTGCTATGAGAGATGGATGTGGTGCAGCATCATGTCTAAGATTATGAGCTACGAATTGAGTTGGAGGCCTGATTCAGACGATCGTTTGAAGCTTCATAAAGCAAGGCATTGGGGCACTTCTCCTTTACCTGTCCCCTCCTACCTTCACATGCCAGCTTCATTGTGTAAAGATCTTGGCATTAATTAAGCCAGAGTTCCCTGTAACTGACATTAAGCCAAAATTCCCTGGTTCAGATGTAATGGGGAACTCTGTCTTAATATAAGCCAGAAGAGTGGCAAGGAGAGGAATGCTTGGTCCCAAGACTCATTCACATGGTTTACAAAGTCTCAAATAATTGTCTGAACCAGGCCAGAAAGTCCCTTGTTCAAATCTCAGCTCAACCATAAATTCACCAGGATCGCAATCCTATGGACACATACCTGGTAGTGATTCCCACTGACCAGAATGGGTCTTACTTCTGATTACCCATTAGATGGCTAAGGAAAGCTACTATTTCTTAGTGTCAGGCCCTAGTTGCAATGTGGGAATAAATTGACCTTCCTTACAGAGTGGTTGTAAGGATTACTGTTATATTCCAAACATTTGTACACTCTGAAAGCAGTATATAAATGCAAAATAGTGCACTACATTTCTATGCCACCCTATGTGATATTACCACACAAGCATGGGAATGTGGTGATGTACCAAAGCTAGGATCAACAATAGACTTTACTACAATTATATAATTTATTTAAATAGGCACTTTTTAAAGAATAATAAAAACTGTGTCACATCATATAGTAATTTGGGGGCAAGAGATTTTTGTTTGTTTGTTATTGTTTTAATTAGGCTTTTCTCTTTTTTATTTTAACCTACCATGTGTCTGCTTGATGCATTTCCAGTTCATGTCAATAAGGAACTGTGACAAGTATAGAAGACAGTTTATACAAAGAAATCCAAACAAACAGTGGCAGGAGAAGAGCTATACAGTAGATAAATGAAAGGTGGGCATGCAGTTACATGCAAATGTTATAATGGGTCTGCATCAAAGCACACTCACAAGTTATTGTAAAAAACAAACAAACAAAAACTACCACCAATTTCTACCAAGTTTATCAAAACTGCTGGAGAATTATGTTAGGAGGACATTTGGTGGTGATTCTCTAATAAATAATTCTTCTCAAGTTTTAAGTTAAATAGTTGAAAATAACACAGCATAAGATTTGCCAATGGTCATCATCATAACTGTATTTGTCATTTGCATGCTATCTGCAGTAGACAGTCCCTGTGATTGTTGTGTCATAGTAACACATCTTTTGAATAAGAGATTTAAATGTCACTAAATTTTACCACAATACAAATTATGATTTCACTATGATCAGCTCAAGATGGATGGATTTCCTCAAAGGCTCACAGAAGCAGTAGTAAAACATGGTCTCATGCATCAATGAGTTGCATAATCTAATCAAGCAGGATTTATGATACTGAGATATATAAAAATATAAATGGCCACATGCATTTTATGTTGCTATTGATACTTAAATTTATTTGTTTTACTACAGGTGTAGGCTGGTTGGCATAAATTTTTCATTTGACCCTTGGTCACAAATTTACAACTAATTCAGTAATACATGTTAAGGTAAGATTTTAATAAATTGGAAGTACTCCTGGAAATATGACAGACAACTAGTCAGAACCGCAGATAACTTATTTTATATTTCTTGGGGCCAGTTTGATAGACAATACCTTTTCTGTCGACACAGGCAGTCTGAAATGTCCCCAAGTTTCCCCTTCCATTAAGAACTGCTTAACACAGACACAATCTGCAATAATTATCAAGGTTGCATCAGCTGGAAAAAATGCTATTACCATCATAAGTGCCACAGTGGATCTGTATCCATGATTGTCTGGTTCACACATGCCATTTCCCCATGTTATTGGTCATCTGGCTGCATTGTAAAACTGGTGTTAAAACTATTGTTATATTTCAATTTATGAGTCGCCCTATAGCTGAAGCACTCAGGCTGACATGCATAATAAAAACAATCACAATAAAACCAATGATAAATGCACTAACAAAGCAATCCTATGGCTCCTCAGCCATTGAACCTCAGGGGCAGGAATCCGAGTGCGGATTCTTCTGCCTGTTGCCCCACCCCTCACAGCCGCTTTGGAAAACACTGTGCCAACTTCTCTTCTGAGGATGGAACAGCATCCTTGGACGAGATCGGAGAGGGAGAAAAGGGGGTGGGACAGTGGGTATGAGGAGAGGGAGAACACTTTAATGTTTTTAAATGTTCTTAACTGTTTTTAATTATTATTTTTATTTTGTTTATCTATTGTTGCATTGTATTTTAATGTAAACTGCTTAGAGATTTTAATATATTAAGTGGTATAAAGTATAATGAATGAATGAGGCCTGTATCTGCTCACTCCAAGGCCTTTCCATCATGGGCCCCACCCACTGACAGTAAGTCAGCTAGATGTGCTAAGAGGCCTGTCTAGCTAAAAATGATTAAAATAGAGGATGGAGATCTATCCTCTTCCTGCCTCCCTGGTTCTTGTCGGCAGGGCTTTGGATAGATAGACAGCTTCAAGATCAGAGCCCTCTGTCTATCAAGTAATGTCTATCAAGACCATTATATCTTATGGTCATAGGAGTGTCCATTTACACTCTTGTGACTATCAGATATAAAGATTGCGATCAGAAGGAGAAGGCATGAGAAAAGGTAGATTTTGAGAAGTTTCTTAAAAGAGGAGAATGCAGCAGTATGACATTAGACTGTAAGCCTGAGGGCAGGGACTGTCTAATATTAATCTTTGTAAGCCACTCTGGGAGCCTTTTTTGGCTGAAGAGCGGGGTAAAAAAATGCTGTAAATAAATAAATAAATAAATGAGAAAATAACGAAGAAAGCAAGAGGAAGAAAATGAGCAGCAAATGTAGTCTAAGTGGCTTAAGAACATCAGAAAAACTGGGACATGACGAAGAATAATTAAAGAACAGGTAAGAACGGTAGAGGGGAGTGAGAACATTAATAATAATTCAACTTATATTGAATGTGAGGTGGAGCAGGTAGCCAATGCAGAGAACAGTGTAAGACAGAAAGATGCTGATAACAAGAAGCATAAAGAAAGAAATTGCAAGAACTAATCTAAGCAAGAAACCCTAAAAATTAACAGAATACTACACTAGGACTATGCATAGGAGAAAAGAGACCAAAGATTCATTTATTTTACTTTTGAAGATCTAAAAGAGGATCAAGAACCAAACTCAGGGAGACACCAACATAGACTGGAAAGGACGAAGAAAGAGAGCTGTAAACAGAAACATGAAAGAAGGTACATGTATTTGAGATAAGAACGAATCAAAAAACCAGCCAACCAAAACTCCTTAAAATTGTTTGCAATGGCAATGTTGAACTACGGTTTGTGCCCACAAAAAAGACAGTCAACCACCTTGCAATACACACAACAGAGATCCAGGATATAAAATAAACAACCTGCTATGTGCCCAAGGGTTGCATGAACTGCTCCTTATTCTGCACTAATTGTGTCCGTGATCACTATTTTATTTGATACTGTGTAAATGCAGCGCTGAATCTGGATAATTGTTAACAGTTCTGTGTCAACACTGAATAGCTGAAACATTCCCAGCTGGCTCTAGAACATATACACACACACCTTGAGAAGCTTCTAAACATAGTAAGGTAAAAGAAAGACTCTTAGGCTGCAGTCCTACATGCTTACCCCAAAGTAAGTCCTATTGAATTCAATGGGGCTTACTTCTCAGTAGACATGTATAGTATTGCACTGTCAATGAAGTTTTTTTCTAATATTCTTTTATTGGTTGTAGTAGAGTATACATTTTTTTTTTGCCTGCTGAAGAAGGGGACAACATACTGGGTATTTATTTACAAAGCTGCAAACAGATGCTATGTATCAATAAAAGAAAAGAGAAAAAAATAGATTTCCTTTTTTGCCGTTTCCAGTAATTTAGGAATTTTTTAAATTTTAAATCTTAATTATTAACCTTTACTGAAAAATTGAATAATTCTGCTAACATGAATTTTGTAATTCCATACTAAGGTCTCAAAATAGGAGATCTGCTTTAACCGTGGATTCACAAACAAATTAGTCCAAATGTTCCTGGATGAGGCTGTGAGTCTGATTGCCATGAATGAAATATTTTATCTCTATCATTTCATACACTTTAATCTGTCTCTGATGGAAAACCAGCATTGCCAAAGAATTTTGACTGTAACTAAGAACATGACAATTCTATAATACAGAGGCAAAAGTTTGCCACATGTCAAAACATGAAACCTCTAGAGGCTGAAAAGCCAGAATGGTCAAATTCTCCATGATTAAAGTAAAGTAGGCATATTATTCAACTTATGCAGGCATTATTTTATAATTATAATTATTTTATTACTATAATTATCAATCATTCATTCTCTTCCCCCAGCCCCCATCTGTTAAGTGCAAATCCCCACAACAGTATCCCACCAGCCTTAATCAGGGTTTAGGGTTTTGTTGGTACCCTCTTAATCATGGTTCACACATAACCAAGATTCCATCTTAACTAGGATTTGAAGCATATCTTGTTAAAAGAGTGGTTATGAAGAAGCAGAGAACAAAAACAATAATGATCTTCCCAGATTCAACTGTGGGCCTTGGGCCTGCCTCCCACTGTAATGTTCACTCAATTGTAACAGAGAACAGGAATGAGAAGAAAATAATTAAAATTCACAGTATCTTCTGTTCCAGATAAAAGGATGCACTCTCTCCCATTTTTTATTCATAATTCCTTCAACCAACACACATTTGTTCGTTGCTAAACAGTAGGGTTCACATGTAACACTAAACCATGGTTTAATACCACATGTATGAGCAGAAAGAAGCCTGCCCTTTCCTTTCCCCAAGTAGTGAGATAAGGAATAAATCAGGATTGTTTCATTTTGCCTGATTCCTGGCTTGTGGTTACATGTGAACCAGAAATAGTGACTTAAAATAAACTCTAAATTACTACACAAGCTAACAACAAACCCTGGCTTGTTTAGCTTACTTGTTTAAAAACTAGTGTTTATTTTAAATCACAATTCTTGGTTCACACATGACAAGCCAGGAACAAAATGGAATCCTGGTTTATTTCTCTTCCTGGTTGCACAGGATAAGATGAGAGGAGAGCACTTGAACTTGGCACTTTGTATGGGCTCCTTTCTGCTCATGCATATAGTATTATGCTATCATTTATAGAGTTACATACAAATGCAGTCAGTCTTTCATCTGACCTGGTCTAGTACAGTTAACTAGTATGATTAGCATACCTAAGGCATGAACTGTCAAGGACCCTAGAACGTTTCCAGGAAAAGTCTGGGGGTGAAATTTTCAGAGAAAAAATGCCCAGTGGGGAATGGGTTAAGCATGCCTGTCCTCAGCTAAACTTTCACTCTTAACAGAAGCCTCCAGTGACTACTTTTTATTTAAAAGGTCAGGAAAAGTAACAGAATTCATATAATGTGTAATCTGGCCCTGAATTTGTTTTTGGAAGTGCATTCTTCTTTTAAACATTACTAATCACTACCTGTAACTATTGAGTCCTGCATTCTTTCTGACAAGCCTGGAATTAACTCTTGTCAGCGAGAAAGGTAATAAACATTTAATGAAGTATCTTAGGCTGAGATCGCAAGATTAAACATATGCAACAACAATAAACTAAGGGTAGATCACAAGAAAATTAAGGGGAACATTTCAGGTCACCATTACTGGGCATTTTTACTTGAAAATGGGTAGGGATTTTACAGTTTTTCACATTACACAGACATACAAAACAACCCAGTCCAACTGTTTTTCTGCCAATCCACTACAATATCAATACTTCACCATGGGCATTTCTACATGAGGCTGTTAATATCTACTTTCAGTTTCATCACAGAATTGAGATCCAAGCACTACATGAGGAGCATTTCCTTTCCTGCTTTTCTGCTACATAACCTCTAGATGGCACTGTGGTATAGCTGAATAGTACAAATACACAAGTGGAAACAGCATTTTCTCTCACTTTCAGAAATAATACCCCATTTTCCCTTCTCCAAAAATACTCACAGAAAGTGCTGTTTACAAACAGAAGTGAAACTGGAGGGTCACAACGTCATCTTAAGAACCTGTAAACAACCATGAGTAGGAAATGACAAGCACACAAGAAATGCCTTGTGTAGGAAAGCTAAAGAGGGGGATAATGTCAACGGGTGGTGGAAGTATAGGACTGTTCTTCACTTAAACCCCAGAGCATGTGCAATAGGATTATTTAAAAGTCAGAGCTTCTTTTTAAAAGGCTGGTTTGCTGAAAATTATTATTCAGTAATATTTAAGCATGCTTAAAAGTAAATTATAGTGGCTTTCGTTAATTGCCTCCTCTCACCATTTTAAATAAAATATATTAAATATTTTGAGATGTTTATGCATTTTTGTCTACATATCTAAACTACATGCAGCTGCTAATAGTTTAAATGACACCCCCCCCCCAATATTTCCTTTTCTGCTTCTTTCCATTTTGGGGGGATTAGGTTTTTGGCTTCACTCAAGCTACTTCTTGGTTTCAAATTCACTTTCCTATGTCTTCTTTTCCTTCTCTCTTTGTTGTTCTCTTTTATCGTTGTGACCTCCTGGCTTTTTCTCTTTCTTATGTTTGCTCCCTTTGTTTCCTTGCTTCCTTTTTCTGAATCATTGCACTACCAAAGGCATTGTTGTCATGGTGTTAGAAGGACAAGATGACAAGACAAACCAGTCTCTCACTGCATATCCCTCTGCCAGCTGCACAGCTGAGAGGTTGCAGAGACGAGACTCTACTCTAGCAAACAATGTTTCCTGTTGCCCTACTCCAGTATAGAGAAAATAGTATTTTTAATACATTTCCTGCACTTGAACCTTTAAATAAAGTACAGAGGCTTGGCATGGTCATCCATCTTCATGTCCTTGTAGAAAACTGGCTATATCTATGCTACAAGGGGTGACTGTATCAGCATCACAGCAGTGCCCATTTGTTGTATATCTGGGGTAAGAGCTTTGTGAGTTTCAATTTGCCCACTGATGATATCATAATATACAATTGTTACGCAGGCATACAATAAAGTTGGTAGTACAATGGCTTCATAAACCAGTGTTTTGGTCTTCTTACAAATATCCCGATCCTCGAACACTCTTATGTTTCATTCGAGAAAATGCGGCACTTGCGGAGCTCAGACAATGCTGGATTTCACTGTCGATGTTAGCTGTAACAGAAAGATAGCTGCCAAGATAGAGAAAATGATCGACATTTTCCAGTATTGTCCCGCCAAGCTGGATAGATGGCATCACCAAAGGATTGGCTTGCAAAGACTACTAGCATTGAAAAAATGATCCTTCAACGCCAACGTCAGTGGACCGGTCATGTTGTTCGAATGCCTGACTGCCGTCTCCCAAAGCAGTTACTTTACTCCCAACTCAAGGATGGAAAGCGGAATATCGGTGGTCAATATAAGAGGTTTAAAGATGTTCATACGGCTAATCTAAAAAAATGCAATATAAACATCGAAAACTGGGAAGCTCTGGCCCATGAACGATCTAAATGGAGGTTGGCCTTTCACAAAGGTTCCATGGACTTTGAAAAAGCCCGAATGCAAGGTGAAAGGGAGAAACGTGCTAAGTGAAAAGCACGTCAAATGAATCCTTTACAGGACCATCTTCTATCTGGTAACCTGTGTCCTCACTGTGGGAAGCTGTGTGGATCTAGAATTGGCCTCCACAGTCACTTACGGACCCATCGCTAGAGTCTACACAATCTTCTTTAGAATTTCCTCCTTTTATCCCGGAAGACAATCTTACTCGGTCACGAGTGATCGCCTGATGAATATACAATTCTAATGCATCTTCCAACCTTCCTTTATCAATATATACTGGCACATTTTTCAGTACAGGTTGCAGCATGACTCTCTTGTGGTAATGTTGCTGAGCAACATTTGAAGCAGCTACAAACTGGGTCTTCAAAAGTGACTTGTCACCTAAGGTATTCTATCCATAACTTCTCATCCGACTGTTTTGTTTAAAGCCTGCTGTTATGAAACAGCTAAATAAAATGGAAGACCATTTCAATTTCATATTAAGTAACCCACACTGAATTATACTTGGATGGCCTATTAAATTAGAATTTTGATATTACATCTGAAGAGATGGGAAAACTACACATATATGAGTGAATTTAATCCATTAACAGCTTTATGGACCCCCAAACCTTCGAAGTATGTCCCTGAGCGCCAGATTTTACATTTATGTTGCTGAGTTAGCTGAAATATCAGTAATATCACCAGTACATGAAGAGCTCCCTCTTGAATACTTAGAGAAGGCAACTCCTGTGTATTGTTTATTTCAGCAGGTATATGAACTAGTTATTTGTGATGCAATGCAGCATAGCTATACCTGTTCTGGACAAAATCAAACTGTATTAAATGCAGGTCCAGTCAAGGCAATTTGCTGCCTGAGGTAAAAAACAAGATAGGTGCCCCTTCACATCTACAGAAGCTGACTAGACTGGCAGTTGAATCATATCTCAACCAGGGAAGCCTGGTGACTCCTATTTCAATGGGGCTCCTTTTCCATTACAGGTTTTGCAGCTTTTATTCACAGGAGCTATCCATGGTGATGAACCTATTTTGGAGATAGAGCTCAGCACCATGGATAGCTCCCATGAAGCTCCAAATAAAACCTGCAAAACATGCAATGGAAAAGGAGCCTCACTGAAATAGGAGTCACCAGCCTCACTGGTGAGAGGACAGTGTATTCTACCACACCTGAGAGCAGCAGGCTATTTTAGGGGGAGCAGGGCAGGCCATGTGGCACACACAGCTCTGTCCTCTAACATCTTATCTGCTCCTTGAGGCAGCTGTCTCTCTTTCTAATGGTGGGACCAGACTTGATTAACTGGAGGAAGGCTCCCAGTTCGTAAAAATCTTTCAAAATACTTTCAAAATATATTTTCAAACTTTCCAACACATTCTCTTTCAACACAGAAATATTCCAGATCATCTTCACTCTGCCTGGAAGTGCTGGAACACATTAAACACTATACTTGTCTTGTTCTCTGCTTGGCATTTTATTTCCTGATACTGTAAGTCCTTATTCTTCATCATCTCTGTCTCAATGGACAACATCCATATTCAAAGGGTGGCTTTGCATGAGTGCATTTTTATTTTTTCCCCTAGCACACTTCTGCGTGCCACACTATTTTTTTTTAAAGTGCAGTGGCTTTTTACTGGCTATTTAACTAGCAATGTGTTACTAGAAATACTTATGGGGGTTTCCACATTTGTCTCCATGAATTTGTCTGATAAAAAACACCACAGAGAGTAAATACTGCTAAAACAGACTACATTTTAACTTTGTCACTTCAGTTAAGAGGTGCTGCTACATCGTTAAGCACGGGGAAGGTTACCTGAGATAGCAGATTTTGGCCACCCTTGAAAAAGAAGCAAAATGTTGTTTTAAGATATTATAGATTTTAAGCAAGGGAGAAATAGTGCTACCTTGTTACATAAGTCTAGAATGATCACTCTAGAACAGTGTACTTTTGATGCACCACCACTCTCTTGTTGGCAATATAAATGATAGATTTAATGCATGCAGAATAAATCTGGTCTTAAAAAGTTGTTCGTAGCATTAATTACAATGCCAACAAGGGTGTTAATGACACATGCAGAATAGTGTTATCCTAGGAAGGCTCCTTTAGGATGCACATGACACATCCAAAATGGCACCACCCCTCTGTTGAACACTGCCAGGAAAAGGTAGTGCATTTCCCTGTAAATGCAGGGAAAGGGCCATGAATGGGCTGTCTTCCCATCAGGGATCAGCGTTGTCTATCTTGAAATTGAAGCAGTGGAAAAACAAGGCTAATTCTGCAGCAACATTTATGATCTGAACAATAATTGGCAACTTTGAATACCTTCTAGGCTAAAGAAAAACCTTCAGTTAACATATAATCTAAATATACACGACACAACAACCCACCCCACAAATAAGCTATGCAGTGTGGGTTGTTTGCAGAACAACCAACAGTGCACACAACAGACTATCAGGCTTACTGTAGGTTGTTCTCCCCTGCTCCTCCAGCTGATATCCCAGGGTCCTGAGTGGCAGAACCTGTCTTTTCTCCCCCTCCCTGCTCCAATTGCGACCGTTTTCATTTGCATTTTTTTTACCTGGAGCTCCATGCCACCGACAGTCGCAGCTGCTCCACCAACGCCTAAGAGGCATTTTGGAGCGACTGTCACTGGCTTGTTACCCTTTAAAAAAAATTTGGGCTGGTAGAAATGTGCGCAACTGAAACCGTAATTTCGTACGGACTTATGGCTGCCCGAAATGTGGAGTCCTGCTTGGCCAATGTCCTGGTAAGTGTCTGCTGTCAAAATGTAGTAGGTAACATTCATGGACACTGACAAAGTGAGGCTCCATATAGGTTAATTTGCACTGACTTGAAAGCTAACAATTGGCAAGCTATCAATTGAAAAGCAAAGCGGTGAATAGGTTTTTGCCCTGAAAGGGGGTGGAGAGAGTATATCTCCCACTTAGGAGTGTGATGTTCTAGTTTTTAAGAAAGTGTGTTTTGTTTGGTTTTAAGCTATCTGGCAAATCTGAGCATTTTTTGAACAGGAAAATATGCAGCCATGAAACCTGCATATATTCCCGTCAAAAAAAATTCCTCAAATTTGCTAGATGGATTTTAAGAAAGAGCCCTTTCTTTTGACAGTTGTCAAAAGTAAGTGCTCACGAAAAGTGGGTAGGATGTAGATCTACCCTTTCTGGAGTACCTACAGGCTTGGGGAAGTGTGGAAAAGGTGGAGAGCACTGAGAACTGTCAGGGAAATACATAAAACTAGAGGATCACACTGCTAAGGGGCGGATATACTTGCCACCTGATTTTGGGGCAAAACCCCCTTTGTGGCTTTGCTTTTCAATTGACAGCTCACAAATTGACAGTTGTCAACTGTGCACAAATTAACCTATATGGAGCCTTGTTTTGTCAATGTCCATGGATCTTACCTACTGCACGTTGACAGCAGACACTTACCAGAACATTGGCCAGGCAAGACTCCACATTTCGGGCAGCTGTAAGTGCGCACCTGTGAAAGAATGGAAAAAAACAAAACAAAAATATGGTCTCAATTGTGCACATTTCTACTGCCTCCATTTTTTTTAAAAAAAAATATATCCAGTAATAAGCCAGTGACAGTTACTCCAAAGTGCCACTTGGGCATTGATGGACGGCTGTCACTGGCGGCGGCAAGGAAGAGATTGCCAAGAGCAGCAAGGGGGCTTTGCCACTCTTGCCAAGCAGCTTGCCCACTGCTTCCCACAACCCACAATGGGATTAATCTCTCAGGTTCGGACAACACGACAACCCATTGCGAGTTCAACAACCCTACAACAAGCCTGTTGTGCCTCCAGTAGGTCACAGAGACCAGCCATGCCGGAGTGTGTTTGGGGTGGGGCCAGGCTACGTGCAACCTGACCCAGCTGGGCAGACTTACCAATCAGCGCCTGCTCAAAAGGCAGGTCCCAAACACACTCAGATGCTGGAAGCAATTGTTTGTTAAGACAGCTACAGCCAGACGCTCCTGACATTCCCGATCTCAGACTTCTGTACCTTTGATCCTTGGAACGACCTTGACCACGACTTTGCCTGATCCCGAACTGGTTTACGTTTGCACTATTTTGGAATTATATATTTTGGCTTTGACCCTCAGACTGTGATAACGACTATGGCTTATCTTGGAACTGGACGGATTTATGACAAAGCCATGGGTTGGAAGTGTAGCTTGTTGCCCAAACCCATGCCACCCTGCAGGAAGCGGTCTGGGTTCAGATGACATGGCAACCCACCATGGTTAATTACCCATGATGGCTTGCCATGTTGTATGAACCCAGGTTATTAACATTTCAAAATTATAAAGGTTTTGAACAATTTTTTCCCTGAAGATCTAAGACATTTTGGAATGGCTACTGAAATTAAACTTTTTGCTAGTGTACTTACAGATATGTAATAATGGTGGTCTACAGTTATAATATACCCACTGGATCATGGTATTTTGGAATTAAATAGTTTCACAGCAACTTAAGAATACACACAGTCATGAGTTTAATCTGCATTAAAATGTTAGCACTATTCAGAGCATGGAAATAGAATCCAAAATTCTGTAGTATTATTAGATTTAAATAATTATCTGCTGCTCATAATTTATGCATAAATAACATTTCTAAAATGTGAAAAACTGAGGGCTTTTTCTCAAAAACAAACATAAATTCTTTCATATGACTTTGCCCACTTCTTTTTGTATGTACTATACTTTTTAATGTAGGCATGATGGCTGAATTATGGCTTTATCCATCCTAAAAAGAAAGGCAGTGCATTTCTAAATTATAGTTCAATTTTTTAAAATGGCATTTCACTTGCCATTTTGCAGGAAAATGCTTACAAAATACAGACATTTTCTATTCCATCAGAAGAAGTTTTAATTAAATTGCTCTCATGGCCTTTATTGTTTCCAGCACTTGCTGATAAAAAGACAGCTGTATATTATGCAGTTTGGCACTGTCCATATATAACCAGCAAAACAGACGTATAGATTTATGATTACAATAATCATAAAAATACAAGCTTACCTATAAAATAAGATAGTAGTATTGCAAGTAGCACTGAGACCCCTACAGCACAGAGTGCTGTACATTTCCAGCTACAGTACTTTGAAGACTTCTTAAATTTAAAAGCACTTCTTGATAAGGTGTTCCTAGGTAGTGGCCGTGTAGGAGGGGAATAAACAGAGCCGGATGCCATTGTGTAACCCGGTGTCGCAGTACTGAACAGAGGTGTTGTCCCTGTTCCTGTTTTGAATAGGAAATGCCTGCAGAAAACAAAAACATATATTAAAAATAATCACAAATTAATATGGAGAATAGTTAATGACACTTTTATCATATCGTGTAATTGTTCATATTCTTCTGTATAGCTTCTTAAACTTTATTCAAATATGAGCATTTTAAGACATGATGCCCCTGATGCAGAGATTACCATTGCAGATGTCAGCTATTGGATGGAGAAGAGTTCCTTGGAATCAGTCCCTATTAGATGACTGGTGCTGTCAATGCTATTAGCATGACCATCTGATTTATGGTGCAAGCCTCTTGTTCAAAATTGAGAAAAATATTAATAGCTTATTGCAGCTGGCAACTAGCTTTATTAAAGTACTGACAACCATATACACTGTGTATTGTTAGGTTTTATTAAACAATACACAGTACATATGGTTGCTCAAAACACTATTTATTTATAACATAAATCCTACCTAAAGCTTATACTAAAAACCAGATACAAGGACTCCGTTGAGCTTTCTCCATATAACAACTGTGCTATACTGGAGCTGTCCTTGATCCTCAAGCCCTGTGTCTAATTCCATTATCTGCTACCTGACTGATGGCATGCCTAGCAAAAATGACACAAAGCACTATTAAGTGGCTTCTTATGACAATAGCACTGCTACTTTTCCTGCAAACTAACTTCACACAATGGCTGTGGGTAAGAATTGCTGTTTTGCAGAAATTACAGTTAGCAGTCTTGAGTGCTGGAAAACAGCAATCTATGAAGACCAGGGTTGCTTGCTGGGGTGATGCATAAAGTCTACACACACAGGAGGAGGTAGTGTCCGGAAAAAACTCTTACTCACCTTGTGATTCTTAGCTTATTCTTACAAGTTAGGAAATAACTTAAATCATTTCTTTGTTTTGATTAGAGAGACCAATGAAAACCAACAAGTTCCAAATTAGTCAATCTTAACTCACTTTGGTAAATTATTATTGGAGGGTAGTGAGAAGAGAAAGATATATGTTGAACTTTCATAGGCAATGTAGTTCTACTTGAGCTAGGATAAAGGAAGTTTTCAATTATGTTTCTAGAAAGGCATGAACAGCAATATGTAGATGTTTTTTATCACAACAGAAATTACAAATTCCTTTAAAATGTTTAGAGCATGCGAGAAAGTGAATACGTGACCAGGTGTATAATATACTCATTTTCTTCCACATTGTTCTATATACACATACTGTAAACATTTTTGAGGAATTTGCAGTTTCTGCTTAGATAACAAAATCTATGTGACACTATTTATGCTTTCTGTTATGAAGAGATGTCAAGAAGATATTGTGTTAACAAGAAATGTCACCATTAAATGCAGAATACAGTCATGCCTTGGATTGAGAGCATAATTCGTTCTGGAAACGTGCTTGTAATCCAAAACACTCTTATATCAAAACGAAATCCCCCCAAAAAAATTTGTACAGAGATTTTTAATTTAAGCCATACTACAGTACTTGTATTGCAAGACATCGCTTGTATATCAAGTAAAAAAAAATTAAATAAATATTTTAAAATTTGCTTGTCTTGCAAAACGCTCTCAAACCAAGTTACTTGCAATCCAAGGTATTACTGTATATGAATTTGGCCATCTGGGTTGTATCTAACAGTGTCCTTCTACCAATGGACATCGCCGGTGGATCAAACTTCCACTCCCCCCTGCAACCCCATGCCCACCCCAAATCTGTTCCAGAGGTTTGGGGGAAATCTCTGGAACAGGTTTGGGGGATATGCAGGAAGCTGCAGGGAGAGTCATCCAGAAACCAGCCAATGTCACAAAAGAAAAATAATATTCTAATACTGATAGTGATGTGACAAACCTTGGGTTATCTACATCTTAAAAGACCACAGGTTCATATTCTATTTGATATTGTTACACAAGTGATACATTTGCATTCCACAGAAATTAGGATAATTTCTCTATGTAAGTTTAGGACTCTGGCCTGAATGTGCAGCAAATGCATGATACATCAGCTGAATGTCCTGGCTAGGCTGGAGGCTCAGGGGAACCAGACTACAGCACCAGCACTCACAAGTAGTTCTGTATCACATCAGGTAGAGAGAAGCCACATCAGGTAACGCAAAATCACAACAATGCAAAGAACTGTCAGAACTTTGGAGAGCATACTGCAGGATATATTTGCTAGAGCAGGGGTCCCCAACCCCCGGGCCACGGACCGGTACGTGGCCTGTTAGGAACTGGGCCGCACGCTACGAGCTCCAGTGAGCGCATACACACACACCGCCGCTCATCCCTCTGCTTGTCTCCCGGCCAGCATTTCCATCGTGAAAATTTCCTGGTTCTCCAGCACTGCTCTCTTTACATAAATACCATGGCAAAGTACCTTAAAATGGCCGCGAATAGCAAATCGGGGCTGTTTTAAGATAATTTACCATGCTATTTACATAAAAAGAGCAGAGCCGGAGAACCAGGAAGTGCACTGTAATCATCCCCTGGTGAATGGGCTTTGTAAGCATCACCTGGAGGCGTTTGAGTATTGGTGATCAACTCACAATCACATACTCAGGAAACTGATGAAGCTGTCTTGAACAATATTAGAAAATAAGCAGTGAGTTGTGGGTTTTTCTTATCAGTCGGGAATATGTTTATAAAACATTAGAAAATAATGAGTTAGGAGTTTTCCATTGTTAATACAGGCTTGTCTGAGCGTGGAAAGCTAAGCAGGGTCAGGCCTGGTTATTACTTGGATGGGAGACCCCTCCTCTAGTTTCCTGCATTGAGCAGGGGGTTGGACTCGATAGCCTTGTAGGCTCCTTCGAATTCTATGATCTATGAAATCTATAACAGTCAGGGGCTTTGTTTCAGAAAATTTTAAGACTACTAAATTGGGTTTCAGATACATACTCTTTGAAGGGAAACTGCTTTCATTTTTGAAGGGACTCTTGATGCTGATTAGTAACCTTCTGGCAAAAATGTCTTTGGTGTAGAGATAAGCAATATAAATGGCTTTGAATGAATTGTAACTCTGTATAATAATTTTTGGGGATCTGTTAAATTTAGTAATCCAGTAAATAGGATAACAGCGTTCTAATGTTCATCACAAAGGGGATAGGATCACTTGCTTACCTATATGCAATTTTAAAGTTTATAGAGAAATGATTTTTAAGTTGTAAGGTGTATGATTATTATTAATTAGGTTACAATTGTATAATAATTTTGTGGAAGACCAGCAACTGGGTCTTCTGCATGAGTTCGGCACTTAATGGGTTAACTGGCGCTGAGATATAGCCCATCAAGGGAATATTAAGCGATTTAAATGCAACCACTACCTAAAAAGCACACAGAACCATTCACATCAACGAATAGACGCTTTATTTACGGTAGGTTAATGGAGCGGAACTAATAGACTTCTAGGAATACTACAGCATAAACAAAACTAGGTCGTGACCTCATGAATCGGAAATCCTCATTTCCCAGGCTAGCGTATTGTAGCAATAGAGTTACCTTGCACCAAAGACTTTACGCTTCCAGGCTTCTGTTCTGCCTAGCCTGACTCCGAGCCTATCCGCGCTCGGGGAAGAGAACTGCTTGACCCAGCCGGGGCTGGACTTGGAAGGTATCAGCTCGCCCGTATTCCCAACAACCAGATTCGGGTTGGCCGAGGGGTTTTCTAACCCCATCTTCCCCCTTCCCGCCCCTTGCTTATCAGGTGGGCTTATTCCTGCCCGGGAAAGGTGGTGCCTTTGGATTTAGGGAATACTTTGCAGCTCTTTGAGATTGCCCTTCACTTCCTGATGGTCCATGCTTCTTCTTGTGGATTCGGTAGATGTGCCCCATTGAGGGTATGTAGATGGAGTCACGTATTACCTGTCTGGCCAGACTTGTATCTCCTGTCCCCCGGTGGGGATTATGCAGACAGGGGTTGCCAAGGGGGAACTATGTGTGGTTACCAAGGGGAAACTGTGTCAGGGTTCATGTCACTACGTGTGTGCTCAGGCTTCTCCACAAATTTTAATTTATGAAATTTACATGTTGATGGCTTTGAATGAAATGTAACTATGTATAATTTTTGGTGATCTGTAATCCAGTAAATAGGATAAAAGTGTTTTAAGATCACTTGCTTACCTGTATGCAATTTTAAACTTTTGTGGAATGATTTTTAAGTTGTAAGGTGTATGATTTTTATAAATTAGGTTACAATTACATAACTATTTTAACATTTTATGAAATTTACATGTTGGCAATGTACTCTTGGGTAGGACAGCTCTGATTAGATTTAGCATGATTTTTAGTGTAACAAGTGTCTCATAAGAAAAAGAGGGTTTGAAGGATTTACATGTGTGCATAGAGCAAATGCTTTAGTTGCAGGAAAACAAGCTCAGGGCTCCCACTGATTATGCATTATGGTGAGTTGCATAACTATTTCATTATATATTACAATGTAATAATAATAGAAATAAAGTGCACAATAAATGTAATGCGCTTGAATCATCCCAAGACCTCCCCCCCCGGTCCGTGGAAAAATTGTCTTCCATGAAACCGGTCCCTGGTGCCAAAAAGGTTGAGGACCGCTGTGCTAGAGTATTCCCTCATTAGGAGACCTGTTATCCCTGTGAGGGACAGCAGGCAACGAAGCCCTTGGCTGAGGAACAGGAGAAGCTGTGTGTGGGGGGTCAACTTTGGAATCTGAGGTTGAGGGGAGGACTATGTCCTCAGGCTAAGAAGGCATATAAAGGGTGCAGAGGGTTCTCCCTGAAGTAAGGTGACCAGCTGTTCCTCAGAGTGACAAGGTGACTATGAGCCCAGGGACATGAAACTAAATCAACTAATATCAGTTTTATCCCTCTTATCTTGATCTTGTAAAATGTATCTATGTAAGTACCACAATAAATCCAGTGTTCAGCCCTAACAAAACACCGTTAAATAGCAATCAACTTTATAATTAACACTGCCCTAATTTGACAGCTCTAAAAAAGAAAAGAAAAAGAAAATTTTGGTCTCTGACATTTAAACCTGTAGAACTGGATGTAGATAACACTCCTGCCTTCTTTTTGAACATACCTTATAACAAACATCCTGAAGTTAACATCCACAATAGCCACTAACAAGAAAAGCAGCACATAATTCCCCCCCCCCCCCCGTTTGCTTGCAGGGATTGCAGACATTCAACAATAATGATGTTGTTCTTAACAGTTAAAAAAATGGCTCCAATTTAATGGATTTTCAGTGCCATTTAAAGTGGAGCATTGCTTGGCAGAAACCTGCTCTCCTATTTTAAGCATTCTTTACGAAAATGAGTTTTATACCAGCTCCTACATACACATATTTTTAAGAGAAAGCTAGTAGATTAAAAAAAAAGAGAAGTCTTTACAGAGTTAATTCTACAGAATGAAAAATGTCTGCACAATTGTGGTAGCGGTGCATTTCTCAAGTATCAAGGGAATAAGAGACAATGTAAGGAATATTTAACCTGTTACAAAGGCATATCTTTGAATGAGTTTGCAGGACATCTATTTGTAGATTACAATGCGTGAAATGGTACATATATGGGTTTGTGTGCACATCTAGACGTGCTGGACAGGGGTGTCAAACCATGGTTTTCCAGCACATTTACACTTAGCAAAAACCTTACATCATCACACGTTATGAGATATGCATAGATTTTCTGCAAATTCCTATACGGACATGCTGACCATGTAAGAATGTTGTAATATGTATAACAACCTAACCTTAACAATGTGGAGTCTCAGACAGCATATAATATGGTGCAGTGTTTTACTTTTAAGTTCTTTCTCATCCTTCTGCTAAAAACAGAAGTGCTTTTACAGAGTAATCATTTACAGAAAATCTCAGGGGAGTGAAGAAAAAACAAAGAAAGAGACCTCCTTCACAGAAATCTGTGATTCAACATGTGTTCAGCAATCCCTATTTGGGACTTAATTTTTAATGAGAGATATTGCCACAGACATTCATTGCTCACACTCAGGTCACAAATGGTTCTAAAACAAAAGAAGAGTTTTTAGAACTCATTAGTTTCTTTACGGCAGGGATGGGCAACTAAGTTGGGGTGGGGGAACGGATGACCCCCCCAGCCAGCCCTACATGGGCTGAATGACACCAGGGACAGGGCCACACCCCTGACATCATTTGGTTCTCAGGCAGCATGCTGCGTGGCAGCATCACCCAGGTTCCTTAAATAAATGGACATAGCATTTAACCGCAAAAATGGTAGTGTTCAGTGCAATCCTATTCATACCTACTCATAGGTAAGCCCCACTGAGTGCAATGGGACTACTCCCTGGTATGTATAGAAGTTGACTTCCAAAGACTAAAGGCCCAGTCCATAAATAATATTTATGTGTTTTATGTATAATTATAATTATGTTTTTATTATATTCGTTAAGATGTTATGTTCCATTTATGTACACTGCAATTTGTACCTTAATCCTTACTGTAACTGTAGGTTAGTCTGTGCCTAAATACACAGAGATATTTGTAAATTTAACTGACAAGTTATAGAAGAATGAAAGGTCACATAAGTACAGAGGGCATCTAGATACAAAGCAATGACTAAGCTGAAATAATCATCATATACAAAATAGTAAAGCTGAGAAGCAGAGAACATGTAACTTGCTGCAAAGGTCTACAAGCTTCTCTGGTAGCACTGTGTTCACTGCCAAAGATGAGAAATCCTTCAATATAACTAATATAGCAACACTAATCATGTCGCATTAAAGAGAAACTGCTTTTCTCCAGATAATGGCATCTCTGAATTACAGTGATCATGAATTTATACATATACTACAAGAAAATATTCTAAGGGAAGAATTAAGTTACAATGTGAGCTTTGGGACAAAGTGGCAGTACCAATATTAGCTACACTGAATTAAAGTTCCACAGCTTAAACTCTTACTAACAGAATAAGGGGGAGCATAAATTTCAGGGTTCTTATATATTTTGAGCATAACTGTAGTCTTACAAGGTCCTAGAGGATTACCTGCTTTCCAGTGGCACATTACTGCCAAGGACCCAGCTGTCCTGCAGCTGGACCGACTCGGGTGTGGTTTGCAGCTCGGCGGGCAAAGCAGCCGGCGGGGCCGGACTCTGGTTCCTCCTATTTGTCAGTGAGTTTCTGTTAAGGGAGGTGATAGATGGGTGATGCTGTGCTGAATGCTGCTTGTGAGAAGGTGGCAAAGGTTGCAGGGTCGACTGGCCTTGGTTATTTGGAGGTTGCTCTGAGAAGAAAGAAAATTAAAGTTTGTTATACATCATCCTCACCTTAGCTAGAGATAAAGCAAAAACTGAAATGAAAGCCCATCGTCCAATGTATTGGCATATTATTCTATTAGTTGGCTTCAATGACATTCTTTAAGAGTAAGTTTACCCTTGATAGGCAAAGAACTAATTAATATACAACAGATGGTACAACTGCTTTTCGTTTTAATTTGTTTCAGTTTTTTAAAAACTGGTTTTATTAACACCTACAGAAAATAGCATCTGACAGATCCCCTAACATGCCTTTAGAACTGTTTTTAACAAACCAACCCTGAAATTAAATGGGTAATTTCAGTAGAATATAAAGGTTTTTGAAATGCATATAATCCCTATAATTATTTAATGGAGTTTTTAAAAAAGCTTTATTTAACTGCTATAAATTATTACATGCTAGTTGCTAAACAGCAGTAGACTACTCTAGTTTAGTGCATTTCAAATAAGGCAGATCTGCACTATGATCTGCTAATAGATGCTAAGTATTCTTTAGCAGAAGGTCACTCTGTGAAGCAGATGTTGCTTCATGGATATTTAACAGACTGAATCACATCTGATTACAACGTCAGAAGACTCATATACTTAATGACCGTTACATCCATTAGAACACACTCAGAACAGATTTTCCAATTTCACACTATGTGGTATAACTATGTTTTAAAGCAAGTAACAGGTAATCAGAGAATCTTGCCACCATGACAGTGGTATAAATATGTCAGTCATGGTTCCCAACAAAAAGTGCACTTATTACTTTAAAGCAACAGTAATCAATATTGGTTTTCACACCATACCTTCTGTAGTTAATAAGGGGTGTTTTCCACCTTGTGTACATCACA
This sequence comes from Shinisaurus crocodilurus, assembly GCA_021292165.1. Lineage (NCBI taxonomy): Eukaryota > Metazoa > Chordata > Lepidosauria > Squamata > Shinisauridae > Shinisaurus > Shinisaurus crocodilurus. The sequence goes on along the minus strand of CM037876.1, from coordinate 76,838,440 downwards.
GAAACAAATGGTAGACATTATAGACCTGGCTCCTCGGAGCATGTTTCTGCCATGTACACAAGATAAGTACATGGGTTTAACTCAATTTCCGCCTGTTGATTCCAGTGGTAGCAACTTGGCTTGCATCCAATTGCTTCAGCTTCACAGAATTGTGAATTGGGCTAACAGAGGTTCACAGTTTAGGCACTAGAACAAGCCACAAAGTTTTCTCAGACTTTGGCATAGAAACAGCTCAACAAAATCATATGAAGAAAAGTGTTATCATTCAGGTAGCATACAATTAATCAGCTTTGTCTTTACCAACACCAGTGGGTGTCGGTGCATATGATTAGAATTACTATAGAAAGCTTTAAGGCACATTCACAGCTAGCTACAGGATAATTTAACAGGCTAAAGCCCACAAAGGCTTTTTTCAAGTCTGCTTAAAACTTTATCTGATTTAGATTAGAAGTTAATTATTAGCTGGTCAAGAATTAACTTTTGTCATTATGTAAAAAGTACATATAAAAATGATTACTTACACAACAGGAAACCCTATCTTAAGACCCTTTCTTTACACAGGATACTAAATTTGTCTCCTGTTAGTAGAAGAGACTCATTTTCCCCCATGTACTTCACTTCTAATACCTAACATGTCAAACTGGTCCCCTTACACTATCTTTAGGGCAAGGGTCTTATTATGCGTGCATTGTATGAAACATCAGTTCTATCTCTCATGTACCATCTACAACATCCTAGCATATGTTCAGGACCAGCCATCCCTATTTTTAGAACAAAGGGCACAAGTCAGACAAAGAGTGGGAGGGGAACCCTATTATCTGTGGCTCCTGAGACAGAAGCTTATTACACAAATATAACTTAAGCCTTGGAGGTAATTTTCTATTTTATTTAGAATGAAGATAAACTCTATCTACTGCAACCACCAATTCCCAGACAGGGAATGTACAGCGAAACCCTATACCTGTCTACTTGGAAATAAGTGCAACTGAGTTCAATCAGACTTTCTATATCCACTTACTTGGAACTAAGTCCCACTGAACTCAGTGGGAGTTTTGTGTAGAAATGCATAGAATTGCACTGCAAATGTATCTATGCTGGAGCTAGGATAATTAAGTTTTCATGCTTAGACAATGCCTGTACCTTTAATACACTGAGGCAATGAGCAAAACTACAGTCACTGTACCTCCTACCTAGTCTCTACACTGGTGCAATCAGCTGCCCACCTCATATGCATTCTGGCAAATACATACACCAGGATCTAAATTAGAGTCCTGTTGTAAATTGCAGGTGGTGAAGGAGGGCCGGTGGAGAACAGGAGTGTGATGTGCAATGGCTGCCTTTATGCATTCAGTGTATAGGCACTCTGGGCAAGGATCTGGCAACTGACTGGAACAGAATGACTGGGCAACCTTCTGTCAGAGGTTCTGTGCCTTTGACAGCTGCATGGCAGACAGAAGAAATGCAGCTTTTCCCACCTGTGGACCTCCATGTTGGGAAAAGTTACATGTGATAAGCATCTAGTTCTGCCAGAAGGCCATTTTGAGGATAGACTAGGTTGGTGATCAGATTATAAGAACTGCCTTGCTGGATAAGACCAAGATCTAGGCCTGAGTCTCCTTGGATAATTAAAAGACTTTGGCCTTACTGAGTTTAGCAATAGAACAGGAAGGAAGGGAAGGGATATGTGGTTGTTTCAGAGGATGGCCCTGGTAAATTTCCAGAGACTCCTATAAAGAAGTGAAGGGAGAGGGAAGGGTTTATATGCATCTGTTCCATGATGGAATAAGAAAACGGTGAATAATTGAGTGACAACAGGTGGGGAAAAAAGGAAAGGGAAGGATGAAAAATCTGGTAAATTTCCACCCATGAGAGATGTGGCTGGAGGTGAGAGGCGCTAAAAGAGGGGCAGGACGATGGAGGGCACAATACAAGTTGAGATCTGAACTTGTTCTTGCACCCAAGAACTAGAAAGGCGATAGGCTCTCCTATCAAACAGCAGCCCAGTTTGGATGTAACCATAGTTTAGCATCAAGGGAATGTGGCTGCTCTAATCTCAGGCTTAAGAGCTCCCTCTTCCTCTCTTCCAGCATCCACTTTAGGGTTGAAACTAACCGTAATTTGCTGTTATGTCTGACAAACTGTGGTTAAATTAAACTGTAGATTATTTAAGCAAACCAAGATCAAACCATGGGTTTCCAATCATGGCTTGTTTCAATATAGCCAAGTGTGGTGTAGTGGTTAGAGCAGGGGTCGGCAACCCGCGGCTCCGGAGCCGCATGCGGCTCTTTCAAGCCTTTGCCGCGGCTCCGCTCCGGCAGCAGGGACACGAGCAGGCAGGCAGCGGAAGAGAGGAGAGCAGGACAAGGCTGCCTGCTCCGCAAAAAACTTTGCCATGTTTTGCTCACATATGGCTCAACTTTGCTTGCTCACATATGGCCTGATTCTGTTGGCGGGGGCAGCCCGATTTCGCTCTTCTGAGCGGCGCGGAGCGTTCTCCGCGCCGCTCTAGCTGCCGCCGCCGCCACCACTGGAGTCAATGCCGGAGCCGCCGCCGCGTCGCATCCAGCTGCTTCGGCGAGAGCGAGGGAGGAGCGCGTGAGAGAAGATGGCGGCCCGCGGCGCCTCTGCGAAGCGTGGAGCCGGGTCCGGGGGCTCTCGGGGGTCCGAGCCCCAAGAGGAGCCGCCTCCACCGCTCCAGGCTGTGCTGGTCGCCGACAGCTTCAACCGCCGCTTCTTCCCCATTTCCAAGGACCGGCCCCGGGTGAGCGACGGGCAGGCGGCGGAGGGGGATGCGGGCAGCTGCCGCCGAAGGCCTCGGCCTCCTCCCTTCGTTCTCCGCCGGGGAGGCACTTTCGGTCTTCGGCGAGCTGTAGCGCTTCTGCAGAAAGCGCCTCCCCGGCGGAGAACGAAGGGAGGAGGCCGAGGCCTCCAACCGCTGCTTCTCCCCCATTTCCAAGGACCGGCCCCGGGTGAGCGACGGGCAGGCGGCGGAGGGGGATGCGGGCAGCTGCCGCCGAAGGCCTCGGCCTCCTCCCTTCGTTCTCCGCCGGGGAGGCGCTTTCGGTCTTCGGCAAGCTGTAGCGCTTCTGCAGAAAGCGCCTCCCCGGCGGAGAACGAAGGGAGGAGGCCGAGGCCGAGGCCTTCGGCGGCAGCTGCCTGCATCCCCCTCCGCCACAAATCCCTTTTGCTCATATATAAAGCAGGGGCCAGTTCTGGGCAGCATTTGAATTGAAATCCACTCCTTCCTTGCCAGCCACCTCTTCGTGCCTTGCCTCCAGTTAGGCTTGCCAGGATATTCTCCATGTTTAGACATGAAAAAAATCCTACAACTCCCAGCATGATAGCTGGGGCATCCCGGGAGATGTAGGACTTCCCCCTGTCTTAACATGCATTGCACCCTAACATGCATTGCACTTTACTTCTTGCAAGGAACCCAAGGCAACTTACATAGTCCTCCTCCTCCTCCTCCTCCTCCTCCTCCTCCATCATCTTCATTTTATCCTCACAACAACCCTGTGAGGTAGGTTATGCTGAGAGTCAGGGACTCTTATAATGTTCCCCCTCCCATTTTATAATGTTCCCCCTCCCATCCCCGCAGCGATATTGTAATTTGTGTTTTATTCTTCCTTTATAACCTGTTTTGGATTGTTTTTAAGAAATGCAGGGTTAAAAAAGCAGTTAATAAATAAATAAATTTATGGAGATATAATTTTGTTCTATTGCTATTAGTTTTCCAATAATTTGTACATGAATACATGATCCTGTATATATAGCATTAAGGTAAGAAACAATATATGCAGTGTTATATTTGTTTTAAATGTCACAATGGTTTTGCGGCTCCCAGGTTTTTTTTTTCTTCGGAAACGGGTCCAAGTGGCTCTTTTTGTCTTAAAGGTTGCAGACCCATGAGTGTTGGACTAAGGAATAGGATGACCCACCCAAGTTCATATTCCAATTCAACCATGAACCTCACTGGGTGACCTTGAGCCCATTATCTCTCAGCCTAATTTATCGCACAAGATTGTGTGAACCATATATCTCATCTTCCTCATTAAAAAGCAGAATATAAATGTAATAAAATTAAAATTTCCAGTTTGGACATAACAACAAACTGCAGTATTTAAAACAGGAAGTTGATGTGGTCAATTTCCTCTTACAGTGTATGCCAAAGGTGGAAAAATGCTCAAGCAGCCTCATTTCCATAGTTGGTTTACTGTACCCTTCCCCAACCTGGTGTCCTCTAGATGTGTTCACAACTCCAGTCATCCCCAACCAGCCTGGCACCAGGCTGGGGAAGGCTGGTTTAGTGGTATGTCCAAACCAGGCTAGTAGGTTGTAAATTACGGTAGATAATTACTGACAAAAACTTTAAATGGAAGAAACCAGTCTGGTCAATTACCATTCAGTTTCAGGTCTCTCAATGGGCTTTTTTTGACCAATTGTTGGGGGTTTAAAGATCATTTTGGTTTGATATACTAGAGTCCTCAGCCTTCAAATGTCTCTCCTAATTTTAGGGTACTCATTCAGGTGGGTTGCTAGTATTTCATTGCAGAACAGCGCTAGTAATACTAGACAACAGGCAACTTCAAAGCAAGCAGCTTTATGATTGAGTCTAAGGTGGCCAATTACTGAGCCTTTCATAACAGTATGGCAGATGAATGTTCAGGAGATGCAGTTTCTCCTGTCACACTGCTGCAATGATGGGAGAAGCCACACCTGTCAAGCTTATTCATTCATTCCATAAAACTATTAAAGGCACCAGAACACTTTTCAAAGCCAGGTGTTGGCAATCCTAATTGATACATGTGGAGGAGGATTCTTTTCAGTCTTACTGAAGTGTCAGTCAGCTGATGAGTAATTCTGATGGGGCTGCGCCAACTGCATCCTAGCTCTCTGGCTGACAGTTCCATTTTGATGGTAAGTCAGAGGGAAAAGAAAGAAGACATCCAGCCTCAAGGCTATAAAGGCGACAGCTACAATAAATGCTTTGGAAAAATGCACAGATTCAAGGAAATGAAGGAATAGAGGCATACAACTAAATTAATTTATCTAAGGTAGGGAAAGAGAGAGTATTTATGCAGTCAAATGATAAAATATAGCACACTGTTCGTTAAATATTGCTCAACTACTCCTGATCCGTCTCATTACACCATAGATGAGGTATAAGCAAGAGAAAGATGTGTGTGTTGCTGTGTAAATTGTCTTCATTAGATAAACATACACAACGATGCATGCTATGAAAACTGATGAGCTTATATGAACTGATAGGAATTGGGAGTGTCTCAGTATAATTTGATTCATTTTCAACACCCACTGTAATAGTTGTGTAGCCAAGATTAGAGGTAAAAGTACAGTGCTTAGTTCTTTAGCTTTTGAAAAAACATTTGATGGGAAGATAATTGACATGTAATTAGTTTTATCATTTAATTTGTGAAGAAAGACTGCCAACCGGTTGGTCCTTTATTCAAGACCAGAGATCAAAGGTGCAAGATTGCCAGCCTTAACTCTGCAGACTTGACCTGAGTCTCTCAGGGCCTTGCCCTTGTCTATACTCTGGATTTAGCGCTGAACCATAGAGGAACCACACACGCCGTTTGGGATAAAACCAGGAAAGTTTATTTCAGGTAAACAGATTACAACAAAAGGTGGGAAATGAGGGAAGGGGGGGAAGGGTGAGGAAGACACTTTGGTACATACAGTAGAGCTATAAAACAACAAAGCTAGTTCCTTTACCATATCACTACCCAGGCCTCACTCTTTACCTGGGGGTTGGTTGGTCCTCTCCTTTTTTGTTTGTTTGTTTGTTGGTTGGGTTGGGTTGGGTTGGAAGACGCCTGTGCGTGAAACTGTTTTATGTGGGGAGATCGGTGCACAACGAATCACCACACAAACTTGACAGAGTACGGCAAAGATCCAATGGCACGGTTGCCCTGACGATTGGAAAACCATTCTCTGCTGCAGCCTTCATCCGCCTTCACAGCCGTTGTAATTTAGGTTTAATTATCTTCCGCCTGTTCTGCCGTTGAGGACTTTGGAGAAACGTGCTAAGCGAAAAGCACGTCAAACGAATCCTTCACAGGACCATCTTCCATCTGGTAACCTGTGTCCTCACTGTGGGAAGCTGTGTGGATCTAGAATTGGCCTCCACAGTCACTTACGGACCCATCGCTAGAGTCTACACAATCTTCTTTAGAATTTCCTTCTTTTATCCTGGAAGACAATCTTACTCGGTCACGAGTGATCGCCTGATGATGATGATGATGGTTGGTCCTCTCCAGGGCTTGCCAAAGCCCTACCCCAGTGCTTCTTCATGTGCAGACCCCAACAACGAAACCCAAATGCCACGGCAGGCAGTATAGATTCTCCCCCCCTCCTTTCAGTAGCCCAGCTGTCTTTAGCCAATCAGGATGAACTTCACCTGGCCCAGGCAGAGGGGAGGGGTGGCTCATGACTTGCATTTGCATACGAATGGTAGACATCAAGATGGGGAGCCTCTGAGGCGCCATCTAAGCTATGTACATTTCGCATTTCCAAGCCCCCAGCTGGGATTATACTTGTTTACACCTGAGGAGGTGTGTGTGTGTGTGTGTGTGGTGCAGGAAACTCTTGAGGCTTTTTCCTTCACATAATTGTTATGGAATTTAAACAGGATACAATACAAAACAAAACCATGTATTACGTGAAAGTGAAAAGATGAGTAACAGGCAGACAGAAAGATTAAAATGGTTCAATATATACCAGTAATAATTATTTAACATTTTGCTGTTTGATCTTAATTTATAAAGGATGAAAAAAGTAGACCAATTATCAATGAAAAGCAATTTGTCATACACCTTACTGTATTCTTTCTCTAGCAGCCATATCACTGGGACCCATCAGCCAGCCACTCACAGAAGCCTTTTCACTTTCACATAATACATGGTTTTGTTTTGTATTGTACCTTCTTTAAACTCCATAACAATTAAAAGATAAAACTAATTACATGTCAATTATCCTCCCATAAAGCATTTTTCATTTGATAAAGGATAACACATTGGGGGTAGAATTTAATTAATATGAATTAAAACATAGCTACCTTAACAAACAAAACATAAAAATGTGTTTTGTATGTGAAATATCAGTATGTCCAGGGAAATAATTAAAACGTTTAGGATTTTTCCCACAATCAAGTATACAAAAAAATGGTATATAGCATGACAAAATGAGCACAAAGTATCTATGCTATCAAGGTTATTTATTTAGCTGAATTTCTATCTCGCCTTAACCTGAAGGCTCAAGGTGGGTTGCAAACTATCTAAAATCAGCTACAACATATTTTGAGCTTCAAGACTTATTAGTTTTCGCATTTAGCAAATTGTAAAGTGACATGAAGCCCAGAAGGGTAGCCATGTTAATTTGCATGAAGTAAACTACTATTTTGGCTGGCTCTCACATAACGAGAAGCCACTGTGGGTGAATTTCCTTGTGGGGCTTCTTGTGGCACCACTTGCGATTTTTCAAAATTCAAGCCGCTGCTTGTCGTTACTTGTGAACCCAGCCAAGGTGAGTTGTTGGGGTGGTTAACAAGCCACCCACAACCCTAAAAGAGGCCATGGCTTCTGGGTGGCTTGTCAACCACCCCACAACCCACCATTGCCAGGTTCATGCTTAAGAACAAGCTATAGCATGCCCCCGCTGCAGCTTGAATTTTTAAAATGCAAAATAGCAAGCCCCGTGGGGAAATTCACCCACAATGGCTTGCTATTATGTGTGGACCAGATCATTACCTTTGGATCCTTCCAGATTATATTCATCAGGACCATGGTACATAGAAAAGGGGGTTAACCCTTTCCTTCTCCACTACAGTCCTGATGAAAATTCTCCTTCCCCAGTGGCTGCAATTAGTCCTAGGGGTTAAGCTTTCATTGGGCTTCTCTCTTGGGGCTAGTGTGTGTGTGTGTGTGTGTGTGTGTGTGCGCGCACACACACACACGCGCTTGCTTGCTTCTTTTGTCAGGATCAAGATGTGGGGAGGAAAGGGTTAAACCTACCCTCCCTGCACATCATGGTCCCAACAAAAATCCCCCCCCACACACACACACTATGACAGCTATTTACTATTTTAAAAACTGAAGAGACAACTTCAAGTAATACATTTAGGGTGCAATCCTATGCATGTTTAGGCAGAAAAAAAGTCCTACCACTCCCAGCATTCCCCGGCCAGCATGGTAAGGGTGGGGGATGCTGGGAGTAGAAGGACTTTTTCTGTTTAAATATGCATAGGATTGCATCCTTAGTGTCACATCTAGTTTGGCTAGGAATATCATTTAATATAGAGCACTTAATGCCTAATACACTATAAATATCCAGCCAAATTTCTGTCAAAGTAGTAAAATGGTGAACTTTCCCACTATTTGTATGTTTACAGCTGAAATGAGTATTCTTATTCTTAATTCCATTTCTATACCACCCAATAGCCAAAGCTCTCTGGGTGGTTTACAACAAACATTTACAATAATGTGTGTAAATGGTTAGAAGTGTGGAATACTGGGCATTAGTATTTCTGAATTAAATAACATTTAGTACAAATTGTAAGCCACATTAGGTGGTTAATCTATCCTGACAGGTTGTTTAAAAGTCCAGTGACGATGATATTATTGTTGCTGATACTACTACTGCTACTACTTGTGTGTGTGTGTGTGTGTGTGTGTGTGAGTATGAGTGTGTGTGTGTAGTAATCTGGAGGATTGGGTTAGACTCTCCTACTTTATACATACATGTTCATTCTCTCTCTCTCTCTCTCTCTGACACATACAAATAGATTTCCCTTTCTTTCCCCCTCTTCTTCCCAACTTCTATTGTGGGTCATGATGCGCAGAGCTAATCTAATAGTTTGGTGTTGTTTCGGATGCTCCTATCTGTATCCAAGCAAAAAATGCCGTAAATTAATTCTGTTACCACCGTTTATATCTGAAGTGTGAAAATATCTCCTGATGGAGACTTTCATCCAGGAAAAAAGCTTGAAGTCTGAGAGCCACCCTCCCCACAGTAGTTAGAAATGATATAATAAGGTTCTGAATGGTGTTCAAACAATGACAGGACATTTGATGCTTGTCCTTCTGTAAACTTTAAAATGACTCTGCAGTAATTAAGCTTGACGTGATATGACAGCTAGCTGAAAGTTTTAAAGTAAGGATATTTGTCAGTAAACCATGGTATGTTATGCATTTATTGCCACTTCAAATTGTAGTACATTGGTAAATTCTATTTCTGTACACAGCTATATGTAATGGTATGCAGAGCAGGCTGGGGTATTACAAGAGATGATCCTGGGCTGGGGTAAAAGTAAAGATGCTGCACAAGAATGTCACTATTTTCCGTTTGCACCTTTTCTGGACCCCCATAATTTCAAACTAATGTAGGCTCTCAGGGGGTTGCTGGATGAGACAGTGTGTTCTTACTCCTTCCCACCTCCAGACAGGCAAATAAGCCACAGGCATGTCCTAAACAACAGTTTAGGATTTTCTGGAAGCAGCTAGCTTCACATTTTTTACTTGCTTGAATGCCCAATGCAGCAGTCAGAGACAAGTCTTAGCAAGCAGCTTTTTTATTTTGGTACCACTATGAGGGAAGGGTGCTTTGTATGTGGATCTCAACAGTGTAAGGAACAAGCAAGCAAACATGCAAACAAAAATAACAAAACCAGATGGGTGAAATCTGCTCAATAATAAAACTTAAGCACACACCCATAGCGAGCTGCTACAGGATTGTTTCCATAGCAGCAAAACTGTGGATTCTACTTCTCACTTCGCAAAAATGATAACCAAGTATTAACACAGTGTATACAGGATAAAAAGAACACACTTATCAATTGTTCACGTGTCAATGGACAGTCAGAACTTTTCAAGCACCACAAAAATACATCTGAGTGAAGCAATATACCCCACACTGTGTAAGGAGGGAAGGCAAATCTTCTTACTGAGTGTGATGAAGGGAAAGAAGTAGGATTTATTGGTATAAGAATTGTTTTCTCTTCTAATTGTTCTCCTGAAGGAGCTGCACGTTCTCACTTTAAAAATATTTTTTCCATTAGTTGGAATCGATTTCTGCGGCACATTACAGCATTTCCACATCAATTCATGCATCAGTTCCTTCAATCTTTTGTATACTGACTATTTGTGCTAGTGGAGCAGTCAGCTAAATGTATTTAAATTAAGGTCTTTATACTTGGCCATACTTATACTCCACTTTCCCCCTTCAAATAGGGGCTTACTAAATATAAAAAGCATAAAAACAAGAACCAATAATTAATTTGGAGGCTCTGAACTGTTTTCTAGAGTCCAAACACTGATTCAGAAACCCGAAGGCCTCCCCAGATATATCATAGAAAGGAGATACAGAGTTGAGTATCATCAGCATATTGATGAAAAACCCTTCCACATCCCCAGATGATCTCTCCCAGTGGTTTCATGTAGAAGTTGAAAAGCATAGGGGAGAAAATCAAAATTTGTTCGGCTTGCATTTTGATGCGAACTTAAGTAAATCACACTTCCCGAACCAGTACACAAATCTAAAAACATGTATACTTCAATATTTACACTTTTTCCAATTTTGCAATGCAGGTCTCCAATCAAAAATTGCACACAAAAATGTATATATTTGTGAAAATGAAATACAGAAATGTATTATCTTAGAGGAAATTGCTTTCAAAAATGCATGTAATAGGAAAAGTGAGCACAAAAATGAGTGGATTTGGAGAAATGCGTACAAAAATGCTTATGAATTTTTATGTGGAATTTTAAAAGAAAGTATTAAGACTGGTGTGGAAATGCGATGAAATTAACATAAGCTTGGAAAAATAAGAAACTGAGTGAAACCCAAATTAAAAGGTTTGTTCATCCGCAGTTGGAATGGATGCAAGTGATTTTATCTGCAAAGTGTCTTGCAAATTGGTCACAGCAAGCTTCTGTGGTACCCTAGGGACCTTGATGTAAAAGGCTATGGACTACCAGGAAAAGCTCTGTTAGCAAACTCTGCCATGGTGGCAGAGAAGTAAGCTTTCTTTGCTGCCATCACCACCAAAGAGTAGTCCTGAAATGGGCTCAGCCTGTGTTCAACTGAATTTGCGGCAACTCTTCCTCCATTGTTGCTCTAATGGTCTCCCCACCCACTTCATTGCCAAAAGGTCCCCAGAAAACCAGGGAGCTGCCTTAGCTCTATGGGTGGAGAAAGGATGCTCAGGAACAATCATATTAATGGTCTGAGGTTTTTCCCCCATTCCAGAGGTTGGTGGCCTCAACAAGACCACCAGTCATGCAGGCAGGAAAATCTCAGAGCCATTAGGAATCTATTTGGATCCACAAGCCTCTAAGAATAGACAATCTGAATAGGTCTTGCAGAGATTAGGGCCCCTGGTAAGTGCCCCAATGGGGTGCTCTAGTACATTGATTTGACTATTCTTCGCTTGCTTACTCTTCAGCTTGTGCTGCTCAGCCTTGCCTTGATGTATCCAACTTCTCCCCTTATCATACAGACTTCTGCCTTGATTCTTGGACTCTTTGTTTGCCCTAAGGACTTTATTATAGCCTGTTCCTTCTGCCCTGTACTACTACTGGAGCCAGGATCTACAAATGCTCAGACACAAAATGACCGACCAACTAGTAGTGTACACATTTGTTACATCCCTGTTAGTCTACAGCTGTTTTATGCAATTAGGGATACCAATTGTGTTGAGTATCAAAAGGGAAGGAAAGAACACTGTCAAACATCACATAATAGACTGAGCAATTCCCCAGGGAATTGCTCCAACAACAATGCCACAAGAACATAGGAAGGTGCACCATTCTGCTGAGGGAAGATTCACAGAGCACAAGCATGAGTAAGGGGGGAAAGCATCACTGCTTCACACTGAACTGTACCTAGGAAATATACAACAATTTGGGGTGGAGCCTGTTGGAGGGAGGCTGTTTACCAGCAAGAGAACACCTGGTTGAGGCTGTCTGCCTCTTTCTCCCCTCTTCTGCATGTATATAAAGGCCACTTGGGACAGAGGTGCACGCCGAACGGCAAGAGCCAAAGGGAAAAGCCAAAAGGCAAGAGCCAAAGGGCTCTTAGCCGTTGGCTCTTAGCCTGTGGCTCTGTCTCTGAGACTGTGGAAAGCAGGCTGGCACACTCCAGAAACCAGAAGCAGCAGAGGGCAGCAGCCTAGAGAACAGAGGACTTCACTTGCTTCTTGTTAGCTGCTGCACTGAGGGCTGCGGCTCTCTATTTTATAATAGCATTTTAACATGTGCCTGGGAAACTTATTGAATAATTGGGGTGGGGGACCGGTGCCCCTATTAGTGTGGTCATGGGTAGGGGGAGGTATGGCATTGGGGAATTAACAAGCCAGTTGAGAAGAAGGGGGGCTAGACACCTCATGCCTATCCCCTCTTCTGGTTCTTCCTCCAACTAGATGGTTCTTGGCTGCCTTACCAGCTTGCCCTTGGGTCTGGTGCTGCTGCTGCTGAATGCCAGGTCAGTCCAAAACAAAATCTCCCTCATCCATGATTTAATTGTGGATGAGAGGGTTGACCTGATGTGCATTACTGAGACCTAGGTGGGGGAACTGGGAAGGGTTAGTCTCTCCCAGCTGTGCCTTCCTGGATACTCAGTGCAGCACTAACATCGACTTGAGGGTCGGGGAGGGGAGGTTGTTGTGGTCTATAGGAATTTTATCTTCCTCTCTAGGCTTCCTGTTGATTCAAGTGCTGATCTTGAGTTTCCGTACTTCTGTTGGGTACCCGAGACATATTAAGGATTCAGCTGGTGTACTGCTCACCCTGCTACCCTTCAGACTCCCAGCCTGAGCTGACAGAGGTGGTCTTGGACTTGGTGTTGAAGTCCCTTACAATGATGGTTGTGAGGGATCTCAATTTCCATACCGAGGCTGCTGAATCTGGGTCGACTCAGGACTTAATGGCTACCATGACAACCATGGGGCTGTCTCAACACGTCGTCAGCCCAACACATGTAAGAGGACCCATGCTTGATTTGGTTTTCTCAACTGGGCAGGAGGATGGTGATCTGAAAGTGGGGGAATTAACATCTATCCCATTGTCATGGTCAGAGCACTTCCTACTGAGATTTAGACTCTCAGCATCTTTCCCCCCTCTGCAAGGGTGGGGGGGGCTATTAAAATAGTTTGCCCACAGACGCTAATGGATTCCAATAGATTCCAGAAGGCTCTGGGGAATTTTCCTGCTGGAATGGCTGGTGCTCCTGTAGAAGCCCAGGTCACTCTGTGGAATGCAGAGATGACCCGGGCAATAGAAACAATCGCGCCCAAGTGTCCTCTCCCTCTGAGCAGAGCCCAGTCAGCTCCTTGGTATATACATGAGCTGAGGGCAATGAAGCAAGATGATTAGAATGCAGGTGGAGGAAAACTCATGCTGAAACTGACTGAACACAGGTTAGAGCTCATTATCAAGCCTACTCCGTGGCAGTGAGGGTATCAAAGAGGGAGCTCTTTTCCAACACCATTGCATTTTCTCAGTGTCATCCAGCGGAGCTTTTCCAAGTGGTTTGTGGCATGCTGCAAATGGGCCAGGGAGAGAAATGGTGGAACCTTTGGTAGCACGCTGCTACAAGTTTGTGCGGTATTTTGAAGATAAAGTTGCTAATTAGACGCCACAATTAATGCAGTTCCACTAGTAGAACTGGTCCAGCTTTATTGGATGAGTTTCAGTTGTTGAGACCCGAGTATGTGGACAAGGTGCTTGGACAATCCAATCAACCACTGTTTGCTTGACCCTTGCCCTTCATGGCTTATTACTTCAAATAGGGAAGGGATATCAGGCTGGGTCCAGGAGGTCATAAACTCCTCCTTGAGAGAGGGAGTGGTGCCGGCCTCTTTAAAGGAGACGGTAATTAGGCCACGTCTAAAAAAGCCTAACCTGGACCCAGATGATGATAACAACTATAGGCCAATAGCCAACATTCCCTTCCTGGACAAGGTGCTTGAGCGGGCGATTGCCAGTCAGCTTCAGGCATTCTTGAACGAAACAGATTCTCTAGACCCATTTCAATCAGGTTTCAGGCGTGGTTTTGGAGCGGAAACTGACTTGGTTGCCCTGTTGAATGATGTCTGCCAGGAGACGGACAGGGGGAGTGTGACCTTGTTGATTCTCTTGGACCTCTCAGTGGCTTTTGATACCATCGACCATAGTATCCTTCTGGATAGGTTCTCTGGGTTGGGAGTTGGAAGCACTGCACTCCAGTGGTTCCGCTCCTACTTGGATGGCCGATTCTAGAAGGTGGTGCTGGGGGAATATTGCTCTGTGCTCTGGCAGCTATGCTATGGGGTTCCACAGGGCTCTATTCTATCCCTCATGCTGTTTAACATCTACATGAAACTGCTGGGGGAGGTTATCTGGAGGTGTGGCCTGAGGTGTCATCAATATGCAGACGACACCCAGCTCTATATCTCCCTTTCAACAAATCCAGGTGAGGCAGTGACTGCTCTGAATCAGTGCCTGGGCATGGTAAGGGACTGGATGAGGGCCAATAAACTGAGACTCAATCCAGACAAGACGGAGACTCAATACTGGACAAGACGGAGGTACTGTTGGTGGGTGGTTCGCCTGCCCAGATGAGTGATATTCAACCTGTTCTGGAGGGGGGTGCACTCCTCCTAATGATCAGGTTCATAGTTTGGGTGTGCTCCTGGATCCAGCACTGTCAGTAGAGGCACAGGTGGACTCGGTGGCTCGGAGCACCTTTTATCAGCTTAGGCTGATAGACGAACTACATCCTTACCGAGACAGGGATAGACTAGCTACAGTTATCCATGCTCTGGTATCCTCCTGTCTGGATTACTACAATGTGTTATATGTGGGGTTGCTTTTGAAAATGGTATGGAAACTTCAGCTGGTCCAAAATAGGGCAGCAAGATTGCTAATGGGGACTGACCAATGTGATCTTATTAGGCCAGTACTTTACCATCTGCAGTGGCTGCCAGTCCATGTCCAGGCCCGATTCAAAGTGCTGATATTAACTTACAAAGTTGTAAATGGCTTGGGGCCAGGTTACCTGAAGGATAATCTACTCACATATATATGTGCCTGGACTCTAAGATCGTAGTCAGTGGTCCTTCTGCAGGAGCCCCTGCCAAAGGAAGTGAGGTGGGTGGCTACTAGGAGGAGGGCCTTTTCTGCTGTGGCACCCTGGTTGTGGAATAAACTTCCCAGAAAGGCTCACCTGGCACCTACGTTGTGGTCTTTCCAACACCAGGTGAAGATCGCCTTATTTTCCCAGGAAGTTTAGTCTTTTAGTCTGTTGTTTTAAATATTTTACTGTGTTTTAAATCTCTGTACTGCTGCTAGGCTTTATTTCAGCTTTTCCTCCTATTTTATACTGTAGTTTTAAATTTTTATGCTGTATTTTATGTTGCATTTTGTGGTTTTAATTGTTGTGAACCGCCCAGAGAGCTACATTTATTTATGTACAAATAAATAGTTTGTACATAAATAGATACTTAAGAGAAAGTTCATTCACAGCAATGTGATTGAGTTCAGAGCTGGATTTTAGTAGAGAAGCCTACCAACTATGGGACAATGAGACCTGATCATTCGCATCAGTGAAAAAGTATGGAAAGCTGGGAATATAGGATGTAAACACAGTATACATATGAGCAAATTGGTTTTATGTAATTCAAACCCATTCAGATGCAGGGATTCATGTTCTGTTGATTAGAAGCTGTGAGAAAGAAGTAGACACAGGGGATAAAAGAAGGCCCATTAAAAAAAAAATATTAAGAGCTGCTGGAGTATGGTGGGGAACCATACTGGAACAACATGAACATTAAACAGAATAGGAACATTCAAGTTACCGTAGTTTACTTGCTTCACAATGAAACAAAAGTTCCAGACTGTTTTCAATCACAATACTCTAAAATGTTTTTCATCCTTCCCCTCCTGGTGTTGTTCCCCAAACACCAGAGCCTACTTAGATTGTTAGTATGGATGCTGCACACCAATCCTTCCCCCACACACACCAAATCAGAATTTTTGGATATTCAACATGTTCACTCAAAACACCTCAAAATGCTTGCCAAGTGAAATCCTAATCTCACTCCTGTTCAGTTTTCCTCCTACCTCCTCCTCCAAGCTAAAACGGTTGACTTTGGGGGTGGTATCACAGGTATTAGAAGGTTCCCATCAATACAGAAGAGGACTGTTAAGTACAGAGCATTTTTTTTCTTTTCTCAAATGTAAGGGAAGGGGAGGCAGGCAGAGAGCAGCAGAGATGGGGTGGGGACCCCCATTTAAGTCAGGCCCTGCTTGATATGGGACTGTACCAAAAGCTATTTAGGGCAGTTTTATTCAAGCAGGAGGACACTCATATTTTTGAACCCCTCCTTTTCAAGTAGTCACCCCATCTAAATGTAAACTCCTCAGGGCAGAAAACTGCCTCTTGCATAGATAATGGCAATTTTCGGACCACTAGATATCAGTGGAAGAGTTAGACCAGCCTTTTATTTAAAGCACTAGCCTTGTAGCCAAAGTCAACCTGGAATTCAATGCAGGTGTGTGGCAAAAGGATGGAGTGCTGCTCTGTTCCACCTTTGCACCTAGCATAGAAACCAAGCGCTGCTAGACAAGGGAAGCATCTGTGCTTAGCATAGAAATAAACCTCTCTCCATACCTCCTCTGCAGACCCCATCAGGCTAGTAAATTGTTTTGCAGATTAGTAACTTCTGGAGACTTACAAGGCATACGCTTACATTTCTCTCACTGAAATCAATATGATTATATATATATATATATATATATATATATATATATGCTCTCACAATGTTTTAAACTACAACTCCCATCAGCTGCAGTCAGCATGGCCAATGGTCACGGATGATGCAAACTTGTAATCCAAAACATATGGAGGGTGCCAAGTTGGGGGAGGTTGTCCCAAATAGATAGATAGATAGATAGATAGATAGAGCCAAAACCACCAGGGGCATATTTTGGTGCAGATATGCTTCCAAGTGAAAAATGGAATTATATATAAGCAAAATTATTAAAGCATACTTTTAGCTACAGTACAATAGTTTTAAATGTTTTCCTGAAAATGATAGACATTGCTAAAATAAAGAGTAAATGAGAGCAGAAGCAAACTAGAAAGGAAAGCACTCTTAAGGTGCATTCAGTAGCTTCTTTGTTCTTTAATGACTTTAATTAAACTCCAAAAACGTACAGGTGAATCCAGACATTTTTTTAATGCTGGAACGAAGCAATCCTGCTTACAGACACAACTTTTTAATGTCATTGCTTATCATGTCTGTTTAGATATCAATCCCAGAAACAGTCTTTCTTTCTCTTTCACAAAAGATGTTCTAGGCTTTGGATTAATTCACCTTCCAGTTTAACAGCATGATGCATTCGGTAATGTTCAAGTCAGACTAAACTTTAAAATGGTAAGGTAATTAAAACAAACTCCAGCTTCCAGATTGAATCTATTTCAATTCAGGTAACTGAGCCCATTTTAAACAATGAAATGGCCATCACCTCCCTATGTAATTGCAATGTCTATTATCTGGGGACCATGAAAGAAGATTAGAGTAGAGGTTTGTATATTTGCATACTCCATTTTAACTTACAAGAAAAGACAAAGGACAATAGGTAAAGAAATGTCTGAAAATGGTTCTGGCGGAGAAAAATCTTACTCATTTTTTGGGGAAAAGTTTGAGAACATAAAACAAATTTATACTCATGTTCTAATTTACATATATATCTACATATCTAAGTGAAATAAAGAAGTCTCTTAAAGAGAGAGGAAAATAGACATGGGGCTATATGGCCATCACTATGTATACTTGCATTAGTCAAAATGACACAGGCTGCATGAGCTTCAAGCTGAGTTTAGAAATCACCTAATGGAGAGCCACCCTTCAGATTGTCTCTCTCCAGTAGGTGAATTTTAAGGTCAGTTTGAAGCGAAGTATGAACACATGTAGCCCAGCCACACAATACTATACCTTTCTTTTTACTGTGACACTTTTGTCCTAGGGCAGACTGCCAGAATAAATAAAAGATAGAGAGAGCACAACTCATGATTGCAGCCAAACTCATAACTACCCTCTTTGATTTAAGCATCAAACTGGAAGAGTCATGAGCAAAAATTTAAAATGTATGCAAGCTAGGATAAGATGAGTGTACAACAGAGTATACCACTGTTACAGTACACTATGAAAAAAATAAGCTTCATTTATATTGTCATTAGAATTAACAGGCACTGCAGTCTAAATTCCATGAAGTTTCCTCCTTCCAATTACATTGCCATAAAAAGTTTTGCATATTTCATGAAAGGAAGATAAATTAATACATTTGCTTTCCTACCCTCTCCATGCAACTTCAGTACAAAATGGAAGATTTTCAGATTATGTTTTAAAGAATAGTGTTCTTATAGTATCTGCATATTTTACAATAGAGTTTTCATTTTTCATTTATTTTAAGCTCTACTAACTTGAGAAGTCTTTAAAAGCCTTTTAACTGGTAAAATGAAGGTGAGGGAGGACAGAGAAAGCACACACTAGGTGACCCGGAGAATTTATAAAATAACAATACTTATACCACTGAGAAAAGGCTACAAAAAAAATAAAGAATAAAGATAGAAACATTGCAGAAATAGTACACTGCCTGCTAATCTTAGCACAATGATTCTCAGCTAAATACCCCAACCATATTTGCTATCCTCCTGCCTCTAGTTGCTATTCTATCTAGACCAAACTAGTTTGGGGGAAAAATCCATTCCCTTCTCTCTCAGTGTATTCCTAATGGAATCAGAAAGCTGCTAATGGGAGGAAGAAATATGGTTATGATGGCTTTGGACTGACCAAAGGGGTGACATATTGCCCAGTTGGCATGAATTCTAGCCATGTCACACAGTGCCTCTTTGCACAATTATTAGCTGGCCCAGATTCAAGCTTTTATGGGGGGGGGGGGAATCTCTAGTTCTTGAAGAACCAGAGATATGTGGCAAAATGTGCAGGCACTATTTAGCCCAATCATTTTGTGAGAAAAGAGCCCGCTCCTTCCAGTGTTTTTAGCCATAACTGTCATTTAGGGAAGCAGTGTTAGGCGTTATAGAGATAAAAAATGTTTAGAGTGACACACCCACTGTCTGGAAAAGGAACTTTCTGATTTATTTTGGAGGTCTTCCCTAGTGGACAAGTATAGAAAGCAATCAAGAAATCTAGGGTGCTACTGTAGCTGTGATTAGGCAGTAGTGTCTCCATCCAAAAGCAAAAGGTAGCAGCAAAGACAGGAATTCAGGCTCTAACTTGATGGGAGGGGAAAGATTTTTTTCCTGGGGCAGTAAACAGTTTTTAAAAATCCACGATTATACCCATGGTGTGTGTGTGTGTGAGAGAGAGAGAGAGAGAGAGAGACAGTGAGTGAGTGAGTGAGTGAGTGGGTCTGTGGCCGAGAGGGTGTAGATTACGTCAGCCCTGCAAATAGTCCATTGCTGTTATACCTATGTTGCTGGGGGTGGGGTGGGATTGCTAAGAGGCAGTATATGACAACCTGCAGTGCAGTCCATTCCAGTGTTGTTATTTAGTCTCCTGGGTTGTGTGTGTGTGTGTGTGTGTTTTAAGGAAAATGCAGTTGGGGGGTACTGTGAAATTGACTGTAGCAGCACCTCTTGGGGCTGGAAAGGGGTGACCAACTGCTTTCCTAAGCATGGGGAAAAATAGGAGGACTCTTGTGGGTGAGTGATAATAGAAACAGCCTGAAGGGACTGCGTGAATCATTGCTCCCCTAGTGCCACTGCTGCAATCAATTTTGCATCACCCCCACCTACATTTCCTTAAAAAAAAAAAAAAAGCCCTGAAACAGCCATGTGTACTTTGAGCCTCAGGACTGTTAACCAGTGCTTTAAAATGCTGCAGGAGAAGTTACATTCACCTCCCCATCTGGTCACTTTCTGTCAATGGCTGGTTAAGATTTCCAGCCAAAAATACCTCTCCCCCAAACAAACACACACAAATCACACAGCTCACAGCAAGGGTTAATCTAATTCATTTCCCCCTTTTCAGTCTCTCTCCCAGCACAAACCAGTGCTCAATAGCTTGAAGAAGTTGCATGCTCCAACAACCTGCACATACACACTACACTTTTGCCCCAGTAAAGCATCATATGACCATAGCAAGTCAACCCTTATTTACTGAAAAGCATTTATTCCTTTACTCCTTGGAGTCCCACGACAACAACAATCTTGAGAGCCAGTGTGGCATAGGGGTTAAAAGTGTTGGAGGTCCGGGTTCTAGTCTCCACTCGGCCATGAAGCTCACTGGGTGACTTTGGGCCAGTCACTGACTCTCAGCCTAGCCTACCTCACAGGGATGTTGTGAGGATAAAATGGAGAAGAGGAGGATTAAGTAAACCGCCTTGGGTTCCTTGCAGGAAAAAAGGCGGGATATAAATATAATAAAATAAATAAACAATAAAATAATCAAAATTTTAAGAATTACAAATATCCTTTCAATAAAGACAAAATGGCTGAACTCAATAATTAATGCAATAATGGCGAACTCACACATGAAAAGCCCAGTCCATTATAAGCCAGCGAGCAACTCTAGCAAAGTTTTACCCTGTCTTCTTATAAGCTCACTGAAAGACAGCCCTCCCAGTTCAATGAATTAGGCAGGAAGGTGTGGAAAACTACAACACAAGCATTCCATTCTTGATCATCCTCAGGAGTGTCCAGACCTTAAGGACACCAGCCAACCTACACCTTCCACATGGGCGTTTGTTTGGGAAAAGTAAGACCAACAGAAATGGCTGGTGGGGAGTCATCCCAGCTGTGCCAACATTCTAAGCTTTCGTTGAGAACTCTGGGTAAAAAAAAGGGAAGGCGTTCTGAGATTTCTCCAAGAAAGCCCAGAAGAACAGTGAACTCACCCATCAATTCATCAAAGAGACCATTTCAACCCATTGGAGTTTTGTTTTTCAGTCAGTCAGTGTTGATTTCCACCCATGATGGGCTAATCCAGTCATGATTGCCATTTGCTTGCCATACAGTTGTGGATCCAAGAGCACCCCCAAACTATGAACCTGATCCTTCAGGGGGAGTGCAACCCCATCCAGAACTGGTTGAATATCACTTAGCCAGGCAGACGAACCACCCACTAAAAGTACCTCCGTCTTATCTAGATTGAGTCTCAGTTTATTATCCCTCATCGAGTCCATTACTGTGCCCAGGCACTGATTCAGAACAGCCACTGCCTCACCTGGATTAGATGAAAAGGAGAGATAGAGCTGGGTGTCATCTGCATATTGATGACACCTTAGCCCACACCTCTGGATAACCTCTCCCAGTGGTTTCATGTAAATGTTAAACAGCATGGGGGATAAAATAGAGCCCTGTGGCACCCCATGGCATAACTGCCAAGGGACAGAGCAGTAATCTCCTGGCACCACCACCTGGAATCAGCCGCACAAGTAGGATCAGAACCACTGGAGCGCAGTGCCTCCAACTCCCAACCCAGACAACCTATCCAGAAAGATACCATGGTCGATGGTATCGAAAGCCGCTGAGAAGTTCAAGAGAATCAACAGGGTCGCACTCCCCCTGTCCCTCTCCCGGCAAAGATCATCCCACAGGGTGACCAAGGCAGTTTCTGTTCCAAAACCAGGCCTGAAGCTGGATTGAAATGGATCTAGATAGTCCGTTTCATCCAAGAGTGCCTGGAGTTGACCAGCAACCACCCGCTCAAGCACCTTGCCCAGGAATGGGACATTAGCTACCAGCCTGTAGTTATTAACATCATACCCATTTAAAGTTACAATCCTATACATGCTTACATGGAATTCAATGAAAATTATATCTGAGTCAGCCTACATAGAATTTCTCTGGTCATACTATCAACACACATATCCCTTTCCACAGCCGCAAAGGAAAGAAAAGGTTTTCTCTACCTCGACCCCAAGCTCAGCCACCCTATTCCGCACTGGGTGCTCCTACCTCCTCCTCATCTGCCATCACAGCCCCTGCCCGGGAAGGTGGTGTGTGTGTGTGTGTGTGTGTGTGTGAAGAACAAGAGGATGGGCTGGGAAGGGAGAGAAAAAGAGCAAAGCTAGGGGCTGAGAAGAGGAAGAAATAGTGAGATAAAGGTGAGAGAGGGAGAGAAAGAGCAAGGCTAAGGACTGGGAGGGGGAAATAGAGAGAGACCAAGGCTAGAGGCTGGGAGGGGTAAATGAGGTAAAGCGGTCAGGGCAGAGAAATAGTGAGGCTAGAGGCTGGGAGGGAAGGGAAAATGGCAAGGTGAAGAGGTGGGGGAAGAGAAAGAGTGAGGTTAGAGGCAAGGAGGGAGGGGGAAATAGCAAGGCAAAAGGGGAGAGAAAGAGTGAGGAAAGAGGTTGGGGAACAGAAAGAGTGAGGCTAGTGACTAGTAGTAGGGAGAGCAAGCCAGCAAAGAGAAAGGTCTGTGAGGGCAGAAGATTGGGTTGGCCAGGAAGCAACACTTTCCTTCTCTTCCTGCCTGCTGAACATTTGATCAGTGACAGGTTCAGGAACAAGAAAGAGAACCTGGCACCCCACTGTTTTTCAAGGTTTTAATTAAAAATAATTTTTTTGAAGGGGGCAGGAAGTGGAGAGCTTTGTGGATGTCACTGGAGGTCCACACAGGTGCCTGGGTGCCCAGTGGCACCACGCTGAGGACCCCTGCTGTAAAGCCTGCTGAAATTAATGCAAGCTGTATCACAGTAGCATTTGACTGACATCTGTTTATCTGAAAGCAATAGATTTGTGCTTTAATGTAGACTTATAATCAGGGGTCTAGAAATTATGGCTAGACTTACCAGACAAGCTTTATTGTCCAGTAGCCAGCTGCAAAGACCAGTCTCTTATAGTTTCAGTGGGCCTTGCTTCTAAGCAAGGATGCTTAGGATTATACCTTAAATGGATTTCTAGTCCTATTTAGGTGCTTAATAAATATTACTTCTTCAAAAGATTTGCAGTGCAATTTTATCCACATTTACTCACAAGTAAGTTGCACTTTCAGTGGGCGTTACTCCAATAAGTCTAGCATACCAGCCATGGTTAACTACTAACTTCTGCACTCCTTCTCACTTTCTTCAAGCTTTCCAAAGAAAGTAAGTTTCAATTGTTTTAGTTCGTTTTTTACCAGAATTTATCCAGTTTGCTCCTTCTGGAACTAAATGCAGACCCAAACACAATCTGCAGTTGATGTCTGTACATTTCCAAGCTTGCTATATGATTTGTGGAACAAACAAAAATCTTCAAAAATGTGTACATTTGAAAAATGCACATTAAAAATGCATACTTTTGAAAAATGTGCACAGACACACTTTAATCAATGGGTAAAAAAATGCTTACATTTCAAAAATGCATACAACTCATGCGTACATTTGGAGAAATATGCATGAAAATACGCACAAAGTTTCATGCAAAAACTAAAAAACAAAGCTAGCCTTGTACTCCGATACAGAAATAAGCTGGAACAAGCTTTGAGGTGGGATTCGGAGAACCTCATGAGCCTGTGTTTTGCTGATTCGCATATTTTCAGTAGCCAGGGGTGAGGATGGTGCTGCTCTCAGGATTTATGCACAAATTGCCTCTTCTCTCTGCTTTAATGCCAAACTGCAAGGGGAAATTGGGTCTGACACTTTCTCTCTCTCCTTCCGCCTTCTAAGGCAATCCTATATACAAACAATTAAGCAATAGTTAAGAGTGTCTGAAAGGAATCTTCTTGTGCTGCTCTTACACGCAAGTCTCAAAGAAACCCTTAGGGGAGGAATGAATTACTGTGCAAATGTCCCTGTTCTCCTCTGGTTCTACTTGGACCGCACTGTTCCTGCATATTTGTCTATAAAATGCCAGGTAAGTTTTTCTGAGCAAGCACACATTGTGGAGGGAGAGAATTACCTCCCCATTCTTGTCTTCTTTGAGATTCATTAAGAACTCAGGTGGGGGAGAGAGAGCTTGTCAGAGTGGAGAACAATGTCATTCAGAGTGGAGAACAATGTCAGGAGACACAGATTCCCTTTCCCAAAAATCCACACCAGGTTTTTCAGGCAACCAAATTTAACTGCTGCAATGCAACCTCCCTTGAGACACTGGGCATTCTTGCTGCCCAGATCAGAGACTTTCTTGCTCCTGGCTTATTGGCAAGCAGGTTTGTCAGAGGCTGCTTATAATGTATCCTGTCTCCTATGATAAACTGCACATGGCACACTGAAGCACATATTATAGGGTTGGTTATCGACAGCTGATACGTTCAGTCCACACACATCCCCAGCTGCCTCTATTCCTCCCCTCTGTGCTTTGGAAAGAAGGAGACATGAACACACAAGCACCCCACCCTCTTTCTCCCTTGTTGCTTGCAGGAAGCTGTGGTCATTGTCTCCTCTTTTGATTCCAACCATCCCTGAAAGGAAGTCTAGACAGAAAGGAGAGACTAATGTGTGAGAATAAAAGAAGGAATCTTCCTCTCATTGGTGTGCTCCCAGGCTCAATCTACCTCCGTGCTCATCATGTTTGCTTAGTAGGAGGGAAAGCAGACAAGACTGAACTGTGCCAGAAAAAGGAGGGTGTGAGGGGAAATGCACTTATGTTTATACTACATGAGAATCATGATATTCTATGTTTGAATCAATCTAGCTAGCTAGCTATAAACAATTCCCAGAATACTGTCACACTCTTTTCACACCAAGAAATGGAGCTGAAAGAAATACATGGTTTTGAAGGAGTGGATCTATGCAGTTAAGGGCTAGCTCAGTTTTCAGTGGCTACCATTAAGTTCTATGGAACAAAGTAAATAATCTACCTGGGACATAGATAAAGGGAAGCAAAAGCTGATCCTCATTCTGGACACCATGGGCATGGAGCTCACCACACTGGTATCCACAAGTGCTCTCCTTTACTCTTCATCTATAAAATGCAAATACCTCCTTTGAAAAAGTTGTTTTCTTGTGATCTGAGTCTCAAATACAGATTACTTCCCCATTTACCCTTAAGCAACATTAGGTACCAGACCATTAGTAACTCTTTTTCCAGGAAAAGGAAAAGCCATGCTGGAAGAACTGTGGCTTGTGCTGGAAGAGTGACATTTGCACTTTGTTCATCTGTTGTCCTTATCTATGATTAATTAATTGAGCTGCTATACTGGGAGGGTCCTTTATCTCATCTGCCCATGTATCAGGCTCTGAATTGGACTCACACAGGATTAATCATTTCCCCCAAAGACATATACTAGCTGGTACCATTAGAAGAGGTTGAGTACTCACTCCAAATGTCAACAGAACCTACTTGAGGGGAGTTAGGGCCCAGTTTGGTTGTGAAGCAAGCTGAAGCATCTGCATTTATTAAAAATAATGGCCAGGGGAGGGTGTAATTTTGACTTCTGGAGGGGAAGATCTCTCTTGGCTTTGAGGCTATTTCCTGTTCCTGCTTTTTTGTGTGCTTTCTGAATAGCTGGCAAAATGCCATGTGGAGTGGAATCATTCATGCTTGGAGGAGACTACTTGCTTAACCCAAAGACACACCAGCACAATGAGATTTCACACTGACCAGTTGCTATGCGGCAGCAATAATATTTGGTAAAATTAGCTATCAGCATACTGTCATGTCATTTTTAAGGTACTGTTAAAGTCAACTCTACACAGGACAAAAGGTAGAGTGAGCTATGCAGGGGTGTGTGGGAAACACAACTAGTTAATGTATGATGTATTATTCTGTGAAGTGCATGTTGAGAGTGGCCACCATGCAAACGTAATGAATTGGCTCCCTCTATAAAACTGCCGCACTGAAGAGCAAGTCGGGTAACAATGATTCACACATGCCACCAATATAGCAAAGAGATTTTGAAGCTAACATAATTTGTTTACATTTCTACCTCACCCTATTTCATAGGCTCAGGGCAGGTTACAACATTGTTGTAATATTATTGAAATGCACCCTAGGAATAGATTTCATTTGATGGAATTAAAACTGTAATCTTATTCCAGGATTTTAATTATTCTGCAATAATAAAGCTATAAACCTCTGAGTGGACCCAACAAAGTCAGTAGCAAAATATTAACTATTTCATTGACAGAGACAGTATTTTACAAAGGACTACAAATGATTTTCAAAGAGGTAGTTCCATTGAGAGCATCATCACCTCCAGTGCATATAGTTTAGGGTCTGCAGCTAATGCTACAGGACCTGGAGCATTACATAATTACCAGCAGAGTTTTCTACTTGAAGGATACATAGCAGCTTTAAGAAACACCTTTTGGATTTGTCGTTTTTATCACCTCCATCTAGAGTGCCTGCTGACAGTTCAGCAGCATGTCAGAAATGGGGGAAGAACGTGAAGATATATAAGTGTGAATTTCATGAAGTCTGTTGCTCCTACTATGCCATATATTTTTGGCCAGTAAGACAATATAAGTACTTGGTTTCAACACCCCATGTTGTGCATCTCATCCCAGTAGCAATTATAGCAAGAGTCCAGCTGTAAAAACCTGATGGAGATGCTGTGCAGATTCAAAGAATCAAAAGCACAATTCATTAGAAGTGCTTCACTTGGTTTCTGAAGCATTTTCGCTACAGGCACACACTGGCAGAGGGGTTCAAGGTCATTTTTATTCTTGCCTTTTTCCTACTCAGCAGAGGGCAAGCTACTGGAAAGCAACCCAGAAATGTAAGACTACCTCAGATACCATTTTAAATTGTTCCTAAAAATGTGTGTGTGTGTGTGTGTGTGTGTGTAGATGGACAAAACACACCACAAAAGTAAAAATATTGCTTGAATTCACTTCTGAATGAAGCACTACATTAATACAAAACAAAAGTCCAATAGACTTAATACCATTTATAGGAAACCATACTGACAGCTATCTGAAGCAACTAAAAGACTGAAACACAGCAGTCACACTTTTGTTCAATAATAATCAAATTATGCTACTTTATATTCAGACATCATAACAATAACGCTTTATAGCACAGAAATAAAATGTGTCAATTGAACTTATATTTAAGGATTCAAGAAGCACATACACAAAAGGAAATTTAAAGGGCTTTTTCATTATAGCACTGGAATCTGTGACTATGGAACTAGGTTACTGAACAATTAACAGTATTCTAGATATTTTTCATCATGATTTTTTTCCCCAGTAAGTCTTTTTCTTTTTGCATGCAATCAAGTTCCACTTAGGCTTCTTTCACAACATCTTTATATATAGATATAGATATCCCTTTGTCCCTCTAAATAGTCTTCAATGTATGGGTCATGACTGACAACTGGGTCATGACTTGAGCTGAGTGGGTTGCACCAGCACCTCCCTCTTTTGGAGGGAGGGGGAGAGGAGGAGAAGAGGAAGAAAGGCCAGATCTTAATATAATAAAGATAAAAAAAGAATATACAGTATAAACATTACAATTTGGCTCCAGGTTGGAGTTAAAGCAACTTGTTTAAAATACATGGAAGCTGCAGCCAGGATTGCTTAAGGCCCTTGCTTCTGCTATTTTAAAAGGAAAAGCAGCAAATAAAACTCACATGTGCCCATTAAAACTAAACAGTTGTGTACCAAAGCACAAAACATTGCATGACAAGTCACTCTTCATCTTGTATGTATAACCACTTTTCCATTTGTAATAAGACTTGTTAAACTCGGAGGTTTCATATGCTGCATAAAATGCCTTCTTTATATGTACCACCAGTTGCTTAAAACCTTCATTTCAAATCGTGGTTAAGTTGGAACCCTGGTGAATGTGAGATCATAGTTAACAGCAGTATCTATGGTTATGGGGGACAGGAAGAATTCATATGCACAAGGTGAAGAATTGCAGTACAGAATACGCAAAGGAGGGAGAAAGATGTGTATAATATCCACCAGCTGGCAAATTTGGCAAAATTTGGGCATGATCCAGCCCATATCAAGCATTTAGTTCTACTGATTACAGTGGGAGAGTTAAGTACATTTATTATATTCTTTTTTAAAAAATGTTGTATTGTTCCCTTTGCTTTTAAGAACTGCTATTCTGTTTTATGGTACTGCAGAACCAGAGGAATCAATTTACCTCCAAAGGGAAAAAAAAAGGACTTAAGTGCTTTCACAAGCAGGCTACCACTCAATTCACTATAATAAATTATCACATCTTTCCTTTTCTTCTGGCATAGAAAAGCTATCTCATACTTATGAATTCCAATGATCAAAATAATTCTGCCAATTACGGTGTTTCATTCTGCTATGCATAGTCAACTATGTAATGCAATAAACTATGCCTGAATGGTCTGTTTACCCCACAGCAAGTTACAAGGAAAACTCCTTCCCCTTAAAGAACTTGCCTTTTTGAAATGCACAAACTGGCAAGAAGCCAAGGGAAGCTGGTGCTTAAGAAACCAAGACTGAGCAGTGCCTGTGTGCATTTCAATCTCAGCCAACCGCAGTAAATGTTATTGGAGTTTTTGTGCTGTAAAATTGCTGCTTTCATGCCCACTGCATCTGACAATAGGAATCCTTGATCTAGCATGAGGGAAGGAGGTTGATGTGCCTTCTAGTCAAAACTGCATTCCTTAAAAACCAGGGATACTACTTCAGTGTGCTCTTAATGGGTTAGTGACAGCAAGATTCATGTCAATGGTGCATCCAGACAGAGAAAGATACTAAATGGAGAAGTCTTTTGTAAGAGATGAGGAAGAGCAGAAAATTTATTATTTCAAAGCTACCCTGAAGCTTTTATAGGAGAAGAAAATATATACAAGGAGAAAGGTTACTGAACTAATAGCTGAAATCTTTTTCTGTAACTTTTAAGTTTCCACTCCAATTTGAAAACATTCTTGCTAGTTAAAGCAACTTCAGCACAAACCTTTGATTGTCTTTCTTTTCTTAATTTAGACATCCCATAGATTTGACTCTAAAATAACTTTAATGCTCATATAGAACTTCAATAACACTTGTTGTTGTAAAAGAGATAGGACAAAAATTACAAATTATGAGGCTTAAAACAAGTTTAATTTTACTCTCTCTGACTTTAGTCATATTTCAACATTGTCAACACGTTCAAAAGTAATTTAACATTATATTCTTCAGCTATTAGAAGTATAACAAAACTAAATAATCTTGAAGATTCAGAATAATATGAAATGTAGCAAGCCTGCTATATACAGTGGTTCTTCTCTCTCTCTCTCTCTCTCTCTCTCTCTCATATATGAGAGAATACTTATTTATAAGATTTATGCGTCACCTTTCAGCCCAAACTGGGGGCCCAAGGCAGCTTACAATTAAAACTTAACACAATTTAAAACTTTAAAACATCACTACCAGCAGAATTAAGAGGAGAGAATCTTAAAAACAGAGTGAAGATCTAATATGTTTATGGCACAATCCTATGCATGTCTACTCAGAAGTATGTCCCACTGAATTCAATGGGGTTTACTCCCAGGTAAGTAGGTACAGGATTGCAGCCTTAAAATACTAAAAGTCATGCAGAAAAAGTTTTAGCAGCCCACCTAAAACTGAACAAATAAGGGGCCAGTCTAACATCCTTTGGGAGAGAGTTCCACAGCTAGGGTGATGCCACAGAGAAGGCCCTATCCCGTGTTCCCACCAACCTAACCACTCTTGGTAGTGGGACATGCAGAAAGGCATCCAAAGGAGTTCTCAACCTATGGCAGGTTCATATGGAAAGAGCTGGTATTTCAGATATCCTGGTCCCACACCATTTTTATATATAAGCACCAGCACCTTAAATTGTGCCTGGAAATGGATTGGCAGCTAATGCAGTTGATACAAGACCAGTGTAATATGGTCAACAAAGCATACATCAGAAAGCAATCTGGCCACAGCATTTTGCATTAGCTGCAGTTTCAGAATACTCTTCAAAGGCAGTCCCATGTAAAGCTCATTGCAATAATCTAAACAGGAGGTGACTAAGCCATGGATCACTGTGGCCAGATCTACCTTCTCCAGGAAAGAGGTGCAATTGGCACACCAGGGCTCCTCCCCACATGAGTGTTAATCCCATCCTCCCCCCCATGAGTTGATGCAAGCATAAGGAGCTACAAAGATTTTCCTACATGGTCTAAGGCTTCTTGCATGACCTCACGGGAAGGAAGAAGTGACATTGTGTTGTACTTCCCATCATGTGACAAGGAGGGAATTAAAATGAAAAATGTTATTAGGACACTTTTGCATGTCACACTAAGCCTCCCTGTGAATAAGCCACCATGGGCTGGTTGTACGCTGAACAACCCACAGTACTCCAGACAGATGGTCACACTTGCTATGGTTTGTTTTCCCCCCCCCCATTCCCCCTCAGTCCTCCCACTGGCTCCGGCACGTATCCCAGGGGCCTTTGTGGCAGAACTCCTAATTACCTCAGTCCCTACGTCAGCACCCTTTCTGCAATTGGCCAGCTACCGAGGGAAAAAACCCCACCGCATCAGATCGCCAAATGGAATTAATTTCAGGGCCCTTATGAATACGGTAACACTTTCGTATATATGTTTTTCTGCAGAATTTTGCTCTTGCACAAGACTGCCTCTCTGATACTTAGCCTGGCATACTGATATCCCTCTCTTGTCAATGTTCTTGTCAATTTCATTCTCCATTTCAGTGCTTGCCTTGCTAGTGAACACCTTTCTTTGTTAAAGATTACTTCATGTTACACTGAAGAAAACCCACCTGCAAAGCACCTCAGCCTCTTTCAGCTCCTTCCCAATCCTCCACAGCAGATCGCAAAAATTAAAAAAATTCTGAACTCGTATAAATGTGGGAACGTGTTCACCAGTTTTTAAAAAAAATATTCTTATTTTCAGGAACTTGTGCTCTTGTGCAAGAACACAAATCTGCCTCTCCAATATTTAGACAAGAATCCTGGTGTTCCCCTCTTGTCAATGTCCTCCACTCTGGCGCTTCCTTTCCTAGCGTACATTTTTGTGTGTGTGTAAAGGCTGCTTCATGTTATGAAGGAAAAACACCTACTGGCAAAGCGCCTTCTTCTCCAGCCGTTTTCAGCTCCCCTCCCTCCTGCTTGTCACTTCCCTCCATTACTAGCTGTCACATCTCCATATGGGTTACAGAGCAGTGAGCAGGATTGCTAAACATGCACAAATGTCATGGCAAAGCAGTAACATGGAGGGGCAGATTGCCCAAATCTCAAGGCAGAGCAGTAACATGGAGTGGAAAATTGTGCAACTGTCATGGATGAGCAGTAAATGAAGGCAAAAATTGCCCAAATCTCAAGCAGAGCATTAACATGGAGTGGAAAATTGCACAGATCTCAAGGCAGAGCAGTAAACGGAGGCAAAAACTGTGCAAATACCAAGGCAATTGTCATTTGCTCCTGTGCACTTGCGCAGGACTGAAAATAAAAATAAAAAAGTTGCTAAAGCGTTCAGGACACTCTCCAGGCTCCTTTCTTCGCTATTTTTAGGCACACGGGACAGAGGGCACTGAGAAAGGATGAGGGAGGATAGGATGGCGGCAGCACTAGTGAGATTGCATGGAATGGCAGGCAGGTGTTTTTGCCGTTCTCTCTGGTCAGTTCTGTAGCCGTTTCTGACAACCCACAACTAAGTGGCCCTCCCGGGTTCAGATGACATAACAAGCCACGATGGATATCAACAACCCTAAAACAAGCCATGGGTTCTCAAGGTGGCTTGTTCATGAAAAATAAGATACCCTGCAGAAACTGTGCCAGGTTTGCACAACACGACAACCCACCATAGCTGATCACCCATGGTGGGTTGTCGTGTTGTGCAAACCAAGTCTCTCTGTGTGTATGAATTTCTCTTCCTTCCTGAAGACAGTTGTGAGGTTGGCTGGGGCTCTTTAGACATCAGAAAGGCATAGGTGAATGTTTTACAGAGTGGATTTGGCCTGCAGGCTTCCATTTGCTTGCCATAGGCAACACAGCACTCGCTCACGCTCCTTTCTAAACATCTCAGGAACCTGCTTGTGGACTTTAATCAGGCTAATACTTGCCAAAAACTATATTCTTTTTATAAGCCTTTATAATCTGAAAATACATCACTTTTACTATATCAGTTTCCAGAGTGTTGGGTGCTTGCTACTATAGAACTGACAATTTGTCATACCAAATCCCTTTGATTTGTCAACAGGCTGGTAACCCTTCTTGGAATGATATTAATGATATAGACACTGTGGGTGTGAGCCACAATTAGTAAAGAAATAATTGGTTTTGGCTTCTATCTCAAATAACAAAGATTGATTTCTTTTTTCTTTTTTTTTAAGGAAGCAAATATGAACTACAGCGTTTGTATTATAATTGCCCACCACGTTGTATAATTTAATTTTGGTGGGGCAGGATTGAGAAGAGGGGGAACTTTAATTTGCTCTTGGCAGAAAGAGTGAATGCTTAATTAAACGGAAAACTGTACATTTTCTTTTACATTAGAAGAGCAATGTGACAGGTTTTTGGCAGAATGATTAAAAGAAAAAGGATATATAATAAATTTATCAAATAAAAGATCATAAAGAGATCAAAAATAATTTGGCTAGTACTCACGAACATTTGTTGACTTTTAAGCCACTCCATTTTCCTCAACCATGTTGAACAGATAAATTATTTGAACTGTGCCTAAAAATATTGACCTTCTTTGTCTGCCTTTGTATGTAGGAAATTAAATGCCTGTATAGCTAGCCACTGAGAAATGCTTCAAGCATTCCTGTGCTAGCGCTGTGGTGAATCATAACAAACCAGTGGATTTCGATGAATTCAACAACCATTTTTGCAATAGGTATATGAATGAGCTTGTTTCATATTTACTAAGGCTTTTTTCATATTGCTCTATTTAAATAAACATCTTTACTGTGTATAAACAGATTTTCCAAGATGAGATGCCTGTTACTTAGACACATTTTCTTGAAAGTCCCATTTATCACAACACAGCTCTCTCCCTAAAGAAACTGTGCTTAGGACTACAGTCTAAGTATTATTTTGTTTAAACTAAGGGATAAGTGGCCTTATCTTATGATGAGGCAGATAGGAGGGAGAAACTGATGGAGAAGGGCCCATAACTGAAATAATGTAAAGATGTGAACAGGTTCGCACAGAATGCTGGGATTATGGAATAAATCAAAGACCTCAGTAAATTTAATTCACAAAGCAGGTGACCTCTGTATCTTCAAAATTCCCATGGTATATTAGGTTTTGACCTAGATAAAGATCAATTTATATTAGGTTGAAACTATATTAAAGTCTGTACTTGCTCATGAGCCTAATGAATTCACTGAAAAAACAACAAAATAAGTCTTCCCATTTAAGCAGACTTAAGAAACAGTGTAATCCTATACATTTCTACTCAGGGGAGAACTACATGTTTCGCTGAATGCACAGCATGTAGCTAGAGCCTTTATTTTTTCTTTAATTAAGGGCACTGGGTGTGGGGGACAATTCTTACTAGAAATGCAGCATGCAGGGAGGGGAGACTTATTTTCTTCCCAACTGCATTCAGAATGAACATTCCACCCCCACCCATAACCAGGAGGCTTTAGCAGCATGTAAGGGGGATTTTTGTTCTGATCATGATTGGGAAAAGAAGTAAGAATCCCCACCGCCATGCTAATAATTAACCGAGGATAAATCCAAGCTGCAGCTATGCATTCAGAAGAACTCTGGGAAGGCTGTTCAGATTTTCATATCGGGTCAATTTGCATGATATGGCCAGCTCATCATGGATTATTTATGTTGGAAATTGTAATATTGCCAGCTTAAATCAACAAGGTAATGTAACCACTAGTTACAGTGGGAGGAAAGGGTTAATTGAACAATCCCCTCCACCTTACTTCCTGCCTCTCTGTGGCGCTCTCGCATGCACTCTCTCCCCCCCCCCAACATGATGGTGTCAAGGTTCCACCTGTACCAGGACACCTTGATCAGCTCCTTAAAGATATCTGCCTCTTTAAGTGCCCCTCCTGTATCAGGATGCCAATTCTCTGCCTTTTACCTTCTCTTCCCAGTAACGTGGGATTAGGCCTTAGGTGTGGTGCAAAAGACACTACAACAACTGAATGTTAACAATAACTGTTTACTTTAGTAGATTTTGGTATATTAGATTCACAATAACTTAAGGTAATTACACAAATAGAGCTGTGTACTTTCAAAAAGCAGGTATAATAGAAATAAAAGAAATAATAACACAGTTCTCTCTAACCTAGCTACTCTTTCACCTGTAAGCCTCAGTTAAGAGATTCCTTCTCCAGCCTAGCCCTGGCTGTTCTGCATTCTTCAGTGATATTCAGATTCTGCTTCTCTATGTGCTCTCTGCTTCTTGGTGCCTGCAGTTTCCCTGCTCTCTCTCTCTCCAACTTTGCTCTCTCACTCTGCAGCTTCTGTGTGTGTGTGTGTGTGTGTGTGTGTGTGTGTGTGTGCGCGTGCGCGTGCGCGCACGCACGTGCATCAGTACCTGCAGCAGCTCCAGATCCTCTCTCTCTCCTCTGCTGCTTCTGCCTCCCCTTTATATACACTCCCACAACTTTAGGAGGCTACAATCAGGTGACCTCAAACTAGGGAAATGAAACTTAACCCCATTAGGGGGAAAAGGAGACTTCTCTCAATGAAAAGGAAACTTTAACTCCATGAGGGGAAAATGAAACTCCCATCAGGAGATGTTTTTGTTTGGGCCTACAGGCTTCAAACTAACTCAAGCCTGTGTAGGCCTCAATCCTTCACAGATGGACCCACGCATATGAATAAAAGGACTGTAAGTAAAACTAATCAATGTCTTTATTAGTTTTAAACCTTGTTTGGACAATCCATTTCCTTTTAAGAGCCTTTTAGCAGGGTTTAACAACCCATGTGGTGATAACCAGTTTCAATAACCAGGCTGTGCATAAGGGGGAAAACTCTGCTTCGGCCTGACCAATATAGGACTGACTCCTTTCCATATCCTCCCACAATTTAACCCATGATGAGCTGTGGGGTGTGCCAGGTATGTGCAGCCACCATTTTGAATATGCAACCTTTATGCAACAAGTAAATTTTACTTGTTTACGTTACATTTCAATGTAAACAAGTAAAATTTAATGCAAAAAATTCCAACTTCACATATACGCTGATGGGATCTGACCTGGTGGTGACCAACCAAGAAAGAGTTCTTGGAGTCATGGTGAATAGCTCAATTAAAATGTCAACCAGTGTGTGGCTGCTGTGAAAAAGGCAAATTCCATGTTGGGCATAATTAGAAAAGGAACTGAAAATGAAACTGTCAATATCATACTGCCCTTATACAAATCTATGGTACCACACTTGGAATACAGGCAGTCCCCAGGTTACGAACGAGTTCCGTTCTTAAGAATGTCTTTAAGTCGAATTTGTATGTAAGTCGGAACAGCATAGTGTTCTATACACTAAAATCGGCATTTACGCAAATTGCGTAAATTACTCCAATTGTGTAGTATACTACGCTATGTACTCTACGTAAACGACGTAGCGCTGGGGAACCCAGAAGTCCGTTCTTAAGTATGGGTTGTCTGTAAGTCGGACGTTCTTAACTTGGGGACTGCCTGTACTGTGTTTAGTTCTGGTCACCATGCTTCAAAGTGAAGTGGAAGTCTCTATCTGCTGCCATCTTAATTCCCATGAATGCCTTTGGGCAGGTTACTTGCCTTTTGTGACTACCCATGACCACCGATGGCAGCCATTTTATGGTTGTGCCCAGGACAGTTTCTCAAATTTCAAAATGTGCCCACAGGCCCAGAAGCTTACTTACTCCTGACCTAAAACTAATTGGTTTATTGTGAAATGGTCAGCCTACTTACACATCCCATAAAGTAGGTTGTTCCCTGAAAAATGTCAATAAACTAGTTGGTAAGAACTCAATCTTGCTGATTCTACAATATACAACATCAACTAGCTGAGGCAGGACAGTGTGCATTTTACTCAGGTACAGTACCTAGCATATTTTGTGTTTCTATAAATAAAAACAATATGATGATAGTATACATCAAATTGTATAAACCAACTACATAAACTTACCCAGATTAAGGGGCAGTGGTTACTGACTATTCTTTAACTGCATCTGTTTAATAAGCATATAATTTCTCATTATGACTACATAATGAACATGCATTGCTAAATGTGTAGTTGTTAGTGGTCTTTGTCTACCAAACATACTTATTTGCCTAGAACAACACTCTGGGTTGGATCCAGATTTACGCTGGATCAACTGCGCTGGCAGAGGTGGACTTCTTTGCCCTTTCCTATATCCTCCCAACTGCAGCTCTTCCAGCCCCCTGAAAATGCTACATAGATAGTTAGGAAACCCTGCTGAATGGGGTGAGTTGTGGTGTGTGTGGGAAGAGGGGAAATCCCAAAAATCAGGCAGAAGGAGCTTCAGTGAGCAGAGCCCTTCCTCTCACAGAAGGTCCCTTCCTCTTGTAGAAGACAGATTCTGGATTCAACTATCTGTCTTTTGGGGCAACTGGTGGTTTACACAACTTTGCTGGTATGTACCAAGTTTTGGAATTAAAAAACAAGTGGAATGTAATGTAACAATACGTAATGGAGTGGTATACAGTGTAACAATAAAAATGTGTTAA
This sequence comes from Shinisaurus crocodilurus, assembly GCA_021292165.1. Lineage (NCBI taxonomy): Eukaryota > Metazoa > Chordata > Lepidosauria > Squamata > Shinisauridae > Shinisaurus > Shinisaurus crocodilurus. The sequence goes on along the minus strand of CM037876.1, from coordinate 76,801,913 downwards.
CAGCTAAATGTGATTCCAAGTTGGTATGGAAAGTAAAAGTGAGAAAGTAAATGTTTTGAGAGCACTTCGGCAGATAGTGAGAGAACACCACACAGAAATGGCTCCCTACCATATTATTACCCCGATTGTTCACTTAGGGCACAATCCTATGGCCGCTAGATGCTGTCTAGATGGCCATAGAATAATTTGGAGTCCCAGATCTGACCTCAGAAAAGCGCTCCAAGGTCAGAGCTGGGACTCCAAATTTGGAGTGCCTTTCCTCCACTCTCGCAGCCAGTGTGGTTCTTTCTGTGCTAGCTCCGAGGCCAGAAGACCGATCTTGGAGCTGGTGTTGGGTGGATGTTCTGGGGGGCAGGGAGGGGAGGAGTGAGGCTCCGCCAGGATGCAATGTATCCCGGTGGCGCCTCAGCCTGTCTTCCTCACAAGCAGGCGCAAGAGAGACAGCTGAAATCAGCTGTCTAAGTCTTTTTGCAGGGCAGGAAAAGCGCGGAGGCGACCTTCACCTCCACGCTCCTTCTGCCCTCTATAGGATACTCATAATCCTCCGAGTTTGGAGGGTGACTGGCAGCCACATTGGACTGCGCTGTTAAACTACATATACCTATTTTGTCAAATAGTGTTGCTAAAATAAAATTTAGATGCGTCTACAGTACATATTCGTGGGATGTAAAAAACTTAGTACGGTATCCAGCCCATCTTTCGAAACTATGAAGGTGTATTCCCTAATCAGTGATGTCTTTTCCCCCTCTAGTTTTAAGAATGTGGGAAGTGGCAACACTTCCTTCTTTTCCCTTGGGAGACTATTACACTTTCTAAAAGAATCCACTGGCAGGAAAATGTTCTCACTATTCCACCTACATTTTTCTCTTCCTAACTTTTATTGCTCAAAAATATATCCCTGTGCATTGCATATGGTTTTCTTCCATCCTTTAAAATGTTCTATTTTTTCCTTTTCCATTTTTAGCCAAGATATACAATATATATCCAGCTTCTCAAATCTTTCCTCATGTATCTGTTCCTTCATCTTAATGATTAGCTTTGTTATGCTTTATTAAATGCTTTTAAATGGAAAATATTTTCAATTCCATGTGAAGTCTAACAGTTGGATTCAAATTCTGGGTTCAGCCATATAAATAGTACAAAGAAAAACTGCTCTTTTCTATAACATGATTTCAATTTTTACATAACAATGTAGTAGTCTATTTGAGAATCACACTGAACCTACTGCAAAATCCATATAGTCTGTGTCACATTTTATTTTTACAGCCACAGCTACATTATTAATTATATTTTTCCAAAGATGTCCTGCTATTTGCATATTGGAACCTTGGGTTAATTTTCTCATGACACAACATAAAAAGTACCTAGGAGTCACTTAAAAGTAGCCTTTAAAAGCTAACCCCCATGCTATGTATAACAGTCTTGGTGAGGGAGATGCCTGTAGCCTCCGACAACATGTTTAAGCTCAGTATTAGCACCTCTGCTTGCACCTATGGTGTGGCAACACTGGTGTCAACCATGTGATCAGAGGCTACAGACAATCATCTCCCTACATAGTTGCAGGTGTAACCGAGTGAGCTTTCAAGTGTTTCTCAGGACCAAACTACATGTGACAATAAATGCATTTAACAAGCATGAATTTCTGTTCTTTAAATAGCAACTATGCCTCCGCCCCAAGAAGGATTAGGACTGTGCTATGTGGGGAAAGGGGTTAGGCCTTTTCCCATGTACTGCAGTATCACAAAAAGTTGATCCACCCCCACAAAGCAATTAGCACTGACAATGGAAACTTCCCTACCAATGTAATAAGAGCTTTTGGGGGAAAGGGATTCAATATGGAACTGAGTGCTTTTCATTCTTTGATTAAAATAAAACTCTACCACTTAGCAAATGGTAAACAAGAAATAGTCCCTGCACTAATATTTATTTTGCCTCTTTCACAACTTAACATTCCAACTGTTTTCTTAATTTTCTACCTTTTGGTCATAATTAAAATTATCCTCTTTGAAAATAAAAGCCCAATCTGTATCTCCCACAGAGCTGGAACAATTTCTTATTTGCCCTTTGCTGAGTGGCAGACTTTTTTTTTTTTTGAAAGACTGAAAATCATTCAGTACTATATTACAAGTTTTGCTAACAGATGAGTCATCATATAAATTACTCTTCAAGGCTATTTCAAAATTCAAATATACCATATGGAGTATATTAGTTGAAATATGCTATAAATAACTTCATTGCATTTATATTTTATAAATCTATCACAAGAGGGCTTACTTTAGGATATGTGTAGATTCCCACAAAAAGTGATCTCAGAACTTGAGATCTGAGCCTATTTTTTTGTATCTGTCACAACTAAAATAGAAAAGCAACATCAATTGCCCAAGTAGCACAAAGTGAAGAGGAAAGACTGTGGTTAAATGCCATGCGCCCTATTAGTACTAATAATATAACATTCTGGTAGCTTTTTCATTAGACGTGGCTGCAGAATATATATTTAAGATATGTTTCAGAGTAAAAAATGAAACACACACACATGGGCAGCAGAATTCTATGGCTGCTAGACGTCTAGATGGCCATAGGATTTTTTGGAATCCCAGCTCCGACCTTGGAATCTTGCTCCAAACTTGGAATGCACTCCCTGCCCCTCACAGCCAGCATGGAAAGAACTGTGCTGGCTGCAATCTCTGAGGTCACAAATGCAACCTCAAGAGAAGAGGTTTAGGGGGCAGTCCAGGGGGGTGGGTAGAGAAGACCAGCACCACCACAACACAAGGTATCCTGGTAGTATCTTAGCCTCTGTCCTTCCCACTCCAAAGTGCCACAGTTAGTTGGCTGAATTCAGCTGTCTAGCTGTTTTACAGGGCGGGAGGAGCATGGAGGAGACCCTTCGCCTCCACTCTCCTCCTGCCCTCCATAGGATGCCCATAATCCTCCAAATCTGGAGGGTTATGGATGTTCCAATTGGACTGCGCCCTAACTGAATCAAGAGCAATGGGAAGAATAGTAATTTCAACTCATGCGTGTGTTTATCTTATCATCAGGGTAAATGTAATCTCTCTGTATCATGCAATATCAGTTGCCTCAAATTAGTGCCTCAAATTTCTTGGTCCTTATTACTTTGTTTTGTATTATACATCAGAAAATGATAGATAACACATGAGATGATATATTGCCATCTTTAAATAACTTCAGTAATATCAAACAGCTTTAACTAAGGCAAGTTATGAATCCCAACAAACCATTTCTGACAAAATTGATACTATTCTTTTAGAAGGATGCAATTCCTTTTAAAAAATAATAATAATAAAGCTCTATTTTTAAATAGGATCTGCTTTTTTCAAAACACACACACTATACCATGCTCAGGATTCTCTTAAATGCTCAAGTAGGGTCTCCTGAAAATGGATAACCCACAAATATTGGATCTCTCTGGTATACACTTCTTACCTTCTACCTGCAGTAAAGGAAGTGGTGAGGGTGGTTAAGGGAGCCAGAGACTTGCATCCAATATCACCCTGAGTAAAATCCTGGATGTAAAATACTGTTGAAACAGGTCCCCAGTTTCCTTGGTTGAACACACCAAATTTAAATTAGAGGCCATGGAGATTCCTCCAAGAACCTTCCATAGGGCACAAGATCAAGATAACGGCTATAGCTTGCCAAAAGAATTTGCCTTCCAAACTCCATAGAGAAATTCATGTCTTAAAAGGTTTCTGAAATTTGGGGGTAGTCTCTTAAACAGTGTAAGATGTGTGCACTACCTGTGTAGTATATAACATTTTACACTGGCTGAATTGTTGCCAGACAAATTGGTAGATTATATGAAGCTGACCACTAGCTATGATAAAGGGGGAATGTGCAGGGATCCTAGAAGTGGGGATGAAGATTCTGATAGCAAGAGTGGGCCATCTGGAAAGGTAATATTAGGATTGATGGTACAGGGATATGGAAATTGGTCCACTGAGTTTCCTCTATTCTGTTTGAAGCAACTATGGCTGCTAACCTGTGTCTGTCCTACAACATTACTAGAAAGAAAAAATACAGTTGTACTGAATTCAAATGGAATTATCCTTTATTTATACCTTACTAACTGTTGCCCGCGGCTGTGCTCGCGTGGATTTTAGGATTTGGTACAATGGAAAAGATACAGTGTCTCTGACTGAAAGTGTAAAGTTTAGGCTGGGTGCTGGCAGCAGAAAACTTTTCTGACAGAAATATCTGATCTTAAAGAAAAATCAGGTTAATCCTGAGAGTCTGCAGGTGATGAAGAGTGACCGTGCCAAGTTTGGGGTAGATCCGTCAAAATGTGATGGAGTGGAGCCTATGCGACGACACCCCACACACAATAGTCATTCAGTCATCTAAAAACTTTCCATCCCTTTTCACCCCCTCAGAGAACATTCTAAATGGCCTAGGGGAGATTTGCATAACCACCCCTATTGGCCCCTGCAGGAATTCATACGAACATTCTAAGTGCCGTATGGGCTATTTGCATAACTGCTCCTATTGGCTCCTGCAGCAATTATGAGGTGAGGCCGATTTGCATAACTGCTCCCCTGTTGTTTTGTCCATAGGAGATATGAGAGTGGGGTGATTCCCCCCCCTTTTCACCCCCTTAGGGACAGAATTTCCAAAAATCCTTCCTTAGTGGGTGTCTACGTCATAAAAGCAATGTCCCTTCAAAATTTCACGTTCCTAGATTACGGTAAACGGTTTGAACTGGGCGTTGATGAATCAGTCAGTCAGTCAGGACACCTTCTTTTATATATATAGATTAGCCTGGTTGTCAGCATCTGCTCTGAATAATGACATAGTACAGTAGAAAGAAATAAAAAGAACCTGGTGAAAGGGCTAAGTCCTCTAACAGGAAAACAGCTAACCTGCTCAGAGTTGCAGGATTACTTTCTTATAACTGCTTATTGACAAAAGAAGACTAAACTGTGGATCCACAAAGATTCCTTCAACACTGGATTTTCAGGGATGTCTATCTTTCCAAAAACAACAAAGAGTCTTTTGGCACCTTAAAGACTAACACATCTATTTATTCTGGCATAAGCTTTCGAGGACACCATCTACTCTATCAGATGCATCCTAAAAGTCAGATTGTCTCTTCATTTACCTGATCAATTCAGGCAATATTCTGCAAGCATTAGATGTAGAAATCCTTACAAAACACTCTAAAGCTTCTGGAAACAAAAGACAATTCACTGTGTTTCCTTTGCAGCAGCATTATCAATATTCATACAAACACTTGAAACTCCTTAAACTTATCAATGAGTCCTAATTCCCTACCTGGCAATAATTAAAATATAAAGTTTATGAGGTTGAATACAGACTTAATCATACATAGAGTGGACCCATTGAAATCATTGAATTGATACCTAAATTAATCATGACTAATTTAAGTCCCATTGATTTCAATGGGTTTACTCTAACTATGACTAAATCAGGATCCAACCTATCACCAACATCTAATTGCTGACAAGCAAATAAATGTATAACACACATTGGTATCATTTGTGGCAAACTTGCTCCTAGTAGGTGGGCTACATAAGAATGTATTTGCACAATACTAGATAGAAGTAAGAAGATACTCTCTGTGGTTATGTACTTGTTGATTACCCATAAACTTCCAAATCTTGAAACTTACCAAATCTGTCTGGACTGAGAAGGCTAGCATATATTCTTATAACAAAATTGAGCTAAATGGTGTAACCACTGGAAAAGAAATTTTAACTAAAGCTGCAATACTATACCCACTTAAAAAGAAGTAAGCCCCATTGAATTCAATGGGGCTTACTTCTCAGAAGATGTGTATAGGTTTGCACTGTAAGTTAGGCAGATGTTAACTACAAGTTATAACATTCTATATAAGTAAGAATCGGAGCTTCCTATACAAGTAGAAGCCTACTACATTTAGATTAAATTAGAAGGATATTTGCATTATTAAAATAAATAAATAATAAAAGTGGCTCTGTATTCTTACTTTTGCTCGGCTTCAACAAACAAAATAAATCTACTTATCCTTTCACACACATTCTCAAATATAAACTACAAAACAATTTGGTTAACTTATAATACTCTTTTCTTACAGGATGAAAAACAAAAAAGTGTACTTAAACTATGGACAAGATGTCCTATTCTTACCATGACCTGAGGCAAAAACTGAAACAGGACCGGTCTGTACTAGATAAGAGCTGGCAGTATAGTCCTCATCAGTGTCAGAGTCCTGAACTGGCTGGATAGCACTAGTACTTAGCAACCATCTCTGGTTGTCATGGAGATTAGGTGATGGAGGAGGGGAATGTAAATGTTCAATAACGGATTGACTAGATGAAGAGGATGGCATGGGAGGACCTAAGGAAAAACATAAAAAAATATATTTTTTAATTTTTTTGTTGTTAGGATAACATGATTGACAGATCAGTTGCTGCTTACCTCCTTCAAATTATGGCTACTCATAAAATACTTTAATAAATCACGGCCAAACAAAATGATGATAGCACATGACGGAAATAATTCTAGTCATTTGATATTCACGGTGCAAGAGACTTCTTTTGCTGTTGACTTTCTATATATGATGCTTATTTTTCTGAATGAGCAGTATCCAACTGTGTCATTCCACTAGCGCAAATGATGTTGTGCCAGTAGAAACTAGGTTCTGAACTACACGCAAGAGGAGAATCCAACTAAAGTTACATTTGCACAAGCACAGTTGCACAAGCGGTTGTGCATTATGCTTTTGCAACCAGTTATGAAATCTGTTGCACATAACTCTTGTGCAATGCGTTGTGCAAGAGTAATGGGCAACCACTTGCACAATGCAAAGATTCAGCTGAGCTCTGCTAGTGCTATTTGAGTTTGCAGAATGACACCATTGGATACTGCCCAATGAAGAATCCAGTTTTACATAATAGCAGAAGTGGATAATTTTAATTGAGTTTCATATTATTTTAATATTCACTTACAGTTTTAAAACATCAATTCCATGTCTATAAACTTAAGACTCTATGGTTCTGTTCTGGCTTCAGTGGCTATAGTTTTACATAACCCAGATGCTTTAATCCATTCCGTCATTACAGGCCTGTGGCTCACGCTGGCTCAGCTTGTCTGAGCGTGGAAAGCTAAGCAGGGTCAGGCATGGTTATTACTTAGATGGGAGACCCCTCCTCTAGTATCCTGCATTGAGCAGGGGGTTGGACTCGATAGCCTTGTAGGCCCCTTCCAGCTCTATGATCTATGAAATCTATGAAATTATGTCTGCAGAATAGAGCGCTGAGGAATCAGTAAACATGTAAAAGACTAGATGGATTAGACAGCAATAAGTTTTAAGACTTTACCTAGACTGCAAGAAACACCTGAGAAATGGCAGAAAGTGGATATGGACCTCACACTAGTAATGAAATACTTTTTCTTTCAAATAAAGTATTTTTAACCTGGCAGACAACAATTATCCACTCATCTTGAACCCTGTATGCAATCTGCTGCAGCTACAACAGTCTTACGTACACAGGAGTATTAAGTGAGCTGGTTTCTCAGAATTGAGGTACACATGGAACTACTTACTCTACAGGGAAATGAATGGTAAAGATGGTCCAGACAGATAAAACTCTACATACATATTGGAGCTCCCAGACCTAAAACAGATTTCTGGATCTGGATGCCTTATCAAGAGCCCAGATTAATATGTCTGTCTTGTGTGTTAGTGATTAAATTTGCTTTTAAATACCCTTTTATCACATATTATAACATGGTAACATTGAAGAGCATTTGTGAAATCATGAGCAGGCTACTTGGTCCACCATGTGGTTACAGTCTTCATCTGTAGTGAGTTAGGACAGCTCTCTCATGGTGGCTGTAAAGTGTATTCCAGGCCAGCCTTTAGAAAAATGGCCATATGAGTTAAGCAAAGATGAGTAACTACAATCTGTTCTACAAATTTCAGAACTTATACGTGGGAGATCCAGATCCAAATCCCACCTTATTCATGGACTTATTAGGTGGTTTTGGATGTGTCATTCACAGCTGAGGTTTTCATCTATAAAATGGAAATAATGGTGATCTTCCTTACACGGTCATTAATCTGAGAAAAATAAAGCAAGGGGAAGTTGTGCCCTATATGCCTTAGGGGTAGATTGGAGTATATACATAAAAACCATAAACTTGTACTTCAAAAGATTCACAAAACATTTCCTATTATAACTATAGTATATGCAGCTGAGCCAAAAGAAAATACATAGGTAACATGTTACACCATGAAATCGCCTGTTTTCAGGCATTCTTCTCCCTTTATACAACACAATAACTTTGTAATAAGTGACTTTTAATTATAAATCCATTTTATATTATAGACCCCCTGTATGCTATCCAACCTGTATAACTTGGCACTGGCATTTATCTCTCTGCTGGATACTAGAGCCTTCTGCAGTCAACCTGTGGTGACAGTTATCTCTTAATTAAAACTCTACATGCAAATAGCATTACTGAAAAGTGTTGTGGCAGAGCGCACACAAAGCACAATTATTTGGAACTGCACAGGCCTTGTTATCTACAGTTTTAATACTGGGCAACCATTGTACTTAGTGTGAAGCTCTCCCTCTGGGAAATATGCTTAACAAATCCTTATTACTTAAGTTAAGATAGTAATAGATCTTTCCATAGTCATCATACAGTAATAAAAATGATTTGTTATAATGGGGGAGTCTTTAGAAGCAAATTTTATACAGTATCTAAGAAACCTTCTTTTTTTAATATAATGAATGATGACCCATTTAACCTTGTACCAGGCAATATGCTTTTCAAGTTTCAGCCAGCTCTGAACTATGATGAACTGTCAACTATATTTTAGATACAAATCTGAAAGAAAAATGAGTCTTCTTTAAATTGACTTGTATGCAAAGCTATCCTTTATAAACAAAAGGGGGTAATTAGGCATGCAATTAAACTCACAATGATATATTTGTTCCTACAGAGCAGCAGAAGTTCCTAAATCTATGGCCAAGGGCCTGCGGATATATCATTGTTGCTACTGCAACTTCTCTTCTCTTCTAAACACCCTCCCATCCAAGCCATCCCATGCCTGTTGAGTTTCTTATCCTCTATGCTATATTACCAACCCCCACCATTCCCACTCAAAGCCTCTGCTTCTCCTTCATCACAAGCTTCCAGACCAGTTCACTTACTTTTTCTCTTCCTTCCTACGCCTAGACTGCCATTCGATTCTGACAGCACTCCCCCCACCCCACCCAAACACCTTGACTAGCATCAATTTTTGGTACTCATGCCTCCTCCTTCTAGGCTTCCTTGACTCTAATATATGGCTGGAAGAAGAGCTGGGAAAATAACTATTGTTCCTACAGCGTACCTGCACACCATGCACCCTTTCTGAACTGCTCAGGATATGAACTGCCTGGTACTTACTTGTGGCCTGCCGAAAAGGGTGGAAATTATTATTATATATTGTCAGAGATGATTTAAACAGAAGAGTAAATTGGAAGTCCAGAAGATTAGTAAAACAATGTTCTTTTTTTTAGAGGTGTCATAAAGGTTGCAGTCTTCAAATCATTCACCCAGCGTAGCCCATTTCAGTTAGCAGAGAAACACCGTTTTCAGTGGCTTAAAATAAATATCTACATTTATTTTTTAAAAATTAAATTCTTCAATGTAAGATGCTTAAACTTGTGAACATTAAAACATCTTCGTATCTACCATAAAGAGAGTAACTGAGAGTTGTTAAAAATATGTTGTTTTGGATATTATGGCAGACTTTAAAATGGCAACAGCTGCTACCTAGCTAGTATGTCAGTTGCTAAAGGAGGTCAAGTTATGCAATTCCCAATCAAGCATGGCTTTCCTCCATCTCCAACAAGCAATTTTGTGTGTGACTGCCGGATCTGAGATCTAACTAAAGTACATTCAGTTAGACTAATCTGACATACCATTCTCAATCAGTACTTTTTGAAAAGCGAGTAAGCGTAACACATTGCTCTGTGCCAAAGCCAAAGTCTGCACAGCTAGACAGAACTCAGCATGAATCTCAAGTTAAACATGAGGGAATGCTTCAGGGTTTTCAGATTTATAAAATATTGTTTTCTTGGTGCACAGGCCAGCAAAATCCACAGTCGTAGTTCTTTTGTGAAGCTAAATTGCCTTAAAGCAATGAAGCAGTATAAAAGAGACAGCTCTTGCATCTTTAGAAAAGCTCCCAGTCCTGGAATCTAGGCAGGGACCCCCTGTCTGTTTCCATTCTGAAAGGAGCCAATTTCTTGTAAAGCTTCTGTGCCTAATTATGCACAGCTGCTCCTGATTAAAGCTGAAGCAGGTAGACTGAGTTTTTGGGGATGTCCTCTTAAGGGAAGATCAGCACTGTCCTTTAAAGCCTCACTCTCCCAAATATGATCATCTGATCTACTGTGATTTCATGCCTTCCTCTTCCAAATATCTCGCTGGTTTATACAGACATTCCCTTTTGGAACAGTGTAGCAAAAGTGACCTGTGTCTACACTGAGGCTGCAATCCAGTGCATCGTTATGCATACTTAAGCTCCACTGAAATGAGTCTGTGCTAGATTGTGGTCATGATTTTCAAGGATGATGAAGCAACTTTTTCCATCCTGAATATATTCTGGCAATGCAACTATTATCAATAAAGTTTCCAGATCATAACTAATAAGCTTTTTTTACCAGGCCTTGCGTGGGCCATCATTTTTCTATAGGCACTATTTGTTCGAAATTCCTTAAGGTAGTTGACTGCTGTTTTGAATCCCTCCATAGGAAAGGTCCCCCGGGACTACATAATGGAATCCCAGCTCCCCCAGGACTACACAATGAAATCACAGCTCCCCCGGGATTACCAGCTCCCCCGGGGCTGCACAATGTAATCCCAGCTCCCCAGGGACTACCTGCTCCCCCGGGACTACCTGCTCCCCCGGAACTACACAATGAAATCCCTGCTCCCCCGCTGCTCCACACAGTGGTCATAAGGTTCGCATGATCACATCTCTACCTACAGATTTTAGTAATTTTACTTATTAGGAAACACAATCATCTGATTGATTACAAACACTGGTGGCCATAAGGTTTGTTAGGAAGTAAATAAATTTGCTGAATGATCTTATGAAGATGATAATTTCCAGTGAAGTACCTACGGCTGCAATCTTATACACACCTGGGACTAAATCCCACTGAGCTCAATGGGACTTAGTTCTGAGTAGACATGCATTGAATTGCAATGAAAGTGATGTAATTATTCCAAGAAGCACACTTAAATTGGCTGAAGCAAAAGGTTAATAACTTTTGGCACAATCAGGCTTATTAGAATGTCTCGTATTCTATTGGCATTCTCAACATTATCCTCCAATATAAATGTATCCATATGGACCATTTCTGACAAGAACTTCCTGTACATTTTGTAATTTGAAATAGGTACTCTAAGAACTGGAAAATTAACAGAATTTTTTTAAAGTGTTGTCCCACATAATAGTACTCTCACAACTAAAACGTCATTTACTAGACATTGATGGTCTCATTATAGCGAGTCTGTAATTTATTTCTCTGCTGGAATAGAATTTATCAGCTTTGCCCATGTGGAGAAAATGTTCCTACCCAAGGAACAAATGGAACACCACAGGCAGGAAGCTGGAAAGCTTAAATAAAAAACACTAATATGATCACCAAAGTTAGGACACCACTGACTCAGCTAAGACAACACAGCAGTGTAAAACTGGACTGGAGGCTTTAGGGTCAGCAGATAACCGATAACAGCTCAATTCAGGAACCATTAAGGAAATTGGCATCAAATAGCAGATGTTGAATATTCTTTTACTTGCAAGTATGGATACTCATTTCCCCTGTGAATATACAATATACGTTACATTTTCTATTGTTAGAAGAATCCTATTATATACTTTACATAACTGGCACAACTTTAAAAGGTGTTAATTTGCTAAACATGACAGCTTACAATTTAATAATACCTTTAACTGCCCCCCCCCCCACAACTCAGGCTGAATTCATGAAGTTGTGAAATTAGCTGGATTATACAGTCCACTTCAAAGAGAAAAGAAAAGAAATGTACTCCCAATAGATGGATAAATATACTAGTTCATGCTTGTGGAACAGGCTAAGTAGGATGCCACAAAACAGTTTTGGCCTTAGATAATGCTTGGAAAGAATCTGACCAATATTGTTATTTGAAAAAGTTATGTTATGAAAATTGGGGCTGTAATGAAAATTCCTTGGAGCTAGCATTACAGAAAACCAGCAAATTTAAAATGTCTTTAATTTTTTGCCAAATTGACCAATAAAAACAAACAACATCAGTTATGCCTTATGATCTAGATGAAAAAGGAAAACACAAACCAATGTGTAGACCATAACTAATTTTAGCCCATAAAAAGAAAAAAAAATTCCCAGGACAGAGGAAATTATTGTTTACACACCCCTAAATCCAATGCTTTCACAAAACAGCTTCCAAATACTTTAGCGTATGTTCAGGGATAAAAGAAATGCCAACTAGGCCATCCAAATCTATCAACAGACAGAGGTTATCCATCTGTTTGAAGGAGCATGAAAGCACAATCCCATCTGAATGCTCTGTAAATTCAGCAGCAACTCTCTTTTAATCTAAATAGTTGAAGCAGGCAATAAAAACCATTTAAGTTTGCAAAATTCCAGCACAAAATAGTTGAAATCTTGTAACTTAAGATGCAGCTCACAGGAAAGGTTACAAGTAAGGGGTGGGGGGGGCATGCAAAACAACTGTACACACAAAGCAGCTACACTTTAGCTGCTAAAGGAAGAGATTTGAAAACATGATGTTATTAATTTATCATTTTAAAATGCAGAGAGAGAGACCCCACCTCTTGACCATCATTATGATACACCAACTGCTCTCCAGCAGTTACTCTTGCCTTTATACCTGCATTAGTTCCATCTAAGAATCTGTACACATACAATTATGCTTTTAAAAAAAGATTGTGTGTACAACTGGAGGACCAGCAGGCAGTCAGGGCAATGGGTATATTATTGTGCGGACAATTATGTTTAAAATCAGGTGTCCTTTCTACACACATAAAAGTAGAGTTAGGAGGGCTACAGACTCAGAAAACAATACAGTAATACCTTGGATTGCAAGTAACTTGGTTTGAGAGCATTTTGCAAGACAAGCAATTTTTAAAATATTTATTTAATTTTTTTTGACTTGATATACAAGCGACGTCTTGCAATACAAGTACTGTAGTACGGCTTAAATTAAAAATCTCTGTACAATTTTTTTGGGGGGGATTTTGTTTTGATATAAAAGTGTTTTGGATTACAAGCACGTTTCCGGAACGAATTATGCTCTCAATCCAAGGCATGACTGTAGTCCTGTTTTTTGTTTTCAGCTCTACTACACAATGAAACTACTGACAGGTGTATGTATTTACAGGATTCCTATGATATGATCAGCCATTCTCTGAACATGTTACCTAGGCTATTGCTAGTCAACAAGAGAAGATGAGAATACATAAGGATGCAGGTGACTGGAATGATTATAGCAAAGAGGTCAAGGAGATTGCCCTAGATCAGGGCTCTCCAACCTTGGGTCCCCAGATGTTGCTGGACTACAGCTCCCAGAATCCCTTGCTGGCTGGGTATGCTGGGAGCTGTAGGCCAGCAACATCTGGGAGCTGTAGTCCCTGCCCTAGATCATCAGGGTTTACAATGTAAGAACTTTCTGGACCACTATTTTTCACAGTATTTAAATTGTAGCTCCCTATTGTACCGCACATTTAAACTCAGGCCAGGATTACATGGTATTTATATTATATTACATCAGTACTGCTGCATGTTCAGGTACAAATAATCTCAGGTCACTGCAATCAAAGCATCATTGTTCCCTCAGAACAGGTTTAAAATGGTTGTTGATGGACACTTGCTCTATAGGTGGGAATTTACCCTCAGTTGGGTGAGGTAATCCAACAGGCCCAGTTGATGGCTTACAATGTCTCTAGGAACACATTTCCCTTCTAATCTGTCTTTTTGTCAGCACCTCCCCCCTCCTCAAGGCAATCTCATCAGCTATTTCTGCTTCCTTCTGGATATTTGTTAGGGTGCTTGTCCATGACTGCCTCATATATGTCTACAGGGCATACATTAAAGAATGGTTCCAGCCCCACCACATTAAAGCATAACTTAACAGAATGAATCCTGTTGAATGGGAAGTCTCACCACCTGAAAAGTAACTTTTCCAAGCATGTCCCTAATTGAGCAAAAGTCTCATTGGATCCTTTCTTTAAATCCCTGAAATTCCTTTGACTGTGCTCTGCAGGTAACCCAAACTGTGCATGTGTTCATAGTCCTGGGATTCATTTTGACCCAGATCATAGTAAACCTCCAGTAATCCACCAGTACGTAATCTGTCACTGGATGTCTCTCATTTTCTCTCCATCTGGAATATTGAAGGTCATGGAAGCCCACTCAAAAGCCATAAAGGCCTCTACATCCCCATCCTTTGTCAAATTTGGGAAGAACTCATAATCACATGGGGTTCAACATTACCATTTGAATTAGCTGTTAATTCACTAGCATATTGCACCTCTAACTCCAGCACGTGTTATTCATACCTTGCTGGCCTCCCATTCCTGCTGCTCCTGAAGGCAGATCTGATTCTCCAGCCAGTGCAGCTGAAGCTTCAACTTCTGATACTCCCATGCCTATGAATCTGCCCTAGTTGCACCCCTTTCAATCAGGTTATGGGGTATCTCCAGCCTTTCTCCAAAACTTACCACCACCCCTATCTCCCAGTTCATAGTCTGACCTATGAATTTCCTCTCCATCATTTCCTCAGTTTGAAGAGATACTGAGATGGGTGTTTTCCCTTGACTGCCTGACACGGTCTCATCTCTGAAGCATCCCTGTCACACACTATATCCCTAACTACTCTAAATTAAAACAAAAAAAATACTGCAAAAGTGCATCCCACCCCCTTTTCGGGGAAAAGGAATTTTGACAGCTGGCTGTCAAAACTCGGGGTTCCTTTTAATGTTTTGACAGAGGGCTATGGGTGTTTTTTTGTCAGGAACATATACAGCCATATGTCCCTGACAACAAACACCCATTGCCCTGTCAAACCCACCCAGAAAAGGGGGTGGGATGCACTTTTGCACTTTCCTGAGCAGCTAGAGTCTTGGGGAAAAGACTGAGGACTGTCAGGATAAAAAGAAGAAGAAAAAAGATGAGGATCTTGCTGTGAAGGGGGTGTAAATCGTACCACTGCTTTTTCATGAGCTAAGGTTATTTGCACCTTTGATTTCCCTTGACAGCTTGCCTTTTGACAGCTGTCAAGAGTAAGCAATAGAAAATAAGCCCCTATTTGGAGCCTCTCTGGGTCAATGTCCAGGGTTGGTACCTGCTGCACTTTTACAGCAGGTACCCCCGTGCCCAGACAATGCCCAGGCGAGGCTTCCTATTTCAGATCCGTGGAAGTGTGCACCTCCACACTTGAGCAAGCCCAAAAGGATTCAATTTTTTTTAAAAAAACCCTGCGCATTAGGAGCAGATTTTTTTTTTTTTTTAAAAGGGGGTGGCCAACCAGTGACAGGCCCTCCAATGTGCCACTTGGCTGTCAAAAAAGGGGGGAGGGGGGGAAGTTGTGGCTTGCAATCGCAGCAGGGACAGAGTAACAAGTCAATCCTGCTGTGGTGTCCCGCTGGGATACTGGCAGAGGACCAAGGGGTAAGGAGGGGGAGAACCCACAGTGAGCCCAATTGTCTGTCGGGCACACAGTGGGTTGTTCGTGAAACAACCCACCCATCGAGGCTTATTGCCAGAGTGTGTTAGCATGACATGCAAACCTACCCACTGTCTAACAATCTTTGTAATCCGCTCAGGGAGCATTTTTGGCTGAAGAACAGGGAAAAATACTGTAAATAAATAATAAATAATATGCCCCAACTGACAAGTCCCAACTGTCAGTGAGGCTGTGCTCTCTTCCCCTCCCTTACCTAATTCTATCATGGAGCAGGGGCCTCCCTCTTGACAGGCAGCTCCTCAGGCCTAGCTGCCAAACATGCCAATTCGCTTTGTTACAGGGTTGTTTTAAATTTGTGACCCACTTTAAGGACTATGACAGCAACCCCAACTTCAGTGCAGCATAGAACTGGTCGGTAACTGTAGCAAGCAGGCTTCCTCTTATATTTAATGAAACAAGCTCTCTAGCTGTACCACACTTGTTTCACATAGGAGGGTACTGTAGCTGTTCCAGCACATGACTCTGCCAGCATCATGCAGCTACAGCAGAGGATAGGATAGTGTGCAAAGTACACTTACTTGAAAATTCCACTGAAATAATTTGATGCATTTCCAAGGAAATGTGTTTAGGAAGTGGGGGTGGCAATCAGATTTCCAAGTACTTTCAGAGAAGTAACAAGTCAACAGATGGTAAACAACTTTTGCTTGTTACATATCTGAACTGTAGTTGAGCCAAGAATCAACAGGTGAAAAGGGTTCTCTACATTCTACTGTATTGCTTACCTTTCTCATTTGTCTTCGTGGTGAACCTTCTTTGTTACTCCTCACAATGGAATAGTTTACTTGCTTGGTTAGTGCCAGTTACTAACCTCAATGTCATATGATAACATAGGTCACTGAACTATTTTAATGAATTTAGGGTGCAATCCTGTAGCTGGTAGATGCTGTCTGGCTGGCCATAGGAAAAATCAGAGCCCCAGCTCTGACCTCGGAAATGCATTCCAAGGTCGGAGCTGGGACTGCCCTCCGTCTGCCCTCACAGCCGGCACAGTTCTTTCTGCACTGGCTGCAGCTCTGAAGACAGAAGACCGACTTCAGAGCTGGTGCAGGGGGGGGGGGCTTCCGGGGGGAGGGGAGGAGCAAGGTACCGCCGTCCGACAAGGAATCCTGATGGTGCCTCTGGCTCCTCTCCTCGCGAGCCGGTGTAGAACACCTACTCTGCCATCTAAGTGTTTTGGAGGGCAAGGGAAGCAAGGAGACAATCCTTGCTTCCATGCTCCTCCCACCTTCCATTGAATGCCCATAATCCTCTAAGTTCAGAGGGTTATGGGCATCCACATTGGATGGTGCCGTTAACAATTTTTAGTATACAAATCAGGTTTCATAAATGATTTCTTATTTTCTTATCATTACGTTTAGTTTGATTTCCTTGTATGTTGACATTCTACATTTTTCCTGTTTCTGTGTTTAGTTTGATGTATATGCAAAAGCCTAGTTGGCTATTGAGCAATACACTGAACTGAATTAGCCTCACATATATCTCTGTTAGAATGTTGTTGTGCAGAGGCACAGACTTACTAATTCAGTCACTGATATAAAACTGCAGCCTGCTTTTTTCCTATTTGTGTGGCATAATGTTAAACTTCTGATATTAGAAAACAGAATTCTATATTTTATAACTGAATGAACTGGGTATGTAGTTTCCTTATATAGTTTAAACCTTATATTATTTTACAAGTCAAACAATCTATACAATACAGTATGCTTCATTTTACTGCAATGTAATTTGTTGAAATTGAAGATAAACCCCTACAAATGTCTGTTAAATTTTACAATTAATGGAAACACATACAAGAAAAATAGTAAATTACAGCTAGAATCAGGAAGGTATGACTGTACAAGATAGGCTAAATAGATAAAATGGCTAAGTTGTTAGGATATTGCATTTTAAGTGTTAAGCTGCATTGTTTGGTAAAGGTTACGTTGGTGTTCATTCTGCATAATCAAAATTCTAGTCAGTTATGTACAGTAGGAAAATTCCTTTGAAATGCATGCTTCACCATTTGTCCCACATATATCAGGTTGTTGTTTTCAAGTGAGAGCTCATAAAGGACACTCAGCAGGAGGTGTCCTTGGAAGATAAAAAAGCTTCAGCAGTGGAATGTTGCAATTTTACTGAAGCTAGAATAGAGAAAACAAAATCAAATAGCAGGTGATAGCTATGTGGAACATTAATATTTGTAATGCAGAAATCCATCAAACATGAATTCTCAGTGGAACCTTTTCTCTATTTTCTCCAATAAAGCATAGAATTGCTATAAGTACAACCATAGCAAAATGTGCCACCACTAAATTCGGACAGATACACAAAAAATGTCTTTAAACTGCCTATGAGAATTCCTTTTTATCTGCCCACAAATAAAATAACTTATTTTTGGCAAAAATTTTGCAGGAAGTTCCTATACATGCATAAAGGAGAAGGGAGTAGAACAGAAAACTCTACATCAAAGAAAGTGCAAACCTTCTCAATAGATTACTCTTTTTTAAATAGACAGGACTAATTCATTACATTTATGGTAACTTCTGTCAAGCTGTGGTGCTGTGGCAGTAATATTAAACTACTTCCAGCAGTTGGCAGGACAGCACTAAACTAAGAACGGTGTGACTCGCCCCTTAAAAAGGACCTGACATGCACAGACTAAAACTTTAATTTCATCATGCCATTAGAAAATGCTGAATAAATGAACTTTTAGAAAAGGCCATTATAACTGGGTTACTCATTACAGATCTCATTACAAGCTATCTTTATAATGTACACCTGACAATATCATGTAAACGCTGAGCTTTAAAGGTCAAGTTAACTAACAGAACAATTCTACTATTTATAGCAAAGGGTGAACTTTTCTTATTTGGATGCTTAAGCAGCTAACCCTTGAGTTTAATGTAATTAGGGAAGGGATATTCAATTTACAGTATCCACATGTAATGATAATTACATTGGTCCCAAAAAGCTGAGGGTAAGCATAAGAAACCTTTGTAATTACATCCTGTTTTCAAAATGACTTTAGTGCTGTGAACTTGAAGCATTTCAGCAAATGAAGGCCAATGCACATAAAATGAAAACTACAGAGGGTTTAAGAGCTATACTGTTTAACATAATGAGCAGTACTACCAGGGGGAGATCACAAAATGCATTCTATAACTCACCCCGACAGCCCATGCCATCTCCTTTTCTCTTACAAACATCCATTAAAAAACACAAAGAACAGCTTCCACCTTTTTTCTACCCAAACTCCTTGTGAATATGCTTCAGATTTTTTTCTCAAGAAAGATGGTCAGAGGAGTCAGCCCCAATACATTCTGTGTGGATTATGGGAGTTGTCCCAAGCACTGGCTTCTTATTTTGTTTTGTTCAAATGAATGCCAGACAGCTATGAATATGAAACCATTCTCTCCTATGTGCATGGTAAATTAGCTATGTCAGCATTCCAGTAGGACCAAGGTGAAAAAAATAAACAAATATCCATGCTCACAGCAGCTGCAGTGATCACTCTCTGGAAAATTATTCAAGCATCATGAGAGAGGCGGTATTAAACGCTGCCACTTGCAGCTTCACAGCTTTCTGAATATTCACATCAGAATGAGATGAGCACTTATGAATATCTTCCATTACATTTTTGTCTTAAAAGGGGATAGCTGGAACCTCTTTGCCCTGATAGGCAAAAGCCTTGTCATAATTCATTAATAACACGGCTTTGCCTAGGTTTCCTTCAATGAATCAGTCAAGTGGTCTATGGGAAAAAAGCGGAGTGCACAATGGCTTCTCCAGAGACTCTACAATAAACTTGCTACTATTTGGCATCATTTGACATGTGAGACCCAGATGCGTAAGTGTATTGCGAGGCTTGTCAGAGACCCTCTGGTATCCTGGTGAAGATACTACAAAAGCGGACAGCTTATCCTCAGCTGGATATAACCCACTGTTTGATAGTTAAGCTGAATATTCTGGAAGTGGAATTTAATATACTAATCTGTTTATTAAGCCTGTGGGGCTAAGTTGCAAATTTATCTTGATAAAATATTTATTTTCAAGAGAGAAGATGTGAGAAAGGAAGAGCAGAGGACAGTGATCTAAAAATTAATTTTAGAATTTTAATGTTATTTTTTCACTTATAACCAGAATTTCAGGGATTTACATTTATAATTAATTTAATTTAATGAAATAATTTGTTTGATGAGAATACATTCAGGCAAATTTTGATTAGCAGAATCATTTTGTTGCCTATAAAACCCTTCTATGTAAACTCTTGTACATTAGTTTTATTTTCATCTTTCCTGTTTGTTTCCCATAACTATCTTATATTTATCTATTCATATCTTCCAAGAGGATGTTAAAAACTGTGTTAACATTCTCTTGAGTTTTATAATAAATTGTCTAAATTATAATACTGTTAAATTCTCTTTATGTACTGTAAGCTTCTCTATTATATGTTGGATGTTGTAAAGGCCTTTGGCTATGCACAATAAAGTTTGATACACACACACATAACTATCTTATCTTTATCTTGATGCCAGATAGTACGATTCGATACCTCCCTCTCTCATTAATAAGTACCTCAACACTATAAAAGATCAATAGTGCTGAGGTACTTATTAATCAGGGAGGGAGGTATCAAATATTGCTTAAATCATTTACAGTTCAATGTTCCTTAGTAACTCAAAACCATCACTGATAATTAAGAGATTTATTTTGCATCTGATGAAGTAATATGAATATTGTTTTATGTCAAGGAATGGGTTCACAAGAGTATACTAATTCTTAGGGTTTCTACAGATCAACACACTCAGGCAAAACCAGTAATTATATCTAATGATGTTACGTGTTACATAAAATAAACTATTCTTGCACTCTTAATGGATTAATGCTATTTATGAGCAACACAACATTGAATTGTGCTGACACAGACACACTCTGAATCATATCATCTTTCATACAAATGCCTTAGAACCTTATCAGAGTGAAATTGTATTTTAATGCTATTTCAAATGTCATTTTTAAAGGATATTTTACAATCCTATCTCACAAAGCAAAATGCATATTCTGAATTTTACAACTAGCTTTTGTCATTGCCACATAAACTAAATCACTCTCTGAATCTTTTCTACCAAAAGGAAATCCTAATGATGGGGGTAGGGGAAGGATAACACCTTTCTTTGCCCATAACGTAGCCATTTATTGTAGCTGAACAACAGTCTACATACCCCCCAAATTCCACACTAGTTATGCATATTATTGAATCCTTGATTGACTGTAATACCCTGCTTTTCTAACAGAGTAGTCAAGGTGGTTTATAGCAGGAAAAACCGTCCAGGTAGGAGGCTGTGCTGTGACCCCTGCGGCTGCTCAGCATGCCCGGCGGCCAAACGGAGCGGATCGCCACCTCCTCTTCCAGGGGTCTACTCCGGAGGCGGCGGCGGGGTGCCTGATCCTCTCCTTGGCGGGGGCGGGGACAGCTGCCTCCTAGTGCCGTTTTGGCACTTCAGGAGCAGCTGCCGGTCACACTCTATGGCCAGCTGCTTGGCAATATCAGCAATGTCCGTACTTGCCAAGCGGCTCGCTGGTTCTCGGGCCCATGCCACAATGGGTCATGTTGTCTGGGTTCAGATGACACGACAATCGTGGCACGCGGAAACCCTACTGCAAACCGTGGTTTCCTAGCATGGTTTCCGTGGCTGAAACATACCACTGTGGCGTCGTACGCCTGTGTTCACACAACACGGTGAACACGCAACGGTACCATACCACCGTGGCTTGCCATGTCGTGTGAACAAGCCCATTGTATGTATGTGTGTATATATATATATGTATATATACGCGCGTGTGTGTGTGTTGCAAGAGCACAGTGGCTGGTAAAGGAGGGGGATTAAGAAAGTTTGGTACAATCACCGCCAATAACATACTATAACTTAAATTGAATCTTTCTGGCTCACTAAGTATAGTGTCAGACCAGAAGAGTACAATTTTCTTATCATCTACAATGGGTCATGTTTTTATTCCAGAAGAAAAATATGTTATTGCTATATTGCTCTAGAAAACTGCTTGAAAGTATAAACTATAATATGCTGTCATTCTCACTTGTAATGCATTATACTAAATGTGTCAAATCCTGTTATAGCATCTCCTTGTGATTTGCTTATGGCAAAGGATCTATGTTAGGAAACATATTTCAAACAGTACCTAGTACATACTAGAATATAAAACTGAACTGTATTTAATAGACAGGAAAATCATAGTAGAAAAAAATTACATCCGCTTCTTTCATAAAATTCATGTTCTGTATTTGATTTAATCAAGAGTAATTTTACAGTCAATAAAATAGCGGTGATTCTGCTTTAGGGAGGTCCAGAATTCTCACCAATAGGTTAAAAGAATTACAGAGTTGGAGCAAGGCAGCCAAGGTAAATGTTTTTTAATGGCTGGAGCATTACCATAACCATTCCAAAGGAAATTAAATTTCTATAGCAGATGTAGCATCAAAACAGGCCTCAATTGTCATGTCTTTGGTTTGCTTCTAGCAAGCCGTCAATCATACATTATTGTCTTCCATTAATAATTAAGAATGCCACCACATTATGTATCTTATTATAGTGATCATAGACACAATTCAGAAAGCACCTTTTGGGGTGGTGCATAATCCAAGCATTCTGTAATTAGTTTCTAGCAGCAGCTCCTTCTGCTGCATCAGAGACAGTTTCTGAAGTCCTCCTGAATTCAGCAGCCATTTGTCCAGTATGTGTGTGTCTTGAGTGTGTGCAATGTATCTGTGGCATGTCTTTCACAAATGAAAGCTCAGAACCTTCTGTGCAGAAAGCTTTCCAAAACTAAAATCAATTACTGGGATTTCCTGGAATGGTTAGCTGGCCCAAATCATATGGGTGACTATTCACACAAACAAATCACAGAGTAGTGTGAAATCCATAATTAGGAAGCTATTAATATATGAACCACCCTCATCACAGGTAACAACATTCAAACTAATAATAAAATACAATTTACAAAGATACAAAGAACAGCTGTTTAAAGACGACCAGCATTCATAGCTGGCAGTCCAGCCTCCCCACTCCTCCCGCCTTGCATAGGATGCCCATAGTCTTCCAAATTCAGACGGTTACTGCCAGCCCCATTGGACTGTGCCCAATATGTTCTAATTTTTTTTACTGTTTTTAATATTCTTATTTTTACTGTTGTAATAAATTTCTGTGTTTTAAATTGCTGTGTATCACCTTGATGGCTTTTTATCAAATAAGGTGGTATATAAATGTTTGCTAATACTAAAAACTGGAGGCCAGTGAAGCTGTTATATGGGGTTGAATTATTGCCTACACCTCTTATATGAAAAGTTTTAAAATGCAACAAATAATACTTAATAAGAAACTGAAATCTCTTATAAGCCAGTCTGCCATTTCCCCAACTACACAACTTCATCAGGAGCTGCCGAACGTTAAAGAT
Source organism: Shinisaurus crocodilurus (assembly GCA_021292165.1). NCBI lineage: Eukaryota > Metazoa > Chordata > Lepidosauria > Squamata > Shinisauridae > Shinisaurus > Shinisaurus crocodilurus. Next base: position 76,778,672 of record CM037876.1, on the reverse strand, counting down.
GAGTTGAATAATATCCTTTCACAGCAGGCGGAATTTGCTTTAACTTGTTTACGACAGGAATATTGTGAAAATGGTGAAAGTTCTAGTAAGATTTTGGCACATTTTCTTAAACAGCAGAAACACTGTAATGTTATTTCTGCTATTAAAGATAAGCATGATAGGATATATCATTCCCACAGATATAAATTCACAATTTTTAAAGTTTTATTCTGATTTGTATAGTATGGATAGTGAAACACTGGAGCAGGATATGGATGCTTTCCCCCCTCATGTTAATCTTCCATGCATAAATTCCTCACAATGACAGTTTCTCGTGGCTCCTTTGTGTATAGAGGAAATAATGAAAGCAATTACCAATATGAATACTGGGAAAACACCCGGTCCAGATGGGTTTCCAATTGAGTGGTATAAAACATTTTCCAGACTCTTAGTTCCAAAACTTCATCATCTTTATAATTATACTTTTGAATCGAGCTCCCTTTCTTCATCGTTAAATGATGCTTATATTACGGTGATTCCTAAACCTGGCAAGGATCACACATTGTGCTAACTATCAACCTATTTCGTTAATTAATGTAAATATTAAAATTTTAACTGCAATTTTGGCTAATAGACTGCAAAAAGTTAATATAACATTAGTTCAACCTGACCAGGTGAGATTTATTAAACATAGACAGGAGGCTAATAATTTAGATTAGTTGTTGATTTAATAGCCTTAAACTTTGAGAGAACAGGCCAGGCTGCTATTGTTTCTTTGGATGCTGAAAAGGCCTTTGACAAAATTAATTGAAAATTCATTTTTGCTACATTGAGTAATTTCAGCTTTCCTGATGAATTTTTTAAATGTGTTAAAAATTTATTTTCAATCCCTAGAGCTAGAGTTATGACTAACAATCTTTATGTTTGTTATGTCTGAGGGTAAGGTTAATACACTTTTTTGGGGGGTAAGGTTAATACACTTTTTTTTTTTTTTGCTTTCTTTTTACCTGGAAGGGGTACCAGACAGGGATGTCCACTTTCTTCATTAATATTTGATTTATGTTTGGAATCCCTGGCATGTGCTATTAGACAGAGTACAGTAATACCTCGGATTACGAGTAACCCGGTTTGCGAGTTTCTTGTAAGACGAGGAAAAATTTGGCATAAATTTACATTTGAAAGACGAGCAAGTCTCGCAACACGAGCCGCTGCTGCCGCATGTGGCTCCTGTTGCGAGATGTCTTTCAAATTTAAATTTATGCTAGCAACGCGAGGCGTCGGCTGAGCGAGCGGCTGCCACCTCGCGCTGCTGCGCCGGCCAGCCAAGCGAGTGGCCAGGAGGCGGGGGCATCCCTGGAGGCGAGGCGCGGCTTGGCTCAGCCGCCGCCTCGCGCTGCTGCTCCGGCCGGCCGAGTAGCCAGGAGGTGGGGGCTTCCGTGGAGGTGCGCCAGGCTCCTTTCTCCCCAAAAGGCAGCAGCATCGGCAGCACTTAATCCTTTCTAAAAAGCACACAAATCCTTAAAAATTCTCATAGTATGAACCATAATCTCTCTAATACTGAGACAGACTGAATGTATTTCAAGCATTTTCTGTCAGGAAAAGGGGTGCTCCCTTCCACCCAACTCCACCACCTTTATACCCTCCTCTTTCCACCACTCTGCATGCAGAAATAAAGGCAGGAAAAGAAAAGATTACGCCAAACTAGTTGCTTCCTACACAGCTGTTTAATTACATTACATTTCCTTTCCCAGGGTCAGAAAAAGAAGCGAGAGAGGGAGCCCAGATGCAGCCGGCATTTGCAAGTTAAAAAGCATCTTCTCCTGCCGCTTCGTACCTTTGAAAGCAAGCTGCCCGCGCCGCTGCCGGTCCCGTCGCGTCACATCCGGCTCCGTCAGTGACGGCTGGATGTGACGTGACGTGACGGCGGTGGAGAGGCGAGCTGCAATTTCAAATGTACGAAGCAGCAGGTCTTTAAGAAAATGTTGGTTCCAAGACTAAAGAGGTTATTTAATGATATTTTTTTGGAGGGGGGAGAGATCCCCTCTTCATGGAAGCAATCTAAGATTATTTTAATCCCGAAGCCAGAGAAGGACTTAACGGAGCCAGGTTCCTATAGACCCATTTCCTTAATAAATCAAGATGCAAAATTGATGACAGCAATATTAGCGAGAAGGATGAACAAGTTTATTACTAAATATGTCGGGATAGACCAATGTGGTTTTATGCAAGGAAGACAAATGGCAGACTTAACAAGAAGAGTTTTAAATATAATATATTTAATAAAGAAAAATAAATTGAGAGCAGGGGTAATAGCGTTAGATATTTTCAAAGCCTTTGATTGCGTGGAATGGCCAGCATTAAAAAGTTTAATTAAAATTATGGGGTTTGGAGAAAGATTTAGAGGAGTAGTTAATCAATTGTATTCAAAAAATGTTTCATCAGTTGTAGTAAATGATGGTTTAACAGAGCAAATTTACCTAGGTCGAGGAACTAGACAAGGATGTCCCCTTTCGCCTATTTTGTTTGCATTGGTAATGGAGATTTTAGCAAATGTATTTAGAGAAGATAGAAATATAGGTGGGATAGGGATTAGGGAGAAGATAAAAATAAATCTTTTTGCAGATGATACTCTTTTGACAATCGAAAACCCTATGGAAAATATGGATAGAGTGGAGAATCATTTAAAGGAGTTCGGGGAAGTAACAGGGCTTCAGATTAATTGGGATAAATCTAAATTTTTGTTGTTTAACTATAGTAAAAGAGAAGAGATTGAAATGTGTAAAAAAAAAAGTAATTATAAGATTAATAATGTAATTAAATATTTAGGAATTGTAATTCCAAAAGATATAGATAAATTGGGAGATCAGAATTATAGGAAATTAAAGAATGAGGTAAAGAATAAAATAGAGGAGTATAAAAAAATTGGACTTTCCTGGTTTGGTAGAATTGCTTTGATTAAAATGAAGATTTTGCCAAAGATAAATTTTTTATTTCGGATGATACCAAGTGCGATATCAGATAAGGAACTTAAAGATTGGCAATCAATTATTAATACATATTGTAATGGAGGGAAAAAATCTAGGATTACTAAAACAAGATGGTATAAAGCACAAAAAGTAGGGGGTTTGGGTTTGCCGAATTTAAAATGGTATTATATAGCGAATCAATTAAGACATATAGTGGATATTATAGCACGCCCTAAAGAAATAATGTGGTTGGAGTTAGAAACACGTGAACTACGTAGTACTTTGGGGAATATATTTTTTTCAAAAAAATGATAATAAATTGATAAAAAATATAGACAACCCCTTTCTAAGAAATTTGTTAATGATTTGGGGTACTATGAAGAGCATATTTATACCAGGGATATCTCCATTAACTCCGGTGGTAGCTCTTAAGGATTTTCCTGAAAACTTAAGATTAGAGCTGGACAGTAAACTAAGAGAAGAAAGGGTTATTAGATTGACCGATTGGGTGGAAAAGATGGGGACCAGAGATCAAATAATGGAAATTGTTGGGAGAAGAAGATTATCGTGGTTAAATTTATTACAGTTAGAACAGTGGTCGAAGAAATGGAAAAGGAAAACTGAGTACGAGAGAGATTTAACTAATTTTGAAAAGATGGTTATGTCTAGAGACGGCCTACCAGGTAATGCATCAACAAGAGGTATAACAAGGGATTTATATAGATTGATCCAAAAAGCAAAAGAACAAGAGGATCAGCTTAAGACAGTATGGGATAATGAATTTGAAGAGGTGACCTCGAAGGTGGGGTGGAACAATATATGGGATAGACGGATTGTGAAAATGATGTCAATTAGGATAAAGGAAAATTTTTATAAACTAATTTGGAGATGGTATTTAACTCCAGTAAGATTAAATAGAATAGATAATAATTGTTCTGCATTATGTTGGAGAGGATGTCAGGAAAAAGGGACATATGCTCATATGTGGTGGAGTTGTAAAAATGTATTGGTGTTTTGGCGAGAGGTTTTTACAGAAATATCGAAAATTATTGGTTCTAATTTAGAGGTCTGTCCAAAATTAGCATTGTTATCAATAACTGAGAAGCTTATTTGTGATCAAAATACGAAGGAGTTAATTGTAAACTTGTTAACTGCGGCCAGGCTAATGATAGCGAGAAATTGGAAAGTACAACATGTTTTCCTAATAATAGACTGGTATAAGGAAGTTTGGGACATAGCCCTAAATGATAAACTAACTAGTAGTATCAAATGCAAAAAAGGATTGCTAAAGAAGAATAATTTTATGGAGATATGGAATCAATTACTAGACTATGTATTAATAAAGGGGAAGGGTAACATGCCTTGTCAGGATATGTTATATTTTTGGAATTTAGACTTTATTTGATCAGGAGGATAGAAGTATATTAATTGGTCCCTTGGAGGGTGGGGGGGAGCACTTTATGATTTATTGTATGTTGATTATGTTATATTTGTGTGATAATTTTGTATTTTGCTAAATATATTTTCTGTGTTATTTGTTTTGAAAAATAAATAAAATATTAAAAAAATAATAATTCGTAATAAAATGTTTTTTTGGTGGACTTGGATGGATAAGTTGATTTTTACTTTGGATCAATTAGTGAGGATTGATGATGAGTCTTTGTCATTGTAGGATTTGTGTAGCAATTATGATTTGCCTTCTATGGCTGAATGGCAATACTTGCAATTGCAACATTTGTTAGAATCTAGGTTTGGCCCTGTTTTTACAGCTTCACAGTCTCCTCCACTATTAGAAATACTCGTTGAGGCTGATTAGTCATATCGACCCACGATACATGTTTACAAATACTTATCATTGGTGAATAAATATTGTATGTACACAGGGACAGGGTCTTAAGCAGGAATGGAATAGGGAATTGAACTATCCTGCTCTGTCTAATCAATGATTTGTCACTTTAGCATCTGTTTCTGAAGCTTCAGTGGATCTCAGGTTATGTCTTATTCAGCAAAAAACTCTTGTATCATGTCTATTGGATGCCACAGTCTTTTTAAAAATGGGTTTGTCTAAGTTTTCTGACTGTTGGGAGGTGTAATACTGCTAATGCTTCCTTTAATATGTTTTAGCAATGTCCAGTAGTCGCCTCTTTTTGGCAGGAGGATATAATACGGATAAATTTTGTATTAGAATACTCCTTAATATTTACTGATGCACACATTCTATTAAATTATCTACCTGTTCCCTGGAAGTTAATGCATAGTCAACGTAAATGGATTTTCCGTGCCCGTTTGACACCTAAAAACCTAATATTAAAACATTGGAAGGATAAATGCTCACCCCCTATAATGTAGTGGATTGAGGATCTAACAACGCTTTCAACATTTGATGGATGGCATATAGACACCATTCTTGAATAGATACAAACATAGATCTTTGGTCTGCCTTTGTTGAAGTTTATATTTGATATATTTAAATCTATGCAGGTATATTTTTTCCTCCTTTTTTCTTTTTTTATGGTTTTGTTTTGTTGAACCTTACAATAAAATAAAAAATAATAACAATAATAATCTGCCTCACAGGATTGTTATGAAGATGAATGAAATTAGACTTGTGCAAAGCACATTGTATGTTAATGGCTGCTGTGGTAATACATGAGCTCACAGGATCAAACTTAAGGGACTCTCTGCTAACACTTCAGCAGCCATAATACAAGGATTGCTACAAAGATAATAGTCCTCTTGCTGCCAGTGGGGATTGTAAGTGCTGTGGGAAAGTACTTGCATAGAACCAGGAGATGTATAAGCAACACAGCAAATGTTCCCTTACCACAATGCTTTGAGATAGTCCATTCATTGAGTTGTGATGTTGATGCCGCTGTGTATCTTTATTTTATTTTATCAGTAAGGATTCCTATAGGGTTTTTAAATGAGAAGTGAGCATAATGGCTCTGCCCCACTTGCTAAACAATGGATGCTGTTTAAATTACCAGTAGCAATGGGACTCATCAGTATATGCTCTTTCAATGTCAATTAATGCAATATCACTATCTGACACCCCACCCCACACACACCAGTTTCTTTCCATTTCAAACTGCCGTGAGCCCTGCTGAATAAATTTCTCAAGAGCATCAATTTGAGTTAATCTAAATTAATGCATTTGATGAACTACCTAGGTTTATGGCACAATATATGTGTTAGGCACCACAAAACTCTTTTGTGGTTCCTCGAAAGTAAAAATGAGGAACTTATTATTCCTAAGCACACATGAACAATTTCCTGAATTAATCACGCTTGATATAACTTAACCTCATATATATCGTGAATGACTTTTTGGGTATACAAAATAGTATTGCTTAGTAAAGAAGTATGGGCTTGTTTTTGCAATTCAAGTAGCGGGCCTTATGGAGTGTTCCCCTAATTGCTATCTTGAGTGAGAGAGGGAAATATGGGCCACGGTTGGACATCACAGTAAGCCATCAATCCTGGCTTAATCACATGCAGCCTCTTTGCAGCCACTTCACTCCTCCTTGTACATGAGCAAGCAAATATGTCAGGGAGTCAGAGTTAATCATAGTTTCCTGTTATGTCCAAACCAGGAATGAACTATGATAAAGGCTTCCAAACAAGCCAGGAGTTGTAAGTCAACTTTAACCCATGGTTTAAAGCTTCCAATCCTGTAATCCCTTAACCATAGTCTTCCCCAGTTTCGACATAAAAAGAAATTATGATTAAGTTTGGCTTCCTGGCTTGTTTTGCCACTTGTGCAAAGGGAGGAGCTACGAAAGGGCTGTGTGTAAGTGCTCATTCATATCCTGTCTTGATAAGTCAAAAACTGATCATGTAAATGTGGCCACTGTGTTCTGAAAGAAAAACAATTAGAGGAACGGGGAAGAAGAAACAATCTGAATTCAACATTCTTCTCAAGAACCTCCTCTTATATGCTTGGGGACTTGAAGAAAAAAAGTGAGATAAAAATATAATAAATAAGTAATACTTGATACAGTCAAAGATGGACATGGAATCCTTATTGATTTCAGTGTGGAAGAGTTAAGGAAATTGTTAATTCTCCAACATTAATCAATGAGAATGAAAAGTACTTAATTTTAAATATATATCATCCTTTGGAAGCGTGGAGTCAAACAAATTAGACAAGAGAGTAGTCCTGTAAAAGGTTTTTGTTTGGTTGATTATTTTTATATGCGAAGATGGCCTATCTTTGGATATAGAGATACTCTGAAGGCCAATCTCACAGCATGAGAGATATTAATAATACCTGAGAGCCTGCTGCATTAGACACACTCAGATGATAAGGCCTAGGTCACAAGGCTTTATCCTTTTCCAAGGAGTGATGTGTGCGATTTCTACAGGAGAGAGCACATCACAAGACCAGGAGTGCTAATGTCATTCCTTGCATTAATACATAGGTTTATTCTGCTTGCACATACGTTGCTAATGGGTCATTCCATGTAAAATCAAAAAATTACCTCACCATCTGCGATTTTTTAAAAAATTGGCATACTGGCAGACCAGCATGAGAAATGAACATACACCAAATTATAGGTCATTATACCTCACAGTTCAAAAGTACAGTGTGCTCAAAAAATGCCCAAAACACGATTTTTCAGCATTTGTGACTACACAAAAAGTATCATAACTTCCTTCAGAATTGACCTAGAAAGTAAATCATGGTGTCATATGGAAGCTCTCAAACTACCGTTTTATTTGATATGTAACATGAAGCATGCATGTGAAATAACATATTCAAGGTCATAGTTTCTTTAATTTGACCTTGAATTCCAAAAAAACCAAATGGTTTTTTTTTTAATTTTTTTCCTCAGATAACCCATGTTTACCTTGAGTATATGTACCGATTTCCAGAACGGGGTTCCGAACAGTTCAGAAGATGTGAATGTTCTTATACATGCACAGTACCTCCCTACAATAACTTAACCCCGTTATACACACTTAAAACAGAATTTTTTGGAGGGAAATTAAACTTAAGCCCGCCCCCTCCCTTCCGGAGCTTCCAGGGCCTTCAGGCTGAAACCAAACCAGGCATGGGTAGGCCTCAAACCTTCACAGAGATATATCTCTTCGGATGTCTACATTAAATCAAGCTTTATTCACAGATTCTGATAAGAAAGAAAAAGGCAGGCCTGAAGCCGTGACAAGTGCCGACCCCACTTCTGTTGCAATGTGTTCATGACTTTTCAAATTGTTGAATTTCTGCACACCATTTCTACAGGTAGCATAACTAAGATCTATTATTTCCCTGATGGTGCAGCAGCACAGTATAAAAACGGTAAAAACTTCAACAACTTAAGTAAGCATAAGTCAGATTTTGGTATCGATGCAGAATGGCACTTCTTTGCCACATCGCATGGAAAAGGGCCTTGTGATGGTTTGGGTGGCACTGTGAAAAGGTTAGCTGCTCGAACAAGTTTGCAGCATCAGTATGAAAAACAAATCATGACCCCTTGTTAGCTCTTTGATTGGGCAAAGGAGAACATCACACAGGTTGCATTTCAATACACCACAAGTAAAGATTATGAACTGGAAGAAAAGCTTCTGAAATGTCGCTTCGAGAATTCAAGACGATTCCTGGGGTACAGCAAATTCATGCTGTAATTCCATTAACAAAACACACTGTTGCTACTAAAAGATATTCATTTCAATGTGAATCCAGAAAAGAGACAGTGACTATTAAAGAAGGAGAACTGGAATTGCAAGAAATACGAGGATTTGTTACATGCGTTTATATCACACAATGGTGGTTAGGTTGTGTTTTACAAACATGATCAGAGAGCAGAAGTGTTAGTGAGCTTTCTTCATCCAGCTGGACCAGCAAAATCATTTATGTATCCAGATAAACAAGATGTCCTATGGATACCATCTTCAGATGTTTAGACAAAAGCTGATCCTTGTTGCCCAACAGGGCACTTCTATACACTAACAGACAAAGAGTGTTAAGCAGCACAAAGCTCCTTAATTTAGGACTTGTTAACAAAATGTTAGCAAGTAATATTTGAACTGCATAAAATCTGATCAGCATATATAAAAGTAAAATGGAAAATCTCATCTATGCACAATAATGGTTTTTCAAGCCCACATCTAAATAAATCAAAATAACTATGCTAGTCAGAGTCCCATTTTGAAATCAAGTACCCATATTTTTCGCTCCATAACACGCACTTGGCCCACACACTTAGGTTTTAGAGGAAGAAAACAAGGAAAAAAAAATATTCTGAACCAAATGGTGAAACGACTACAAAACCCTGCCACTGTCACAGAACCGAGTGGGGAGGGCTTTCCCAACCCTGCGCTTTCTCCGCTGCTGGTGCTGCTGCTGCTACTGCTGCAGGCAGCTGGGTCAGAGTAGCTGAAAGTTGTGCCAGTCCAAGCGCCCCCCCTCCCCCGGAAGATTAGGGTGACGGGAGGGAGGAGAAGCTCTGCTTTGCCCAGTCTGAGTTTGTCTCTCTGTCTCTGCCTTTAGCACGCGCACACACCATATATATACACACACACCCTCTCTCACACTTGCACACCCCCTCCATCCCTTTCCTGGTCTCTACCTTTAGTGCGCGCACACACCATACACTCACACACACACACACCCTCCGTCCCTTTCCTGGTCTCTGCCGTTAGCGCACATCACCATACACACATCCTCTCCCACACTCGCACACCCCCTCCGTCCCTTTCCTGGTCTCTGCCTTTAGCGTGCGCACACACCATATATACACACACACACCCTCTCTCACACTCGCACACCCCCTCCGTCCCTTTCCCGGTCTTCTACTCCCCCTCCCCTTCCCCCAGAGTAGCCCCCGGAGGAGCAGGCAGCAGGCAGGTGTGGTGCTCCTGTTGTGTTTCTGGGTTTCCGGCAGCTGCCGAAGGAAGAATCCTCCCCCCTCCATCCCTAGCAGCCATAAGCGGCGGGGAGGTGTGGTCTGTTTGGGCTGGCTCTGAAAGTCGCAGCAGGAGAAGTTGAAACGCTACCTCCTCGCTTTGAAACAAAGCTTCATTTCCCTCACTCGGAAAAGCTCCTGGTTTGAGCAATCCCCTCCCGCTCAGCCTAACTGAAATGTAAATTCAAGAAATTCGCATATAAGAAAGCCGCGTTGGAAGGGTATTTCCCTGTTCATTTTTTATCAGAAGCTCTCCGTCCTGTATTTTTGTTTCTCATTCCCTCTTTTCTTTTCCTGCCTCCGAAGAAGTTGAAATGCTAAGTGCCTTTTCCTCGCTTCCCCCTCCCCCTCGGCTTGCAGCAGCTCTCCGTCCCTCCCCCTGTGTTTTTCTTTCTCATTCCCTCTTTTCTTTTCCTGGGATCGGGGCGAAGGAGCGAAGGATCAGCTGGTTGGGGCTGTGGAGCAGCCGCCCAGCTGGTTGGCGAGCAGGGACGGGAGGGGCGGCTGCGCGCGCTAAATGGGATGAGGAGAAGGAGCCACTGGCTTCGTTCCATAACACGCACAGACATTTCCCCCTATTTTGGGGGGGAGGAAAAGTGCGTGTTATGGAGCGAAAAATACGGTACATGTTTCCAGGGATGTTAAACGTTATTTAAAACAAAAGGAGTTTTTTGTCATTATTCAAGGTCGAACTTCTGTATATTTATTTGAAAAAAATTGAATGAACATGTTTTCCCCAAGCATGAGTACCTTTTTTAAAGTAAATATTTTAAACCTCATTCTTCTGAAAACAATAGGCCCTGCAACTTATTTTTTAATAAGCAGAACAAGTTCACCAAATCTTAAGCAATTTGCTTTCAGTTGGAAATATTCTTTGATTGATTTCATACCAGAAATCAACCCAGAAGAAGTATCATTATTCTACACAAAATGTCAGAAGTATGCTATTGTGAAGAAGAATACCTAATTCAGAGCTGCAGAATTATGACAGGGTAGCTTGTACTTGTGCACGTTTTATTCAAAACCTAAGTCATAATGTATATTTTCTTAAGATACATACTGTGAGATAGCAATTCATATGAACTATAACACATACACACAGAGCGCCCAAAAGATGTAACTCGTTTTCTGTTAAGAACCCCATTTTGAAAATTGGTACATGTATTAAGCACTGTCAGATGAAATACTAAAACAAAAATCATGGAGAATTTTTTTTTAGTTTTTGCAGAATTCAAGGTCAAATTTTACTATTTGACCTTGAATATATATTTATTCCAAAAAACCACTTATGTTACATATCAAATGAAAGAGCATTTCAAAGGCTTTCCATCAACACCATGATTAACTTTCTAGGTTCTGCAGAACTGGAATTACTGTAATTTTAATGTTGTCCGACACACAAAAATTAACATTTTTCTTCATATTTTTGATTGCCATATCTCCAAAGGTTTTTGTCCCAGAAGTCTAATTTTTGGAGCATCTTATTTTCTCAGCAGACCCAACAAGTTCACCAAGTTTTTTCAAAACCGGTGACCGTCAGGTAAATTCATTGGTTGACTTTACATGGAATGACCCTAATCTAAGATTGGACTTATATCTCATGCAAGTAGCACCCGCTCCAAGGTCTTTAATTTAATAAAGGTTGTACACCCGTCCGTTGGTGGGGCAGAGACACAAACAAGGCTTACCTTGACATATAGTCACACAAAGTAACATTGCATTGTTCTATTCATATTTATGACAAACATTCAGGAAAGTTTAGCGAAGTTTTCTACAGTAAAGGGCATGTGGGGCAGCTGAAGCCTTTTCTGCTCCACGTAAGAAATACGATGCCATTTCATCAGTGCAAAACACTCATCAGTTTTCTTCATGGAAGCTAGGATTGCCCATACGAAGTAGAGCTTTAGCCATATATATATATTAAATAAATATATTAAAATAAAAAATGTGGTGCTTTAACATAAATGGGTACAGGAGATAAGTCAGTCAGTTTTGGCCCAATAGTGCACCAACATAGGTTGAAAGGATAGGGAGGTGGGCTATGTTGTACAAGAGGCCAGTAGATGAACTATGGGGTATGGCGTATGAATCTCTAGCACCCGATTGTGGGTGCTAGAGAAAACCTAAGAATTCTATCTGTGTACTGTGTGCACAAGCACGGACACATCCACAGCTTCTCAACAGACAGACTGTATCAAGACAGTCATAGTTTTAGTGCCCCAGGCTTTTAGGACATTTGAAGAAACTGCATTGTTAGGAGTGGGTCAGGAGTTCATGTCCCCCATGACAACCAGGGCTTTCCCCACCATCAATAGTCCCCAACACTAAACAGGGAATACACTGCACTTGATGTTCTACACTGGCCAGGTCAGTGGTAATCAGCATCCATCTGATTTTAACAGCTCCAGCACAGTTTCAAATGGGAAATATCACCAGATATGGAAAGACTCTTTTAGACACATAACAACTGGGGTTCAGAACAAGCACTGCTTTAGTAGCCCTGCTACAGGTAGATTATGTTTGCCTTTGTCTTGATGGGGAAGTTTGACCCTGTTAATGCTCTTAGATCTCTCAGCAGCTTTTGGCACAAATGTTATAGGCTATTGCGAGTGTATGGGTGAGATAAAGAAGAGTCAGACACAGAGTATATGGTTTCAAATCAGGGCCACATTTATTGAATTGAAGATCTGTGAAGGGCGAAGGGCGGTACTAACCTAGCCCGGCCATTGGCCGGGAAAAAACCAATATTTGGGCGAATACATCCGCACTGCACCGGAGGCGGGTTGGTCCGCCCCCGGCCAGTTGCCCTCCATGTGGAGCTGGAGGGCTTTACCATCGTCGCCTTACCTTGACGCCTCCAGGCACCCAATGTAGGCGAGAAAGGCAAAACCCCAAAGACGTCCCAATCTCCCTCCTGGCAAGCCTCAGGGCATTAGCGAGGGCAGCCTTGGGTAAACGTCAGTCACCTTGAAAGGTGCCACTGGATGATCACCATAAGCTTAAGCCATACTGCCTAATCCCGCACTTCCCGCAAATGCGACCAATTTAGCTATGATCCCCCTGGAGGGATCAAGATCAAATTCAAAAATTTCCCTACCCTGATTCACAGTGTAGAGTAGGCGAAACCCGCCCATTGCCCCGGCCAATTGAGACAATGAGCCAAAATTCCTACTCGGCCCCCGTTAATGGGCGACCAGAGGAGCCTACACTGCTAACAGGGCGGGATGGGAGGGAGCCGGAAAACAGCAGCAAAAGAGACCATGGGCGGGAACCCAGGTGCCTAGATAAGCCCTTTCCTGTGTCCCCGCCCTAGTTGAGCCATTGGCTCAGTATCTGTGACCAACCTGACCTGTTACCTGACTCCCCTTTCCTCCCCCACTCGCAAATCTTCTCCCCAGCCCCAGATGAGGGGCCAGTGGAAGTCTGTTGCGAGTGTATGGGTGAGATAAAGAAGAGTCAGACACAGAGTATATGGTTTCAAATCAGGGCCACATTTATTGAATTGAAGATCTGTGAAGGGCGAAGTGCGGTACTAACCTAGCCCGGCCATTGGCCGGGAAAAAACCAATATTTGGGCGAATACATCCGCACTGCACCGGAGGCAGGTTGGTCCGCCCCCGGCCAGTTGCCCTCCATGTGGAGCTGGAGGGCTTTACCATCGTCGCCTTACCTTGACGCCTCCAGGCACCCAATGTAGGCGAGAAAGGCAAAACCCCAAAGACGTCCCAATCTCCCTCCTGGCAAGCCTCAGGGCATTAGCGAGGGCAGCCTTGGGTAAACGTCAGTCACCTTGAAAGGTGCCACTGGATGATCACCATAAGCTTAAGCCATACTGCCTAATCCCGCACTTCCCGCCACAGAGAGAGACAAGCTATCGCTTAGTCGAATCTCCCCCACCTGCCCGATAAACAAGCGAGCAGGGCCCTTCGCAGATCTCCAATATTATTCTCATTATCTACACCGGATAGGTGAACCCCATCCAGGCGAACCCCATCTGGGCGATACAGCTCCCTCCAGGCCAAGGATATTGTGGGATGGGGAATATAGAACCCAATCCCTCCTACGGCCCTACAAATCTCGCCGTTCACTTTTCTAACCGCTCTGTTCAAGGCCTTGGGCCAACTGAAACGCGGTATCATGAACGACCAAGGATCAGGACTCCCGGCCATCGTTGCCGTATGTATGCCATATCACATGACACCTGCAAAATCAGGGCCTTGCCTTTTGACAAGCCCAAATCATTCCCCGCCAAATGGAGACCAGGACATCTGGGGGGAAGAACACTGGTCAGTCCAGAACAAAGTGTGGAGGAGGTTCTGCCATCTCATGCCGCGGCGACCCATCCATTGGACGTCCGCCGAAAGCTCAATCGCCAGGAACACCCCATCGGTGCCGTATGTATGCCATATCGCATGACACCTCCCAGATCAGGGCCTTGCCTTTCAACAAGCCCGGAATAAAGTGTGGAGGAGGTTCTGCCATCTCATGCTCCGGCGACCCATCCACTGGACGTCCGCTGAAGGCTCAACCACCAGGAAGCCCGACATGGCAGTTAGTCCTGCCACCCAGCAAATCATACTGTGCCCACAAATCAGCACACGGACAGTCCTGCCTCCACCCTGGTGACCTGGAAGAGAAACACAGCCCACGGCAGTACCATCAAGGCAATTTTGACATACCATTAAGGAAATTTTCGCACCTAGGACCAGTATGACTGGGACCTCAGAGAAAACCCCAGTTTGCCCACAGTGGATGCGACACCAATCTGTATGGAGTGGGCTCGGAAACCCAAATGTGCCAGGCCATGGATTGGGCTCAGAAACCCAAATGTGCCATGCTCAAGTCCGCGAGAGCAGACCTCGTCACCGAACAAAAGCGACACTTGGTCAATGGCTAGCCGTCTTGACGACAAAACAGCCTACCCTCAGCGAGTCCACGGTCAGCCACAAATGTGTGCAAATGTGCGAGGCATCCTGCTGACAAAACAGACTGCCTTCAGCAAGTCCACGTCCTGCCATGAATAGGTGTAGAGCCCTGCCAGGACATAGCTCTGTCATTGATCCTGCATGTAGCAGGATGATAGACCCTCTACCCAACAGGTCATGAAATAAGACCGTCTGGCAAAGAGAATGGCAAACTGTAGGCCCACAGGGCAGGGCCCGACATCTCTACATCTGCCCCCAGGCTCTGAGCAGAATATTGTGCTTTAAACTGTGCAACGTAAGCGCCCAGACACATAACTCTGGAGTTCTTAGAGGACATAGTGTTCAGTATCTGCACTGTAGCCTGATTGTCACACAAAAATTGGACAACCTAGTCAGCCAAGTGGTCTGCCAAGAATGCACGACCAGGGGCAATAACCCTGCCAGCACAATTTGAGATGGCCAACCAGGCCTTGTAATTGGCGTAGAAATACGCCTAATTAGGGCTACTATTTTTTGCTAGAGATGTGGGAATACTGCTGCACTGAATCCCAACTCTATATAGGAAAACTGAGTGTAGAAACAGGCCATGGTACCAGCTCTATACAGGAAAAAATTAAGTGTAGAAACAGGCAATGGTACCCCCAATCAAACGCCAATTCCCAAAAAGGCCTTCGAACAAATAATCTAATAGTGGACAACCTGTTCGAGGCCTGTCCCCTTCCGTCAGGCCAATTGAATGATAAATTTTTTGCCCCGGAAACAGAACCCAAGAAGGTCAAAATCATCTGGGTGGACAGGCAGCAGCTTAAATGCTGGTTTAATATGGCATTTTTCCCCCAAGATCCCGGGACCACAGGAACGGATCATGTGACACTCACATTTCTTGCTGCCATTTCTTTATCAATTTCAGATTGGGCCATGTACTCTGCCTAGATTACTAGCCTGGGCAAATTAACAGGGCTGGGGCCATTTAGGAGGTGGGTGCTGGCCTGTATGGACGCTCAGCACAAGCATGCGTGTGCGGTGCAGGAAAAACTCAGAACCCTCCCCCGATGGGAGGAAAAAACCTCAAAGTCACCTGCACCACACACACACACACACACCTCTTCAGGCGCAAACAAGTATAATCGCAGCTGGGGACCTGGAAATGCGAAATGTACATAGCTCAGATGGCGCCTCAGAGGCTCCCCATCTTGATGTCTATGTGCCCCAGCAATTCGTATGAAAATGCCATGCAAATGCAAGCATAGCCATGAGCCACCATCTTGATGTCTACGTGCCTCAGCAATTCATATGAAAGTGCAATGCAAATGCAAGCATAGCCATGAGCCACTCCTCCCCTCTGCCTGTGCCAAGTGAAGTTCATCCTGACTGGCCAAAGACAGCTGGGCCACTGGAGGGGGGGGGGAAAGAATCTACACTGCTGCTGTGGCTTCTGGTTTCTGTTGTTGTTGGGTTTTGCACATGAAGAAGCCCGGGCTAGGGCTACCTGCTGAGGCAAGCCTTGGAGAGGACTAAGCAAGGAACCAGCCTTGTTATTTTGTAGCTCTACTGTGTAGGAACAAAAGTGTCTTCTTAATGCTCAATGGTGAGCCTGTTTGCGTGAATGGCCATGCTGCCATGCTGTTGTGTGGGTAGCACTCACCACTCTCTGGGGAACCCCCCCGCATTGTTGGATGCATCTGCATCTGCCTGGTCACAGGGCCGTGAAGATCTAAGCATGCTGAAAATGAATGCAGAACATTATCTTGTGATCTGCTACACATGGAGAGGCCCTGCCCAGCCCACCCCTTCTTGGCAACCCTTGAAGCATCCAGGTCCTCTTCATCTGAAGAGGAAACACGAGTCGGGTGACGGATGCTTTGCTGGTTGCCTAGGGGCACGTCCTTTGCTCTTCCTGCCACCTTGATCTTTCTTGGGAGGCGTCTGGACTGGGACTTCAAGCTGTAATACTACAAGAACTTGATGAGAGTAATGAGCAAAATTGAGCAAAATTACAGTAGCACACTGCTTAACTTTCACGCTCAGACCAGCTGTGCCAGAACAATAAGGCACAGGGGAAAGAGGGGGGGAAGGTGGGGGGGATTAAATCAATTGCTTTAATCAATTGGTAAAAGGTTCATATCCACCTTTCTACATTATCTGCATGGCACACAGAAACCTATCTTATACTGAGCTGATCTAACTCAAGTCAGACCCTTGATCCATCTGGCCCAGTAATGTCGGCACTGACAGCCAGCCATTGCTCTCCAGGGTTTCAGACAAGAGTTCTTCTCAGCCCTACCTGGGGATGCCCGGGATCGAACCTGGGACCCTCTGCATGCCAGACATTCTCATAGGCCTGGTTTCATAGATTTCATAGATCATAGAGTTGGAAGGGGCCTAGAAGGCCATCGAGTCCAACCCCCTGCTCAATGCAGGAAACTAGAGGAGAGGGTCTCCCATCAAAGTAATAACCAGGCCTGACCCTGCTTAGCTTTCCACGCTCAGACAAGCTGAGCCAGCGTGAGCCACAGAGACAGGCAAGCAGCTGCTCTATCACACTGAGCCACAGTCCCTCACTTAAGTTGATCGGGAGGCTCCCCTTTTTAATAATGCACAGTAACATTAAAACGAGAGAGAGAGAAAAGGGGGGTTTAAGTTAACTGATTCAATTTATTTTATTTATTTATTTATTTATTATATTTATACACCGCCTTTTTCCTGCAAGGAACCCAAGGCGGCTTACATAATCATCCTCCTCTCCATTTTATCATCACAACAACCCTGTGAGGTAGGTAAGGCTGAGTCAGTGACTGGCCCAAAGTCACCCAGTGAGTTTCATGGCCGAGCGGGGACTATAACCTGGATCTCCCGAGTCCCAGTCCAACACTCTAACCACTACCCCACACTTTACCACAATTGATTAAACTGATTAAAATTAAATTGATTAAAATTGATTTAAGTTAATGGAATAAATTGATTAAACTGATTACAATTGATTTAAATTGTCTGAATAAATTGATAACTTTGATTTAAATTATCTTTCCATGCTCAGACAAGCTGATCCAGCATCAGCCACAGGCCTGTTCAACATTAATTAGTTTAAAAAAAAAAAAAAAGGGAGAGAGAGAGATTAGCAATAACTTTAATTGATTGATTGAATAATTAATGGCAGCAGGCAAACGAACAGCTGTGGCCCACGTGGCGCCCCGGCAGGAAGCCCCCAGCAAGCCGCAACAGCAAAGATCAGCTGTTTGGCGCGAAACTCCAAAGGAGGTCAACAACAAAGAGGGCAGCCAGCTGATAAGCGGCCAGACACGTGGCGCAGCAAAGGCAAAGCCCTGGCCATGCACCAGTGGCACCGCAACCACTCGCTGCTCCCTCTACAATTTGGCTGAGTTGCCTCCCCTGTTCCCTTGGCATGGACCCGGTTCCTGTGTCCCATGGCTTCAATACAGTCGAGATATGTACCTTGCTCATAGAGATTGTGCCCTGTCTGCTTAGTCACACAACCAGTCGTTATCCCCAAAGAAGCAATACGTTAAAACAGTGAGGGGTTAAAACAGTGAGGGGGGGAGGGGAGCCTGGCTCCGACAAATTTAAAGGAGGCGAGGAGCAGCCCCGCGATGCGGCTGCAGGAAGCACCGGGCAAGCAGAACCACTGGGGAATCAAACAGCTGCTTGGGATCAGGAGCAAATAACAACAGCGGCGCAGCAAAAAGTAAGCAAGGGAGGCAACCGGAGTGAAGCAGCGCTGCAGATTCTAATCAGGGCAAGTCCACCTTAAATAAACAATGCAGCTGGCTTAATGGAGGGGGAAAGAAGCTCTGCTGGCCGGGGGGAAAAGGCAGCAGCCACAGCCCGTCCCACAGCAACCGAAAGTCCATTTTAAATAACAAATGCAGCCGGCTTACTAGAAGGGAAGGGAAGGGGAGGGAAGCTTTGCTGAGGGAAAAACCGTGGCGACCAAAGCTCAGCCCACAACAACAAAACTTAGTAACTGATTCTCCCTAATCCCCTCAATTAATTAAATTAAAGACACAATTAAGCTAATTAACATGAACAATTAATTTAAACGTAACTAGGTTTAACGTAACTATAAAGCAAACACACACACAGTACTCCCTCCCAGATTTAAACACACACACATGCCCCAGGAACGATACCACGAGGAGATGAATCAGCAAGGACGATGGATGTGGGTTCAGCCGGAAAACAGCAGCAAAAGAGACCATGGGCGGGAACCCAGGTGCCTAGATAAGCCCTTTCCTGTGTCCCCGCCCTAGTTGAGCCATTGGCTCAGTATCTGTGACCAACCTGACCTGTTACCTGACTCCCCTTTCCTCCCCCACTCGCAAATCTTCTCCCCAGCCCCAGATGAGGGGCCAGTGGAAGTCTGTTTTGAGGGGCAGGAGGCAGGGATGGGGACTTGGACTCGAGGACTCGACTCGTGAGTCAGACTGAGTCCCCCCTCTGACTTGAGTCCGACTCGAGTCCCAATATTTTTAATGGGACTCGACACTTGACTCGGGACTCGACCCCGAGGACTTGGCAGCAACCCTGGGATGTGCCAGAAGGAGTGGAGAGGAGCGCGATCACCGGCGAAGAGCGCATGGAAGCAAGGTGTGCCACTGCTCGGTCACTATGGACGGCTACCAGGAGCGCAGCCCCAACGATGTGTTGAGATTTATTTTGATTGGTGTATTGTTGTGGGGGGTTGCCCCATGCTGGAAAGTCCCTCCGTCGCCCTGCAGCTGATGGTGGCTGGGGGCACAGGGTAGACCGCCTGCCGCTCTTTATGCATCCACACACGGGGCGCTGGAGAGAGTTGAGGGGGTGACAGAACCGTGGCGGGTTATAAAGAAGCGAGTTTTAACTAAGGCTGCGCAATCCCTCTCCCCCCCGATTTTGGCTTTGGAGCCCCCCCCCCCGGTAGACAACCCCACACACAGACAGACATGTGCTAGAGACAGGTGAGCTTAAAAAACAACAACACGCAACAACAACAACACACGTGGCGAGACTGCAAAACGCGTGTCAACAACCTCACCGTTCCAGAACGGGGGCCAAACATTTAGAAAAAATCGTGTTCCTCAAATGCAACATGGATAAGTTTTAGGAAGTACAGCAAGTTTATTTTTTAAAATCGTTTTCCTAAAATGCAACCTTTCAGACATTTTGGGTTTGTCCGCCTGGTCTGTTCTTGCCAAAATCAGTTGCAGAGTTTTGAAATAAAAAGGCACATTTGTGCCTAGAATTTATTTAAGCCACACATCTGAAGTAGATTTATTTTGTTGGGGGGGAAACCCCATTGATTTTAATAGGGACTCGTGGAGTCAGTTTTGGGAGTGACTCGGGACTCGGGAGTCACCATTTTGGACCAAGGACTCAGACTTGGACTCGAGTCCAAAGACTCGTGACTCGAGACCAAGGACTCTTCAACATCCCTGGCTGGAGGTAAGAGGCACTGGGTGGGTTCACACAATCATGGAGGAAAAGTAAGTCACAGTGGCTTATTTTCCTTCCCCACATGAGTGGGTTCCGAGTTGCCTAATTAGCATAATTACCCTATCTGGGTACGGGTTGTCATGACAGCTGAACCTGGTGAAGGCGGGTGGCTGGGGTGGTTTACCATGGGTTTCAGGGAGGCTTGTAAACTACACCAGCCAGCCACCCTCACCGGCTTTGGACATCACAACAAACTGCTCCAAGCAAGCGAGGGTAATTAGGAGGCTTGTGACCGGCATACACAGGGAGGGAAAATAAGCAACAGTGGCTAATTTTCCTTCCATGATCGTGCAAACCCACTCACTGTTTTCAATGTGCCGGTTCGCACATCATGATAAGCCACCCTGAAAATAAGCTACAGTGGTTGGTCATTCGCTCGCTAACCCACATTATTCCCGGCAGACAATCCGGTGCTCTGCGGCTTGCTGTGGGTTGTTTCCCCCTTAGTCCTCCAATCTGCTCCTGGCATGTATCCCAAGGGCCTTTTGCGGCACAACCTCAGCAGCCTACTCCACTACTCCAGTAATGAGTGGAGTGCAAGGCTGCACTATATATACATATTCAGGGAGATGTCATGACAAACCACCCTAAAACAAACAAGGCTGATAATCATGTGAACAATGTCAGCAGCTCCACTCCTAACTGCTAGACCAGTAGTAGCCAGCAGTATTGGTTTACTGCTGCTCTGTTCCACGGGATTTATCTTCAGGATAGATTTTCCTGTTTTTTGAAGGTATTCCTAGAACATTAAGCTGCGTTCTTCTTTTATTTGATGGGCTTTATTTTCTTTTTTATAACAAGACAGTATTTATTTATTTATTTAATTTATTTATACCCCGCCTTTTTTCCTGCAAGGAACCCAAGGCAGCTTACATAATCCTCCTCTCCATTTTATTCTCACAACAACCCTGTGAGGTAGGTTAGGCTGAGAGTCAGTGACTGGCCCAAAGTTACCCAGTGAGTTTCATGGCCAAGCAGGCACTAGAACCCGGATCTCCTGATGGTACTTGAATACCATATGGTTGGAAAGGTTCCTAGGAAGTTTGAAATGAAAAAGTGAATACTTTAATTAAGCTGCAATCCTATACTTATTTACCTGGGTGTAAATCTCAGCGGGGTTTACTTAAGAGTAGAGATCTATACGACTGCACTCTAATTATTTAATAAAAGAAGAGAGTTTAGAAGTTTGGGTCTTTCTCTCTCATGGCACCAGAGTTTTCTAAATATCAGTTTAATACATGTCAAACACTTTAATTTGCTCTTACTTTTTAACTAAATTAAAATAGCCCATTAAAGTAAAAATTCTATACTTTTAGATGGCTGGAATGCTCAGGTGATTATACAAATGGAATACCCAGGTGTTTACAAGCAACATTAATTATCTCTATCCTATCCTTTAGTGGGCAAGTGAATATATGCTAAAGTGATATGACAAGACAGTTACTACTAAAGATAATTTGATAATGTAATAATTATTAAGGATAACATTGCATGGATAGCTATTTTGTTTATTTTTATAATCATGCAGATGATAGTCATATATACACCAAAAGGTAAATATTTGCCATGTGTTCCAAATATCTTTAAAATATTGGTCAGTCCCTTCGTGACACCAAAACAGAAAAAAAGATTCAGAATAAAAATTAAATTACCTAAAAATGATCTATGAAAATATACCTTTCCTTACAGTTTATTGTGATCATGTTTTATAAGCACTATCTTAAACGTTTGTAACACAGTATCTTTTTACAGTAAAATCTTAACCATACAGACATTACCCTATTTAATATATATGCATGTATGTATGTCTAACCTTAGCAGTAACTAGGAAAACCTACTTCCTTCTATACACAAAATGAAAATTAAGTCTTCCCAAGCCAAGAAATAAAATGTTTGAGCAGAACATAACAGAACATAACTAATGTGGATCTAATGTGGATCTAACCTACCTCACAGGGTTGTTGTGAGGAAAAAATGGAGAGGAGCAGGAGGATTATGTAAGCCACCTTGGGTTCCTTGCAGGAAAAAAGGTGGGGTATAAATATAATAAATAAATAAATAAATAAATAATAACAACAACAACAACAACGAAGTAGGTATTACATTGAGAGCCAGTGTGGTGTAGTGTTGGACTGGGACTCAGGAGATTTGGGTTCTAGTCCCTACCTGGCCATGAAGTTCACTGGGTGACTTTGGGCCAGTCACTGACTCTCAGCCTAACCTACCTTACAGGGTTGCTGTGAGGATAAAATGGAAAGGCAGATCATGTCAGTTGCCTTGGGTGGCTTGCAGGAGGAATAAAGGCAAGATATAAATTTAATTAATAAATAAAGTAATGGGCAGCTTGAACCTACAGTATGTATATTTACTTGGAAGTAAAACCCACTTAATGCAATGGTTAAGGGTGCATAGGATTAAAGCCATTATAATGTTCATAAAGAGGCATGTCTTAATTTGTCCTATGCTTTAAGAACACTGTAATCACCAGTAGACATCCTATTCTCTAGAATTCTTTGGTATACCTTATCTTCCATATTGTCTGAGGTGTCCACAGAATATTTTTTTAACAGGCCAATATATGATAATCTCTGTATGTGGATCAGGACAGATGGGAGATATTGTGCACTGTATTCGAGATTGCCCGTTATATACTCACCCATGGATAATTTTTTTCCCTCCAGAATTTTTTTAGAAGGTCAATCAGATGATTTTTAAATTAGGGTTTTTTAAATTTAAATTATTAGGGACATTTTACAATTTTAAGATTTGGTGATTTGTATTTCCCAAAATATATATGTTAACTTTGTTTTGGATTAATTGCCTTGCTTACATGTAATTTGGTTTGTGGCTTATATTGTAATAGACATTGATGGTAAAACAGTAAGATTTGACTGACAGTGATATACTCTGAGATTTCACTGTACAGCTTCTTTGGTATCATTAGCACTCAACTTTTTTCTATGAGTATGAACTATACAATTTTCGCTTTTTTCCCCTTTCCTCGGTAGCTCTTATGGATATTTCTATGCAATTCATCACTTATTTTTTCTATTGCCACTTGACATAAAAAATAGATGTTTACTTATTTTTTCTTTCAGCCCCTTCTTGTTTCTTCACGAAATGAAGTCAGTTTTTATTTGTATAAAAGGTCAACACTGATTCTCAGTCAAATTTTATCTTAAATGTTACCATAATGTATAAAATTCAGGCAGCATGCAATGCAAAATAAAATAAAATATTGAGCACTCATAGTTAACAGAAAATGCCTTGCCACTTCTTAACTATAACGTAGAGCACCAGAACTTTGTATCATATATGTCAACATTTTCAATATTATATAGTTATTTCAAATGAAAAAAAGATACTTTTCATAAAGCAATTCTGTCCCTGAACTAGTTTATCACATCAATTATTTTGTGTCCTCTTATGGCTCAGGTGCAAGGCTGTTCACGCTGATTCGGCTACAAAGAAAATACTCCTTCAAACCATCAAAATGGCCCACAGTCATGCTATAACTCTATCTGACAATGCCTGCATTAGATAAAGCAAGCCAGTGGTCCTGCATTATCGGGAGATCATAACAGACTTTGACGGACTCTGCTAAAAGCTTGAATATAAAATTGTACTGATGTATTCTTTTCAGAAAGAAAAACAAAAACATTTCAAGCAGAAATAAACCTTTTCAAATAGTTCTAAGAAAACTCTCCTTACTGAACTGTATTTGGATGGTGACTTTAACACATGCACACTGATAGCAGGAGGGGAAATGTTATGAAGGTTAGGTTGTAAAGTGTGACCATGTATAGCTCTCAAATCTATCAAATATTTAATATGTGCTGTCCAAAACTTCAGCAAATCAAATTTGTCTTGGACCTTAAAAATCAAGTTCCGCATGTCCTCTTTGATGCAGACAGTTATAGACTGCAATGTACACACTTTAAGGGACAAGCACATAAAGCCTTCCAAATATGGCAAAATGATATTAACTGCACTGCCAAGAAAAAAATCTACGCTAGTGCAAAGGCTGAGGTCCAAAGAAGAACAAGAGAACTTAAGAACGCCTGGTGGAAAAAGAAAGCTGAAGAAATTCAACAACTTGCAGAATCTCATGATGCACGGGGCTTTTTTAAGGCCACAAGGGCTATTTATGGACCAAAAACCTATGGTACAAACCCTTTACAATCAAAAGATGGCACCAAACTCTTAAAAGACAAAGAGTCTATTGCACTGCGTTGGAAAGAGCATTATTATGACCTTTTAAATCGTAAATCTAAGGTGGATAATGAGATTTTTTCGCAAATCCCGCAAAAACAAATTAGAGAGGAACTTGCAATACTCCCCACTTTGGATGAAGTAAAAAAAGCCATTAATCAAATGAAGAATAACAAAGCTAGTGGACCAGATGGGATTCCTGCTGAAATCTTTAAAGAAGCCCCCCCCCCCCGAACTTGTACAACACCTTCATAAACTCATCGAAAAAATCTGGATAAGAGAAGAGATCCCAGAAGACTTCAGGGATGCCATAATTATCACCCTCTTTAAGAAAGGTGATAGAACAGACTGTGGAAACTATCGGGGCATTTCTCTCTTAGCTACCGCAGGTAAAATATTTGCCAGGATTCTCGCAAACCGTCTTCTATCTATTTCAGAAGAGATCCTCCCTGAAACTCAATATGGTTTCTGCCCCTCTAGAGGGACAGTAGACATGATTTTTACTGCACGTCAGCTCCAAGAAAAATGCCGGGAGCAAAATCAACCCCTTTATATGGCATTTATTGATCTGGCTAAGGCCTTTGATACTGTAAACCGAACAGCTCTCTGGACTATCCTTATGAAAATTGGATGCCCCAATAAATTTGTGAATATCTTGCAACTTCTCCATGACAACATGACGGCTACGGTCTTGGACAACAACGGCTCTCATGGTGCTCCACTTAAAGTGGGATCAGGTGTTAAACAGGGATGTGTTATTGCCCCAACATTATTTGCTATTTTCGTCGCCATGATTTTACATCTTGTCGAGGGGAAACTTCCCACTGGTGTGGGAATTATATATCGAACAGATGGAAAGCTTTTTAATCTCAGCAGGCTGAAAGCAAAAAGTAAGGTAATTACAACCTCCGTTGTGGAACTTCAGTATGCTGATGATAATGTGGTCTCCGCACATTCAGAGGATGATCTCCAAACTATCCTAAATGCTTTTGCAGAAGCATACAGAAAACTTGGTCTCTCACTTAACATCAAAAAAACCAAAGTGCTTCATCAGGAAGTGCAAGCTAACCCTTTGGTGATGCCATCTATCCAGCTTGGCGGGACAATACTGGAAAATGTCGATCATTTTCTCTATCTTGGCAGCTATCTTTCTGTTACAGCTAACATCGACAGTGAAATCCAGCATCATCTGAGCTCCGCAAGTGCCACGTTTTCTCGAATGAAACATAGAGTGTTCAAGGATCGGGATATTTGCAAGACGACCAAAACACTGGTTTATGAAGCCATTGTATTACCAACTTTATTGTATGCCTGCGAAACATGGACTATCTATAAACGTCACTTCCACCTCCTTGAAAGATTTCATCAACGTTGCCTCCGGAAAATCCTGCGAATTACTTGGGAAGATAGGCGAACAAATGTCAGTGTACTGGAAGAAGCAAAGACTACTAGCGTTGAAAAAATGATCCTTCAACGCCAACTTCAGTGGACCGGTCATGTTGTTCAAATGCCTGACTGCCGTCTCCCAAAGCAGTTACTTTATTCCCAACTCAAGGATGGAAAGCGGAATATCAGTGGTCAATATAAGAGGTTTAAAGATGTTCTTAAGGCTAATCTAAAAAAAAATATAAACATCAAAAACTGGGAAGCTCTGGCCCATGAACGATCTAACTGGAGGTTGGCCTTTCAGAAAGGTTCTATGGACTTTGAAGAAGCTCGAGTGCAAGATGAAAGGGAGAAACGTGCTAAGCGAAAAGCACGTCAAATGAATCCTTTACAAATGAATCTTCCATCTGGTAACCTGTGTCCTCACTGTGGGAAGCTGTGTGGATCTAGAATTGGTCTCCACAGTCACTTACGGACCCATCGCTGGAGTCTACACAATTTTCTTTAGAATTTTCCTCCTTTTAAAATCTCCTTTTTGTAAATTTTCTTTCTTTTTTAATCCTGGAAGACAATCTTACTCGGTCACGAGTGATCGCCTGACTGACTGACACACTTTAAGGGACAAGCACATAAAACAGATCAAATTCCACTTCAGAATCTTCTAGAGGTTTCTAGTAGAAACAGAAACAAATGCATACTTCTCAGATAATGCAAGCTTATAAGAGATGTCACCAGGGCTTTTTTTCTGGTGGAACTCACAGGAACTGAGTTCCAGCACCTTTTCTTCTATTAATTGCATTACAATTTAATCGCCATCTACTCTCGAGGAAATGTAATCCAAGAGTTCCGGTACCTTTTTCTCCAGAAAAAAAGCACTGGATGTCACAATGCCAAGAACAAGGCAATTCTCTATCTCTTGTACTATTGGAGTTAAATAAGATGAAAGATGATGTAAATAAGAACATGCTATATTATAAATACCAAGCTAGTCTTCACTTTTTGTCTTCTGCATATTCATACTCCTTCACATTAAAAAATGTTTAACAGAATTGGGGCAGGTCTCATACAAAATATAGGTGACATAAAAACACTGATTTTGTAATTTTAGAAAATAAATCCAATGTTATATATGCACTAAAATTCTGCAACAGAAGATATTGGATGTATTTATTCTGAAGTTCTAGTAACACCTAGAAAACTGTGGCTCTGCATACAAATAGGTATTATTGAACCTCTAATCTCTCTAACCACAAGACACTCAAAGTCTTGTATTTATCTACAATAAAAGAGGATGTCTGTCTGCCCACGTCAGTGCCATAGTGCCGAGATCGTGAAACCTGGATACCTGAAACTTGGCATGTGTACTAAGGGGAACCCTGGAATGTGCATCTCAAGGTTACTTTGTTTTAAAAACACATTAATTAATTTTAATGTATCCATGTGGTTGAAGCCTACAGTAACATCTTCAGCCACTAGGGGAAGACTTCCCTAACAAGCACATCGCTTTTCAGTCCATACAGTTTGAAGCCAGGAGAGATTAGTAGGCTGAGGGAGAGAGTTATACACCTGTCCCCTGCTGTGGGGCAGACTTCCCCTCAGGGAAACGGAGTGGACCTAGGAGTGCCACTCCTAGGCACTCCTGTGCCTAGGAGTGCCAAAGGGCATGGCTTCACAGACAGGGTGGGGACAATGTGTACAACACTGACAGCTCTGTACGTTTGTTTGAAGGCTTCACTATATTAAACTAAAGGCTATTCCATCCCATGTGAGGCCAGGTCTGTCTGTTAGTATCCTATAAAAACATACATTGTTTTCTTAATCTTTACAGTATTACATCTCTATAGTTTACGGCTAGAAAGTACTGTATTAACAGCAGGTTCTGACTAGCAGTTTCTTGCTAACTTTGTTATTACACAAAGGTTGATATTATTCTAGTTTGGGAAATTCTCAATTTACTTTTAGAAGAAATAGGTATCCTACCAATTTTCTGAGAGTAGATGCCCATTACTCAATTCAATTGGTGAAATTTGTTCTACATGTGTCTGCAGTTGATAAAATGTGGTATCATACCGTACTTCTCAAATTACAATTAATGGCTCTTCAGATGCACTAATGAAGTTTTCAAGGCTGCAATCCTTTGCACACTCACACATAAGTAAGTCACACTGAATCCAGAGGAATTTACTTCTGAATGAACATGCATAGTATTGGGCTGCAAAACTAACTTGTGAAGAGCCATGTTGTAGGAAATAGTAGGAGATTATATATCAAAGAACTATTGGAGAAATAATTGTCTTTACATTACTTGAATTTATGGTGGAAAACAGCATTTCCTCCTTTTAAAAGTCTACCTTATAGCTATTGTATAGCAACTTATTATCCATGTTTGTATGTGAATTTTCATCTTTTGATAGGATTTATTTTATGTATTTTAGATATACAGACTATGTATCTAAAATATTACCATAGTCTGACATTACAAGAATAAGACTTAGGTTCATGTGCTTTCTGCTTCTCCTCCTCCTCCTCTTCCTCCTTCATTTCCTCTTTTGCTGCAAACCATAGTTTGCTATTACAGTCAAACTGAACAAATGATGATTTGCACAAGCAATGGGTTAAATCCAACAGTACATGAGTGAATTTCTGCTTGTGCAATGGGAGTTTCCCTTCGCACTCCTACCCTGTGCACACACACCTAAATCTGGTCTGCAGGGTTGCAGGGCAGGGGAAAGTAGAATGTAATCTGCCATCAGATACAACCACATCACTACCTGAAAATCATGATCAAAAACTAGTTAATAAAATCACTGTTCACCTGTTTCAGATATAATGGCAAATTGTAGATTACTGCTTGGCAGGCAGTGTGGAAGAGAATAAGAACACTGAAGAGGAAGGAAAAGTGTGGCTGTCAGGGGCTCATTCATGTTTTGTCAAATCAAATCATGGTTTGGTATTATGTTTTGACATTGCCAATGTGTTTATTACAGACTGTGCTAGGCGTGGCGTAGAGCCAGTGTGGCGTAGTGGTTAGAGTGTTGGACTGGGATTCAGGAGATCCGGGTTCTAGTCCCCACTTGGCCACGAAGTTCCTTGGGTGACTTTGGGCCAGTCACGGTCTCTCAGCCTAACCTACCTCACAGGGTTGTTGTGAGGATAAAATGGAGAGGAGGATTATGTAAGCCGCCTTGGGTTCCTTGCAGGAAAAAAGGCGGGGTATAAATATAATTAATAAATAAATAAATATATCTAATGAAAACAGGTAGCAGGTCATGATTGCAATATGGAATCCCAAGGTTCAGAAGAAGCAAGTATCTGAATACCAGTTGCTGGCAATGGGGGACAACAACAGGGAAGGGCTACTAGCTTTATGCCCTGCTAGTAGCCTTTCCACAGGCATCGTTAGAAGGATTTTTGTCTGGTCTTCTTACTTTTTTATGTAACCATTTGGTATCAATGACAATGACTAAAGTAGTGCCTTCCAGACAAAATTATTTTATGTTTGTGCTTCTAGCATGCAAGTGCATAGAATTTTATAGAGGGTCTTATTTCAACTTCTTTTGGTTTTACATTCAAATTTAAGGATGATATATTATTTATTAATTTGAAATGTATTAAAACAATAAAGCACTTTCTCAAACACTAAATAGGAAAAGGCATTGAAGACCGCAGCAGAAACTACTTTCCATCATATCATCAAGGTTATCCCTGTAACCATGAGGTTAATCCAAGACAAACTTTTCAGAACACTAATCAATTGTCAGCACATTATATCCTCAGAGTGGGAAAGAAGAAGGAACGAGGGAAGCAGGGGTAGGCAAAGGCAACATCAGGGTCTGCTCCAGTTGGACTGCTCCTCCTCCACAGGGCTAACTGACATCAACAGCCCTGTGGGAAAGGAGTGAAGGAGGCAGGGAACATCAGGGCCTTCTCGATACAGGCCTGTGGCTCATGCTGGCTCAGCTTGTCTGAGTGTGGAAAGCTAAGCAGGGTCAGGCCTGGTTATTACTTGAATGGGAGACCCCTCCTCTAGTTTCCTGCATTGAGCAGGGGGTTGGACTCGATAGCCTTGTAGGCTCCTTCCAACTCTATGATCTATGAATCTATGAATCCAGTTCCGCCCCCGCACCCCGGGAGATGAGAGAGGAAGCAGGGCCACAGGGAAGCCAGTGTTTTTGTGAATTGTTGTGAACTGCTCAGTGAGCTTTGGCTAATGGGCAGCATAGAAATAAATAAATAAATAAAAATAATAATACACTGCCCTTCTGGCAGTCTACTTAATTTCCCCCCTTCCCTCTCCATTCCTTTTCCCTTGTTTGTCGTGTCTTTTTAGATTGTAACCCTGTTACCAGGGACTGTCTTCTTTGCTGATTGATTGTAAGCCTCTCTGGGTGCCTTTTTGGTTGAGGAGTAAGATAAAAATACTTTAAATAAATAAATATGATCCAAGCTTCCATGTTATTAAGATGATGTGGAACCAAATCACGGGAGCCTTTATTTTTTATGGCCACTATTTCTCCATGGAAACATATGAACTGGGCCTTAATGGTTTTCACATTAGTCACAAGCCATATGTAACACAGGTGTTAAATCTCAACAATAAAATATAAGGCAATGATTTCTGCTAAGCAGAAATGTGAATGGTATTGTAGAATGAAACCTTATCCTTATAGTTATCAAAAAAGAAAAGATGAAAGAGACTATAAACATGAACTACAGATTGAAAACTGATGTCTTTTGACAAGAGAAATCAGCATATGGTTGTACTGCTCCCTATGCCATTGATCAATAATGAGGTTCATTTTTAAATTTCAGAGAAATGTTTACTCTATTTAGAACCACTACAATGTTAACTTATTTAAATTACACAAATACTACCGAGGCAAAACTATACAAATTGGTATGTTACGGAAGAATTAATCACAACTTCATCTGGGAAAATCAGAAACTCTAAAAAAGAAAGCAAGAAAGAAGTTTCTAAAATGACTTCAGGCCAGTCATTGCAAAATGCATGAAAATCTGAAAATGCTATTTTCGGGGGACGGGGACGAAAGAAAATAAAACCATCACCTATGTGTTCCATTGATGAGGTACCAACATTAGCAGTCAGCTACATAATAAGGTTGCCTTCAGAAAGTATTCTTTATTAGCACAGGAATTTTCTGCTTGAACATCAGTATCAGAAATTATCACTCAGAATACTTCTGCAGTAAGGACAGGGTTATTTTTCCAACAATTGCCTGTAAATACGATATCTAGGATTTGAGTATCAGGTGTAATAATGCTTCTATGAATTAGAATAATCACACCTCATGAATCCCAGGAACCCCAGCCACTGCTGGCTCAGGATGGAGAGTTGTAGTCCAACACTACAGTGGAGGGCACTAGGTTGGGCAAGGCTAGTCTACGCTGACTGGCAGTGGTTGTCCGAGGTCCCAAACAGGAATGTTTTCCCGGCCTACCTAGAGGTAGTTTGGATTGAATTTAGGACCTTTACAATCATAACATGGGCTCTTCCACTGAGCTACAGTCCTTTCGAAACCAGTTGTATATATACTTTCAATACTTTTTACAAATTTTTCACTATCACTTTTTTAAACTCTTAAGCAGGAGCTCTGGGATACTACACCGCTGTGCTAATTAACAAAGCCTGCAGCTACCGACAACCTTATAGACTGCATTTTCATGCATATATATCTTCTAAATTTCTTCTCAGCAGTGGCAGTGGTGTGAAAGTGGAGAAATTACTTAGGTTTTAAGCATTTTATTATGCTACACTGAACAGAGTGGAACTGGGGCTCCCTCAGAGAGGCTGGAAAGAAATAATAGCAAGAACAGGGTGTTTTAGAGTATACGAAATTAACACACACTGCATCCATATCATTTTACCTAACATACTACTATACTTTTAATGGAGGCAGTGTGCATGTTTAATAGTGACGAGGGAACTAGACAGATACTCTAGTCAGACATAGTTAATTAATTGGGGCAGAATGTGGTTCAGGAAATGAATCCTATTGAAAGGAATAAAGTGAAAATGGACAATATCTACACACAGATGCTCATCCCTATCTGCATTCTTCTTCCCCAGCTACATTCATAACTGGAACCAGATCATAGTGAAAGTCTTAACACACAGCACAGGCAGACAATGAAACTGCCAACTGCCAGAGTGTACCAACACAGAGCATGTCATTCTGGTTTCATGGACACAAGAGATGAGGGCCTAGAATGAGGCTGGTTCATTTTGCCACACAGTCAATGGGTGGGTCTGCACATCACGCTAAGCCACCCTGTGAATAAGCCACAGTGGGTTGGTTGTTCACTGAAACAGCAACCTTTCCATCAAAAATCAAACCTTATGAGAAGTTAATGTAGCACTAATGTTCAGCTGTGAGTCATAAGTGTTGCATAATGAATTGATGCAGCATTGAGTAGTTTATGCTATTTATTTAGACATTTGTACTCCGCATTTCTCCAACTCAATAAGCAACTATGGTAAAGCATCTTTAAAATTACATCCCAAATTAAAAATAGTGAACGTCACACTCTGAAACTGCTAGAATCTATGAAGATAAAGATGATGAAGATAAAGATGATGAAGATAAAGAGTCTAAAGCTTTCAGTACTCCATAATGAACAAGCATCATTGAAGGTCTGATATGAGCTTAGCTGAACAAGGGAGAAGGGTGGGGCGGAAGGGTGTCCAATTTCCCTCCATTTCACACACCCCAAAAACTCTTAGCCCCTGCTATTCCTCCCACTTCAAGCTACTTACACAGACAGATATACCATTTGATGAAGCTTATCTATGCTTGTGGCACCCTGAGTTCTGGATTTGTTTCTTTATTGAAAAAAACTCAAAAGTATTACCGGTTTTTAACTATTCTTGGATCCCTGGTCAAAAGAACCCTGGTGGATAGAAAGACATCCACCTTAGTGAAAAGTTCTTGCATTTCAAGTACTGTAATATTAATCATCAACTGTATATAAATATCATATACATATTCAAAGTCTCTATTACAGTAAGATTAAACATTTTATTAGCATATTATCATCATCATCATCATCATCATCATCATCATCATCATCATCATCTAATGGGAAGGTCTGGCCATAAGTTGAACAGGGCCATGGTCTGTTCAACTTATGTTGAACAGACCATTCAACTCCTGTTGCAATCCTATACGTCTACTCAAAAGTAAGCCCCAATAAGTTCAATGAGACTTACTCCTGGGTATGTGATTGCAGCTGTAGCTTCTTTAACTTTTCATAACATGAATTGCGTTCTAGAACTTTTATCATCCTAGCACAGGCATTGAATCCGACCCATGCATCCCTCCAATTGCTAAACCAGAAGGGTGGCAGGGTTAGTAACATGACTACTGGCAGGCCACTTTGGAGGGATGGGAGTTGTGTCCACTTCTTCAACTGGTTTGTCAGAAAAACTAGATGTTCACCAGGGTTTTTCCAGGGTTCCCCCAATTGTTTTTGCATGTGTCAACATCGTTCTTGAATTGCACTTTCCACAACTGAACTCAGTACTCCAAGGTCTGAACAGTCATGAACGGAATAGCATCAATTATTTCTTGAGTCTAATGTATAATATCTGAATTCATACAAACTAGAATAGCATTGGCCTTTTTGGCCAAAGATCACACTGCTGACTCCTGTTCAGTTTAATAGCCTTCATAAGTTCCAACTCTTTCTAGTTCTTTCTAGTCCTGTATCTTCAATCATAGACTTGTGGGTTTTCTTATTTTCCTATGTGAACACTTTACACGTTTACTTGTTGAAATTCATTTCTCTATCAACACAGTTCATTAATATTATTTTGCATGTTTGGTATCTCTCTTAAAATGCTTGCAATCATTCCACTTCTATGTAAGCTGCAAAATTATCCTGGCAACAAGTACAAGTAATGATATTTTGTAAATATGTGTAATACATAAGAAATCCACTAACATATGGGCTGTTCAAGCATAATGTCAAATCATTGCTCAGCAGTACAACAAATTCTGAAGAGCTCATGTGCTCATCCACCCTTCATGTGCAACAATTAGTAACTTCTGAACCTTGTTTGCAGAAAACCATAGTTTCTTGTTTCATCTAAACAGGCAAACTCAGTCCTTTTCAACCACTGGTACAATAGATATGTGAGGTGATTGGAATACTACTGACTGAAAAGCACGTGTCAAACATTGACCTGGTTTGCATGATCACCACGGCTTAGACAAGCCAAGATGGCTTGTTTAAGCCACGGCACGTGCCGGGCACCATTCACCTAATTACCCACCTAGGTGCAGCTTGTTGTGTCGTCTGAACTCGGGCGGCATGGCTTTCTGGAGGGGGAAGAACCCACACATAACCCAACAATAGCCCATGAGTTATTTGAGCCTTGTTTCCCCTTCCAAGCCATATTGCCTGGATTTGGATGACATGACAAGCTATACCTAGGCAGGTAATTAGGTGAATGGCAACCGGCATGTACCACAGCTTAAACAAGCCACCATGTTTAAGTCATGATGACTGTGTGAATCGGACCATTGGTTTGTACTTCCCTGCAAACCAGGATTTGAGTATGGCTTAAGCTTATGGTGATCATCCAGTGGCACCTTTCAAGGTGACTGACGTTTACCCAAGGCTGCCCTCGCTAATGCCCTGAGGCTTGCCAGGAGGGAGATTGGGACGTCTTTGGGGTTTTGCCTTTCTCGCCTACATTGGGTGCCTGGAGGCGTCAAAGTAAGGCGACGATGGTAAAGCCCTCCAGCTCCACATGGAGGGCAACTGGCTGGGGGCGGACCAACCCGCCTCCGGTGCGGTTAGGATGTATTCGCCCAAATATTGGTTTTTTCCCGGCCAATGGCCGGGCTAGGTTAGTACCGCACTTCGCCCTTCACAGATCTTCAATTCAATAAATGTGGCCCTGATTTGAAACCATATACTCTGTATCTGACTCTTCTTTATCTCACCCATACACTCGCAAAACCTAATCAAAGAGGAAGATTCAAATTATAGAGCAGTATCCAATGTAAGACTAACATAAATTACACTTTGCTAGCATAAGTGACCTCTTGCACAATCCCAATAGTGTTTGCTGGCGTGATGGGTTTTCTGTATTGGATACGGCACATAATATATGCCTCTCATAACAGAAATGGATGTCCCCATTCTTATGTATACATGTGTATATTATATATTATGTTCATCGTTTTCTACAAAAACATGTTTTTATATTGATGTCTATAAGAATGGAAACGTTATTACTACCTAGAAAATAAATGTATATGATATATTCCTAGCAGTTGCATTAAAGAGGTTAAACTAAACTATAACATTTAAATATGAACATGTCTTTTATTTCTTCAGTAAGATAAATTCATTGTCTGGGTTTGCAAATCCATTTAAACACAGAAAACTCCAAGTTTTACATTTTCACTTTGCTAGTTAGATGCCAGTTCTTTTGTAGAGAGTCTTATGGGATATGTTCAGCCCTAAAAGTATTTCATTGTGCAGTGACCCAAATTCTTTAAGGTCTTGCTGAAGTGAAAGCATACACTGTCGAGATAATCATCTGGGACATAGTTCCAATGAACATCATGAACATGGACAATACTGGGAACTGAAAGTATCATTTATCTAAAAAAATAACAAGCCAGATATGTCAATTTAAAATAACTTGAAGTTACCTAGTCAGAAAACCATAAAATAAAAAAATGTTTTAATATTAAAAATCAAGCAATTGTGAAAAAAAACAAAATTCAGAAGGTTAGAAAACATTTTGCATCATACCAGAAAGACTGCATTTACTTAAAGAGAAACTAAAGTAAACATAACTGCCAGAGTACAAGATGTGAATGATTTGAATTTTACTGACTGTGCCTAGTATGGAACACTGCTTACTAAGTATCATTGTTCAAGCATATCTCCTGAAATATTCACTGAGAGCTGTGACAGCAACAAACACACTATATTAGCAAATTGGTAATGAGATATTTGGAATTGCACACAATTGCAGGAACAAGTACCAAGATATGTAAGAAGATTTAAGCTACTATATGCTTGAAAGCCAAACTTCCCCAATTCCACCAATATTTATTTTATTTATTTTAAATTGTTTCTAGGCTTCCTTTAAGGGTGGAACTTGCTCAAGGTGGCATACAAGATAAAACCATACCAGTAAAAAAAAATCAATAAAAAGATATTTCCAATAGAAACTAGCAGCCCAAGACACTATATGGGAAGGCCAGCAAAAATGGGAGAGCCTTCAGAGCTTTCCTGAAGACCTGCAAAGAAGGGCTCTGACAATCCCTGGATGGAAGCTGATTCCAGAGGTGCACGGCCACTACTAAGAAGGCCTCTCTCTTGTACTCAGCAGCCTAACCACTCTTGGCAGTTGGCAAGTGAGACGGGCCTCTGCTGATGACCTCAAAGTACGGGCAGGTTGATGTGGGCGCAATAATTTAAGGCTTTAAAACAGCATTTTAATTGGATTTGGAAATGCATGAGCAGGCAGTGTAGCTGGTGCAGTATCGATGTCACATGAGCTGGCGCTCTGGTCCCCCACCAATATCCAGACAGCTGCACCAGTTGAAATTTCTGGAATAGCCTTCAAAGGCTGTTCCACATACAGCATATTACAGTAGTCCAGCCTGGATGTCACCAGAGCATTTATTTATTCATTCATTTTCTATACCACCCAAGCTCTCTGGGCGGTGTACAACAATCAAGCATGAATAACAAAGGCAAGATCCTCCCTCTCCAGTTAGGGTCATAACTGGTGTACCAGCCTAAGCTGGCAAAAAGTATTCCTTGCCACTGCTACCACCTGTGTTTCCTAAGTTAGTGCCAAGTCCTTCCCCAGTTACCACTGATAATATTCCATTTCAAGTAGCATGAGAAGCAATTCTATACATATCACTTTTGAAAGAGAATAGTTTGGGTTTGAGCTCAGCATTATATATACTAATGATAGCAGCTGCAATATCAAGAAGATGAAGCCTAGTTGCTTTGCAACAAGTCCCCAAAGAGTAATATCATGCATGAAATGGGGGGGGGGGGAATAATTCTGAGTTCTATCCAATGCCACACCAGTGGACATCTGCTGGCACAATGGGGCTTCCCTGTCCTCTCCAACCCCGTGCAGCCCCCTGTGATTCCCAAATCTGCTCCAGAGGGTTGGGGGACCCTCCAGAGTATATGCTGAAGAGACACAGAAAATCCTAAAGGATGTATAAAGTTCAGAACCAGTGAAAAAACAAATTTGCTTCTTTGTGATGACATTAGAAGTAAATAGATGAAATGTGCATTTTTACTCATGAACCTACAGAGCCAGAATCAGGATTTCCAATTACAGATTATTAAAATGAGAGGAAGAAAAGAATCCATTTATATTAGTAGATAGACTTTTTGTGCAAACATGCATACATACAGCAGTATTCAATGCAACATTACTGCTAACGTAAATTACACTGAAGTAGTGTAGGTGACCTGTGGCACAATGCCAACAGCATTTGCTGGTGCAATGGGCTTCCCCAGAAAAACTGTCACACCAGCAAAAGGTATTTGCATTGTGCTAGAGGTCGCCTACACTAGTGCAACCTTACTATCTTTTCGGCACCAGGTTAAGACTTCCCTCTATGCCAAGGCATTTAATAGTTAAGAGCTCAAAATAGCACATGGGGGGGGGATTGTCACCTGTAGGCTTAGTTTTATTAACTTGGATTGTTATTTTAAACTGTGTTTTTAAATTTGGTTTTTAATCTTTTTAACTATTTTGTATGCTTTTATTGTTTTTATGTACAAACTATTGTGAACCGCCCAGAGAGCTTCGGCTGTGGGGCGGTATAGAAATGAAATAAATGAAATGAAATTTCATGTTAGTGGTAGTGTTGCACTGGATACTGCCCATATATTCAATGGACTTTATTTAGAGCTTGCACATGGCAATTTCTTCTACTCATCTTTCAATTCATTGAGGGCCAAACTAAGTGTTCATTAAGCACACAAAGTGGGGTTTTGCATGCTAGCTTTCTCTACTCTCCTATAAGCGCATGTGGCTCTGATTCAGATCAGGACTGTGGCACTCCAGAAGAGGAGGATTTAAGCTTCCCCTCCCCCTGGTTTTGTGAAATTCCACTCCGGGTTTAAAAAAGTAAAAGTTTGGTCCTTAGGTCGTAGTGATAGAGGAGCACATATTGAAACAGGCAGTGTATAGGTACTATAGTTAACAGGGGAGAGGGTAGGGGATGGATCTCTGATACTGAGCCAAAATTTGAGACTAATTTGGGAACCCACTTCAAGTAAAACTGTCCATAGGAAATTCAAAGCAAGCAAAGGGAATGCCACTAAGACTAATAAATTTTCCCATAATGGTGTGTTTACTCATCTAGTTGCCACTGAATTTTGCCCAAACTAAAATTGAAGGGTAATTTTGAGGGCCTTGCCAAGGTAAAACAAACTTAGGAATTTCCAGACAAGTTATGAGTTTCAATAGGATCAGTGACATTTCTCAAGCAAATTTTGCTTCCCTGCATCAGGGTCCATTACTGGCACAAGAACATATCCCTTCTTGTACTGGCGCTGGGATCCTCATGCTTGCTTGTAGGAGATTAAATTAAACTACAGTTGCTCACAGGATCAGGTAATAAGCAACGTTCAGCATACACTTCCTTGAGAGAGAGCACTTGCAAAGATGTCTTGAAAAAAATTAAGGGTGGCAGATGACATGCAGATTACGAATACAGTCATGCCTTGGATTGAGAGCATAATTCGTTCCAGAAACATGCTTGTAATCCAAAACACTCATATCAAAACGAAATCCCCCCAAAAAAATTTGTACAGATTTTTAATTTAAGTCGTACTACAGTACTTGTATTGCAAGATGTTGCTTGTATATCAAGTAAAAAAAATTAAATAAATATTTAAAAATTTGCTTGTCTTGCAAAATGCTCTCAAACCAAGTTACTTGCAATCCAAGGTATTACTGTAGTACGAGGTAAAAAGGAAGATGATTAAAATGTGCTTTGTTTTGTTTTACTTTTGCTTGTTTTCACTATTAAATATATTTTGTCATCCAGAACTGCTTTAAATGTGGTTTTTATATATTTAAGATTACCACTTTTTCTTAAATTATTCTCTAATAATAATCTATCATGATGCTAGCTAAACATTATGAGAAATCCAATCTTTGTTTTCTCTTAATATTTTCAGCACTCCAGAGCATACTGACATTCTTTAAGCAATAAATTCACCTTTTATCACAATATATTAGCTCTCATTTGTCTAGGCTAATTCTGCAGTTGCCAAGAAACTAATCTTAGGATGTAGTCCTATACCCACTTACCTGGGAGTAAGCACCATTGAACTCAATGGGACTTATATTTCTGAGTAGACATTTATTTATTTATTTATTTATTTATTACATTTATACCTCGCCTTTTTTCCTGCAAGGAACCCAAGGCGGCTTACATAATCCTCCTCCTCCTCTCCATTTTATCCTCACAACAACCCTATGAGGTAGGTTAGGCTGAGAGGCAGTGACTGGCCCAAAGTCACCCAGTGAGTTTCATGGCTGAGCGGGGACTTGAAATTTGCTTGTCTTGCAAAATGCTCTCAAACCAAGTTACTTGCAATCCAAGGTATTACTGTAGTACGAGGTAAAAAGGAAGATGATTAAAATGTGCTTTGTTTTGTTTTACTTTTGCTTGTTTTCACTATTAAATATATTTTGTCATCCAGAACTGCTTTAAATGTGGTTTTTATATATTTAAGATTACCACTTTTTCTTAAATTATTCTCTAATAATAATCTATCATGATGCTAGCTAAACATTATGAGAAATCCAATCTTTGTTTTCTCTTAATATTTTCAGCACTCCAGAGCATACTGACATTCTTTAAGCAATAAATTCACCTTTTATCACAATATATTAGCTCTCATTTGTCTAGGCTCCCGAGTCCCAGTCCAACATTCTAACCACTACGCCACACTGGCTTGGGCTGTGAAATTGAAAAACAATACAAAAGTATCAAAAGACTGACAAAGTAAACATCAGTCTTATGTTTACTTTATAAAGAAATTTAGGAACCTGCAGGCACACATTCCTACATTTTTTAATAAAGAATGAAAGTACTCCAAAAATAATGTTTCACATGCAAGTGAGAAACATTACCTCCATTTACAAAAGCTATGCCTCCCTCAATGCTTTCTAAAATGTTCAAATCCCAGCTTAATAAAAACAAATGGCATTCTGTATTTCTTCAAAATTGCACAGCTGATATGCAAAGGTGGTGGGTTTTTTTTTAACAAGACCCAAATACTTTGAAATCCTATAGTTATATATTCATATGCTGAGACATTATTTCCAGTGGTACAGGTGAATATGATAAAATATATTTATAACTCTGAAATGTAATACTTTTGGAGGCCCCTATATTGTAGAAATTTAACAATTGTGGGCTCCATATTGTGAAATATGGGGATCCAGAATGACAAATATTAAGTGTGTTTTGAAATGCAATGGTGTACACTTAATTGATTTGGCCTAGAGATCTGTTTGTGCTTGGATGTACACGTAATTCTCTTACAGAGCCATCTTATGTATGTCTGCTCAGAAGTAAGTTCCATTGAATTCAATGGTGCTTCCTCCCAAGAAAGTGGGTATATGATTGCAGCCTTAAGGCACCCAATTTATTTCAGTGGAGAGAACTGACCCCATGCTCCATCCCCAATGAATGGACACAATGGGTGTCTGCACAGATTTGCTTTTTCTACTGAAATCAATGAAGAGGTCACTGCAGTCAGAGGAACTCCCAATGCTTGTAATAAATTGCTTCCCTTCCAACTATCCAGGGCCCTTTCAGGCTGCTGCCAGTGGGGTGAGAGGAGTGATGGAGGTGATTTTTGCCTCTCCGTCTTCCTTTTACAAAATTTTCTTCTACACAAGCCTTTGGGCCCATCTAGAGAAGGCACAGTGCCAGGGGCCAGAGAGGCCATAGGATTTCTTGCATCCCGGCCTCTCCTCTCCCCTCCCTGCGGCCTTTTCCCTCCCTCCGAGGCCGCATTTGCAACCTAGGGAAGCAGCTGGCATAGTTCTTTTTGTGGCAGCTGTGGAGGTCAGGGGAGGGGGATCGGAATTCAGAGTCCCCCTCCTGAGATCGTAGCAGTGTTTACGGCCTCAGGAGGGGGGCTCCAAACAATCCTATGTTCCCTGGAAGGCTCTACCAGGGACCTCATTGCTCCCATTTAGGGACCTGGCTGAAGCTTATTTTCTCAATGAGCACACTCTATAAGCTAGATCAGCCTCTTCCTGTTTAATGGTATTAGTATTATTTAATAGATAACGGATGATTATTATTAATCATAATTGCTATCATGTATGTATAATGCAACACTATCTGCAGTTGAAAAACAACAAACATGCAATTTAGGATAAATAATACAGTGTCTTTGCATTGTCCCACTACATGCAACCTATGTGACCCAAGCATAGAAATAATGGTCTGGATCAGAATTTGCCTGCCACAGATGGAAGGACTCCATCCATCCAACTGGTGGAATAGGGGAGGAGGTGATTCTAACTAATTCACTCTTCCCACTGCAGCTCCCTATGCCCTCCAAAAATCTGCTCTGGAGGGTTGGGGGACCTTTTGGAACAGCATGGGAGATGTCACTGAGGGCTACAGGGAGAGAGGGAAATTGTCAAAATTGCCTCCCTCCTTTCCCACCAGCCAGAGCATCCTGAGAGGTACACCACTCAGGGAGTGCTCCCACTGGAAAGCACAAACACAGGATCCAACCCACTGAATTCTGTCAACTTCAGAAATCACAAAACCTAGATATGCTGTAGTTGCAGGATTGACCACAAAACCCCCCACACATGGATGCATTGTGACATAACTGGAATCTCGAAATTAACTGAAACGGGTGACCGGCCAGATGGGCGATTAATAAATATAATAAATAAATAAATAAAATAAATAATAACAAATTACAATTGTGGCTATGGCTTACATTGACTACAGCCTTAA
Organism: Shinisaurus crocodilurus; assembly: GCA_021292165.1. Taxonomy (NCBI): domain Eukaryota; kingdom Metazoa; phylum Chordata; class Lepidosauria; order Squamata; family Shinisauridae; genus Shinisaurus; species Shinisaurus crocodilurus. Next base: position 76,736,781 of record CM037876.1, on the reverse strand, counting down.
CCATGATTAATGGTACTCAAGGGTTCCTGTTAACCAGGATTTGAAACCAGAGTTTGAAGCTGGTTTCAAAATCCTAGTTAGATAACCATGGTTAAGACTAGTGTGAGAAGAAAAGGGGGGAAAGGGGGAGTTTTTTGTCAGAGAGGGAGGGGGATGGTAAGAGGAGACATGCGGTCCCAAAGCCTGTCTCTGATCCCTTAATTATGGTTAAAGGCTGTGTCACAACATGTCTCTACTAGTCTTGTGAGGCATGTGATGGGAGTACAAAAGGGATACTTGGCTGGTCAACTCTCTTAGAACAGGTACCAAACAAAGATTAATTCACAGACCTTTCAAGAAATTAATGCATTTCATCTTTGCTTGGTGTGTATGCATTTCTCTGTGCAAGATAGTCTTTCCTCCTCCCACTCACCCCAGAATAAAACCTTTAGCTGGAAAAATCATGTTAAGTTTGACATTTTATAGGAATGAAGAATAATTTCAGTTAGTAGGCAGCTTCTCAGTAGGCTTATTTCATGTCAGAACATTTCAAACATTTATTTCCCCTACAAATGTATAAAGTGCATCTAATTCAACCAGTTGTAATATTTGTTCAGACTAGAGTCAAGTAATTTCACAATACATAACAAGTGAAGATTTTCAGCCCCAAATAAATCTAATTTGCCAAATGCTTATGCTACCCTGAATTTTTATTAGCTCTGTATCCAGTAAACTTTGGAAGAAAAGAGAAGAAGGCTGTAAATGAACTACAGAACATTAAATGCCTTAATTAACAATAAAGCCAATTCACATACCACACCGATAAGTCTACCAAACCCACACAAATCTCATAAAGAGACAGATGCTATCGGTTGCACAAACAGTAGGAAACCCCCCCCCAAAGGTAGGGGCAGCATCTATATTGCAAGATCATTCAGTATTAAGGAATATATATGTAAGCACAATTCTATCACCATGTTTTAGAAAAATCATAAGACTAGAAGGCAACTTAAGAAAACTGCTTGAGAAAATTTCTTCAGTCCTAGGAAATCCCCATCGAATAATTATATATACAACAGATAGGTAGTTTTATCCATCCTTAACTATTGGTTCCTTAACCAGGGTTCAATCCTCCCTTTCCCCAGAGCTTTGGTCCTGATCTAATTCACTTTGCTCTGTCAGTTTCTTTAAAAACAGTGGTATAGATGGTCTCAGTACTACCTCCGTCTCTTCCAAGAAGCTGATGTACGCTGTCACATCTTAAAATTATTTCCCCCCATTTTAGTAGATATTAAAACAAAGAAACAAACAGCACTACCCATCCAGTCCGCACCATTTTAGTGGCTCTGATTATTCATTGTGCCTTATATTCACTAAACAATTTTTTCTACAAAAACTATTTTTGTTTACGTTATTAAGATCACATGATAGCATTTAAATTATAACAAATTTTAGTGCACGTTTTAAAACTGTTTAAAAAAAGATTGAAACAATACATTTATAAAATGGATTGCTCATGTGAATTAACAGTTCCCTGCCTAAATGACTATGTCATGTCCGCTAGTGTGGATGGAACAAAGTGGGATATATTCACATATGAAGTGCTACACCCCAAAGTGTGGAAAGTCAATTCCAATTCCACATGTAGCTTACAGCAAAAGAGCAATGAATGAATAGTGGAACACATCACAAGTCTGGAAGCACTCTGAGTTCATTAGAACTTACTTCCTAGTATCAGTTTATTAATGTAACAGCCATAGGCCATTCGCTTATAAAATATATACAAAATATATAAAACCTTATAAAAGTACAACATAAGAGAAATAATCATATAAGAGCATCCCATAACAGTCAACTGAGATCCCAGTAATAAATAAATCTTACTTTAAAATGTTTTTAAGTAAAACAGGTATGGCAGGTATGTTTGGCAGGTATGTTTGGGTTTCCAGAATCCTGGCTTACCATTCCATCTGAACACAGTCACTGTGTTCTATCACTACATACTGTGTTGCTACTTGTAGTTTGTCTCTTGACTCTGTGTTTATTAATGTTTTTAAGCTTAAAAATGTTTTTTCATTGTTTAACTGAACGTGTTTTACTATGTTATTGTATTTTATGGCTTTAAGTTTTGCTTTGTGCACTGCCAGAGAGTTCTGGCTGATGGACAGTATAGAAATGTAATACCGTATTTTTCGCTCCATAAGACGCACCGGACCATAAGACGCACTTACTGTATGGTACAAAAAATTAAAATAAAAAAAAAAATCAGCTGAGAGGCGGGGGCTTCCCCCGCCCCACCCAGGAGTCCTCCGCTCTTCCGGACCAGCAGAGGAAAGTTAAAAAAAAAAAAAAAAAATAATTTTTTTTTTTTTTACTATATTCACTCCATAGGACGCACAGACATTTCCACCTAGTTTTTTTGGGGGGGTAAAGTGCGTCTTATGGAGCGAAAAATACGGTAAATAAATAATAAAAATGAAAACGATTCAATTATTTAGCCATTTGTGTTTTGCTGTGTATTTATACATTACGTTATATCCTGTTAAGCAATTGGTATTTTTCAGATTTGTTTATTCCATTTCTGTATTTTGTATTTATATATTTGTATTTTGAAAGTTGTGCTTCAGTATTATATCACCACTCATTTCTATTCCTGCATAAACCTTTTATAGCTTATCCTCATTGTCAGTCCAGGTTCCTGTGCCTTGTGCATTATCTGTATTCTGTGTTTTAGGGAGCCCTCTCCTTTTGCCCCCTTTTTTTCTTTACACCGAGTCAGACCATGGTCCTTCTATTTCAGTATTGTATATACTGACTGATGGTGGTTCTCTAGGACAGCGGTCCCCAACCTTTTTGGGACCAGGGACTGGGTCCCGTGGAATAAATTTTTCCACGGACCGAGGGGGGGTGTCGTCCACTGCTTACCTATTGTGCGGCCCGGGCGGCAGCGCCACAGAACCGTCGTGTCACTTCCGGCTTTACTAAAATGCTCATCGGAGGCAAGCAGAGGGATGAGCGGCGGGGTGCTTGCCAGAGCTTGCGAGCACCCCGAGAGCCAGGACGGGCTGCTTGTGGCGCGTCCCGGCGGGCAGCTTGCGATGCGTCCCAGCGGGCGGCTTGCGACGCGTCCCGGCGGGCGGCACGCACCACGCCTGGCCGCCGCACTGCACGCCAAGCACCCCGTCATGGCTCTTGGGGTGCTCGCGAGCTCTGGCGAGCACCCCCGCCGCCGCCGCTCGTCCCTCTGCTCGCCTCCCTGACGAGCATTTTTGTAAAACTGGGCGCTGCGGCGGCCGGGCGCCGCGTGGCCCATTTCTGATAGAGGCCACAGACCGGGACTGGTCCGTGGCCCGGGGACCCCTGCTCTAGGGTATCAGAAAGGAGTCTCCTTTCCTAGCCATACCTGGAGATGGCCTAGGGATTGAACCCAAGGCCTCCTGCATGAAATGTATGTGTTCTTCCACTGAGCTGTGCCCCCTTTGGGCCTTCCATATGGCAGGTATGTTTGGGTTTCCAGAATCCTGGCTTACCATTCTATCTGAACACAGCCACTGTGTCTATCACTACATACTGTGTTGCTACTTGTAGTTTGTCTCTTGACTTAGAAGGGCAACTCTGTGTTTACTAATGCTAAATTTTGTTTCTAGGGGCTATGCTTACTCAGTTTGAGTCTTTTTCCCATGAGGGCTAATGCTGTGAACAACAAACAAAACACACACACATACACAGCAGGTCAGCCAGCATATACATTTAAAATCAGCACCTACAGAGGCAGACTCAAGAAGGCAACTGGTTTGTAATTGCATGTCTTTTTTGTTATAGTTTTCAGTGACCAGAGTTATGGATCAGAAAGATGTGTGCATCTCCCATTGGCACAAAGAGTTGGGAAAGAAAGTGTTATTACCTGCATGATGTTAAAACCCTTCAAATCTGGGATTAATTTTTCCCCATCACTGAATCCATTATTCTGTACAACATTGTTCCTTGAAAAGATTTTAGCCTTAAGCGTATTTCTTAAAAGCTTAAAAATGTTTTTTCATTGTTTAACTGAGTGCAAACCCAATTTTTCCAGGCTTTCTACACTAACATTCCCCCCACCCTAATTTGACCTATTAATAAATTGACTAAAGAACACTGCACTGGAAACATACTTGGTTTAGGTTATCAACTAACTCAGAGTTGGTGGCTGTAGTTTTTGTAAACACTGCATATTACTCTTTATGACCTTTGAGATCTTTTCCTACGCTTTGATTCTGTATAGTTCAGTCTGATGTGGATATAGTTATTCAAGTGTTAAGCCATGTCAGGGGAGTGCATTTATATTAATGTGCTCCTGTATAACCTGTTCAGATGTTTACTTGACTTGAACACCATACTAGTGTCTAATGCTGAAGAATTTGTTGGTTGGAATTTTAAAAAAATATGTATTTTAACATTTTCTTGTTCTTAAAGAAGGATCCTTGGAGGATTGTGCTGAGGGCAAAGATTTTCATGCGGGCAAACAGACTATGAAAGTTGGTTGCATAGTACCTCAGCAACCACATTCTGTCACTAGGGGGAAGTGCATATATGAAATCCTCTCCCACTGAGCCATGGGCATGTTAAAGTGTATACTTGGAGCAGGTAATGGTATGGCAATAGAAGGCTTGGTCATACCTTCCAGCAGGGAAACCAGCTTCATACTATGAGTCCGTAGTGGTCTGACTGGAGCCAAGCTGCTATGAGACGGGAGGCCGTGTGTGGGAAATGGTTTTGCTGGAGGGAGGCATCCCACAATTACAGAGTCCTGTAGACCTTATCAAGGCTCTGAAACTTGATAAGGCGTAGGGTGCTTCTCTTCAGTAAGACCTCCCATGTCCTCTCTCCCTGCTTCAGTTTGCCTCCAGCCAGGCTACTGCACACTCCAAGAAGGAAAAAAACAGGCCAAGTGTTTCTCAGGAAGCTGGTTTGTGTTCTGGAAGGTGTGGATAAGTCTGCCACTGCTCCAGCTATGCACCTGGCAGTTATGCACTGCCTTGCTATTAGGGGCTCTGTAGTATGCCGTTAGCTGTTTCTTGTAAAAGATATACAGTCAATGCCTTGGATTGAGAGCATAATTCGTTCCGGAAACGTGCTTGTAATCCAAAACACTCTTATATCAAAACGAAATCCCCCCCAAAAAAATTTGTACAGAGATTTTTAATTTAAGCCGTACTGCAGTACTTGTATTGCAAGACGTCGCTTGTATATCAAGTCAAAAAATTATAAATAAATATTTAAAAAGTTGCTTGTCTTGCAAAACGCTCTCAAACCAAGTTACTTGCAATCCAAGGTATTACTGTACAGAGAAAAGGGCTGGGAACACCATCTGCATAGTTGCCTCTTAGGTCCAAGAAGCCTTACACAGTCAACCTAATCAGCTTTTTATTATCCTTCATGTCTCGTTAATCAGAATAGTAAGTCTCAGTCCTGCAGGATCCCAGCATAAAATCTCCACCAAGGGTTGCAAGTGTACACTGAAACACACCTGAGCTTTTTGGGCCACACAGATGGTCTGAATTGTGCGTTTTGTTATTTAGAATATGACTTAGGGCACAATCATATGGCCTCCCGACATTGTCAGGGGGGACCATAGGATTATTCAGAGTCCCAGCTCCAAGGTCCTCTGACTGCAGAGCTGGGACTTTGAATGATGAGCCCCCACCCCAACCCCCTTGCAGTCGGCACAGAAAGAACCACTCTGACTACCCCTCTGAGGATGGAAATTGGCCTCAGAGAGGGCTAAAAGGGCATGCCAGGGGGCGGGGAGGAGGCTAGGGCCGACGGGTTACACCATATACGAACAGTGCCCCAGCCTCCTTCCCCCCCCTCCGCGGTGCTTCATCTAGGTGGCTAGATGAAATACAGGGTGCGAGGCGCGGGGCAGCGGAGATTGCCACCACCATACCTCATGCCCTGCATGCATGTAAGCCTCTGTGTTTGGACACTTAGGTGTATTGAGAGTGGAGGACATTGGATCACACCCTCCCTCTTCTGTTCTGAAAGAAAACAGTCTCTGATAAACTACTGAAAAATCTCAGAAAAGTGAAACAAAAACTTAAGAGGTATTTTTCTGAGAGAAAAATAATGTAAGAAACTTGATAATTTTATTTTGTTTAAAGTAATCATCTTTTTGTGACAAAATTAGTTAGAAAATATGCTGAATATACTCATACCACGTTTCACATATTAGTAACATGTGCCCATAACAATTACAGAAGCAGATCCTTAAGAACGTTGTCCAACAGCTGGAACACACACACACACACACGCACACACACAGTAATTAAAAATTGTCCACAGTAAATCAAGAACAAAAAAGAGAGACAGATTTTATATGTACTCATTTCTCATATGCTGCTTAAAGACTGCCTGTCATGTTTGACAGGCCCGATATATGATCCGTCTTCTCCCATCTACCTTCACATACTTAGAATGACATTTTCTATTTTATGTCTCTCTCCTTGACAAGGGAAAAAATGGAATTGTATTCCTCCCCTTTCAATATACTAGAGCTGTAAAAATCTTAAACTCCCAACTGCTTAGGGCACAATAAATAAATAAATTACAGCCACAAAGATGAGCATATGATAACAAAAACTATGAAGATGAACAGTCGCTCCTTACTGCTTGCCAAAATAAACGAAATGGAGATGCGGACTTGTCAATTTTATTATTCTCTGGAGTCAGGTAGGATTCTGTCAGAGGGAGAAAGTGAGGACATTTAGGACAAATTAAGGGCACAATCCTATCAGTTGCACCCTCATTATATGGAAGGCTCCGAACTCGGAAGCTTCTGTGTATTCAATGCCCTGCCAGGCGGGAAGAGCAACAGAGGTGATTTTTACCACTCTATGCTCCTGTTATGTTGTTTTTGCTGTAGACAGGCCTCTGAGCCTGTCTAAAGGAGGGGCAGGCGCTGGAGAGGCCATAGGAAACATAGTATCCTGGCCAATTCTCTCCCTGCCCACTGGAATGCACCCTTACAGATCTCTCTGAGGTCCTCCAAGGCCACATTTGCAACCTTGGAAAGTACCCAGAGTGGTTCTTTCTGTGATGGCTCCAAGAGAGTGGAGGCAGGATCAGATTCTAGAGTCTTCCTTCCAAGGTCATAGCAGTGTCTACAACCTCGGAGTGTGGACTCTGAAAAATCCTATGGCCTGGGACACTCTCCTGGGACCACAGAATTGCTCTCTAAATTACCTAAATTTATAATATCATCAATTCAATGCTCAAGTTTTAGTATAATATTCGATTTATTTATAAGATTTTCACAGCAGTTGCTAACCTTCATTTAATGAAATAAAGCAATGTATGAGATGCCTGTAAACATTATTGGAAACACTTCATTATGACAGTATTTTTTGCCATGTACAATGGACATTATGAACACAAAGCCAGTTCCTTGCAAAATCTGAGGAATTAACCATAAATTCAGTATGGTTGCTCCTTTTACTCTACAACAGGGGTCTTCAAACTAAGGCCCGCGGGCCACATCCGGCCCACCTTACCTTTTTATCTGGCCCGGCGGCCGATCGGCGGAAGCAGACTTTTTTTTAACTCTTTCGCTTCAAGCGCCGATTCTTTTAATTCTTTTCCATAATATGGAAAAATTAGTGGTGGTGTTTTACCTCTTATGTATGAGCTGATGTAGCTAAGTCAGATTTCTAATGTTTCAAAAATGCTACTTTGGATTGAAGCAGAGTATGCTCATTTGTGTGATGGCAAAAACAGAAGTATATTCGTGTTAGGCATGAAACAATTGTGCAACTATATATGTAAATACCACCAGGCCTGCCAGGAGTATTCATTAATATTCCCTCTTCTTCCCTCCCCATTCCTTTTTCCTTGTGTGTCATGTCTTTTTAGATTGCAAGCCTGCGGGCAGGGACTGTCTTGTTAATTGCTGTAAAGCGCCCAGAGAGCTTCGGCTATTGGGCGGTATAAAAATGAAATAAATTAATTAATTAATTAATTAACTTTCCATTTAAGGAAAAAAAAATCACCCCTATCAAGTAAAAAAAAAGGACCTGGGTCCTTTTTTTTTACTTGATCCATTTGTTCATATTTTTTTCAAACTATAGTCCGGCCCCCCAACAGTCTGAGGGACAATGAACTGGCCCCCTGTTTAAAAAGTTTGAGGAGCCCTGCTCTACAAAGATGTCACGAAATAACTGTCTGACATTTTGGCACTGTTATGTGCGACATGGAGACAGAGTATGCATGCAGTCACACAGTTATATGCACTCCCCTCTGTGAGAAACTTGGCTAATCTTGCTATATCAGCTAGAAGAGCTATTTTTACTATAACAGGTAGCCTATTAGGCACTGCTGGGACACTGCCCATGGGCAGCTGTTGGAGAAGTATTTTTAAGAATACGATTTTTACAAAGCATTGAGCTGCAGGGGTTTAGGAGGTAGAGAGATCTAAAGCACTGATTGCACAGCAGTGTTATCCTTCAGGCAGGGCTGTGCTAATATGCCAGAGTTGCAACAGCATCAAGCCACAGAGTAAGACACACAGACAAGTGGGCTCTTCCTATTTTCACAGATACTTGATTTAAAAAGCCATTGTGATTTTTGTTGTTGTTCAAAGTGATTGTGCATATTGAGCACTTCTGTGCAAAGAGAGAATAGATTTGATTTGGAATGGGACACTTTAGCACTATACTAGAAATTCAGAAGCAGATAGTGTTGGATCCAAAGAACTGTGAATGGAAAGCAAATAGTGGTGTTCTACAAATACCTGCGCAAGTGCTAGCAAAAATGTTCACACAATGCTATAATAGGTAGAATCTATAGCAGTGACCATCACTATTTTTCATGCAGGAGCCACTTTGGCTCTAAGCACCACCTCCAAGGTCATGTGGGGGCCTTTCCCAGGGGGCCTCTCCTCTCCCCTGCTCCAGTCAAGTTGCAAAACTGTGCACAGGATTTGGCTAGGGGCCTTTTCAGGTCTCTCCTCCCTATCCCCTCCATGTCATCTAAGGAAGAGCTCATCAGTCACCAAATCACCAGGCAGGCAAATTCTGACAGGCTTATCTAGTCCTAGGACTGGGATGGATATTTTTCTCGTCACTGAGAGAGTGCTCTACCTAGTGCTGCGAAATCTCCCGGCAAAGGTCCACATTGCTTTCTCTCTCACCTATACATTCAATTTTCTCTCCACCTCTAGCATCTGCACAGTGCACTAGCGCAGCTAGCCTATCATGTAGCTGTTTGCTTCTTGGGCTCCTCCCTACCAGAGCTAATTTATTTATTTAATACATTTCTATACCACCTTTCTGCTAAGGCACCTAGCCGTTTACAATGTTTAAATACTCAAACAAAATTTTTTTACCCCTCCCCAAACCAAACAAACACCAGTTCTCTCGGGCCAACTGAAGGTTTCTTCTGGAGCTTATGGTACATTCTCCCTGGCCTGGGCTTTTCTTCTGCCTGTGATGGTCCTGGCTAATTGACTTGATAGCTCTTGCATTCCCCCCCCCCACACACACACAGCCACCTTAGCCTCCTCCCCTAGCCCAGATCACAGCAACTGGCCCACTGCTAAAGCAAACAACAAGGCAAACATAGGGAACCTCTGCTGAGATTAAGCAGCTACTGTGCAATTGAGGTGATTGGGAGCCACCAGATGCCCTTGGGCCTTGCAGTGAAGAACACTGATCTATAGCAATTCCAATGCTTCCTTCAAGCAATCTCTTGCATAAACATGCTAAAAGTCTTAGGATTTAGTTTCATTTTTCTGTTAAAACACTTGTGTTTGAGGTGTAAAACAAAGCTTCCATGAGTAGAATATAGATTCTGCATCCAGGTAGAGCCAAAAAGAAAGCATTTCTCCATGAAGTACTGTTCCTTCAACAGAAAGCACCTGATCTGTATAAGTCTGCCTGGTGCGCTACAGGAAGAGAACAAATGGGACTGCCTGAGGAATGGAGTCATTGCTGGCTTGGTTTGGAAGATTCTTCTTGACATAGGGTTGGATCCAATGTTAGTCTAACTTAAGTCCTATTCATTTAAATAGGTCTACTCTAAATAGGACTAACATTGAATACAACCCATATCTGCCTCCTACTGACTGAGTAAGGTTGCCTCTCTCATTTACTTTTTCTGTCTCTCTCAAAGACAAGCTACTCTTCTTTGATGGAATTGAGAGAGAGCGAGAGAGGACCTTTGAAAAGGAGTTGTACAGCTCAAAACGCATTCAGCGAACTTGAAAACAGAACTGGTTGTCTATAGCAGCTTATAGTTTCCTCTTCTTTGTATTGCAGATGGTGTCAAAAACTGCTCAGAACCTTACTGATAAAATCTCCCCAAAGGAAAGAGGAAGAAATATCAGTATCCAGTGCTCAATGATCCTACTGCTGCTTGCTACCGAGGTGTGCAACTTGACACAACTCCACGGGTTTAACTCAAAAGCCAGATGGTTCAAGGTAGAGTGAGGTTTCCTAAACTTCTAAACTGCAATTTCCCATGAGCAGTATCAGCAATGGGTCTGAGCTGAAGCTCAGCACATGAGAATGAACAGTCACTTGGCCATTCAAGTCTTAGCTATTAAAGAGACCAGTAGAACCATAAGTTACATGTGATGGTTATCTTAACTTATAAAAGGACTATACGTAAATGAGGTGGACCATAACATAGAAATCAGGTTTGATCGGGTCCTTAAGGCACTCTGGAAAGAGGGCAGGGCTCTCATATATCATTGCTCCAGCCCTTACACATTTTCTAGCAGCTATGCTGTCAGATTAAAGAAATCCTTCTGCAACAGCCACAAAAGCCCCTGGAGGTTCATAGCTGTCTTGGGGAAAGGCAGCCTTGCTCCTGAATGGACTGTACTGCCCCAATCCTGAACAAACTCACCACTGTTTTTTCCTACTTTGGCAGTTTTTGGGAGGGATTGCCAACCTATTGCTCGCTGAGATCGGGCAATTATGCAGGATACTGGAAAGTCTTCAAACATTAAAAAGTTTTAGGTTGGAAGGAAGGATAACTGTTACATCTTGTTTCTTCCCAAAACTTTCTCATGTAATTTCTATATGCAAATGAAAGGAATATTTCATTTTATTCCAGGATTATTTGGCACTCCTGCTTAAATATTGAAGTATAAAAGGCTAATTACAATAAGATAACTATACACCTGTGACATTGCAAGTACTTCTATTCAGACATGCTTCAGTAAGCTACGATTATCTTTTGATGACTACATTTCATATGCTTTTTTATATCTGTACTACAGATATCGATTTTGAAGAGGAAGTAGCTTCATTACTAGAGCATGGCAGAGTCATGCTGATTATGATGCTAATAAGTGGTTCTCATAATTAACCACAAACCACATGGAATCTCTTTAAAGATGTTCACAGGTAATGTGAAAGCACTTTCAAGTGGAAAAATATTATTAATTGGAAAAATTAATAGATTGTTGCTTTCATTTAAGAAAAGCAAACTTAATTTTACAACAAGTTACTTTAGAGTACATTATTTAGTCGTTTTATAGCTGAAAAAAATCACCCATTTTACTTGCCTGAAAGCAACTTCAAGAATGGGAGCTTAGATCTCATTTCCCAGGACAGCAGAGACATTTCTCTGAAGTCTTTATTTAAACTATGCAGCAATGTTTTATTATCTGGGCAAAGATGCCTATTGTGAGGTTTATTGAGTGAGGCTACAAAACAGCAGCAAGTAAAAAAAAGGGGGGGGGGGAGCAGAATAGCAAAGATAAGAGTTATCACAAGCCTCAGCCAAAACTTTATGCAGTTTAGATGAAAATTTTAATCACTCATTTAAATTATTGTGTCTTGCTGCTTCTTCACCCACACTATCCTGTGATTCAATCAACTTCAATCATGGAAAAAATACAACACAACCACTGTTTATATAACACAGACTCTACCCCCCCTTCACACTCTCTCAACCAATCATGTCACATATGTAAATACACCATTCTTCCTGCCCATCTTTTCTCATTCACCTTGATACAGCAGGAATACATATTTATACCTAATACACAAACACATAAAACTCACCACCTATACACTTTAAATTTAAACCCAAATAACATAACATCACAGCAGCCCCCTTGTTTACACGTCTTCAGGAAGGCTCTGAAGACCCACCTGTTTTCACTGGCTTTTCCATAATCTGCAGGATGCAAGTTTTATTGGTATAATTTGTTTTTATACTTTTTATAGTATTTTATTGTATGTTTATTGCCTAATTGTATATTTTTGTATAGTTTTTATTCTGTACGCTGCCTTGAGGGAGTTTTACCTTTAAAGGCAACCTAAAATAATTTTAAATAATAAAATAAAAATAAAATTCTGAGCTGTTTTTGAAGGACCACAACCACCCATTTGTTAATCTCTACAGAAACATATCTAAATAAATGTCAAGATGTAAGGAACAAACCACGTAAACATGACTGCAGCATTTGACATAAAGGATCACTGTCAAATAGTTCTCAATCCTACTTATCTGCTGGGACAACAGAGCACGACTCATTTTGTGCAGTGTCTCAAATAGATCCACCTTCACCAAAAGCTTCTAATCAAACATTGAAATTCTTCCATGTGTCAGAATGGAAGAAAAAGGCATTTCTCTCAGCTGCAGTTCTTCAAGTAGTGTACTGTTCTACTCATGAGAACCAGCATTGTACACTGCTTACTAGTAACAGGGAGACTCAGCTGGATGATTTTTGGCCAGTTTCTTGCTTTCTCTCTGATTAACCTACCTCATTTGTTATGAGGATAAAATAGGGAGACTGAAGAAAGAAACCACTTAAATTCTTTGGAGGAAGGTGGGGAATAACGTGAGAGATTTATTTATTTATTATATTTATACCCCACCTTTTTTCCTGCAAGGAACCCAAGGCGGCTTACATAATAATCCTCCTCCTCTCCATTTTATCCTCACAACAACCCTGTGAGGTAGGTTAGGCTGAGAGTCAGTGACTGGCCCAAAGTCACCCAGTGAGTTTCATGGCCGAGCAGAAATCTGGGATATGTACAGTGATGCTGTACATACTAGGTTGGTTAGATGCAAAAGGGGACAGGCTCCTGCACCTTTAATAGTTGTGAGGAAGAAGACATTTCAAGTAGGTGCAGCTTGCATGATGCTCTTGCATTCTCCTGCCCTACATTACACCAAGCTTAATCCCTCAAACTGAGTCATAAAGACTGAGCAGACGTCAAAATGAATGGGATCCCAAAATCAATGGGATCTGTGAAACTCTGATTTTAATAACCCTTAAATGCATTAATGTGGGACCAAATTCTTTTCACCCCTTCAAAGTAATGCTGGCACATCTAAGTTGTGTATTTTACTCTGACCAAGAAAAGGAAGCAAGAGTGCTATATTAGACTAAAGAACAGCTTAGTGTTGCCATTCAAAAATATATAAAAACAACTTTTCACAGAGTATGTCCCTGCAAACAAGCAAACCAGGAAGAGTAATTTATTTCTTTTATTTATGCATTTAAAGTGGTTTTCTTAGGCTGCCTTTAAGGGTAGAACCATAAAAGAATATTGATTTCCTAAAGCTTATATTTTAATGATATGTAGGAGAATTCATTCAAATACATTGTTGTTTTAATGTGTAGTTCCATTTTAATGGGGGAAACTGCAGCTATTTTAGTTGGGAATCTTGTACAGATGGCATTATTGTATCAAAATAATGAATATGCATAGCATTCAAAGGCTAAAATGTAAACTAGTTGAATTGGAAAGATTTTCATTTCAGAAAACACTGTCATTTATTCTTGCTCGAAGAAGTTCTGTCTGTTAAATCTAATGATATGATTCTTCATAGTTATATCTGCAAGCCACTGGGTGCTACAGACTTTAAAAGACAGATACACTTCTGAAATCTGTGAAACCCAGCTCACTCCTTAGAACCAGTACCTTTTCAAGACCTACTTCATGGGGGGCCAGGGGGACTGGGACTGGTTCCTGAACATTCCTGACTTCATCTCACTTGCTCTTCCATTGACGTATCTCCTGTCTTGACATTCCCCCTTAATCCCCTCTACAGCTTGTCATCCATACCAGTTCATTGGGCACCTGATACGCTTCACAATGTGCATATCAGCATTGCTCACAGATCTCTCTTGCTGAATTTGGATGACAATTTGCAGTTTCAAACAGATTTTTAAATTGAGGCTTGCAGGAGAACAAGAACCAGGTTATAACAGCTGTGTGACATGAGGTATATCTACACGTTAAGGCTGATGCACATTTTAAAGGATTGTATTACTTACAATTTTATTAGACAACAGCAAGTATTATTTTAACTAGTTGCTATATTTCTATTTATTATTTGTTATAATAGTACAAAGATGACTGCTCCTCTGTAAAATGTCTATACTTTTTCCTGCATTACAAACTTTCTTGTACATTATGAGTAGGCAATTTGCGGTCCCTCCAGATGTTCTGGCCTACAACTTCCACCAGTTCTAGCCAGCATGCTGAAAGATGATGGGTGTTGTAGGCCAAAACACCTGGAAGGCCATGAGATGTCCACCCCTGCTGTAGATTTACAGAGCAATCCTAAGTGGGGTGGGGTATGTGTCAGATGAGCTGCCACTTCCAAGGCTCCTTCAGCTCCCTATGGTCAGGGCAGGGAGGGGCTTATTTTCTTTTCCAGGCAGTTTGTCTTTTTTTTAAAAAAAAAATCCCCTCACTGAAGCCCATAGGAGGGAACATACCTGATTCAGGGACGTGACAGGGTAACAAGGGGCCTTCGGATCTGATGGATCCATGGCCACCCCTGCTTTGGCCTGTATCAGGAAAGATCTCTATAGGCATACTGGGGAGCTTCAGAACAGATGCTCTCCGCACTGACCGAGGGCCACTTCCACATCCTAATGCCCCTCAACTGGCCTCCAGTGGGGTTTAAGATTGCCCTGCCTCTAAACTTTTGACAATCCCAGGATCAGTATCCTAAAATATTATAAAATAACCTTATAAGTAACCTGATAAAAAGCTTAAAATAGTCTTATCTCATTTTCTAACAAATTATTTCCAAAGGTCTTGTACTAAAGGAATGGCACTTGACTGAAAAGTGAATAAATGCTAACAATCATCTTCAAAAGCATAAGAGTAGACATTTGTTTTTTCACATATATTTTTTCTCATTTTTAAAATGTTTGATAGAATGGGATGACTGCTCTTTAAATAGCAGTCCATGGAGGCTCAAGTGTCAGCTGTGAGCCAGGCAGCACTGTATCAACTTCATCTGATGCGGCAGTTGCGCATCCTACCATCCTAATCATCTGCTCCCATCAGTGGTTCATGCCTTAAGTCTCCTCTCACCTAGACTACTGTAATGCGCTCTATGTGGGGTTACCCTGGAAGACGGTTTGGAAGTTGCAGCTGGTACAGAATGCAGCGGCTCGCCTGGTTAAAGGTTGCCGCCAGCGTGATCACATCACTCCAGTGCTCAAAGAGTTGCACTGGCTACCAGTTGTTTGCCGAGCCGAATTCAAGGTGTTAGCATTGACCTTTAAAACCTTGTATGGCTCCGGTCCAGTTTATCTCAAGGAGCGCCTCCAGCAACATCAAGTAGGCCACTCAACAAGATCTGCCACAGACAGCCTTCTCCCTGTCCCATCAGCCAGAGAAACCAGGCTGGTGGGGACTAGGAGGAGGGCCTTTTCTGTGCCAGCCCCCAATTTATGGAACTCTCTCTCCAGTGACCTCCGCCATGCCCCTTCCTTGATTAGCTTCCGCCATGCATTAAAAACATGGATTTTCAGGCGGGAATATGGGGTGGGTTAGCAAGGATGATTGGGTGGATCAGCAACGCCTTTGGGGAAGGGAAGGAGCCTGGACTGACCCAGACAAGGCCTCCCACTTAAGCCCTTTCGGATTTCATGTCAACAGGAGTCTTATGCACAATAACACAGTTTTGTACTGTTTAATTGTGTTTTACACTGTTTTTTCTTGTATTTTATTGGGCTGTAAATCACTCAGAATGGCCAGATGACTGGCCAGATGGGCGATTCAAAAATATAATAAAATAAATAAATAAAATGTATATATAATTTACTACAAAAAGCTTTTTAAAATCTTCAATATATTTTACGAATAACTGAATTTGAAAGGAATAAATACTTACAATGCATTAGGTAAACATTATATAGCTACAGTGGTTCTGAGGCTATATATTGCTGCCCCATCTTAGTAGTCCAGCAGACAGTAATTAAGTTTGTATCTGCCACTGATAAAGGTTTCAGAACACATTTGAAATGACTGGGGGAGGATAAGACTGTTGAGTTTATATGCAGTGCTGTTTTAAAAGAAATTGCTGTCACAGATGTGAAAGTTCTTGCTCCTACAACAGACTAGACTTATAGCACAGAATTTATCTATAAAAGCAAGCCTGCATTTCATGGCCACATTATCTTTTGGTAGCAAGAAAAGCTAAATGTGCTCAATCTTTGATTTTATGGCATTTTAAATATTGTTGTTCCAGCAGGTCTGACAGTGCTATGGTGGAGCTGTCGTTTCCACTATAAATTGTGTTTTTCTAACACTCATATTTTAGCAGTTAATACATATCGGGTGGAAATTCTGTAAACTACCATCAGCTTTCATTCAGATATTGCTCCAAAAAGTTTTAAAAGTACAGGCCTTTGTTCCATAGGCTTGAGTGCTTCTGACATTAAGATGTTATAGTATCATGGATTAAAAATCTGGATTCCCACCCCCCAGCAACCCAGAGTTCCAGGATTTGATGTCATGGAGAATAAATGAGGAAAGCCCATTGTTTAGCAAAGCAGAAAAGGGTGGGAGCCAGCACACTCGCTTGCTGCTGCATGCTCCCAAACGACCCATGGTTAACAAACTGTGGGTTGTTTAATTGCACAAACTGGGTCTTTCTGTGAATAAGCCTTGGGCTTATGTGCTCTGCCACTCCCCTCCCCTTGTATAGCCACAGGTTTCACAGGCTAAGGTTTGAAGTTGGCCTGTTTCAGTAAACCATAGGTAAAGGCTAATCAGAGTTTGTTTGGGTTTGAACAAAACATTAAAACTGTGGTTAGTTAAAAATGGAAGTGAAAACTTTCAATCTTTTCTTGGCAGCTGTGCCAGAGCAGAGGGTATACAAGGCCACTGAGTCTTTTGTTATAATGGCTGGTCAATGGAATAGGAGCAAAACTTCTGGAAATGCTCATTGATGATGATTTCACTAACTTTGGACAGATTATCTTGCATTATTTGTATACATTTCATAAAGCCTAATTCGATATATAAAAAGGTAAATCCTATGCCTGTTTACTCAGAACTGTGTTCAGTCGGGATTACTAACTGGCAAGTGTGTTTAGAATTATAGTCTGAAGCTGACAATATTAGAAAAGTTCATTAAATGATCTGATTTCACCCACTGCCTTGAATACATTTCCAAGATTCCCAACATTGAGGCACCGATACAATAACTTCTGTTATCTCAAATATATACGTGGCATTTACAACTTACAGGAAAAGGGGTCCTTTACATATACGTATTTAAATACACAGCAAGGAAGGTAATAGTTCTTGCCTTATAAAATCTTAGTCATTCCAGACAGGGTGGAAAAAGGAAAAGTACTACTTACTAACCCAACACTATTATTGCAATATCATATTCTCAAACAAGGGGCAGAGGGAAGGAAGGAAATGGCATTGCGTGAGGAAAATCACTTTATCACTGATGGGGGGTCGCATTTGTTTAAACATAGAAGTTTGCATTCCAACAATGGTAATGAGAAGTATGAAGTTTAGAACTAAACTTTCTTTTAAAGGAATAAAAAAAAAACAAAAAGAACAACTGGAATAAAGGGTCATGAAATGACATGGCAGTGCTCTGATTGCAAGGGGAGGAAGTGCGGAGCTTCGCAGACATTTGACAGTTCCCCCCTCCGCCTCTGAAAGTGACAAAATGCTGAAAAATAAAATAACCATTTAAAAAGTTTAAATAAATTGTACAGGGAGTGAGGGGGGGAAGTGCCACTCAGAAACGTCATGGCAAATTCATGCAAACACATTCCATGCAGCCCTTGAATATGTAATACATGTACATCCACTAGTATGTGGGAAAATGTATGATTACTGTGAAATACTGAGAAGATGCAATTTTCCCACAGTATATTAGAAAATGTTTGGCTTCCCCAAAACAACTAGCAATGGCACATTTATCTTGCAATGCAATAGTCATCAATAAGCCATCAGATTTCAATTACTTTCTTTGGCTCAAAAACAGTAAAAAAAGAAGCTGTACACAGATAGTAAATATTGGTTTTGCTTCTCCCACAAAATGGTTCAAGCCACTTGTTTGGAAATGGCTCAAGCCAGCTGCATTCTGTACTCCCATCATCCTCTGGGTATTTTGCTTGCGACAAACAGCAAAGGCAGAGTGTGGGGAAATATAGAAATTTTAATGGAAAAGCAGGCATTTTTTGAGGAAATCATTTTCTGCATGAAAAATGGGGCTTTCAGGAGCCTGAAAAGTTCACTGAACATCCCGCCCCATAAAAACATATATTTTCCACATCTGTTTGTTGCCCCTCCTGACAGCTAAATCAGTGCCATTCTTTCTTTTTCTTCTCTTAAACAGTACTTAGTACAGTACTTTCCGCATTTGGGGAAATCGCAGGAGTCAGCACACCCAGAGTGCAATGGATGAGCCTCACCCTGGGAAAACCTCCTTCATGATCAAGGTGTCTCCCCTGCCTGATGCTAGCCAATCAAGAGGCTTTCATGAACAATTCAGGAACATGGCTTAAATTGGATGCACATCTGGATATACATATGAAGGCATCCCACCAACAGGGATACATTTTGCCTATCTGGATGCTCTTTCTAGGGATAAATATCTGGATGTGCATCCCACCGAAAACCATGTGGTATACACAGCATTTGCACTCAGATTAACATTTTGGCGAATGGTTCATGATCCAGTAAGTGATATGTGCATAGAAGCCTGTTGACTGTACTGCTGTTTCATTGCCTGCCAGTGCAGTATGGCCCTTGCCAATGAGCCAGTAAGTTCCCTGTTCCCCCACTGAAGGATGGGATATAACAGTTAGTACGGTACCTTCATTTCAGCTCAACCCTAGAAAGCACACTGTTCCAGGCATCTCCCCACCATTACTATGTTCTTTTTAAAATTATACATTATATTTTATTACTATAAAAACACAAACACAACACAATAGATAACGATTAACAAAACTAACAAAACAAAACTAAAATGGACTTCCAATTTTTTCTACAGCAAATATAAGTAACAAAGTTTTCTCTTACTCTATAGTTACAAAATAAAAAGATATCTTTTTTCTATTGTCCCAAATTTTTCTTCTTATTCAGCAAATCCACAAATAAACAAATCATTTTCTTCTAATCTCCGCAAAAAATCTGTTAGAGGTTTCCACTCAGTAATAAACGTAGATGTTGTCTTTTCTCTAATTAGTGACGTAAGTTTGGCCATCTCTGCCAGATCCTGAAACTTGACCAACCACTCTTCTGTTGTAGGCAATGCTTGGCCTTTCCACTTTTGTGCATGAAGTAGACTCGCAGCCGTTATCATATATAAAAATAGATTTCATAGATCATAGAGTTGGAAGGAGCCTACAAGGCTATCAAGTCCCAACCCCCTGCTTAATGCAGGAAACTAGAGGAGGGGGTCTCCCATCCAAGTAATAACCAGGCTTGACCCTGCTTAGCTTTCCACGCTCAGACAAGCTGAGCCAGTGTAAGCCACAGGCCTGGATAAATAAAGTTCCATTACTTCTTTCCAACTGGTTATCCATTATTCCCCAAAGAAAAGCCTCTGGCTTCAGTTGGATGCTAATCTTTAAAACCTTTTGAATTAGTGAATGAATGTGTATCTAATTTTTTTTGGCTTTCTTACATGTCCACCACATATGACAAAAAGTTCCTTCTTGTTGTTTGCATTTCCAACAAATACCACATTACTATATTCTTCTACTCCCTGCCTATAGCAGCTGTTCTGCTTACTAAAGTTGGTTGGAAGTGGGAAGGAGAAGAGGAATGCATCAACTCCTAAATTCCTACTCCTAGGATTTATTAGATCCTTGCAATTCCTATCCTGTACAACAGAACAAACGGTAAAAACCGCCTAAGGGTAACATTTTTTTTGTTGAAAATAAAATAATTTGAAAAGTTAATACAAAATACCACTAACTAGAGAGCAAGAAAAGTGTACAAAGCATGATTTATGGAGTAGCTTATTTACTTTTTTAAAAAATCCAATTATTACAGCCTAGAAATATTGGTGGTGTATTGTGCCCACTGCTTTAAAGCAATTGGTTTAAGTAAATATTGACTAAGGGTGCAATCCTATACATGTTTAGACAGAAAAAAGCATGGCTGGCTGGGGCATGCTGGGAGTTATAGGACTTTTTTCTGTCTAAATATACATAGGATTGCGCCTTAAATCAATATAATCTAACCCATTATTTGTACATTTGATTCATGTTAAGGATTAATGCAACAGTAACAAGTATAATATAAAAACCACTATTATATATTTTTAAATGACTGAACTTAAAAATATACAAACCAACCACCACCCGTAACTTTGGCATAAAGAACTATGGTCACACCACAAAGTAGCTGGCATATGCACAAAAGGGCACTTACAAAATACCTTCAAGTTGTTAATATTCTGTAATTCTACAAAAATGAAGATCTTCCAGACTCCATTTCCTTTATCTCCTTTAAGCTCTGGGATGTGGTTTCCTCAAAAGCAAAATGCTCATTAGGTTACTTGTCTGACACAAGCATATCTTGAACCAATTTAGCAAGCATGAATTATAATTGACTTGGAAATTATTTGCGTTTATGAGCCTCCTCAGATGTGTAGCCAAAGAGACCATTTACAAGTTTTTTTCAGCCAAGTCAGATATACAAATGCAATATCTAGCACTCAGGAAAACTATAGCATGTGAATTTATGCCACCTGCCCCCCCAAATATCTGTTTCCAAAAATTAATACATGAAACACACACACACCAGATGAATTATTGACATTATTCTTCCTTTCAATGTGTAATAATACTAATTTTGATTCAACAACTCTGTTTGTTTCATTATGTCACATAGAATAGGCAGGGCTAATTTAAACAAAATTGGTCCAACACAGGATAGTGGGCTTTAGTTCCATTATTCATGATTTGGAAACATGAACCAACAGCAATATTAATCAAAATGAATGTTTTCTAGTTCAGTCCTTAACACATTGCTTGTACTGATTTCAATGGAAATCCTCTCAAATTTTAGCAGGATAGTCCAACCAATACAGCCTAACTTGTTCTGATTGTGCGAACTGGGTTAATGTAGGTTTGATTCATGCATATTTGCCCAAGCACTTCTGGGAAGCATCAATTTCTTATTCAGGCCAGTAAAACTTAGGAGACCCCTTCTTAGTTCTCTGAAAGGGACTAAGTTAAAAACAACAACTCTGTAACATTATTCTATCTAGTTCGACACGGGGCTGGTCAGTTTTTTCAACATTTGGCTGATCAATGTTTTATTTCTGGTGTACATCAGACACTGGGGTCAATTCTACCATTACTTAGCTGCCACTAGCTTAAGTCCCACTTAACTTCAATATTACTGAAGTGTGCAGGACTCTAGCCAAGTTAATACCAAAAGAACAATTTTGTACACAACCATAGCATGCAAAATAAATAAATAACAGGTAATTCTTTATCCCCGACAAATGCATCATGCAGTACAATTTTCAATGCCTTTGGAAATAAATGCTCCAATTCCCTTGTGAGATCCTCTTAATGCCTAATGATATTTTTTAAAACATTGTTTTTTCCCCTCCTATTTGTTATACTATTGCATGTTTTATCACTAAAGGTGAAAGTCCAGTTCCCTTATTAGAGATGTATCTTTTCTGTCTTTTCCTTTAAAAAAATACACACACACACACACACACACAATCAATAAACAGGAAAATACATCAGACACCAATAATTGTAACATATTTTATTCTATTATGGGTCCTGCACTGAATGAAATATGTTGTCCAATTCATGTTGTGTAATGCATTCCAAGCTATTTCAGCCTAAAAGGTCTCTCCAAGTTGACCATGGAAAGCTGACTGGTGTAGGGAGGCTGTATTCATATTTACTGATTCAATAAACAGTTGCAAAGTCTCATAAAAATTGTCTGACGTTGCTTCACCACTTTGTAACTGGAGTTGTTTTGTGATTTTTTCCCCATAAAAGTGAGGTCCCATATCTTTTGCTTCCATCCGATAATAGTAGGTTCTACACTGGACCTTCGTTTTGCCACTATTTTTAGCTGGGCCACAGTCTAAATAAAAGCTAACAATTGTTTAAAGTTTAATTTTGCATTCGTCCCAAAGTATAAGTATATTAGCCTGGGAGCTGCAGAGAACTCTATGGTTTGCTGAGCTGCATCATTAACATAGTTAAATATTTGTCCCAAAACCTCTGTATGGGGGCGGCAATCTCACCACATGTGTTTCTAAGTTCCCTTAGCTTCATCACACCACCAACAATGGGGGTTCAAGACATGGTTGATATACCTTAATTTCAGTGGTGTGACATACCATCTATGTCCCACTGTACAACGTCTTTTGAAGACTAGAGTTCTCTTTGTCTTACAGAGGACTTCTCTAACAGAGAAATGTATGCCTAGAATTAAGGTTTTGTAATGCTCAGTCTGATAAATTAATAATGGAGAACAATGATAAGGTGAGATCACCCAGGTTCACGTTCACTCGTTACTTTATGGAAAGAAATGTCAACCATTTATGAGTCTCTGAAGCATGCATGGCCCTCATTACTGGGAGAAAGTTATAGGAATATTGGGCAGCATGGCATTTATTTGAGTTTGATATATCTCCAATCGCCCAATAAAACAAACCCATTCTTTACAAGGACAAACTGGTAGTAAGGAAAACATTACATTCAAATAAATGCTGTATAGCCCATTCACTCTTTACTTTGTCCCAGTGGTGAATGGAGCCAGTGTGGCGTAGTGGTTTGAGTACTGGACTGGGACTCAGGAGATCCGGGTTCTAGTCCCCGCTCGGCCATGAAACTCACTGGGTGACTTTGGGCCAGTCACTGACTCTCTCAGCCTAATCTACCTCATGGGGTTGTTGTGAGGATAAAATGGAGAGGAGGAGGAGGAGGATGTAAGCTGCCTTGGGTTCCTTGCAGGAAAAAAGGCGGGATATAAATGTAATAAATAAATAAATGGAGCACAAGGTTCATAATAAGTAATGAATGAATAGGCCCCTGCGGGTGGTTACACCCATAAAGACTCCAAATCTGAGGCACTCCTCACACTATATGTAATATAGTGTGAATGTAATATAATATAATATATATATATATATATATATATATGTAATATAATCTCCTGCAAGGAGTTATATTTGTTGTTATTATGCACAAAACAAAATTTCAACATTAAGTTACATCCCTATAAAGATGGCCTTTCTAGAGTTCTCCATTAAATGTGCTCCTAAAGACTGAATTATCCACAAACACTTTACAGAAAAAACTGAGAAGATGATCTCCATGCTCTGCTTAAGAGACCAATCCCACTCCCTCCAAGCCTGAGGGCAATATCCAACAGGGGGCTTACACTCCCGCTGATTCTTTTGCGCCCTGCCAATTGAGTTGCACAAGTGCTGGGTTGTGCTGATTGCATTGCACAAGCACCGCTTACACAAGGGAAAATTAGCACTTCCTAGAGAAAGCAAAAACACTCTTTTCTGGAAGGAGGCAGGTCAGCAGAGCTACGTTATGTGAGCTTCACCAACTTGCTTCCTTCCAGAAATGAGTGCTTCCGCTCATTTTGGGTTCTCCAGAGGCACTAAGTCGTGCTTGTGCAAGTGGTGGGGGCTGCTTGTGCAATGCAACTGGTGGGGCAGAAGAGAATCAATGCGGGTGGAAGCACCCCCCTTGGATTCTGCCCTGTGAGCTAAACTAGATATGACATTTTAAAATAACGTGAATGAAATTAATGTGCACAGTTTCTGTTATGTAAATAGCAGCCATAGAGAAGCTTGAGTCGCCTTGGAATTATAGGGTGTTAGATGGGAAAGTTTGACAACATGGTCCGCACAAAGATTTGTAAACCACCCCTTTCCTCTCCTATAAAAGTTACAACATTTCGTTCAATTTAGGATTACAGGATCTCTCTGTACCCTGTTGTTTCGCTACCCCACATAATTTCCTGTACCATGTCAGCTCCCGTTACCCACTGCACAGGTCTCTATAGCCATGTCCAGGGCTGGCCCCAAGACATTTTGCTGCCTGAGGCAGAGAAGCAAATGGTTCCTTTCCCCCCACCCCCAGTCAAGGTACATAGTAGTACTCAAAGTCAGTCAAGTTGTTTTGGCCCCTGAGGCAGAAAATTTTACAAGAACCTCTCCCCTTCCCTGGCAGTGAAAATACAATCATAATTAATAATTTAAATGAATAATTTGCTACTTTTTCATGACATCCTAAATCAGCAGTCTGAGGCAACTGCCTCAGGCTCTAAAGTGTGTGTGTGTGTGTGTGTGTGTCTTGAAAGGACCATGTCTCCTAAGGACACCCCTATTTGTAAAAAGGGATATATGGGCAGCGGATAGGTCATTTGATGTCAGAAAAAAAAACAACTCAAGCAGAAAGATTCAAGGGAGCCAGCAGGAGGGGAAGCACATATGGGCAAAAGGCCAGCTAATCCAGGAGATCAGATGCAACACAGATCATCAGGGCCCCAGTACCTTTTTTAGCAATTGCCATTGTTCTCCAGTTACACGAAAAGCAACATCTTTCGAAATAACTTTCTGTACAGTGGACTCCTGTCCATGAAAGCTTATTATGCCACAGTAAATTTGTGAGCCTTTAAGGTGCTTTGTGGCTTTTGAACACAAAAGAGCAAGAAGACCCTAACCTCCTCCCGCATCTATTAACTTTTATCTAGCTTAGTGTGAACTCCTGATGCCAAAGAGAGAACCATGCACCCACCAGAATCTGGCCCCATGGATCATGCAAAAAGCAGATGCACTCCAGAAAGATGACTGTAGAGCCAGCCACACTCCAGCAAGTCAGGGCAACCTGAAAAGTCATATAGTATCTTGCCCCAAATTCAGACAGTGGTGCTCATTCAACTCTTTTTGCAAGCAAGCCAACTTCTATTTTCCCCAAGGTAAAGGGCCTGGGCCAGCTTGGAGGAAGCAATGGATGAGAAAGGCCTCTGGCACTCCATTTGATATGCGAGCAGCCAATGTGCCTGCTCTTCCTCTTATCAGGGCCTTGTTGCCTACAATGGCCCAGGGCTCAAGTGCAATTGCCCAGTAGCAATTGGCTGGGCAGGTCTCTGCAGAGTCAGGCACACTCTGAGAAAGCCAGATGACAATGGTACTGTTAGGTAATTTTGGACTCTGAACTTAATAAAAATAATGAGCAGACTGGGGAATGAAAGGTGGCAGCATCACCTCAAGTTTAAAAGGCTGGAGCCTTCATGCTACACTCCCTATTAGTCTTCTAAGGGAGTGAATCCTAAGGTTTCCTAATAACAGCAAGGCTACTGAATTCAGAGGGAAGAAGTAGGCTTGTATTAAGGCAGATGATGGCAATTGGGGCAGCTCTCAAGATCCAGGGCACTGCTCAAAAGATCCAGGGCCCATACCTAGGTAGGCCCCACCTAACACCGCTCATGCCTACAGGCATAGTCCACTGTGGAAACAGAATGCTGCACTAAATATGTATTTGGGTTGATCCAGCATGGCTTTTCTTATGTTCCTATGTTCCCATTCAAAAGAACATAATTTTCCAGCCTCCTTTACAGTGCTTTGAAAGCAGTCAAAGATCAATCAATTACTGTTAAATACTGAGTATGTTTTCAAGGCTCGCCTCAGTTGCAAAAAACATTTTACCATGTGGCAAGGAGGGGCTGCAAAAGGCTCAACACCCAACAGGTTCATGGAAATACTTCCACGGTTCTTTGGATTCATTATATTTTTCTGAGATGTCACAGAAAAGACTCATAATGACAATACTTTAAAAAAAAGAAAGAAAGATGGAGAGAGATGAGAAAATATTTGGCTTGTGTGCTTTTGTCTACATGACACAGAATTAGGAACAAGAGATACGTAACAGCAAATTTTCCTAATTAACCACTGAATAAAGCTTTAATGATGTGTTATTAAAAGTTGTGAATTGTTACAATATAAATAGCTAATATACTACAGGCTGGTAAAAACACATTTTGCTTAATTATAATCAAATTGCAGAAATTAAAAAAACTGTCATCATATGGGCAGAAGGCTTCGAATTACCGTTCTCTGATTATCTATCATTATTTTCATTTAAAAAATAAAAATAAAAAAACAATTGTGCCACCTAAAGTAACTACTGATAAACAATTATCATTAACTATGTTGGATATTTTTAATGTAAAATGTTTGGTTGTGCCTTATCTAAGTAATAATGAAAGGAAAAAGACATCAACTTAAAACTAAGATGCATTGATTTAAATCATTAATTTCAATTGAAGGGAGTTAAACAAGTGCTTAACATGGCAATTAATTGGGACTTGAAAGTTCTTAACTTGACTGGATCATATGCAATATAAGTTATTTTTCAGTAAGCATGCTTGAAATTGCAACCATAATCTTCAAACAACTTTTCAAATATTTAAAGTTTGAGTTAAGCAAGTTGAATTCCACTTCTAGTGGGAATTCAATCAATCACTCAGCAATGTTCTGAACAGAACTCAAATGTACATAACTAGAAATATTATTTTGACCTAATATTTGCTTTTAAGAATAATTGTAAATCTAGAACAGCTTCAGTACTGTTCTAACTTGAACAACCTCCAAGTACCGGTAAGCAGTTACTTAGTTGTAAGTGCAAACATTACATCACCAGCTAAAATTGAACTTGGCAACTCTCTCTTCATAGTAGCTTTAAACCAATTTCCAAAAAAAGTAGAATAGCAGCTGGTCCCTTGCATAGAAAATAACCATTATCTTTTAAAGTTGCTTAAGAAGAGCAGATATAAGCTGGTGAACTAATCTGGTCACTTTAATAGTTAATGAAAGAATATTTCCATATCTGACAAAGTAACAGCTAAACCCTTAGTAAGTAAACCTTAGTAAATCCACCATAATCAGAACAAAATGTCTATTTCAATTTTCACCCATTCCTGATGGGTCATGATCGAAGGAAATCAGATTTCAAAACAAAAAAGGGAAGATGATGATGACAGTACATGATGAATTCTCTGGCAGTGATCATGTAGGCAGAGTGGTGGCTGTCATAAAACAGCCAAATGGCACTTTCCACCTCCATCAAGGTCACTACTGATGATGTGCTCAATAATATGATAATGCATTTAACCACTTTCCTTGCATCTGACTTCCACCTTATCTCAAATCCAAATGGCCTTGTTTAACTAGCCTGGCCTTTCAGCATTTCCTTGAACAAAGATAATTAAGGAGATGTACTGCCCCCTACTATCACAGGAACTGTCTGAAAGACAAACAAACTTTTAAGAGCACAGTCAGGTGTCTTTCACAGTAATGTACAACATTTAAGCAGGGTGGAACATTAATGACATAATGGCTAAATAATTATAAAAGGTCAACTTTGTTTTATTGCTCCCCAGGCAACAATTTCCCCACCTCAGAAACTGTTTGTGACAGAAAGAAAAAGTGTTATTTAGAAATTAACATGAGCAACTCTGATAGTGATTTCTATAGATTTTTATGTGGTTATTTTCAGAACACAGTTCATTTTAAACCCATGAAACATTTGTAGGATAGCTATATTTACATACAAAATGGACCTATTTGCAAAGTCTCGCTTCTCGCTTTATTTGTACATTCCAAACTAGTCAATAGTAAATTATTATGATTTTTGCACTAGTTATCAAAGGGAAGTCAAACCCTACAATATTATTTCTGCCTACAGCAAAGTGCAGACCCTACTACAGTTTACCTGAGTATTTTATCCATCATTTTCCATTCTTAAAAGTTCACATCTTATCTACAAACTAACATGGTTATAAAACATAGTTAGTTAACAGATAAGATGTACACTTATTTTGCTATTGCCAAGTATGCACTCTTTTACATATTTATTTACAGTTTTAACCAAATTGTATTATAGAAAGAGTACTTATGAAGTCAGATAGAAAAAGAACACATGAAATACTCAATAAAACCAAAAGTCATTCATTCAATTAAAAACAAAACAAACATATTAAAATGATTTAAAAACCAGAAACACAATTTTAAAAATCACTGTTCGATAAGCAATAAAAACTTCTTTGCTCTTTTTTTTGCATACTCATAGCAAAAACTTGCTTACTGAATTAGCATTTACATTTTAATTTGTTTAGCCACGTGGGTTTCTGGATATTTAACCAAACCACCTTCTTTTCGCAAATAGTAACTTCCTACCCCATAGAAAATTATTTTTGAAGATCAGGGAAAGTTTCAAAAGCCGGGTGCACTGTGGCATGGGGTCTGCTGCTCAAGGAAAAGAAATGTATGAAAAAGTGTGTTGGGTGTGAAAAAAGATCCGGACTGTGGTCTGTGTCCATGGTCGTTTACACTTACGGTATACTAATTTCTCAGTTAGGAATCAAGGGAGTTGAAAAATGGTTTATACGTATTATGTTATTACTTCACAAATATGTTCAAATAAAAATACTCTAAAATTGGGAGAAAGGCATGCCATTTAGTTATAAAGGCTTAGAAAGTGACACTGCTGAACATACACAAATACTGTTCCATCTCCACAGTAACACTTTGTAAACTGAGCATGTTATTGACTCTTCCAACAATTTTGTCCCAATGAAATCACATGAATCAGCTACTAACAGCTTTATCCTAAATACATTTCACCTGGAACTAAACACCATTAAAATCAGTGTGATTTCATTAGTATAAAATTGTTTAGGATGTGCAAAAACAATTTGACTTCTATTTGAACCTTCAGTAATTGAGTTGTACCTAAATACTTTTCTAGCTACCAGCGGGGGAAACCCTGCGGAATTAGGATTCAAAACTGAAGTTCCACCCACTTCACATGACCCTACCAAGATATTCTACATCTTTCTTCTCCATCTAGTTGTTTTGTGATATTGGTGTGGGCACTTATTTGCATGATGACACTAGCTAATATAAATTGCAAAACAGGTATGACAAAACACTTTTGGCACACTTTTGCTGGTGAAGACATATGCAAGATTTCAGGTTACATAGTTCAGAATGTAGAGCAGCTTCTGCAAATCCCTTAAAAGGAACACAGGAGTTCATACTGCTTACTGTGAATATATATGCTTATTCTGCTGTATTGCAATTACAATTCCGAATAGAATGCATTAGCAAAAGGGGTTGAGGATACACTTCTTTCCAATAATTTACAACTATCTTTGCAACCTATTAAACCTCTGGACATTTTAATGCATGGGGCTATCCCCAATGGAGAAAAGATTTACTGTTACTTCATGTACTTATATGTTAATAACTAATGAATATTTAAAAGGTTAATTAATTTTGCTTTGAATACTGTAAATATTTATAATCCAACTATTGACTTAGTTCAACCCAATTTCCCCGTTCAAAAAAAGGGGGCTCTTAGGATGCAGGTCTAAAAAGGTTTAGAAAACAAACAAAGATAATCAACATTTGACAACAAACCTTTAAAGAACATCTGTAGTTGAAGCACAGAACATTTATATTTGGTGCATATTTCTCTATAGATAAATATTCATTGAAATAGGAATATAATGGAATATTTATAATGGAATGCAATCCATTATAAAAGTATAATAAGCTTGTAGGCTGCAGGAAAGACACAGATTCCCCCAACCCCTATAGGTTCTTCTCTCGCTGCTGCTGCTCTTATATTTCTCCCATTCATTTCAACAGGGTTTAAGCAGGTCACAGAAGAACTTTACAGTGGATTGTACTCATTCATAATAAAACCATTCTACAGTGCAAGAGAAAACAAAGTTCCCAAGTTCCCATTCAGAACAAATGAGTGCTATTGTGCTCTATATTTACTGCACCAGCATTCATTTCTAGAAAGGTTGGTTAAATTTGTTAGTCACCATTGTTTAGTTCAAAGAATGGATTGAAAAGCACAAAAATGTAGTAGTTATATACAAAACATGAAGTTCTGAATTCTGATCTCTTAATTGTTGTTCATAACTGAAAGGGGATATTTTTTCCACTAATTGTCTTGTTAAATCTTTTGAAATGCACTTCAACAAATACAAAAATATAGCTTTGAATAGGTTCTTTAATTTGGGTCATTCTACCTTACTTGCAGTACTGATGGGTGCTTAGCAACCCTTCTCTTGTGAATCTTCTAAAGAACTGAATACCTGGAGTAAAGCATCCAATCTGTCATACAGCATTAATTATCGAGATCACTGTATGTAGACAGCTATTATCCCAGCTTCATAAGATAAATTTATTTCACATTATACTGAAATTATTTTAAGCCTGTGTGTCCAAAATTTTACTAGGGAAAAAGGTAACAAAACCTTGTAAAATTATTAATCACAAACACCAGATAAGCTAAATGTTTACATACACTTTCCCCCCTGGTGAATAATTATAGAGATTTGTAGTGTGAATTACTAGTTTTCCTGGAAATATTGGAAAAGAAAACTGCTATGCAACAATTACGGTAGCCCTTTCATAATCCTGAAACAGGGAAAGTGTGTGTGTATAT
Source organism: Shinisaurus crocodilurus (assembly GCA_021292165.1). Taxonomy (NCBI): domain Eukaryota; kingdom Metazoa; phylum Chordata; class Lepidosauria; order Squamata; family Shinisauridae; genus Shinisaurus; species Shinisaurus crocodilurus. Next base: position 76,706,054 of record CM037876.1, on the reverse strand, counting down.
AATAAGAATAATAATTACTTTAGATTTTTGTAAATGTCAAAACTGTAGAAAGTAAATCTTCAGGGTTTTTCTTATATTTTTATTATCTAAATTTGAAATAGTTTTGCAGAAGGATTTCAAAAATCTTCAAAAATTAAACAAGATAGAAGAAATTACATTAGGATTAGGAGTAATATGCAAATTTTCTGACTCACCTTAATGGTAGTCTGTAAAAAGATCAAAAGGTAACACTGACTCATTCTATCAGTCAGTACAATGGATACACCATGTATACTCTGCAAGGACTGTGCGGGATCTTCCAATCCTTGGCAGCTTTCCCCGCGTAATTTTAGTCCATTTATTTTGCTGCTTAAAAGGCCTACAATAGCAAGGCAATCCCACTCTTTAACTCAATTGTTCTCCACCTTCCAAATTCCTAAACAGGTCAGTTGCAGATCAGTCTTTGCCTGAAGGTCCACAAAGTATATCTCCTACACAGCTATTCCTGAAGTGACTGAAAACATTCTTGAAAGGATTTTCTTTTTTAATGATGATGTCCAGAAAACAGAAACAAAGTTAAGTAAGAGCAGCTGTCCAGGTTTGTTTGGTGAGATAGACCAGTCCCATCAAAGTTTTACAATACCCCCCCCTTCTATTCTGAAATCAGCTTGTAGCTGTAGTACCGAATGTATATTAGGAAGAGGTTGAGGAGATGTATTAACAACCGCTACTTTAAACTTACCGTACATACAAACATAATTTTATTTATTTATTTATAGTAAAAGATGGAATTTGTAAAACACACAATTCTGTATTTGGGCAGGATTATCATATATTGATATAACACAATGATTGTCCAAAAGAAGTTGAATTCTGATGTACCTTTTCTTTCAAGTATTTCTAATAGGTCTTTAAGACTACATTAAACACTAAGCAAATGGTGCTCTCTGGTTGCTTAATTCAAACATTTAAAGTTGGAGAACAAAAGGTTTATTTTTGAAAATGAAAACCTTGGCTTGTACAACTCCAGACATGAATCTGCTTTCAATTACTGAAAGTATTTCCACTTCAGTGGAAAGGGATCAAATCTTCAACTACACCATCTTTAGGCAATGAATTTGATTATATTAAGCTTTAAGAACACAGAATGACTTTATGACACAGTCATCTATTCTGTGTATATCATGTATTAGGTATGTGAGAGAAAAAGTTAGAATTATAAATAAAAAGTACTGGAATTTGCAACTGTTTACAGCAACTGTGATATGCTTTATTTTTCAGATACTATAATAAATGTCAGAGTAATCCTGAGTTTACAGGCAACATTTAACAATTATTTCTAAATCAATCCAGTCTGCTTTCATACTGTTTTAAGCTACACTACATTTGAAGTTATAAAGTTAGCTCTGCCTTCATGGACTTTTTTTTTTTTAAAGAAAAACAGACTGCTAACCAATGCCATACATAAGATTTGTTATTCTCACAAGCAGCAGGCGATTCCATAATCAGAAATATTTTATACACTGCCCTTTAAGAACGCCACGGTAGATTTGCACTAATCAAGTCCAAAAGCCTGAAGGAACACTGTGTAAAATCTCAGCTACATCAAAAAGAAATGATTGCAAAACATGGTACTCCTAAGGCTTGGAAGGAAATATAGTGAATTCCAATCACAAAATCTAAAAACAGAATCCCATCCTCGCTGAGGAATACATTGGTTTTGAAAGTGTTATAAGGACAATAGCCCTGCTAGTAACCGAGCAGCTACTTGCCACAGCATCTGGCATGTCGAGCGATCTGCAAAGTTAAGCCTGCGCCTTTGCTAGCTCTCCATTCAGCCCCTCAGGGGTTAAAAAGCCATCTCATTTCAAACGCTAATATTGCTTCTGCACCGATTCAAAGAGAAGAGTAACCTCCTCCCATTCCAGCGCGCACCGGAGCAAGCATACAGAAAAGGAGAAGGGGGGGGGGGTTCCCCGCTACATTTACCTATAGCAGCGCCAGCGGTTCTGCTTGAAATGTTTTAAGTGGCTCCACTCGAGGTGAAATCGCACTTTATCCTGGCTCAGCTGTAAGGTCAAAACGGGTCGCTTTGCAGTCACCCACCTTTCCGTGGGTCTGGATGTGACGAGCCGAGCGCAGCGCTTCCAAGTTGAATCAGTCTATAATGTATCATGTTACAGAGCCTGGCTTTCTCTTCAGGCACAGCACAGCAATCAGACATGATAGGCTGAGGCTCCTCTGTTTACACCCAGGCAAGGGAGGGGGGCGGGCTAGGCATGGCTTAACTCTTGCCAGACCACGGCACGCCAGACGCTCGCCGTTCCCCGGGCGATTCTTAAATCACTCGAGTTCTGATCATGGCCCCAAATGGCTTGCGCTCTGTCGCCGTCCCCTGCACGTAGCTCCGCTCGACAGAGTGCCTTTAAACACGCACACACACACACACGCGCGCGCGCGCGCGGTGCACCCCACCCCGAGATAGGCTGTGACGCTGACGGACTGCATCAAAACAGCAGCTTTTGCAAAAAAGCAAAAGGTTTTGAAGGGACAGAGACTGATAGATTATTTATGGCCGTGAAAAATAAAATGAGAAAATAAAAAAAGCACAGCACATAAAATCTGCCTGATAATAATGGGTGTGGGTTTGCTTTTTGACCCCCCTCCCCCGAGTTTGCGTTCTACATCTAGATGGAAAGATTTACTCAGAAGCACTTCATTCCTCAACTGTCAGGAAAAAATCTTTATCCTGACATACAGAAATTGTAGAAGCCAGTTCTCTCCACATTGCGTGCCTTGCAGAACTCGCCTTAAATGGGGGCTGCGGAACATGTAACACAAATTTCATTTCTTAAAAGGGTAGGTGAGATGGAGACAGCCTTAACGAGATGTGATTAACAGAAACAAACAAGTCCAGACCATCTATGTGATCTTGCAGCATCTTTACAGGTCCAGCTGCTGTGAGGTGCTCACAAGTTTTACATAGGTAAGGAACACAGAATGGAGAAAGGATGGGATCCTTTTTTTCCCTTTTTGACATCTATAGTTAATTCCCATTAACATTAATGACACTAATCTATCCATGTGAAGAAGCCTGAACTTTTGGGCTAGAATGCACAGGTTAAATACAGAGGCTATAATCCAGAGACAATAGGTTATATCCAATGTTAGTCCTACTTTCAGCAGACCCATTGAAATGAATGAGACTTCAGCTAGACTAACGCTGGATGTGGATGCTGCAGCGCATTAGACTTCTGCATGCAGAATCTTCTGCATGCAGATCAGCTGTTTTTTCTTGTGCAAACACCTTGCACAAGACTCTGGGCTGAAGAAATTCAAGGTCTACAAAATTTGTTCTGCATGAAGGGGGCCTGCTTCATACAACTCATTGTTCATGGATTACTGCATTCACATATGGAACTGCACTTCTGTCCCCTTACATTTTTTTATTTATTTCTAAAATGTATACCCTGCACCAAAAATGGCAATCAGCATTGCTTACAAACAAAATAAAAACACAATATTACAAAAAATCCACATCTCAAGCTGTAACAATAATAACAGTGTATCACCTAAAAATTCCCATAAAAATAGAAACTTACAGCAGCGTAAAGGGGCTTAAACATTTCCAAAAATGTGTGCCCCTCTCTCTTACAGCCCTAGAAACCACAACTACATTACGTATTCATGCACTATTCCCAGATGCATTTTTTAAAAATCTCTGTACAGAGTTTTTAAAAAAATGATATATCAAATGTATTTTTTCAGTACCATTATTTTCCTGCACCATCTGAATGAAGCCCAGCTTTCTGAATTGCACCCTATGTGTGTGCAGAGTGCTCAACTTTGGCTGGTTTTCCACCAGTCCAATTGGCAGACAGCAGCCTTAGTGAAGGCTACGTAGCCTGTGCAGCTGATTTGCTCCTTGTAGCACTGGAGTGACCAGGGACCTGCCTTTTCCCGGGCCATTTTCCCACCAAGGCTACAGGCAGCTGCCATCTGGACATACCATCATAACTGGATTAAAGGATTGCAACACTCAGATAATTATAAATTATAATCTTTATCCTCTCTTTCCTCTTCTTCATGCAACAATAATCTCATCTCAACTGCTGCAATCTTCTGCCGATTGGCCTTGCCTCATGTCAGTTCAGAATGTCTCCACTACATTCATCTTTTTTTTACCAATTGCTATGATCAGGGCACTACATCATTTTCAAGGTCCAGTTTCAAACATCTACAGCTCAACACTATTGTGCCTCAAAAGCATATCAACTTTTTTTTTGAAGAGCTGTACTTTCCTTTCATAGTTTTCCATTCTATATTACACAGAATGTTAAGCCCACTGGACAAGTTGTGTTTTAGTACTTTATTCTGAGAATAATAGTATATAGACACCAAAAAAAGTTAAACAGAATTGAAGAAATAATAAAGTCTGACTCCATGGGACATATCTAGAGGTCCCCTCAAGACCCTGGCTCCTAGAGGTCCTTGGGTAAGTATTAAGCTTGTCCACTGAGTCCAGACTTCGCTCATATCCTCCATAATAACCCACTGCCACCACCTACTGATTTGTAATGAGCAGTAGGACTCTCCTCCGGCTGTGTACTTCTTAGCCTTAGAATCCACCCAGACCAGAACACAGGTAGTCAAAACATTAAATATTTATTTTTTATGGAACACAACATCGTCCACAACAAGTCGTCATCTGATAAATAATGTGGTGTCCTGCAGATGTTTTGGACTTCAGTGCCCATCAGCCCCCAGCCAGCATGGGCAATGGTCAGGAATGCTGGGGGTTGTAGTCCAAAACATCTGGAGAGCACCAGGTTGGGGAAGGCTGACCTAACTTGACATTTCTGGTTTCACTAACTCCTCTTCATGTCCTCTAAGCCATTAACCATCAGATCCCACTTGCGCGTGTAAGGGCGAGATAAAGAAGAGGCAGACACAGGGTATATGGTTTCAAATCAGGGCCACATTTATTGAATTGAAGATCTGTGAAGGGTGAAGTGCGGTTCTAACCTAGCCCGGCCCTTGGCCGGGAAAAAAGACCAATATTTGGCGAATGCATCCTAACTGAACCGGAGGCGGGATTGCCCGCCACCGGCCAGTTGCCCTCCATGTGGAGCTGGAGGGCCTTACCATCGTCACCTTACTTTGGCGCCTCCAGGCTTCCAAAATAGGTGAGAAAGGTAAAACCCCAAAGGCGTCCCAATCTCTCTCGTGCCAAGCCTCCTGGCATTGGCGAGGGCAGCCTTGGGTAAACGTCAGTCACCTTGAAAGGTGCCACTGGATGATCACCATTTAGGGTTTTTTGACATCTATTTAGGGTTTTCAGCTGGAAAAACACAGGAGCAAAGAGGCTGAAGGCGGGAACCCAGGAGCTTAAATAAGCTCTTACCTGGGTCCCTGCCCTTCTGAGCCATTGGCTCTTCCCGTGACCCACCAGACCAGGTGCTTGCCTCCTCTCTCCTCCCCCACGCGCAAGCCTTCTCCCTGTTTCCACATAGGGGCCATTGGAAGTTCTTTCTAATACAACTCTCTCTCTCTCTCTCTCTCCCTCTCCCCTACTCAAACTAACTTTATACCTAACTGTGGTCCCTAATTCCTCTCATTAACTCTCTCCATTCTAATTCAGCTGACTCTCCTGACCTGTCACCAATTGTCTCTGACCATACTTCCCAACTTATTCTTCCAACTGACACTAACTCCACCAATCATTCCATTCTGGTCCTTGATGTCAATCATGCCTTCACTCATTCTTCTGTTACAGTTCATTTTAAAGAGAGAATTTTCTATTGTTAAATTAATTAATTATTATATTAAATTTTAAAATAAATCATATGTCACCTTTCTTTTTACTTATAAAACACTGATAATGTGCTGTGCATCAAAATATCCAGATACGGTATGTTGTTTTTAATCAAAAACAGGGGGCAACCTTTGGAGGTTTGCCACCTAGAACCCTGCAGGGGCTACACCCCTTCCCTGTCACTGCCGGAAGTTGCTGCTGCTGAAATTCCAGCAATTCTACTGGGAAACAAGGTGTGTGGGAAGCGAAGCTCACACCTTGTTTCCTAGCAGAATCAGGTTTCTGACAGTACACTAAAGAGCTGTTTGGTAGGTTGTTGTGAGACCCATTCTGCAATTCTGCTGAGAAATAAGGCAGGCAGGGAGCACATACCCTGTTTCCAAGCAGAATTGCACTTGCGACAGCCTGCCAAACAGTTGTTTCCCAGCAGAATTGCTGGGTTTTGGTAGTGGCAGTGGTGGCAGACCGGGGTGCACAAATGGCTAGGATGGGCTGCACAGAGCCCCTAGATTGCCCATCCCTGATTTAAAAGTTAATCTAAAAAAAGTCATCATGACTACAAAGTAATAATAACTATACTTACGTATTATTGTTTCCAAATAATACAGGAGTGTTAACAAAATGTACTAGCCAATCATAGCTATAAAATACACATAGGCAAAAAATATATATGACCCAATTATTTTAAATTGGCTTTCAAGCATAGGCAAACATCACTTTCTCTTAAGGAAAGCATGCAATTTTAACTATAAATAATGAGGATAATGTCAATTATTATGTATTAGCCTTTAAACACCTTGAATCATGCAAATAGATTACTATTGTTGTTGTTGTTGGTGGTGTTCTCTTGGTTGAAGTATAAATAGTAACAGAAGAGATAAAATTCTGGTAGGTAGAAGTGTCTGTATATAGTTTTATTTTAAGACTATATCATAATTTTGATGAATGAACTGCATTTTGCCCAACAAACTACAGTGGGCAATACTTACTCATCTCCTGAAACATCTATATTGTAACTCAGCCTTCTCTAGCCTGGTGCACTCCAGATGTTTTGGACATGAATACCCAATAGCCCCAGCCAATATAGCCAACACTCAGGAATGCTGGGATTTGTAGTCCAAAATATCTGAAGAGCAACAGGATGAGGAAGGCTGTTGTTACCCATCAAGGGCTTTTCTAGAGTGAGTGATAAAGCCTCACATGATTTAGAAGTTGAAGGCATCCAGAAAGATTGTGGGACAATTTTGCCACTCCTGGGTTGTTTGCCATTATCTGGAAAAAGATACAAGTGTATTAAATAGTAGTAGTGTTTTCCTATCGCTACTGCAATTGTCATGCCTAACACATTGTAGAACTGCATTTGTTGTTTCTTTACAATGGCATAACATTAGTGGCTTATAATTATTTTGTGATTAACCAAGACCCCAGGTCTCTCCTTCTCCTGTTACTTCCAGTTCCCAGTTCCCAGCAGATAACAAAAATGCTCATTATTAGCTCCCAAGGGCCTCCAAAGACTTTGTTTTAATATTCTTCTAATTCATACTATTAAATTTCATTTCATTTCTATTACTTTAGCCCATAAGACTACCCAGTTTATCCCACAAACCTTCCCAATTATTATCTGTATTGATGTTTTCACCCCAAATTAGTAGGTAATCACCCTCCCAACCAGCTACTTTAAGCAGCATGCTCCTGTTTCTATTTTTAATGCTAAGCTAACAAAAACATTGGAATATAACTAGTGCTAGTGGTGAATAGTTTTGGGAACATTTTCTCTCCCCTTTTGTGTACTCCTTTTTGAAACGGTGCAAAAGCTTTTGCAGGGGCATTGGTATCAAAATGAAGACAAAACACATCTTTATTGCCAAGTCCCTTGTCCTGATCTAGTTCTGCGTAGTTGGCTAGTCACAACAGAATGTGGATTCAGCTATACATTTGGATGCATAACCCATTGAATGTAATAGGAATATAGGAAGCTGATGTACACCAAATCTAACAATTGGTCTATCTAGCATCAGCTTTCCTGGGTTTCCTATTATTATTATTATTATTATTATTATTATTATTATTATTATTATTATATTTCCATACCACCCAATAGCTGAAGCTCTCTGGGTGGTTGACAACAATACACAAAAACACAGACCACAAATACAATAAAATACCACAAAAAAAAATTTCAACATACAAAATTTAAAAACAACAGCTAAAACTATGTTAAAACAGCTGACATAAATGCCCCATCATGCCATTAAAAACCATTAAATGCCTGGGGGAAGAAGGCAGTCTTAACCTTGTGCCAAAAAGATGACAGAGTTGGCGCCAGGCAGGCCTCAGTGGGGAGATAATTCCATAATCAGAATCTTTCCAAATAGGAATCTTTCCCAGTCCTGCCTAGAGATGCTAGGGACTGAAGCCAGAACCTTTGCCCACAAAGCATGTTCTATATCACAGAGCTATGACTCATCCCCAAAAGCCGAACTCCAGCACCTGCTGAGCACAAATGAACATATGAACCTGCCTTATACTGAGCCAGACCATTGGTCGATCCAGCCCACTTTTGCCTTCTCTGACTAGTAACACCTTTCCAGGATTTCTGACAACAGTCTTTTCCATCAGCTACTACCTGATCCTTTTAAACTGGGAGATGCCAAGGATTGAACCTGGGAGCTTTTGCATACAAACCATGTGCTCTGTCACTGAGCCATGCGGTGCAGATGGATCATATACCCATTTGCGCGTGTATAGGTGAGATAATGAAGAGTCAGACACAGGTATATATGGTTTCAAATCAGGGCCCCATTTATTGAATTGAAGATCTGCGAAGGGCCCGCCACCGTCCAGTTGCACTCCATGTGGAGCTGGAGGGCCTTACCATCATCGCCTCCCATTGGCGCCTCAAGGCAGCCAATGTAGGTGAGAAAGGTAACACCCCAAAGACGTCCCAATCTCCCTCCTGCCAAGCTGCAAGACATTAGCGAGGGAAGCCTTGGGTAAACGTCAGTCACCTTGAAATGTGCTACTGGATGATCACCATAATCCTAAGCCCCACTGCCTAATCCTGCACTTCCCGAAAAATATGACCAGTTTAGCTATGATCCCCTTGGTGGGATCGAATTCGAATTCAAAAATTCCCCCACCCTGATTCACAGTGTGGAGTAGGCAAAACACGCCCATTGCCCCAGCCAATTGAGACAGTGGGCCAAAATTCCTACTCAGCCCCCTTTAAACGGGCGACCAGAGGAGCCTACACTGCTAACAGGGCGGGAGGGGAGGGAGCCGGAAAACAAAAGAGACCAAGGGCGGGGACACAGGTGCTTAAATGAGCCCCCTGTATCCTCACCCCAGCCAAGCCCATTGGTTCAGCTGGCAGTGACCTGTCCTGCTACCTGACTCCCCACTCCTCCCCCACGTGCAAATCTTCTCCCTAGCCCCAAGGTGTGGGGCCAGGGGAAGTCTGTTACATGTGCACTCAAAGGAAGATACTGTTAATCTGCACTGCATTATTTTCAGTGAAATGAGCATTTGGATGCATGTCCAAGTAAACATGTCCATCCAATGTGACTAGAGGCAATGGCAGGCAATGAAACTGCTGGCACAATATGGCAAGATAGGGAGTGTCAGTACAGTTGCCTCAGCAATGAGAATGTACCGGTATTTTCTCTTCCCACTTTAAAATTGAGGGCAATGAGGTGCCTCATTAGCCCTCAGTGATGTTGCCATATAGTCAGATCTGACTGGCTATGTATCCTTGTGACATCACAATGTTCACTATATGATCTCTGATTGTCTGGGATAATGTGGCAAGCAATAAAGAAAGGACAGGTTGCTTACCTGTAACTGTGGTTCTTCGAGTGGTCATCTGTGCAGTCACACATATGGGCTCTGCGCGTGCGCGGAGGCCGCTTCGGGAAGTTTCTAAAGCTGAGGTAAATTTTGGGCGGGAACCCCTCCCCCCTGGCGTCCTCCTTACACAGGTTCCTGCCCTCTCCCTCAGTTCCGCTGAGACCGCCATCGCGATCCCAGAGTTAAGGGAGAACATAAGGGAAAAAAGAGGGTCTTCCCAGTACAAGAAAACAATATCGAATACGAATTCGATGGTGTTACACGGTATCGATCATCGTCCGCCCAAAGGTCCCGGGTCAGTACACCATCAAACTCGACAGTGACACCGTAGCGGGGATGGACGGGCGGGTTGTGTGACTGCACAGATGACCACTCGAAGAACCACAGTTACAGGTAAGCAACCTGTCCTTCTTCTTCGTGGTCTCTGTGCATCACACATATGGGCAGAGTAGCAAGCTGACTTACCGGTGGAGGGTTGGTGTCGAGATTATTGTAGGACCGAGGAAAGGACAGCTCTGCCAAATGCATTGTCCCTCCGGGATCGAACATCAACTTGGTAATGCGTCACGAACGTTGAAGGCATGGACCATGTAGCCGCCTTACAAACTTCCGTCATCGAGACGCCCCTTGCAAAAGCCGTCGAGGTTGATACAGCTCTGGTAGAGTGAGCTCGTACCGAACCCGGCAATAGCTGTTTTTTGAGTTCGTAAGCCAACTCGATACAGGCCACAATCCAGGAAGATAATCGCTGGCTCGAGACCGGCAGGCCCTTGGAGTGTCCACTGTGACAAACTTCCTAATGGACTCAGTACGGGACTTGTAGAACAATAGAGCCCTTCGTACGTCCAGCATGTGCAGTTGATGTTCCAATGGAGACGACGGACTTTGAAAGAATGCTGGTAATATAATGTCTTGATTTAGATGGAATGCAGACACGACCTTAGGGAGGAAGGCTAAGTCTGGACGCAACACCGCCTTTTCCTTGTGGAAACTGAGGTACAGTGGATCCACCCTTAGAGCTGCTAGCTCCAACACTCTGCGAGCAGAAGTAATTGCGACAAGAAATACAGTCTTAAAAGTTACTAAGCGAAGATCTGTTGTCGCCATTGGCTCGAATGGCTTAGCCATGAGTACCTGTAGAACCAACTGTAGGTCCCAAATCGGAGTGACTGGCCTAAATGACGGGGTCATATTTTTCAATCCTCTCATGAAACGCTTGACTAGCGGGTTCGAGAACAAAGTGAATCCATCTTGACCATTATGGTAAGCTGACAAGGCAGCCAAATAGACCCTTAACGAGCTCGTCTTAAGCCCTCTGTGTTGCAAATGAAGCAGGAATTGCAGCACTTGATGGATAGGAGCGCTAGAGTAGGGCACTTCAATCCGACTGAGGTAGTCACAGAAGGCTTTCCATTTCCTGGCATATGAAACTCTAGTGGATGGTTTCCAAGCTTCCTGCAGTACTAGCTTGATCTCCGAAGGGAGAGTGCTCGGTATCAAATTCGCCAGGCTGTGAGCTTCAGGATGGTCGGATTCGGGTGTAGCAGCGCGCCTCGATCTTGAGAAAGTATCATTGTCGTGTTCGGTAGGTAGCGATACTCTCCCTTGGATAGTTGGAGGAGTGGCGCAAACCAGGCCTGCCTCGGCCACCATGGAGTCACTAGGATGCAGTTCGTGCCCTCGGACTGGATTTTCGAGACGACTTTGGTCAACAACGGAATCGGTGGGAATATATAAAACAGAGTCCCCGACCAAGTTATTAGGAATGCGTCCCCGATCGATGCGTTGTCGTGTCCCGCTCTGCTGCAGAAAGTGTGGCAAGCTGTATTGGTCGCGGTGGCGGATAGATCTACAGTTGGGGTTCCCCACAGGTGAAAAAAGGACTGCCGAATTCGAACGTCGAGTTGCCACTCGTGAGAGTCGAGAGACATCCTGCTGAGGGCATCTGCCAGTGTATTGTCCTTCCCAGCAGTATGGATGGCTCTCACTGATATATGACGAGGGATCATCCAGTCGAATATACGGAGGGTTAGGTTCGTCAGCCGTAGCGAGCGGGTGCCGCCTTCCTTGTTCAGGTAGGCCACAATTGTAGTATTGTCCGTGACCACCTGCAGATGTCTCGCAGCAACTATAGATTTGAGGGATTTCATCGAGTTCCACACTGCTTTGAGCTCGAGAACATTGATGTGCCTCTCTCGATTTTGCGGGCCCCACTGGCCTTGTGCTGTGTGATTCCCGCAGTGAGCTCCCCAGCCCAGGAGAGAAGCATCCGTCGTCAGCGTGAGTGAAGGCGTGACGGGTTGGAAGGGTAGCCCTTTTGTCAGATTGGAGCGGCTCATCCACCAGCGAAGAGACTGTCTTATGCTGGACGGAATAGTTAGTCGCGTTCGATGGGCATTCATCTCGGAATCGAACGATCTTATGAACCAATTCTGGAGCTGGTGCATACGAAGTCGAGCGAGTGGAACGACTGATATGGATGAAGCCATGAGACTGAGGAGCCGTTGGATCGAGTGGGCTGTGCACGACGTCGCCTTTTGCAGTTTCGAGGCGAGGGTGAGTATTTTTAGAGTTCTGTCTTTCGGTAGAAAGGCGCGACCGACAGTAACGTCTAAGAATGCTCCGATGAATTGGATCCTTTGAGTTGGAAAGAGAGTGGGCTTCTTTTCGTTGAGGCAGAGTCCGAGCGTGACCAAAGTGTCGGTAGTCAGGCGGAGGGCGCTCCAAAGTTCCTGAGCAGACGGTGCAACGATGAGCCAATCATCCAGGTAAGGATAGAGCGTCACCCCTTGAGTTCGTAGAGAAGCGCAGACTACTGTCATACACTTGGCAAACACCCTCGGTGCCGTCGAAAGTCCAAATGGAAGTACCTTGAACTGGTAAGTATCGGCTCCGATCTTGAACCTCAGGTATTTCTGGCTGTCTCGATGGATCCCTATGTGGAAGTAGGCATCTTGGAGATCGATGGATGCAAACCAGTCGGTCTTGCGGAGGAGAGGCAAGATCGATTGGAGAGTGACCATCCTGAACTTCTTGGGTAGAATGTAGAAGTTCACTGAACGTAGGTCCAGGATCGGTCGGAGTCCTCCATCCTTCTTTGACACCGTGAAATACCTGGAGTAAAGGCCGTCCTGTGCCAGGTGAGGAGAGACCATCTCGATGGCCCCCTTGAGTAACAAGGAATCAACCTCCTCCCGCAGCGTCTGGGATGGCTGCATGGTGCGGATGCCAAGAAAAGGTGGGAGAGAATCGAACTCGATCCTGTACCCATGCCGAATAATGTCCAGAACCCAACGATCGGTGGTAATTTTCTTCCATGATGGTAGGAAGAGAGATAGTCGGGTTCCAAACTGAGGTCGAGCCGGAAGGATCGGAGCAGAGATGTCGGTTGTGCCTTGGGTCGCGTCCAACTCGTCGTCTTTGAAAGTCGCCTCCTTTACGGGAGCCCCGGTACCGCTGCTGCTGGTACTGACGGCTCGGTGCCCGGGGCTGCTGTGGACGAGAACGACTGTCCTGCCACTGCTGCTGTTGCTGACCCTGCTGGGTCGGAGCTATTGGAGGCGGATATGGAGCCCACCTGTGGCATTTGAATGTTTTAGAAGATGGTTGTGGAAGCAGGCCCATCTTCCTCGCATTCACCCGGGCTTTCTGAACCGCGTCGAGAGAGTCGTCCGTTTTATCATTAAAGGGGCCGACTCCGTCGAAGGGCAGATTCTCAATTTTGGCCTTAGCTTCCGAGGTCGATGTAGAGGACCTTAGCCAAGCGTGCCGGCGTAGGGCGACTGCACTCACCAGGGATCTCCCATGACAGTCCCCTTGATGTCTGGCAGTATGAATCTGCTGGCTGGAGGTGTTTGTTGCTTCAGCCTGGAAGACTCTGGCCAAGTCTCTCTTCTCGTCCGGCAGATAGTCTATCAGCCCTCCCATCTTCTCCCAAAGGAAGAGTTGGTACCTAGCCATCGTAGCTTGGTACCCCGCAACCCGGATCCCCAGGGCGCTCGAGGTGTAGACTCTTCGTCCGAAGTTGTCTAACCTTTTTCATTCGGGGTCAGATGGAGTGGAGTGTTGTTTGCCTGACCTAGATTGTGCTGACTCCACTATCATCGAATTCGGGGTTGGATGGGAGAAGAGAAATTTGGCTGTGTCTGGCCTGATTTTGTAGAGAGCATCAAGGCGCTTTGCCACAGGAGGAGCTGTGGATGGGGAGCTCCATGATCCTTGCACTGTCTCCAGCATCGTCGGGGTGATTGGAAGTTATGTTGGGCCCGAAGATGATTTCGAAACCGCGTCGAAGAGAGGGTCGACCTCTTTCTTCTCTTCGACAGCCGTCTCCAGACCGAGGGCTTGGGCCATTCGAAGGACCTGGTCCTGAAAAGTGCCCATATCCTCAGAGGGGGATACTGCGGCCTGAGTGGAGACGTTCTGGTCCGGAGATGTAGAAGATGGGGACAGTGAGACGATCGAGTCCGAGTCAGTTAGGGGAGACCCCGGAGTTGACGACCTGCGGGAGCGGGATACATCTGCCATCGAAACCGTAGTTAGTTGGTCCTCTCTCTCACCAACTTGTGAAGGGAGGGCCAGAGGACGGATCGGAGGGGATATCCTGGGGCTCGGACGTGCCCCTTTTTGTCCCGGTGGAGACCGTCTGGCTTCCCTTCTCGGGGAGCGTCTCCTGAGTGGCGACCTCTCTCGGGAACGGTACACCCTGGTCTGGTACCTGTATTCAGACACAGGGGAGCATCTCCAACGATAGCTGCAACAAGACGCCAAGGAGTATCTCGAGTCTCTCGAGTCCTGAGACCTCTCCCTGTATCATTGGGGGTCTCGAGGTCTGCGAGAATCAGATGATCTGGAGGATGCCTGATCCGGGTAATCACTACCTCCTCGATCTCGAGTGGAGTACGAGCCCGTATCTCACGAACAGGAGAGGAGAGAGTCGGAAGAGCAGTGGTTCGTACCGGAGGCCTCGAGTCCGAAGGTGAATCTGGTATCTCGCCTTCTGATACTGAGAGCCTAGCAGCCTCCCTCGATCCCGAGGGGGCTTTTGGTGGAGAGCAAGGCGGTGGATCCCTCGAGCCCGAGGAAGCCTGTGTGGGAGGAGACTTAAGCCCAGCTGGGCGTTCAACTGTCACGACGTCCGTTGGATCCGGGGCTAGCAGTCGATCTCGATCCCGAGAGGGACGAAGCCAATTTTTTTGCCAGTCTCCTTGCCTTATCTTTCCGCTCCTTGCTCTTCCTTTTCTCCTCTTTCTCTCTACGAGCCTTCTTGGCTTTGCTCTTCGATATCATAGTCGCCATGTAGGCCTCCTGAGCGTCCGTTGAGGAGACCGTGTGCGATGGCGGCGTACTAGGCCTTGCCAAAGGGATAGGCTTTTCCGCAGGAGACCGTGTGCGATGGCGGCGTACTA
Source organism: Shinisaurus crocodilurus (assembly GCA_021292165.1). Classification (NCBI taxonomy): domain Eukaryota; kingdom Metazoa; phylum Chordata; class Lepidosauria; order Squamata; family Shinisauridae; genus Shinisaurus; species Shinisaurus crocodilurus. The sequence continues at coordinate 76,691,006 of CM037876.1, read as the reverse complement.
GGCCTTGCCAAAGGGATAGGCTTTTCCGCAGGCGGTTGGAGAGCCCTCTTGTACAGAATGGTAGTCAACTTGTCCGCCCTGTGCTTCCTCGCTTGTTTTGTGAACGCTTGGCAATGATGGCAAGCGTCCACAGTATGGCCCTCGCCGAGGCAGGAGAGACACAGCGAGTGCCCGTCCGCCGGAGGAAGCTTCATCCCGCACCTTACGCATTTGCGAAAGGGGGCTTTTGGAGCCATAATCGCAGTTGGTGATCCCACGATGAGCGGGGGGAGAAAGTTGGAGGTAGAAGAATCCTCAAAAAAGTAGTACCTAGCTGAATTCTAAGACCAGAATTCCAGAACCTCTCAATAGAACAGCCACACGCGATGGCGGTCGAAGAGGAACTGAGGGAGAGGGCGGGAACCCGTGTAAGGAGGACGCCAGGGGGGAGGGGTTCCCGCCCAAAATTTACCTCAGCTTTAGAAACTTCCCGAAGCGGCCTCCGCGCACGCGCAGAGCCCATACGTGTGATGCACAGAGACCACGAAGAAGAACCCTGTGTTGCCAAAGCAACATATCAGGATTGAGAACAAGCATAAGAAAGCATTAAAGGTTTTTAAGATAGGATGTGTTTTCCTAAGGGCTTTTTTTTTTTTTTTTTTGCGCTGTACAAAAGCCCATTTCTTGCTTCAAAAATATTCAAGAGTGAAAGTTTAGCACAATATTAAATATAATAATACATTGGACAGGTCCTTCAAAATCATTTTTATTTTGCATAAATGTTGGTCATTATACTCCTTTCTCTTCTTTTCCTTAAACTGTAATCTACCCAGTTTACAATATCTATGTTATTAATAATTTCCATTGTAAGCTAACTTACATTTTTGTACTGTTCAAATGCTGTAGTGACAGATCCATACATTCTTTTTCCATCCCTAGACCTTTGTGAAGAGTATCTAGTCAGGGCCGGATTAAGCTAGGGGCTGTTGGAGCGGCAGCTCCAGGCCCTTAACAGAAAATAGGCCCGCAATTATAGGGACACGCGGCGATTTTTCCCCCTTCGGAGTTAGCTCTGATCGTTATCATTCAGCATAATTAATGATTTTTTCAAGATTAAAAAGGTGTTCTAAGCACATCTGCATTACAGGCTAGAGGCAAGACCTAGCAAGAACTGTTGTTCTCAAATTAGCATTTCAGTAGCTTTGCATTTCAATCACTGTTACTACATTTCTTTGTGAGAACTTCTAGCACACGGGGGCTTGCTAGGGTCTGTAATATTCAGATTTAGAAGGGACCTCTCTCTCCAGCCTCGAGCAAAAGATCTTTCTGATTCGCAGCTCAATTGTTCAAATGCTAGTTTAACAAAAAAACAAAAATGAAAACGAAACAAAGCAACAAGAACAACACAATTATTCTTGGTCAAGCAAAGCTTCCTGGCTTTTTGTTGTGGCTGCTTTTTTTTTTTTAATAAATAATTTGGGGAAAATTGGGAAGACCCTTACTGATGAGCTGCAGGAGTTTTTGAGTTTTTGCTCCGTCAAGCGACCCCTCTCTGCCCACCCGCCTCCAAAATCTCCACCTTGACTTCTGCTTGCTATGGGACAAACCTCTGGGATGGTCTTTACCTGCCGCTGGTCCTGATGGCCCTGCTCTGCACAGGTAAGGTTCAAAAGTTTGACTCTTTTGATCTGCAAGTTCTCCTTCTCCTTCTCCTTTTTTTCTGTAAAAGGGCTTTCCCTCTTTTGTGAGCCAAACTGAACGTAAGAGAGGGCTGTGTGTTTGTGTGTGTGTGTGTCTGCCTTTTGGGGGTGTTGATCCTCCTGCCGCCTGCAAAATGTCACCTGCTTGGCTAATACTCTGTGTGTGTGTGTGTGTGTGTGTGTGTGTGTGCACGTGCACTTTCATGGGGAATTGTGTGGCATTTTAAGTTTTATTTTGAAAAACCCCAGAGAACAGTGTTCACCAAATATCCCTCTTGGATATTTTGGACTACAGTTCTCATTTGCCTCAGGCAGCATGGCCAGTGGCTGGGGAAGATGGGAGCTGGGGCCCCAAACATTTGGAAGGGCCCCGGTTGGGGAAGACTGCCCTAGAGGTTAAAAAACATGGAGGTACTTATCATCAACGATATGTGATGAGTTTATTGAACTGATTGGTCAGCAAGTGCTGCAGCAAATCATAAACGAGATAAAAGAAGCCAAATATTATTCAATTTCTGTTGACTCCACCCCTGACATAGCACATTGTGATCAACTAACAATTATATTTCGCTATGTACTACCTAGTGGTCCAGTGGAGCGTTTTACGAAATTCATTCCAATGCACGGACACACTGGTATGGAGCTAGCAAACATTATTTTGCAGTTCATGGATGAAAATGAAATTTCCATCAAAGATTGCAAGGGTCAGTCTTATGATAACGGATCTAATATGAGTGGCAAATATAATGGTATGCAGGCCTTATAGATTTTCATAGATCATAGAGTTGGAAGGAGCCTACAAGGCTATCGAGTCCAACCCCCTGCTCAATGCAGGAAACTAGAGGAGGGGTCTCCCATCCAAGTAATAACCAGGCTTGACCCTGCTTAGCTTTCCACACTCAGACAAGCTGAGCCAGCATAAGCAATTTGGGAAAAAAACCCACTTGCTGAATACATTCCTTGTTGTGCACATTCACTTAATCTTGTTGGACAAAATGCCGTAAACAGCTGTCCAGTTGCAGTTTCGTTCTTTAATTTTGTGCAGCAGTTGTATTTTTTTTTTTCTGCTTCAACTCATCGATGGAATCTGTTAACAGATAGTTTCAAACTATGTGGTATACCAACATTAAAAAGGTTATCTGATACACATTGGTCTGCTCACCATGATGCTGTGAATGCCTTACAAAAAGGCTATAGTACTATCAGAGATGTCCTTTCAAATATTATGAATGATGAATCCACAAAGGGAGAGGTCTGTTTACAAGCAAAGGGCCTAAATAATGTCATGGATCAATTGGAAACTGGAATAATGATTGTTGAAGTATGGTCTGTCATTTTACCAAGGTTTCACAGAACCAGTCAGTGTCTCCAAGATGCAAAATTAGATCTGCATACAGCAACAGACATGCTGAACTCTAAAGGATTTTGTGCAGTCTCTCTGTTCTAGATTCTCTGAATTTGAACAGCAGGGTAAAAATATTTCCGGCTGCGAGGAGTACCAGCTACAACGTGGAAGGAAAGTGAAAAGAAATAGGAGGTGGGACTATGGTGATGCAGAAGATGCTAATGCTGATATGACACCTTCTGAGAGGTTTAAAGTGCATACCTTTTATCCTATAATTGACCAATTGACAGAATCACTGAGGCACAGGCAAGCAGCATACAATATAATTCAAGAAAGATTTGGATTTCTATCAGAAATATGCACTCTAGCAGCTGATAGTCTACGTTCCAGAGCCACTACACTAGTGTCAAAATATCCTGAAGATCTTGAACCCCTGTTTGCAGACGAAATTGTACAGTTTTCATCTATTTTCAAAATGTACCAATCTTCCACTGCAAATCAAGACATTCATGGGAGTCAAGAAACACAAATGTACAAGTTTATGATTGCACAATCTCTAGTCGGTGCATTTCCAAATACATCTGTGACCCTCCACATGTATTTGTGTTTAATGGTCAGCAACTGCAGTGGTGAGCGTTCATTTTCAGCATTAAAACGTGTGAAAAATGAACTAAGGTCTTCCATGGGTCAGGAGCGTTTAAATGCGCTCTCTCTGTTGTGCATTGAAAATGGTTTGCTGAACGAGCTTAATCTTGATTCTACAATTGAGGAATTTGCAAGTAAAAAAGCAAGAAAAGTTAATGTGTAATTTTATTTTAATCTACCAGCTTGATTCATTTAGTTTAAATGCAGGTTAGAGTTCAGTGAATAACCTGTTTGTGTGTTTAAAACTAGTGGTTGCTATTTATTTCAAGAGTTACTCTCTGCACCATAATCATAACGCAGGCTGTATTGATTATGATGCAATAATAATAATAATAATAATAATAATAATAATAATAATAATACTTTAAGGAACAATTTGTTATGAGCCAAACATCATACACTTATATTTAAATTGTTTATATGGTTTATGTTTATTTAAAAATGGTTGTTGTGAATGTTCTATTTATAACGGTTTTATTGAGTTAACAAGCTTATTGTTTACAAAAAAAGAAATATTTTCAATATGTTTCTGTTTTGGCACTTTAATGGTAATTAAAATATTTAATTTGTTTTAATATAAAATTGCGTCTTCATTTTATTTATTTCCATAAAAAGGCCCACCAAAATCCTCAGCACCAGGCCCATAATGCTCTTAATCCGGCCCTGTATCTAGTTCTCACCCACACCCCCTTTCCCCGGGCTTTGTCACTTCTCTGACTTTACCATTCCTATTTCCATCAGGCTGACTCCTTCCCTTATCTTTCTCTCTGGCACCAGCTCCTCTGGTTGCAGCTTACTACTCTGTCCCCTTACCTTCCGCCACCCTCTCTTTTGGGCTCCCTTAGCTTTTCTACCCGAGGCCTTGTTCCAGATGGCTTTCCTAGCACAGCTTTCCGGTATTAGTAAAGGCAAGTTACAATCCATAAATTACATTCACACAATAGTTATCTTGTCCTTGGCTATGATCCAGTGAGCTCCTTTAGGTACAGCTACACGCTTGTATGCAGGCAACAGAGCCATTGTTTTATTTCCCCCCAAAAGCAGCCGACTTCCCCACTGAAGCCTGGAAATTTCAAAAGCAGTTTATGATAGGGAAAGCTGAAAGCACAGAAGAAACCCCTATGGAATGATCCACCAATTATCCATAGCCTCCCAAGAGAAAAGTAAGTGTAGGAAACACTTCCTTGCTGAAATGTCAACCGTACATGTGGAGCCTCTTCTGCTAAGTTTAAGAGAACTGAGGGAAATAGTGGATGATTTTTCAGCTTGGCTTGTTCTTGAATAGCTCAGCTTAGCCCTTTACCATTCCAAAAGTGAAAGAACAGATATCTCAGATCCAGTGCCCCCCGGCTTCCAACTTGTCTTGCATCTCTAGGCTGAAAATTATGGAGCCCTTTTCTTGGTGGTACTTATTTGAAAGTTTACCTAGTTTTCTAGTGTGAGTTTTCCTCAGACATCTGATACATAATAGTCAGGATATAGTTCAGTGATGTCAAAGCTGCACCAAGAGTCAATTCTAAATAGGGATTCCCAAATTTATGGATTTGGAAGTGAACAATCTACTGACAGTGAATTTCCTGGTGCTTCTATCCAGTTATGAATTAGGTCAACACCTCTTGAAAGAATGAATCAGAATGTTCCATGCCTGAATAAGTTATTAATTAAAATTTTAAAAAGCTCTGATAGTGCATTGTCTTGTGTTAAACTGAGCCTCTTCCCAAGACTTTATACAAATTACCATTAACTACTGAAGCAGAGGCCTTCTGCCGTTTGTCCTCAAGGTGCCCAGGAGATGGGCAGGCCACAGTTTTGATCACCTTCTATCTCTCTACTATAGTATTCAATAAGCTATGCTCCTATCATGAGAAGCTTGTTCCTCAAACTATGATCCAGATGCCTCGGCAAATGCAAATACATAAAGGCCTACTTGATGTTGCTGGAGGTGTTCCTTGAGAGTTTTAAAGGTCAATGCCAACACCTTGAATTCAGCTTGGCAAACAACTGGTAGCCAGTGCAACTCTTTGAGCACTGGAGTGATCTGATCACGCCGGCAGCTGCCTTTAACCAGGCGAGCTGCTGCATTCTGTACCAGCTGCAACTTCTGAACTGTCTTCCAGGGTAACCCCACGTAGAGTGCATTACAGAGTCTAGGCGAGAGGAGACAAAAGGATAAACCACTGATGGGAGCAGATGATTAGGATGGTAGGGGCGCAACTGCCGCATCAGATGGAGCTGATACAGCGCCGCCCGGCTCAGAGCTGACACCTGAGCCTCCATGGACAGCTGGGAGTCTAGAATGACTCCCAAGCTGCGGACCTGGTCCTTCAGGGGTAGATGTACCCCATTCAGCACCAGGTCAACATCCCCTAACCTTCCCTGTCTCCCACCAGAAGTACCTCGGTCTTGTCGGGGTTCAGTTTCAGCATGTTCCTTCCCATCCAGCCACCCACTGCCTCCAGGCACTTGGACAGGGTTTCAACAGCCAACCTTGGTGAGGACTTGAAGGAGAGGTAGAGCTGCGTGTCATCCGCATATTGATGACAGCGCACCCCAAACCTCCTGATGATAGCTCCCAGCGGCTTTAGGTAGATGTTAAATAACATCAGGGAGAGGATGGAACCCTGCAGCACCCCACAAGTGAGCGGCCGAGGCTCCAAAGCCTTCTCCCCAAGAACTACCCTCTGGTACCTCCAGAGAGGAAGGACCGGAACCACTACAATAGAGTGCCTCCCATGCCCAACCCCTCCAGGCGATCTAGGAGGATACCGTGGTCAACGGTTACGGTATCAAAAGCCACTGAGAGATCAAGGAGGACTAGAAAAGTGCATTCGCCCCTATCCAAAACCCTTCTCATATCATCCACCAAGGCTGTTTCTGTCCCATGTCCAGGCCTGAAGCCCGACTGGCACGGATCTAAATAATCGGCTTCATCCAAGTACGTTTTCAACTGAGCCCCCACCACTCGCTCAATCAGCTTGCCCAGAAATGGCAAATTGGAGACTGGGCGAAAGTTGTTCAAATCTTGGGGACCTAAGGAGGGCTTCTTTAGAAGCGGTCTTATTACTGCCTCCTTAAGGGCTGATGGCATCACTCCCTCCTCAAGGGAGGCATTCACTACCGCCCTGATCTCCCCACCCAATTTTTCCCTGCAGCTCATAACAAGCCAGGACGGGCAAGGATCAAGCAGCAAGCAGGTGGTCAGCTTAACAGAAGAAAGCACCTTGTCCACTTCACCAGAAGGAAGAAGCTGGAACTGATTCCACAAAAGCAGACTGCCACTAGCCTCCTCCCATTCACCCAATGTGTCCACGATGCATGGAATCCCACTCCTAATACGATCAATTTTATCTGCAAAGTGCTTTGCTAAAGCCTCACAGGAGGCTTTAGACTGTTTCAATGGATCCAGAGCAACTGGACCGACCAGGCTCCGGACCACTTGGAACAGCCTCCTGGGGCAGCACTCCGCAGATGCAATGGAGGCAGCATAGAAATTCTTCTTTGCTGCCTTCACCGCCACCTGGTAGGCTGAAGATGCAGCTCTGACCTGTGTCCGATAGTCTTCAGAGTGGGATTTACGCCATCGGCACTCTAGCCTTCTCACCTCCCGCTTCAAAGCTCACAGCGATGGAGTAAACCAAGGTGCCGTGCGAGCTCTGTTCAGGTGAAGAGGGCGCTTCGGGGCCACTTGGTCTAATGCCCTGGTGATTGCAGCATTCCAGTCATCCACCAGGGTCTCGGCCGAGCTACCGTTTGCATGCTCCAGTTCTTCAAGTGCGTTCAGGAATCCATCCGGATCCAAAAGACGCCTGGGGCAGACCATCCTAATAGGTCCTTCACCCCTGCAGAGGGGTTGTGGCACCAAAAAATCCAGCCCTACCAGAAAGCGATCTGACCATGACAAGGGGATGGTGGAAATACCGATTTCCAGATCATTTCCTCCCTCTCCGGAAACGAAAACCAAGTCCAGCGCATGACCGGCTACATGGTAGGTCCAGTTGATACAGGATACAGCTCCCAGGAAGCCATGGTATCCATGAAGTCCCGAGGTGCCCCCATGATGGCAGCCTCCGAATGTATGTTGAAGTCCCCCTGCACCAATAGCCTGGGGGATCACACACGCACATCAGAGACCACCTCTAGCACCTTGGCCAGGGAGTCTGATGTGCAGCGGAGTGGACAGTACATGAGCAGAATCCCCAGACTGCCCTTTGGACCCAACCTCCAGTACATGCACTCAATAAACTTGGTCTCCCTGAGAGGGAGTCTGGTAAGGACCAAGGACTCCCGGTAGATAACAGCCACTCCCACTCCCCGTCCTCCAGCCCTCAGTTGCTGGGCAAACGTAAACCCAGGTGGACACAAGGCCCCAAGAGTTGGAGCAGCGGCCCTGTCCAGCTAGGTTTCTGTAATACATGCCAGGTCCGCACCCTCATCCAGGATTAAGTCATGGATTAAAGATGTTTTTGGGGGAACAGACCTGGCACTACACAACAGCAAACGCAAGGCAGAGGAAGGAGACACGCATCCCCCAGTTATCCCTTGGCTCTGGGCAGGCCCTTGTTCCCCTTACTTGGTGTGGCCTGCCCCTAGCACTCTGCCAGCGCCTGCTGCTCAACATTGGTATACTTTGCCCCCCAGAACTCCCCCCCCACTATCTCCATTAGATAAGCACATGCCCCCTTGCTTCCGCCGATCAGGCAGGAACCCACCCCCACACCTCCCTTGCCCTAACAGGGAGAAGGGCCCGCACCTTCGTGCCTCCGGGCCAGCAGATGAAGGCCTGTGGAGTGTCAGGCAAGCCAGGTGGCAGGTGCTACCAATCAGGCAGGCTGGGGGATGGGGGGTGTTGCCCTCCTCCTGACGGCAGCAGAGCTTCATCCCAGGGAAGGAGCACCAATTTTGAGTTTTTTGTCTACAAATCCTACCCCTGGAAGGCCAAAGAAACCAACAAAAAAAAAAAAAACTGAAGAAAAAATGTATTCTTCCAGACAAGAACATGGTTGTGTGATCCACTTGAGCAATTTTTCTGATTCAGAATATATGGACAATGTCAAGAAACTAGCAGTAACTTTGGCAAAGTAAAGTACTATATGGTGATGAAAGAGAAGAATTGGGATTTGATAGAAATGGAGTCCAGAGAAGATGCTGTATGAATAGTGGAGCAATGTTCCACTGACACTCTAATATTCCATGGACAGCATGTAAAGTGTTATCTGAAAAATATAACCAATTGTTATTAAATAATCTCCACAAAAGGAAGTTGCTGGAAAGAAGCAAATGTTCAAAAAGAAAGCTTTCAGATAGCAAAGACTTTGTAAGATGGGGGAGGATGCAGAAGTGGAAAGCATAAAAATTGAAGATGAAGAGAGACCAGGCAGAGATAATAATAATATGAAGCAATGATAACCAAGTGGAATTAATTGTATTCAGCTCTCAAGCTGAGCTCCTTCAGCAACAGGAGGAAGTAGCTACTCTACTGCAAATGAAATTCAAGATACAGATGGATTTTAAAGAAGTAGGGAAGGTATTGTTATGAAAGATGGTAATGAGTATCATAGAGCTGTACAATATCAGACAAATTTACATGTTATGAAAAGTGGGCAGGCACAGCTGAAAAAGACTGAGAAGCATCTGTCCAAGTTTGAGAAGTAGATTAAAAATCTGGAGGGGAAGGAGGACCAATAGCTTTATAGTATTTAATTTGATCTTTTAAAATTTTGAAATAACAGGAATACTAATTTTAAAAAATCAAAACTGTTTTAATTTATTTTTGTTAATTGTGCAGTCAACAAATGTTTGCATCTTAACATTAAAACATAATTTGAATTCTTAATAAACATACACTTTAATTCTTTTTTTAAGTAAGAAAAGCAGAGTACCCACCTTCCAAGAGAAACGTGGCACTCTTTATAGTTCTTAGTATTTCCATAGAGCTGGTGGACATTATATGCAATCTTCAGGCACAACCCTGCTACACATATACATTGGGCTATCCAGATGCAAAGGAGGACATGTTTCCTGTATCTTTAATACTTGTGTAATCTCAGTAAGTGCTGCTTTTTTTTTAACCCAACAATAACAAGCTGCATCTGCCAAAATGCCTTCTTCTACACAACTGTTAAAGTTGCAGGAATTCTAGTCCCCTTTGTCTCTGCTCACTGTAATATTCATAGACACACGATCACTCCCACATGATTTTGTGACATGTATAATATTGAAATGATAAGGTTAAAAGGCGGGGTATAAATGTAATAAATAAATAAATAAATATTGTTCCAGATTTTTATAGGCTTTATTCAGAACTGATATCTTAACATGAAAAGCACAGGGGGGGAAATCACATACTATGTACGATAGAAGGAAACTCACCCAGTTCAGATCCCAATTCCCTCCCCCCCCCCAAGGCAAACCTGAACAGTCATGCTTTTCATGGTCAGAAAACAGTTTTAATTAGTTAATCGCCTCTAGGCTTTGAACACAAGTGAAGATATAATCAGTTAATCAGTAGGCTTCAGAGAAAAAGGGCATACAGGCATCAGATGTTTAATACAAGAGACAGTTTTTGTACAAATGAAGCACACATACTTTTGTTATCATATTTGAATATGAAACAGTACTGCTGGTTAAGTGCTTAAGAACAAAGTCTATGCATTAGGCTCTTAGATCAACAAACACTTTTGACTAGAAAGATTCAAATTGTGTGAGGTTCCCTTGCTTTTAAAATGAGGATTGCAAACTTGAAACATTAAGAGAGAAATGTGATTCCTTAATGCTTCAAGATTAACACAGTAGTTTGCAATCAAGAAAGCATTTATTTCATCCAAAACAAAATTTATGATAGATTAAAATATGTTTGCTTCTTTTAACAAACACACATCAAGTAATATTACCTTGGAAGAAAAGGGCCATTTTAAATCCTTCCCAGAAGAAAAAGCAGAGCAGGTTTTCCAAACACATAATTCTAGATCTTTCCTTTTCAGGAAGAGGCAACAGCTACAGTCTCAGTTCTGAAGAAATCTCATTGACTTACTTTGAGCTACTTCAAAGTAAGTTGGTTTCAGAATCTGCAGTCCAAACATATTCTTCAAGAATATACAGAGGAAAAACTTTCTAAAAAGTTGGTGTTTACTGAGTTTCATCTGTCTACTTGCTTTCTCTTTCATAAATTTGCCATTTTCTCACATTCATTTCTGCTGGCAGCTGCTACAATCATGTTGGCTTTATCTGGCAGGGAACCTGTTGCCTACACAACTATAGCCAGCACTGCTTCCATACAGGAAACTGGCTGTCTAATCTCCATAATACAACTGCCTCCAACTGACCAGGAGGCTTGGACTTAGGATTTTGGCTCTTGCATCTATAGTGCCTGCTCCTTCTGCTTAAGAAGCACATTCTTTAATTAGAAATTAATGCTTATGTAGCAATGAGGGGTTGATTTGAAAAAAGGGAAATACGTAAAGAAACATAAAAGAAGAGGCAGCCTAACGTGTCTGTACAAAACAAGAAATCCCACCCACAGACATCCTGAAATAATAACGGTATATGGTTTAGTATAGTGGTCTGGCACAGAGAATTGGCTTTCCTGAAGAAATAACATTATAGTTAACCAACAAGAACAGGTAAAGACCACCAACAGAGCAGCCCTATCAGTAAAAGTGTACAAGTTCTTAGGGAAGACAAAAATCCACCCTCTTCTCTGTAATGATGAAATGGGTATCTCAGCCATCTCCTACCATTAGAAATTCTGGGACAGAATTCATATGGTAAAATATTTTTCAGATGGCAAAACACTTACAAGAGTGTTTTGCAGATAGAAGAAAGCACAAACTTGTTTCCTTATGATTCCCATGTAAAATCTTTGACATTTTTCTCTACACAAGTGTTCTTTCCACTGAACACTACAGAAACTGTGTTCTGGATCTTTGAGTTCAGCTGCTGCTGTCCTTCAAACCTATATTTTGTCTGATTGCATACAGATGATGATTGAAAGGTCATTAAATCATTTTGGTCACCAGTTTTCAATTCTTTAAACTGTGAACATCTATCCTCTGTCCCATCTCTATAATAAGTTCATAGAATCATAGAATCATAGAAAAGTAGAGTTGGAAGGGGCCTACCAGGCCATCGAGTCCAACCCCCCGCTCAATGCAGGAATCCAGGTCAAAGCATCCCCGACAGATGGCTGTCCAGCCGCACCTTGAATGCCTCCAGAGTGGGAAAGCCCACCACCTCCCTAGGTAGTTGGTTCCATTGTCTTACTACTCTGACAGTCAGGAATTTTTTCCTGTTGTTTAGGTGGAATCTGGGTTCCTGTAACTTGAGCCCATTATTCCGTGTCCTGCAAACTGGGATGATCGAGAAGTGATCCTGGCCCTCCTCTGTGTGACAACCCTTTAAGTACTGGAAGAGTGCGATCATATCTCCCCTCAGTCTCCTCTTCTGAAGGCTAAACATACCCAGTTCTTTCAATCTCTCCTCATAGGGCCTTGTTTCCAGTCCCTTTATCATCCTTGTTGCCCGCCTCTGAACCCTCTCCAGTTTGTCTACGTCCTTCTTAAAGTGTGGTGCCCAGAACTGGACACAGTACTCAAGATGAGGCCTAACCAGTGCCGAGTAAGGGGGAATTATCACTTCACACGATTTGGAAGCTATACTTCTATTAATGCAGCCCAAAATGGCATTTGCCTTCTTTGCAGCCACATCGCATTGCTGGCTCATATTCAGTTTGTGATCTACCACAATTCCAAGATCCTTCTCACTTGTAGTATTGTTGAGCCAAGTGTCCCCCATTCTGTAACTCTGCATTTGGTTTCCTTTCCCTAGGTGCAGCACTTGGCATTTATCCCTATTAAATTTCATTCTGTTGTTTTCGGCCCAGCGCTCCAGCCTATCGAGATCTCTTTGAATTTTGTTTCTGTCTTCCAGAGTATTAGCTGTTCCACCCAACTTTGTGTCATCTGCAAATGTGATAAGCATTCCCTGAAAATTTGATAAGCATTCAATATCACTTCAATAACTTATCAACTTAACTTTTGCTATAGTATCTCCTAGGCTAGTGTTTCTAAGAAGGCTGCCACCATTATGACAAAAGACACTTTCCTAGATTCCATATTTCACACCATTCTGAAACACTTTGACTCTTCTGGCACTGTCATGTAACACCTCACTATCTCACCATCTTTCTCTATTGTTTTTCCCCCAGTTGCATACATTTCCTACCCACTTTTCTAAAAACTTGATCATTCATTTACATCTCCTGATTTCTATCCCCTCTCCCTCTCCCTTAATGATGAACCACATTTCCTTCCTGGCACTCCTCAATCCATGACCCCTCAGAGCCTGCACTCTTAGAAACTCTTGGTTTGTTGCCTTTCATTTTTAGAGGCACTGAAATTATTTGGAAACTTGCTTATATGATGTCACATAGCATCCACTTCTTAAAATCCTACAATACTTGGGGTGCAATGCTATGTCCTTCTGATCTTGTCTGAGGGGACATATTTGGGGCTGGAAGGTGCTGTGACCTCGGAAATCCCTTCTGAGGTCGCAGCACCACAAAGCACCCCCCACCTCTTAGCCAGCGCAGTTCTTTCCATGCAGGCAGAGAACCGAATACAGAAGACTGTGATTGGTTCCCCGTGGAGGGGTTGTTCCTGGGGGAGGGGAGGGGAGGAGCGAGGCACTGCCATCTTACAAAGAATCCAGGCGGTGCATCAGCCTGCCCTCCCGGCAAGGAGAGGGAAAACATTTTTGAATTGGCCATCTAGATGTTTTTGAGGGCAAGGGGAGCACGGCAGATATCCTGTCCGTCGTGTTTCTCCCACCCTCAATAGGATGCCCGTAATCCTCTGAGTTTGGAAGGTTACAGGAAGCCTCATAGGATTGTGCAGCCCATGACCTAACATTCTCAGCTATCAATCCAGTTGCCATAGTCCACTCACCTATTTTTCCTCCACCACCATTACAGAAAGTTCATGTTCTACTTACTCATTCAAATTATAATGTTAACGTAGTAAAATAGGAGAAGAAGCAACCCTACCTAAAATAAATACTCCTGGTTGGTATTTATAAAGAGAAAGAGAAATGTAACATGGGTTGCTGTGAAATGTGTAATTCAGTACCACTGCTAGGGAAAAAGAGTTTTGTAACTCAAGGAAATGTATTCCGTATTTCACAGCTACTACTTCTTGCACAACCAGAATGATCTACAGTACATTAAACTAACATTCAATGGATATGTTTTCAACCTAATGATAAATGTGTTTTCAGGCAGGCTGTTATGCACAAGCCTGAGTGCTGTAATGCACCTACCGATGAATTTGCAAAGTACCTTGAAGTATTTTATTGCATGTTAATGCACATAGAGACCAGCTGCTTCAGACTAGTTTTATACTATAACTTCTAGTAGGAGACTTTATTCAATGGCCCTGGCAGCCAAAGCCAACAGCAGAAAGCAATGTCACAGGGAAATCAAGGGAATGGAAGTGCCTAGGTTGGCTAGGACAGACAGCTGGCCAAACTGGAATAACTTCTATTAATTGCTCACTCTACCTATGCCTTCAGAAGGTATCCCATGATAAATACATGACTTTTAAAGGAAGTTTGGGGGATTCGATGAGATGGTTGCTGATACGACACCCTGTCAAAATAATTCCTGGGGTTGTGTATGCATGGCACACATGTTCCTCTGAATTTTATTGTACACGTCCTTACTGTGTGGGTATGGCCATGATAACAGTTTGAATTGAGATCATGTTGAATTTGCTACTATGAATTACCGTACTTCATATAAGCAAAGTAGATATAAGAATATAAGCAGAGTAGATATTTCCTGAATTCCCTGGCTAGAAATAGTCGGATCACAGTAAAGGGAGGATGGAGATACACAATAGACTTACCTCTCTAGATCTCACTAGTAGAATACAGAAATGCAATGTAATGTAGTATAGGGTGGTTATTGTTTTTATCACTATGTATCTTTCTCAATGTTTAGAAGCAAAAATTTGAACATGGCACTTTTAGCAAATGAATGAATCCTTCTTACACTGCATTCCTATGCATGTCTACTCAGAAGCAAGTTCCACTGAGTTCAGTGAGACTGACTCCCAGGTAAGTGTGTTTGCAGCCTTAGCCTTCTTTCTTAGCATGGATACAACATGCTCCTTTTCACACTAGTACATACATCATGCATTAAGATGAAGTGGAATTGTGGTGACTGAAGTCCATTGCACAATAGACTTTGATGCCACTGAGGTTTCAGCAAGCAAAATTGGTAAAGCCTATTGAAATTGTGGTGAAGTCCGTTCTGCATTCGAATTCTTTTAAACAATCAGATTCCATACGAATCCCAGCACACAATAACGACAAAAGTCACCATGCAATAGGAAAAAATAGTTTTCAGATCCACTCTTATTAAAATGGGACAAGATGCGTGTTAAATTTCTTTTAAAAATGCTCTGCATCTACCAAAAGATAATCTATAGCACCCATGATGTTTTGAAAACTTTCAGATACATTTACTGATTAATGTATAACTCCCTCTAATGGAGGACTATTTTAATCTATTTTAGAAAACTTTCAATATTCAAAGCTATACTAGAGCCATTTCACTTTCCTTTCATTTTTAGCTTCAGATAAATTATTAAATTCTCCTTAGCAAGGAAGAATTTCCAAATCATAACTAGTAGACTCTTTCTATAAACACACTGGGGGGCGGGGAGAGAAACAACAATCTAATTCCTTGCTTGGTTTCATCCGTTAACATTGCAATCCTATCTCTGACTTAGACAAACTGGATTTGGAAAGTATACCAACAGAGGGGAAAGGGTAGGATATAAAATGTAATTAATAATAGGTAAATTTAAAAAATCCCCTTGTACTGGCATAACCCAAATATATGTCAGCATTTGTGAAGTATGCAGATGCAGCATCATAGTATCAACTATGACAGCAGCATCTATACAGCATAAGAGCAAAAAAAAAGGGTAGTAGCAGGACTCAGAAGAGGGACTGGGCATAGTTAGAATTCTATGCTCATTCCCAGATCAGCCTCATCCCTGGTGATGGCATAATATTAAACCAGCAAAAAAGATAGTATAACTTAAAACACTCCCATTAAAGTGAACAGACTGCCCCCCACAACCTGGGGTGCCCCCAAGGCCTGTCCGGCAGCTTCCCAACCTCCACTACCACAAAAAAACCCAAAAACCTGTGGTGGCACTGCGCTCATCAAAAAGGAAAATAAAAACCTGGCTGTTCCTTCTGGGAAACTCTAGGAAGAGGGCTTCTATGGCAGGAACCATAGAGCTCTCAGATATCCCCCAGATCATCTCCTGGAAGATAATCTGCCACAGATTGAAAGCACAACGCAGGATTGATGCAATCACGTTGGAGTGGCTGGGGTGGGGAAGGCACTTCAGCCTCCTCCGTTCTCCAGCAACCCCCACACAACCCGGATCACTGCTTTGCCACTGCCAATAGTAGCCATCCGGTTGGGGTGGCTAGGACGGGTGACCCTGATGCAGCTCCCCCAGTGAACCCGTGTATATGTGTGA
Source organism: Shinisaurus crocodilurus (assembly GCA_021292165.1). Lineage (NCBI taxonomy): Eukaryota > Metazoa > Chordata > Lepidosauria > Squamata > Shinisauridae > Shinisaurus > Shinisaurus crocodilurus. The sequence goes on along the minus strand of CM037876.1, from coordinate 76,674,783 downwards.
ATAACTGTGTGCACAAGTCTGTCTGGTGTGCGATTGTCCAAAAAGGTTGGGCACCCTTGATCTACATGAAGCCACTGGGAGAGCTCATCCAGAGTTTTGGGGTTGTCTCATCACTGTGCTGATGCTGAACTAGTGTCTGGGTCCAGTGTGGGACTGGATGTGGGTGAATAAAGTGAGGTTCAATCCAGACAAGATGGAGGTCATGCTGGTTAGTAGGCAGGTCAAATTTGGTTTGGGAGTACACCTTTTCTGGATGGGGTACCACTCCCTCTGAAGTATCAAGTAAGCAGCTTGGGAGTGTTCTTGGATCCAGCGCTGCTCCTGAATGGTCAGATGGTGGGTACTCAAGACAGGGTCTTCTGTGTAGCAGCACCCCAGCTGTGGAACCTGCTCCCTGTGCATGTTAATTAATTAATTAATTACAATTATTTTTAGGCTGCCTTTAGGGGTAACACCCTGAAAGGTTTTTAACATTAGGCTAGCCCTCTCTTTATTGTCCTTTAGATGGCTGGTGAAGACATTATTATTCCGCTGAGAATTTAATAGTTAATGCCACTGTCTGATTTTGCTATTAATCCCTGGTTTTATTGAACATTTTTATACAGCTTTTTGTAGTTTATGTTGTTTTTATTTGTGCATCGCCTTAAGCACTCACTGAGCACAGGGGCGATCCAAAAATATTCTAAATAAATAAAAATAATAAATATATTGCAAACTCTTGTCTTCTCAGAATGCACCTGAGGACTCCAAATACAAATGCCCAAGTGGAACTCAACTTCACTGCTACAACTGAAGACGTCAGGACAAAACACAGAATCAAGTGAAGAAGGAGGAATCCGTGCTTCCAAGAATGATGTCTGCACATAACTTCCACACTTCCCCCAATAATAGATTCCTCCTCCCCCTTTAACACATAGTAGCAGTATCTCCCACATAGGGGACACTATTCAGAAAGGAGGGCCTTGTTGACCATGAACCTCCAAATGCAGGTAACTTTCCACCATGTACTGGTGATGGCACTGTGTACACAACCACCTTTATTTATTATTACATTTATACCCTGCCTTTTTTTCCTGCAAGGAACTCAAGGCAGCTTACATAATCCTCCTCCTCCTCCTCCTCCTCCTCCTAGAACCCAGATCTCCTGAGTCCCAGTCCAATACTCTCACCACTACGCCACACTGACTTTGTTTGTAATATTTATATACGGTACCTCCTTTCTACAAATGTCACCAAGGCAGCATACACTAATTCAAATAAAAACAATAAAGATAAAAACATAAAAGCAATAAAACCATATTAAAACATTGAAAAGCAATAAAACCATATTAAAACACTGAAATAATATTAAAACCAATTTATGGAAAATACAAGGCACTTCACTCCAGTTATTGGCATCATTGGCTAAACACTCATGTCTCCTTTTTTCTTGCAGGATGAGAGTTAGGGCAAATGGAGCAGAACTGCAGCCAGAGTTCCACTAAAGCTCCCTACATGGGATATGTGAGTATTCTCATGTATTGACTGTTGAGGGATTACATGTGTGTTACTCTATGGATGGGAGATATGGGTTCTAACCTTGCTTCTTCTGATTATTGTTGCTGACCAGGGAACCAAAAAGCAAGTTTTGCCCACCTACATGTTTTCCATGTCAGTCTTATTTATTTATTTATTTAATACATTTTTATACCGCCCAATACCCGAAGCTCTCTGGGTGGTTTACAACAGTTAAAACCATAAAATACAATATAATATAAATATAAAATTTAAAACCACAGATTAAAAACAAACAGCAGAGCTAGCAGCAGCAGTTACAACAACAGAGTTAAAAACAACTACAAGATTAAAATGATTAAGATGATTAAAATGATTAAAATGCCTGGGAGAATAGAAAGGTCTTCACCTGGCGCCGGAAAGAGTACAATGTAGGCGCCAGGTGAGCCTCTTTGGGGAGCTCATTCAACAACTAGGGTGCCACAGCAGAAAAGGCCCTCCTCCTGGTAGCCACCTGCCTCACTTCCTTTGGCAGGGGCTCTCAGAAAATGACTGCTGACGAAGATCTTAGTGTCCAGGCAGGTACATATGGAAGGAGACAATCCATCAGATACCCTGGCCCCAAGCTGTTAAGGGCTTTGAATGTTAAGCACTTTGAATCGGGCCCGGTAACAAACTGGCAGCCAGTGCAGATAAGAAAGCACTGGCATAATATGTTCACGCCGGCCAGTCCGTGTTAACAATCTCGCTGCCCTATTTTGGACCAGCTGCAGTTTCTGGACCGTTTTCAAAGGCAGCCCCACGTATAATGCATTGCAGTAACCCAAACGAGAGGTTAGCAGAGCATGGATAACTGTAGCTAGGCTACCTCTGTCCAGATAAGGACGTAGTTGGTATATCAGCCTAAGCTGATAAAAGGTGCTCCGTGCCACCGAGTTCACCTGTGCCTCGAGTGACAGCTGTGGATCCAAGAGCACCCCCAAACTATGAACCTGATCCTTCAGGGGGAGTGAAACCCCATCCAGAACTGGTTGAATATCACTTAGCCAGGCAGACGAACCACCCACTAACAGTACTTCCGTCTTATCTGGATTGAGTCTCAGTTTATTAGCCCTCATCCAGTCCATTACCGTGCCAAAGGCACTGAGAGGTCCAAGAGAATCAACAGGGTCGCACTCCCCCTGTCCCTCTCCCGGCAGAGGTCATCCCACAGGGCGACCAAGGCAGTTTCCATTCCAAAACTAGGCCTGAAGCTGGATTGAAATGGATCTAGGTAGTCCATTTCATCTAAGAGTGCCTGGGATTGACCAGCAATCACCCGCTCAAGCACCTTGCCCAGGAATGGGATATTAACTACCGGCCTGTAGTTATTAACATCATCGGGTCCAGGTTAGGCTTTTTGAGAAGTGGTGGCCTAATCACCGCCTCTTTCAAAGAGGCCGGCACCACTCCCTCTCTCAAGGAGGCATTTACAACCTCCTGGACCCAGCTGGTTATCCCCTCCTTATTTGATGTAATAAGCCATGATAGGCAAGGGTCAAGCACACAGGTGGTCGACCGGACTTGGCCAAGCACCTTGTCCACATCCTCAGGCCTCAATAACTGAAATTCATCCAATAAAACCGGACCAGACGGTGCTCTGGACACCTCTGCTAATGGAGCTGCACTAATTGTGGTGTCCAATTCATGACAAATTTGAGCGACTCTATCTTCAAAGTACCGTGCAAACTTGTCACAGCATGCAACTGAGGGTTCTACCATTTCTCTCGCTGGCCCAGAGTGTAAAAGGCCACGGACCACTCGGAAATGCTGGACGGCACTGAGTGAGAAGATGCAATGGTGGTGGAAAATAATTCTCTCTTTGCCACCCTCACCGCCACCCTCTATGTCTTTTCTTGCTGAGCAACTAGGCAGGTTCTGGTGTTGGCCCACTTGAGTTTTCTGTCGTGATTCCCACTCTCTCTTATATATCTGTTCTCTCCCTTGACAAATGCTGATACAATTGTGTTGTTTGCAGTGTCTGCATTGGAGCATTGTTCCCTCAATGGGACTTAACAATAGCTTCTCTATGCATGCGTCTGTCCAACTGAGCTATGTTTGGTGTTTATTTATTTATTTATTATATTTATACCCCGCCTTTTTTCCTGCAAGGAACCCAAGGCGGCTTACATAATCCTCCTCCTTCTCCTCTCCATTTTATCCTCACAACAACCCTGTGAGGTAGGTTAGGCTGAGAGTCAGTGACTGGCCCAAAGTCACCCAGTGAGTTTCATGGCCGAGCGGGGACTAGAACCCGGATCTCCCGAGTCCTAGTCCAACACTCTAACCACTACGCCACACTGGTTCGAATAGGAATGTCAGTCTTTCCTTTCCTGTATAAGCATGTGTGTTTGCCTATCAAAAGGACGGTTGTCTGCAGATGTTTGTGCTACCAAGGGATTCAAACCCCATCTGGAGTTATGTCAATTGCTGGCCTTCTGTTGGCCGTGCCATAGTAGTGTACACTGGAGAAGACACTATAATGACTACGGGTGCTACCGTATTTTTCCATCTATAAGACGCCCCCATGTATAAGACGACCCCCACTGGGCAGTTTCGCAGCCGCACAGTTCTCTCCTTGGCTTACTTCCGTGTATAAGACGAACCTCAATTTTTAGTCTAACAATTTTAGGAAAAAGTATAGTCTTATACATGGAAAAATACTGTACTTTGTGTTTTGCACATCTCCTAGGTAGGGTTAATGTCTTGAGGCCGTTCTGTTGTCATCATGCATTATTGCTTTTTATGTGCATGAGTAATGTGGCAGTATTGCTGGTGCACAACACCCTGATAGACAAATGGTAGTGGTGCCATGGATGCTGAGTATTGCTACATTAATTCTTGCTTACTTTGATATTTTTGGTTGTTTCCTTTGCTTCTGGGTGTGCATAGGATCCAGACTATATTATGCCAATGTTACACTGGTGTCAGCGGCTGCCAGCATGATGGGACAATAGGACTGCATTCTCAATGAAACATTAAATGCACATATTTAAACATTAAATATTTAAGAATAATTCTACAGCATCAGTTCCTTAACACTATTTTTCTTAAATAGTTAACCTATCAATTATTTTACATGTGCTTTGTGCACATTTTTTTTCCAGGCTTTAAAAAGATCAAGAGATTGGCATAAAAACAGCAGTGCTGTGCCTTATTGATTTGGTAGGTGGGATAAAGAATGGCTTCTCATACACACAGCTGCTTGTAATGAATGCAATATGTTTAAGGACTATTCTTGGATGATCCCCATTGCTTTTAGACTCAAATTTTCTTGCCAAACAGGTCTTCAGTATATCTGTTCCATTCATTTTAGCCAAACTATTCCAGTATGGAAATTCAGCAGTGTGGTATGAAAGTCATTTTACAAACAATTTAAATAGGACCGTTTACATGGCAAATGTGAAAATCAATGGGTTTATAACGCAGTATACCATAATTTGCAAATACAAATGATGCCTAGAAGTGATTTGATAATGGTTGGAAACACCACTAACAAAAGAGAAATACAAACTCTATCAAAGTAGAATATTAAACAATAATTCTGTACAGTGTCGTTTGACCCAACGTTAGCTAATAAAATAAATTAATTTTCTTAACGAAGAGGCCTGGCAGATTCTGTTGTTCTACAACTTATTAAAATTAAATATGGTTCCCATTGTAAGACATCCCAGAAAGGATCACCTCTCTCCCATGCCTATAAATATTTGAAGAAAAACAAGCTACATAGCTTCATGCTAAGTATTAAGCAAGTGTCTCATTTGACCCTAAATCCCAATGAAACCAATGGGAACCTTGCATTACCAAAATGTTTCAGGTTGGCAGCCCAAATACACAATCAGTGATAAATACTTTTGGTTTCGTTTTCCCACTGAACTGTGAAGCTTGACATGCTCAGTTCACCCACAATAGTATGTGAGAAAAGATTACCGTAAATGAAATTAACAACAATATTGTTATCTGCCTTGATCCTTTAGGATCCTTGATCCTGTAGGCTGGGCCAGGACAGGTAAAATAACCAAGTATAGATAAACTGCAAATTAAAATGTAGATCCCGTATATGGAATACTAGGAAGAAATGTGGGAGAGCATTTATTTTTTTAAAAAAACAACATGGAATATACGGACATTGCTGGATAACATAGATAGTGAACGCCCTGAGCGTAGGACTGCTATTATTGCAAGGGAGCTGAGACGGTTTAAAATTGACATAGCAGCACTTCAAGAAACTCGAAGGGCAGGAGAGGGACAGCTGAAAGAAGAAAAAGGAGGTTATACCTTCTTCTGGAAAGGACTACCTGAGCAGGACCGACGAATACATGGTGTAGGCTTTGCCATCAAAAATGAACTCGTGAACTCTTTGTCAGAAGTTCCTACTGGCATTAACGAACGCCTGATAACTCTTCGATTAAAACTCGCCAATAACCAACAGGTAACTATTTTGAGCGCTTATGCACCAACATTAGATGCTGATGATGACATCAAGGAAAGTTTTTACAGCCAGTTGGACACTCTCCTGTCAGAGATACCTAAGGAGGATAAAATTATCCTCCTGGGCGATTTTAACGCAAGAGTCGGGCGTGACTTTGATTTATGGCCAGAAACTATTGGAAAAAACGGAGTTGGTAATAGCAACCCGAACGGACTCTTACTTTTGTCTATATGTGCAGAACATAATCTCACTATCACAAACACGCTCTTTCGACAAAAGAATAAGTTTAAAACATCATGGCAGCACCCACGGTCAAAGCACTGGCATCTTCTGGATTATGTAACTGTCCGTGTTAGAGATCGCCGCGATGTACTTCTTACTAGGGCCATGGTGAGTGCCGACGACTGCTGGACAGACCACCGACTAATCCGGTCCACAATGGTTATCAACATTGCTCCCCAACGTAGGCTTCAAGGAAGGAAACCAAGGCGTAAAATGAACACCCAAGTCCTTCAAGATCCTATTAAGCAAACTCGTCTTCAATCACTTCTTAAGGAACATCTACCTACGGAACCTCCTGACAACATTGAGGACCATTGGTCTAAGCTGAAAACCTCCATTACTGCAGCTTGTGAACAAACTATTGGATATGAAACTAAGAAACATCAGGATTGGTTTGATGAAAATGACAATGAGATTAAATATATAATTGACCAAAAAAGGAAAGCCTTCCAAATATGGCAAAATGATATTAACTGCGCTGCCAAGAAAAAAACCTACGCTAGCGCAAAGGCTGAGGTCCAAAGAAGAACAAGAGAACTTAAGAACGCTTGGTGGAAAAAGAAAGCTGAAGAAATTCAACAACATTGCAGAATCTCATGATGCACGGGGCTTTTTTAAGGCCACAAGGGCCATTTATGGACCAAAAACCTATGGTACAAACCCTTTACAATCAAAAGATGGCACCAAACTCTTAAAAGACAAAGAGTCTATTGCACTGCGTTGGAAAGAGCATTATTATGACCTTTTAAATCGTAAGTCTAAGGTGGATAATGAGATTTTTTCGCAAATCCCGCAAAAACAAATTAAAGAGGAACTTGCAATACTCCCCACTTTGGATGAAGTAAAAAAAGCCATTAATCAAATGAAGAACAACAAAGCTAGTGGACCAGATGGGATTCCTGCTGAAATCTTTAAAGAAGGGGGGCCCCGAACTTGTACAACATCTTCATAAACTCATCGAAAAAATCTGGATAAGAGAAGAGATCCCAGAAGACTTCAGGGATGCCATAATTATCACCCTCTTTAAGAAGGGTGATAGAACAGACTGTGGAAACTATCGGGGCATTTCTCTCTTAGCAACCGCAGGTAAAATATTTGCTAGGATTCTCGCAAACCGTCTTCTATCTATTTCAGAAGAGATCCTCCCTGAAACTCAATATGGTTTCCGCCCCTCTAGAGGGACAGTAGACATGATTTTTACTGCACGTCAGCTCCAAGAAAAATGCCGGGAGCAAAATCAACCCCTTTATATGGCATTTATCGATTTGGCTAAGGCCTTTGATACTGTAGACCGTACAGCTCTCTGGACTATCCTTATGAAAATTGGATGCCCCAATAAATTTGTTAATATCTTGCGACTTCTCCATGACAACATGACGGCAACGGTTTTGGACAACAACGGCTCTCATGGTGCTCCATTTAAAGTGGGATCAGGTGTTAAACAGGGATGTGTTATCGCCCCAACATTATTTGCCATTTTCATAGCCATGGTTTTACATCTTGTCAAGGGGAAACTTCCCACCGGTGTGGGAATTATATATCGAACAGATGGAAAGCTTTTTAATCTCAGCAGGCTGAAAGCAAAAAGTAAGGTAATTACAACCTCCGTTGTGGAACTTCAGTATGCTGATGATAATGTGGTCTCCGCACATTCAGAGGATGATCTCCAAACTATCCTAAATGCTTTTGCAGAAGCATACGAAAAACTTGGTCTCTCACTTAACATCAAAAAAACCAAAGTGCTTCATCAGCAAGTGCAAGCCAATCCTTTGGTGATGCCATCTATCCAGCTTGGCGGGACAATACTGGAAAATGTCGATCATTTTCTCTATCTTGGCAGCTATCTTTCTGTTACAGCTAACATCGACAGTGAAATCCAGCATCGTCTGAGCTCCGCAAGTGCCGCATTTTCTCGAATGAAACATAGAGTGTTCGAGGATCGGGATATTTGTAAGAAGACCAAAACACTGGTTTATGAAGCCATTGTATTACCAACTTTATTGTATGCCTGCGAAACATGGACTATCTATAAACGTCACTTCCAACTCCTTGAAAGGTTTCATCAACGTTGCCTCCGGAAAATCCTGCAAATTACTTGGGAAGATAGGCGAACAAATGTCAGTGTACTGGAAGAAGCAAAGACTACTAGCATTGAAAAAATGATCCTTCAACGCCAACTTCAGTGGACCGGTCATGTTGTTCGAATGCCTGACTGCCGTCTCCCAAAGCAGTTACTTTACTCCCAACTCAAGGATGGAAAGCGGAATATCGGTGGTCAATATAAGAGGTTTAAAGATGTTCATAAGGCTAATCTAAAAAAATGCAATATAAACATCGAAAACTGGGAAGCTCTGGCCCATGAACGATCTAAATGGAGGTTGGCCTTTCACAAAGGTTCCATGGACTTTGAAGAAGCCCGAGTGCAAGGTGAAAGGGAGAAACGTGCTAAGCGAAAAGCACGTCAAATGAATCCTTTACAGGACCATCTTCTATCTGGTAACCTGTGTCCTCACTGTGGGAAGCTGTGTGGATCTAGAATTGGCCTCCACAGTCACTTACGGACCCATCGCTAGAGTCTACACAATCTTCTTTAGAATTTCCTCCTTTTATCCCGGAAGACAATCTTACTCGGTCACGAGTGATCGCCTGATGATGATGATGCTAAGCATGTTTACAATTCTTTATAAACTTGACCATGCTGACAGTCCTAAACACAAAGGGTCCTGGAGTAAAAGAAGACAGTTCCTGCCTGTGAGATTACAATCTAAAAAGACATGATACACAAGGAAAAAGGAATAGGAAGGGAAGAGGAATGACCCTTGTGGAATGGCCTGACTTCCTCCTCTCATCTCCCTCAGCTTGGCCTGCTGGAATGGCTGCTGGTGGTGACAGTTGACGGAAGAGGAACCTTTATGAGGAAGGCCTTCCAGCAGGGCTGGTGGAATGGCCCTGCTTTCTCTCAGCTTGGCCTGCTGGAATGGCTGCTGCTGGTGACAGTTGAGGAAAGAGCAACCTTTATGAGGAAGGCCTTCCAGCAGGGCTGGTGGAATGGCCCTGCTCTCTCTCAGCTTGGCCTGCTGGAATGGCTGCTAGTGGTGACAGTTGAGGGAAGAGGAGTGAGCCATCATGATGGAGGCCTTCAGCAGGGCTGGTGGAATGGCCCTGCTTCCCCATGTACTAAGAAGTAGGTTCCACTGAAACACATGTACTAAGAATGAGCTCTTTCTGAGTAAACATACGTATTCAGGATCAAGCTGTGTGTCAGAGGTAGGCTGTTATTCAGAACACAAAATTTAAAATTCCATGCAAGAGAGGGAAGTAGGCATGCAAAGACCACCACAGGCTCCTGCGTTGGCTACATTGTCCTTCCCTTCCTCCACAGGGCCTCCTACCATCAGCTGCCCTGTGGGATGGAGCCTTATGAGATTTTTGTTTGTTTGTTTGTTCATAGTGATTTTAGGAATGTAACTTCTATCCGGAAAGGCAGGATAGAAATAATTGTAATAAATAAATAATAAATAAATGATGCAGCAAAAATGACTTTCATGAGAATAAGGAATAATTTTGACAAATACAACCACCCTGAAAATCACAGAGGATATTGCTCCCCTGCCTACCCAGTGATCACTTTGGAAGACAAGAGGTTGAGAACTTAGCTCCCTTGTCTTCTGAAGCAGCTATGGGGTTAAGGGTTTTGGGATCAGAGCTATTCCTAATATAGCTAATTAGAAAAACAGATGCAAATAAGTAGAAAATGTGAGTAGTCATTGACAGGCTTGCTCTCTTTGTAAAAATAGCTCCAACCACAGGCAAAGTGTGAAGTAGTAGTAGTAGGCGATCACTCGTGACCGAGTAAGATTGTCTTCCAGGATAAAATTACAAGAAGAAAATTATAAAAGAGGAAATTCTAAAAATTGTGTAGACTCTAGCAATGGGTCCGTAAGTGACTGTGGAGGCCAATTCTAGATCCACACAGCTTCCCACAGTGAGGACACAGGTTACCAGATGGAAGATGGTCCTGTAAAGGATTCGTTTGACATGCTTTTCGCTTAGCACGTTTCTCCCTTTCACCTTGCACTCGGGCTTCTTCAAAGTCCATAGAACCTTTGTGAAAGGCCAACCTCCAGTTAGATCGTTCATGGGCCAGAGCTTCCCAGTTTTCGATGTTTATATTGCATTTTTTTAGATTAGCCTTAAGAACATCTTTAAACCTCTTATACTGACCACCGATATTCCACTTTCCATCCTTGAGTTGGGAATAAAGTAACTGCTTTGGGAGACAGCAGTCAGACATTTGAACAACATGACAAGTCCATTGAAGTTGGCGTTGAAAGATCATTTTTTCAACACCAGTTGAATCATAGAATCATAGAAAAGTAGAGTTGGAAGGGGCCTACAAGGCCATCGAGTCCAACCCCCTGTTAGCGATGTAAAATCGAGCCTCGCCGGGCAAAACAAGGCCAAAATTGGCCCCGCTCACGCCCGGCGAGGCCTTACCTTTTTCTTCGTGGGGGCTCGCCTCTCCGTGGCAAGCCGCCTGCGCAGCCCGTTCCGTCCCGTCGCTTCACTTCCGGGACCGGAAATGACGCGACGGAACCCTGCACAGGCGCGCTGGACCCCTGTGGCGCGTTCTGCACCTGCGCAGGGTCCCATTGCGTTATTTCCGGTCTCGGAAACGATGGACGGGGCCGGAGAAGTCTGATCGAGCGGCGCGGAGAACCTTTCAGCGCCGCTCAGAAAATCGGGTCGGGTCGGCGCCCCCGCGGAGAATCGGGTCGGGGGTGCGACCCGGCCTTGGATGCATCACTACCTCTGCTCAATTCAGGAATCCAGGTCAAAGCATCCTTGACAAATGGTTGTCCAGCTGCACCTTGAATGCCTTCAGAGTGGGAGAGCCCACCACCTCCCTAGGTAGTTGGTTCCATTGTCTTACTGCTCTGACAGTTCCTGTTGTTTAGGTGGAATCTGGGTTCCTGTAACTTGAGCCCATTATTCCATGTCCTGCAAACTGGGATGATCGAGAAGAGATCCTGGCCCTCCTCTGTGTGACAACCCTTTAAGTACTGGAAGAATGCGATCATATCTCCCCTCAGTCTCCTCTTCTGAAGGCTAAACATGCCCAGTTCTTTCAGTCTCCCCTCATAGGGCCTTGTTTCCAGTCCCTTTATCATATTTGTTGCCCGCCTCTGAACCCTCTCCAGTTTGTCTACGTCCTTCTTAAAGTGTGGTGCCCAGAACTGGACGCAGTACTCAAGATGAGGCCTAACCAGTGCTGAGTAAAGGGGAATTATCACTTCACGCGATTTGGAAGCTATACTTCTATTAATGCAGCCCAAAATGGCATTTGCCTTCTTTGCAAACACATCGCATTGCTGGCTCATATTCAGTTTGTGATCTACCACAATTCCAAGATCCTTCTCACTTGTAGTATTGTTGAGCCAAGTGTCCCCCATTCTGTAACTCTGCATTTGGTTTCCTTTCCCTAGGTGCAGCACTTGGCATTTATCCCTATTAAATTTCATTCTGTTGTTTTCGGCCCAGCGCTCCAGCCTATCGAGATTGCTTTGAATTTTGTTTCTGTAGTCTTTGCTTTTTCTAGTACACTGACATTTGTTCGCCTATCTTCCCAAGTAATTTGCAGGATTTTCCAGAGGCAATGTTGATGAAATCTTTCAAGGAGGTGGAAATGACGTTTATAGATAGTCCATGTTTCGCAGGCATACAATAAAGTTGGTAATACAATGGCTTTATAAACCAGCGTTTGGTCTCCTTACAGATATTCCGATCCTCGAAGTTTAATTAACTGCCTGAAACCCTCATTTTTTCTTGCTGCAATCTCACAATTTTGGGGGAGCATGGGTCTGACTAACTATCTAAAGGTTGTTGGCAGCAGGGGCCTTCTGCATGTGGAAAGCTGTAGCTACACTGATTCACATTGTATGGGACTTCCCCAGCCTGCCCAGAGATGCTGTTGCATGCTGACAAACCAACTCACCTAATTTGATTGGGCTACAGACCGCCCAACAGATCGCCAATGTGCACCATGAGATAGGGCCCTGACACCACATCCATTGCCAACTTTCTCTTGGTACAGACATGAATGTATGTTTCACTTACAATACTTTTTTGTGTACAAGCATCTCCAGATCAGTTTGTAATTACAGATATAGAACCTAGTTACAGTACTTGAAAAAGACTCAAGCAAATCTTGCCATCCCATCCATTATAAAAAAGCTTTCTCAGACATTTTTACTAGAGCTTCCTGAGGTAACTAGTGCAAACATAGCTTTCAGCACCCTAACTGCAAAATTCTTTTAAGTTTGAAGGAGGGCAGAGGCAAATATTTGTTGGCTGGACGTTTGGGAGGAAAGGAAATAGTTGCCATTTGTCTACAATGCTACCAATCATTTTTATTTACTTGGATTGTTTTCTTTTCTATTTATTCTGCAAATCACCTTCGGGGGGATCAGATTTTAAGTTCTTCTCAATTGTTCTACCTAAATGTCTATATTCTTAATTTAGGCTTGGATTAGCAAAAACAAATTTGCCATTTAAAATGAAAACATTTATTTCTCAACTCAGTCAGTATTTATGCTACCCAGCTGATAGGCATATATCGCTGGCTGGCTGTGCAACATAACATTAGAGGCCATACAATATTGGAGGAGGGAATTTATGCAGTTTTCTAGTTCTATGATCAAGAAAATCTCAAATCTGGTTTTTCTGATCACAAAGGAAGAGCAATTATATCATGCAAGTTCCTTCCTCAATGTTATATGACCCATGAAAGTAGACCACTTGTACAAGCAGTTATCCAAGCACATCAGGCAGAAGAGGTAATGTTTGATTTGTCTAGGTTGTAAACCACTGTAGTTCATTAACAACCATGGTAAGTTTACACTTACCCAGCCCTTCTGTCATCTTGATATGGTGGAGTGGGCATGCATGTTTCTTCCACCACACACAGAAGGTAATGGCTGCATTTGGATGTCACAAAAACCGTGGTAATGAGCTACTGCAAGCCATGGGCTTGCATGCTCCTCTTCTCTTCTCCTCTGGCATGGCTGTGAGGAAGATTTCAGAAGTGTTTGATTCCATTTTTTAAAATTAACCGCAGCTTGTTTCATCTGAATCAGACAAATTGTTGTTGATCCTAACTATGGTTTCTTTGAAACAAGCCAACTTCAAACCATGCATTATAAATCTGGCTTGTTTCAACAAAACATTGTTAAGATTAACCACAGTTTAGAATTCAGATGTAATGCAAAACTGCAGTTAATGGAAGTGAAAACATCCAATCTTCTTCTCATGGCCACACCAGAGGAAAGGGAGGGAAGAACATGTGAGCCCAAGGCTTGTTGTGGCTTATTCTCTTCACAATAAATCATGGTTTATCATGATGTCCAAATACAGCCAATGTGTGATGCAAGGGTTTTGCATTTACAACTATACATATGTAGGATGATTAGCTAATTTTTCTACCCTCTATTTGTAGGGGGAAGAATTGTAGACCTATGCAAACATGTCTTTATGTATAATCCTTGCATCACATGGGGCCTTGTGTGCATGGTGGAGTGTACTGTATGTTCTCTACAGTGCTTATGATTTAAATCTGATAATAAAATCTAGTACTGAAATAATTTCAATATGATGAGAGTATTGTTTTATGGTTATTTTCATGGATGCCTTCATCTCACCACAAGCAGGGATGGAGTTCATAGCACTATTATGTTCAGGCTGCTTTTCCATTTCTTATTCAGGTTTTCAAACTTTTTTTAGTTTAAAATTTAGTCATTATTGTTTTTCAACCAAATACAGTACAGCACAAGAAAACATCTATACAACCACATGAAGCATATTGGAATTAATATTCTTAGCTTGTTTACCTATATGTTTTTTTCATTCCCATATGGTTTCTTTTAGTGTTCACATGCTTTTATAAATGGAAACAATTTTAAACATATTTGTGGTTCATTGATAATCCTGTTGTATTCTTCCTTAGGGTCATAGAATACAGCAAGATAAAGTAACTTGTAGAACTAAAATTTGCTATTTAATGTATTCCATCCAATAAAATTCTGGACAAAGTCATTTTGTTGTCAGCACAATAGCTGCTGAATTAAAGGAAGTATTCAAATAAATCTATAATTTCTTCTTTGTTCCTGTTAAACTTCTACCAAAATGCATTTATAGTCTGGAATTAAATAAAATACTGTAATGTTGGTCTCTCTAAATTATGGATAGTAATATCAAGTGGATAAGAATAAAGTGACCATCAGAACCTGAAAGACATTTTTTAAAATTCTGCCTGATAAGCATACAGCCACAAGTTAAAATTTGAACATTATTTTGCTAAATTAGAGAAAAACAAAAACAAAAGCCATTTCTGATATAATGTTTGGTGCTTAGATCATCACTTTTTGAAGTGATCCCGTGAGCACATTCACATGGAAATGCTACGCAGAAATTTATTATCCAAGTACCTTTTATGCTTTGGAATGTGCAGGACACTGTTTATTTATTATTTATTTATTTATTATATTTATACCCCACCTTTTTTCCTGCAAGGAACCCAAGGCGGCTTACATAATCCTCCTCCTCTCCACTTTATCCTCACAACAACCCTGTGAGGTAGGTTAGGCTGAGAGTCAGTGACTGGCCCAAAGTCACCCAGTGAATTTCATGGCTGAGCGGGGACTAGAACCCGGATCTCCCGAGTCCCAGTCCAACAGTCTCACCACTACGGCACACTGGCTCCTGTTAACACACTGTTAATTTGTTCCATAAAACTGATGGCATACCATCTAAAATTTCAGAGATGAAAATAGAGACAAGCTTGTAACACTCCTGTTCTCATATCAAGGATATCTTTGCCTGAACCCACTGCCACCACGTATTACTACATGTTGGTGAAAACTCTTCACCACCTTTTGTATGCATTCATTTATTTTGCTATAGCTTGACCTGCGCTAGTTTAAAAGCAAAAAGCAGCATTTGATTGGTAAGATATACTAGAAAAAACATTATTAGCTTGATAACATTAGTTATCAAGCATTCAAAATAAACCTCAGCAGCTGCTCTTTGTGAAATGGCAGGCTACACATTACATGGTATCTTAGCATTCATCCACATGGATTTACATGTATTTGCACTACAGTCAGGATGCATCCACCATTCATTCTCTCTTCTCCAGACTCGGGAAGGAGCTTAATCCTGAGGAATGAACCCTTTTGCAACTTGCAGTTATGAATTTCAACAAAGCATCAGAAAAGGCAAAAATAGGGACAGCAACTTACTAGGAACAGATACCAGAACACGAGGAATGTCCCTGGTAAAACAGAACACGAGGAATGTACCTGGTTGGAGAGTATGTGATGGCTGAGGATAATTACAAGGCAGTGTGAATACATTACTTTAAAAAAACAATCTTCTGAGTGCCAACCAATATGTGAAGAGACACCTTAGTTATATGAATGACAAGTTTTCTCTTTTTTGGTATAAATGTATGGTTCCTATACATGCATCTAGGAAAGGGCTAGGTTATATTAGGAGATGCTTCCCCATTTCTGTTAGAAGCTATATATGCATATGTCTGTATCTACATGGGGAACTGCATGGATAAGTAGGTGCTACATATGCAGTCCCACAGCCTGATCCTACAGTACTTTTTATAACACAAATAAAATAGTGGTTTAAATAGAAACCATGACCTGATGCAAAGAGGGGCCACCTCTAGAGAAGTTATTTAGAGAGGAATTTTGCAGTTAACACGTGAGTATTGCCATATGGAGTTGCATATGCCATTTACTGATAATTTAGATCAAGCTTTAGATTTATCCTTTCTGTTTTTCTCCTAAATCAACCTTGCTCTGGTACTTAGGGAACCTTAAAGTGGGAATTGTCCTACCACTTTTGCTCTGCCTGCAAAGGTGTTTTTCAGTGGCTTGCTTTAATATTGAATACAAGCTGATGTGCAACAAACCTACACAGTCCATATGGCTCAGTTGCACTTAGTTGCTGCATGTTGATACACAGCTGATCCATATAATCCCCAGTAAGGAACTGTATGATTTCTGTGTAAGATCTGGACAGTATCAAGAACAGTGTCAGTATAAGATTGCACTATGTAACAGCATTCAATTTGCTTTCGATATTCATAACAATCACACTTCAATATAAGTAGCACAAGATATTTAAGCTTTACATATGAAAGCATAATGCTGCATTGCTTTTGTATTCAACATTTGTCTAATTTTGGAATCACTTTGCTTGAAGAACCTTATTTTTCCAAATTGCAGTTATTCTAGTTTTAAATCCACTAGAACTATTTTGAAATTCACAATAAATCCAGAGGGGATTTTTAAATTAGTTTCTTGGGACATGAACTCACTGATGCCCTAATTTACACTGCACAATTTACAGTCTTGATCAGTATGAATAAGGTGGGGTGGACTCTTATGATAATTAATTTTACTGGCAGTGGTGGTAACTTAGTTATAAGGCCAAAGGAATTTCAACAACAAAGACAGAAATGTGAACATGACATTTAGTCCATATTATGTAGTTGTGGTTATATAATGTCATTAACAGCATTAAATAGTATTAGGGAAAATAGAGATGTGGCCTGTGTAGATAGGCTGATAGTATGGGAGATGACTCCATCATGGTACATAGCATCACCAATAACATTGGGATGTATAGTCATGAGCTTGTGCAAGCCAAGTTTACATTGGTAGTTAAGAAGTTGAAGGTGAATACCTAAATTGAGAGCTAAGGTTGTACAAAATAGATGAATTAGGCAACATGAGCCAAAATGGAACCAAAATGGAACCAGAATGCAGGTGCTTCTAAAATGACTTGTGGGGGAAAGCTGAAAAAAACTGAGAAGTATCTAATTCTTAATATTCAGTGCACTCAAAATGAAGACTGCTGATAATGAGCATGAAGAGCTATGAGATACCAGAGAGCCAATCAAAAACTCAAAGCTATCAGAAAAAAATCACATGTAAAAGAAGCATAGGAAGGATAAAATATATAGCTATTTGGATGCTAATTCTGGAAGCCACAAAGCCAAGATGGGTGAGTTAGAGTGCCTGATTTAAAAGATAACATAGATATAGCAACTATATTAGAAACCTCGTGGACAAATGAGCATCAGTGGGATACAGTTACTGGGATATCAAATCTATATTTTTATTTATTTATTTATTTATTTAATACAATACATTTACATTTACATCTACAGAAATGACAAAGTAGGCCACAATAGCGGAAGCATTCCTCTATATGTCATACTGCACATTAAATTCATAAATTAGAAAGCTTAGGAGAAACATGGTATCTGAATAGAAATATCAATTCAAAGTAATAGTACCAGGCATATATTATCCGCCCCAGCATTTCCCAGGGGCTTTCTCCTTGGCAGAAACTATGCACACTTCCGTTTCCTGCTGGGGATTCTGAAACTTGTAGCCACAGTCCCTGTGAGAAAAGGCACTTTGCTGGGGCTTAGGAATGCCTGGCCTTGCTTTCCCCTGCCCTGAGTTAAGTTTCTGGTCTTGAACAGGAGGAGTGGCAGTAGTGATAGCGTCTCATAGAATCAAAGCAAAGGTAACCCTGCCTGCAGCAGTCTGTGAACAGAGTTGTGCTCACCCCAATCCTGAAAGCATTTGAGGATGGGTGCTGACCTATGCAAGCACCCCTTCCCAAATACTCATGACATCCTACTCTTCTTATGTTCTATTAATCTAAAAAAAAAGAAAAGAAAAAAGACTAACCATGTCCTCTTTTATTCACCCCATTTCTGGTGACTAAAATTTTATCTAGGAATTTATATATTACTCCCCATTTTGTATAAATTCTCAAAGAAATGAACAATCATAAAAGCAAAAATCAAACCAATTTAAAACAATAATTGACAACACAATAATAACAATAAGAAGTTCATTATAACCAGCAGATTAAATAAAACAACCAGGGCATTTAAAGACTATGAGCCTGCCTAAATAATTACCGGTACCGTAAGTCTTAATGGTACACCTAAAAACTAAAATGGCCAAGGATCTCGAGGATCTCAAATGCTAGCGATTTCAGAAGTGCATGGCCACTACTGAAAAGGTTCTGTTTAGATGCTGAGAACCATCTAACTTCTTTTATGTGGCGACCAAAACAAGATATCATTGCTAGACCTCAATGAAAAAGGAGGTGTACATGGAGAACACTGTCCCTCAAGCATCCTGGACCCAGGCTATATTAAGAACTAATGACATGAATATAGCATAGAAACAGATTGAGAGGCAGTGGAGCTCTTTTTATATATGTTTTTTTTCTTTTTTAAAATTACATATTATAAAATACACCTTAATAAAATTTGAAAATCCAGTAACATTTTACAAGATTGGTAAATATTCCAATATTTATTTATTTATTTGTTACATTTATATCCCACCTTTCCTCCAAGGAGCCCAAGGAAGCAATCCTATGGCTCCTAGATAGCATCTGAGGGGCCATAGGATACTTCGGATTCCCAGATTGGAGGTCAGAGACAGCATTCTCTTCGCCCCCTGCAGCCAGCACAAAAATAACTGCGCTGGCCGCTCTCTGAGGTCTGGAAAGTGACCTCAGAGAGGGGGACAAGGGGGTGTTTCAGGGGACGGGGCAGGATGGGGAGGAGACAGGAAAGGCCACAATACAAGTTATCCTGAGGCCTCCCCAGCTGCCTTCCCTCTCCCTTTGAAACACTGTTGCTAGATGGGCAAAAAAGCCTGTCTAGAAAAAATGCAGGGCAGGAGGACAGGGAGGGAAAGATCCGCTCACCCTGCTCCTCTCATCCTGCATAGGATGCTTGTAAACCGCCGAGTTCAGGGGCTTAAGAGCACCAAGGGCACTACCTATAGGACTGCATCCTTAGTCGGCGTATATGATCTTCCTCCTCTCCATTTTATCCTAACCTGGTGAGGTAGGTTAGGCTGAGAGTCAATGACTAGTCCAAAGTCACCCAGTGAGCTTCATGGCAGAGTATGGACTAGAACCCAAGTCTCCCTAGTCATAGTTCAACACTCTAACTGCTACACCACACTGGCTCTATTAGTAATAATAATAATTAGTAACATGACTAGCACTGCTACATATAATGCTTAAAAAATACCATAAATACTATTCAATTACTATCAGTACATAAATTTAATCCTTACATCTAATCTTTAAATCTCACCATTACTTAATCAGACTTATATTTACCAATATCCAAATTATATTTTTGACTTATAGACTATAAAAAAAGGTTTCCAATTATTGAAAATAAGTACTTTCTTCTTTCTCCTGTCTCTTATTTGTACATATTCCATTAATTTTACAATTCTCGTGATTTTTAATACTTTTAAAAAAACTGTCTTTAATAGTTTCTACCTTGTTATTTTTCCATTTGGTGGCTATTAATATTTTGACTCCAGTAAATAAATTCCAAGCTAACTCCTGGTGGGTATTTAACTCTACCTCTTTCACCTATTCTAATAATATAACAATTGAATCTAATGGCATCTCATAACCTAATGTAACTATAATTGTGCTTAATATTTCTTCCCAAAATTATATCACCTTAGGACAATTCTACTATATATGGTAAAGATTTGCATTTCCTACTTGACAGCATCAACATTGATCTTTTCCTTGCCTATAAATCTTAAATAGCCATGCAAAAGATACCATGTATATATGAGCTTATACAGGTTCTCTCAAATGTTTCAGCATTTTGATAAAACTGGTCCTTTAGTAAAGATATACCACCATTTTTGTTGTGATATCACATTTTCAGTCATTTCTCCCCAGGAATTCATAAAGTTGTTGCCCTTTAAGGGCACCATCCAATGTGGCTGCCCACAACCCTCTGATCTCAAAGGATTATGGGCATCCAATAGAAGGCAGGAGAAGCGCACGGAGGCTAGGATTGCCCCTGTGCTCCCCTTGCCCTCCAAAACATTTAGATGGCCGATTTCAGCCATCTAAATGTTTCTCCCCTCCTCATGAGGAGTAGAGGCTGAGCCACCACCGGGATTCTTCAGAGGGGACAGCAGTGCCTTGCTCCTCCCCTCCCCCTGGAATGCCCCTCCCCCACACCAGCTCTGAAGACACAATTAAAAAAAAGTACACAACTTAAAAATCCTAACCCACCCCATATTCCCACCTGAAAAGCCACATTTGTAATGCCTGGCGGAAGCTAATCAAGGAAGGGGCATGGCGGAGGTCACTGGGGAGAGAGTTCCATAAATTGGGGGCTGCCACAGAAAAGGCCCTCCTCCTAGTCCCCACCAACCTGGTTTCTCTGGCTGATGGGACAGGGAGAAGGCCGTCCGTGGCAGATCTTGTTGAGCGGCCTACTTGATGTTGCTGGAGACGTTCCTTGAGATAAACTGGACCGGAGCTGTACAGGGTTTTAAAGGTCAACGCCAACACCTTGAATTCGGCTCGGCAAACAACTGGTAGCCAGTGCAACTCTTTGAGCACTGGAGTGATGTGATCACGCCAGCAGCTGCCGTTAACCAGGCGAGCTGCTGTATTCTGTACCAGCTGCAACTTCCGAACCGTCTTCCAGGGTAACCCCACATAGAGCGCATTACAGTAGTCTAGGCGAGAGGAGACTTAAGGCATGAACCACTGATGGGAGCAGATGATTAGGATGGTAGGATGCGCAACTGCCGCATCAGATGGAGCTGATACAGCGCTGCCCGGCTCAGAGCTGACACCTGAGCCTCCATGGACAGCTGGGAGTCTAGAATGACTCCCAAGCTGCGGACCTGGTCCTTCAGGGGTAGATGTACCCCATTCAGCACTAGGTCAACATCCCCTAACCTTCCCTTGTCTCCCACCAGAAGTACCTCGGTCTTGTCGGGGTTCAGTTTCAGCATGTTCCTTCCCATCCAGTCACCCACTGCCTCCAGGCACTTGGACAGGGTTTCAACAGCCAACCACATACAGCACATTACAGTATTCCAGCTGAGAGGTCACTAGGGAATGCAAAACAGCAGACCAGTGTCTCTTATTCAAAGAAGGTTGTAGCTGCTTGTGAGGGATTGAGGCCTACACAGGATTGGGTTTGTTGAGGCCTACACAGGCTTCAGTTTGTTGAAGCCTGAAGGCCCAAACACTTCCCTCGAGTAGTGAAGCCTGAAGGCCCAAACACTTGGATGGGAGGGGGAGTTTGAGAGTTTTAAGTTACCCAATAGAAGTTAAGAATTAGATATCCTATTCAAGGTCACATGATTATAACCTTCCATTCCTGGGATGGCTATATATGTGGGGTGTGGTCAGCTAGCAGTCAGTGTGTGCTGGGAGAGAGCTAGAAGCAGAAGCACAGAAACAGCAGAGAGAAGCAGAGAAAGAGAAAGAGAAACTGGCTGCATAGGAACTAGGTAGTCTGAAGTTAAACTAGAGAACATTGGATTGTTTGTTTGTTTGTTTGTTTTATTTTATCATACTTGCTTTTGGATTATAACCACTCTATTAAGTAAAGACCCTAATATTAATAGTAAAGTGTTGTTGTTTACCCTGGAGTTTGGAGTGACTTATTCACCACGTCTACAGCCTACACCCACGTTACTGGAAGCAGGCAAAAGACTTGATAACCTAGAGAGGGAGAGGCTTTGGGAAGAGGCAGAGATCTCCCAAAGGTCAGATCAAGGGGTCCCTGTAGTAGCGGAACCTTGACAGATGGTGGCAGCGGAGCGATCCTGAACAGTGAGATTAAGCACTCCAAACAGAAATTGGGTATTTTACTAATAGAGCTGGCAAAAGCAGTGTATGTTTGAACTTCAGGACTGCGGAATAGGGACCCAGTGAGGCAAGTAAAATGAGCCAGTATCTCTCCATGAACAAAACTGCCCTGATTGAGCAGTGTAAAAAGGACAATTTGCCATGGGTGGAGAAAACAGCAGAGGAACTGAAAGTTATGCTGATCTCCCAGGCGGCAATAGAAGGAGCTGCACCCTCTAGCCCTAGGGTAGCAGGACCCCAAACAAAAGAATGGGAGCTCCATGAACAGGAACTGCGGCTAGTGGCAAAGCAGAAGGAAGAGGAGACCCGGTTAGAGTGGGAGAAGCTTCGTCAGCAGGAAGAACAACGCAAACATGAGGAAAAGCTGCACAAGGAGAAACTGCAAGCCCAAGAGGAACAACGCAGACACGAGGAAAAGGCTGCGGCAGGAGCAACTTCAGGCCCAGAAAGAGCAACTGCAAGCCCAAGAGGAACAACGCAGACACGAGGAAAGGATGATGAAATTGAAAGAGGAGCAGCCTGTCAGAGTTACCCCGAAGGACTTCACAGCATACACCCCAGGAGAAGACCCACAAGTGTTCCTGACCACTTTTGAAAGGGCAGCACAGAAGTGGGGATTGCAGGAGGGTGATTACATGAAGTTTGTGCCTAATTTAATCAAAGGGGAGCTGGCAGAGATTTATAATAGCATGCCAGAGGGGGAGGCTGTTTCCTATGCTCAATTCAAAGAAACTGTGTATAAAAGGTTCAGGTTAGGCCCTGAGCACTTTAGGAAGAAGTTCAGAGGGTTAACACCTCAACCAGGTAAATCTATGGTAGAGTTTGCAACAAAATTAAAAAACCTGCTATTAAAATGGGTGGATGAAGCAAAAGCTGACAACAGGGAAAAGGTGTTAGAGCTTATGGCCCTGGATCAGTTTTATTTTCGGTTGCCCAGAGAAATAAAACTGAAGGTTAAGGATAAAGATCCTGAAACTGTAAACCAAGCTGCAGAAATGGCTGACAAATTGATTGAAAACCGGGAAGGGTTAGGCCCCAGGATTGAGTCTGAGAAGAAGGGGGGGAAATGGGAAGCCCCAAGTAAAAAGGAGTTCAAAAAACCTCCTTTTGATCCTTCTCACCCCAGAGACCGTGCCTGTTATTCGTGTGGTCAGACAGGCCACATCAAGAGTAGCTGTCCCAAGTTACAAGCAATAACACCGGCTAACCCAGGTAGTCCTAAATCCGAACAAACCAAGCCACAAGGTGTAGCAAGCATAAAAAAACCTTATAATTGTGGATTTGTGATCACCAACAGGGAAGAGATTAATAATCAGTTTAAAGAACCTGTTTATGTAAAGGATAAGACCATTATGGCAATGTTGGATTCTGGAGCTGATGTTTCTCTGATCCGAGCAGATTTGGTGAGACCTGAAGATTTGGTACCAGGAATGTCTATTGAGATTCAGGGAGTGAATGGTCCCACCTTTGAAGTCCCAGTAGCAAGGTTATCCATAGAATGGAGGGGATGGAGGGGTCTGTATGAAGTTGGGGTGATGGAACCTCCAACCCAATTTGCCCCTATCATTGTGGGAAGGGATATAATGGGACCAGAAGCTCAAATATGTGTGGTAACCCGCAAGCAAAAGGAAAGGGAGGAACTTTCAAGACAGGACCAGGTAAAAGCTGATGGGGTAAAAGAAAAGGTACTAGAGGTACAACCCACAGTGATTCCGGAAGGTCCAAAACCAACCCCAGACCCTCCCCAAACTGAAACAACAGAACAAGCCTCCATGCAACCTGTAGACCTGAAAGCCAGTGAAACAACCGAGGCAGGTGGTTCTGTAGAGGAGAAGGCACTAGAGACCCCTTTTCCTAATTTAAGAGGAGTAGAGGAATTCAAGCAGGGAGTCCTCAGTGATCCTAGTGTGGAGCCTCTGAAAAGAGTTGCTCTCCCTCAAGAGAAGCCCTTCTCTGAGGAAAGAAGGGAGCAGATTGTTTGGGAGAAAGGATTATTGTATAGGCTGTGGTTACCAAAAACCCAAGAGTTAACCTGGGAATCACTAAAGCAACTGGTAGTACCTAACCAATTCCGGCTAAGGTTGCTAGAACTAGCCCATGATGTGCCATGCGCAGGGCACTTGGGGGAAAACAAGACTAAACAAAGGCTCATGGCAAACTTCTTTTGGCCTGGAATTGCTAAGCAAGTAGCAGAGTACTGCAGATCTTGTGAAACCTGTCAGCGTGTGGGGAAGGCAGGGCATCACAGTAAAGCCCCTTTGCAGCCTCTGCCTATTATAGGAGAAGCTTTCTTTAGAGTGGGCATGGATATTGTAGGGCCTTTCACTAAACCCACCCGCAAGGGAAAAAAGTACATCCTTACAGTGGTGGATTTTGCCACAAGATACCCAGAAGCTGTAGCACTAGCCTCTATAGATGCTCCATCTGTAGCTGAGGCTTTGCTAACTATATTTTGCAGAACTGGATTTCCCTCTGAAATCTTGACAGATTGTGGGTCAAACTTTCTCTCCGAGATAATGGAATGCCTGTGGAAGTGTTGTGGGGTAAAACACTTGAAAACCACTCCTTATCACCCTCAATGCAATGGAATGGTGGAAAGATTTAACGCCACACTCAAAGGAATGATTAGAGCTTATGTAAACACACACCCAAATGACTGGGATGACAAACTGCAACACCTACTTTTTGCCTACAGGGAAGTTCCACAGGAATCAACGGGATTCTCACCTTTTGAGCTGTTGTATGGCAGAAGAGTGAGAGGCCCTCTTGATCTCCTGAGGGAAAACTGGGAAGGTAAACTCGTAGAAAACAAAACCTCTGTGGTGGATTATGTGTTAAAACTTAGACAAAAAGACCAAAGGTAGTACATGTAAATATGATGAAGCCACACTATGAGAGGAGTAAAGTAGTTTTACAGGTGCAGAAGGTGCCAGAGGTAGTATACTTAGGGCACAGAGTTGGAAATGGTCATATCACTCCTTTATGGGACAAGGTTGAAGCTATCAGAACCTGGGACATACCTACAACCAAGAAACAGGTCAGGTCATTCTTGGGATTTGCTGGGTATTACAGGAGATTTGTTCCCCATTTTGGTGAAATTGCTGGACCTTTGACTGATCTAACCAAGAAATGTAAACCTGACAAAATTGTGTGGACTGATGAATGTCAGAGAGCTTTTGATAGGCTAAAGGACATTTTAAGCTCAAAGCCTGTATTAAGAGCACCTGACTTTGAAAAAACCTTTATTGTAGCTACAGATGCCTCTGAGACTGGCATAGGTGCTGTATTGTTACAAGACTATGACTCTGTTAAACACCCAGTAGCCTACCTGAGTAGGAAGCTTCTGCCCAGGGAGAGAAACCTGTCTACAATCCAAAAGGAATGTCTGGCAGTAGTGTGGGCTCTGGACAAGCTCAAGCCTTACGTTTTTGGACAAGAATTTACTTTATGGACTGATCATCATGCCTTGCAATGGATACAAACAATGCAAAATACCAACTCCAAGCTTCAGAGATGGTCTTGGAAATTGCAGGAATTTCAAATGAACATTGAACATGTGCCTGGGAAGGAGAATGTGATAGCTGATGCTTTGTCTAGGAAATAACAAAAAAAAAACAGTTGCCTTTTGTGTAGGTTAACGTTTCACAATTCTCTTCTGTAAAAGGGAAATTGTTCCACTTGAGGAGAAGGAGGGGAAGATGTGAGGGATTGAGGCCTACACAGGATTGGGTTTGTTGAGGCCTACACAGGCTTCAGTTTGTTGAAGCCTGAAGGCCCAAACACTTCCCTCGAGTAGTGAAGCCTGAAGGCCCAAACACTTGGATGGGAGCGGGAGTTTGAGAGTTTTAAGTTACCCAATAGAAGTTAAGAATTAGATATCCTATTGAAGGTCACATGATTATAACCTTCCATTCCTGGGATGGCTATATATGTGGGGTGTGGTCAGCTAGCAGTCAGTGTGTGCTGGGAGAGAGCTAGAAGCAGAAGCACAGAAACAGCAGAGAGAAGCAGAGAAAGAGAAAGAGAAACTGGCTGCATAGGAACTAGGTAGTCTGAAGTTAAACTAGAGAACATTGGATTGTTTGTTTGTTTGGTTGTTTGTTTTATTTTATCATACTTGCTTTTGGATTATAACCACTCTATTAAGTAAAGACCCTAATATTAATAGTAAAGTGTTGTTGTTTACCCTGGAGTTTGGAGTGACTTATTCACCACGTCTACAGCCTACACCCACGTTACTAGAAGCAGGCAAAGGACTTGATAACCTAGAGAGGGAGAGGCTTTGGGAAGAGGCAGAGATCTCCCAATGGTCAGATCAAGGGGTCCCTGTAGTAGCGGAACCTTGACACTGCTGTATCAGTAAAAGCTAATAAGAAGTACCCCAGCCACAGTTCCTATCCAGGCCTGGCCTGAGATGAAGGACAGGATGGTGCTCCCCCCACAATTCCAACTACAGAATCTGTCTAGACTGGCAGTTGAACCTTCGACACAGATGTTATGACAGCACATCACCTGAAGGCAGCAGGCTAGCTTAGGGGCACAGGGAAGGCCACGTGAAACATACAGCTCTGTATTCCAACAGAGATTAATGATGAGGGGGATGCCACTGCTGCTGCTTTCTCCATTCCACCCACACCTGCCACCTGCAGCAACTGCCTCACTCTGCCTAATGGTAGGGCTGCCCCTGTTTGTACCTGAGGTATCCAAGAGGAGGCCTGGATTCAGGAGCATACCCATGCTGTGCACCTGCTCTTTTAGGGACAGTGTAACCCCATTCAAAACAGGCAATTCTACCTGTTCTCCTAGTTTTAAGGCCATAATTAAGCTCCATTTTATTTACTCTCACCCTGCCTATTACTGGCCCCACATAGTCATTCAGTTTTAAATTTTATTTATTTTTTTAACATTTATGGTGAATTTTAAAGTTTTACTATTTGTATAATAATGAACCTTTGTATGTCCTAATGTAAATTGTGTATGATTATGTACGATTTTCTACAAAGTGGTTCTGGTCTATGACCGTAAATAAATAATCAATCAATCTTAGTCATTCACGAATGATACTGCCACACATGGTTCAGATGGAAAGGAGAAATAGAGTTGAGTGTCATCAGCATACTTATGAAAACACACTCCAAAACCTGTCTGCCTCTCCCAACAGTTTCATGTAGATATTAAAAACACAGGAATTGATCTCTACATGAAGGCTCCTACAGAGAACAATAACAGCCTTCCAGAACCACTTCCTGGCATCTCCCAGTGAAGTAGGCATTGAACCTCTGCATAGCAGTGTCCATTTTCCTCAAGCCAGAAGGATATAATGACTAATCGTAATGAAAGAAACAATGGTTCAGGAGAATCAGTAGAGTTACTTTCCCCTTGTATTTTTCTGGATGATGGTTCAGGGGGACCAAGGCAGTCTCATTCCAGAACCCTAGTCAGAAACCAGACTGAAATGGGTGTAGATAAACTGGAACTGCCCACTCAAGCACTAGCTAGAAAAGGGAGATTACACACCGGCCTGTAATTCCCCAGCTCATGAGGATCAAGGGAGAGGTGTTATATTGCTTTCCTCACTATTGATTCTTTCAGGATAGATAGAACAAAGCCCTCCCTCAAGAAGACATGTATATTTGTGGTGTAAACAATAATTACACTGAACAGGCAAATATCAATAATACCAGGCATCCATTTTATGCAACTGCAGATTATACAACTGAAGACAATTGATAAAAGCACAATCTTCAGACTACTTTCGCCATAACTTTCACAGCAGGGGAATTGTTCAAATGTAAGATGACACTAGGGCTTGATAAGAATTTAATTCAATTTGAATCCCTTTATACTTTTATTAACCATCACATAGTCTGAGTTTGAGGTGGCCAAAATGTCTCTTTTACACAAGGAAAAAGATAGTTTCCTTTTGTTGTTTGACTATTTCAGGTTTGTGAGGATGTTGCTGCTATTAACGTTCTCATTTTCCTTCATTTGTACAGAAAACACGAAGACGAATTACAGACCTCAAGGATCTAGGCAGGAAATGAATATTAAAACTTTTATTTTATGCTCTTTGCGGTCTCTTTTTATTCCACCAGCCAATAATTCCTAGTACAAAAAGATAAATATCTGGGGCATGATCCATCCACTCTGTGTAAACTCCAGAGATTGGGATGAAGATTTATCTGCACAGCAAGTCACTAGTTGCTTCATTAGGGTTCCATAGTACAGAACCGTTTGGCAAGCTAGCAAGACATGAATCATCTAGTGAGACCTACATGCATGGGCTGGTGGTGAAAATTTTATTACATGGTTGATTACAAGATTTTAACATCAGTCCACACAGGCAGGGACTTAATGTCCTATTCAAAATACATGTATGATGATATATTTGTGGCAAGCTTTCCTTTCTTTTCCGTTAAACTTTACTTTTAGCAATAATTATTATTTTCTCAGTTCTTCAACATAAACCTCAACAATAAAATGTTATTGGTATACAGGCTAAATAACAAACTTTCCCACAATAGTCATGTGTTTTTAAAATGAATATTTCATTTTCACAGCTTTCTTCAAGCTTTAAGATTCTTTAAAACTCCCTAACCTTGAATGAAAACATGAAACAATTACCCACAAACTTGATGTGAAACTGACAGTGTATTGTAAAACCACATTTGGATATCTGTATCAAACCAAACTATAGGAATGTTCAATTAGAACCATATGCATTGTTCTTCAGACCCTAATATTTATGGCCTCCTTTTTCCATCAAGAAAGTAAGAAAAAAGGGTAATTATTTTCTAACTGAAGAAAGGCTTTTCCTACCAAGTAAACTTGAAGCAACCTACTTTCACGAAGCTACTTTACATTACTTAAAGGGAGAGAGGAGAAGGAATGGTTTGGGACCATTTTTTTAATCAGTAGTATTCAATGTACTGTGACCTTATACATTATTTCTCATTTTGTTCCATTCATTTACTCAAACTATAATAGGTTTATGGTAATTGGAATCACATGTTATTAAACATTGCTTTTCTCTGGATTTAAAGTTCATAAATACAATCACAAATAACCTACTGAATTAAAGAAACCTTAAATCGAACTTTTAAAAACCCTTAAAACAGCTGGATCATGAAGAATTGCTCAAGATAATATTAGAGTTCTATTATAGGTTTATAGGAATTTAAAAGCATGAAGAGAAAAAAGACTGATATAGTCACAGGTTTTTTTCTTTTATTCTTTTCATTTTTCCTCTATGAGGTTACAATTTTTGCAGCTGGTCAAAAATATCATGTTCCCTACTGTCTCAAAAGGCTTTACATGACTAATCTCAACCATGCTTAAAACTGAACATATAAGCAGCTGTTAAAAATAATGCAGGCATTATGGAAAAGTTTACCAATGAACCAACAAGAATAAAGCACCTTCCTATACAATGCCTACTAAAATATATTGGAAGCTGCAATCTTGAACAATGCAGACATTTATGTAGAACATTATATTATGTTGTTTGACACTACTTGTAAGTTTGTATTAGGTTATCTAATGGACAAACCAATTACTGGTTTGAAGGATTAAAATTCTACAGAACATGTAACTGTGAAGGAGGCTGATCTTACGCCAACCCTGCAGGGCAGGCCACAGTCCTAAAGTTCCCTGGACTGGCACACACCTCCCAAGGTCCCATACACCAAACTGGTGTAGCAGCCCCAACCTTTCAAAAAGGAACACACACCAAGATTAAGTTGGAGACTTTATTAAAAGTAAAAATAACAAATTAGTCAGTGTAGGGTCTCCAAGTGTCCAATATAAGTAAAATAATCCCTTATAAGAAAGGGCTAAAAGAAGGTAAAGGGGAAAAGGGGGTGAGGTAGTTGTTGTGAGGAAAAGGGAACGGGAATAAAAAGGGACTCTAAAAGAACATAAAAACAAACCCCAAGAGTCTGCAGGAACAAAGCAAGTCAAACCAGGCCTAGCTTTTCCTAGCTACCCTGTCAGAGTGGCATACCTGCCCAGATGGAACTTCCCAGCATCCACGCCCAATGGAAGAACACTGAAGCCTTTTCCCCTAGCTCCTTTATTGTCACCAGGGTCCAGTTTCCCGCCCAGCGTTCACCAATCCTGTCTCCCTAACTGTCGAAGGAGGGGCCCCCGCCCTTTCTCAGCTGTAGACACTTTCTCATGACTTCATCCCAATTAACGCCTGACCTTGCTTCCCAGCTCTGCAGCTCACCCTTATCTCCCAGGTGCTCCCAAACAGCCTCCCAGTACATTCCAAAGACTACAGTAAAAATCCGTTAGCTAAACAGCAATGGGGGGGGAGGAAGGGACGTCTAACAGGGTTTCTTCTAAAGTCTCAGCTACTACAAGTCCCATCTTCACATCCCCCCTTTTAAGGAGATGAGACTGGGAGGGAATTCCTGCCAGACCTCATCTTCTACTTATTCTTCAGTGTGAATCCGAGACAAGCTATCAGCCAATACATTCTCCCTCCCCTTAATATGAACTACGGAAAATGTATAATCTTGTAAGGCCAGACTCCACCGTAACAATTTCCCATTCGAATTTTTCATTTTGTTTAGCCAACACAAAGGAGAGTGATCCGTCTGTAATTGAAACGACCTCCCCCAAAGGTAAGGCCGTAATTTCCCCAAAGCCCACACAATGGCTAAACATTCTTTTTCAATGGTGGACAAATTTCTTTCCCGAGGGATCAACTTTTTACTTAAATAGGCCACTGGCAGCAGTTGCCGATCCGGTCCCTCCTGTAACAGCACACCCCCAACCCCAGTTGCCGATGCATCTGTTTGTAGCACAAAAGGAGAAGAAAAGTCAGGGGCTCTCAGGATAGGTGCTGCCGTTAATTTGTCTTTAAGAAGGTCAAAGGCCTGCTGGCACCTTTCTGTCCAAATTACTCGCACTGGTTTTCTTTTCTGACACAAGTCCGTCAAAGGCGCAGCGATAGTACTGTAATGGGGTACAAATCTCCGATAGTAGCCAGCTAGCCCCAGAAAAGATTGAACTTGTCTCTTAATTTGGGGCACAGGCCAATTTCGGATGGCTTCCAACTTTGCTTCTAGAGGCTTAATATTTCCACTCCCCACTCTATGGCCAAGATACACCACCTCCCCCAAGCCAAATTGACATTTCTGAGCTTTCACTGTTAACCCAGCTTCTGTAAGCCGCTCAAACACTTGCCGAAGATGATCCAGATGCTCTTCCCAAGTCTGCGAAAAAATGGCTAAATCATCTAAATAAGCACAGGCAAAGGCCCCCAGCCCATTCAACAGTTTATCCATTAAACGCATGAAGGTTAAGGGCGCCGATTGGAGCCCAAACGGCAAGACGGTGAATTCGAATAGCCCTTTATGGGTAACAAAAGCAGTTTTAGGGGCATCCTCTTCCGCCAGAGGCACCTGCCAGTATCCCTTAGTCAAGTCCAAAGTGGTAATGTACTTGGCTGTTCCCAATTGTTCTATCAGATGGTCTGCTCTGGGCATGGGGTAGGGGTCTTAGATGTGTCAATTCATTAATTTTTCTAAAATCTATACAAAATCTCACTTCTTGGGACTGCTTCTTGCTCACCAGTACAATAGGAGAAGACCACATGCTCTGGGACGGTCTAATAACACCCAGATCTAACATAGACTGTAATTCTTGTTCAATAATTTCTGCATGTCGGCCGGTAGCTCGATAGGGATAGGAGCGCACGGGGGCATGTTCCCCTGTCGGAATGGCATGTTGTACTAACGTCGTTCTCCCTGGAATGCTGGAAAACAAAGGAGCAAAATCTGTAATTAATTGCTGCAATCCTTGGCGTTGCTGTAGGGGCAAAGTTAAAGGCCAGGGTATTTCTTCTATCCCTCCTTTCTGTTGACATTCTTCTAACAGATCCAAAGGCCCATCCAGCTCTTCGGGCCCAGGCTGAAGGGGAAACACAAAATCTTTCTGGTCCACATCCTCTTCGCCTGCCGGCAATAAATCTTTTCTCTGCTGTTTAGCTGACTCTGGCTCTGCTGGGTCTCCATCCCCCTCCCCTGCCCGTCTGTCCGTAGCTGTCGCCTCTCCCTCAGCCGGGGGGCAAGATTCTACTATCGGGGCAGGGAATGCGGGGTCTGGGGAGGCCTGCTTCTTCTTAATTGTCTGACTTCGAGTCACCGCTAAAACAGGGGCTTGACTGGCCAAAAAAGCCAGATCATTTCCAATAAGAAACGTAGTAAATTCAGTTTCATGTACTAACAAGTCCAATTCTCCTTTCCAGTTTTTGTATTCTAACGGTATTCTAGCCAAAGGCATGGCAATGGGGGGAGAGTTATAAGGAGTGATGGTAAAAAATTGTCCCTCTAGCATCTGTCCTGGCTTCACCAGACTCCGGTCAATAGCGGAAAGGGCAGCCCCACTGTCTCTCCAACCCTGTCCCCATTGCCCATTAATTTTAAGAGACTCACAGAATTGTAGCTGGCTCCACTTGACTTGTCCCGGTTGAACCAAAGCCATCGCCGGCTCCTTTCTCTTCCGTGACGGTGAATGCCGGGCCGCTACTCCATTTCCCGGGATACGTGGGGCTGGATCTTCTCCCTCTCCCTCGCTGACCTCACTCCAATCTGAGGCTTCTCCGGGGGAGTCATCGAGAGGCACCGGTCTCACAGCACCTACTTTAGCAGCTGTTTCTTTTTGCAACTTGGCCTTTAATTTGGGGCAGTCCCGACGCAGATGCCCTTCCAATTTACAGTAGAAGCATCCGGTCGTCGTCGGGGTTGAAGTAGCTTTGGGCCCGATTCCTCCTCCAGTTGGATTGGATGTTTCACTCTTCCCGCCGCCTCCCGCCGGCTTGGCTGGGGTGGTTCGATTGCTGCTTCCCCCCTTCCGATAAACTCCCATCTGGTCCGCAAGCAGCGCCGCTTGCCGGAGATTGGTGGGCCGCTGGTCACTCACCAGCGCTGCCCTTCCTTCAGGGAGAACGGCATAAAACTGTTCTAAGGCCACTAGCTCTCGCAAATCTCGAAAGGAGACAGCTTGAGCCGTCTCCAGCCATAAATCCAGGGACCTCCGCAGCCTCGTTGCCGTGGAGACAAAACCCTCACCGGGCTCAGCTTTAATCTCTCTGAAACGTTGCCGACACCTCTCGGCCGAAAGGCAAAAAGTTTGTCTGACCA
This sequence comes from Shinisaurus crocodilurus, assembly GCA_021292165.1. Taxonomy (NCBI): domain Eukaryota; kingdom Metazoa; phylum Chordata; class Lepidosauria; order Squamata; family Shinisauridae; genus Shinisaurus; species Shinisaurus crocodilurus. The sequence goes on along the minus strand of CM037876.1, from coordinate 76,641,618 downwards.
GTTCTTTAAACTGTCCATAATTATGCGTATCCTCTCGCGGGACGCTGTACAACAGTTGAGCCAGACAGCCTGAGGCTCGTGATCGAAGGGCCGACATCCAGCTGCCACGGGGAATACGCTCATCTTCGCAGGCAATTTCAAACAAGCCCAAATATTCCAACGGATCCTGCCCCTCATGGAAACGAGGCAGGTCCTTGAAGTTGGGTTTCTCAGGACGACCAGTTCCAGTGTGTTTTGCCAACTGGTTCTGCAGAAGGTCAACTTGCTTTTGTAATTCTCTTTCTCTGGATGTAGGCCTGGGGCGAGACAGGTCGTTTCGTCTCTCTCTCTCCTTGGAAGTAGATCTGGGACGAGACAGATTCGGGATCCTCCGGGTCCGCCAGAGGAGAACCGCTGTCGCTCCCTCCTCCTCTCCCTGGTCACTGCCACTGCCCGTGCTCCACCTCCGAGACCTGGGGATCTCCTCTCGGCCCCTAGGTTCCACCATCCAGTCTGCCAAGCGAGATGGGATCGACACCCTTCTCTCCTCGCCCTCCGCGCCTTCCCAATTGACAGTCACTTCAATCGGAGGGGCAACTCGAGGAGCCTCAACTGGTAAAATGTCCTCCCGGTCCAACACCGGCAGATCGTCTGCCGCCTCTGCTCCCAGCAGGGGTCGGTCCTGATCCAACAGAGCAGACTCCATTTCTGCCCTAACAACTTTTCCCTATCTGGAAAATAACAAACCTTTGCCTGGTTTGACAAACAAATGTTCCTCAGGTGGGCTGCAAAATCCGACCGCTAAGCCACCATGTGAAGGAGGCTGATCTTACGCCAATCCTGCAGGGCAGGCCACAGTCCCAAAGTTCCCTGGACTGGCACACACCTCCCAAGGTCCCATACACCAAACTGGTGTAGCAGCCCCAACCTTTCAAAAGGAACACACACCAAGATTAAGTTGGAGACTTTATTAAAAGTAAAAATAACAAATTAGTCAGTGTAGGGTCTCCAAGTGTCCAATATAAGTAAAATAATCCCTTATAAGAAAGGGCTAAAAGAAGGTAAAGGGGAAAAGGGGGTGAGGTAGTTGTTGTGAGGAAAAGGGAACGGGAATAAAAAGGGACTCTAAAAGAACATAAAAACAAACCCCAAGAGTCTGCAGGAACAAAGCAAGTCAAACCAGGCCTAGCTTTTCCTAGCTACCCTGTCAGAGTGGCATACCTGCCCAGATGGAACTTCCCAGCATCCACGCCCAATGGAAGAACACTGAAGCCTTTTCCCCTAGCTCCTTTATTGTCACCAGGGTCCAGTTTCCCGCCCAGCGTTCACCAATCCTGTCTCCCTAACTGTCGAAGGAGGGGCCCCCGCCCTTTCTCAGCTGTAGACACTTTCTCATGACTTCATCCCAATTAACGCCTGACCTTGCTTCCCAGCTCTGCAGCTCACCCTTATCTCCCAGGTGCTCCCAAACAGCCTCCCAGTACATTCCAAAGACTACAGTAAAAATCCGTTAGCTAAACAGCAATGGGGGGGGAGGAAGGGACGTCTAACAGGGTTTCTTCTAAAGTCTCAGCTACTACAAGTCCCATCTTCACAGTAACATGCTGGGCAGATTAATCCTATGGTCCCTAGACAGTGTCTAGAGGGCCACAGGATGCTTTGGATTCCCAGATCTGAGGTCAAAAAAGAGTTCTGACCTTGCAGCTGAGGATCCGTGCTCAAATCCTGCCCCTCGCAGCCAGCATGGAAAGAACTGTGTCAGCTGCTTCTCTGAGGTCTTAAGAGTAACCTCGGAGAAGGGGTAAACAGGGCATTCCGGGGAGGGGAAGGAAGGAAACCGAGTCTGCCAAGATACGTGTCCTGCTGGCACTCTAGTCTCCTTCTCTCCCCGTCCGAAGTGCCTCAGCTAGATGGCTGAAATCGGCCATCTAGCTGATCTGCAGGGGGGGGGAGTGTGGAGACAACTATTGCCTCTGCATTCCTCCCACCCTGCATAGAATGCCTGTAATCCTCTAAGTTTGGAGGCTTACAGGCATCCCCAATGGACTGCACCCTAATAACATTTAACATATAGAAGGATCTACTGAGTCGGATTCAAATTAATTAGGTCAACACTAGAGTTTTTACAGGACATCCATAAGTGGCAGATGAGCTTTCTGGAATAGTTGTTGGTAAGATAATGTATTCTTAAATAATAATAGGTTACTTATGTTCACAATTATGCGTCAACAACAAATATTTTTAATTATACCTGTTTTTCAAATTATCATGCATTTATCTCAATTCTTTACAGCACAATACAGAATTAGTTACAGCACAATATTTCTACTACCTTACATTGTTCTACTTTTAACTCTATTTTTGATATACACAACTGAATCCTGTGGCACCTTTAAGCAATAACATGTTGTGGCATGTTATTGTGGCATGAATAACTGCTAGTCAAAGTAGATAACACTGTGCTAGATGGCCCACAGGTTGTATAAATCTATGTACTTGCAGGTGCTCTGCATTTACTGAACACTGGATTGCAGCTACTAACCTTAATCCACTGACCCTCGCCAAGCACAGGTACTCTGACTGCCATTTTTCTTTGTAGAAAGGCGGGGTAACAAATTAAATCAAATAAATAAATAAATAAATATGTAATTGTCTCCTCCTTCCAAGGCCTTGCCTTCAGTGGTTTATATAGGTACAAATACACAAACAGTTACATTTGCTACTGAAGTGCATGGAATGAATTGAGTACTCATACAGAAGCTCCAGGTAGTACAGCATACAGCAGGCTCTGAACTGGAATGCATACTTTTAAACCAAACTTAAAAGATAAGAAACTGCTAGGAATGATTAGATGAGGATATTTCAAAACATCTCTAATGTACTTTAGACGTTTGAAATCCTACATTCCTTATTGGCTTCAAAGTCAACAGTGCCAGAATGATGAGACAACCCAGCAATCAAGTGTGCCATCAAGCTTAAAAAGCTTTGTGGTCAGCATGCTTTGTTGGGTAGTGAGAAGTGGCTGGCCCATCCTTTTACTTCTGAATTAAAAAGAGCTGAAATCCATGAACAGAATTGAAGTCCATTACTTCATAGAAGCAAATAGACTTGATGAGAATTTGAGTATTTTGGGACATCATGCTGACATATAGCATGTCACCAATTAGTGTTGAAAGGCACAGAATGCAGCTCAAATGTAGGCAATGACTAAAAGAGTTATAATTAGAATGGTCAAAAATGAAACACTGTAGAAGTCTGCAAAGATATTTCCACATGATTTCTAGTATACATGGTATTTAAAGGAAGTTTTGTACTTGTAATTTCCTTAAAACTAAAACTAAACATACAGTATGCTTTTGGGGGAGAATTAAACAGGCAGTCGGGATCCTATGCACACTGAAGAGATGATTCTGCTCCAACAATGGGGTAACATTACATCTGCAAAAGAGGTGATATAAGTTTAAACATTCCTATTGGAGTTAGCGGGGAGCCCAAGATGACAGTCCCACCACCTCCTCCTCAGTCCGCAGCCACAATGGAAGATAACGTTCTCACTAACTCTGCAGTCCATCATGGCCCAGCACCAGATGAATACAAGCCCTAGCAAGAGGACACAGCTTACACAGAAAATCACACAACAGAGGGCTATATCACTCCGTTTCATGTCTAAAGAACTATGGGCACACAAGTGGCAATTCTGATGACGTGGAATTTGTACAAACAACAACCAACCAAGACTAACAACAAACTGGGAAGAGTCACTGAAGAGCAAAAATATTGGGCTATATGGCTAGAATTCCTGGGTGTGATGCATAGGCCTGGGGGAGACATGTCATGGGCTAATTGGGCTAGGGCCCTGGGAAACTACAAAGGCCCCATTATTAAAACTCCCTTCTGTCTGTTCCTATGGCTCTGTGGCTAGGGTGTTGCTTTCTGGACTGGAAGGCCTGGATTTTAATACTGCTGCCTCTCCTTTTTTTGGTCTTGTGAGCAGATTTTTTTGGGGGGGGGGGATGTTTACATTATCCAGAAACCTCCACTCCCAGTTCCCACTGCACTGCTCTTTCCCATCAAGCTATCAGTCAGATGATAATATTGACCACTATTTCACTATGCATTCTTCTTTGTCAATGCATTCCCCATCCCTCTTCCTGAGAAAACTGTGTTGTTAAATATGTGAACCGAGGATCATATCTACATTTGAGTAAAAATTCAACAAACTTGTTGATGGATTTGGGCTTTTTTTTTAACTACGGTAAATAGTAACAGTATTTGGATTATGGGGGTGTGCTGGCTGTTATGAATGGAACAGCACTACTTCCTTCTCCAAGCCCTGGCTATTTCTCTGTCAGTAGGGTTGTTTTTTGCAGGCTGACCCTGGTTGTGTTTGTGCTGCCAGGAGTTCAAATCCTAGCCTGTGGCTGCACGCAACAGTAGCTGCCATCCTAATTGCTAGGCGACACATTGATTGGTGTCATTCCTGCATAGGTATTGTGGGGTCTTGTCAGCATACAATGCCAGTCCTGTTGCCTCAAACACTGTAGAAGTGGTTCGTTTTTCTATGTTATATCTTGTTTGTACTTGTAATCTTTTGCTTTTTACTTTGCTGCTAGGATTGTGACTACATTATGCCAGCATAATATAACCACAAGATTGGCTTCTAATTCTTGTTTCTTGCATAATAGTAACGATGTATGATAGGAGAGAGCCACCCTCTTAAGAGAAGAGTCAAGTCCTATCATATTGCCAATGATCACACAGACTACATGTACTTAGTTACACAAAACATCCTTTTTACTGGCGTCTGTGTGAGAATAGCATTATGTTAAATGTATTACTAACAAAGTGTGCTGTTAAATATGTGAATTGAGCATCATATCTACATTTGTAAAACATTTGCTATACTTGTTGATGAATTTGGTCTTTATTTCTATTTTGATAGATTAAATGAGAGAAATGTAGCTAACTGAAACTTTCTGCTATATTCTGGTATCTATAATAATAAAGAGACGATGTGTGTCTGTCTGTCTGTCTATCTGTCAGTGCCATAGCTCCAAGACCGTGAAAGAAAGACGCCTGAAATCTGGTATGTATACTAAGGAGACCCTAGGGGTGTGCATCTCAAGGCTATTTGGTTGTGAAAATGCAATAATTAATTTAATGTGTCCGTGTCTTTGATCTTAAGTCACTAGGTGGCAAACTTCCGTAACCAGCACATAGCTTTTCAGTCAAGACAGTTTGAAGCCAGGCTGATGGTGGCCTGAGGCACAGAATTATATGGCTGCCCCCTCCTATGCCATGCCTGGGGATGTCAATGGGGAGTGGCTTACCTTTCCCCTACTAATGCCACCACACAGTCCCTTACACTTTAGGACCAGGCACATAAACCCTTCTCAGGCTAAGCATCAACACTTAAAAACCTGAGGGGAGGGTCAAATGAAACCTTTCCCCTACTAATGAGGGAAAAGATTAATACTGGTTATTAAGGATCTATTTTAAATTTATGATACTGTGGGTACAAAGGTGTGTGTGTGTGTGTGTGTGTAGATTTAAAAGTAATGCAGGTTAATAACACCAAGCTGACACGTAGGATTTGGGTAGCAAACAAAATAAAAGCAAATTTATTTTAATTCTCAAAATCTTAGTTCCAGAAAATAACTTAAAATCTGCCTACACCAAACACTTGATAATTAACCTAAGTTCCTATAATTCTAAATACTTTCACTCCTCATACAAGCAGATTTATCTCAAAACTCCTGATAAGACACGAATAATCCAACTAACCTAACTCCCAAACTCTAACACTCCCCACAGTATGTCTAACTCTGATAGCTATGTAACTTTGCTTGAAGGCCTCACTGTATCAAACTAAGGGCTATTTCAACCCATGAAAAGCTGGGTCTGTTCACCACTACAAAATAAAATAAGTTGAGCAGATTGGTTCTGCTGAATAAATCTATACTTCTCATATACAGGTGTGGAAATAGTGCAGAAATGGTGGTCCCATGTAAAAGCTGGTCTTCCTGAGCATCTCTAGTTATATAAATGCATATTCAAACTTGAATCAAAAACCCAGATCTTTCAATGAGCAATGATTAGGAAGTATGGAAATAAGGATACTGGAATATTCAGGCTACGGCCAGTTTTCTGTTCTTTTCAATGTTCTTCTGATGATTAGTATCGGAACTCAAAAGTAGCACTCATTGTGATGGACTGTTTTCATCTCTCCAAGCCTGCAATGTTTCTCCACTTGGCTTTTTCAAAATCCTGCCTTGTCATACCTGTCAAGTCCCTTAACCTCTCTACAATTGAAGAGCAAACTGGAGACCAATGCATTCACAAAAGATACATTTCATAATGAAGGACAATTTTTAAATGATGCAATTCTGAGAGAGCAAAAGGGAAGAAGAAATGTAAATGGATGAGGGCTTACTCAGAAAACATCTATTTTCAGATAGGCAACCTTATCTTCTAAGTATCACTGTATAGTTATACTAACAGGTGAAGAAAAAACAGTACCTGATCTTTGAAAAGGTGGTTGAGGTTACAAGAGCACGCTTCCCAACTGTGTATTGTTTTTGCAATAAGGCCACGGTGTGGTGATTCAGGAAGGTAAGTGATGAGGCAGCTGTTAACAGCTGCTCTGGAGTCTCATCAAGGTCTTGTAATCATGGATTACACAAAAAACTGCCAGTGAATAGATAAACGTAATAAATGTTACTGGATCAACTGTAATTGTTCAAAAGTGTATTAATTCTTGCAAAGAAGCTTCATGAGACAAATGTGTCCAGAGCAAAAAATGAAATTGAAAGGAATTTGTTTCATGTCCAGGCAACAAATTAGCTGGTGACTAATCATCATCATGGTGTTCTGTTCTCAGAACAAAGGAAAAGTCTGGGCAATCTAATCAAAGTTGGTTTGGGCTTGTCCAGATAGATGGCTTGTGGAACAACAAAGCAAAGAAAATATAATCAATGCTGAGTTAGCTGTTAATCCATTTTTGAATTGCACTCAGATTTTAGAGAATCCTTGTATAGAACAGAATACTTAAGGCAAAACAAAAACTGACATATTAACTTGCAGAATTCACTATGGCTACAATTCCCAGTATTACAGCAGAGTGGCTGTAATGAAGTCTGTAGGAATACTGTGTTGTGCTAGTTTCATTATAAGAAACAAACCAGATTAATGGCAAAGAGGAACAGGAGACAAGGGAAAGTAATTAGTAGCACTAGTGAATCACTTTGTCTTCATTTCCATTTTTTCCTAGTCCCCTTCTTTATTTTTCAAGGCTACTTATGCCAATATCAAACATATCGCTCTAATAATTACAGTCACGCCTTGGATTGAGAGCATAATTCGTTCCGGAAACATGTTTGTAATCCAAAACACTCTTATATCAAAACGAAATCCCCCCTGCCCAAAAAATTTGTACAGAGATTTTTAATTTAAGTTGTACTACAGTACTTGTATTGCAAGACGTCGCTTGTATATCAAGTAAAAAATAAATAAATAAATATTTAAAAATTTGCTTGTCTTGCAAAACGCTCTCAAACCAAGTTACTCGCAATCCAGGGTATTACTGTATTGCTCTTTTTGCCTTTAAACAATAGATGGAAAAAATGAGCAAAGGAACTGTAGTGGACATAGCTGGTTATACAAGAACCTTAATTGGAAATTTTAGGAAAGGTTTTATTCATAGTAATGCTGAGAGTGTCCATGAAATGATGGCCTCAGACACAAAGAAAGAAAGAAAAAAATCAAATACTGGGTCATCTTTGTCAGAAACTGGTTAATAGAGCAATCTTATACTTATTTGCCTGTAAGCCCCATTGAAGTCAGTGGGGCTTACTTTTGAGTAGAAATGTATAGAAATGCATAATAAGGCTGCAATTCTATACCCACTTACCTGGGCATAAGCCCCATTGAATTCAGTGGGATTTACTGCTGTATAAACATTTATAGGATTGCACTACTAATCTTTTATTTCAAGCTGCTGGAAATGTTTTCAGATGTGTGTGTGTTTGTGTGTGTGTCTCTGTGTGTCTGTGTGTGTAGAGCAGATTCGGAAGATAAAATTATATTCTTTCATTCTGTGAAATTTAGTAATTCTAAATCTGCTTTGCAAATATGTCCACAAAACTTACTAGTTCACATGGAGTTTTACTAGTCTGCGTAGCCACATATATATCTATGTTTATCATTTGTGACCCAGAAGTAATAGAGGACAAACTTTTGTACACCTCTGCTGCCTCACTACCTGACGTGTTTCATATTCGTTATGAATAACCTCATGCACAGATATTTATAAGCCTGTTCTAAACATATTTGAGTATCTGACATGGAGTTCATATGACAACAACTGAAAAGAAAATTAATTCCTATGCCTGTATTACAGAAAACCTGATTATATAGAAACATACATACATAAAGATATAACATATACCCTCTTTAAGAAGGGTGATAAAACAGACTGTGGAAACTATCGGGGCATTTCTCTCTTAGCTACCGCCGGTAAAATATTTGCTAGGATTCCCGCAAACCATCTTCTAACTATTTCAGAAGAGATCCTCCCTGAAACTCAATATGGTTTCCGCCCCTCTAGAGGGACAGTAGACATGATTTTTACTGCACGTCAGCTCCAAGAAAAATCCTGGGAGCAAAATCAACCCCTTTATATGGCATTTATTGATTTGGCTAAGGCCTTTGATACTGTAGACCGAACAGCTCTCTGGACTATCCTTATGAAAATTGGATGCCCCAATAAATTTGTGAATATCTTGCGACTTCTCCATGACAACATGACGGCAACGGTTTTGGACAACAACGGCTCTCATGGTGCTCCATTTAAAGTGGGATCAAGTGTTAAACAGGGATGTGTTATCGCCCCAACATTATTTGCTATTTTCATCGCCATGATTTTATATCTTCTCGAGGGGAAACTTCCCACTGCTGTGGGAATTATATATCGAACAGATGGAAAGCTTTTTAATCTCAGCAGGCTGAAAGCAAAAAGTAAGGTAATTACAACCTCCATTGTGGAACTTCAGTATGCTGATGATAATGTGGTCACCGCACATTCAGAGGATGGTCTCCAAACTATCCTAAATGGTTTTGCAGAAGCATACGAAAAACTTGGTCTCTCACTTAACATCAAAAAAACCAAAGTGCTTCATCAGCAAGTGCAAGCTAACCCTTTGGTGATGCCATCTATCCAGCTTGGCGGGGCAATACTGGAAAATGTCAATCATTTTCTCTATCTTGGCAGCTATCTTTCTGTTACAGCTAACATCGACAGTGAAATCCAGCATCGTCTGAGCTCCGCAAGTGCCGCATTTTCTCGAATGAAACATAGAGTGTTTGAGGATCGGGATATTTGTAAGAAGACCAAAACACTGGTTTATGAAGCCATTGTATTACCAACTTTATTGTATGCCTGCGAAACATGGACTATCTATAAACATCACTTCCACCTCCTTGAAAGATTTCATCAACGTTGCCCCCGGAAAATCCTGCGAATTACTTGGGAAGATAGGTGAACAAATGTCAGTGTACTGGAAGAAGCAAAGACTACTAGCGTTGAAAAAATGATCCTTCAACGCCAACTTCAGTGGACCGGTCATGTTGTTCGAATGTCTGACTGCTGTCTCCCAAAGCAGTTACTTTATTCCCAACTCAAGGATGGAAAGCGGAATATAGGTGGTCAGTATAAGAGGTTTAAAGATGTTCTTAAGGCTAATCTAAAAAAATGCAATATAAACATCGAAAACTGGGAAGCTCTAGCCCATGAACGATCTAAATGGAGGTTGGCCTTTCACAAAGGTTCCATGGACTTTGAAGAAGCCCGAATGCAAGGTGAAAGGGAGAAACGTGCTAAGCGAAAAGCACGTCAAACGAATCCTTTACAGGACCATCTTCCATCTGGTAACCTGTGTCCTCACTGTGGGAAGCTGTGTGGATCTAGAATTGGCCTCCACAGTCACTTACGGACCCATCGCTAGAATCTGTTGTGATATGTATCACTTCACAAGCTGAAACACATTGTTTACACATGGAAGGAACAGAATTGCTGTAAACAAGTTTGTTATGTCTTTCTAGATTCCTGTGTTTTTCGCATGGGAAGCTAGAGCGTGGGAGCAATATGAGCTAGTCACATGGTTTGTATGTTCTGATGACGTGCTAACTTGTTTTTCTGTCTGAAGCCATCTTCGAGAGAAGCAGGACTGCTTTCTCTCTTCTTCTTTGTTTCTTCTTGCTGGACTTTGTTACTGCAACAATGTAACGTCTTTGTTGAGGTGGAGTGAAGCTCAACTTACTCCACTGAATGTAATGCTTGCTATGCATTTATACTCTGCACATGGACTGTAACTAGGAAATGTATACTCTGTAGAACTTTACTTGCTAAGTGAATAAACAGGTAGAATTAGACCTGTGGTGTTCCAGAGTGTTTCCTGACTCCATGGATTAATCTGCAACGGGGAAGCTGGAAGCTGGAAGCAGTCTGACAACAAGGCTGACTGGGCTGGTCTAACTGGCACAACACGCTGCACGCTGCACGGGGGGAGGTGAGATCTGGAAGATCTGTGTGTGGAATTTCAGGCGTCTGCTAGCACACAGAGACAGGATTTTAATTCTCCCAACTCGCACACACTCTGCTCAAAGATAACACCAACAGAATCTACACAATTTTCTTTAGAATTTCCTCCTTTTAAAATTTTCTTTTTGTAAATTTTTATCCTGGAAGACAATCTTACTCGTTCACGAGTGATCACCTGATGATGATTATGACTACCAAGGAAAGCCAGGTAGTTTTTATATCTAATTTATGGTATTTTTTCCAAATATTTTACAGATACTAATATAGCAGTGTCTTAATCTGCAATCATATGCACACTTTCCTGAGAAAAAGCCCTTTTGAACACAGTGGGATTTACTTCTGAGTAAGCAAGTATATGATTGCCCTATTCGGCCATCAAATTTCAGGTATGATTAACAAGTGCAGTGGAGATTGGAATCACATCCACTGGCTCTGTTTTACCAGCCTCCATGATGGACGCTGGTAAAATGTTGTCTACAGAATTTATGTGTAATTCAAGGTCCTCTATTTTCCAGGATCCCAGACTGCATGTAGGTTCTGTACCCAAGGTTAATGATGCTACAATCCCATCTCTGCCTTGGGCTGATTGTACCTGCACATTTAGAATGTCTGCAATTACTTGTCAGTAGAATCAATACAAGAGGGGGAGGAGAAGAGCTGAGCCCACTCGCTCCACCCACTCTATCAGTGTCCTTGTTGCCCTCCAGATGGGCGATTTAAAAATGTAATATAATAAATAAATAAAAACTTCTGCAGCAGGGCACCTTCTCTGCTTTTATAGGGTCCCTGCATAATTGAGAACCCTGGAAAATCATCACTGCTTTTCAGTTCACATGTTGATTCTACTCACAGGTAGAATACATTGTTGTGAACCGCCCTGAAAGCTTCGGCTATCGGGCGGTATAGAAATATAATAAATAAACAAACACCTGAATAGGGCTATACTTTACCTATTCACATGTCCATGCCTCATATTTATTCCAGTACATTACCATTATTTCTTGTAGAATTGGTATAGCATAGCGGCCAAGAGTGCGAGCTGAGAAGCTTCCAGGTTGAAATCTATCCTCAGTCATGAACTCACTAGGTCATGGATCAGGAATGTGTACCCACCCCCCCAGATTCTGTTGGACTGCAACTCCCATCATCCATCACCATTGGCTGTACTAGCTAGGGCTGATGAGAGTTTCAGTCCACCAACATTTAGAGGGTGTATGTTCCCCACCGTTGCACTAGGTGATCTTAGGCAAGCTTATTATCTCCCAGTCTTTGTCCCCACCTTCAATATGGGAGGTAATAATATTCCATGACTGGATTATTGTAAAGATTACTGGAGTGTTTTGGACACTCTAAGGCACAAATATAAATGTAAGGTTTTTAAATGTAAGGTAATGTGTAGTTATTGCAGTGCTAAAAATAACTGCTACGTGTAAACATGCACTGTTTGTAGTCCTACACTGTGACATATTGAGAGTTTTGGAACTGCTATTCTTTTGTTCAGCTTTGGAACAGGCATAAAACAATTGTCATCTAAATTTGACAACATCATCAATCCCTGGGAAAATTCTAGATCAGATTATAATGAAGTTAATCTGCAAGCACCTTGAAAACAATGCAGTGATTACAAGAAGCCAACATGGATTTGTCAAGAACAAATCCTGCCAGACCAATCTGATCTCATTTTTTGATTGGGTAACAACCTCCCTTGAGGATTGTGGGGAACACTGTGGACATAATATATCTTGACTTCAGCAAAGCTCTCGACAAAGTGCCTCATGATATCCTGATTAGCAAGCTAGCTAAAAGTGGGCTAGATAGAAGAACTAGCAGATGGATCCACAGCTGGCTACAGAATCGGACTCAAAGAGTGCTTTTCAATGGTTCCTTCCCAAACCGGGGAGAGATAATGAGCGGGGGACTGCAGGGCTCGGTCCTGGGCCCAGTACTCTTCAACATTTTTATTAATGACTTGGATGAGGAAGTGCAGGGAATGCTTATCAAATTTGCAGATGACACAAAATTGGGTGGAACAGCTAATACTCTGGAAGACAGAAACAAAATTCAAAGTGATCTTGATAGGCTGGAGCGCTGGGCTGAAAACAACAGAATGAAATTTAATAGGGATAAATGCCAAGTGCTGCACCTAGCAAAAAGAAATCAAATTCAGAGTTACAGGATGGGGAATACTTGGCTCAACAATACTACAAGTGAGAAGGATCTTGGAATTGTAGTAGATCGCAAGCTGAATATGAGCCAGCAATGTGATGTGGCTGCAAAAAAGGCAAATGCTATTTTGGGCTGCATTAATAGAAGCATAGCTTCCAAATCACGTGAAGTACTAGTTCCCCTCTGCTCAGCACTGGTTAGGCCTCATCTTGAGTACTGTGTACAGTTCTGGACACCACACTTTAAGAAGGACGTAGACAAACTGGAGAGGGTTCAGAGGAGGGCAACAAAGATGATAAAGGGACTGGAAACAAGGCCCTATGAGGAGAGACTGAAGGAACTGGGCATGTTTAGCCTTCAAAAGAGAAGACTGAGGGGAGATATGATAGCACTCTTCAAGTACTTGAAAGGTTGTCACAAAGAGAAGGGCCAGGATCTCTTCTTGATCATCCCAGATTGCAGGACACAGAATAATGGGCTCAAGTTACAGGAGGCCTGACTGTTACAGCAATACGCCAATGGAACCAACTACCTAGGGAGGTGGTGAGCTCTCCCACTCTGGAGGCATTCAAGGTGCAGCTGGACAGCCATCTGTCAGGGATGCTTTGACTTGGAATCCTGCATTGAGCAGGGGGTTGGACTCGATGGCCTTGTAAGCCCATTCCAACTCTACAATTCTATGATTCGATGATGGCAAGAACACTTTGAAAAGCAAGCATAGAGTTCTTTTTAGCAGCCTTTAAAAGATAACATGGGGATTCCACCCCTCAGGGGCTTGGGTTTAGGGAGGGGGTGGGGCTTGAGGAGGGCAGGGGGGGCCCATAGAGAGTTGTCAACCCTCTGCGGGCCAGATTAGGCCTATGAGTCAGAGGTTGCCCTCCTCTGCTTTAAATGTATAACCTTTCTGTTCTCTGAGCCACTGTGAGAGATATCAACAGGAAGCTAGTTCCTCATCTCCACCCCAAATACAAATATCTTTCTTCTAAACTGCTATTTTAGTATTTGGGACCTTTGGAGAAAAAGGAAGTAAAATACACATATACAATAATAACTCTCCAATCAGCATTCACTCTGCTCCCCAAGCAATCTACACAAGACAAACTACCTGAAAAGTTACTGAAATAACAAATACAGAATATAGTACAAATAAATCATGAGGTTCACTCAAGACTGAAAGATGAGGCATAACATTTCAAACAAATACTTAAATACATAATAAATCATAACATACTTATTCAGAACATAATATATCAAACTGGGCAGCAATAAAGTTTAGAAAAGGTTTCCACTTAACAAAAAAATTTGCTGGGCTAGCCTAACTTCTACCTAGCCTCAACTGATTAGTTATGTTTTTCCCATTACTATACTATTCCAAATTTTATCCATTTATTCTAGATTTGAAAAAAAAACCCACCCTAAACAGTGGGTTAGAATCAATAACTTTGCCCTATGCTTAGAAGATAATAGACTTTTAACAAAAAAGGAGCAATGCAGGTATTTTCTATCTCTGCCCAGTGCTTGTTCTGTGGATCTCTAATATGACTAATTTCGTGATAAGCTGAGTATTATGTAAACATAGGTATCTGTTGCTAAGTTGACTGAGATGAATAACATACTTCTTATAAACATCCACATCCACCAGTTAGTAACATAGTACAGCACTACCTATGTGCTCTGAAACAAACTAACCTCCTAGAGTGAAAAAGCCAGATTGTTGCATGCACACTACTGTTTTCCCCATACTCTATGGCTGCTCTTGTTTTATGCAGACTCTGGGGAAACAAGCTGAGAAGTGCAACATTCATTTTTTAATTAAGAAATCAATACCCACTACTAAGAAGGAAGAATAATTGATACATGACTGTTAAATAGCACTCCCACTTGTGCTACAACAATTGGCTCAAGAAAGTGGGAATGGAGTCTGAGGAAGATATTGTTGTAGGAATAAATTCTGAGATCTTAATGCCTTGTAACTGATTAGTCATCAAACTGGTCATGATTTACTATACCTACACTATTACGGAAATCAGGGCCGGTGCAAGGCAGTTTGGTGCCCTAGGCAAGATCAGATATTTAGCGCCCCCCCCTTCCCAGTTGAGCCCTCCCTCCCTCCAGCCCTATGCCCTCTGGCGCCCCTTTAGCCCTGCGCCCTAGGCGGCTGCCTAGTTGGCCTAATGGTAGCACCGGCCCTGACGGAAATACATATCAGCAGTACATATCAGCAGTAGATTTTAGTCAAGTCATATGCAGCCATGATTACTACTGAGGTGGTCGTGCACACTGAAGCACTGATTGAAATTTACCTAAATGAACTTTTGACAATCCATTTTCCTTTTTGGAAGCTTGCAGAGGCTAACTCTACAAGTTTGACACTCAATAGGCAGTCAAGAGAGCCAGTGTGGCGTAGTGGTTAGAGTGTTGGACTGGGACTCAGGAGATCCGGGTTCTAGTCTCCGCTCGGCCACGAAACTCACTGGGTGACTTTGGGCTAGTCACTCACTCTCAGCCTAACCTACCTCACAGGGTTGTTGTGAGGATAAAATGGAGAGGAGGAGGAGGAGGAGGAGGAGGAGGAGGATTATGTAAGCCGCCTTGGGTTCCTTGCAGAAAAAAAGGCGGGGTATAAATATAATAAATAAATAAATAAATATGGACTGATTGACAACTGTCTCTCATGTGCTGAAAGGATCGTGGGAATACATGAAAACCTACTTTTGTCCTAGAAAATTCCCCTAATACTTAACTTGTAGCTATGTTACTGCATCTATAATCAGTTATCTTTTTCTCCTCATCAATGGGAGTGATGGAGCTCCATTTTGGCAACCTTTAAATTGTCTGATAACTGTTTATCATATCCATTCTTAATTGTCTTTCCTCTAACTTAAACAGACCCAGTTCTCGACTGTTTCCCTAATCCATTGACTTCTGTTAGGACACCACAGCTACCCCCTTCCTGTTTATAAGAACTTCACCATTCATTTCACTAGATAAGGCAGCTCTATGTGTCCATTCCTTTTGTTCAAAGAGCTCCACCCCACTCCACTTAAATGGAGAAATAGGAAGACTGACTTGAGAAGGATGGTTGAAACAAAAACTTCCACTCCTACGAACTGTGCATTAAGAACATAAGAAGAGCCATGCTGGATCAGACTAAGGGTCCATCTAGTCCAGCATTCTGTTCATGCAGTGGATAAGCAGATGCCTGTGGGAAACCCAAAGTAGCACATGAGTGGAATGACAACATCCTGCTCATGATTCCCAGCAACAGGTGTACATAGGCATGCTGCCTCTGATACTAGAGGTACTGCATTGTTTTTGCATTGGGTACACAGTGATTTCTGATAGGGACACGTATGATTAACACAGAGGTGGGGAACCTCAGGCCCAGGTGCCAAATCCACCTGGGGGCCAAATCTGGTCCTCCAGGGTTCCTCAGATGGTCATACCCCTTTCCCCCAAGCACCAATCATTTAGAGGTTTTCCAGCTTTTGTGCAGTTTTCACCCCATTGTAAAGGGTTGAAATGCGAGTGTTAAGCTACAATATGCTGGGGTTGTTTTTTGGGGGTGTGTGGTATTTTTCACCTCACCCTTTTTGTCTTTGGCCCACCCACTACCGGAATGTGGCCCCTGTGAGCTTCTTCAAAATTGATTCCCCTGGATTAAGGTTGTAGAGCAATGAATTACAGATAAGAGTGATGGAGAACAACTGTACTTATACGTTTCATAAGATTAATTTCATGAACATCGGCAAATGTTTAGAAGAGGTTAGCTATACTAGTGATATTACATTAGACCACAGAGTAACTTAATAAGCTACTCCCTCTCTTGAGGACAGTATAATAAATAAATGTATAATAAATGTATAATAAAACGTTGGTATCCCCTGAATACTGAAGTCATGTTATCAACTTCTGTTCTGTCAATGATGTTTGAAGTCAAGGATGTTGACCAGGAGGTTGAAGTGTAAATTTGGATTGCCTAGCATTACCTCTGGCACTGAACCTTACAACACAAAGCAAACTATTATATCTCTTTGATACAAGTTCCTGACAAGAGGAATGCATGAAATATCTCATCATTGTAAAAGCAATATTTAAAGGTATGCTTGTGTCCAGAAATCCATTTTTACCATAAATACCATTTGAGTTTACCAAATTGTGTTAAACCTATGAAGCAGCATTTTACTGTTATTTATTCGTATTTATTATATCATTATCGTTACTCTTATTTACTTGTATTTTGGTGGCATTCAGTATCTCCAATCAGGATCAGATCCTCATCATGATATGCAGCATTCCAACATAGGGTGGGCTGAGCAGTAGTGCCTGTTGAGAAAATCATAACATCAAAGTTGCATTTAGAGGGACTGAACCTTCCTGGAAACTGAAGGCATTTAAAAAATCGCAAAGAGCACCCACTGCCTCATGGCATCCTGGCAAAAAAGATCAAATCATAGCCATAATCCCCTATGTCTTATTTATTCCATGATATTTACAGATAGAGAGACAAACACAGACACCAAGTGTTGCAAAATATAGGCCAACACATTAGATTTTGGTTCAAACAGAATAAAAAAAGCAATATGCTACTATGTTTGATACACAGCATATTGTTTGTGCCCTTAGTATTAACAAATAAAAAGAGATTTGCTACAATGCAATATGCCTGAGGCGAACTGTAAATTACAGCAGTAAGAGATATTCTAAAACAGATGCACAATATTTTATTCATTGCAAATCTACTCCTACGTTCCCATACCCTTTATGCAGGGAAGACCATAACTATATTCAGAAAAGGATTCATGATTAACTCCATCCCTTTTACAACCTCTTAGAAAAAGTCCTTGCCTATACTTAAATGTACGAGTAAAATTCTCTTCAGTTGATTAAAATCTGTTCAGTATCTAAATGAAAGGAGCAAGAAAACATAGTCTTGTTATAAATAATGCAGGGCTGGTAAAAAAAAAAAAATGCAGAGTGTAAATTAATAAGGAGGAGGTGAATTGGCAGAGCATGACCCATTCAGTAGGATTCTGCTACATTTACTAGAACATATAGCAATCCTCCTAGCTTTGTGGGCTTCCATAAGAATCCATAAAGCTACCTGGCAAACACTGGTCCACTTCCATGCTCCCCTTAAACATCAATCAAGGAATGCACAGAGTTCAGTTAATATACATTGGATAGTGGATCCTGCCTGATGCATAGGACACATTGCCCTCCTAAGATTTCATAGATCATAGAGTTGGAAGGAGCCTACAAGGCTATCGAGTCCAACCCCCTGCTCAGTGCAGGAAACTAGAGGAGCGGTCTTCCATCCAAGTAATAACCAGGCCTGACCCTGCTTAGCTTTCCACACTCAGACATGATAGGAACTAGTACCCCTCATCTTTATGATTCTCATCTCCAGCTGGTTCATCACACCCCACTATTCTTCTAGCTTGAGAGCCTGCCTTTGGCCCACTTCTTGCTTTTTATAATCACCAGAGTTGGATTTCTTGATATCTGATAAAAGTCCACTAACTTTGAGGGTCCTCCCCAAACATTGTAAATTACTCCCAACCCCTCATTTTGGAACGTTCCAAGTGGCTTCAAAGGGTATGCTCAAGGCTTTGGACAGCCCTGAAACAGACATTACTTTAAATCTGTATCTAGCACCTATGTCTCGCCTTCCCCATATTTTACTCTACAGTAGGTGCAGGGGCCCTTATCCAAATTCAGATCCTAGCATGGGGGGGGCAGGGGGGCTTTTAAAATCCAGATCCGGGGCCCTGCACCTATTCTAGAGTAAAAATGAAAAAAAAATATGCTGGATAAACATTTAAAGTAATCTCTGTTTTGGCCCTTAGAATACACATGACAATTTCAGTAGATTGAAGCTGGAGCTGCTGCAGATGCTTCCCACCAAAGAGAAAAGGCCTGTGGGGTCAAGTTTTAACCTTTTCTCTTCAGCACACTTACAGAGCATATAGTTGTTTTTAAGCGGAAGTGAGCTTAAACTAACCTAACTTTGTAGCCTTGTTTGCAGGCTGCAAAGTTGCACTCCAACTTTAGTCAATGCTTCAGAGAGGGTATGAGGTTCACCCATTGTGCAAAGGGCAGCACGAGGCTCACCCTCTTCTTCAGCAACGGAAGGGAGGAAAGTGTGCCTACATTGCCTCGGCAACCAGACAACTCTTCTGATATATCAGCAAAATGGTAGTGATTATTGTGGCTGCACACAGCTGTGTGTGCGTATGTGAAGGCAAAGTGAGTAGTTTTCTCTGCAGCAACCCAATTTCATCCTCAAATTTCTACTGGCTGATATGGCTCAGGTCCAGGTTATCTGAAAGACCCTACAAGCCTGCCCGTACTTTGAGATCTTCTGAGGAGGCCCTTCTTTTAGTTCCGCCACCATCCCAGGCACACCTGGCAGGAACACAGCAGAGGCCAGAGGGCCTTCTCAGTAGTTGCTGCAACACTCTGGAACTCCCTTCCCAGGGAGGCTAGAATGGCACCCTCCTTGGTATGTTTTCAAAGGCAGGCAAAAACTTTTTTGTTCCATCAGGCCTTCGGGGAATAAAATTGGACCTATGAGAAAGCGATGGATTTGCACTGTTCTTATAGTTATTGTTGTTTTAGCGGTGATATTTTATATAATTTTAATATTGTTTCTAATTTAATTATATTTTTAACTTTTGTATTTTTCTATTTATATGTTTTAACTGTACAAATTTTAATATTGTGAAGCCGCCTTGAGTCCCAATATTGGGGAAAAGGCGGGTTATAAATATAAATAATATACTACTACTACTACTGCTGAAGAGAAACCAGAGTATGAAATTGACTTTCGATCAGTATGTAATGATGTTCCCAATACTGACTTAGGACATTCAATCTCTCTGGCCCAAGAACTACAAGAAGCACTCCTTAAGGAAAGCCCCCTACAGGCTGGCTCTACACAGCAAACCCAGCTGCAACCAAGACTGCATTTGCCTTGAGGGAACTGTGTTGGGGACCATTTTGATTCTGTGAATAGCCCTGGCTCCCCAAACTTAGTCTATTCTAATAACATGCTTAACAGCAGTGCTTTTTTGGACACTGCAGGTCGCTTAGATCAGGCAGATTAGTAGGAAAGCAAGCTGGGCATTTATTGCATATTTTGTCATGGAATATGGCAGGGTGGTTGAACAAGTTTATTGACCCGAAATTTACCACCTATATGCAATCGTTCAATTTGTTCTTTCTACAAGAAACTTGGCTCATAGATGTCACTGGTATCCGATTACAAGGCTTCAAGATAGTGGCCCTTCCAGCAGTTAAAACATGTAAATATGGGCGTGGGAGCGGAGGTTTGGCTATTCTTCTCTCCACTGATACACGGATGGATATAAGGGATTTAAAATTGACAAACAACAGATATATCCAGTCAGTATTGGTAAATCTCCCCAAAATTAACCCAATTATCTGTTTAAATGTATATAACCCCCCCAAACCCACAAATTATGATGCAAAACAAGTTTGGCAGGATCTGGAACAATTGCTACAATGTATTGAGGAGACATTCCCAAGAGCAGAGGTAATGCTGTGTGGGGATTTCAATGCTCGAATGGGGGAGAACAATGAACAAATTAGCAAAGTTATGGCTTTAGATGAGGACAATACCAACATTCCCGAGAGATTCTCACAGGACAGGAATATTAACAAAAATGGACAAACACTTTATTCTCTTGCATATAAGTATAATCTACAATGCCTAAATGGCGGGCCCCTGGACAGGGCCGGTGCTACCATTAGGCCAACTAGGCAGCTGCCTAGGGCGCAGGGCTAAAGGGGGCACCAGAAACACCTTGGGGGAAAAAATACAGCGCTCTCAAGTGGGAAGGGGGGCGCTAAATATCTGATCTTGCCTAGGGCACCAAACTGCCTTGCACCGGTCCTGCCCCTGGATAAGACTAAAGGCCACTACACGTACTTATCCCATAATGGAGGCAGTGTGTGAAACCAAATCATTTCACATAGAGGAACGGGTAGATAGCGACCACTTCTCATTGGTAGCACAGGTAGGCTACACAAGGAGCAATAAACTGCCCACTGACATACACTCTATGCAGGGTGTGTGCATTGGGGAAAGGCGTATAAGATGGACAGCAACAGTGGCAGATGAAATAAAGCAAACCTTAGGGAAACAGTCCATGATGAATCTCAGAGACGAATTTATAAATAAGACAGACAATATCCATAATTTGTACTAAACCCTGGTAGAACAACTAAGACCCCTTTTGGTAAAACCTGGGCATCAAAAGACAGGATCATATAAAAAATATTGGTTTGATGCAGAGTGTAGGAAAAGCAAACAGTCTCTGGTTAAAGCAGCTAGACTTCTAAGGAAACACAAATCTGATGACCAAACCAGAGTTTGTTAATACAAAGAAGTGCATACAAGAATCTTCTAAGAGTCAAAAAGAAAAATTATACCAGTAAATTTTGGGAAGACGTAGGGCAAGCTATGATCATAGGAATGAAAAACACTTTTGGGATCTTGTAGTTTATGGGCTTAAGGAAACAAGACCAGCAACAGAATGCCAAATTTCGATGGCCAAATGGGTTTTGCATTTTGGAAATGTGTATAAAGGTAGCCCTAAAGAGAACCAATTAGCACAAGATGAAATAAAGGAGGAGGAGGATTTGGGAGTGTTACCTATATGGCCCCCGGTCACTGAAGCAGAAATTAAAAGCCTAATTGGGAGGTTGTTTTCAGGTAAAGCCTGAGGTTGGGATATGTTGCCTCCAGAAATTTTCTGTTTGGATCCAGAATGGTGGGCACCAATCCTGGCAATATTATTTACAACAATTAATTTAAGTGGAATATTACCAAAGGGTTGGACATCTAGCATTATTGTCCCAATTTATAAGAAAAGTGAGCGAGGGGATCCACAAAATTACCGCGCAATAAGTCTACTTGATGTACCTGCTACAACGTACGCACGGCATCTCTTAAACAAATTAGATGATTGGGTTGAAGAACATCAGGTTTTGTCCCCAATGCAGGCAGGCTTTCTCAAGGGGCACAGCACGATAGATCAGTGCTTTGTCCTGAACTATCTTATCCAAAAACATGTAAACAGTCCCCCAAAAAAGCTATATGTCACATTTGTAGATCTTTCATCTGCATTTGATTCGATAGACCGACAACGCCTATGGAAGAAACTAGATGCCATCTCAATTGATAAACGCTTGCTGCTTCTTATCCAACAACTTTATACTAAAACTGATATAAGAATCCGAGTTGGCACGGCAGGTTCCCTTTCTGACCCAATACCAACAGTAAGGGGAGTCAAACAAGGCTGCATCCTGGCTGCACTCCTATTTAATCTTTACATAAATGACATCACACAGGAGCTTTCTTCTTCTGCCAACTTCCCTCCTGTGGTTGGGAAACAGAAGGTCCCAGTCCTGCTCTATGCAGATGATATGGCTCTTATCTCATTAACACAAATTGGCATGAGAAGATTACTCACCAAATTTGGAAATTACTGTAGGCGGGAAGGCCTATCCATCAATTACAGCAAGACAAAAGTAGGTTGTGTTTGCCAAAAGGCATGAGCTGCATAAATGGACCTTGGATGGACACAGTATTGAACAATGCCGCTCATACAAGTACTTAGGGCTTAATTTCTCCGAAAACACTCTATGGCATACCCATTTCGAAACAATTACATCTTCAGCTGCTCGTTTATTGGGACCAGGGCTTTTTTTCTGGCGGAACGCCGTTCCGGTGCGTTCCGCCACCTATTTTCAGTCAGTGTCCATAATTAGTGCTGTGCGGGAGATCGCAGGGGGCGCAGAAACGATCCCACGATTCTTCGCCCCCTCCCCCACCACTGGACGCCGCCGCCCCTTCCTCAAGGCACCTCCTCCCCTCTCCTGCTGCTGGAATCGCCTTGCCTCTTCTCGCCGCTGGCCTGGATCGGACGGGGCGATCAGGCCGTGAGACCCCTCTGGGCCTCCAGGTAGGAGGGAGGGAAGCATCGTCTCCCCAGGGTGCCCACGCCCAGCCCCTGCCCCGCGCCCGCCTGGATTCAGGAGATATCATCAGAGTGCTGCTCCCCTGAGCGGCGGGACGGGCTGCAGGCGGCCACGGGAGAGGCCACACTGGTGGCCGCATCGCCCCTGCTGCCCGCCTCCCCGCCCGGTGCGGCGGCTGCGCTCAGGCCCAGGTCGGGCGCAGCGGCCCCTGGGCGTGCGGAAGCGCCTGGCGGTCTGCTTGGCTGACCAAGCCCCGAGTCCCGAGTCGCTTGCCTTGGGGCCGCCAGGTAGAGGCGTCGCAGCTCCTCCGTCGGGCAGTGGGAAGGGGCCAGCCTTTCAGGTCCCGGCCCAGGGCGGCGTTCCTGCGGCGGCCGAGGGAGGGCGAGGCCTTCAGGGACCTCCTGGCCTGGCCTTCCCCGACCTGGTGCCCCTCGGCTGCGTGGGACTGCAACCCCCATCATCCCCAGGCAGCCCGGAAGCTGTGGCCCAACCCAACTGGAGGGCGCCGGGTTGGGGGAGGCTGTTCTAAGGGACTACAGCTCCCAGCATCCCTGGCTGAGGAACCTCAGGATGCACACTGACGTCTGCTAGTAAATGAAGCCTGCGGGGGGGGGATCCAACAGCAGCCCAAGATCCCCCTGTCTAGCTCAGCAAGAGAAACTGTTGAGCAGCAGGTAACTGGTGCACCAACAGAATCCCCTACACTGTCCCAGCCACCTAACCACAGTAGCATGAGCTCAAAATTAGTAGACCACTAGATGAGAAGGAACATGCTGAGGCTGAACCCCGACAAGGCCGAGGTACTTCTGGTGGGAGACAAGGGGAGGTTAGGGTTACTTTTATAGTCCCCCCAAATTTTACTTGCATCCCTGTTCTCTAAAGGGGCGGTTTTAGGGGGCGGTCCTAGGGGTGGGTAGGGGCGTGGCCAGGGGAGGGGGGTGAGTTCCACCACCTTTTCTCTGAGAAAAAAAGCCCTGATTGGGACCTATAAAGAAACTGCACTATATTGAGGGCTATTGTTTAGTAGAACCAACCCTAAAGGTCTTTGTAGCCAAGATTGTGTCCCACTTTTAATACGGTGCACCAATCTGGGGCAGCCACTGCAGAAACTAACTTGAGGTAATACAAAACAAGTTCTTGTGAACGCTCTTGGCAGTATCACATAGTACGCCAGGCGCATTACTAAGAACCGAATTAGGTCTCCCTTCCTTAAAAGCACGCATACATAAATCCATAATACTGTATGAGGAAAAAATAAACTCACTGCCAGAACAGCATTTAGCAAAATTATGCCTTCTGGACCTGCAGAACAGAAAAGGTAGGGTAATATCTTGCAGATGCCTGATGCTGAACTACTCAATTCCCTCAATAATGACAATGCAGGATGTATCTGATCATAAGATCCGAGATATTGTGTTTGGTGAAGATGCCAAAAGAAATCTCGAATACATAAAAAACTATAAATCTGCCACTTGGTACACCAAAATTAAAACAGACCATAAAAGGGCAAGCTATTTGCAAGAATTAACATTCTTTCTTGTCAGGCATGCTTTCACCCAGCTCAGATTTGAAATGATGCCCACTGAGTACTTGGTAGGAAGATTTTCCAACAGACCTGTAAAGGAGCGTCTCTGTATATGTGAAGCAGGGCATATCGAAGATCTTGTACATTACATTCTATACTGCCCACTCTATAATTCACCTAGGGCTAAATTTATATCTCCTTTCCAGGACATGTTGGAAGGTCAGTCAGACGACTTTAAAATTAGATGGCTGTTGGCTGACGTGGATAAATTTATCAGTTATAGGATTGTTTTATTTGCACTAGCTGCAAGAAAAATAAGGGCTGCTTTTGTAGGCCAAATTACTGCCAAACCCTAAGGAAGCAGCTCAGAAGGAACGTTTTAAATTCCGAACATTTTACTGTATTTTTGTTTTATTTTATTGTATTAAATGGTTTTTGCAGTCTGTAACTGTATTGTGATGGCCATTGGCTATAAGCAATAAATTGTGTTACTACTTACTACTACTACTACTGTGAGTCAGTCCTTGTTTAAGACCTTAAGGAAAATTGTCTGCCCAGGGAACTGCCTTAACTTCACATCCACACACAACCTGGCAAGTTCATAAATAAGATCAAGAAATTAACCATTTCTGTTGTAATTAACCCAAAGAGTTTATCAGTCAAGTGAGTATCCTTGTGAATAAATCCCAGTGGCACATCTACAAGACTTTGAAGTTTAGAGACATGGTCAGTATTAAGAATTATCAGAGCACTTCCAGATTAGAGGAAAAGTATGTTACTAAAAGGACAGGTTGCTTACCTGTAACTGTAGTTCTTCGAGTGGTCATCTGTGCAGTCACACATATGGGCTCTGCGCCTGCGCTGAGCTAGCCTCGGAAGATTCTTTAGCTGAGTCAAAATGGGCGGGAACCCCTCCCCCACGGTGCTCGCTCCTAGCACGGTTCCCGCCCATTCCCTCAGTTCCTATGAGACCGCTTATTGCGACCCCATGAAACGAGGGATCGTCGTTGGTGTCAACCTATGTGTCCTTTGGGTCACAACAGCAACGCAATTTCTCATCTTTGGGACGAGCTGGAGCGATGCACCCAATCTCCACTGGCAGGTCCATCGAAATCGATAATGACGCCAAGCGGGGATGGATGGGTGGGTTGTGTGACTGCACAGATGACCACTCGAAGAACTACAGTTACAGGTAAGCAACCTGTCCTTCTTCTTCGTGGTCTCTGTGCATCACACATATGGGCAGAGTAGCAAGCTGACTTACCGGTGGTGGGACGGCGTCACATGTCATTGTAGCACCGATGAGAGGACTGCTCTGCCAAAAGCGTTCGCTTCCCGGGCTCGGAGGTCAAGCTTATAGTGTCTGACAAACGTCGAAGGCGCAGACCACGTGGCCGCTCTACACAGATCTTGTAGAGGAATGCCCTTTCCAAACGCCGTGGATGTTGATTGCGCCCGGGTCGAGTGTGCTTTTATTGCACCCGGTAACCGTTTGTCGTTCAACTGGTAAGCCAGCTTAATTGTTTCTACAATCCATTTGGCAAACCTTTGTCTGGACACAGGTAGGCCTTTCGATTGTCCTCCATAACAGACGAACAGCTGCGTCGATCTCCTAAACGAGGCTGTTCTGTCCTTGTAGAAAGCCAGTGCACGGCGGACGTCTAGAGCGTGCATTTTCTTTTCCAGGTCCGTTGTTGGACTCTGAAAGAAAGCTGGTAATATTATATCTTGGTTGGTATGAAATTCCGACACTACTTTTGGAATGAAAGAGGTGTCTGGGCGGGCGACCACCTTGTCCCTGTGGAAAACCATGTAGGGTGGATCCTCTCTTAGCGCACATAGTTCGCTTGACCTTCTTGCCGAGGTGATGGCGACAAGGAAGGCCGTTTTCCATGTCAGTAATCGATAGTCTATGGTGGCGAGCGGCTCAAATGGCTTTTGTTGTAGAGCGCGTAGTACCAATGGTAGATCCCATCCTGGCGTCAAGTCCTTCATTGGAGGGATGGTATTCCTTAGGCCTTTCAGGAACTGCTTCACTAAGGGGTGGGTGAAGACTGTCCCTGTAGTGGAGTAGGGTCTGTTGGCCGAGATTGCTGCTAAGTATACTTTTATAGATGAAAGTTTTAACCCTCTTAGCATCAAAATGTGCGGATATTCCAGGACAGTTTGTATCGTGCAAGTCCCTGGATCTTGCCCTTGTGCTCTGACGAATTTTGAAAATGCCAGCCATTTCCTAGCGTAAGATGCTCTTGTTGCTGGCTTGCGTGCAGCTGCTAGGATGTCCTGGATTGCCACTGGCAAGCTTTGCACTAGGAGTGACGTATCCTCCATGCCATGAGCGCCAAACTCTTCAGGTCTGGGTGCCGGATCTCGCCCCGAGCCTGGGTTAATAGAGTCGGCGTGATGGGGAGAGATCTGTATTCCCCCCTGGAAAGGTGAAGGACCTGGGGGAACCACGGTTGTCTGGGCCACCACGGTGCTACCAGGATGCAGTCTGTGCAGTCGTTCCATATTTTCGAGACGACCCGCGTCAACAGAGGAAGAGGCGGAAAGATGTAGAATAGATGCCCCGACCACTGCATCATAAAGGCGTCTGTAATGGAGTCTGGATCTGAAGCTGCCCTGCTGCAGAACTGGTGGCATGCTGTGTTTTCTGAGGTAGCAAAAAGGTCTATTTGAGGGTGGCCCCAAATCGAGAAGATCCAATGGAGGACGTCCGGGTCCAACTGCCATTCGTGGGACTGCAGGGAGACTCTGCTGAGGGCATCCGCTAGGGTATTGTCCTTGCCCGCGATGTGGATCGCCACGAGAGAGATGGACCTTTGGATCGTCCAGTGGAGGATTTTGAGGGTCAGTCTTGTTAGTCTCATGGACCGCGTGCCTCCTTGTTTGTTGAGGTAGGCCACAACGGTCGTGTTG
Organism: Shinisaurus crocodilurus; assembly: GCA_021292165.1. Classification (NCBI taxonomy): domain Eukaryota; kingdom Metazoa; phylum Chordata; class Lepidosauria; order Squamata; family Shinisauridae; genus Shinisaurus; species Shinisaurus crocodilurus. Next base: position 76,614,424 of record CM037876.1, on the reverse strand, counting down.
TCCGTGACTACTTGAATGTGATGGTGGTATAACTCGGACTCCAGCGCCTTCATGGCGTTCCAAACAGCAAGTAGTTCCAGCATGTTGATATGCATCTTGCGTTGAATGGAATTCCATGTTCCTTGCGTGGTAAGTCCTGCACAGTGTGCTCCCCAACCCAGGAGGGAGGCGTCTGTTGTTAGTATCTTTGTTGGTGTTAGTGGGTGGAAAGGAACCCCCTTGTCCAGATTCCTCCTGTCCGTCCACCATAGCAAAGTCGCTTTGACCGTTCTTGGAATGGAAAGACGAGTGGAAGGGGACTGTTTTTGCGGATTGTAGGAGCGGATGAACCAGTTCTGGAGGGTTCTCATGTGCAGGCGGGCGTAGTTCACGACCTGTATCGTTGAGGCCATGTGGCCTAGGAGGCGCTGGATTGTCTTTGCTGATGTGGAGCGAGATTGGTACAGACTTTTTGAGAGGGTAAGTATCTTGTCCAATCTGTCTCGTGGTAGATAAGCCCGTCCTTGAATCGAGTTGAGAGCAGCCCCTATGAACTGGATCTCCCTGGCCGGAGTGAGGACAGATTTCTTGGCGTTGAGACATAGTCCTAGATCTTTGAGTAGGTGCAATGTCGTGCGGATGGCCGACTCTAGACGAGATTTCGTGGAGTCCACTACCAGCCAGTCGTCGAGGTAGGGGAAGATCCGGATTCCCCTGGCCCTTAGACTTGCACAGACGACTGCCATGCATTTGGTGAACACTCTCGGTGCAGTGGAGAGGCCGAAGGGGAGAACTACGAATTGATAGGCCTCGTCCCCTATCTTGAACCGCAGGTACTTCCGACTGTCTTGGTGAATGGCAATGTGGAAGTATGCGTCCTGCAGGTCTATCGACGCAAACCAATCCGTCTTGCGAAGTAAAGGCAGTATCGACTGGATGGTGACCATTCTGAACTTCTTTGCTGTTATGAAGAAGTTGACAAGTCGGAGGTCCAAGATCGGGCGAAGTCCTCCTCCCTTCTTCGACACTGTGAAGTACCGGGAATAGAGCCCCTCCTGGAGGTGATGTGGGTGGACAGGCTGGATGGCACCCTTCTGCAACAGAGAGTCCACCTCCTCCAGTAACGGTGGAGTGGGCTGTGTGGTAGTGATGCCGAGGAAGGGGGGGAGAACATCGAATTCGATCTGGTACCCGTGCTGGATGATGTTGAGGACCCAGCGGTCCGTTGTAATATGGTGCCACGATGGAAGGTAAGTGGCTAGTCTGTCCGTGAATAGGATAATTGTATTTGACGATTTTGATGTCATAATCGGTGGTGTTGTCACGTCCGGTGTTTGAGTCATGTCCAGTAAGTATGTGTCGATTTGTGCTAAGTCAAAGACGCCGTTTGCCGAAAGGGTTGCCCTTCCTTGGTCCCTGGTACTTAGGTTGGAAAGGCCTTCTTGATCCAGAGGGCTGGCGGTCTCGTCCTCGCAAGTCTTGGTTTTTTTGTGCGAAGCGCGGCCGGAACGGCGCTGTTGGCTGGAGCTTCGTCCACTGTTTAGTTTTGTACCTCTGCCTTGGAGCTGCGTTAAGCCCCATCTTTTGCGCTGTGACCTTCGCTTTCTGGGCTGCGTCGAGGGAGTCATCAGTTTTGGTGTTAAAGAGTCCCTCGCCGTCGAACGGTAAGTTTTCTATACGCGCTCTCGCTTCCGTGTTCAGTAACGTTGAGCGGAGCCAAGCGTGTCTGCGGAGTGCCACTGAGCTGATGAGCGCCCTCGCGTGGCAGTCCGTCTGGTGTCTAGCGTTGTTCATTTGGAGTGTTGCCATGCTCAGGGCCTCTGCCTGCAACACGCGTGCCAGTTGTCTCTTTTCTTCTGACAGGTCTTCGCATAGGTTGCCCAGCTTTTCCGTCAGGAAATGTTGGTATCTTGCCATTATTGCCTGGTAGTTTGAGACTCTTAGACCCAAGGCGCTGGATGAATATACGCGTCTGGCGCAGGCGTCCAGTTTTTTGCCCTCCTGATCCACCGGCGTGGTGTGTATTTTACTCGAGGTGGACTGGGCAGATTCTACTATGATAGAATTTGGGGCCGGATGGGTGAAGAGAAATTGTGCATCCTCTTTGCGGACGCGATAAAGAGATTCCAGCCTCTTGCCCGTTGGAGGAATCACTGCTGGTTTGTTCCAGGTATTCTTGACGACTTTCAGTAGTGCTGGAAGGTAAGGCACCAGTGCTGGTGATGTTTGCGTCGATTGCATCATGTTATACACTGGGTCGTCATCATCGGGAGACTCGATGACAGTTTCTATCCCCAGGGATGCTGTCATCCTTAGCACGTGGTCGGCGAAAGTCCCAAGGTCCTCTGAAGGTGATACTGCCGCCCTCGATTCGACCTGGAGATCTGGTGACGACTCGAGGGGGCCAGACAACGCAGAGTCTGAGTCAGAGTATGGTAACTCTGACGAGGAATCTGGGTCTAGGTCTTTTGATAGAGCTGGTTTTTCTAGGTGCTTCTTTTTACATAAGGCCTTCCTTGGGGGTGCCTGAGGTAAAGAGAGGTGAGTTTTGGAACTCGTAGCATGTTTTCCTTTTTGCGGGCTATGGTCCCGTACAGTTTGAGCGGTGTGACGGTATCGCTCGTGTGGGCTCCTACTCCGTGTCGGACCTCTGCGTTTGTGCTGGTCGACATCGTGAGATAAGCTTCGGCGTCGACTGCGTCTGATATAGGGGGAGTCGCGCCGTCGCTCGGTATCGATGGGCGGTGTTCGATGTCGATGGCGATCGATACAGGGGGAGCCATGGCGGCGTTCGGTATCGATGGGCTGTTTTCGACGTCGATAGCGATCCCCTTGGGGGGAGACTCTATATTGACGTACGCTGTCGGAGGAGGTACTACGGCGCCGGCGGTATGAGGTGTGTGCAGGTGCCTTTCGTTGACATTCGACACTTCGACGGTGGTGTCTGTCGGTGTCGTCTGAGTGGCTCCGCGATCTGCGGCGGTGACGGTCGGCATCGAGTGAGCGGCTTCGATGGCGGCGTCGGTCGATGTCGAGCGAAAAATCCGAACGCTTGTGGTCGGTTGGAGCCCTTCGGAGGTGATGTCCGGAGCCGTGGGAAGGGCTGCGTTCGGTGTCGGCCGAGACGCTTCGGCGGCGGCGTGTGCCACCGTAGGGAGGACTGTTGTGGCGTCGTTCGACATCGAGGGAGGAGCTACGGTGACGGCGGTACTCGACGTCGTGTTTGTTTCGGCGGCGGGAGTCCCCGGTGTCGACTGATGAATGTCGATGGCGAGGGTCCTCGATGTCGGTAGCAGTTTGTCTCGGGCTGCCAGTGTCTGCCGGTTTTTTCTGCTCCGGCTCGTTGCGTACTACGCCGAGTAGCTTCATCTTCGGATGAGCTGTCTGGGCGAGTACTATGAGACCTGTGATCCCTTCGGCATCGAGGCGATCGATGTCGAGGCGATCGATGTCGAGGCGATCGATGTCGAGGCGATCGATGTCGAGGTGATCGCCGCTGAATCGGGCTGTCTTCTCGCCCTTGGTACGTAGAGTCGTCTTTGGATCGTATAGATTGTCTCTTGGACGCTTGCGATCCAGACCGACTGGGGTGCTCAGATGGCTTCGACTGGGGCTCCTCTCCTCTTTTAGGTGAGGTGGAGCGATGCGATCGAGCCGTTTTTGCCGGGGAGTCTAAAATTTCTCCGTCTGAGATGGACTCTGCCCGATCAATTGCTGTGTCCAGCTCAATGATCTTCGGTGTCGACAATTCTTTGTGTAACGATGTCGACCGTTTAGTTGGAGACGGAGATGGCACGCTTTTGGACGTCTCCTGGGTTTTGGACGCTACCGACCCAAGCGGTGATAAAGTCTTTGGTCTCTTTTTAGATTTTTCCCCGCTAGAGGCCTTGTGTGGTTTTTTCTTTTGAGTTTGGTCCTCCCCTTTCCCGGTGACTTTTTTAGTCAAGGGGGATGGCCTCTTCGAAGTTGTGGCGCGTGGGAGAGAAGGGCCAGCCGCTGACAGAGTTTGCTGCCATAGCGTGGTTTTGAGCTTTAATGCCCGCTGCTTCCTGGTCACTTTGGTGAACTTTTTGCAGTGGCGGCAAGTCTCCACAATGTGTTCTTGCCCCAGGCATAAAAGGCATAGGGTATGCCCGTCCGCAGGGGGTAGCTTTGCGCCGCATTCGGTGCATTTCCTGAACGGGGCCTTAAGGGCCATCGTTCGGGGGGGGGGGAAGCCAGAAGGAAGAGTAACGAAGAGGTTTTCTTTTTTTTTTTTTTTTTTTTTTAGGAGAGAAAGTGAAGAATGAAGGGGAGATAGTTGAATGAAGTTAAGTAGAAAAAATTTTACTCAGCCGATCGAGAGGAATGAATTCCTGGAGAACCTTTCGAGAGCTGCCGGTCGCAATAGCGGTCGAAAAGGAACTGAGGGAATGGGCGGGAACCGTGCTAGGAGCGAGCACCGTGGGGGAGGGGTTCCCGCCCATTTTGACTCAGCTAAAGAATCTTCCGAGGCTAGCTCAGCGCAGGCGCAGAGCCCATATGTGTGATGCACAGAGACCACGAAGAAGAACCAAAAGTCACAAGTAATCTCTAGCTTACAAACATTTGTAGTGAGGAAAGTATCATTAACCCAGAGTCCAACATCTGAGAAATGTCACCACAGAAGCAGAGCAGAGGTTAAGTATAGATCTCTTAGTTCATGACATCAATCTGACTCTAAGGGTGACTAAATTTACTGTGAAAATAAATTGCTACAATAGAAATAACTGATTGGTCTAATATAGACAATGCCTTATCAAAAAATGGTTCAGTTGATCCAAAACCCCTTAGTTTTCCCCCCTCCATACTTTCATATTTAGTTTTCAGCTTTTGATAATCATGTATTATTTTTACAGCTGCATTATCATACTTTGATATTATTCCTAGAGCTCCCTTTTCTTGAACTGTATTTTATGTATTCCTTTTTATGTGCAACCTGGAGGAATCATTTTCTCAACTAAGCAACTAAGGATGTGCATGGTGCACTGGGACTTGGGGGATCCTGGTTCTAGTCCCCACTCGGCCCATGAAGCTCACTGGGTGACTTTGGGCCAATCACTGACTCTCAGCCTAACCTACCTCACAGGGTTGTTGTGAGGATAAAATGGAGAGGAGGAGGATTATGTAAGCCGCCTTGGGTTCCTTGAAGGAGAAAAGGTGGGGTATAAATATAATAAAATAAATAAATAAATAAATAATATTATGCTGGCAGCTACAATGTATTGCTATTATCACACATACAATGTTTAATGCGCAATCCTATGCATGTTTAGACAGAAAAAAAGGCCCTAAAGCTCCCAGCATTCCCCAGCCAGCCATGCATAGAATTGTGCACTTACTGACCTAGCTTGCATCCCATTGCCTTAAAGTGTTTGGCACTTTAAGCTGCATCTACTTGGGTTGAGAAAAGAAGGAAGGAAGGAATGATACAAGTCTGGTAGTGTTTCACGCATGGTGTGCAAATTAATGCTAAAATGGTTTTAACACAAGGAAGATTCAACGTGAAGCTTTGCAGAGAACCAAATCAAAACTGAGCAAAGGTTATATGGGGAAGGGAGAAAGAATTATATAGTTTGCTAATGAGTACAGATCTGAGGTATTGTTTTATGGTATCAGACATAACCTGATTTATAAATCAGAAAAAGGGGTTGTAGGTGGTTTAGTTCCTTTGGCAGAGTTTCACTTAATTAGGTCATATAGTTTTGCTTCATTGTATTAGAATATGATAATTAACCATGATATCATCTATGCCTGGATTTTTTGTATATTAGGGATTTGCCTAGTTGTTGATTTAATAAAGCTGCAGGGATTGCTTAACCAAATCAAATCTGTGTTAAATCTTTATATACTGACCTCATAGTGATAAAAGTAAACTCCTCAGCACTAGACAGCTTAGATGAACCCAGACAGGAAGCAGATTCATGAGGAAAAAATTAAGAATCAATACATTAACACAATACATTATTTAGTTAATTACTTAGGCCCTTTTTCACATGGGGACCTTTTGTTCCATTAAAAACCCTACAACATAGTAAAACACAGTTCTCTGATGATGAATACTCTAATATAATTCATCACTGAATTACACTGAAAAGCCAAACCTAAACAATTTGACGGATACCCATAATGACTATATTTTCAGGTATTCACCATCTTTCACCCCTCCATTCACCCTTTCCCCATTCTTATAAATAGTACTGAATGCTGGTAGAGTTAGTATAATGGGCAAACCTGTCTTGAAACTGGAGAGTATACAGTAATACCTTGGATTGCAAGTAACTTGGTTTGAGAGCGTTTTGCAAGACAAGCAAATTTTTAAATATTTATTTAATATTTTTTTTCTTGATATACAAGCAACGTCTTGCAATACAAGTACTGTAGTATGGCTTAAATTAAAAATCTCTGTACAAATTTTTTTGGGGGGATTTATTTTGATATAAGAGTGTTTTGGATTACAAGCACGTTTCCAGAACGAATTATGCTCTCAATTCAAGGCATGACTGTATGTCTGTCTCTCCATCTATTTCACTTGGAGTGACACAGATGACGAGACACTCAGACTTTAACTCAAATAGAAAGAAACCTTGATCGGTAATCGATGCCTCTTCATTTTGTTGTTGCATGCAAGTATGGAGTAAGGAAAAACTTGTATCCACTCACTTTATTATTGCTGACCCCTACTATTCCATTTCCATTACACTGGGAGCACATTATAGGTATTTATACAGAGGGCTCTAGATTTCCAAATTTCACCTGTGCTATTAAATTCCACACAAACAGTGCAAGTGTCAGCCTTATAACAGACAGACCTTTGAAATAAAAGGATAAGAAAACGTTGTCCATTGTAGAGTTGGTTGTCCAGCTATGATATGTATAGCAATCCTGAATTTCTTTTAGTGCATGCTGTCTAGGCCAGTGAAAATGCTTCAAACCCATTCACAAGACCAGATTCCCCAAATATCTTCCTCCCTGCAGTGAAAAGCAGTCATGTGAATCTTCTATCTTTCTGCAATCTTCTACCCTTCTGCAATCATGTGTTCATCTACTGGCTTCAGTTTCAGATAATTTAAAACATGAAGAATATAAAAATCAGTATTGTTTCAAGGTAGGATTTCAACTGCTTCCAGGGAATAGAAAAGCCTTCTTTCATTGGAAAAAAGAAATTTCAGCATTTACAAATCATCTTTCCATTCATAAAAGGTTAGGGTCTCAAAGGAGCCCTGGAATAACTGTGCATATAAGTTTATCTGTAATCCATCAGGAGCAAAACAATTCCAAGCTGACAGAGTAAAGAGATAATCTATTGTAAGTCCAGTGAAGCAGAAGCCAGAATACTCTAGCTGCGATAGTTTCCTCCATCACAACAGCAAGCTGCCCATCATGGGTGAGATACATTACATACAATCAGCTGAGTGTTGCTTGGCATTTGTATTTATCAAAAGTCAAATCTCAGGATTCAGTGCTTTGTTTGTCAGCACCAATGAAACACTTTACAACAGATACCAACATGGCTCACAAATTATGCATAGAAGAAAACTCCATATGAACCTTTCAAAAATAATTCTATATAAGGGCCTGATTTTGTGAAGTGTTGAACATTTCTCTGTACTACAGAAAGCCTGGAAAAAATGTAGCCTATTCACCAATCTGCAAGAGAATATAAAACCTGACAAAATTAATCCCAAGTGATAACAGTGAACTATATAAATATTCTGAGCTAGAAGAAAAGTAGCATGTATTGTAAAAGGAAAAAAGAATGATCAAACCTAACTCAATTAAACAACAGATTTATTAATATTTTAGTAGCAGTTACTGAATAGTAAAGACCAGACAGAATGGAGTTCATTTCGTAAATTCCATGTACTTACAGAAGAATTTTTTAGGTCAACGTATAGCCTTAATAGGTGATTGCAAAGAGCCAGAGGCACAGCTAGGAAATTTTAAAGCCTGGGCTTAATGGTCTTGTGGTGGTGGTCAGGGCTGGTGCAAGGCAGTTTGGTGCAGTTTGGTGCCCTAGGCAAGATCAGATATTTAGGGGGCCCCCTTCCGACTTGAGCCCTCCCTCCCTATTTCTGGCGCCCCCTTTAGCCCTGCGCCCTAGGCAGCTGCCTAGTTGGCCTAATGGTAGCACCGGCCCTGGTGGTGGTGGTGGGCTTTATGCAACCTTGTTGCAGCATCCCACACAACTAAAATTTGTCTTTCTCTCACCCAACTGCCATTCCATATTTTATAACTGCTTCTACATTCCTTATATGTCAGAATGTTTGCCAAATCTGCTTTTAAAAAACCCTTTGAGCTTGTGTAGTTTTGCATTTTAAGCTCACTTAAATCATAGTATCAACATGAGTACAGGAATAAAATGGAGTTTACTTCTGCTACCCTGATTTCCTCATCACTTGCTGCTCTCTGGGTGGTCTTTTTTTTTTTTTTTTGAGAGGGGGCTGCAAAGCCCTGGACTTTGGCCCTGAGGACCAGCCCTAGTTGCACCACTGCCCAGTGGTGCAGCTAGGTCTCAGGGGGCCCTGGGCAAGGTGCTCTCCACCCTTCCTGTGATGTACTGCCCTGTCCCCTTCAGGACTGCTGCCCCCACTTTGTCCAGTCAGTTTATACCCCACCCCGGCCCAACTTTGTCCCCATCCCCCACTTCTCCTACCAGGCAATGTCCGGAAGGGGATTTTTCTTTCTTCTTTTTTTTTCTTTAAAAAAATCAGTTGTGTGGCAGCAGTCACAAATGCTGCTCAGCAAAGCAAGGGGCAGACATGGCTGGTGGAGCTGACTGAGCAGGTGCTTCACTGAGCAGCATGCTGCCACTTTGCAACTATGTTTTAAAAAGAAAAAGGAGAAAGGAATACCCTCCCAGACACTGCTTGGTAAGGGAGGGACAAGGGCATGTTCAGGGGCCGTCCTAGTCATACTCTGCTCTTCCAACTCACCCCAGTTTGGTAGGCGATGTTGGGAAGGGAAGGGGGTCTGTTTTCTACTTTATCTACTGCTATGTGACTTTGTTTTAAGAAGAAAAAGGAGCTTGTTCCCATCCCAATGCCACCTGGTAATTGGGGCGAGAGAAATGGTGGGGTGAATGCCAGGGTCATGCTGATCACTCTGTTCCTCTCACACCCCAGCCCCCAATTAACTTCATCTGGAATGGGAAAGGATCCCCTTTTCTTCATCATCATCTTCTTCCTTTAAATAAGAAGTACACTTCAGCAGTGACAGGCACTCTGTTCACCAAAGCACCTGCTAGCTGGCTGCAGCCACATGTGCCCATCACTACCTTCATTTCCCTGAGTGTCTCTCTGGCCCAGAGGCACACTGGGAAATGAATGTGGTACAGGCATGGCTGCAGTTGGCACAACAGACTGAGTGGCATGCCTGCTGCCATTGAACTGTTGTGTGTGCATGTGTTTTTCCCCAAGGGCGATGCAGCCACCTGTCTCTGGGGGTCGTTTTGGGCCCCTCTGGGCTTCAGGGCTCTAGACCTCTACTGGAGGTCTGGGGCTAATGGCACCAGTGGCTGTCACTAAACCTAACAATGATTAACAGAAAAGTCTGAAAATGAACCATTACTACTACTAGTAGTAGTGGTAGTAATTTATGTAGTGCTTTCTAATGTTGAAAGCACTCATATACATTCTCTTGTAATTCTTTTAACAATGCTATAAATTAGGTCAGTATTATTATGACTTCCTGATTTGTAGCTCAGCCTCCTAGCCACTATGCTACACTGTATGAGCTGCCATTACACCAGTCACGTAGTCAACTAGCTAACCAGTCAACATTCAAGATATGACATTTAACTCTCAGTAGAGATCAGCTGTCCAGCACAGAGCAAGACAAGTCACATGCCATCCAGAATATGTTGAACTGTGGGAGTTCCAACTTCCATTGCCTTTTCACACACTGCCATCAGCCTTGCACTGGGAAATAGGGGATTTTGATTAGCAATTAGGCATTTATAACCATGCTTACAGAATGCAAGCTGTATTTTTGTGTGTGAGTGTGCATGTGTGTGTTGTTTATATCAAAAAAATTGTGAGCTGGGGGAAAGAAAATACATTATTCTGGTTATAGCTGCATATGTGATCTGCCTTCTATAAAATAGATGGCCAACTATGCTTTCATTAAATTAAGACAAGATGACAAATATAAAAGCTACTAACATGCACAGCAGACAAATATTAAACATTATAAAAGGTTTCTACTGCTCAAAAATGGATTTGAGCACTAGGGAAGAAAATATATTGAAAACACTTTCTAATGAGTTTCATTCATTCCCTCCCTCCCTCCCACACAGTGAGACTTATAATGGTAGTACAACAGACATCTGATTGTGAAACTGGGAAAGCACATACTTCACAGCTTTAAGAAAGAATCAGTGAAAAAAGGCAAAGGCTGATGGAGCTCTACATTTGAACTGCAACAGTAGCTAGCAAAATGGGTGACCAATGACACAGCTCAATGTCTGTTTAATGTACTGCATTAAAACACACACACACACACACACACACACACACACCTAAACCATATATGGTCCCTGCCAAATCCAAACAGAATATCACCGAAATCAATGTGAATGTCAAAAGAAGCTTGTAATAGCTAATGGCAAAACACAGTAATGGCCATCCAGCACAAAGATAAAGCTAAATTATGACTACTCTACTAAACAAAGAACAACATACGCAACAACATCTAAGAAAAAAACCAACCCAAGGATCCTCTAGAAGGGCATTAAATAGCTGAGTAAATGAGACTATAGTTAATGGTAGACTACAATTCCCATCATCCCTGATCATTGGTCATGTTGACTGGGGCTAATGAGAATTAGTCCAACATCCAGAGGGCTATAGCTGCAATACACCAAGCAGACAAGAGTCCCATAGAGTGATTTACTTATAGAACAGAACTAGTTGAGCAAAGTGCTTAATGTCTAGAGAAAACTGTGTGACAGCCATAACAGAATTTTAGCAGAACAAGACATAAGAACCATCCTGGATCAGACCAAGGGTCCATCCAGTCCAGCATTCTGTTCACACAGTGGCCAACCAGCTACCCACAGGAAACCCACAAGCAGGACATGAGTACAACAGCGCCCTCTCACCGATGTTCCCCAGAAACTGGTGTACATAGGCACACTGCCTCTGATACTGGAGGTTTTGCATTCTTCCTCCTCCCTCCCAATACCTTTTCCTTTTGTGTCATGTCTTTTAGATTGTGAGCCTGAGGGCAGGGACTGTCTTATTATTAATCTTTGTAAGCCACTCTGAGAACCTTTTCTGGTTGAAGAGTGGAGTATAAATGCAATAAATAAATAAAATTAACAAAATTATTATTGCCAGATTATTACTGCGTGGTAACAGAGATATATCGGAAAACAAGCATTATTTCACTGACTCTAAGTCAAGAAATGTTTTCTGCAATCAAAGTAGTCATTCATAACAGCCTCTGTTGTACAGGGAACCAAATTAGGTAATAAAACTATCATATTATTCAATCAGATGAAGCTAGGAACTAGATAGTCCCATTATTATAAGCATTATAAAATACAAGTTACTTAATATAGATAAATCTCTGCTAGATAAAACTCCAAAAGGGCTTTGAGCAGCAGGAAGCAATTCAGGTCAGTCTACAGAGCAACTATTGGAACATGGCTGTCCAGATGTCTTTCTCGCGGTCTGTGTGTGGAACAACTCTGTGAAATTTATCTAGAATTGTGAAGCATTCCTCATAGGCCTCTCAAATTGATTAATTTTTGATAGTGCATTTCAGAACAGGCTCCACTCACAATTCCATTTCTAAAAAGCTTGGTGCATCCATTCATTTTAGAAGTGTCAAATCAGAGATAAATCAATGTGCTAAGAATTGCCTAGTAATATTGTTGGGGGATTAATCTTATAGAATAGATCATCAGCACGATTACCTTTGGCATTCTATGCGCACAGAGTTCCAGTCTAAGCATGAAAAGCCTTCTAATGTCAACATAGGAAAACTATATATTGAATGATCTGCCACCATTCAATATTTAATCCTGCAATTGAAGCCACTAAAGGGATACAACAAAGTAACAAGATGAATGAATTGTGACCTCCAACTTGCAAAATGACATCCTGAACAATTTATCTTTTGGGCATGTAGTGTGTCCCATGGCTAATATTTCTATCACTTCTCCTGAGTTTGGGACTTGTAGATTTGATCAATGCTACATTAGCAAAGTAGCTGAGGTGACAGACTGGGAATCCATTGCTTATGCTTGAACAATATGCTAGGTCAATTTGGCATATCTGGAGTCTAAAACAAAAGCCTATTAATGAAAAATCAATTTTATTTCAACAACCGCATCACTAAGCAAGTGATGCAAGGTGACTAGAAATTAAGTGTTGTGAATTGGGGGGGGGGGAGGAATAAGTATAATGTATTGAAGGGCTTAAACTAGGCGGTTGTTTTAAGTTTACAAAGTATTATGTCCTTAATGTTCTGTTATATGCCTTTGTTCAGAAAATTATTTGGTGATATTGTCAGTATGCAATTGGTAGCGTACATTTATTTTAGTCATACTAAGATTGTAATAAATCCCAAAGACTGAAAATTCTTAGATATTTTCAATGGGTGGGGGAAGAAATGGAAGCTAACAACAATGATGGATAAAATTGTTAAAAAATGCTAGATGCAAAGTGAAATAATGGCTTAGAAATCCACATCTTAGTTAAATTTCAAATAAGAAATGAACACCTGTGGATTTGAGACAGTTCCACACACTGCCCTCTGCACTGATTTATCCTATCTGGGAAATTATTGTGATTTTCCTGGTTCCCTTCACCAGCCAGGATGGCGCATAGATTCAGTTTGCAATTGGCCACTAACACAGTTCCAAACACATCGTTGTCTTAAGGGCACAATCCTATGGCCCTCCAACTTTGTCTGGGGGGCCACAGGATGGGGCATAATTGCCACCACAACCTCAGAAATCCCTCCCCGAGGTTGCAGCACTGCCTGCCCCCCCCCCCCAGTTGGTGTGGTTCTTTCTGAACACGGAAGACTGTTTTTGGTTCCCCCACGGGGGGCATTCTCAGGGGTGGGGAGGGGAGGAGCAAGGCTCCACTGGCTTCCATAGAATCCAGGCAGTGACTCAGCCTCTCCTCCTCGTGAGGAGGTGTAAAGCATCTAGATGGCTGAAATTGGCCAGCTAGATGTTTTTGAGGATGAGGGGAGCTCGGCAGCAATCCTATCCGCTGTGCTCCTCCCGCACTCAATAGGATGCTCATAATCCTCTGGGTTTGGAGGGTTGCAGGCACCCACATAGGATGGGGCTGCCCATGGGATAAACCAACTGGAACAGATCCAAATAAATACAAGATGACTGAGCCTCTGATCCCTTGAATTTAGTAAGTAAGTAAGTAACTTTATTACGGTCAATGACCAGCAAATAAACATTATTTGTTTATAAATATAATACACATATACTAAAAACCAGGTTGTAAAATACAGATAAGAAACCTGTTACATCAAATTTATAACTGTCCCTTAGCCATTGGCACTGCTGAATCAGAAGAGATTAAAACAGGCTTGTTAGATTCAGCCAAAATCCTTAACATCATAGATTTCATAGATCATAGGGCTGGAAGGAGCCTACAAGGCTATCGAGTCCAACCCCCTGCTCAATGCAGGAAACTAGAGGAGGGGTCTCCCATCCAAGTAACAACCAGGCTTGACCCTGCTTAGCTTTCCACGCTCAGACAAGCTGAGCCAGCGTAAGCCACAGGCCTGTATCATAAGCATTTCATCCCTTATAACTAAGTCGATACAAAAGTGTATACAACCATCAGTAAACCACTGGAGAGAGGTTGCGCCCGATAACCGCCACACAGACAGCCAAAAACAATTACAGTCATGTGGCTGTGGCAAGCCATCGCTGCTGTACAATATCTAGCCACATGACTTGTGATATGAGGATCCTTGTCAGAAAGAAGTAGCTTAACATAGAATTCATCAGGTCTCCCAGGAAGTTTATAAATAATTGGAGACACGAGATCCCTACGCAAATCTCGATAAAAATGGCAATATAGGAGAACATGCCCCACAGTTTCGACTTGGCCGCTGTTGCAAGGGCACAAGCAATCCGAGAAAGGCATGCGTTGGAATCTCCCCTCCAAAAGCTTTGAGGGTAGATCCCTTGAATTTGATTCTGTGATAAAGCAAACATTATCCAATACATAGAAGCATATTGTTTTCCTGATCATTGTATCCATGGCAGGAAGAAACAAAAACAAAACACTAGCACAGTCCTCCACAAAAATTATCTTCATACAAGAAAACAACATATTAAGTGAGTATTTGGGTCAGTACTTATTACTTTTTATATCCAGATAGAGATATCTGATTACAAAGTACACATGCCTCACTTCTTTTGTTGCTCTCTCCCTCCTTTTTGACCTATTTGAATACAAGCAGAGCAGGACTGAGGCTGATGGCTTTCTCCTAGTCAAACTAAACACCAATCATGGCCACCTGAGATAGGGTCCTTTCTTAGAAGCAAGGGAGAGGCAACCTCTCTTACAAGGGTTTAAGTTGGTGTAGGTGAAATATTAGTAAGTGTGACTACATAGAGAACATGAAGAAAAACAAGTTATATAACAGTTCCTCCACATTGTATTAGAGACAACTGCATAACAAAATGCCATTCTAAACAAGTCAAATACAGTATCTGTATTGTACTGACTTTGTGGCAGTGAAGCCTCACAGCAAAAAGTACATGTGTTTCAGAGGAAGGGGAGAAAGCAAGCTAGTTGGGAGAGCCCTAGTCCTTTGATTTGTTAGCCAAGCAAGAATGGGGCAGGGGGAGAGAAATGTGGGCCAGATCCACACCTAAGGTTTATTGCAGTACTGTATTGCTGCTGTGACTTGTGGGGCACATGAGACACGCAGTTTTCAGTGCTGGTCGCGCTAGTCCTGTGTAATTGTTCTCTGTTTCTTCCAGAATTTCCCAGATTAGGTTTATCACATTTTTTTCAGTTATTGTGGTTCGCTGTCACAGTACGTGGCTAGTGTGTGCTAAAGTGGCACTGTTAGCCAGTAGTTTTCGAGGGGCAGGGGAAATGCGGTGTGACGTGTGTCTCCCAAACTGGTGGGGAAGAGAGGTATACGTCAGTTGTTCTGCGGCGGTTCAACTTCTTCCCCAGAGGCTTCTTAATTTTGTTTGATTGTTCGTAAATGTTCCCATGCATCTCTGCACCTCCGAGCAGGCTCACGTTTGGGTCCTGCTTTTTTTCAACAACAACAACAACAACAACAACAACACAATTTTGCTCCTGTGCACGTGTGCACCTCCGCATAGACAGCGGACCAGAAACAAAGAACCCCCTCTTGTTAAATGGGTGTTTCCCCCGTATGTGAAAGGCAGTCTGCTCAGAAGTAAATCACATTCTGTCCAATGCCCTTACGCCCAGGTGTATCACATTGATTCAACAGGAGCCTCGTGCTCAGGAAACTCAGAACGGGGGGAACACAGCTTTGGGAAATTGCATTTGGGTGGAGGGGAGGGGTGCGGCACACTGATCCGGCTGGATTAACCTCGACCCTGTGGGCCAGTGGCGGCAGCAGCAGCAGCATCCTTCTCCTTCTTCTTTTTTTGTGTGGGGCCAGAAGAGCTTTTTCCTTTATTTTTAAAAAGATTGCTCCTGCGCTCATTCACACCTGTGCAGAGACGACGAAGCAAAATAATAATAATAAAAAAGCCCTGTTCAAGGGAACACCCAGTTCTACCGCTACCGGGTTAGGTGCGGGGTGGCAAACCAGGATGAGTGCAGTACATTTAACGAGAGTGTGCCCTATGAGTAGTGACTGAGGAATGTGAATATAGCAGTACCGTTTTGCTAACTTGACGATATACAGTATAATGTAGATCCGCCCATGTATGCAGTACCATTTTTAAATATTCATGTCTTATCACAGCTTTTTATGTGCCTAGCCCATTTATTTATTTATACAATTAAATTCTACCTTTCCTCCCAGATAAAGAGTTTTCATCAATGGCCTCTGTCCTTCCACTGAAGAAGTACAGAACAGAAGAGGCAAGAAAACTTTGTACCATACCAGTATGCCCATCCTAAGAAGTTTATATCTTTAATTTGGGAAGAATGCAACAGCTGCTGCTAGAAGGAAGAGCAGTGGTGAGAAAACTGGAGTGGCCTTTTTTTGTGGAGAAGAAGGAGGGGCTATGGCTGTCTGGATTCATCAATCAGTCCCGGTATTGAGAACTGATTATGGGGCTGACCTGAGCACTGGCACAAACAGGAGCTACTACAATGGGAACAAGAGGAAATGAGAAGATTTTTGTGTGGCGTCCCCAAAATACCTGTATACACTTTGGTGCTTTTAAAGTTGTTCATAAATTATCTGGAGTTCGGGTGAGCAGTGAGATAGCCAAGCTTCTGTATGACACCAAATTATTCAGGGTGGTAAAAACAAAAAGAGATTGTGCAGAAATTCAGGGGTCTCTTTCCAGACTGGGTAAATGGTGAGTAAAATGGCAAATGTGGTTCAATGTAAGCAACTGTAAAGTGATACTCATTGAGACAAAAATTCCTAACATTGATTTAGTGTGTGGCAGCTGTGAAAAATGCAAATTCCATGTTAGGGATAATTAGGAAAGCAATCAAAAATAAAAATGCTAATATTGTAATGCCTTTGTGCAAATCTATGGTAAAACCACACTTGGAATACTGTGTATAGTCCTGGTTGCTGAATCTCAAAAAGGATATTGTAGAGCTCTAAAATTATTAGGAAGCTTGAACAACTCCCCTCCAAAGAAAGGTTACAAAGTTTGGAGTTTTTCAGTTTAGAAAAAAGGCAAGTAAGACTGGGGGGGGGGGGATATGACTGAGGTATATACAATTGTGCATGGTACGGGGGGGAATAGAGAGAGCTGTTTCTCCCTCTCTCATAATACTAGAACCCAGGGTCATCCAATGATGCAGAATGGTGTGAGATGCAGGCCAGACAAAAGGAAGTACTTTTTTATACAGGTCATAGTTAAACTATGGAATTCGTTAGCAATGACCACCAATTTAGATAGCTTTATAAGGGGATTAGCCAAATTCATGGAGGATAAGGCTAATATACTACCTCCAGGATCAGAGACACCATGTATTTTAATACCCATTGGTGGGAGAAGGCTATTGCCCTCATTTCTTGCTTTTATGCTTCCCACAGGTATCTGGTTGGCCATTGTGGGAAACAGGATGCTAGACTTGATAGGCCTTTGGTCTGGTCTGATTATGTTCATGTTCTTTGGAGGGGAAGGACCTTGTTCTCTGATTGCCTGTCATAATTGCCTGTTATACTTGCAAAGGAGCATGGTGCAGTGCATAATCTCCAGAAAGGGAGGTACTGGGTCTCAGTGCTATGTGAAAGTCATGTCATATGGCTTGTAAGTCTGTCTGGATCCTTAATATTCTCTCTCTATACAGAACAACTTTACTCAATCTGGTTGTGTTGGGGAATGCTGATACACACACACACAGAGAGAGAGAGAGAGAGAGAGAGAGAGAGAGAGAGATGGGGATAGTAGAGGGCAAAATGTACTCTACACATGTTCAGAGGGGACTCAGATTTGGTACTGAAAACAAATTTCAGGGTTTAAACTTGAAGAGCCATGGTACAAATGAAGCCCAAGACAGGATGTGAATTTTTCTATTAGTTTGGCCTTAGCAATTTTTGTTTGGTTTTATACGCAGCATATCTATGTACAGCCGGGTAACGGCTAGATGGGTGATCTAGAAATACAATAAATAAATAAAGAAATATTATATTATATTATATTATATTTATTATATTTATACCCCGCCTTTTTTCCTGCAGGGAACCCAAGGCAGCTTACATAATCCTCCTCCTCTCCATTTTATCCTCACAACAACCCTGTGAGGTAGGTTAGGCTGAGAGTCAGTGACTGGCCCAAAGTCACCCAGTGAGTTTCATGGCCGAGCGGGGACTAGAACCTGGATCTCCCGAATCCCAGTCCAACACTCTAACCACTACGCCACACTGACAAGCATGTGACAGAGGGACAGGCAAATAAGTTGATGGCAGGTGAGAAAGGGGGGCTGAGGGAAATCACAGAAAGAGCAGAAAGAGTATTGGCAACAAAGGGCTGAGGTAGATGTGCAAGGGACATTTTGGAAGTGGTGGGAAAAGAGCTTTGGCTATAGGGTGACTCATAAATTGAATGCATGAATGAATGAATAAGAAAGAAGTGGGCAGGAATCTGGGAGGGCTGAAATATATTGATACCTAACAATGGGCTACAGACCACTACCTGAGGAACTACAGGACTTCTCTTACAGTAGAGTGGTTAATGTTTACATTTTGATGTTAAGAACATAAGAAGAACCATGCTGGATCAGACAAAGGTCCATCTAGTCTAGCATTCTGTTCACACAGTGGCCAACCAGCTGCCTGCGGGAAACCCACAAGCAGAACATGAATGCAACAGCACCCTCCCATCCATGTTCCCCAGCAACTTGTGTGCATAGGCATACTGCCTCTGATACTGGAGGTAGCATATACCCATCAGGACTAGTAGCTATTGAATTCTAGTAGCCCTATCAATTCTAAGAAAGGTGAGCAGATACCAAGATGACAGGGTCCCTATTTCTTTAAAAGCTGTGCAGGAGAATTAATGTTGGCAGGTACAGCTTTTCATATCCTTGCAAAAGCTGCACCTGTCAAAATTTCCTCTTCTTTGCATCTGATCAGTTTACTTCTAAGTCCAATATTATAATTCATATATTTTTTTAAATTATGGGCAAATTTCTTTCCTTCATATGATTTGATTAAATACGTCATGGAAGTTTCTGGTTAGTCCATCTTTATGCAAGTTTCTGATGGCAGTATCACAACTTTCATACTTCAGAAAGATCTAAATGTTCAACAGCAAGGAATAAATTAAAAGGTCTTAATTCAGCTCTTTTAAGTTACATCTATAAATATCAATTACTGGAGTTTAAAAATATACAATGTTACTATCACACACAATAACAGAATATACTATGAACTGAAACTCACAAATATTCATTGAAGGAAACTCAGAACATATAAATTAGAGAATACAAAGAACATATCCATGCATAAAATCGCTAACATTCCTATTTTAATCTGGAAACCCCCCCTCAAAATCCATTTCACAATGGTCTTCAAAAGAGCTTTTTGAATAGAGAGGAAAATAAAGCAGAAAGATATGTCTGTACAATATGTTTTAATCCCAAAACTAATGAAGTCAAAATGAGTTGCATTATAAGCCCTATTCTGGTGCTCCCTTACCTGGGTAGATCAAACACATGAGCGGGGAGAGCACTTCAGCCTCTACTCTTCTTCACATGGAGGTGACAGCTGAAGAGGAGAGCTGTGAAGGCTCTCCACATGAGCCAGAACACTGATTTTCCAGTGTTCTGGCTTACATGGGGAACCTTCATGAATACAGGAGGCTCTCCTCTTGGATGTGATGAGGGAGAGGAGTCGGGCTGAAGTGCTCTCCCTCCTTGTGTGTTTGATCTACCTAGGTAAGAGAGCACCTGTATAGGGCTATGATTTGAATGAAAACTCCAAGGGCAGAAATTAGGATTTACAAATGGCAATACACAACAACTCAGGTGCTTTTAAAAACCACCCTCTGCACCCATTTGTCTTCTTCCCCACACTTCCCTCATCCCCTCTTACACATGTAGAGCAGTGGATGCCTGGACTCCCCTGTATTCCCATTTCCTGATCAAAGGCTAAAAGAGGCTGTTGAAGAATTCCACCTCCTCATGAGTCACAGACATGTCAGCAATTGCAAGCACTGCCCTCACATCACAGTGTGTATGCGCTGTTGAACTGTTGCATTTTTAAAAGACATTTTCCTTCTTCCTTCAAAACTACTATTCTCTAGCAAAATTACATGTAGCACATTTTCCTTTGACAACCTCCCCCGAACCATCTGTCTAAGACAGAACTGTCTCAACATCGCTACTGCGAAGGGACCCCAAGCTCAATATTAGATAGATAGATTTCTGTTATTGTGATTGATTGACAAGCTATCATCTAAGATATTGTTTTAAAAATAAGTACTGTAATTCCAGTTCTTGAGATTCTGGTGCTTCAAGTGCTTTGAGGATCAAGTCTTGGCTTCAAAGGCTGCAAGCTTTTCATTATCTAAGAGATACAGTTCTTTTTTCTTTTTCTTTTTTAAGTCAAATTGCACACTCTTTAGTATATCAGTTTAATGAACACCAGCAACAATAGCATTTAGCTAGCAAACTTTCTGTTTAAATTGGCAGTGCGTGCCAGGCGCCATTAGCCTAACTACCTGCCCAGGCACAGTGTATCATGTTGTAACCCATGGCCTGTTGTTGGGTTGGTTTGCACGATCAAACAAGCGCTCATGGCTTAAATAAGCCATGTTTGCCTGTTTTAATCAGTGGTGCGTGCGTGCCAGTGCATGTTGACACCGCCGGTTTAAACAAACTGGTTTGACTGTGCAAACTGGCCCAATGTGTATGTTGAATCAATTAAGCCGTGACCATATGCTTTTTATATAATGTTAATATCTTTTGAAATGAAGAAAGCCAGCTGAGAACAGGAACAAGAGAGATGAGTCATATCAGAAACTGAAAATGTGATTACTGTCATGCCTTGGATTAAGAGCATAATTCGTTCCGGAAATGTGCTTGTAATCCAAAACACTCTTATATCAAAACGAAATTCCCCCAAAAAAATTTGTACAGAGATTTTTAATTTAAGCTGTACTACAGTACTTGTATTGCAAGACGTCGCTTGTATATCAAGTCAAAAATAAATAAATAAATATTTAAAAATTTGCTTGTCTTACAAAACGCTCTCAAACCAAGTTCCTTGCAATCCAAGGTATTACTGTATTGTATGAAAAATTGTCCAATGATAAATTAAATATTATTGAGTTTAAAATTTGTTGTCATAATTCACTTGAATATATAATCCTTGAATTGTTTAAAAGAACACTATGCTCACTTTAGCTGCCAAGGCCACAAAGCCACTCTAATACTGGTAGCATTTTCTCTGTGTCATGAAAAACGGCCTAGAAAAATCATTGCATCATGCCCTTTGTTTTATATTGTATTACTTTGTCTCCCAAGTTCCCTCTCATCCATACTTGCACAATTCTAATATTAACTATGAAAATGTAATTTTGGGCTGAAAATGTAACAATTAACATTATTGATTTGGGATCTCTGTTGTGCTTGTGCAGCAGCACTTTTCAATATGATCTCAACCAATAATAATAATAATAATAATAATAATAATAATAATAATTTATTTATTACCCGCCTCTCCATCTAGATCGAGGCAGGGAACAACAGAAAATATAAAATTGTTGACCGAACACAGGTTAGAGCTCATTATCGAGCCTACAGTCTGTGGTGGTGAGGGTGGCGAGGAGAGAATTCTTTTCCACCACCATTGCATCTTCTCAGTGCTGTCCAGCGGCACTTTTCCCAGTGGTTTGTGGCCTTTTACACTCTGGGCCAGCGAGAGAAATGATAGTACCCCTCGGTTGCACGCTGTGACAAGTTTGCACGGCACTTTGAAGATAAAGTCGCTCAAATTCGTCATGAATTGGACACCACAGTTAGTGCAGCTCCTTTAGTAGAGGTGTCCAGAGCAACGTTTGGTCTCGTTTTATTGGATGAATTTCAGTTACTGAGGCCCGAGGATGTGGACAAGGTGCTTGGCCAAGTCCGGTCGACCACCTGTGTGCTTGACCCTTGCCCGTCATGGCTTATTACATCAAATAAGGGGATAGCTGGCTGGGTCCAGGAGGTTGTAAATGCCTCTTTGAGAGAGGGAGTGGTGCTGGCCTCTTTGAAAGAGGCAGTGATTAGGCCACTCCTCAAAAAGCCTAACCTGGACCCGGATGATGTTAATAACTACAGGCCGGTAGCTAATATCCCATTCCTGGGCAAGGTGCTTGAGCGGGTGGTTGCTAGTCAACCCCAGGCACTCTTAGATGAAACGGACTATCTAGATCCATTTCAATCCAGCTTCAGGCCTGGTTTTGGAACGGAAACTGCCTTGGTCGCCCTGTGGGATGACCTCTGCCAGGAGAGGGACAGGGGGAGTGCGACCCTGTTGATTCTCTCGGACCTCTCAGCGGCTTTCGATACCATCAACCATGGTATCCTTCTGGATAGGTTGTCTGGGTTGGGAGTTGGAGGCACTGTGCTCCAGTGGTTCTGATCCTCCTTTGGCGGCCGATTCCAGAAGGTGGTGCTGGGGGATTACTGCCACTGTCCCTTGGCAGTTATGCCATGGGGTGCCACAGGGCTCTATTTTATCCCCTATGCTGTTTAACATCTACATGAAACCACTGGGAGAGGTTATCCGGAGGTGTGGGCTGAGGTGTCATCAATATGCAGATGACACCCAGCTCTATCTCTCCTTTTCATCTAATCCAGGTGAGGCAGTGGCTGTTCTGAATCAGTGCCTGGGCATAGTAATGGACTGGATGAGGGCTAATAAACTGAGACTCAATCCAGATAAGATGGAGGTACTGTTAGTGGGTGGTTCGTCTAAGTGATATTCAACCAGTTCTGGATAGGGTTGCACTCCCCCTGAAGGATCAGGTTCATAGTTTGGGGGTGCTCTTGGATCCCCAACTGTCACTCGAGGCACAGGTCAACTCGGTGGCACGGAGCACCTTTTATCAGCTTAGGCTGATATACCAACTACGTCCTTATCTGGACAGAGATAGCCTAGCTACAGTTATCCATGCTCTGGTAACCTCTCGTTTGGATTACTGCAATGCGTTATACATGGGGCTGCCTTTGAAAACAGTCCGGAAACTTCAGCTGGTCCAAAATAGGGCAGCGAGATTATTAACCGGGGCTGGCCGACGAGAACATATTATGCCAGTGCTTTCTCATCTGCACTGGCTGCCAGTCTGTTTCTGGGCCTGATTCAAAGTGCTGGTGCTAACATTTAAAGCCCTAAACGGCTTGGGGCCAGGGTATCTGAAGGATCATCTCCTCCCATATGTACCTGCCCGGACACTAAGATCTGCATCAGTGGTCCTTCTCTGAGAGCCCCTGCCAAAGGAAGTGAGGCAGGTGGCTACCAGGAGGAGGGCCTTTTCTGCCGTGGCACCCCGGTTATGGAATGAGCTCCCCAAAGAGGTTCGCCTGGCGCCTACTTTGTATTCTTTCCGGCGCCAGGTGAAGACCTTTCTGTTCTCCCAGGCATTTTAATCATTTTAATCATCTTAATCATTTTAATCTTGTAATTGTTTTTAATTCCGTTATTGTAAATGCTGCTAGCTCTGCTGTGTGTTTTTTTAAATCTGTGGTTATAAATTTTATATTTTATATTGTATTTTATGATTTTAACTGTTGTAAACCGCCCAGAGAGCTTCGGCTATTGATTGGGCGGTATAAAAATGTATTAAATAAATAAATAAATAAATAAATATTAATTGAGATGTATGACTGCTTTGTAATATAGCATGTGATTAAATGAAATCTGCTTTAGCAAATTCCCTGGTAAATGTTTAGATTTCAGATTTCAAGGCTGAAGCAAATGCCATCCACCATACCGAACTAATTTTAAAGTTATTACAGTTGGCACTCATACAATAGGAATCACAAGTTTGAAAATTGCTGTGTTTTCTTTTGAAATCAAATTTCCACTGCCTGGAAGCAGCTCCCTAATCCTCTTTGTCTCACACCTTAAAAATTTGAAACTGGCTCATTCTACTAAGCTCTCGCCAAAAAAGGTCTGGCTTTTATGAGTGCTCTTTAAACACACATTTTGGGGAACTCTTTATTCACAGGGCAGCTGGCTGAATGGATCAGGTTTGTGGAAACACAAAACCAGTACTTTCATCTGCCTTCTCCTCTTCGAAGCTGTCCTGTACCTCATGCATCTATTTTTAGCATCGAAAGTTAATATTAATGCTGTAACGTAGATGCAAATAATATATTGTAAATAAGAGGTTTCAGGGTAATATTTATGACACACACGTGTGTGTGTCTTCATTGTGTTCAACTTGTAATGAAAATGAAGAACCTATTTATCATAGTTGCTGAATCCTAAAAGTGCTTGTGTGGTACAAATCACACTCAAACCATGTCAATCAGTATACTTCTGTGCCACCACTTCACCACTAAAGGTTATATTATGCTCTGCTGGTCCATGACCGTAATAAATTGATTGATTGATTACATTATGCTGGTATTGCAGAGATGTTTCTCTGGATTATACTAGCATAATTTTTAAGATCAACAACTGGCCTCGAATAATGCATTTTGCATGGGTAGTTTGGGGGGAGCCGTGCTCATCTGACACAGCAACCATCTCTGATCCACAGTATGATGATCCTTGGCCAATGGACTGAACTCAACCCCAGCCAGGGCAGCATCAGTGACACTAGTCTGTACATCAGCAACAATAGTGCTCTCCCATTATACACTGCTCCCGCTATTTCAGACGCACTTCTAGTAAACTATCTTTTACTGGAATTTGATACTTTTATTTATTAGACATTTACACCCACTTTTCTTTATAAAATATACTAATAAAGTTCATTAAAATACATAACACAGAGTAAAAACAGTCAAAACTACTAAAATAAAATTCACGTAATAAAACCAAGAGTAAATTTTTGGTGCCAGGTGAAGCCCTTTTTATTTACGTAAGCATTTTAGATCTTTCATCTGACTTTTTAGTTTCTGCTTTTAATTGTTGCTGCTTGGATGTTTCCCCTATTGTGTTTTAAATTGTTCTGTATATTTTATAGTTTAA
This sequence comes from Shinisaurus crocodilurus, assembly GCA_021292165.1. NCBI lineage: Eukaryota > Metazoa > Chordata > Lepidosauria > Squamata > Shinisauridae > Shinisaurus > Shinisaurus crocodilurus. The sequence goes on along the minus strand of CM037876.1, from coordinate 76,589,623 downwards.
GCTTATTTGTAAGCAATTTTAGGAGCCAACTGGACTGAAGAAGCAGGCTGTAAATACTTCAAACAAACAAATAAACAAACTGTGCACCTTCACATGATGAAGTAGAAATTGTGGCAGATGAATGAATTTATTATGGTCGACTAGCACTGAAAGGAAGATGCAGATCAGACTCTTAAAGACTGATGCTTACATGCATTTTTGAGCTGATACTCCCCTCATATAGAGACCATACCACTTATGGTAGTTCACATTAGGGAGAGATTTGTGTGGGTGGAGGAAAACAACAACAACATACCTTGCAATATCAAAAGGAATGCTAGGGTATGTGCATGTGTTTTAAAGTGCAGAAGCTTTAGTGCTATTTTTTTAAACTTTTTTTTTTAAACTTCTAGCTACCAGATGCAAATTACAGGCGGATGTTATATGCATATGGGAGTCTGCAAATTACCTGGGAGCCATCTCCATTGTGGATTTTCCAAATATGGCTTACCATATAGCATTTTCAGTTCCTATGCTGAAAACCGCCCAAATGCTAAAAAAGTTGAATATGTTAAATTTCTCACAATTACTTCTGTGTTTCCTTTCTTATGATAGCCTATTTTTGTTCAAATGCTGACAACAGGCACATTTTGAACATTTAACTACGGTAATACAGTAAGAGAGCTGTCGAACTGTAGATCCAGAGGCAACTGGCAACAGAAGGTCAGATATGGTATTTTAAATTGCAATTTTAAAAAAACTGAATGATCTTAAGGTTTAAGGACCAAAATAGCTGTCAAACCAGGAATAAGAATTCCAACAAAATTCACAAAAAATAAAGAACTTTTGAGCCTCCTTGTGACGAAGAGGCTGTGGCTCACTGGTAGAACAACTGTCTTACATGCCGAAGGTCCCAGTTTCGATCCCCAGCATCTCCAGGCAGGGCTGGGAAAAACTCCTGCCTAAAACCCTCGAGAACCACTGCCACTCAGTGTGTAGACAATACTGGGCTAGATGGACCAATGGTCTGACTCAGTATAAAGCAGCTTCCTATGTACCTAATCTCAATCCACAGCCAACAACAAGAAAGCAAGTGTTCTATCCCTACAGAGATAAATTAGTATCTTTGGCCTAGTCTCACAAAACAACAGATAAGGTGATGAACCTGTTCCTTGAGTAATATCACTTAAAGGTACAGTTGGGAGTTTGCATAACTGAGTTTGTACACCCACATTCTGCACATAGAAAACTAGCATGTCAGGGAGAAGGCTAGGCCAGAGCCCTTATTCTAGACATCTAATTTTGTGTTTAGGAATTTTTGTTTTGCTCCTGCAACCCATAGTGATATCCTACTTATATTAAGTAGGACTGTTACAATGCAGTCCTGTACATGTCTACTCAGAAGTAAGCTCTGCTGAGTTCAATGGGGCTTACTCCCAAGTATATGGGTATAGGATTGCAGCCTTGGTCTGTCTAGTCTATTGTTGTCTACTATGACAGGTAGTAGCCCTCCAAAGTCCAGACATGCTACTTGTTATCCATTTAATCAGATATGCCTGGAACATTGAAGTATATCCTCTGAGCTACACCCCCTCCTACTTTTTCACTGGATTTTAGAGAGATGTGAGTAACTTTTTGCATGTTAAATACCCAATGAAAAAGCAAGATTCATCTGAGCTGTAAGTTCTGTTTGATTTCATATCTAACCATTTCTGGGCCATGTCAACAAAGGCATGTGTGATTAAAATAATTAAAATACCATGGAGTAGAGCTACACATTTTTAAATGTAATCATTTTGGGATGGGAGTGGGAGGGTTTGCACCATTTGATGACATTTATGTGGCAATATTGAATAACTGCTGACAATTAGCTGGAAGATAGAGCAGAGGTCTTGTAAGAAAATTATTCCCTCGTGATAAAAGATTGAAAATTCAATTATATTCTGTTTATTACATGCCTACTTCAGTAACCATATTCATAAACAGGTCCTTGATAATGTACAAATTAATGGGAGCACAGGGGAATGCCTTAGTAACTTTTTCCTCCTGATACTCTTCTCCAATATTAAATTTTTAAAGATGTCCTTAGCTTTGTCTAAACTGTTCCACATTATATTCTCAGCAGAAATTGCCTTTAAATACCAAACATAGTACAACAAATACTAACCTTTAAAATCTACTAATGTAATAAAATTAAAGTTCAGGAATTTCTTTTTAAGTGTAACTTTTTTGTTTGTTTCATAGAAGAGGTTTATGCTGTGTGTGTATTTAAAAGAGTACCTAAAGATGCCAGTCAATTGGATTAAAATAGTTTTAAGGATGCAGCTGAAAATTCCATATTATATTTAATTATCTTCTACTCCAGACAAAGGGAGCAGGGAGAAGAAACATAATTAAAGAGGATCTTATTTATTTATTATATTTATATCCCACCTTTTTTCCTGCAAGGAAAACACAAAAATCCAAAGCTCCCCACAAAATCCAAAACTCTGTTCTGCATTGGGATTTGGGATTCTTAAAAAACCATCTGGGTATACACTTGTGCCCTCATGCATGCGCAGAACAAAAGGGCAGAGCATGGAATTGAAGTACTATTTTAGGCATGTTTGGGTCTTTTTTCCTATGCCAGATCAGAAACTGGAAAGTATCCATTGCTTCTTTGTCATAGTATGCCTCAGTCTAACCAGCGATCTCTAACACTAATTTAATTAGATTGCTAGAATTTATTGAATTACTATCTTCCTGTAACATACTGTAGACTAGTTTTCAACAATGCCCTCTACCAGGAACATATTTTTTATTCCCAATCATCTTCCCTCTTTTTGTTTAACATCAAGTCTGAGAAAGAGCTCTGGGACACTCTGGGGCATTGTGATTTTATTTATGGCTGATCCTAATAAAGATATTGTGCCATAATACGTTTTATCTGCCCCATTCATGGATCATCATAACCAAAGGGGAAAGCCTTATGACCATAATGACACAACTGCTTCCCCAACTTTGGGCGGGAAGGGGTTTTAAAATGGATCTAAGATCTTCACTAAGATCTGGAACATATATTTGCCATGTGAACATCTAGGCTTGTTTTTATTTTCTTAAAGAAATAGCTCGGGGGGGGGCAGTGGCAATCTGGATCAGGACCACAGCATGCAGCGAGGGTGAGGGGGGGTCTGACTTCCTCCATGCCATTTTCCTGCTGAAAAACATCTCCCAAACTGCAATTTGACCCTGATGGTGCCACTGCAGCATGTGGCACGTTTGGATTTCCCTACCGGACATCAGATTCCAGGTTTACACATATTTACCATGGGCAGAATACAACAGGGTGCTTACACCCTCGCTGATTCTCTTGTGCCCCACAGATTCTGTTGCACAAGCAGTGGGTGCCGCTGATTCCATTGCACAAGCAGGATATACTGCTTGCACAACAGAGATGTAGCACTTCCCAGAGGAAGCCCTGAAAGGAGTGGAAACACTCATTTTCTCGATTGGGATAGGTCAGCGAAGCTCCCTTATGCAAGCTCCACTGACCGGCCTCATTTCGCTTGTTTCCGGTTGCTCCAGAAGTGTTAAATCTTTGTTCTGCAAGTGGTGGGCACCGCTCGTGGATGGGAATTGGTGGGGAGTAAGAGAATTGGCGTAAGCACCCCATTGGATTTTGTCCCATATCTATACAGTACTATTGTTGTAAAAAATATCCAAGTAAATACAAATTTCATTTCACTTAATTATGCGATAAAATATTAAGAGATCTATACTGTTATCTCAAAGGGAACACTAAATTGGTTAATGTGTTTTTCTGTAAGATTATAAACCTGTTGCTAAGCTGTACATCCACCATTGTGTTCTTCTGTCATTTATAACCCTGCTGTGTTTTTTTTTTAAAGTTTATTACCTGGATTAAATAGAAAAACACTTTTAAACTCAAATACTACAACAGTAAACAAAAATAGTTTCATTTTGTGTTTACAAGGTTGGATTATATCCAACCATCAAAAGACAGCAATTCCTGAAATAGTATTTTTTAAAGTGGCTGCACCAAAATGTTTTAAATGCAATATATAACAAAATTTTAAAAATCTGTAAGTTGCATGCTGGCAGGGTAGTTTTTAAAAGAAATTATAATTATATCAACTAGCCTTTGTACACTTCTAGTTATTACAAAACAAATCCTGAATATATGTATAACTCCCCCCCCCCCCGTGAACTATCCATTCAGCTCTGTTCTTTTGTCCACTTGGATCAATATATATAGCAGCCCTTCAAAATTTCCATGTTTAAAACATTGAGTTGAACATCAACTGTATGCTGATAATACACAAATACATATTCTCTAGCCCTCTGACTCCTGGAGTCTTTGTCCCTGCCCTGGAGAAATGCCAGAACAATAAAGTCAGCTGAATATTGAGGACATTGAAAAGGTGCTTGAACATGTTCATGCAACCACTTCTGTATTGAATTCTTGCCCATTTGGCTTACAAAACTGGCAGGGAGGGAACAGGCGGTTGGGACAGGGAGATGACCAGATTTATATGCTGGCTTCTAACTGAAAAGCTTTATTAGTACAGAGGCCAGCCTAGCAAATTGGCTTTGAATTACAAAGAAGTGTTTTGCAAAGTCAATCACAAGGAGACAAGCTTAGTTAGAATAATAGCTATTAAGGAAGATTGCCCTATTGTTGAGCAGTTGATTCTAAACTGGGAACCTCTCCTCCCTTCCAGACTCAAATTACCCACACCCACACCCACACCCCTAAGGTAGTTCTTTATTCTTAAGGGCCAATCTCTTAGAGTGCCTGACATTCGTCAGCTGTTTCCTCCTTAGCTGATGTCTGACCTGGGGTGGGGGTGGGGGTTAGTGATGTTTGATTCACCCCCTCCCCCATCAGAGAGCTCAGACTGCTTTCCGGCGGAATTTGACACCAATTGTTCCTCCCAGACTGTAGAGTTTATCTCCAAGGCTCCTGGCCTTGAAGATTCTGGTACCTCTCCCCCCCTTCCAACTCCTCCTCCCCGCCCCCTTCCTCAGAATCTGTTCTTAGATCCTCCGCTGTAAGAAGAGTGGGCCCAATCCCTACACTTTGTGATGCCTACTCCTTTGAGAGTGAGTGGTCCAAGGTCACCTGAAAGAGGCCCTGAAAGACCAGTCCTGAAGAAAGCCTCCTTGGATCCAGAAAATCTTAATAACTTTAGGCCAGTGTGAAATGTTCCTTATTCAGCAGGTCCTTGAGCAGGTGGTTGCCAACCAGCTCCAAGCTCTCTTGGATGAGACCAATTATCTGGATACATTTCAGTTGAGGTTCAGGCTGGGTTTTGGCATGGAAACAGCCTTGATTATCTATGTCGGGAGAGAGACAGGTGTGTGTGACCTTGTTGATTCTCCTTGATCTCTCAGAGGCTTTTGATACCATCAACCATGGTATCCTTCTGGGACAATTGGCTAAGTTGGGAGTGGGAAGTACTACATTGCAGTGGTTTCACTCCTACCTGGAACATGGGCTCTCCAGTATGAGGTTCTGCAGGGGTTGGGTTTGTCCCCTGTGCTATTTAACATCTACATGAAACTGTTGAGTGTGGTCATCTGGAGTTTTGGACTGCATTGTCATCAGTATGCTGATGACACGCTGCTCTATTTCTCCTTTTCAGCTTCATCAGGAGAGGCTGTGGATGTGCTAGATCAGTGACTGGTTGCAACAATGGACTGGATGAGGAGTAATCAACAGCACATTCAATCCAGACAAGAGTGAGATGCTGTTAGTGCGTGATTCTTCTGACCAGATGGACAGTGCTCAACCTGTTCTGGATGGGGTTGCACTCTCCCTGAAGGAGCAGGTTCATAGCTTGGGGGTTCCCCTGGAGCCATCTTTGTCACTTGAGACTCCAGTGGCCTCAGTGGCACAGAGTGCCTTCTCCCAACTTTAGTTGGTGGCCTAGCTATGCCCCTATCTAGACAGGGATAATCTGGCTTCAGACGTCTATGCTCTGGTAACTTCCAAGTTAGATTACTACAATTCACTCTATGTGGGGCTGGTTCTGAAGACAGTCCAGAAGCTGCAGCTTGTGCAAACTGTGGCAGCCAGATTGATAACAGGGGCAAGAAGGTCCAAACTTATAACACCGATTCTGGCCTGCTTGCACTGGCTGCCTGTATGTTTCCAAGCCCGATTCAAGGTGCTGGTTTTGACCTATAAAGCTTTACATGGCTCAGGACCGCAATAGCTGACAAAGTGCCTCTCCCAGCATGAACCTACCCATACACTACACTCATCATCTAAGGACCTCCTCCAGTTGCCTCCTCCAAGGGAGGCTTGGAAGGTGGCAACAAGGGAGAGGGCCTTATCAGTGGTGGTCCCCAGATTAATCTCCCCAGCAAGGCCCACCTGGCACCAACATTTTTCTCTTTTTGGCACCAAGTTAAGACCCTCCTCTACTCTCAGACATTTGGCAGCATATGATAAGGTTTTTTATTCATATTGTTGATTGTTAAAGTTGTTGTGTGTGTGTGTGTGTGTGTGTGTGTGTGATCTGTTTATATGCTTATATGTAAATGGTTTTTAAATTATGTACAATTTTGTATTTTAAAGGTTTTTAATCTTTGTAAACTGCCCAGAGAGCATTGGTTATTGGGCAGTACAGAAATGTAATGAATGAATGAATGAATGGTTTGAATGCCTCAAATTTCTTTTGTAATCAGGCTGGTGATACAAATGTACAGCTAGCATACCTTCTTCTCCCCTGGGAGAAGGTCCAGGTGGAGGCAGTGGGCCAGATAAAGGACTGGATTTCATCTAGGATTATGCCTCTCCTATTAAGTCACTGGTATCAAATATAGCTGAGGAGGGAATTCAACTCCAGGTAAAAGGAACAGGTAGAAGGTGATGTGAAAGACCTCTGCCTGAGAACATGGAGAGCTGCTGCCAGTCTTTCATGGACTTCCAGCAGTGACTTCTTTGCAGCTTGTTAAGAACATAGCAGCACAGTTCTTTATTGATTTAAGCAACTGTGATCATATTATACCGACCCTGCATTCTGACTGCCTGTGGAGCAGAGATGTACAAATTTTGTTAAATTCATTCCTTCTTTGTTTTACAGATTGTCAGGCATCTTTCATTCTGTCATCTGCTCATTGACAGAGCTGGATTTTTTTTTTAACCAGAATTTCGTTCTACTTGTACTGATTCGCATTAGCATGCACTTGCGCAAATGCACCAATACAAAGTAGTGCAAATCCCCCCAAAAGTGAAAAACTAGTCTGTAAGTCCATGGAATCCAAATGACTTAGTAATTTATTGTGGCCACAAGACCAGCAAAGTAAAATAGCACTGTAAATAGTATAATATTCACAAGGCCAACAAAGTGAGATAGCACAGTAAATACAATAGTATAAAAATGATTAATTAAAAATACAGATAGGAAAGCAGCATGACTCAGAAAAGCTTGTCTGCTGCAGAATCTGCAGGTTGGACTCATAGAAATCTGAACTCATTTGAATCTGTTCTGGAGTGATAGATTACATTCAGGACCAGTGCAAGGCAGTTTGGTGCCCTAGGCAAGATCAGATATTTAGCGCCCCCCTTCCCACTCGAGAGCACTGTATTTTTTTTCAAGGTGTTTCTGGTGCCCCCTTTAGTCCTGCGCCCTAGGCAGCTGCCTAGTTGGCCTAATGGTAGCACCGGCCCTGATTACATTTTAGAAAGCATTGTTCATATGCAGACTCCTAAATTGTGTCAGCCCTGGCTACACTTGAACCTGCTCCAAGTGCTTCTTAAGTATATTTATCAGTGGTCAGATATCAAAGGCAAATAAGCCTATGCTGTGGTGAGGTTTTTCAGTGTGAAGCTTGATCCAGATCTCCATTCCTGTTCCAATGTGCACACTGTTAAAAAGCATCTGGACTTTTAGTATCCCTTGTTAGTGTTTCTTGTGCCCTTCCAGATGAGCCAACATTTTAAAATTCTTAACCACTATCCCAGAACCACAACTAATAGCACACTATTTTGTCTCCATGCACTGTACTGCAAGGAGGGATGAACTGGAGGAGAAGCCTTTTTGTAGGCAGGGTAGTCATGCTGGACTCAAATCTATTGAGTGTCTGCCACATTTTTGAGGTGTAGTACTGGAGAAAAGAGTGTAAAAAACCCCCAACGTCTAGAATTAAAGAAAAAAAATGTAAAAGTGTTCCATGAATGAAGGAATTGCAGGAGGGTGGTAATGAGAGTTAGCCTTGCTACTGGTGTTTGCCAGCTGTTGTTTTAAAAAGCTAAATGAAAACTCTCCTGAAGGGGGCATGGCAGGGATGCTCAGTCCCTAAAAATCAGACAGGATTTTTAAAAATCCTTCAAAATTCTCAAATAGTGAAAGCATGTGTAAGCATGAAAAATACACAGAGCAATATCCAATGGTGCCATTTCGCTAACTCAAATAATGCTAGTGGACCGCTGCTGAATCTTTCAGTTGCGCAAGCAGTTGTCCATTACACTAGCACAACCAGATGTGCAAGAAGTTACACACAACCGCTTGTGCAACTGTGTTTGCACAAACATAACTTTAGTTGGATTCTTCTCTTGTGCATAGTGCGGAACCCAGTTTCCACTAGCACAACATCATTTGCTCTAACAGAATGAAACAGCTGGATACTGCCCATAGTGATGACACATGTAAAACCAATAAGTACCTGAATACAGACAGCAAAAGGCAAGGGATTTCTCCACTGGCAAAATGTTGCTATTTGAATGCTAAGAAACTCTGCAGTAAATACATGCTTGGATGAAAGACAAAACAGTCATCTGGCAAGGCCTTTAATGTATTTTTTCGATTCCCCTATTTTACCTTCTAAAAATAGCTTTTTATATTGCTGTGTGATGGTGATATTGTAGCAGAAATATCATACAAACCACCCTCACTAACATTAGGTTATTGCATACTATATATATAAAAATCTATTATTAGTATTCAACACACACATAATACACATATAATTTAGAATGTCTAAAGTAGAAGTCATTAGACAATAGTCAGCAGCAGGGTCACCCAAATTACTTAAAATTATTTACTGGGATGCTAACTGGGGCATGCTGTGAATTGTAGGACTTTTTCTGTCTAAACATGCATAGGATTGCGCCCTTAAACTATGAACTCAAAAAAGTGTAGCAGGCTGTTAAGAAAATTGTATTAATTATAGCTCCATAGAACCACTTTTCTCAAAGTTAGATATAATGGCTTTCCAACAAGAAGTAAAAGCAGTTGTTGGAGGAAGTGTGAATGCATCACTCATGCCTCCAGTTTGTATTTTTACAAGCTTCTTGATTTATCTAGGAAGCCCACTATCTCAATCAATACATTGTGGGATTTTACTTGTAGTATCTGCTGAGAGTATAGGGAATAAAAAGTGTAAAGGCTTTCCTTAGTGGGCTTTCACTATGGTGCTTGCCTAGAAATGTAAGGCATTATCCAGCATTTTTTTTTTTTAACCTTCCTCTGTATTTTGCCCTTTGATTTCTCTACATCTAAGGGCCAAACTAGAGGTGATATTAACTGCATGAATGCAAATAATTTTCTGTTCTTTTTTGTGATGTAAACAGCAACCTCGGAGGAGCCTGAGCTGCCTCAGGACTGTGGGGAAAAGGGAAGTTTTACTCTCTTTTATCTCTCCCCCCCCCACCACCACCACAGAGGTCTGGACTAAATCGCCTCTTCAAAGCTGCTACTTGCATTTCAAGGGAAGCTTCTATTGGTGACCATAGGAGCTTTCCTGGAAATGGAAATACCAGATTTAGAGATACCTGCTTCCCTAAAGCTCTCCCTCCTCCAGTCCTTTTTCTGACCCCTAAACTTATTCACCAGTAGCAAGGACTGTTCATAGCAGGGCCTCCATTCAGCTCTAGATACTGCTATAGTGCTACATTTCTCATGATTTCTGACAGTTTTGGATACTGTAACACATGGTCCCAGCAGTTTCTAGGGGAGCTCTGCCATGATCCTGCCTCCTGTTATTGCCAGGGAAGGAAAGTTAGAAGGCAGCAGAAAGGAGGGCTTATGGTGGGATGAGCCTATTACAAAGTGTTTTGTATTAGGATGAGCCTATTACAAAGCCTATTACAAAGTGAGCCAGTGTGACGTAGTGGTGAGTGTTGGACTGGGACTCGGGAGATCTGGGTTCTAGTCCCCGCTCTGCCATGAAACTCACTGGGTGACTTTGGGCCAGTCACTGACTCTCAGCCTAACCTACCTCACAGGGTTGTTGTGAGAATAAAATGGAGAGGATTATGTAAGCTGCCTTGGGTTCCTTGCAGGAAAAAAAGCGGGGTATAAAAATAATATAATTAATTTTTTTTAAAAAAAAAGTGGGCCTGAACTTCAAAGGGAGCTGGGCCGAATTTCTAATGTGCTTGAAAGAGGCAATCCCCTGAGTTCATCATTCTATCCACTCACCCAGTTCTGATTTGCAGTGCCACTACTACCAATATTTAAGTAAATTTTACAACAGGAAGACTTGTAACCCAGCAACCACTGTACCATATAAGCCCAACATGGCCACAAGGGCCATAACTTTAATCCAAAGACTCATTATCTTGACCTTTTAACTACTAAGTAATGTGATGAAATTTTAGTACTTCATGTAATTAATACATTTAACATTACTAACTGCTTCTTTTCTTTTCATCTTTTGTATTATGCTGTCTGTAGCACACATCAAGTTTGCTGCATTAGCCAAAAGGCTTTCCAGAAGTACTGAATTGTTGTTGTTGTTGTTTACTGTCTTACTTAAGCATCTCTAAATTCCGTTTAGTTCAATTTCAGAGACAGAAATAAAAGTGTCCATTTGATCTATACTCATTCAGTTCCAATTCATTCATTTTGTGATAAATGACGAATGAAACAAATGGGATTGAAAAGCCTCTCTGAGAGGCCATATACCTTTCCACAATATGCCTGAGAGATCGCAATATTTTTTTAAAAAATGGATAGGGCAACCGGGTACAGTTGCTCCAATCTGTCAACTGAAAGTTGGCCATCCCTGGTATACTAAATTCATATATATTTTAATGTTTTTACAATCAAGTTGTGGTAGATTTCCCATAGTTTGATTTTCATCTGAACCACTTACAGCCCCCTTCCTATGTGGGTGCTTGTAACCCTCTGAATCCAGAGGATTACGGGCATCCAATTGAGGGTGGGAGGAGCACACGGATAGGATTGCCGCTGCGCTCCCCTTGCCCTCAAAAACATTTAGGGCCGGTTCGCACAACCCAGGCTGCGGGCGGGGGAGGCACCACGGGGCCGTCCGCGGGGTCCAGTGGGGCGCCGCAGACGACCTGCACCCCACGCGCATGGGTGGACCCCGCAGTCCCCGCACCGCAGTGCGGGCCTCCCGGCGCTAGGGGGCGGGGCCCCGGGATGCCCAGAGGGGCCGTTTGCCCCTTCAGGATGGAGCAGCAGCAGCTCTGGGCAGCCGTCTCTGTGCGGACCCTGCAGGACGGCCGCCCGCTGTTCGCACGGTGGCCATGCACGGTAGGGGCTTACCCCTCTACCGCCCATGGTGACTTTGCGTGCGTCCTGCGTGCGTCCCACGTGCGTCCCTCCTGCAGGGGCACCCCCAGTCAGCGGTCACATGACACGGGAACCGCAGGGGACTTCTGCTCCCCCGCGGTTCCCGTGTCGTGCGAACAAGCCCTTAGATGGCCGATTTCAGCCATCTAAATTTTTACCTCTCCTCGTGAGGAGGAGGAGAGGCTGAGGCACCACCTGGATTCCTCGGAAGCTGGCAGTGCCTCTCTCCTCCACTCCCCTGAGAACACCCCCCCTCACCAGAACTGAAGTAAGTCCTCCGGCTTCAGTTCCCAGCCAGCATGGAAAGAACCGTGCCAGCTGTGATGTGGGGGGGGGAGGGTGCTCCACGCTTGGACTTCCCACTGTGACCTCAGAAGGGATTTCTGAGGTCACAGCGGGGAGTCCGATGTCTCTTATGGCCCCCCAGACAAGGTCAGAGGGCCATAAGATTGCACCATAACCTCTAAAGCTGTGTTCACATTCGCTGTTTTTCACATGAGTTTACTACTGTGATTTGCTTTGTGCCATATTGTTGTCCTGTTTCAATTATCCCCAAGCTTCCAGACTTCCTTTTGTAGCTCCTGTTTAAACAGGCACAAAGGGTAATAAAGTACAAGCTTACCCACATACTGGATGCCTTTCTGAAAGTCAAACAGAAATCTAGCCTCTGTAAAAACACATTCCAGTAATATTTCTAAAAGAAAAGAATAATCAGGGCTTCTTTTGAGTATACTTTGTTATTACATTTAGGTATCTCCCACAAGGGGATGAAACAATGCAATTGTAAAACGTTAATCACAGGAAAAAGCCTCTCTGCACAAAGGAAAGCCTATTAGCTATTTCATAAAATCAATAAATCTGATACAGTAAAGAACAAAGAACTTTGTAAATAACAAATGAGAAAACAAAATTTATTTATTGAGCACTATTAGTTAAAAACAGCTGGACCTTAAATCCATACATGTATTATCATGTTTTCTGTATATCAACAAGTAGCTAAATGTGTACCCATAAAGAACCATCACAAATATTATTCTGACAATGGACAACAATGAGGCAGGACTTGTCCTTCCACCCACACAACTCTATTCCCCCCATTCAATAAAATACGATAAAATTTTGCCTAAGTGGAACAACAACTTGGGACTTTTTGTAACTATCAATGGAGCACTACACTACACTATTTGGGGGAAACTTTGATATATGGATTATTTCAACCAAATACATCATTCAAGAGATCTAGGCTTTAGTGAGATGTTGCCTTCTTTAAGAATCAACAACCCTTTCCCAGTATGATTGGAAGTTATTCCTTGATGGTCACTTCTATGGCCCTCAGTTCCAAAAAGTTGACACTTCTTTTCACAAGATCCTTTTCACAGTGAGATTCTTGAAGACTCTGCCTACCACCAGATTTTCAATTTGAAGTACTGTAATCTCTCTAAGGTATTACAGAATCTGGCCCAGGGAACCATATTTAAGCATGACAGTGCTACAACCTAGTTTCCAGGAACATCACAAATAAAAGGAGATATGATTGATCTGATGGGGTATTCAAACTGCCCCACTGTTACCCTTTGAGGTAGCAACTAAAAGTGAGTCCAAGCCTGATACCTTTCATAAGATGCTATGTAGATTAGGTTAGAATGTAATTTATATGACACAGTTCCACAAAAGAAATTGCGCTCATTGCCAAACTGATTTACGGCAAGGCACATTACTCAGGAATTGCTCATTTCCAACCCCCTCACACAGGTGTTAGAAAATAGGTTCTAGATAAGGAAAGGTATACCTTTGTGGCACTATCCTGGTCTAGCGCAGGGAAGGTCAGAACAACCAGCAGATGATGTTGGGCCTCTCATCCAGCAGCAGGGGCTGCCAATGCTGATTGCTAGGGTATTTCCTGGACTTGCCCATGGCAAGCCCTGTGGCCACCTTCACAGTGGCGTATGTGGTGCTGGCATGAGCCCAATGATGCAGGAGCCAAAGCCCACTCATTCTCCTGACACACCCTCAACAAGGGATACAAATTATGTCAATGAGGAAGGGGAGACAAACCAAGGAGGAAGGGGAACCCATACATTCTGTCTCGGTCAGTCAAGACAGCAGGACTTAGAAAGTTTAGGGAAGGGGCCGGAGCTCAGTGGAAGAGCACAAGTTTTGCATGCAGAATAGGGATGTGCAACACTGGAAAACTGTTTCTGTTTGAGCTTGATGGACTTTTGACACATTTCCGACCCAATGGGCAAAAGTGGGCCAAGTCGGGGAGAGGTCAGCTTCTGTGAAATTGCTTGAAATATTTGTGCAAATTTGGAGCTGAGAACTGTGGATCTCTAGCACAATTTGTGCAAATTGTATAAATTTGCATAAATCAGTGCCAACTCATTAAGATTCGAGTTGTTGTTGTTGCTGTTCTTGTTGTAGCATTTAACATGAGAAATACGGAAGCATCCTCATCTCACTGCATATGCACACACTCCACCTTGGCCACTTTGAATTTTCTGACAGTTAATTTCAGATTTGTGCAAAATTTGGGCCCCAGCTCCACAATTTTACAGACATCTACACAATTTGTGTAAATTTGCCCAATCTCCGTAAATTCACGCAAATTACAGCGCGGAAGCCTGAATTTTGTGCAAATTTCCCCAACTTTTTTTAAAAAATTACACAAATCATGGCCTGTTTTAAAAATGGAAGTCTGTGTGCTGCCTCGACTCATGTCAGATCAAGTTGGCACCAGCACAGGTTGTCGGAACAGAATCTGTCGGAACGAGTTGAGAAAATCCATCGGATTTTCACTCTCCTATCAGGTTCCTCACACATGAGGAATGAAGAAGGTCCCAGATTCAGTCTCCGGAATGTCCAGGTAGGAAAAATTCCTTTCTGAAACCCTGGAGAGCTGCTGCCAGTGTCAGTGATACTGGGCTAGATGGAGCAATGGTCTGACTCTGTATAAGGCAGGTTCCTATGTTCCTTAAGTGGTGTTGAATGTATCCTTAAGAGGCCTGTAATGGGGAAAAAAACCCTGGTTTCTCCTCTGATACTTGCCTGGTGTGGTTCAGTCCCATTGCCTGTGGTTCTTTATTTGTTCCACCTCTCTCTGTGTATGTTGGCACATGTAGAAATTTGCATAAGCTGCTTTGCTATTAGAAGGTTGTGTTTCCATGAGTTTTTCTTAATAAAAATGAAGTTATCATCCTATTTGTGTCTGCTGACATGAAAGCAAAACTTTTTGATGCATGGAAGCACGAGTAAGTACTCCATCCTGAAACCTACAGGAAAAGAGGAAATATTATACTCCCCACGCCCCCACAGGATTGTTCTGTTCAGTTCTATTTTTATGTTCTGGGAATAATGTCTATTAACTTCAAGGAAATGTGCTGCAATATTTGATTATAAAAGTCATACCTTCTCTAATCCTAATGAGAAAAGATGGAACTAGAATCTCTGTGAGAGGATTTTTCATGTAGGGTAAATCAGGAATCTAACACTTCTCAGAGAAACTGTTATATCCATATTCCTGACAATTACTTCAGTGTCCCAGATTGGGCAGACGGAACTAATGTTTTTGAACACTATCACAGAACTAAACAGACACTTTCTTCTTTGCGTATTTGAATAGGATAGAAATATTTTGTTGTTCGGCTACGTAATTGTAACTGTATTTTTCATTTTCATTTATGATTAGTGCTTTGAAAACTTGTGCTGAAGAGCAACACAACAACAACAACAACAACAGTTCTCCTACCCATCCTTCCCACTAAGCATTGTTCGATAAAGTAAGGTGAGAGTGTTCTCACTGACATCATGTTGTTGTTGTTGTTGTTGTTGTTGTTAAGCAGGCATTAGTGATGAGAGACAACTGATTGTTCACACAAAGGCCGGAGAGTACCGAAAAAAGAGAAAATCACTCCTCAAAAAATAAAGTTTCAACCCATGAGTTTCGGAAGGAGAGATCTATTCTTTTGCAGTTTCCTCTTCTATTTCCAGCAGAACAAATAACTAGTTTGCTTATTCCTTATCAAACAGGCACTAAGAAGAGCAGAAAGAAGTTTTACCCTTAAAGGTGGCCTAACAATAATTTTAATAAAACAAACAAACAAACAAACAAAGTATGGAAGAAGAAGCAATATAAAAAGGACAAAATGATCCAATCCCTTCTACAGTTGCTTTTGGCATACAAGAACCACAATTTAACAGTACTTACAGAGAAACATTGCAGCATTACAGTGCTACATGGTTTTAGTGATCCAGTCAAATCCCCAGCAAAAACAAACAGCCAAATCCTATGCATGTTTACTCAGTAGCTGTTTCCACTTAGTTCAATTGAACTTATTCCTTAATGGGTGTGGACAGTTGTATGTTGAATTCCTATGCATACTTACTTGGGGTTAAAGCCCACTGAACAAAGTTAACTTATTTCCAAGTAAACAAGGGCAAGATTTGGTTTTTAGAGTTCTTTCTTTCTCAGGGCAATGGAGATCTTCCATTCAAATAAATACAGGATCTTCCTAGCTGACTAGGTCTTTCTCCCTGAGATAAGCAGGGGAAGGCTGGGAGAGGAGTGTACAAGCTTAAGGCCAGGTCCTTATATCTACATATAAAATTTAGCACTACAAAGCGCTAAAAGCAACATATATTTTGGGTGGGGCAGTTGGGGCCACAATGAGGGCTGCATGCAGCCCACGGGTTGTGTGTAGCCCACCCCTGCTCTAATTATTAATTAGGCATCAAAGTGTATCACCTGTTTTTATGAAAAATATTTCACACATGTTGCAAAGATTCAAATTACTTAATCCAGCATTATGCAATTTGAATAAAATGGGCCAGTTCATAATAAATGACAGAAGACATCCTTACACTCATGATCACATGACAGATGTTTTACTTGCAAAACAGAAAGCAAAAATGCAATTTACTTTCCATCATTATAGTGTAGCTGAATATGAAAAAATATTATGGTAACCAGGTCTAATATAATTTTGTTAACAAATGAAAAAATATATAGAAAACAGAACATATGAAATATAACCTAGGTACTTAACTATTTCTCAGATGACAACAAACCAAAGTTTAGCACTCCTGCCAGATTTTCCTTCCTTTCTGTTCCAGTGATAATTGCATCAATAAGCCTGAGTCAGCAGATTTGATGCTCTCTGATTCATTAATTAAAGCAATTTTACTGCTACCACTGTGATTTTTCAAGGACATCAAAAACACATTCAAAATCAAAACAGCACACATCATCAGTTCTGATATGTGCACAGCATGGTTTGCTTTCATTGCAATCTCAAAAATTAGAAGAATATTTATAATTTAGGAAGGAATAAGATCTTGTGTTAAGATAGACTATGAGACTATGATTTCTTTGTTGAAGTACACACACAAAATACCTTTTAGCTTGTGAAACAGAGTAGCAATATATTTGTAGCATACTAAAAAAAGGGGGGGAGGAAGGCAACATCAGCAAAAAGTTATCTGGAAGCATTTTATGATTGCTTTAGAATGAATCTAAATGTAAATGGTCATATTAAAGTAACTTTCAAGGCAATAGCGCCATAGCTTCCTCAATGCATAACATGCAATATTTTTTCCCAGTTAAAGCATTTTTAAGAATTCTCTGTAAGCATCATCTTGCATAAAATGTGTTATACATATATTTCAATCTCAAATGATTTTTGCTGTAAAAAGTATTTATAAGCAATTCAATTAGTGTCTTTGCTATTTTCTGCAAGGCAGCAGTTTGATTTTGAATCAGTAAATGCCAGAAGATTACCTTTGGCATTCTGTCATCTTGCAGCACATTGTACAAAACCTAAATATAAAATAGTATCCACACATATGCATTCCAGAAATAACACTGGCATTACAAAAGGCTCATAAATAAGTAATAGATTCAATTCCAAGCTAGTTTGATTGTTACACAAAGAATCTTATTTGAATTAATGTACAAAAACTGCATCTGAAGCAGGTAGTTTTGGTACACAGATGACACAGTCGATTCAATCCTCCAAAACAACCAAGCAATGAAAAGTCACAATGAAATCCCTTTGCATACACCCTTTAAATAATCTGCCACAACCTACAGCCAGTTCAGACGCTTACTCAGGTAGCAATAGTCTTTGCATGATGGATGAACAGATGCTCACCCTTTTTCCCCATCATTTATATCACATCACATAGGACATGGGCATTCCACATGGATATGCAGCTGCCAAATTCATATCGTTCTTGCCAAATCTGTGTGTGTAGGTTGGAGATTAGAGGAATCAAGGTGTTATGCTTCTGTGTGGACTATCCACATCACATATTACATTATGGATGTGATGGACAGAGGGGCATATGCCTTTTCCTCCATATTTATGTGCAGACCATTACTGCCCAAACAAGTATCAAAACCAGGCCTAAGACATTCATGCACATCTGGTTCATGGCACTGGATTGTTTCATGATTCTGTCATAAAAATGTATTGCTGCCAAGAAATGGCTGGCTGCTCCATTCAGCAAGATTCCTTTCCTCTTCCATTCTCTCTCTCCCCTCCTTCCCAAGTTCTCCTGTCCTTCTTCCACTCTACATGCTGCTCAAATCTTTTATCCCAGATCTGTTCCAAATATCCAGCATACACTCTCAGGCTCTCATCCTTCCAAGATCACATAGTTGACTAAATATTATCATCTTTTGGCAGTCCTTTCTTAGTTCCCATATGCTTTTTAAAGAGCTTGGCAATACCACCAGCACAATTCCCACATGATTTCTGGAACAAAATTAAGCTTTCCATGTGATATTCTCTAACTATAGGTGTCAGGGAAGGAATAGCACAACAAATACAGTTATCAATGATCTTTTAAGAAACTCTTTATTTTTTTTAGCAAGCTCCTAACCTGTACACTTATGTCAATTTAAAATATTTATTCTAAAGATTACACCAATCTAGGATAACGTACATTTACAAATTACTTGTGGAACTATAATAAAAATCCTGCTTTTAAAAGAAAAATAACCTTCCTTTGTAAGGCACTACTGATTCACCAATAACCTGAGATAGTGAAGCAAACATCCCTTAACTGCTTAGCAAAGCCCACTGAAAATCTTTACAAGGAGAATGTTGTTGAGCATAAGGTATGCTACTCGTAGATGTAAAAGTCCGCCAATTTAGTACCATTGTTTTGCGAATAAAGCCTCAAATTCTTCCAATATTATGCAATAATTATTTTGGCATTAGTGAGGTCTTAGAAAAAGGTACACAGCTAAAACCCTAATAGGTAAAAATAATGTTTTCAAAGAATTACTTGTTCAGTTGTATAAACTGCTCTGCAATGTTTACATTATGTCCTAATGGAATGGGTATTTGAATAACATAACACCTTGATGAGCTGCTGTTTGGTATTATTCTTAGCTAGAAGCTGAGAAAAACACACTGAAGGAATGACAAATAAAGCCAAATTAATAACAACTGCACTATCATCATCGTCGTCGTCATCATATTTATATCCTGCCTTTTTCCTTCTGCAAGGAACCCAAGGGGGCTTACATGATCCTCCTCCTCTCAATTATATCCTGACAACAACCCTGTGAGGCAGGTTAGGCTGAGAGTCAGTGACTGGCCCAAACCCACCCTGTGGGCTTCATGGCCTAGTGGGGACTAGAACCCAGATCTCCCAAGTCCCAGTCCAACACTCTCACCACTACACCACACTGGTTCTCAATGTACGTATGTAACATGTAATAAAATATGTAAGTAAAATTTCTGAATTTAAAATTCAGTAAAAACAAACATTAGGCCTGAGAGATCCTCACTCAGGGGAAGTTTTCCTTGTTTCATACAAGTGAGATATCCAAGCTTTCACAGTGTTACATCTACAGTGGAATCCTGAACCCTGAATTTGCACTTGCTTTCATAGCAACAGCAAGATTGGCACTACATGATACAAATACTCTCCATGCCAAACAATTTTCATAGTTTACATTTTAATACTTATAAAGCTCATTTACGGTTACAGAAACTACATTTCAATGTATTTGAAGTTGACTGTGGGCATTAACTCAAAGTGAGCATTAACTTGAGTTAATTCTGGCATTAAGTCAAAGAAGTAAACACAACATGCGACTGGGGCCAGGGCCGCATGGAGTAGCCCCATTCCCAATGTCACATAGCTCCACCCCTAGGTGTCCATGTGTACCGAATGGATGTCCACAGGGGCATGTCTTTGCGCATACAGCTGTACACACAGAGGCTAGTACATAATTCGGAACCCTGAGAGCACAGGGTTCCAAAGTGTGTGGAAGTCTCTGTGCGTACAGCTGTCCAGACACCTGAGGGTGGACATAGATGAAGTGCTACTCAGGCCAGCCCAGGCCCCACTCATGTGCTGTGTTTACTGCCTTTAGCTAACACCTGAACAGGGCGTCTTTAAGATCTTTCACCAGAGAGGTACCCAGGCATACTAATCTTTGTGCAACCTACCTTACATGCTGGAATAATAGCAGCTATAATTCCCTGCAGATAAGCAGGGAATTATAGCTTTCATCAAAGATCTGCATGGTTGGTATCTTTGTGGTAGATTTAGATTATCTAAAGGGGGATACAGACTGCAATAGGAGGTTGACTGGGGAAGTATTATGTTAATCTTCTATGTCACCAAGTGGAATAATAGGTCAAATTATTCTAGATTAATAGGATAAGATGAGAACAATACTGCAGACAGGAGCTGTTCTTGGGTGCATAGGAGAGATATTTGTAGTAGTGTTGCCTTACTCAAACTGGTGCCACAGAGAGCTTCGGCTATTGGGCGGTATAAAAATTAAATAAATAAATAAATGTATAAGGGAGGCTCAAGTCTTGGCTTAAAGACATTGGAATCAGTGGAACAAAGAACATACCACTTCCCTCATCGTCCAAAAAATAAGAAGAGGTTGTGCATTTATTTGTACCTGAAGAAGAGTGCCCTGCCATTGAAAAAAGAAGATAAACCTCTTGGGAAGTTCCAACAAAAACTGCACTGAGTCTCTCCTTTGCTGAGTTTCTGGGGAATATTCCAGCAGGGCCCACTGCTTGTGCAACGGGGATTTAGCAATCTGGACAGGAAATGGAAATTAGCAGGAATGCTCATTTCTGAAACAGGCAGGTCAGTGGAGTTCGTATAATGGAGCTACAGTGACCTGTCCCATTGTCCCAATGCATAAAGAAACGTTTCCACTCATTTCAGAGCTTGCTTTATGAAGTGCTAAATTCCCATTGTGTAAGTGGTGGTCCCGCTTGCACAACAGAATCGGCAGGAACATGGCAGCCCCATTGAATGCTACCTTGAGTTGTCCAGTATGTCAAGTATTTCAGACTGCTGTGCCCTTCAAACACAGGGATAAAAATAAGATTCTCAAGGAAGGAAGTTTTCAAAACTAGGTCTATCCATAGGGGACTGATGACTAGAGATGTACACATTTTGTTAAATATGTTCTGTCTATGTTTCACAGATCGTAAGGCATCTTTTGTTCAATCGTCTGCTTATTGATAGAATCAGATTTTTTTTAAAGGATGTATGAGAATTTCATTCCTGTTTACAAAAGCGCATTTGCACAAATCCCCCAAAGTAAAAAAAAAATGGTCCACAAGTCCACGGAATCCGCAAATTCGGAAAAAGCAGGGCTGCTGCAGAATCCACAAGTCGGATTCATAGAAACACAAACTCATTTGAATCCATTGCAGATTTCTCCAATATCCCTGCTGAGGACTAAAACAGAAGGAATGGTCTTGTGGGTCCATGGCTATGAGTACAAACAGAAGATAAGAACTTTTAGATTGGACTATATCTCTCAGGATGATTGTAGAAATTCTGAGAACTGTGGACTGGATCAGGAATTTGCCTGCTGTGAACAGGAGGGCACCTTCCCTCTGTGGAAGGCTTCTGATCCAGTAGAGGAATCCCACTGGAAGAGGTGATTTCTTGATTCCTCCTCTCCCTACAGCTCCCTGTAAATCTACTCCAGTAAGTTGTGGAACCCTCCACCAGCATGGCAAGTGGAACTAGGGGCTGTGCAAGGAGGGGAAATAACCTTCCTTCCCTTTCAATGAGCAGGAGCATCCTGAGTGGAACTCCGCTCAAGGGATGCTACTTCCACTGGAAGCAATTTAACCCTGGGGTTTTTTAAATAAGGGAAATGCTTATAAACAAAGTTATTTTATAGGGGGACTGTGAAGCATATTAATGCATATGCAACTTACCTTAAGCCCTAGAATACTGAGAGAGGCTGCATGAACCATATGTTTTATAAGAGATGTAACTGTCTTTTGCATATAGATGTGGAAAACTGACATTTGAGCAACCTGAGACAGAGATTATTCATTTCCTTTTTTCTTGACATTTGAATTTTTTAAATTAACTTTAATTTACATCAAAAGCATCTCTTAAACTTAAACATATTTAGATTTTATAGTGTAGAGTGAATGCATTATAGTATGTCAGATTCAGGAGTGTCATATAAATTTGTTAACATGACTCTTACTCAGACTATGTAACAATAATTGCAATTCAGTTTCAGATAAGGTAAATCTATAGAACAATCTGCTTTGCATCTCCATTAACAGTAAGACTTATGGCATGTCCCCTAGTTGATTGTACATTTTACCCAGATGAGATATTGGAGCTAGCAAAGTTTTATTTGCCTTAACACAGCTCTAATATTTTCTCTACTGCTTGCCTCCTGATCAATAAAGTTAAGTATTTTTAGTAGCTAAACTCTTCTTTGAAGTTAGTATCAGAAACATCAGTCTGCTGCATAATCTAATACTAAATAATGTTTAATTAATTTATTCATGCTTCTGCTAAATTCTAAACTTTAATTCAAGAAAAATTAAACTTTAATTCAAGAAAAATTAAACTTTAATTCAAGAAAAATTAAACTTTAATTCAAGAAAAATTAAACTTTAATTCAAGAAAAATTAGTTGAGACCTGCTATTAGTTGAGATCTGCTATTATGTAAGCAACTATAAACATCACAGATATGTAATTTGTGCAGTCAGTGTTTAGAATAATAGTGTAGGCAGTCAGTGTAGGCAAGGTGGTGATTGCTAAAACCTTGCACTGTCTTCTAAACGTAATATGTACAGTAATACCTTGGATTGCAAATAAAAAATTGACTTGATATACAAGCAACGTCTTGCAGTACAAGTACTGTAGTACGGCTTAAATTAAAAATCTCTGTACAAATTTTTTGGGGGAATTTCGTTTTGATATGTGTGTTTTGGATTACAAGCACGTTTCCGGAACGAATTATGCTCTCAATCCAAGGCATGACTGTATATATTTTTTCTTCTAATACTGATGACTTCACTACTTAGAGTTTACAAACCCAAAGGGCAAGCTTAAATAAGCACCTGAAAGAACTCAAATTTGATGATGTCAAACAGAGAGGTGTATTCTTGCGAGGGGCAGTCTTTCGTCCTTTATCCTGTCGATCCTTTATCATATCAACCCTAGAGCACCAAACTAGACATGGCATTAACTGTGTGAATTAATGCCTCCCCAACACCACCACATAAAAAGCTTTATTGGTTCCAATGGGATCTTTCCCCCCCAATGCAAATGGCAGCTTGGGAGGTGGTGATATTCATTGGGATCCTTGTGGAAAAGGAGAGAGTTAAACTCTTTTACTCCACCTCCTGTGGTCCCAATGGTGCTGAGACTGCTTCCTGATTACTATTTACATAACAAAAAACCAGTTCATTAATTGCATTTGCATGTCTATTTTGGCTCAAAATTCCAACATGAAGTATACAACTATTCCATCTGAGATTTATTTTTTATTTTATTTATTTATTACATTTATACCCCACCTTTTTTCCTGCAAGGAACTCAGGGCGGCTTACATAATTCTCCTCCTCCTCCTCTCCATTTTATCCTCACAACAACCCTGTGAGGTAGGTTAGGCTGAGAGTCAGTGACTGGCCCAAAGTCACCCAGTGAGTTTCATGGCGGAACGGGGACTAGAACCCGGATCTCCCAAGTCCCAGTCCAACACTCTCACCACTATGCCATCATCATCAGGCGATCACTCGTGACCGAGTAAGATTGTCTTCCGGGATAAAAGGAGGAAATTCTAAAGAAGATTGTGTAGACTCTAGCGATGGGTCCGTAAGTGACTGTGGAGGCCAATTCTAGATCCACACAGCTTCCCACAGTGAGGACACAGGTTACCAGATAGAAGATGGTCCTGTAAAGGATTCATTTGACGTGCTTTTCGCCTAGCACGTTTCTCCCTTTCACCTTGCACTCGGGCTTCTTCAAAGTCCATGGAACCTTTGTGAAAGGCCAACCTCCATTTAGATCGTTCATGGGCCAGAGCTTCCCAGTTTTCGATGTTTATATTGCATTTTTTTAGATTTGCCTTATGAACATCTTTAAACCTCTTATATTGACCACCGATATTCCGCTTTCCATCCTTGAGTTGGGAGTAAAGTAACTGCTTTGGGAGACAGCAGTCAGGCATTCGAACAACATGACCGGTCCACTGAAGTTGGCGTTGAAGGATCATTTTTTCAATGCTAGTAGTCTTTGCTTCTTCCAGTACACTGACATTTGTTCGCCTATCTTCCCAAGTAATTTGCAGGATTTTCCGGAGGCAACGTTGATGAAACCTTTCAAGGAGGTGGAAGTGACGTTTATAGATAGTCCATGTTTCGCAGGCATACAATAAAGTTGGTAATACAATGGCTTCATAAACCAGTGTTTTGGTCTTCTTACAAATATCCCGATCCTCGAACACTCTATGTTTCATTCGAGAAAATGCGGCACTTGCGGAGCTCAAACGATGCTGGATTTCACTGTCGATGTTAGCTGTAACAGAAAGATAGCTGCCAAGATAGAGAAAATGATCGACATTTTCCAGTATTGTCCCGCCAAGCTGGATAGATGGCATCACCAAAGGATTGGCTTGCACTTGCTGATGAAGCACTTTGGTTTTTTTGATGTTAAGTGATAGACCAAGTTTTTCGTATGCTTCTGCAAAAGCATTTAGGATAGTTTGGAGATCATCCTCTGAATGTGCGGAGACCACATTATCATCAGCATACTGAAGTTCCACAACGGAGGTTGTAATTACCTTACTTTTTGCTTTCAGCCTGCTGAGATTAAAAAGCCACTATGCCACACTGGCTATGAGATATCAGCCCTTCATATATATCAATAGTTCATGCTTCTATTTCCCTTCTCAACTTTTATAACAATGAAGTATAAGAAAAATCTTCCTTGGCTTCACTTAAAATAGTCACCTTCACCTAAAGGCTTTTCAGATAACAAGAAAACAAATATAATTTTGAGTGCTAAACAAGTATTACAAGCACTTGTGAAATATCATGTTTCAAGGATGGGAAAGATATTAATATGGACCTGGGGGGGGGGACAGCTGTACTGCTGAGAAGGGGAGATAAGAACACTGTTTGCGGTGTATAAGCCGCAAACAGAGCGGGGGGTGGGGAAGAGTCAGTTTGTTGCTCATGTCATATAATCACATTCTATGCACCATCCAAGCCAGAAAAGATGCTACATTGGGGTGGAAGGGCAGAAATTTACATTTTCCCAGTGACAAATCTTTCTTTTTGAGTATCACAATAAAATTATCCTCCTGTCAGAGGAGCTTATCTGGGTTCAAATCCCCATTCAACCATGAAGCTCACTGGGTGACATTGGGTCAGACAGTTACTGAATCTCAGCCTAACCTTCTTCACAGGGTTGTTGTGAGGATAAAATGGAAAGGAGGAACATGTACGCCACCTTGGGCTTCTTGGAGGAAAGGTGGCATATAAATGTAACAAATAAATAACTAAGTGTTAAAATGTAAATTCTCTGAAACAACTAAGTAGTAACTGTGCATTTGTTGTGCAATAAGGCTATCATCTGGAAAGACCCTAGCATGATCCCCATAATGAACTGAAAGAAATGAAGAGAGAAATGACAGGCACCTCAAGCTTAAATGGATTTATTTTGGAGGAAGTCTTATCTATACCAGTACGAGTTATTTCCAACTAATTTATTTATGAGAATTGCCATTGTGAGTAACAGCAAAACTTTAAAAAAATTGTGATAAAATCTATCTTTCCTTATAAAATGAGGCTGCTTTCCTGGATATTTCAAAAGACTGAGATGCACAAAATAAGTGTAAATTCACACATTTATTTTTTATGTGGCACATGCTGACTGTAACAATTCACAACACGTAGAAATTTGAAAGTGACTATCTCAAGGAAAACATTTTCAAGTTATTTTTTTGTCTGTCATGTAAGAATCAAATTACATAAAGGTTTCTTTGCATGAAAATGAGTTGCTAAAATCACTTTATGAAGATTTTTACTTCTTCCAAAACATGTATTAAGATATAAGAAACATGCCAGAGTTCCTGGTTTGGACATCATACTAATCAAGCCAGGGACATAGAGTGCCTGGCTTGTTTAGCTGCTCCTGCTGGCAGGAGAAGCCAAGGGGGAGGAATTGAGCCACATGCACTAGCATGCTGGTTAGCTCACAGTAATCCAGAATTAAACAAAAGTATGGGTTGTTGTGACATGCAAACCAAGCCATAACGTTAGCTTCCTTTGACTTGTCTGCTTTCTCCTGAACCTAATTCCATAGGCAGTAAGACAAAGAGTTTTATTCAGGACTACCAGGACCAAAAAAAGGGACTTTGCCCTGTTATTGGTAGCTGTCTTCATTCCATGAGCTAAATGTGCTAAATCAGAAGCAGCCATAAATTGTTTTGGTTCTACCATTCTTGTCTCTCACATAATGCTACAGTACTTGTGAAGTAAGATCTTTTACTTGTGTCAGAACAATAACATTCTGGGATATGATTGGGCTGCAAATATAGTTTGAATAGTCTATGTTCTCATCCCACCCCCCCATGTATCTCAACTTCTTGCAATGGTTACAATGGTAATTCCTGACCACTGATATTCTTAGTCCTACTGAATTACGTGGTTTGGGATAAGAATTTCCCCATTTTTGTTACTGGTCTTGCTCCTTTGTCTTTAATAAGCAGCCTGATAAGAGAAATATAGCAGGCTAAGTTGTCCCTTTCCCTCCATGTTAGGAAAACCTGCACCTGCTTCATGTCTGCTGCTGTTAAAAACACAGGAGCATGTCTAATTTAAAAGTTGGCCATCTTAACTTATTCATGGGCAAGCTTTTAGTGATAGCATGAGTTTCTGTTAGCTGTTGTTTTGAACAGAAATCTAAAAGAGAGCTTCGCTTCTTATGATAAAGGCATGTAAATTTAAGCTTGGTTTTTTTCCCCCCAGGAACAAAAGTGTGAAAGCTGCACAATGAGAATTCAATTCATCATGGAAGTACTGTTGTGCAAGCTGTATTAATGTATGAAACTTATGAAGCTGCCTTAGGCTGTCATACATAACCAGTTCATCTAGCCCAGTATTGACTACATGGGATCTTCTTCATCCAAAATATGTGCTCTACCACTAAACTATGGAGCCTCTCAATGAAAAGAAATTATGCACAATACCTAGGAGGCTGCATGCAGCCTGCAAGCAATATGTTACCCAATCCAGAACTAACCTGTTTCCTTAACAATTAACTGTAGAAAAACTCATACAAGAGGACTGTTTCCAAATTCATAAAAGAGTTTTGTTTATAGGTTTGTGGATTTTTAACTGCATAATAATCTAGTCTCCAAGACACAAAGGGCACTCTTTCCGTTTGACTACAATTTCAAATGCTCTCATCAAATAGCAAGTTTAAAGCATGATCAAATTTGTTTTTCAGTCATTAACCTTTCTTTATAAACTATTCTGTGAACTCACACATCCATTCTCAAATTCAAAAATTTCTTTTAAATGTCTTAAAGGAATGTACAAATAATACAAGTTAGCCTTGGGAATAAACTTCAACACTTTCTTTCTTTGCTCTTCTATTGAGGATAACAGATGACATGGACCAAATAAGTCATATTTAGCTAAATTATCTCCTACGCAGTTTTGCACGATGGTTGATAAAATGTTGTATAGATTGCTTGTGGATCTTATATAACTTCCTTGTGCTATCCTATACCCACTTATCTGGAAGTAAGCTCAACTGAACGCAGTGGGTGGGATATACTTCTGAGCAGACATATATAGGATTATAGTGTTAAGTGATCTATACTAGATGTTGGCTTTTCCTGGAAAATTGGCATTATTTGAAGTTGTTCAGAAAGTATGGTCATATTTAAAGGAAAAGAGTTGCATAAATATAAAAGTTGAAATAGGTGGGCTTTTTTTTTTCATTTCACACATACAGAAAGACTTACCATTCTCACTGTCGGACTTGTTTTCATGCTCGGTATCAGTTAAAGTGAGGGCTGAGTTGGAACGGCTTGAGAGACAGGAACTGCGGCCTGATTTGACCCCCCTGCCCCAAAGTCTCATGGCATGCTCTGGAGACATCACTCCTTCATTTTCAGTATCAGCATCTGACCCTGCACTGATAGAGTAACCTCTGTGGGGGAGCCCCATTTCAGCGCAAAATGCCAGTCCTCTTCGAGTTGCTGGTTCACAAACTCCTAACTGCCTTAGGGTAAAATTCTGTCCTGATTAGGGAAGAAAAAGATAACAAAACATGAGAAACAATTTTGGGTTTTTTTGTTAGAAAACAGAATCCTTAAAATAAACACACTTTAGCTATACAAGTTTTTCCAGGATATATCACATTGTCTTTTGTTAAGTTCCACACCAGCTATGGTCAAGTATATCCTTTTTATCTCTACAGTGACCCCTTTCATTCTCTC
This sequence comes from Shinisaurus crocodilurus, assembly GCA_021292165.1. Lineage (NCBI taxonomy): Eukaryota > Metazoa > Chordata > Lepidosauria > Squamata > Shinisauridae > Shinisaurus > Shinisaurus crocodilurus. The sequence goes on along the minus strand of CM037876.1, from coordinate 76,561,329 downwards.
CGTCTTAGCCATTCTTTATCAACTACTTAAGCACATCAGGAGTTCTCTACGGTAGACAAGAAATACAGAAAGACCTGTAAATGAAAAAGAGCTAGTTCAGCGTATAGGATTAACCTTAGGAAAGTGTGAAAGTAATAACAAGTATGTGTCAGGATTATCTGTCTCTGTTCTGGCTAAAGTCCTAAACAGGATATTTTCCCATCCAGGTGTTACCTGTCATTATAAGAAAATTTTGCTTCCCTAAAGAATAAAACATTCATTAGATTAGAATAAGGGCTTAGTTTATCTTTATTAAATTGTCTTGCTTTAGCTGAATGCCTAAAAGCAAAGAAGTACATTATTTTTCTTGGGGGGAAAAGCATGTAAGACTCTAGCAACTGATGATCGCTATTCCCAGACTTTCAATTTTGGGGTTGATGGCCTAGTCTAGTCAAATGCAAATCAGATTTATATACATATTAAAATTTTAAGTTTGATGTTTTTCAGAGAGAGTGGGAGTCAGGTGTGCCATGTTTTAGAGGAACATACTTTATTTTATTATTTATTTATGTATTTATTATTTAGTATATTTGTATGCCTCCTTTAAGGGAAAAGCCCTCTCAAGGCAGATTCCAAAATGTGATATAAACACAGTCATAAAACAATAATAAAAACCAGCTAAAAACTAAATATACTGTCCAGTAAAATACAAAACTCCAATAAACAGAAAAGACACACAACTGAATATTAAATGGTTAGATGAATAAATCATGTGTAATACATTTGAGACATCTAAGAGTATTTAAATTAAATTATTAAAAAAAATATTGCTTTAGTAAATACTGTATTTTCATCTTGCTTTTATTTCCCCAAATCCTCACACATATGGTGTGATATATACATCACTAACATGCTCATTCCAGCTCTTTCAATGATAATCTATACCAGCCTTCCCCAACTTGGTGGCCTCCAGATGTTTTGGACTTCAACTCCTATCAGCCCCAGCCAGCATGGCCAATGGTGGGAGAATGCAGGGAGCTGGGAGACCAAAACATCAGGTGGGCACCAGGCTGGGGAAAGTTGACCTATACTATGATCTTAGGAGAAACATCATCATACTGCTGGAACTGCAGTGTTAACTGTGCTCTCTGTGCTGTTCCTATGTGAGATCAGATTATTGTTGCTTTATAGTTATTTTTATTGTTTTCTTATTTACTCATTTACCATAAATTTTTGTAAATTGTTTTATATGTTTTTTATAGAAAAGTGGGGTATACATTAATAACTTTTTCAAAAGCTATTTTTTAGCATGCATTCTAGTGATCTCACCAGATATGTTGTTGTGTGTAAATGTTTGTAAATCTCAGAAGTACAGAACCAAGCACAATAAAAAAGAACAACTGGAATCTGAAGAGCTACATGAACAGAAATGAATGGTACATGAGATGCAAAAGGAGTTAATGCCCCAGACCTTGACAGCTTTCAAGTGTGCCAGTTAATTACTTTATTGCTGTGGTCATATCAGTTGTTGCAATCAATTTTATCCCAGTCAGGATTGTAAATGGATTCTGACTACTACACTCATAAATAATGAAAAACAGTTGCTGCAATTAGCTACAAATCAAATAGTGCTTATCATTGAGTTGTGAATAAATAACAGAACAAAAATGCATGGAGGGAGGAAAGGCAACTGTCACAGCAGTAAATAGCCATACTGGTGAGTAAATTGTGTGAAGGCTATTAAAGAAGATGAATCAGTAAACAATCAACTGTTTAAAAAAGAACCATGCTATGTAGCTTATCAAAGTTCATGCAAAGGCTGAAATGCACGATTCCCTGCACATTACTGAACACTTACACGTCATCAGTGCAATTAGCTGTTGTAAGATATTCCTAAGTTTAGAACTGCTAAGAAGTATAGTGTTTGGTTGTAGTAGAGCGAATAGGGAAATGTTTCCATACATAGATAGACTAAATTCTGTATGAGAACTTACATTCAAAATAGAGAAATTATTATTTGTCTAGGATGTAAGCTATCAGAGCCTGAATAGTTAGTTACCACTATTATTTATTTTATTATATTGGTTTAAAATTATTTTTAGGCCACCTTCAAGGGTAAAACCCTCTCAAGGTAGCATACAAGATAAGAATACAAAACAAATACAACAAAATTCAACAGCTACATATTCATTAAAAAAAAGTTCAATAAAAACAAAAGTTACTGATTGAAAAATTAATAAAAACAGAACAGAATAGTACTGTAACTATACCATGGTGGCCTAATTTCATTGAAGCAAAGAGGGGTGAATTTGCTTCAAAAATATTTCTTGGCTGCCTTTCAGGGCAGGAGCCCTCCCAAAGTGGCATACAACAATAGCATTCACCTAATAAAAATCGATGCACTAATAAAAACAGCAAATATTCCAAAGAACAACAAACACCAGCATAAGACAAAACCTAAAACAAGCTAAAAACCAGTCTGAAAAACTGGGAGACTGATGAAGCTAATGCAGAAAATGCCCTCACTCGTAGACGCACCCACCTAACTTCCCAAAGGTGGGCAAGTGAGAAGTGTCTCTCTTGATGATTTTAAAATGCATGAAGGCTGAAATGGGTGAAGGCGGTCCTTCAAATAATTTGGACACAACCCATTTAAGACTTTCAAGTCAAAACCAGCACTTTAAATTGGGCTTGGAAACACACAGGTAACCAGTACAGCTGGCACAATATCTGTTGCATCTGGCAAGTGTATCTTTACTAAACTGAAACTGATCACCTAAAATCTACCATAGGGCAAGAAAGGCTTAGGGCACGATCCAATCAAGATGCCCATAAGCCCCCGAACTTGGAGGCTTACAAGCATCCAATGCAGAGCAGTAGGAACAACGGAGGCAATCTTTGCCTTCTCGTCCTCCCGCTGTGCATTTTCACTAGATGGGCTTTTTTGCCTGTCTAGCCGGGGCAAGTATTATATGATTTGTTAATTATATTAATACAAGGACTTTTTGTTTGAATTATACAAATATTTGATAATTTCTGCTGTTGATATTAATAATAATGTTTATAGAGACTATGATGATTTGTAATTTCATGAGATGGTAAGAAATTCCTTTTGTATTACTTTGAAGTACATTAAATAAGGTAGATAAATCCGTTAAAAAAATATGCATTCACTAGATAGGTAAACCATTTGTCTATCTAATTAATTGGCATTCATGATTACTACTGAATTTATCATAATTAAATATTACATATTAAACTATATAATACATTTATTATGTTGATATTCCATGAACTTAAATATGCTATGTTATCTACAGACAGCATTTTCGGGGAAGTACACAAGGAAGGCCTGAAGGCTATGTTTTATGCCTCGATTCTGGGTTACATCTCTGTGGCCCAGGGGACATATAGGTGACAATGCCAAGCAATGGTTTGTTCAATATATTTGATGATCAGACTGCAGCAGATCTTTCAGAGAAAAGTGAATAAGTGAGGGGAGCGGTGGAAAAGGCTAGTGGAAAGGAAAAAAGGCCACTAGGAAAGATGACTTGGTGCTCCAACTCATTCCAAATTCCTAGAGAAAAACCTAAGAAAAGTTCATATGGCCAAAATGTGACCCAAGGAGGACATGAACAAATGTCACACTTTGACCTGAATACATGTTACACCCTGAACAGCAACGGCTAGTTTATTGCTCTGTCACTTTTCCAGATCACAATTCAATGCATAAAGAGTGCTGAACAGAGATTTGGGTGAATGACAAAGGACTCAACCAGTTCACCTTGCACTCAGATGTAATAATTTCTGTATTTTTTATCATTTTAATTTTGTTTTGTACCTGATTCTGTGCATTTCTTAGAGAATGTTTTTAATAAAACAACTTAAAAAGGAAACAAACAAACAAATAAATAAAACATGTTCACTTCCCCTGCACTATATTGTCTGTTGCATTTTGAAATAGTCCTTTGTAAGAGCAAAAAGGTAAACTCTACTGTCATGACGTGTTAGATGAATAGATGGATCAGATTAAACATAAGTCCTTTAGATTATGTACACAAGACTTGTCCTTCAGGCTTAAAGTTCACGCAAGGGTCAGGAAAGCAACTTTATCAAAGAAGTCAAAGAGAAAACAATAGGCAAGATGTAAGGCTATTATACTATGCAGCTTTGTGAGGCATCTCTTTCACTTGTGGGATGAGCTAAACCACATCAACTGTGTACGCATATGACCATCACAGAAATTGCTGTAATCCTTGAAGCAGATCTCTTATAGAATCCTGTATTATTCAACTTTGCATTATATACACACCCATTATCAGAGTTAACATATTTTTGTAGCATCTTTTTCTTGTGTATTTTCCTACTCCTGTTTATAAAGCCATTTTCAGACTTCAGCCATACCCTTCTACTCCTCTTTGTAATATGGTGGTACAGGAGTGAAAAATGGAAAGGATAGACTGAAGAACAAAGAGATGCAGGAAAAGGTAGATATGATCAAGGTTAACAATATGGATAGATCAATGGATGAATATATATGACGCATTCAGGAAGAAAAGACAAGTGACAGATGAAAAAAGGGTAAAATAGCTAAGGGAGTGTAGAATGCAGGTAAATTAGAATGTATAGATCTTTGAGAAATCATGGAGGACAGGTGAAGTGCCAGATGACTGGAGGAGGGCAAATGTTGTTCCCATCTTCAAAAAGGGCAAGAAGGAGGAACCTGGGAACTATAGGCCAGTCAGTCTGACATCAATCCCGGGGAAATTTTTGGAGCAGATTATAAAAAAGTCAGTATGCAAGCACCTTGAAAACAATGCAGTGATTACTAGAAGCCAGCATGGATTTGTCAAGAACAAATCCTGCCAGACTAATCTGATCTCATTTTTTGATCGGGTAACCTCCCTTGTGGACTGTGGGAATGCTGTGGACATAATATATCTGGACTTCAGCAAAGCTTTCAACAAAGTGCCGCATGATATCCTGATTAGCAAGCTAGTTAAAAGTGGGCTAGATGGAACAACTATCAGGTGGATCCACAATTGGCTACAGAATTGGACTCAAAGAGTGCTCATCAATGGTTCCTTCTCAAACTGGGGAGAGGTAACGAGCGGGGTACCACAGGGCTCGGTCCTGGGCCCAGTACTCTTCAACATTTTTATTAATGACTTGGATGAGGAGGTGCAGGGAATGCTTATCAAATTTGCAGATGACACAAAGTTGGGTGGAACAGCTAATACTCTGGAAGACAGAAACAAAATTCAAAGAGATCTTGATAGGCTGGAGCGCTGGGCCGAAAACAACAGAATGAAATTTAATAGGGATAAATGCCAAGCGCTGCACCTAGGGAAAGGAAACCAAATGCAGAGTTACAGAATGCGGGACACTTCGCTCAACAAAACTACAAGTGAGAAGGATCTTGGAATTGTGGTAGATCACAAACTGAATATGAGCTGGCAATGCGATGTGGCTGCAAAGAAGGCAATGCCATTTTGGGCTGCATTAATAGAAGTATAGCTTCCAAATCACGTGAAGTGATAAGTCCCCTTTACTCGGCACTGGTTAGGCCTCATCTTGAGTACTGCGTCCAGTTCTGGGCACCACACTTTAAGAAGGACATAGACAAATTGGAGAGGGTTCAGAGGAGGGCAACAAGGATGATAAAGGGACTGGAAACAAGGCCCTATGAGGAGAGACTGAAAGAACTGGGCATGTTTAGCCTTCAGAAGAGGAGACTGAGGGGAGATATGATTGCACTCTTCCAGTACTTAATGGGTTGTCACACAGAGGAGGGCCAGGATCTCTTCTCGATCATCCCAGTCTGCAGGACACAGAATAATGGGCTCAAGTTACAGGAACCCAGATTCCACCTAAACATCAGGAAAAATTTCCTGACTGTCAGAGCAATAAGACAATGGAATCAACTACCTAGGGAGGTGGTGGGCTCTCCCACTCTGGAGGCATTCAAGGTGCAGCTGGACAGCCATCTGTCAGGGATGCTTTGATTCCTGCATTGAGCAGGGGGTTGGACTCGATGGCCTGGTAGGTCCCTTCCAACTCTACTTTTCTATGATTCTATGATTCTAAAGACCATCACCAAATTTCAATCAAAATCTAGATTCAACACTGAATTTGATTAGGAACAGGTCATAGAATCATAGAATCATAGAAAAGTAGAATTGGAAGGGGCCTACAAGGCCATCGAGTCCAACCCCCTGCTCAATGCAGGAATCCAGGTCAAAGCATCTCTGACAGATGTCTGTCCAGCTGCACCTTGAATGCCTCCAGAGTGGGAGAGCCCACCACCTCCCTAGGTAGTTGGTTCCATTGTCTTATTGCTCTGACAGTCAGGAAATTTTTCCTGATGTTTAGGTGGAATCTAGGTTCCTGTAACTTGAGCCCATTATTCCGTGTCCTGCAAACTGGGATGATCGAGAAGAGATCTTGGCCCTCCTCTGTGTGACATCCCTTCAAATACTGGAAGAGTGCGATCATATCTCCCCTCAGTCTCCTCTTCTGAAGGCTAAACATGCCCAGTTCTTTCAGTCTCTCCTCATAGGGCCTTGTTTCCAGTCCCTTTATCATCCTTGTTGCCCTCCTCTGAACCCTCTCCAGTTTGTCTATGTCCTTCTTAAAGTGTGGTGCCCAGAACTGGACGCAGTACTCAAGATGAGGCCTAACCAGTGCCGAGTAAAGGGGAATTATCACTTCCCGCGATTTGGAAGCTATACTTCTATTAATGCAGCCCAAAATGGCATTTGCCTCCCTTGCAGCCACATCGCATTGCTGGCTCATATTCAGTTGGTGATCTACCACAATTCCAAGATCCTTCTCACTTGTAGTATTGTTGAGCCAAGTGTCCCCCATTCTGTAACTATGCATTTGGTTTCCTCTCCCTAGGTGCAGCACTTGGCATTTATCCCTATTAAATTTCATTCTGTTGTTTTCGGCCCAGCGCTCCAGCCTATCGAGGTCACTTTGAATTTTGTTTCTGTCTTCCAGAGTATTAGCTGTTCCACCCAACTTTGTGTCATCTGCAAATTTGATAAGCATTCCCTGTACCTCCTGATCCAAGTCATTAATAAAAATGTTGAAGAGCACCGGGCCCAGGACCGAGCCCTGTGGTACCATCTAATAAACTTCTGCAAAGTCACTAGCAATCCCAGATTTTCTTGTTATCCAAAGAGGTGGAAGATTTGTGTGGCATAACAGTGCCTACTATGTTTTGCTTAAAAGTTTGGTGGTTAACATATGGTCTTTTAAAGATATTAATTTATTCATTGTTTACACTGAAAATAGTTTGGGAAGAAGCTCCTCCTGCAGGCAGCATGGGATTTCCCCCCCCCCCCCAAAAAATGGAGAAATGGAGAAACCAGTCCTCCTTCCCAATATATAAATGACCACACTAAAACATTGAGTGCTTAATAAAGCCACCATTAGTAATTTTGGATACAATATAAGCATCATCAATTCCCAAACTGAACAAACCTAGAAAAAACAGGAGAAAAGGAAAGTCTTAACCTAGGGAATAACTACTTTGAATATCCCACTCCAATAACTTCATTGGGGTAACCATTGTCTCACCAATAATAGCTTCATGATTTTCTTTAAGTTGGTGGGAAAATCAACTCACTTTGGAATGTCTAAGAACTATTGCATAATTCTAGATGGGAGACTTACAGCCATACTACACGTTACCTTAATACATAGCTACATATCTTTAATACAAATCTTCTTTTTCCTTACTCAAAAATAAGTGGGTCTATAACTTTCCACCCATGGTCTAGATCGGGGGGACGACCTACAATTTGCAGAAGAAAAAAGGCCTCCATTGAAGCAAACTGAGGCTTTTTTCCTATGCAAATTGCAGCCATGCCCCTCCCCTCCCCCACATACTCTAGGATCCTACTCTGGACTAGGTATCCTGCACTTACTTTTGAATAAGAACGAACAGACATAGGTAAGCTGCATGCTACATATTAAAGGTAATACGTAGTTTGGCTGTTACACTGCTCCAGAATATTTTGCAACACTAAAGGTTGCATTTGACGAGGCTTAAGCCTCAATTTTATAATGTCAAGAATGTGTCAACTAATTACCAAGTGGTGGATTTGCAAAATTTATTAATGGTGGCATGCCCTGAAAGGCCACCAAGTTTGCTGTTTCTATAATGGAGTGTGCTATAATCCTCTGTGAGACTGCATATTCCTCTGCCATACATTTTCTCATCCACTTTGCTAAAGTGGATTTGAATATAATGTTCTCTATGAAAGACTCTTTAAAGGAAAAAACAAGGGCCTCTGTTTTCCTAATGTGGACCATACTGCAAGGTAAAAATGTACGACTCTTAAAAGAGAGTCTATGCCATTCTTTTTTCTCTAGAATGTACAGGTTTGGGACACAAAAAAGTTAGTGCCCTCGCATAAGAAAGAAGTTGACCTTAGGAATAAATGTGGAATAGTACTGAGGACCACCTTGCTCCAATGAAATACACTTTTTTTTTGTTAACCAACAGGAATGCTATTTTTGAATGCTGAGGTCCTTGCCACTAGGAACAGAATCTTAATGAAACTTTCTTAAAGGGAACTTTGACCATGCATTTCAATGGAAGTCCTATAAGGGACTGTAATAGTACATTCAAGCTTCAATGTTGAACCAGTGAATTGTAGACTCGATTTGTTCAGTCCTTCTAAGGAATCTTTTAATGTAAGGAAAGGAAATAAAAGGTTTTGCAAAAGCACAGTCAAGCATCAAGGCAGATACTTGTTTTTTTTAATAGTACGGATACTAAGGCCATTCTCTAGATGTGACTGAAGGAACCCCAAAACGTCTAAGACTCTAGACTTCACAGATGAGAGTTGGTGAACAGAGCACCAGGAAAGAAAGAAAGAAAAACTTTCCACATAGTTCTATATATTATCTGGGTATATTTATTTGCAAGATCATATGAGAGTAGAAATAACTTTGTTAGAAAGGCAAAGATGGCAGAGATTTTTCCATTCAATATCCACACTGTCAACTGAAGTCATAGGTCATGGCTTCAGTTCATCTGACCCTTAGATGTCCAAATTGCAGTATAACATCATGCTGCCCCAATCAATAGATTTATCTAGAGAATCACATATGCTGTGGCAAATATGGAGTCATGAGATTAGCTCTACTCTATCCTTCATGGACTGTGAGAAGAATGCCTTTTTCTTAATTTTGATCTCTACCAGGATATATGGTTTTTCATCTCTGAACAGGGTAGGTTGTGACTAAATGTTGACTTTATAAAGCCCATGGCTCTGGAAAAGAAATGCAGAAAGCTGTAAGTAGCAATTTATGAAGGATATCTTCAATTACCTTCTTATGCAGAGAAAGCCAGAGCTGCCAGCTCCTTTGCCCATAAGAGGGCTGCACCAGAACATACAAAAGTTGTGGTAAAAAGTTGCATAGGCCTAACATCTTTGTCTGCTGAGCTGACTTTTTGGTATATCTGGCTTTATCTCTCACTGCAGTGGTTCCATTTCTTTTTCAAGATTTGGAGACAGGGACTATCAACCCTATATTTTCTGCCAGATGAGCTAGTTAGGAGCGGTTATGGTTGCTGCTTAAGTTAAAGAGGTTTGGAAGCCTCTGTTAAAGGTCTGGGGGAAATATCCTATTTAAATATCCCATTAGCAACAGCAATGGCTTTATTCCTTTTCCATTATTCGGTAAAAAGATCTATAGATGGGGACTATTAACCCTATCTTTTCTACCAGAAAGGTTAGTTAGGAGCTTTTATGGTTGCTGACTAAGTTAAAGAATTTTGGAAGCCTCTGCTAAAGGTCTAGGGAAAATATCCTGTTTAAATATCCCATTAGTGACACCTGGTTGGCCACTGTATGAACAGAATGCGGGACTAGATGGACCCTTGGTCTGATTCAGCATGGCTCTTCTTATGCTCTACTATTCTTAAATAGGCATCCTTGCCTAGACATGGTTGCAATTATCTCTTATTCCCTTGATTGCCCCTTCTCTTTTTCAGATGGTCTGAAGCCATGGACTGTGCTAATCCCAGGTCTACAATGGGGCTATTTTTAATGCTGCCATGGGCTAAGGTGGCCTGGAATTTGGTTAGGTTGTTCATATGTCCAGAACATGTTGTGGGACTGGAGTATGGAAGGGATCCAGAAGACAGAAGGAATGGGACTTACCCATCCAATTGGAGGGTTTGCTGCCTTTTCAAACTGTACTGTGGGAACTACTACTACTGTTGAAAGGCGCTGGCTCTTAAAATGGTGCTTGTGGTGCTTTCATTTGCCACTTTTGACCCCTTCTCTTTCTCACCTTTGCTAAATATTCTGCTGTATTGCATATTGGTGGGTTAGCTCTCTAGCTATGAAACCTTGAGCATAAGAACCTGAGCTGGCATTTACAGTGTGCTTTATCTTGTCCTTCAGTGCATCTGTGGTGTAAAAGGGGTCTCACACAGATAGCATGAGGTAATTTGTGGGAAAGAAGTTACAAGCACAGGGGTGTGCTTTTCCCTTTCCACTTTTCCTGACATGAAGTTCCCTTCCCAGATCTAGTTGTGGGGAGTGGGGTCATTCACTGTACAGTTCTTTTCCAATAAGATTCCCTTGTTCATTAGGTAGGGGAAAGATGGGAAAAGATTGCTTGCAGGTACTGATAGGGCTGGAGCCCCTGGGACTCAGGAGATCCGGGTTCTAGTCCCCGCTCAGCCGTGAAACCCACTGGGTGACTTTGGGCCAGTCACTGACTCTCAGCCTAACCTACCTCACAGGGTTGTTGTGAGGATAAAATGGAGGGGAGGAGGATTATGTAAGCCACCCTGGGTTCCTTGCAGGAAAAAAGGTGGGGTATAAATATAGGGTAATAAATAAATAAACATTAGGAACTATTTAGAAAAAAAGATTGTTCTTCCACTTCATGATATTGTCTGAAGGGGAAAAATGGCTCTATCTAGAGCAGTACAAAGAGCTTTATATCAAAGTAAAATGCTTTCCCTCCCAGCAGCTACACACACAAAGGAGAATGTTCTGCCCTAGATATTTGCATGTAAATACATCCTAAACAAAATTATCTCACCATGGGGAAAATGCATGAGACTCTACCCTTAGGTTCTGATACTACCTCACTTTCCAAAAAGAAAGCAACTAAGAAAGACACTTAAGTGACATGAATATGAACACAATACCATGAAAATAATGAAATACAGGCAGTCCCCAGGTTACGAACAAGTTCCGTTCTTAAGAATGTCTTTAAGTCGAATTTGTATGTAAGTTGGAACAGCACAGCGTTCCATACGTTAAAATCGGCATTTCACAAATTGCATAAATTACACAAATTGCGTAATATACTATGCTATGTACTCTACGTAAATGACGTAGTGCCGGGGAACCCAGAAGTCCGTTCTTAAGCATGGGTTGTCTGTAAGTCAGACGTTCTTAACTCGGGGAGTGCCTGTATACAACATTTCCAAATTTAGAATATATAGGCAAAAAAAGACATTAAAATGGGAAAGGTTAAGCAAAGACCATTGGCTCCAGTCCACTATCACCTTCTGATGTAATCATGTTGATAATAAAGTTTAGCACTTATATAGATAACACCATCAACACAATAAGCTTGTAACACTTGACAAACATTAGCTGATTAAGACTGCAGGTACCTTCATACCACAGGGAAAGCTCCCATTTTAGAAATAAAGAAAATGAGTTAGGGAAGTCTGCCAATTGCCTAGCAGGGTGTCAGCTGAAAAATCGTAACTAACATTTTGTCTTATGCTTAAGTCTTGAAAATGCTGTCTCCACAGTGCCTTAAGCCCCCCCTCTCATTGAGAGTGAAAGTCCCCACCTCATTTCACTATCAAATTTATTTATTGATTTGATTTGTGTCCTGCCTTTCTACCAAGAAAATGGCACTCAAGGCAGCTTACAATCATAGATAGATAAAAACTCAATTAAAACAAATAAAACAAATACATTAAAAGCATAATTAAAACACCCACATACACCTCAAAGGCATGCATGAATAGAATGGTATTTGCCTGCCAACAGAAGGACAGCTGAGAGGGAGTTAACCTAGCCTCCCTCAGCAGGGAGTTCCACAGCCTGGAGCAACCACTGAGAAGGCCCTTTCGCACGTCATCACCAAACGTGCCTCTGAAGGCGGTGGTAATGAAAGAAGGGGTTCTCTTGAAGATCTTAAAACTCTGGCAGGCTCATAGTCCCAAGCCAGGCTACCTGAAAGGTATAGGTCATAACCAACACTTTGAATTGTGCACAGAATTCAGTAGCCAGTAAAGCTGTTGTAACAAGGGAGTCACATTCTCCCTGTAACCAGCCATGGTCAACAATCTGGCCACAGCGTTCTAGACCAGCTGAAGTTTCTGAACCATTTTCAAAGGGAGCCCCATGTAGAGCACATTATAGTAGGATGTAGGATGTAACTAAGCCACATGAGGCTGTCCAAGCAGGATGTAACTAAGCCACATGAGGCTGTCACCAGATCAGATATCTCTAGGAATGGGCACAGTTGGCACACTAACCTCAGCTGCACAAACACACTGGCTACTGACAAAACCTGGGTTATCCAGGTTCAGGGCTGAGTCCAGGAGTACACCCAAACTGTGAGCCTGAGTCTTCGGGGGGGGGAGTGGGGTGTAATCCAATCCAGCACAGGCTGAGTTCCTATTCCCTGATCTGCCTTTTGACTAACCAGGGGCACCTCAGTCTTGTCTAGATTAATCCTCAATTTGTTTGCCCTCACCCAGTCCATTACTGACACCAGGCACTGATTTAGAACTAGAACAGGTTCCCTGGAATTAGATGGCAAGGAGAGATAGAATTGGGTGTCATGAGCATACTGGTGGCACCGAACCACAAAACTGGGACACTCTCTCCCAGCGGTTTCCTGTATATGTTAAATAGCATGGGGAATAAGACAGAACTTTGAGTGACACTACCAGCCAAAAGCCATGGCTTCAAACAGGAATCCCCTAGCACCACCTTCTGAAATCACCCCACCAAGTAGGACTGGAGCCACCATATAGCAGTGCCTCCCAGTCCCATCTCAGACAGATGCCTCTGAAGGATACCATTGTCCATGCTATTAAAAGCCGCCAAGAGATCCATCAGAATCAACAGGGTCACACTCTCCCTGTCCAGTTCCTGGAGTAGATTACCAAGGTGATCAAAGCAGTCTCTGTCCCATAACTAGGCAGACTGAAGACAGACTGAAATGGATCTAGAAATCCCTGGAGCTGAGAAGCCAACACACACTCCAGTACCTTGCCCAGGAATGGAATATTAGAGACTGGCCAGAAATTATCCAATACCGTGGAGTTCAGAGAGGGTTGTTTTGTTTTGTTTTTTAAAAAACAAAGGTCTTACCACCGCCTCCTTTAAGCAAGATGGAATCACACCTTGCCATAAAGAGGCTTTCACCACTACCCTTACCCACTCATAAGCTTTCATAAGCCAGGAAGGGCAAAGGTCCAGCACACAACTGGTAGGCTTCACCTCTCCAGGGATCCTGTCCACATCTTCCAGCTGGACAAATTGAGAAGTATCCATTATAACTGGACAAACATGGGCCAAAGTTACATCCACCAGACATCAACTATGGCATCCAAGTCGGCAGGGATACAATTGATTTTATCTATGAAGTCTCGTGCAAATTAATCATGACAGGCTATCAAGTGGTCCACATCTTCTTCTTGTGGATCAGAGTGTAATAGGCCTTTGACCACCCAAAAAAGCTCCATTGGGTGACTGTGCAGTGCAGACACAATGGTGGAAGAGAAGTACAATTTATTTGCCAGCCTCACTGTCATGGAATACTAGGCTTTCAAATGAGCTCTAGCCTGTGTTTGATCAGACTCATTCTGGGTTTTCCACCAACATGCTATAATGTGCTCTAGTTGATGTACCACTTCTTTAATTGCCTGTACAGGCAGTCCCCAACGTCCAACGTCCAACTTACGGACAACACATACTTACAAACAGATCACCAAATAGTATTCGTGCTTGGAGAGGGAGCTCCTTTTGTAGCTGTAGGCAGGCGCGCACGCTTGACTGGGGGAGCGCAGCGCCTGTCACCAGAGGACCAGGGCAAACTTTAAGTACATGGGGAAGAGTGCGTGAGGTGGAAAGCCACAAGCAAAACACACCTCTCCCTCCCTCCTTTGCTCTCTCTCATGTGGCGGGCATGCTGCTGGGAGGCTTGTGCTGCTGCCGCTGCTGCTGCTTTCTCCTCACCTCCTTTGGTGGCTCTCCAAGCGTAACTTCCCGCCAACTTCTTCTTTTGCTGCTGCTTCTCTGAAGGCTCGCGCCTGCCCTAGAACCAGCGAAGGGGAAGGGGAGAGGAAGAAGCAGACCTCCTGCTGAAAGGAGTGGCTGGCTCCACTACCCGTGTGGAGGCTCTTTCTTTCCCCCTTGGACAGGATTCATGGCCTTTTACTCATCAGGGTGGGGAAATTAAAGGCGGCGGTGCCACCAAACTGAGACACTCATCGGAGTCAACCATTTGCACCAGGAGACGGTCAAGCTTGGAAGGGGGAAAGGGCGAGTGGGGGGGAACAATTCAAGAGAACCAGCACCGAGCCCCTTCCATCGGAAAGGATTAACTTCCCCAAGGATTTCTGTGGTTCCGATCTTCCCTGTTGAGACCTTGCCTTTAAGTCACACAGTGGTGTATGTTTTTTGTTTTGTTTTTAAAAAAATGAAATTATTACAAGCAACATTTTATCCGTCCAGTTAGAAATAACCCCCCCTCCCAGAAACAAAAGTGATCCCAAGGAGTTTAGCCTAACCTGATCTGAAAACAAACAAAACAAAAACCCCACTCTCCAGCAGCAGGATCAAACCCTGACTCTCCTTTTTCTTTTCTTTTTTATTTAAACTGTTTCAAGAACTGTTTCTTTAATGTTTTTTTACAGTACAGTACAGTACAGTATGTAATAATAATAATAATAATAATCAGTATAATAATAATAATATTAATATTGTTATTATTATTACACTATTACAGTATTATTATGTACTGTACTGTATCTTATGTTTAAGATGTTTTATTGTATTTGGAAGTGTTTCTTAAGAGTTTTATATGCACCAAAAGGTAAAATAAGTACTATACGAAGACAAACATTTGACTAAGTGACGTTTAATAAGAACCTCGTGTACCTGTTCTGACTTCCATACAAATTCAACTTAAAGACAGACCTAAGAACAGATATCATATGTAACTTGGGGACTGCCTGTAGTTCTCTTGTAGCTTTAGCAACATAAGCCTTCTGTAAAATTCCTCTCAGAAATAAAACCCAAAATATTACTACTTTCAATAATACTTTTGCCTAACTTATGGGAGTGTACTTAGGATTAATTAGGTCCTTTGAAGATGAAATGCCATCTAAGTACTAAATAATTTTATCATATCTTCTTCCATTTTGGAAACCCTTTTGAGCAGGGGTGGCAGCTTGCAGCTCTCCAAATATTTTCACTACAACCCCCAGCAGCCCTAGCCAGCACAGCCAATGGTGAGGAATCATGGGAGTTGTAAGCCAAAACATCTGTATGGCCACAAGTTGTCCACACCTGCTTCAAATCAACAATAAGAAATTAATTTATGTTCAGGTTGAAAGCAATAATGATCAGTTGATTTTTTGGAGGAAGTTATTTTATTAACTACAGAATTCTAAAAACATGATTATGAGTTTAAAAGAAAGCAGTAACTCAGTCATGTTCACATTTCTTCTAGGGCTTTAATTCAATTCAAATTAACCTGCTGAGGGCCTGTGTACAGATGCTAATGCTAAGACTGCAAAGGGAGGAAGAGTACTTTCAATAAACAGAATTAAACACACAGATGTATATTCTGCAATCTCTATTCTTACATTGTATCTGACTGCAAGAAAGAATGGATATGAGAAAAGCCAACTGAAACTGTATCTTGACTAAGATAATGATGGTTGGCAGGTATTATGACATGGGGTTTTGAAGAAACCTGTCACATTAAGTCTAGCCCTCGTCCAGCACCCCCAGTCACAACAATGAGAAAGACTGGCTTCAGCAGAGGATAGGAATGAATTTACCAGCTCTATTGGAGGACAAAGCAATTTATTTATTGCTCTTAGATTTAGATCTAGTTACTTTCATTCATGGCTTTCTTAACCTCAAAGCTATATGACTCTAATAATGCCTTTTAAGACTGTTTCAGTTGCAGAAAATGTGTTCTAAATGGCAGGGCTGAATAGGAGTACTTTATTCCATGTTCTGCACTCTCTTCCAAGGAAAAATCAAGGTGCTAAATGGCATACACACCTTAGAGTACCTCTTCTGACTACATCTTATTACAACCATTAAAATCCAACAAGACTGGTCTCTTGCAAAATATCATCAAAAGATAGAAATTATTGGTGGCTGACCCACAACTATTGAACTTCCTCAGGAAGGCTGCTCATTGGAATCTTTATAAAGTAAGGCCCATCTCTTGTTCTGGCATTTTGTGGCTGTGAATTAAGCCAGAAAGTAACTACTTTATTTTCCAACTTTTTGCTTATTTTTGCTATTTAATGCCAATTCCCCAATTTCTGCCAACCTAAATGCTTTTATGTGGATGTCAGTTTCCTTGAAATCAACACGGTTTTCTTTCAAGTAAAGTGGTTAAGATCAGGCTGTAAATCATTAGTCAGGCAATTTAAAAGACGGTGGGGGCAGAGCAAGGTTTTGTATGTAAGAATGATAAGACAGATTTGTTTAACTGGTGTGTTTAAATACAGGCATTTAAAGTTTAAAAGAAAGAAAACTATGACCATTTAAACCTTTTCATGCTGCAGCTGACATTTATAGCAGCTGAATAAGATTAATCATTTTGTTCTCTGAATGAATCATGTTGCATAGCTAATATTAAAAAGTAATAAACTTTGGATTCACATTAATTAAACACTGAAGTCCTGATTAATATTTTAGGTTTCTCCAGTCCTGAAAAGTGACAGTCTTACAGTTTATTATTATTGTTGTTGTTGTTGTTGTAGCAGGGCAGGTTGAATTTGGCAATGATAGTAGATGATTAAGAGTTTGTTTTCAAATAAATCAGCTGGCACTATGTTCAGCCACCCTGTGCTTACTGTCTGTAACCTTAGTGTAAACTCTATGGAAATCCAAATCTTGGTATTAGAATTTATATGCAAATAAATTTGCATAAATGCAAGTTGCTTTGCAGAATTTATCCTTGATATCAATGTCATTGTAGTCGCACACTTTACTAGTAGAACGTAACTGAATTTCTTTTGCATGCTTGTTCTATAATACTTTTTTAAAATGGTATTCACTACAAAAGTTATAAAATGTTGAACTAACAGAACTTTCAGGAAATTATTTCATAGTGCCAAATCTCCATCCACTATCAGATATTTAAGGGAGATTCTAAATGAGCATTGTTAATCAGTGTTGCTTGTTCCAACTCTTTTTTTATCTGGAGACAAGGTACCATAGCACTCTGGATTCTAACTTGTTTTCTAATTTATATATCACATTATGTCAAATTTGATTTATAGGTTTTATATGAATTTCAACAATTAACTATTAAATTTACTCATTAAACCTTCAGTACACTATATCTGTTTTCTACAAAATATCAAATGCATTTTTTTTCTTGAACAGGTTAGTATGATTTATACTTTTATTTTCATTCAAATGTGTGCCATGACCTTGGACAAAATAAATACCAGACAATGTGAAGCAAATTCTCTTGCATTCACAATGAGTCATTATCCAAGAATGCAGAACAATCCAAAGGTAATCTGAATTTTATCAAACCTACAGGTAGTAATCACAGCTGCTAAAACAGCAAACATCAGAAGAAGCCAATAGGCCATACCAAACGCTTTTAAAAGACCAACCAGCAAACCAGGTAGCCCCAGATGTCACTACCGAAAACATTTAAGGAACTGGCATTTCAGTCTTTCAGCTGCCAAAATACCATGTAGACCGGCTGTCTAGTAGCTAAAGGCATACTGTACTTTTGTGAAGAGCACAATACAATTAGACCAAAAAATAAGTACATTCTACCATACTGCTGCACCAATAACCAGGGATGTTGAAGAGTCCTTGGTCTCGAGTCATGAGTCTTTGGACCTGAGTCTCGAGTCCGAGTCCTTGGTCCAAAATGGTGACTCACGAGTCACGAGTCACTCCCAAAGCTGACTCCACGAGTCCCTATTAAAATCAATGGGTTTTTTCCCCAACAAAATAAGGCTACTTCAGATGTGTGGCTTAAATAAATTCTAGGCAGAAGTGTGCCTTTTTATTTCAAAACTCTGCAACTGATTTTGACAAGAACAGACTAGGCAGACAAACCCAAAATAACCAGGCAGGCAGAGGCAGCCAAACCCAAATTGTCTGAAAGGTTGCATTTTAGGAAAATTATTTTTAAAAATAAAATCTTCGCTGGCGATCGCACTTCTCTCCACTCCTTCTGGCACAGCCCAGGGATGTTGAAGAGTCCTCTTGGTCTCGAGTCGAGTCTCGAGTCCCATTAAAAATATTGGGACTTGAGTGGGACTCGAGTCAGAGGGGGGACTCAGTCTGACTCACGAGTCGAGTCCTGGAGTCCAAGTCCCCATCCCTGCCAATAACCCCATTAGGGTTTTGTTTTTTTAGTACAAAGGATTTAATATATTTCACTAGTCCAACACTGCAAATCTGATTAAGAAAATTGCCAGAGGAAAATCTATAGGTGCAGCAGGGCTATTGTTAACCTTTTCCAAACAGCACACTTTATAGAAAGCTCTTTTTAAAGTTTCTTCTGATTCAGATTCTGAGTCAGTGCTTAAGATCAATAATGGACTGGATGGGGGCAATACAACAAAACTATCAAAATATGACAAAAATATAGTTGACACATGGTTTATCTGAACAGAGAAGTGGTGTTTAACTAGTTCTAGATGGGTTGCATTCCCCTGGAAAGATCAGGTTCACAGCCTGGGGTATTGACAGAACCAATGTTGTCACTGAGGCCCAAGTGGCATCTAGAGCTTACAGCATGCTGTGCCAGCTGCAACCTCTCCTGAACAGAGATTGACCCTGTTCGCATGGAACAGTGGCAAATCATGGATAAATTAATTAACCCACAATTTGTCGGGTTGTGTGCCGCACATGAGCCGCTTTCGATTTGAATCACCATTACATACAAACCAGGTCATAGTCCAGCTGCAGTTATCCATACCCTCATATTCTCTAGACTAGACTATTGCAATGCATTGTATATGGCACTGCTTTGAAGAGTTCTCAGATAGTACAAAAAGTAGCTGCCAGGTTATTGTGCACAGATATAGAGCGCATTTCTTCACCAGTTCTTAAAGAGCTATGCTGATTTCCAGTCTATTTCCAGGCACAATTCAAAGTACAGTACAGGTCATTACACTTACGTAAATATCTTGGGGCCTAGCTACATATTCTGGCTGCTAGTATAGGAAGACCAGTGCTTTCAGCCAGAACACCTGGAAGGCTACAAAAGAGGATTTAACACCACTGCCACTCCCCAGCATTTTCCCTTTGCTGCTACAAATGCCTCCTTGTAGGAGAGATGAGGGAGCCAGCTGGTAAAAAGACCTTGCCCCCAAGATTCCATATTTATTTAAACTTAGTTACTGTGGACACTTGGAGTGCAGGAAAACAGCAGCAAGAGTTGGGTTAGCTATTCTTTTTTTACTGTCAATTTTTATTTACATTCATATTTGATATGTAAAAAGTGTGATTCTATTATTTCCTTGTAATATTGAATTAATGCTATGAAATATTTACTGAATTGTTGTCATTGGCTTTTTTGTATTTGATATATTTTATAATGAATTGGTTTTCCAAATGCAATTCTGTATTTTGGTGTTTAATATTTATTGGGTGCCACTTTGAACACAGCCCACTGTGCAAAAGTGGTATATAAATAAAATAATCATCTGAAGAACTCCCTTCTACCTCATGAGCCAGTCTGAACTTTACATCCTTCATTGCAATCCTCTCTGAATCCCACCACCATCTGGGGTTGGCAGATGGTGTCTGGAGAAAGGGCATTTTCAGCCACGGTTACTCTAATTTGGACCACCCTCCTCAGTGGAGCTTGCCTGGCACCCATTCTGATGTCTTTATGATGCCAACAAATGCTTTTTTTAAAAGGCCCATGCATTCCAGCATATCGAATTGCTGGTTTTAATTGTTGCTTTATGGTTTGGCTGGTGTATTGAACAATAAGAATGTTATTTCTGTATTTTATATTGTTGTATTATTTTAGCTGTACACTACTGTAAGACCTTATATTGAGAGGGCAGCTCATACATTCTCTAAATAAATATATAGATTAAAATTAATGAACCTATAATTCTTCAAGGCTATTACATCTAATATTTATTTTATTTTGATGAGGAGAGCTAGACTGTACAATCCCAATTCTATTATGCTTCTTATACTAAAGTAGTGGTTGCAACTCCTTTGTCAAAGACATTTCTGACATTCTGTTCTGTTTTGATCAAATTGCCTATGGCTGACCAGCAAATAATCTGGAATAGCTGGAGACCATCCAAGGGAACAGTGGTAATTTACTAGGACTTACTATGCTTATATGCCTTCTCAAGTGAACAGCACAGTATTGCAGATAGATCCAGGTCACAATGGATGAATCTAAACATACCCTGAGGTAATGCCACATCAATCCTAATTAGAGTATTAAATCATTTATTTAAAGGACAAGATATTTTGAAGAATGACAATTTCAAATCTTATGTACTTTCCCTCTCAAGCTAATGCCTTATGCCTTTCAATAGTCTAGGCAGGCATTGCTTTATAGATGCAAAACCATTCACTATTTCAACCATATGTCAGCAAATTAGTGTCTGCATGAAAATCCTGAAGGAGGGAGGATATGCTTCCAAATCACTGCAATCCCACAGTCACTTGTTACTAAGGTTGCTTTGGTATGCATGGTCAGTGACATAATGCTATTTATGCCCATAGGACTTGTTCGCGAAGAACCATATACAAATTGCAGTATGAGATTGCATACCATCCTAGTCATCCACCACTTCTACTGAAAGCAACTGTGACTTTAAAACTGTGACTACGCTCTGCATGGCAGCCTTGAACCAAGCTGTGGGGGACAGGGGAAGGTGGGCGAGAGAACCATTATTTTTTCAGGGAACACACACTTGATCTTACTTTCCACACTCTTAGTTTAGTACACAGGCATTGAACG
Organism: Shinisaurus crocodilurus; assembly: GCA_021292165.1. Lineage (NCBI taxonomy): Eukaryota > Metazoa > Chordata > Lepidosauria > Squamata > Shinisauridae > Shinisaurus > Shinisaurus crocodilurus. The sequence continues at coordinate 76,540,116 of CM037876.1, read as the reverse complement.
AAGTATAGGAAGTTTGTTATTTTTCACTGGCTAATGGCGCGATCCAATGTCCTCTGCCCTCAATGCATGTCAGCCTCCAAACATGCGGCCTGCATTTCATCTAGATGGCTGTTTTAAGCCATCTAGATGAAGTGCCACGGAAAGAGAGGGAAGGATGCTGGGATGCCGCTTGTATACCGCAAAAGCCATCGGCCCCAGCCTCCTCCCTGCCGTAGGCCCACCCCTTTTCCTCCGATTTGCGACCTCGGAGAGGCAGCCGGTTCAGTTCTTTCCACGCTGGCTGCAAGGGGGCAGGGCAGGGGCTCAATGTTCGGAGTCCCAGCTCTGTGGTTACAGAATATCAGAGCTGGGGCACTGAATACTCATATGCCCCCCCCAGACAATGTTGGGAGGCTATAGGATTGGACCCTAAAAAGCCCTTTCAACTGAATAAGCTTTCCATGGTAGGATCTGTACTACAGTCTCTTTTGTGTGTGAGGCACAACTTTGCCGGTATTTTTTCATAGGCAATCACTCCTCTGGGGGCACACACTAATGAATACAGCACAGTATCCATTGGGTCTATAACACAGTTGAGTGCAACACACAGATGCATAGTGTTGTAATTGCAGGAGAAGTAGGAGGAGTCTGAAAGGTCACGCGTAATTTATTGTTTGTGTTTGTAGCACACACAAATGGCACAAGTCTCAGTAGTGTGCTGCAATTGCAGGAGAAATGGAAGTAGATGCTACCATTTCAGTGTGTACCTTTTTTTTGAGTCTGCTAACTGCATGTACGCCTTTGATGCTGCATAGGAATGGAGGTTTAAAAATAAATAGTGTGGTTATTCACAGCTGCAGAGTTTCATTGATGCACAGTCAAAAATAGATGCAACAAAAACGCAGAGAAGGAGGAGAAAGACAGGGGTAGGGAAGAGAATGTGGGGAGGTCATGGTGCTGGCTTTGGTGGTGGTGAGGTTTCCTGCCTCCTAATCCCATGAACCTAAGTGCCATTAAAAAGTAGGGAATGAAATATGGAGGAGAAATGCATGGGAGGGGAAAGGACGGTGTGGGAAAATGTTACAAAACAGGTTCTACAGTTTTAGAGCCATTCCTACCAGTAATAACTATAATACCGCTAGACTGAAACACACATGTTTTTGTAACACACAGGAACAACAAGCACCAGAAAAGTTGTCATAAAAGTAGTTTGGGAAACAACCAAATATTGAGGGAGGAACTGTATCAGCACAACAAGTTGGGCTGTGCATTGTTTGTCCCATGTGTAAGTCAGATTTTAGAGCACTGGAATAAAATGTTCATACAAATTGGCTCCATATCAGAGAAAGGACATACAAATAAGGGTACTTCCAGAAGAGGCCTGTATCCTGCAGTCGCCCTGCTTCAAACAATTTTTTACAGGTCATCTTCCATTTGTAACTTTCCCGTGTTTTCCCAGTGCTTCTTCCATCTTTTTTCTTTCCACAAAAAATCAATTAAGAAGGAAGAAATAGAATAGGAGCAAATGCCTATTGATTTGTAGTACTAGGAACCTTCATCTGGAAGCACTCTAAGGGCACAATCCTATGCATGTTTAGACAGAAAAACCCCCTACAACTCCCAGCATTCCCCAGCGAGCCATTTATTTATTTAATCATGTATATGCTGATTTTTGGCACTAAAAGGGACCCCCCCCCCAGCAACTCACAGTAGAATAATTAAAATACAGTAAAATCAAGTCAATACAATTTTTCAGTTTCTTCCCTTTAACGTCCATGTACATTCTGATTTCCTTTATAATAAACACGTATTTACTATTTATTTGTATACTGTTGTCTTGAGGATGTTCAGACCTGTCCATTTTACTTCTGGGTCCATTAAATTTTGTTTCATAAATAGAAACTCTCTGGAGGCCTGATGGGCAGTCTACCAGAAGTTTTTATACGTTTTGGTCAAGGGGTGGGGGTGCCAGATAAATAGGCAGGTTACAGCTTAGAAAAATAAGTCTCTGTGATCCAATCCATCACACAGGAATAGTATTTTCAAGCTTTATAATGACAGAACACTATAAGGTGGTCACAAATGAACCATAGTCATGCCTGTGGTTGTATAAGAAAAGAAATCATATGAAGTAGACTTTGAGCAAGCAACAGTTAGGTAAGACAGCTTTTCAAATGAGTCCACAAGAGACTAGTCCAAAAAAAAATTACTAGCCAGCCTGCCCATACATACCAATGTAAGTAATTTGTAGTACATTGGAGGCCAGAAGGAAAAGAACTACCATTATTCAGCGTATTGATTTATTTTTATTTCAGACTCTATCCTACTCCTCCCCCATCTTAAGATACTTTGAGAAGGTAATTAAAAAGCTTCCCTGCTTGGTTGTGTGAATTTGTCCTTACTAGAGTGGCCAGATGCAAAAAAGGACAGGGCTCCTGCACCTTCAGTAGTTGTGTAGAAGTGGGAAATTTAGTAGGTGTCACTTATCATGCAAGCCACAGCTGCTGGTATTGCCTCTTTTACATAATTGTTAAAAGGGCAGGAGCTCTGTCCTCTTTTGCATCTGCCCACCCTAGTTCTTACAGCTGAGTGGCTATTTTCGAGCCTGAGGCAAGTACAATACTATGACAATACATTTGTTTATCCATTTTGATTTATAACAGACCCTGAACCAAAGACGTCGGTCTATGTTTAAGTTTTGGCAAGTCTCCTGGGGAAAGACATTCCATAGTGGAGAAGCAGTCATGTAGAATTTCTCTGTACAGCCTGCTGACATTCCTATAAAGGCACTGCAGCTCACAATGGAAAGTACAGTAAATGCCCTAGAAAGTACAGTAAAGTTTCTTTGCAACAACTCCACAACAATATGGGAAGCCAAAATAGTTCTGCAGTTGTCTTACCAGCTGTGTCAGCTGGCAAGGGATCAGGGTTGATGCCCCTGTTATATGTGGCTTTCAGGGACTAGATGCATTGCTTTTCTGGAGTATATCTGACCCCAGAAATAAGCATTGTGGAAATGTTCCCAGAAGTGCCTCTTGAAATGCCTTTGTATTGACTTGGCACATGAAAAAGAAAGAGGATATTATCAGCAAACCTTAGAGATTGTATTAGGTTATTTTTAAAACCAGGAATGATCATTTTTAGAGCCGTATCCCACTTGTTAAAGTATGAAGCCAATATGGTAGTAGTATGATACTAATTTCAGTCATTCCTGATTCATTTATAAGAATGACATGAAGGCATGGACCTCCCAGAGTACAGTAATACCTTGGATTGCAAGTAACTTGGTCTGAGAGCGTTTTGCAAGACAAGCAATTTTTTAAAATAATTTTTGACTTGATAAACAAGTGACGTCTTGCAATACAAGTCGTAGGTATGGAATCAATTACTAGACTATGTATTATTAAAGGGGAAGGGTAACATGCCTTGTCAGGATATGTTATATTTTTGGAATTTAGACTTTATTTGATCAAGAGGATAGAAGTATATTAATTGGTCCCTTGGAGGGTGGGGGGGAGCACTTTATGATTTATTGTATGTTGATTATGTTATATTTGTGTGATAATTTTGTATTTTGCTAAATCTATTTTCTGTGTTATAATTTGTTTTGAAAAATAAATAAAATATTAAAAAAAAAAAAAAGCAATACAAGTCGTAGGGATGTAACTGCTCGCCTCGAGCGGGCGTAGCGGCCGAAATCGGCCCTGCTCACTCCTGCCAGAGACTCGCTTTGATATAAGAGTGTTTTGGATTACAAGCATGGTTCCGGAACGAATTATGCTCTCAATCCAAGGTATTACTGTACTGTATATTTGCATTAAAATATTTATGCTATTTGCAATAGAACATTATGCTTACCTTGTCTGCTATACTCATCTGATTCCCTGTGGACCAAGTCTTTTACCCGGTTTCCATACAGCAATCTGGAGGAATCATGATCAAAAGCCTTCAAGGTTTCACTTGAGCTGTAGGACTTCTGTGTAGGCACTCTGCACTCCTCATTTTCTGTTGAAGAATTTGTGTAACGCCGTTCCTTCTCTCTTCTGCTCTTTGTCAGGGAGCAATACGGTCTGCGTTCTTTCACATCCATGCTTCATTCCTTCTGTATGCACATCAGGCCAGATTACTTGAAATTCCGCTCTACATTCAATTTTCACCTGTAAGAGGATTAAATAGATTATATATAATTTATGTACATATTTACATAATACTATATATGCATCAGCAGTTATGTAATTACTAAGGGTAAAAGCCCTACTCAAACAACACAAAGCTTACTTTCAACTACAATTGAACTGTATTTGAAAGAGACCAAAACAGGGTAATTATTCGGCAATATGACTGGTAGAGTAGATGAGAAATCTCTGCCAAGGAAGAGAAGTAAAATATATACCACTAAAGATTCAATCTATCGTAAATTGCTGGTATGCTCTGTTCATTTCACCAGGGAGGCAAACCTTTAAACATCTGAATGCAATTCCAGTTCAGGTTCAGCTGCAACTGAAGTTGGTCTGCTTTGGTTCCGGATCAGGCCAATAAAAGTTCAGTAACTGGTTCTGCACACATAATCAACCAGTTCTCATTTACACGAGAAAACGCATGTAGCAGGGCACACTCTGAATCTGGTTTTTTCAGCCAGGCATGGGGATAGTGATCTGAAGGTGGGGGACTTTGAATTGGTTCCTTTGTCATGGTCAGATCCCCAACTACTGAGATTTAGACTAATGGCGACTTTTTCCCTCTGCAAGGGTGAAAATTAAGATGGTCCACCCCTGGAGGCCAATGGATCCAGATGACTTCCAGAGGGCTCTTGGGAGGTTTCCGGCTGATATGGCTGGCGGTCCTGGAATACAGAGATGACCCAATCACTCCTGAGCGCTCTCTCTGTAGTAGAGGTCATACGGCTCCGTGGTACACCCCGGAGCTGAGAGCAATGAAACAAAACAGGAGACGGCTAGAGTGCAGATGGAGGAAAACTCCTAGTTGATGCAATCGAGTCCTGGTTTGTGCCTACAACCGGGTATATTTAGAGGCAGTGAGGGGGGCAAAGAAACAACATCTCGCTGCCTCTATTCAATCTTCTGTTTGCCGCCCATCAGAGCTTTTTAGGGTTGTCCAGGGCCCATTATATGCTGGCCCCAAGGACATTCTGGACCCCACTGAGGCCCACTGTAATATTTTTGCCAGGCACTTCCAGCAAAAAATCTCTTGCATCTGCCAGGACTTGGACTCCAATGTTATGACAGTTGAATCAGGTGAGGCTCCTAGAGCACAGTCTGGTCAAATTTTCCTGGATGAGTTTCAGTTGGTACAGCTTGAGGATGTTGACAAGGTGCTTGGACAGGTTCGTGCAACCACGTCCGCACTGGATCTTTGCCCCTCTTGGCTCATAAAAACTAGCAGGGAGGGAACAGCCAGCTGGGCCAGGGAGGTGATCAGTGTCTTCTTGCGAGAGGGAGTGGTCCTGGGGTGCTTGAAAGAAGCGGTGGTGAGGCCACTCCTGAAGAAACCCTCCCTGGACCTGGAAGATCTTAATAACTTTAGGATGGTAGCAAATGTTCCTTTCCTGGGCAAGGTCCTTGAGTGGGTGGTGCCCAACTAGCTACAGGCGCTCATGGATGAGACTAATTATCTGGATCCATTTCAGTCGGGGTTCAGGCCTGGTTTTAGCACAGAAACAGCTTTGGTCACCCTGTATGATACCTTTGTCAGGATAGTGACAGGGGGAGTGTGACCCTGTCGATACTCCTGGATCTCTCGCCGGCTTTCGATACCATCAACCATGGTATCCTTCTGGGGTGACTGTCTGAGATGGGAGTGGGGGGTACTGCATTGAAGTGGTTCTGCTCCTACTTGGATGGTTGGCTCCAGAAGGTGGTGCTTGAGGAATACTGCTGGGCCCTGTGGACTCTCTAGTATGGAGCTCCACAGGGGTCGGTCTTATCCCCCATGCTATTCAACATATACATGAAACTGTTGAGTGGGGTCATCCGGAGTTTTGGAGTGCGTTGCCATCAGTATGCTGATGACATGCAGTTCTATTTCTCCTTTTCATCTTCAGCAGGTGAGGCTGTGGATGTGCTGAACCAGTGACTGGATGTGACAATGGACTGGATGAGGGATAACAAACTGAGGCTCAATCCAGACAAGACTAAGATGCTGTTAGTGGGTGGTTCTTCTGACTGGATGGAGAGTGTTCAACCTGTTCTGGATGGGGTTGCACTCCCCTTGAAGGAGCAGGTTCGTAGCTTGGGGGTTCTCTTTGAGCCATTTTTGTCACTTGAGGCTCAGGTTGCCTCAGTGGATGGAGTGCCTTCTACCAGCTTCGGCTGGTGGCCCAGCTACGCCCCTATCTGGACAGGGATAGCCTGGTTTCAGTAATCCACGCTCTGGTAATCTCAAAGTTAGATTACTGCAATGCACTCTACATAGGGCTGCCCTTGAAGACTGTTCAGAAGCTGCAGCTTGTGCAAAACACGGTGGCCAGACTAATCACTGGGACCAAAAGGTCCGAACCTATAACACTTGTTCTGGCCCGCTTGCACTGGCTGCCTGTATGTTTCCAAGCCCAATTCAAGGTGCTGGTCCTAACCCGGACACTATGCTCAACATCTGGGGCCTTCCTTCGACTGCCACCTCCAAGGGAGGCTCGGATGGCAGCAACAAAGGAGAGGGCCTTTTCTGTGGTAGCCCCCCAACTGTGGAACAAGCTCCCCTCTGAGGCCCGCCTGGCTCCAACTCTACTATCTTTTTGGTGCCAGGTTAAGACTGCCCTCTATGTTGAGGTTTTTAACAATTAAATGGTATACTGTGGGGTGGCAAAATCTTTTAGAGGTTTTATTAACTTGATTTAGTTTGTGATATTTTTGAAATTGGTTTTAAATTTGTATAATGTTTTTATTGTTTATATTTAATTGAATTTTATTGTACTTTTTAACTGATTGTTGTACACCGCCCAGAGAGCTTCGGCTATTGGGTGGTATAGAAAATAAATAAATAAATAAATAAAATAACGTGTTGTTGTTAACATATAAAGCCCTGAACAACTTGGGACCAGGTTACCTTAGGGAACCCCTAACCCTTTATGTCCCTGCCTGCTATCTGTGATCATCACAGAATGGTCTGCTTGCACAAAACTCCACATGAGCATCAGAAACTTCTTGAGCTTTTGTACTTCAGCAAAAATGTTTGGGTTTTAGAAAAACAAAATTATGAATTGTATGGATAGGGGGAATTTCCCACCCTCTCTCAGAATACTAAAAATTCAATAAGTTCAGGACTGACAACAGGAAGTTCTTCTCAAAATTAATTAATTAATTAAAATATTTCTTGGCTGCCTTTCCGGCATGACCCCTTCCAAGGCGGGGTTCAGCAATAAAACACACTATAAAAACAGATACGGTAGTAAAAACACATTAGAAACAGCAACCACAGCAAACATTCTAAAAACAGCAGACACCAGCATAAAATAAGCCTCACAACAGACAATTGGAGCTACACAGTCTGATCAAACATAACCAGGGGAAGACCAGAGTAAAATAGTAAGTTTTCAGGTCCTTCTTAAAAGCCTGCAGTGATGGGGCCTGGCGGACCCCCAATAGTGTGGGGCCACTGCAGAAAATACCCTCTCTCATGTAGTTGTCCATCTAACTGCCCTCACAGGTAGGTAAATGAGAAGGGATTCTCTTGCTGATCTTTAAGTGTGGGCAGGCTGATATGGGTTAATGCAGTCCTTTAAGTAATTTGGTCCCAAACCATTTCAAGCTTTAAAGGTCAAAACCAGCACTTTAAATGGGGCTCAGAAACACACCAATAACCAGTCCAGCTGGTGCAGTATAGGCTTTATATGGTCTAATCACCTCACCCCCACCAACACCCAGGCAGCTGCATTCTGCACCAGTTGAATTTTCCGGACCATCTTCAAAGGCAGCCCCACATACCGTGGATTACAGTGGTGCAGTCTGGACGTCACTAAGGCATGGATAATGCGAGGTCTGCCCTTTCCAGATAGGGCCACAGCTGGCATAGCAGCCTAAGCTGGTAAAACACACTCTTGGACACTGCAGCCATCTGGGCTTCCCCAGTTAGCACAGAGTCCAGGAGGACTCCCAGACTACGCACTTGGTCTTTTAGGGGGAGTGTAACTCCATCTAAGACCAGTTGTAAACCTCCATCCAGAATAGTTGGTTTCCCAACCCACAGTACCTCTATCTTGTCTGGATTAAGTTACAGCTTGTTTACCCTCATCTACCCCAAAACAGCCTCCAGACACTGGTTCATGAGTTCAACAGCCTCCCTGGGATGTGTAGATGGAAATTAGAGGTAGAGTAGAGTATCATCCACATACTGATGGCACTTCAGCCCAAACCTCCTGATGACTTCCCCAGCGGTTTCATGTAGGTGTTAAAAAGCATGAGGGACAAGATGGAACATTGTGGAAACCCACAGGCTATGGGGTGGAACAAAAGTCCCCCAGCACCACCTTCTGAGGTCCTCCTGGAAGGACCAGAACCACTTTAAAACAATGTGTAATTAGACGGCCACGAGTTTAGATGGTTTTTAAAAAAACAGATTAAGACAAACAAGTCAGATCTGCCAGAAAATGTTGCGCTGTGAAGTCCCCCCCTGTGGACTCCAGCCACTTCATTCCATTCCATTCCCCCCTTCCTGTTTTCCATCTCATATTCAGACCTCATTGGGCTGGGATTGGTGGGGGATGCCTCCTGACGGGCTTTTCCTAATTTTTTTTAACTAACCCCAGGCTTCCCCTGAATCTGTTGATACCACCCTCTTGTGTGTGGGTGGAGCGGTGTTGACTACATAAGAACCAGCACACAGAGAATTGTTATTAGTATGTATGATGATTCATGGAGGATATATCTATCAATGGCTATTAACCATGATAGCTAATTAAATAGACCACCTATGCTCAGAGATAGTATGCTGCTGATTACTAGATACTGGGGGAAAGAACAGGCACTTTCCATTACTTTCATGCCCTACTTGTTAGCACTCAGAAGCATCTGGTTAATCACTGTTCAAAACAGAATGCTAGGTTGACCTTAAAGCCAAACTAATTATTTTAATATGTAGCATACAACTACATCTGTTCTCCTTCCTTACTCAAAAGTAAGCATGGGGGACAGTTCAAATTGGGATCCTAGTATGGAGACAGAGACAAATTTTAAGCATTTGCCTTAACTGTGGTTCCCCCCAAACCTGCACGTGCACTTTCTTTTGCCAAAACAAGATCCATTTGGATCAGGTCCCAAGTGCTTTCACTTGGGTAAAGAAAAAGAACAGACATAGCTGCATGCTATGTATTAAAAGTAACTTTTAGTTTGACCCTTACTTTGATCAGCAGGGTTCAAGTAAACCCTCTTGATGTTTTCTAATATACTCATAGTTAAGAATTGTAAAGGTAAACATTCTTATTGGGAATAAGAATCAGAAATACTTAACTGGATGATACAATTATGGACTATAGTAGTCACAGAGAAGCTCATCAGACAAAAAAAAAAATCATAATGATATCATTTTTAAGGTACCTGTTATGCTTTTGTGGAATACATGAGTGGAAACACAGAAGACAAAAGATGGAAAGGACAAAGAAGCCTTTTCCTATTCCTTCTTTTCCCATCTCCTACAATTATATTTGTCATATGATTCCATGCTTATGTATGCCTATATCCACCATCCCTTCCTTCCTTCCTTCCTTCCTTCCTTCCTTCCTAGTTTTTACTCAATACCTACCACTTTATCTATGGAAGATCCCTGTACCAAATTACTTGTGAATGTTCATTGTTCTGTTTTTGTACAATTGAAACAGAAAAATAAAATGTTAAAAAAGAATCAGAAATTATTTTCTAGCCTCTTATCAACTACATATTAAATAATGTTCTGCCTTATCAGACCCTATATCAGTGATGGCGAACCTATGGCACGGGTGCCTCAGCTGGCACGCAGGGATCTCTCTGTGGGCACTTGAGCCATTGGTCACCAGATCACGAAAAGACCGTCCCCTTCTGCAAAACACTAATGATCTTGTTCTTTCTCACAGTGTGGAACAGAATGATTTTATTCTAGAATTCCTGTTACAGAATTCTTTTCTACATTGTTATCACATTTAAAAGATTTTGAAGAATGATACACAGAGTATGGCTTGGATGTAAAGCCCTAACAGTTGATCTGAGTGCTGCATGTGTTGCTCTCAAACTAACGGAGTATGAGCCAAGGTTTGACAAATTATCAGCATGCATGCAATAGCAAAAATCACATTAATTGTGCAAAAGCATGCCCAATGCAAACTTGTACCTAATGCAGTGTTTGCAGTCCAAGACATAAAGTGTTTAAAATGTGTTAAGCACGTTTAGTTTTCTTGTTTATCTTGCTCAGGTTGACTTTTACTTTTACCAATCCGACACCTGTAGAAGCAGGGAAAGGACCCGGGGTAAAGTTTGCCCCATACAATTTCAGTCTGGCATATAATCATAGTACAAGTTGAGAATCCCTTATCCAAAAATACATGTGCCTAATTATTTAAAAAGTTTGTATAAATTCCCTTCAGGCTATGTGTACAATGTAGTACTATAATAATTTTTTGAGTTGATTTTTTTTTCCAACAAAAAACTGTTTGTATCATTGAAAGCTCTGTTATTGTGTTTTTCTTTTAAGACAAAAGATGTTAATTAGTTCGGACAACTGTATGAGTTGTTTTTCTAAAACTAAAACCTCGGTATTAAGGTTTAATTGCAGTGTTGGCACTTTGAAATAAATAAGTTGGTTTTGTGTTGCAGTTTGGGCACTCGGGCTCAAAAAGGTTCGCCATCACTGCCCTATATGCATTCCACTAAAATGGACCACTTTCAGAATGCTTAAGCTATAACTAAATTTTCAACTATATTTCTAAAGCAACTTAATAGCAACGTTTGTAATTTTATCACACACTTGTGATTTGTTTAGCATTTTGCATTAAAAACACAAAGATGCACAGACTGTGAAAGCAGTCAACTTTCATGGATATCTATAGATACAGATACATGCATGTAGACATACATGAATATAAAAGAAAATAATTACTATGAACATTTTCTCTTAATGGATAGAAAGCAATTTTTATGACACAGGAAAATTATTGCCTATTTTAAATGTATTAAATCAGTTCTACATAAGAGGCTTTACCACAATTTTGTCTTGTTGCATAAACAAACTACAAGATCTGAGGACTTAAAAGCTTGATAGTAGTTCATTAACAGAAGTGTTTTTTCTTGTACTAACATGTCATGGCTTTTTCTTTTGTCTTCAGGACGGAGAACATAATGAGATCTTTCTCCTCAGTGCTCCTTCCAATATAATACATTTATTTATTTATTTAATTTATTTATTTATTTATTTATACCCCGCCTTTTTTCCTGCAAGGAACCCAAGGCGGCTTACATAATCCTCATCCTCTCCATTTTATCCTCACAACAACCCTGTGAGGTAGGTTAGGCTGAGAGTCAGTGACTGGCCCAAAGTCACCCAGTGAGTCTCATGGCCAAGCGGGGACTAGAACCCGGATCTCCCGAGTCCCAGTCCAGCACTCTAACCACTATTACATTGTACAGAATCCATCACTATGCAATATTGAGCTGTACTTCTTTCCCCTCCAACCAAAGTTAACCAAGATTCTGCTAGATCTGTTCACCTATTGCCTTTTTAAAATGCACTTGGTTTCAGACAAATTAACCAATCATCTCCCTTAAACAAAGTTGCAGCATGTATTAAATTTACAATCATATTGTAACTTAGGATTCTAAAAGGAACAGATCTTTGCATCATCATGCCTTATCTGATGGTAAAGATACGTCTTTTCCTGTATACATCTCCAGCACATATATGGAATGCATAAACTGAATATAGAATCATCCTTTTAAGAAATGTTTAATTTTACACAAAAGGCAATTTCAGACCTACTAGGAAGTAATACCTTCTCTTAATGTCAGACGATACAGAGCTCTTGCTCAAATGTACAGGCCTGTGGCTCATGCTGGCTCAGCTTGTCTGAGCATGGAAAGCTAAGCAGGGCCAGGCCTGGTTATTACTTGGATGGGAGACCCCTCCTCTAGTATCCTGCATTGAGCAGGGAGTTGGACTCGATGGCCTTTTAGGCCCCTTCCAACTCTATGATCTATGAATCTATGAATCTATAAATATATAAATATCAGTTCATAGGTTCTGATTCAAAAGTATTTCTAATGCAAAACATAAAGGACATATACTCCTCTAATACCTTTACATAACTTGCACAAGTGTCTTATGATAAAAAGTTTGCAAACATCTATTGTTTTCTGTTCGGAACATAGTTGTTCCTAGGTTTGATTTTTTTTTTTTTAATATGCCTTTTGCTACCAGTAATCAGCTACATTAAGCAAAGCTTATGAGTCTTCTACAGTTATTTGAAGACTGCAATTAAAAAGTCTACTTGTAACATATATAACATTCTTAAAACATACTGTATACTCATGCACTATAACAAAATTTAATATGAATCAAGGTACAGATTATCTTCAAGGTTGTCCATCCTTTTTCCCTCCTGCAAACAGCCCTTTGTACTATTTTCAGTGTAAATTTTATTTTACTATCCACAGTTGAAAGCCCTCAATGATTTAATCTATGCTCTGGTGTTAGCAAGTACTGATCTTTTTCTCACAGAATTCAATTAATTCAATATACTTCAAAAGACAGTTTTCTAGGTTATGTATTGCCTCTCCAGACTAAGAATGAGAAGGACAGAAATTCCAAGCTGCTTAATAGCACTGTGTTATTGGAATTCTCTAACTTTATCGTCCAGCAGTGCCTACGACAGAAGAATGGTTGGTCAAGATGCTGGAGCTGGCAGAGATGGCCAAACTCACATCATTAATCAGAGAAAGGACAATATCCACATTTATTATTGAGTAGAAACCTCTAATTGACTTTTTGCAGAGACTGGAAAATAATGATTTGTTTGTTTGTGGGTTTATGGAATAATACGTGAATTTGGGACAACGGGAAGAAAGAGATTTCTCATTCTGATTATCGAGTATGAAAAATTATTGTTACCTATATTTGCTGTAGAAGAAAATCGGAGGTCTATTTTGTTTTGTTAATTGTTATATGTTTGATATTATGTGTTTGTTTTATATAGAAATAAATTTAAAAGTTGAAAAGGAATTCTCTAACTTTATCATTACTGTCCTCATAAACACTAGAGATGCAATACATGCTATACTCACTTTCTGCATAACCATGTGAGAGAATGCTAATTTCCTGAAAAGCTTGATTGAGACTAAGCACCTTACAGGACATGTTAACTTGCAGAATTACACCCGTACTAATTTCACCTGTAATGTTTGTGCTACAGATTAAATGAACTCTGCTTCTCTCTGCATTCTGCTTAGATTGTACATCAGGTATGAAGAACCTCAAACTCAATTATTCCTAGTTCCCATTTCCATCTTTCTTGTCAACCAAGAGACATTGAAAGGTCTTGGATAAAAGGGATTCACTTTATACACAAGGAAACCCAGAAGATGGCAGCAAGCTCGGGAGCTGCCGAGTTAGCTCTGTTGCCATGGCAAAGCCCAAATTACAAAGACCCCTCATGAATGCTTCCTCAGGCAACTCATACCAAGGAATAAGCTATTGTTAATGCTGGGTTCACAAATGAAGGGGTGGCTTCAGCTCACTTCCAATGCTGATTTTGCCCACCTGAGATATGAAAAAGGAGGCTTTCCCTCTACCTTCACTGCTCATTGGAGAAACTTGCCATTGATGAGTGACAGAGAAAGTGCAGGTGTGCATATGAGAAAGAATACATATATGTTAAGGGAAATGTCAAAGCTCAGTGAGTACTGACACGTACTGACAATTCTATTGTTTATTTTAGAAAGCCAGTAGCAGGTATGTGGATAAATTAAAGACAACCAAATGTCTTTGAAAATTACTAAACAATATTTACCATGCTTTTTGTACAAAACAGCTGGTTTTATACAAAACAAACCTTGTGACATAAACATTAATGACATTTACTGGCAAACCTTAAAAAAACCCTCTATGACCTATCAAAAAGTAATTATATTTCATCCTTTTTCCATAATATACTTGCAAATATTAGAATTTGAGAGTACAAGATAGGAAATGTCTGAAATTGTAGATGGACAAATAACTTGTTTTTAGATTTTCAGTCTTCTTCCCTAAAAAGAAAATCTCCCATTGACTATTGTCCCCTCCCCTAAAGAAAAAATCTCCACTCCCAGGGCGCTCAACTGACCTAGCTTTCCAACTGCACTGGAAGCTAGTGCAGACCAGTAGCTGAGCCACAGCCTCCCTTGCTTTTTAAATGAGGCCCTCTAATCAGATTGGCTGCAGCAGCAGCAGCTGGAGCAAGCTAGCTAGAGCTATATAAAGAGCTGGCTTGTGAGCTGGCCAGCTCTTTGGCTGCAAACTCTGGTGACAAAGTGTCATAGTCCCAGTGACAAAGCATCAGCAAGTTAAGCATCCATGCGAGTTTTGCAACAGGGCAAGGAGGCCAGGGCAATTGACTCTTCCCTGCCTTCCTACAAATAAATAGCTATATAAATACAGTAATACCTTGGATTGCAAGTAACTTGGTTTGAGAGTGTTTTGCAAGGCAAGCAAATTTTTAAATATTTATTTTTAAAAAATTGACTTGATATACAAGTGACGCCTTTCAGTACAAGTACTGTAGTACGGCTTAAATTAAAAATCTCTGTACAAATTTTTTGGGGGGAATTTCGTTTTGATATAAGAGTGTTTTGGATTACAAGCACGTTTCCGGAACGAATTATGCTCTCAATCCAAGGCATGACTAAGTAACTATAGATAATATCCCCACCCTGTCCAAACAAATAACTTAGTTTTCCAGGAAAACAAACACAATAAAAGCAATAATAATAATAATAATTTTAAAAACAGTTATCAAGGTAGAATGCCAGCAGGGGTGTGGGGCTATTCAGTGTATTGCACTGAGTGCAACATGCATAACTGTGGGGGTTCAGTGTCAGTAATATAGTTGGTGTTCTAGTTCATAGCCAGAAACTAGTAGGCAGAAGTTTGGAAGGGTCTGGGGCCTAGTCAGACCAGTGTGAGCTCTTAACTGTCAGTGTTCTCAGGAGAAAGCAGGCGGGAGTTCAGTTGTCTCCCCTGTCTAGTTGCAACTTCAACTTTGCAAAGATAGAAGCTGCCAGCCTTCTCTGGGAACTTCAGGAGAGGGGAGGGGTGGTTTGCAGAGGTGTCACTCTGGTTGAAGCCTCAATCCTGAAGGGAGAAGGGAAACACACAGGTGGGATAGGGGCCTTGTGGATGGGCCAGTTCCCTTGTCAATCAGTGGTTTGGAAGGAGGCTTAAAATGGCCACACTTTTGCTTTTAAGTCAATGCTTAGCCTCCAAAGCTATGTAAGATCAGTCTCTGTACCGGAGGACTGGAGAATGACAATGTAACACCAATTTTTAAAAAGGGATCTGGAGGGATCTTGGAAACTACAGGCTCGTTAGCTTCTGGGTAAATTGATTGAAAGAACTATTAAAGATAAAATTAGTAAGCATATAGAAGTCCTGCTGAAAAAGAATCAACATGGCTTCTGCAAAGGTAAATCCTGTCTCAGACTTTTTAGAGCTCTTTGAGAATGAATAGTTTTATTTACAGTCTACCGACCACAAAACTAATAAAACAGTACACATAACATACATAAAATACAGCGGCACTCCATTATACATATAAGGTAAAACAGACAAAATAAAACAGAATCAGGTAAGCAAGGAGTGTCTAGTCAAAATAGCAGTGTTCAGAAATTTAGCAAAATTCTTAGTAATTGCGCTATTAATACAACAGAGCAGAATGGCCAGTAAAGACTCATGAGAGCGTCCAGGGAAGGACTGAGTAATTGGGTCTATTAGAGATTCTCTAGCCCCACAATAGAAACTGCAGTTAAAGAGAACATGTGGTACGGTTTCCACCTCCACGTTGTTACAAGGGCAACATCTATTTTCTGTAGGAATTTTACTAAATCTGCCATCTAAAAGATTGGAGGGTAGGACATTAAGCCAAGCCAAGGAAAAAGCTCTCCTGTATTTTGGAATAGAAAGCCAATTTAAATAAAGCATGCTATTTATAGGATAGAAGTCTGGCAGACCTAGCGACAAAAGAGAGCATGGGCCTTTAGCCACTGCGTTGCACTCTTGAAATTCAATATCGGTTAGTCTGTTTAATAAGAAACTTAGCTTTCTCCCAAGGCATATTTATTAAATAGAGGGGAGACAGTCCAACAGAGATGATCTTTTGCTCCACTGCTTTATTCCTAGCTGACACGTAGGGATCTATCATAACCTGGAATGCAAATGAGGCAGGCTTTAGAGAGGAGCAGCAGCGGAGCCGGAAATAAATAGAATGGATCCAAGCTAAACAACTGAGAGAATTTAGGCCAACTTCCAAATAAAGGACAGCACTAGCCACACATTTGGGCACACCAAAGATAGCTCTCAGTAAGTAAGATTGAACACTTTCAAGAGGGTCTTTAAAGCTGGGGAACCAAATGGCGGCACCAAAAAGATATTGAGACACTATTTTAGCTTGATAGACACATATGGTGGTGGGGTAGAGCTCTTTGAGAGTGTCAATAAACATTTGGACTGGGGTGATCCAGTAGACACTGTTTACTTGGACTTCCAAATGGCTTTTGACAAAGTTCCTCACTAAAGACTCCTGAGCAAACTTAGCAGTCATGGAATAAGAAGAGAGGTCCGCTTATGGATCAGTAACTGGTTAAAGAACAGGAAGCAGAAATAAATATTAGAGTAGTAATAAATGGTATATTTTCCCAATGGAGGGATGTAAACAGTGGGCTCCCACAGGGATCTGTATCAGGACCAATGCTTTTCAACTTGTTCATAAATGATCTGGCATTAGGAGTGAGCAGTGAGGTGGCCAATTTTGCTGATGACATGGAATTGTTTAGGGTGGTTAAAATAAAAAAAAGGGATTGCAAGGAGCTCCAAAAGGATATATCGAAACTTGAACAATGGGCATCAAAATGGCAAATACGGTTCAATCACCGACTGAGCTATTGGGAGCACTCTGTGCATAGACTCTACCTAATTTGCACTTGCTTCTCTTTGGACTTTTACTGTCAAGAACCTGCCATGAAAAGGGCTATCATACTTTTCATAGACTGTGCATTCTCATGGCTATGGATGTGTCTTTGTCGAGGAGCCCAGAGCACGGCTGACTTGGGGCTATTTCCCAACTTCTGGACTTTCCTATGCCTCAACCCATGTGGCATAGAGATTCCAAGGCTGGGAGCTTTGGACATTGGAATCTCTGTGTGTGTGGAAGTACTTTGGACTCACATCTGATCTTGTTCTGGACCCTGATAGTTGAGAGGCCTGAACGCACAGTACCCAGAAGGGCCAACCGAAGTGGCAGGGTTGGTTTTGACCTCTGTGGAGATGTGCATGCTGGTTCAGGTCCTCTTCTAGACTCCCTTCCCTTGTTGCAGGAGCAATAGGGCTCCGCTCCTTCCCCTGTCAGAGCAGCTAGGAGTTGCTCAGATCCTAAGGCCAAGACGTACGGCACCCCAGAGGTTCCAACTCAGTGGCAAGGTTGTTTTTGCTCTCTATGGGGGTGTGTGGGTAAGTCAGGACTGTTTCTAGGATCCCTTCTCTTGTCGCAGGAGCATCTGGAATTGGCTCCAATCCTTCTCTTTTCTGAGGAGCAGCGGCTCCAATCCTTCCCTTGTCCTAGGAGCATTAGGGATTGGCTTCAATCCTTCCCTTCGGATGGAATGTCGGGGAATTTGGTCCTTAAGAGACATTCCAGTCCCCTACTTTGATGCGGAACAATTTCAAGAGCCTGTAGCAAAATGCCATCAGCTATATTATTTCTGAAGAGTGTAACCATTAAGCTTATGCCATGGGATTTGCTGTAATAAAAGGATCTCACTGATTTGGTCTCCAGTGTCAGAGTGCTAGAATGTGTGACTGCAGGACCGGGGCCTCAACACCAGAAGATGAAAAGCCTGCCAATACAATAGTCTTGATGTCAACATCCTATAATGCTTCACTTTTCTGCCTTCAACGCCCACAATTTTTCTTGAAGTTTCATGTTTGAAAGTTGGCAGTTGTCCTTTGAGCACCAAGGTTTCTAATCCTACTCCTAGCTTTCACCAAATACTATTTCAGCACCTAGCTCAGCTAGCTCAGTCTCTCTAAGGTTTATCCGCTCATCTGAGCTCGCTGCTCTTCCTAAAGGTATCATACTCTATCCCTTTCCCTTGCCATTCACTTCTGTAGTGCCATTCATATTATGATCTGGGAGTAGGAAATCGAAAGTATGCAACTGGCGTGTGCAGTGAAACACTTTTTCAGGGGAAAATAAAGGGTTTTGCAAGGAAGCTAACAGGAGGACAGAGTAAATGGAAACCTTTAAAACTATTGCACACATTCATTGTCCTCAGATATCTTACTTTCCCTTACCAAATAGATGACCAGTGGGAGTGAGGCAGGTGGCATCTGGACTTTCCCCATTCCAAACTGAGAGAAGGCATCTGGAGCTCTTTTTATTTATTTATTTACTTATTTACATATGGCTTAACATAGCAGTAGATATGGGGCACACAGAAGGCTGGATGCAGGATCTTATTGTATGCACTTGTATATGTTTTAGAGAAAAGGAGAAAAAGTATGCAAATATGGATACTTTTGAGTGTAAATCAAGCTGGATTCACAGAATTTCCTAGTAGCAAATTTGCCACTTGAAAAGGAAGCCAATTGAGCGCTTTCCCATGTGGAAAGACAAACATCCAATATGTATTTAAAAATGCATCCACGCTGATCTAGGAGACGCTAATAAAAAGCTTTCTGCAGTGTAATACAAACACTCATCTAGAAAGCTGCAGAAAAGGAGTTAGACAATAAAGCATGCATTTCAGCTAAATTTAGAAGGGTATTTAATGTTGAAACTTAGAGATTGTCAGTCAGCAAAGCAGGTTAAGAAAAATAAAATGTGCTTCTGGCTTTTTAGTATTGAGTTTCTTGAAACAGTTGGCTTTTTATAAAAAAATATACTTTCCCTACCACAATGCTATCTCATTATTGTATGACATTTTCACCTTGTCATACTATGAACTTCTTCAAAACGATGGTCTTTTTTCTCCTATCAAGAAATCAAAGTAGTTTCATCATCAGAGCAAACCAATGACAAATAACATGCAACTTTCTAAAACAGAGCATATAACTTTCTAAATCTCTGATCATTTTTCATGGCAAAAAAGTTACCTGAAAGGTAATTTTAAGTGTCAACAAATTTGCTAACTTAAAGAATAAATCAGTGATGGCGAACCTATGGCACGGGTGCCACAGCTGGCACGCAGGGACCTCTCTGTGGGCACTCGAGCCATTGGTCACCAGATCACGAAAAGACTGTCCCCTTCTGCAAAACACTAATGATCTTGTTCTTTCTCACAGTATGGAACAGAATGATTTTATTCTAGAATTCCTGTTACAGAATTCTTTTCTACATTGTTATCACATTTAAAAGATTTTGAAGAATGATGCACAGAGCATGGCTTGGATGTAAAGCCCTAACAGTTGACCTGAGTGCTGCATGTGTTGCTCTCAAACTAACCGAGTATGAGCCAAGGTTTGACCAATTATCAGCATGCATGCAACAGCAAAAAACAAAAATCACATTAATTTTGCAAAAGCATGCCCAATGCAAACTTTTACCTAATGCAGTGTTTGCAGTCCAAGACATAAAGTGTTTAAAATGTGTTAAGCACGTTTAGTTTTCTTGTTTATCTTGCTCATCCTAGTACCGGTTGACTTTTACTTTTACTAATCCGACACCTGTAGAAGCAGGGAAAGGACCCGGGGTAAAGCTTGCCCCATACAATTTCAGTCTGGCATATAACCATATTACAAGTTGAGAATCCCTTATCCAAAAATACATTAATATTTTATATATTAACAGGCTTTGACAAATCAGATTAATATTTTAAAATAATGGAATTAAAACTACAGTAATACCTTGGATTGCAAGTAACTTGGGGTTTGAGAGTGTTTTGCAAGAGAAGCAAATTTTTAAATATTTATTTAATTTTTTTTTACTTGATATACAAGCGACGTCTTGCAATACAAGTACTGTAGTACGGCTTAAATTAAAAATCTCTGTACAAATTTTTTTGGGGGGATTTCATTTTGATATAAGAGTGTTTTGGATTACAAGCACGTTTCCGGAACGAATTATGCTCTCAATCCAAGGCATGACTGTACTTTATGACATGTTACAGATAATTATCTTCACCTGCAAGTAATATGCTCTCTTATGAACAAGAGAAAACAATTCTCCAATGAATGAAATTACAGTGAAATGTGTATTTATAGACAGAAATAACCAAACCCTTGACATGATATTAAAAATGGCCAAGACAGACAATTATTTTCTTTGAAATGTGTATTTCAGATTATTAGTTTTGCAAATCAACATTTTCATGCACGAAGCAAACACTTCTAGTTTTCATGTTGTTGACAGAGCCTTTGGCTTTTAAAATTGTGGCTACTCTGTTTTCTAAAGAATATTCTGGGGTTTTTTGTTTTTATGACATTGTAATTTTATTGGGCTGCATTATGTATCGCTTTGAGGGCCCTGGTGGGTAGAAAAGCAATATATAAATACTTTTACAGCCCCATCCTATGTGGCTGCCCATAACCCTCCGAACTCAGAGGATTGTAGGCATACTATTGAGGGCAGGAGAAGCGCGGCTGATAGGATTTCTGCCATGCCCACCTTGCCCTCAAAAAAATTTAGATGGCCGATTTCAGCCGTCTAAATGTTTTACCTCTCCTCACAAGGAGGAGAGGTTGAGGCACTGCCTGGATTCCTTGGAAGCCAGCAGTGCCTTGCTCCTCCCCTCCCTGGGCCCAGGAATGCCCCCCCACTGGAACCGAAGACGGTCTTCCATCTTTAGTTCTCAGCTGGTGTGGAAAGAACTGCACTGGTTGCGAGGTAGGGTGGCGCTCTGTGGGCAAACTGCACACTGTGACCACGAAAGGGATTTCCAAGGTCATAACAGCAACTATGTCCTAATCTGTGGCCCCCCAGGCAAGGTCAGAGGGCCAAAGGATTGCACCCTAAATAAATAAATACATAAATCAATATCAAAGATACATAAATCAATATCAATACTGTGTCACATGAGATTTATTTGGCACTCCTTTTAATAAAATAGATTTAAAAAACACTTTCTGTTTATATCTGGCATGCAAGCTGCTATATTTATATCTACTAAGCGAGTTACTATATATACACAAAGGGTTGAATCCAATGGTGCTGTTCCACTGACAAAGCAGTTCTGTCAGCAGAACCAGGGGGGATTCCCCCTCGCTTTGCACCCTCTAAAGCTGTTCCCAAGGGCTGGGAAAACCTCCAGAGCAGATTTTCAGCAGGGCTGGAGGGAAGAGAGGGGGGAAATCCTGTTGCACTAGTGAATTTCCACTAGCATAACATTGAATTTAACCCTGTATCTTGGATATGTGCTGTGTGAGTTACTATATTTAGGGGTTTCTACACGTGCATCTTCAGCTGGCTGTGGTTCTTCATATGCCATCGGGTTCTGCATATATAGGTCTCCCACACATGGCATATGTGGAGCCCATTCAGAGTATAAACGTCTGCCACTCATGTGTTTGGGGCAGGGAGTAGAAGAGGGTTAGATTTAGTCTCCCGCTCTCCCTTTCCTTCTATATAGTTGATGCTCATGATTTTAAACCTTTTCAAAGGGTTCCAATTGGTCGACTCATGCTGCTTTGAATCAGGGTACTGTTATGGCTTCCAACTGCTAGGTACACTCTGGGTTCTCTATTAGCTTTCAAATGACCACGTGTTACAATGTTTCTGGGTAGTCTGAACAAGCCAGAGACTAATTTGTTGTGGTTAATAGAAATTGTGAATAGTATGGCAATTCTAACAAATATCCTTGCACAATTTACTTTAAATATAATGGTTTAAATTCAAGACCTTGTCCAATGCTGCAAGCAATTGCTTCTTATATTCAAATTAAGTTTACAATTCATAATGAAAGCAATATTGGACCAAAAATGGCCCAATACAAAGAATACTTTTAAAGTAGATAATATTTATGATAACCAGAAGCAAGAATGTGTAAATAGGCAAATAACACACCATGTTAAACTACTAGACCTTTTTCATCCAAAACCTAGGTCCTGGGTCATAAGTAAGTAAGATTTCTATTATACTAAATTGGGCCAAAGTCTCATCTGTGTAAATTACTCTATACATCCTGGGCTCAATGTCTAAAATGTAGGGCAACTCAGATCACTTTATTTGAACTAAATTAATGGTTAAGTAAAAGTTTCAGATCACTACAGTTATCAGCCTATTTTTTCCTACAACTCTACTTACTGGTATAGAATATGCCTGGAATTAGTGTGTACAGAAGGTAAGAGAAAAAGATGGAAATAATGGATTTAATTGGTTGGTTTTCAAAGGGCAAAACAATACTGTACTATATCATAGAGTTGGAAGGAGCCTACAAGGCTATCAAGTCCAACCCCCTGCTCAATGCAGGAAACTAGAGGAGGGGTCTCCCATCCAAGTAATAACCAGGCTTGACCCTGCTTAGCTTTCCACGCTCAGACAAGTTGAGCCAGCGTGAGCCACAGGCCTGTATGATTCAGACCCCATTTTTGCAAAAGACAAAATTTGCACAAATCACCATTTGCACAAATGGTGCTATAAATACGGAAATCTCAGTTCTCAGTGTGCGCAACTATTTTGCATACATTTCTGGAATCCGGGAAAAAAATCCAGCATGGTTCATTTCCAATCAGAAATGCTGCAGAAGTCCGTTGGGCTCAAATTAAATGGATTTTCCCAGCGTCACACATCCCTAGAATTAACACTAGATTAACACTAGATAAACTATCCCTTTCACATTTTGTAGGGAAAACAAAAAGGAAGACTTTGGGACAGAGGAGTCATGAATGGTGGTGTTGTGACAGCTCATTCACATCCATGACCACAACTATGACTGTGTTACACTTTCAGTATTTGAACTTCAGAGATTAAAATGAAAAAAGAACATAAAAAGACAATTAAAATACTGAGTTTTATTGCTGGATTGAGTAATATCTTAATGCAATGAATTAGTTTAGAAAAAAATAACCTTTTCCTAAATTAAAATAGAGAACGTTTGATATCCACACTAGAGATTCCTTTTAATCAAATTCCCTATTAAAGGAATGCATATCATGGAATTATACTTGTAAAAGAAGCAAATAATTAATTAAACCATGAAACATATTTGCAGGCAAGTTGCTTAATGCACACATTTCTATTCAAAGAATATTTCTGATACCGTATGAATCTGTTCCAAATATGCTTGCCAATGTCATATCTCTGTCTCTGCTCACTTGTGTAATAATGTATCAAGCCATGATAAGTTTCAACATCAATTTTCTAGTTCGAAAAGCTTTTCAAAAGCAACTAAAACAGTAACTGTACATTAATAAATAATTGAAAATGAAGACGGAAAACTTCAAAAGGGACATGAACAAATAAGAGACACAATATCTTCCATCTTCTTATTAAAATAAAGACCTGAATTTGTAATTTATATTTATACTGCTCTCTAATTGGGGGGCTTCCAGATGGAGGGGCTTAATGCTAGAAGGCATTGTGCAGCTATTCCACCTTTTCTTTTGTAACAGATGTTTCCATGGAAAAAAAGATGGAAGAAGCAGTAGGAAAACACAGGTGGTTTATGGGTGGACCATGATGTTTGGACCCCCCATAAAATTCTGTGAATGAGGCAGGGCGATGGCACGATAAAAGCCTCAGAGTCCCATTTCTGCCTTCTATAGGATGAGATCCATAAAACACCAATTAAAGTTGTTAATTAATTAAGTAATCAGAAGTGAAGTTAGCCCTAGGAACAGAAGTATACAAGGCAGTTCACTGTCCATTTTGAAGGAAAGCATAATATTAGATAGTTTTGGTCTCTTAAGGTTATTCCTTTGTGAAGTTATTGAATGTTAACTAGTAATACTCAGCAAGACTATTTTTTTTTTTAATCAGGAGAACATTTATCAGGATTTTCACATGTAAGAAACACAAAGCAAAAATAAACAAAATAATAGTACAACTGCTCTAATGTGAAAAGCCGAAATACAAATCAGAGTTTATGCAAAAAAATTAAGAACTGGCCAGTCCCACCAAAAAATGACACAATTCACATAACTAATCATCCATAAAACCTATTACAAATAAACACTCACAAAAATTCAAAACACACAGAAAAGTGATGGAATTTCCACTTCAGTGGCTGATAAAGTGAGATATGTCAGAAATCAACTGAGCTGGAAAAAGGACGCTCTGAAGAAGTGCTTAAAATGATCTGTAGCTATGGTCTACCATTACTCAAACTGATGACTCTTAATACATGGATATTTAAGGTCATCATATCTAGAATCTTAATATCAGAAGCCTGTCTTCTTGTACAAAAATACAAAGTCTGATTCTGAAGTTGGCAATCTGAATAAAAAAGCCCTGTCATGAGTCCAACCCTAAAAACCCCACTCCAAAGTAATCAGCTACTGCTATATTTCAGAATTAATCAAATACAAAATAGCACATGATCAGTTTTCCTACAAGTTTCATATTAGTGGCAGGCATGCACTTAATCTTGTTTTACAATGCTACAAAATGTATAGCTTGCTAGAGTGTAGAGATGAATGAGCATACTATTGCTCACCTTAAAGTGGTTGAAGCTTTCTCGAGACTCAATTCAATTCTCTTCATCAAAAATAACCTGAGTGTAAAAAGCTAGCATGTGAGGGAGAAGGGTTCTAACCTAGTATTCTGATTAATGTGCATGTTTTCTATGTTCAAAGCATTTCTTTCTACATGAAAAAACAGCATGAAATGTGAAAAAGGTGCATGAAATGTGAAAAAAACACATGAAATATGATTTCCTACACACATTCTCAAGTGGCAGAGTCCAGACTGGTTGGTGGGACTGAATAGGTCTCTTTCTGGATAGGCTGACATTAGGGTTGGGAGTTGGGGCACTGTTTCACACAGTGGATCTGTTTCTACTTGGATAGCCATTTCCAGAAGGTGGTGCTAGGGAATTATTTCTTCTGTATTTCTTCTGAGACTATCTTCTGTAGTAATTATGTCACAAGTTTCCTCAGGGCTCAATTTTATCCCCCATGCTATTTAACATCTACATGAAACTACTGGGGGAGATTATCAGGAGAAGTGGGCTAAGGTGTCAGTAATATGCAGATGATACCCAGCTTGACCTTGCCTTTTCATCTAACCCAGGTGAGGTAGTGGATCTTCTGATTCGGTGCCTGAGCAGGATAATGGACTGAATGAGTGCCAACAAACTAAAGCTTAATCCAGACAAGACGAAAGTACTATTAGTGGGTGGCTCATCTGCCCAGTTGAGACGTTTTCAAACTGTTCTAGAGGGGATTGCATTCTCCCTGAAAAATCAGGCATGCAGCTTGGGGGAGTTCCTGGATCCATCATTGCCATGAGGCAGAGATGTCCTCAGTGGCTAGGAGTGACTTTTATCAGCTTAGCTGATATACAAGCTGTGACCCTATCTGGATAGAGATAGCCTGGCAACAGTTATCCACGCTCTGGTAACCTCCTAGTGAGTTACCTTTGAAGACAACTCAGAAACTTCAGTTAGTTTAAAATGGAGCTGCTAGGCTACTATCTGGGATTGGCCAATGTGATCATATGATGCCTGTGCTTTGTAAGCTGCACTGACTTCTAGTCCACTTCCAAGCCCAATTCAAAGTGTTGGTGATGACCTTTAAAGTCCTAAATGGTTTGAGACCAGAGTATCTAAAGGAATGTCTCCTCCCATATGTACCTGCTCAGAGCCCTTCCACCAGGTACTCCTACTGAAGGCAGTTGGCTACAAGAGAGGGTCCTTTCAGCTGTGGCACCCTGTGTATGGTGCCTTCCTCAAGGATGTTTGCCTAGCGCCTCCACTGTTATCTTTTCAGCACCAGGCAAAGACCTTTCTTTACTCTTAGGCATTTTAGAATTTAGGATTTTTTAGATTTTTGTCTGTCTTTATATATTTTATATTTAGTTCTGTGCTGGTTGTTGCTTTTTATTCTTTTATATTATTTTCTTTTAGCTTTTGTAATCTATCCAGAGAACGCCTGTTATTGGGTGGATTGAAAATACTAAATAAATAAATAAAATACCCGTTCAGCACAATATCTGTATTCAAATAGTATGTTTTCTTGTTATTTCTTCAAACTGGTTTAACTGAAATAAGCAATTTCAGAAAATTATGAAGCTACTGAAAAGCTTAAATATGCAAGCCAGTAACCTTAAATAAACAAGACAACCATGCAAAACCACACCAATGGATGTTAAGCATCATGATAATTTCACAAATATTTGCCAACATATATTTTTTTCACTCCCTTCCTTTCACAGGGTTAACAGTTTTGAGAATTAGTCTGTAAAGTAATCCTGACTCTCAATGAAACTGATGGTCAAGTAATTTGCTTAGAAACACCAACTTGAGAAGTTACAGCCTAACAAATAAAAGAACAGGTTAGGGATCTCTGTGGTAGGCAGATTTGGAAGAGAAACATCCAGGAAGATATTAAGAACTGATCATTTGATTTGACATTAGGGGATTATTTGATAATAGTTTGGGGTGGATTGCAAGGGATTTAGTCAAGAGGATTTGATTGCTAGGTTATTGTGGCGTATTTTTGTGGAGAGAGGAAATGAAATCTGATTTCGATTTTAACAAGGGAGATTTGTCTAAGAAGGACAGAATCTTTTTGCTTAAAGAAGAGGGAGAATTGAAAGACAGAGGTAGGACTGCTTGAGTAGCAGCACTGCAGCAGTGAAAGGACTTATTTGATAGAAAGACGATCGTATGTGTGAGGGTTGAAAAGAATGTGTGTGAGGAAATGCAGGTAAGGATGGTGGTGAAGGAGAAATATGTTAAAATGCTATAGCACAACAAAGGAAATGAAATAATACCAAGCAAAGAGAACAATTTCTGTTCACTGTAGAAAAGTAAGAATGGAGGAAAGTGAACAATAAGTCAGAAAAAAAATGTAACTACACAAGCAAAAATACAATGGAGAAAAAATGAAGCCGAAGCAGAACAAGAGACATGTATATATTGGTTCAAGAAAACACTTATTCCTTGGCAGATTTTGAAGAAGCTTACTTAGATTCTAAGTGCTCACCTGAGATTCTTACAAAAATACGTACAGACAAAGCATCCCTTCGGTAGGCTACGTTTTCCCCAACATAGCCCCTTCCATAACCCCAAATTCCCTGTACTATAAGGAAATACTAGAATAGGTCAGAAAGAATTACCTAGAAAAGAAATCCACAAACTTGTTGAATAAAAGACAAAATAAGTAATATTGTGGGTCTTCTGGAATAGTTATACAGTCTGTAATCCACTGATATGTATGAGGGCTTTAGCCTCTTTTAGCAGAATAAGAAATCTCATAATGACTGGGTTCAGACAACATGATAACCCACACTCAAGGGTTGAGTATGGATTGAGTGTGGGTTGTCGTTGAACCGTGGTTATCATGTTGTCTGAACGCAGCCGTGCTAACAAGCCATGGCTTGTTAACAACAAACCCATGAAAAGAACCCATGGTTTGTTGTTGAGTTGTAAATTTATCAGTTATAGGATTGCTTTATTTGCACTAGCTGCAAGAAAAATAAGGGTTGCCTTTCTAAGCCAAATTATTGCCAAACCCTTAGGGGGCAGCACAGAAGGAACATTTTAAACACTGGCCATTTTACTGTATTTTTGTTTTATTTTATTGTATTAAATGGTTTTTGTATTCTGTAACTGTATTGTGATGGCCATTGGCTACAAGCAATAAATTGTGTTACATACTTGTTGAGTTGTGAACTGTAGGTTGTTCTCCATGGTTTGTTATCTTGGCTGGGTTCAGACAACATAATAACCCATGTTTCAACAACAATCCACTGTTCAACAACAACCCAAACTCAACCCATACTCAACCCTTGAGTGTGGGTTATCATGTTGTCTGAACCCAGTCAATGAAACGTTGAAAAAAAGGATGGGCAACTTCTTCCCCCAGAACTCCACCCCCTGGAGCCCTCCCCTGGCCATATTTCTCATGGGCATAAAAAATGGGGAGGAAACAAAAAAACCAAAATGGCGTCCATAACCATGGAGCACCAGAAGGATCAAAATTACCTTGCAAACAAGCTAATTTTGACTCTTTTGATGCTCTGTAGCAGCTCCGGATGCCATTTTGTTTGCCTAAAAAACCAACAACAATATTTAAAATAGGTGTTTGAGTACCCCAAATTTGGGGGGGTGGGGGCTGTGGGGGCTGCATGTTACCCACCCCTGCTTTAAAAATAATGCAATTATGAATGAAATACAATGCAAGCAATAATTGCTGTTTGCAAAACAATAATAAGCACTTTAAAGCCAAGTTCAGGTATGGGAATAAAAAGTGTAACAGGGATGACCTACAAGAATGGTTGACAAAGAAGTTCTGTTTGGGGGCATGAGGGCAATAAATCCTATGTGATCCATCCCATCCCAAATAAAAATGAAATGGCTATACAGTGGCTGTGTGAGCTCTGGAACAAGTCCTTAAAATGCCTCTCTGCTGTATGGCATTTCTTTCTTGCATGATCATCTAACTATCCCATTCTTTTGTTTAACTGGGGAAGATTAGTAGACTAGAAAGTAACTCAGAGTTCCCTCCTGCTGCTTTTTTCTTTCCCTCATAATCCCCTCACTGCAGGTGCATTTTTAGCAGATGTGGTTTGCTCCCAAGCCCTGATAGAATTTTTGCCTCAAGGAACTGCAGCCTGGTTTCTGCTAGCCATATCAGGTAAACTAAGGAGTACTTAGAGTTTTCAATTTCTCTTGTACACAGGCCCCTTAAGACCAGTCTATAAGCGGTGTTTGGATATGTAAGAATATTTTATTCATTTTCCAGTCTATTTTATAAGCGGTGTTTGGATATGTAAGAATAACTATATGCATCTCCATCTCCATTTTACTCCAAAGATATGTTTGAACCCTCCAGAAGCTTCTATACAACATGCCATATGATGCTTGTATGCATCTTGTAATGTGAGTCTTAAGATGACGGATGCCCAAAACTTACAGTGGGTCAATTCTTTCAAAGCATCTAAGCTCAGTGCCCAGATAAAATAAACTGATACGTTTTAGAACTACGTTTTGGTTTTTTTAAAGCTGGTGTGCAAACAAATTCACAGTTTATACTTTCAAGGCTATTTGGATAGTGTATGCTTTTGGTGTGGTGTGGTTTAATGCAGTTTGAATACTCATATTCATTCCACTGCAACATTTCCCTTTGTAATTTCTTTGTCTATATATTTTTGTATCCAGTTGTAAAATCTGTAAACTCTTAAAGTGATCTTTAAGATAAACTATCTTCTCTCTCACTGTATGGAAGTGTCTTGATAAAATGAATGGAAAGATAGTCTTTAAAAAATGTATAGTTAATTATAACTGAACAATTAAATCAGTGTGTCTTCCAGTAAATAACAGGGAATAGTAAGTCTTTACTGGCATCATTCATTTCCTATAATACCAAAATTAACGTTTTAATATGAAGTATATGGTACAGTCATTGTTAGATGTGATCTGACTTGCTCTAACGAATTTTAATTGGATATATTTCTATGCATTATGAGTTTGTAAAAAGTGTGAGAATGAAAGCAACTGGAAATTCAAGTACTCTGCTTGTACAGTAACTATACAAGCAGAACAATTTCTCCCACAATGACAATTATTAAATGTGCTTAAATGGTGATACAAAGTGACCAGTTCTAGGATGGAGATGACAGTTTAATCTTCAGCTATCAATTCAATTCTTCCTTCTGAAATATCCAAGGCTGAAATCTTAAACACACTTTGCTGGAAATTGATTCCACTGAAGTAAATAAATATCACAATATGGAGATATCTTATACTTTTTCAATCCAAACTTTAATCTATTTTATTTGTATTTTAATTGGTTTTATATTTATTTTTATGTAAACTATCCTAGGAATCTTTATTGAGGGATGGTATAAAAATATTTAACATAAAAATATGTTAAATAAAAATATAAAAATCATAAAATAAAAGAGTTTTAAATAATCTGACAGTATCAAACTTGTTTACCTATTGAAATACAGTAATACCTTGGATTGCAAGTAACTTGGTTTGAGAGCATTTTGCAAGACAAGCAAATTTTTAAATATTTATTTAATTTTTTTTTACTTGATATACAAGCGACGTCTTGTATATATAATGATCGGAGCCCTCTACTATATACCGTGCTGACAAGAGCCGGGCAGGGCAGGAAGAGGACAGAGGCGATTTCACCTCCTGTTCCTCCTTTAAAAAAAACACCCAGTTTCAGCTGCATGGGCCTCTAAGCCCCTCTAGCTGACTTCTCAGTAGTTGGTGAGATGGAGAGGCTGTAGGATCTTTGGATCTCCTCCTCACCCACTGTCCTCACCCATTTTCACCCTCCCCAAGCTCCACAGAGGTTGTTGTTGCAACCTTGGAGGAGCAGCCAATGTGGTGCTTTCTGCAGCAGTTATGAAGCAGCCAGGAGAGGGGGAACAGCCCAATATCGGATTCCCTCTCCCAAGGTTGTAGGAGTGCCTACAGCTTTGGGAGGGAGAATCTGGCATATCCTATGGTCCCTGGGATGCTCTCCCAGGGACCAAAGGATTGCTCAGCTCACTGACTATACCTTAAAAAAAAAGTCACATTATCTCTGTTAAATCATGGCATAGATAAACAGATGCATTCATTTCTTTCAGCAACCTATATAATTCTGTAAAAAACCATACAACTGTTTCTAAAGTTGTTTCCACAACATCTCAGATGCCAAATTTCCCTACTTTATCCAAATGAAATAACCCTCAAAAGAAGAGAGGGGAATGAAAACAAAGATTTCTGAGTTACAGTCATGCCTTGGATTGAGAGCATAATTCGTTCCGGAAACATGCTTGTAATCCAAAACACTCTTATATCAAAACGAAATCCCTCCCAAAAAATGTGTACAGAGATTTTTAATTTAAGCCGTACTACAGTACTTGTATTGCAAGACGTCGCTTGTATATCAAGTAAAAAAAAATTAAATAAATATTTAAAAATTTGCTTGTCTTGCAAAATGCTCTCAAACCAAGTTACTTGCAATCCAAGGTATTACTGTATTTCAATAGGTAAACAAGTTTGATACTGTCAGATTATTTAAAACTCTTTTATTTTATGATTTTTATATTTTTATTTAACATATTTTTATACCATCCCTCAATAAAGATTCCTAGGATAGTTTACATAAAAATAAATATAAAACCAATTAAAATACAAATAAAATAGGTTGAAACAGTCATTAAAAACAAAAGAACTAAAAGGCAGCAAGATCTTAAAAGCCAGATAAAAAGAATCAAAAGGACTTACATTTGATGTTTGAGGAAATAGAAAGGTCTTTGTCTGGCACCAAAAAGGATAAAGTAGGTGCCAGGTGAACCTTTCTGGGGAGAGCATTTCATAACTGGGGTGCCACCACTCAAAACGCGCCCTCTCCCTGGTAGTCACCCTCATGGCCTGAGATGGCGCAGGCACACGAAGAAAGTCCTTTACTGAAGATCTTTTTAGCATATACTGTAAACTGTTGCGTATTCTGAATGTCAAAGTTATACTACAATTGTAGTTGTTGCGTAATCAATGCAAGTAAAACAAATGTAATCTACTGGCCTCACAAGAGGGTTTCAATGTTCTGTACTTAGGACTGAAAGCTAAGCTGTTGTGCCTTACAGATGGGAAACAATCCCCTAGAAATCTGTCCTGGATAAACCCCAATGAAATGAATGGACCCTGCACAAAAGCATGGATAGATATAAAGCTGACGAGTCAAAATTCCACTTGATTTAAATCTTAATATTGGGATTTAGTGAGGAGTGGGGGAAATGATCCAATCCTAATAATTTCTTTTAAAAAGAACAGAAGAATATCTACTGCAGGCTATGAAGGAAAGTGCTCAAATAATGACGCAAAATCAATTGGTGTGTTTTAACTTTTAAATTAAAATACAAAAATCAAATTAACTAAAATGGGAAGACAACAAACACATCATTCAGTACTTATCTCTTGGAACAAACAAAGACCTAATCAGGCAAAATTCCTATTTTTACCATTTCAAGTTTTACTAGATAAAGCTTCAGGCCAGTTAAACAAACAAAATATTGTTTTTTATTACTAAATAAAGCAAATTTTTACAAATTTACGTACTTCATAAAACTGGTACGTTTTAAAAATTGAGCTTGGTTCTAATATATCTTATTCTTTACCTCTATGTTATAGAATTCTAAGAAATGCTTTACTTTTAAAAATTCATTCTAAACTATTAACTAAAAAAAGAAAAAACTTACATGACACTATATAATGGATTCGTAAGTTTGGTTTGTTGTAAGCATTTGTAGCTACCAATAAAAAAATTACTTGTGAAGCAACAAATCCTTCAGAAATATTTCTTTTGCTCCATTATTGAGTTCCTGAAAATCAGTACTAAATTTTAACTTGAACATCTTTGACCCAGATTCCTATGCAGAAAACAAAAGTGGGAATAATTCTACATATGACACCTTTGGGGGGAAAGGAAGCTAAATTCTAAAAGACAGTTTTGTGAAGGAAAGCCTTTGAAGTGTTACCAGGTCAGACATTTTGACAAAAAAAAAAATCTGTCTCTATGCTTCATTGCTGCCACCAATGCTAACAATTATAAGCTTTCAGTGTTGTGAATAATTCAGAATCTCATCTGTTCCATTCAATGTTATGTGTAAAGGCAATGTTGAGAGAACAAGGTCAGTCTTCTCCACCCTCCCAGCAACTGACTTTTCCACCCTGACACCAGTCTGATTGCATGATACCCCTAGTGTTTGACATGCATTCCCTGACAGGTTCTTAACAGCAGTTAGTCTATTTAGCTTAACGTATGGGAAGTAAGGGCACAATAAGATGACAGATTTCAGGGGCTAGAAACACAGTATCAGCATTCAGGTTTCCAAAGATATTTCACATAATTAAAACATAATAGGGCCATATTTCACTGGGGAAAAAATGACAGATGTCAGTCCACACATTTAATCAATGGAAGACTGTCTAGCTTCATAGCAACAGCATGAGTTACATATGGTACATTAAAATAAATATTAACACTACAATCACCTGGTAACCAGAAGCTAAACTTGATGAAGAAGCCTTTTTGAGTTTGTTTAGAAAAAAGCTACAAACTCCTGTCATTCAACCTTTAATTTTGTGATGGAAAAGAAACTGGAATAATGGGCAGTATTCACACTGCATTCCGCTATTCATTTTCCTTTGAAAGTGATGTTATTCATTAAGAATAAACAGGTTTTCATCAAACAAAAAATAACTAATGTGTTCAGTAATATTTTTTCTTCATTAAAAGCTCTACAGGTTTGCTGACAGCAAGAATTATTCAGAAAAACTAAGCTAACATATAAACTATAATGTCTTTTGACTCTTCTCAATAAATACTTGTACTTTAAGAAAAGCACATATAAGTTATTATTGCTAACAGTTCTTAGAAAGCTGGTACAGTATATCCAAATAATTGTACAAGGCACATGTAGAATATTTATACCAGGGGTGCGCAACTTGTGGCCCTCCAGATGTTTTGGTCTACAATGCCCATCAGAAACTCTGGTTTCTCTTCAGATTGTATAAATCTTTCGCCTACAACTCCCATCAGCCATAGCCAGCATAATTAATGATGAGGGATAACAGGAGTTGTAGTCTAAAACACCTGGAGTTTCCCACCCTGATTTATACTATCTTGCAAAACTGCCATTTTAGGTATAACATAGGATACTCTGACAACACAATGTAGTTTTTAGAAAATGACAATGTAATACTTATTCTACTGACTGATCGATTAGACTTGATTTTTCAGTAAAGGCAAGTGCTTTATATTGTCTATACAGTCCCTTCACTGCCCTGTCCTCTGACCAAATTTGTGTTCTCAGTCATTCACATGTAGACAGACCAAACCAACAAACAAATTAAGACCACTGTAAATTTGCAATTTTTTGTCTATGTATATAACATTCCCTTTGTATTTTTTCCTCTTTCAATGCCTCTCTTGCAGGTTCTTCATTCACATACACTCACGCATGCTATTAATACACGCTACTCATATACTCTCACTATTCAGACATGGCAGTCAGATACTACTCTCATACACATAATCTTAACAGATGACCAATACAGAGATAAAGTTGCCAGCTCCCTTCACTGCTGCACACATTTTAATTCAATTGGATCTGCCTTTTACTCACAAAAACATGGTTCCAAGGCACAGATCATTTGGGTGCTCATGTATTTTTACAAGAGATCTCCCCAAGCCACGTGTAAATCATAGGTCACTTCTGTGTCCACAGATATTTTCGGTGATTTGATGGTGGGTTTGGTGGCATCCTATGAAAAATGAAGATCCATGAGGGATCAGTGCTTGGAATCCAAGTTTTTGTGCCATGGCAATGCTGGCAGGCATCAGAAATGTAATGTTTGTGAAGACTATGGACACCAATATAAGCTTTAATTTGATGGTAGTTTTGGGAGACCCTATGTAAAAAATCTTTAAGATTCAAGGTGATATTTTTAATTCTACTACATGTGGCTTTTATCCAGACCCTATGGAAAAGCAAAAAGTGTGTATGTGTGCATCCACAGTGCTTTCTGTCTGTCAGTTCATATGCATATGTGGCAGGGGAGCAACCTGGGGTGGGGGGGGGGGAGTTCCTACAACACTTTCTCAAAATTCCAAATGTGCCCACAGGCCCTGTCCTACTATAATGTTCAACATCATGGCCTCAGTCCAAAAAATGTTACTCATCATGTCTAAATCCTATTGAAGTCAGTGGCATGACTTTAGTGTGTTTTGTCCATATATTTGACCAGGGTTAAGAACTGCATGTGAATGTATGAAATATTTTAATAGGACCTCTCTAGACATTAAGATTAGCTTTAAGTAGGGACAGATGAAACTGTCAATTTCGCTTTCTCTCTGTTTCTAATTTTTCCAATCTGTAGTTCATTGTGTCCCATTTCCACATCAAGTTGTGATTTTTTCCCTTCTAATACACACATTTTTGTCTAATATCCACATTTTTCCAAGTAGTTTCCCCTTATATCATGTTTTTTGTATCCTTTTTTCACTAATATATGCATTTTTCACACATGTTTCCCTAATATACACGTTTCGTCTGCATTTTTGTATTTGCATCACAAAATGTGGAGAAGTACAAATATGAAAGGATAGCTGTTTTCCAGTTTACATATTGATTCAGGAAGAGATAATTTTGTAAGTATGTATAAAAATGCAAACTGAATATTTCCCCCCATCCCTAGAAGTAATCTAATAATAATCCAAGATGAAATCCATGAATATTAGCAATAGTAAAATCCAATCTTTGGTGAATATGGTCTGTGTGTTTAATTTTTCATTTGAAATTTCTCTTTGCCCTGTTTTATACACACACACACACACACACACACACAGACGTAACTGAGTTGAAGAATGAGATGCTAAACTTTTTGTTTGAAAGTTTATCTGTAGAAGTGGATCTAAATATTAAGATAAACATTGGTTGCTGCAAAAAGTGGCAGCCCAATATGGAGCTCACTGCCATTTGTAATGTGTTATAAAACATACCTATATCCTGATGCATGGTGTGCTTCCTTGCCTCACTAACAGTAACCAACTATGTGGACTGGAGGTGGGGTGAAAACATAATACAACGCCTGCACAATGCACCATTGTAGCCAGCTAGTCACGTTGCTCCTTGCATTTAGGACCTCTTCCCCACTACAGCTAATTGTCTGATTGCTCCTGCATTCTTCTTCCCACCACTCAATGTACAGTTGACAACTCCAAAAGCATTGGTAGTACAATGTAATAAATAAATAAATCACACCAGCTGGCCCACCACTAAAGCAAACAACAAGGCAAAGCTAGAGAGCCCCTGCTCAGTGTGAGCAGCTGCTACAAGAAGAGAGAGAGAGGTTGGGGCTACTTGCATGGCACAACAGCCCACAGTGGGTTAGGTAACCCACATAAGGCTGTGGCACATGCGGGGTGTGTGCATGGTCTGTTTTAGGATCTGGGATGATTGTTTAATCCTCACATAACCTATGCTCGCTGGGTTAGCATGACATGACAACCCCCCAAGAGGGGCTTACATATGCAATCTAGCAGCTGGGACACCATGGCATATCATGGGTTAAATAAGCCATGATGAGCTGCATGTTGTCTGAACCTGGTCAGTGAGTGAATGAGAAAGAGAGAGAAATGGAGAGCAGCACTTAAAGTGATTGGAAACCACCAGTGGACCTTGGGCCTCGCAGTGAAGAACACTGATTTAAACAATGGACATTTTTAGATACTGCCACAGTCCGAATAGCAGCTAGAAGATAGACTGGTTTGCACTGCAATCAATGGCCCAAGTATCACAGCATTATTCTATCACTGTGTCTTTTTTTAGTAGGAAAGCTGCTAAGATCATAGCGCTGCTGCCACCTGTTATTATCTTGGAATCAATACATTATTTGTAAAATACCATTCTTCCTGTTAGGCAGAGCATATGAAAATGAATAGTGGAGAATTGCATTTTTAACTATTAAAATGTGTACCTGATAATCACTGCATTTTGTAATGCATATGAATGAGGCTTACAACAACATTTAATTAAGAAATAAACTAGTTTGTTTACTTTATCTTTGGGTAGGGGAATAAATGTTGTCTTTGTTAAGTATAACAAGATGTACTGACAAGAAAGAACAAGGGATGATCCCCCCTGCCTCTAGATATACTACAAGGTTAAAATTCCTTCAAGGCAGTGCTGCTACTGTAACTTAATGTCTGGCTTTGGCTTTTTGCACACGCCTGATTAGGAATCATGTTGCCCAGAATGGGGGTATGTTACTACTTGGGCTGGAAATTGAGAGGCAGCAACATGCGATGGGAAGAGCAGTGGGTTGGGAACACACAGTTCGTCAGTCATTCAGCATCATAAACAGTGGTGTAATTAGAAAAACATAAACACTGTTTTTTCAGATAAAGGTGGTCTTGAAGTCTTACACTTCCTCCTCTAATCTTGCCCATGTAATACACCCTCTCTCATCTGCATTTGTGTTTCTTCATTAAAGAAACAGAATTAAAGTGTTTTTGAGGGGTTTTTTTTTTAGATAAGCATTCTTGTAGAACCACCATCACCCAGCCTATCATCTGAGATTTGACAGGTGGGTTCCAGAGCTAGGACCATTTCCATAGTAACACCTCCCTGTGGAAATCCGGAGAGAAATGTATATGGCCAGTCTACTTCATGATTTTAGAAAAGATCGTTAAGACCTTCCTTTTTAGAAAGACCTTTGTTGAATAGCTGAGGCTATTAAAAATGTTTGCTGTAACTTATTATATCAGTTATTGTGGCGTAACTCCACAATTCAGTTCCCAGGTGTATGTCTGCATTAGTATGTTTAGTGAGTATAGAATGCTGAACTGAGTAGGTGTGGTTTGTGATGTCTTGGAAAGGGTGGGGGGAGGAGTATATAAGGAGTGTTTGAGTGATGTCAAAGTTAGTGTGTTTGGAGTGTTAGAGTGTTGGGAGTAGTGTGTGGGGAGTGTTGGGAGTGTGTTTAGAGTGTTGGGAGTTAGGGAGTTAGGTTAGTTGGGTTATTCGTGTCTTGTCTGTCAGGAGTTTTGAGAGAAATCAGAGCTTGTCTGAAGAGTGAAAGTATTTAGAGTTATAGGGATTTAGGTTAATTACAAAGTGTTTGGTGTAGGCAGGCTTAAAGTTATTTTCTAGAACTAAGATTTTGAGAATTAAAATAAACTTTTTATTTTGTTTGCTACCCAAATCCTACGTGTCAGTTTGGCGTTAATAACCTGCATTACTGTTAAATCTACACACACACACCTTTGTACCCACAGTATCATAGATTTAAAATAGATCCTTAATAACCAGTATTAATCTTTTCCCTCATTGGTAGGGGAAAGGTTTCATTTGACCCTCCCTTCAGGTTTTTAAGTGTTGGTGCTTAGCCTGAGAAGGGTTTATGCGGCTGGTCCTAGTGTGAAAGGACTGTGTCGTCACAGTTATCCTTTACATATTGCACTGTTTTTTAAAGCTTATGGCAGGGGTGGGCAACATGCAGCCTGCAGAGTTTATGCACCCTCCATTCCCACCCTGATGTGGCCCCCGCTAACCCCCACACCCCAAATTTTTTTAAAAAGGGGGGAAGGGTCTAGCACTATGGAGAGCCAAAAAAGTCAAATTTAGCTTATTTGCAAATAACATTTAAGTGCATAAAGTGGAAAATATTTGCAAAGAAAGATGTGGACACTAACTGACTAAATTACATATAGATCTTGATTCAAGATTCCTTCCTGTGACCAGAGTTTAAAAATCATTTCTTATATTTTGCATTGGAAAGACACCAAAGTTTGGGCAATACTGGGCTGTATTACCTGATTCTATTAAATCAACATGCTAAGCGTTTGGGGTATAACAAAATGTTGTCTCTGTGAGTAAACAGAGCATTGTGTAAAATCATGTATAAAATCTTTCACATTTAATAAAATATGCTGCAGGAGATGCCACCTCATCAAATATGTAGGATGGTATGCAGTCACAGTAGTGTTGTGCCAACAAAACGTTCCATTATGCTACTATGGGATGGAAATTATGCCAGCATTGCAGGCACTTTGAAAATAATAATTAAGTACTGAGGTTAATAAGTAATTTATCCATTCCTGCTTAAATTGAAAATTTGCTGCTACCATACTACTAACATAAGCTATATTGGGATAATAGCTTAATAGCAATCTCAAGGAAGTACTATCTTGATTAATCTGAGCAATATTTGGGGAAAGGATTTGTCTTATTGAAACTTCTGTCCACCTGGACCAAAGTTGTCCTCCCTCTTTTGTCAGCACTTTCTTAGTAGGACCAGGGTGGTTTGTCCCTTTATTCCTTTTGTTTTAAACCTTATACAAAACATCTTTTTCAATGCCCAATGGCTCCTGGTTTCCAAAAGGTAGACACCACTTTGCTGAAATCGCTGAAACCGCTTAGTTCCTGGCCACCTCAGGCAAGGTATCACGTCGCTGCTGAAATCACTCGGTTTCTGGCCTTCTTCATAGGCAGCCAGCTCTATAGTTCTGAGGCCTCCCGAGAGTCTGATATACTTGCTCTTTGGCTGCATGACAACCCCAGTGTCCTGGTTGCGTCCATTGGCTGTATCTCATGCTCCCACACCAAAATCACCTGAAGCCATGGAACTCAGGGTTCTGCCACAGAGTCTCTTTAGTCTTTCCCCCAGACCACCCATTTCTGGCCATCTAGGTTCCTGCTCAAGCTGAAGTTATGACCTACCTGCCACCTTTTTAGAGTCTCCATTTTACTGCAATCCCAGGAGTTTCCCTGAACCCCAATGCTGTCTTCAGGAATGATCCATCAGGATCACAGGATAACTATCTTTCAGGCCCCATTCTATCATCTGGAGATCTGTTCCCTACACATCATAGCTTCCAAACCTGTACCTGCTTTCTCTTTCATGTGTTTGTGTGAGTGTGTGTAGGAATTAGGTCTGTCTTTCAACAAGCTTTTGGTTGGAAGCCTGCCTGGTCATCCAGTGGGAAAGATTGCAGCCAGGCCTCTGTTCTCTATGTTTCCTCTTCAGGCCCACTGTGGTCAGTCAATTCTTCCAGAAGAGTTGATTGATAAACAAGTGTTCAAGAACAAATGTCTATGTCGTATCTATAAGTCCATTCTCATTTCCCTGAGGAGGAAGCTGGAAAAAGTCGGCTGCACACAAGGTGCTGGTAATTGGTGTGATTGTGCTTAGGTACTCCAGTTGTCCTGCTCGTCCCACTCATCAGAATGACTGTGGGCTAGCCTCTGCACACCATCTGCCCCAAGACAAAGTATTACAGGTGTCCCTTGCCTTCTCAATCTTCCCTTCCTTCTCTCCTGAGCTCCTGTCTACCTCCTTCCCCTCTCCCAGAATTCCTAGAACTCTGAACTCTCCAAATCCTTAGTCCAGCCCATTCCAACACAGACTCAGAATGTATATTCGCGGCCTGTGCACAGTAGCCCTCAATTTGGTACTGGACAGGCCTCTGAGCTAAGTTCCCCAACATTCAAACCCCATGCATGCATGTCTTCGTTATTCATTTTGCCTTTTGTTTCATTTGCTTAATATGTGTAGGTTTTATGAGCTAATCACTATCCTGGAGTTCATATTGTGCTTTTTATCAGACAGACCCCGAAAATAATTACTGTGTACCCTTTTGATTCCTGTGTGTTCAATAAATAATCCCTGTTTTGGAATAGACCCGTGTGAAAAATTTGCCAAGATGCACTATGATTAACGTTAAAAGGTCTTTAAAAGTGTGTATTCCTGAATGTGTGTACCCTTGCTTACATATTCAGGCAGGATATTTATTAACATATGGCTCATTCTGATTCTTCCCATTGCTAAAATCATAGTTATAGGTTCTGTAGGTTAAATTTCATTGCCGACATTGATTACACACAGGTATATTGGAAAGTATAGTTTGAGAGCAGCTTGATTACACATATATGGTTTGCAGTTTAATTACATATTGAGGAAATACTATTGTTCAATATCTGTGGAACAAATTCATTGAAAATTCAGAGAACTATAATGATATGTCACCAGTGATGGTACATGTATTTTCCATATATATAATGAAAGTACCTTTTACAAAATTTGTTGAAAGTCTTGATTTCAGTAGATTGCTTGCACAGTGGCACTGTTTGCTCACTGCATCACGTATATATATGAAGGAGAGAGGACTCTAGCTCAGTGGTGGAACACAGAAAGTTCAATGTTCAATTTCTGGCATGTCCTGTTAAAAGGATATCAGATAGCAGGGGGTTGATAAGATGTTGCCTGAGACATTAGAGAGCTGTTGCCAATCATAGTAGACAATATTGGGTGAATAGATCAATGGTTTGACTCAATGTAAGGCATCTTCATATGTTCAAGGAACTCTGGGTCTGCACAACAATAGGGTTTGCTTAGCATATATTGAAATTTCAAACTTACAAAATATTAAGTTTATATTAATTTTGTGATATGCTGACAATATGCTAAATGAAGTCAGAAATCCTATACATTTCAGTGTAATACATATTACAGAGGAAATTGTATTCTAAGAAAAAGAATCTTGTAGTACAAGGTTTCAAAATTTGCAATATGAGCCTGAATTAAATTGAGTTTGGCAATATTAGGTTTTAGCTCCATGTTTTTCATCACCAGAGTGCCAACAGTCCTCCAAAGACGGGGGGGGGGGGAGTTTAAAGTGGATGGCTGTTAGTATTCTCCTCAGCAGACCTCCAGGGACAGTGTAGAGAGAATATTTTCACTTTTAATTCTTTTAGGCAGCATACAAAGCCTGTTAGTAGAGTAGCAATCTTTGTGGAACATTCAGAATAAAGACCATTTCTTTCTCATATTCTGATTCTCCACCATCATTCATCCACTTTTGATCCTTAAAAGCAGACAGAGGCCACATACTATAGAGGTACGAGTAAGCCTATACTTGAATTACACAAGGGGCGGGGGCATTGAAAGCATGACATGTGCCATATCCTATACACTCCCACCACCAAAGTGGATTGGTGAAAATGCTGCTGAAAGAAATACAGAATGAAGCAACGCTGCCAGCCATGCTGCCCAGGATCTATGACAACACTGCCGCTCCCCACCAGTCATGGCCTGCAATGTAGATCCCCCCCCATGTCATTCAGTTGGGGAAGGAGCTAATCTACACATGGGAACAGGAACACTGTCCCACCCCATGCACAACACACAACCTACCAAGCACAACAATGACAAAAGTGCCCTCCACTACATAACTGTCCAAGACACTGGAAGCAATGGCCTGATAAGCCCTGCACACAGTGGTTCCCCTTTTACTACTGCTTAGGGCCAAACAAAACATTCCATTTACATACTTTGGCTTACTTACCTCTGTGTAAACATGCATGGCCCCATGGTGATTCAGTCTGAGGGATTTAAGCTCTCCCCCCTCAAATTTTTGTCTCAAAGTTCCACCATTGCCTGCAGGGGGGTTAAAAAAGGAGGAGGAGTCTACAAAAGAATCCACTTGGAATCCCGTTTGACTGCACAAGATGAAAGGAAGGAAGGAAGGAAGGAAGGAAGGAAGGAAGGAAACCAACCACATAGAGCACATCACCCAAATAGTTCACTTGGCTGAAGAGCCACAGAGGAACACACAGAACTCCATGGGACAAGGGTCAGGAACACCAAAGGAAGAAAGGAGTCTTTTGCTGGGCAGGGAAAGGGAGGGACCAGGACATGCAACAAGGAAATCTGCAACCACACTTCCCAGCAGTTCACTGAAGAGTGCCAGATGGCTGCATGGGGATTTCAGCAGGGATGTGGCTGAGGTGGGAAACCTTGGTATATATATAAAATGAATAAATAGTTTCATGGATGGTCATAGGTCAATTATGTGCACTCATAACCCTGTATGAAAACAATACACCATCACTACCCAAAAGCACCTGACAAATCATCATTCACCTAATTAATGAGAAACTCATATGACTAGCCCGAATAAAGAAAATAAGGATAAAGGAGTTTCCTCGACCCAAGTAAGATCAATGATTCATCTACTCAGGTACTGTCAGTCTTGACTGGCAGGAAATCTTCAATGTGGAATATGTTAGGTTGGGTTTAGGTTCTTTCAAACTCTTGGAAACTAAGATAGCTTAAATGGAGTTAACAGGAATAATACTTGGGATGTTAAATTATGTATGCTGAATCATGTATTCTATCATGAGTTAACACCACCATGCTGAATTCACTGCTACATTGAGGTAAACTGCCCTGCCACTGCCCTTGTCTGCAATACAGTTGGGCAGGAATGCCTTTGATCCCCATATCATTCCCCCTGCAAGCATGCCAGTCTCAGCATATCTACCAGACCACAGTTAATCAGAAGAATCTGAGAGTACCTGCACCATTCCCCCTTTTGATACATGTTTACAATTCTGCAGAGTCATGTGCCTTGGGGAAGGAGATAAAACACTAGTTGCTTCATAGCTTAATACCAATGGGGACTGAACCTGCAAAGGCCCTTGAAGTACATAAAACTTTATGTAAGTGGAAGCTATTAAATTATATTTTATAGAAATGACATTTTAAAATTTTATTAACTAAGTCAACACTTCTAACAAAGAAGCAGATGTGAAAACCTCAGTGCAGGTGGTGGTATATTTAGCTTTTTAAATTATATGACTTGCTGGATCTTTGCTACTTGAAAATATCATATGTCAGATCACACAACAGCAGTAACAGGCATTCCATGTGGCAAGATGTACCTAAAGAATATATTAATGTCTTTGAGCAAAGAACAATTAAGTATGTGCCAAGTTCCTTTGCATCCGAGTACTTAGATACTTCTCCAAACATTCCTCATCCAGCTTTCTGTCCATCAAACCAGTGCTCTGTGTTCTTTCCTGAGCTTAATTAACATTTTGGAACTAACATATTTAAAATATTGCAAAAATCATTCATGTGGATTTATCACACTGAATCCTAGAAACATTCAAAACTAGTAAGATAAACTAATCCTAATTGTCCATATTTTTGAGAAATAAAACTTGTCAGGCAGAGAATTTCTACACAACTACTCTCTTTATATGTGTCATGTGAAGGAACAGTCTGATAGACATGTGATTGTAACTGGTTAAAATCAAGAAAACAGTTCTTGGACCTGCGTGTTTTAAACCTGCATGAAACACTAGCAGTGGCTTGTGCAATAGTGCACACTGAAATCTGATTGCTAGCATCAAGTAAGGCTGAGGGACAAGGGAGAAAAAATAGCTCAGTGGTAGAGAGCACATGCACTGCTTGCAGAAAGTCCCAGGTTCAGTCCCAGTACCTGCACCTGAAAGGATCAGGTACCTCTGTCTGAGACATTGGAGAGGCACTGCCAGCCAGAGGAGGCAATACTAGACTAGAAAGCCAAGTAGTTTGACCATAGCTTCTTTAGTTCTTATGAGGTAGGGGAAGACATGTGCATGTACTGAGTGGTAAAGAAGCAGAAGAAAGGTGCTCCAACCCCAATCTACATGGTAAGGTGATCAATGCAAGGCGGATAAAGAAGCCTTTAGCATAGCAGCTTGCACTGGTAGAAACTGACGAAGTC
The DNA here is from genome assembly GCA_021292165.1 of Shinisaurus crocodilurus. Taxonomy (NCBI): domain Eukaryota; kingdom Metazoa; phylum Chordata; class Lepidosauria; order Squamata; family Shinisauridae; genus Shinisaurus; species Shinisaurus crocodilurus. The sequence continues at coordinate 76,495,758 of CM037876.1, read as the reverse complement.
ACTAGTTTACACAAACCGCCAGAGGCTTGCACAGACACAGTATAGGTATGCTTGGACTGCACAGACTGGATCCCTCCTCTTCTTAGTTGATGCTCCATTGCACCATCTAGTACATGTACATACTATTTTCCCATCAGCCATTGCTTCTCTCTTATCACCCACCATTAAAAAAAATAACAAATCTATATAAATTAGTGTATTACTACAGACAGCTTAGTAACTACTACAATCCACTATCCAGATTACACAGTAGAATGAAACTGGTTATTGTCATTTTTCATATTGAATATATGAATAATATAGGCAAAATTCAGTACTGCATTTTTGTATCACTGCTCTGTTCAAATAAAGTTACAGTTTGTGCTACTGGCATGCAATGGTATTAAGAAACGTCCCTCAGGAATCAGATTAAATTTTAGAGTCAGGCTCAGAGAAGGTAGATGTTATACCTGGTGGTTAAAGGCTATAAAGCCTGAGGGTCAGAATCTCTCATGCAAGCTCCAGGGAACCAATCTGAAAGGGTCACTAATCCAGGATGGATACTCTCAGCACATGGCCTGGAGTGAGCTGATTAACACTGATGAGTAGAGCAGGATATCTGTATATAGCGACTGAGTAAAGATATGAAATTGTTTGAGGGCGCAATGCTTCTGTGACTGAGTGGAGGGAATATGATTTATATACTAAACATCATTATTATTTTATTATTTATTATATTTATATCCCACCTTTTTTCCTGCAAGGAACTCAAGGTGGCTTACATAATCCTCTTCCTCCTCTCCATTTTATCCTCACAACCACCCTGTGAGGTAGGTTGGGCTGAGAGTCAGTGACTGGCCCAAAGTCAACCAGTGAGCTTTGTGGCCGAGTGTGGGGACTAGAACTCGGATCTCCCGAGTTCCACTCCCAACACTCTTACCACTACGCCTTCTATTCCACCTGTCATGAGAACAAAAGCCTGAAAAGGCCAATACACATTTCCTACAAGTTTTGGAAGAAAGCAACAGTAAAAAAAAAGTGATTACACAGAGGAGGGAATATATCTGTACATCAGTATTTGTATGTATCTCTATATACAGTAATGCCACAATGTTCAGGTTTATTGTTGGTTTCCTCTGCTTTCTTGCTGCTCCAAGAGGAAAAAAAGTCCCTAGAACATAACAAATGCTCCCCCAGAACTCTCTCCAGCCACAGAAGGATGAACAAATCAGATCTTGATAGGTCTGAGCATCCCCTGATAGATGGCTGCTTTCCACCATTTGGTGAACAGAAGACATGTGAAAATAAGAGCCCTAGCTGGATCAGACCAAAGGCCTATCAAATGTAACATTCTGTTTCCCACAGTAGCCAACTACATGTCTCTGGGAAAACCACAAGCAGGACATGACAGCAACAGCCCTCTCCTGCTTCTGTTCTCTAGCAACTGGTATTCAGAGACATGCAGGAGGTAGAATATGGCCATCATGACTAATAGCCATTGATAGACTTATATTTCATGAATTTCTCTGTTCTCCTGTTAAAGCTGCCCAAGGTGGTAGCCATCACTACATCTGTGGTAGTAAATTCCATAGTTTAACTATGAACTGTATGAAGAAGTATATCCTTTTGTCTGTCACGAATCTCACCAGGGGTTCTAGAATTATGAGAGAGGGAGAAAACATTTCTATCCACTTTCTTCAACCATGCTTAATTTTTGTTAACTTCTATTATGCTCCCCTGCTTACCATTTTTTCTGAACAACAAACACAAAACATTTCCTCATTGGGGACCGGCTCCAGTCCCCAGATGATTTTAGTTGCCCTTTTCTGATCTTTCCCATGTCTATAATATTCTTCTTGAGATGCAGCAACCAGAACTGTAAACATGCCAAGTGTGGTTGCACCATAGATTTGTATAAAGGCATTATGATATTTTTATTTTTGATCCCTTTCCTAATGATTCCTAGCTTGGAAATGGCTTCCCCCCTCACTCCATAGCTACTGCATACTGGGTCAAGGATTTTCATGAGCTATCCAGCACAACCCCAAGATCTTTCTTCAGGTCAATAACTACCAGCTCAGCCCCCCTTCAGGTTATATATGAAATTAGGATTTTTTTGCCCCAATGTCATCACTTTACATTTACTTACAGTGAACAGCACTTGCCTTTTTGTTACCCATTCATGCAGTATTGAGAGATCCTATTAGAGCTCTTTGCAAACCATTTTTGTTTTCACTACCCTGAATATTTGCATCATCCACAAATGTACCACCTTACTGCTCACTCCTAACTCCAGATTATTTATGAAGAAGTTTAAAAGCACCAGTCCCAATACAGATTCTTGGAGAAACCCACTGATGAAAAGAGTTTTTAAGTGGTACCTGAGTATGGAGTCATTTTATGCAAAATGGTAAGAAGCAGATACACTGGTATAGTATTCTGATCTCTGCTAGTCCAAATAGCAGACTGCGTGTTATCAGGATCAGCACAGGTGGCACAGTGAAAAAGAGCAGCTGTTGTGCTAAAAGCTCTCATTAGTTGGTACCTAGCTTTTCAGTCCCTTTCCCCTCAAATTGTATTTTTATTGTATTTTATTGTATTTTATCTTTTTATTGTATTTTATCTTGATTGTACATCATCCAGGGTGGCCGGGTGGCCGGCCAAATGGGCGATTAAAAATATAATAAATAAATAAAAATAAAATAAATGTAGTTCAGTTCTACCATGCAAAATCATCTGTGGGGGAAGATGCAATCTGGACAAGTCCGTAAACACAAAAATCCTCCCAAGAAGCAACAACAGATCTTTACCAAACCAATAGTTCTTTCTACAGTTAAGGGTTTCAAGTGTATTTGTCCCCATAGTTTCAACAATTCCAAGAAGTGGGATAAAGCCTAGGGTAGACAACTGTTTTGCTGTTGCAACAGCAGAGCTTTTCCCTTCCTAAAATTATCATGGCATATCATCTTCTTCTGCTCAAGATATGGGCTTAATAATGTGGACCGTTTAATCTTGCAATTTTGAATTTATTGATATGAGATGTTTTGATTGGTTTGCTGATATGGGTGCTTACTTAAATTTTGTTGATTTGTTTTAAAAGTAATTGTTAATGAATTGTTAGAAATGAGATCTTAGATTCTGTTCCATACCGTCTTGTTATTTCATTTGGGCTTCTATATTATTGAATTATTAGTGGATTGCCAAGTATCACTGTAATATTGAATTTATTGAGATGTTTTGATGAGCCTATTGAAATGCTGATACTCTGTTTATTTATATTTTTGCTCAAATGTTCTGAGTTGAATTGCTAATGAGCTGTCTTGGAATATTACTGCAACATTTTATTATGCACTATTATATTACTATTTTATTTTATTCTAACACTATTGTGTGAACTGCTTTGGGCATGGTTTACTATGGAAAGGCAGAATAAAAATATATTGATGGAGAGAACAAGAAAGCATGGGTAGGTTAGAAAGTCTGACTTTATAAAAAAGACTTGCACACTTGTGGCCCATTATCAATGCAACCTACCAGCCATGAGAGAAAGAAGAACAGAAAGGCAAGTGGAGAGGAGGAGGAGAAGGGAACTCTGGGAGAAGAGAAGCCTCGGTTGGAAGGTGGGAGCAACCATTGGGGACAAGAGCAATTCTGGTGGTGCTCTGACCACCTCTGATAGCTACTTCCCTTGGCCCCAGAGATCCTATGCTGAACTTCATTTACTTACACCTGCAGGGCCCAGAAAGAGAGCAGAGAATGACAAGCTTCAGGCTTTAGAGTGACTACAGGAGAAACATGAGGTGGAGAAGCAAGAAAAAGGGAGGCTCTCAACTCCTAATTCTCCAGATGAAGGCCATAATGTATATTCATCTGATACCTTGTGCAGACGTGAGAGATGTTATTCCTTACCCTAAAAGGGAAGTACTTCTGTGGGGAGGGGTTGACTGACTAGTGATGTAACTAGCAGTGCTCAATAAACTAAACATATTGACAATAAACTAAATGATAACGGTGCTGGTCGTTGACCGTAATAAATATATTCATTCATTCATAAATGATAGCCCACACTCAAGGGTTGAGTATGGGTTGAATGTGGGTTGTTAAATTGTGGGTTGTTGAAACATGGGTTACTGTGTTGTCTGAACCCAGCTACACTAACAAGCCATAGCTTGTTAACCATGAACAACCCATGAAGAGAAGCCATGGCTTGTTGTTGGGTAAAAATAATAATTTAAGTGGATGGGACTGGAAATATTCGGGAGTTGGGTAGTGACTTTTTCATCCTCCACTGAATTGGTTTTCCTGTTTGCTAGCCTTTAAAAAAAAAAATATTATTCTCTACAGGCTGCTTCACAAATTGCCACCAGGGAAACAACTTTTCAGCACAATCCTATAAACATGTTTATTTGGAAGTAAGTCCCACTGTGTTCAACAAGGGTTTACTATCAGTTAGAAATGCATAGGATTGGATAGTGTATGGATATTTTTTTTAAGTATCACCACTACTAAACATAGAAAAAACCCGCAAACCCCTAAATTTTTAATTAAACAAACACCAGTAAAGTACTTTTTCCTAATTTAACAAATAGCTTGTAGGTCCTCTGTACAGACTCCAGACACAATAAAGACCTGTGTATGAAATCTGCACACAAATATTAGTAGCAGAATATATTAAAGGTTCTTTGTGCTTTGGAAGTGTGAGAACAAGAATTTCACAATCGAAGCTGGGGAAAACAGAAAAGAAAGGCCTGCACGGATAATTTCACAATAGTGCATATTATATTTTGTTCACAGACTAACAACAGATACTACCTATCAACCCCAAATGCAGTTCTTGAAAAGTACTAAGTATAAATGTTAATGTTATGAAACAAGCAGATGGTCTGTTTAACTAGGCACATTATTGTCTGACATTTCTTATCAATTGTACTGATTCAATTCTAACAAGAGTAAATGGAGACAGATTTGCTGGAGTCTGTCTCTCAGGAAGCAGTATGCATCTATATTTAAAGCATTCCAGAAATTTTAAAGCTAGCAAAGCAAGGAGTACACTAATGTGCTTTTTGAGTAGCTTGCAGCATTTAACCTCAAGTAATAGAAAGCTCAGCCAACTGTATGCCCCACTACCACATTTTACATCCAAACTTAAATTAAACCACCAGTTTTTACCATTTCTAAGCAGAACTAGGTTCCTCCTTTCACGTGCTGGATATACCTTGAATAAATTGGGGCTAAGGAAGCTTGACTTTACTGCTGGGTTACAGCTAATACTATATTAGAATTGCTCCAGTTAGTATTACTTTTTCACTTTACCAGTGGCAATAGTCTTGATGATCTGGTAGCAGTTCTGAATCATTTCAGGATGACCAGCATTAATGGGACAGTATGAATGGCTCCAGGATTCAGAGTAACATGTTATCTTCTGTGAAACAGACTGCAGTGTTTCAAATGCAGTACAGTAATACCTTGAATTGCAAGTAACTTGGTTTGAGAGCGTTTTGCAAGACAAGCAACTTTTTAAATATTTATTATTATTATTATTATTTACTTGATATACAAGCGACGTCTTGCAATACAAGTACTGTAGTACGGCTTAAATTAAAAATCTCTGTACAAATTTTTTGTGGGGGATTTCGTTTTGATATAAGAGTGTTTTGGATTACAAGCACATTTCCAGAACGAATTATGCTCTCAATCCAAGGCATGACTGTATCTTCCACATTTTGCTACAGAGTATGGAATAATTGCAATATTTTGCTCAATATAGAGGGGGCCCTATGGACAAATTAGGCAAAACAAAAGTAGATCACACTGGGGCATGCAGGCAATGGAGAAGTGAAGCAATTAACACTGAAAATAGCATGGCATTAAAATACAGAGAAAAAAGGATATATTCCAAAAAGCCACAAATGCAAAATTTTATTTTAATTGCAACTGAGAGGTGAATAAAAGTACAGTAATACCTTGGATTGCAAGCATAATTTGTTCCGGAACCGTGCTTGTAATCCAAAACATTCTTATATCAAAGTGAGTCTCTGGTGGGCGTGAGCGGGGCCGATTTCGCGCTACGCCCGATTGAGGCGAGCAGTTACATCCCTACGTGACTACTTGTATTGCAAGACGTCGCTTGTTTATCAAGTCAAAATTTATTTTAAAAAATTTGCTTGTCTTGCAAAACGCTCTCAGACCAAGTTACTTGCAATCCAAGGTATTACTGTAAAAGAACTGTACATACTCCAGCTCTATTCCGAAACCTGATAAAGATTACAAGGAAGCAGCAAACTACACTTACTAACCTACATCAACCACAACTGAACTGCCTGTAAGCAAGCTGTTGTAAAGGACTGCTTTTGCTCAGGGTTTCCCAGGAATACAGTACTTGGGCTTTTTATTCAAAGTCCAGAGCCATCACTTGAGAAACGTATTGATAGACATGAGTTAGGCTGCAATGTGGACAGAAATATCTGTTTTAAAATATATTATTTAAAAAGATTAAGCATCCACCTGCTCTACAAAAGCAAGCTTACAAAACCTGGATTCAAGAGACAGACAGTATTTTATACCTTTGTTAATAATACATGGACATTTATTTCCTTAAAAATATTAGAGTGCAATTGTAAGGCATACATACTGGACATTCCCACTGTCCTTGGTGGGAGTTAAAAGTGCTAAATGTTGTTGGATCATGCCCATTAGTTACACAAATTATTTTTAAAATTTGTAAAACTATTTCTTCTCAAAGATTGCTACATTAGCACTTGAAATAAAATGCCTCTAGTAGTATGAAGTCCAGAAAATTTAAACTAAAGTCAGCAATATCCAGGATAACACACTTTCTCTGAAGCTTCTATGTAGGAATACAAAACACAAATTAACTGTCATGTTTAAGCAATTATCCGTCATCAAAACGATCAAAAACCTAATTTACACAAGAGATATAGTGGATGCATTTCCAATTCCCCCTCAAGCTTCTCCAAGACAGCGTAACTGATCTAAACTAATCCAGTTGCTCATTTTATACAGGTGGAAAGAAGTCTAATGCTAAAGGGGCAAAAAGAAGATTCAGGTATATGAAAGTGTAGTGATTTGGGCTTCAAAAACTAGAATTTTTGTTGTGAAATATCCATTACTCATCTTTTATTTTGTGTAGCTTTGTAATTGCCTTCTAGCTCAATAGTTCATTTTTAATTTTAAATTTTCATTTCTCACTCAGAATACTGATAATTTAAATGAAATGAAATGAAAAAAGTAGTCTGATTTTTCAAAAAGAAAATCTGAGAAGGAAAGTGAGACTGTAAGTAAGAACTACGGGAGTCAAGAGTTACAATTCCACCTCAATTCATAAAGTAGAGATGAAAAGTAAAAGTATAAAAATGTTGGTTAAACAGTGATGAAAAAATACACTATATACAAATAAAAGTGAAACAAAATATTAAGGAAACTTTTTGTAAGGAGGCTACTTTTATTGAATGAATGTGCAAGCTTCTCAATTACACAAAATCCTTCCACAGACCAAAAAAAAAAGAAAAAGAAAGAGTTAATAGCCAACTGTATTTTTTTAAAAAAACATTACCTAAGGACTACTTGACACATGCGCTTAAAGACGTATTAAAAACTTGCAGATCAGTGTGTGAACTGCCTCATATCATGAAAAATTTAAGTTCTGGCCGTAGTGTTTGTTTCTTGTAAATATTTTAGACATGAAAGTCATATTTGGTATTGCACTCACTGATGATGACCAATCATGTGTGGACTCACCCTAAGCAGTTATCTTTACCCACTCCAAATAGAAGTGACTAAAGTTCCTTAATACCACAGAACACATCTGTTAGCACAGGAGCTAAAGTATGCTAATTGTTCATTAGCATGCTAATATAGCTTAGCTCACTTCCCTGGTTCAAGTCAAACCTTCCAACAAGTCCATTACACCACACTGAGCCAGTTCGCACAATCACCGCAGCCCATCATGGCTTAAGCCACGGTGGCTTATGGCACATGCTGGGTGGCTTTGGAATATTCAAGCTGCAACCATGGCTTGTTGTGTCGCGCGAACCCACTGGGGGTGGGTTGTTGGCGTGGTTAACAAACCACCCACAGCCTTAAAACAGTCCATGGGTTCTGGGTGGTTTGTTAACCATGCAAACAACCCACCCTCACTAGGTTTGCAAAAAACCAGCTGCAATCGTGGCTTGAATCATCAAAATAGCTGCCTGTACACACCACAAAGCCCCACAGTTTAATGAACCCACGGTGGCTTAGTATGATGTGCAAACTGACTCATAGAGTTTCACATGTCTAACAATCTCTTCCAAAGTCTTTATGTGACAGCAAGTCAGTACTTAGCACAGAGAATACCAACTGCTGCACCACTGTTAATGTGTTATGTGATATTGCATGTATGTTGTAGATTACGCTGTGTCACAAGCAAATACACTAGGCTCAAACATTCAGGATCAGGGTTAAAAACCGATATGGACTACTTCAACTATAAGTAGCCTCTTGAAAATGACTAATTGTCTTCACTTTCTTTACAAAATGTTCTTTGCAAAATGTTAAACTTCTCTCTCATATAAACATTTCTGTAATAAAACATATACATAACTTGTTGTGCGTATTGCATTCTATGGAATCACGTTACACCAAACCATCATTTTTCTATGTCATTGCTCCCAACACCTTAATATAGGCCTAATTTTACATTCTGTATCTAAGCTCAGAGTATAAGATCAACTTTAGTTTATAGAAACTGGCACATTTAATTACACTACAGCCATGGCATGTGTGTGTAAATGGAGATTTCAGGTACCTAGCTTCAGTCACAGAAAAATCCTTACACATGCTTTGATAACTAACCCCCCTGGACAATGTTCCCTGTTTTTACTTGTGGATTTTTTTTAATTAAAAAAAGCCCTTCAAGACTGGCAACACTTTTTCTCTGTTCCAGGGTAATTTATTTTATTTATTTATTTATTATATTTATTAATCGCCCATCTGGCCGGTCACCCGGCCACCCTTCCACAGGTCCCCGGTTCACTCCTGACATGACCCCAGACTGCCCCCCTTTTCCTTACATCCCACAGAGCACTGCTGGCAGAGCTTTCCATCAGTAGTCAATGGAGACTCTCCATATCAGACCTCCCTCTCTGCCTATGGAGCAGGAGATCCACAGTATGGCTCCAGGACACCTTCCCAGGGACCATAAGATCTGCATCCTAACAGTGATGTGCCTCCTTTCTAAGCTGAAATATCCTAACCTTAAAGCTTCTTGTTCTAAACTGTACAAATCTGTTAAATTTCTCTGTATACGATGGGGAAGCCCAAAATTACATTGTTCAAAATCATACTACTATAATGTGCACTGCATCACTGTTCCATGGTCCCTTTCCTAATTTTATCTAATGATTTATTTTCTTGATTGAGTATTCATATGAAATAATGTTTCCAAGTCACTTCACAATGACTTGGTTGAAACTATCTGTTGGTTAATTTGTATCATTCATTTTTGAAATTTGATCAATATTCATGCCATCTCACAGGATAATTAATTTGGCAAATATGCAGAAGCAGAATCCCTGGAGCAATTCTGAGGAACAGCTTACGTTTTGGTGGTTTACATGTATAATCTGCATGGAATAACTGATGGGGGGTTAATGGAAGCTTTTCACTGTTACAAAGATTTCTAAGTGACTCAAGCAAGGGGGTTAACTACGATAGGAATCAAAATGAACAAATTAAAAATGAACCAATAAAAGCAATAATTTAAATAGAAAACAGTAAGGTCCTTTTTACTCCACAAGGGAACTATTAAAAAAAACTGTAAAGGAGCCATAAAAATGTAGGATTTTAAAGAGCAGCAGCCTTGATGGTATGCTGTTTTACAAAACCTGAATTATATTACTCTAACACAGTATTAACACTATACTGCATGTACAGATATTACTGTCTTGTTGTCTTAGAGGAGTCATCTAATTTAATGTGCAACACAGTTTGGAAAAGCAGCACTGGCAATCTCAAGGTACACAAATCATCTGAGTGGATGCCAAACAAATAAACCCAAAAGGCCAGACCAAGACAATGATATTTTCATTAATTCACTCTTTCTTCCTACATTTTTTAAAAATGTAACTATCAGCTGTATTATTCTTTTTCTTGACAAGCCAGACACTGCTCTGGGTTAGAGAGCAAGTGGCATAACGCATGTCAATTATTGTGACATTTTCCAAGCTAGTAAACTGATAAATGTGTTTTTATGAACTGTCAGGATCATTGTGTAAATATGAAGTGGATTTAATCTCTTGGAATTCTGCTTCTCTGAAACAAACATCATTTTTTCAACCCAATATGACAGGGTAATAGGCTTATGGATGCCTTTGCCCCACCTTCTTCCCTCTGTCCTGCTCTACCTGAGTGGACAAAAAATAATGTCTTTGACCTAGAAACAGTACTAGATTTATCTTTTTCTGGATCTCCCTGAAACTACTCTAGATTGAAAGAAGCAGAAAAGGACAATAAATAAATAAACATATACAGAGATAACTTGTATACAGACTGTGCCTAAGCAGACGTTATATTCTTTCTAGAGATAATGGAACAGAAGAGGGAGGATGAAGCACAGGATCCCATGACCAAGGCTGGATTAAGGCATTTGAAAACTAAGCTATAGCCCAGGAGTAGGAATATATGAAAAATTTGTTTCAGTTTGTTTTTATCAGGATTTACTCAGTTTACACATTCCGGACTGAACACAGACTCAGACCCAATCTGCAGTCAAAGTCCGTACATATCCGAGCATGCAATGTGATTCGTGGACCCCCAAAAATGCATTCATTAGCAAGTGTATATTTGAAAAATATGCATGAAAAATGTGTACTTTTGAAAAATGTGCACATATATGCTTTAATCAATAGAAGAATGCATACATTTCAAGAAAGCACAAAATAGATGTGTACATTTGGAAAAATGTACATGAAAATATGCATAGATTTTCATGTAAAAAGAAAAAAACAACACTTGCAATCTGATGCAGACTCGAGTCAGAATGAGCTTCAAGATGGAATTTGGAGAACTTTGGTGAGCTCAAGTGCTGCTTATTCGCACATCTCTACCAGTAGCCACTGTCTCAAGGAGGCCCACCAGGGTTCTAGGCCCACCTCCAAAATATTGTGTATGTGTTGATTCCTACAGCACAGTACTTTGTCTCAGGGATGGGGACTCGGACTCCAGGACTCGACTCGTGAGTCAGACTGAGTCCCCCCTCTGACTCGAGTCAGACTCGAGTTCTAATATTTTTAATGGGACTCGAGACTCGACTCGGGACTCGAGACCAAGGACTCGTGTTCCAAAATCGTGTTCCTCAAATGCAACATGGATAGGTTTTAGGAAGTACAGCAAGTTTTTTTTAAAAAATCATTTTCATAAAATGCAACCTTTCAGACATTTTGGGTTTGGCTGCCTCTGCCTGCCTGTTTGGGGTTCCCAGCCTCCTCTGCCTTCCTGGTCTCTTCTTAACCAGTTCCACAGTTTGAATTGTCCAAGACAAAGGCCTCTGCCTGCCTGTTTTGGGGTTCCCTGCCTCCTCTGCCTGTCTGGTTATTTTGGGTTTGTCTGCCTGGTCTGTTCTTGCCAAAATCAGTTGCAGAGTTTTGAAATAAAAAGGCACACTTGTGCCTAGAATTTATTTAAGCCACACATCTGAAATAGCCTTATTTTGTTGGGAACCCCCCCCCCCTGATTTTAATAGGGACTCGTGGAGTCAGCTTTGGGAGTGACTTGTGACTCGTGACTCACCATTTTGGACCAAGGACTCGGACTCGAGACTCGGGTCCAAAGACTCGTGACTCGACTCGTGACTCGAAACCAAGGACTCTTCAACATCCCTGCTTTGTCTCCACCGTGTCTTACCACATGCTCTCCTTGCTCTGCATTTACTGTTCAGATGCACAAAAAGCATAAGAGAGAAAAGGAGTCTAAAACTCTCCATTCAGAGTCCACTATCCAGAAATGGGTTGGGTGACATCCCAGACCCTTTTAAAGAAACAATTCCATTCAAATACTGTATTTTTCATTTATTTAAAAAAAATGTTCAGGCATTTCTGGGTATGCATTTGAACAGAACTTCCTAGCTTTATGTGTAGTGCCATAGAGATTAAAGACTGGAATCCTAAAAAGAAAGCAAATTGACAAAGTAGTTCCATTTGAAGATGTATTAAGCCTCTTTATGTGTTAATCATGTGAAGGGGTCTCCATGAGTACAAAAGGCTGTGGGCTGCACAGTTAGCCCTTCTCTCTATGTTGCATGGCCAGGCTTTAAAACAGGAGTAGAAAAATTAAAAGAGGATAAGACTGTCAATGCCTACTAGTCATGCTGGCTATATGCTACCTCCAGGATCAGAGGCAGCATGCACCTGAATCCCAGTTGCTAGGAAATAATAGGAGGAGAGTGCTATTTCCCTCATATCTTGCTTGTGGAGTTCCCATAGGTATCTGGTTGACCACTGTGGGAAACAGGATGTTGAACTACATAGGCCTTTGGTCCTATCCAGCAAGACTTTCCGTAAGTTCTTATGGTATGTTGTTAAGTCTACAAATCGAGTGTTTACATCTATGTAAAGGAAGCTTACACTATGGGCTTCCCCTATGCAGTAGTTCACACTCAATTTGTGGATGCTGGGAGCAGGACCAGGGAAACCACATAATGTTGGGGGCACGTCCAGTAGTGCAGTTCCTTTGTACTCAAGGAGCCTCCTTCATGCAATTGAGAGATGAAAATGGATTTAGAGTAGTTTGTTTCCAGGAAAACAAGGAAAATTATGTTCCACCAAGATATGTGGGTTTTATCTTCTTTTCTGTGTTGTACATAACATAATTTTCTTTGACTGCGTGTGCAAGTGTGCATAAGTGAGTGTGAGTTCTGAGTTGGGGCAGAGTAAGGGTCCACTATAACCCAGCAGCCCAGGGTCCATCATGCCTATGTTCTGGCCCTGCATAAACCTGAAACATACTTTCATTTATGCACTATCCACAGTGGAGAGAAACAAGTCCATGTCCAAGAAGGAGTTAAATACATTGACACATTCTCTCAACTAAGTGTATTTATTCCGGTGAGTATGATTCTGTTATTAAGTAAAATCAGAAAGCATAAATGTGGTATTCAGTTACAGTAGCATTGTTTGGTATATTGTACTAGACTTTGTAATATTTTATTGTCTTTCTAAAATTACATTTGAAAATTAAGCTAAACATTAGAATTTGTCCAACTTCCAGTAGTGTGAAGCTGTGGAACATTAAAATCTAAAGAGTTTATGAATCTAGTTAGTGCCATAACACAAGATTTATAAAAGAATTTATAAAAGGACACATACAGCCTAAGATAAGACACCCTGATTACTGGAAATGTTTGTAAACAGGAGAAATGGACATGACCGGTTTACCTTTGAAATGAAAAAAAAAAGAAAGAAGTACTTACCCCAATAATTGAGGTCTTTCCACTAGTGAGGTCTTTCCACTAGAAGAAAGCAGTGCCACAGTACGCATACAGTCCCAAAAGTCTCCTCCCTGATTATAAAAAGCTGAAAATGGGGCATTTATAAGTCTCTCCCTTAGTTCCTTGAACTAAGGAACATGAAGTGTATCCCAAAAGATACAAACATCTACACTCATTCGTGTATGCATATGCAACACACACACACACACACACAAACACACACACAAGAAAGTTACAGATTACTCTAAAAACCCTAAACAAATATACCGGTAATTTTTTTTTACTCGTATCGTAAATGGCCTGTCTACTACCAGCCATCAGAATAATATAAAGAGGAAAACATGTTTTTCAATCACTGTTATCCATCAACTTGGTAAATAAGTAAAGTGTATACTCTGCTATCTGCTAGCTGTTTGGTAATCCTAACATATGTAATGTAATCATAAAAATACTATTATTACCTATTTTTCAATTTACAGGCAAATATGTCTACATGTCAGATGATTTCATACTAGTAAGGGGCTTGACCCTCCTCTGCTACTTACTATCAATCTAGCCATCAATCTAAAATGAGACTGTCTCCAGTTCAATCCTGCATTCAGAAAATGCTCAGTATGGCAGTATTCTGTTAGATCCCTGAAGAGATTGTATGAAGAAAAGGGTCAGTAAGTGATCCAGCTGTCAAGACCCCAAGCAGTTCAACAGTCAATATATATGAGACTGAATGCTTTTGTTCATCAAACAGACTCCTTCTATGCCACCAAGACTGAACACACAACTGTAAATCCCAAAAGAAATTTTATATGCCCTCTGTTGTATTACATTCAGTCAAATAAATGCTGGCCTGGAATATGAGCTATTATAATATTAATTACAGAATTTTAAAGGAACTATATCTGAACTTATATCTGAGTCTTATGTAAATTAAAGGTCTAAATTTTAACAAAAAGACTACAATATAGAGCTGTTTAGAAATATAAAGAATAAGATCTTCTAGATGACTGACAGCTGTGTTTGCAAAATATCACTGTGCCTAAGCTTGTTGGAACAATTATTCTTAAAACTATTAGCTATTATTAAGTTTTGTGTCATCTACTTCCAACCCATTATACTGTTTGACAGAGGTTGCATTAAAGGGTCAATGCTTGATCAGCAAATATGGAACATAAGGCCGAATACCTTATATATAATGTATCTGAAATGCAAATTGATTTTTGCAGTCACCCTTCCAACTAACTGGAGTATGCCCAGTTCTCCAACTCTTGCAACATAAGAATAAGACATTCAAACCACACACTGCCAAAATAACCAGTAAAAACAAAAAAGGGCTAATGATCAGAAGCATGTGTTAATACAGTCCAATGCCCATGACATTTCAGGATCTCTAGCCTTTGGGGTTGTAGAAAGTGGGTACAAAATCAATGACTGAACAGTAGGACACAGCCAAAATACTAAACTAATTTCACAGTTCTCTGTGGGCTGCACATGAGTGTCGTAAAGTTCACCCACTGCGTGGATGGGAGACATGACATCCCCACATTGCCAAGGCAACCCACCTGATGCTTCCTGTTTTCCAGCACAGTGAAAGCAGGTAATGAAACAGCCACAGTACAGAATGAGGAAGACACAGAGTGTTGCACAGTTGCCTGAGCAATGCAATGATACAGTGTGCCCCCCACCCTCCAGTGAGGTCAATGTTGTTTAATTTCCCTTAGTGAAAATACTATGTGGCCAAATCGGATTGGCTATGCAGGAACATTACATCATCTCACTTACTACATGATCCTTGTCTCACTAAGATCATGTGGTGAAATGGCACTGGAGAACAGACTTCCACTGGCCCCTCACCTGGGGCCAGGGAGAAGATTTGCGAGTGGGGGAGGAGGGGAGAGTCAGGTAACACGACACAGGACTGGTCACTCCTGCTGAGCCAATGGCTTGGCTAGGGCGGGGATACAGAGAGGGCTTATTTAAGCTCCTGTGTTCCCGTCCACAGGTCTCTTTTGCTGCTGTTTTCCGGCTCCCTCCCATCCCGCCCTGTGAGCAGTGTAGGCTCCTCTGGTCGCCCATTAACGGGGGCCAAGTAGGAATTTTGGCTCAATGTCTCAATTGGCCGGGGCAATGGGCGCGTTTCGCCTACTCTACACAGTGAATCACGGTAGGGAAATTTTTGAATTTGGTCTCGATCCCACCAGGGGGATCATAGCTAAATTGGTCGCATTTGTGGGAAGTGTGGGATTAGGCAGTATGGCTTAAGGTTATGGTGATCATCCAGTGGCACCTTTCAAGGTGACTGACGTTTACCCAAGGCTGCCCTCGCTAATGCCGAGGCTTGGCAGGAGGGAGATTGGGACGTCTTTGGGGTTTTGCCTTTCTCGCCTACATTGGCTGCCTTGAGGCACCAAAGTAAGGCGACGATGGTAAGGCCCTCCAGCTCCACATGGAGGGCAACTGGCCGGGGGCAGGACCATCCCGCCTCCGGTGCGGTTAGGATGTATTTGCCAAATATGGGTTCTTCCCGGCCAATGGCCGGGCTAGGTTAGTACCGCACTTCGCACTTCACAGATCTCCAATTCAATAAATGTGGCCCTGATTTGAAACCATATACTCTGTGTCTGACTCTTCTTTATCTCACCTATATACGCGCAAGCAGAATTACCAGCAAACACCATGGGTCTTAAAATATGTTTTAAGGCAGTGTTCTCCAACCTTCGGTCCCCAGATGTTTTTGGCCTACAACTCCCAGCATTGCCTGCATGCCAGCTGGCTGGGGCATGGTGGGAGTTCTAGGCCAAAAACATCTGGGGACCCAAGGTTGGGGAACACTGCTTTAAGGTATGTCTGAGTTTCAGGAGCAGATATGTGCACCTTTTTAGACCCAAACTTTTCACATATGATAATACAGCCTTATCTAGGATTGCAGGTACTTAGTGTACAAATGAAGAATAGACAACTTCAGCACAGGGGGTGGCAACACAATTCCCAAACAAAACCTCTGCCACCTGCAGGTATTACAACAACCATGGTAACCTTCCCCAAACTGGTGCTCTCCAGATGTGTGGGACTGTAACTCCCATCATTGTTCTAGAGCAGCCTTCCCCAACTTCCCTCCAGATGTTCTGGACTTCAGTTTCTACCAGCCTCCGTCAGCATGGTCAATGGTCAGGAATGCAGCTTAGGGTTGTAGTCCAAAACATCTGGAGAGCACCAGGTTCGGGAAGGCTGTTCTAGAGCATCTTCTTTTCCAGAATTAGGATAGAACACATGTGATCCACCAAGGAACTCACCAAGGGTTATATGGAAACCACTAAGGGATTTTTCTTAATATTTAGAGGTATACGAACAGTACAAATAAGTAAATAAATAAATAAATAACCTCTAAAACAGTTGCAGCACTTTAAACAGAGACTTAGAACTGCCTTGATCAGGTATTCAGGATTCATTAGCTGTCTCCTCATTTGGTTTAAGATAGCCTATTTAAAGTGCTGCACCTGTTTTGGAGTTCCTTAGTGGGCACTTTCATTCCAGTTCTGGAAAAGGGGATGCCAATGGCCACTCTGACTGGCAATGATGGAAGTTGCAATCCAACAATCCAACACATTTGGAAGGCACCAGGAAGGCTGCTCTAAAGAAAAGAGAAGTAGGTGGCCTTAATTTGATCTTCATCAGTTTGCACAACCCCACAATCACCTCTGCATATCATATTCTCCATCCTGTCCACATGATTTATCTACTTGGGAGCATGAAAGTTTCACTTGCACTTACTGCCTCTTTATGGAGGATGTGATGAGATACTTGAGACACTTAACTCATATTTTCCCTGTTTTTTGGTGCTTGGTTGAAAACTGTATAGCCTTAACTTTTTCTTCTTTTTTGATAAACTGTAGGTTTTTTGTTCTGTTTTGTTGAATATAGATATAGGCTGTGTGTCTGTATTAAAAATGCAAAATTCTTCAACTTTTGAAGACCAAAGTACCAATATAGCTAGCAAGAATATACTATAAACAATTATTACAAACAATCCCAGGACAGTTTCATGCTTGAATTCAAGTGGGGGATCAGGAATAAGTTGCCATTTTGAGATATTCCAAGCTTCAGCTTCTACTCCCTTCACCAAGAATCATCAAAATAGTGGTATTAAGTACACTCTTTTAAATCATCCATAGGCAGGGGAGGCTAGTGACTCCTGTGACAGTGGAGCTCCTTATCCATTGCAGCTTTTATGGAGAGTTTTATAGGAGCTATCCATGGTGCTCCATGGTGGTGAACCTATCTTGGGGATGGAGTGCAGAACCATGGATAACTCCTATAAAGCTCAGAATAAAAGCTGCAATGGATAAGGAGCCACACTGACCCAGGAGTCACCAACCTCCCCATAGGTCATGGATGACCTAGTACAGTGATGGCGAACCTATGGCATGCGTGCCACAGCTGGCACACAGGGACCTCTCTGTGGGCACTCAAGCCATTGGTCGCCAGATCGTGAAAACCCTTCTGCATTCAGCGTCGGGTTTCCATAGTAACTCCTCTCCATTCATTCCTTGCTGGCCTCCACAGGCAGGCACACTCCAACATCTCCACCCCCAGAAGCGGACTGTGCAGGCACCCAGCCTTCCTTCTAACTGAACAGACAGCTGAAAAGCACAGCGCACGCGCGCCTGAATCTTTGCGCGCCCAGTGAAGAGCCATGCCCCGAGACAGAGCGGGGCGCGATTAGCTAGTCCCCCCTCCTCCTTCCTGCCAAATTTAAGGCACTTTGAAATAAATAAGTTGGTTTTGTGTTGCAGTTTAGGCACTCGGGCTCAAAAAGGTTCGCCATCACTGACCTAGTATATAGTTTACAGGAAAACCTCAAGAATCTCATAATTCTCTCTTTGGATACATTTGTTTTCTGAGACAAGGGCAGTATCTCAAGTTTAGTGGCATTTACTATGAAAGTGTCGACTGAACTATTTTCTCACCTTGTCCTTCATTAAGTATCACAAGAATATCATTTACAACATTACTGCACCAGTGACAGCTCTAGTTACTTGCACTCTGTTTTCACTCAGCTGATTTCTTCAAAGGATACTGATGGATGCTATTCCTTATCACAGTTCCATTCCCATAATCATAAGGGCCGGCACCAGCTTCCAGTGGGCCCTTGACAAAGTGGAGCTGATGGCCTCCCACTTGCACACCAACCAGGCACACCCATCCCTCCCCCCCACACAGTTGCCACCGCATCAGCCACCCCTCCCTCCTTTTTTTTTAACGTGGTGGTGGCTCTTCTTCCTCCTCCTCCTCCTCCTCCTCGCCCAGCTGGCCCTGCTGGCAAAAGGAAACACCATGCAAGCCAGCTGGATGAGCCTGCAGGAACTGAGTGCCACACTATTTTAAAACAGAACTTTTTTTACCTTTTGTATTTTTTTATTGAATGTTGTAAACCGCCCAGAAAGCTTCGGCTATTGGGCGGTACAGAAATAATCATCCTCATCCTCATCCTCCTCATCCCCCTTAGGTTTCAAGTAGCAGCGATCTAACCTCCTAGCTATCTTGAAGCTTTATATTAGGAAAACATTGCATTTATTTCTGTAACATTAATTTACTTAAGTGTGCTGTCTTCTTCTGGACCTTCCTTGGGTACTGTATGTTCTTAGTGATACTCAGTGATGCGGGATGGAAAATTTCTGTAGAAAATTTTCCAGTGCTTTATTTTTCCATGAGTTTATTAGTAACAGTGAAGGGATGCCAAACTGCAAATACAATATTAGGCAAGCTTGGCAGTCTCATCTCAAAGTTGTAATTAATGTTTTTCAGGCGATTATCTTTAGCGAGTATGTGAGAGAATACATATATGTCATTGAAATACATATATGTCTCAGCGTGAAATGAAATTAATAGGTAATGACAGAAACTGAAAGTGCTCCAACAACTGTTTTGGAAGAGAGATGAACTATGTTGAAATAGATGAATAGTTCCCAGCATATCATGAACAGTTCTTGGGTTGCTAAAATTAATTAGTGCAGCCTTCCCCCACCTGGTGCTCTCCATGCTGAATGAAGGATGCTGGGAATTGTAGTCCAACATATCGGGAAGGCGCCAGGTTGGGAAAAGCTGAATGAGTGTCAACAATTTTCAGTACCGTTGTTTCTTTATTACATTTAAGCAATAAGAGAAGTATATGCTATTGTTGTTAAATTTTTAGAAGTATTCCAGTAAAATGTCTACATAATATAAAATACAGATCACATGGGCAGAGCAATCCTATGGTCCTTATGCAGAGTCTAGGGGGACATAGGATTTTTCAGACTTCCAGATCTGAGCTCAGAGAACAGTTGGATTCCCAGATCCGCACTTGGATCCCCCCCGCAACCAGCACAGAAAGAACCACGCTGGGCGCTTCTCCGAGGTCATAAGCACAACCTCAAAGAAGGGGGTTTTTTTGGGGGGGGATTTCGTTTTGATATAAGAGTGTTTTGGATTACAAGCACGTTTCCGGAATGAATTATGCTCTCAATCCAAGGCATGACTGTATGAAACTTGCCTCAGCACCTTCAACTCAAGCAAATTTTTTGAGATCTGAAATAATATGGTTCAAGTACTGTATCACATACAGCTAGTAGCAAAGAAAGATAAATGAATGCACAATGGAACAACAACATTCATTTTCAGTAAAACAGACGAAATCTCTGAGGCTAAGGAAAAATAAAAATAAATATATGAGAAGACTTTATAGTGCACAGAGTCTTAAATATTCCAAAGACTTTTTTCAAAGCCATAATCACTGCATAGTGATTCACAGAACATCAAAACTTAATAACACAAGTAAAAGCCAAGTGCTGATTTAAAAGCAAGTGAAGTCAGTGGCTTGGGTCTCCTAAGAGAATAATGTTTCACATTCCTGGACACAGTTGAAATCTCAGAACTTTAACTTATACTTTAATCTTCTATTGCATTCTATCTCACACTATCAACAAAAGGCCCCAAACTGAAGCAGCTGGATAGAAGAGCAGGACTACAAAACTGGATTTAAGCAGCTTGCAACATTATTAATAGGCATGGAGGATTAGCAATCAGAGCAATCCTCAGGCTGAGTTTGATATCCCTTTCCCAGCCTGTTAGCCCATTTGGAACTAAGCAGAGGATTTTACAAAATATGGCACTCAAGCTAATCAGATTGTTTAAGTGACCCTACTAAAGGTTTGTAATTTAATAATTTATAGATTGTTATATAATTTATACATTAATAAATTGGGACAATTCCTTCTTCTTTAACACTAATAACCTTTTGAAGGACACTGACCTACCTTCTGGTTCTCTGAATGATAATTCTTTTGTCGCTGCAGATCTCAAACCCAATTTACCATCTTCCCCTTTCCCACTACATTCCGGCCCTGAGGCAGTATCCAGTGCAACACAAGTGCTGCTAACGTAAATTATGTCACCTCTAGCACAACACCAACAGTGTTAGTTGGCACTACAGGATTCCCCAGGGGAACGTAATTTACATTAGTGCTTGTGTTCCATTAGATACTGTCCCTGATTTTAGCAAAGAATGCATTAACAAAATAGTCTAAGCCAAACTACATAAACCTCCTTGCATTTGGTAATTCTCAGAGTCAAGAGAAGTTCAGGCAAGGCAGGTTGGGAAAATAGTATGTATCTAGCAAACTGGCAATTATAGAGGAAAAATATTTCAGCTGTGCAAAAAATAATAATAAGCAGCTAGAACAGGGTTGTTTGTCTGTGGGCAAGCAGGTGACCTTTAGTCTAGCAGGACACAGGGAAACCACTCTCTCAGTAAAAAGTTGCATAAAGTTCGAAATTCTACCCTGTTGTAAAATAGTCCTAAATGGAACTGCCCATTGTTTCCTACTTTGGCCAGCCATCCTGTTAGTGCATACAGTCAATGTATGACTCACAAGGCTCCTGCTTCAAGTCCCACTGTGTCACCAAAAAAAGCTAGGGGATAAGGTTGGAGAGCTTTTGCCCTTTACCGTAAGAGGTAGAGCGTCTGAAATAAGCCTGCATCACAGTTTAAGAACCTTGGTTCTCAATCAAGATTATATTACTGTGTAACCAAATCAAGATCATTATATCACTATGTATAATTTAGCAAACTACCAAAGGAACATGAATCCAAGTGATGAAGATGCATAGCTCTGGTCCTATGTCACGAGACCATAAATTTTGTAACACTCTGCTCAATTAAATCATTTTTACTTTTTCATGTATTTATTTATGTAGTGATTCATTTTATTATTAACATTTATATACCACCTTATCTGCCAAAAAGCCATCAAGGCAGTGTACAACAATTTAAAACAATAAAACCTTGCAATATTAAAAACAAAAACATTAACCACCTTAAAAACTACATATTTTTAAAGACTAAATTGAAAAGATGTGTCTTTATACCCTTTCTAAAGGCCAAGAGAGTAGGGGGCAATTGTAGTTCTTCAGGGAGCACCTTCCATAGTGCTTTCACACTTTCCCAACAAACAAGCCTCTGTGGGTAATGGTGCCATCAAAAGGCCCTCTCATCAAGATTTTAGTACTTGTGCAGGTTCATAGCGAGACAGGCGATCCCTGAGATAGCCAGGTCTTAAGCCATTTAGGGCTTTAAAGGTTAAAACCGATACTTTGAATTGAGCCTGGAAGGTAATTGGTAACCAGTGCAGGTCTTTCAGTACAGGTGTAATTTGGTCCTGATACCACGTACCAGTTAGCAGCCTAGCTACTGCATTTGGCACCAACTGAAACGTCAAGACACTCTTCGGGGCAGCCCCACAAGGAGCACGTTGCAATAGTCAAAATGTTATGTAACCAAGGCATGGATAACTCCAGTATCCAATGCAATTCCAGAAGTTCATTAAAATTAGGACTGAATACACCTGTGACCTTTCCAGCAAGACCCTATGCCAATGGCCAGCATTTAGTCCATAGAATGAGTCTGGGATTTACTGCTACTCTTTGGTGCATATTAGTGTATGAGAACTCTTTGCACATGTCATTCAGGTGAAATGTTTCTAATGGAGAGTGACTGTTATGAAGCGTTGATCTGAGGGCAGGGATACAGGTGCTTAAATGAGCCCCCTGTATCCCCGCCCCAGCCAAGCCCAGTTGGCTCAGCTGGCAGACCTGTCCTGCTACCTGACTCCCCACTCCTCCCCCATGCGCAAAACCTCTCCCCAGCCCCAAGGTGCGGGGCCAAGGGAAGTCTGTTTCCTGCTGTGTTGTCTTCTCAGCTACATATGGCCTAGAAGAATAGGGCTAGGGAACTTTGTGCTTGAGTTTTACGTTTTCATTACCCTGCTATCAGTAGCTGCTTTTTCAAGAAGGGAGGTAAAAAAAATAAACTACAAATATGAAAATTAATACGAAGAAAGACAAGGGAAATAGATGCATATGGCTGCTGGAGTCAAATTGTAAGAGTAAATTCACATGGAATTTTCTTGTAGGAGGAAACACATTAAAGTACACATTGAAAAAGTGGAGGGGAAAGGTAATGATAAAAAAAGTTCAGACAAGTGTGTGCATTTATGCATGAAGACAATTCTATAAAATAAATGCTTGTAGCCCCAATGTTCTACAGTCTTTCTAATTTCCTCAAGTGTTTGTTAATGGGCAGGAGATCTAAAGGCAAGACTTCAGGGATATACCTGTAATTCTGGTGTGTTAGGAAAGGGAAGTTTGATATGGGCTGCAAGGCATAGACCTAGTTTGCATGTAACAACCCATGATTTAAACAACCCATGGGTTGTTGTGTCGAAGAGAGTGCATGCTGCCTCCTGTGCACATGCCACTTCCACTTTTACTTAACAACCTACAATCAGCTCATCCGTAAGTTGTTGAGCATGATGTGTGAACCCAGACTGATGGGTTGTTTAACCCATGATTTGTTGTTGGATTAACTGCTGGGTTGTTTGGTCTCGATTCACACATCACGCTCAACAACCTATGAACGAGCTGATCGTAGGTTGTTGAGTAAAAGCAGAAGTAGCTGGCAGGCTGTAGGCAGCACGCCTACTCTCTCCTGGTTCCCGAAAGCCCATGGTTTGTTTAACACATAGACTGTCATTATGTGTGAACTGCCCCACTGTGACTTGAGGGGAATAGAATGCTACAAGAATAAGGTCTGAGAAAAGAATACCTCAAAGGTAGAAAGTGAAAGGTTCCAAAAGCAAGGTAGGTCATTCAGGGACAGGAGGATGAAATGTATTGAAAGCTTTATATTAGAGGAAATTAATAACCAAGAATGCTGGTACAAAATACTAAGTGTTCTAGCTCGCTCTACTCAAAATCAAGGTGATTTAAATCAGGAAGAAAAAAAATGGATGCTTTCCTTTTTACCTATAGAGGTGATGTCTTCAAGATATTCCCATATACATCTTTCTTATGACCAGCACCCATGGCAGTTTGAGGTTAACAGCACAATCCTATACATGTCTCCTCAGAAATAAGTTCCACTGAGCTCACTGGGGCTTACTCCTGTTTGTGGGTATAGGATTTCAGCCTTAATATGAAAATACAGGAAGATGCACACTGAACATTTTTCTCTCTTTCTTACCAGTCTTGCTCCCTTCTGCTTCACTCTGTCTTGGTCTAGCCTTGCACTCACAAAAAACAAACAAAAACAAAGTACCAAACAAAAATGAAATGCCCATGACCAATAGGTAAAAGCAAGGTTTGATCGTTACTGGGCTGAAAAAATTCAATTTAAATTTTTTTTAATCCATTTTTTTGGATTTTTTAAAAGTATCAATTTTTATCCACCCTGATATATCATCTTTCTGTCTTAACTAACTCATCTGCCTTGCTTGGCTCAACTCTACCATCACATAAGCACATAACAGCAATCTTATCTACTCCATGTCTTTGTACTTGTGACTTTAGTCAGAGAAACTAAAAGCCCAGAACTTTCAAGAAGCAAGAGCTGTTAGGATGGACAGAGCCAATTTCATGAGATGAAAAACTGAAATTAATACCCATGTGATTGGTAGGTAACTTCATTTTTATGGGACTGTAAGTGTAGCTTAGTATTTTTATGATAAGATTTAATTGTAATTATGTTACTTTTTAAGTCAGAAAATAATTTTATATTTTATTTACGATGTTCCTTTAAAAAAACCAAACCCAAATCCGATTTAAACAAACAAAAAAGCTTTAATTGTAATTTTTTTAAGAACATCGATTTTAATCAACCGTGCTCAAGATATCAGCCCATTTGAACAGAGCTCAGGAAGTGCAATGGATGTGTTGGGGGATGTGTTGGGGCTGGTGCACATTTCCTCTTTGTATAAAAGACATATCCATCTGGGTGAATACAGATGCATTTCTGCTAAAGTACCCTGGAAGCAGGTAGAGCTGGGGTAGTATAGCGGCTAAGAATGTGAACTTGATCAGCAAAGTTCCTAGTTGATAACTTATCTTCCCTACCTGTTCTTTCCAACTAGATCCCAAATGTAAGCCAAGCTGAATCCAAAGAATTACGAGTAAATAATAGTAATAATGCATTCTAGAATGGATGAAAGGAGGGATATGTAAAAGTTTTGAAGGGTGAACTTGAACTCAGAAAGCTGAAAAAACAACATGATAATAAATGCCCGGGTCTTAAGATTGTTGGGAGAAGCCCTTCCTTCAGTACCACTGCCAGAGGTATGTCTGGTGGTGATGTGAGAGAGAGAACCTTCTCAGTGGCTACTCCCAGGCTGTGGAAATCCCTGCAAAGGGAGGCTAGGTTCATGTCCTCTCTGCTGTCCTTCTGCTGTCATGCAAAGTAACTTCTTTACTACTTTTCCTGTCTTGTATTTTTACTTTTTCTGGAATATAACTATTTGAGATCTTCCCCCATGGGTGATGTACTGCATCTTTTTAAGACCATTTTATTCAAACATGCCTTTGGCGTGTAAGTGGGTCTGTTGGGTTGGGTCTGTTGGGTTGGGTTTTTTTCCCCTGCTATTGCTGTGTTTTTTTATTGTATTTTAATGCATTGTTTGATTAGGGAATGATCCTATGGCCCCTAGACATTTTCTGAGGGGTCATAGGATGGTTCGGATTTCCAGCTCTGAGGATGGACAGTGCTCCGACCTCAGAGCTGGGAATTGGAGCTCTGACACACACACCCTCGCAGTCAGCGCAGAATGAACCATGCCAGCTGCTCTCCAAGGTCAAGAAAGCAACCTCGGAGAGAGATTAAAGGGGGAGTTTGGGGGAAAGGGGAGGGGAGGAGACTGGAGCAGCCAGGATATGAGGTATCCTGAAACCACTCCAGCCTTCTTCCCTTCCCCTCTGAGATGTTCCAGCTAGATGGGCAACAAAGCCCATGTAGTGAAAATGCAGAGCCGGAGGACAGGGAGGTTAAGATTAGTAATGTGTGGATCACAGTGGCAAGGCTATCCCTGTCCAGGAACAGGTGCAGTTGGTGTACCAGCCTAAGCTTGTAGTAGGTGCAGCTAACCACAGAGGTAACTTGGGCTTCCAATGACAGTGATGGATCCAGGAGCACCCACACACTGCAAATCTGTTCCTTCAGTGGGAGTACAATTCCATCCATAGTTGGTAATTCCCCTAATTCCCAGAACTGGGAACCACTCACCCACAATACCTCCATCTTATTGGGATTCAGCTTATTTGCCCTCATCCAGCCCACCACCGCGTTCAAGTACCAATCTAGGCTTTGAATGGCCTCTCCTGATTCAGATGTAATGGAGAAATATAGTTGGGTATCATCAGCACACTGGTGGCGCCTTACCTGAAATCTCCTAATGACTGCATCCAGTGGCTTCATATAAATATTAAACATCATTGGAGACATGATGGTACCTTGAGGCACCCCACAGCAAGACTGCTGGGGCCCAACATACAGTCCCCCAACACTATTCTCTGAAACCTGTAGACAGTAGCAGAACCACCACAGAACAGTGCCCCGTACCCCCAGTCCACAGATCCAGGAGGATCAATGGTATCCAAAGCCACTGTGTGATCAAGTAAGTGTAACAGAGTCACATCCCTCTCCCAATAAAAGTAATTCATTAGAGCAACTTAACCTCTCATACTAGCAATATCCTTTAAAACTCATTAATATTCAGATTTGTTATTATGTATATTTATTAAAAATTGACTTACTAATTGTTTAAAAGCCAGATTGATTATTCACCTAAAAATCTTTAAAAGAGTTGATAGCCCTGCATATGTCTTGTATTGAGAAAATACAGCATCTTGATACAGAAAATACAGCGACAGTACTTTAGATCCAAAAATATATTTGCCTTAACAAGGTGAAGAAAAAATAAATCCTACACTCTCTTTTATTCAATTATTAATAAATAGGAACTTAATAGGAACTAGAGCTCATAGGAGTTTAATAGGTACTCTTTAAAAGCTTAATAGAATATCCATACCAGCACTTCAAATTATACAGAAATGCTGGTTTTGACAAACAGCTGTTTAACAAAATTCCATACAGATGTATGCTCAGAAACAAATGGGCTAGTCATCTACAAATTCACAGTGGTAGCAAAAACAAAGGCCCAGCTCTCACAGCTTTCTCCACGCTGCCACAATATGCTGACAACTGTTTTTGTCAGGCTAAACAACATGGCAGTGGCCAACCCATGTGTTGGGCAATAAATGGCATATCCCATGCAGATGAGATATCAAGCAGCTTTCTTATGGGGGGTATTTTGTGTGAAGCGAGAAGACACAAAATGTAGAGATTACTGTATTATTAATCCCACTCCATCAGCAGTAGTACACTGAAAACATAAAAAAGTCTGCTGATGCTCTCTCCTGCTGCTGGCAGGTTGAACAGCATCTGACAACATTTGGTCATCCAGAAGTATTTACAGTGCAACAGACACATCTACAATCACTAGCAGCAAACTGGTCTCAACTCTCCCAAATACATTTTAGAAGCAATGATAATACATTCCAAAAATAATTGGTGATGAACTTCTTTACTACTTTTCCTGTCTTGTATTTTTACTTTTTCTGGAATATAACTATTTGAGATCTTCCCCCATGGGTGATGTACTGCATCTTTTTAAGACTTGTATTACCCCATTGAAGCTGATGGAAAAAATCCATATTTTAACTTAACCTCTGTATACACACTTTTAAAAAGGTAAAGTTACAAAATGGTTCGTAATCTCTACTGATCTTTCACATCAGTACTTGTAGTTTTGTTTTGTATTTGTTTAAATTGATTTGCTGCTCCTTGCCATTAAAATAACCACACTTTGTAATGCAACATTTAACACTTGGGGCCGGTTCATATGACACGGAAACCGTGGGGGAGCAGAAGCCTCCTGTGGTTCCCGTGTTGTGCGAACGCTGGCCGGGGGCACCCCCGCAGGACGGCTGCGTGTGCGAAGCACGCAAAGTGACCATGGGCAGTAGAGGGGTAAGCCCCTACCGCGCGTGGTCACCCTGCCGTGCGAACAGCAGGCGGCTGTCCCGTGGGGGCCGCACAGAGGCAGCAGCCCAGAGCAGCTGGAGCTGTGGCTGCTCCAGACTGTAGGGGCAAACGGCCCCTCTGGGCATCCCGAGCCACCGCCCCCTAGTGGGGTGTGGGGACTGCTGGCTCCACCGGGGTCTGCTGGCTCCACCGGGGTCTGCCCATGCACGCAGGGCACAGATCGTCTGCGGCGCCCCGCCAGACCCCGCGGACAGCCCCGCGGACAGCCCCGTGGTGCCTCCCCCACTCACCGCCTGGGTCACACAAACCAGCCTTTAGTGACTGAACACTGACACTAGTATCAAAGCTCATTGCAAAGATCATCCTAACAACTTTTCTGAATTAGGATTCCTGTAATATTTTGCAAATAGCAAAAGGTTTCTTTTAAATTATATGTTTCAAAATAATAAGTGTGAACAGTAGATCGACTGATAAAGGAAGGACAGTGCACTGTCCTGTGGAGTCAAAATTATAGGCTTTAAATAAATAGCTGAAAAGTGGAAAATGAACATTTGCTTTTAAAAAAGGAAAAGAAAAAAATAGGGGCATGTCTGATACGTGTTACAATACAGGAGATAAGTTTACTCACGGTTAAAATATAGGGAAAGAAAAATGCTAGATATATACAAAAACTGCATGAAGAGAAACAGACACTGAATCAAAGCTTTTGTTTAACATGGGGATATTATTTTTTTTAGAAATGTCCAAACTTTAAGCTTTCCTCCTGGGGAAGCCAGGCAGGAAGAGAGGTAAAGTCTGGGGTGTGCAAGGAAGAGGAGAAAACCTGATGTGTTCCAATGATTGTTTCAATACTCCCTCCCAAAATGAACTGAGAGTAAAGTGTTGGAGGGGGAGTAGCAGTTTGGCTTGCCAGCAGGCCGCTCTTGCTTCTAAAACAACCTTCCCCAACCTGGTGCCCTCCAATGTTTTAGATTGCAACTCCCAGCATTCCTAACCTTCGGCCACATTGGCTGGAGCTGATGGGAGCTGAAGTCCAAAATATCAGGAGCGCACCAGGATGGGCAAAGCTGTTCTAAAATATGTACCACCCCCTTGTTAAAAAAAAGTGTCCCAGTGCTAAAAAAAAATAGTTGCCAGTCTACATAGAGCTTACTTTGTTTTCCTTACCTATTCATTACCAAAGCCTTGGGCGGGGGGGGGGGGGATTCCAAAAACCTAAAGGCAAATGAACTACATTAAAGAAAAGATGCAGGGATAAATAATTTACCTTAAATCCAGAATGTTGGGAGGAGGGAATTTGTTGTATGTGTATATCACTGCATAAACCTCTGCTGTCCTCTCCAATAGACTTCCACTGTCAATGACTGGGTTTGCACAACGCAACAACCAACCAACGGTAACAGTCAACAGTTGCTTGGGTTGGTTGCCGTGTTGTGCAAACCCAGCGTGGGTTACTCACCATGGGAGTACAAAAGACCATAGGAAGTCCCCCCCACTACCCACAATCAGAACCCATGGTCTTTTGTAGGGTTTGTTTTCTCTACGGTTGGTTGTCATGTCGTCTAAATCCACACAACTGATCCCACCGTGGGCAAAGATCCATGAACATCAACTCACTTAGCAAGAGTGGCAAGAAACCCCTTGTCACTCTTCCCAAGCTAGCCCTGGCCTCTCCCA
Organism: Shinisaurus crocodilurus; assembly: GCA_021292165.1. Lineage (NCBI taxonomy): Eukaryota > Metazoa > Chordata > Lepidosauria > Squamata > Shinisauridae > Shinisaurus > Shinisaurus crocodilurus. Next base: position 76,466,218 of record CM037876.1, on the reverse strand, counting down.
GGGCCAGCTGCCCACAAGTGTCCAAGCAGCACTTAGGGGAGGCTGGTGCTAGCTCCCGCTCCCCACACCACAATGCAGAGCCATTTTCAGCTCCCTACAGCTTTTCTGTCCTTTTAATTTGTTTGTTTTGTTTTGTTTTGGTTTGGAGATTGGTAAATGACCACAATGAGTTGCTGTGATGTGCTGTGAAGTACGAACTCACCAAAAGTTTAGTACAATATAATACATTCATATTTTTGTAAATTTGGCAATGCGTTAAATGACATACATTTCAGATAGTATTTCCATATAATTTGATTAAAACAGTGAGGTATGGAACAAATAGAAGCTTCATTCACTGCAAATATACCTGCACTGCAAATGAAAAACTGTTTAACAGTTTTAACCATTTGCAATGAAATATGAAATAAATCCTTTAATCTGCTAGAATGAAGAAAAAAATCACTTTTAACTGTATCTGTTAATGTGCTATTATAAAACTGCACTAAGTGCTGCATAGTTATTTTACACATACATTTTTAATACTAGACATTCAAACATGCTGCATTAAAGAATAACAAAAGCTAAACTCTCCCTTGGAGGTAATCATTTTCATTGTTGCCAGGTCAGTGATTCAGACTTCACAAGGCAATCCCTGACTAAGGAACAGCAAGCCTTTTTTAGGTCATGAGGTCCTGTAAGGGGTTCTTCAGAAGCCAAGCATAAAAGTCTTGAAATAACAAGCAAACACACAGGTTTCTTAATTTGCCCGGTTGGATTCCTGTAATAAGTGCTTAACAACGGCAGCCCCAAAGCAACTTTGCAGTCATCAGCAAGACTATTTACCACATGATTTAGCAAACAGATTTCCAAGGTTTTTACTTACATACATAGATAAGAATCAACATAAGGAACAAGCAAAAATACAAGCATCTGCCCTCACAGCTACTCTCATCATCATCAGGCGATCACTCGTGACCGAGTAAGATTGTCTTCCGGGATAAAAGGAGGAAATTCTAAAGAAGATTGTGTAGACTCTAGCGATGGGTCCGTAAGTGACTGTGGAGGCCAATTCTAGATCCACACAGCTTCCCACAGTGAGGACACAGGTTACCAGATAGAAGATGGTCCTGTAAAGGATTCATTTGACGTGCTTTTCGCCTAGCACGTTTCTCCCTTTCACCTTGCACTCGGGCTTCTTCAAAGTCCATGGAACCTTTGTGAAAGGCCAACCTCCATTTAGATCGTTCATGGGCCAGAGCTTCCCAGTTTTCGATGTTTATATTGCATTTTTTTAGATTAGCCTTATGAACATCTTTAAACCTCTTATATTGACCACCGATATTCCGCTTTCCATCCTTGAGTTGGGAGTAAAGTAACTGCTTTGGGAGACGGCAGTCAGGCATTCGAACAACATGACCGGTCCACTGAAGTTGGCGTTGAAGGATCATTTTTTCAATGCTAGTAGTCTTTGCTTCTTCCAGTACACTGACATTTGTTCGCCTATCTTCCCAAGTAATTTGCAGGATTTTCCGGAGGCAACGTTGATGAAACCTTTCAAGGAGGTGGAAGTGACGTTTATAGATAGTCCATGTTTCGCAGGCATACAATAAAGTTGGTAATACAATGGCTTCATAAACCAGTGTTTTGGTCTTCTTACAAATATCCCGATCCTCGAACACTCTATGTTTCATTCGAGAAAATGCGGCACTTGCGGAGCTCAGACGATGCTGGATTTCACTGTCGATGTTAGCTGTAACAGAAACATAGCTGCCAAGATAGAGAAAATGATCGACATTTTCCAGTATTGTCCCGCCAAGCTGGATAGATGGCATCACCAAAGGATTGGCTTGCACTTGCTGATGAAGCACTTTGGTTTTTTTGATGTTAAGTGATAGACCAAGTTTTTCGTATGCTTCTGCAAAAGCATTTAGGATAGTTTGGAGATCATCCTCTGAATGTGCGGAGACCACATTATCATCAGCATACTGAAGTTCCACAACGGAGGTTGTAATTACCTTACTTTTTGCTTTCAGCCTGCTGAGATTAAAAAGCTTTCCATCTGTTCGATATATAATTCCCACACCAGTGGGAAGTTTCCCCTTGACAAGATGTAAAACCATGGCGATGAAAATGGCAAATAATGTTGGGGCGATAACACATCCCTGTTTAACACCTGATCCCACTTTAAAATGGAGCACCATGAGAGCCGTTGTTGTCCAAAACCGTTGCCGTCATGTTGTCATGGAGAAGTCGCAAGATATTCACAAATTTATTGGGGCATCCAATTTTCATAAGGATAGTCCAGAGAGCTGTACGGTCTACAGTATCAAAGGCCTTAGCCAAATCGATAAATGCCATATAAAGGGGTTGATCTAACAGCACACCCAGAAAATGAACAGTAAACCAGAGAATTTTCCAAGATGTTTCCTGCCCTGGAACCTCTGAGCACACAAAAACCTTCAATAACACAGCCAAAAATGTATTTCCCATTACCATTCAGTATAGAGAAGATAGAGCCATCAATGCCGTACAAGGGACAGAAAGTAGAACGATTTCCAATTATGTCTCCTAGCTTCATCAGAGGATCAGGTTTTGTTGGCATTGGTCATACTTTTTCAAGTACAGAATTTGGGCCATGATATGTGCAAGAATATAAACTGTATTTTATAAAGATTAAAATCTACACTGCATACGTTTATGGCACCTACTTATCTAATGTTCCACATCCATGTTTGTTTGAACATAGTTTTGTCCACTTTCTCCCCTTAAAATGCTTGCCAGCATGGATTAGAGAGATGACATTAGAATGCTGGAAGGTACAGAAAGATAATACGCTGAGACCGGTCCCTTTAAGACATACCACTTTGGCAAACTGCTCCCCAAATGCCCTTGAATTGGTTCCTACCCCCAACTCCTTCTCTACCTTAACTTTCCAATTGTTTGCATGGAAGTAAAGCACGGAAAGCATACACAGTGTATAAAGAGCTTATTTTCACTGAATCCACCAGCCTTTTAAAAATTATATCAGGGAGATCAGCAAAATGGATACAGTACAAGTTTTTACAACAGCCTATTCTTAAAGTGTGGAACAATTAAGCATCTTGGGGAGAAGACAGTCTGGGTTTTTTGCTGGCTGATTTGGACACAAAGCCTTTTTGAAGAAAGCAACCCAGGCAATATCTTGCATAAAATCTTTGGTAAGAATCTTGATACCCTTTTGGGCAGGGGTCACTAACGTGCCCACAGGTGCCATGGCACCCACGAGCAGCTCCGATAGCACCCCCAAAGAGGTCCCCAACTTGGCGCCCATGGGATCCACAATTTTTTTAAAAAAAATAATCAGTTTTTTTAATACATGTACATGGATTTGTATGAAATGCATATAACTTTCTAGCAAATATACACAGGCTTCAACAAAAGCATACCAAATATCCAAATAAGTATCTGTTTGAAGGTGGTGTCTATATGCAATCCATTCAAATATTGAAAGTGTTGTCATGTTCTCAATCCATTGTATTATAGAAAGTGGGTGTTTATCCTTACAGTGTTGTAGTATCAGTCTTTTAGCTGTCAAAAGGGCATGGAAAATCCATTTACACTGCCTATTTGTTAATTTCCAGGAGGCAGGTAAATAGCATAAAAGAGCATGTACATCAGTGAATATTAAAGACTGTTCCAGTACAAAATTTATCTTTGTAATAACCTCCCCGCCTCAAAAGAAGAAACTACTGGACATTGACAAAACATGTTTAAAAGAAGCATTAGCTATATTGCATTGCCAGCAATTAGCTGAATTAGATAATCCCTTATTAAAGAGACATTGTGGTACCCAATAGACATGAAACAAAGGTTTTTGCTGAATAAGAAGCTACCTAAGATCTAGAAACATGACAGGTAGATTCTAAAGTGGAGATCCACTGATTAGGCATTTCGTGGTGGTGCCCATAGCAGTTTCTCAAATTCCAAAATATGCCCACAGGTCCAAAAAGGTTGGAAACCTCTGTTTTAGGGAGACTAGATGAATTTCCTCCCTGTGTATGGCAGACAAGATTAAACAAAAGAAATGCAACATACACGCATATCCTGCAGTGCTACTGCTTGCCCGCTATTATTTCCATCCCAGCATATTACCGTTCCAAAATGGAGTTTTACACTTTTAAAATGGAAGCTATTTATGTCAGCTGGCTATACCTTAACAGTCATGGACAATGTAAACCAGGTTCAACACATAGACCTTCTTCCCTATACCAGAGACTACAGAAGGGGAAGCCCAGAGGTCTAGCATGAAGTGAAGAGATCCTTCCAAAGAAGGGGTTCTCGCTCACTTCATACTGGACAAAAGTAATAGACTACATTCTTCTCCCAAGTTGTTTAATATTTGCAGAGAACACAGGGGATGGGAAGTGTAAACTCATTTTGCCCCGTGCTTTCACTACTTTAACCTTTCCCAGTGCCTGAAGTGGCAAAGTGAAGGTGTCTGTGTGTGCACATGTGCAGACATATTCATGTAGAGCAGTGCTTCTCAATTATTTTCTGTCATGCCCCCCCTAGGAAGAAGAAAACATTTCGCGCCCCCCGCGCGACTGTAAATAGTATCATTTGTCTATAAAATTGTTATAAGTACACCTCTGCATAACACTGTATCCTTATTAACGTATAAGAGAATTAAAAAAGAAAGAAATGTGGATCAATTTACAACAAAGAATAGCTTTATTAACTGTAGCAGAAAAGATTGAAAGGAGCACAGGCTTTAAAGGAACACAGTATTAAAAAAAACTTTTAACTGAGGTCAAACGAGCCCCCCTTTATGGAGCCTCGCGCCCCCCCTGGGGGGCCCGCCCCACTATTTGAGAAGCACTGATGTAGAGAAATATGGTTATATGGTCCTGACACAATGCACTGGTTAGTAACCTAGCTGCCACATTTTGCACCAAGTAAAGCTTCCAGACACTGTTCAGGGTTAGCCCCACACAGAGCACATTTCAATAGTCTAAACATGATGTAACCAAGGTTTCGATAACTAGTCAAACCGATTCAGGAAGGGCTGCAGCTGGCACACCACGCGTAATTGTACAAATGCACTTCTTGCCATCACCACCACCTGAAGATCCAGGGACAGCATAGCATCAAGTAGTATGCACAAGCTATGGACCTGATCCTTCATATTGATTTAAAATATTAAATAATTTGTTAATGCAGCAAGAGGTACAGTAGTCCAATTCACACTTTATTAACATGAGGAATGGGAATCTCTTATTAGCATAAGCTTCTCTGACTGACTTCTGTAACACCCTGCCTGTGGCAATCTTTTATGATACTGGCTTAAATCCACCACCATGCAAGCAGTCTTCTGATCATGCAATGCAACTTCCCTATCTCTCCTCCAACCCTCTGGAACAGTTTTGCAGGGCTGCAGGGAGGGAGATCCCTTCCAGCAGTTGGTTTCTGTTCTGCTGCTGGAAGGACACCAATGGATCCAATCCATTGATTAGCTCTTGCCCTAACACTGGTTGAAACCCTTCTGCCCAATGCTGATTTGCTTTTTATAATAATAATAATAATAATATTTATTATTATTATTTTATTTTATTTTTGCTTATGCTTATTTTTTGTTTTCTTCCTGCTTATATCTCCCTCTTCTAATACCTACAAAGAAGACATGGCTTTGCTACAGCTGGTTTTGTTTTGGGGCGATTCAGAAACTATGCAGACAGAGTCATTCTGCTTGAGTTACATTTATATTCACTGGCTTCATCAGGACAGAGTACTGGTCTCTGAAGTAATGCCAAAACAAGATCGTACCAGATGCCACGATCTGGTAACACAAGATCATACCAAATACTAGCTTCACAGTTTGAATTAAAAATAAAGAGATAACAAGAATTTCTAGTATATCTATAGGCCATAAGGTTGGAATATAGTAATCCATAAACTAATGACTGGTCCAAGCTGAAAGACTCTTGTCAGCTCCATTACACCTGGCTTATTTATGCAAGGAAGAAATAAACAGCCAAGTTCCAAGATAACATGTTCTCTGTCTGTCGTTTGTTTATTTCTTATTTTTAAAAAACTGTTCCTTAAAATGGCTCTGGAAAATTCCTCACGATGAATAATAATCATTTAGATCCAGGTTAAGGGGGTCCAAGACAGACATTACTAGATTTGTTTTTGGACCTCTTTTATTAATATCCAAAGGTAATTGAGGAATTGTACCACAACACTAAGAAACTCTAGCTGCATAAATTAAGGTAGACAGCCACAGAGACTCATTTTTTTTTAAAAAAAAATCCAAATAGTAAAAAAGACACAAAGTTGTTAGCAAGCTTTCATGTTTCACAGTATTCTTCTGCAGGCTAAATGAGAAACTAAAAAGAGGATGGGGGCATATTACTGGTAACGAGAATGGTGGAAACCACATTTGCAATACTATCTATACAATATTTCTTTCTCAACATTGTGATTCAAGAAGCTCTTTGCAGATTAAGGCTGCAATCCTATACTTACCTGTGAGTAAGCCCCACTGAATTTTGTGGGACTTACTTCTGAGTAGACATGTATAGAATTGCACTGTAAATCAGTGCCGAATACAAAAGATCTTTACTCAAGTTGCACTGAAACTTACCGGGATAGAGAAATAATGTCCATTGCTTCTTTGTCCCAGAATGCTGTGGTGCACCTGTGATTTATTTTTGCATGCAGTGGTGCAATATGTATGAATCTTTTCAGTATCTGGTAACCTCCAAATAATGTATTGGAAGATGACTGTTATCTAACATCAAAATCAATCACTCGCTGTGAAAGGCTATGGGTTTCTTACAGTGCATATTATGAGTTTTGGTACTGTTGTTCTGAGTAATTCTATATGTATAGAAATCATATCTTCAAAAATAAACTGCACATTTCTGTATATAAATAAAATTACTTCTATTCAAAATATAAATACACATACATCAATTTGCATAAGTACCCGTATTTTTCGCTCCATAAGACGCACCGGACCATAAGACGCACTTACTGTATGGTACAAAAAATTTAAAAAAAAAAAATCAGCTGAGAGGCGGGGGCTTCCCCCGCCCCACCCAGGAGTCCTCCGCTCTTCCGGACCAGCAGAGGAAAGTAAAAAAAAAAAAAAGTTTTTTTTTTTTTTTACTCTATTCACTCCATAGGACGCACAGACATTTCCACCTACTTTTTGGGGGGGGTAAAGTAGGTCTTATGGAGCGAAAAATACGGTATTCATATCTTCTTTAATAAGAATTTCTACCTATTGTTTCTATTTATATTCTCCTCTTCTAACAATAATAACAAAAAGAAATGAATGGCATATTAGAGGTGTTCCATTTGCACAATAGTCTCCAAAATCCACAATGCTGAAACAAGTAGTTTTTATTCCTGTTGTGGCTTTAAAGTAACAACTGCAGCAACTGAGCAAACTGGGGATTGAAGCGTTTCATAAACTGCAACCCAACCACAGCAAGTGTTGGCTTGTTCTTATTTAACATGAACATCTAGCTAAAGAATCAGGATTCCAAATATAAACAGGGCTAAAAAGGGGTTTTCAATAGGGACATATGCAGCCATGAAATCTGTATATGTCCCTGTAAAAAAATAATAATCAACAACTCTGCTTAGCCCTGTCAAAAAACCCGTTTTAAAAGAAACCCTTACTTTTGACAGCTGTCAAAAGTAACTGCTCTTGTAAATGGGGTGGGCTGCATTTTCTCACTTTCCTGAGCACCTAGAGGTTCAGGAAAGGGTGGAAAAGGTGGAGGACACCGCGAAGTGTCAGGTCCAAACTTAAAACCTAGAAGATCTCACTGAGAAGGGGGTGATGTAGTCGCCACCCACTTTTGCACGCAAAGATCTTCTTGCGGCTTGGCTTTGCACTTGACAACTTGCCGTTTGACAGCTGTCAAGTGAAAGGAAAGTCACATATTTGAAGCCTGGCTTTGTCAATGTCCATGGATAGTGCCTGCTTTGACAGCAGGTACTTACTTACCAGGACACTGACCAGACAAATTTAGGGTAGTTGGAGTTGCACACTTGTGCAACTCCAAACTACCAACAACAAATTAATAAACGAAAAACTTCTAGCACACAAAAAAATAGCGGCAAACCAGTGACAGCCTTTCCAATGTGCAGCTTGGGAACTTTGGAGGGGCTGTCACTTCAAAGATCGTGAAAAGTGATCTCTGGAAAAAAAGGGAGGGAGAAAAAGCCGTGGCAACTGGAGTCAGTGAATGCCCTGGTAACCTCACGGTTGGATTACTGCTATGAATCATATGTGGGACTGCCCTTGAAGACAATCTGGAAACAGTACAAAATGTGGCGGCTAGGGTACTGACTGGAACTGGGTTTTGTTACCATATTACACCAGTATCATACCATTTTAATTGGCTCCCAGTTCATATCTGGCCCCAATTCAAGGTGCTGGTGTTAATATACAAAGCTCTTCATGGCTCGGGGCCACAGTATCTAAAGGACCATTCTGTTCCTGACTCCCAGCTGAGCAGAAGCACAACAGGAGAGAGGCTCCAGCTGTTTTCGGGGCTGTGATAAGCAGGCAGGCTCCCAGAGAGCGAGCGAACAGAGCGAGCGAACAGGGAGAGCAAACAGGAGTTTGGCAGCGGAGTTTGGCATGGAAGGTCAAGGGGGAGGTCCCTAAGAAATTTTCTAGGAAGACAGAAACATAAAGGGAACAGAGCACTATGGAAGGAAAGGACTCAGCAGTGGTGGTGACCTGCAATGGGTGTGCAATGTTTGTTTTCCTGCCGGAGATCAACATGGCCTACACGTGCAAGAAGTGCAAGCTGGTCACGCTGTTGGAAGAAAAGGTCAGAGGACTGGAGCAGCAAGTGTCAACCCTCAGGAGCATAAGAGAAAGTGAGGAGTTCTTAGACAGAATGGTGGATCTACAGCACCAAAGCGTAGAACAGGAACCAGAAGGGCAACGGCAGGATGAGGCAGAGTCGGAGACTGCAGAGGCAAGGGAAAATAACGTAGGGGGAACTCCCTGGAAAAGGGTGACTGTTAGGAGCAGAAGAACTACAAGACATTCTGCGCCTGTGGAAGCAGTGGAGCTATGGAACAGCTTCCATGTACTTGAGGACGAGAGCAGAGGACAGCCTGCAGAGGACGGATTACCGGGCACCCAACGTGACAGCGAGCAAGAGGCTGAGGGTCAGTCAAGTGGAGGCAATCAAATCAAGGCCTACAGCAAGAGGAAGAGAAGAGTACTCGTAGTGGGAGACTTCCTCCTGCGGGGGATCGAAGCCAAAGTATGTCGCGAAGACCCATAGACTTGCCAGGTGTGCTGTCTCCCCGGGGCATGGATTAAGGATGTGACAGAGCAGCTGCCGAGGCTCATACAGCCCACCGACACATACCCCTTTCTTCTCTTCCATGTGGGTACAAATGATACTGCCAAGCGGAGTTACAAAGAAATCACGGCAGACTTTGAAGAACTGGGAAGGGAACTCAAGAACTTCGGGGCCCAGATAGTTTTCTCATCCATCCTTCCAGTACTTGGAAGAGGCATAGAAAGGGAAAGAAAAATACTCCGAGTGAATGACTGGCTACGAAGGTGGAGCCGATGTGAGGGATTTGGATTCTGGGACCACGGGCTACACTTCCTGGAAGATGGACTGCTGGCAAAGGATGGGTTGCACCTCACAAGGACTGGGAAGAATGTGTTTGGCCACAGCATGAGGAACTTAATCAGGAGGGCTTTAAACTGAATCCAACAGGGGAGGGAGACATAAACTCGGGGGTACCAATGGAAGAAGGCCTCTATGCCACAATGGAGAGAACAGCTCCAGCGGTGCCCATTGACAGTCTACCACAAAATGTAGGGAAAAAGTCGGACTATAATGCACATAGTCTTCGATGTCTCTATACTAATGCCCAGAGTATGGGCAACAAACAAGACGAACTTGAACTCTTGATACATGAGGGCAAGTACGACTTGATAGGGATAACTAAAACCTAGTGGGATGACTCCCATGACTGGAATACAGCAATTGAAGGGTATAACTTGTTCAAAAGAAACAGAAGCAACAGAAAGGGAGGTGGAGTTGCACTGTATGTTAAAAATACATATCTCTGCACAGAGATACAGGAAGAGGAGCTTGGCAGCCCCATTGAGAGCATCTGGGTTAAAATAAAGGGGGCAAAGAATAAAACGAACATGGCGGTTGGAGTCTACTACCGACCACCCAATCAAGGAGAAGACGAGGATGGAACTTTTGAAAAGCAAATTGCCATTGTTTCAAGGAGGCACGATGTGGTAGTAATGGGTGACTTCAATTTCCCTGATATCTGTTGGGAGACTTATTCAGCCAAACATGGCCCCTCCAAGAAATTCCTGAGCTGTGCTGCTGATAACTTCCTCCTACAGAAAGTGGAGGAAGGAACTAGAGGATCGGCTATCCTTGACCTGATTCTAACCAACAGAGACGAGTTAGTGGATAAAGTGGCAGTTTCGGGAACTCTGGGGGAAAGTGACCATGTTATACTTGAATTCTTGATTCTAAGGGGAGCAAAAGCTGAGTGTAGCCAAACACGTACCCTGGATTTTAGGAAAGCCAATTTTAACAAACTCAGAACAATGATTAGTAAGATCCCATGGCAAGCGCACTCTCATGAAAAAGGGAGCCCAGGAGGGGTGGGAGTTTTTAAAAAAGGAAATTTTAAAGGTACAATTGCAAACAATTCCCACAAGGAAAAAAGGCAGAGGGCAACAGAAGAAGCCAATGTGGCTTCACAATAAACTCAAAGATGACCTGAAAACAAAAAAGGACACGTATAGGAAGTGGAAGGAAGGACAGGCTACAAGGGAAGAGTACAGGCAGGTAGCACAGAACTGCAGGAATAGTGTCAGGAAGGCTAAAGCTGAGAATGAGCTAAGGTTAGCGAGGAATGCTAAAAGCAACAAAAAAGCTTTCTTCAGATACATGCACAGTAAAAGACAGAAGAAAGAACTGGTGGTTCAACTACGCAATGAGGATGGCAAATTGATAACAGAAGACAAAGAAAAGCAGAAGTGTTCAATTCCTACTTCGGCTCGGTCTTCTCCCAAAAGAGGGTCTATGACCCCCCTGGCAAACCTGAAGTGCAGACTGAAGGGGCAGGATTGCAGCTTGAGATTGATAGGCAAATGGTCAAGGAGCACCTGATTACTCTGAACGAGTTTAAATCTCCAGGGCCTGATGAGCTGCATCCTAGAGTAATAAAGGAACTGGCAGAAGAACTCTCAGAACCACTGTCTACTATCTTTGAGAAATCATGGAGGACAGGTGAAGTGCCAGACGACTGGAGGAGGGCAAATGTTGTTCCCATCTTCAAAAAGGGCAAGAAGGAGAAACCTGGGAACTATAGGCCAGTCAGTCTGACATCAATCCCCGGGAAGATTTTGGAGCAGATTATAAAGAAGTCAGTCTGCAAGCACCTTGAAAACAATGCAGTGATTACTAGAAGCCAGCATGGATTTGTCAAGAACAAATCCTGTCAGACTAATCTGATCTCATTTTTTGATCGGGTAACCTCCCTTGTGGACTGTGGGAATGCTGTGGACATTATATATCTGGACTTCAGCAAAGCTTTCGACAAAGTGCCTCATGATATCCTGATTAGTAAGCTAGCTAAGAGTGGGCTAGATGGAACAACTATCAGGTGGATCCACAATTGGCTACAGAATCGGACTCAAAGAGTGCTTATCAATGGTTCCTTTTCAAACTGGGGAGAGGTAACAAGCGGGGTACCACAGGGCTCGGTCATGGGCCCGGTGCTCTTCAACATTTTTATTAATGACTTGGATCAGGAGGTACAGGGAATGCTTATCAAATTTGCAGATGACACAAAGTTGGGTGGAACAGCTAATACTCCGGAAGACAGAAACAAAATTCAAAGTGACCTCGATAGGCTGGAGCGCTGGGCCGAAAACAACAGAATGAAATTTAATAGGGATAAATGCCAAGTGCTGCACCTAGGGAGAGGAAACCAAATGCAGAGTTACAGAATGGGGGACACTTGGCTCAACAATATTACAAGTGAGAAGGATCTTGGAATTGTTGTAGATCTCAAGCTGAATATGAGCCAGCAATGCGATGTGGCTGCAAAGAAGGCAAATGCAATTTTGGGCTGTATTAATAGAAGTATAGCTTCCAAATCGCGGGAAGTGATAATTCCCCTTTACTCGGCACTGGTTAGTCCTCATCTTGAGTACTGCGTCCAGTTCTGGGCACCTCACTTTAAGAAGGACATAGACAAACTGGAGAGGGTTCAGAGGAGGGCAACAAGGATGATAAAGGGACTAGAAACAAGGCCCTATGAGGAGAGACTGAAAGAACTGGGCATGTTTAGCCTTCAGAAGAGGAGACTGAGGGGAGATATGATCGCACTCTTCCAGTATTTGAAGGGATGTCACACAGAGGAGGGCCAGGATCTCTTCTCGATCATCCCAGTTTGCAGGACACGGAATAATGGGCTCAAGTTACAGGAACATAGATTCCACCTAAACATCAGGAAAAATTTCCTGACTGTCAGAGCAATAAGACAATGGAATCAACTACCTAGGGAGGTGGTGGGCTCTCCCACTCTGGAGGCATTCAAGGTGCAGCTGGACAGACATCTGTCAGAGATGCTTTGACCTGGATTCCTGCATTGAGCAGGGGGTTGGACTCGATGGCCTTGTAGGCCCCTTCCAACTCTACTTTTCTATGATTCTATGACTACCTCTTCCCATATGTTCCTGCCTGTGCCTTGAGATTTTCATCTGACAACCTGCTCCATGTGCCCCCCCACTGAGATTCAATGGGTAGTTACTTGTGAGTGGGGTTTTCCTGCAGTGGCCCCCAAATTGAGGAATGCCCTCCATAGAGAGGTCTGCCAAACACTTACTTTAATGACTTTTCAGCACCAGAAAGGACTTTTTCATTCTCCCAAGTCTTTTAAAAGTATTTTAAACTGCTGGTTTAATTTTAATATGTGTAATGCTGCATTTTAAAATCATCTTCTCTGCTTTTAGCTGCTGTTATTTATTTTTTTAAAATGCTGATTTTTTGTTGCTGCTTTTAAAATAATACTTTTTGTGTGTTTTATTGTTGATTTTATCATTGGTTTTATTGTTTTTTCCTTTAACTATGTATGGCACGCTAAGACCTTCAGCTATAGGGAACTCATAAATTGAATGAATGAATAAAAATGAATGAATGAATAAATTATTTGTAATCTCCAATGACAAATTTGCCTTTTTCACCACTGCCACACAGCGAACTGATATTCGGTGAGCTACCCACAATGGGCTAGGAATTCAAAATTTCCCTTCTGCTGATGGAGGAACAATCCTTCTGTTGGAGGAACAGAACCTTTGGATTCAACACAATGATAGCAAGATCTCTTTTTCTGGTTAGTCACTGCCAATTCATCTATAAAGTGGAAAGGGGGTGTTAACATAATACTAAAAGGAACACACAGGGGACATTAAGTAAAACCTGCCCTCCCTACGCTCTGCTACTTATGTTTTTACCCAGCTAGTTCATTTCAGAGTCAGGCTGTGGTGTATCTATGGGGGGGAAGTCTTCAAACATCAGTAAGGCAAGGAGGAGGGGCAGATTTCAATCCCATCCCCCCACATGCTCCATTTAGTATTAAAACTTAACTCCATCCCAGCTTTACAACCAAGCCAGCACTAGAGTGTTCAACAAACTTGTGCATGGCTGGTTTTGCTCACAATATACAGTAATACCTTGGATTGCAAGTAACTTGGTTTGGGAGCGTTTTGCAAGACAAGCAAATTTTTAAATATATATATTTTTTAACTTGATATACAAGTGACGTCTTGCAAGTACTGTAGTACGGCTTAAATTAAAAATCTCTGAACAAATTTTTTTTGGGGGATTTCGTTTTGATATAAGAGTGTTTTGGATTACAAGCACATTTCCAGAACCAATTATGCTCTCAATCCAAGGCATGACTGTATACGTGAAGCTGGAATGTTTTGACTCAATGTGCATCACTTTACACTTACATTTAACTTAATTTGTAATTTTGTTAGAAATGCTTGAAGAATCCAATCTTTGAGAATTCCATTATGAATTGATCTGATCCACACAACCTGGACTAAATGTGCAATCATAACAAAGCTATCCATTAGATTTCACATTTCTCCAAACGTTATGATGCAATTCTCCGCTCAAAAAGGCATCAAAATACATTTTAAAATGCATATTGAGAGAGAATATGTTTAAAATGTGTATGTTCAGATAAAATGTGTATTTAAATTTGGTTTTTTAAAAATTGAAGATTAATGTGGAAATGGGATTGACTTATAAGAGAACTCACGCAAAAGTGACATGGACTGTAAATAGACCGATTCACATTTTCACATTCATCTAGTCTGGATAGATCCTTTTGTAGCTCTTCATGATCTGCATGGGTTTACATCTTTACTAGGATTTTTATGCTGCAATCTGTTTGTAGATGTTAGGATTGTTGTTTTTCAACTGAATTGTAGTTTTGTGCTTTTAATTTTGTATACTTTTTGTATTTTTTCTTTCAGAAAAGTGCTACGATCATCATAATCAAAATAGCCACTTGCCATCTTGAATAACTTGATGATGTGTACAAAGTTGACACTAAGGACTGTAAATATAATCTGGAACACTAGAAAATCTCCCCCCGCTTGGGTGGTTAAACAACATTGATCAGGAATGCCTGAATAGTGTAGTGTATGGGTTATGGTTGCTGATTGATTGGCTTGCCTGCTATCCGTTGCTTCTGTTCGTTTGCTCGGGGCTGCCAACAGGCAGTTCCAGGCAAGCGTTTGTTTTGTTTGTTAAATTCTGTTCTGGAAGATTTCTATTAAAGTCGTGTTATGAGGAACTCTAAGCTGTTCCCTAGTCCTCTATTTAGATAAACAGTGAGGACACTACAGTGGCGATGAGGATGGGATCTAAGCATGAAAGCCCTCAGCCCTGGCCTCATCTCCAGAGAGAGAGCAGAGTTGCTACAAATAAACAAATACTGAGGAGGCCTGGTCGCAGTGAGTAACTCCAAAAAAAGGGGGGGGGGCCACAGCAGGACGGCTGGTCATATTGGACAGCTGGAGATGTTTGATAGTACAACAGATGACTGGACATCATATACAGAGAGACTTGAACAGTATTTTGAAGCAAATGAGATAGCTGCTGAAAAGCAAGTGCCAGTGTTACTGAGCATTATGGGTGACAAAGCATACCACTTATTAAGGAGTTTAACTGTTCCACAAAAACCTTCCCAATTCAGCTTTGCAGAATTAGTAAAAATAATGCAGGACCATGTGGCACCCAAACCATTACTGATTGCAGAGCGCTTCAGATTCCATAAACGGAACCAGCAGGAGGGAGAACCGATTGCAGCATATGTAGCTGAACTTAAAAGGTCAGCTGAGCATTGCCAATTTGGCAAGGGGCTGAATGATGTCTTGAGAGACAGACTGGTCTGTGGAATTCTGAAGGAAGGCATTCAGAAAAGACTCTTAACAGAGGCAGGTTTAACATTCAAGAGAGCAATTGAAATTGCTATATCCATGGAAACTGCTGCAAAAGATGCAATAGAGTTTCAAGCAGGAGTGAAGGCAAATGTGAATAAGCTTACAATAACATGCAAACAGACAGCAGCAGGTCCAAACAAACTGTCCATTGTTGTGGCAGAGGTTCAGGCACTCCAGCCCAATGCAGATTTAGGAGTGAAACCGGTCAAAAATGCAATAAGATAGGACATATTCAGAGAGCCTGTCGGTCAAAGAAAAATCAACCATTTGCTAAAGATAAATGACCAAGGCACCACATAAAACAGAGATAAAGATAAATGACCAAGGCACCACATAAAAAAAACATACAGAGGTGCATGCTATAGATAAGGAACCCAATAATGAAGGTAAAATAGGGCTAGCTAGCCTGGAAATTTGTAACATAAAGGGTGGAGCAAGACAAGCAATATGGCTTATACCAGAAGTGAATGGCCAAGTTATATCAATGCAATTGGACACTGGGTCTGCTGTACACATCACAGCAGGAATTTGAGAAACATTTTAAACATGCTAAACTAAGGTCTGCAGAAATACAATTGATAACTTACACGGGTGAAAAGATTGTCTCCATTGGAATGGAACCCATTACCGTGCGATAGAATAACCAGGAAGCAGTATTGGACTTATATGTTGTAAAAACAGGTGGACCCACATTCTGGGGTTGTGACTGGCTGAGGAAGCTGCAGCTGGATTGGAGTGACATTAACAGACTGCATGCCACCCTCCCCATGTCAAAGTCAACTGAGAGTAGGTTGAAAAGAATATTGGATGATGGCACTGGCACTGAGGCACATCAAAGGCAAGATAGTGTTACAGGAGAATGACACCCCCCAAGATTCACAGGGCGTGCCCAGTCCCATATGCTATACGCAAAAAGATGGAAACTGAGCTGGATTGCAAGGAAGCTGAAGGGATTCTTTCAAAAGTTGATTGGAGCCCATGGGCCACACCTGTGGTCCCCGTAGCCAAAACAACGGGAGCTGTCAGAATCTGTGGTGATTTTAAGGTTACATAGGGTTGTGCAGTTACCATTAAACCAGTATTACAGGCTGAACAATATCCATTGCCCAGGATTGAGGACATTTTTGCTAACCTAGCTAGGGGACAACGCTTCAGTAAAATAGACCTAGCAGAGGCTTATTTACAAATGGAAATGGAGGAAGATTCTAAGGTGTATCTCACCATTAATACACAAAAAGGACCATATCTTTATAACAGACTTGTTTTGGGAGTAGCTTCAGAACCAGCAGTTTGGCAGAAAGCCATGGACAAAGTGTTACAAGGCTGTCCAAGCACCCAGTTCTATTTAGATGACATCATTGTCACTGGAGAAAATGATGAGACACATCTACAAAAGCTCAAAAGAGTTGTGCAGAGACTGGCAGACTATGGACTCAGAGCATGATGCAACAAATGTGGGTTCTTTAAACCTAGTATTATATACGGTGGTCACACTATTGTTGCTCAAGTCAAGGCCAAGACAAGTGTATGGACAAAATACAAGCAGTTGTAAATGCTCCAAGGCCAAAAGACGTGTCACAGCTACGATCCTTCTTAAGATTTGTTAATTATTATAACAGATTCCTGCCCAACTTAGCCTCTGTGCTACATCCCTTGAACACTTTGCTATAAGTGGGGAGGACATGGCAATGGACAAAACAGTGTGAACAAGCTTTCAAGGAAGCAAAGAAAATGGTGACATCAGACATTGTGCTTACTCATTATGACCCATGCTTATCAGTGAAACTAGCTTGTGATGCCTCCCAATACGGCATTGGGGCAGTCATATCTCACATCATGGAAGATGGCAGTGAACGCCCTATAGCATTTGCATCACGTTCACTCACAACGGCGGAAAGGAACTATGCACAGATAGACAGGGAAGCACTGAGTCTGGATTGGGGAGTTAAACGCTTCAACCAGTACCTATACGGGACAGAGTTTATCCTGGTCACTGACCATCAACCGCTATTGTCCATCTTCAATCCACAAAAGGGGATTCCGCTTACAGCAGCTGCCCGAATGCAGAAATGGGCATTGTTTCTTGGAGGTCACCAATATAAAACAGAATTTAAGAGGACATTCAGTCATGCAAATGCGGATGGGTTGTCCCGGTTACCCCTAGAGGGTGAAAATCTGAGTCAAGTACATCAGAGGGAGATTCCCTTGACATCTTTTCCTTCACAGGGATTGAGAGTCTTTCCATCACGGTGGAGATGATTCAGAGAGAAACTAGGAAAGACCCAACACTTTCATAAGTCTACATGGCAACACTAAATGGCTGGAAGGTACAGCAGAAATCTCCGTTTAGGGAGTTTTTCCAACACCATGATGAACTTGCACTTGGTGGTTGTATCATGTGGGGAATAAGAGTCATTAGTCCGCCCAAGCTGAGAGCTCGAGTGTTGGAGGAGCTATATGTTGGACATATAGGAATAGTAAAGATGAAGGCGTTAGCTCGTAGTTTTGTTTGGTGGCCGGAAATAGACCAACAAATTGAGCAGCTTGAAATGGGTTGCTCAGGTTGTTAACATGTCCAAAAGATGCCAAAACCTGCTCCACTTCATCAGCGGGAATGGGCTGCCTTGCCCTGGCAAAGGATTCACATAGACTTTGCAGGACCATTTCTGGGCACAACCTTTCTAGTTGTGGTGGATGCATGTTCCAAGTGGCCAGAGGTGTTTCCAATGACTTCAGCAACAACCACACATATCATCGATGTATTAAGGGAACTCTTTGCAAGAACATGTGTCCCTGAACAACTAGTGAGTGACAATGGACCACAATCTATAGCAGAACAGTTTCAGACATTCCTGAAAAAGAACAGAATTAGACATATTACATCAGCACCGTATCACCCAGCCACCAACGGATTGGCTGAAAGGTTTGTTCAAAGCCTGAAGAATGTTTCGCAAGCAATGTCTGGAGAAAACCTCACATTGAAACAAAAACTTGCCAAATCTTTAATTGCATATCGCAATGCAGTTCACGCAACAACAAACCAGACACCTGCAGTTTTGTTCTTGGGTCATCCCTTATGTTCAAGGCTGGATCTTCTCAAGCCTAATCTGAGAAGAGGTGTTCAGGACAAACAGCTGAAACAAGCTGAGCAAATTTTCCACGGAGAAGCACGACACTTCTCCATTGGACAAACAGTACTAGCAGGAGACTATAGGGGAGAACAGAAGTGGATATCTGGAACAATTAAAGAATGGACTGGACCTCTCTCTTATACTGGCGGTTCCAGGCAAGCGTTTGTTTTGTGTGTTTGTTCAGTTCTGTTCTGGAAGACGTGTTATGAGGAACTCTAAGCTCTCTCCTAGCCCTCTATCTAGATAAATAGCGAGGACACTACAAATAGGGCTATAGTTTTTCCATAGTCCACCTCTCTTTCTCAGATTCCTGCTCCTTCTGCCTTTCAACTCCCCATGAGAAGTGTAGTCAGAGTCAGACTGTAGGCACAGACATCCATTCCAAATACAATCCATACTATCTGGATTTATCAGCTGCGTGGATAAAATAGGAACCTCAGATGTTGTCCAGAACACTGGCTCTGAGGACACTCAGGGACAAGAAGAAGAAAGAACTCCATCCTGGACCTAGCACTTGGACTTATACAGAATTTAAGGATAAGATTAAACCTATAGAGCCAGTGTGGCATAGTGATAAGAGTGTTGGACTGGAACTCAGGAGATCCAGGTTCTAGTCCCCACTCGGCCATGAAGCTCACGGTGACTTTGGGCCAGTCACTGACTCTCAGCCTAACTTACCTCACAGGGTTGTTATGAGGATAAGATGGAAAGGAGGAGGAGGATTATGTAAGCCGCCTTGGGTTCCTTGCAGGGGAAAAGGTGGGATATAACTATAATAAATAAATAAATAGATAGATAAAAAAATAAAAAAATAAAATATAGTTCAGGCCTTGGAAGCATTCATTAGCACATTGGAACAAGAGAACAATAAATCAGTCTGCGCTGAATACCATTTGCTCTGCTTATGATGTGGAATTATTTTAGCACATTTGGTGCAAGTCTTTTTTCTGGGCAATCAAAGGTATAGAAGAACTATAAACACTTTTTCTTGAGATGAATCCGAGGAGTATGGAAACCCAGATATCTACCACTTGTAAGTTTCTTTAAAATGGTGTTGTTGTGAGGATCAAATGGAGAGGAGGAGGATTATGTAAGCCGCCTTGGGTTCCTTGCAGGAAAAAAGGCGGGGTATAATTGTAATTAATAAATAAATAAAAATGGTTAAATAAATATTTAAACCCAGCTCAATAGTCCCAGTCTTCCTTCTGGCTGCATGGCTAAGTAGGAATAAAAAGATACCTTATTTATCCCAATAGTCAAATAATGTGTTCTATAATTTTTCACTCTATTTCCACATCAAACCATATTTTATTTCCCATCTCCATAACCATGATGAGCCTTTGACAAGTATTTAATCTGGTTTGCATACAACCTGTGTGAATTTATGTGTGCAAGAGGTAGGTTTAATAATCTGCCTTCAGGAGATTTTCATGCAGTTTCACACAGTCAAAATTTATATCATACAGTTGAGTCTGCCATAGTATCAAAATTTACTTACACATTTATTACCACAAAAAAAAAAGAAGAAAAACAAAACAAAACACCACCATTTAAAAAGATCCAGGAATTCTGTAGCTTATGTATTTATAAATATGCAAATGCAAATATAAATTAGTTTACAGTTCATAACAATGGGATAAATGCATTTCTAGTATCTGAAACATGCTCTATATCATTCTGTTTTCTCTATCATCCTGTTTATCTACCAATCAGAGAGATTACTTAAAAATTCTCCTCAGAAACAACAAGGGCAAAAAAACAACTAGGATCAAGGATACTGTTTGATTCGTCTACTCTAATAAGTACCATAAATTATTTACTGAACTTCAAAGCTTTAAATTCAAGGAAGAACAGAGAGAAGCAAAAGTAGGATTTGTTTGTTTATTATCAATTATTTATACGGTATGTTTTACAGTGTAAGATATGCAGAAAAGGCATAATCCTGAAAAACCGTGTATTATAAAAATGTTATATTAAGTTAATTCTAATAAACCTATTCTACTGATACATCTGTAGAGAGATTACAAATGGAAACTTTTTCAGTAGAACTCCCTTACTAAAGGAGGGACAAAAATCTTATGAAGAAGAGATATTTCAGTCATGCTCACAAACACTGCGTAGAAAGCAATTCATTTAAATATGCAAAATAGCATTTCAAAGACATGGCAAAATAAGCTTTGAATCAAAGTTAACTGCAGCATAGAAACCAACTAAACTGATAAAACATTTAGAGCCCACGGTAACAAATACTAGCTGAATTAAGTTCATATCAGAAATAGATTTAATGTTTTTTACACAGAGGATTAAAGGTCAGCCGAAAAATTAACATGTCAATCTCCTAAACAAAGACAACACTTCAAACTAGTCTAAAAACCCTAGACAAAATTTTTGCTGTGATTAAAAAATAATTCTGGAATTGCTGGAACATATGCTAGGAAACTATTGTTTTTCATGTGCCTCGGATCAAATGTGATAAACTTCACACTTTTAACTGGTGCCATTTGTAATAGATTGGATGAAACAGGTCTACAAAAGAATCAATAAATGTAAAGACTGGAAAGAATTAGAGCAGCTTGCAGACTTGTACCTATTGTCTGCGGGAATTGGATGTCAGTTTGAGTACTATAACACTGACAAAGGTTTTCCAGCTTTAATTTACTTCAATGGGTGATGTTGAAGTTCAGAAACACTAGTCAATCTGAATACATCATTTAACAAACTATTTAACCAAAGTTGCATGCATTATTATCACCCTGTGTCATGCTCCCACTGGAGGAATCCTC
Organism: Shinisaurus crocodilurus; assembly: GCA_021292165.1. NCBI lineage: Eukaryota > Metazoa > Chordata > Lepidosauria > Squamata > Shinisauridae > Shinisaurus > Shinisaurus crocodilurus. The sequence goes on along the minus strand of CM037876.1, from coordinate 76,444,793 downwards.
CTCAGAGGAGGAACTAGAACTCTCAGAACTCAAGAGCACCTCAGGGCAGCCAATGTCAGAAGACCAGGAGGAGCCTGTGAACTTGGGAGAGATGGTTCATCCCTGCAAGGGGCAGGGGACTCTGCCTGTACAGCTGAGCAACACCCTGGCCCCCAAGAGCGTTGTCACCTCAAGCAACAGGCCAGTAGGGCTTACTTGAGAAGGAGTGCTCAATTACAAAGGAGTACTCAAGAGGAAATTACTCCTGATCAGTAGGATTCTTGCCAGAGGGCTCTAATGAACTACAGCTGGGCCCTGGGTGGTGCTCAGGAGGCTCTGGTGATATAAGCCTTCAGTTTCTGCCTAGCCAGTTGTTCTTTCAGTTCCAATGCCTTGTATCTTGTTTCCCGTGCCTTGTCTTGTAACTGGCACTCCTTGCTACTGATCCTTGGACTCCTGCTTGACTCTTCTTCTGGACTGTGTAATGTATCTGACTGCTTAACTGTGCTTTGACTACTATCTTGACCACTCTTGCCATAGTCTGATTCTGTACTGGACTGAAACCTTTGTGCTTGACCATTTGTCTGTTTTGTTGCCTTGTCTTTTGGATTGCCCCATAATTTGCTTAATGCTAAGTCTACTTCAGTCAAAGCAGGACACCCTGACATATTGTATGGCTGTCCGCTCAGAATATAGTGAAGTACAGTGATGTGCGTTGTTTGTGTATAGTGTCTGCTAAGTATTTCCCTTACATTCCAGGAATATGAAAAAATACATTATTTATTATATCTGTTGGACAATCCGAAAGAACAGCAACAATAAAAACAAGTCACCTGACTTCACTACTGAATTACTATCATACAGTCCTTGCTGTGGTAATACTATTTGGGCACATTCACAAGATACAATTTAGATATCCTGTGTCCTATATACTTATCTTTGGAAGATAAATCTATCCCATTAATCAAAGGTAGTATATAAAAGGAAACTAGTAAATAAATATAGGGACTGATATTTAATATGTTCTTTTAAAATAGACTCTTCTAGATCTGATTGGTTTCAAATAAGCACTGCTCAATTATTTGGGAACTTAATTATTTGAGGAACAAAAGACTTTATTATTATTATTATTATTTTTCTTATGTGGGGAATGTTTTCAAATATCCCTTCATATAAAACCTCACGTGCCATGTAAATTCAGAGCTTTGTATTTTACATATGGGAAAAGGTAAATGCATCAACACTTCATGTATAAAAATCTACCAGGGCTTTTTTTTTTTTTTACAAGCTTCTTCTCATACCTTACTAAATTGAAAGGTGATTCTACTTTCACAGAGTGGGTTAAATCAGAGCATTCTCAAACATAAATTAAATACTACTAGTGTAATGCATTATACACTCCATCCATTTCTATAGATAAAACCTTAAAACATATGGTCCACTGTTCCAAAAGATAAAATGAAATTCTTAAAACAGAGTGAGAGTGCTTAATTCCATATTCCATTGGGTAAAATTGGATACGGGAGGTAGAATGCTTCTATCCCTGGTCCCTCTTCAAACCAGAAGCTGTTCATGTGCAGCTGATAGTACAGTATCTCTGAAAGTCCCTTTATCACCAAGTGCATACATTGAAACAACCACTGGAGTGTAGGGATTTCCCCCTGTGAAATGAGGAAGGAACCCTAACTGCGAACACCGCAAATATAATCTATCAAAGCATTCTGAATCAAAACATATTGCTGCTTTGTACTGTTATGGTGGGGAAATATTATTTGATATTCACTGGCTTATACAGTGAGAAGTTAAATGTGGCTGTAAAAGTAACATAATTACCAGAGTATTCCTGGAACTGAACAAGTACAGTCATGCCTTGGATTGAGAGCATAATTCGTTCCGGAAACATGCTTGTAATCCAAAACACTCTTATATCAAAACGAAATTCCCCCCAAAAAATGTGTACAGAGATTTTTAATTTAAGCCATACTACAGTACTTGTATTGCAAGATGTCGCTTGTATATCAAGTCAAATTTTTAAAATAAATATTTTAAAATTTGCTTGTCTTGCAAAACGCTCTCAAACCAAGTTACTTGCAATCCAAGGTATTACTGTAGGTTCCATGTTTTCATTCCTGACTTTACTGTTTTGGTTGTTATTTTATTGTTTGGATTTTGCTTTGTTTTTTATTAATGTAACTGCCTCGAAGTCATCTGCCACTTGGGCATAATATAAAATTTTTAAAAAATCAAAAAACAAAACAAATGTGTGTTTATATATACACACACACATTTTCTCATTGCTTAAGGGAGCAATCCTATGGCTCCTAGACAGTGTCTGAGAGGTCATAGGATATTTTGGATTCCCAGCTCTGAGGCTGGAGACAATGCTCTGACCTCAGAGCTGGGAACTGGATCTCTGACCCCCCCCAACCCCCTAAGCTGGCACAGAAAGAACCACACCAGCTGCCTCTCCGAGGTCGAGAACGCAACCTTGGAGGGGGTAAAAGAGTGTTTCGGTGGGAGGAGACGAGCTATCCTGCAGCCTCTCCAGCCTCCTTCCTTCCCCCTCCAAAACACTTTCGCTTAGATGCTTTCACCTTCACTGCTCCTCCAGCCCTGAATAGGATGCTCATAAGCCTCCAAGTTCAGAGGCTTACGAGCATCAAGGGTGTAACCCATAGGATTGTTCTCTAAATGGCTTATATTTGACTGCTTATAATCGTTACCATCTTGATCCAATGGAATATGGATGGACCAGACAGGATTGCATGCATGGAATCCTTTTTATAAAGCTAAAATACTACCAAGCAGCTGCTCAGGAAGGAAGGAAAGGAAAAGCATTAACTCAGCACCTAACTATACAGAATAGAAGCCTGCTTCTGACCATATAATGCCTCAAAGCTGGATTGGGCTATAAATGCTGACCCTTTTACCAGTAATTATATGTGTAATGTATTATGCAGCTAAGTTATTTCTGTGTATTTTTCTAAAGTCAGATAAAAATATATGCAGTGGATATCCCAAACTGCTTTCGTAGGGGCTCATCAGGACATTCAAGGTTATGGCCTTTCATAGAGGTTCCTTACAAACAGTTTTCATAAAATAGCAATCCTCTCATGATGCAAGTACCAAGAGAGACTATAAAAAGATACCGAAACCAAAATGGTAGGTAGGATTTCCTTAACCAACAAAAGCACCTGCTTCTGAAGTAGGTGCAAGCCATTAAGGACTGCTGCTTGCTTAACCTCCACTCTATCGCTGCTTAACATGTATTCAGGCCCTAATGAAGTGAAATTGCTCACGAACACTGCTTTGTAGATTCCAACAAGTATTTTATACTGTGTTTTGGGAAATACTAGTGCAGCGTTCTCCAACCTGGTGCCCTCCAGATTCAACTTTCAGCCAGCATTGCAGCCCCAGCCAGCATGGCCAATGGTCAGAAATCCTGGGAGTCATATTCCAAAGTATCTGGAAGGCATCAGGTTGGGGAAGGCTGTTCTAGTGGTACTCAAAGCAGGTATAGCCTTTTCCAGAAGTAGGGATATGAAACTAATTTTGTGGGCTTTGGACAATTATCCAATTATTAATACTGCGTAAAGGAGCTTTTCCTCTCTCTTCTATGAGTCAGGAAACCCACAGAAACATATGTGGAGCATCTCTCTTCACAGCTGAGTATGTGAAGCCTCATTTTATTTACATCCATTCCTGAAAGTTTGTTCCCATTTACCCATCTTCCTCTACAGTGTGCAGAAGGCTGAGGATTATTGGGTATACTCTAGGACATTTTCTCCAACCTGGTGCCCTTTAGATGTTTTGGACTGCAACTCCCTCCAGCATTCCTGACCATTGGCCATGCTGACTGGGGTTGATAGGAGTAGGTCCAAAACATCTGGATGGCACCAGGTTGGATAAGGCTGCTGTAAGACACATTGACAATGCATGTAACATGCTTATTTCTACAATTTTCTGCTAAGAACCAACTGACACTGGCTAGGGAACTTTTATGAGTGATGAAGAAGCCAGTATGTGTGTGAACTGATGCCACTATCCTTAAAGGCAGCCTAAAAATCATTTAAAATACGGTAAATATGATCTTATTTATTTGATGTGATTTAATACATTTCTATACTGCCCAGTAGCCAAAGTGCTCTGGCCAGTTCACAAAAGGACTTGATACATACCAACTGCATGATGGAAGGCACAACAGTTCCATCATGGTGTCATGGATCAGTGTGTGAAGCAGCTCTAATTGGTTCAGGACCTAGAATGTAACTAATCCATAGAAGCTTTTATCCATAGATAAAAATGTCCTTACCCTAACAGGCCTAACCTAATAGAAATAGTGTAGCACCTGTCAAGTACTGAATCAACAATTTGATCAAGACAGCACATGTAACTGCCAAATGTTAAGGGAAGTAACACAGTTTGAATGCTTAATGTCAAACTGAATGTATATACTTGTGGAAATGTTGCATAAAGAGCAGTGTAGAACAAAATAGATGCTGTAAATATACACATACATATTCCCCAAGCAGTTCTAAAAACTAAGCTATAATGGTTGTGTCTTTGAGCTGTGATCCACAAACCAATGAAACCAGAATGTGCATTTAAACCAATCTACTCCAATTGATTTAAATGCAATGTTTAATTCCAAGCACTTGGACTTGGATTTCTGTGTTGGGCTGTGTTCGACTATTGACTTAAGCTAAAAATCTGCTAAATGGTCTGTATTCTTAGAAAACAGAATCTGTTTAAGTGCTGGAATACAAAACTAAGTATCTTCTTCCTACAGCCTCTTTAGATAAAGATTGTTGTTAGCATGCCACATACTGTCAAAGTCTTAAAAATACTGTTTAATTTTCTTTAATCCATTTTGTTTTATGGATGTAAAATGCCCATCAGACAATAATAGAACAGTTTCCATAAGGAATAAATTGTTACTGCTTGACAAAACCTCTTTTTAATATTGGAATAGGGAAATATAAAAATGTCTTTTTATATAATTATATTAACAAATGTTCTAGCATATTCTCATTTTACAGCTGTTAGAGCATTCTTAAGCAACTGAGTTTTTGTTCCCTTACCACTTTTCTCCTAATTAATTTTTGTGGAGCCAAAACATTTTCTTCCTTTACAATGTTCCAAAATGTCACTTCACCATCACATGAAATCGTCTGCATAAAATACCCACAAGTCAAAAGCATCTCCATCTACACCTAAGCTCATTAAGGATAATGAGTGTTGTACCTTAATAACGTTTTCTCCCATAGGCCCTTTGTTACTGTTGTGTGTGATCACATGAAGCTAACAAGGGTTTTATCCTGTCATTTAATTTCCAAGCACCCCACTGAAGACTATCACTCTGAATTAGCAGCTCCTATTAGCTGGATTTGGACGCAATGATATAGTATAGTTTCACATTACATGACTAGGGGCTTGTCAACTCCCCACTACTCTATCCACCTCTGGCATGGCCAAAAATAAATCAGGAGTTTTCACTTCTATTTTAACTAACTGCGTTTAGCATTATCCCTGAACCTGGACAAAGTCTTAACTAGGGTTTACTGAAAAAAGCCAACTTCAAACTGATTTATAAAGTTGGTCTGATTTAATAAACCATAGTAAAGATTAAGCACAATTCAGATACAGTGTTAAACTGCAGTTAATGGATCTCCTCCTTGCTGATGAGCCGAAGTAGTGGAGAGGGTGAGCACATGAGCCCAAGGCTTGTGCATGTAACACTACTTAGAATAGTGTTACATCTAAACCTTAAACTGTGGTTAATCTTAACTATGGTTTACTAAAACAAGCCACCCTCATAAACTATAGTTTATGAGGGTGGCTTGTTTTAGTAAACCATAGTTACAACTAACACAGTTTGTCTGTGGGTTTGGATGTTAAGCTAAGTGAGGTTAGTAAAAAAAAAAAAGCAAAAACTTCTGAACATACGTAGATTTCATAGAGTTGGAAGGAGCCTACAAGGCTATCGAGTCCAACCCCCTGCTCAATGCAGGAAACTAGAGGAGGGTTCTCCCATCCAAGTAATAGCCAGGCCTGACCCTGCTTAGTTTTCCACGCTCAGTCAAGCTGAGCCAGCGTGAGCCACAGGCCACATCTCTCAGTTGTACTGGAGGAGGAGAGAGGAGTGTGCAAGCCCAAGGCTTACACAGGCTCCTTCTTATAATGCCAAATCATGGTTTAGCTACATCACATCTGAATGAGGCCACTACATATGTGCCTGATAAGAAGCCAGCGCCACTTGCATACACAGAGAGTTTGCAGCATTAGGAAGATAAGACTGCAAATTCTGATGGAGTGCTGTGAAAGAGACTTTATTGTACTTTAGAAAGAGAGTGAAAACTCATGGAATGTTGCACAGCTGAATTGCTCTTGTTAATTGCACTTTCAGTGTATTATAAGTCTAATTTGCACTAAAGCTGACTGTAGTTGACAATTGAACCATTTCACAATGGAGAATGCAAGAATTGGTTGCACATGTGCAACCTTCCTTCAGGGCAAAACCTCATTTTGTGTATTTCTGGGAAGCAGCCATGGGTAACTTCTGGTTGAGATGGTTAGAGAACATCTCTGCCAGTTGTTTGTCTGCTCACAGTCACTGCTTTTCTCCCTGAAGGGAAAAATAAACCTTTTCTCCTATCTCCCCTATTTTCCCACAAGTGAAATGGCTACTTGCTAGATGGCCTTAGAAATGGGTTATGCCAATTCATGGAAGATTAGACAAACCAAGATGGAACTAAATGGAACTCCCAAGTTGAGACAGTACATATATCTCTGTATACCAGATACTGGAGGCATTCAATATGGGAGGGGGGATGTTTTCTTTCATGTTCTGCCTACAAGCCTCCTCGAGGTATCTGGCTGGCCAGTGTTGGCAACAAGATGCTGGACTAGATGGATTCTTGGTCTGATTCAGCAGCAGCACTCTTCTTTACCATTTATGATGTAAGAATCATTAATAGCCCAATTCTATGGGGTGCTTCCAACATTAAATTTTTTCTACACATTTGGTGCTTCCATGTAGAAAGAACTAGAACCAGAAATAATTATACACATAGAAAAATATACAGTGAGTAATACTAATTTTATCATTACTGTTGAGTTTAAGGGATTGGGTAATAAATCTAGGTCAGGGACATTTCATCCATTTGTTAAAACAAAAGCGAACTCAAGGGAACTCTAGTTTGTTCAAATAAGCCAAGATTAAATCATGGTTTATGATCCTGTCTTGTTAACAAACCAAAGTTTAACCAGTTTAATCACTGAATTTGGATGCAACAGAGAACTCTAGTTAAGTGGAAGCAGGTGCTTTCAATCTCTTCCTCAAGGCCACACACAAGGATGAGAGGAAAGGAAAGTGTGCTAGCATGAGCTTCATTCCCTAGCACTAACCTATTTAGCATTACTCTGCCTTTCTAGTTGATCCTGCCTCCTGGTTTATCATTTGATCCTGATTTGCTCTCTGGTCCGGACTTCTGGTTTACTCCTTGACCTTGCTTCCTGTTTTGTCCTCCTGACTTGCTCTTCAGTCCCTATGACTTCTGGCTTCATCTCTCAACTGTGATTTCCTGGCACAACACCTGGCTACAGGTAAGCCCTGACAATAACAGAGGACTAGATTATCTGTGGAGTGAGTTCCAGACACACACGACTCTCCCATGGAGATTGGAGAAGGACCTATTTCTAATCTGATAATCACCCACCTTATCACTAAAAGGTGAGGGCACTCTGAGCTGGGCCTCCAACAAAAGCTTCTGATGTTCTCCTCACACTGGAGGAAGAGAGGAGGAAGAAAGGAGGAGAGTGTGTGAGCTTGCTGTTGCTCATGCATATAACACATGTACAGTAATACCTTGGATTGCAAGTAACTCGGTTTGAGAGCGTTTTGCAAGACAAGCAAATTTTTAAGTATTTATTTAAATTTTTTTGACTTGATACACAAGTGACGTCTTGCAATACAAGTACTGTAGTATGGCTTAAATTAAAAATCTCTGTACAAATTTTTTGGGGGAATTTCGTTTTGATATAAGAGTGTTTTGGATTACAAACACGTTTCCGGAACGAATTCTGCTCTCAATCCAAGACATGACTGTAATGTGTTATACCAGGGTTTAGCATTACATGCAAAAAGGCTCTATAGGTCAAAATCAGCACTTTGAATTGTGCTCAGAAACAGACTGGTAGCCAGAGAAGGTCTTTAAATATGAGTATGTTCCCTTCTATTTTTACTGTTTAACAGCTTAGCAGCTATATTCTGGAACATTTGAAGTTTCTGAAGCCTTTATCAGGGATGGGGACTCGGACTCGGGGAGTCGACTCGTGAGTCCGACTGAGTCCCCCCTCTGACTCGAGTCCCACTCGAGTCCCAATAATTTATGTGGGACTCGAGACTCGACTCGGGACTCGAGCCCAAGGACTCCGCCGCCGCCGCCCTCACCTCACCTCCGCCGCCCTCGCCTCTGCCACCGCCGCCGGCGCCCTCACCTCTTCCTCCTCCTCCGCCGCTGCCGCCGCCGTCGACCTCGTCGCCATCGCTGTCGCCATCGCACACAGCATGCCGCGTCACGCCGCCAGCGCCGTCGCTCTGTTTTTGGCGGGAGGAACCACAGCAACCCCGCCAAAAACAGAGCGACGGCGCTGGCGGCGTGACACAGCGTGCTGTGTGCGATGGCGACGGTGACGGCGATGGCGACGAGGTCGGCGGCGGCGGAGGAGGAGGAGGTGAGGGCGGTGGCGGCGGTGGCAGAGGCGAGGGCGCCGGCAGCGGAGGTGAGGGTGGCGGTGGCGAGGTGAGGGCGGCGGCGGCAGCGGAGGTTGAGGTGAGGGCGGCGGCGGCAGCGGCCCATGGAGGGAGCAGGAGGGTCTCCGCAGGAGGAAGGGCAGCTCTTCTTCCTCTCACGGAGACCCTCCCGCTCCCTCCATGGGCCGCCGCTTTGGGAGTGACTCGGGACTCGGGACTCGACTCGAGTCACCATTTTGGACCTCGGACTCTAGACTCGACTCTAGACTCGGGTCCAAAGACTCGGGACTCGACTCGGGACTCGGGACCAAGGACTCTTCAACATCCCTGGCCTTTATAATCAGCCCAATGTACAGTGCATTGCATTAATTTAACCTGGATATTAACCTGGTGTTACACACACACAAATCTGATTCTTTCTGTATTATTCAAGCACACATTGTTTGAGGATACAGAGTACAAAAGGTCATGATTCACTCAGTGAATCAATTCAATAAGACACACATACATTTCTATGAAGAAAAAATGAATTGCCTTAAATTTAGCTTCCATCATTATGTTTCTACTATTTGTTTGAATGGATGGGGCAGATATATAGCATGTTCAGTATAATCCAGTGCAGTGCTAGTTTAAAAGAATACTACACTAAAAATCTTATGAAAATGTAAGGATGAAATTATAACTGACAACTACTTGGTCTTCTGACATCACTCACAAATATGAACTAGAGAATAATGGTTGAAGAGCTCCATTTTGTTTGTTTGTTTCTATCTCTGATCTTTATTTTATTTATTTATAAAAGTTTTTATATGCCATATTTTAGGATGTAGTCTCACAAGGCGGCACAACAATAAATAAAAACATAAAATGCAGTAAAATCATACAGCAGCACAAAATTCAATTACAAAAGATAGGTCAGTTAAAAACAACTCTTCTCTCAAACTCTAACCATACGTCCTGCGAAGCTAAAAGCTGACTTGAGACTCCCATGTTTTTGAACAGATTCATAATACAGTGCACAATGAGCTATTGCAAGGAAGGTGTAAAACTACTTCAGTGCAAAATACTCTTGATGTCATTCCAAATTTTTTTTCCCTATTGGTATTACATCTATTTTACGCCATTGCTGACCAGCACTAAAGATGATGGGTTCGATCCTGCGTTCTTCTGGAAATGGAAGAGCTCCTTCCATCCAAGGATGAGTAATCTGACATTCCCCCTGACACTATTCTCCAGACTCCAGAAATAGAATCCTTTAAGTTTGATGCAGTAATAAATCGCTGCCACATATCTCTCTGCGCCTGATATTTTTTCCTCTTAACCAGGGCTTTATAATTCTTCTTGAGTATAAACCATTCGGATGGGATCCTAGCCAAATTCAGGTCCTTATACTGTTTTGACCAACAAGACATATTTTACTGCTTTACATTCAGAATCAAACCATGGTTTTGTATGGATCACGCAGGGGAAGCAAGGCTTTGGAGTTTTATATATCAAATAAGGTTGCAAATAGTGCACCAAACCCTTATAGGCCTCTAAAGCAGTCGAAATTGAATCGGCCAAGGTAATTAATTGAATCGGCCAACGCACTCCACCCCGAAATTAGATATTAGATTCACCAAATCCTTCGAAACCATGACATAATCTATGCTTGAGGCTCCCATCGATGTAGTAAATGTAAAATCTCCCGGTCTATCGCCCTCCACACTCCCATTTAGTAAGACTAAATCCAAATTATTGACCATCTGCATTAAACACAAACCTGCATAATTACAGCCAAGGTCCTTTGATTGTCTATAATAGGAGTGTCGAGATGGGATAGAATCCGGAGGTGTCATACTGAATTGTGCATAAAGGGCCTTGTCATTTTCACCAATCCTGGCATTACAGTCCCCTACCACCATTATGGAGGCTGTTGGATATTGTAATAACTATCTATCTAAATATTCCTAAATATTTCTAGCCAGATTTAATGTTCTGCCCTCAAAGCTTTTGGAGGGGAGATTCCAGCGCTTGCCTTTTTCAGATTGCCTTTTTCAGCGGACAAGTCGAAACTGTGGAGCACGTTCTCCTACATTGCCATTTTTATCGAGATTTGCGCAGGGATCTCATGTCTCCAATTATTTATAAACTTCCTGGGAGATCTGATTAATTCTATGTTAAGCTTCTTTCTGACAAGGATCCTCATATTACAAGTCATGTGGCTAGATATTGTACAGCAGCGATGGCTTGCCGCAGCCACATGACTTTGTAATTGCTTTTGGCTGTCTGTGTGGCAGATATTGGGCACAACCTCTCTCCAGGAATTTGGAGGTGGTTTACTGATGGTTGAACATACTTTTGTATTGAATTAGCCATAAGGGATGAAATGCTTATGATGTTTTTTATCTGCATTTTACTACCTGGTTTTTAGTATATCTGTATTATATTTACAAACAAATAATGTTATTTGCTGGTCATTGACCATAATAAAGTTACTTACTTCCATCCAAGGAAGGGACTCCAATCCAGCCAAGTCTTCTGATGGAGGAAGGCAATTTTTACTGATGTTCCCTCCCTTCTGCAGCTCCCCATGGTGGAAGCAAAAGGAGAAGCAGATGAGCTGCATGCACCAGCACACAGGTCTTTTGCATCATTTTATTAAGCTTATTGTTAAATGCAAATTTTATTTATTTATTTATTTATTTATTACATTTATACCCCACCTTTTTTCCTGCAAGGAACCCAAGGCGGCTTACATAATCCTCCTTCTCCTCTCCATTTTATCCTCACAACAACCCTGTGAGGTAGGTTAGGCTGAGAGGCAGTGACTGGCCCAAAGTCACCCAGTGAGTTTCATGGCCGAGCGGGGACTAGAACCCGGATCTCCTGAGTCCCAGTCCAACACTCTCACCACTACACCACATTGGCTCTCAAAAATATTTTAATACCAATTTTTAAATCTGGGTTACTCAATAGTTAATTTAGCATGAGAAAATGGATCAAAATGTAACTGACATGACATTATACACCAGACATCTTTAAATAGCAGTAACTGGGAGGAACCCTCCATCTGTGCTGAGCACCTAATGCCATCCATTTAGAGAGAGAATCCAGATAAGAAGATTCCAAAACTGACCAAGGAAGAAAATCTGATCTAAGTGGAAAAGACCAGAATTTAGTACAAATAGGCCCGATGATATAGAGCAAGATCTGGAAAGCAAAATGCACCTTCATTAATTGGAAGCTGCATCCTTTCCAAGGATATTTGTGGCAGGGAGGTCCCGCCCCAAATTTACGAAGCAGAGCACTGAGTGTGGGGGTTAAAGGAAGATTCAACTGCCATTCTGGTCGACATATGTACGTGGGAAGGATGCAGCTTCCTTTGCCTTAGTTCTTGTCCTTTGCCTTAGGCAGAGAAATGTCTGGGGCTTGGCTAGCGCTGGTGTCCCATTAATTAGAGACTTTGTGGAAAGCGGGGATGGGGGGTATGTGGGTTTTGCAAATTCCCCCTTTCTTCTACGTCCCTGCATGTCACCTCCCACAGTGCTATAGGATCATCCAACACTCAGGAACAGATTTAAGGGAAATCAGGGGGCTCTAAAGGGAAGGCAGAATCTTACAGATTTCATAGATCATAGAGTTGGAAGGAGCTCAATGCAAGAAACTAGAGGAGGGGTCTCCCATCCAAGTAACAACCAGGCTTGACCCTGCTTAGCTTTCCATGCTCAGACAAGCTGAGCCAGCATGAGCCACAGGCCTGTGAAGATCAATTCCCCCACACAGCTAAAGCATCACGCTTTCTGTCAGTGGACACACTTGGAAATGAGCCATAAATTCAGCCAATATGGTCCTTAGAATGGTCCTTGGTATACCAAGGAGCACGCCAGGCCCTCTTATAACTTAAGAACAGAAACAGGAGAAACCTCAATTTATTATAGTTGTTCAGGTAAATAAAACTTGGATCAATCATCATTCATCAGGATATGTTAGATTGTAAGCCTGCGGGCAGGGACTGTCTTGTTAATTGTTGTAAACTTCGGCTATTGGGCGGTATAAAAATGAAATGAAATAAATAAATAAATAAATAAAGTCTGTCACTTACTACTGAGGTGAACACCTATAGCCAAAATACTTCAAGTTATACTAAACCTGAAGTATCTGCGGTTTCCCCCTTATGCAAGCCCTAACAGGGCTTTCATATCTTCCCTCCTTTTTCATTCTTTCTGCCATTCTCTTTCTGCCATCCCATTTTCTCTCTCTCCCTCTTCTTTCCCATGCAGCAGGCTGCCAGAGAAGTGACAGATTACTCTTGCCAGAGATCTGAACTGATAGCACATTGCAGGGATGGGGACTCGGACTCGAGGACTCGACTCGTGAGTCGGACTGAGTCCCCCCTCTGACTCGACTCGGACTCGAGTCCCAATATTTTTAATGGGACTCGAGACTCGACTCGGGACTCGAGACCAAGTACTCTTCAAAATCCCTGGGCTATGCCAGAAGGAGTGGAGAGGAGCGTGACTGCCGGCGAAGAGCACATGGAAGCGAGGTGTGCCGCTGCTCGGCCACTATGGACGGCTACCAGGAGTGCAGCCCCAACAGTGTGTCAAGATTTATTTTGATTGATGTGTTGCATACTTGGGAGAGGCAGAAGAAGGACCTGAGATTACTCTGTGCGGCTGCTCTGAGTGTGTTTCTGGTTCCAGCAAGTTCATCACCAGTGGAGCGGGTATTCAGTGAGGTGGAATTGTGATGAGATCTCATCGTTCCAGAATGGGGGCCAAACATTTAGAAAAAATCATGTTCCTCAAATGCAACATGGATAAGTTTTAGGAAGTACAGCAAGTTTATTTTTTTAAATCATTTTTCTAAAATGCAACCTTTCAGACATTTTGGGTTTGGCTGCCTCTGCCTGCCTGTCTGGGGTTCCCAGCCTCCTCTGCCTGCCTGGTCTCTTCTTGACCAGTTCAACAGTTGAATTGTCCAAGACAAAGGCCTCTGCCTGCCTGCTTTGGGGTTCCCTGCATCCTCTGCCTGCCTGGTTATTTTGGGTTTTTCTGCCTGGTCTATTCTAGCCAAAATCAGTTGCAGAGTTTTGAAATAAAAAGGCACACTTGTGCCTAGAATTTATTTAAGCCACACATCTGAAGTAGCCTTATTTTGTTGGGGGGAAACCCCACTGATTTTAATAGGGACTCGTGGAGTCAGCTTTGGGAGTGACTCGTGACTCGTGACTCACCATTTTGGACCAAGGACTCAGACTCGGACTCGAGACTCGGGTCCAAAGACTTGTGACTCGACTCGTGACTCGAGACTAAGGACTCTTCAACATCCCTGGCACATTGACGGCCATGTGAAATTAGGCAGAGGACTGCAGGTTGCTCACCCAATTTAAATACTGGATTGATCTTCTAGTTGAACTAAGGTACTTTTTTAAAAAAGCAAATATTCCTCAAACACTGGTCATTTGCCAAGCAATGATAATAAGAATGTTAATTTTAAAAGTGCAACTTTTTTTTTAGCTACAGAAAAACACAGGCACTTATTATTTCAGAAATGGGATCCCAACTATGATGTTCTCCATAGTGTTGACTAGTATTGATGTTTGTTTGTTTTTAAATACCTGTTTAGCATTTTGTATTTGAAAATTGGATTTTTACTGTGACTCATCATAATTCCTTCTGCTTTTGGCTGCATTAAAAACTCATTCATTTTGAAATCTTCATAATATTTTTTCATAATCTACATATGAAAATTGATACTTTACAAATATTAAATAGGAGTTATAAAACACGCTAACATGCTTGTTACCAAAAAGGTCTTCTACTTCATTCTTGCTTTGTAGCATTTCTAATAATTCCAAAATGTTAGGACCAAGTCTTTGCTCATCCCTAAAAAACTACCTCCCCCCCCCCACCCCATGAGAAATGGTTTTTCATTTTAGTTTCCTTACATTGAGTAAGCTATTTCTAAATCCTCACTGGCTGCTGGGAAAAAAATATTCTGGATTTAACATCTTGGGAAAAATGCTGTTCTTGTTTATGAAAAAAATTCTGTATTGTACTTTGATTTCTTAAACTAAAGAAACACCCTCAGCCTAGATTTAAAACAAAAACTATTCTGAATCTGTTTAAGGTACTTCTGCAAATACTAACGTAATATTTTATGAGCAAGTGAAGGCAAAAATGTATAACCACCTATATTTTAACTCAAACTCATTCTTCACCCCTCATCATGCCCTCAAATCCAGTTACTGTTTCAATGTCTCTTTGAAACAGTCCTCTCAAGATCGGAAAGAATGTCTGCTAGACGATTCCGATCAAGATCGACTCCGGTGGCGACTGGCAGACTTAGAAGCGGCCAAGGACCTGTCCCCGCACCTGGAACCACTTTTCCTGGAAGCTGGAGTTGTTTGCAGTGACTGCACAGCTTTAACAGGCGAGTCCAAGATCTCCCCTTCGGAGATGGAACCACGAGTGTTGTTGGCGCAGGTTCATCGATCCTTGGTGTCGATGGGTCATTATGCTTCGACCCCTAGCGCTTTGCTGGAGTGGCTGATTCAAGAGCTTCGGCACTCTCCGCTGTTTTAGCTGGAGTGACGGGCTTTGGTGGAGATTTTGGAACCTTAGGCTGCTTTTTACGTTTCGTCTCTTTCTGTTCCCCATGCTTATGAGCTTTTTTCTTTTTAGACATGGTTTCAGTCGACGGTGTCTCGTTCACCCCCGTATGGGTAGGAGAGGTTTTCGTCTTCGCTGTTGTGGTACATGGAATAGTTGGGCCGCCTGCCGAGAGAGTTTGCTGCCACAGGGCGGTTTTTAGTTTTAACGCTCTCTGTTTCCTTGTCACTTTAGTGAAAGTTGGTGGCAATGGTGGCAGGTCTCGACAATGTGTTCTTGTCCCAAACATAGGAGACACAGAGAGTGCCCATCTACTGGGGGTAATTTTGTCCCACAGCGCACTGCATTTTCTGAATGGGGCCTTCAGGGCCATAGTTCCTCGAAAGGAAAGATGAGAGAAGGAAAGAGGTTTTTTTTTTTAATTTTTAGATAGTTAAAGAAAGAAAGAGGAAGTTTATGAAGAAAAGGTATTTGAAAAGATGATCTACTCAGCCGTAATCGTTGAGAGTTTGAAGAACCTCCAAAAGCTACTAGTCGCAATAGTGGTCAAAGAGGAACTGAGGGAATGGGTGGGAGCCGCGCTAAGGAGCAAGCGTGATGGGGGAGGGGCTCCCACCCATTTCGCCTCAGCTAAAGAATTTTCCAAAGCTAGCTCAGCGCAGGCACAGAGCCCATATGTGTGATGCACAGAGACCATGAAGAAGAGGCTTCCGGGTGAACATGGTGCCTTGAACGTTGCACAGAAATTCTGTGGGGCAGCTGGTACAGCGTTTCCTGGCCAGAGAACTTCTCTGGCTGGGGAATCTACTTCTGATGAAAGAAGCTAAGATTTGATGTTACCCCCAAATTATCTCATAGGGTCATAAATTGCTTTCTGTCTGCCCTCTGACGGATAGATTTGCGGCTTGTGACCTGAGGTGGGGGAAAACAGCGCTGTATTCAGAGACCGTTTTTTACCGATTATTAGAAGCGTTCATGCTCACTTCCAAATGAAGGAATACATCTGGACTGGCTAATTTGGAATCTTTCTGCAGCATAGTAGGATTTATAATTAACTGTAAGTAGACTATGGGTTTATCTGGGAGGCAAAAAAGATAACGAAGAGAAAACTTGAAAGGAGGTCTATAAATCTTTTATGTTTGGAAGTGTCTTGAATAATATACACAAGAGAAGATGTTTTCAGCATTTTAAAACCTGTGGGATGAAATGGAGAGAAAAATTCTAAACAGATTGGAAGCAAGAATTCAGAACTGGAACGTAAATCTTAAAGTGGATCAATCACATGAACAAGGGAAATTGGATATTTCTTCAGGACCGGCAAAGGAGAAGAAAGAAGAAGTAAATAAGGATTTTGGAAACTTACCAGAAATTCACAGAGGCTTTGAAGTTTTAATTGGATTGAACTGGTTCGAGAAGAAGGTTCAGCGAAAGGCTGTGACGCACTTTTTAAAATCTAAGATGGCGGAGACTGGTATACAGGAATCCACAAAACAACAGAACAGGCTGGTTTTATTCTTCGTTCAAAATCTGGAACTTAATATTATCTGTTTGACAGAGGAAAGTGATACGAAAGAGACTATCTACATGGTCTTTTACTGGGAAAAGATAAAGGGTTGTTGTATACTGAATTACTTGTCTAGTTGGAAATATAAACAATTTCTTGATTTTAAATATTAATGGCAAAGGTAAAGGGATTGCTTATATGACTTATTTGGATTTTAAATATTAATGGTGATGTAAGAGAAATTATTATAATCAAGATATAATTATATTTGGTCTGTTTGGAAATATTTACTTATTATTATTTTTTAATGTTTTGTGGAGGCTTTGAAGTATTAAAGGGGAAGGTTTTTTGTTTTTTGTTTTATAAGTAGAATGATGGCTTACGTGCTTCTGCTGTTTTGTTAGCTGTCACTTATTTCTTAATTTCTAAATTTTTCTTTTAAAAAAAAAATCTTTAAAATTAAAAGTGAAGGAGTTTCTGGATAGACAGAAAGAAATAACGAGTAATTGTAATAAGACAAATGTATTGGCTAGATGGTTAGGTACTAGAGAGTGTGGGGGGAGTATTAAAAACTTTTGTCATGTGGTTATTTACTAAATAGGTTATAGTTACTTTATATTTTTGGGATTCTTAATATACTGTATTTTGGAATTGAAAACACTATTTAATGAAACTATAGGGTTGGGGTTTTTTTTTGGTTTATCCATAAATGTTGAATTTAAACTAGATTAAATAGTTGATCTATATTTGGGGAGGGTGGGGACCTCTTGTGTTTGTCCTTTTTTGGGTTCTTTTTTTGCCATAACTGGAAGTGATTTTTTGTTAACAGAAAATGTTTTAAGAATAACTGTGGTTGCTTAAGCTGTGGAGAAGATTGGAAGTCCATTTTAACTGTGTTTATTGTTTGTTGTATATGTGTTTTAGTGTTTGTTTGTTTGTTTGTTTGTTTCATGAATAAAATTCCTTAAAACAGAGAGACCACGAAGAAGAAATAAAGTTGTGATCAAAAGTGGTATTTTACCTTCAGACCATTGTCAGAAGGTTCATTTTCTACCTGATCCAAGCTCTTAATCATTTTGTAAAATTTTTCCTTAAGCGTGTCGGACCTAAGATACCTTTGGGTCTGCACCTTGCAGCCTTATAATAAACCACTAGCTGGACCTGCAGGTAAGAAGGACCCATGGATATACTGTCATAACCTCCAACATTTCACAGAAGAAAATAGGTACACACACATGTGAATTTGTAAGAGGTATGGTTAAGCAACATGAAGGTGTGATCAAGAGGGTGTGGCCAGGCAACATGAGGGTGTGGCCAAGGGTATGGCCAGGCAACCAAAGGGCATGGTCAAGTACAAAAGTTATTAGAGGAAACACATAAAATCTTATATATTATAATTATTACATTATTATATTATATATTTTATAATATTTTATAAGTGGCTTCTGTAAAAAATTTTTAACCTTACCCCTTAATTGTTGATATCTGGTGTTTTTCATTGGGGGGGGGTGTCAGTGCTTGTAGGGCAATCTCTTTCTTTTTGTTTTAAAATTGTCAGGATTGGCATAAATTCAATCAGATGAAGCTTACCCACCCACCCCACACCCCCAAACATGGAGCTTCAGAGAGAAGTGGAAGTTTCTTGCATTTCCTTCTGACACTGTAAACTCACCTGTTGGAGGCAAAGAGTCAGCTCTGTTAGGAAATAAAATCTTTGGCAATATAAAGATAGGAATCATATGATAAATTCCCTCATTCACCTCTCCATTGGTCCAGGCCAGTGGGTGCAATGCACGCGCGCGCGTGCGCGCACACACACACACACTCGTGTCTGTTCCCTCCCTGCTTACTGTCTCTTAAAGCTGTAAAATCTGTCTCTTAAGCTGTACTTAATACAGCTTCAGTTGCTCCAGAAGCAGGTGGGTGGGAAAGGTAATGTCTTATTCCTGTGCCTATAGAATTTAAAAATTAAAGAGCCAAAGCAATAACTAATCAATAACTTAGTGAGGAGGATTATGTAAGCCGCCTTGGGTTCCTTGCAGGAAAAAAGGCGGGCTATAAATATAATTAAATAAATAAAATAAATAAATTAAAGGGGGCATGGGCAAAATTGCAGCTAAGCTAAAAGTTTTTAATTCATTACAATTTTGACCATGGCCCCTTTAAGTAGCTTGCAGTTACAGGAGGCAGGGGAACTTGGGACACTGCATGACAAAGTGAGAAGCCGTGATGGCTTAAGGGTTTTGGGGACTGTCCTGGCATTTTTGGGGCAGTTGGAGACTATGTACTGTATTTTAGGCTCTGAAGCAGTAATTCTGCCCATCTGCGGCATCCAGGCAGCCCACAGCTTCTCCTGACATGGAATGGCTGTGAAAACAACCCCGACCTACAATTCATGTAACTCACAGTAGTTTTAAGTAATGTGAATTAATGTTGGCTTCTTATCTAACAATATTTTGTCACAGAATTCAGCACTGCATCCTAGAACACCTTGACTAACTTCACATAAACATTGGCCTTTACTATGGCATACTATATTCAAGACAACTGTAAGACATAATAAGGTAATTACTTAAGTGGTTTGTGCTCTACAGTCATGCCACTTATGCATACTATATGGATCTGGATTTCAAATATTTAAATTATAGTTACATGCACTAAGGGGAATTTCTAAAGCATTGCTTTGTTTTCTTTCCATGCTTTTATACATACATATTTGTATATGTATTTGTATACTGTATATATGCACAGCACAGTTTCAGAGATGCCTTCACAGTTTTTGTCGGCTCTAGCTGAGGGAGGGCCATTTGAAAATTTAATTCAGTGGAAAAACAAGACCATGCACCACTGACCCACTAAGAGTCTGGTTCAATTTGGGTGTACATTCCATGAAGAGGCATTATGTAAACTGGAAGACCTAAATAAAAGCAGCTCTCATGTATTAATCCAAGGCCTGGGGTGTTTTTTGAGTAGGCTGGAGACAATCCCAAACACCTGGCTTTTGAAAGACCACCAGGGGAATATGTAAAAGGTTTGTAAGAGCAGATTGAAATTAAACATAGACTAAATTCAAGGCTTTATTTTAAATTCTGTGCTCAGCAGTTTAAGAAGTTTGTTTCAATTATCAACTGATATGAAAAATAAACCACTTCACTCAAAGCTACAACACATCTCAAAGCTATGACTATTGTACTTTTAGAATAAAATATATGGGTAAGAGGCTAGAAAAAAAATGTATGTTTTTAGTTCTGAAATGTGCCTCTTTCATCGGCATTTCATGTATCCTTGATCTCTAGCCTCTTGAATTCAACATTCACTAAATTAAAAAGGCTTAATAAAGTAACTCTGGCCTTAAAAGTTTGAGATATACGGTAAATGGCATGCCTTGTGAGGAATGTGTAACTGCCATTTGAAGATTCCTGTTATTTGTGCAAATAAGTGGTCTGAAATAATTAAGGACTCTGAGTTTGATCTGAACAGCACCGGGGGGGGGGGTCCTTTAGTGTTCCAAGCATAGTATACTTCTCAGTAATCTCTTGCACGTGTGTGTGTATAATGTTCATGTCCACTTTTGCTGCCAACCAAGTCAAAGGTATGAAACAAGGTGGCATAGTTAAAGGAATATGATCATATGAACAAGGAGTGGCACTATTTACCTGCTTCTCTTTCTCTTTTTCTTTATTTTCTCCCTATATGATTTGTAAAGTTTTTCTTGTCTGTATACAATCTGTTCGATTTATTCCAATACTTTCCCCTCTATTTGTTTTCTGTACTCTAAATTATATTTTCTGCCCCATCATGTGTTCTATTTGCTGTTCCATCTTGTGTTCTATTGTTTTTAGACTCACTAGAGTTCTTAACTTTGTTTTAGAAAAGACATGGGCCCCCTTAATATTTATGTTCAGCTTCTTACAGGACGTTCCCACTACAAGGTTATACACAGTGAAGGAAAAACACCAACATACAAGGTTACATATAAAGATTATACTTGTGTCTATTTGACCAGGTGTACACACATTGGGAACATACTACCAGCTAAGATTTCCCAATAAATATACAACTGGAAATATACAACTAGTATAAGAGTGTAATTTTTTTGCTCCCTACACCAGTGTACACCTGTGTAGCAAAGATGTCAGGTGTAGAGTGGCCCTAATTCAAAGTACCATTGGGGACAGCTCCCTGGGCTTTCTTTATCACATAATTATTGTATCCTTCATTGTATTAAGTGAACTAGCCCCAAAGTACAATAGAAAAATTTGGCCATGACAGAGTTAGTGCAGCAAATATAATTCAATTACATTCATCTGAAGATATTAAGATAATCAGAGGTTAAACAAATAGGCTAGCATTATTTATTAAATTCCTAGCCCACCTATCCAAAGAGGTCGTAGTGGATAACAATATAAATTAAGAGTGCAATCCTATGCATGTTTAGACAGAAAAATGTCCTACAATTCCCAGCATGCTCCAGCCAGCCATGCTGGCTGGGGCATACTGGGAATTGTAGAGTTCTTTCCTGTCTAAACATGCATAGGCTTGCACACTAAATAACATAATCTGCCTATTAAAATTCAACATCATCATTAAAGTTACCCTATACCCCAGCCATTAAAAGCCAGATCAAATGTATGTTAGGGCAGGTGAAGAAATTAGGGTGCAATTCTATGGCCGGTAGGCACTGTCTGGCTGGGCATAAGAAAAGCCTGAGTCCCAGCTTCGACCTCGGAAAAGTGCTCTAAGGTCGCAGCTTGGACTCCGACTTTGGAGTGCCTTCCCTTGTTCTTTTGGAAGAGCAACTTCAGAGCTGTCTCTGGGGAGGGGGCGTTCCAGGGGGTGGAGAGGAGAGGAGTAAGGCTCCGCCAGGATACAAGGAATCCAGGCAGTGCCTCAGCCCCTCCTCTTCGCAAGCATGGGCAAAACAGTTAGATTGCCGAAATCGTCCTTCTAAATGTTTTGGAGGGCGAGGGAAGTGCAGAGACGACCCTAGGCTTCGCTTTCCTCCCACCTTCCATTAGATGCCCATGATCCTCTGAGTTTAGAGGGTTACAGGCAGGCACATTGGATGGTGCTGTTAATCACCTGGAAGAGGGTCTTTTTAGTGGTGGCAATGAGAAAGGTTCAATTGTCACCATCTTTGATCTTTCTGGAGCCAGAGAAATTCCTTTTTATTCACCCAGGTCTTTTAAAGAATTATCTCTTTTAGCCAGGGTCTCAGTTTATTATTCATATTTTAATTGTGTTTTCATTTGTATTTTATGCTGTATTTTAATGTTGTATTTGTTTGTGAGCTGTTCAGAGAACTTCTGTTATGGGTCAATTATGTAAATACAGAAATAAATAAAAGAATGCTGCAGCTGTATTCTGAAGAGGCTCACACAAATTGCTTCTGCCATGCAGAGGGTTGCTGACTTTTGCTTCTGACAGCATTCCCCCATCTCTCATGAAGTAACATTCTGGACAGTCTCTTTACCTTGGATCCCTGCCTCTGTGTATAATTTTCCCAAATTTAAAAAATCAATTATGTTCTCTACCTATGATACAAGTGTATAAATCCCTGACTCCTTGGAAATGCATCTCTCTCATTCACCACAACTGTCTCCTCTTGGACTTCACCCAGTAAGCTTTTTTCTTTGGTTGGTTCTCACACATTCCCAATAAATGCTTATAAATGTAGAATCCTTGTCTAGACATGGCAATTAACCACTTCAACATATGCTCCTCACAGTCCCTGCCCGTTTTTGAAGACTGCAAAAGTGCATTATCCCAAGAGATATTTCACCGTAAGAATGCCTCCCATTACACATTTATTAAGCAGAATGCTCATACTGGATGTTACATCTTCAAAGCACATGACTACATAATCCTAACAGAGCTGTTGTCCTAGGGTAATATCCTGCTTAGTAGATCCATCATCTAGCTGCCAAATTTGTGAAACTACCTAGGGTAAAATATGCTTCCTGCTGACAAAACACCAGAAATTAATAAACTTTTAAACAGCATACTAGTTCTGAAGTATGAAGCTTCTGCTTTCAGGACAGAACTTATATAATTGATGTTTATTTCTAGTGCACTGTTCTTTTCCAAATGCCCTCTCCTCTGTAGCTATACTGTTCAGAATGTTTAAGATAATTCTAGAGAAGAGCTCACTTAAACCCAAATTACACAAATGGGTCTTTTTTCCTATTCAAAATGCAGACACAGCACAGGACCCCTGAACTGGATCACGAGGGCCCCAATCCAATCAGGTTCCCCACACTTACTTTTGAATAAGAAAAGTACAGCATGCAACATATGTAAGGTAATTTGTTATTTGGACCTTATTTCTTTAAATTTACAGGAACTTCTAATCTGCTATACCTAAGGATCTAGATAAGTAACAAACTACACATAAGAAACACAATGCAATAAAAACAAGATTACCAGCTAAAATAGAAAACATCATGTGCAAAAACAGATTGAGACTGCCCCACACCTTAAGTGGCTAAAGCCAGCCCAAGCCAAAAAAAACCCCTACAAAATATCTTCTTTCCTTTGGAAAGGAGTTACACGGTTGTGGGGCAGCCACTGAAAACACTATCAGCTTGCTCTTGCTGTTCAGGCATTGTGCATGAATGAATGGTGTTTGGAGAAAAAAGAGCCAGTGAAGAGTTTTCAGGACTGATGTATGTAGTTTTGGAAAATTAACCCAATTGGGAGGCAGACTGTTGCAAAGCATCAGAAAAATGAAGCCCTGGCCCCTGAACAAGATATATTACAATAGTTTAGCTTCAAGGTATTGAAGAGCAACGGACTGCTGCTGGTCTTGTCTCTAGATCTGACTAAGAAGGGGTGCAGCCTCTTTATCTGGCCAAGTGAAGCACTATTCAGGCATTCATTACCAAATGCATGAAAGGGCCAGCAAAAATGAACTGAGGCTAGCATTGCCACCTTGACAACACCATGCAGGGGGGCAACATCATACAGCTGTTACATGATTGGTTCAGTTTGAAGGGTCCTGCTTCTATGCACATAAAATTTTAGGGCCAGCGCAAGGCCTCCTGCCACTTGAGGAGAGAGAGGACATGCTGCTAGTGCCACCAGGGGTGGGGAGAAGAGTGCAAACCGCTGCCATGCAGAAGAAACACGAGCCTCACTGCCACTCGGATTATTGGGGGGAGGAACGTGAGCCTCCACTGCTACTGCACAGGGGGGCGGAGAGGAGCATGAGATGCTGCCATGGCCGGGGGGGGGAGGAACATGAGGGACATGCTACCACACGAGGGAGAGAGGAGCATGCACCACTGTTAACGGGAGGAAGGAACACAAGTGCCGTTGCTGCACACAGGGGGAAGGAACGTGAGCTGCTGCTGCCGCCATGTGGGAAAGGGAACAAGAAGCGTAAGCTGCCATTTGGGGAAGACAAGAGGAGCACAAGATGCCACCGCTGCACAGAGTGAGGAATAGAAGTGCGAGCCACCACCACTGCCACTTTCCCCCTCTTCCCTCTTCCCACTTTCTAGCTGCCAGTGACCTCCACTCGCCTTCCCCTCAACTCAATATCTCACCCTGAGGGGTCCTTCGTGAAAATGAGGCATTGACGGGGAGCTGGCCTGGACACTGCCTGTGGTGTGGCAGCACAGGTGATCTCCAGGGTCACTTCCCTGCCAATGCATAGTTCTCATGAAGGACCCCTCAGAAAGAGGCAATTGAGCCAGGTGGGCTCCCCAGAGAGCTAATGTCTTGCTCTAAGTGGTGCTTATAGCAAGAAATTGGGTGTCCATGCTGCAAAGAGCCACTTACTGTGACCTTTGCAGCAGGGGAGCAGCCGGTGCAGCTTTTCAGAGAGGCCGCCCACCTATCCCTTATTCAGACTGAAGCATAGGGCAGGTGGTGGAAGCTGTTGCAGAAAGCTGCAATGATTGTTCTCCTGCTATAGCATCTCCTGCAGAAGAGTAGCCAGCAGGGCTCTCCTGAGTGGCTGCTTACCCTATGCCTCATTTTGAGAGGCATAGGGTAGTGGTGGCATCAGGACCCGTGGCCCTCCCAGTGGCAGGGCACATGGAATATGCCATCCTTCCAGATCCACCACCTAAAGCAGGGGATTCATCCAGCCTCATGGGAAGGGCAGCCCTGTAGGGTTTCTCTTCTTATTTTTTCTCTTCAAGGGTAGCCCCACATAGGATTGGTTTGCATGAGCACCAAGGGTTAAACAAGCCACTGTAGCTTGTTTAAACCTCGGCACATGCCTGTGTATACGGGGCTCGATCTGCCTAATTACCCGCCTGGGCATGGCTTGTCGTGTCAGCCATACCCAGGCAGTATGGCTTGTCTGAGGGGGAAACAACCCTCAAATAACCCAACAACAGGCTATAGGTTATTTGAGGATTGTTTCTTCTTCCAAGAAGGCAGACCAGACCAGGTTCGGATGACACAACAAGCGTGCCCAGACAGGTAATTAGGCAAATCACACCCTGTACACGCCAGCACATGCTAAGGTGGCTTGTTTAACCCTCAGTGATCATGCAAACTAGGTAATAGAGTGCATTGCAATAATCTAAGCGTGATGTAACCAAGGCATGGATAACTGTAGCCAAGTCAGACTGACTCAGGAAGGGTCGCAGTCCAAATGTAGTCATGTAAATGCGCTCCTGGCTACCACCTCCACCTCTAAATCCAGAAACAGCATAGGATCAGGAAGCATTCCCAAGCTATGGACCTGATCCTCCAGGGTGAGCACAACCCCTTCCAGAACTGGTGGAATCCTGGTCTCCGAGTCACACTTTCTGCTAACCAAAAACTTCTCAGTCTTGTCTGGGTTTAACCTCAGCTTGTTCACCCTCATCCAGTCCATTATGAAACTCAGGGAACTTTCAAGGGTTTCAACTGTTTCCTTGGTGCTAGATGATAAGGAGAAACAGAGCTGGGTGTCATCAGCATATTGATGGAACTTTACTCCAAAGCTCAATATCACCTCTCCTAGAATTTTCATGTAAATGTTAAATAACATGGGGGACAAGATAGAACCCTATGGAATACCATGGGCCAACGGCCGTGTAATCAAACAGTAATCCTCCAGCACCACCTTCTGGGCCCAGCCTGACAGAAGAGGACTGGAAATACTGCAAACAAAACCTCCCCAAGGCCTAGCCCCAGCAGGTGGTCCAGAAGGATACCATGGTTGATGGTATCAAAAGCTGCCAAAAGGTCTAGGAAAACTAATAGGGTAGTGCTCCACCCATCGAGTTACCAGCATAGGGCAAGGCAACCAAGCAGTCTCCATCCCATACCCTGGCTAAAAGTCCAATTGAAATGTGTCCAGACAATCAGTACCATCCAGATGCATCTGGAGTTGCAAAGCTATTACCTTAGCCAAGAATGGTATACAGTAAAATCTTGGATTGCAAGTAACTTGGTCTGCAAGTGTTTTGCAAGACAAGCAAATTTTTAAAATAAATTTTAACTTGATAAACAAGTGACGTCTTGCAATACAAGTACTGTAGTACGGTCAAGAAAAATGAAGACTTTACACTATCATTCTTTATTGCAGCTTAAATTAAAAATACAGTATGTGTACAAATTTCTTATGGGGAATTTTGCTTTGATATACAAGTGCTTTGGATTACAAGCACGTTTCTGGAACGAATTATGCTTGCAATCCAAGGTATTACTGTATTTGAGACTGGCCTAAAGTTAGACAGCTCTCCTGGGTCAAGGGAAGGTTTCTTTAATAAAGGTCTTACTCCTGCCTCTTTTAATCAAGTGGGACCAACCCCCTCCCACATGGAGACATTAATCACATCCCTTAGCCTACACAGGATTTCCTAAATACTTTTTTTTTGCTTTTTCTAAAATTTTGTTTTAAACTAATGTTATGCTACTTCAGGCTGAAAAAACCAGGTGTCTATAATGATATCATCAGATTGCTCATCAGTCTGTGAGCATGCTGCTGCATATAATTCAGCTAAAACAGCTGCATAAATGGCCACCCCTTTGATAATTCTGCATAAATTTAATCCAGAATAAATGTTCATATTAAAAAAATACTCTTGCCATTCAGAATGTAAAATGTTCCCAGTAATTCCATCAACATCTTGCTGATCACATCTCGCCTGGAACAATAGTTCAGAGAGAAATGTGAACATCTGATGTTGAGTTTAATTTATATATATATATATATATATATATATATATGACAAAATGCTAATTTGAGGAGGGACAGGTTTCTTTTGTGCAGAAATATTGTGGCATGCATGTTGAAATGTATTACAGCAAGGGTGAACCCATGTATGCACCATGATTTGCTGGGAAACAGACCAAAATATAAATGATCTTGTGAAAGGTGGGATATAAGTATCTTAAATTAAAAGTAAATTAAAAGATCTGTGGTCCTGTTCATATATACCTCTAAAGGCATGCAGCTACTTCCCCGCTGCAAGGTTCTACAACACTGTATTTGTCTGAATACTGAAATTACACGATTTGTGCAATATGGGCCTTCCTTACCAATAGATTGTTGCTTGGCTGGCGGGATAAGGAGTGGATGGGAAGTGCCCATACAGTTGGCTCCAATTTTGACATATATCACAGTGGTGTATAATCACACCATGAGGCGCAGCTCCCATGCCACTAGTGATATGGGTGAATGCAATGGATGTCCCTTTATAATCATGAAAAGTGAAAAGATGCAGCATCTGAGATTTCATAACTTGCAAGATATTAAAACACACACACCAAAAACAAACCACAACACCACAAGAAACAACTCCAGCATTCTGTCAATGTTATCAAGCCCTTTCACAGAAGGGGGACACCTATTTGTTGATTAAATAATTTAGTAGAAGAACTTGTATAAACTCCCGTCGTGGCCTATTTTATAGCCTTAAAATCTTTACAAGCTATTTAGCAAAGTAGTTATTTTTTTAAATGCCAAAGTGTGTGTGAGAGGCCCTGGGTTTGTTCTTTGGAAGATATTTGTTTGTCTACTATTGCATGCACATTAGTAAACCAACAGTAAAAGTTTCCTTTTAGGAAGAAAAGAAATCTGGGTATCCTTTCATTAGTTCTTTTCTAATTAAATAAGTAAAACAAGTCCACTGTAAAATATTTTTCCATGATAGTTTAATATGGTACAGGACTGACATCAATGTAAAAGTTGTTTCAGCCACTTAAAAATTACACAGTGTCTGTAATATGGTTGACTAATAAGATTTTATTACAGCCATTGATGGTATAAATCTAACAGAGGTGTTATTTTAAAAACTTGGAATAAGATCAAAATGCTTGCCGATCTCAGATTGCTATAAGACATAATAATTATGTACTAAACTAATTACAACTGAAGCAAAACCTGACTTACAACTAATTAATTTTTATTGCATCAACATTAAACATGGCTTTTCATTTAACGCAGGCCTCAACTATAAATGTTTAAGAACCTATTCGTCTGTGTATTTATTTCAAACAAGCTGTCTAGGTCAGATTCATAAAGTTAGGACTTGGCAGATTTGTGCATCTGAATGCATGCTGGTAAGAACTAAACTTATGTATTAAACAGTTTGTCCTTGTGCAATTCACAATCAGATGGTCCTCAAAGCTTATCACTTTGCTTTTAGTAAAGAAATTTATTTTCACGTCAGACTCCATTGCTACTATTCAATAGAGAATTTGATTTTCTTTCCTGGAAGGAAGAAGTGGTTTTCCTCTTTATTATTGTAATTACTTATGGCCAATTGGAGGCAACTACCAGATGTTAGGCTTGACTAGTATCAGTTGCTACAGGTTCAATGTTTTGTTAATAGCAAAAACATTCTCATTTGGGTTACATATTCATGGCTTTCAACAATTACGCACATGAACTTCCCAGAACATAAAATGGATTGTCTTGATGCTACATAAGCAATTGCTTAACTCAAACCATGCTCTTCTGAAGCACTGAAATTATGGCATGTATCCCAACAATCTAGCGGGAGTGTCCCCTCAGTGGTGTTCCGCTCACAAGACATTTCCATTGGCAGAAGCAGAGTGGGGACCTGCAGCCCCCAAAAATTTGCTCCAGAGGGATGGGGGACCCCCTGAACAGTGTGCGGCTGTGTGAAGGGTTGAGGCCTACACAGGCTTAAGTTTGTTGAAGCCTGAAGGCCCAAACACTTCCCTAGATTAGTTGAAGCCTGAAGGCCCAAACATTTCAGGATGGGAGGGGGCGTTTGTGAGTTTCAGTTCACCCAATAGAAGTTAAGAATTATTTCTCCTGTTCAAGGTCACATGGTTATAACCTTCCAATCCTGGGAGGGCTATATATGTGTGGGGTGTGGTCAGCTAGAGGAGAAATGAAATGTATCAGTATGCATACAAGAGCTGTCAATGACATTTAAATTTCTAACCAGTTCTTACCTTCACCTTGATGTTCATAAGCCCCTGAACTCGCAGGCTTATGAGCATCCAGTGCACAGTGGGAGGAACAGGAGAGGCGATCTCTGCCTCCCTGCACTTCCTGCTTTGCATTTCAGCTAGATAGCAGTTTTGGCCAACCAAATGAGGCGCTTCAGAAGGAGAAGGAAGGAGGCTGCAGCACTGCCAGGATAGCTTGTATCCTGACAACCCCAGTCTCCTCCCCGCCCCACCCTCTTTACCCCCTCTCTGAGGTTGATTTCCCAACCCTGGAGAGGCAGCTGGCACAGTTCTTACTGCACCAGCGGCAGTGGGGAGGGGGATCAGAGCACCATTTCCCAGCTCTGAGGTCGCAACACTGTTTCCAACCTTGGATCTGGGAATCTGAATTATCCTATGGCCCCCTAGACAATGACTATTATAGAATTATCCTTTCTTGACTGTTCCCTAGGTAGAAAAAGTCGAAACATTGAAGAGATCAAACCTAGTATTACATCTGAATAAAGAAGAATATGAAAACATCTCTTTATGGACAACTGGCACACCAACATACATCTTTACCAGCTGTTATCCACTTTAGACATATGGAAATGGATACATCCAACTGCAGTCCCTACTGATAAATATTGAATAATTTTGACCCTTTTTTCTTAATTGTCTTTAATTTATATTACATTGTAAGTCACAGATCCTAAATTAATGTTGTAGGTCTAGTTTCTGTTTTTCTTTATTATGGATCTTATTTCTTCATCTAATGCAGTAGTAAGCAACTTGTGGCCCTCTAGATACTTTGGCCTACAACACCCATCATCCCTCACCATTGGCTATGCTGGCTAGGACTAATGGGAGTTGTAGGCCACAAGTTGCCTCTCCTAGTCGAATGTTTGTATTTTTTTACAAATATTGCTTGAATAAAAATCAACAACATTCATATTAAAGAAGAATCCACTGCTGTTCTAGTATACAAAGGCTTATTTTACAAATTTCAACATTAACATTATAAAAAGGGCCCTTCAGATATGAAGCTAGAAATGTTGTATATCTTTGTTACTTGTTTGTGGAACTCCCTCCCCTAGGAGAGTGAGATTGGCTCCCACTGTGAATACTTTTAAATGTAAGTTAAAGTCCTATTTCCAAAAGCATTTGGGGAGGGGGGTTAGGGTAGATTATTATTGTTGTATTTTAAATTGTTTTTATTGTAATAGTAGGATTTTATCATTGTTTTACTGGTAGTTGTTTTATTAATATTGTAAGCTGCTTTGTTAGAAAAAAGGCAAAGTATACGAATTTTAAATAAATAATGCATGGAATCTTTACTAGGATGGCCCAAAATACAAACATTATCTGATTTATGACTTAAGGGTTCAGCACTATTTAAAATGGCACCTCATGAGCTGATAGGGAATAGATGCTTTCCACAGAGTAAAAAAAAAAAATGATATCAGGACTGATTTAAGTGTCTGTCTATTCCAAAATACACCATTAACTTCTTATTTACAATTTATTTTTCATTCAATAATGGTTCAGGCATGGTTTGTCTACAACAAAACTGCCCAGTGGAGTGAACAGAATCAGTAGAAATGATGATAATGATAATGGTGATAACAAACGACAACACACAATACTTAACATTTGTATAGTGCTTTCAAGTGTTCAAAGCACTTCACATGTATTACCTAGCTGGAATTCCTTACAATCTTGTAAGATAAATCAGCATTTTTTCGTCATATGGGTCTCCTGGGTTGGGTGCTGTTTTATTTTTTTGTAATTGTTATGTTTTAATCGTTATTTTAATGTATTGTTTTATTGTTCTAATCAATTTTAACTGTTTCTGTAAGCAGCCTTGAGTGCCTTTTTTTTTTTTTTTTGTAGAAAGGCAGGATCCAAATAAAATAAATAAATAAATATGGCAGATGGAGGGACTGAGGCGAAGAATGGTTTGCCTGAGGTCCTCTTGTGAGCTCATGGAAGAGATTAGATACAAACTGGAGACTTCCTGATTCATTCTAGTTCAGATTCTCAGCCAATACACAACACCAGGTCACAAGTGATGTTTACATTTTTATGGAACACAAAAGGCAGCTTATTTATTTATTACAAGTATTATCATTGTGCTTCTCCATTAAAAGTACTTAAAATGGCTTACACAATCTAAACAGTTAAAAATAATCAACAATACATATCGTTGAGCAGAGGCAATACATAAAACACTTCCATTAAAATGTCAAACAGTAGTATCCAACGTTGTCCTGGTGCTAGCAGTAATGATGTTGCACAAGGGTAAATCAATGCTTGTGCAATGTAACTAGCAGCAACTTGACACTGAAATTCAGAAGAACAGCAGCAAAAGGGGGGCAACCTATCTATGGAATCAGCTCCCCAAGGAGGTGCACCTGGCGCCTACCCTCTATTCCTTCAGGCGCCAGGTGAAGACCTTTTTATTTGCCCAATATTTTAATGGTTAATTTTATTCTTTTATCATCGCTACTTTTATTATCGCCACTGTACCTCTGGATTGCATTTATTTTGGCTGCTCGTTTTTATCATGTTACATTTTAGTATGTTTGAGTTTTTATATTATTTTAGTTGATATTATTGTGTTGCTTTGTTTTGTAAACCACCCAGGGAGCCTTTTGGCTGATGGGCGGTGAATAAATATATTAAATAAATAAATAAATAAATAAATAGGGGGTGATTTTTCTTCACAACAGGGTGCACAGGGACTGCACACCTTGTTTTGAAGAAAAAACAGCCCTTTTTTGCCACTGCTTCTCAGTGACAAATTGCTGCTTTCCCCCATTGCACTAGTTATATTGCACAAGCATTGGTTTACATTAACACAGTATCATTAGAGAGTCAGTGTGGTGTAGTGGTTAGACTGTTGGACTGGGACTCAGAGATCCGGGTTCTACTCCCCACAGAGCCATGAAACTCACTGGGTGACTTTGGGCCAGTCACTGACTCTCAATCTAACCTACCTCACAGGGTTGTTGAAAGGATAAAATGGAGAGGAGGGAAAGCATGTAAGCTGCCTTGGGTTCCTTGCAAGAAGAAAAAAGGCAGGATATATAAATGTAATCATCATCATCATCATCACCACCACTATCGTTGGGTCAACACTGGATACTACAAGGAGATTAACAGCACAACTATCTATATATCTACACAGAAGTTCCACAGAGTTCAATAAAGCTTACTCCCCCAAAAGTGGTTATAGGATCGCAACCTAAATTTATCAGCTCAGCAGACCAAATGTCTGTTGGAAAGGAGTGTCTTTGTACAGTGGCAGAAGACCATCAGGGGAGTGGCAAGATGGGACTCCCTTGGCAGGGAGTTCCAGACTCTAGGCACAGCCGCAGAAGGCCCCATCCCATATCCCAGGCTTTACAAATCTACAATTTAAAATAATAAAATCCTGATATATTGAATAAAGGAACCTTATATATGGCAGGAGGAAAAGAAACCCCTTTTTGAAATGTGCTCTCAGTTCTTACTGTCCATCCTCTATTTCCAACATCAAGCAAATGAACCTGAAATGCCATTTTATCAACAAATCATATTGGTGTTCAAACCCTATTTTAAGACTCTTTAAGGAATATAAATAACATTCTATTTGGTTTGGCTTTTGGAGGCTGGATTTAAACTTGTATAGTGATGTGAACTTTACCATTACAATTTTAGATATTTCATAGGATTTTTTAAATTTATAGTTTATAGTTTTAGGAACATTATATTAATAATGAGGACTGGGAGGGCCAAGACCACTGCTGTGTGTTATGATGGTGTATGAATTCAGCAGGATCTTTTTCAACCCCCCTTAGAAACTGATGACTCCATTAGACCCTGTGGAGGCAGTAACGTGGAGAAGCATACACCTTGCTGAGGTATGCAAGTAAGCAGAATTGAAGGGGAGCAGTCCACTCAAGGTGAGCCTTAATTCTGTTTGCAGAGGGCAGGGCTGTTCACTTTTACAAGCTGCTGTACTTGATTACTTTTAGCCTTTAAAGCCTGGCATCCTGGGGCTCAGATGACTCAGAGAATATTGTATCTCCTTATACACAAAGGGTAAACAGATGAGAGAACAGTGATCAGATCTCCTAGTCCAGCTGGGGGTGGGGTGGGGGGGTCAGTATTGATTGAACGAGTGGCATCAGGAAGAGGCTTTTACCCTGTACTATTTCCCAAACTTCAATGCCACCGCCCAAGCTGGGGAAAAACAACATAGTTACCTGTATCGTACCTGGATTTTTTTCTAAGCGGTTCTAAGGATGTCTCAGCCACATGACAGAATGCAAATATGATGAGTAAACTTCAGTTTTACTGTTTCTAATCCTAGGTCATCACAAAATGACCAATTTATTACCAACATAAAGGTGAACAGATTAAACATACATCAGGAAAATGGTTAATAAATCCAAGGCTAACAAATATAACCTTCATATAAAACTCCATAATACTGGTTTCCAATTTTTATAAAAGCAGCTGTTAACCAAACCAAGAATAAAACATACAGGAATAAAATCAAAATGTTTAACAGTCACGAGTGCAGCCTTTTATGTTTGCTTATAAAAACTGGCACATACTTTGGCTAGCACCATTAAGAAGCCTCTCTTCTCAAACTCTTTATAACCTTGTTAAAAAGCAAGAAGTCTATCTTCTGGAAAACTGATTTTTTCCAATTTTTAGCAAACCAACATTTTTTCCTTAATGGCTTGTCTCAAAGGACAATTAAACAAATGATGAGGATGATTCTAAACTTAAATCACAATGACAAAAGCATAAGTGATAATAAGGTGCCTTGGCTAGTCTACCATCAAGAATTGCAGAAGGTATTAACTGAAACCTGGCAACAGTTAGCTCCTTTCCCAGATTGAATTTATCAATTTTAGATAAAAAGTCCTCTGGACCTGGAATATATTTTAGTAGATTATACCAGGGGGATATCTTTACAGACTTAAGAGATGCAAAAACCTCCTTTTTAGCCAGGACACATTATCTCTGAAGGAAATAAGTCTCTGAATAGCCAAATTTCTGTAGTAAGGACATCGTATTTTGATACTAAGATTTTTCCCTCAATGGAGGGAATTTAAATTCATACATATGTAGGAGTATTTTTAAAAAATGAAGAAAAGTTTCAGTTCTGTGATAAGAATGTGACTGTATTATATTAATGAAAACCAGGATGCAGCACAAATATATGCAATAGACATGCTCTTTTTTTTAATTCTAGAAAGGTAACTTTGTTTTTCCATAGAGGTTCATGCCAAAATAAGTGTGTTAAGTCTTTCACTTGTCACAAATCTATTGCTTTTCTCTAATTTAAGGTAAGGGAAAAGGATGTGAAACAGAGCAAATTAGTAAAAAAAAAAAAGTGTTTTTAAATAGAAAGATGAATTGCTTTAATGAGGGGCAGCGCAATCCTATGGCTGCTAGACAGCATTTAGATGGCCATAGGATTTTTCAGATTCCCAGTTATGAGGTTAGAAAAACGCTCGCCCCCCCCCCATGCAGCTGGTATGAAAAGAACCTCGCCAGCTGCTTCTCCCAGGTCGTAAGAGCAACCTTGGAGAAGGACTTTTTGGCTTTTTCTGGGGGGTGGGGAGGGAAAGAGACTGGCACTGCCAAGATACGATGTATCTTCCTCTCTGAAGCACTGTACTTAGATGACCAAAACTGGCTGTCTAAGTGCTTTGCAGAGTGAGAGAAACACAGAAGCAACCTTCACCTCCACGCTCCTCCCGCCCTCCATAGGATGCCCATAATCCTCCAAGTTCGGAGGGTTGCAGGCATCCCCATAGGACTGCACCCTTAGTAAATCAAAAGCTAACACTAATTGCAATGTATACAGCGGCCACAATCCAAAATACAGTTAAGGCTGATATCTTAAATACATTTACTAGGGAGTAAGCCACGTTGAACACAGTTGGACTTAAGTAAGCATGAATAGGATTGCACTGTAAGTGCACTTAATGGACATCAGTATGCTTACTGAACTGTATGTTGGACTACGGTCTTAATGCCTACATAAACAACAAGGTTGATATCCTGCACATAGTTACAAACACTTACCGGTAAGTCCCACTAGTGTCTTTGGAATTTAAGCATACATAATAATTGAAGGCTTATAGACCTAATATTCAACTATATTTTACACCACTGTTAAGGTACAATAACAGAAGGTTTAGTAAGTTCTTGCTGTTAACAAAGTTACACTAAAATGAAAATCACAACTATGGATAAAAAAAAAACAATTTTTAACGAAGGAGTTGATGTCCCTGTGGCTTTTAAATAATAATCTTCCAGATATAGCCACAATGAACTTGCAATTGTACATTTTAATGAACTTAACTAAATTTAAAAACCACAAGGGGTTTATTTCCTTAACTTTAATTTTCTAAAAAATGTTTACTTTCTTCCAGATGGTAAGATTAAATTACATAAACACTGTCAGCAAGTTGAATACTCAGATGTATTCATTTCCACCACGGAAGCTTCAAAACCTGTCTATAATTTTGTTACTGATGTTTGGAAACAGCTGTAGCTGACATGGCTATGTGTTGTATATGTCAGCGTTAAAGGATTAAATATTCTTAGCCCCCAATGGACAGGGTCTGTGCTGTTAGCAAGAACTAGTGCAAGAAATGCTGGAAGTTGTTATTACAGCAGAGATGTCTCATTAGATTACTGATAAACAGAAAGGTCAAAGATGCAGTATTTAGCTTTCTCACTAGAGATTTTTTGTTTGTTTGTTTTAATCAAGAAATATACAAATTTTAAAAATAAAATAAGCCTGCCCATAGCACAAAGGACAGGAAAGCTATTCAAAGGTGACAAGAAGTGGCTCTAGAAAATCTTTTAACTATACGCTATGCAATATGAAGAAATAATATCCGGAAGTTGCAATACATAATCCCATCAACTTGTTAAACACCTTATCTATTACACTCTTTTATTACCGTACTATACCTGATATCTGTAAAACAGCATTGTAATTTGCATAGAAATATTAGGCATGCATTCTAAATCCAAAAACTAGAATCTAGAAGACAGCACAGTATAAGAATTTCTTTAATACTTTTAAGTTCAGAATGCTATTACTATGCTGATCATATTCAATAATACACATAGAAACACTGGATTTAGGACAGTGTATTTCACTGGATACCTTCTTTTTACAAATATACCGAGAGTTACAGAGCTGGCTAGTTAGTTGTATACAATTATTTTCATAACTACACACATCACACTACGTTACCTCTACATATTTTGAAATGGACACTGGACATTTGGGGTTGTTCTTGTTTTTGGTATAACAAGTATTACATACACAAACCACTTTTTTCTCTATGTTTACTTTCACATGAGACCAGATAAAGGAGAACAGTTCTTCTACACCTTTTAACAGTCGTGGAGTGGGTTTACCATTTCTCAGTGCTACATGAAAGAAAAAACTTGCACCAGACAAAATTTGCTTTTATATGCATAGTTGAAGGTACAAGCCCTGACTTCTTTTGCATCTGGTTACCCTATTTTTCCTGATTTTAGTCATGGCTATCAAAATGACAATTACAACTCTCTCTTTCGAAGTTAGTAGAGGGAAATTGTTTAAAATATTTACCCTTTTGCTTTTCAGTTCTCAGCACTTTAGTACACCAGAACAAGCCACTTACATTGGGGCGATTTTATAAAACTAATACAGATTTTTAAAAAAATTCTTTAAATACAAAACCAGAAAAACAGCTAGGGGAGGTTGTTAGACTGTGGGATGACAAGAGGATTAAAGAGGTGCTAAGGCACAATAAGGAGATTGCAGAGAAGTTAAATGAATTCTTTGCATCTGTCTTCACTGCAGAATATGTAGGGTGGATACCCATGCCTGAACTGGTATTTTCAGGAAGAGAGTCTGCGGAACTGAGGCAAACTGCAAGTTCTATAACTTACTGACAAATTGAAAACTAACAAAGCACCAGGTCCAGATGACATCCATCTGAGAGTTCTTAAAGAACTCAAGTGTGAAATTGCTGATCTAAAAAAAATACGTAGCTTGTCCCTAAGATCAGCCTCTGTACCACAGGCCTGGAAAGTGACCAATGTAATGCCAATTTTTAAAAAAGGGATGGGGAGAGTTCTGGAAATTAAAGGCCACTTAGCTTAATATTTGTTCCGAGTAAACTGGTGGAAAGCATTGTTAAAGAATTATCAAGCATACGGAAGGGCAAATCTTGCTGACAGATAATTAAAATTTAATTAATTTATATTTATTTATTTATTTATTTATTACATTTATACCCCACCTTTTTTCCTGCAAGGAACTCAAGGTGGCTTACATAATCCTCCTCCTTCTCTCCATTTTATCCTCACAGCAACCCTGTGAGGTAGGTTAGGCTGAGAGTCAGTGACTGGCCCAAAGTCACCCAGTGAGTTTCATGGCCAAGCGAGGACTAGAACCCAGATCTCCCGTGTCCCAGTCCAACACTCTCACCACTACGCTACGCTACGCTATAACCTTCCTTTCCACTACAAATAATGCTCAAGATGGCCAACATTAAAATAATATAATAAATACTAAATTATAATTACAATTATAATTAAAACAAATCAGTTAAAACACATCAATAAAAAAGAAATATAAACAGCGTCCACCAATTAAAACCTACTTCAGCAAACAGCTTAAAAGCCCAAAAGGCTGCCTGAATTTTTTAAAAAAACTTATTTGTCTGCCAGTGGAAGGACAAAGATGGAGCTAGCTGGGTCTCCTTTGGCAGGGAGTTGCTGACCTGGGAGCACCCACCATGAAGGCCCTCTCCCATGTTCCTGCCAAATGTGCCTCTGATGGTGGTGGGAGAGAGGACGGACATCTCCCAAGGATGTTAAAACCTGGGCTTGCTCATATGGGAGAATGCAGTCTTTCAAACAGCCTGGTCCCATGTTTTGTTGGGCTCTAAGAATCATAACCAGTGCTTTGAATTGTGTATGGAAACATACTGGTAACCAGTGAAGATGTTCCAAAAGGGTGTTAACAGTGCTAGTTAGTCTGGCTGCAGCATTCTGGACATACAAAGGAAGCCCGACATAGAGCACTTCTGCAAACAACATTGCTTCTAGAAAGATATGTCAGTTCTCACTAACCTTTTACAGTTCTTTGAGAATGACAACAAGCATGTACACTGGCGTGGTCTGGTAGACATTGTTTGCTTCGACTTTCAAAAGGCTTTCAACAAAACCTCTCACCCAAACTTGGCAGACATAGAATAAGAGGAGAGGTTGTCTTTTTTTAAAAAATTTTTTTAATTTTTCCCAAACAAAATATAACAAAATACAACCATGACACAGAATTTGAACTAAAATTACATACAGTCATGCCTTGGATTGAGAGCATAATTCGTTCCGGAAACGTGCTTGTAATCCAAAACACTCTTATATCAAAACAAAATCCACCCAAAAAAATTTGTACAGAGATTTTTAATTTAAGCCGTACTACAGTACTTGTATTGCAAGACATTGCTTGTATATCAAGTAAAAAAAATTAAATAAATATTTAAAAA
Organism: Shinisaurus crocodilurus; assembly: GCA_021292165.1. Classification (NCBI taxonomy): domain Eukaryota; kingdom Metazoa; phylum Chordata; class Lepidosauria; order Squamata; family Shinisauridae; genus Shinisaurus; species Shinisaurus crocodilurus. The sequence continues at coordinate 76,406,045 of CM037876.1, read as the reverse complement.
TTTGTTTGTCTTGCAAAACACTCTCAAACCAAGTTACTTGCAATCCAAGGTATTATTGTACAATAAAAAGTGCACCCCCCCACTCTCCTAGGGACCAATTAATATGCTTCCATCCCATTAATCAATTACTATTCCATATTCCAAATATATAACATATCCTGACAAGGCATACTCCTTTTCCCCTTTATTAACACATAATCTAGAAACTGACCCCAAATATCCTTAAAAATATTTATCTTTAGCTGTCCCTTTTTACATTTAATACTGCAAGTCAATTTATCATTAAGAGTTATATCCCGTATCTCCTTATACCAGTCAGTAATTTTCTTTTATTTAGGAGTACAGAGTCAGTAATTAGAAAGTCATGCTGAACCTTCCATTTCCTTGCAATCATTAACCTAGCTGCTGTTAACAAATTTACAATTAATTCCTTCGTATTTTGAAAACAAGTAACTTTCTCCATTATTGATAACAGTGCCAATTTTGGACAACCTCCAAATTAATACCAATAATTTCTAAAATTTCTAAAATAACCTTTTGCCAAAATTCCAGTACGTTTTTACAACTCCACCACATATGAGCATATGTACCTATTTCCTGACATCCTCTCCAACACAATACGGAGCAATTCTTATCTATTCAATTTAATCTTACTGGAGTTAAGTACCATCTCCAAATCAAATTATAACAATTTTCCTTTATCCGTATTGACATAACTCTCAGAATACGTCTATCCCAAATACTCTTCCAACCCTCCTTCGAAATCTCCTCCTCAAATTCAGTGTAGGAGAGAATGTCTTATGGATCAGTAAAAGGTTAAAGAAAAGGAAGCAGAGAGCAGGAATGAATGGACAGTTCTTACCATGGGTGTGTGTGGAAACAGTGGGCCTCCAAGGATTTGTATTGGAACTGGAGTGTTTAACTTGTTCATAAATTATACGGAGTTAGAGGTGAGCACTGAGGTGGCCATTTTTGCCAATGACACCAAATGCACATTGGAGTAAGAAATCAGATATGCAACTTTACATATACATATGTGAAAAGGGTAAATTCCATGTTGGGCACCATCAAGGAAGGAATAAAAAATAAAAATGTCAATATCATAATGCCTTTAAACATATCTATGGTGCAACCACACCTGGAAGAGTCTGTATAGCTCTGGTCATCACATCTCAAAAAGGATATTGTAGAGATGGGAAAAATACAGAAACGGGAAACCAAAACAATCAAGGGAGTGGAGCAACTATGAGGAAAGGTTTGAGGATTTGAGGTATTTTAGCTTAGGAAAAGTGAAATTAAGGAGGAAAATGATAGCAGTGTATAAAATCATGCATAGTATAAAGAATGTGGATAAAAACGTCTTCTCTCATAATACTAGAAACCAGGGACATCCAATGAAGCTGATTGGTGAGAGATTTAGGAAAGACAAAAAGGAAATACTTCTCACACAGTGCATACTTAAACTATGGAATTAGCTACCTCAAGCTGTAGTGATGGCCACCAATCTCCATGGCTTTAAAAGAGGATTCGTGGAAGATAAGGCTATCTGGCTACTAGTCAGGATGGCTATATATTACCTCTAGTGTCAGAGAGTATATGTGCCTCTGAATACCAGTTGTTGGAGAACATGAGCAGGAGGGTGCTACTGCGCTCATGTACTTCTTGTCGGTTTCTGTGGTAACAGGATTTTGGACTAGATAGACATTTGGTCTGATCCAGCAGGGCTCTTCTTATATTCTTGTAAGATTGGAGGAATGAATAAAATACTTAATGTTAGCATATTTTGAATTGGACTTAAGCAGTCATTGAATTTGATCCAAATACACATATCAGCATGAATAGTTAAGTCAGCTCTCCTATCCTTTTTCAACATAACTAAGATACCTAATGCATAGCTCCTGGAACTAGGCTGCCCTATGGCAAAATATTCTTTAGAGCATTACTGCTATCACAAAAAATAAACCCATCTGAACTTATTTCACATTTCTATTCTTTTAGAGATCTACTCTTCATCACTCAACATTAGCATTCTTTTTTTAAAGGAGTTAAAAATACTGAATACTGTTGTAAAGTGATATAAAATGTAGTACTAACAGAGCAAGTTTAAGTATTTGGAACAGAAGGTCTGCATAGATTTCTTAGGATTTCTAACAAAGTAATACATGTTTGATAAGAACATCTTTGTAATGTCTTTCTTGTTTATAATTTTTTACATGTCCAATATGACCTGCTGCTTATACAGTCATGCCTTGGATTGAGAGCATAATTCGTCTAGGATGGAAACATGCTTGTAATCCAAAACACTCTTATATCAAAATGAAATTCCCCCAAAAAAATTTGTACAGAGATTTTTAATTTAAGCCGTACTACTGTACTTGTATTGCAAGACGTCACTTGTATATTATCAAGTCAAAATTTATTTTAAAAATTTGCTTGTCTTGCAAAACGCTCTCAAAGCAAGTCACTTGCAATCCAAGATATTACTGTCGTTATTTTCTGTTTTCAATGGAGAGGTGTTTTTTCCCCAGATTCTGATTTTAAATTTTATTTTTCTAAAATAAGTGTACCACTTGAAATAGAAGAAGGAAATTGGAACTTTGCACCAAGTGCCAATAGCTTGCTGTATCAGCCTGATTTATATATATACAAAAACAACAACAACAAAAAACAGCAAGCAAGATGACCTCTGTACCAGAGTGAGGGCAGCTATGCAGCTCATACTGACATTGCTGCTTGACTCAGGTCATTTTTTATGTCATCCTACTTAAAACATGCTTGTTAGTCTGACATGAACCTTGCAGACATGTGTCTACCTTATAAAACCCTTATAGCAGACAACTTTACGACAGTATCCTGATAACTTATAGAAGAGCATAGTATCTTTTTATATTTCAGAATGATTTGCTACAAACACACACATTTTTCTTATATTTTTGTTGCATATGAAGCATTCACAAATTCTAGGGCCTTTTCAAGGCCTTACCTTTTCCTGACTTGAAAATATTATACTGTTACAATTCATTTTTGTACTAACAGCAGTTACCTGCCTTTTATCAGCATTCTCCAACATAGTTCCCTCAAGATATGTTGGACTATAACTCCCATCATCCCTGACCACTGGCCATGCTGGTTGTGGCTAATGGAAGATGTAGTCAAAAAAATCTGAAGGGCAGCTGGTTGAAGAAGGCTGTTATAGATGAACCTTTATTTCAATGTTTATGCATAGCTATTGCATTAAGGTGCTTTTTCTGCTCATAAACAATATCAGATGCTAGATCAATTAGTACAAACTTAGAGCAGCCAGATTGCTGACTAGGGCTGATCAAATGGAACTTCTCGCCAGTTCTGAACATGGTTAATGCTCTGTTTCTGAGCACTGTTCAAAGTGCTGTTTTTTTTAACCTTTAAAGCCCCCAACAGCTTGCCCTAGATAGCCAAAGAACTCCATTCTCCCACATGAATCTGGCCAAATGTTAAGATAATATTTGAAGGCCCTTATCCGAGTCATCATCAATTCTTTATTGCAGTCAATAGACCATTCACACAGTATAATACATACATACAATACAACTAGTTAATTGAACACATGAGAGTGAGAAATCAAATATAATCTAGTGGAGATAGCCTGGTTCAGAAATTTGGCCACTTGTTCAGTGACCAACTTATCAGAGCCGCTAAGTAATAAAGTTATTAAAAATTCCGTAGGGTGCCCAAGAAAGGACCGTAAAATGGGATAAATCAGATCATTCCTGGCCCTGTGATAAAAGCTACAAAACAATAGGACATGCTGTATAGATTCCACCTCAGAGTCGTTACATGGGCAGCATCTTTCAGAAAGTGGGATTCTGCTATATCTAGCATCCAGCAGTTTAGAAGGGAGAGCATTAAATCTAGCTAATGAAAATGCTCTCCTAAATTTAGGGATCGTCAACCATCGAAGATAAGGCAGCCCCTCCTTGCTAAAAACAGCTGGTAGACCCAAGGATAGAGGAGAACAGGGGGCCCTAGCGGCTCCCTGTAATTCTTGTAAATCAATGTCCAACAGCCTCTGTTTTACAATTGATTTAGCGCTAACTAATCCTCTAGATAATAACATATCTGGGGAACGCCCTACCGATATGATTTTGTTCATCACGGCCTTTGACCAGGGAGAATCGAAAGAGTCCGACCAGATTGTATAAACCAGGGAGTCTGTCGGGAGAGCCAGTCTGCAGCGAAGCCAAAAGTGAATGACTTGGGTCCAGGCTAGGCAATTTATCAAATGCAGTCCAGCTTCTAATTTTATTGCAGCTCCAGATACACATCTGGGGACACCAAATAATACCCTAAGGAAAAGTGATTGAATGCTCTCAAGTGGGCATTTAGAACCCGGGAACCACAGCGGGGCCCCATATAGTATCTGTGAGATAATTTTTGCCTTAAAAACCTGGACAGCTGCTGGAAGGAATTTCCCACCCCTGGAGGAAAAAAAGCGGGTTATTGCACCCACGTTCGATTCTGCTTTAGACTTGGCGCACTTCCCCTGCACGTTCCATGAAATAGTTTCGTGGAACCATATGCCCAAATATTTGAAGGTGTTCACTTGCTCAATTCTAGAGCCTCCCATAAACCATGATAGTCTGACCTTACGCTTAGAAAAGACCAACACTTTGGACTTCCTGTGGTTAATTGTGAGGAGATTTTCAGTACAATAAGCAGAAAAACCACACAACAATCTCTTGAGGCCAGCCTGGTCTGTGAAATCAAAACAGCGTCATCTGCGTACTGCAGCAGAGAAATTTTCATGGAACCGATCTTAGGTGGATGGGAGGGCAATGGCTGCAGCATTTGCGGAAGATCTGCCAAATATAGATTGAACAAAATAGGGGCCAGCACACAACCTTGTTTAACACCATGAGACATTTCGATTTCACTGATAAGAAGGCCTTGTGAATTACAATGAACTTGTACAGAAGTGTTAAAATGCAGGGACTGAATCAGAAATAGAAGTCTTTTGTCAATGGAGAGATGATCAAGTTTATGCCAGAGATGTGTACGGGGTATAGAGTCAAATGCAGATTTTAAATCAATAAAGGCTGCGAATAATTTGCCGCCTTTAGGGGAAGAATATTTGTAAGCCAAGTGGGCCAAGACCAGGCAGTGATCAAGGGTAGAGGACCCAGATTTAAAACCAATCTGCTCTTTTCCCATCAGGTCATGCTCGTATATCCAGGCCTTCAATTTTAGGTCTAGGTAACTGGCATAGGCCTTCCCTACTATTGATAGTAGACTAATGGGCCGATAGTTAGATGGATCCGCTCTAGAGCCCTGTTTGTAGATTGGAATAATATAGGCTTTCAGCCAGGCTACCAGAATGATGTCAGATTGGTTTATCAGAGAGAATACGGAAGCTAACATCAAAGACCACCAACTAATGTTACTTTGGAGTAACTCAACAGGAATACCATCAGGGCCCGAGGCCTTCCCTTTCTTTAGCTGGAGAATTAAACCCTCCACAGTGACAGGGTCAACTGGTTGCCATTCAGGGACTCCTGAAGGTAGACAAGGGGAGGAATTTTGAGGACCACTGTCACTGAAAACAGCTCGAAAATGATTCTCCCAAACAATGGCTGGGATATGGCACACTGGATTATCAGAGCTATTGCTTAAGGCTCGCGATATTAGCTGCCAAAATAATTTACTGCTGTGAGTTACCGATGCCTCTATCAGCATATGCCATGCTTCACGGATAGCTTCATTCTTTTTACGGCATAAGAGTTTCTTGTACTCCTTCTTAAGCCCGAAATAAGAATGTGGGAGTTCCTTTTCGTTACTCGTTCGGTATACTCTATATGCATGTTGGACTAATCGCCTGGATTTAACACATTCCCTGTCGAACCATTTATTTCCTGAGGGTCTAGGCGTGACGTTGTACTAGCTGGAATTGATAAAGAGGAACGTAGAACTTGTATGACCAATTCAAAAGCTGAAATTCCCTCACTAGGATTTGTGGTGGTAAACATTAACTTCGAGGCTTCCGTTAAGCAAGGAGAATTAGTTAGCATACTAAAGGTCTTGCTCAGTTTGGGGGACCATTTGATCTTATTGGCGAAAGTTATGGTAGGGGAGTCAGTTGGTAGGCAAGGTTTTATTTCTGGCTTGGAGGAGCTTAGGATATCTAAGGAAAACTCCAGTGGGAAGTGATCGCTGTCAAGGCGTGCCGCTACTCTGAAATTGCAACCCCATAATTTAAATTGGGGGTGGACTAGGGCATAGTCGACTACACTTGCTCCCCTGGATGAGATGTATGTGTATTCTCCCCAAGCATCACCAGCACTGGAGCCATTCAAGATGGCCAAATTGTTCCTGTAAACAAAGTAAAGCAAACAGGACTCAGCAAAATTAACAAAGGTATCCTTAGAGTTACGGTGTCCATCTTGAAAGTTCTTTTTACCCAATATGGGGCAAGCACCCCGACTGGCAGAGACCACTATGGCCGTACCAGTTCTAGCGTTAAAATCACCAGCAATTATAGGAAGAGCAGAAGGGAATTTAGCTATCTGCTCTAAGAAAAAGCTTTCGGCACTGAGCCAATTAGCCCACACTTCCTCTCTGCAGTTTAATGGAGGAAAGTAAACATTAAACAGGAGTATGGATAGCCCAGTACCCCTTAAAATTACTAACAAGGCCAATACAAACGAGCCACATTTTGGCAGCTCCCGTATTCTGACATCCAGAGTGGAAGATACCAACAAACATAACCCTTGCCTGGCTCTACCTTTACCTCTACTTGGCAGAGCCGAAAGACAGTATGACACAAACCTATTTACATGAATAGGGTTCTCACTCCAAGTTTCTTGGAGCATAACCACGTCAAAACCATCCAAATACGCCAAAAAATCTTGGTCACTGCTCTTGGAGTTCCAACCAGCAATATTCCAGGAAAGGATTTTTAGAGGGCATTTACCATGGCTCAGGTATGGTCAGTCCAATTCAACAATAGTCTAGATCATCTCTCAAATTTCTTACAACACAGCAGTTGAATGAAGGAGCTTGAGAGGTAAGTGGAGCCAGAGGTTGCCTAGGTAGTTTGATCGGGATGGGTGTACCAAGCTCATGTGGTTCCAAAGCCTGCATAGCGATCCATTCTGAGGTGTCAGAGCCCTGGCATTTTGTTTTTACAGGAGGAGTTCTTGTCTCCGCTGGGTTACTTTCAGAATGGGCCTGGCAAGATCTCTCGTCCTCATGTTTAGTAGGGACTATTCTATGAGCCCCAGATCCCTCAAGGTTCAAAACATCCATGTTGATAGCTGGAGAGTGACATGAGCAACTCCTGCTTCCCTTCTCAGCTGATACCATGGGATCCTCGAACATAGGAGCCACAGATAGTTGACAATTATTATTTTTGTCCCTCACGTGGCTCTGTTGATAATCAGCTTTTAAGAGCTCCAATAGCACTGTGAGTCTTGATACGATCATATTCTGTTCCGCCACAGGGAGGGCACCATAGCTCTCGATGAGAGATAGCTCCTCAGCGAGAAAAGTCCTATCAGGGACATCAGGGACTGTTGTTAAGTGATTCTCAGCTGGGAGAATTTTTAGAGGTGGTCTTAGGTTTAAAAGATCTTGGGATTCCTGAGATACAGTAATACCTTGGATTGCAAGTAACTTGGTTTGAGAGCGTTTTGCAAGACAAGCAAATTTTTAAATATTTATTTAATTTTTTTTTACTTGATATACAAGCGACGTCTTGCAATACAAATACTGTGGTACGGCTTAAATTAAAAATCTCTGTACAAATTTTTTTGGGGGGGATTTTGTTTTGATATAAGAGTGTTTTGGATTACAAGCACGTTTCCGGAACGAATTATGCTCTCAATCCAAGGCATGACTGTAGTTGGTTCAAAGAGGAAGCCGATGGTACATTAAGGTCAATTAACTCACCAACTGGTGCTTCTCTGGATGGAACATAACCAGGACGTGATTCCTTACTCAGTCTGCCGAGGGGAAAGGCAGGCGCTAAGTCCACAAGGTGTCTACTAACCAGTACACCCTTGTTACATAAAGCCTCTCTACTACGGTATATCTTTGCGGCTATGTCATCAGAGGCAAAGGATACAATAGCTCGAGTTCTTGTGTTATTAGAGGGTAGATATTCCACCCCTTGGACAGAGGCAGGATCGAGCTTTATTCCAAAGTTGGTGACTAAAGACTTTATGAAATGATTTATGCGTTCCATCTGCGACAGCCAGGACATTGGGCTTATAGTAGTTGGAGAATACCAAGTTCTGCTTCTTTAGCTGCAGCCTCCAAGGCTTGTTTATCCAGGATGGAGTCACCTTACGGTGAGGCTCAGGCCTTGGATCAGAGATAGTAGACGTCTGGGTTCCCTTGGTCAATGGTTGTGAGAGTGACCAGGGATCCTGTAGGATGTTAGCAGCTACAGGGTTGGGGTAGGCACCCCTGGGCTTGTGTCCCATAACTCCATCCATCCGGGAAAGGGGAGCATTACGCGCTATATATCTAGGGCTCACCTTCACACACTGGATCACCTCCTCCATTTTTTTTGTTAAGGTTTTAAGCTCCAATTTGAGCGATCTCTCTGTTTTCATAAATAATTTCTTAAATTTTATTTTCTTCCCAGTTTTAAGTTTCGTCTTAGTAAGTTTGCATCTGGAGGTCTTATTACTCTGGGGGATGATATATTCAGTTTTGCTGTCCACCAATCTCAGTTCAGGGTTTTCTGTACCGTTTAGTCGGACAGAATTCTTGCTTATACACTTAGGTTTAAGCTTTGGTTCAAAGGCAGAAGCTAGCAGGAGGGGGCCCTTAGACTGACATAAGCTCCCTCCCCTTACATTGGCAAGCTCAAAGTTCACCAAAGTGCACAGAAGATCCTTACATTCTGCAAGAAATGCCTTTATTTGAAGCAAGTCGACAGACCAGTAGGAGAAAAGACTCCTAAGAAGCTCATGTTGATTGTTAAGCAGCTGGTTCCCCGAATACGAGCCGGGGGACACTTCATTGGTGTTAGTTAGAGCCTCATCCTTGAACTTGCTGTGAGGGAGCTCATTAATGATGCTACTCTTTGGGCTCGGGTCGGGGCTCTCAGGCTGATAGAACAAGGCTCCTGGGCCATGGGGGGTTTCCCTGCTGAGACTAATTCAGCTGCTAGGCTCCCCTCTCCACCCGTGGGAGCTCTCATGTCCTGAGCCTTCATTAGGCAATTCATATCCAAAGACCAATCTAGGACTCCCTCGGTGGCCAGGGTTGGCTCTAGATTAGGTTCAACTTTCTGCTTGGCACATAAAGAGTAAAAGTCAGTAATTTTAGGTTGCTTCTGCACTTTACTGGGACGTTTACTGGAACATTTGACATCCTCAGACACGAGAGTCAGACCCAGCTGTCTATAATGTTCTCTGGTGAAAACCATTGGGAATCGTGAAAGGGCTTCACTACAGGAGAATTAAAGAGTATTAAGGATAATAGTAGCAGAGGTACATACATTCAAGGCTAGTTCAAACTCCTCCACAGCTCCACATCTTTAGTTGCCTTGGCATTCCTCTAGGGCCTTGCCGAAAGCCAAACAGAAGATAAAGAAAGTAAAAGCCAAGCCGTGAGGCTGCTGAAGGAGGCCGACTTGAAAGTAGATCGTTTATTCTTCCTTCTCATCATAAAAAGGAACTAAATTCAAACTACTGAGCAAACATTAAAAAAAAAAACTTTCATTAAAAGGAATTGAGAGGGGAACAAACAAAACATATTAAGTAAAACAAGGCTTAAATTAAAACAAAATAGTCTTACGGGGGGGGGGGGGAGAAGCAAACAAACGCTGCTGCTGCCCTTATCCGAGTCTTGCTCAAGTGATAAAGGAGTTGGTGAAAAGTATTACGGATTTTTGTGTGGAATACTCTCCTCAATGTTTTCCTTTTGGCACAACTTTTAAAATTTGCACAAGCCTTTCAGGTCTCCTGGTTTCTGAGACTGTAAAAAGACTTCATTCTGTTTTATCATGTTTTTGTGCTGTTAGTTTTAATTATTCTTAAGTCTTTTAATACCTTGCTTTATGGTCTAAAAGACTTTCAAAAGTGGCTTATATCATGAAAACACTGTGACAAAATGAATAAGAATGTTTGTAATAAGTAATAAAAATAAAAACAAAAGCAAAACAGAAGAAGCCAGTGTGCCTATAACTCCCATTTCAATCTCCATTAAAAACAAATTATTACTTTTCTAATATTGCCTTGTCGTTTAAGGAATAGGTATCATTGTGATACATTATGAGATTATAAATTAAGTATTATCTTAATATTTTAAGATAATATCACACAAATCAGCTTCTACAGTGGGTTAGCCATATTATGAGAAATGATTCTCCGTTTCTACCTGCCTTTACAATCTCCACTGTCGTGAACTACTAGGAATGGGTAGTGTGGAGACAAACCATGATCATGAGGCCAAGTCAGACAACCAAAAATGTTGTCTGGCGTAGTGTGTGAGAGTGTTGGACTGGGATTCAGGAGATCTGGGTTCTAGTCCCCGCTCAGCCATGAAACTTACTGGGTGACTTTGGGCCAGTCACTGACTCTCAGCCTAACCTACCTCACAGGGTTGTTGTGAGGATAAAATGGAGAGGAGGATGAGGATTATGTAAGCCGCCTTGGGTTCCTTGTGGGGAAAAAGGCAGGGTATAAATATAATAAATAAATAAATAAATAAAAATGGTTTTCTACATGGAATATGTGCCACATCAAGGCTACTTCAAGCAACCTCCACATGGTGGCCATGTAACTGACAAGCCCAGTGCTACATTTTAAGTCAGGAGGTGTACAAATGACAAAGTTCACTGAGGAGAAAGCTAACTACAGTACCATCTTTCCCTAACTATTACTCATTTTATACATCTCAATGTTGCCTTGGGACTTAGACCAATCCTAACTTATTTAGCAAATATAAAAGTGACAGATATGCCTATAGCAAATTGATTTGTTTCTACTATCAAACAGAAGGTATACACAATGCTATCATGGTTTTCAGTGGGAAAGGACCTTTGGGTAAGTAGAATCTATGCTAAAGTGGTACAATGGCCATCTTCTAAACTGAGAGGGGTAACCCTGAAAGGTGACCTATCAGTACAGAAATAAACTATTTTCTTCCTGAAAAATAGGTGACTGGCAGGGCTGCCTAAAGCAGGACTGCAAATGGCACCCCCACCCCACCCATCAACCTGCATAATACCCAAGGATAACATAACTTGGCACATGAGGCAGAAAAGCCCACAAATGTTTCTCCCCGGGAGTAAAAATATAATAATAATAAATTAAATTACTAACAATTTGCTGCCTCTTCATGAGACGCAAAATCAGCTGCCTGAGGTGACCGCTTCATTCTGCCTAATGGTAGTGCGACCCTGGTGCCTGGGGAACTGAAGTGTAGCAACCTTATATTGCACTTTACTAAATTCTTTCTTCATACTTTCAGGTGATACATTAATTAAGCTGTCCACAAAAAAAGAGTACTACCTACTCAGGATTCTACCAAGAAGCACCAACAAGGCTAAGGAAGTCACAATGTTCTATCTACACCTCACTCCAATTTCCTTCTTGAAGTTTTCTTGTACATCCACCTACTTCTTTGCTTTAAGGAACTGTGTATTCATAAATTTTTATCCTCCTATGATTTTAAGGAATAGTAATATTCCCAAAAGTCACTTCCATATCTTAAAACTGCAATGTAAAATACCGGTAGTGGATGTCTACTTACAAAAAATACACCAGCTGTGTTCTTGCTATTCAAAGTCCTCATGACAGAAGCTGTCCCCAAGTCAAAGGTTCTCTGGCATGTCTTTGAATTTTTAAAATCACAGTCCAATAATATAAATTGAATGTATATCCTACTAACTTACTCTGATATACATAGGAACGATACCATCAGACATTAACTTCATAAACAGTACAGTAATTGCCTGCTAGTGAGTGCAGCCCTGCCAACTTCCTAAACCAACAGAGTCACGTACACAACACTTTTAGTGTTGTGTATGTGCTCCCGCTGCACTGAACTAGCAGAAAAGACTGTGGTGGCTGAAGCTTCAGAGAAGGGCAGGAGCTACTCCAAGGTCTGGATCAAGGAGACACGAACACATTTTATGCTTTGTACATCAAGCATAACAAAGCATATGGGCTCCAAACCTTGCTTACTAAAGACATATGTTATTTTTTAAAAAAACCTTTGCAGTCCTAAACATTCTTACAAGGGCGTTAGTCACATTGAGCTCAGTGTAATTAAATGTCTCAACAAATATGCACAGGACTGCTCTGTGGCATTACTCTATCATCATAATGCAAGGCAGAATATATAAGTCTTCATCAAAGGGTCACTCACAGTTTATTCTCAAGATATCCTAGCCCATACAGAGTATCCTTTAAAAGAAACAGTATTGATGCTTCTACTTTTTGCTTGCATGAGCAATCACTAAGCACTTGAAAAATCCTACTAAACACACCCAACCATGAAGGCAAGGAAATGATGAACACACGCAGAATACATTTCAATGTGCAAAATCACATAAGTGAATATTATGGCACAAGATTGCCCTAAAATCTCCATGTCAGCTGCTCAAGTTTCCTTTAATTAAAATATAAATAAACCATACATGCGCTCACACACATGACATCCTGCAGAAAATCTGTTGTTCTGCAATCATGTTAAGACATGCTAAGTTCACTATTACAATGTTTTCAGCTACAAGCAAAACTTTTGAAGTGAGAAATTACTTTTCTAGAAAGTATATATATTACAAATAAGGTGGACCAAGGTAGCACATTTATGTTACTTTAAACTGAAACACTATTCGTATTTTTCCACAGTTATATGAAGGCTTGACACTGTAACATGTACCTACTAAAATATCAAAAATTAGGTACCAAATTACAGTTACAATGATTGTATTATTTAAATGTGCTCAATTTTGAGCAATATCACAAATGGATAAGACTTTTTTCTAAAAAAAAATCTAATATGTACTGCACTTATGACATTTTTTTTAAAAGGCTTAAAACTCTCATTTATGACAGCACAAGTTCTGTGTAGCACTCATTTTAAAAACAGTACTGCAAAACAGATGATCATTTAAATACTTATACTTGGGGGATATCTATCTTCTGCATGTATTTAAATGCATTTTTTTAGTCTGTGCAACTAATATTAAATTTTAGAAAATACAGGTTCTTAGCATATGTCTCCTAGCTGAAATTCAATTGATCTACAGCCCAATTTTATACATATTTACTTAACACAAGCCCCACTTAATCTAATGGGGCTTACTCACAAGTAATTTGGCATATGGATACAGCTTAAATATAGGCATTCATTTACTTGTTTTGTATATTATACCTTAGAAATATTTAGAAAAAAGTGGTTTGCTTTATAAGTTTACACAATTGTTTTACATTTACATGTTGTATGATAAAGCACTTATTTTTATGTCACTGTGTAGCTAATATTCATCAGACAATGTCAGGAAAATATTTGGACAATCCCCATCCCATAGAAATCAATGTCAAACCTATATTTATTTAAATTGCTTTTTATAGCACTCCATGTATTCCTTTTACTAAAAATAATTAAAAAATAAACATAAAGGCTACATATGAATAGTCAATAGAATTTCATGCTGCACACATTTTCTATCAGAAATATTGAAGATAGAACAAGTTTTTATTTGTTCTACTAATTCTTATTTTTGGAAGCTAGACAGTTAACAAAATCCCATAATTCATAACACCAGCTCAAATCCATTATCTACACCAAGAATTCTAACCACTATTTTTTACAAGCTCAAATAGGTTTTATTCAATAAGAAACACTACTAAACTCACTGAGGCTGCAATCTCTGTTCAATCTTGAACAAAGTGGGACTTACATTTGAGTAAACATGTATACAATTGTGCTGTAAGGTTTTCTTTTATAAGGCCCATCATATGAAGGAATGAATGCTTCCCCAAAAGTGAATACAGGATGTCCTTGGCCGTCATTAACCATCAAAATTATAACACCCATTTCTAGAACATTCGGCTTCTAAATAAATACATCTCTCATGTCATTATTGAAACTACCATACTGTTACATCTTTCATTAACTGTGTTACTATGTATGAGAAAATCTAATTATGTCATGCAGATTATGCAACTATATAGTTGCTTTGAGAGAATTCATATTTACAAAATATCGTCAAACATAGATCTGACCCCTGTGATCTTGCCACCCATTATCTGATCAATATGTGTTAAATCAAACTCAATATAAACTGGAGGAAGATTGCACTGCTAATGGCTCTCACTGCACCAAAATCTTGATTTGCTAACCAGTTATGGATGAAAGAAAATCAAAACCAAAGTCTCACCTGAAGTTTTAACAGTCTGTCTTGTCAAATTTCAGCATTTCTTTTCAGTGTTCCATAATATAAAGTACTCAAACTGGGGAAGCAATCATTTGCAATGGTCCCGCTTTTCTAAACTTGTGGGGTTACTCACTTGCCTTATGAACCAACAGACAACAGCAGGTTGCATGCAATGTGGTTGGCTGGTGATTGAACAATAGAGCTTCAACACTGTTCCTCCTCCTTCTCTATCCCCCCCCCCAAATAAAATTAGAACACTACATGTCCAGTAGCTGTTCCAGACCTACCTTAGAACAGTATGGGATCAACAACGTTAACCCTTTTCCAGTTAAACTTCAGAGGATACCTGTAAACCCGAAAAGCAATATATAGCTCTAAGGAAAGATGAACACCTTTTCTTGTTGGTGGTGTGAAGTAAAAGATTTTCTATTACACTTTAATATTAAAAAAAAGTAATTTGTCTTCATTGCCAAGTTTTACTGCAAAAATTAAGCAAACTTCAGTTTTAAATGAAACAAAATTAAGATCAACTGAAATCAGTGTATATTATGACATTATGAACCTTATTAATGTAAAATTATACACTGGCTATGTAGTTTGTAAAAGGGGAAGTGCCTTATTAATGCATTATAGTGAATTGGAATAATTGCTTAATGTTTCATTTGTAAAGATTCAGGCTGGTATAAATTGGAATGGCACTGACCATGTCAAAGTAAATACAATACACCAACTCTACCACCATGCCAAATTACTCCTAAAGTTAACCGCCGCCTCTCTGCCCCAGTAATTATTGAGAAACTGTTCAAAAAAGGCAAAGCAATCCTGTTGGACTTTTTAAATGAATTTATAGTCAGCAATAACGCTGTGGGGGTTTGGGAAAGAGAACCACTAGTAGCAAAATCCACGTTTCAGTAACTTCACAGTGCTAACATTTTACTGTGAAAAGAGTTGTAATTTCAGTTTTTAGGAGGATGTATACAACAGTTGTTAAGCGCATACTTCAGTTTAGTCTGAGATTTCAATGGATACTGATTTATAGGTTAAAGTAATGTTTAACTGATTGTAGAAGTAAATACCATTAGTTTTGCAAATTGTTACAGATGAATGAAGATTTTAACACCACTGTAGGTAAAATTCAGCCAATTGTATCACACCTAAGTTAGGTTTTTATCCTTTGATTCAGCCAATCACCACACCTAAGTTAAAAGCAAATGTTTTAGTGATATTTTACAAGCAGCAGTTGGTTCCGAACCAGAACTTCTCTATTTGATAATTTGTGTAAACATCTACAATTTCTTACATCACTGTGATTTTAACATCCACATCATAATATTTAGTATTTATATAACACTGTACTAAGGACCTGCACAAGGTATTTTGGAACCCAAAGCAAACATGGTACCCAACACAGTGAAGCAATTATGGTTAATTTGTTGCCCATTACTACTGCCAAAATTCTGATGCGGCTGTTCTGCCAGGAATTGTAGGCTCAACCCTGCCAGTAATCCGATTTTAAATAGGACAACAGTCCTATTTTAAAAGGCAGCATTATTATTCCCATATTATAGATGGGATACTGAGGCTGAGAGACAGTGGCATGCCTAAGACCAACCAGTGGGTATATGAGTAAACTGAACTAAAAAGCATTTCCTGGCTCACAGCTCATTCTATGAACCACTATGGTACTAGCTCTCAGTTTTGTGGCCCAAGAAACTTTCAGATGTATGAAAACCCACAAGAAAATTGTATGTATTTTAGGGAACTTTTCTTTTCCAATAAATAATGCACTTTGGTTTATTTTAAATCTTTTTCTCTTTACATCACACCACAGGAACAGCAAATGAAAGACACACCAGTCCTTCCTTCTAAAGGACTAGCTATTTTAAAACTCAAACTGTTTGCAGGAAGCAATACAATCATTTGTTACAGCCCAACTGTAAATTACACCCCCATCCAATACATATGGCTGCAACACGACACACAGCTAAGCATACTAAAACGCCATTAAACATCATCTTTATTGCAGCCATTACATGGGTGTCCCATAAATTTTGATGGAATTTTCTTGCAAGATCCCAAGCATCTTTACTCAGAAGTAAAACCCATTAATTTCAATGGAACTTATTTTCAGGAAAATATATTTAAGACTTCAGCCTTAGGATAACACTCTTATATCTCACCTATTATTCATAGATGAATTCATCCTTTTCTAAAATTAATATATAAATATTTTAATATGGCCATTTGCCTATGGTGCTTTAATATACCAGTTTACAGACAGCTGTTTCTTAATTTAATGTTATACTGAAACCAATACAGTAAGTCTCAAGTTAATTTTCACTGAGATACTGAACAATAGACTATTCTCTTCTTTATAGCCTACATTGGTCATTAATATTTTTAAGGAGACCTGTAGACATCAAAGAATGGATACAGTAATGTTGTGGGTGTTTTGAAAAGCTTTTATTCCCACAGGAATCTTAAAGAGCAATCCTCAAAACACTGGTAGCAGTAGCCCCATTTCTTTAAATGGAGATTACACCAGATTATGTATTCTCAATTTTTGTCAACATGAGTTACATCAACATCTTCCATAAAATGAGATAACTCCACAACTTTGGTAGAAAATTATAGGGAAAAAATCCGAATAATACATGTTAGTATCTTGCAGTTAACTCTCCCCTCCCCTTCCCCTGCTCCTGCCCCACCCCCAAATTAATGGAAGGGTGGAAATGAAAAATATACAAAGTAAGATGATTTATTGTATAGATTCTGAATTGTGTGTGTACAGATAAGGCAAGGAATAGGAAATATTCTGCAGTTCACAAAATAGTTTAAAAGAGAACCTGTTAAGGCTGATGTCTTGCCATATGTCTTCACAATGTTTTCTTTTATACACATGAAAGCCAGTTTACTGCAGTGTACTACAGTATAATAAAAAACAGACATGTAGTATCTTCTTTTTCTTTTTGTATACATTATAGAGGAAACTCCAAAGTTACTTATATCCAAGATCCTTCCTGTATCAATGAGGCTGGATGGCGTCACACAAGTATTATTCTTAGTCCAAGCTCTTCCAGTAACCTGAACTTTAATGTGTGCTTCTGTTTTTTTTACTTCTCAACTCTGAAATTACTTTCCTTCAGTCTCAGACTAACAGCATATTAGCACTTATTAGCAAAATTACACTAATGAAACCCACAATATTCACAGAAAGATCATCAACCTGTCTTATTCTGCTGAGTTTATGTTACGTACACACATATAAGGAAAATATTCCTCACAGAAAGTAAGAAACAGAGTTTTTCTCTTCACTCTGACATTTTTTACCTAAATCAATTTAAGATTTTATCGCTGTCATGTGAAGTTTTCTACTAACTTCTATTTTTTGCATATAGAAAATATATATCATACTGATAGCTTAGTTAACAGAGGGACTCTAAATATTTTCATGCACATTCCAAGAACTCATAAGGGAGTCAAGTGCAGCTACTTCACTACCATGCATACAATATAAACATGTAGAATATGGAAAGAAAAGGTAATACCACATACGTATTAAACACACAACCAGTTTCCCATAGGAGGGTAAAAAAGTTTTTTTAAAAAAGTTGTTCAGGAGGCATTTTACACTTTGGACATTTTTATGGTTTTCTACTTGAATCAAATTGAACTTTCAAAAATAAATATTTAATACTTGTTCTAAAACAGAACATTCTGAAAATAGCATTCTTCAAACTGTAAACTGCACATCAACATATTTAGTATAAAATATAAGTAATGCCACATGAGCAAGGTGTCACATAACTGAAATGACCCAGGTTTAAGAGTACTGAAATGCCAAATTTGTTTTACTTGAGACTACATTATTCTCTCTGCTTTATTTTAAAATACTTATTGGTTTCAGTCTTTCCTGCCAAAGTATACTTTTAGTGAACTGTATATCACCCTCATGTTAAAATGTGAATATTTAGTTTTTGTCTGGAACAAAATGCTGACAGACCTGAGACAGAAACACAGACAGAGGAGAAAATATGCAAATTTCACAGCAGGAATGAGAGCATCCACTACCCTTACTGTTTTTAGAAAAGGATAAAAACCTACTTCCCTGTACATTAGTTTTCATTTCCAGGGTAATTTCTAGTAGCATGCAATGTAGTGATAGGGTAGTTATCAACTGATATATGATGATCAGGTGACTTCAACTGATATTAGAATTTTTTAATGTCATTCTCAGAAATATTTATTTTTGAAAATAAATGCAAGCCTATTATTAGACTATTATTTTCTGTTTCCTATATCTATCAAGTTTTGGTTTGGTGAAATGTACAAATCTGTCTCTAAATTGTAGATCAAACAAAAATGTAGATAAAACACAAGCATTTCTTTTTCAAAAAGGAACTTGTTTCCTCTCCAGTTTTTCTATGAAGCTTCGTTCAGGCCACAGTAAGGTCAGAGTTGTGTGACCCAGGACTCTGAAAATCTTAGAATCCCTAACACTTGTTTTGAAACAAATGACTTCTCAAGATGGAGCAGTCTTGCTATCAATCACCAACAAGTTAATTCTACATAATAAGGCAGGTTTGGATGCAGACTGATACATTGTGAAATGCTGTATGTAAAATTGATTAGAACAGCACTCAAAATGAATGCAGCCCTCCAAACCACTGCTTTTGCTTATAAACATTAATCTCAATTATAGGAAAAGCTTCGTAATGGAAATGCCTGGTATGAAGAAAGGGTAAAATAAATCAGGTTTTATAAGACATAGTCAAGTCAAGTAATTAGTTTCAGAACAATCAAAAAAATGAACAGCATGTTTTACACGGGTATGTTGTAAAGTGTCTGCAACTTTCAAAACCAGGCTTCTAAAAAACTGGTAACTGGCAACATCAGAAATTACACTTAAAAGGCAGTTACTTAAAGGTTGGGGGGGGGGAATAATAGTTAAATGTTAATACCATAACTGAATATACAACTAAAATCCTTCCATTATAGTGAGTAGTATGCAGCTTGCCACTCTCAAGCTGAAAGTAAGAATGAGAAACATATCAAAAATCTCCTAGTTCAAATAATTATTTGGAAAATGATTATATCTTTCAGCTTATCAAACAAACATGACATGGTGGAGTTCTCTTTAAATGAACACAATCAAATAGCAGAAGGTTTCTCTTCTGCTCACGAAATGTTAAGATCTTCAATATAGCCATACCTGTTAAAACAGCAAACCTCATACAACGAAACAAGTTAGAGAACAAAACACACACAAGCTTTGACACAGATTTATGCAAAGTATTTATTTACCTTGCAAATTTTAGTCATGTCTGTGCATAGTTACGCTTCTGTTATCTCTAAAAATTAAATTTAATATGTGTATCATAAGCATTCTCAAAATGAAAGTATATATGAGACTTCCTTTGTTGCAGAGATCTTGACATTTTTCTTCCACAGTCTGAAAATCATCTATTCCACCTATTTCACCTAATTCTGTTGTAGTCAACAGGACTACTTGACACTAAGTGATTTAAAGACAGAATATTGACCTCTTTTTTTAAAAAAAGAAAAATAACCATATTGCATAGATTAGTTATAAGTTCAGGAAAGATAACATTTGTTTTCTTTATGGACTACCTATTTCAATGCAGCATCATATAGAAGGCCTGATTCTCTAGAAACTGGGACCCTCACTGTTTATGGGACTTAATCCAATGATCAGTGAAGCCAGCAGAGGTAATGCATTAACACTACTGGGATCTTGGAGCCCCATGGAGGACAAAACAATGTATAAACTTTTTAAAGGATAGTAATTTTTGACTTACCCATTTTCTAATATTTTCTTAAGATTATAATACCATACCACTATATGTCAGTTATACCAGGTGTGGTACTGGTGTGGTACTAAACATAGTGGCCAGTAAATTTTGATTAATCTTTGTATTCTCACTTTCAATTTATGATGGTGGTTGTTTTTAATTTCACAACAATTATATACGTTAGCTCAAATTAATCCTGAGATTTTCTATTTTCTTGCTCTTTGAGCCGCAAGTAATTAGCATTTGCATAAGGGAGCTTAACTGAAGTACTAATAACTTGTTAACTGGACCATGAGTATGCATGATTGTAATATCTTCCCTGATCCATAGATTATTGTTTTGCAGGACATTCTCATCATTTCCCTCTATAACTTCTATCCATTATATTCAACTGGAGAAAGTGGTGGCCCCCAGAGTGGTCCCAATGAGAGGAAAACTGTACTGGAATAAATGGCTTAATGATCAGAACTTGTACTTTCATGTCTATTTCCGCACATGCAGGAAAACTCTTCCTCATTTCCTTTCCATAGATATTATACTTAGCACATTTAAGAAAGTTCCATTTACTAATTTATGGAAGCGAAACTCAGTCTACCACATAGGAAGCATAAGAATTTCAGTTTTAAGCCAACCGGCATACCACAGATTCCAATGGGGCACCATAGACAAAGCAGTGTAACATAATACAATACACAAGGTTACCTAGGTACTGACTGAAGGCTGCATGCATATGGTCAATAGTTCCTAAGGGGGCCTAGAGGTTTTTCCCTCCTTTTGTCAAGATATCCTCATTCTAAACATATATTCACCTTATTTAGGGAGATTTAAAATTATTATTTTAAATACCTTTAGGATATACACAGTATTATATATATTATAGTTATCAATACTAGAGTTCATATCCAGAATAGTAGTATTTTTAATAGAAAGACAAACATTCTGACAGTGCAAGGCTTTGCAAATTTATTCAGACGCAAGTCCCACTAAGTCAATGGGGTTTACTCCAATGTGTGTGTTGGATTGCAGTCGAAGTGTGCAACCAAAGTATGTGAAAAACTGGATATCTCAAAGACATTATGATATGTTTTAAATCTTTATGTGCACTGATTTAATACTGCAAACCACAATACTATCACATCACTGGGATTCTGCATACAGCAATAACATACCGGTAACAGACATAGTACATAATATATTATTCTTCTGTTTGCTTTTGTATTAAAGTTATGATTAGATTATATAACCTAAGATGGAAAGGAATACATGACAAAAAAAATAACATGCACTTCACATTCTATAGGTAATTTGCGTGGTTTTGATACGAAATTAATGATCTGGTAAAAGTCTAATATTTCAGGCAATATGTGCTCCTGTTTTGTTTTTGTTTTGTTTTTTGGAAGGGGGGGACAGTTTCTTAAGCGTAGAATACAGTTGTGTGTTTGTTCTTTCCACAAAGTAACAGAAGAACTAGGTATGGTCTGAATGTCTAACTTCCAAAGTGAACAGACCACCCAGTGGATTCTGTACTGCTTGTAAGAAGAGAATGCACAGTGCTATGCAAAGAGACAATCTTATCCACACAGATCGCACCACAGATAACACAAACCATGCAGAAGTCAACCACAAGTTAAGCCAAGCCAGCTTCTTTTATACACTTACAAATAGAAGTCCGGACTAATAAAGTGATGAAGGAGATGAAATTGCTTATAGAAGCAGCAGTAGTTTTGTCCTAAATCTACAGCACACTGTCCAATAGCATAAAAGGCTAGGCTAGGCTTTCGCTAGCTTACAAGGCAAATGTTTCGGATAAGGAATATGTATGTACACCTTGCGTGACTGGAGAAAGTCGATAAATCAGCAAAGCGCAACCTGCTGAATCCTAAGAGGCAAAATCCTCTGCTTGCCCTTAGAAATTAAAGGACGCTGGAACAGCAAGGACACCACGTATGTCAACAGACGAGTTGCCTACGCAGGTCAATGTTTCTGTCTTGTCTCACTCAAGGAGATAGTAGATCGAGTTGAAGCAACGGCACCCCAACCGGTTGCCCTTTCCTTCTGCGTCTCCTTTTTCAGTCTCAGAGACATGATCTATACTTAGCAAAAGCAGCATCAGAACGGGGCATCGCTTCCACAGGGCACTGTTAAGACACTGGTAAGACATGCATATTTGGCAGTGACACCAAGAAAGAGGAACACTGGATTTTCTTCCCCTTCACCATCCCCAACTCTGCCCGCGCGCCGCTCCTCCTTCTCTCTCCCCTCTCCTCTTTGACAGAGAGTGAAGGAAGACTCAGCAGCGGCCGCCAGCAAAGGGAGAAGAAGGACAAAAGCCCAAACCAGACCAAAAAAAAAAAAAAAGTTTCCAGGCGAGTCAAGGGAACGGGAAGCGCCTCCTGAGGCAGGTCGGGACTGAAACCACACGGTCCTCAGACCTTTCCAAATAAACGTGAATTCTGAGAATGAGGAGAGCGAGAAGGATGGAACGACCCCGCGTCCCCAAACATACACCGGCTGTTCGTCGCAACTCCTCCGCACCCTCAGACAGAGGCGCGGGCACTAGGACCAGCAAAGAGCGCGAAACGGAGCCACTTACCCAGGGCGCCTCAGCTTAGACTTCCCTCCTCCTCCTCCTCCTCTCCTCAGTTAGCCCAGCAGCGCCGGGAAGAGCAGCAGCACCATACGCTTTGCCAACAGGAAAAAAAAAGAAAGAAAAATCGCGGGAAGACGAGGGAGGGGGAGGGGGAACGGGAGCAGGAGGAGAGAAGAAGAAGACTGTTACAAGTTCCCTTCCTTGTCCTGCCAGGGGCTGACGAGGGGTGGGGGAGAGAAAAGCAAGCCCCGAGGAGTTCACTTTCCGCAGCTCTCTGGGCTGCTCCCCTTCCTCTTAGCAAGAGGTGCGCGCCGAGAGTTTATTATTATTATTATTATTCGCCCTCTCTCAAGAGACGGGAGGAAGAAAGACGACCCCCAAAATAAAGTGTCACAGAACCGGAGGAGGAAAAGGGGGAGGGGCAGCGGCAGCAACCAGGAGGATCTAATTGTCGAACGGAAGGGGGGGCACCCCAAAGAAAGAGCGGGCTCGGCAGTAGCAGCCGCGCTTCAGCGGCTGCCTTCCTTGCCAGAGAGGGGAAGAGAGACGCACACGCAAGAGAGAGGAGCCTACCATAAAATGCGGAGAGATCCTTCCCCCCAGCCCGGCCCCCGGGGCATGGACTTGGCCATTTATAATTCCCAGCTCCTCTGCTCCGGCATTTGGCAAGCTGGCAGCCGCTCTTCCCGCCCTAGCTTTTTGCACCGAGCCCCCCCTTTTGCTGCCTTATGCTGTCAGATGGACTGAACCACCTTCGCCTCGTCCCTTTTTCTCTTCCCCACTGCCTCTGTTGGTTAATGCAAAGTGCTGAGGCTCCCATGCTGTGTCCAATCAGTGCATCTACTACTAGTGCCATGATTTAGGGGTCATCCGTGAACAACACTTCACGCTGATGAATGGCTCTTCGCAGCTTTCTGCCCTGATGAGGGTGTCTGCGTGCCGCTGATTGCAAACACTAATGAACTTACACAGCCTCATTATACATTCGCCCAGAACCGCCAACGAGCGAAGAGAGGGCTTGGGTGTACCGCTTGCTATTGGGGTGGGCTGATTTATTATTATTATTATTATTATTATTATTATTATTATTATTATCATCATCATCATCATCATCATCATCATCATCTCATTTCTTTGTGTTTCCTAACGGGTGGAGAGAGAATAAATGTGCTAAATATTTGCACTTGACTCAGTGCTCCTTAGGGCTATGGAAAGGGCTCCGCTATTCTTCGGCAATACTTTGTTTTCAGTGTAGTTTTTGTTTTTAATTTCCCTCGCCTTGGCTGTTTTTTCATAGGGTGGGCATGTTAGGTCAGCTGAGTCATTAGAGCGAGGGTGGATGAGCGAATGACTGCCTGAGAGATTGATGATGAAGCAGAGCAGAGGGCAGTAATTAAGGCTGCCAAGCCTGCCATCCTAGGCGCGCTCAGGAGCACGTTCTAATGAATTCAGGACTTACAGAACAATCCTATGTGTAACACGTTTACCCAGAAGTTCCTTTGAGCTCAATGGGATTTGCTCCGAGTTAAGCGTGTCGAGGAGATCAGCCTACTTCCGAACGTAGAGGATCGGGTTGCACTGGTGGTCCCCATGTCCTCATAATGACTTGCGCTTTTTGGATCAACCCTCCGTCTGAAAATAGGGAGCTTTCGGATGAGGTGGAATCTTCTTTGGCACAGAGAACCAGTCTCTTCTCTCTCGCCTCCCTTTCCTACGTGGTGGCCTATGCTGGGCAATATGTGACCCGACAAACTGCCCACTTCTCAGCAAATTTGCATTGGTGATTAAAGGAAGCCCTTCTGAGATCAAGCGCATTCTCGTCGGAAGTGAGCGTCGCACCCGTCCAGTGTGCGAATA
The DNA here is from genome assembly GCA_021292165.1 of Shinisaurus crocodilurus. NCBI lineage: Eukaryota > Metazoa > Chordata > Lepidosauria > Squamata > Shinisauridae > Shinisaurus > Shinisaurus crocodilurus. Next base: position 76,381,408 of record CM037876.1, on the reverse strand, counting down.
AAATTCAACTCCGCCTGTAATTTAGGTGGGCAATGCTTTTCAAGTAAAGTCTTCCGTACATCTCCCCACCTCCCCAAAAAAGAACACACGGACTGCGCGCGCGCACACACACACACACACGCCTTCTCGTCTTCTGCCTCCCCGAAGCAGCAGCTACGGCGGCTATACTTCTCACTACAAGTTGTTTTGAAAAATTAAATAATACAGTTCTGTCTCTGAGTATGTAATGCTAACTAACCCCACTTACTTGGGAACATGGACTTTTTTCTGAGTAACAGTTTCCAGAGGGGCAGAGGTGTTGGTCTACTGCAGCAAAAACAAGGAGTCTTGTAGTATCTTAAAAGACTAACACATTTGGCATAAGCTTTCGTGAACTATAGCCCACGCATCTGTAGTCCACGAAAGTTTATGTCAAAATAAATGTGTTAGCCTTTAAAGTGCCACAATACTTGTTTTTTCTTAGAAATAGGGTTGTGCTGCATGTAGTGCATGTAGCGGGAAATGGTCTGCTGCTTGACATCCTGGCAGTTTCTTTCTCTCTGCATCTCTATAAACACAACAGCGACAAGCTTTCCCTTTTGCATTTTTGTCCCTGCCTTCGAAAAGTTCTAATTTGTGAAGTACACTAAACTCAAGAGAGAGAGAATGTGCAAACAGAAACTGTAATACTTTTATTAGGCCATCTAAAGATCACAAAGCAGTGGGCTAGCTTTCAAGCTTCACAGAACTCTTCCTCAGATAGACTAAACACAAAAGGGAAAGGCGCGGAATGGGGAGCAGGGCGGTGTTGAGAAAAGGCAGCTGGTAGAAGCCCCGTCTACATTACAATGTTGCAGTCTTCTCCGGAGGAAGCTCTTTGCAAACGAATAGCTTAGTTTGTGCCCACACAATAAACACTTTTTGGTTGCTGTGCTACTGTGGCCACTACTTGCGACGGCAGGCTGTCTCCAATCCATCACTCACCTTGCCGGTTCAGTGAGTGAGGAAAGCATCACTTTGACCACGTAAAATCCTCCTTCGAGAACGGCTCCTTACAAAGCGCAAGGGGACGGAGACAGTCCAGCGTTACACACACACACACACACACACACACAGCCCGCTAGCAAAATCCACAGAAAAAACCACACACAGTAAGATATGCCAAACGACAGCACTCTAATAATCTAAGTAGCCCAGTAAAGTTGCAAGATAGCTGACCCGTTCATTTGAAATGGCACTCAAATTAGGATTTTAGGCGTGTGTGGCGATGGGTGTGGGTGGAATGGGGCTGAGAATGAAGGCATCTTCAGGGACGGTGATGAAGCGGGGAAAGGCAAAAGGCGGGGGGGGGGGATCAAAAGAAGAAGAAAAGCCCAAGTTGCAGGTAAAGAAACTCCCAAGGTTCATCAAAGAACACTTTCAAGCTCTCCCAGCGCTCGTTAAAGCAAAGGACCGGTCAAGCTGCCCAGCATCCTGCCCTGGATTTTCGGCTGTCGTCGCCTAAAACCGTCGAAGCCCTAATAAGAAAAGTAATCGAAATGGGGAAGTGTTCACTAGGCTGCATTCCTTGCTGGAATTTGAGACGGCTGTACTGACGTTTGGGGAAACAGGAACTTAAGAGTTTAGCAGACTGAAGGGAGGTGAGGGGAAGTAAATTTTTAGAAACACAAATGTGGGTATTTCTGTCCCCCCTCCCCACCCGTTAGATTAGTTTTTCGGTGTAAAAAGAAAGAAGCCAACGATTATAATTGCAATGAACTGGGTAGTGCAAAGTTCCAAGGGAAGCTGAGATTTCCCATCACTTAGGCAAATCTGCCCTCTGCTCTTTCCATCGTCTCCTCCTCCGTGTATTAACAGGTTCCGGTTATTTTATAGTACGGTATGTAGAGCTATCATGAAAGCCTTGTTCCCTTGTTGTCCTTGTTCCCAGTCCAGGGGATAAGTAACTGGCAATAGAAAACAGTACTTATTAAAACAGTGCGGAAGAACCCAGTCGTAACGTCTTCCTGCAATCTATGGGACTTACTTTCAAGTCATGCGTTTAGGATCGTCGGCGAAGTTTAATACTAGAGGATGAAGCTTACTGGAGTTTAATTACGCTTTAGCCTTTAAGCTAATTTGAAGTGCATTAAGTCACGTTTCTTTCAAATCTGATCTGGCTAATATCCTAATATCTTTCCAAAGTCTGTCACTGAACGTGACTAAACTCTCTCTCTCTCTCTCTCTCTCATGCCTACAGTCTAGCCTATACATTAATTTGATAGCCTTGTTTCTCTTCCCGCCCCACCATAACTGCCCCGGCTGCTAATAAACTTTTATTTTGTAGTGCCAGACGAAAAGAACCTTGCACATGTTTCAGCGCTCAAATAGCAATGAGAGCCTCCCAGACCTTTTGGCTTCAAGGTGTAATTGAAAGCAAACAGCAGGATTGGACCCGGACGCAAGACATTTTGGCTCCTGCCTGCTGGAAGCTACCCATAAAACGGGGAGGTGACGAAAAATCCCAAGCATTGGCATGTGCTTTCCAGACTTGTAAAGTTGTCCTAATGTGTCCTTTCCTTTCTTTCTTGTTTTAATGTGCATGTTAATCTATTTCTTCTATGTGCTTGAAAGTGACTCAGTCCTTGCTGCTCTTTTCTCTGTGGCTTTTTTTTTAAAGGTACTCAAGTGCTTGCAAAGAAACCATAGCTTGTCAAATGGCATTGAAATACAACTCATATAGGAGGAAATTGTTTCTAACCACTAAGTTTGCTTTGGGGGTATGTGTCAAGATGTGGTTGAGGACAGTTAGATAAGAGATTGCCTGGGTGGGAGCTAAAGAGCAAGCTCTGTGCATTACTGTGGATAAGGATAAAGCATAATTAAAAAAAAAAAATGAACAGAGAGACTAAAGTGGGGGGGGGGGGGCTTGTTTCAGTTGCTCCATCAATCTTATTGGCTGACCATAATGTGACAGTTACAATTCCCATTTGTTCTTGGTACAATTAGCTTCATGTTTTGTTTTTTTGTTTTTTTTTAAATTATTCCTGAGGTAGATCAGCCTGAACAGCTATTTAGGACTTCCTTTGGAAATATAGTAGAGTTGGTTCATTTTTTTGCCTCCCTTTTAGCCTCTGCCTTTTGGGGTATGTTTGCCATGCCTGTCTGCGAGCATTCCAGCAGATCTGTGTGGTATCAGGTTTCTCAAAAGCTTTCCAAAGATAACCCCACTCAACTTAGTAACAGCATAACTCTATGCATACCTACTCAGAAGTAAGTCCTATTGAGTTCAATAGGAATTACTCTCTGGTACATGTGCATAGGATACTTTACTTGTACTTTACTGTTGGGAAGCACTTTGGTGTTCATTTATGCCTAATGACAGGATCATTCCTAGCAGCTGAAAAATCTTTCAGCCTGCACTGAATATCTTGGAATTTACCTGTATTTGGTGTTGACTCTGAATTTTCATCAACTGACTCCAAAATCCTGGGGAAACAATCAGAAAAATAAAGCTATTGGTAGTGGGGTTGGGGCCTTGAGCTTTAATGGAAAGGAATGTTTATACAACATAAGCCTGAATTGATAACCCAGCAGCTAACAAAGCAGACTGATCTACAACGTCATGAAAGTACTAGGATTTAAGCCAATTAAATTGATAAATCAGTTTAAATCCAAACACTTCAACTAAGCTGGATTCTGCAGAGGCCTGTTAGTAACTCATTAGTAAATTAGACACATTAGTAAATGGAAATTTTGCTGTTGAGGTCAAATAGAACAGAATTACACCTGTGAGTTTCAGTGAACTGGGATGTCCAGCTTCCTGCATTATTAGTAAAGGATCATAAATGTTTAAAATACAAGCAACCTTACATGGAAATATTACTAAGCAGCCAGGAATACTTTCAGGAAACTGGTTTGCTTGGCAGTTAAATTGTGGTAATATTGTACAACAAATATTCTAATCTGATCAGTGATGAAGCCATAAAAATTAAAAGGCTCTCTGCAGTGAGAAATATGTCTTAATTACCTTAATTAAGGCAAACTAGGGTCCTACATGCATCCATTCTAGAACCACTGAATGTACTGATTATCATACAAATCATCCTTTAAATGGGGGTCACGCTTTTCTGCTAAATTAGTTTGTATTCCATTGCACAAACCAATGCTCTATAAGAGGCTGACCTCTGGTGAAAGTGAGGTACTTTAGTTTCACCCAACCATTGACCCTCTTCACTATGGACTCATAAAAGAAAGAACCAACTTGACAGAGTCCATATATAGCTTGGAGGGGGGGGGGAATAATCCTAACATTCCTCCTCCTCTCATACATCTCCACTACTGTACTATTGACTGAGAAAACTCACTAGGTTTTATAAATAACCACATAGTCATTTCGTTGTACATTGCATTCATAACTTTTAGACATCACAATTCTTTACTTATTTAGTGATTATATATTTCTAGACCATCTTTTAACAAAACATTTCACAAAGTGGATTAAAAAAAAGTACAAATAAAAATATGATGTAAAACCAATTTGTGCAATATAAAACAATAATCTGAAATGACACAAAGCAACAGTAAAAGAAATCTCCAACTGGTTCCTAAAGGCCTGGCAGAATGCACACATTTTCACTTGCCTCCAAAAAGAGACTAAGGAAAAACACACAGAGCCTTCCATAGTTCTGCTGCCACCGCAGAAAAGTACCTGCTCCTAGTGGAAGACAATCTTACTTCCCTAGAGATAACCGGTAGGAGTGTCTCACCGGCAATCTTAAAACCCAAGGGAGTTAAAAATATTTCAGACCCAGGGTATGTAAGGCTTTAAAGATCAAACGTAGCACCTAAAAATGTGTCAGTAACAACTAGTAAGTAATGGAGATACCTTAGCATAGAGGTAATGTGTTATCAAATCTGTCAATAAGATGGCAGTGGAATTCAATCTCAGATGCGGTCTCCAAACAGTCTTCAAGGGCAACTCCAAGTACAGCACACATTACAGTAGTCTACAAAGTCCTTTACCAGTGCAATCCTATACATGTCTACTCAGGAGTATGCACCACTGAGCTCAATGGGACTTAGTCAAATAAGCATGTATTGCACCCTAAAAAGGATTTACGGTATAACCCCATGCATGTCTACTAAGAAGAAATTTTAAGATCTTCCACTGATGCTCTCCTCCAAATGCCTTATTAGAAATGTGTTATGTAATCACAAATGAGAGGGCTTTCTCAGTAGTGGTGCTGAAGTTCTGGTCTGGAATGCAATCTCTGAAGAAGAATGGCAGGCACCTACTTTACAATCTTTTCGGTGCCAGGTAAAGACATTTTTATTTACCCAACATTTCAATTTGTATAATTCCACAGTCTACATTGTAATTTTTATTAGCTGTCTTTTATCATGGTTGTTAATGTTAGGTTGTTTTGTACTGTAGTATCTTTTACATAATTTATTATCTACATTGCCGTACACTACCCTGGAATCTGATTTGATGAAAAGCAGTATAGAAATGATTTAAATAAATAAATAACCCCATTGGGTTCAATGGAACATACTACCTGGTAAGTGTTATAGGATTGCAGTCTTAACTACCTGAGTCCAGGACATTTCACATACATTTTTCTTATGGGGGCTGAGGGTGGGAATGGATATGGGGAACGCACGCTCATGTGCAGCTCATGTGAGGAAATTGCTACTGTGTCTATTTATCATATATGGTTTTATTGGGAAACCATGATTGGCAGCAGGTTCCCAACACAGGCACTCATGGTGAAACAGGCATATGCACTCTTCTCATATGAAGTGATAATGTCTGTGATATACTTTTTTCCCGCTGCACCTGAGTACAAGAGAAAACATGATTGTGAAGAATCCGTATACCCTGGAGATTGGCTCCCAATTTTGGCATGTGCAACTGGGCTGGTGGAATTGGACTTCCTGCCTCTTCTTCCCCATAGCAGCAACCCTGAAAAGGCTCCACAGTGGGTCAGGGGATCTTGCTGGATGGAGTAAGCTGTGTGCAGGAAGAAGGGGAAATCTCTGAGAGTTGGGCAGAGGCAACCTCTGTCAGCATCACCCTGCTCACAGAAGGTGCCTCTGCCCGATGTTCTGGGATCCCACCTTCCCTGTACCAAAACCTAGCCTATTCAGCAGGATCCCTTGAGCCACAACTGTGTATGACAGGAACTTGCCATAGGAAGAAGGGGGCAGGGAAGTTGGCTTCCACCAGCCCTGCTGAATGTGCCTAAATCTGGATGCAGTTCTGTGGTGAACAATCTTGTTCAATTTAATACATGAGATAACATTAGCTTTCTAGGACCTACTATCATATATTGTACAATCACTGCCCATAACTCCCATGATGGGAAGACAAAGATAACTATTATTCAGCCATGGATTTAGTGTGTGATGTGGGGGGGGGGGAGAGTTCTGGGGCCAACTCGATTTCCTGTCCATAAAATGGTAACAATATTGACACATGATTGTTGTTAGGATTAACAATTGTATAATATTTTATAAAATAAAAGTGCCATATTAACTATGGTTGTTAATAAGATACAGGTCACTTATTAGTATCTAGTCAGTTCAATATATAGCTAATTAATACAGCTATTTATGATATCTTCATTTTTACCTTTTGGAGCATTTATTAATTGATTGACTTGATGTGTACCACACCTTTCTACCAAGAAAAATGGCACTCAAGGTGGTAAGGCTTAAGGCTTAAAAGTAATGCTAGTTACAAACTCTTTTATAAAGCTTTTTACAATGCAATGCTATATATGTCTGTGCAGAAGTAAGTTTCATTGAGTCCAATGGGACTTACTCTCAGGTAAGTGGGTATGAAAGTTCAATTTTCTCTGTGAGCACAGCATGTTTGAAAAAAATTCTAATGATCATCACCATCAGTCATTAACTTCAAGCACAATTCCAGGTCTCAGGGACAGCATAATGTTAAAAAGTTTCATGGAGTCCAACTTTCAACTTGTTGAACCCAACAAAACATACCAGTCTGAGTGGAAAAGTTGGGAAATTATTTTTTGTCAAGTAAACAACTGTCCCTATATAATGAAATATTAATAAAATATTGTTTTCTAATTTTAAAAATATGTTATTATAAAATAGGTAGGACTTTGCTGCTTTCTATACCTTGTCAGTACAGCAGCAACATACTCTGTTCCTGTCTGTCCAGGATAACTGCTTCTAATTGATCTGACATGGAATTTAGTAGAAGATATGTATGTTGCAACCCAAGCACCATCCCTGTATGCTTTGTAAAGTGATCACCATATGGGCCTTATTTGAAATATTTGATGTTTCCATCTATTACCGTTGGTTAAATTGAGCTGTAAATTCATTTCAAATTTATGTTTCCTGAGTGTGGTGTATGTATGCACATTTTTAAAATATTGAGAAATATTCCTTAAAAGTTTTGAAAAGAGGAGAAAAACATCACTCCGCTATTATCACGGGGATTTAATAAAGGAAGCTTAGCTAAATGGAATGCACCATATTTGAAGCTGCTAGCTCTAGACAATAATTCATTCAGTGCTACTTATTTTGGGTAAGGAGCAATTATGAACCCTAAAATTCTACAGATTGGCTCCTATTTTAAAATTTAAAAGGTATAGCAATTCTTTGTTATAGTTAATAGTACTAAGTTATGAATGCTGATGGCCTTCTACTGCAGCCTTAAATTGCCTTGAAAAAGATACAGTTTCTTTAATTAAAAAAGCTGCACTGAACTAATCCCTCTAGCTGAAAAAAGAAAAGTTTTAAGCAATCTCTTTCTGCTCTGGGAGAGAAAAGCAGACAATACCATAACAGATCAGAAACATAAGCTATAGTGTGCAGCCAGGAGCACAGCAGGGAACTGAATACTGCTCCGACTGTGTCATTTTTTAATCCCCCATCCCAGTTTTCCCCGTCTGACCTCATGCTGAGATGAAGTTATCACAGAAGACAGCTTTACTCTTACCAATGAATCCAACCCTGGATCTGTATTATCCTTAGCAGATCAAAACACCGCTTTCATCAAATAGCATTATCTGCATAAAAGGCATGCAATTGCCTGATAATTTCACCCAAACTATGCTATTCATTTAAAGGACAAGAAGAAAAATGTAATTCATTCCTTTTCTTTTTCTTGAAAAAAGCTAACTTATACCTCACTCATGGGAACTTTTCCTTTTTTATAACACAAGATCTCAAGAAGGGGTCCATTAAAAAATTCTCCCCGCCCCGCTTACTATTAATTATTGCAGTACATCTATGCAGCTTGAGTGACAAAAGTATAAGGCATGCAGAAAATAGGCAGTGAGAATCTGCACACTTAGCCATGATACCGTTTCCTTTAGCTATGCTTTCACTAGCATAAAAGCAATAAAATCATATGTGACATATGACACAAGCCTAAATTTAAATGACAGCAAAAAAAGTCTGCATAAGAAATTGAACGGCATTCTTTTCCCTATAAATACAAATCTGAATTGTTATAATTTTTGCATCTCATGGAATGCATTTTCCAAAGGATTTTAAAATATATTTTTCAAATATGTATATTTGAAATTAATTTTTGTGAGATATTGGGGTATCCTTGAACCTTTAATGTAGCACATAAGGTTGCATATCAAAAATATGTGTGATAGAAAGTTGTGTGCTTCAGTGGGAGGATTTGATTATAAGTAGAAACACCATGATAGCAAGTCAATGGATTAAAGCTGAAATCTTAAGCAAACTTACTAGGTAAGTCAGTCCCATTGAACACTGGTTTGCACAATCACTGCAGCTTACTGTGGCATATTTAAGCCACAGTGGGTTGCTGCATGTGTGGACAGCCATATTGAATATTCAAATTTCGGTGGTGGATTGCCAAGATTTGTTTTGTCATCTAAATCTAGGCGGCAGGGGTTGTTGGAGGGGGAAACAACCCTGAAATAACCCTACAACAGACCACGGGTTATTTCAGGGCTGTTTAACAACTCCTGCCACCCGTATTCTGACAATATGACAAGCCACAGCCAGGGCATGAATAGGCAACCTAGCGCCCACGAATACTATGGCTTGTCGTGGCTTAAATAAGACACAGTGGGCTGTGGTGATCGTGTGAACCAGGTCAGTGGCTTGGATCCAAAGAACTACTTTAGGCACTTCCAGTGACATAAGCATGCCCAGTAGATGCTTTTTTCTTTTAAGTGGCAGATATACTACCACAAGCTACATTTGAAAAAAACCCTCAGTTTCAAAACAGGGTTGTCATGTGGCATAAGGGGTTGCTGTTTAAGAGAAACATGTCCAAAGCTCCCTAGATGCATAGTTCTTTGGATCCAGGCCAGGGAGGCTTTCTTGTGACCAAAGATGTTTTGGATCAGGTTGTGAGTCAACCTAAATCTCATTGCTCATGATTTAATAGATTTGTGTTGCATAGCTTTAGGCAGCAAGCCTAAGCCTATCATTTCCAATAAAATGTGATAATATAGGACTTCTTTTCAAACTCTCCTTTCATATGGGATCTGCTATATGTGCTGGGAATTCTAGCTGCCATTGCCAAATACAGTGTGGTAGCAGAAAGGATTTTGGTACAGTAATACCTTGGATTACAAGTAACTTGGTTTGAGAGCGTTTTGCAAGACAAGCAAATTTTTAAATATTATTTAATTATTTTTGACTTGATATATAAGCAACGTCTTGCAATACAAGTACTGTAGTACGGCTTAAATTAAAAATCTCTGTACAAATTTTTTTGGGGGGATTTCATTTTGATATAAGAGTGTTTTGGATTACAAGCACGTTTCCGGAACGAATTATGCTCTCAGTCCAAGGCATGACTGTATATTCCTGTTCTCCTCATGGAATCAAACTTCTCACAACCACCTTTGCATGTGGTGCCAATGGCTTGAACTGTCAGCATGCATAACAGCTACAATGCTAAAGGTGGTTGAGAGAGAAAAAAATCCTTTATTTCTATTGGGCTGAATCCAGACCAAGGTTTTCATGCTTATTCCTATTGGAATCAAAGTGAAAAGTTAATCGTGACTAACTTAAATCCAACTGATTTCAGTGGGACTTAAATGCAACTAACTTGGTCAGGATCCAATGCAATGAAATTTGTTTAGTGCTCTAGTACAAGTTAAGAGCTCCGTCCAGTGTTACATGAGCTGACTTCCACTCATGCAGGGACTTTCCCTTGCTTTCCTCCCCCCACCATGCATCCTCAAATCTGCTTCCAAGATTCCTCTAGAGCAGTGATGGCGAACCTTTTCGAGCCCGAGTGCCCAAACTGCAACACAAAACCAACTTATTTATTTCAAAGTGCCTTAAATTTGGCAGGAAGGAGGAGGGGGCACTAGCTAATCGCGCCCCACTCTGTCTCAGGGCAAGGCTCTTCACCGGGCGCGCAAAGATTCGGGCGTGTGCGCGCTGTGCTTGTGAGCTGTCTGTTCAGTTAGAAGGAGGGCTGGGTGCCTGCGCAGTCCACTTCTTGGGGTGGAGATGTTGGAGTGTGCCTGCCTGTGGAGGCCAGCGAGGAATGAGTGGAGAGGAGTTACTATGGAAACCCGACACTGAATGCAGAAGGGGATGGTCTTCTCGCGATCTGGCGACCAATGGCTCGAGTGCCCACAGAGAGATCCCTGCGTGCCAGCTGTGGCACCCGTGCCGTAGGTTCGCCATCACGGCTCTAGAGCATATTTGGGGAGTGTAAGCGAGGGGCTGCAGCAGGAGGGGCACTCCATTCTGCCAGCAGTTTCCATTCTGCTGATGGACAGATAACATTGTTCACTATTTATTTAAAAATGTATTAAATAAATAAATAAAATAAATATTCAAAATGAGTGTGAATATATCTCCTACTCATCCTTGTTATGAATCTTAAGTTATATTTGGTAGAATGCAGTATGTAACTCTAAATTCTTGCATGAAAAATCCATATGATTTTTCATACAGTGTGTGGAACAGAAAACAACCAAGCTACAGAAACTTCTAAATCATGTTTAAAATAGTTTTACTATATCACAAATTATTATTCAAGATATTGGTGTTGTCTAAGTCAATCATGAAAAGGAAGTGCCTGATTCATAAGAATTCTTGGGAAATTATGGAGCTAGAAAGAAAGCACTCTGCTGCATTAGAAAGCCATGAACTGTCCTACTTTCAAGGATACAAAGTTCATGTTAGCTCATGAGATAATGTACCTTAATGCTCTTCCAGGACTAAAAGTCCTTTACTGAATATTGCCCATCCAGTTCTTGGGTCAGCTGAATTATTTAGCAATGTTTCATAAGGCGCAGAAAGCATAAAGGATTGGAATTGCTAGGTGGGACGCAACCTCCCCCCGCCCATTTGTTTTCCAGGGTTGTTTCCAGATGATGCTTTTATGGTGCAATCACTTGGTTTCATTCACCTAATTTTACAGGGGGTCCAGACGAGGACGTCTTCAACTCGTAACCCTCCCATGTTTTCTCACTGCTTCCTCTGTCTTTTCTCTTACTGTGGAAAATCCGTTAAGGATAAAAAGACAGAATAGCAGCATGGCACCTTCTAACCAGTAGTGCTTCGAGTCCTCCATCTGGAAGCACTCTACATCTCTTATTTCACTGCTTCTCACCTTCAAAGTTTGGCACTTTCATAATCTCTACTTAAGTCTGACTACTGATTTTCTTCAACTACTGATTTCCTCCACAGACGTCAGTGCCAATGCTGTAGGATATTAAGCTGAGAGCAAGAAAGCAAGGGCACTCTGTAGCCCACAAACCTCTTTCTCAAGAGCAGTCCTAAAGACCCCAATATGATAGCTTACTCTAAAGTAAGTGGTTTCTGAACGGTAGCCTAAGAATTCCACCATGGCCCATACAATCTGAAACCTACATGCATGACAACTTTTCCTAGTTAGAGTTCCATTCCTAAGATTGTCACTGGAGTTCCTTTATCTGAGCCACTCACACAACTTTCAAGGGGAAAGGATCAGGGTCTTCTGGGCCTACATCACACTTCAGGTTCATTGGAGGTACAACATTAGCAGTGATCAATTAATAGAAGAAGAAGAAAGATGCCAGAGCTCACACTCCCTTGCCCCTAATTCCTGATGACTGGGAACTCATACTAGTTACTCAATCAAGGAAATGTACTTTGATGTGTTTAGGGGTATTTTCATCTATTCTTATTTCTTACATTCTTAAGCTGACTGCTGTTGCCAAGGCTGAGATCCTGGTGAGTCTTGGCACAAATTAAAACTTGAAAACATGTGTTGGTGAACCTCAGTCAGTTCAGAAAGTGGCAAGGTACACAGATACTCATATCACCTCACTGGAGACAAGGTGCATTGCCATGCTGTTGCATGGCTCTTTGAATAAGATACACAAAAACTGGGGTGGAAGGAGCTTTGTGACTCCATAGAGATGCCAGTTTCATATATTTTAAGAATGATAGGCCTACATAATAAAGTACACATAGCTTTATTAGGGGTATGTGATTTGCTTCATTATTCTGGAGGTGGGTTCAGTTTTCAAAAGTCTGAGAAGTAATGCTTTGGGGGATATAGAGTAAGATATTTTTTTCTACATCTAAAGTTTAAGACAAGAACCATTTCTCAGATAAGGTTTTAATATATTTTTAAAATGGAAGCCCTTTGATGTTGCTCAGAGGTTTGCAACTCCGGTAGGAGTCTCCGAAAGGCTAAATTAGTGGGCATAGCACAGGTGAGATACTCAAAGGTGCATTATACATTTATTATATATAGATACACTCTGATTTTTTCTTTAAAAAATCCTCTGTTTAATCCAAAATGCCTTTCCATTTTTTTCTACAGATCCCTGTAAAATTTAATCAATCTGTTTTTCTGTCTGCATACACATAGTCACTCCTTATCCCAGGGAAGCTTCATTTCTGATTTTTTTTTTATTTTTATGGAAAGCCTCTTCACACAGCCCTTATTTGTATGGCAGGGAAATTCATGTGAATGTGGTCAGTGGAACTTGGACCTGAGTCTCTAAATACCAATACCATTCCTCATTTGAATGGTAGACTGAAGATTATAATGGGTTTTATTCTAATGGAAGAGAGCTCCTTACTGAATGACATCATTTGTTTTGCAGAAAATATACTGATAGACTGGGGCAATCAGACCAAGTTATTTTTGTCAACATAATGGCATCACTAATTCCCCAGTGGGTGACCTATTATGTACACATTAATATACTGATGTGTGGTTCTCATCATAGTGTTAAAGATTTAGGAGCCTGCACATATTCCTGTGCTTAAAGAAATGTGGAGCAGATTTAGTTGAGAATAGGAAGGGCAAAGAAGTAGGCGGATGGCAGATATATTATCCTAGTACTCAAATATGTTTTCGTTTTTCCGACTAGTACTCAGACTCCCCAACCAGCATACTATAGTGCTGGAATTCTGTAGAAGCAAAGCTCTGTAGAGTGAGGGTGAATGGATGTCAGGTTTTTGGCAGCAAACTAGCTTTTCTCCCCATAATAGTAGGGAAAATTTCTTAAGAGAATCACAGGTTGTCGGTTCAGCTGAAACGCAAACTATCTGGTGATAAGGTATTGATAGATATAGACTCATGACAGCTAATTTGTGACAGCTGATTCATGCAACCTGATATTGCATGATAGTCACAGTTATGCCTTGATACATATGGCTCTATTAATCAGATCTATTGTTACTGTTATTGTTAATGGCTAAAAATATTCCCTTGTTTTACATATAGATGATGTTGGGGGATATTGATAAAGGTCAGGATAGCATTGACTATCACACAAGTTGTGTTGGCATCCAGTGGCAAAAGAAAGGCTAGGTCTTTGAAAGCACACTGAACCAGAGCTCAGAGACCCTGGTGGGTATGAACATCAATATTAAGCAGATCAGAAAATGGTGATTTTTGGTAGAACTGAATTGACTGCCATGTGCAAAAAACAAACAGGAAGCCAAAGACCTTATTTATTTGTTTATATTTGTTTATATTTTGTTTATATTTATACCCCGCCTTTTTTCCTGCAAGGAACCCAAGGCGGCTTACATAATCCTCCTCCTCCTCCTCCTCTCCATTTTATCCTCACAACAACCCTGTGAGGTAGGTTAGGCTGAGAGTCAGTGACTGGCCCAAAGTCACCCAGTGAGTTTCATGCCGAGCGGGGACTAGAACCCAGATCTCCCGACTCCCAGTCCAACACTCTCACCATTACGCTACACTGGCTCTTATTGTGCTTTGCAGGCAATGAACAAGGCGAAAACAGTACTGAGCTGATGCTAGCATCTCTATAAGCATTCAGTAGCCTTATATCAGTTCATATCATTAGTTCAGTTCCCCCAAAATATGTATGTATGTATGTATGTATTTATTACATTTCTATACCACCTAATAGCCGAAGCTCTCTGGGCAGTTCACAACAAATAATAATGTATTTGGTCCGTATAATGTTCAGTTCTGTAAATCACATGAACTTAGGTTTTATGCTTTATATGTATTTTTCAAATCCTTTACTACAGCCTTCCCCAACTTGTGTTTTGGACTACAACTCGCAGAATTCCTGACTTTTAGCCATACTGCCTGGGGCTGATGGGAGTTGAAGTCCAAAACATCTAGAGGGCACCAGGTTGGGGAAATCTGCTTTACTATGTCAGTGGACAAATGATGCAGCTGAGTGAGACAAACCAAGTACGAATGATGTAGAATGCTCTGTCTATATATCAATATGAAATACTAAGTATATTCAGATAATAACCACAAGAAAGCTGCTCAAAGAAATACCTAGTGTCCCATAACCTATTATTTAAACAATTTTCACTACTAATATAATACTGAGAATGGAAAGCTGCCAAAACATAGTAGTCAGGAATCTCTCTGGCATAATAAAATAATGCCCTTATACCGAAGCAGCAGAAATCAACACAGTCACTTTTTCTCCACAGTACAGTTAAATTGTGCACTGGGAAGGTATCATGAGAAGGATTTCACCAGCTAATGCAAATAAGGTTTTTTCTTGTTTCCAGCAAGCCTCACAGGACTATGCTCAACCTTTTTCTAATCCCTGAAAGTCCAGTCAGGAGATCAGGGACTAGCAGGATCAAAGCATAAGGCCCAAAACTTCCCAAGCTAGTCAGGATCTCTTACATGCTGCAACTCTCGTTCAATTTCTGATATAGCACTACAGCAATAGGGAAACTCGCACTCGGAACAAGCTCATCAGGGTTAATCAGTCCTGGGATTTCTTTTTAGTTCCTCATGTTCTAAGAGTGCAATAGCAATTAAGTGCACGGCTTTTTTGGTTCATCTCCCACTTTTACGACTTTGCATGTTATATACACATAGTCGCAGAAAAAGTTAACGGTTCGCCGGGAAACTCCAGTGCAAAATTGCTGAATTAGGGCATATCAAGGTTTGAGTCTATCTATTTAGGCTTCAATCAAGATAGTGGTTTCCTGTAGAATTACAGATAGTTGTGTTATTATCAGTTACAGCTGTTGTGAATGGTTACTTTGCTTATCTTAAACTTTACATAAGGGGTGGAAACCTCTTTCAGCCTGAGGGCAGAATTCAGTTTCGGAGAAGTTCCCAGGGGCCTCATTCCAGTCTCGTGGGCAGGGCTGAAGGCAAAGGGGGTGGGGGCAAAGGTAAAGAGGCAGGGCCAAAATACAAAAAAGCCCCACCATATAGTAGCTTAAAGCTCTTACTGTCAGTAACTAAGCTGTAGGAGAGGCATTTCCACCTTTTAGAATGGGAGAAGCATTCACAAAAGCGGGGAAACCACCAAATGATCAGTGCTTGGGGGAAATGGGGTGAGACTGGGGGAAAGGGCATGGCCCTTTGAAAACTGGTTTTGGCTCCTGGGGCCTGAGGTTCTCCACCCTGCTTTACAGATTGAACATTTTGCAGTTCATTGCCATTTTACCTCATTCATTTCAACTGTTTTTTTCCTCTACACACACACACACACACACACACACACCTGCCAACTGAAGATAACTCTAGTAGTCCATGAAAGCTTATGCCAGGGGTCCTCAAACTTTTTAAACAGGGGGCCAGTTCATTGTCCCTCAGACTGTTGGGGGGCCGGACTATAGTTTGAAAAAAATTTGAATGAATGGATCAAGTAAAAAAAAAGGACCCGGGTCCTTTTTTTTACTTGATTAAATGGAAAGTTATTATAAATTAATAATAAATTAATTATAAATTAATTTGTTGTCTAAAATTGAAATACATTACATTTTAAAAAGGCATAGAAAGGCTTGATTTGCATACTGCACAAATCTTATTTATTTGTAGTGCAAAAAAACCAGGAAAAAACAATACAATATTTAAAATGAAGAACAATTTTAATCAACATAAGCTTATTATTATTTCAATGGGAAGTATGGGCCTACTTTTGGCTAATGAGATGGTCAATGTCCGGTTCCATATTTGTCACTGCTAGTCGTAACAAGTGATGCAGGGCGGGCAGCAGCGCCACAGCCAGCGTCTCCTCCAGTGGAGGAGCCTCTCCTCCTCTGAAAACTCTGCAAAAACTGGCTACTGACTGTGTACCTCTCTAGACTGGCTGCCGCCACCACAACTTGGGGCCCGTCCTCCTCGAGGCGCTCATGTGGGCTCATGCTGATCTCATGCCCCCTCCCCATTCTCCTCCCTCTTCCCCAGCAGAAGCGTCAGGCTGAGGAGCTACTCCTGTAGCGAAGCAGCAGCAACTTTTGCCCGAGGCAATTCCGTTCTTGCGCAGTAAGAGTGCCTCTAGACTAAATTGGCCGCCGGGCTGGATGAAAGGACACGTTGGGCTGGATGTGTCCCGTGCGCCATAGTTTGAAGACCCCTGGCTTATGCTATAATAAAGCTGTTAGTCTTTGAGATGCTCTATTTATTTCAAACCGAGACCTTACTGGAAAGCCATGAAAATTTCACAATTCAGTTGCCCCAATAACTTATTTGTAGCCCTACACACTGGATCAATATGTTAGAAAAGAAAGGACTGGTGTAATTTTGAAATGCAGAAAGGATTTTGAGATAAGTTGGCTTTTGTTTGCTGCCAAAATGTTGCTTAAACATTTCTAAAATATACGTTCAGTGTTAGTAGAGGCTTTTGCTCCTGTGAGTACTCTACACACAGGATGTGTGGGGAAGACAGGTGAAGAACTTCAGAGCTGTAAAATACTCACCAGTTCATCTATCAGACAAAACAAAAAAACATGGAAAGTCACATCTAGAAAGGGTCTAGTATGGCTACTTCAACAATACATCTCCCAGCTGTTGCTAGTTCTTCCACCAAATGATATTGCTGTTGTCCAATGCCAAGAGGGCTGGTTTGTATCACTCTGCTGGCACTGGACTGGGAGCTGGCATAAGCATAACTTTGTGAATAAAATGTATACTTTTTATCATTTGGAAAGCTACAATGACTGGGTTTGCATGACACGGCCACCCATCGTGGGTAACTAGCCACAGTGAGTTGTCGTCATGTCATGAGAACCCAGATCGCTTCATGCAAGGTGGCTTGTTTTTGGGCAACAAGCCACCCTGACAACCCATGGCTTGTTCTAGGGTTGTTGGACCCACGATGGGTTGCTGTGTCATCCAAACTCAGCACACCAATCCCATTGTGGGTTCCAGGGAAGCAGCGAGTGAGCCGTTTGGCAATAGCGGCAAAAAAATCCTTTGCCCTCTTGTTAGTCTCACCTGGCCCACCCCAGTGACAGCCACTCCACCAAATGCCCACGTCACAATGACCATTGCTTGCTCTCCCCCACTGCAATTGTAACCTCTTTTGTGCATACTGAGGCTTCCCCTCTTTCCCCTCCAGACATCGCTGTTTGCGATCTGCAAAATGACAGCCAGTGACCTCTCCGAAGTGCACAAGCAGCACTTGTTTTGGTGGCAGTTTGGAGTAGTCCAGTAGATCTCTTCCTTCGCAGTGGGATTCTCTAGGTTTTAAGTGCGGACCTGACAGTTGTCAGTGTCTTCCACATTTTCCACTCTTTCCCAAGCCTCTAGGTTCTCAGGAAGGTGGAAAAGTACAGCCCACCCCATTTACGGGAACACTTACTTTTGACTGTCAAAAGTAAAGCTTTCTTTTAAAACAGTGCTTTTGACAGGGCTAAACAGGGCTTTTTGACAGGGCTAAACAGGGCTTTTTGACAGGGACATATACAGATTTCATAGCAAAAAAAATAATAATTGGCGAACTAGTGACAGCCCCTCCAGTAAGCCACTTGGGCACTTTGGAGGGGCTGTCACTGGTTGTCCCCTTCGAGATTGCAAAAAGCAATCTCCAAAAATAAGGGAGGGGAGGGAAGGGAACCCCCCCCCCCCGGGCAACTGAAAAGGAGGTCATGATTTCAGCAGGGAGAGGAGACAAGATGGGTTCTGCTGTTGTGCAGGTCCTTGGGATACCTGTGGGTGGACCAAGGGAGAAAGAATGGGTGGGACAATCCATGGTGAGCCCATTGTCTGTCAGGTGCATCGTGGGTTGTTCCACAAACAACCCACACAGCATAGCTTATTCACAGGCTGGGTTGCTGTGCCGAGTGTGCCGTGCAAACTCACCCAAAGTGGAGAGTGGTGGCACTGGTGTATTAGTGGTGTAATATTTTATTTTCTGAGAAAAG
Organism: Shinisaurus crocodilurus; assembly: GCA_021292165.1. Taxonomy (NCBI): domain Eukaryota; kingdom Metazoa; phylum Chordata; class Lepidosauria; order Squamata; family Shinisauridae; genus Shinisaurus; species Shinisaurus crocodilurus. Next base: position 76,362,847 of record CM037876.1, on the reverse strand, counting down.
ATTTTGCTGCTTCTCCAAATAAAAATGTATCTACAATTTTATTTAAAAGTATACTGGAAGGGCAGGCCTATGAAGAATATACTTTGATCCTGGTCCAAATTAATTCATTTAAATATATAAATAACATGTGTATATTATTCCCTTTCCCTCTGTCAGTGCTGATCATTAATCTGATGCCCAATCACTCTCCCATGCTAGCTGATAGGTCTTCCTTCCAACCTCTGTACCAATTTAATGCTAAAGCATGGGGAAAGCATTGTAGCAGTTTTGGATGATATATCTTTGCTCCTCTGACATCTTTTATGTGAGGGCATCTACTGCTAAATGGTGTTCAATCAGGTTTTTCCAGCCCGGTCTCATGCCCAGGTGTGGGCATTAGTGAATGCTTGTACAGGCTGACATTATGTAACCTTGTCATTTGATATTTTTATTACTTGCTCAACTCACTGGCCAATGGTCAGTGGGATAGGTTTGTTCCTTTGTGGGATAGGTTTGTTCCTTTTTTAACTGGCAGAATGTGTCAAAATGAGCTGAATGAGTGACATAGTGATTAAACGACCTCTGTGTAACTGTCCAAATGGCTGCATGGAACTCTGTATCATTAAAAAGTGTCCATCATGACATCTTAACTGAAAGAGGATGTCAATGATAGTGTGCAATTCAACATACAGTAAAGAACTTGTCTAATCTGTGTAGAGGGTGCAGAGAAACATAATTGTTATTGGCGCTTTCTGTGCCCTCTTACATTTCATCTCATTATTATTATTTTATTACTCCTTTCCCCTTTTCCAAACTTGCAGACTAAATACACTATTTTGACAGTATTAAACCATTAAATAATGTTGTGGATGTCAGGATTATAAGTGTAAATCTACACTAGAATTACAATGACAGGTTCTCCATTTTACCATGTAATTGTAGTGCTGACATGAACTTGGACATCTTGGAGGTGTGTATCACAGCACCCCCAGACAGAAAGTAATTAGCGAAGCCTAGCAGTCAAATCAATATTTATAATTGTAAGTAGTTTTTATCCTTTCTGCATGAGTAATGTTTCTCACAGAAAATTGTACATATCACACTTTATGTGGGGACAATATGAAAGAAACATAGCATAAACATTGGCAATGAAGGTGGTCACTTAGCTGAAGATGACTTGAATGCTTAAATATTACTTTTAATAAAGTAAATTTTCCCAAATGACTGTACATAACAATTACAATTCAAATTAATGAACATAAGTGGAGTACAGGGATTTTGTTTTCTTAAAAATCCAATCTCATCCAAAAGGCCTTCATTATGTTTAATTTGTCCTAAATATTTTATTGAGATAATAGCAACTGCTTGAGCTCCATTTATTTATCTATTTATCGCACAATGATATAGTAGCAGCGTAGTCTCACTGATAGAGGGCCAGTATTCCTACAAGCAAGGTGGAGTACAGCTTCTGCTGTCTCTTCTGCTCACACAGGCACCATTATATGAAGAAGCACAAAGCAAACACAGACATTTTTTTAAATTTTTGTCCCCTTTCATACAAATGGTCCACTTGTAGGATCAGTATAATGCATAACATGGAAATTTACAAGGTGCAGCTGCAGCACTTTTTGTCATCAGGGAGGCACCTTCTGGAATTTCCCTTATCATGGAAGCCAGAGCAGTTATACACATTACACTGCTCCTAGGGATATATTGCTTCTATGAGAGAAAATGAATGGCAACAAACAATGCAATGTGCCAGTTGGCTCCAACTCTCCAACATAAAACTTCTAAAGAGCCTGTGTGTGGCGTAGTGGTTAGAGTGTTGGACTGGGACTCGGGAGATCTGGGTTCTAGTCCCCGCTCGTCCATGAAACTCACTGGGTGACTTTGGGCCAGTCACTGACTCTCAGCCTAACCTACCTCACAGGGTTGTTGTGAGGATAAAATGGAGAGGTGGCAGAGGATTATGTAAGCCGCCTTGGGTTTCTTGCAGGAAAAAAGGCTGGGTATAAATATAATAATAAATAAATAAATAAATAAATGTGTAAGTCTGGACCTTCATAGACTACTAGATTGTGTGGAAAATAGGGAATGGGTGGAGCAGTTGGAAGTGAAGACAAGAAGGATGAGACTGTATGGTAACATTGCCCTTTCCTAAATATGGTGAAAACTAGTGCCAGATGTTCCTTATGGTACAAAGTATTGGAAATCAACAGATGCAAATTGTCTTTGCAGCACGACAGCCATCCTGCTACTGATTTAATTGACTGTAAATTCTAGAAAGAATGTACCATGTTCCTTATACTTCTATGGTATAATTCTCTGGTAGGTATATCTAAATAGGCTGATTCTATACTTTTAATCTGACATCCTCTTAAAATCTTGCAAATAATTATAGAGAAGTAGGCAGAACAGACAGAAAGTGTAGCCGTTTCTACTGTTTCCCTGTTAAATGAGAATGGAGTGGAATAAGTGCATTTTGTCCAAATCAATGTGTATGTGAAAATGTAATTAGCAGTAGGACATCTGAATAATGACTGCAAGTAGTGGTGAACAGGAGGTGTTAGGAAAATACATGTGATATCTGCATTCTGCCCTAGTGTGGCCTCTTTACATTATCTCCATAGCAAAGAATCTGACCTTTCTACAGGCAATTCAAAAAGCTGCATTATAATACAAGATAGAGAAAGAAGAAAGCTCCAATATCCCTTGGTTAAGGGACAAGCAATTAGTGGAATAAATCAAATAAATATGACAGGCAGTTCAGAACTTCTGTTATTTGGCTATTCAGAATATCCAGTGTGGTCAGGCAGCAGGAGATTTAAACTGCTTCCTCTAATGGCTCCCAGTGAGCTATTGCCTGCAGCTGCCTGCAGCTTGTCTGATGCTCAACTCAAGATAGGCACTATGAAGTGTGCTTACACTGCATAGGACTATGAAGTGTGCTTACATCAGTGCTTTCACCGGCTTGATGAGGAGAAGGAAATTCTCACCCTTTAACATAAACCCTAACCAGTCATCTCCAAACCACCTGCCTCAGCATGCCCAATCTCCAGATAGGTTACATTTATTTATTTATTACATTTATACCCCGCCTTTTTTTTCCTGAAAGGAACTCAAGGCAGCTTACATAATCCTCCTCCTCCTCCTCCTCCTCTCCATTTTATCCTCACAACAACCCTGCGAGGTAGGTTAGGCTGAGAGGCAGTGACTGGCCCAAAGTCACCCAGTGAGTTTCATGGACGAGCGGGGACTAGAACCCAGATCTCCCGAGTCCCAGTCCAACACTCTCACCACTACGCCACACTGACATGAATGAGGATATGGCTTAGTGATAGCTCATTGTGCACAAACTGAGATAGCAAGCTGAAACTGAATTGCACCTGAACCTATGCTGCTTCACTTCCTCCTCTTACCACAATGGGAGTTTGTACACATCATCATGGTGAAGGTGGCTCAGATGGAGAGCTACAGGGTGGTAAGGCAAGGGGACAGCACTTTCTCCATCTCTCCACCTTGCAAGTATTCAACAAAATATCCATCATAACTGGGATGCAGGGAGTAGGTAGGCAGAAGGGAATGTGGGACAAGGCCTTTTGAACTCTGCCCATAGCCAGAATGTAGGTGGGCTGGTCCAGGATAGACTGGGTGAAAATATGCTACTCCTTTGCTACTCCTTCCCAAGTGTGGGACAGAAGGAATGAGAGGAAGCAGGAAGCAGGTGGAGCCCTCCCTGTGCCCATCTAATTGATGGGCACTATAGGCTTCAATTCTATGCACACTTACCTGAAAATAAGTCCCACTGCACTCAATGGGTCTTATTTCTGAGTAGATAAGTACATAATTGAACTGCTAGCTAGCTTTTAGAAGTCTATTAAGATGGTGGGTGGGTTGTTAAAATATTTACTTATAATAAGTTGCTACATATATTGTCAGTATGACACTCTTATCCTTCTTTTCCCTCCATTTTAAAGTCGCCTAAAAACAATTTCCACAATCATTATCAACATCTCCAGCCAATGAACTACCAATGTAAACATACCTTGAGTGCAAAACTATTACTAAATCTGTTGTCTATGAGTACATGAATTTTACTCCACGTTGCCAGTCTATCAAGCAGTGGCAAGGCTTTCCAGTAGCTGGTGCCGATCTTGATGTTTCCCACAGAGAAGGCCTATTGGTGCATGCCGTCATTTTAGTTATACTGTTGTGTCCAGGCAGTCACACTCATTGTCACAGATTGTCTTGGATTTCCTCTCCCCAAGGAAACTACTCCTATGAAGTGTGAAGCTCTTACCTGGCATTCTGTAAGAAGACTCAACAGTTTTTATTTCTACTACCAGAAAAGATAACATTTAAGAATAATAGAATAAACACTTATTTTTTTAAATGTGTAGTATGTAAGTTAACGTTTTGTGTGCATTGAATATTTTATAAAATATACATTCATTTATTTATAAGGTGAAGATGCCCAGCCCACAGATAATGAAACAGGCAAAGACAAAGCAGTCCTGAATGTGGTACAAGTCACACACATGCCCACTACACACCTCACTTAAAGGGGATCCATCCAGTAAAATCTGCCACTTCTTTCTAGAGGCTTGAGACAAAGTGTAAAATGTGCATCATGGTGGGAACTAAGGGGGGCAGATTTGAGGATCTTGCTGCTAAGGGGTTTTAAATAGTTTTTAAAATCCCTTTTCGCAGCTAAAGATCTCTTGTGCCTTCTGACAGCTGTCAAGAAAAACCAATCTGGGGGGGGAATGTATTTGGAGTCTCTTCTGAGCAATGGCCAGGGTTGGTACCTGCTGTCCCTTAGCACCCCCCTGAACATTGCACCAGCCAAGTGCAACCACACAACTGCGATCGCTTGCAGTTGTGCAACTGTGGCTAGAATTATACACACACACACACACACACAATTTTTTGTGCAAACAAATAAAAAAAAAAAGGTTGGACAGGGCTAGCCCCTCCAAGGTGCCGCTGGGGCACTTTGAACTGAAGGGACTGCTCATAGCTGTCAAAATGGGGATCAGGAAAGCCAGCCTGATAGCCGATTTTCCTGATCTCTGAAAAGGAAAAAATATGGTAAAAGGAAAAAAGTCACGGCAAGCCCAAAACAGCTTGAGATAATGGCAGGGAAGGGGGGAAACCAGTGCCAGCTGCCCCTAAATGCTGCTTGGTCAGTTTGGGGGCAGCTGGCACTGGCATTCACCTGGGAGTCCCATGGAAAGAGCAGTGCCAGTGAGGGTATTTGGCCACTCTTGCCATGGGGCTCAGCAGCTGATTAGTCTTACCCATGATGGGTCAGTTGGCCAGATTCAAACGACATGACAATCCATCGTGGGTAGAACAACCCTAGAACAAGCCTTGGGTTGTTGAGGTGGCTTGTTGCCCACGTACAACCCACCCTGGAGAAATCAGTCCAGGTTCGCATGACATGACAACCCATCGTGGGTAGCAACCCACAATGGGTTGTCATGTTGTGTGAACTCAGTCATTTTTGTTCAAGTAGTCTGAAGACCAATCTTCTTCAGACAGTCCCTAGTTGGCTCTGAAATTAAGAGGCTGATATAGGCCTAAAAATAATTAAGAGGCTATCCCCTAAAGTCCAAGGCTGGATAAAAAAGTAGAAATCTAGAATTTGAAGTGTTGAAGTATTCAAATAGCAACTTTGAAAAGAAACAGAGAAAACTGAAAGCGTGAATTTAGATGACAGAAACTTAGGGATGAGTCATAACTGCTTCTGCAATACCAGACATATTAATCAGAAGTTTTATTTGGAGGGTCAGACTGTCCTCCTGCTTCCTGGACGCAATGGAAACTTATCAGAACCAAAAGTAAAACCGCCATTTCTCAATTGTGGGAGTGGTAGGAGGGGCAGGTGTGTGTGTGTCAGTCTTCTCTAGAATGCAAAAAAGCTGTGACATCCCTGGGAAGGAATTTCTGATAGTATATCCCCTAGTTCATGGTGGAAGGGTTAGAGGACCCATCAGAGACCTTCCTGAGGTAAACTAATTTTAAAGTGCAAAATAAGGAAGTTAGCTGCAAGCCAGATAGCTGCTCTCAGAATTTATTTTCAGGGGTTATCTCCATCATGAGACAGCCAAAGCATGAACACTATTATAATCCCAGATTTCTACTCAGATGTAACCCCATTGAGTTCAATGGGACTTACTCCCAGGTACATTGGAGTAGGATCACACAGTTAGCACAGAAAAGATTTGGTTCATCATTGAACAGTCGCCACCATCAATGCCCCTCTTGTACAGCTGGGGGAGAACTTTGTTCAGTTTGCATTTTGATATGAATGTACAAAATTCACACTTCCCAAATCAATATGTGACCTGGAACACTGTTATCCTTTGCTATTCATAGTTTTCTGAATTTTGCAATGCAATTCTTCGAACACAAAATCCATACAAAAATGTGTATATTAGGACAAATACACACACATATGTTAATGAAAAAAATGTACAAAACAGCATTATATAAGGGAAAACTGCTTGCCAAACATGTGTATATTCAGCAATAATGCATGCAAAAGAGGCGCATGTTAGAAGAAATGCACACAAAACTGCATATGGATTTTTGTGTGGACTTTTAAAAAAATAATTCGCAAACTGATGCAGAAACAGGGGAGGACAAACTAAGAATTGGCAATGGCATCCCTCATCTCAGTTCTAACGCTGAACATTAGTTTACTCTCAAGTTCATGGAGACATACAAAGTCAAACATTTTTTTTTAATGCTGCTAGGATTTCAACTGTTCCACTCGTAAAAGGCAAGAAGAAAAGTAATTCATTTCAAAACAATAGCCAACATGCTCTTTGTACTTATGTACCTTGCCATAATGGGGATTATTCACATTCTATCATAATTTAATTTAGGATGTGCACCACAGGGAAAAAGTGGGCATAAAATATTTGGAATACATTATTTAGACACAAACTTTCAGTAAATTCTGCTCTATTTGACAAGAAATGCCTGCTATTTAATAAGACATATGAAATACTTTAGTGTGGTCTTTTTCATTTTGTTTTATTTAAATTGTTAATGGAGCTTTTCCACAATTCAGATAATTTATTTTTGAATCATTTTTCCCTGGAATGATTCATTGTGTGTATGTACAGTAATATACGGTCAAGTCCCCTTAAAGAACATGCATCAATCCAGTTCCCTTTTGAAGCATACAGTAAATGCCCTCTAACAGAGCACAGCAACATTACATAAATCATCTTATATGAAAAATTAACATGACATCAAATATTTATAAATATTAATGTGTATGTTAATATAACCAAAGCTGTAACAAACAATCATAACCTTGCCAAGTTTCCTAGGACAGGCGCCGTTGATAATGATATCCATTATCTCTGGAGGACTGTACAATTATGGAAGAATATGTGGGATGCTATATTTCTTATCTGCTCTTAAATTCTTCCACTAAACACTCTCCTTTATGTTTTACATTTACCCTTTATACATCCATTGTTGTAATTATTTTTCTAGGGAAAAACATTTGCACTTTAAAAGATATAATAATGATTCTGAGTGGACAGGAAATATCAAATACGTAACTTTGGATATAGGAACAGAGAATAAAATCTTAATCTTAGTGATGTAATCTTTCTGTTTAAGTTTTCAGATGTTCATAGATACCTCTGGCACAAAGTCTAACCCTTTTATAAACTTTTAAAAGAAAATTTAAATACAATTGCAGGCATTTTTGATAAGATATATGGTTTGTGTTATAATTAGAATGGTGCCAATACTTAATTAGAAGGTGTAGAATGCAAGCCTATGTATGTTTACTCAGAAGTAAATCCCATTATATTCAATGGGACTTTAAGGTAAGTGTCCTTAAAAATAATAGTCCTTCATATCACACATGCAAGTTTGTTATACAAAATGTGGTTTTTATCTAACATCATGTATGTTTATGTTTTTTAAATCAGAGTTATACTAAGTAACAAGGACAGCAGGAGGTCCACTAGAATAATTCTAAACCCTTAATCCTTGCCCCTCTTACTCCCTAGTAAAAAAAGGGATTAGTGGGGTATTTCCCTGTAGTTTACATGGGCTGGTCCTCCCTTCTTCCTACATACCTCATGTAGATTTATGCTCAGTTTGAGGACATAACTTCCCACTCCTTCTTCTCCTGGATATAGCTTACCTTAATTTCTTACTATGGAAAATACTACCACTGATACTACAGTACTACTGATTTATCTCAGTATTTCTATGACAATGTACAAATGCAAAATTCCCCAACCTTTCTGGGCCAGTAAGTAGGCACACTTGGGATTTTGAGAGAGTGTCATGGGCACCCTCACAAAGTGGCTGCTATAGGGGACTTGCCCATTGACAAAATGACTCAGTGGGCATGGCTAGTGACAACACACCCATTGCCCAGAAGACAAACTGGTGAGTCTAAAGGAAAAGTAACGAGGCCAAAAACTCAGAAGGTGGCAACAAGGGAAAATGGCAACAAGGGAAAATGGCAACAAGGGACAGGGCCTTCTCAGTGATGGCTCCCCAATTTTGGAACAATTTCCCCAATGAGGTCCACCTGGCACCGACATTGTTATCCTTTCAGCGCCAGGGTAAGAGCTGCCTCTACACTCAGGCATTTGGAAGTGTATGATAAGGTTTTAATCAGGTCTTGGATTTTCTTATTGTTATTTAAAATTGCTTATACACACACACACACGTGTGTGTGTGTGTGTGTGTGTATGTGCGCGGTGTCTGTTTATATGTTTACATCTAAACAGTTTTTATACTATGTATAATATTGTTTTTTAAGGTTTTAATCTTTGTAAACTGCCCAGACAACTTAGGCTATTGGGCAGTATAGAAATGTAATAAATGAATGAATTAAATGAAAGAACCTAAGTACAAGGCAGAAGTAGCCTCACACAAAACCACTCTTGTAAACCCAGTTTTCTACCCCAACACCCATTTCACAGAAGACAAACTGATGAGGCTCAGAGATAAGTAACTTCACCAAGAAACTTAAAAGAAGGCAGAGCCCCAAATGCCAAATCACATATTCTCCCCAGAAGGACCCACAAAATACCAATTTCAAAGAAGGCACACTGCTGATTCTCAGAAAAACAGAACCCCACCCCAAAACCCAGGCAAAACACAGCTACACACACACACACACACATGTCAAAGCACCCTTCTCACTGGCTATCTCCTCCGGCCTCTCAGAATGCTCTCTGCCACCCCCAGATTACCTTTTTCTTTATTCTGGGTGGCTGGGCAGGCTAGGTTGTAGCCATCTACCATTTTTCTTTTTCTAAGAGTACCTCTGGGGCACACGTGGGGACCAGAGGCATTCTTGGAAATGAAGATGGCGCCAATGGTGTAGTGGAGCCAGGGCTTGGAGGGACAAAATGCCGGCGGTTTTTGATTAGCAGGGATACTGATGTCATCTGCCAACCCCCTCAGAATTCCCCGTTCGCTCTGAGCTTAGCTGAAATCCTCACAGTAGATGGGGGAGGAGGGATGAATTTTTCCCAGCAACTATATATAGTTATGAGCTATCCCTATGGTAATACAAAGTATTTTGAATTGGCCTGGCTGGTCTTGAATAAGCAATTAAGATTCAAATACCTTTATAACATAGCTGCTCCTGGTAGATATGAAAGCTGTTAGAACTGGTTTGTAGATATGGATCAACACAGCTGCCTCCATTTTTGGACTCTCCTTGGGGGCATGGCTATGGGCACTGTCATTATGAGTGCCCTGCACTTCAAGATTTACCACTATACCACTGGATGTGGCTGGAGGCCAGCACTTTCTTTTGCAGCCTGCCAGTAAAAAAAAAGTTTTTTTAAAAAATTAATATATCTAAAAATAAAATAAAATAAAAATCAGGAAGGGGATAGAGCCTGGAGGGCGCCAAGTTGGAGGCCATTTTTTAAATATTTATGGGGTAATTTTTTTTTGAGTGTGTGCTGGTCAGTTTCAGCCAAAGAGGTCTAATGTTTAATTAGATATTGGAAACAGAATATCTGCTTAGGAGGGAAAAGGTTTGCAACAGGAGCAACAGAGGAGGAGATTATGAGGTTGGCAGTAGGTTCCACAGAAAGTTAGAGTAGAAAGGGAAAATAAATGTAATCGGATTAGAGGATAATATGTATCAAATAGTATGTAATGCTGCGATGAATGGGTATGTCTGCAGCCCCAACCCTGTGAGGTAGGATAGGCTGCAAGGCACTCTTTTATTATATTCCCCAGAGATAGGCCAGCCACCTTTCAATAGCTCTCATTGAATATTATGGCTTTTATCAATGGGGGAGGATAGGCCCCTTGTCCGGAACCTCCTTTAAACTTCTTAAAATCCAGGTTAGTGTGTTTGCCAAGCAGTTCCATGCATGGGACTCCAAGCTAGGCAAAGAATTAAATCAACTCCACATTCCAATTTAGTACATTTATTATAGAACAAAGCAGAGAGAAGTTCAAAAATAGTTGCTTTTAAAATAAAATTAAATAACTCATGAAAGCAGTGGGAGGAGGTTCAGATGGGACTCTCTGGCATAGCTTATGTTGATGTTGCCTCTTTACTAGCCCCACAAAGAAAAAATATTTTATTTTACAGGCAAAGGTATTTGTCTGGGGGCTGGGCAACTCCCAGAGAGGGGAAATGCTAATTGACTAATCAATGGCCTCTGAGGGCCTGCTCATCATGCATCCTCAGGTGTCGCTGTCAGTTCCTATCTAATACAAACTGAGTCATGAGGGGGGATTTAGTTGTCTCTACATTTCTGGACATGCCCTTTGTACAGAGACAGCTACAATAAAGGAGGGGGATATAATAAAAAATGCTTATAGTCAAACAAGAAAGTTGCATCTTCTCATATTCATGATGTAATTTTGTGAAATCAAGGGTAGTATCCAATTGTGTCATTCCATTAGCAAAAATGATGTTGCACTAGCAGAAAGTATTTGCAAGAGGAGAATCCAACTAAAGTTATGTTTGTGCAAGTGTAGTTGCACAACCGGCTCTGCATCATGTTAGAGTGCAACCTGGTGAGCAACCAGTTGCACATTACATTTCTGCAACTCATTGTGCATTATGCTTGCACAATGGAAAGATTCTGCTAGCACTGTTTGACTTCATGGAATTACACCATTGGATACTGCCCCAACTAACTTGTGGCTATAAATAATATACTTCTTTTTATTATAATGAACTTTTTATTGCATGAAATGTGTGCGTGTATTAAATTAAGTTTGTTTCAATCACATTTTAAAGTGATTTTTATAGTAAAAGAGTATAGCATGAAAAGAGTGTAGTTCATATAGAAGAAGCTACTATGTGACTACTGTACTTTAGTTTGTTGTTGTTTGTGCGTAGGAACTATTATTTGCCTTGTAAAAACCCCCAAGGTTTTATGAGCCCCCCCGCTAATAATTGATACAATCCACCAAAGTCAAGCATGCTGAATCCCCAGTGATTTCTAATGTGAGAAATTTAAGCATATGCTTAACATGCCCATTGATTACTTTTTAAAGTGTTTAATTTTGGTTGTATCTTGCCCAATTAAGCAAAACCAAGAGCCCTTAGAAAACTTTGGAGAAGTATGTTCATTCCATAATACTTGATGGAACTCCTTTCCCAATCTAACCGGACACTAAGCTCAACATCTGCCTTCGTCTGAGTGTCTTCTCCGAGGGAGGTCTGGAGGGTAGCAACAAGTGGGAGGGCCTTCTCAGTGGTAGCCCCCCGACTGTGGAATGATCTTCCCACTGAGGCCCGCCTGGTGCCAACTTCGTCATCCTTTTGGAACCAGGTTAAGACAGCCTCTGTGCTGAGGCGTTTAAAAACATCTAGAGTTATTTGTAATGGCTTGATGAGGCATGCATGTTCAGGTGTTTGTAACAGGTCTATTCAGTATTAAATGTTTTTATTTTAGCCAAATTGTTTTTGATTTTTTAAAACTGTTTTTAATTTCTTTATTATGGAATAATTTTATGGCTGTTTTATTGAGAGCCAGTGTGGCATAGTGATTAGAGTGTTGGACTGGGACTCAGGAGATCCGGGTTCTAGTTCCCGGTCGGCCATGAAACTCACTGGGTGACTTTGGGCCAGTCACTGACTCTCAGCCTAACCTACCTCACAGGGTTGTTGTGAGGATAAAATGGAGAGGAGGATGATGATTATGTAAGCTGCCTTGGGTTCCTGCAGGAAAAAAGGCGGGGTATAAATATAATAAATAAATAAATAAATAAATAGTATCTCGTCCTTGTTCTAGGCACTGCTGTAAACCGCTCAGAGAGCTATGGCTATCGGGGTATAGAAATGCAAATAAGTAAATAAATTAGGGTTTAAAATGTTCAAACATTGTTCCATATGAAAAATGTCCCCTAATTACACATAATACTTCCATATAAGAAACAATTAGGCATCGAGAGGAAAAAGCTGAGTGCACTTATCTAACCTAGAAAGCTGCTATCAGACTTTTTGATCACTCAGAGATTTATGTTCATCACAGCACAGATAAAAAGGGGAAATAGCCATGGTATATATTGTAGTTTCCTTTTAAAAATCTTTACATTTGAAGGCTGCATGAGCGAAAACATCTGTCCCTGGAATAAGAGTTTATTCTTTGAGACAAGAGGTAAAATGCAAAACATTTTACTTAAATAAGTGAAAGCACAGCTTGGAGTGGTTAGTAAGGAATTGGGTTTAGAAAAGAATAAAGATCTTTGTTGGTGGAAGGCATGCATGTTTATCAAGGTGATAACCTACCTTGGTGGACATGCCTGGCATCAAGTATTCAATGGTGTATTAATTTCCTGTGTGCTAAGGAGCCATACTACTCCACTGAAGGATGCTATTGCTGTATGGTACAATTTGCTATCAGAAATCAAAATAAGAAAACACTCAGAACATTGAAGGCAAGAAGAGGATAGAAGGGAGAAAAAATGTTGCAAACTGCAATAAATATTCTGGATTAACAGAAACCACTTGGCTATCAAAGGAGGCACTTTTTTCTATTTCTATTAATACAGATTATTAGCTAGTCAATTACCATTATATGCTCACATAAGTATTGTCCTAATTGTAGTATAATGCCTAATGAGTCCTTAACAGCAAGGAACAAGCTTCAAGAGAGTGTTTCCCCCCCAAAGTTGTATGAAGGGGCCTCTGCCTCTCTCCCTTGGTGTTACTGACAGAAGACAGAAGGGACTGCTGCAGGCACAGGGAGCAACAGTCACTTTCTCCCAGGCAAAGGCTTTCTTCAAGAGGAGATAGGAGGCTCAGCATAAACAGTGGGAGATCTCTGTTCAAAGTAAGAGAGTCAAGAGCTCTGTTCTCACTGATTAACATGTATAATAACAATGCTCTGTTCTTTCAGTTATAATTATATTTTTAATTTTTTAACTGCGGCTTCTTATTAGCAGAAGCACTACATTAGTCAAAAAGATGCACAGTCAAGTGGTGGGGATTATCTTTCATCTTCTCTGGAAATGATGCTCCTGTGTAGGATGAGGAGAAAACTGATTTTGACTGCATTTATTCTTTGCTATTGCTTAACCAAAAAGGCTGAGTTCGTAAAGAAATGCTAACACTAATTCTCTCTTTAGGGTGTACAAATATTTTGAGCTCACATGCGCCACGAGATGCTTCGTGCAGTGATTCCATTCAGGATATAGGGGGATAGGTCTTTGCGCACATATGCCTAACACATGAATAATGGAAGCATACACAGAAAATATTACTTGGATATGATGCACAGTGCCAGGTAAAGAATAGGAAGATATTAGGCAGCTTACTGTACAAGCTTATACAGACCTACAAAGACACTGAACTCCTGAGTTCAAGGAGACTTACTCCCAGGTAGGTGTGTATAGATATGTTCCACAATATTTAGATATGTTCCACGATATTTGGTGCTCTGTGTGTATGTCTGTGTAGCATGACATTGAAATTATATGGATTCTTACTAGAATCTGGATTTTCAAAATTCGTACAGACTTTAACACTATGACTAATGTTTTTGGAATTGTATTTTGTTGTTGCTGTTAAAATAGCAAGTAAACTAAGATGGCTGCTACAAAGGGACTTGACAAATTCATAGATAATAGGTTTTACACAGCTCAATCCTATGTATGCTTACTCAAGAGTATGTCCCACTTTGTCCAGTGGGACTTACCCCCAGTTAAAACAGCAACATCAGTGGCCACTATCCACGACAGATATTAATAGAGATGGGGTGCTTTATCCTTTCCTTCTTGGCCATTTTCCAGCTAAAAAGCCTCCATAAGCTGCTTTTCTGAACCCCGTGGAAGAAAAAAACAGTTCAAATGGGAACATATGTATCGGGAAAACAGCCAACAGGGAAAGGGTTAAGCACCCACTCTCCCCTCCTACCCCTCTGCTCAAAATCTCAGCCTACTGAGGCTGTTGTTGTTTTAAATTGGGGCAATATTACATGCATCTACATTTAGCATCTAGTTTGGCACTCAGCAAGTGGTAGAAAAAGCATCAACATTTTGCCATCTAACCACTTTCAATCTGCCTTTGTCTGGAGAAACTGCAGTGTGTTGGCATTTTACATATTCAAAGTCATGCATGAAGTGCTGTGCAACTCATATTGACAGTTTCAGGAAAATGCTATCAAGATGCTACCAAAAACCAAAAACTACTGGAAAGTTCTGACCTATGCCTGGGGTACAATTAGATCCAAGCAGAATTTAAGAGTCTGAAAAAAAACTAGTGGAGGACAAAAACCGAGAGCTCCCTTTCTTGAGTCTGATTATCTTTCTAAAAATGTAGCAACATATGATACCAAATACTGATCTGAAGATATACATCATGCACACAAATGAGTAGATGGGAAGAATCCATTTTTTCTGAAGACAAAAAACAACTTTGGAATTATCTATTTATCAGTGGTTTCTACTTGAAGTGGATTCGTACATACATACCATTATAACTTCTATAGTTTTTGTATGAATGGTGCTTTCCACCCATTTCAATAACAGCTGGAATTTTTTAGGTACCTATGTTTGGATATTTGATCTCCCTTGATCTAGAAAACTGGCATTGCTGGTTGCTCGCTCCCCTCTAGCCTGGTTGTGACAGGCTAGGCAGCCATCTTAAAGGTTTTGCAGATAAGCAGCACTGGTAGCCATTTACATTTTGTGATCATACACTTCCAGTTTTTAAGTCCATCCCCCTTCATCTATTATGCGGA
The DNA here is from genome assembly GCA_021292165.1 of Shinisaurus crocodilurus. Classification (NCBI taxonomy): domain Eukaryota; kingdom Metazoa; phylum Chordata; class Lepidosauria; order Squamata; family Shinisauridae; genus Shinisaurus; species Shinisaurus crocodilurus. The sequence continues at coordinate 76,347,650 of CM037876.1, read as the reverse complement.
TGACACATAGGCATTCAGCAGCTCTGCAGTAGGTGTTATTCTGTCTACATATTTTAAAACACTCAAATAGAAAAGTGGACATTTTGCATTTATCAAATATAAGAATAAACTAGCCCAGATAGACCTATACGGCATCAAGAGTTTACAGTATTTAATCTCAAGGCACAGCCCTGTACATGACCCTGATCACGAGATTAATAATTCTGTATACAATTAAGTCTACTGGGATTATTTTATCCTTAATAATTTAAAATAATTTTTACCGTGGTTGTTTAGAAACTAGTTGTGTCCTGAGTCAATATTGCCTTTATGAACTGCACAGCACATTAGAAGTACTATTTTGTAAGACAAGTAATAAACTGGATCATTTCCCTAATGACTCTGACAAATAATTTTATACAAATTTACACTTGGGAGCCCCTCATTGAGTCCTATTAGTAATCATCATATTCACAAAAAAATCTTGACACACCTATACAGGTTTTTAAATATACATTCATAACACTTTCCATCAAAAGCAGAGCAATTTAAATCATATATGAGAAAAATAGGAATTCTCAATGGTTACATTTGAGATAACATCAGCAGGCAGGTCAGCTTCAAACATCATAGTGGTCACATGAAGGCGTAGCGTAGGAAAGGTCAGGTTAATCCCTTTCTGAATGGAGAGCCATTTTGTTCTTTTTTTATTTATTAATGTGCATTCATCTCTGCTAATGGATTTAACGTAAAGGACGTGCAGGGAGGGAAGAAGAGTCACTAAATCTCAGACTTCCATTTTTTCATTAATATTAATATGGTTTTCAGCCATAGGATATTGGTACTGAACAAGCTAAGAAGTCATTATGGGACAAAGTGCTTGTGCTCTATTGGCATGTGGGTTTGTTAAAAAACAACAACAACCAAACATACTAATGTAGAGAAACTTTGCTTCAACACTCCTGGACTATGGGCAGCTGTGAAGATGCATGTCAGGAATAAATGTATTTTAGCAGTGACAAAACGTGCAAAGCTCAGTCACTGGTTCTTGAATGGGCAGTCTTTGCACTATCCTCGGTATGTACATAGCACCACATGCAAGGAAGGAGTGGTAAGCAGGTGGATACAATCCTGCAAAATCTGATTTAGAAAAAGAGATGGAGTTAACTGGGGATACTACCGTAACTAAAGATATGGCTGCACTGTCTTTTTGCAGAAGGGACATCAATTGCATGACACCCCATCTTGTATCTTAGACACTGCGTATACAGTAATCTACAGTGCTTTTTGAGTGGGGGAAATGAAAAGGCAGAACATTATTTCCATTTGTTGTTTTAAAAATCTTGTTGCATAATATTTGTTCATGCCAAATACATCTACTTGTATTTATTCTTAAATATATCTCTAAGACAGCAGTCTTATGCACACCTAACTTGAGAGTAATTCCCACTGAGCACACTGAAACATATTTGCAAGAAAGCATGTATAAGATAGAGCTAAACGTTACATAAATTGAACAAATAATATTTTTTGTGTGTGGCCACCAAAAATGCAGTGCACGGTGTGCAGTAAAACCTATGTGGGAAGAACACAATATTAAATAACAAACGCAGCATAAGAAATGGCAAAAAAAGAAAGCATTTAATGAATTTCTACAAGCGCCAAGTGGGCAATGATTTAAATGAAATGTCATCTGGATCAAAACCATTCCAAAGTTTTTTAAACACATACCCATTCTGGACTTGTCTCTAACTGCTAGCGCTTCTTATTATATATTAATTAATTTTAATAAATAAATGAAAATAGGTGAATATAGAAGGGATGTGGTATATCAGTGAGAACCTAGAGGCATAACTACTAGGGCTGTGAATGTAATTGCTTTCGAGCAACGTTGCCTCTGTAAGAAAAGAAAAATAGACAGGTGGGAAGAAAGCATCTACAAATGAAGAATTGTGTCAAATGCACTGAATGGCTGCCTCTTGAATTTCAGTCATGCCTGTGGTATGCTTCCACCTCTTCTTGGAGGATGCTAAAGCATCATCATCATCATCATCATCATCATCAAATTATTTTATCCTATCAAAAATGAGGACTGAGCTAGATCTTTCTTTTATCCAATAATTTTTTAATTTTATTTTAATGTTTACCCACTCATCTCTTTTTGTTATTATAGTGACATAAAAGACAACATGCCTATTTTATTCAGGTTAAATATGTTGCAACCTGGCTGATGGAATTTTTTTTTAATTGGCAGAACTCTTTCAATTTTAACAAGCAGGTGATAGAAATGTAGATAAATGGTTGGAATGTTTACATTGCTTTTGCAAAGTAAGTTAAATATATAGAAAGAGAAATGGTTTTTAATACCACAAAAGATGTTGCAATAGATATGTAGAAAATAGATGTTTCATATCAATTAGTGTGTACACATTTTGTAAGCTAATGTAAAATATGTTTTTCATTATTTTACTAAAATTAAAGAATGGGTATTCAGCAATATCTTTAAATTTTCATATAGCTCAGCCTAGTTTAGGCATGCCAGATCATTTTAACATAATGAATTTCTTTGCATGCATCATAAGGATACTTACAATCATAGCAATATTTTTTTTTTAAATGTGAATCTAAGGAAAATATTAATAGGCTGTCTCATTTTTATGTAAGCCATTATTACAATTTACTAATGAGAAACCTGACATGTTATTTCCTATTGCTTTAATATAAGCTACATATCATAATGTATCTATGTTACAATATCTATGTTACAGTTACCTTACCTCTGATTCTAGAAACAGCATGTATAGTAATGTGGCAAAAGCCCAGAAACTTATAGGATGTATGTCCATGGCCTTGGCAGACAAGGGGGCCAAAGGTAATTTGACCTCTGTTGGACCTGCTGTAGAGAAAGCTTTTACAGGCAAAGAAGCATATGAGCAAAATCAAAATAACATTCTTCAAAATATTTTTAGCAATTGGAAGCTTATAGCCAGACAATTCATGCTGTTTTTGGGTCTGAGCTACTACGGTATATTTCCCTGTTGTTGTTTTTTTTAATCCCAGTGTAACATCATTAATTTCAATAGAATTACAACACGGAAAATGTGAATAGCTCTGAGGTGAATCAAGTCTTGAGACTGAGGAGACAGAATATACTCTGTTTAATCAAAACAATTGCTTTATAGCATCAGAGTACCACAAAGCATCGCAGAACCCACATATAATGTATATTTCTTTCCTCCTTCACCTCCTTTGCCCCCACCTCTCACCCCAATGAATTTTAATCACTTTTATTCAGATTTTTAAAAACCTTGGAAATTAATGTTCTCCCAGATAATTCCAACTCCATTATATTGTATTGGTGATTTGTAAGTTGCTCTAGGTTTTGTCATCCTATTAAGGCTGTTGATGGGCTTTCAGAGCTATTTTCTGTTTCCAGAGACGTTTATCTTCCACTCAGTTTTGATTGAAGAATTTATGGGATTTTATCTGCCTTCAGAAGAAAGATGCACAAATGTCGCAGGACTTTATATGAAAGCCTTTCAACATTAACAAATAAACCTATTCCTATTTTTCACGTGCTTTCAGAAAGCTACTTTCAAAGGTTTTTATTTACATATTTTCTTCTGTATTTTCTGAATATTCTGTATTTTCTGAATACAGAAGAAAAATGTAGGGATTGAATAAGGTTCTTTGCTAAAAAGTAAACTAAAAACATTTAGCAAAAGTCTATAAAAATTCTGTCATGCAACAGATCCAAGTGTAATATAAAGTAAACCATAGACTATGAGAATATGTTTGTTCAAGCGATTGACACTTTCCATCAAGATTTATTGTCATCTGTACATCAAAATACAAATCTAAGCAATGCCATTGTCTTCTGTCTGCTTCTTTAGAAGTCTCAGAAACATTCTTTGATAGTGATTCAAGCTGTACAGAACCAGGATAAGATTCTTCATGAGGTTTACTTCTCAGTAAACATGCCCAGGATTGGGGTGCAAGAGTGATTATTACAGAGGTTACACACTACAGATTTGATCAAAGCCAGATGGAAACTGCTCTATACAGGCTTGGGGATGATTATTATTTAAAGACAATTGCTAGCCTTCTGCTGGCAACAATGAACAATCAAATAATGCCCTTCCTTTTTGGTACAGTCAGGCACTCAAAGCTACTGTGAAACGGGATTGGACAGAACATTTCATCTCATATAAGAATTAATTCTCTACAAGCAGCTAGAAAAAGATTTTACTTTTTTTTTGCAACAAGCTTCTAGAAACAAGTCTGTGGGAGGCTATACTCCCCCCCCAAACATATATATATATATATATATATATTCTCAAAATAAGGGGTAGTGATAAGAAAGCATTCTTAAGATAAAGCCTCATGTGGAATGCATCCAATTTTCAGCAAGGAAAAACAAAAGTGGCAAAGCTATTTTATTACAAATTTATACACCAGATTGCTTCCTAGAGCTGAATAAGGTCGTTCTCTACTGGTTTTCAAAATAACTTCATTTAAACTTAAAAATGTTAGATGAAAGGGGATGACATTTCTGCTTACTCAGATTTTTCTCAGGAAGTAAAACATCATATATAACGTCACCTTTGGATGAAGTAAGATTCAGTTGTACTTTTTGGAGTCATAGTGCTTTACAGCTAGTTACAGAATTGTTATGCTAGTGACCATATCAAAGCAAAATGTCACATGCTCTTGCTGTACTATAAAGTAATTTCCACAGTGAAATATAAGAGCCTTTTGTGCAATATGTAAGATTTATTTCAACAATATAAAGAATTTGAGAGTAAAGCTCAAAATTTAGCCTATATTAGTTTATAATTTATAAGTTACTCTAAAGCAATAGTTTTATTTTCTTAATACAATTATGGGGGAGGAAGAACTGAAAGGCTATTCCACCGATATGACACAGAAATGCAGAATATATTATTATAACTGGGCAAGACATTTTCAGATTACAGGCATATGAAAGGATCTTCCTGAATTAGACCAAGTTTAAATCAGTACTATATTGGCTATTATTTTTAAAGAATCTTAATGGTAATTGTCGAGGCTATTGGTTTCTTTATTCCTTGAGAAATGTAAGACAGTTTCCGTTGCTTCTACAGTTCAGGAAACAAAAGGAAGGATGGATATCCTCATGCTATAGGAGCAAAGGATGGGCTATGAACCAGGAAAGTATTCCAATATAAAGGAGAGGGACAAACATGCCCAGTAAACATCCAGGTTTAAATAAGTGAGAATATCCTACTGGAAGGAGAGAAAACTGGCAACTGCTGATATGGAAAATTGACTTTTATGGGTGAGGAGGGACTGCTGACCACCTGATCCATAAGCTCTGGGGCCAAGTGATTTGAAAGGGTCAATGATCTAAGTTTTATTTTTTTAGGCTACCAAAATAACTACCTATGGTCTGCAGGAGACAAATAAGAAGCAAAATAATTATGCTAATTATCTGCATTTAATAATTAATGTAAATATTCAGAGGAAAATGAAGTAATTGATAAAATGATCTATTCTTGCTATATAACCCAAGCAAGCCTGCCACCTATTATGCATCTACCAGGAAACTATGATACAAATGTACCGTTATAATAGAAGTGAAACCAGCAGTTTCAGATAATTTAATTATGTCGTGGGTCTTCTTATATAATTCAGTAAGAATGTGAACTTTTAACTTGTGTTAACTCAATTTCCTTATGCTTTCATTTACCATTTGTTGGGGACATTATCGTGATTAGCCAAAGTCCTTCCAGCTCTTAATGTTCTCAATAAATTTTGTTTGAAATTGACTGTCATTTTCTTGCTATAATAAAGTAGGTATCTGACATCTGAAAAGGAATCAGTGCTAGCCTAATACATACTTTTGAGGCAACCCTTTCTATCACATACTACCAACACAGAACCAATCTTAATAAGGGCTGCAGTGAGAAGCCATAATAAGTGCACAGGCAAAGTCACACCTGCTTTTTTTGGGAATCGTGGTGACAATCTGCGCCAGTAGTATCACAAGTTAAATGACATCACATTCACATTTAATTGTTATACTACTGAAGTTACTACCAGTGTCTGAACACGGTGGGTGAAAACAAGTTGTTCAGCTTGTCAGCACTGGAAACCTACTGTGAAGAGCTACAAAAGCAACAGCTGTGTTATATTCCAGTTGAGTTCAAAGGCAATAGTGACACAAGTGGTTTGGCTGCAAATCTAATTCCAACACTACTCAGTTCAGATAACTTTAATGGTAAATCACACAATCCAAAGCTCAAAACCTTGCAGGCCCATGTTTATTTTGTTGTAAAGCTTCTCTTAATTAGGTAAATTCTTATCTAACACAAGGGAAGTATCCTTGTTTTTGAGGATCAATGTTATGTTGCAGCCATCCAGATTAATTTAACCTACCAACCAACCAGAAACTGTAAAAAGTGGAGAATTTCTCTCCCCAGAACCTACCACAAGCTGAAGGCTGTATACTTAATACCTAACTCACAATGTCATGAGTATCAGTGTTGCAAAGATGTTCAGAAGATTTCTATAAATTCAAGCATGTGTCTAAAACTGGTATCTCAAAACTCTTCTACCGGAGGCAGGCCACCTCATGCTGCCTAAAGATTGAGCAATTCTGGTCACCACAAAGACAACGCACTCTACAAAGTATCTGTGTAGGAAAGCAAATTTTTATGACTCGATAACTAGGCCATTCAGAAAATGATAGACATATGTGATCTTTTGGTTTCTTGACATATTCTGCCTCTATACGGTGAAAATGTCAACAGATGGAGAATGATCTTTTTTTGTTTTGTTTTGTGGGGGCGGGTAGCGTAATTGAAAACTGCAGTTTATTTATTTATTTATTTATTTATTATATTTATGAATCGCCCATCTGGCCAGACATCCGGCCACTCTGAGCGATGTACAGTCCAATAAAACACAAGAGGGGGGGAAACACACACACACAGTATAAAACACAATTAAAAACAGTACAAAACTTATAAATCCTAACCCACCCCATATTCCCACCTGAAAAGCCACGTTTTTAATGCCCAGTGGAAGCTAATCAAGGAAGGGGCATGGCGGAGGTCACTGGGGAGAGAGTTCCATAAATTGGGGGCTGCCACAGAAAAGGCCCTCCTCGTAGTCCCCACCAGCCTGGTTTCTCTGTCTGATGGGACAGGGAGAAGGCCATCCATGGCAGATCTTGTTGAGCGGCTTACTTGATGTTGCTGGAGACGCTCCTTGAGATATACTGGACCAGAGCCATACAGGGTTTTAAATTAGACTGAAATTTGATATGTATGTTCGTCGTAATAGTAACCTGGTCACATAACTTGTCTCTGGGGTCTGTATCTTCTAGCATCTATATATACACAGCAAATGTGCTGGACTATAGCTCCTATCACTCCCGGCCAGCACATCCTTAGGCCGTGCTTTCTGGGGATAATGGGTGCTGTAGTCTAACACATCTGGAGGGCACCAGATTGTTTAAGGCTGATTTACAGCATCAGCTATTTCAGTGTAACTTGTAACTGTACTTACTTTCAATCTGCTTTGTCACAACCTTCTTGACTTAATGTTCTTAACCTCATTCCCCCTCCTTTCTTTAACAATTCTTATGAATTCATACAGTACAATCTTTTCCCCTCTGAACCCCATTTTTACTATGCAAAAACCCAAACCCTTTCAGATTCCATTCAGAATGTCCAGTGTGTTGTAGCTGCTTTCCTTTGCACTTGTTCCTAGCTTGATGACTGCCTTTTTGAACAAAATATTCAACATGAAGCCTCTCCAAAGGAACACTATTACTATATGCCTCCCTATTCCCATGACATTATGTCTTATACAGCTGCACATGCTCTCTTTGCAGCCCGTCTTAACTCTTCTTCTTCTTCTTCTTCTTCTTCTTCTTCTTCTTCTTCTTCTTCTTCTTCTATTTATTTATTTATTATATTTATACCCCGCCTTTTTTTCCTGCAAGGAACCCAAGGCGACTAACATAATCCTCCTCCTCCTCTCCATTTTATCCTCACAACAACCCTGTGAGGTAGGTTAGGCTGAGAGTCAGTGACTGGCCCAAAGTCACCCAGTGAGTTTCATGACTGAGCGGGGACTAGAACCTGGATCTCCCGAGTCCCAGTCGAGCACTCTTCATCATCATCACAATTACTGTAATCAAACTCACCTTACAACTCAAGCTATTGAATGTAATTCCATATGTATTACACCAGTTTATGAGGCCATAGTTAAGCATGCTGATCCTTTTTAACAATAAACATATGCATCCCAATTATGTGCCATCAATGAATTCCAAAATTAGTCCTCCAGGAGAGAACAATCAAAAACATTGAAAAGAATAGATTGAAATACGGTAGTTATCCCCAGTGATCTTCCCTGATTATTTCTTTCCAACCTAAAAATTTGCTATCAAGAACAGCCCTTTGTCTTTTTGTTTTTCAGCAAAAGTCCAAATATTTTAGAAAGACTAGTCTAGTACGATCTACCTTTAGTGAACCTATGTTGCCTTACATTCTATTTGCTCTTTTCTTCTGTACATTTATTTATTATTTGAACTACTGCTCTATATACTACTGAAGTAAAATTAACAGCTCTGTTTGTACACAATTTACCTTGGCTGTTTTAATTCCTGAAATGCTCATCGTAATTACGTACTTCTGTTTTACCCTTTGTTATGATCACCTTTTATAGCAAATAAAGGCAAATCCCCTGAGTGGCCTGGATATTGGATAGGAAAAATGTACTGGCATTCCAGTAAAATGAGACTCTATAATCACTGCATTTATCTATTTGTTTACATTGCTTGTTATGCTTTGCACATTTAAACGAGCTAACCTATACTCCACAAGAATGCTTGGTTTAAATTGCTTACTCTCTCAGAATAATTAAATCAACATTAAGAGCTCTGTGTTTATCTTATTAAGCTTGCAACACAAACTCACACTATCAAAGTAATTCATTGGTAGACTTTAGTGTTAGAATACTACCATGCAATCATTTAATTTTACCTATCATTCAATTTCAATAATACACTGGAATCATTTACTCTCAAAGCTGATTGCTCAAGAATGGAGAAGATGAGAAAGAGGATTGGGACTATGCACATGTATATACCACAGGTAGTTCCTAAGGAAGGATTGGAGTTCATGTAAGTTGGTCATCCAGCCAAGATTTTATCTGTGCACAGAGTCCTCACCTTGAGAAGCTGATAGATTCCCCCCCCATCAGAGCACATATAAAGAGATTTAAAAAAGTAAAGTTTTATAGCAGAGGATGCTTTGAATAAATTGAACAATGCTCCTGAACTTCATCCTTAATCTCTTTCCATGCACCTTAGTTCAGCTGAACTTTAGCCCCAAAGGTGATTTTTATATTTTTAGACACTATTAAAAGAGACCTTCAGAGAACCACATAATACTGGGTAAGTAATTAAAAAAATAACCTGATTTGAACAAAGATGTTGAATTTGAACAGAGATGTTTATTCACTATAGTGGAAGATGAACCATCAAGAGTAGACTGGAAGATGGACCACTGAAAGTCAAAATGGAAAAATAAAATTTATTTATTTATGTGCAGCTATTCTAGCATGTGTTTAAAGGGGCTCACAAAAATAAAGATACAATACCATAATATAAAATCAATAAAACTACGTAAATTTAAAATGTTAGAAAATAATTTTTGTGAACTGCCCACAGAGCTTTGGCTATTGGGTGGTATAAAAATGTAATAAATAAATAAGTAAATAAAAAAACTATTTAAAAATGGCTATCATAAAAATCACACTAAGGCAAGGTTGAGCAATTTGTGACCCTCTGAGAACTCCCATCAGCTTGAACCAGCATAGGTGATGATGAAGGACCAGAGCAATTTTAGGCCAAAACTTCTGGAGGGCCACAAGTTGCCCACCCATGCTCTAATGAGATTTCCCAAAGGCCCTTTGAAAGATTTTACAGCCCTTCTGGAATGCAAGTGAAGAGGAGCAATTCCTCAGTTCCATTCTACAGTCTTAGAGCCAGAACAATAAAGGCCCTGCTTTTAGCAGCAGTTTTACTACATTAAACTGAAGCAAGGCTTTGTTTGACAAATGACAATGGAAGAAAGTTTGATAAAGGGAGAAGTAGTCTGTCAGGTAAATAGGTCCGAGGCTGTGTGGGTTAAATAGGCTAAAACTAGCACCTCTAAATGATCACAGAAGCACATGCCAGCCGGTGCAGATAATGGAATAAAGGCTGTACCTACACCTGTCTCATGACACTTAACAGGGGAAAGGCTACATCATTTTGCACCAGCTGAAACTTCCAAGTCGTCGTCGTCATCATCATCATCATCATCATCATCATCATCATCACACCATCAGTAGCACCACATAAAGTATATTACAACAGTCAAGCGCAAGCCTGGAAGTGACCAATGCATGGATAAAAAGCTGTTAAGAGATTATTCCCTATTGATAATTCTGTTTTGACACTTTATGTGAAATATCTTTATGTACTGGGTTTCTTTTGTTATAGTCATTTTGTTATAGGAGCATTTTTTGTTTCCTGGCCAAACTACAGATGTGCTATGGATTAGATAACATCATTTCTGCAAACATGTACCAAACACATTTTGACAAACATCTATGACATTATACATAAAAAGAATTAGAAGGATGGTTCCCTTAAAGCTCTGATACTGAAAATGGCTCAGCTGGGAGAAGTTACACAAGTTCCTGTTTATAATCCATCCAGAGAATGCTTGTTACTGGGCCGATTAAAAATAATAAATAAATATTTTTTAAGTATACAGAAGTGGACTGATTTCTAATTCCTATCTAGTAAGGTCTCATCCTAAAGCTCTGGTACACTGACGCATACAGGAAGCACCATTTTTTGTACTGAATGGGAAAGCTCCTTATTTATGTGTAGATCCAAGTGTCCGTTACAGTGCATTAAGGGATGGGGCCTCTATTTTGGACCAGATCAGCAGGATTTTATAAACCAGATATAAGAAAAAATTCTGACCAATCTTAATTGGACAATGGGATATGCTTGAATGGAAAAGCAAATGTGCACACATCAGCATTAGGCTACAAGTCATATTTTGATTTAAAAAAAAAACTTTGGGAAAGCTCATTATCCATGTTACATTTCAAGTAAAGAGGAGCCGTGAGTACTCAGCGAAGCTCAGAGTGGAGTATAATAAAACCTCAGATTTTAGTTTTTAAAAGTTATATAAAGAAGTAGAGACAGTCTTAACTTATGTGTGGAATGAAGGATCTATTTAGAATAGTTGTGCTTGTTAAACTTGTTTGGATCATCAGCATAGCATTTATGTAAGATGAATCCAGCAGGACTATTATTATTACCTGATTGGTTCAGAAAAGTAAAGATTTTGAGGGCGTAGTCATAGTCAAGATCAATTTATTTCTATACTGCATTTTCCACAATACATTGTGCTCAAAGAGGTTCATAAAAACAAATAGCCATAATTATAATACATTACAATACCACATGGGCAGAGCAATCCTATGGCCCCTAGACAGCATCCAGGGGGGCATAGGATACTTCGGATTCCCAGATCCAAGGTCAGAGACAGAGTTCTGACCTCGGAGCCAGGGATCCATGTTCAGATCCTCTTCTCCATCCTCGCAGCTGGTGCAGAAAGAACCACACCAGCTGCTTTTCCAAGGTCGTAAGAGCAACTTCGGAGAAGAGGTAAAAGGGGTGTTCTGGAGACAGGAAGAGGAGGAGACCAGGGCCACCAGGATACAATGTATCCTGATGACACTCTAGTCTCCTTTCCTATGTCCTGAGCCCAGAAAGGGCATTGTCTTCCCCATAGCAACTCCTCTCCTGCCTGTCTCTTAACAGCAGAACACCAAGAGAGGCAAGATGGTAAAAGACTCTCCACCCACCAGAATACCCCCAACATGCCCATCCCTCCCCTCTATCAGGTTGGAGTTCCAACCTCTGAGACAGAGCCACTGGGGTTGGAGTTCCAACCTCCTAGACCTAGATGGAGCCTGGAAACCTCCAGGGTGGCTGGGCAGGGCCAGAGGGGGGGGATCTGACTTCAGGGAAAAAACTCTCTGATGTAAGAGCTCTGTCTATAGCCTTGGAGTTTTTTTTGAACAATGCTATGGCCCCTGTGATGCTGTCTAGGGACCTTAGTGTCATAAGAAAGGTTCCTATTGAAAAAGAATGTATGTTGTTTTCAAAGTATAATGAAAGCTATTTTATTTTCATACCAAATATTGGGTGGTCTTTACCCACAAACTGGTGCTCAAACTTTGCCAACAATACAAAACTTTGCAAAAACTCCTTCAGTTGAGTTCAAATTGGATGGGTCTTCTTGAGGGAACTCATCTCAAACTCTCTTGAAGCCAAAAGTATCTATGCAAAGCCATTAATCTCAGAATGTGCCTAAACACCATCCTGGAGACAGGCTGCAATTTACAGTCCTCTGTGACAGAGAAATAGCTGCTATAGCGCTGTCATTTAACCCCGGTTATTTCTTCGGTAGTTATGGAAATAAAGGTTTTTTATAGTGCCATGTCACAGAAGAGATATAGGATCTGTCAACACTGTATAACTTTACATACAGAAGTAATACTATGCATAGGTATTTCAGTCATCATGAAAGATATCAGCAAGAAGGGGTTTTGATCAGTGCATTGACATACATTTAGTATTGGGAAATAGATGGAGAGTATATGGGGCTAATAGCTCAAGTGTATGGCAGGATTTTGTTCTCTGTACCTTAAATAGAAGGGGGCACTCTCCTTCTTTACAAGTGCACATTTACTCTCTCAAGGCATCTGACATACATATCTCATACACCATAACAATCACAGTATATTTGTCAAATACTTGTAAATCTTGCCAAAACTATTAAGTGCCTTGAATACATAGGATTCTATTTATTTCAGGGCAGATGCTAATTTACTCCTGGAATTCTCCTTATGTATTACCATTCTCTGATCCTTTGATGTTCATAAGGAGCAGTGTTGTACCAGTCCAAGTATCACTTGTCCAAGCATACATTCTTGAGCACTAAGGTATTGTTTCTGAGATATCCCTTAATTTACTTGAGGGCTAAGCACTTGACACATAATATACTACATAATCTCTGGAATGTGCTGTCCATTCCCTGCATCTGTTGTTTCTAATTAAGCAGGATACTCAGTTTATCAATTTGTCTCAGATTAGCACACCTTCAGAACACATAACAGCAAAGCCTAACTACAGTAAAACAGAAATTTCAAAATAATTATTAAAGATAAGTGTTGCAAGTGTTACAGGTGTCAAACTGTGGTCACTGCAAAAGATCCACGACGCTTTATTCCCTGAGGTACCAGGCAAAGTAAGAGATCTGCATCTATTGAATCACAAGTCTTGGAACCCAGGCAGATAATTGCAGTACCTATCCACTCACAATATCATGGTATCTTCAGTGTCTTCAATATATAATTTCCTTGTCTTCACTAGATCAGGGCCAATTTAAATATTTCTAATCTGCAAGAAAAGGTTTAACTTCTACTTGTTAAACCTTTGTTATACATTGTACTTGTTAGCAGAGGTGCTCCCCCCCCCCACTGCTAACCAAATTTGTGGTTTCAGTCCCATCCCCAGCATATCTTAGTTTTATAGTGGTTGGAAGGAGGGAAGGAGGGACACACTCTATAGTCCTTTTTCCATTTTTGTCTTCCTCACCTCCTTTCATATTGAAACAGTGAGTAGGGAAACCTCTCTGCCACCTTCACCTATTTTGGACTGTTGCAAACTTTGGAATTGGCAGGAAAGCAAAGCAAATAGCAAGGAAAGGTTTTCAACGAGGAAGAATATTTCTGTGTTTTTGGCAAATGTTTTATGCATTTACACAATTCAAAGTATGCAGACTACACAGCATGATATTGAAAATACAGTCATGGTTGGTGTGCTAATTCTGAGGAGTCAGTGCTCACATACTGTATGTCTAGCTGAGGGCCAAACTAAATGTGACATTAAATTTATTTATTATTTATTAATTATATTTATATCCCGCCTTATTTCTGCAAGGAACTCAAGGCGGCTTACAGAATCCTCCTCCTCTCCATTTTATCCTCACAACAACCCTGTGAGGTAGGTTAGGCTGAGAGTCAGTGACTGGCCCAAAGTCACCCAGTGAGCTTCATGGCCGAGTGGGGACTAGAACCCGGATCTCCCGTGCCCCAGTCCAACACTCTAACCACTACACCACGCTGGCTCACTAAAAGTGAAATCTTATGCATATCTACACAGAAGTAAGTCCCACTGAGTTCAATGCAACTTACTCCTGAGTATGTATGAATAAGATTGTAGTATTAGTTTGCAATTCTATATTCTCTTATAGTTTCATAGTTCATAGAGTTGGAAGGAGCCTACAAGGCTATCGAGTCCAGCCCCCTGCTCAGTGCAGGAAACTAGACGAGGGGTCTCCCATCCAAGTAATAACCAGGCCTGACCCTGCTTAGCTTTCCACACTCAGACAAGCTGAGCCAGCATAAGCCCCAGGCCTGTATTACCTAAGAGTAAGTCCTATTGAACTCAATGGCACTGACATCTGAGTAGAAGTATACAGGATTGTACTGTAAATGTGTTTTTGCTTTAAAAAAATTCAAATAGCATCAGCTGGGGGTTGGGGCTGATAATTATCAGGATCACAGAAGTGGAAATATAAGCATTTCATACCCTGTTGTAGTCCTGAGGAAAATCCCTTTTCCTATTCACTGTTTAGTAACATAGCACTTTAATATCCTTGAAGAAGTGTCTAACATCAATGCTTGCAGACTTCTCAAATGTTTCTGAGTAGTATGCCTGTTCATTGTCCTCTTATCCTGTTTCACATATCTGTTTATGTGATGCAATGTTTCTAGACTGCAATTGACACCGGTATAAGAAATTCACACAAAGATATTATGTCACAGCAGGCTCTGAACTGGCAAATCAAAAAACACACACACACGCACGCATGAAACCCCTTCAGAGAGCATTGCAATGATTTATAAATGAAGCTGAGAGCAGAGGTGTGATATATGAGAAGTATAAGCAATTAAATGTGGGATATTGCTGGGTGTTGACAACAGACTGTGTATAGAACACACAATACAACACCTGCATGTTCCCTTGAGGCATCACGATTCTCATCCTCACAACAGATAACATTATTCTACACCTTTAACAGGAATTGCATGGCATAGGCACAGATACCCATGTATGTTCTGTCATGTTCCAGATAAAGCAAGAGACGAATTAGACTATGAACAGACAGCTTGGCTAGAAGAGCTATCTGAGAACTAGAAGCAATATTCATAAACTTACAAAGATATACAATTTCAATAATAGGATAAAATACAGGTTTAACCAGTGCAATATTACCAAACATACTTTTCAGGGGGGGGAACCTGTTACTGTTCAGTAACAGTTATTAATATGTTTTTGACCACATTCTCCAACAATTCAAGGATGTGCATTTCTCATTCATATACAATTGTAACATTCAAATTTCTAACACTGGGTTGTCTCTCTTAAAAATTACACTGAAATACCTGTATGTATTTTAAAACTGTTTTCTCTCTGGTGCACTGAACCAGCTTGTCCAGTGGGGCAAAATCCTGCAGTGCGGAATGGCACGGCAGAATTGGCGTCGAGTTCATTTCTGCATTATTAGCTTATACCATGCATCAGAGTTCACGACTTACAGCCCATGGCATTTGCCTCTTCCATGGACAACATAACCTGCCTTACATTGCACTCAAATTTGTCTACATGTGGGTGGCACTGGCAGCAGGAGGTAAGTGGAAAATGTTCCAGTCCTTCAGTACTCTGGTAATTCTGAAAACCTCCATCCAGCCTCTCAGAGCCACAGCTCTTTTCTACAACTCTAGCACTTCTTTCACTTCCGATACCTAATATACTGAACAGCAGGGAGTTACAGACTGCGATAATGACCCATGATTCAGTGAGCTACAGTGGCATGTTTTAATAGGTTCCAGACTAAATACCTGTGGGCAAACAACATTAAAAAGTTGTATTAGTACTACTGATCATTCAACAGAAATGTATCTTAGTTCATGAACTAATCAGATTTCTAATGATTATTAGTCCCCCCCAGGAGAGAAGATTAAGATGAATGTAGTCTTTTAAAATGACTTTTGGACCATAATCTATTTTATTTGGTAAAACATTGCACAACAAGTATTACGTAATAGGATGTTCACAGCTCTGCAAATAGATAATAGGGTAGTTAACTTGAACTCCAACATGCTAACACTACACCATTGTGGTCAATCCTACAAAAAACAAACAAACAAACAAACAAAAACCCAAACAAAACCCAAACCAATATAATCTATCTCTATGATCAATGGAGCTGCCTTATACTGAATCAGACCATTGGCCATCTATCCCACTATTGCAAACACTGTCTAGAATCTTGGGTCTTAGGCAGAGTTCTCCTTGGTTGTGTTAACTGGAAACATCAGGAACTGAATGCTGGGACCTCATATGTACAAAACATGTACTGACAGTATCTCTGAAGTGTGTGTGTGGGGAGATGTCTTCAAATCAACTCCCTTCCCAGCTAAATGGGAAGCATGTCCTCATGCTTGTCCTTGCTCACACATAGAGAAACTTGCATGTATACATGTGCCTGATGAACCCAACTATAGGGACAGTGGTGGGGGTGGGACAGATCACGAGAAAATTAGCTTGAGAACAATGATTGAGGGTGAATCATGCAACTTTTATTTTACCATAAAATATTTTATAGAAGAGAATACTTGGCTGGTATATCAACCACCTAGCACTTGTACTGGCACACTATTCCTAATAACAAGCACAGACATGGAGGCAGGGGATTAGAGTTTCACCAAATAAGGAGAAGGGTGCTAGAGCAATGGAGAAGCAGGGCTTTGAATGCTATTTGCTACAAAGGTTCCTTCAAGTTTTGATAGAACAGGGGAGACCACGTGAGGGGTAGAATAGATAGACTGAAAATGATTTCAGGAGAGAGAAATAGAATCAAAGAAGCTATATGTACCTTGTTTCAGAGTAAGGGGAACAGAATGGACCTCACTTCCTGACTGGTCAGTCACAGATAACTTGGAAACTCACAGAGGTACATGATACTCCCAGAGTACTGGGAGAGGCTGTGGCTTAGTGTTGAGCACCTGCTTTGCATGCAGAAGGTTCCTGGTTCAATTCCCAGCATCTCCAGGTAGGGCTAGAAAAGAATCCTGCCTGAAACGCTGGAGAGCCGCTTCCAGTCAGTGTTGACAATACTGGGCTAGATGCACCAGTGGTCTGACTCAGTATAAGGCAGCTTCCTATGTTCCTAGGATACCCTCTGGTCTACAGGCTTTTGATCACAAATTCAAAATGGGATAATAACCCACCCAAATTGGATATCTAAATATGGTTCTGAGACAAACCCAGACTAAGCAACATGGTTAAAATCTCAGTCATAGAAGCAGAGGTGATGATGGGGAGGCTGAACAGCTGGCCAAGCTGTTTTTAGGGACCTCAGAACTCTGCAAAGAAGTGCAGAAAAAAGTTCAAAAAGAGAATTTGGAATGGTGAGCTTAAAAGTGAGGCTTCCCTTGGGTCCTGACTATTCCATGGAAAATAATAAACAGTGAGAGAGGCAAGGGAATTGAGGGGAAGGAGGCAAGGGAGCGGAAGTAGCCAAGAGTGTGGGAATGGAGGTGGTTGCACTTGACTTGGGCAACAAGGATGATAAAGGGACTGGAAACAAGGCCCTATGAGGAGAGACTGAAAGAACTGGGCATGTTTAGCCTTCAGAAGAGGAGACTGAGGGGAGATATGATCGCACTCTTCCAGTACTTGAAGGGATGTCACACAGAGGAGGGCCAGGATCTCTTCTCGATCATCCCAGTTTGCAGGACACGGAATAATGGGCTCAAGTTACAGGAACCTAGATTCCACCTAAACATCAGGAAAAATTTCCTGACTGTCAGAGCAATAAGACAATGGAATCAACTACCTAGGGAGGTGGTGGGCTCTCCCACTCTGGAGGCATTCAAGGTGCAGCTGGACAGACATCTGTCAGGGATGCTTTGACCTGGATTCCTGCATTGAGCAGGGGGTTGGACTCAATGGCCTTGTAGGCCCCTTCCAACTCTACTTTTCTATGATTCTATGATTCTATGACTCAACACCTTTAAAAACCTCAGCTTAATGCCCAGGTTCCTAGCCTGTCCACCAAACAAATCTGCTACTGGGCTTCTCATCAGGAATGACACTGCTTTCTCTCACACTGCATGTCTCCTTAGGATTTTGAGGAGCCCACAACAAGGTCAGAAACCCACAGAAGGTGGTGCTTGGGGAATACTGCTTGGCCCCGTGGACTCTCCAGTATAGAGTCCCACAGGGGTCGGTCTTATCTCCCATGCTATTCAACATCTACATGAAACTGCTGAGCGGGGTCCTCCAGAGTTTTGGAGTGCGTTGCCATCAGTACGCTGATGACACGCAGCTCTATTTCTCCTTTTCATCCTCAGCAGGGGAAGCTGTGGGTGTGCTGAACCAGTGCCTGGCTGCAACAATGGACTGGATGAGGGCTAACAAACTGAGGCTAAATCCAGACAAGACTGAGATGCTGTAAGTGGGTGGTTCCTCTGACCAGATGGAGGGTGTTCAACCTGTTCTGGATGGGGTTGCACTCCCCTTGAAGGAGCAGGCTCGTAGCTTGGGGGTTCTCTTTGAGCCATCTTTGTCACTTGAGGCTCAGGTTGCCTCAGTGGCATGGAGTGCCTTCTCCCAACTTCGGCTGGTGGCCCAGCTATGCCCCTATCTGGACAGGGATAGCCTGGTTTCAGTAATCCACGCTCTGGTAATCTCAAAGTTAGATTACTGCAATGTACTCTACATAGGGCTGCCCTTGAAGACTGTTTGGAAGCTTGCAGCTTGTACAAAACACGGTGGACAGACTAACCACTGGGACCAAAAGGTTTGAACATATAACACCTATCCTGGCCCGCTTGCACTGGCTGCCTATATGCTTCCGAGCCCGATTCAAGGTGCTGGTTTTGACCTATAAAGCCCTACATGGCTTGGGACCACAATACCTGATGGAATGCCTCTCCCAACCACAATCTACCCATACACTACGTTCAACATCTGGGGCCTTCCTCTGACTGCCACCTCCACATGAGGCTCGGAGGACAGTGACAAGTGAGAAGGCCTTTTCTGTGGTAGCCCTCCAACTGTGGAACAAGCTCCCCCCTGAGGCCCGCCTGGCGCCAACTCTATTATATTTTCAGCACCAGGTTAAGACTGCCCTCTACAATGAGGCTTTTAATAATTAAATGGTATACGGCGGGGTGGTAAATTGTTTTAGCGGTCGCGTTTTACTAACTTGTTTTAGTGATATTTTTAAAATTGGTTTTTATAATGTTTTTATTGTTTATGTTTTTAACTGTATTTTATTGTATTTTTTAATTGATTGTTGTACACCACCCAGAGAGCTCCGGCTATTGGGTGGTATAGAACATGACTAAATAAATAAACAAACAAATAAATAAATAAACCCCAGGATGGTGGTCATGTACCCAGAGCAGGGAGGTCCACGACTGTTCTAGGCAGAAATATTGAGTTCAAACATGTAATTATGCTGCACCATGAACAGAAGCCAGTTGGAAAGCTGCAATGGGTGTTTCACCAGGGAATGAAATACTACCTGGGTCTCCAAGGCAACAGGCTTATCTGGGCATATAAGGCAACATGGTGGTCCAAGCAAAAAAAGGGACTTTGATCCTGAAAACATGGGCTAGATACCAGAGCAGGAAGAGGGGAGTGTGAGGAAGGATCACAAGGAATGGGCTAAGATCAAAGCCCAGGTAATTCTTTTACCTGTACAACAGTGAGTCTGTCCACCCCTCTGCAATCTTTAGGAGTTCTTTGAAACCCTTTGCATATTCTCTAGAAATGTATTGATGCCTTCATCTGATAAGCATGCCATTACTTGTGTACAATCAGGTCCTCCTCTATGCATTCCTATCCTATCAATATCTTCTTGGTATTTCTCCTGTCATTATAGACTCTAGCAGGGTGCTTGAACCTTCTCCATTGGGCAATGTAAGGAAGCATGCAGTCCTACATCATACCTTGCCTGCCCAAACCACTCTACTATAACCTAATAGCTGGGTCTTGAGATGTCAACTCTGAAGGGTGGATTTTAAGATGACTGCCAATTAAAGGGTCAAAGACAGACTTGTATAGTCTAGTTGAAAGGCAGGTGCAGTGGACTGAACCACTTGATTGAATCAGGGGAGGGAATGCTGGACATTGCCTAGCAACAGATTTGAATTCCATTTTAACACTCCTCTGACTAGACTAATCTAGTGTTAACTAACTTAACTGACACTTGTTGGGTTTAACAATGGAGGATTGACCTGTGTGTGTTTTCCTTACTTCACAAAGTTGAATGAGTAATGTTTAAGAAACTGCACTAATGTAACTGTGAAGAAATTTGGCCCTAGAGTGGGGCTCATTTTCCCCCTTTTGGGCCTCCCGATCAGAGTTGCTTGTAAAAGTGCAGTCTGTGTGTCTTCTTATCAGACTGCGCTGGGCGGTTCCAAACGCAAGGCTGTTCAGTTGGCAAGATATTTTGCTGGTAATAACTTTCAGTTGAGGGAATGTCAGGAGATGCCATCAGCACTTTGGGATTGGACAATTAGAATCTGCCCAGTTGCTGGGGAGGTTTTTTTTTAAAAGGCTGCCTAAGGGAAGGGTTGGTTGTCTCGTGTCCCGGTGAAGAGAGAGGTCTGTGTAGTCCATGAGGGCTGGACTGGAACAAGGCCCCCTTGGCTTGGGTAAATAATCTGGCAAGGTGAGATTAGACTTTGTTATTTTTCTTGTTTAGCATGTACCAAAGGAGTCTGTGTTGGTAATATGTTTTCCTTCTGTATCCTCTTTTGTTCCCCTTCCTTCTTATTCCTTTTTATCCCCTTTAATTCCTTTAAAATAAATTTACAGCTATCTCAATGTGTGTTGTCTTATTTATTTATTTATTATATTTATTAATCGCCCATCTGGCCAGTCACCCGGCCACCCTGGGTGATGTACAACCAAAATAACACAGTAAAACAATACAATAAAATATAATAATTAAAACAGTATAAAAATTTCTTTTAAAATCCTAACCCACCCCATATTCCCGCCTGAACAGCCATGTTTTTAATGCACGGCGGAAGCTCATCATGGAGGGGGCATGGCGAAGACCACTAGGGAGAGAGTTCCATAATGTGGGGGCCGCCACAGAAAAGGCCCTCTTCCTAGTCCCCACCAGCCTGGCTGCTCTGGCTGATGGGATAAGGAGAAGGCCGTCTGTGGCAGATCTTACTGAGCAGCCTACTTGATATTGCTGGAGGCGCTCCTTGAGATAAACTGGGCCGGAGCCGTGTAGGGTTTTAAAGGTCAAAACCAATACCTTGAATTCAGCTCGGCAAGCAACTGGTAGGCAGTGCAACTTCTTAAGCACTGGCGTGATGTGATCACGCCGGCGGCTGCCCTTAATCAGGTGAGCTGCTGCGTTCTATACCAGCTGAAGCTTCCGAACCGTCTTCCAGGGTAACCCCACGTAGAGCGCATTACAGTAGTCTAGGCGAGAAGAGACCAAGGCATGAACCACTGATGGGAGCAGGTGATTAGGAAGGTAGGGGCGCAGCTGCCGTATCAGATTGAGTTGATACAGCGCCGCCCAGCTCACAGCTGACACTTGAGCCTCCATGGACAGCTGGGAGTCTAGATGACCTTCAAGGTGCGGACCTGGTCCTTCAGGGGTAGATGTACCCCATTCAGCACCAGGTCAACATCCCCTAACCTCCCTTTGTCCCCCACCAGAAGTACCTCGGTCTTGTCAGGGGTTCAGCTTCAGTTTCTGAGTCATTCAGTGCTAATTCTGGTGCCTTAGGCCAGTGACCAGCTACCTAGGATTGTGTGAGTAGCCTGCCCCGTGGAAGTGTGGTGCTCCACTTCTTCACAGTAACCATCAAGGTTTAGTACCTGAGTAAACTTATGTTACCATTATTTATCTTTTAAAAAGCATCTACTTACAAACAAGTCCTGTGTGTGTGTGTGTGTGTTTGTCTGAGAGAAGTCTGCTGCTTTTGCACTCTGCTATCAGGAGCTGTGTGCCTTCTTCTGGGACCAATACATGATTGCATGCAGGCAAATCAGCATTCTTTGTGTGTGTGGCGGGGGTAAGGCATACATGTTTGCAGTGCTGAACTTGCACCTGCATCATAAATGTAGCTTAGCCTTCACTCATGTATGGTATACATTTCTGTATTAAATTTGCAAAGAATTAGTAACATAGACAATGCTGAATTAAATTACATAAATAATGGAACATCTTGTACAATGCCAGATTAACTATTGCCCTTACAACAGAGAAGGTGAAGGAGTCAGGAACTTAATGCTTAACAAAGTCAGAGGCTAACGTCCTTGACTAGGGTTTATACATCATGAATGTATAACATGAGAAAATCCGCTGTATAACTAAGATGAGAATGTTCTCAACGAAGGACAACACATTTCTCTATTCGGTTTTCTTAGCTCAGCTGACACTGACCCTTGACAATCTGCATCTGGTATGATGTGGATAAACATCTATCTATCAATGAGTACTCATCTTCTCTTTTCACATTTGATGTGAGAGGAGGTTTAAAAGAATGTCAAGCAGAGGTTTAAAAAAAAATGTCAAGCAAACCCGAAATAAGATATTTTGTGTCCTGCATAACACCAGATTATTTATTCTGTTACTTGACACAGGCTTTGCCTTTTTGTCTGTGTATGCGATTTCCCACCTTAGCCTTAAATTATTCTCTCCCTTTGGTGTTCATTGATAGTCTCTGAAGCTCAGGCTTTATTCCCCTTCAAGGTTCATTCTTCCTCTAAATACGCATCATCCAATGCATGCTATAAAGAGAGTTCCCAGCAGTAGTTTTTAAAAATAAAAAGATAAACTACTCAGCCTCTGAACACTGAAGGCTCTAGTGACAGTACCTGGAATGCCTCCTGTTGACAATGATGGTTATCACTGGGGGCAACTGAAATCTGTTCATTCTGAACTGTCTTCAGAAATCACCCTTATCTGATTGTTCTTTCAGATCAAAAGAAATAGGAAGACAAAGTAAGCTGTGCATATTCTTTCCCTCTGCACTTTGTTGTTAAAAGAGGGAGGAATCCCACTAGGACCCTAAACCACTTTTAGATATTGCTAATCTTGTCTGTGGATTTCTGGTTTTTCCCCTTCAGTTACTGCCAACTGACTGATTAAGTTTTGATATTTTAATGGCATAGAGAAGCATTGTCAGGAATTACCTGTGCAAAACATTTAGCAAAAACTAGATAGACAAAGAACCATTTCTTGCTTGAAGGAAAACTGAATATAATTCACAGATTTATACCTTGTATAATACAACTACTTTGTAGGTCTCTAAAAATCACCCTCTGAGCTCCTAAATGGAGGCTTATTCACTCTATGTTTTAGGTCTTCCTGAAAGACATATTTACACATTTGTTTACATTAAGTTCAGTTTCAGTAATGTAACTACATTGCCATGTGCAAGACAGATGAAAAGAAATACCAGAATATGCCTATTTTACCAGCAGAGCTGACACTACTACTGGCAAATACGTAATCTTTGCAAGACAGAAGGAGCTGCCTTCCAGTCTAATAGCAAAGAAAATAACAGAGTACTTGGCAGCCCCCTTAAAATGTGTTTCTTATTGGACACAGGAAGTCACTTTACATTAAACTGGGATGTGACATAATGTAACATGTCAAATGCTTGGTTAAAAAACAAATTGGAATCAAGTTGCATATAGTACATCTAAAATCTTGCAATCAGTATCATACTTAAGGGACTCACACATGCAGAGTTTAGGAATACAAGTGATGATGCAGCTTTTGGAACAGTTCCCAATTCCCAGTGGGATCATGATGGGACCTCAGCAAATATAAAAGCAACCTAAGCTCCTGAAAAACATATGAGCAAGTGAAGAATTTGCTTCAGTAAAGGTCTCTAAGTTCATAAAAAGGCAAGAGCTAAAGCAACATATTTCAGTGTGTTTTCATTATCCCAATTTTCATTGTACGATTGTTTACTTTAACATTATGCCAATCAGGGAATTAGTTTTTCAGCTCCAAATATGCATCCTGAATATATTCTTTTGCTCCAGAAGTTGACACTTTTGTTGTAGTTGTACCATTGCATCTTGATGATACATAGCTGTAAAAGACTTGTTATTTTCCATCTGCCTTTGTCTGTTCAGTGTCACCAATTCCACCCATTGTTAAGTGTCCACTTAGAAGCAATCAGACCAACAAGTGACCGACCACCTTCCCTGACAACTTCAAACTTACTATGATCAGGTTTATGGCTTACTATGGCTTACTATAGTCATGTTTCTTAGCCTAGCAGTAACATAGTTATACTGGTGTGCCTTGTACACTAACCCCAGCATACAGGGAGGATGCACCAGCACTTCTGATCCAATTTTTGATATTGGACTAAGGAATGGTTGATGACTCAATGTGATAACAGGTTGCTATCAACTACAAAGTAGAGAATGACTTAAAATGCCCTTTGTTGCCCTTTTTCATTAAATAGGAGATGGACCCTTCACGTCTGTTCTAAATCACACTAGTGTAGGTCTTGGTGCCAAAGCCTGATATAGAAAAGGAAGAAATGCCTCAGTCTCTCTTTCTCATGCACTCTACCCTTTTCTATAAAGAGCCACTACACTAAATACAAACGTACCACAGCTTGACATTTGAAGAAAAGAACTTTAATCATTGCACATGAAACGTGTAAGCTATTTCAACAGATTGCCAGAATGTACAACAAAATGGCTCAGTCCTCTGTTCTTGCAGTATGAATATTCACAATGTAACTTGGGGATGGGCATTGGGCACCAGTTTCCAAGATCTCTTGATTTCTATGCTGCTTGATTTATTTCCCTGAGGCTATGAAGGTCAGAGGACTATATGAAAACAAACATTTAAAAATCATAACCCAAAATGGTTCACAAATTGTTATTGAAAGAGTGGTACTACTCTTGCATGTAAATAATACTCTAGCTAACAGTGCAGATTAGGAAGCTGGAATTTCTTTCTAGAAATTTATTTTTTTAAAAGCTAATTGTCGAAAGCATTCACTAGACACTTCTTGGAAGAAATATTGCTGCAATGCTGAAACAATCAGGATGGCTTTCTTTATATTCTTTGTCTCTCTCACCAGAGAGAGAGAGAGAGAGAGAGAGAGGTGGTATGCTGCGAATGTTTAAATGGCTAATAGTATGTGGTGAGAGCTTGAGGGGAAAAAACTTTATAGAAGAAGTAAAGTATTTTTTTAATACTATATATACACACACTTTTGCTAATTCAGCTGTACTTCTCAGGCCTGGCATCAGTTCCTGCATCCTAAAGCAGTTGCCAGTGTCCCAGTGCAGCTCACCAGGATGGGCACCTACTCTGTGTCCCCCACATTGGCCAGGTGGATATGTGAATCTCTGTTTTAATTTCCCACAATACCTCAGCGTGACACAATGTTGGGGGTTCTGGGGCTTCGTCGGGTACCTGTGCCAGTACCTGGCACTGTTGGCTGCTGCTGCCAACAGTGCCAGGTAAATCGGGGGGGGGGATCAATATAAGAAGTCCCCTGCAGGAGGGCAATTTCCCCTGCAGGAGGGCAATTTCCCCTGCAGGAGGGCAATTTCCCCTGCAGGAGGGCAATTTCCCCTGCAGGAGGGCAATTTCCCCTGCAGGAGGGCAATTTCCCCTGCAGGAGGGCAATTTCCCCAAGCCCAGCCTCTTCCCCCCCGAAAGAATTGGAGCCGACCCCGGTATCTGTAATGTTTTACAAGTCACATCTTCTGTTTCTTTGAAAACAATTTCCCCTTTATCCATGTTTAGTCCCCTCCCTCCAACACACTGAACTCCCTTTTTGTTAAAAGGTTAATTTTAGCTACAAAAGAAGGCTTTTATTCTAACATTTAAGGCAAATCTTCTGATTTGTAGAACCAGAATATTTTGAAGGGTATTAGTGGGAAACTTGGACAATAGGAATGCTCTAAACTCAAATAGTTTTAAAAGATGTCTTCAGAGATGGTCACAAGAAGTCACATGTCTGCCCACCAATGGTAGTTTCCCTCCCAGGGCAAACAGCACCTTTGGGAGGTCTGCAATTGTTATCAAGATGGGGAAAAAGGATTAAACGGATGTGCTGTAGTACTGATCTGACGTTCCCCCTTACAACTGCTGTTTGTTTGCCTGTTTGTTTTTTCAGTGAAATACAATCATGCATGTCACATATCATCTGGTTTGGCCCTTAGCCTTCTTAACTCAGATGGCAACATGCTACGGCCCACCCTGACTGTAGATTTCTTGTTCTCATACACAGCCAGGATTTATTTTGACAGAGGTCTAGTAGTTTCAAATTCTATTGTTTGACAATTGAAAACATTCCTGTTTTACTGAACCATTTCTCAAGACACTTCTGGTACATCTTGGCCTCTATTGTTGCCACCTTTTATTTGCCATCCTACACCTGCAACAGAAGACATATCCTGCAAAGCTTTCTGTTTCATATTTATAGCAGGAAAGCTTTTCTTGAAGAATTTCTATCCTGCTTCTGTCAAAGACAAACCTTTTCACCCTACACAAGGTCTACATCTATTTGATAGACCAGGAAGGTGTAACATCACTGTTATATCTGCACAAAAAAATCTTGCATATATGGAATACAACTGAATAATAATAGTAGTAGTAGTAGTAGTAGTAGTAGTAATCATAATAATCATAATAATCATAAACATAATAATAATAATAATATAATGCATAGAATATAATCTTACACTAGAATTAACATACATACTTGGATACAAATCTTATTGAAATCAGTATAACATACTTCTGAGTAAATATGAACAAATTAAAGAAACCTCTTATAAATGGCAGTGTGGACACAAAGTAACATAGCAAGGACATACCATACTACACGCTGCAAGTCAATATAATCATACTTTAATTGTGCTCATTTTAATGGTTTTCATAATTTTATTTTTATTACTATATTTTAATGTTGTATTTGTTTGTGTGCCGCCCAGACAACTTGGTTCGGATCCAAAATATGTGTTCCATTGACAGAAGGGCTCTGCTCATGGAAGGTGCCTCTGCCCAATTTTTGGGAATTCCCTCCTCTCCCTACCCCCCACCATAGCTCGCCCCTTTCAGCAGGCCTTGACCATCTATGTAGCATTTTCAGGGGGCTGGAAGGGCTGCTGTGGGGAGAAGGGGGCGGGGAAGTCTGCTTCCGCCAGCCTAGTGAATGTGCCTAAATCTGGAACCAGACCATTGTGTTCTGGTGCAGCTGTACAGTAAGTAAGTAAGTAAGTAAATCAATCAATAAAAAAAATAAGCTTTGTGATTATGGATTTGATAAGAAGTTATACAACTAGCTACAGATTAGTGCTGAATTAAACTAGTATCATTCTTTGTTCCCAGCTGCTAAAGTGTTTTGCAAGTTATGAATTGACTATCTGAACTAGGCCATTGAGATTCCATTTTTAAAAGGAAAAAAAAGAAGAAGTATTTTTCTTAAATAAGGGGGTGGGGCAGACTCACCATTCTGTGATTGTTCAAAATTCAGGACATTTACGTAATTTAAAATATACATTTCTGCCCCCCACCCCTGTAGTAGAATAGCTGGAACATTGTTCTACAAGGAAGATGCCATCTTGTCTAGCTATGAGCCTGTTACCAAATTCCTTCCTTGTTTCCAACTTGAACAAATAATTACAGGAAATAGTTAAAAACAAAAACAAAGCAAAACAACAACAAAAAGGAGAACATACATAATAACATAACAAGGTCATTGAGGGCATGATCCAATGCCCTCCGCCCTCGCTGCACGTAAACCTCTGAACACGTAAATCTCTGCTGCCATCGCACCTTGGGCCCTGAATTTCATCTAGATGATGTAAGCTGTCAGCCGCAGCCTCCTTCCCTCCCTGCTCTCCAGCACACATCTTTTCTTCCACGTCAAGGCTTATTTCCGGCCTTGGGGAGGCAGCCAGCACGGTTCTTTCCATGCCAGCTGTGAGGGGCGAGGGGGCCCTCAGCATTCAGAGTCCCAGCTCTGAGCTCGGAGGACCTCGGAGCTGGGGCTCCAAATAATCCTATGCCTCCCAGACAATGTCAGGAGGCCATAGGATTGCACCTTAAAGAAACAAAGAAATTCACTAATTATAATTCTTAGTCTGTCACCAATATGCTTGTGGAACATCTGCAGTAAAACAACCTAAGTGGGAGTTCATTTTCTAATGAAAGAATGAAAATACAAGTTATACAGCATACATAAGGAGGGTGTGTTATTGTGTGTGTGAAACTAGTATCAGTCTTAAACTAGCACTAAAAAATCCACATAATTCTCAACCTTTTATAGGTGGATGAATGACCAGTGTAGATTAGTTTGCTGTGGGAAGTCGTACTTTTGACCTCTTAAGCAGAAATTATGGAGGGATTGTTCCTGCCAAGAGTGTGTGCTTATAGTGGTCATCTGTACTTTGTAAAGCATGTGAAGCCAAAGATTTGACCACCTAATCTTTTCTTCATAGGAAACATTTTGCAGGCTGTAAGTTCAAAAACACTACAACAAAGTCTTTTTGGTCAAAGGCCTTAATCACCATACGTAGCCCTATTCTACTTTACTTTGCTAAGAAGAAATTCAGTGCAATAATTGTGGCCTAGCTCACTAGCCACATGAACAAAAGCTGACATTGTAACAGGAATCTGTGAAAGTGTGTGCACATGTAGGAAAGCATAGAACGGGGCATAGTAACAAGGGAAAACACTATGTCTTTATGCCTGGCAGATGTAAGCCAACTTTCTACACCTCAGTTTTATGAAAAGAAATGACAGTATTAGTTTTGTTAGGAAACAGCATATCCAAGTTACCTCCTCTCTTTCTCAAAAGGTAGACAGTTATGAATAGTTATCTTTCAATGTGCCCCTCATAGGAGTATTAGAACATTCAAGTCTGTACATTAGCCATTAAAGTCTAAATGCTAAACCTGGAAAAATTCAATGTAAGAGAAGAGCAATTTTCAATAACTGACAAGAGACAAGTTTGAACAGAGGATACTTAAAGGCTGACATGCTTTATTATAGTGGTATTCACACAGATTGCTATTTTTCTGAAGAAACAAATAGAGACCAGACCAAATGTTAGGGAACTGAAAGAATATTATCAACAATGCACTTCAGTGGAAGAGAGTAGTGCTTTTGTATCTCATAAAGAGTTATATTTTTATAGCAGAAAGCCCACACAAATGATTATGTTCCTAGCACAGGGTGCCCAAAATTAGGCACAATAGCCCCTATTAGCAAGCTTTTCACCTAATTCTTTTGCACACAATAGACAATTTACCCTAAGGACAACTATATTAATACCAGATAACTGAAGAAGGGATATGTTCCCCAATTTACAATATTTTTTTCATGTAGCAATTAATTATGGGTAATTACAACATCTTAAATTTTAGGGTACTTCCAGACGGATGGTCCTTAGCACTACCAGTCAAAAGGCTTCGTACAGCTATTTCTTCCTTAACATATTTTTTTGTGGTAAGAAAAAAAGATGGCAATTTTCAGGGAAAGATCAAGCCAAGGATACCTCCCTCCACCTCTGAGAGAGAGAGTTGTATGCAAAGCATATTAAGATTTTTTGGAGATTCTGCGTTTACCGGAGTTTGTCTCCCAGCAGATATCTGATTAGTTGAAGTCTCCCATTACTACTAATTCTTGTTTCCCTGAAACATCTGTAATTTGTTTCAGAAAAGCATGATTCACATCCTCTCCTTGGTATGGTGGTCTGTAGTAGACTCTGACCACAATGTTGTTTTTACTTCTGTCTCCATTTATTTCTACTCAGCTGGTCTCCACAGAGCTATTCTGTTCACTCTCTTGAATTTCTGTCCAGGTGTGCACATTTTTGACATACAATTTGTTGTTTTATCCAAATGGGCAAATTATGATTTACGCAAGCCATAGTTTACCAGTTTTGGTGTATGGTGTGCTGCTGTGCTTTTTTTCTGGAGAAAAGGGTACCGGAACTCTTGGATTACATTTCCTCGGGAGTAGATGGCGATTAAATTGTAATGCAATTAATAGAAGAAAAGGTGCTGGAACTCAGTTCCGGTGAGTTCCACCAGAAAAAAAGGGGAAAGGAGGAGAAGGAATAGGGAGTGTTGGGTTAGCACAGAACTTGTTCATTTAATGCCAGACTGTGGTTTGATGTTACATCTCAACAAACTTTGACTGTTTCCCTCCCCAAAACCATATATCTCTAAGGCATACCACCACACAAAAATTAATAATTATAACATATAAGCCCTATATGGCCTCTATGTTTGTAGCTTCCTAGTACAATGCATTTTAGAATTAGTAAATCCCACGTATCCTTCTCGGGCTGCCCCATCCTATGTGAGTGCCTGTAACCCCCTGAACTCGGAGGATTATGGGCAGCCAAGTGAAGACAGGAGGAGCACGGCAGATTGGCTTGCCACCATATTCCCCTCACCCTCAAAAACATTTAGACAGCTTATTTTGACCGTCTAAATGTTTTTCTTCTCCTTGCAAGGAGGAGAGGTTGAGGAGGTACTGCTTGGATTTCTCAGAAGATGGCAGTGCCTTGGGGGGTGCCCCCGGGAACACCCCCCAATGCCAGAACCAAAGACAGCTCTGTCTTCAGTGCCCAGCCAGAGTGGAAAGAACCACACTGGCTTCAAGATGGGGGAGGACACTCTGTGGCTGGACTCTCCACTGTGACCTTGGAAGAGATTTCCAAGGTCACGGGGGTACATCCTATCCTATGGCCCCCCAGGCAAGGTTGGAGGGCCACAGGATTGCACCTTAAATATATTCTTTAAAAAACAGGTGAACGTGGTTGTTATGTTAGTCTCACAGAATTCTATTTACACTTTTTTTCAAGGTTCACAAGCTCTGAATTTATGAGTTCTTGGCTACTGTTGTGGAAAGCTATTGAGGTATCGCTGGGGGGAGGGGGAAGCATTTAATCATGTACAACTGCAGTTGTACATAAATGCTGTGGTTGCTACATAAATGCTACTCAGAAGAATCAAGACTTTCTGAGAACCAGATTGCTACAAAATAAAATACCTCTAAGCCATGGACAGAAAACATAATCATGTGTATGTAAGATTGTATCCTCAAAACTATCCTCCAAACTATCCTAAATGCTTTTGCAGAAGCATACGAAAAACTTGGTCTCTCACTTAACATCAAAAAAACCAAAGTGCTTCATCAGCAAGTGCAAGCTAACCCTTTGGTGATGCCATCTATCCAGCTTGGCGGGACAATACTTGAAAATGTCGATCATTTTCTCTATCTTGGCAGCTATCTTTCTGTTACAGCTAACATCGACAGTGAAATCCCAGCATCGTCTGAGCTCCGCAAGTGCCGCATTTTCTCGAATGAAACATAGAGTGTTCAAGGATCGGGATATTTGTAAGAAGACCAAAACACTGGTTTATGAAGCCATTGTATTACCAACTTTATTGTATGCCTGCGAAACATGGACTATCTATAAACGTCACTTCCACCTCCTTGAAAGGTTTCATCAACGTTGCCTCCGGAAAATCCTGCGAATTACTTGGGAAGACAGGCGAACAAATGTCAGTGTACTGGAAGAAGCAAAGACTTCTTTGAAGGATCAAAAAAAATGATCCTTCAACGCCAACTTCAGTGGACCGGTCATGTTGTTCGAATGCCTGACTGCCGTCTCCCAAAGCAGTTACTCTACTCCCAACTCAAGGATGGAAAGCGGAATATCGGTGGTCAATATAAGAGGTTTAAAGATGTTCATAAGGCAAATCTAAAAAAATGCAATATAAACATCGAAAACTGGGAAGCTCTGGCCCATGAACGATCTAAATGGAGGTTGGCCTTTCACAAAGGTTCCATGGACTTTGAAGAAGCCCGAGTGCAAGGTGAAAGGGAGAAATGTGCTAAGCGAAAACCATGTCAAATGAATCCTTTACAAGACCATCTTCTATCTGGTAACCTGTGTCCTCACTGTGGGAAGCTGTGTGGATCTAGAATTGGCCTCCACAGTCACTTACGGACCCATCGCTAGAGTCTACACAATCTTCTTTAGAATTTCCTCCTTTTATCCCAGAAGACAATCTTACTCGGTCACGAGTGATCGCCTGATGATGATGTATCCTCAGTGGCTTTTTAATTTCAGGATTGTAGATACTAAGAAAGTTTCGGGATATTAATGTAATGTATACTATATATGTACACACACACACAAATATATACAGTCATGCCTTGGATTGAGAGCATAATTTGTTCCGGAAACGGGCTTGTAATCCAAAACACTCTTATATCAAAACGGAATTCCCCCCCAAAAATTTGTACAGAGATTTTTAATTTAAGCTGTAACTACAGTACTTGTATTGCAAGACGTCGCTTGTATATCAAGTCAAAAAATTTTAAATCAATATTTAAAAAGTTGCTTGTCTTGCAAAACGTTCTCAAACCAAGTTACTTGCAATCCAAGGTATTACTGTATATCAATCCTGCAGGGTCCCACTTTATATCGGCTGTGATAAAACATATACAGTACTGATATTAATACTATAATGCTAATATCATGCAGCTTTGTGCATTAACTTGTTGCCTTCTTATCTTTTCTCTCCCTTCTTCATTGTCTCCACCCAAAAGATTATAGGAACAAGTAGCAAAGAAAAAGGTAGATGCAAACTGGAGTGGGTAATGGTGTGGGCATTCTGGGATAAGTAGTCATACTTTGACTTCAATAAACAGAAAAATGGTGAATGGCTCCAAGTCATGATTTAGCTCTAGGCAGACTTAGAGTGTTGGAAGGAACCCAAAGAGTAATCTAATCCAACTTTGAGGGTAGAAAAATATTTTAAATTCCTAGCAACCAATATGACATTTTTAGGTACTACACTCAGGAAAAGCTTGTAAGAGACAAAGGGAGATCCGTAATTGGATCTCCTGTAGTTTTTAAGAGTTAAATGCAGCTGCTATTGCTTTTGATTCATTTTAGAGCCATGATGCTAGGGGAAGTGGGGTTAATTCTACCCTCATGCCAGTGTCCTGGTCAAAATCTCTCCCACCTGAAGCTATTTGCCCTTTGGGCCAAGCCATATAGGTACTCACCCATATGTTTTCCCTCATGAGGTTAATAGTAGCTCTGTTCTAGAGCTGGGGAGATTAAGACTGGGAAAAATGGTGAGGAGAAAGAGTTAGACCTCCCTCCTGTTCTGAGTTGGGGGCACCCAGCAGCTGCATTCAGCCTTTTTTTAAAAAAAAATGTGGAATATCCAGTCATGGATCTCCTGCCATCATGTGTATTTTGGCCCTGAAATATTTAAATTGCTAGGCAGCAACTTCAAACCTTTTGCTAGCCCTGTCCAATACCCTGTCTTATAGCGCTTCACCTGGGGTTCTTCCATGTGGGGGCTCCTAGGGCTAACAATCAAAAGGCACTGTACAGCCCTTCCTTAACAGTTTTTTTTCCTGGTAGAAATGCTGGGGGGGAAACCAGGAGGGTTACAAATGGAAGATGATGATTTCTGGAACCTTGTAAAATTCCATGAATGAGGCAGGGCAATTGCACAATAAAAGTCTTGTCTGGAAGCACTCCTAAATGTTCATCTAGCCTCTCTTTAAAATAATTTGAAGAAAGAGATTCCACAAATGATTGTTAGTTATTATTAAAATGGAAATCAAGCTCAAAGACAAGTAAAGGATAGCAACACCATGAGGTGTAAAGAAAGCAAAAACATGGTACTGAGGTTTCATAGCCTTATCATTTGTCCACAATTACTAAAAATGATGGGACTTGAAACAATCACCATCAATATATTGACTTACCTTTTCTTCTTTCAAATACTTTCTTTGTTTTCTGCTTATGACAAAAGGTGGGGTATGGATGATCTTGAAAGCTGTAAAACATATATTACAAAAAAGGACATTAACAAGGATTTTAGGAAATCCATTTTGCATGTATTTTGACACATACACAACAAATAGTATTCTGTAATACCTACTAATGCAATTTTGTGTATGAATATGTCTTCTATAAAAATACACTTGCCCACTAGCTGGATCGGGCTTCAGGCAGCTTTAGATGCCTTTGTGTATTATCCAGGAGTTGTGCAGCATAGTCTCATATATTTTACGGGCACACAAAATACATTTAACATTAAGTGCAATCCTTTATTACTTTCAGTAACATGAAATGAACTTTCCATGAATGTGAATAACTTAGAAACATATGTTTATCATCCTTATTTTCTACTCTGACCCAGTTAAGGGAATATTTTCACAAGCATGGATTTAGATAAATATATTTGTTCCACCCAGTGTTCAGAAGATATGGTCCTAAATACTGTAATTGTTCTGGCTCTGAGCCTATGTAAATGTACAATTCACAGGCAAGAGGGGCAAGTAAGTTAATGCATCTTTCACAGAGCTACAGTAGAAAATGGGAATGCATGCATGTGGAGGAATGTTAAGAATTAAAAACGTGGTTCCTTGAGGTACACCGATAAATTTAAGATGGCACAATCAGGATTACACAAAACCTAAAGTGTTCTCTTTGTCTTGCATTTGATCTAAAGGGCATTGAACCCCACCCACAAACAAAGTATCTTTTCTTCCTCCTTTATCAGGGCTAACCCTACCATTATTCAATGAAGTGGTTGCCTCAGGCAGAAGATGCTGGGATGGAGAGTAGTGGTGAGGTGTTGGAGGACAGAGCAGTGTGTGCCATGTGATCTGCCTTGTGCCCCTAAGCTAATCTGCTGCCCTCAGGTATAATAATAGAACAGAGGTAGGTTGGACCATGGGCATATTTGCCAATTGAGAAACTGTCCTAGACACTACCACAAAATGGCTGCCATGGGAGGTGTGGCAAAGGACAAGTAACCTGCCCCCAAAAGTGAGTACAAAGCAGAGGTGGGGTCTGATCCCTGTCACACTAAACAACTCCTTCGAACCCACAGTTTTCAGCACCAAGAGAGACTTATTTCACAGCAGTTCCAGCTGGTAAGAAAACGTGTTATTTATTTTTTAAGTGGGAGGGGTAGGACACCATGGTGGGCACCAAGAAAGGAGTTTGAGGGCATGATTGTGCCCATGGGCACCATGTTGCCTACCCCTGTAAGAGAGGATGCTGTCCCATCGCCAGTGTTGAAGGAAGATTCATGGAATGGGTGCAGCAGAGTGTTGCCTTCTCATTTGCTTTAGGAAGCAAAGTATCTTGGCACAGCCCTGTCCTCTATACCCTATGCCAGAAACGTGTACAAACCAAGGGCC
Organism: Shinisaurus crocodilurus; assembly: GCA_021292165.1. Taxonomy (NCBI): domain Eukaryota; kingdom Metazoa; phylum Chordata; class Lepidosauria; order Squamata; family Shinisauridae; genus Shinisaurus; species Shinisaurus crocodilurus. The sequence continues at coordinate 76,312,242 of CM037876.1, read as the reverse complement.
AAAGTAGACGAGAAGCAATCAACCAGAGATTACACTTCCCAACTTTTCTATTCCCCCCCCCCATAGAAAGAGCCATAAGGGCCCCCAAATTGGATAGGGGCTACAGCCCTTTCCCTGATGCCATTTTCCCAATCTATATGTCTCCTCCCAAGTTACTAAGTTTCCACACCAGCAAAACATACAGGGCAAAGAGCTGATTTGGAGAGTAAACAGAGTGGGGGCGGGGAGGTTAACCTCCTCCGCCAGAGGGGACCCCTAATCTACTGTATTAGTTCCTGAGACATTGCTGAAGTATTAAATAAAAAAGAAATGTAACTGCAGATTATTTTGAATTATTTTGTGTGGGTGTTCTTATTTCTTACTCTGTTGTAGTTCATGTATATGTATGTACATAGTTTCAATGAACCCCATTTGAAGCGTATCCTTTCCTCTTTTAAAAAATTAAGAACAGGACACATCCACTAAAGCTTCTGAGAGCTAGCAAATGTCAATAAGCAGTGGCACTGGAACAGATTATGTAAAACTAGAATGTTTTAACCAGCAAAGATGTCTTCATATAAAAAATAATGCACTTGTTACTTTAAGGCTACAATCCTATGCACATTTATCAAGAATAAGTCACACTGAACATAAAGGCACTACTTCTGAGTAAACCTGTATAGCATTAAACTGTAAGGGTGCAATTCATATTCCACTATAGTTAATGACAATTCTTCCATTGATTTTAATGGACTATATCCTTAATGAATAATATTTTCATGGCATATTGTTCTTTGCTATACAGGTCCCCCCCCCCCTTTCTCTTTAGTTCAACAGGATTAGGGGTAAAACCTGCTAAGATGCAACCTCCCATTTACAGCGTGTCAACGATCTGTCACACACACTTAAAATAATTGGTATCATATGACAAGGTAACATTAAAGAACTGTCCTCCCTGTGATATAATCTATGGGCACCTGTTCAAAATATATACAGGATAATCAAGGAACTGTGCCTTTTCCCTTTCCAGCACAACTTGGCATTAATTAAATTGATTGAAGTCAAAATGTTGTGCAGTGTGTACTACTTCTAATGATTACCTTGTAGGTATCTACACTTAAATCCTGAATTGTAAAATATAGGTTTCTCAATATTGTAACAGCAGAAAATAAGCAAGACGCAAGAATGCAAAAATATAAATAGATCATTTGTATAGTATTTAGTATCTGCCTTACTCAGAACAAGAGAGCAAATAACATATAACAACAAATCCTGGGGATAAAATGAACATTTAAATAGGGACAGAAACACCTTATTGTTTAAATTAATCTGAGCCAAGACTAAATTCCTAACTATTTTTTTAAAGTAGCATTTCAATAAAGCAAAATATATGCTAAACCAGAGAGCCGACTTTATCCTAATGAATGAGATTAGCGCTTAAACAAAAGTATGTAAGTTATTTACTTTAGTTTAAAGGAAAGCAATTACATTTGGTGCTGACAATCATGTGATGAGATTGTGCTTGCTCAAGAGGACATCAATGTTATTTAAATATCCCCTATTTTGGATCACCTGCAGTGCAGACAGCTGCATGTGTGTGAGAGAGTTTGCATGTGCACATGTGAGTAAAAAACTAAAGCCTGTATGTGATAGTCTTAAACAACACCCCCCAGCAAAAAAAACCCCAACCCCCATAAGACATCTCATGTGTGTAAGACTCAAGCAACTGGGACCGTCTAAGATGCTGGAGCTAGCATGCAAGCACCACCTGTGCTGTGCACCAGTGCTGTGGAGTGGCCAGCCTTCTGCTTTTTCCACAACCAAAGCTCCTGGGTTTTGGAAGCTGCAGGGAGCCCAAACACCCAACTGTTGCCCCTAGGAAGCACTTGGTAGCTGAAGCCCTTTGACAGGGCTTGACTGATATCTTAAGCTGGGAGAGAACTTCCCCTGCCACAGCCAAAGCACAGCCCTCCAAGCCTGTGGGGAGCTTGTAGCCACAACGGGAGGTGGTAGCAGCACCAGCAGGGACTATATTTAGGCCATTATAGGTTAATAGCACTCTAGCTACTATGAACAAATTTGGAAGGAAACTCCTTCTTTGCTTACGCTGTAGGCCAAAACAAATATTACTTTAAATCCGTATCCAGCAGCTACATCTTTTAAATTTGTATCTAGCCTCCCCATTAGTCAGTCAGCCAAGCCTCTTGAAGCCTACCCCACCCTCTGTCCTAGCCTCCTGTGTGTCTGCCTGCCTGCCAGCCAGCCAGCCAAGACTCCTCCTCTGGCTCCTCCTCCTCACCTGGCATAGCGGCAACTGGCTGGCCAAGAGCAAGCCCTGCACACAATTTTAAAAGTAAAAACAAACAAACAAAAAAAACACATGTTTTGAGTAGCAGCAATCTGAACCAGTCAAATCCTGCCTTTGGGGGACACAGCCAATGAGGGCACAGGAGTCATGTAAAGCCAGCCCTGTGCCCTCATTGGCCATGTCCTCCCCAAAGGCAGTGTCTGATTGCTTCAGATTGCTGCTACTAAAAATATAAGTTAAAAAAATATTGTCTTTTAAAATGTGGTGCCATGGGGCCTGTAGGTGGATGATGATGAAGAAGACAAGGGTCGAGGGCGGTGACAGAGGCATGGATGGGCCCTTTTGAACTCCTGGGTCCTCAGTAGCTGCCCACGCATGCCAACCCCTGATGGCAGGTCTACATACATATAATGTGTGAAGGAGGGTAGAACTAGGAATGAATCTGAGAATTCCATAAATAAAATGGGGTACAGGGAGGAGATTCCTTTGGCTTCTAACTATAAGGCATCACCATTTTGGAGCTTAATGGCTACCACAGGAAACTCCTTCCTTCTTACCACAGAAGAAAGCCTCAGTAAGTAAGGCTGAAGAAATTGGTGGGATTATGCCAGTTGTTATTCTGACTAGATAAAGTCTAAATGAGCTACTAAGCAGATATGAATATAGGAAGCTGCCTTATACTGAGTTATACAATTAGTATATCAAGCTCAGTATGCAGGGGTACGAGACTTGATGTTGTTGCTCTACAACTTTCATAATCTTTCAACGTCATCCCTTACCAGTAACCACAGTCCCCCATCCTACAGTGGCCTGCACTGACGGGCAGTGACTCTCCAGGGTTTCAGACAAGGGACTTTCCCAGTTCTACCTGGGACCTTCTGCTGTCAAAGCATGCACTCTATCACTGAGCTACAACCCTTCAACACAAAACGTGGCAACTTGCATAATTAAAAAAACAACAACCATAGTGTCTCCATATGGTTTCTCCCACCCACAGTTGCAAAACAAACACCTGTAGATGACAAACGATAAGAATGCATATTTGGACATCTGATTAGTAAATGCCTTCCCACACACTACCCAAATCCTTCAATCTATTGTTACGTTCAAGCACAGAAGTGTCAACCAAATTATGTTAACAGTGCAGCCTCTTGATAGAAGTGTGTTTAAATCACCAGTATGTTGATTACAAGTGTGCAAAACCTTTTCAAATCAACTTTGCTACTGCATCCTTTGATACTTTACTAACACTTAAATGATCTGGAATATATTGTAAAGAAATATGCTGTAAATCTACAACCAAAAATGAAGGAGTAAAAAAAATGCCTTTATAGTAAAATGACTTCAGGCAACTTATTAATTAAAATCAGAACTAAAATTAAAATAAAAAAATATTTGAGGGAAAGTCTGATTAATTAAAATCTATCTCTAGACATATTTGCATGACATTTGAAAACATGCACTCTTTATAATGATGAGATAATTACATCGAGAGTGAGAGGATGTGCCAGCACATGGCTTTCTCCTATTTGGTAGCACTAGTTGTTTGGTAGTCATCCCACTGGCACCTTTTCAGGTGACTGGTGATACCTGAAGCTTCCCTGAGCCTGGTTTCACGGCTTGGCCAGGGGAGATAGGGTCCGCCTTTGAGGCTAATTCCTCTCACCCACATGGCGTTTCACGGCCCCGTGAGAAAGTGACATGGAGGAGGCCTTCCGACACCACATGGTGTAAAACTAGGGAGTGGCGAGTTACAGCGCCACTCCTCAGATTTGGATGCTTCGCCCATTTAAGGGTATACTGGCCAAGGGCTGGTTTAGCTAGCACCCGCACTCGTCCCTTCCCAGATCCTTAAATTAATTAATGTGGCCCTAATTTGCACCATCATTCTGTGTCTCGGCTCTTATTTCTTTCTTTGTATCTTTTGTTATTAGCTGCCTTGGGCTAGTTGGGTACAAATGTTTTAAATAAATAAATAAATAAACTTGGAAAAGTCCCCACCTGAAAGTCTTTTAGCTTATTGAAAAAAAAATATCTAGGGAAAATTAAATATATATAATTTAATGTAATACCTATTGAAACTTTATGCCCACTGCACTCACCGAACACATAGTTCACATGGTTTAATTGTAATGAGTGAACTGTGCCTCTCTATCATTACAGCAAGTTATTTGAAGTGATTATTCCTAAATGAAGGTTCAGCACGAAGATAACCTATAGCACAAAAGTGCAACAGATTTCTTGGTGAAAATTAGTTTCTCCCATATTTGGAGAAGAGCTGCAACAAAATTTAGCCCAGTTATACAGAGCTCAAATTTATTTTTATTATTTGCCAGTAGTAACCCTTTAGTAAAATCTAAGCACAAACTGAGCAGAATTTTATTTTGTAGACACTCAGTCTAATCATGTTACTAGATCTGGTCACCCAAACTAAACTAAAGGTTATCATCACAGGGTGAAAAGAGTATTTGGTTTTAGGTATTTTAGTCCTCTGTTCTCATAGAAAGAGGGGTCTTTTCAGAAATGGCTAAAAGAATGAGAGTGAAAAAGGAGGGGATAAGCCTTGAAAGGTTTTGATGGTTTGCTGTTCAACATCCGTGACTGGATTAGCTGAAAGACACCAAACAAAATGTTTTAAAAGCTTATGCTGATCAGCAAGTATATGCTGGAAGGACTTTTCTTTTTTAAAAAACAATCTTTTTACTAATACTTAAGGACATTGAGAAGATGTAAATTTTTTCTTCTTGCTTATTGTGAAAGGTGGGGCAGGCAGGGCAATGAAAGAGAGGTATGCCTGTAAATCCAGTAAGAGTTTTGTTGGAAATCAGTGCCCTGGACAAGTATGATGACTGATAAACAATTACAGAATATAATTGCCCTTGTCAACCTTGAACCCTAAGTGAACTAAAAACCAAAGAAATAGAATCAATATTTTACCAACTCTGCACATTGCTACTGTGTTTCGGTGTTTACACAGAGAAAACAAAAATCAATGTACGGTGTGAAAACCTGCTTTCAGTATTCTATGTCTATGTATTAATGCTATTGATTACAACAAGCTAAGCTTACATGATCTCAGGCAGGAGATGTCATTTATAAAGTGCTGTCTTAGAGTTTTGAAAATATTTTATTTTATTGTAAATAATGTGCATTTCTTTAGAAAGGAATATAGAGTTCTTTCTATTGGCTTGTATCCAGTGTTAGTCCCATTTAAGGTAGACCCATTGAAATGAATGGGACTTAAGTTACACTAACATGGTATACAACCCAATGTAAATGCTAGCTCTGCATCAAGATCTAAATTAGTAATATCTGAAGACCTGCTTGGTGATACTTTTCTGCATGTTCGTTGGCAGTGTGTTGCTTTGCAGATCCAGCCATTTTCATCACACCACTTCTAGCAATCAGACCCTGCTCCTCCATGTCATCTTAAGGCTCTAACCCTATTCAGGTGTTCTATAATTGACAATAGCAAACATGTGAGGGGGAGTGTGCTAGCCCTGCCCCCTCCATCATTGCATTCATTGACCTCTACATGTGGAAGGCAACTTTCTGAAGAGGGGAGCATACACATGTTTTTGAGCTGATTTTCTAGCATTCCAGATCACGTGGAGAGCCTCCATTGACACAGGAGGATTTCCTCTTCACAAAGCACCATCCACATGAAGAGGACGATGAATGCCACAACAGAAGGTGGTGGGGCTAGCACATTCCCCCTCCTCAGGTGTTTTCTGTAGTTATTTATAGAATGCCCGAATAGGCTTCTGACTATGCAGTCATCCTGATTACAACATCCAGTCAGCCTCCATCACTCCTATTCTCCCTCCCCCTAACCTGATTTTTGTAACATCTTGCCTGATGAAGAGATCTGGAGAAGATCTCACAAGTGTGCACATTTTTCGTGATCTTTGAGTTGGCCTAATAAATATTATGCTATATAGATTCTGTTTAAAAAAAACAACCCCCCCCCACACAACTAGATCTTTAGTAAAACAACAAACCCCTGCATTCTTGCATGCTTATATTTGTTCTTAAAGATTTATACATACAGCCTTCCTCTAAGAACTCTGACAAGGTGGGCATGAAATATAATTGCAATTAGAGATATGCTGAGGCTCCGGAAAAAATACATCCCTATACTAAGTCATGGGGCCTACCTGCTGATTCCCAGGTAGCACAGGTACTTAATAAACCTCCATGCTGAGCATCTACTTGCTGTTTGCATTTCACAGGAGAGATCCATTACCCATATCAATAGCAGCCATCCAATTATAAACAGAGCAACTCACTTTAGCTATCATAATATATTAGGCTGCAAAGAGGCAAATCATGAAGATGATACATCATAATTACAACAGACTGATAACAGGTTATATGCATGTGAGAGCTATCAAAAGAGCAACACATTACATCCAAAAACCAACACCAGCTATTAGAGGAGGCAGATTGGCCTTTTCCCCTTCCCCTTGTGGATTGCAATGACAAAAAACCCCCACTGAAAGTCAAACTACTAATGTTTCTGCTTTCAAAACCTGATTTTTACTGGCAGGAATTTTATCCCCATAATGGCAAGTATCTATTTTTCTTCTTACCCTAGAGAACATCATGTTGTTATCAGGGAAAAAAAGCCAATCAAAAGAAAGACCAAAAATGTGGGATTGGTCTCTATGGAAAATGTGTATCTATTTTGAAAAAGTGTGCCCCTGCAGGAAATCTAATTTGTGGTTTTTTTATTTGTGCAAAAGCTGTTTTTTAGGCATTCATATATTTCCTGTAAAAGAAGGCAAAATCTGATTAACTTTTATTTCCAATATAGGCTCAACTATAAAGGCAAGATACAACTAGTTCTGGTGAAAACACACTGATGAAGTTTCAAAGATTTTGTTATTTACGTGTTGTAGGAATTCAAACTTAATTCAGCTGCCTGTGAATATTGTTAACAAAACAATGGTAGGCAATTGGTCAAAATAATTCCTTCATAGAACAGAAACTATTTTTCTAAAAAGTAATATATTTAGCCACATAATCACAAAAATCATTATATAATATTCCCTTTATCAACAAAATGCTAGGAAATTGTGTACTATACAGTAGTTCTTCATGCAAGCCAAGCCTCAAGTCAAACATACTTTGCAAAAAGAGCATACCATACATTTTAGATAATGAAATGTAGGCACACTATTTAAAATAAAACTGTTTGATTCTATCCATAAACATTGAACCTCTCATATATGTAAAAGGTCAGTGTATCATGGCCGACAAATGACCCGAGTCCCCACTCCCTGCATCTGAGCTCAATGCTGAAGACTGGAAAGAGTCAGGTGAGGGCTGTGAAGTGGGGATTTTAATATATATATATATATATATATATATATTTATACCCTGCTTTTTAAGATAACTTCTTACAATAGGACTTACCAAGAGTTTAAAAGGAGGCTTTCCTTTATTTTTTCATATTCCAGCCCTGCCAGAAGAATTAATTAATTCCCCCCCTTCTTCTCTCCCCATTCCTTTTTCCTTGTGTGTCGTGTCGTTTTAGATTGTAAGCCTGCTTTTTGGCTGAGGAGTGGCATTAAAATATTTTAAATTTCTTTCAAATGGTCTCACTTGTGGTGTAGGGCACAATCCTATGCATAGCTGGTTGGGGAATGTTGGGAGTTGTAGGACTTTTTTCTGTCTAAGCATGCATAGGATTGTGCCCCAAGTTATTTTTTAATCTCTAACTGGAGTACTTTAAAATGTTCTGGGGGGAAAATGACATTCTGTGGGGTTATATTATGACATTATTGCATTAGAATTTGAGAATCCTTAAACATGAGTCTTAAAATTAGCCAGGTTCCAATTCAGCAACGTTTAAAATCATATTTAAAGTATCAGTTGGAGAAAATATTTAATTAGTATGAAGTACAATGAGCCTTGTGCCCCTTAAAGACTAACAAATTTATTATGGCATAAGCTCTTGTGGTTCACTTCATCAGGTACATGATGCACCTGATGAAGTGGACTGTAGTGGCATGTATTACGGAATAATACACTTGTTAGCCTTTAAGGTGCCACAAGATTTTTTTTTTGCTTTTGCTGCAACAGACTAACATGACTACCCCTTTGGAAATTAATTAGTGTGGGGTTTTTTAAACTTCAGGGTAATTTAAAAAGAAGGGTTGTGATTCAGCACCTGAAGCCTGTTGGGCTGAAAAAGAACTTCTAATGGCCCCTATGTGGGAACAGAGAGAAGGCTTGCGCGTGGGGGAGGAGAGAGGAGGCAAGCACCTGGTCTAGTAGGTCACGGGAATTGAGCCATTGGCTCAGAAGGGCGGGGACCCAGGTAAGAGCTTATTTAAGCTCCTGGGTTCCCGCCTTCAGTCTCTTTGCTCGGGCGGCCAGAGGAGCCTACACTGCTCAGAGGGCGGGAGTGGAGGGAGCTGGAAAAACACAGCCCTTACATGCGCAAAGTCCCACTGTGCAATTTCTTGGTCATGTAAATGGGCTCTCAGGAATATAACCTAGGATGCAATCCACAAATGTTGCACCAACGTTGCACCAATATGTTATTTCCCTCTGCCAGTGTCAGTGCTAACAGATAACCCTCAGCAATCCCCAGACATACCTGAGCTGTGAGACACTGCATGTCTCAGAGATGGTGGAACAACCACAGACACGGCTTGTGACTGATTAGAGCAGGTGCCACTGTCCTCTGGCTCTGTGAATTGTGACTTTTTCTTAACTGTTACAGGTAAAGAGGCTGTTACAGTCAGATATTTTTATATCATGGCATATGCATAGTGTGGCATTCAATCTATAGGTATGTCTGGGAATGTCCAGTGCCATTGTGAAACACCTAAGAAGCAACAGTTCAGCACAGCAGCTTTGTGCATGGTGTCTTGGTTTTGACTATCAGATCTAGCTTCCACATGTGCATATCCTCCTCAACAGACGTAGTTTGAAAGTGCATAAGGTTTGTACAGGATAAAAGTAAGCCACTATATTGAACACTCAGGCCTGTGCACGCTGTGATCTTGCCAGCTCTAGTTATTACCAATCACCGGATACTGGAAGGAACTAAATACATAATTCTCCACTTCCCCTATATATCTTCAACATGAGTGGTGATCCCCATTGTCACAGCTGACAGGGTCAAGCCAACCATCTTTTCAGCAGGTGCACTTGAGATCTTCACTGCTGCTGTACATAAGGATCTGCAGATTAGTACCTCTGCTATTGGTTTTCTTAGAAAAATTATTGTATTTGCAGTGGAGTATTCCCTTGGATGAACACTTTGATATCTGCTTGGTGTCTTTCTTTGCTAAAGGTTGTGCTCAGTTATTCCACTGGTGTCAAAATAATATACCATTGTAAGTAAACGGAGTAAAGCCTAATAAATTCTAAGCCATATACCAATCAATATTATGAATAGACCAATTCTAAATATTTAGCACAAGTAGCACAAGTTCAATGCTACTTTAGTATGAAAGGGAGGTTCTGATGGTATGATAGGATGAAGCACTGGCATGAATAATGAATTTGGGATACCAATCCTGTAGTCTTGATGAATTTAAAGACAACACTATGCATATAACAGGGGGTTCTTTACTGGTTATCTTGTATTTTAAATTGTGGATGTGTAGTGTAGTGGTTAAAGAGACTGAACCATGAATCAGGAAGTCCCTGACATGAATCAGGAAGTCCATCAGCCATAAACTCACTAGGTTGTCTTAGGCAAGCCACTACCTCTCAGCCTCCCGCCCCCGTGCTATCTGCAATAAGAGGAGTAATAATCAGGTTGTTTTAAAGATTACAACTAGTTAATGCATGTGAAGCACTTTGAGCACTTGAAGGTGTAACCCTGGGGTATGGCCCTTTAGTTACAGAAGGGAGTAGCACTTTGAACTGCACATGTTGAATGAGGTTTTTGTTGTTTATTTGTTTAGAGCAGGGATGGGCAGAAGGTAGCTTTCCAAATGTTTTGGACTTCAGCCCCCAGAAGCCTCTGTCAGAATGGTCAGTGGTCATGAATGTTGGGAGTTGAAGTCCAAAACATCTGGAGATCTACTCTGCCCACCTCTTGTTTAGAGGGCTTCTGGGTGTCTTCTTCACCAGATAATTGCTGCTGTGGAGACCGGGGTGGTGGTGTTTACACTAGGGATTATTACCGGTATTGTAATGCCGATTCACTGGCATGTCACATGATGAATACCCTAAACCAACCCCCTCATGCTATTTCTGCCATTATATTCTGGATTTCTTCAAACCTGTTATATCACAGGTTATATAACTTTTTTATATGTTGCATTTTTTCCATGGTATATATTTCAATGTGTGCTAAACTTGTGGTACTGTTCTGGGAGAAGGAGGAGGGGCTTCAGCAGGGTAGTGGTCTGGGTGGGAGTGGTGCTGCAATGAGGAAGTGTCCTATTGGGCTTTTAAAAAAAACAGTATTTGCTAATGTGCATGTGTGGCGATGTGAATCTTTGAATAACACAAACCTCTCATATTGCTTCAAGTGCTGGGTGAGGAACAACTAGCTGAAAACGTGCCAATATACATGTCTACTCAGAAGTAAATCACATTGTCTTCAATGGCACTGACTCCTGCAAAAGTCAGCATGGGAGGGGGGGTTGTTTTGGCTTTCGGAAAGAAGCTGTGAATTACTTTTTTAAAAAATCTCCACTCTTTCGCACCAGCGAACCTGCACATAAGATTAGTGCAGTGTTCTCCAACCTTGGGTCCCCAGATGTTTTTGGCCTACAACTCCCAGCATGCCCCAGCCAGCTGGGGCATGCTGGGAGTTGTAGGCCAAAAACATCTGGGGACCCAAGGTTGGAGATTGGAGAACACTGGATTAGTGGATCTAAAAAAACCAACAAAAACAAATGAAACTTAAAGGGCCATTTCCCTGCACACATCACCTTTCCAACTCCTCCTACTGCTCCTGCAATTGCATTTGTGTGTGACACAAGATAATGTTTTCAGCACAGTGGAAACTGCGCTGTATTCATTAGCATGTTCCCCAATAGTGGTAAATGCATTTTGCATAAATTCCGTGACAGCACTTCCTGATACATGGAAGGCTCTAGTGTAGATCCCCCACCCAGGCCTAGTTGAGAAGAACTGAATCTTAAACCTTGAACACTTTGGCTCGCGTAAGTTAAATATTAATAAATTATAAGGAACATAATAATTTCTGTGCTTGTTGAGTGGACACATTCTCTCAGTTAAAAACAAACAAACTGTTATACAGGGTTTGTACTTCTTTTCCTGTCATACCTTGAACCAATGATTTGAGAAATAGCATTGTTTTTCTATGGCTTCATCGTGGAATACATAGACGGAGGGTTCCTCTGGACAGTGATTGCAGGAAACATTAATTGTTGCTGATATTGAAAGAAAAGGAGAAATTGAGAATTGGGACTTTGGGGGAAATTTAGACCAAATAATAGTGTGTTATTTTGTTCTTTGTATTGTATTATTCCAGTTATGTACTATTAGGTCCTCTATAAACATGCTATGTTGATTCATAATATAAATGTCCTCATTTGGTTTAATTTTTTTGAGTCTGCTTCCACACAGGTACTTCTGCTTAGAAACTTAAGGAAAGTAAGGAAATATTATAAAGATGCTCTACTGGTGTTAAGTATTATTAAACTGAATCTGAATGAGGAAATGTTTAAAGAATTTCAAAATTTGCTTACTGCAATGGAGTAAACAAATGGAATGTATTTGCATATCTAGCTAGGCTAAAATTATACTGCAGCTGGGCAATTGAGAATTTACCATGTTAACCACCAGTTCCGTTGATACTAAAGAACTAGTAAATTTTCATGCGTGTCTGATTAACAGGAATCAGTCCATTAATTTATGTTGGTAAATTTTCATGCGTGTCTGATTAACAGGAATCAGTTCATTAATTTATCACAACTAGTCTAAAATCCCTTGCAACAGCGGAAACACCAGTGTTATTATTTCATATTTAATGGCTAATTAATTAAAGTTCTTCAGTAGTTTCAATGTAATAATATTATCTAGCAAGTTTTCAATCTTAATGGAGAAGCCTGTGCAAATGAAACAGTTCACCTTCTCGCCTTTAGTGAAGGTTTGTGTACTGACCTTATAGAAAAGTTTAACATCTGTACCTCCAAAAGTTAGCATCAACACAATTAGAAAAAAAAACTAATTAAAGCAAATTAGCTTAATATGCACATGCAGGATACGACAGATTACTTCTTAAAATCTAAGAAGATAATAGCACCCATATGGGATATTTTTTGGCATTTTTCATATAAATTGGACAGTTTTAGAGGATAAATATGGTACAAAAGTCCTTACAGGCAATTATGTCTTTCCAATGCTGGTGGCTGACATCATAAAAGTATAATTTTAATTGCTATTAATTGCATTAAGTCTATTCTTATTGAATACTTAATGCCATCTCTGACAGTAGTACTAATTTATATACTTTAATGAACCTTTCATACCAGAAATTTGGAATTATATGCAGTGTTAAAAGCTTCACATTTTACTGGTTAGAAAGCTTGGGTTACAAAGGCATCTTGTTCTATAAATGTTCATTTTCCTTGTCATAATAAGAGATTAACATGAGTGTCTCTGCAAGATACATGTTTTGGAATGTAATTCATGTTTCAAAATCTATTTTACTTTTCAGGCATTACAGTACTGGCTTCTGACAGGCTGCAGGCAATAAGGCAAACACTATGTTAAGCTGAGTTACATTGGAGTAAAGTTAAAATGAAGACTTAAATCATAGCCTTTCATGTAATTATTATTTTCTGAGATGATACCTGTAAAATATGGTCAAGTACCATATTAAATTAGGGTTGCTGCTGAAATGTTATGCTACACATTTGTCTACCACAAAAGAAAAGCAGTTAAAGTAAAGCAGTTGACCCATATGGTAACAGAAATAAAGCAAGCTTTTTTTTTTAACAGAAAAGAAATCATGTCCAAAGACTTGCTGTTCAGTTCTTTACTCACTTTCATTGTTATATCACCAATGCTACTAGTTACTCCAGTTTCTGCTGTTACTGTGACTTGCATTACTAAAAGATGAGAAATTAATTCATCTCAATCAGAGCTAGTTTCAATATTTGTGAATTTGTAAGCATCCTGTTTACACTAATGGAAAAATGCATCCATTATTACCTTCTAATTTGTTTTCAAGTTATTTTTCTAAAGCTACATAGTCTCTTTAAAGTGGTCAAGGCACTATACATGAAATAAATTATTGAATGGGGTGGGAATCTGCTTTAAAGAACTCCCAGACCTTTTGTAAATTTGAGTCTGCTGCCAGAGCTCTGCAAATGTTAATGAAGAAAAGGGTTTTAAAAGAAAAAAGCAAACTGGTGGAAGGAAAACACGCCATTCATTTTTTCTGTGAGCTACCAAAGCTCTTTATAATTAAGGTGATGCCCCTTATGGATCTTGTGATGATGCAGAATGTTTTTCAGTAGTTTTCAGTGAAAGAGATTTCAATGTTGACATAATTTCAAAGGCATATCAGTGTCAGATGTAGCTGCTGGGTGTCAGTTACCAATTCCACTCCAGTTTCTATGGATCATCACATAAATCACACTGTAATGCTTTCCCCTTTTAAGATGTGTGTTACTAAGTTTTCACTGTTCTAGTTTTCAGAGTCCAAAAGAAGAGAAGCAAAAAATATAGTCGGAATTTTAACAGTAATGTTGGGTAACTCTGGCTAGATATTCAATGAACATACAGTGGGTTCAACTGAGGCATCACACCAAATCATAGTTAAAGAAGCTTAAGTATTTTATTTATGATTTATTGCAATATCTGAATTGACAAGTCATAGTTTGTGTGATTAGCCAGGAAGCCAGAAATCAGTGTTTGACAGTGATTTGCAAACCATGATTTGGCATGAAGTTTGAATTGACAAACCATCATTAGGGCCAATGCTTCAGCTCTGGAAGCTATTCCTCCTACATACTGGAATGCTGAGCAGACTGGAAATGAAAGCAGACAAATGAAGGCAGGTACTCCATAAGAGCCCATGGTTCAGAACAAAAGGCATCACCCTGCCTCTTGAGCTACCTGCACCATTCCAATCCTCTGTATATTTACATAAGAATGTTCAGCTTTGATGTCCCTTTAAAAATTCTCCTCCTTAGAGCCTTTCTACACAAGGCATTTATTATGCACTTGTGATTCCTCACTCATGGTAATTTGTGTGTGCTTTACATGTTGTAGTCATCCTCCAGGACCTCTCCCGTTCTTTGCAACCATTATAGCATCTTTTTCCCTAATGAGGAAACTCTGGTATTTCCATGAATGGCGGCAGGAAACCCTGGTATATTTGCACAATTCCACTATATCACAGTGCCACCTAGTGGTTGTGTAATGGAACATATAGAAAGGCAGAGAAAGAAAACTCCTGGGGGGGAAAACATGTGTAAAGGAGCCGATCTTAATCCCACAAAGAATCTGGAAGCCGAGCCCTCGGTAAGGTGGCAAGTTAAAAGCCTCATGCAGAAAAGCCCTGAGTGAAGGAGGGTTGACACAGAGGGGTTGGAATAGCTACCATCACTGTTCTCCCACTGCCAGAATAGACAGCTCTGGGGCTGAGTATTGTACTTACACCTTAAGTAATTATAGACCATGCATGCATTATCCTCTTTGCTCCTTCAGCTACAGTGAAGAAGGGTCATGGACTCTACACCTGGGACAGCCAGAAAAATATCATGAAAGGAAGTCCAGGCAGTGGCACTGAGATTGCAGTTGCTGTTGTAGGGCCAGAATAAAGATGCATGGGGGCAATACATGGCTTGTAATTCTGAAGGGAGAGATGGAAAAGGGAGTTGGGATTGAATGGCAGCTTACAGTTTACATTTCTGATTATTGTAGCGGGAATGAAGAAGAGAGTAGCTCTTGGAGTTAGGTCTGCTGATGGCAATGGGAAGGGGTGCTAAAGCCTAATGATATACAGTGAGGGGGTAGAATTACATCTGAGCAGCCAACTGATTGCAGTAGTATCAGCAGAAAAAGAAATATGATGATGATGATGATGTAAATGACCTTACGGAAAGCAGCTCTAAGGTTTGTAACTGCTGGTTTCAGGCAGGCCAAAGACCACCATGTCACAATCAAAATTACTCCATTTTATATTTCAACTGCAGTTCACTTGTGATAGGGAGGCTCTATATGGTAATCAGCACTAGATGTTACAGTGGAGTGAGTAATAATGAGGAAGTGACCAGGATGTGGCTAATGTAACAGATAGACATTCCCTAAAGGATATGGATGTGGGGTAGACCTTAAACTCATTTATGGTTAGAATGCACATTTGATTTTAAAACAACTCTCTTCTGCTTCATGTTGCACATTTATTTATGACGTTTACAAGTGCACACAAATAATGTGAGATGTCCAAAGTTAAACATTTTCATGCATGAAAAGTTAAACACAAAATTGATAATGTCCCATTGATACCAATAGGCTGCAAATTGCTTAAACTGGAGTATTTAAACTTAACTGGATTTAAAAAAAATGGTTTTTGTCTCATTTTGCCCTTTTTAATTCTATCTGTATTTCAGTTTAGATCAGCTTCTCTTCATTTTTTTTTAATTGTTTCATGTTCTTGATGATATTTTCAGAACAGGGTCACTATTATAACAGAAACTCTTGTCTTCTTATATGTGACCTAAAGCAATGTTCATTGTGTGTCTAGATTAGATTCTGCTAGGAAATTGCTTTAAAAGTATTCTTACATGCATCACTGTTGTGCTGATCAAAGTTACAGGTACAAAGTGAATTTATTATGGATTATGCAGACAAAAAAATCTGTTTGGATATAGTTATTCAAGTGAAAATAAATACAATTCATTTTTATCACCTGTACATTTAGGCCAAGATTGCCACTAATCCTTCAGGGCTTGAAGATGAATGGTTTGCCAGGAATAAATACATCTTAAAACCTTATGTGAAAAAATCATTATGAACAACCAAAATTGAATATGAAGTACTACATTAGCCACATCCTGGTCACTTCCTCATTATTACTCACTCCACTGTAACATCTAGTGCTGATTACCATATAGAGCCTCCCTATCACAAGTGAACTGCAGTTGAAATATAAAACGGAGTACTTCTAATTTAAGCAGCATTAAAACATACGTTTAGAGACAAGTGGCCCAGTTTTGATACAACACAATCCTGTGACTTCCTCAAAATGCTCTTCCTTTTTGACACACAAATATTAAAAATATTAATTGTCCTTAACAATGCTTTGCCAGTTAAGTTTGATAACAGTTTCAAAGAAGACTCAACAAGCCAGACTTCCCAATATCACAATTGTTTCCTTCACTGACACTAATTAGGCCTGGTGCTGTCATAAAAATTAACAAAGGTAAAGTTGCATTGGACTTTGTACTTCTCCTTGTCTATTAGACTCTGTACTTCTCCTTCTCTAATGTGAATTTCCTATACTGAATTCTCAGTTCAGCATTATGTACAACTGCCACCAACCCAGGTTAAAATGAACCCAGAGACACACTAAATTCACTTAAGAATACCCTGGTTTACTCTCACAGCCTGCTCCTGATCTCTTAGCACCAGTTTATTTGTACATCTGCACAGATTTTCTGCTTGAGCAGGAAATATCTCCATTGTTTTATCTTACTGCCCTCAACATTCACTGTTGGCAGCAACACAATGGGTGCACCATTCAACATGTCACACTATGCCATCCTGTGAATAAGCTACTCAGTGTGGGTTGTTTGCAGAACAACCTACAGTGCACCCAACAGATTATTGGGCTTGCCATGGCTTGTTCTTCCCCTCCGTCCTCAAGCTGGCTTCAGCACATATCCCAGGAGCCTTTGCGGCAGAATCTGCATCTTGCAATCCCTTGCTCCCTCACTATGTCAGCAGCCTTTTTCCTATTGGTCCACTGCATGTTGGGGGTAGGTTTTGCCATTGCCAGGCCGGCTCCCATCAGAAAGTTTTCCCATCCCTCCACCACCCCGTGCCTGTCGACACCTGCCTGTATTTCTAATAAAAACTGTACACCTTTTCATACCCTTTTTTTGGTGTTTCTTATTTGTGCACTATCTTTGCCTGCCTGTACCTCTTATTTTATTCACCTACTCTCCCTCTTCCCCCTCCCCTCTCTGAAGTGGTTCTTGCTCTTACTCTGTACTTTCCCTTCCACTCTCCAACTCCCTGGGTAGCAGTTTGCATTGCAGCCTCTGCAGCCACCCCCGAGGCCTGTCCACGAAGCTGCTTTCACTCACCGTCCCTCCTGCCATTGTTGGTTCAGACAGGGAAAAATCTCATTTAGCTGACATCACCAAATCTTCCCCCATCCCCGCCCCACACACTCCTGCCCCGTGGCCCAATTTCTCCAGCAGTTTTTCTACTGAAGCCTGCCTCTTCCCTCCCTCCCTCCCCTCCTGCTATGCCACCCTTATAATCATACCAGCCTATTCCCCCCCCCCGAAGACCCCAATGTATTGCAATGCCAAAAAAGATCTTTATTGAAAAAACGCAGTTTTGGGTGGCTTCTGTTGCTGCCGTAAGAACAGCTAAGAAACCTACTTTTCTTTTTGAAGGCACTATTACACATCGTTTGTATGAGGGGTGCTGATCGCTTGGGTTGCTGGTTCTAAATGGGAAATGTAAGGGACTGGGCTATTGGCTTGTGGCGTGGGGGTGCAATTATAGAAAAGAAGATTCTGAGAGACCATGGAGTGGGGGCTTACATGGGGAATGCTATGCTTCATCAGATGCGTATAGGGAAGGGATGCTTTTATGGGGTTGGGGGTTGGGGAAGGCTATCTACATTATTCTAGCAAGTACAGCATAGGCTGTCAGGAAATGCACTTCTGCAGATGTAGGTCTGTGGCGGAGTGACAGGCAGAAGCCCGGGGAGGGCAGACCTGAACATTCCAGAGGCTCTGATTGGTTGAAGCAGAGATCATAGTACCCCAGGGTGTTGGCAGTTAGGGAGAGTTGGTTGTCAGTTGGGGAGAGAGTGGGTTGGAGTGAGAGAGGGAGTGGGAGGTTAATAGAGTAGGTAGGGAAAGGTGGTACTGAAGAGAAGAGTTCAGACAGGAGAAACTAGTAACTAAGTTAGTTGTGAGGAAGCAAACGTGAAGGAGTTAGTGAAGAACACTTCACAGGAGTCTCCGCTTCGGGAGTGAAGGACCTTCTGTCTGAGGAAGAAGGTGAAGCTCTGAACTAGTGAGAGGGACAGTTACGTTCACTGTCCTGATACTGTAACTTCAAGTAACCAAGCCAAATTGATACAAAGAGCACTGTATAACATACCTTTAACCTGAATTTAAGCAAAGAACAAGTTTGAACGTAACTGTTGAAAATCCAAGTTATCTGTGCCTGAGTTGAATATCAGTTTAGAGACTTTGTTAGAACAATAAATCAATCTTTTTATTCAAAGTCTCCAGAGTCTGACTGGTGGACAGGAAAGTAAGAAGTGAATTAACGGAGGGGCACCCTACTTCAAGTAATCAAATAAAACAAACTGCTCTTATTAAAGACAAACAAATGTGGGTGAACCGCTACATATAAGACCTAAGACATATCATCGGCTAACGCAGCTTAAGAAGACAGCTTAAAGTCTGAAGTGACCAATACAAGGGGTGCACTTGCTGAGAGTGAAGTACACATTAAGGGTACAAGGTCCTTCTTAGTGATGGTACACACGTGGGTAATAGGTCCAGATCCACTCAGAGATAGCTGAATGGATATTTCTAGCTTCTTCCTGAGTTGTTGACTCGAATGCTGGATTCATGGGAAGTGGTGCGGGCTCATTTGCCCATCCATTGATGGCAACACCATTGTTTTCAGCCCTGGTCCTTGTAGCTTGGGGCTGTCCTGAAGGAGCGTATCCCTCCTTGACTTGCAGATGTTGTGCAGAATGCAGCAAGTGACAATAACATTTGGTACAAGGTCTTCCTGCACAGCCAGAGGAGTGTAGAGGGAGCTTCACTGTGCCTTTAAGTGGCCAAAAGCATGCTCTATGGGGAGCCTAGCACACCTATAGTAGTAGTTAAAGTTCTTTTGTTTGGCCATCTTCAGAGCCTGGTACGGTGCCATAAGCCATGGCTGAAGTGCAAAGGCCTAGTCTCTAAGAATGAGTGGGAGCACAGGGAGGCCATTTACCATAGCAGTAAGAATATGCACATGGCCAGCCTGTCTGCAAAAGGCAAGTTCCAGAAGATAACTGGGTCATGGGTTCTCCCCCAAACCCCTGCATAAACATCCATAAATCTCCCTTTTGAGTCCACAAGCCGCTGGAGAACCATGCTGTAAAAGCATTTATGGTTGTAGAACACCTCACACTGGCCCAGAGGAGCTAAAATGCATAGATGCAAGGAATCCAGGGCCCCTGCCGTCCAAGGGAACCCCAGTTCACAGAAACCCCACATGTTCTTTCTCTTGTCCCCCACCTTAATGAAGTCAACGAGGTAGAGCTCATTCAATGTGCACCCTCTCTTTGAAGATTTCGCATGCAGTAGACTTTCCTACTCCAAAGGCAATGCTGAAGGAGAGGTACCCAATGTTGAATGCAAGTTTGTAGAAGGTCAGCCCGAACCATTTTTTAATTGATATGGATTTCCACATTACCATGTCTGAATGATGGGTTATAGACCCCATTTCTGATGGTATGGTTTCAAAAGTGGACTGGGACATGCGGAAAGTGTTGCGAAATCTGGTGTCGTCTCAAGCATCCACATCCAGAATCAATGTCCACACGACTTGTGTGAAGGAGTGACCACCGGCAGAATCCACATCTGTCTGTGATTAGCTCCTCCACCATGGTGGCAGTAACCCTGGCATCACGGTCTCCGGAGGCAGATATTTGCATCTCCTGCAGACCGCTGCACCTTCCTGCACCAGCCTGAAAAAGGCTCCTTACGTAGCCCTACTCTGACCTCATGCCTCCACCTGCAGCAGAGCCATTAGGGAATCCAAAATAGGTATTGTGCGTCAGCACTCAAGGACCTTGTGCTGGTGATCGCAGTGATCAGCAAGGGCTTTTAAAGCAGTGTCAATCACAGCAGAAATGAGTATTTCTTCTCTTATAACTCCCTTCAAAGTACAGCAATGTCTGGCGCTGACTCAGCTGCTAAGAAAGGAGCAGCTGGTCAAGAAGAGGGTGGTGGAGGCAAAGGGGGTGGAACCAGATGCATGGGAAATCGACACTTTGGATTGGGTTGATTATTTTGTTCCCTTAGGCAGGCTAAGGGAGGGTCTTCTGCGGCCTGATAGCCATGCTCTCCAGCCTGTGCAGCCTAGGAGCTGCAGCGAGCAGGTCTTGGTGTATAGACCAACTATGGCATTTGTTCTGCTGCAGGTACCTGCAGAGAAGTAGGTACTGCTTCTCAAAAACGATCTACCATTGTGTTAATAATGCAGGTTACCAGGGGATGTGTGTGTGTGTGTGTGTGTGTGTGTGTGTGTGTGTGATGGAGTGAAGAGGGAGGAAGAAGTAGAGACTAGAGAGACTGAAGCGGTGATTGCGATATGTGTTAATGCTGGTAGGCAATCCTAAGCTTCAAGTGAGCAACTACACTTCCCCTGGTACTACAGACATTCCTGGTTCCAGAAATGAAAATGAACCATCTCAAACATCCCCGTTTGGTGCCCCACGCATGCACAGAGCACAACAGCATTTTGCTGTCCGCAACTGTCACTGAAAGCAAAGCACACCTTTCAAAGCCGGTCTGTGTTAATTTTTATTCAGATACAAATGAAAAGGGAAGAAGCAAAGTGTTACAAGCTAGGGGGAAGAAGATGAGGAGGAGTTAGTGTGGTGGGAGTAAGGGAGTTATTGAGCACCAGCACTTTTACCATTCTAATCTTCCTCTTCCATCTGAGCCTCTGTCGAAGAATGGTGCTGGTGCTGACTGCTCTACAGAAGCATATCCATCTGCCTGGAAATTATGGCAGTTCAATCGCTCATCCGATCAAAGACGCAGTCTGAGGCTGCCATACCTTCATGCACCGACTAGCCTGATGAGTGGATGCTGCTAGCTATTGTCCGAATTGACCAGATAGCCAGTAGATGCTCACTGGCCATTCTATGTTCCTGCTCATTCATTTCCTTGAAAAGGGCATATGTGTGCTCCTCTGCTGCTTAAGTGGTGCTGACCAAGTTCCTTGCAAGTCTCACCCAGTTGGTTTTACACTTGTTATGGAGATGTGCTGCCCACTGAGTGTTGGTTAGTGGCAGGTACTCCTCTGCAGGTTCTCTGGGCTATTGGCTACTGGTTTCAGTTGCTGTGCTGGCTCCTCAGGCTGCACTTCTTCAGGTGCAGCTGTGCCTTCAGCCTCTTCCCCCCGCCTCCTCTCTGGGAAAGCCAGCAAAGGAGGGGTCGCTTGGCTCTGTGTGAAGGCATACCAAGTTGAGGGCTGGGTGGTGGTGGCTGAGCTCCCGCCGTCATTACCTGAGACAGTTCGAGAAGGAGTGTTCCCTCAAGCTTGTTTCCCAGATCTTCGAGTGGTTCTCTGGTACTACCGACTGACTGCATCATAACGCATGTCTAATTTGACAATATTGTGCTGCGCTTGCTGTTGCTCCACCTCTGGGGTCAGGTGTATGGGCACTGTAGATGGGAGAGCACCGATGTATGGAGGGCAGATCTCCATACCTCCTGTATGGAGGTCCAGCTCCGATTACGCTTCCCTTGGGAAAGTACTCCAGACCACTGTGCCCCTTTTTCTGCGCTGCATCTCTGGGTTCATGTTGTGCAGCTGCTGGCCTGGTTTCTTTTCTCTCAGCAGAAGGGAAATACGCTGGGACGCTTGTACTGGATGAATAAATTGTTGGTGAACTTGTTCCTGAAGGGGGGTGGGCTTGTTGCTGAAGAAGCAGGGATGGACTACCTGGATGTACTACCAGCTCATAATGGAATGCTTTTTGGGGTGGCCCAGGACCTGGGGGTTTCAAAATACTTGCAGACGGTACCCTGGGCAGCTTGGGCATACTGGAGATTATTGTCTGTAGAGTATAGGGCTCAGCATGTCTTGACATGCCTGGAGACAGGGAGGACAAGTCATGGGTTGGTGACTGGCAGATCTTCATGGGCTGGTACCTAACTTTCTGTGGGTGACTGAGGGGAATACTGCCAGCAGTATTACTGGGCATTATGCCCCTTCGACTTAGAAGGATAGTAGCAAGCTTGTCATAGAATGGCATGGTGTGAAGCTCAACCCCTGAGCACTTGTTGTGAGTTGTAATTTCCTTAAACTTTTCTTCACCCCATGCAGCTTTTCCTTGCACTGTGCAGCAGTGTGAGAGTAGCCTAATAGTAACATCTGCACAGAAAACCAGGGGAACAGATTATCGTGCCTGGTGCTCTGGAAGTATTTCTGAGACTCTGGGCTTGTCCAGAGATATATGAATGTGCCTAGTTCAACCTCACTCCAGAAATGTGCCCGAATTCTCACACACTGTTTCTCTCCCTCCAAGTTGGCTGGGACCCCAGATGCATCGTGAGCTGACTCCTGCGATGCTTGTGTGGAGGGATCTTGTAAGAAGAGTGGTAACAAGGACTCACCATCCACCTCCTCTGCGGGATCCACGGTGCTGTAAGGGGAGCAAATGACTCTGGAAAGCAAACTTTGCGGACTGCAAACTGCAAAAGTACCTATAGCAACTGTTTCTGGGTTGAATACTAGGTCCCCCACACAGGAAGGGTCATTATGGGAAAGGATAGATTAGGGCTCCAGTGGCTAGGAGAAATTGGCTATCAACGGTGGGAACATTTCACCAAAAAGGTCGTGGTGTTAATATCAGTACCTATCTGTTGCACAAATGCGCGAAGCAATTTTACATATGGCATCATGTTAAGGGATTGTACAATATGAAGTGTCAAACAACTGAATAAGTTACAGTTTTTCAACAATATAGGATTCCCCCCCCCCCAGGTGAATCCTTAGGGAAACATTGCTGTAAGGGGGTGGAGGAAGGGGGACTTGAAGACGCAGCAGAAGTTGGCAGGATAAGAAGCTCCTTCAAGGTCGTTGTGCAGATTCACAAAGCTGGTTCACATGGGCAAGGAAAAACAAGTGAAATGGTGAAAGACCACAGTTGGTGGGTAGGAGGCTGCCAAGGAAGGAGGGAGGGCTCAGGGTGCCGCAGTGCAATATGTTGCTAGGCGGACTTCGGGAAGCAAGATCACTCACGAAGAGAAGAGAGGCAATGTTTTTGGCCACTCTTGCCCAAAGACTCAGTGGCAGTTTTCAACAAGCCACGATGAAATTGGTTTCCTGGGTTTGGATGATATGACAACCCATCGTGGGTCGAACAACTCCTAGAACAAGCCATGGCTTGTCAGGTGGCTTGTTGCTGAAAAATAAGACATCATAGATTTCATAGATCATAGAGTTGGAAGGAGCCTACAAGGCCATCGAGTCCAACCCCCTGCTCAATGCAGGAAACTAGAGGAGTGGTCTCCCATCCAAGTAATAACCAGGCCTGACCCTGCTTAGCTTTCCACGCTCAGACAAGCTGAGCCAGCGTGAGCCACAGGCCTGTATATCATGTGGGAAGAAGTCTGGGTTTGGATGACACAACAACCCACTGTAGCTAGTTACCCATGATAGGTTGTTATGTCATGTGAACCCAGTCAATCTATGCTCATCAATAGCCTTGAAACATAGTATGTAAAACCACTGGCTTCCAAAATGTTCCAACATTCTGGTATGAATATAGCTTTCTATATTAGTTTGTTCCCTTTAATGCACGGACAGCAGCAGAAGTGACAGCTGTACTCTTCCCATCCACACTCATTTACTTTACACATATCCCTTCAGTATTTACAAAAGAGAAGGAGGAAGTAATTAGAATGGCAGAAGAAATAAGCTGAATGCAGACTACATACCTCTAAGGTAGGCATCTCCGGAGCACAATTCGGTTAATCAATAGGAATTCTTAGAGATATTTCCACTAACCCATAGGAATTATTGGAGCTATTTCTACTGTTGACTCCAAACTGATTCTAAAGCATAGGTGGGCAGATTTCAGTCTTGTGGTATCTTCTTTGTTTTTTACTAGAACTTCAAGACCCACCAATCAGAGTCAGGTGCAAAATCCTTAGAATTAAAAATATAAGCCTAATTCTGGTGTTCAGCTAACATGTGGGTGAGCATGTGAGCCAGGAGCAGGTGTGCATTGAGTAGTCCCTCCTCCTGGCATCCGTGCATTCAGCTCCATGGGTACAGGTATATATGATCAGGAAACCTGATTGTACAGCATTCTGGCTTCTGCAGGAGGGGTCATGTGATGCATGTGATATTGGAGGTGGAGACAGCATGGTCCTGCTCATGGCTCGTCTGTTCACCTACCCAGTAAACTGAATGTCTGAATAGGGCTTTAGAATTGAAGAATTCTGAGCCCAGAAATTTGGTTCAAACACCAGAACTGAACTGAACTCACAGTCCTTCTACACACACAAAAACACTTCTGGTTACCCCCAACCTTTCTTCATTTTAGCACTATAATTTAGGGTGTGGGGAGTCATTTTGTTGCTAAACAATTGGAAGCCAGAAATCCTTGCAAATCTACTGCAAATCCAGAGATCTGCCAGTAGATCTTCTGCCTTCTGATCTAAAGCAACATATTCCAAATAGAATTGGAGCCAGATCTGCTTCTGTAGAAAGGAACCAAAGATTGATATTGCACGTGTATTGGTGAGAAAATGAAGAGTCAGACACAAGTATATATGGTTTAAAATCAGGGCCACATTTATTGAATTGAGGATCTGAGAAGGGCGAAGGGCAGTACTAATCTACTCCTGGCCACTGGCCGGGAAAACCAAGATTTTAGCGAAGCCATCCTAACCGAATCGGAGGCGGGATGGCCCGCCACCATCCAGTTGCACTCCATGTGGAGCTGGAGTGCCTTACCAGTGTCACCTCCCATTGATGCCATGAGACAGCCAATGCAGGTGAGAAAAGATAGTACCCCAAAGGCAGCCCAATCTCCCTCCTGCCAAGCCTCAAGACATTAGTGAGGGAAGCCTCAGGTAACTGCCAGCCACCTTGAAAGGTGCCACTGGATGATCACCATAACCCTAAGCCCCGCTGCCTAATTCCACACTTCCCACAAAATGCGACCAATTTAGCTACGATCAAATTGAGCAAATCAAAATTCCTCAACCAAAATTCTTTGTCCTCCACCGTGACTCACAGTGTAGAGTAGGCGAAATACGCCCATTGCCCCAGCCAATTGAGACAATGGACCAAAATTCCTACTCGGCCCCCGAACGGGCGACCGGAGGAGCCCACACTGCTAACAGGGTGGGACGGGAGGGAGCCAAAACAACAAAAGAGGCTGAGGGCGGGAAAACAGGGCCTTAAGAGAGGCCCCCATCTCCCCACCCTGCTGCAGACCATTGGCTCAGCCGGCGTGGCCAGGTGTGTCTCTGACTCCACATCCCTCCCCCACGCGCAAACTTCTCCCCGCCCCCATGAAGGGCCAGGCGAAGTCTAAACTGTGGGGAAACTATGCAAAGCTGATTTTTTGCATAGTCACTTTGTCAGCCAGGCTAGCCACACTGAGGTTGCTGCAAGGGCATATGAACATCAGACCCAAATTCTTAATTCCAGGGCTAATATATATTGGGAATAATTGTATGAAACCATTGTGATTGCATTACAATAGGTATGTGGGGAAAATTACGGTACACATTTTTTAACCATACAATTTTTAAACCTTTCAATTTTTTACCCATACAAAAAGTTGAAAGGAAGTTCTTTACATTAAACAGTAATACTAAAACCACAGCATGAATGAAAATGCGTTTTCACTTTACTAGTAATCATATATACGGTTTCTAACTTTACTAATGCTAGTTTTACTAACAGTGTAATCATCCACATAGTTATGTGGACAGAGTTCCCATTCAACTGATTGAGACTTGCACATGCACACAGTATGAAAATTGCAACCCATATGTTTACTTGGGCTTGGTATGTTTGTCTATCAGTTATATTTTATGTGAAAGGAAAAGAAAGAGGAAGAAGTTAAGCTGGAGACAGAACGGGTCCCCAGGGGATCTGACAGAAAGTGAATAGCACAGGGGAGCTGATAGAGGATCAGAACAGAGAGCTGAAAACTAGTAAAGGATTAAAGTGACACCAAGAAGCTTTGTAAGGATCAGAGTGAAATGGGGTGTGTGGGTATGGAAGTGTGAGTTTGGCATGAAAATATACCAAACCCCCAAACCATTATATTCTCGGGAGAAATGCCCAAAGCTATAAAACCATAAAAATGAAAGGGAATCTAGGTCATAAAATGTTGAAGTTTTGTCTGAAATCTCTTAAATGAAAGCAAATGCTGAGCTCTGTAAGACATACTTCTGTACCCCAAAGGCCTCTTATCAGTGGGTGATCTCCGTTCATCCTTAACACACCTCATTGCATTTTTGACTGTTCTGAAATATAGCATGGGTATCTGGGATTTATAAAGAAGTTAATTATAGGGGGGGGGGGAAGTCCCCTGGCTGTGGTCCATGGTACATCTATATATTTTTCAAGTAGACAGAAAAGAGCCATGAGCAGTTTCTGAGGGAAGTACTTCCATCCCAATAGATGCAGATCAGTAGGTCAAGAAAAGAGACAAAGAAGATCATTGATACATTGAAAATATATATATATTTAAAAAATAATTAAATCATCCCATCCCTTCAATACTGGTGGTTGCTGCCTCCCCCCAAATAGGGGATGTTACAGTCCCACCCACTGTGCCACGCCACTTCCATCACATTTCTCTGTAGCTTCACCCGCCTACCCAAAGCCTCAAGCTTCTCCAGCAATGTAAGTACTGGTAGCTCAATAGAATCTACATGACCAGAGGCAGTGCTCCTCCAGATGCTGGAGACAAACAACACTGGAATGCTGTTGACCTCATGCCCTGCTTGTAAGCTTTTCAGAGGCATTTGACTGGTCACTACGGGAAGCAGAATGTTGGATTAGATGGAGACAAGTGACTTATCCAAGCCTACAAACTGAAGACAAGTTAGAGGTGGGAGCTGAACCACAAACACCTAACTACTCCTTTGTCCCCACATTTGCTGCTGCAACACAACAGCCATTTCACAGAAGGCTGTCGAATGAGACTGAGAAACAAATAACTTGCCCAAAGCCACAAACTTGAGTACAAGGCAAAGGTTCTCTAGTAAATGAGTATGTAATGTAGTGGAGAAAGAGTATTACAATTATATTACTATGTATTATTTCTGTAGCACTTTTAGTACTTTTTATAATTCTTATCACATTTATTATCAAACTGCCCTGTAAGAAGGTTTAGTCTAAGAGCATTACTTTTCCAAGGTCATCCTGAGCTTCATAGCTTCATCAGGGTAAAATGGTGGCATGACATCTAGAAGGAAATGTCAATCAGATAAGGTGAAAGGTGAGGTTAGAAAAATAGGTCAGGAAATTATCAGTGCAAGGGTGACTCTGTTTATACAGAGAGAGAGAGAGAGAGAGAGAGAGAGAGAGAGAACAAGAACGAGAATGAATAGAGGTCCATCAATGTCAGATTCTGGAAGAGTTATAAAACTTTCCTATGTGAATTGGTATTCAGTGGCCAGAGTTAAGAAAGTGTGGTGTAATTTTAATTTCATTCGGCATTTTATGTTTAAACAGGGTGTTTTGATTTATTTTTTAACTCTTGCTATGCTTTTTGAGACCTTGAGGCAGATAGAAATTGGACTAAATAAATGAAAGTAGTAAGCAGTAGGCCACTTGTCATGGGCTCACAAAATATTACTTAAACCACTAATTTATACCACATATTACAGAAATGAGAAGATCACATACTAGTATTTATCAACGGAGACAACTTTTATTAGTGACACCTCTTGGCCATTGTAACACTCTATGAATGTTAGAGAAGGAAAACACAATAGGCAGCCTTTTGCATTTTTATGATATTTCCTTGTCCTGGTTTTGTCATAACTCACTCTGCTATGTGCTATATGTTAATTGGCAGTAATATACTGTGTTTGTCCACTACAAAGCAGCCACATTTATTTATTGAGCATGTGCAGTTTTAGTGACATCCCTTATGGTTAATAAATTCAGTAATTGCCTTTTCTGATTTGCAGCCAAAGGCAATTAAGAAAATATAGTTGACTTGCTGCCTCTTGTAGCTGAAGAGAGTTTGTGATGAAGTTACTGCATGTTAACAAGCAATATTTTTAAAAGCCCATTCAGTAACAGCCTTTAGTCAGGTTTTAATTGACCAATATAGATTATTTTGGTAAGACTTCTCACTGAAGTTGAGAGGGGAGCATAGTGGCAGACACTTTAGACAAGAGGCAACTTAGGCAGTAGTGAAATGTCTGTATCCATGACAATATGAGGATTGATTGCTTTATTTTACAAGTACCTGCATTCAATTAAGCAATACACTAACATCAAATTCAGAGCAATTAATGTCATAGCATACAACTAAAGAAATATAGCATATTTGAGGAGTCCTGAGATATCTTCCTTTATACTGTAGATCATTCCTTCCTCATGTGTTTACTTTGGAAGATTATGTTGATGATTGCTTTGGTGTCAGATTAGTGTCATTTTGTAGTTAGATAGTGGACTGTCTGTCACCCTTTGACCAGCCTGTCTCTCTAATATGCTCTTCACCCATTTTACCATAGCTGTGGTGTTGCTGAATCACTCTGAGGCACCAATATAGTGGCTCACTGACTAATTCTCTCCTTTTTTGAAAGTGGAATTTTGCCAAAAAGAGTTGCATTATAGCATGTTTCATTCCATTAAGTTTATTGCATTGTTTCATCTGTTCTGCTGTCAGTTTTCTGGACAAATTAATTTTTACTGTCAGTGAAGTATTGGACCAGGAAGATGTGAGTTCAAATTCAATGTGACCTTGAACCAGCCACTACTTTTCAGTCTAACCTACATCCTACGGCTGATGGGAGGATAAAATGGGCTAATTCCCATGTATGCTACACTGATCTTACAAACATGATAGACAGACAGATTTACATCAAGTAGTAGTAGTAGTAGTTGTTGTCATCATCATCATCATCATCATCATCATCATCATCATCATCATCATCTATTTATCGCCCATCTGGCCACCAACTGGCCACCCTAGGCAATGTACATAAGATAAAAACAGGATAAATTACATTTAAAACAGTATAAAATTTTAAAATCTTAGCCCACCCCATATTCCCGCCTGAACAGCCAAGTTTTTAGTGAGCGGCGGAAAGTCAGCAGAGAGGGGGCATGGCAGAGGTCACTAGAGAGAGAGTTCCACAGTACGGGGGCCGCCACAGAAAAGGCCCTCTTCCTCATCCCCACCAGTCTAGCTGCTCTGGCTGAAGGGACAAGGAGAAGGCCGTCTGTGGCAGATCTTGTTGAGCGGCCTACTTGGTGTTGGTGGAGACGCTCCTTGAGATAGACTGGACCGGAGCCGTATAGGGTTTTAAAGGTCAAAACCAACACCTTGAATTCGGCTCAGCAAGCAACTGGTAGCCAGTGCAGCTCCTTGAGCACTGGTGTGATGTGATCCCACCGGCGGCTGCCTTTAACCAGGCGAGCCGCCGCATTCTGTACCAGCTGTAGCTTCCGAACCATCTTCAAGGGTAACTCCATGTAGAGCGCATTACAGTAGTCTAGGCGAGAGGAGACCAAGGCATGAACCATTGATGGGAGCCGGTAATTAGGAAGGTAGGGGCACAGCTGCCATATCAGATGGAGTTGATACAGCGCCGCTCGGCTCACAGCTGACACCTGAGCCTCCATGGACAGCTGGGAGTCTAGAATGACCCCCAAGCTGCGGACCTGGTCCTTCAGGGGTAGATGTACCCCATTCAGCACCAGGTCAACATCCCCTAACCTCCCCTTGTCCCCCACCAGAAGTACCTCGGTCTTGTCGGGGTTCAGCTTCAGCATGTTTCCTGTGTGCAGTATAATATTCATCTATTTCCAGCAGAGGCTGGTAGCGCCAATGTCAGCAGGACTGTGTATCTGCTCTAGATTTTACTCTGAACTTTTAAGGAGCTATCCATGGTGCTGAACCTATTTTGGGGATAAGGTTCAGCACCATGGGTAACTCCTTAAAAGTTCAGAGTAAAATCCAGAGCCCTGCTGACACTGGAGCCAGAGCCACCAGCTTCCATGGTCTATTTCCCTTTTGATTGTAGTTCCAAACTGGACATATGATGACATTTGTGTCCCCCCCCCCCAGTGTGGTCATCTTCTACATGCTGGAAATACAATTCTGATGGAGAGTTTACTTAGATATTTATTACTTAGCCCAAAGCCATCACTAGTTTGGTTGGTCTTCCAAACTATATTCATTTAAGCCAAGGCAAATTCTGATGTAGCCGTCTAATTATTCATCACCAAAGGTGATCCCAAGACAATGTACAAGAAATTATTAAAGCAATATAATATAACCATAAAAATTAAACAGAGACATAAAAACCATAAAACCAACCAACCAACTAACAATCAATCTAAAATCAATTTAGATAATAAATTTAATTCAATTTAAACATTTTAACAATTCAAATTCTCCTCAAAATGCCTGGCAAACAGGGACAATTTAATTTGGCACTGAAAAGAGTTAACTCCAATCATTTCTCCCTCAGGAAGGCCTTCTGGAGTCGAGGCACCCCCACAGAGAAGGCCCTCTCTTTTACAGATGCGTAGTGCACTTCTCCCAGTGAGGGTATACCGAGAAGGTCCTCTGGAGATGGGCTGCATGGGCAGAGTGTTATGGGAGGAGGCATTACTACAGATACTTGGGGCCCAAGTTGTTTAAGCTTTAAAGGTAATCACCAGTACCTTGAATTGGGCTTGGAAGGAAGCTAATGTAATTATTTTAGAATTGCTGTAATGTGGCTTCATCTAGGTCGGGCAGGCAACATGTGGCCCATGGGTGGCATGAAGCCCCTGCCACCTTCCTCATGTAGTCCCCACCACTGCCACCACACCAAAATTCACAGTGGCAAAAAAATAAAAATAAATGAGTGGTTTGCCACCAAATTTCTCTGGCAACCTGCTACAGAAGACTAAAACAGCCTGTTTAGCCTATTTTCAAGTTAAAGTTGGCTGTTTCAGTATTCGGTAGTGGTTTGCCACTGAAAATCGGTGGCAAACCTGCAGGGTGTTGTTGTTTTTTACTGCTGCTGCCGCCGCCACCACCATATTCAGTGGCACAGCACAGCAGGAGTGTCATCTGTGGGGGAGGGGGAATCTAGCCTATCCAAATCTAAGTAAACTTATCAGAATTCTATCAGCTGAATTCTGAACTACCTGAAACTTCTGAACCGTTTTCAAAGGCAGCCCCATTTATAATGCATTACAGTAATCCAACCCAGATCACTGTGGCCACGAAAGGTCACAGCAGGCAAACCAACCAAAGCTGGTAAAAGGTGCTCCAAGGAACTGAGGTAACTGGGGCCTCTAATGAAATATTGGATCAAGGAGCACCTGCTCCTTCAGAGGGGTTAATGCAACCTCATCCAGAAGCTGGATCTGGGAACCAGCTATGTGTAGGTAAGATCAGGACTGTCCTATCACTGTGGATCCCAGTGCCAACCCACAGACTTGGACCAGCAAGTTAGCATGGTCAATTATATCAACAGATGCTGAGTGATTGAGGAGAATCAACAAGGTTGTACTCCCCCCATTTCTCTCCCAACATAGGTCATCCATCAAGACAACCAAAGCTGTTTCAATGCCAAACCCTGGCCTAAACCCAGATTGAATGGGTCTAGATAATCTTTCATCCAACAGTGCCTGGAGTTGGACTGCTACCACCCTCTGAAGCATCTAGCCTATTATATTGTAATATAATATAACATAATATAATATAATATAATATAATATAATCATTTCTTTTTTTCCTTGGGTAATCTGGACCATTGATAGAATAAGTTCATTGGCCATTGCCAACACCAGATGACAAAACTGCATTAGAGCAGATATATAACTAGAGCAAAGAGGACCATAGAAATAATTCTTCCAGGCAGAGAGTTTGTTTATATTACCCAAGTGATGCAGCATGCCTGATACTAGCAAGCAAGATAGGACTGTGCTGATCTTTTTTACAACCCTCTGCTGTTCCAAAGGGTGACAAAGAAGGCTAACAACTAGCACTGTCCCGAAGTGTCATCATAGTGCAACATTTCTTTAATTGTTGGTACAAACTATCTTTTCCTTGAGATATTGCTCTGTTTTAGTGCTACATTGTTAAAATAACCATGGGGGAAGCTGCTCTTTAGACACAGCCTTAGTGATAAGTCCGGCTGTTAAAAGCAATGTGGAAAACCAAGTAGGCACTGGTTCATATTGTTGAAATTGCTCTCTTTCCTAATCCTGGGAGGGATATGCTAAGAAAATTTTGAAACAATAATTTTAGATCAAAGATTTGACATTGTGACCCCATGATAAGAATTTGATTCTTCCACAATGATGAGAGAAAATAATGAAGAAACCTGCTAATTACTTTGCTAATTGAATTTACCTGCTATATGCATTTACGTGGGAGAAAGTCCCATTGATCTTAATGGGATGTAGTTCTGAGTAAAAATGCATAAAATCACACTGCTAAATGTTTTCTAAGAGATAAAATACATTGATTAACTCTTTTGGAATTCAGACGCTCAACAAAATCTAAAAGAAATAGCAAATAAAAGTATATTCTTTTTCTGTTTTAATTTCATCTTGCTTCACTAGACTTTAAAGAGGATTGTTAAAGAGAGCTACTTATTACTACAAATTAAAATGACTCCAGAGGACAAAACTTACAAAGACAGCTTTCAGACAATATCGTTATGTCCACAAGTTGTTTTAAAAGTTGAATAAAATCACCTGTCATAAATTCTACCTTTCACTGTTAAAAAGTTGAGCCATGCTACCTGTGGTCACTTAGAAGAAAGAGACATACAGTGTATGGAATCTGAAATATAGCTACTGAATATCTTCCACTTATATTTTCATCTGCCACAGAGTACCAACACAGAGACTAATAAACAATATACAGGCAAGAGCTGAAGTGACCTGCTGTATGTTTATTCCTCAGCACTCAGTTGTGTTATCTCACTAAGAGGCTGGATCAAAGAATGTGTCAAATCCTTAACCTACCAAATTAAATTTCATCCACATGCGACCTTAAGACTTTCCAGCAGAAACTGTATATCTAGAGCAGATGATCAGGATAAAAGTGGGGGGGACTTCTGGAAATAGACTTAAAACTTTAGCTCCCTATGGCTTAACCTTAAAGACAATATATCTGCTTAACATCAAGCAGTTTTCAGAACTCTCCTTGAGATTTCCCCCCTTTTTCTGTGATTCATGCTACACCCTTTATCTGCTCACACTATGAACCGTTTAATGTTCACATCATAAAGTCACTTTCTAATATAGCAAAGAGCACATTAACTAATAAGTGACATAAAAATAAGCCAGTTAAAAGAATACATGTCTATCTTCAGACTGTGTATTTGTAGACCACTGAATAAAACAAATCTGCCAATCATGCCCCCCTCATAACAAAGAATGGACCAGAGAATAGTCAAAGCCACTGTAAGAATATTTTAAGGCACCAGTAAAAATAACGAGTATCTAATAATATCTGATAGGAAGCAAATTTTAAAATTAGGGCAAATTCAAACAACCATATGTTTTGCCTCATTATCAATCTCAAATGTTTTCAGTTTGCATAGATTGAGTGTGAGCCAACGTAACATGATCCTAAACTTGTGGCTGCTGCTGAAAACAGCAACTGTGTGCATAGTCATCCTCCATAACGCCCCGTAGAACTGTTGTGTCCTATAATCAAAGCATTTCACTTTCCTCTGCCCTCCTCCCAACAGTAAAAAATGCAGCGTAGAAGATGTGTGGAGACAGAATACTATAACATCAAGACCCAAGTAAGTTCTAATCTACTAAACACTCAAGATGGGGAAGGGTAACATTTAATTTGGTCCTGTGTGTGTGGTGAACCATGAACTTTCTTTAGGAGCCTTACTCCAGGTTCCCCTGTCTTCAAAGGTAAGGTGGCTGGTGACTGGAGATAGGGCCTTTTTGGTTGTGGCACCCCAACTTTAGAATGTGCTCCACAAGGCAATTTGCCTAGCACTGGCTTTGTGTTCTTTTTTTACTCCTGGTGAAAACCTTCAAATTTGTCAAGGCCTCTTAGATCTTGATTTAATTCTGTTATTAACTGCTCTGTTTTTATTGTTTGTTATTGTTTTATATCAGCCTTGCCACATGAAGAGCAAAGTAAAAAATACATTTGTTATTACATTTATATCCTGACTTTTTCCTTTTGCAAGGAACCCAAGGCAGCTTACATGGTCATCCTCCTCTTCTCCATTTTATCCTCACAACAACTCTGTAAGGTAGGTTAGGCTAAGATTTAGTGACTGGCCCAAAATCACCCAATGAGCTTCATGGCCGAGGGGGGACTAGAACCCAGATCTCTCGAGTCCCAGTCCAACACACTAATTATTATACCACATTGGTTCTCTAAATACATAATCTGCTAATACTCAGTATTTCCTGCTCCTGGAAGCAAGGATTGTTGATTCAGGTTAACAATTCTTAATCAGTTTTGCAACAAATAATTCCTGACTATGGGAATATGCTCTAAGTACACACAATGTGCTAGCATTTTAATACTTGTCACAGTTTCACTTGAATATTTAAATTTTCATATTTTTGTCATGTATATATCTATATCCTATATCCTATATCTATGTGTATTTCCTGACCAGCATCTAATTCATGATTTCTAGCTCAGATTCATTCAGTCATATGTTGACAATAATCAATAGTGCATGAAATACTCGAGCAACTTCACATAGATAAGATGCAAACACATCTATATTCAGGATTTGTCATCAGTACACCAATCTTTTGGCAGACATAGTGGAAAGAAAAGCTATGATATTGTGCTTTGCAGACGCATTAGTGACAAGAAAGGCACAATAAGCAATTTCCTCAAGTTGAATGGATCTCAAATAGATGTTCTAGACAGATTCATCAGACTCAGACAAGCAAACAAAGCAAACATAGCTGCTATGGATTGTCCCACAACTCACAGCTGTGAACAGAACAGCATGAAACATACTATTACTGTACTGGTGGATCCATTTTGTTCAGTCAAAAACAATATTTTCCCAAAGATTAAATTCAACTAATCCCTATGTAACAGAGGGATTTGTTTGATTTTTTTTTTTTTTTTAAATCCAGTGTGCCCAGTGAACATAAAATTGGCCTGGGTTATGGAACACATGGCTTCAGATTTTAGCTTTGCTATGGATTCATTGTACAGCAGTGAACAGATCTCTGTTTTTTACTTTCAGTTTCCCATCTGCATGGGATTAATATTGATCTACCTGTCCAGAGTTGTTGTGAATGCAAAATATCATAAGCCTGGAATGCACTTTAGAGATATTTAGACTTATAAAAACATTTTTTACAGAAATGGTATATAGTAACAGTAGCTGTTTTGCAGTTAACAGAATTTATTCTTTACACTTAGAGGCTCTGCATAATTTGCATAATTAAAATGAGAGAAAATATACAAAAAGGTGCTAAAATGTGATGGTCTAGTTAAAATAATCCCATAGACCTGTTGCAAATGTGATTTTTTAAGGAAAGCATTTCTTTGTAGAAAATAAAAAGCAACCTGTAGGTAATCAACACACGATTAATTGCATGTATGTGTAGTTTGCTGAATGCACATGTGTATTTGATGTGCAAGAATTTCAAAAGGTTTTTTTTAAGCGGACGAATGCACCCCATTCGTCTTATTGAACCTGCCCGTGAACCACCTATCCCTCCCGTGTGCCCGTGAGCGCCCGCTGCGAACCCCCACCTTCCGTCCTCCCCCACCTACCTTCGCTCCCACCCGGCAACCAGGGAATTCCCAGGTCCAGCACTGACGCAGCGGAGCTCCCATCATGTCACTTCCTGGTCCTGGTGCTGCACTTATAACGTAGATACCAGGGCAACCCACCTAAAATGGCTGTGGGTTGCCCCGGTATCTACATTAAAAGTGCAGTGCAGCGCCAGGACCAGGAAGTGACGTGATGGGAGCTCCACGGCATCACTTTCAGTTCCCGGGAAATTGCGGGGGAACAGAAGATGTGAGGAGGGGCAATCGTGGATGGGGGGGAGATTGCGAACCCCCCCGTAAACAAAGGTAGGGCTGGCGAACATGAACGTGCGGACGCACATGGACTTTTGCTTATTTCACACCCTTACGACACACACGCTCGCGCGTGCACATGATCATCACAGAATGATCTACTTGAAGACAGGAGTTTGTTCTGCCCTGGTATCTGTCAGGGCTGAGGAGACTTGAACAATTTGTGGCAACTTCTAGTTTCTCTGCCCACTGGCTCCATGGATTTCCTAGGCACAGTATTCTCACAGCACCATCACAGTGAAGGTGCCAACTACCCACAGAGTGTCCGATCATCTGCCGGGCACTTCAGGGGTAGGGTCGCTTATAAACCACACTGTGTAGCTTGCTATGCAGTGTGGCTTATCGTGTCATGTGAACCCAGCCATAGTCTGTCCACCCCGCACCATCCATTTTTGGGGCTTCCTTGTGTTTAGCTGTATTACCGATATAACTAGGCATTTTCATTGGATCTCCCCTTCTGAAGAAGGATTGTCACATCATATGATCAACTAAAACCAAGCAAAGTACTGTGGAAAATTAATCAAAACCCGACAATTAGAATACAGATCTCATTATGGAAAAAATAAGTTGCATTTGGAAAGGAAATCAATTTCCTCAAAGAGACCTCAATTTTTTAAAAAGTCAATGTGATGGCTAAACATTTTGTGAAAAGCAAGACACAAGTGCTGGATGTTTTAATAACCAAGGCTAAAGCAGAACACAAAATTAAATCTGAATATAACTAGGGTTGCTGTTGATTTATTTCCACCATCTATCAGTAATTTTTTTCTGCAGCATATGTGATTTTCAAAATGACACAGAATGCTTCAACTATTTTATTATTGTTCAGTTGCAAACTTATATAGATCTTAATGTGATGCATTCTTTAGCCATTGGAAGGATGCCTGGAATCAAGTAATGCATAGTAAATCAAGGATGGGGAACTAATATGGAGCTCCAAATGGCACTTTGGCTGAGGACCAGATGACATTGGGGTGGCCCCACCCTCTGTTAGAGGTGAGGCCACAGTCCCTACCATCAGGGGATGTGGCTCTGCCTACTAACATAATCCAGCCTGGACAGAACTGGGTGGGAGGTCATCTAGCCCCTCTCCCAACTTCAGTTCTCCACTCTGGGGCTGCTTCCTCTCATTTCCATTTACTCATTCCAGGGGTGACTATGGAAAAACTGAACAGGCATCTGGAGGTGGTTCTGGGATGAATTAGGGCAAACATGAACATGATGAAACTTAATCAATACAAGCCTGTGGTTTGGGAAATCTGCTCATATGGATGAAGGTTTGAAATAGGTTCATAGGGTAGTATTCCCCTGAAAGACCAAATTTGCAGCTTGGCCAAAAAATTACTCTGGAGGTGCAGGTGGTGTTAGTGGCTAGGATGTCTTTTATCAGCTTAGGCTAATTCATCAGATGCGACTGTATCTAGAAACCTTGCTATACCTCTTAGCCTCTTACCTATATCTCTTAGCTACCGCAGGTAAAATATTTGCTAGGATTCTTGCAAACTGTCTTCCATCTATTTCAGAAGGGATCGTCCCTGAAACTCAATATGGTTTCCGCCCCTCTAGAGGGACAGTAGACATGATTTTACGGCACGTCAGCTCCAAGAAAAATTCCAGGAGCAAAATCAACCCCCTTATATGGCATTTATTGATCTGGCTAAGGCCTTTGATACTGTAGACCGAACGGCTCCCTGGACTATCCTTATGAAAATTGGATGCCCCAATAAATTTGTGAATATCTTGCGACTTCTCCATGACAACATGACAGCAACGGTTTTGGACAACAACGGCTCTCATGGTGCTCCATTTAAAGTGGGATCAGGTGTTAAAGAGGGATTTGTTATTGCCCCAACATTATTTGCTATTTTCATCGTCATGATTTTACATCTTGTCGAGGGGAAACTTCCCACTGGTGTGGGAATCATATATTGAACAGATGGAAAGCTTTTTAATCTCAGCAGGCTGAAAGCAAAAAGTAAGGTAAAGTTCCATTGTGGAACTTCAGTATGCTGATGATAATGTGGTCTCTGCACATTCAGAGGATGATCTCCAAACTATCCTAAATGCTTTTGCAGAAGCATACGAAAAACTTGGTCTCTCACTTAACATCAAAAAAACCAAAGTGCTTCATCAGCAAGTGCAAGCCAATCCTTTGGTGATGCCATCTATCCAGCTTGGCGGGACAATACTGGAAAATGTCGATCATTTTCTCTATCTTGGCAGCTATCTTTCTGTTACAGCTAACATCGACAGTGAAATCCAGCATCGTCTGAGCTCCGCAAGTGCCGCATTTTCTCGAATGAAACATAGAGTGTTCGAGGATCGGGATATTTGTAAGAAGACCAAAACACTGATTTATGAAGCCATTGTATTACCAACTTTATTGTATACCTGCGAAACATGGACTATCTATAAACGTCACTTCCACCTCCTTGAAAGATTTCATCAACGTTGCCTCCGGAAAATCCTGCGAATTACTTGGGAAGATAGGCGAACAAATGTCAGTGTACTGGAAGAAGCAAAGACTACTAGCGCGTTGAAAAAATGATCCTTCAACGCCAACTTCAGTGGACCGGTCATGTTGTTCGGATGCCTGACTGCCGTCTCCCAAAGCAGTTACTTTATTCCCAACTCAAGGATGGAAAGCGGAATATCGGTGGTCAATATAAGAGGTTTAAAGATGTTCATAAGGCTAATCTAAAAAAATGCAATATAAACATCGAAAACTGGGAAGCTCTGGCCCATGAATGATCTAACTGGAGGTTGGCCTTTCACAAAGGTTCTATGGACTTTGAAGAAGCCCGAGTGCAAGGTGAAAGGGAGAAACGTGCTAGGCGAAAAGCATGTCAAATGAATCCTTTACAGGACCATCTTCCATCTGGTAACCTGTGTCCTCACTGTGGGAAGCTGTGTGGATCTAGAATTGGCCTCCACAGTCACTTACGGACCCATCGCTAGAGTCTACACAATTTACTTTAGAATTTCCTCTTTTTAAAATCTCCTTCTTGTAAATTTTTATCCAGGAAGACAATCTTACTCGGTCACGAGTGATCGCCTGATGATGATGATGACGATGATGATGATGATGATGATGATATACTTATATATATCTTGTTACATCCAGATAGACATTGTAATGTGCTCTACTTTTAATGCAGTTTGGAAATTTCAGCTGGTACAGAATGCAGCAACCTGGACGCTTGTGGGGGCCAAGTGGTAGGATCATATAACACCTATACTGTACCAGTTTGGTTACCCATTTGTTTCCAGGCCCAGTTTAAAGTATTGATGGGGACTTTTAAAACCCCAAATTATTAGGAACCAAGTTATTAATCCTATCTTGGGCTGCATTAATAGAAGTATAGCTTCCAAATCGTGGGAAGTACTAGTTCCCCTCTACTCAGTACTGGTTAGGCCTCATCTTGAGTACTGCGTCCAGGTCTGGGCACCACACTTTAAGAAGGATGTAGACAAACTGGAGAGGGTTTACAGGAGGGCAACAAAGATGATCAGGGGACTGGAAACAAAGCCCTATGAGGAGAGACTGAAAGAACTGGGCATGTTTAGCCTTCAAAAGAGAAGACTGAGGGGAGATATGATAGCACTCTTCAAGTACTTGAAAGGTTGCCACACAGAGGGCCAGGATCTTTTCTTGATCATCCCAGATTGCAGGACATGAAATAATGGGCTCAAGCTACAGAAAGCCAGATTCTGCCTGGACATCAGGAAAATTGTTAGAGCAATACGCCAATGGAACCAACTACCTAAGGAGGTCGTGGGCTCTTCAACACTGGAGGTATTCAAAGTGCAGCTGGACAGCCATCTGTCAAGGATCCTTTGACTTGGGTTCCTGCAGTGAGCGGGGGAGTTGGACTCTCGATGGCCTTATAAGCCCCTTCCAACTCTACTATTCTATGATTCTATGATTTGAAAGACCGCCTGCACTTGTATGAATCTGCCCCAGTCTTAATATTGGCCTCAGATGCCCTGCTCGTGGGCCCACCATCAAGATATATTGGTGGGCACTAAAGACAGGGCTGTTTTGGTGGTGGCCTTGTGTTTTTGAAACTCGTTCCCTAGGGAGATATGAATGACTCCTACATAAATGGGTGTGGAAGACTTATTTCAAGCTGCTTTTGATAGCTCTAGATTGTTTTTCAACTGTTGCTGTCCTAATGCTCTATTTCAACTTGTTTTCGATTAACATATGTAGTGCTCTGTATTATTTTAAACTACTGCTGAGTCAATGTCTTAATGTTCTAATAAAATGTTTTAGCAGGGACTGTAGTCTTATATATTAAATTATGATTAATTTTATAGGTTTGATTTATGTTTTAGTATGATGTGAGCCATCTTGGGAGGGTTAGCCCTGAATGACGACATGCAAATATTGAAATAAATAAATATGATGTCTCCACATGTTTAAAATCAGAAGTAAAATGGGAAATGATGTTGTTAATAACCAGATATTGCTACAAATTCTATTCCACCTTCTATTAAAGCGACAGGGGAAATTCTAACCCAAAGTTCTTCTGTGCAACTCCCATTAAACAAGGGGAGCTGTACAAGAGCATTGCATCCTTAAAATAAATACTAAATTTATTTAGTATTTACTAAAATGCCTTACTAAATATCAACTTTTTCTTGTTTAAAAACATCACGATTTCCCTGGGCAAATGGAGTTTCTATGCTTAGTTGACTCTGAGCCTTTCCTGACCAGAGGCTGCCAACTGTGTCAAACTGTGCATTGTTTTTGCAATATATTAAATGTTTCAAAGGAATAAGTTGAGATCAACAAATTCAATACTTTCTGTGAACTGTCATATTGGGATTGCAACTCTGAAAATGATGGGTAGTCATAAAACATGCAGAATTATTGTACTTTGGGATATGTTGTTCTTTTCCCTCATCCTTGTAGTCCATACAGTTCTAAAATCTCTCTAAGTAATTTTGAAAATGAGTTACATTGTCAGATGAAATATTAAACAGGAAAAAAAGGCACATTGTTTATTCAAAAGTGGTGTTGCCACTTTAAGCAATTTGTAGTACTTATCATTTTCAAAAGAAGAATAGCATCC
This sequence comes from Shinisaurus crocodilurus, assembly GCA_021292165.1. Lineage (NCBI taxonomy): Eukaryota > Metazoa > Chordata > Lepidosauria > Squamata > Shinisauridae > Shinisaurus > Shinisaurus crocodilurus. The sequence continues at coordinate 76,270,679 of CM037876.1, read as the reverse complement.
CTCAAAATACTAATGCTAACTAGATGAGAAGAATACAAGTAAAATACAGGAAGTGCACAAATTACAGTTTCATTTCCATCCCTTTTTTAAAAATGGACATCAAACATAAGTCAAATTGTGTGGTAAATGCATAGTTTGCTGACAATGTTTAGGAAATAATGACTAATGCTAACAACTGATGCACACATCCTGCCCTTGAACTTGATTTGGCTCACTATTTTTTGACATTTCAAATCCACACTAGTTTTGATTGTTTAGGGTTGATGAGAGAAAAGCAGCTAAGTATACATCAATATCCCCACCACCACCACCACCAACTGATCACATCAAACCTACATCGCCATTAATCCTTTCCCCAAAAACTTTTATGCTAATGAAAAGATTCTGACTGAACTGGGCATCTCCTTAATGCTGAAAACGCACTTGTCCACATTGCTTGAGTGTTTCTCCAGCGAGAAAATGGGAATCCAGTACTGAGAAAGAGAGAAAATGTACAGGAGTAATGGTTCAGAAAAAGCTCTGCTTAGTTCTTGAAGAGTAAATGAGCATAGCCATATTAACAACATAAATTGTAGGAATGATGGCTTAACTGCTTAACTGAATGATGGCTTAACTGCTATTCCTTTTTGAAGTCCATGACCCAGATCCACACATGTCATGTACAACAAACTACCGATTATGATTTATACTGCACAGGGACAAAACTAGGTACAGTAGTTCTGGATAACATATGAGAATAGGAATTCCTTTCTTCATAAAGGGAGTTACACAGATGGTCTACCATTAGGTAAGGTGACCTGGCCACCCCTGGCAGCAGATGCCAGGGGTGGGGAGAGACAATAAGGTGTTGAAATCAGAGTTCTGTGCCATATAGCCTGTCTTGCACCATCTAAGCTTGCCTGCTACCCTCAGGTGTGATGGAGATTCTGTCCCATTGCCAATGTAAGTGAGGTTCAAGTGCCAATCCGGTTGGCTTCTACATGAAGAATGTGGCAGGAATCAGGGAGATGCCATCTTGTCCTTCTCTTCATGCAGTAAAAATGTTACACTGGCCCAGACCTTTACCACACTATGAAGAGCTATGAAGAATGAATTAGTGCTCATGCACATTTTCCCCGCCAATGTGCAGCTATATCTGATTGTGTGCACTGTGTGCATCATTCATGCACAGCAGCTGATTCATGTACACAGGTGTATCTTGAATTTGTTCTTTTGGCCCATGGGCCAAATTAATTGCACATTTGCACTTACTGAGAAGTTTTTCTGTGGTCAATAATCTAATTCTACATAAGCCAGATCAGTGTGCATAGGGCTAATTATAAAGCTGAATCTATGGCTTCGGAAGGAGGATGTAGCAGACGGGACCCCTCCTCCACACCTCACACCCTCAATGTGTACTTCGCTCTCACCAAGTGCCACCTTGTATTGGTCACTTGAGACTTTAAGCTGTCTTTTTAAGCTGTGTTAGCCGATGGTATGTCTTAGGGCTTATATGTAGCTGTTCACCCACGTTTGTTTGACTTTATTAAGAGCAGTTTATTTTATTTGATTACTTGAAGCAGGGTGCCCCTCCGTTAATTCACTTCTTACTTTCCTGTCACCAGTCAGACTCTGGAGAATTAGAACTTTGAATAAAAAGGTTGATTTATTGTTCTAACAAAGTCTCAAAACTGATATTCAACTCAGGCACAGATAACTTGGATTTTCAACAGTTAATTCAAACTTGTTCTTTGCTTAGATTCAGGTTAAAGGCAGGCAGATGTTATACAGTGCTCTTTGTATCAACTTGGCTTGGTTACTTGAAGTTACAGTATCAGACCAGGGAACTTAACTGTCCCTCTCACTAGTCCAGAGCTTCACCTTCTTCCTCAGACAGAATGTCCTTCACTCCCTAAGTGGAGACTCCTGTGAATTGTTCTATACTAACACCTTCACGTTTGCTTTCTCACAACTTAGTACTAGATTTCCTGTCTGAACTCTTCTCTTCAGTACCACCTTTCCCTACCTACTCTATTAACCTCCCACTCCCTCTCTCACTCCAACCCACTCTCTCCCCAACTGACAACTGACTCCCCTTAACTGCCAACTCCCTGGGGTTCTATGCTCTCTGCTTCAACCAATCAGAGCCACTGGAATGTTCAGGTTGGCCCCTCCCCGGGCTTCTGCCTGTCACTCCGCCACAGAAGACTCTGACATATCCTATGGACCCTGGGACACTCTCCGAGGGACTACAGGATTGCTCTGTTAATCACTTAACACTACACTAGTAAGACTGAACTGATTATGGGAATAATTTTTCTTTCAATGTCAATTCAATTTATTGTTTGTAGCCAATGGCCATCACAGCACAATATAAAACATTACAACATTAAAACAGTTAAAACAGTTAAAACAGTTAAAACATTAAAATCTAAGTAAAACAACAAATAAATGCACATTGTCTTGAATTAATATGATATACCTTTTTATATTATCAACCTTGCTCAGGATCAAGGTCTACACCTGCCAAAAAGGCTTTTCTTAACTTTGATGCTGCTAGGGCGAACAAAGCTACCCTGTAGCTTACAAAGTTGTCTGTATCTGCCAGCAGCCACCTGATTTTAAAGTCCTCCGAGTGTCCTCCCAAGAAGTTTTGAAAAGGGAGGATGAATTTAGTCCGTGGTGATCTATAAAGCCGGCAGTATAGGACATAGTGAACCACATCCTCAACTTGGCCTGCTCCACATACACACAAGCGTTCACTTACAGGGCGGCTACAGAATCTCCCCTTCAGAAGTTCCGTAGGCATCAGTTGGAGTCTTAATTGTGTAAAAGCTCGCCTGACAGGAAAGAAGGTTACCGTAGTTCTTTAAGATATAGAGCCATCTTGTGATCCAGCTTAAATTTAGGATACCAAGTGGCCAGCTTACATTTCTTGACATGTTCTAAATCATCCCTAGCATCATTGCCAAATATTAAATCGCGAATTTGGCGATTAGATAAATCATATAAAGTTGTATCCAAAAGAGGTGAGTAACTGGACATCAGACTTCTGCCAATACGTACCCATCCCTCCCTATCCTGTAGATCCAAAAAGCACATTTTTGCCAGGTGTTGATCAGGCAACTGCGAGAGCTTTTTCACATAAAGAATAACAGATTTATGTATACGGGCTCTCAGAGAGGGGAGGCCTATTTCTGTTCTTAATAGTGCTCCAGGAATATTATGCGCCACTGCCAGGAGGGTACGCAGGAAATTATTCTGTATGGGTTCTAATTCGTTTTTATAGTAAACGCCCCATATTGCAGCACCATACAAGAGATGTGCTATTATCTTGGCAGCATAGACTTTTACTGTGGGTTCAACTACACGATGTCCCTCCGTGTAATACAACTTTTTAATAGGGCCTAGAAGGCGAGTGGCAGAACATGTAATCGTTTAATGTGGGCATGCCACAAGGTGTTCTCTGAAAAATGAAGGCCCAAATATTTAAAGGTGTGAGTTTGTTCAATATCTTGTCCATCTATGGCGAATATGTCTCTTAGCAAATACAACAACCTTGGTTTTATTATGATTGACAACTAGGCCCTCCTGCTTACAATACACTCCAAGTTGGATAAGTAATCTCCTCATACCAACTTGGGTTAGCGAGATGAGAACCATGTCATCAGCATAAAGCAGGGCCGGGACCCTCAACTTTCCAACTGCAGGAGGGAAAAAGGTAGGGGCGTAGAGTTTTTGAGTTATGTCATTGATATACAGGTTGAATAATAGCGGAGCCAGAATACAACCTTGCTTGACTCCCTTTGATGTAAAAATTGAATCAGAAAGGGAGCCCGCTGTGCCATAACGGATTTTAATATCTGTATTAGAATATAGACGCTGTATGAGGGATAGAAGATGCTTCTCAATTGAGAAAGCCTGTAGCTTATTCCATAAACTCTGTCGGTCTATGGAATCAAAGGCAGAGGAGAGGTCTACAAAGGCAACATACAACTTCTTTGGTGGGTTGTTTACATACTTTTGTATTAAATAATTCAATACAAAGCACTGATCGATTGTGCTGTGGCCCTTACGGAAGCCAGCCTGTAATGGGGAAAGGATATGAGACTCCTCTACCCATTGCTCTAATTTCTCCAATAAGTGCCTTGCGTACAATTTGGCAGGAACATCGAGCAGACTTATTGGGCGATAATTATTAGGGTCCTGCGGGTTGCCCTTTTTATATATTGGGACCACCGTACTGGATGTCCAACCACTTGGGAGAACGCCAGTTGAGTCAATCGATGTAAAGAGCACTGCCAAAATTGGGCACCACCAAGATGGATCTAAACGGAAAATTTCAGGTGGTAACATGTCCCCACCTGGAGCCTTTCCACATGTCAATTGTCCAATGAGGCTCTTGATTTCCCCTTCCGTAGCTGAGGGCCAAGTAGTTTGTGCCCCTAAAGTCAGACCATCCTCTGGTTCACTTTGCATCAGCTGAGTTGTATCTGTGCGTGAGAACAAATTGCCAAAGTGTTTGACCCACCTTGCCATCGGGATTTGTCCAGCTATCACAGGTTTGGGATTTTTAAGGCCCTGGGCCACCAAATGCCAAAATCGTTTCCCATTTTTCTCTGTGACAGCTTGTCCTAAATCCTTCCAGAAGCTGGTTGCAAAGCTCACTTTTTTCCACCTCAATAGCATCTTATATTCTCCCCTCTGTATCAAATGCCTTCTGATATTATCCTCTGATTTATCCCTCCGCAGGGACCTAGCCGATTTTACCAGGGCTTGTTTGGCCTTCCTGACTTCCGTGTCAAACCATGAATGTACATACTGGTTCCTTCTTGGATATCCAGACCTTGCCAGGAAAGGCCTCATGTTGTCAACTAAAATCTTATATAAGCCAAAGGGATTGTCAGGATTGTTAATAATCAAATCCCTGATCTCCGTCATGTTTGTACTGCTTAATATTTGCTTTATTTCATCCGCCAACAGTGGTGACCATCTGAGGCGTCTCTCACCTATACATGCAGCCTGTAAGGGGTGCTGAGCGGTAGGTTGTTTCCCTCCCCCTGGACAGTCGACCTCCACTATCAATGCTAAGTGGTCACTGTCCGCACGGTCATCTACGTGGAAGGAGTGGGTTTTTGTGTAGAGGCCAGCTGACATAAAATTATAATCTACCACACTACCCCCCCCTCAGACAAATAGGTAAGATGGCCCCCTGTCTTATCTAGGGGCCCACCATTCAAGCAGTATAGGTGGTGCTTATATATGAGGGAGAACAAAATTTTCCCAGATTTGTTGACAACTTTGTCAGTGGAGCTTCTGTCTGGAATGGTATCAGCATCATCTAGCAACAAATCCTTACATATCTGTTCAGGACCGGTGCAGGGCAGTTTGGCGCCCCAGGCGAAAAAATAGTTAGCGCCCCCCCTCTCCAAAGCAAAAAAAAACCCCCCCTGCGCCACCACCAACCTACCTTCCCCCCCCGCCCTGGCTGCGGCGGCGGCGGTGGCTGCTGCTGTGGCTGCTGCGACGAAGGTAGGTGACGGGGGGTGACGGGGGGGTTGGGGGGGTGGCGATGGCGGTGGGAGGGCAGCGGCGGGCGAGCGAGCGAGCGAGCGAGCGGGTGGGCGGAGGCACGGCGGCGGTGGCTGCTGCTGTGGCTGCTGCGACGAAGGTAGGTGACGGGGGGGTGACGGGGGGGTTGGGGGGTGGCGATGGCAGTGGGAGGCGCAGCGGCGGGCGAGCGGGCGAGCGAGCGGGTGGGCGGAGGTGCGGCGGCGGCGGAGGCGGCAGGCAGGAGGGTGGGGAGGCGGACGCCTGGCGGGGACGGCGCAGCGGCAGCGAAGAGGAGTACAGCGTTTCGCGCCCTCTTCAGCCGCGCGCCCTCTTCAGCCGCGCGCCCTAGGCAACCGCCTAGTTGGCCTAGCGGTAGCGCCGGCCCTGTATCTGTTCATTGCTGCCACCTATTCGTGCGTTAAAGTCTCCACATAACAATATCTCTGCTTTAGGTAGGGTTTCTTCAACCAGATAAAGTACTTGGTCCAGATCCTGCCAAAGTTGGTTAACATTATGCCTAGTGGATTTAGGGGGAACATATACATTCAAGCAAACAACTGGGTTGTGCATAAAAGATTTAACTAAAACTGACTGGATATAGCCGCTATCTGACAATTCCAGATCTGTTATGTCCAGACGTGTGTCTGTTGAAAGTAAAATCGCGATACCACAACTTCCACGACCATACCTGCCTATCTTAATAGCAGGCAGGGCTAAAATTTTAAAACCTTGTAGTTGCATATCCTTAGAGTCCCTAAACCAAGTTTCTTGCAGACACAACAGATCGAATGATTGTAAATAGGGGATAAAGTCCAAGTCAACAAACTTATTTCCCCATCCTGCCATATTCCATGACAGGATACGTAGTTGTTGTTCCGTTTGTCTGTGTGTTATCCTAAAGGGGCCAAAGGGCTTAGTGGCCCTAAAAAAGCACAACTATTAACTATTTGTGCAGAGCTCCTCGGCCCATAATCCTTATCTGCTAATGGTTGCAGATTCTTTTTGGGTGGACTACCCAATTCATGTTTCTCCAGAAATCTGCTGGCTAACCATTCCTCCTTCGTTAATAATGGTCTGCTGCTTTTTGCAATTTCAGCAATGTGGTCTTCTGCTGAGTTAGTCCTTTCAGGTGGTCCCACCGTATTTAGTGTTGGCTCTCTTATTACGAGCCCAAAAGGCGATACTGTCGGCAGTAGATTTATTTCAGCTGGTACTTGAAGATGATATTTACTTAGGGTCCCTTCCGAGGGTACCTGTTCAGCATCTTCCCCTTGATCTTTACTGGCTGGTTGAATCATGCTTAGGTTCTCAGCATTGGCTTGGACCTCATTGGGGCCGTTTATTTCTTTTTGTCTGTTTGTCATGTTCACCGGATGCGAGTTAGGGCAGTCATATCTTCCCAGGGTCTCGCTCTGTATAATATGTGGTGGAGTCTTGAAAAACTCTAACAAACGTTGCTCCTCCATATCATGGGAGTCATCGGATTGTTGATGGTCCATTGCTTTGTGGGGTTCCAAATCCTTATAAGTGATTGTTACCTGTCCATCAATATCCAGATTGATCAGATCATTATTACTGTGTAACATATCTGTTCCAGATTTTTGTGGCCAAATTACATGACAGGGGAGCACCGACTGGAGTTGGGCCTGATTCTCAAATAGCCTAGTAACTTGGACTCCTCTCTCAGAAAAAATCTCTCTGCAGTCGTAAACTTGCCTGGCAGTGGTCCATTCAGAGAAGGTGACAATTGCTCGTGCTCGTAGACCATTATAATAAAGATATTCTATATGATTCACATTAGCAATTGTAAGGGCCCCCAGGAGAGCAACTTCTATAAACTTTAAGAAATGTGATTTACGCGCATTTTGAGTAAAAATTCCCCTTGGTTTAGGGTAATTGATAAAAACCAGTTTATATCTGTTCAAAACTAAATTCCAAGGAGGTGCAATCGGTGCTATCTTTGGAGCTGGCTTCTGCAATAGCTTCCTCTTGTGCAAGACATATGTCCAAGGATCTTGTCCCTCTAGATCCTGAGAACAGATAGAGCTTTGATCCCGGGGCTGTAGAGTTGGCTTTATAATCTCTGCTCCGGTACTAGGGTGAAGTATGTAGTTCTTCTGATCTAAGATATTACATGGAAAAGGATTCTCCTCTTTCTGTTTGAGAGTGGACTTAATTGTTAGATTAGTTCGGCTAAGTTTAGATTTAGATATGAGCCTATTGTCTAGTAGATTAAATAATTTTTTATAATCCATTTTCTTATATTTATCTATCTTTACATTTTTTATATTTTTGCTCTTCTTTGCAATACTAACATTTTTTCTCTTATTTTTACTACTACTTAGCTTCTTACTTAGCTCCTTTCTCCCCTTGTTAATCTTAATTATGGGTGGAGGGTTGCTTATGATATCTTGTCCTTCCTTGTTTCCAGGGTTGTTGGGGTTAATTTGATAAGTTTTGCAGATGTCTGCCAGAGTATTTAAAAGCTTATTACTTTCCGCCAGGAAACGCTTAATGTGTCCGATATCTTTAGACAAAGCAACCAGCCACCCTTCCAAGATTGTGCCTTCGCAAGCAGATGAAAATGTTAGGCTGGGTTGATCTATCTGATTTACATTCCCATTACTCTCAGCCAGCTCTGTAATTTGTCTTAACATCATTTCATCCAAAAGGGAGTGTTTAGGGGGAGACAAGGTTAGCACCTGAGAAGCCCTTCTTTCTGCTAGTAATAGCTCTGAGGCGAGAGTATTAGAGCCCATGTAATCAGAGATGTTCTCCTGAGAGTCCATAGCCATTAAATTATTTTTTAGGTCCAATGTCCAATCCAGAACAGAGTTAGGGGGAGACTCCACCATCTCTTCAATCTCCTCAGTCTTTGACTCATTCCTCTCTTCTACAAAAAACTGAGTGATCTTTGTCTGGACTTTACGTTTCTTATGTCCGCCCGTAATAGAGAGGGTGGGAGGGAATCCAAGTGATTTGTAACCACTCCTAGTCAATACCATCTCTTTTCTATATACTGTATATTTAATAGAGAATTAGCAAGAGACTAGTCAAAGGTGGTTTTATCAAACTTCAGGTCACTTCCGTTTGTAAGTAGCCGCGGCTAGATTTTCTTTTCCTTAGTTATCTTCCTCCCCTCCTCCTCCTTTCTCCTTTCCTTTAGTTTTTTACTAGCTGCCTGTACCAGAGTGGTATTTTCAAAGCACCAGAAAGTTTTTTCAAAACAAACTGTATGTTTGTGCTGAATATTTGGCAGGAGTTAGTCAGAAGGGGTTTTACCAAACTTTCAGGCCGCCACTGTTTGTAAATAGCAACAGGGTTTTTCTTTCTTCTTAGTTATCTTCCTCCCACTACTACTTCTTTCTCCTTTTCTTTAGTCTTTGCTGACTGCCTATGCCAGGCTAATATTTCAAGGCTGCAGAAAAGTTTTCACAATAAACTGAAAAAAGCCAGAGCTCACGGTTTGCATGTCTGCATCCGTCGCCATCTTGGATCCACTCCCAAACGGGTCTAATTTTTCTTTCATCCACTGAACATATTGATATGGGTGGCGGGGCGGGGTGGGGGTAGGAGGGATATTTCCAAGTTGTCAAAGATTTAGGTATCTTCCATAAATTTCCACTTCTGATGTATAGCCAGGTGTCATAAAATAAAGGGTCATATTAAAAAATCATGTATTCAAAAATCATGTATTGCAATTTAACTTCTCTTTACGGTGGGGAAACATTTACACACACACACACACACACACACACACGAAAATGTTAGACTAGAACTATCAGCAGATCCTGTAATTCAAGAAGGAATGTGTGTTCAGGTTGAGAAATAACTGCTGGCATGGTTTTCATTTTCCATTTCCCCCCACGGTTCTGAACTCCATGCCCCTTATCAGTGAGGAATGTAGCCTCTGTGCTGGCACAATGTAAGTCCAGAACAATGGAATGAACTTGATTTTACTAGTTTGTCTTTCCCTTGGAAGCAAGTTTATTTTTTATTTCCTTTGATGGTAGGGATAATATGATAGGTGGAGAGAAAAGCCTAGGTATGAATTAGATAGGATAGTGATATTAACCACTTTGAGGAAACAATATATCCTGCAAAAGAAACAGAAAGTCAGCACAATCTTGTCAGAATTCAGGATTTCTCATCAGAATGATTACCACACTGAGCCATTACTCTGCCTTTGTCTATCACTGTACATCAAATCTCACATTTTAAAAATAATACTACCCTATTGGACTACCAGAGACCCATTTATATTGTCAGATGTTAATAAGCCAGTGTTAACACAGTCATATGGCTTAGATATGCTTGTATTGTAAAGACATGATGAGTGCTTTTGTAAATTATTGTCATTCATAGTAACAATAAATGTTGTTAGTCTGCTGATCTATGGGGATATTTCAGTTATGTAACATTCTCATTTTCCTAGTAGGGAACCAAGATAGAAATTAAAGTTCAACTTTATTTAACCATTATAACAATATTATATAATTATATGAATGAGGGCCCTGTGGGGACTCTTCTTCTTTTATTTTTCCCTTCTTACAGAAAAATAAACTGCACAATTCACTGGGATTTGACCTTAATTAATCCTGTACTTTGTAACCCACTCTCATGCTAAAACAGTCATAAAAAAAGAGCTAGCAATGAGCAGAGATAACAATCATTAACTTGTGTATGTGATGTTGGCTGCAGTCCACAGAGACTGGATTCAAAACCCATTATGCACAGTTATGTCCAGGATTCAGTGCAATATGGCAAGCAGACAAAATAAACTCTAGACAGCATCATCTTTACATATGGGCGTACGATGTTCTGTCTGCATTTTGGCATCCATTTCTGAATGTCTCAGTTTACATAAGGTTTAGGTGGATTTGGTAGTGTAAACAGAAGAAGAAAGGGTGGCTTCTATGAACACTACAATTTAAAATATAAATAATTTAGAAGACAATTTTTCATTTGCCCTTTAAAAGGAGCTGACAATGATTTATTTAAGGTATGGTACTATGTCTAAAATGCAAAGACCACATTCATTTATATAGTTTAGTCTTAGATTGATAAAAGAAAGATACCATTTTTCAGCCAAAGCAACCCTAATGTACCAGTCAAATCTGTAGCATTTCACATGGCATGAATTAATCCTGTCTATTTCCAGCCCACCAGAAGTATTTGAACATATTATATTATCATTGTATCCAGTGTGAATGTGGGCATTTGGTTGTACATTTTTCTGAGGAACATTATTGTTAGTGCTTTCAGAGAATCAGAAAGCATACAACAAATACATAACCTGTTTTTTTCATTAGTGGAACCAGCTGCTGACAAAATCCTGATCAAAACATTATGCCATTGTGTTATATTCAAGGACCAACTCTAAAAACCAGTTAGAGAACAATCCTATGATCTTGATGGAGCATTCCAAGTTTGGAGCACTCCATTCTTTCCTATGTCCTGTCAGCTCTTACCAACAGGGCAGAAGTCAAGAGGCAGGTGGGGCATTTTCCCTCTGTCCACGGATGGAAGAAAAAACATTCCCACCCATTACCGGCAATGGGAGGGAAACATTTAGATGTGCTCTTGAGTGCGTCAAAATGTTTCCTGGGATGGGGACATAGTTGGGGGCTGGGAGGGCTTAGGATTCCTTAGATCTTCACCACTCTATTCTATTCCCACCCACTGGGATGCCACCAACATACCCATTTCACTCCCTCTAAGAGATTATAGTTCCAACCTCGTAGAGGAAGCAACTGCAGAAACTTCTGCAGTGGTTGAGACAAGCCAAAATGAGGGGTCCCAAATTGTGGCCCTCCAGATGTTTTGGCCTACAACTTCCTCACCATGCAGCCCTAGCCAGCATGGTGAGGAATGACGGGAGTTGTAGGCCAAAACATGTGGAAGGCCACAAGTTGCCCACCACTGGTCTATGGCCACAGAAGGGTTTTCCCCACACAATCCTATGGCCCCTGGGACACTAGCAAGGATTGCTCTCTTAATTGGTTTTGTAAATTAAAGGCCAACTCTGGACAAAGTTGGAATAGTGGTTATTGTGGAACAAAATTCATTCAAAGACTCCAAACAACCAGTTTGGCAAATTAATTAAAAGATCATTATGCAATTAGCAAAAGTTTATAAGTTGCCTGGTCTGTCCAATCACTGTTCTGTTTTCAGTAAAAGAAAGAAACAATGATTACTGTTCCATTATATATTAGAGATAAGTTATATATTTTACAAAATGTTTAAGCCAAAATTTTCTATGTTTCAATATGACTTAGAGCCATTCTTAATATTATGCAGAAAGTGACTCAATTCAGACTGCAGATGGTGGTTCTATCTCTCCCCCCCCATCCCCATAAAAAGATGCATGTTTTTAGTGAACTAGCACACCAGGGGGAGGACTAAGGATATTTGATTTTTTTCCCACCCAGCCAGGCTTGGGGCCTAAAATTATTGAACGATTTCCCCTGCAACTTAGAAAGTAAGTCCCTTTCCCCAAACCCAATTCTGAGCTTGCTTCAGACATTGCCCAACCCCCAGTGATATCACTGAGAGCACGGCAGGGTCAGATCCTTTATACAACCCCCATGAAAGTCTGACATATCTTCCTGTTTTCCCGGCGCTACCCACCTGTCTGGCTCTCCCCAAGCTCCTCACACACTAACCTTTCCTGCTGCTTAGACAGAGGCTGGGGAATAGAGGGATGCCACTCTCGCCCATCCCCTCTCTGATGCCTTGCATGCGACTATAGCATAGCTGTGTGCCGACACAAGGGCCATTACTATGTTCAGTGCTACTGCTGCCTGGCTTGTAGTCAGTGTGCCAAGAATCAGGGAGGGGAGGGGGGAGAGCAGACTCAGCAGAGGTGTCCCAGTCCATTCCCTTCTTGCTGCTGTTGCTGCTGCTGCTGGAGCAGCAAGAAAAGTAAAGGATAAGAGAGGGCTTGGAGCAATGTGCGTGTAAGTGTGTGATGTGTGTATGGGAAGGAGAAAGTACTTTAGTTCCTCTCCAACCTTGATTAAAATCTGAGCTGGAGAATAATAATCAGGGATTGTACCGCTTGAGATGAGCATTGCAAGCTTGCCAGATTTAATTTCTGAGCTATGCCTGGATAATTTTTAGGAGAGAGTACTATACTAACAGTGCAATCTTATGAATGTTTACTCAGAAGAAAATCCCATTTTATTCAGTAAGCTTAGTCCCAAGTAAGTGTGCATAGGAGTGCAGCCTAAATTTATCTTCCTGATGTACCTGTTTACTATATTTGAGGGAGGGTTTTATAATGTGGGGGAGCATTACAAATGTAACTCCCACCAGCTCTCAAATTCTACTACCCCATTCTGCATAATGTGTAGAAAGGCTCATAGAAAAATAGCAACTCGTTTCCTGTCAGGAAATCTGAACTTGGATTTTCTTGGTTATTTTTAAGCATCCATTCATATACATTCTCAGTTCCTTTCTTCCCTCACTTTGAATCACTTTCATGCCACTCTAAGCTTGTTCCCTCAACTGATTATGACTAGAAGTCTGTGGTAAGAATGGGAAGAAGAGGAGACGGGACAAATTAGTGATAGTGTACAGAATCTCTTTTTGCTTGGGTGCCCCATCACATCTGCTTCTCTTTCAGGCAAGTATTTTAATCAGCATAGTGGCAAATATGTCTTTAAAGACAGAATTATATCAATTGCTCTGAGTTTGTTGATAAAATGGATTGGCATTCAATTAATCCATCATTCGAACAATCAAATGGTACCCTATATTTAGCTGATTCTCTTTCGGTTGGTTTTCCATATAGTATAGACATTGGTTGTAATAGTATAGATATTAAAACATTCTCAGTCTCAACATGCCACAGGACAAATCTTTAGAGCTGATCTGGGTTTGCAATATGCCCATTTCCTCCTGTATAAAATATCTTGGCATACAGATTCCAAGACAATTGGAAAAGATAATCAAACAGGCAGCCCCAACCTACGTGGGTACCCACAACCCTCTGAATCCAGAGGATTACAGGCATCCTATTGAGGGCAGGAGGATCGTGGCAGATAGGATTGCCGCTGAGCTCCCCTTGGCCTCAAAAGCATCTAGATGGCCAATTTCGGCCATCTAGATGTTTTACACCTCTTTCCAAGGAGGAGACGCTGAGGCACAGCCTGGATTTGTTGTAAGATGGTAGTGCCTTGCTCCTTCCCCCCTGCCCCTGGGAACACCCCCCCCATGGAGGAACCAAAGATGGTCTTCTGTCTGTGGTTCCCTGCCAGTGTGGAAAGAATCGCCCTGGCTAGGAGACAGGTGCTCTGCGCTTGGACTTCCCAGTGCAACCTCAGGAGGGATTTCTGAGGTCACAGTGGGGAGCCCAAATTATCCTATGCTCCCCTGGCAAGGTCAGAGTGCCATCGGATTGTGCCTTAAATTACAAGCCTCTTTATAGGCTAATAAAGTGTGGGAACACACTTAATAAATTGATGAAACTTAATTTATCTTGGCTTGAGAAAATTGAATCAGTAAAGAAGGTGATGTTACCTAAACTATCTTTTCCAGACTCATCCAATTCATCTCTGAGAAAAATACTTGGATAAGCGGCAAAAAATATTCAAACCATTTATTTATGGGGGGAAAACCCTAGACTTGCAAATAATATACTATTCCAATGCAGTAAAAATGGAAACTTGGGGATTCCACATGTGAAGCTTTATTATGCAGAATATTAATTCAAACAACTGATGCCATTTCTGGATGTCCACTCAGAGAGCTCTTGTATACAATTAGAGAAGAGAAGGAAAACCAAGGAAGAATTAGGGTGCAATACTATGGCTACTAGACACTGTCCAGATGACCGTAGGAAAAGTTGGAGTCCCAGTTCCAACCTTGGAAAAGCGCTCCAAAGTTGGAGCTGGGACTCCAACTTCAGAGCATCCTCCCTCTGCCCTTGCAGGTGGCATGGTTCTTTCAGTGCTGGCTGCGGCTCTGAAGACAATAGACCAACTTCGGAACTGGCGCTGTGGGGGGGAGGAGGAGGGGAGGAGCGAGGCACCGCTATCCTATGAGGAATCCAGGTGGTCCCTCCGGCTCTCGCCTCACGAGCCGGTGTAAAACACTTAAATGGCCAAAATCTCTCGCCCTCAACAGGATGTCCATAATCCTCTGAGTTCAGAGGGTTACAGGCAGCCACATTGAAGTGCGCTGTTAATATGCAGGAAAACAGAACTGAAAGGCATCAACAAATTAGATAAACCCTTTTAAAGATGTACATTGTTAACATGGCATAAATGGAGAAATAAGCTTATGCCAGATTCATTGCTAATTAAGCCCTTCTCTCTGTGCCCTTTGTTTCATAACAAAGATGAATTTAAGCATTTTGAAGGCTGAAAAGAAAAAGAGCTATATAGATTAATAGATCTATATGAAGGACTCATCCCCCAAATAGGGTCCAATTAAAAACCCAACTGCAAAATGTTAAAGTCAGTTGTTTCCAACTAAATCAAGCCACTCATTTTACCAATATCCTGATTATAAGAGCTCAAACAGTACACCCAAAACCTAACTTTGAATCTTTATTAATGCAAGAAAAAAAAGTGGGCAAAGTTGGTATTCTGATAAGTTGAGCATTCTGATTAAGCAAACTCAGGAGAAGCGTTGTGAGAATGATAGCACAAAAAGTCAATGTTAAAAGATCAAGGTCATGATCTGGCCAAAGTTAAGCACATTTAAGTCCCATTGATTTCAACTGGGAAATTAAGCATGCACATAACTCTTTGCCACTAAAATCAATGGGACCTATAGTTCAGTCCTATCCGTCTCTAGTCAGAAGTAAATCCCTTTGAGCTCAATAGGACTTACTCCCAGGTAATTGTGCCTAGGATTGCAATCTTAAATATGCTTGTGATTGGCTGGATCTTGCCCCTAGTAAGTTCTGTATATTGGTGGTTAAACAATAGCAGCAACATGGAATATTTATAAGCAGCCTTGGAAAAGTTTGGTAAGCTCGGAAAATTTACCTAATCATAAGTAAGTATTATAGAAAGAGTGAATCTTAGATAATACTGTCACTCAGTATTCTTACCAATTTTAAGTTGCCCTATTCTTTTCCCATTGCCATTAACCCCCATAATACTATTAATCAAATCCCTATACACATTTTAATCTAATAACTCAAAGTATTGCAGTGGTGAACCTTAGGTTATGGAAGTAGAGTACTTTGAGGACCAGTCTTTTTTTTTTTTTTTAAAGCTTTGATAAATGTTATATTTTCAAGAAGTTTTCACACCTTTGAGAGTAAGTTTCATTTAGATAGGATTGTACTCTTCTCCACTAAGTTGAATTATGTTACATTCTTTAGCAAGAGAAGAGATTAAAGACTAGTGTAATATGCTCAACAGAAATGTGAAAAGATGTGAAATTTTTGTGGAAAGGAAATGTAAATTATTGGAGGGCATCTTCTATTAGAAGGTATGTTTGAATATACTCCTTTTCTTTGATCATCTATATCTAAGAGCTAAGAAAGACTGTCTCATTTATCTGTAGAATTTCCAGTAACATAACCACAGATCAGATTTGGATGTGGAGTACAATTTAATTTGGCATTTTAGACAAATACATCAGCCTATCAGTAACTGTTCATAGGTTATTGTGATGTTTCTTCACAAACACTTTAGCCAGGATCCAATAAGTTACTTTAGGCAAGCTTATTTATTTATTATATTTTTGAATCGCCCATCTGGCCAGTCATCCGGCCACTCTGAGCAATGTACAGTCTAATTAAATACAAGAAAAAACTAAAGAAAAGTGTTTCCCTCCCTGACTTTGAACAGCAGATTCCTATGCCAAATCACAAACTGCTTTTAAAATGTGCCTGTATTTTAAAAATGGTTTGCCATGTGTCATGGGGCTTGCTATTTGATAAATCAGGGTGGATAAAAATCAATGATTTTTTTAAAGAATAAAAAAATCAGATTTTTAAAAATTTAAATCAGATTTTTAAAATTTTATTGTTAAAATGCCTTTTTTAAAAAAAGGCCCACATGACCATAGTTTTAATTTAGAATGTGTTATAGTTCAAAGATCTCATTATGGGATAGGGATTATAAATTCTAAATCTGTATTATGAGACAATGGATTTATATAATCATATATATATATATATATATATATATAGGGTCTTGGATTGGGGCCTTAATTTTATGGGAATCCATAGGCTTCTGTATAGATTATTTAGATTAATCTTTCTATCTCCCCAAGTACTCAGTCTAGTATTCAGTCTAGAAGATACTATCAGAAACTTTTGCAGTTCTCAAACTAGATTTGTGTCTCCAGAGATCATCATCAGGCGATCACTCGTGACCGAGTAAGATTGTCTTCCGGGATAAAAGGAGGAAATTCTAAAGAAGATTGTGTAGACTCTAGCGATGGGTCCGTAAGTGACTGTGGAGGCCAATTCTAGATCCACACAGCTTCCCACAGTGAGGACACAGGTTACCAGATAGAAGATGGTCCTGTAAAGGATTCATTTGACGTGCTTTTCGCTTAGCACGTTTCTCCCTTTCACCTTGCACTCGGGCTTCTTCAAAGTCCATGGAACCTTTGTGAAAGGCCAACCTCCATTTAGATCGTTCATGGGCCAGAGCTTCCCAGTTTTCGATGTTTATATTGCATTTTTTTAGATTAGCCTTATGAACATCTTTAAACCTCTTATATTGACCACCGATATTCCGCTTTCCATCCTTGAGTTGGGAGTAAAGTAACTGCTTTGGGAGACGGCAGTCAGGCATTCGAACAACATGACCGGTCCACTGAAGTTGGCGTTGAAGGATCATTTTTTCAATGCTAGTAGTCTTTGCTTCTTCCAGTACACTGACATTTGTTCGCCTATCTTCCCAAGTAATTTGCAGGATTTTCCGGAGGCAACGTTGATGAAACCTTTCAAGGAGGTGGAAGTGACGTTTATAGATAGTCCATGTTTCGCAGGCATACAATAAAGTTGGTAATACAATGGCTTCATAAACCAGTGTTTTGGTCTTCTTACAAATATCCCGATCCTCGAACACTCTATGTTTCATTCGAGAAAATGCGGCACTTGCGGAGCTCAGACGATGCTGGATTTCACTGTCGATGTTAGCTGTAACAGAAAGATAGCTGCCAAGATAGAGAAAATGATCGACATTTTCCAGTATTGTCCCGCCAAGCTGGATAGATGGCATCACCAAAGGATTGGCTTGCACTTGCTGATGAAGCACTTTGGTTTTTTTGATGTTAAGTGAGAGACCAAGTTTTTCGTATGCTTCTGCAAAAGCATTTAGGATAGTTTGGAGATCATCCTCTGAATGTGCAGAGACCACATTATCATCAGCATACTGAAGTTCCACAACGGAGGTTGTAATTACCTTACTTTTTGCTTTCAGCCTGCTGAGATTAAAAAGCTTTCCATCTGTTCGATATATAATTCCCACACCGGTGGGAAGTTTCCCCTTGACAAGATGTAAAACCATGGCGATGAAAATGGCAAATAATGTTGGGGCGATAACACATCCCTGTTTAACACCTGATCCCACTTTAAATGGAGCACCATGAGAGCCGTTGTTGTCCAAAACCATTGCCGTCATGTTGTCATGGAGAAGTCGCAAGATATTCACAAATTTATTGGGGCATCCAATTTTCATAAGGATAGTCCAGAGAGCTGTACGGTCTACAGTATCAAAGGCCTTAGCCAGATCAATAAATGCCATATAAAGGGGTTGATTTTGCTCCCGGCATTTTTCTTGGAGCTGACGTGCAGTAAAAATCATGTCTACTGTCCCTCTAGAGGGGCGGAAACCATATTGAGTTTCAGGGAGGATCTCTTCTGAAATAGATAGAAGACGGTTTGCGAGAATCCTAGCAAATATTTTACCTGCGGTTGCTAAGAGAGAAATGCCCCGATAGTTTCCACAGTCTGTTCTATCACCCTTCTTAAAGAGGGTGATAATTATGGCATCCCTGAAGTCTTCTGGGATCTCTTCTCTTATCCAGATTTTTTCGATGAGTTTATGAAGATGTTGTACAAGTTCAGGGCCCCCTTCTTTAAAGATTTCAGCAGGAATCCCATCTGGTCCACTAGCTTTGTTGTTCTTCATTTGATTAATGGCTTTTTTTACTTCATCCAAAGTGGGGAGTATTGCAAGTTCCTCTTTAATTTGTTTTTGCGGGATTTGCGAAAAAATCTCATTATCCACCTTAGATTTACGATTTAAAAGGTCATAATAGTGCTCTTTCCAACGCAGTGCAATAGACTCTTTGTCTTTTAAGAGTTTGGTGCCATCTTTTGATTGTAAAGGGTTTGTACCATAGGTTTTTGGTCCATAAATGGCCCTTGTGGCCTTAAAAAAGCCCCGTGCATCATGAGATTCTGCAAGTTGTTGAATTTCTTCAGCTTTCTTTTTCCACCAAGCGTTCTTAAGTTCTCTTGTTCTTCTTTGGACCTCAGCCTTTGCGCTAGCGTAGGTTTTTTTCTTGGCAGCGCAGTTAATATCATTTTGCCATATTTGGAAGGCTTTCCTTTTTTGGTCAATTATATATTTAATCTCATTGTCATTTTCATCAAACCAATCCTGATGTTTCTTAGTTTCATATCCAATAGTTTGTTCACAAGCTGCAGTAATGGAGGTTTTCAGCTTAGACCAATGGTCCTCAATGTTGTCAGGAGGTTCCGTAGGTAGATGTTCCTTAAGAAGTGATTGAAGACGAGTTTGCTTAATAGGATCTTGAAGGACTTGGATGTTCATTTTACGCCTTGGTTTCCTTCCTTGAAGCCTACGTTGGGGAGCAATGTTGATAACCATTGTGGACCGGATTAGTCGGTGGTCTGTCCAGCAGTCGTCGGCACTCACCATGGCCCTAGTAAGAAGTACATCGCGGCGATCTCTAACACGGACAATTACATAATCCAGAAGATGCCAGTGCTTTGACCGTGGGTGCTGCCATGATGTTTTAAACTTATTCTTTTGTCGAAAGAGCGTGTTTGTGATAGTGAGATTATGCTCTGCACATATAGACAAAAGTAAGAGTCCGTTCGGGTTGCTATTACCAACTCCGTCTTTTCCAATAGTTTCTGGCCATAAATCAAAGTCACGCCCGACTCTTGCGTTAAAATCGCCCAGGAGGATAATTTTATCCTCCTTAGGTATCTCTGACAGGAGAGTGTCCAACTGGCTGTAAAAACTTTCCTTGATGTCATCATCAGCATCTAATGTTGGTGCATAAGCGCTCAAAATAGTTACCTGTTGGTTATTGGCGAGCTTTAATCGAAGAGTTATCAGGCGTTCGTTAATGCCAGTAGGAACTTCTGACAAAGAGTTCACTAGTTCATTTTTGATGGCAAAGCCTACACCATGTATTCGTCGGTCCTGCTCAGGTAGTCCTTTCCAGAAGAAGGTATAACCTCCTTTTTCTTCTTTCAGCTGTCCCTCTCCTGCCTTTCGAGTTTCTTGAAGTGCTGCTATGTCAATTTTAAACCGTCTCAGCTCCCTTGCAATAATAGCAGTCCTACGCTCAGGGCGTTCACTATCTATGTTATCCAGCAATGTCCGTATATTCCATGTTCCAAAATTCAAATGTCTTTTTCGACCGCTAAATTGGTGACCCCACTGGACGCGGTAATCCAGTCAGGGGAGAAAGAGGTAGACTATGTTTAGGGCACCTTTTCTAGCCCCCTCCCCATACGGGGTGAGCAGAGTGGATCCTAAATAGGGCTGCTCAGTCATGGATACAGCTGCCGAGCTGCTCGACTACCTCGTTCCTTGAACAGGGCGACTGAGTCTGCATCCACCGCCCATGTGCTGGTCCATGACTAGGGGCTTCCAGATTCACAGTCCTGCCCCCGTTGCCATTCGCCAGTCACCATGGGTCTTTTTTTTGTTTGTTTGTTTGGGTTGGGTTGGGTTGGGTTGGATGGGTTGGGTTGGAAGACGCCTGTGCGTGAAACTGTTTTATGTGGGGAGATCGGTGCACAACGAATCACCACACAAACTTGACAGAGTACGGCAGAGATCCAATGGCACGGTTACCCTGACGATTGGAAAACCATTCTCTGCTGCAGCCTTCATCCGCCTTCACAGCCGTTGTAATTTAGGTTTAATTATCTTCCGCCTGTTCTGCCGTTGAGGACTTTATGTTTTGGATCGTTCTTTGTCTGGTTCCTCTCCCCGGACCTTACCGCCATGGGTGACCCTACTGGGAGTACATAGCTCCAGACGGCATTGCTCACAGGATTCATCGGAACACGCAGAGATACATACTTGTTATCTCTGAGATACATACTTGTTAACAGCAATATATGGATATGAGAAATAACAGATCTGAATCTGATCAGCCCCATTTGCCATATCTGAATGAAGTTATTCCAGTCCTGGAGCTTTTTTTCTTCTCCCAACATGATATAATTTTAGAAATTCTTAGAAACTCTATTAAAATCTCCAGGATTTTAAATGTTTAACTGCCTTTTTAAAAAATTCAGAAAAAGAACTTCCAGTGGCCCCTCAAATGGGGCCGGGGAGAAGGCTTGCGCATGGGGGAGGAGAGAGGAGGCAGGCAGCTGGGCAGGTGGGTCACTAGAAATGAGCCAATGGCTCAAAAAGGCGGGGACACAGGTGAGAGCTTACTTAAGCTCCTGGGTTCCCGCCTTTGGTCATCATACCGCACCTCAGTTGGCCTAAGGCCTTAAATAGGGCGGTTAGGAAGGTGAACGGCGAAATTTGTAGGGCCATAGGTGGGATTGGGTTTTGTATTCCCCATCCCAATATAACCTTGGCCCGGAGGGAGCTGTATCGGCTGGATGGGGTTCACCTATCCGATATTGACAATGATATTTTTATTGGAGATCTGCGAAGGGCCCTGCTCACTCTTTTATCGGGCAGGTGGGGGAGATTCGACTAAGCGATAGCTTGTCTCTTCCTGTGGCGGGAAGTGCGGGTTTAGGCAGGAGCGATTAGGGTTATGGTGATCATCCAGTGGCACCTTTCAAGGTGACTGACGTTTACCCAAGGCTGCCCTCCCTAATGCCATGAGGCTTGGCAGGAGGGAATTGGGACGGCTTTGAGGTTTTACCTTTCTCACCTACTTTGGGAGCCTGGAGGCGCCAAAGTAAGGCAACGATGGTAAGGCCCTCCAGCTCCACATGGAGGGCAACTGGCCGGTGGCGGGCCATCCCGCCTCCGGTTCAGTTAGGATGTATTTGCCAAATATTGGTCTTTTACCCGGCCAATGAACCGCACTTCACCCTTCACAGATCTTCAATTCAATAAATGTGGCCCTGATTTGAAACCATATACCCTGTGTCTGCCTCTTCTTTATCTCGCCTTTACACGTGCAAACCCATATGCTTGTTAAATATTATATCTTTACTGCTGAAGAAACAAAAATCCACAATACAGCGTTATTTTAGTTAAATAAAATAGTTTCAGTGTCTGGAGTTGGTGTCAATTGTTCTAATAGAGTAAGGTAAGAAAACCCTCTGAATATTCATGATTAACCTGTTCAACTGGAGATTGTACACCTTTCGGTACCTTCGCAAATATCTGTTTCAGTGAGCCTTGGTAACTCTGAGTTGTGTAAAATATGTATTAAGGTTATAGCAAGGAAGAGTGCACTTTTTGGCGGGTGGAAATCACATGATTAAATCAAGTCTTTCTGAGTAGTGATTTAAATCGTTATTTAAATCAAACCCACCCTGTGAAAAACTCATCCAAACTTACTGGACACATGGAATAAGTTGCACAGGAAGAATGGTCTGGATCCTGACCTTTGCATATAAAGCTCTAGTGTGGCAACCAGACCATGTCAATAGAGGTACCTCACAAGAAACTGCTTTGGAGCAGGAATAGAGTAGAAGGGCCTTCAAGTCCTTGCATACCATTTTATGAGGTGCTAAAGCAGCCTTGGGATTCTAATGCCAGAACATACTTCAGTACTCACGGAATGTAGTAATGGCTTTCCTCTTATATCTAGCAGAGCTTGTCCAAAATTGGCCCATTTGCCTTACACAAGGTACATAGTACATATTATAGTGGAAGTGCTTTTGGCAGACACAAGAGGGGATACGGTTGAGCTACAAATAACTCTTTCAAGGACCTTTTATGTGGGACAAAAGAGAAAATATTTAATTGGGTTCTCTACAATTTTTTATTAGAAAAAATCCAGTATTTTTTGTATTAAATACATTTCCTAATGCCACATGTGCCCTGAAAGGAAATAGAGCCATGTAAATGTGATTTTACCTATCCTTCTGAAAGGAATGTAAATGAAATGGATTTGAAATTATATAGTTTAGATCTCATTTGTAATCTAAAAAGCTCCATAAAAATTTGGGAGGGGAAATCTCCTAACTGGATAAGAAACAAAGCATATCTGAAATATATAGTGAATGCACATTTTTAACTGAGCCTGTTTAATGCCAGTTTTACTTAATTCACTGCTATGTTTTGTTGAAATATTATTAATGCTTCAGATAACTAAGCTTAATAGGGCAAAAAGAAATGCTATTATATATGTACAGCTAATATGAAATGTAGAGTGGAATCAGAACTCCACTGAATTGTAATGATCAGTCATTTCAAAGAAGGTCCTTCAATTTGTAACAAATAATGAGTGGATGAAGAATAAGTAACACCGTTAATCATAAACATTTTTTTTAAGGCAAACTTCATCTCTTGACAGCACACATGCAATCTCAACTAATTCTTTTATGTATAAGCCTCTCTGAAATCTCCATACCAGCCAGAATATAGAGCGGTATATAAATCTTGCAAATAATAAATAAAGTCTAACATTGATTTTGACTGGAAAGGAGTGTTCTATTTTATTTACATAGTTTGGTATTAAAATAGATTTAAAATGTAGGAACTTAACTACCCACTTCTCAACTACATAATAACACATTAGAAAGGGTGAAAAGCTGCCAAAAACTCATAGACCACAAGCCATTTTGCCATTCTCTTTGTTGCAGAAGAATCTCTTGGGATCAAGAAACTACTCTATAACGGAAACTGCTAACATATCATGCCATCCAAATGGAATAAATGGCTGCCAACATTCAGCCTTGTTAAGCACCATTGTGGCAGATCACTTACAAAAAACTAAGGGCCGGTTCACACGACCCAGGAGGTGAGTGGGGGAGGCACCATGGGGCTGTCTATGGGGCCCGGCGGGGCACCACAGACAACCTGTGCCCTGCACGCGTGGGCGGACTGCGGTGGAGCCGGCAGCACCCGCGCCGTGGCACAGTCCTCCCGGCGGTAGCGGGTAGCAGCAACTCGGGAGGCCCAGCAGGGCTGTTTGACCCTACAGGCTGGAGCAGCCGCAGCTCCAGCCACTCTGGGCTTCCGTCTCTGTGTGGCCATGGGAGGCCCACGCGGGGGGGCACCCGCTGTCTGTACAACACGGCAGGCACGTGTGGTAGAGGCTTACCCTTCTACCGCCCATGGTGGATTTCAGTGCTTCCAGCGCACGGCTGTCCCTCGGGGGCATGCCAGGGCGCCATTCGCACAGCACGGGAACCACGGGGGAGCGGCTGTCCCCCATGGTTCCCATGTTGTGTGAACAGGCCCTAAGTATCTTAACAGCTGGATTAGATATGTGAGTTCATTCACAAACTGGTAAGGAAAATGCTATAAAATCACCCCTTCAGAATCACTCCTTTACAGCAGAGATGCCTCTTCCAGGCCAGGGCAGGCCAGCCCTGCCATCTGGCGGGATGAGCAAGACTGCTTTAGGTACTTGATCTTGGACTACTATGAAAGGGTAGCAAATTGTCAATTATTTGCTTTATTATCATATTTTTACCAGCTTGGGACACACCATTGGATTTTCTGCCTGAGGCACCAAAATGCCATGGCTATTTCTGCTTCCAGGACTGCAAAAGTCCAAAGGGCTTTTTACTGCTGGACTTGGAATGAGGCTGAGGCCCTCCAGGTGCAGCAACATGCAAAAAAAGGTATTTGGAAATGCTGCAAAAAGACTCACAGCAGTGGTAAAGGTGCCTAGAATACAGTGAAATCGTGAGCAATTTCAGGAAGAAGAAAACATTGCTTATGTACTGTAGTACCATGATAGCTTAATACTTGGAATTCTGTTCAGTAAGTGAACAGACGCCAACAGACTTCAAAACTACATTAAGTGTTAAGAACTCACAGTAAGAGCACAATACTAAAGGTGAGGAGCCCTATCAGCAGAGCATTCTACTCTCAGAGACTCAGTCTTGTCCAAAGCCCTGCCAGGCTCTTGCTAGCAGGGCAGAAGGAACAGTGCGGGCATTTTTTGTCTCTCTGTCATCCATTAAGGGAAAATCAGTTAGATGAGCCCAAGAGCTTGTCTAACTTCCCATCTGTGCTGGGAGTGTAGTTGGGGGTGGGAGGGATTAGGATCCCTTGGATCTTCAGCTACTCCCTCCCTGCCACCTGCCATGCCACTGACACACCCATTACCCACCCCCTCTACAAAGTTGGAGTTCCAACCTTGTAGAAGGAGCCACTGTAGAAACGTCTGCAGTGGCTGGGAGGAGCCAGGAGGGGTCCTGACATCAGAAAAAACCTCTGAGGTCAAAGCTCTGTCTAACACCTTGGAGAGGTTTTTCTGAACAGTCCTATGGCCCCTGGGATGCTGTTCAGTGATCATAGGATTACTCTCTAAACATTTACATGTCCATTATTTTCAGTTGTACATGCTTCCAGGTTTGGGGCTGTGCAGCACAGTTCTATGTCAGTTTACTCAGAAGTAAGTCGCACTGAGTTCAGAGACACTTATTCACACTCAAGCGTGCATAGATTTCAGTCTAATAGTCCTGGAATAATTATTAGATTGGATGTTTGAAGAAGATTATTTCAACTATCTTCTCCCCTCCCTCCCCCAGTGTTACCATACTTTCCTCTACTACATGGCATAGGCTTGAACCTATGTCTAAACAAAATATTATGGAATTCATGAATTTTGTTATATCCTGCATCAGTCTTCACCTGATATAATCTACATAGTTCCTCTATATAAAATAATTTTTTTTGCAATATTAGAACTGTTTTATTTAGTGCTGTTGCTTCTACCACATCTGCAAACTCTTTCCTACATTAAAGATACAATTTCAAAACATAACTCCTTTATTAAAAAATAAGTGCACTAGCATTCAAATTCTTTACAAGAAAGTCATGAAAGTGGCTTCCTTCCTTTAAGATGGCTTTGATTCTATCTCTTTGTCTTTTTAATTGGAAAAATGAAGAAGACATATAATTTCTTTTTTTTTTAGTATCCGTTCCCCTTTTATTTACTGAGTATAATAGTAGCCAAATCATAATTTATTTTCTTATTCAACTGCCATCTATAACAATAATTTAAAACCAGCTAATAAACATTAGGGTTTGTTAGAACTGCTAGCGATTAAATCTTAAGTGTCTAAAATGTACAAATATAAAGAGAATGTAATTAGAGCTATTTAAAGAACCCATTTTTAACTTAGATTAACCATACTTTCCATTTGCCTCGGATAAACACTCATAAATGAAAACCATTGCTAATCAAGAAGCAATTACTTCAGTTTAAAATATTAATACATGCTTCCTTTTAAAAAGCCTTGGAAAATCACTTATGTACTGTACAATGCGATCTCAGTTCATATAGAGGAAGAAAACAGGATAGAATTCTTAGACCTAAGCAAGCTTCAGTCATCGTTGAGGTTAAGTTTTGTTCATAGTCATTTGGAAGCCCATTAAATTCATTCCGCTGATTATCAGAGCTTGCAAAATAATCTTTACAAAATAAAACAAAATTGGGTATTTAAGGTATATTAACAGAAAGAAAAGAGCACTTCATGAAATAGTTCATGAAATAGTGACTTTTCACAATGTTAATTCTCAGCAATAATTGAGACAAGCTAAAAATGCAGACTAATGGCTGGCATATGGCAGGCTAAAGCTAGAAGGGAAATGACTACAGACATCTAGCCTGTTCCTAACCACATCGTACTGAAGCATTAGAAAAGTCTAGAAAAATCCTGCTTGTGTGATTTTATTTTTGTAGTCTCTGCTAAATAGCATACTACTATATTGTGAATGGGATGTGAAGAAAACTTCCCTTCTGTGTTGTAATTATTTCAGTTCAGAAAAACACCCCAAGAGTTGGCCTGTGGCTTACGCTGGCTCAGCTTGCCTGAGCGTGGAAATCTAAGCAGGATCAGGCCTGGTTATTACTTGGATGGGAGACCCCCTCCTCTAGTTTCCTGCATTGAGCAGGGGGTTGGACTCGATAGCCTTGTAGGCTCCTTCCAACTCTATGATCTATGAAATCTATGAAACTTTTGGCCCATAGTCAAATGGGGAAGTTATCCTAGGACACAGGGAGACCTCACAGTCTGATAAGGAGCAGATGAACCTGTGCAGGAATGTCTTAATTAGGAATATCTCAAGATTACCTGTTGGTGCCAGTGAGACAATATTGATTTTTGTTGAATATTGAGTGAACTAGGACAGGGAAGAGAGGAAAATAATATTTCTTGAGATCTAGCAACTTGAGATTTCAGATGCATTTTGTTGCAGGCAGACTCATTGATTTTTGAAGAGGGTTTCCATGTGCAGCCTTGGCAGTGTGCATGCACAGTTGGTTTGTGGCCAATAGCTATACCACACCAGGGTATAGGTAGATTTCATAGATTTCATAGAAATCTTAACATATCGTGTTAAGATGTATCTACATTTTTTGCAGTACATTTTAAATTATTTTGTTTCACTCATACCCCACTCTACTTCCAAGAAACTCAATTTACATATGGTTCCCAGATGCTTTCTGATCCAGGAAGCGTACTGGGCAAAACCTGTTTAGTTTCAGCAGAAGAACAGCATCATATGCATTCAGACCAGTATTTGGGTGTCACTTCCTATCCAATATCATTATTCTATTCAAAAGGTAGACAAGATCAACCTAAATTCCATAAAAGAGGATCAGATTCTGTTTGTTATGTTGTTTAGCACCCAAATAAGCCTGAAATACAGAGGAAAGCCCTATTTGGGCATTACTCTACCCACACTTACCTGAACTTGCAATTGGGGAGCAGGGCCATGGCACATAGCCCCACTCCTGACATTGCACACGCCATGCTGCATGCCCGCCCCAAGTGACTGTGTGGGATTTGGGGTCATGTGGAACCTACACGCATACAGCTGTGCAAATGTCTGTGCTGCATGTGTGGACATCTCGGGAGAGCCACTTGTCATGCATGACGATGACGTTGCAAGGTGGAGCTGTGCAGCATGGCCCGGCTCCCTGATTGTGTGTTCAGGTATGTGGGTACAGTAATGCCCAAATCGGGCTACTGAAAGACTGCAGCTGTGTTTTATTAAGGGAAATCTGCAGTGGTTTGAAAGACTCGCAGAGCTGACAAGAAAGGAGTGTGCCCAGTCTTTCCTTATATAGTCAATGCCCTTCCCCTGCCTATTCTGCTTCCAGAAAAAATTATCTTTAGCCCCCAAAGCTATGGGAGTTAGGAGTTATTGCACTCACCTGAGGAGAGGGAGCGGGGAGACTTTGTATATTCCTGTTTCAAGACTGTGCTGTAGCATGCAGTTGTAGAGGAGGCTTAACTATTCTTTGGCTTGGAACTTGATATATGCTGCAGCTGGAGGGAGAATTGCTATAGTAGGAGTCGGTACATAAGTATGCCTCTCACATCTAGCAAGAAGTGTTTGTTTTTGGCTGATGATTCTTCTATGGTTTCAAATTCCAAGTAAAGTCTGTTAAATTCCTTTGTGCCCAGCCTCACACCACATGCAGCAAGGGGGCAATGAGAATTGCTCCCCCCCCCCCCAACAACCCATCCTCAGCAGCTTTGGCTATCTTTAGAACATGGCAGAGCCTCATCCAGCAGCCACTCAGAAAAATATGCTGCAGCCTGTGATGTAAAGTACCGAACTGATTGCAAAAGATCAAATGGATCAAAGCCAGTGATCTATTTGAAAGTAAGCACTTCAGTGAGGTACTTAGTTGTAAATAATCTGTTTGCTGTTCATGTGAGTGCAGTCTTCCCACATGTACAAAGCAGCACAGGAACTTACTAAGGCAAGGAGGGACAAACTCAAAGTAGCTTGTCTTTCTTTCTCTCACAAAAGAACTGAGCTGATTTGGACATGTCCTAAGTCATTTCTTCATGTAATAAACTAGATATGTTGAAATCTAGAAATGCTGCCTGATTGCTAAACACCCCATGGACCTTCCATCTGTGGTTTGTTTAGTGTGATGTATGGACTAGGAATTCTAGCTTGTCTCTCCTCTGACAAGCTAGGCAAATAACACAACAAACAATGGGTTATTTCTCTGGCTTGTTGCAGGAGAGACAAGCCAGAGTCCCTGGATTGCATGTCACACTAAACCAGGTGTGTTGAATTGTTTGCAGCCTGGGTGCTGAGTCCCATTTTGGAAAAGCTCTCAGAAGCTAGGCCTGTGGTTCACACTGGAAAGCTAAGCAGGGCCAGGCCTGGTTATTTATTTATTTATTTATTTATTTATTATATTTATACCGCACCTTTTTTCCTGAAAGGAACCCAAGACGGCTTACATAATCCTCCTCCTCCTCTCCATTTTACCCTCACAACAACCCTGTGAGGTAGGTTAGGCTGAGAGTCAGTGACTGGCCCAAAGTCACCCAGTGAGTTTCATGGCCGAGCGGGGATTTGAACCCGGATCTCCCGAGTCCCACACTCTCACCACTACACCACACTGGCGTTATTACTTGGATGGGAGACCCCCTCCTTTAGTTTCCTGCATTGAGCAAGGGGTTGGACTCAGTGACCTTGTAGGCCCTTTCCAACTCTATGATCCTATGATCCTAAGCCGAATTCCGCCCATTTGCCTTTAGAACCTCATTCAGCAGCCACTCAGAAAAATGTGCTGCTGCCTGCTTTGTGAAGCAATGGAACCCTGGCTTATTTATTATTACATGTGAACTGTGCCAATGAATCTATCATGGAAAATTACCAATGGAAGTGGTGTTCACTTAATATCACCAAAGTTTCAGAATGACAATAGAAACCAGTGTCATTATGATATTGATCAATCACACGTGAATGGCTCCTGAGTTTTTGCAAATGGGATAGCAAAGAAATGGCACCTGCTTGTAACATATGCTCCATTTAGTTACATGATGATATCCACTGCAGTTGTTTCCACTGAACACTTAGAGAGCATTGCTAAATCAAGATGAAATCCTTATTTTGTGAATTTAAGAACACAATATTTGAAATGAAATTACCTACAGGTATTTTCAGAAAATGTTCATTCTCACTTGTAGTATTGTGAAATGCAACGATCTATAAAATAATGTCCAATCTTTTTTTCAGTGTGAGTTATTATGTTGGAGAAATCTGCAACGGACTCAAATGAGTCCAGATTTCTAAGAACCTTACCCGTGGATTATGGAGTGGACTGACTTTTCCTGAGTTGCACAGATTCAATGGATTTGCGGACTGGTTTTTTACTTTCCATAATTTTACGCAAATTTAGTCACAGAAAAATATGGAGAATAAAGTAACACTGATCAAAATGTGCATTTCCCCCATAGGCTAAAGCGTGAAAATATGCATTGGGGGGGGGGATCTGTGTATTTTCGGGAGTGCAAATTTGTGCAAATGGGTATGAATGCATTTGCACAAAATCTGATTCTGTCAATGAGAAGACAATGGAACGAAAAGTACCTGACAAGCCATTAAACATAGACAGAACGGATTTTACAATGTCCGTACATTCCTAGTGTGAGTGGATGGAAATTAGGATAAATTCTTAATTGGTAAATTCTTATTTATTTAAATATGTCTTGTATACTGCCTTATATGCAATAGTTTCTGGGCCAGTGAGTGGCAATTATAAGTAATTATATCCTAAAACTCTAAAATATGCAACAAAACTATAATATTAACAATACAATGAGATAGTAATTAGAAACATATAGTCCGCAGAAGCTTTTCTTAAATTGAAATACTTGGGGAAATGTCTTAACCCAACACTGAAAGAAATGTAACATAGGAACCAGAGACACCTCTTTAGAAAGGACATTCCACAACAGGGGTACCACCACTGAAAAGGTTCTCTTTTGTTATTACATAGTGTACATCCAATAAGGAAGGGCCTTGGACGGAGAAGAGTTTCAGCAGATTTCAAAACATGGGCAGGCTGGTATAGCAAGAGGTGCTCCTTCAAGTATTTGGATCCTAGGCTGTTAATTTATTAACTTCCAAATCCTTTACAATATAGCCATTTTATATTTATAATGAATTGTAAGTGAGAGGTAATTAGCAATCTCATAATGCAAATGATATGGATTATGTAATTATAGCAAAACTGCAAACTTGTAGGAACATGCTATCTGTAAGGTATAACTGGGTAATGAAATAAAGCCCTTACAGGTACCGTATATCTATAGAGTTCCATAATTAAGGACATATAAATGACAATGTATGTACTGCATTCACAATAATGTATAGCAAGGTTACATTTCCTAGCTTGTGTTTATATTTGCCACATTATTTTCTATAGAAAGAGACACTTCATAATCATTACTTTCAGAATTTAGTGAAAGTTTTAAATGCTATGCAGAATTGCCAGCTGTGTGGTATAGAACAGGTTCTTCATTATTTTCATAGGATAGAGTACAAGACAATAAAAATGTATGAGGGCACACAAATCTTGAGTATTGTTCATAGAATATGAGTAAGACTACACTATAAAAGTAACAGGTAATTAAAACACAGTAAACAAGAAAAATTTATTTCAAGAATAGCAATAAAAAACGAAGTTGAATCACAATGGATTGAAAAATGAGTCAGAGTTTGTATGCACAATATATGTTATTTCTTAATGTGCAATCTGTAAAAAAAAAAACTTACAGAGAAAGCAGAGAGAAAGGAATCTTTCTCTTTAACTTGGAGACTACTGTAGCTAGTGGCTGGGAGTTCAGATTCAATAACCAAACTTTTTTTCTTCTTGAACTTATAAGGAAAACCTGATTTAGACCTGAGGAGGGTCTTATCCATTGAATCCAGGTCTGTATTTAAGGGGATGATTCAGCTGTTGCTTGAATGTTTAATGGAAGAAAGGAGAAAGACTTATTAGATGTTTGTTTGAAGACTGTTAACCTCTCCCACTAGTTCCTATCACAATTTGGCCTGACTCTTCTAATCTTAGTCTGGTAGCAGGACTAACAGCTGAATTGTTGAATCCCTCCATAATTTGTTGATTTTTATTTTCACACACACACAATAGTTTAAAGAGATTAATTTAGTAACTTACTTTGGAGTAACTGTTCTGTTGGGTTATGGAATTGAAGCTTTTGCACTTAGTTGTGCTCAGTTGTTTAATTGTATTCCTCTTACAGTAGGGACGTTCTATTATTGTTTGCCCCTGTATTACATCTATTTGATTAGACCAGGGTTTTCCCTGGTTTGTTACTATGGACCTTACTAGGCAGGGCTGTAAGATCCAAGGAATCTCTCCCCTACCTGGAAATACTCAACATAAAAGAGAAGGGAGACAGAAGAAAATTACCAATTTCTTCTCCATTAAGGATAAGGCAGTTGATAACGAACACAAACACATATCTCCTCATGCCCCTAATTTAGATTGGTCTATAGATCATAGATGTGTATTACAAGAGACCAATTCGGAGGAATATGTTGTTAATTTGGCCATGGAGATGGCATCAGCAGAAAATGCACTTGCCACCAGTAGGTTGGAACTGGTAGAGCGAGGGAAAGGACTGGATGTTCTTATCTTAAGGCAGGTGAAAGAGTTGGCATTGTGCCCCTCTCAGTCAGAGAATGAGGCTTCTTTGAATAAAACAGAGCTGGATGAAAAAGATACTAACTCATTGTTTCAATGGGTTAAAGATATCTTAGAGGAAATGAAGCTGATAAAATTATTCCTCTATGAATCTCATGAACTGCTAACCACATTAATCAAGTTAGTTAAGCTATCTAAGAATACTAACGAACAAGCAGTGATAGGAAGTACAAATTCCCAAGATGTTCTCCCTGATGATAAAACTTCTTCTAATAAGAAAACCAAAACCACTTCTATAAAGAAAAATTCATACAACTCTGCAGACAAAAAAAGAGGAACCCATTTACAAAGCAAGAATGAGTCAACAAAGATAAAGAAAAGTAAAAATATTAAGAATTCAAGTAAGGCCAAAAAATCAACATTCAGGAGGATGAATTATCATAACCTATTTAAACAATTAGAGGGAAATCCTAATAGAATTATAAAGGCTCCTCAACCTGAAAGGAAGCCTCAAAACTCAAGAAGGAAAAAGCCCTCCATAGAGATACGACATACCTCTACCCCCTCCCTTAAAGGGACATATAAAGAAATGATGGGGCAAGATCCATGGTCTGACATTCTTAAAGGCAATAATACTAGGATTTCCAACCAATCTCCACAACAGTTACTAGCCTCCAAATCTAATTTTAACTGGAATTTACAACTAATTAGCCATGTTTTGGTTTTTTGCAGTTATCCGAAACAAAGAGGAATGTTGTCCCAAAGTGAACGCAAATTACATTTAATTAGCATACTGCAATCCGTATCTATTGTTCCACCTGTTCTGGATAAAATCCAGAAGGTGGAATATTTGTTTTACAATTATACCCATGCACGTGCAGTAGTGACATTTAAGGACAGTATTATTACCAATAGGATATATCGAAGAGAGAGGAATTACTGGGGTTGGATATTACAGTACTCAGATATTTTCAAAATATGGCACATCCCCTACCTCTGCTATCCTCATATCTAGGAGGGGTAGATGGAAGTAATCCAGTTTTGGTTGGTGAAATAGCCAATGAAGATCTTATAAACCTGGAGAAAGCATATGAACCTACTCCATCTTTTCCCGGTGAAGAAAACTGGAATATAGCCTTGACTGAGCCTAATGTAACCCAAAGAAGGGATCAAGAATCAACAAATAAGCCCTTCTCATTGCAGAACCAGAAAGAAAGTGAGGTAGGGAGGATAGAACAAAGACGAGTGGAGAATATGGATAAGGGTGAGAATGGGTTCGGCACAACAAGCACTCCTAACTATGTTAGGCAAGGACTAAATCACAATTCTCTACCCTTCACGCAGCCTGCAAGAAGTGGCCACCAGATAGTGGTCCCAGTAGAAATAAATTCATTAGGGAGGTTTAATGAGCAAGGTTTCCGACAAACCGATATGGCCAGCTCTTCATCTTCGCATTTACAGGGCCCTGTGGAAATTGATCTATCTGGGAGGGCTAAGAAGCAGGGCTCCCGGCAATTGGATATGGCCCGACCTTTGGCTTTACATCCATCGGGCCAACAACAGTGTGCCACCCCCTCATGGACGGCGATGAGATACCTAGATGTTGATGAAATTGCGCCTATGGACATATGTTCCTCAAATCAGCTGCAATCTGTTAACATCCTGCAGCCAATCCAGAATTTAAACACCAGATGCTGTTTAGATATGAATGATATAGTGGAATTGGAAGAAAATAGCCTAACATCTGAGAGCTTAAGAACTGGCGATAACCCCATATGACAGAGTAAAGAAAATGGAGCTAATCCTCCTGTTTCTCTTAATCTATTGGGACATCATGAGAGGACATTATTAGATGGGAATTATCAGCTTCTCCCTTTATCAAACTTGGACACCATCTCAGACTTCCGCTACAAGTTACTCTCATGGAATGTAGCAGGACTGTCCAATAAAATAGTTGATAAGGAGATAACCACATTTTTGAAGAACTATTCTATCATTAGCCTTCAAGAAACTTGGATCTGCTCTGAGCACCTTAGCATTAGCCTTGAGGGTTATAATCACTGGCTGAAGCCTGCTTGTAAGCTGGCAAAATATGGCCGGCCAAGCGGTGGCTTGCTTATTTATGTATCAACCAAATACAATATAAAATGTGTTGAGATTAATGTGACTAGCCCTAATATTCAATGTGTGAACTTATGTAATCTAGATATTCATATTAACATCTATTTGATAAATATTTATATCCCACCCAGGAACTCTAAGTATAACTATGGTAATGCTTGGAAGGAACTGGATGAACTTATAGAACAACTTGAGCTCATAAATCAGGGGGCATCCATTGTTTTGATGGGAGATTTAAATGCGCATATTGGACCAAATGAGGAGTACCTTTTGGGCAAGCTCAACATGCATAATGTACAATCCCAATCCTCCCCTTTGAATGCAGGTAGGGAATCGAGGGATAGTGTGATTAATGCCTATGGTAAAGCTTTTTATAATATAATTAAGAAATACAATTTTTATATCCTTAATGGTAACCACCCTAATGATAAGCCTGGCAATATAACTTTTTTTTTCTGGCTGGGCAGGAAGTGTTATTGATTACAGGGCAGTATCCAGTGATCTGATATCATATATCAATAGTTTTGAAGTATACTGTTATCCAGAGAGTGATCATTATCCACTCTGTTTATCACTTATTGTGGCACCCAAGTTGTCTCTACTACAGGAGGATATCAACAAGAACAACTTGAACTGTAATTTCGTTAAAACAATTAGATGGATAGCTCAGGTGGAACTCCAAATGTTAGGGATACTTTATAATGAGAAATCACTTCGAATACGCAGTAATTTTATCCATAATTCAGATTGTAAAGATTTAATTATGCAGTTTTCCGATATTCTACTGTTATTAGAACCTTTGTTCTCTAAGAAAGACCCCCCACACCTATCGAGACCCTCTTCCTTTGGATGGTATGATAGGGAATGCAAATTGGCCAAATCAAAGTTACAAGCGTCCGCAAGAATAGCTCGCAAAACCCAAGCACCTAGGTCAATTTTTCAAT
The DNA here is from genome assembly GCA_021292165.1 of Shinisaurus crocodilurus. Taxonomy (NCBI): domain Eukaryota; kingdom Metazoa; phylum Chordata; class Lepidosauria; order Squamata; family Shinisauridae; genus Shinisaurus; species Shinisaurus crocodilurus. The sequence goes on along the minus strand of CM037876.1, from coordinate 76,235,307 downwards.
ATTGTCAGCTACGAAGTAACTATAAGAAGCTACTAAACACAAGAAGTCCTTATATATTAAGACACAATGGAATGAGCTATTGATCACAGCCCAAAGTACAGATTCACAAAGATTTTGGAAAATCATCAATAAGTTGAGCTTTAATGGCCACTCATTGATTGAACTAAATATCGCCTCATGCATATGGGAGTCCCATTTTCTAGACTTGTTTAATGAATCAAAGATCACTTTCTGAAACCTTACAAGGATAATATACATACAATTGTGGCTGGAGAAGATTTACCAGTGTGGGACCCTGTGTCTCCTGATGAAATCTGTGAAATAATTGCTACCCTAAAGAACGGGAAGGCACCAGGGGAAGACGGAGTTGTTGGGGAAGTCTATAAAGCAGCCCCAAACTGGTGGGTCTCTATACTTGCAGCTTTATTTACAGAAATTAATAATAGTGGCCATTTCCCTCCCCAATGGAATATCAGCATTGTGGTTCCTATATTTAAAAAAGGTGACCCAGGTAAACCAGCCAACTATCGCCCCATTAGTTTGCTGGACATTTCATCAAAAATATACACCAAATACTTGTCAAAGAAACTTATTTATTGGCTTGATTCCAGTGAGATAATTGCAGAAGAACAGGCAGGTTTTCAGCGTGATCGTTCAACAACAGATCACTGTTTTGTTTTATCTCATTTGATTCACAAGTATGTAAAGGTGAGACGTAGACGTTTATTTGTAGCATTTATTGATTTTGCAGCAGCTTTTGATTCAATTAATCATGATCGTCTTTGGGATAAACTAAACAAAACCTCTATCGATAAAAGATTATTGATGCTGATGCGGCAGCTCCATTCAAATACTAAGATCCAAGTTAGGATGGACTGTTCAGGTTCACTCACAGACTTGATCCAAACTACGCAAGGTGTCCGTCAAGGATGTCTATTAGCTCCATTATTGTTTAATTTTTATGTTAACTCTCTAATAACTGATTTAAGTAGTAAGGATAATTGTGTGCCACCAAAATTGGAAAATAGGAAGGTTACAGTACTTATGTACGCTGATGATACCATCTTGTTGTCTCAAACACAGCAAGGGTTGAGGAGATTATTGAAAACCTTTAATCAATTAGCAGTGCAAGAAAAATTGAAAATTAACTATGAAAAGACAAAAGTATTGGTTTTTGCTAATAGATTTAAAAAACACAGATGGCAAATTGATGGACATCCTATAGAGCAGGTGAAATCCTTTAAATATTTAGGTTTATGTTTCTCCTCAACCGGAAATTGGAATAACCATCTCGAAAATGTTAAAAACCTGGCTACTAATACTGTGAATTCCTTACTAAGGTTTTACTGGGGTAGAGGAGGTAGACAGACTTTTCCAGCTATTAAAATCTATGAGGCTAAAGCAATAGCACAAATTTGCTATGGTGCGCAAATATGGGGATGCACTCAGAAAATGATCTTGGAAACACCCCAGAATAAATTTTTGCGAGCTATTCTCGACCTCCCTAAGTCAACTGAGACTTCCATTCTCCGCTTGGAAACCGGTCTTTGTACAGTGAAGTCCAGGGTACATATTTCTGCCATCAGATATTGGGTGAAATTGCAAAAAGGGAGGGGATCTTCCTTAGTATTATCTGCTTTTAGAGAAATGTTGAACTTTAATAACAGAATGGCTCCATCTTGGAATCAAGAAATCCTACAAAGGATTGATATGTATGGACTTTCTTTGGATCTCTTGAACTCCTTAAGTTTTGAAATGGCAGGTGAGTCTCTATACTTGAAATCTGAAAACCCATATTTTAAAACATGATTTTCGAGATAACCGTGCTTCTGTCTGCCTGTCGAAATGTGCCCCTTGGTATGCTAAATTGCCTATTCAAACTTCTCTTCCACATTATGTATCTAATATTACAAACTTTAAATGGAGGAGGGCATTTACAGCCTTAAGATGTCAGGCAACGAACTCTGCCATACTTGAAGGACGTTATCGTCGGATCCCTCTAGAAGAGAGAGTCTGCCCATGTGGATCTAATGTGCTTGAAGACCTGCCTCACTATCTACTTGATTGCCCAATTTACGAGACCTTAAGAGCAGCCCTGTTTATAGACCTAGATCTTTCATCTAATAGACCTGTTAGGTATTTGATTAATTTTTTTATTAGGGGATAGTTCTCCTTCTATCTCTGAAAAGGTGGCCTGTTTTGCTTTTAGAGCGTCAATTTTAAGAAGGAAAATTGGTAGTGATGATAAACCAAATATTTTAGATGAATAGTTTTATTGCTGGAATGTTGGTCAAATGTTTCTTTTATCTGTTTAAAGTATTTTATCTGATTTTATCATTTTTGTAATGGCTTTGGTTACACAAATAAACGTTACTACTACTACTACTACACTATAAAAGTAACAGGTAATTAAAACACAGTAAACAAGAAAAATTTATTTCAAGAATAGTAATAAAAAACGAAGTTGAATCACAATGGATTGAAAAATGAGTCAGAGTTTGTATGCACAATATATGTTATTTCTTAATGTGCAATCTTGCACAAGGATACAAAACTGAATTTAAAACTGTTTTTCACCCCCAGATTAAAATGGCAAACAAATAACATTTGTCATACTGATTTTAACTTGCTTCATTCTTAATCCCCCCTTCCCCATTTGTTTAGTTTTAGAGTGATTCTGTTTTTGGAAAGGTGACAAAGTCAAAGCTGTTTTATTATTTGTTTTTATTTAATATATTTCTTAGCAACTTTCAAGACGGTGACCTTTTCAAGGTAGCTTATAATATATAAAAAAGTAAAATTCAGTATAGAACAAACTATAAAAATACTTTAAATGTAAACAATTTTAAAACCTGTTAGAACAAAATATTATTTCAAATACCTTACAGCAGCATATAGGAACATAAAAGCAGTGCTGGATGGGAGCATATCTAGCACACAGCATGAAAATGTAGGCTTTTGAGCAAGTTTCTTGGGGAGCAACTGGCCCTTAAGATATTTAGGTTGCAATCCAATAAACACTTACCTGGAGTAAGGCCCCTTGAGCTCAATGGGCTTACTTCTGAGTAGACATGTATAGGATTGCACTGTAATTTATGTAATTATAATTGGATTTTTATCCCATCTTTACACTCCAGCACTGCTCTACTTATGTTCTTATTTGTTGCTGTAAGGTATTTGAAATCATATTTTGCTCTAACTGGTTTTAAATGTGTTTAAATTTAAAGTGTTTTTATACTTTGTTTGATACTGAATTTTACTTTTTTATATATATTGTAAGCTACCTTGGAAAGATCACGATCCTGAAAAGTTGCTAAGAAATATATTAAATAAAAAAAATAATTTTATTTATTTATTTATTTATTATATTTATGAATCGCCCATCTGGCGATCAGACCTTCACATTAAGCTGGGAGGGCAGGATGGCGGTGGTGTCACCTTCTCTAAACTCTGATTATTCTTTCATTCAAACCCAGGGAGTGATTGCCAACCATTAGCTCATATTAAGGAAAATATCAACCAACGATCCTGAGCTATTAAGTAATCTCTCTAACAAAGGAAGGCCATGCCAGTACCCATAACAATATGTTTGGTGGGGCAGGGCTCTGAAAGTGCAGTATTTTTATTTATTTATTTATTATATTTATACCCCACCTTTTTTCCTTGCAAGGAACCCAAGTAGCACTCATGGTTCTGTAGATTGGGCCAAAGCCAAGTTCTACTAAGAAGCTATAGACTTTTCCTCCCCTGTCTAAAGAATATAAGCTGAACCAGCTCTGAGATCTCCTAAGAGTCTACTCCCAGACTGCCAGCTGTTCCACGAGGATGAAGCTTTCACAGCCTCAGAACAGCTTTTATCTGTCATCATTTCAGTCAATGGGCACATCCCCCCCACATAACCTGGCAAATGCCCCAAGTCGAATACTCAGTTACAATGACAAAGGTCAGTCAGTAAAAATAGAAAAACCACAGTGGGTGTTTATTTGTGTTTCCTTCTCCTTCGGTATGGGAATCAGAGTTGTCAGCTTCCCTATTAATATATTTTCTGACAGAAGGTACAATCCTCACTGACATTGGCTATTGTTTCCTGACTTTGTCTGTGAGACTCTGTTGAGAGAGGAGAAGGGTACTTGAAAAGCTAGTTTTGTAAATATAAATGTATTAAGTAAAACAGTTTTAGGGTAGCTGACCTGAAGATTCTTTTAGGAGCTGCAGGAAAGTTCATCTCGTTCATCTAGCATGGACAAGAGAGCCACAGAGATAGTGTGATCAGCCAAGGGCAAAACAATGCTTTGCTTCACTGAACAAAGATCTGTCTACTCAAGGATCTCCTGCTAGCTGAGCAGAATGGTCAGTAACTTAAAAGGAAAACCATCTATCAGTCATTTTGTCAGATAATGAAGGTGGACACGAGATGTGAAATGGGGCAGAAATCAGATATAAGAATACCAACACAGATATAGGCCAGGATCAAAAACTCCATGTGTGAGGACAGCCCTTTCCCTGAATGTTGGAGGCCCTCTGGAGCAGCATCCATGAAGTGCAGGGACTGCTGCTGGAAGGAAAAACCAACTCTACAACCCAGCCATAAAGTCTACAAACATAAATATGCTGCATTCTTGCAATTCAATATTCTCTCTGAATTAAACAATACAGGAGAAGGGCAGAAAATAAGTTATTTTAGATTTCTCAGTTGTAGACATTTGTATAGACAGATACACTGTAAATTTTATTTTTAAATATACTTAAAGAACACTTTCCCACTTATAGCTCCAGATATTTATTCCCCATATTCTAAATGAATTTGAGTCTTCTGTAAATACTATATTAACTAGGATATAGCACTGGATATGCCAACATTAGCCACAAGTGCATCAGAATTATTGAGTCTGGGAATAAGGAATCACTGTAAAACAAGGAGAAAGTTGAACTTGGGTTAATTAGTGGGCTTCTACCCTGTAAACATAAACCTGGAAATTTTCTTTAAAAGCCTCATGTGTATTGAGGCTAACATCTTTAATTCTGAATAACCCAAACTGTCAGTTTTATTATTCTGTGTATTAGACATCTCTGAAAATTAAAAACATTAATCAGAAAACTGCTGTCTTTGCCAAAGAAAATATTACCCAGTCTTCAATTTAAATATTAAATTATTTAATTTGCAATCTGTGCTGTGCAAAATATCTGTACATAGCATACATTGTCACTATATCACACTGTAAGGGTACATGCATCACAGTCTTCACATAGTTAATTATAGAAGAATGCATTAAAAGTCTAAAAAAGTAATATGGAATCTGCATAAATCTATAAGACCTCATAGAAATTTTCAAGTCATGTAATACAATATATTGATAACCAACTAACTAATCTAACAGAGTACAGATTACTGTGTCCTTATTGGTGGATGACAAAAGATAAAGCTACAGAATGCTTGGCTGGTGGGGTGGGAAGAGAATTCAGTGGCCACTTACACTGTAAGTAGTTTTACTGATATTAAGGAGATTCCACTACTATAAGCTGTCATCGCTGTAGTGCCCCTTAAGATTCTCATTATACCCATTAGTTGTTTTAGTTACATTTGACCCCAGAATTCAAGCTAGGTGTTTGAGGATTGGGATTGTTAACAGAGGAGAGGAGACAGATTTCCACATGCAGATATGCTAATGAGACTATGTATTTAACTGTAGAAGAAGCACAGAGTGTACTCCCTATCTATATAAAGCCCAATTCCTAGCATTCTTTTCCATTCTCCCAAGATTCCGTCACAGTCTAACATAACCAAGGCAGAGAACCCAGGAGTGGAACAGGCTTGATTCGGGTGTAGCATGGTGGCTAAGAGACTGAGCTCCTTGGTTTGAATCTTGCCTTTGCTATGACATCACAAGGTGGCTTCAGGCAAACCACTATCTCTCAGCCTTACACCCTCTATCTGCAATATGGGGATAATAAGGGCCAAACGAGAAGTTATGCTATTCACAATTATGTGAGTCAATTGTAAGTATGCTTTCCCACATCTAGATTAGAACTCTGGTGTGGAGTGTAGGTGGGCTGTAATGCTTGTGCCCAGTCCTGAATGGGCCCACCATGCCTGCTATTTGCAATGGGGAAGGAAAATCCCATTGGAGCGAATTGGAGCCCCCCCCCATGCAAACAGCAGGCATAGTGGGCCCATTCAGAATTGGGACCACATTGTGGGGTGGGGAAAAGCTCCAATTAGAGTTAATGAGAGCTCCCCTCCTGATGCAAATATCAGGTGCAGGGCTCCAGAACCAGACCAGGATTGCAGCAGGAGGCAGTGCCATGGCTCCAGTCCAGATCAGGTCACCTGCACCTGCAGTTTACTTTTTATGATTGGTGTCTTACCTAATTTGACCCCAGTACTGACTTACCTAACAGGGTTGTTGTATGGATTACAACTAAATAATGCATATATTTTTTTAACACTTGAAAGCACTATATCAGAGCTGTGGAACTTATCACCTCCAGATGTTGTTTCTCTGCAATCCCTAGCATCCCTAACCATTGGCTGGTTGGGGCTGAGAGTTCAGGTTCAACAACATCTGAAGGGCCACAGGGCCACACCTACACTATACAAAGGTTAAATAATATTACTATTATTAATTCCCCCAGCCAATGGTATCCCTGAGTGTCCCCTTTTCCATATAAGTGAATGGCTGCCATTAATTTACAGTAAGCATGACCAAGAAATAGAATGTTGGGAAGGCCAATATTTTGAAGCTGGATGCCTCCCCCTGCAACATACCTCAAAGATAAAGAGATGAAGGGGAGGCATTATTGTATTTCCAATATCCGTAACCACAACCCAGCAGATGGCTTGGGGCCTTGGGCAAGGATGACTGAAGGGACATGTTTTCCCCCCACCATAAGTGAGCTCCTGGTCTGAGATTGCAAACAAATCCTCCCTAGTTCTAAACTGCCATCAAGTTTAGACAGTGACCAACCAGCTGCTCACGTGATCCCACAAGCAGCACATGAGTGCAACAGCACCTTCCCACCCATGTCCCCAGCAACTGGAGTACATAGGCATACTGCCTCCGATACTGGAGGAAGCATATAGCCAATCAGGACTAGTAGCCATTGATAGCCTTCTCCTCCATGAATTTGTCCAATCCCCTTTTAAAGCTGTCCAAATTGGTGGTCATCATTACATCTTGTGGAAGTGAATTCCATAGTTTAACTATACGCTGTGTGAAGAAGTACTTCATTTTATCTGTCCTGAATCTCCCACCAATCAGCTTCATGGGATGACCCCAGGTTCTAGTATTATGAGATAGGGAGAAAAACGTCTCCCTGTCCACTTTCTCTACATTATGCATAATTTTGTACACCTCTATTCTGCCCCTATTTGCCTTTTTTCTAAGCTAAGCAATCCCAGCTGTTGTAACCTTTCTTCATAGGGGAGTTGCTCCAGCACCTTGATCATTTTAGTTGCCCCTTTCTGCACTTTTTCCAATGTCCTTTTTTAGGTGTGGTGACCAGGACTGTATACAGTAGTCTAAGTGCAGTCGCATTATAGATTTGTATAATGGCAGTATAATCTTGGCAGTTTTATTTTCAATTCCTTTCCTAATTATGCCTAACATGGAGTTTGCCTTTTTTTCACAGCAGCTGCACACTGAGTTGGTGTGGATTGAGGAGCAGATGCAATAGGAATTAAGAATGCCAAGGAATGAGGAAAAGGGAGTTAGAGTAAACCAGGAGTGGGCAAATTTCAGTCTTCTGGTATCGCCTTTGTTTTTTTTATTAGAATCTGGATATCCACCAACCAGAGCCAGGTAAAAAAGACTTTGAATTAAAACATTCTCAGCCCAGGAATCTCTTTGAGTACCAGAACTGAACTGAGTTCCTTCCACACAGACATGCACTCCTGGTTACCCTCCCCTCAGCTTTCTTCATTTCCGCAGTTTAATTTAGGGCATGGAGTTGGGAGTCATTTTGTTGCTATTATCAAACAATTGGGAGTCAGAAATCCTTGCTAATCTAATGCAAACCACACAGAGAGCTAGCAGTTGACCCAATCTATTTTCTGCCCACTCCAGCGTAAAAAAAGGGTGGATGCAGGGATAAAGAGTGGAGCGGACAAAGGCTGTGAGGCAAGTGATGAGTAGTTGAGAGAGCAAGCAGGAATCGAGTATGGGCTACAGCCTTCATTTCACCCCCAAACCACCACCACACCACCCAGGAAATTTCATGGAGCTTTCTCCAGTCAATTAATAGATGTACAAAAGTAAATTAATCAAAGATGAATTTGCTCTGTTCTGGATAGGGTGATGACAATCTAAAGATCTGCAGGACTCGCAGGAGCAACAGAAATCTATGGCATGCTGCCGCACACAAACATAGACAGTGCCTAATATATATTTCACAGATGTCCATATAGGGATCCCCATGGGCTAGGGTATATGTTTTATATGCAGCCGGATTGCATTTGTTAGTGTGTATATAAAAGGTCAAAACATAAACCTGCCACCAAAAGGTCCTCCACAAAATAAGACTGCATAGACTTAAAGATGTATCCTTATTTTTGGAACTCTGTGGCATCATGTCAAACTGTTCTTATAAACATCTGTCTGGTAATGTGTTTGCTTTCAAGATACTCGACAACTCATATATAATTCTTATGTTAAATTTTTTTAAAAAAATTTTTTAAACGAAGAATAGTGAGTATTTTACAATGTGGAGTATTGTAAAATACTCCACATTGTAATAATGGCACAAAACTACCTGAACTATTTTGCAAGAATAAAGTGACTTTAATCCCAGACATTTAAAGGAGCACGGTCAACCTCACCTTTAGATATTAACGTAAAAATTGAATTCCCTATAACATTTTACATTGTATTTAGTTTGTTAAGTGGTTCAAATTACACAGGTGTGTGCTCATGTGCGGAATTGCTAATTCTTTAGCCTATGTGCAGAGAATTAAACTGCTCCTGTGGACACTCCCTCTCTTTTATTTCTGGCAATACAGAATGTCGTCACCTATTGAGTAGATAAATGTGGGAAAGAAAAACCCCTTTCTGTTTAAAGTAAATGGAGGAGAAAAATGATCTGAAAAGTGGGGTTTTTCTACGAAGTGACGCCAAGGATGAAAAATACATTCTATGTGGTAGGATGGGTGAAGCATTGGAAATTGTGCAATAATGTCTAGTTTCCCCTTTCTTCCATTTACTTTGCAGTGGCAATAAGATCCTGGTTTTTATGTAAGTAGACAGAGACTTGAGAGACTCAATAATATACAAGGAAGGATCTAAATCTCAGTGGAACATCTGAATGTACTCACATAGAGGAACAGGGTTAAGATTGAAAGGCGATTTAAGAGAAAATATAGGATATAAACAACAAAAGTATCTTACAAGGTCTGAATAGCATCCAAACTTATCCTACCATTATTTTGGTGTCCACTGATGCATCACTAAATACTTCCTTGTGTAGGCTGTTCCTGTATCAATCAGTACAGATTTTGGGTGGGAGGATGGGTGAGGATGCATCTATTACAGGGCAAAAGCAATGTGGCCTCACAACAGTGGCAGCACCAGCTTTTTATGTCTGCAGGCTTCATATATGGACCCTTCAAATGAGGCAAATTGGGGAGGAGGAAAAAGAGGACAAAGGGGAGAAATGAAGTTTTAGACTAGCCTGGCTGGCAAAACACACGGCTATTGCTCATCTGTAGTGTTATCCATATACTGGGGTTCACTGTTTTTGTTTTTGTTTGTTTTTTGGTTTCAAGGATTTTATCCACTCTGTGGTTGTTGATAGCGATGCTTGGTAATAGGAAATGAGTGCAACTGAACGCAAGATATCGTCTTGTACCTGTTCCTCTGGTTTAGTGTCACTGCGTGTGAGAAAAAAATGAATTGACCCAACCAGATTGCTGATAAGGGCTACCATTTATGAAACATCAAATCTGCTGCCACAGCTCTGGATTATAGATTCTGACCTTAAAAATATCTACTTCCAAACAGTTTTCCTCTTTGTAAATCTAATAAATGGCTGGCTATTTTGCTCCCACTCCCTGACAGGAATAGGATAATGTCACTTTTCAAATAAATTCTTACTTATTTGTAACATCTTTTGATGGGTTTATCTACTGCCAACCAATAATGGATAACTTTCCAGGCGAAGTCAGTCATGTCAGACCTTTAAATGAGAATATCATTGTAGGGAGTCTGCTACACAGGCAGGAACCTGTAGCCTTGAAAGGGAGCTCTTTTAATTTTTAAAAATTGTGTCTCCTATCCACAGCTGGAATGGATAAGATTCACTTTTCATTTTCTTTTGATTTTAAGAAGTATGGTTCATCTATGTAGAAGGTTATTACTGTAATATGCAGGTGTTCTCAAAATGGGTTGAAATCCAGTAATTGATCATAGAGAGTTTCAATATATTAAAGCAAATGTACCAATTTTCTGTACATAATGCAATATAGCAATGGTTTAACAACTTGAATACTTGGATAATGCTGAAGATATTATTCTATTTCCCTCACTAAAATACTTTAAATACATCTTCTTGTTGAACACAATACTTGGTCTACATGTACCTCACATATAAATGGGTACAAAGGTTAACTGCTATTTATTATTTAGTGCAAACCTTTGCAACTGTAAGAATATCAAAGCTTTCTAAATTACACAGAATTACCAAGCAAAATGATGAATTCTCAATTACAGATGATTCACTGTTACTCATAATTTTAGTTTTGATCACAATTTCTAAACCTCAATATTTTGTTTCAGTTCCTGTGCATACCAAAATATACCGTATTACTGCATAACAACAAAATGGGGGAGGGAAGAAGAAGGATTAAACTGGATTAAGGAAGCAGTAGTAAAAGTAAATTACAGTTTTGCTTTTAATATAAGCCCTTGGAGCATTTGAATGTCCATGCAATTCTGCAAGGGTGTGATCTACAATAAAGAAAATTAGAATTGAACTACCACATGCAACACATTTAACACTGTAAAGAGTTTTATAGAGGTTCGAATGGGCATCTGCCTTCTTCCCTAGACACACCTAGCAAATTAGTATTATGTCCCATGACATTCAGAATCAATTTAGAATCAATTTAGTGTATATAAAGAGGTGTCAGGAGATAACAGTGAAGTACCAACCTTGAGATATTACTTAAGCACATAGAAAGCTGCCTTATACAAAGACAGACTGTTGGTCCATTTAGCTCATTATTGTCAAAACTGACTTGCAGTGCCTCTGCAGGGTTTCAGGCAGGATCCTTTCCCAGTCCTACCAGGAGATGCCAGGGATTGAACCTGGAACCGTCTGCATGCAAAGCATATGCTCTACTGCTGAGCTACGGCCCTTCCCCACACTTATTTAGTGAGTTCTTTGACTGTAATTACAGAATTTAAACCACTCCCCTGTTCAAGATCGGCATCCCACTTATAGCTCTTTATATGGAACATAGGAAGCTGCCTTATCATGTCCTATTTGTTCATCTAGTCCAGTATTGCCTGCCCTGACTGGCAGCAGCTTTTTAGGGCAGAGGTCATTTACATCATCTACTGCCTGACCCTTCTAACCAGAAATGCCAGGGAATCTTGTTCTGTGCGTAAAGCATGCATTCTTACCACTTAGCCACAGTCCCTCCCCAAAGCAACTTAATACTCCTGGAGTCCTGGTACTAATAAACTGAATACGTTTTTAAAATAATATAACAACACTCTTAGTTTTGAATTATTTTAGACTCTGTCATACAAAAATACAGATAAATTGTAGTGAACCTGGAAATAGATCTCAGTGAACTATACTGTCCTCTGCTGCTTCAATGTAGACATGTTAAATAAAAATGACTATATGATTGTCTGAAAGCATATTTTTTATTTGCAACATTTAATCTGATAGTCTCACAAGTAATTGGGGAAGAAACAAAATGGACCACATCTTCTTGAATAAGAGAGCTGAGGAGGAAGGCAAGAATTCTGTTTGCATTTATATTTTGCAACATCCCGGAGGTCTGTATTTGAAATGACTTTGGACACAAAGATGCTGATCTTAGTATGAAAAGTTAACAGAGGAAGCAGGAGACTGGCATAGCAAGCTGCAGAGGGAGGAAAGTGTGATGAGCAGGAGGAAAGTCAAGATGAAAGGGACATAATTAAAATGAACAATTAGTTCTGGTTCAGAGCTAGACCCCTGATGGAAAATATGCTGGATTTCTGCTAGAATCATAAGGTAGCTAACCAATCCAAATAATAAACGTACTTTCCCAACTTACTGCCAGCTCGATTTTAGCTGCACTATTGTGAATATTTGATCTCATCCATAGCAGTCTTTCCAGTTACATTTCTAGTCCATGTATTTAATTATGGAACCTGACAATATTTTAACCCTACTGATCCTTCAAAAATGAGGCTATCAAAAATGTGGTTTGAGGGAATGTAGCCTTAATGGAAACATAATTGTTGGGATGGGCATGATATGGGATGCAAAAATAAAAAGAGGGAGGATTAATGAAGAGAGTTTTTTTCAGAAAGAGCTGCCTGTGATAGTGTAGGCAAGGGAGAAAGATGCAAAGAGAAAAAGGGAATTAGCAGAAAATGGGTTAAAAACTGAGTTCAAATTGTAACAAAAATGTTTCTCTGCTGTTAAAGTATCGGTATTGTCCTGAGTGAGTGAGATTTCAGTTGTGTACGCTTGGGGCAGTATTACACCCCCGCCAATTCCTTTCCACCTTGCCGATTCCATTGTGCAAGTGTGACCCATTGCTTACACAAGGGAGATTTAGTGCTTCCTAGAGGAAGCCCCCAAATGAGTGGAAACATTCATTTCTGGAAGGAGCAGGTTGGTGGAGATCGCTTATGCAAGATCCGCCAACCTGCCTTCTTCCAAAAACAAGTGTTTCTGTTCATTTCGTGTTGCCCCCGGAAATGCTAAATCGCAGTAGCGCAAGCAGTGGGGGCCACTTGCGCAACGGAATCACCGGGGTGCAGGAGAATAGGCAGGGGTGTAAGTGCCCCTTTGGATACTGCCCCTGGACTGGAAGAGAGCCACAATTATACTGTGGTCACATTATTTGTATTCGTTGCCTTCAGAGCCGGAGCCTTGATTTGGGTGTAGCTTGCTGCCCACATGAAACCCCCACAGGATGCAATAAAAATAAACCTTTTTGCTGTGTGTTTGACCACACAGCCATGAGTCCTCCTCAGTCCCCTTATCAGCTCTTCCCAATAGCTCTCTGCCTTCTAACAATCATGTGACAAGCTGGGCAAATAGCACTGAATGGCATGACCAATTGAAGCCTTATATCAATCTTAATGAACTTAAAGAGAAGTTGGGTTAAAGAGAGCCAGTGTGATGTAGATGTTACAGTGTTGGACTGGGAATGAGGAGATCTGGGTTCAAATCCACACTTGGCCATGAAGCTCGCTGGGTGACTTTTGGCCAGTCACTTACTCTCAGCGTAACCTACTTCACAGTTGTGAGGATAAAATGGAGAGGAGGAGGATCATATTTGCCACCTTGGGATCCTCGGTGGAAAAGGCAGAGTATACATGTAACAAATAAATAAATTCATAAATTTGCTGAGTAATCAAATTACAATACATTGCTGTATAGACTTGCAATGGGTTGATTAGATACAATGGGACCAATTAATTCATGTTACCCTTTCAAAATGAATAGAAGCATATTCTGAATATGTCATTCAAAAATATCAGAAGGCTGAATACATCTTGTATTCAGGCACTGATACTCAAGCACAAAGTACATGTGTGTACTTTGCATGTTACAAAGGGAGCAAACTTGCATAGCATGTGGTTTTCCCCTTTGAAATAATAATCAGAAGCAGTATTCCAGAACTTTCCCTTCAAATTATGCACAAACATTGGCCTAATTCTTTCCCAGCATCTGGCTTTGATCCTTTGTCTTCTTTGCATGTGGATTCTAGCCTGTACCCTGAGGCCATGCTTGCTTGTTTGTAATTTCTACATAATAAAAGTGAATTGATTGGAACTACAACTGACCAGCCTGTCTACTAAAGGAAGAGGGGGCCGCATCTGACAAGTAGCAATTCAGTGGTGTAGTGGCCATTTGGGGGTGGCAGGGGCCACCAAAAATGATGGAGGGGTGCATGTAGCCCACGGGCCACATGCTGTCCAGTCCTGGTCTAGCTGCTGCATTTTGCACCAGCTGTATTTTTCACACTTTTCAACGAAGGGTGCACTGTAGTAATCTAAGTGAGAGATGAATGGATGGATCACTGTAGCCAGATCTGCCTTATCCAGGAAGGGGTATGTCTGGTGCACTAGCTGAAGCTAGACATGGGCACTCCTGGTCACATCAGTCACCTGACCCTCCAGGAGCAATGCTCCTTGGGTCCAGAAATACACCCAAGTTGCAAACCTGGCCCTGAGGAAGCACAAACCTGAGGAAGCAATACCATCCAGAACAGGCTGTATTCCAAATCCCGGAATCGATTGTTTAGTGAGCAACAGAACCTCCATGTTGTCTGGATTGAGCCTTAACTTATTGAATTCATCATCACATCCAGCCACCAGTACAGGACTTCCACAGCTTTAGCATCCTGGCTGCATCCATTGAAAAAGAGAGCAGAGCTGGGTCTCATCAGCATAGTGATGACACCCAACCTCAAAACTCTGGATAATCTCTCCCAGAAGCTTCATATAGATATTTAAAAGCATGGACAAAATAGAGGCTAGAAGAACCCTATAGGCTAATGGCCACAGAGCCAAGTAATGGCCTCCATCTTCTATTAATGTTCAGCCACATAGGTCTGGAACCACTGCAAAATGGTGCCCCAAATCCCATACTAGCAAACCATGGTCAATGGCACCAAATGCTGCAGAGAGGTCCAGCAGAACTAACAGGGATACAGTCTCCCTTTCTAGTTCTTGGCATAGGTCATCCAGCAAGATGACCAAGGCATGTTTCTGTCCGAAACCCGGGTCTTAACCCACATTGGAAAGGATCCAGATAATCAGCTTCATCCAAGGATGCTAGATGTCGCATTGCCACAACTCTTGGACCTTACTTTAAAAAAGAAGATTGGAAACTAATTATGTAGAGTGGTATGAGATCTAATAATGGCTTATTCAGCAATGGTCTTACAGCAGCTTCTTTTAGAGGAGATGGAACACAACTCTCCTTCAAAGAAACATTTACAATATCTACCACACAATTAGCAAGTTCCCTTCTGGCAGCTCCAAGTGGTTGGCCTTGCTCTTCCAAGCTACTTGTCTATGTCTATGGTCTATGTCCAAAGGCTGAACAATATAGAACTGCAAAACCTGGACCAGTGGCTGCCTGAATCACTATCCCAGGAATATATATTAACTTCCTCCACTGAGAAGTGTTATGTTTGTAGGAGTAATATTTAATTTCCATCTTGCTTCTTTATAATTCAGAAAGGCTAACACACAAAGCCCAACCAATAAACTACATAAAACATTAGTATCAGCATTCTAAAACCTAATGTGCACCAAGGAAAATTCACAAACCTAGCTTATTATCTCTCTATGAATGTCTGTCTAATAAGAAAAGTTTTTACTTTCTTTCAAAAGACTTGCAGAAGGATGCCTTGAAGACAAGCTCGAAGGTAGAAATGGTTCTATAGGTAGTTCAGGGAACATTTTCCATTCCATAAATAAAAGACAGCACAGAAATAATGGCATGTGTGCTTGTGAGAAAACTTAATGTGAACTGGAGGCTAACCATGTTGCTTTAGGAAAGTTGCTGCCGCTGGTCCATGTATTGAAGGATGAAATCATTTTAACCAATCTTTTTATTCCAAATAGAATTAGAGGTGGAGTTTAACCTTCAATTAATGAAAAGGTTGCACCTATATAACCTATTCTCATTCTCTTTGTGAGGGTATCTCCTTAAGTGTATATACAGTGAGAGAGAAAAGAGCATGAGTATCAAGACACCAATCCCATATATCAGTACAGATGCAGTGGTAACATGTGCCACATGATCAGCTGCAAGTCCAGTTTATGAACAGAAACTACCTTATACTGAGTCACAGCATTGGTCTATCTAGCCAGGTGTCTACTCTAAGGATGGATGAACCCGTCAATCTCAATCTCATCAAAGTCCTCATTTTTCCACTGCCAACCTTGTTCTGACTCAGGTCCATATCAGACTGCAAGTCTTTTTACCCTGCATGGAAATGCATATGTTTTTTTCTGCTCATTTTTTCAAAATGTTCACATTATTTGTATGCATTTCTTGAGTGTACATGTTTTAATACACATTTTCCATTGAGAAAATTCTCTTGGTGCACATTTTTCAAATGTACGCATTCTTTGCATGCCCATTTCAAATGTATGCATCTTTTTGGTATGCATCCCTCCTCCCCCAAAACTCATTGCAAGTCTTGAAAATGTATGGATTCCATCAGCGAGATGCATTCTATTTCATCTCAGGAGGTGCGACTTGGGTATTCTCTCATTAAAATGTGGACCAAGTCAATTTCTCACCCACCCCTAGCCTACTCCAATTGGCAGAAAGTCTCTAAGGTCTCATGCAGAGGCCTTTCTTCTCAGCCCTGGTATCCGGGATCCTTTTAACTGGAGATGGCAGGCACGGAATTCAAAGCATGTGCTCAGCCACTAACTAAACTAACTTTAAAAGGGCTGGGAATCTGGGATTACATGCTTGCTCTGGAAGTCACGACTCACTGTACTAACCAGATTAGCCAGTCTCTCTCAGCTAGATGTTAAAAGCCATGTAGGGAAAAGTCTGAGTGTACATTCGGTAGGCCAGATTTCATCAGGTACCTTCTCTGTGTCTTACAGTGACAACAGAAACTCATTTTTTTAAAAATTGAGTAGCAGAGGCCACTTTCTGTACAGAGTTTGGTATCCAGATTGGGACCCTAGCATGGGGAATAGGTAGGCTTTAATCCTCCCGCCCACACACTGTGGTCCCAATCTGGATCCCCCTCCCCCCGTACCTGCAATATATCTATTGCCAAATACTGATGTATTTTTAAAACTGGATCACTATTTGGCAATATAAACTGCAGTAATGTTTTCTTTGGGTCTAAACTGGAGTAGATGCAAGCTGGTGGTTTTTCTGCCTATCAAACAACTCACAGCAAGCAACAAATATTTCATCTACTTCCCTTAGGGAAGGGAACAGGATGTAATAAACAACAACAACATACCTTAACCACTTGAGAGAGCTCTGCTGTATGACACTGCTTGCATACCATGGTGGTGGTGACATAAGATTTCTTTGTTACCATCACTGCCACAGAACTTCAAAAGGGTTCTGTGCTTCATTTGGTCATTTCCATGATGAGTTTTCTGCTCAGTATCATCCCTGCTGCTTTGTCATTTGTAACTCTCTAGAAAACTAGGGAGAGGTGTGGCTCTAGCCTGCAGCAGAAGGTGCCTGCCTGGAAGCAATTGTGTCAGCTGTCCAAGGCATCTCCCTGTTTGAGAGGCTGATTAGATATCTAGCAATGTTTGGGAGAAAACATTCTCAGGACATTCTGGAAAACAGTTGGATTCACTGGTCTTTGTGGTTAAATCTTACCCAATCTAATCCTGTCAAAATATTAACAGCTCAGTCTTGTGCATGACTACATAGAAGTAGGCTCCACTGACATCAACTGAACTTACTCCAAGATAAGTGTGTACAAGTTGGAGCTTTAGGCTTCAGTCCTTTCCTCACTTTCCTAGGAGTAAGATCCATTGAACTCAACGGGGCTTACTTCTGAATAGACATGCATAGGATTGTAATGTTAGCGTATGAAGAAATTAGCTTCTTTGAGGTCCCCTTATGGGGTTGAAAGGCAGGATATAATTATTTTAAATAAATAAATATCTAATTTTACTAGTGCTAATTTATTTTTCAACACATTCAAGATTTACAACAAGACACTCACAATAAGGAGGAGGTCTAAGGATAGTTTTAAAGTTTAGTAAATGATCAGGCATAACTTTTCCTGTAAGCTACAGGACTCTTCTCATGAATATTTGTGCAGTGCCCTTGCACTGGAAATCTAATTTTGTTTCAGATCTACAGCTTACCAAAGGGAGTCCTTAAATGGCTTTACTGTGCTGCATTTGCTAAACAGGCTCTTGGCAGTGGTGGTGCATGCCCTTAACACAGGAATGTGTCTTTTTACATGTAGTCACAACGTAAAGTGTACCACAAAGTAATGAAGAAAGAGGAGAAAGGAACTGTAGTTTATATGCTGCCTCAAAGGGAAGTTTATTGCAGCAGTCTATTAGAGAATGAACAGCATCACATTTGAAGTGTGCTGACTAGCCAAAGTACTTTTTGGATACTACTTCTACACATTTCCAGTTACCAGATTTCATTCATGCTTGCTCAGGGGAGTATTCTTTCCATCATAGGAAAGGACATCCAGCATAAGTCAGCCCCCAAGAGGAATGTCAAACATAATACTAGAAACAAAGCAAAAACTGAAGAGAATAAAAAGTGAGTCCAATAAAAATTGTAGATGAAATGAAATATGGCAACCTATGTCTGAGTGACCCAAGGTTTATGAGCAAAGTAAAATCTTACAATAAAAAGTACAGTTAATAAAAACCAGAAGTGATAATTCTGGCATATTTTATGGCAACAGATTTTTGTTTTAGATGCTGCATTTGGATTTTTACTTCAGATGCTTTTAAAACTGTAGTGTAGATACAACAATTAAAGTTTGACTTGGGACACTCTTACCTCTAAAACAGGTTTCGTACATATTTTAATTAATTAATTGGCACATTTATGCCCCACCATTTGGTGCAAAAGCATCACTCAGGGTGGCTGCATGTACATATCCATAGATATCGTATCTGACAATATATCAATCTGCTGTTTTATCTGTTGTAAACAAAGGCTAATAGATGTGAAAACATTGAGCCGGATGAAATAAAAATCATTGGGGCACTTTGGGCTATTTACTAATTCATTTCCACAGACTGTTGACATATGTTTTAAAATTAAAAGTGGCAGATTCATCTTTTCTTTCACCCGAGAACCGCATCACTTTCAGATCTACTTGGCAATGCAAGCCTAAAGCAATATCTGTGGGAGGAAAATGCTGCAGGGATCTCCTGCAGCACATTGCTCTGTACAATGTAGTATTTACACTAAAATGGTATCAGTAGATATAAATGCAGACAACAGACCTTAACTCTAAATTTTGAAATAACAAAAATCCCACTGAAATGAATTTTCCAATGTTTTACACTTTTTTAAAAATATTTTATTTATTTTTCAAAACAAATTATAACACAGAAAATATATTTAGCAAAATACAAAATTATCACACAAATATAACATAATCAACATACAATAAATCATAAAGTGCTCCCCCCCACCCTCCAAGGGACCAATTAATATACTTCTATCCTCTTGATCAAATAAAGTCTAAATTCCAAAAATATAACATATCCTGACAAGGCATGTTACCCTTCCCCTTTATTAATACATAATCTAGTAATTGATTCCATATCTCCATAAAATTATCCTTCTTTAGCAATCCTTTTTTGCATTTGATACTACTAGTTAGTTTATCATTTAGGGCTATGTCCCAAACTTCCTTATACCAGTCTGTTATTAGGAAAACATGTTGTACTTTCCAATTTCTCGCTATCATTAGCCTGGCCGCAGTTAACAAGTTTACAATTAACTCCTTCGTATTTTGATCACAAATAAGCTTCTCAGTTATTGATAACAATGCTAATTTTGGACAGACCTCTAAATTAGTACCAATAATTTTCGATATTTCTGTAAAAACCTCTCGCCAAAACACCAATACATTTTTACAACTCCACCACATATGAGCATATGTCCCTTTTTCCTGACATCCTCTCCAACATAATGCAGAACAATTATTATCTATTCTATTTAATCTTACTGGAGTTAAATACCATCTCCAAATTAATTTATAAAAATTTTCCTTTATCCTAATTGACATCATTTTCACAATCCGTCTATCCCATATATTGTTCCACCCCACCTTCGAGGTCACCTCTTCAAATTCATTATCCCATACTGTCTTAAGCTGATCCTCTTGTTCTTTTGCTTTTTGGATCAATCTATATAAATCCCTTGTTATACCTCTTGTTGATGCATTACCTGGTAGGCCATCTCTAGACATGACCATCTTTTCAAAATTAGTTAAATCTCTCTCGTACTCAGTTTTCCTTTTCCATTTCTTCGACCACTGTTCTAACTGTAGTCAATTTAACCACGATAATCTTCTTCTCCCAACAATTTCCATTATTTGATCTCTAGTCCCCATCTTTTCCACCCAATCGGTCAATCTAATAACCCTTTCTTCTCTTAGTTTTCTCTCCAGCTCTAATCTTAAGTTTTCAGGAAAATCCTTAAGAGCTACCACCGGAGTTAATGGAGATATCCCTGGTATAAATATGCTCTTCATAGTACCCCAAATCATTAACAAATTTCTTAGAAAAGGGTTGTCTATATTTTTTATCAATTTATTATTATTTTTTTGGGGAAAAAATTCCCCAAAGTACTACGTAGTTCACATGTTTCTAACTCCAACCACATTATTTCTTTAGGGCGTGCTATAATATCCACAATATGTCTTAATTGATTTGCTATATAATACCATTTTAAATTCGGCAAACCCAAACCCCCTACTTTTTGTGCTTTATACCATCTTGTTTTAGTAATCCTAGATTTTTCCCCTCCATTACAACATGTATTAATAATTGATTGCCAATCTTTAAGTTCTTTATCTGATATCGCACTTGGTATCATCCGAAATAAAAAATTTATCTTTGGCAAAATCTTCATTTTAATCAAAGCAATTCTACCAAACCAGGAAAGTCCAATTTTTTTATACTCCTCTATTTTATTCTTTACCTCATTCTTTAATTTCCTATAATTCTGATCTCCCAATTTATCTATATCTTTTGGAATTACAATTCCTAAATATTTAATTACATTATTAATCTTATAATTACTTTTTTTTTTTTACACATTTCAATCTCTTCTCTTTTACTATAGTTAAACAACAAAAATTTAGATTTATCCCAATTAATCTGTTTTACACTTATTGCTTTATTTGTAGTGCGAATGGATTAGAAACAGACAGACCCAGAGTGCATTTTGTACTAGGAGCTGTATGAACACATAATAAGTGATGACCTCTTCACCAGCACACAACTGGCTAAAGAATCATAATAAACTGCACAAGAACAGGTTGCTTACCTGTAACTGTGGTTCTTTGAGTGGTCATCTGTGCATTCACACATGTGGGCTCTGCGCCTGTGCGGAGACTATTTTGGGAAAGTTCTATAGCTGAGCAAAATCAGGCGGCAGCCCCTTCCCCATCGTATGTGCTCCTTAGCGCAGCTCCCGCACATTACCTCAGTTCCCTGAGACCGCTATTGCAGCCTTCTGGAACCGAGAGAGAGTATGCCGGGACCGACCCCTGATATCGGTACCGGCAGAAGCATCGGAATTGAAATACCTAGCCAGCACAGTAGACTCATCGAACTCGACAGAGACACCGTAGCGGGGAAGGTGGGTGGGTTGTGTGAATGCACAGATGACCACGCGAAGAACCACAGTTACAGGTAAGCAACCTCTTCTTCTTCTTCATGGTCTCTGTGCATCACACACATGGGCAGAGTTGCAAGCCGACTTACTGGAGGAGGGTAGGTGTCATCATCATTGCAGCACTGAAGAGAGGACAGCCCTGCCGAAAGCAGTACCGGATCTAGCTCGAATGTCCAGTCGGTAGTGCTTGATAAATGTTGACAGAGTTGACCATGTAGCTGCCTTGCAAAGGTCTAGAAATGTGATTCCGAGTGAGCTCGTATCGAACCCGGGACCTGAGTTTAAGCAAGCTCATACGCCAATTTAATGCAGTCCATGACCCAGGCTGCAAAGCGTTGAGTCGAAACCAGCAGACCAGCATTATTGCCACCATAGCAGATAAAAAGTCTGTTGGAGCGCGGTGCCACTTCAGTTCTAGTCTTATAAAAAACTAAGGCACGGCGGGCGAACGTCCAAGGTATGGAGAGATTTCTCCAAAGTCAAGGAGGGATTCTGGAAGAATGCCGGCTAAAACAATTTCCTGATTTAGGTGAAAGTCCGTAACGACCTTAGGTAGAAAAGCTAGATCAGGTCACAAAACAACTTTATCCTTATGGAAAATCAGATACGGAGGATCTAGCCTCAATGCACAGAGTTCGCTAGATTGTCGGGCGGACGTCACCGCCACCAGAAAGGCCGTCTTTAATGTCACTAGACAGATGTCGGTTGTCGCCATTGGTTCAAACGGACCCGACATCAGAGCTCTAAGAACTGTGGAACAAGTCCCAGGCAGGAACCAATGTACGAGTCAGAGGTATCAGGTTAGTGATGGACGCATTCTCCTCGCGCGAGTGTAGCGGGCCGAAATTGGCCCCGCTGACGTCCGCACGGGGCTTGGGCGGGCTTACCTGGCTCCAGCAGTGGCTCGCCTCTCTGCGGCGAGCTGCCCGCACCGGTCCCATCGTGTCACTTCCGGCGTGACGGAAGTGACGGACGGGACCCTGCTCTGGTGCGCTGGACCCCTGCGCTATGTTTTTGTGGGGGGAACCAGGGCAACAGGTCTTAAACTGGTTTCCCCCACCAAAAACATAGTGCAGGGGTCCAGCACACCGGAGCAGGGTCCCGTCGCGTCACTTCTGCCGCGTCGGAAGTGATGCGATGGGACCAGCGAGCCAGTCGTGGCCAGCTCGAGCGGCACGGAGAAAGCTCTGCGCCACTCAGAAGATTGAGCTGGGGGGCTGCTGCTGCAGAGAGGCGAGCCCCCCCCACAACTTGGATAAGACCACAATATCAGGTTCCGTAATCCTTTTAGAACTTTACTAAGGAGTGAGAAAATAGAGTCCCTCCATAGAGCGCTGGACGAAAAGCTGCGATCGCCGCTAAGTACACCCAAATGGAAGCCAGCTTTAGGCCGCTACTCATGAGAACGTGCAGATATTGCAGTATTTGCGACACAGTAACACCGGTATGGATTGAAACCAGTATTTAAGGCATAGGAACGAGAATGCTGACCACTTCCTTTTGTACAATGCCTGTGTTGACGGTTTCCTGGCCACAGACAGAACTGCCCAAACCCCCTCCGGAAGGAGGGTGAAGGAGTTTGTTAACAAATCTTCCACGCCATGAGACGCAGGGTTCGAAGGTTCGGGTGGAGCAACCGCCCCTGCACCTGAGTGAGCAATGTCAGAAAAACTGGCAGAGTCTGGTATTCCACCTTCGACAGCTTGAGGAGAGCTGAAAACCAATTCTGCCTCGGCTACCACGGGGCTATTAGTATGTTGGTGGTCACTTCTTGTTGAATCTTCGCCAGGACCCTGGTTAATAGAGGAATTGGTGGGAAAGCGTAAAACAAGGTCCCTTTCCAAGGAATGAGGAACGCATCCGTGAGAGACCAAGGACCTTGGCTGGCCCTGCTGCTAGAACAGGTCGCAAGCTGCATTCTCTGCAGTGGCAAATAGGGCGACCGATGGGGTCCCCCAACTGTCGAAGAGAGCCTGATGAAGCTAAGGATCTAGACTCCATTCGTGTGAGCTCAGAGAAACCCTGCTTAACGCATCCGTGAGACCATTGTCCTTTCCTGCTATGTGTATGGCAAGAATTGAGATTTGTCATGGAATCGCCCAGTTGAACAGCTGAAGAGTCAAAGCTGTCAGCCTGGCTGAACAAACAAGGAGTGCTTCCTTGTTTGTTCAGGTAGGCCACTACCGTGGTATTGTCCGTGGCTACCTGCACCAGATGTCCTGTCAACATGAATTCGAACGAGCGCACGCATTCTGTACTGCTCTTAGTTCCAGCATATTGATGTGCTCCTTCTTTTCTTGTGCATTTCAAACTCCCTGGGTCGTTTGGAAGTTGCAATGCACTCCCCAACTGAGTAGGGAGGCATCAATAAAGTCAGTGAAGGGTGAGGGACTGAGAATGGCAGCCCTTCTATCAAATTCTCCCCCTGCATCCACCATATCAAAGAGTCCTTTACACGAGTTGGAGGCATTAGCCGAGTTCAACGAGCGTTGTCCTCAGAACTGAACGCCCGCAGAAACCAAAACTGAAGAGATCGCATCCAAAGACAGGCAAATGTGACCACTGAGATCATTGAGGCCATGAGCCTGAGTAAGCGCTGGAGTGAATGGGCAATGCTTGATCTTGACATTCGGATTTTCTTGGCCACTGAAATGAGCTTTTGCACTCATTCTAGTGGCAGATAAACCCAACCTGCAGCAGCATCCAGAACCACTCCAATAAATTTGATTTTTCGTGTTGGGATCAGGACCGATTTATTCCAATTCAGACAAAGTCCCAATGAATCTAGCATCTTCAAAGTGATGTTGAGAGAATGGCGGAGAGAGCGTTCTGTGGAATCGACTATAAGCCAATTGTCCAGGTAAGGAAATACCATCACACCCCAGGCTCGAAGGGTGGCACAGACCACTGCCATGCATTTCGTGAACACCCGGGGAGCCGTCAATAGACCGAATGGCAGGACCGAAAATTGATACGCCTCTTTGCCAATGCTGAAACGAAGGTACTTTTGGCTGTCTTTTTGGATCGCTATGTGGAAATAAGCATCCTGAAGGTCGATGAAAGCAAACCAATTACCGATCGGACCTGCAAAGCAATGGCAGGATCGATCGGAGTGTTACCATCCTGAACTTGCGCAGCATGATGAAGAAGTTGACCTGCTGCAGGTCCAGGATCGGACGAAGCCCTCCATCCCTTTTGGACACCGTAAAGTACCTCAAGTAAAGGCCGTCCCGCGCTAGATGAGGGGGAACCGGTTGAATGGCTCCCTTTTGTAGCAGGGATGTGACCTCCTCTCGCAGTTGGTGAGATGGCTGCGTGGTGCGGATGCCCAGAAAGGGAGGGAGAGTGTCGAACTCGATCCTGTACCCTTGCTGTATGATGTTCAGGACCCAGCAACCCGATGTTATCCTCCTCCACGATAGGAGAAAGTGGGACAGACGGCTGATGAAGTCGACGGATGGAGTGGTCTGTATGCTGTGGGTCAGGCTGGCAGGAGAGTCAAACTCGCTGCTTTGAGAAGTCACCGCCTCTGTGGGAGCCTCGATACCAAGTCTGGTTGTATGAGCGGGTCGGTGGCCGAGGCTGCTGCACACGCGGATGACGGTCTTGCAACGGCTGTTGCGAATATGGCTGGAATTGCACCGAAGAAGGGAACCACTGCCATCGACCGATACAGTGTGAAAATCCAGTCAAGAGGTTATCCTGGCTGGGTAATCTCCTCGGAATAAGAGGATGATCTAAGAGTGATTCCCAGCATATCTCTAAATGCTCTCTCTGTGAGTTATTTTGCAGTGGCTTGGAGCCGGCTGCAGTCTCTCTCGGGGAGGGGTAGAGAATGGGAGTATCCATCATCGCTCACCGCCGTGTCTGGAGTTCTTTTCTCAAGAACCTGAAGATCGACAACTCCATTTCTTAAAGATTTATTGCCAATTAGTAACAAAGAGAAATTTTATCCACAATCAGGACTAAATACCCTTTTCTCGGGAATATTAAAAAGAAAATAAGTTTCAAAAACTACATAATCAGAAGATCAACAAATGTGCCTTGAAATGAGAAAGAAAGAGGTATTGTAACTCCTTTTACTTTGGATTTTGGAAAAGTATAAAGCAGTATTAACAGACTGTTAAATTTTTACTGCGTCACGTACAAGATGGCTACTTATGATTTGTGGCTGAAGCTAGCCAGTGAGTTAATGGGGATGCTTAAAGTATTTTAAAAAAAATGGCTGGGGAGGTTGCTGAAATCAGAAATAAATCTCTCTGATAAAGAAGCCACAAGAACCCTCGAGCCTGATGGGGCTGGAGCCAGCAACGAAGGGGACACTTCCTGTCGAGTTGGAGCCTGACGCTCCTCGATCCCGGCCATTGATGTCGACGGTTGAAGAGCAACTGGACCGCTCGAGCCCGAGGCTGGTACCAGCGAAGAGGAAAGTAGCGGCAGTGCCATCATCTTATTTTTGTTCTTTTTTGCCTCTTTCCTTTTCTTCCTCCGCTCCTCCTCATGCTTCGATTTGCGAGCCCTCTTAGAAGATTTTGCAGCCAGCATAGCCTCCACCGAGTTGCCTGGTGTATCAGGGCATTCCGACATTACAGTATGAGAGGGTGGAGTACGTGGGCGCGACTGAGACGTGGAGGCTGTTGACAGAGGAGCGGCTAGAGCTTTGTGCCAAAGAGTGGCTTTAAGCTTGTCCGCCCTGTGCTTTCTAGCTTGCCTCATAAAGGCCTGACAGTGGTGGCAGCTTTCCACAATATGGGCCTCGCCCAAGCAGATAAGGCAAAGGGAGTGACCGTCTGCTGGAGGCAACTTAGAGCCTGCACTTAACACACTTCCTGAAGGGGGCCTTAACAGGCCGCATGGCAGCTGAAGGATACGAGGAGAAGACAAGAAGATTTTGTTGTTGTTGTTGTTGAAGAATAAGTTAAAGATTAGCTTGATTCAAAAAGACCTCAGCTGAAGCAAACGCTGCGAAAAACGCAGAGAACAATCCCTAAATGACTAGATGCAATGGCGGTCGAAGGGGAACTGAGGTAACGGACGGGAGCTGTGCTAAGGAGCACGCGCAATGGAGGAGGGGCTCCCGCCTGATTTTCCTCAGCTATAGAACTTTCCCAAAACGGTCTCCGCGCAGGTGCAGAGCCCATGTGTGTGATGCACAGAGACCATGAAGAAGAACTGTCTGCCTTTGCTTTTTAACAACTGAAAGCAACCCTACATTAAAGTACTTGAAAAGAACTGTTTATTTTCTTGATACAGTAATACCTTGGATTACAAGTAACTTGGTCTGAGAGAGTTTTGCAAGACAAGCAAATTTTTAAAATAAATTTTGACTTGATAAACAAGCGACGTCTTGCAATACAAGTAGTCGTAGGGATGACCGCTCACCTCGAGCGGGCGTAGCGGGCCAAAATCGGCCCTGCTCACACCCGCCAGAGACTCGCTTTGATATAAGAGTATTTTGGATTACAAGCACGGTTCTGGAACAAATTATGCTTGCAATCCAAGGTATTACTGTATTTTGAATTAAGTGTCTTAATATTTTACATGTAAAACACTATAGAAAATCTTCAGAATTACAATGAATTTCTTACAATAGGGCAGCAAGGCCCTTACAATATATGCTATGCCTCCAAAAGTTCCTTGCACATGCAGAGTTTAAATGCACTTCAATTCACACAAGGGCTTTCCTATTCACTGCAGTACTGGAGATGGTTCATCCTGTCACACTTCATTGAATGGGTAATAATGTACATGTTAAGAACATGTGTGTGTGTGCTAGAGCCCCTATGAAGGACTGGGTTGCAAAAAGGATTAATGTATGTTCTTTTCATGATCAAAAACTAATCGGTTTTCTCCTTCTGATAAGATGGTCTATATTTTAGTGCCTACAGATATAGTGCTCACTGCCCTGGCTCCCTCATCAACTTCTTTTAGCCTATCTCTTGCCTGATGCATTCTGTTTTACCTTAATTTAACTGTGTTGTCTCCAGAATATGTTTCTCTTGGAATAGTTCACACCCTTACTTGCAGTGAAAGAGCAGGTACAGGCTCCTTTCCTCCACCATGCCCTTTAGGGAATGAACATAAAGTAAGTGTTCCACATACTATTAATACAATTCCCCCCCCCCTTTTTGAGGAGAAATAATTGCATACATTTACCCAGTTTGTACAATCACTACAGCTTCAGGAAGCCACAGTGACTTGATTAAGCTGTGGTGCGTCTTGGAGTACGCCGGGCACCATTTACCGAATTACCCCCCCCCCCCAGGCGCAGCTTGTTATGTTGTCCGAATCAGGGCCGCATGCCTTGTTTGAGGGGAAACAACCCTCAAATAACCCATGGCTTGTTGGGTTATTTGAGGGTTGTTTCCCCCTCCAATAAGACAAACTGCCAGGGTTCTGATGACAAGACAAGCCATGCTCAGGAGGATAATTAGGAAAATGGTACCCGGTACGCACCATGGCTTATTGAAGTCATGGCAATCGTGAGAACTTGGCCATTTACTTCACACATACAAGCATCTGCATGGAATGCCCATATATTACATGGATGGTGGAAGGGATGGGGTGTGGTGCACCACAGTCCAATTTTACCAAACACATGTAAAGGATCTTTGGCTTGGCAAGCATGTGAATGTGAATTTCACAGGAAGAACTATAATTCAATGCAATGACAGTTTCTAACTCAGCTTTCTAACTTAGGCAGCCATGGAATAGTGATAAGCAGCTAGGGGGAAAGTTCTGCTAAAACCTGGTGGAAAAGAGAATAAGAAGGCATATATCTGAGAAAATCAAGTAAAGTACTTGGGACCAGGTAGTGGAAACTGATGGGTCAGTCATGGAATGAGAGCAGAACTTAGTAGATTTGGGCAGAACACGAGTGACAGGTCAGGCTGAAACAAGCATGGAACCTGCCAGGTCAGGGGTGGAGCTAATGCAGAACAGGTTACTAGTTTAAAGGCCTACAATCATGTAAGTGGGGCTGCAGCTGCCTGGGTCTTTCCCACAGAATCAGCACCTCACCTAGGGTATGGAATGGGGTCAGTAACAAAAATTATATGTTGGGCCAGCTTTGAAATTGATTAGGTTTTAGACTGTGATACTGGTTAACTTCCCACAGAGTTAATGTTGGGGTAGGAAACATTGCATACACACAGCATGCCTCCAGGGCCACAGACATAGAGAGAAGGGGGTTAGCATCATGGGCTTAGCAGTGGTTTACTATCAGGGCCAGCTCAAGACATTTGGGTGCCTGAGGCAAAGTGTAAGAGGGCACCTCTCCCATCTCATCAGAAGACTGGCAGATGAACCCAACTTCAGCACATGGTGGGACAGCATCCATCACTGCATCTGAAGGCAGCAGGCTAACTTAGGGGGCACAGAGTAGGATACAAGGCATACAGGTCTCTCCTCCAACACCCTGCTGCTAGGCTAGCTCCCAGCATCTGCTGTCTGAGGTGACTACTTCACCCTGCCTAATGGTAGGGCTGGCCCTGTTTGCCACAGAGCAGCTGGATGAGTCTTCTCCATGGCCCCAGTCTCCCCTTCTTTTAAGTCAGCAAGGCAAAGACGCACATGTGCTTGAAGATTAATGCAGTTCCATTAGTAGAGATGTCCAGAGTACCATCTGGTTCAGTTTTACTGGATGAGTTTCAGTTGTTCAGAGACGGAGTCCTGTCAACCACCTGTGTGCTTGACCCCTGCCCAACACACTATAGCTCTATAGCTAAACGCAGAAATGCTCGCTTTTTAAATCAGTTGTGAATGTGTTTCATTGTGTATTGAATTAACTTCCTAGAGCAGAGCTCTCCAACCTTGGGTCCCCAGATGTTGCTGGCCTACAGCGCCCAGCATACCCAGCCAGCATGGCTAATAGCAAGGGATTCTGGGAGCTGTAGTCCAGCAATATCTGGGGACCAAAGGTTGGAGAGTCCTGTCCTAGAGCCTACTATTTCATTGCCCTGAAACCAGATGAAAACTGAGTTTGCGGTTGCACCAGTTTTGTTTGCTGCCCTTTAAATGTTACACTAATGTTGTTGGAAGTACCGATTCTGTTGGAACGACCCATGTGTTTGGCTCAGCTCACATGGTTGTGGACCTTTAAATATTACAATACCTCCCATGGGATGAACCCACAGCATTTATGTAACTTTTAAAATGACCTTTGACAGCTTTCATTGTGGGAAGGGAAATGTAAGTAATCTCTGCCACTGCCATTTATTGAAGATTAATAGGATACATAAATAGGATGTATATATTTATTTTATTTTTCTTGGGCAATACACTATCTAGTTCAGTAAACTTATAATACTCATTAAATTTGAGCAAATGTCTAGTTTAATGACTATTTTCTAAATGTACTCATACCAAAGTATAATAATGAATAGAGGTAACAGGATAAAACAGGTCATAACCATAAAGATTGCAGCAGCTTAAATGTAAGTAAATGTAAGTAAAATGAACAACAGAATATATGAATAATAACTGGATACTACTAACTTTCATTTGTGGTTCATTACATTAATATACTGTCAAATGTCAGGGCCATGTGAACAAGAAACCTCAGTGAATTTCCTGCTTTACAAAGATTCTATGTAAAGTAGATGAAATAACAAATATCAAACAAGGAGAAAGTTACATGATTTGAGTTCCTTCTCAGCTGACATATTCAATTCTTAACAAACATACCAGTATTTGGTAGTGTATATGAACGAAATGTCAGATTTCAGAGCAAACAAGAGAGATGCAGATTAAGAATGCCATTCTGAAGTCATAACTGGACAAACTACAACCTCAAGGGATGAATCTCAATTTCTGAGTGGATCCATTAGACATCAGTCTGCAAAGATAGCCCTAGTGATTCTATCCAAGATGGAAAAGCTGGTATAATATGCATAGCCTTAGGAAACTAAAATACTAAAAGGCTAAATGTAAAGCCATGGGGATAATTATTGAAGGAGCATGTAGATGGGAGGGAAGATGAATTCTTACTAACTTTCAAAAGTAAAGATAGGTGGATTACCAGTGAAGCTGTCTCCTGGATCTTGGGGGAGAGGCATTATAGATATTACTGTTTCTTCAACATTCCTCCAGAGGTTTGTAAATGCAGTCGGAATGGACACAGTGTGGCAACAGCAAGGGATTGCTGACTGTGACTAGGTTAATGAAGATAGTTCCATGGGATAAATACAAGATATAGTTTCAGAAGGGAAATAATAAAAATTATGAGGAGAGCTCAAATAACCAAAATCCAATATGTGTTCAACTGCCTACAGATTTAGTGAGAAATATTCTATTTGTTTTGCAAAATATATCTTATAGGTTCACTGGATTGTAGGCAAAAGTGCTCTATTGTAGAAAGTACTTTAGTGTTTGGGACAGACACAAAATGATGGCAATAAAAACATTTATGGTGTTGGAAAGAAAGGGCACAATTCAGGCCAAGAGAACATAATTCAGTTAAGCAAATTGTATTCCTATTGACTTCAGTGAGAAAGTTCAGCAGTGTCTGCCCAGTTAATGAATAGTAAAAATGTGAATGAAAAAGAGTTGAGATTATTGGTATGCAAGACTTAATGGCTGCATTCGCATGCCACGCTAAGCCACTCTGTGAATAAGCTACGTGGTGTGGGTTGTTCACAGGAACAACCCACGGTGTGCCTGACAGCTGATCAGGCTTATTGTGGCTTGTCCTCCCCCTTCTTCCCCCTGGTCCTCCAGCTGGTATTCCAGTGTCCTTTTCTGCATAACCCGTCTCTTGTCTCTCCCCCCCTGCTCTGATTGCTACCCCTTTTTGTTTGCCACTGTCCCCCCACCTACCCCTGGAACCTTAAAAATGCACAATTGGGTGGATAATGTAACATAGATGTGGCAGCAGAGGGTTTTTTTTTTTTTTTTGGTTCTTTCTTTTACAAAATCTTTACTGACACCTCAAGTAGTGGTAGAACTACAATAAGCAGCAACCTGATGGTGTTCCTCCTAGGCAACAGAATGGCCCAATGGGAATAATGCTATGTCAAGATGGTTGTAAACATTATTTGTTAAAAGAAATAAATGAAACCCTTGGATGCCTCATCTAAAATTGCTACAAAAAACAACAAAAAGACAGGCTGCTTACTTGTAACTGTAATTCTTCAAGTGCTCATCTACATTCACACATATGGGCCTGCATGGCACCCAGTTCAGAAAACTTCTTTAGCTAAGGAATTTTTGGCAGGAACCATCCCAGTGTTCATGTCCCTAGTGGGTTCCCACCTATTCCCTCAGTTCCTTGAGACGGCCTATTGCAGCCTTGGAATTACGTGGAGCCCCAGCACCAACATCAATATTGAGATCGACAGAGAAGAGGATATAGTGGGTGGGTTGTGTGAATGCACAGATGACCACTTGAAGAACTATAGTTACAAGTAAGCAGCCTGTTTTTCTTCATGGTCTTTGTGCATCACACATGTAGGTGAGTAGCAAGCTGACTTACTGGTGATGGGTAGGTGTCCTACTGTAAGACAGTGGACAGAACTGCATGGCTGAAGGAGCAGTCTGCTCTGGCCTGTACATCAAGTCTGTAATGGCTGATGAAGGTTGACAGTTTTGACCAGGTGGCTGCTCTGCAGAGCTCAGGAAGAGAGAGGCTCTTTTCCCAAATGCCACTGATATAGCCATGGCATAAGTCGAGTGAGCTCAACTTGGACCAGAAAGGTAGAAGCCAGCTAGATCATATGCCAACTTGATAGCATGCACTATCCAGGATGATAGCTTTTGTGATGTCACTGGTAGTCCTTGCTGCCTGCCACCATAGCACACAAATAAGTGAGAGGACTGATGAAAGGACGGCTTTTGATTGATAGAAAACCAACACCCTTTGAATGTCCAGGATATGAAGAATAGATTCAATCAGAGTAGAAGGAGATGGAAAAATAGATAGGAGCACAATGTCCTGATTCAAGTGGAATTCAGACACCACCTTAGGCAGGAATGCGATGCCAGGTCATACACACTTCTGAA
Organism: Shinisaurus crocodilurus; assembly: GCA_021292165.1. Taxonomy (NCBI): domain Eukaryota; kingdom Metazoa; phylum Chordata; class Lepidosauria; order Squamata; family Shinisauridae; genus Shinisaurus; species Shinisaurus crocodilurus. The sequence goes on along the minus strand of CM037876.1, from coordinate 76,202,745 downwards.
ATGGGGCCCTCATGGCCATATGCCTGTAGGCGATCACGGAGATTGCAAACACAAAAGAAACAAAACCCAAAACAGCAACAAGAAAAAAACACACACAAGAGGAAAGAAAGGCAAAGTAGAAGAAATAAACATGTCAGCAGTTGTACTAGGAACAGCAAACAACAAGAGAAGTTCCCTACGAGGGCATCAGAATGGCAATCAAAAGAAAATTGAGGGAAAGGGTGGGAACCTGCTAGCAAGATGCACACTGGGATGGTGGGGGAGTGTTCCTGCCCCAACCTCTTCAGCTATAGAAGTTTCCTAAATGGGGCTCCGCACAGGCACAGAGCCCATATGTGTGATGCATAGAGACCACAAAGAAGCATTATTAGAATCCAATCCATCAGAAAGTCACCCAAAATGCTCCCTGTTCAACTGGAAACAAATGGCCAAACAAAAGGTGTGGGAAGTGATATTCACTGGAAAGTAGGTTTAGAGAATACTAGAGCTGGACTGAATAACCTACTTTCCAGTAAATAATTAGGGGAAATAGAATAATAATGTTTAGAAGTTTTAGGCTGAAGCCTGAAAGTCCAAAGACCCCCTGATATGGAACCATGTTTGACTACATCAATTCAATGGCCTTCTATCCTGCACCCTCTGACTCAAAGGTTTCCCCTTCCAATGAGTTTCAGTGTTATTGTTCTAGACAACAGAGAGAACATTCTGGCTATGTATGCTACTCTTCTATATCCCCACATAGGTATCCATCTTTCATGGACTTTGAATTATTATTGTTCACTTCTACCTATGGTATATCTATTCTGACACCTTTTCCCTGCTCACAACCTGTTTCTCCTGGCTGTTTGCTTCTCTAGCTGCCATGCCTTTCTGGCGCTGAAAGTTATTTTTTAAAAAAATCTTTCCAGATGCCAATGGGATGCCTCTTAGCTCTGACTTAAAGCAAGGAATCAGCTTTTGTGCTAACCCTTTAGCTGACAGACATTTATTTATTTATTTATTTATTTATTTAATACATTTATCAATCGCCCATCTGGCCGGTCACCCGGCCACCCTGGGCGATGTACAATTAAAATACAATAAACACATAAAATATAATAATTAAACAATATTAAAAATTCTCATTAAAAACCTAACCCACCCCATATTCCCCCTGAACAGCCATGTTTTTGATGCACGGCGGAAGCTCATCACGGAGGGGCATGCGAGGTCACTAGGGAGGGAGTTCCATATGTGGGGCCCTCTTCCTAGTCCCCACCAGCCTGGCTGCTCTGGCTGATGGGATAAGGAGAAGGCCGTCCGTGGCAGACCTTGTTGAGCGGCCTACTTGATGTTGCTGGAGGCGCTCCTTAATTAATGCAATTCTGTGACAGACGTAGGCATTAAACAAGATTCAAAAAGATCCTGAAGCAGAATGAGTTAACACGCTGCCCATAGTGCCAATTTATGATTATTAATAGCTAATTGATTCATTTATCCAGAACAATTCATGAGCTTTTGGCCTTCTCTATTGGGAGGCAGGCTCATCATGTAAATGTCATAACAAATTGAGTAAGACCAATTCATAGTGTGTTAATCAATGAATTATTAATCTTTCATCTTTTCCTTATGTAAGACTTCCAGTACTTCATGTTTTTGGCTGTCTTTTGGGAATCATACAAAATCTGCATCTTTCACAAATCACAAACTATTGTGAGATTCAATAGAGTTTTCTACTCTAATTACAATAGACTGTTGTCACACCATTGTTGTGATAAAGAAAAACATGCCTCGCTGGTATGAAATTGTTATGAAAAAGTAAATAGAATATTTTTAAAATCAGCAATGAGATGAGGCCTATCATGCTTAGGAAAAACATCTGCAGACCTTCAATCAGTTATCAAATGCACTTTTTGAGCAGCTCCTGCCTCAGGATAAGACCACCACTTTAATTTTGGCTTTCCCATTCTTTGCTCTTACTTTTGAGTCTACTTTTAAAATGGAAGATTTGTTATCTAATAGTTTCCTTTCTGGAAAAGACCTATCTGCTTTGGTCACAAGAATGGGTTGTAAACACAAGTCTGTATGTGTGTGTATGTGTGTACATAACTCATGGCCTGTAGTTAACCCCTACACAACCCCTGCCACCTGGGTCCGGATGACACAGTAACCTGCAACTTGAATATTCAAAAACTGCAGAACATGTGCTGGCATGCACTGCGGCTCACCATGGCTTAAACAAGACACGGTGTGCAGCAGTGATTGTGAGAACCAGGTCTATGAATTTCCACTGTATGTTGTCTGAAAAGACCCCAGCACCTACAATTGTAAATATGGGAAACTTTTCAGACTTCACAAAAAATACATATAGATTAGGAGTGATGCCTGCTGCTATGATGTTGTACACTTCATGCATATGTATTGTACTACAAATAATGTCTGAAAAGGGCTGGTGTAATTTTATAATGAGTTGTATCGATATTCTTTTTGTGTGGTGTTTTAATATTATGGTTAGTAATACACCACACAGAAATAATCTTGATGCAGTCATACTTCCACTCACATCAAGATTGCTTTTTTTGGTAGTGTTTTTTTAAAAAAATCAATTCATACATGCATGTCATTAAGGTGTGTGATGCAGATATGCTCAAGGAACTGAAAGCTGCAGCAAACATTGCATGTCCCATTTCCAGAATTACCGTAATCTTGGAAATTTTCTCGGTTAAAGCAGTGTTAAATAGGAACAGTACACAGAGCAGAGCAAACCCATGGAACAAACAGAGAAAGGCAAATCCTCTCATCCCTCAAAAACCTTCCTGTGTGGTTGAATGGGTCTCACTATAAGGACATTCAGTGTTAACTAGATTTTTCTGCCACAGAACTTAGTGTGTATTCCTTTGAGTTGACCAGTTGTGATCAGACTAGAATGCCATCAGCTTGTAAGTCCAGGCCAAAGGTTGTTGTGGTGTTCCAATCAGTCACAGCAGCCTTAGCCGCTGTTACTGGATTATCTGAGTCCTAAAAATGCCGATGGTTTCCTGTGGATCAGCTGTCTGCACTTGGTATTCCTGAACATCACTGGGTGTTCCTGTCTACATGTCTTATCAGAAAAGAGTAGCAGGGTTCTGAACAGCACCCTAATTTGCCATAGAGAATTAGAGAGACATAGATACCTATATTAAAATAGATTTTACTATATTTGCTTTTTTCTAAGACCTGATCTGCCGAGATCAACTCAACTCACTTTTACTAAAATGCATTATTTCTATTACGTACTTCTATTTAATTTATACTGCTATTTCTTTGAAGAACCATGGCTTCCTTTATGTGCTAAGTCTAAAGAGAAATGAAACACAGAATAGTGAAGTATGTGGACTACAAAGAGAATATTCATGTTTCTTTCTTCCTGTTAATATTTTTAAAGATGTTTAATCGTTGCCTGTCAAAGGTTTCAGTTTGTTAATTTTCAGTGCACAATTCTATGGATGAAGTGCTGCTAATCAGCACAGCCTAAGATGTAATGGATTGTGTTGCAGTTTTAAATATGTTTTATGGCTATTTCGTTAACAAAAAATAATAGTGATCCAGAAATTAATAGCTTTGACAATGTTACAAATCACAATGATAGATCAAAGAACTGTTAACAAGTTTGACACCTTGCAGCAAATTTTCCAGTCATATGGGCGAACAGAACATTAGCAAGTTCAAGGAACAATAGGTAAGCAGAGGTGGATGGCTAGAGCTACCGGTAGTTCTTCCCATGGTTAGAAATGCATGTAATGTTTAGAAGTTCACTCCAAGGTTTTCTGGCAGTCCTAGAATGCCAGAATCTAGGGTAGTTCAAACCCAAATTTCTTTAGTCTCTCTCTCTCTCTCTCTCTCTCTCTCTCTCTCTCTCTCTCTCTCTCTCTCCACAACTACCCATGGTCAGGCCTTACTTTCTTATTCCTGAAAAATCTTACAATGCCTTGTGGGGCTTTTTAAAGAAGTTGCTTGTTCTCATTCCCAGTGTAATTTCAATGAAGGTGGGGTAGCACTATAATTAACAGATGGGATTCTATCTCTGCTGCCCCTACATGGGGGCAGCAATGTACTTGTTCATTAAGGATGTATGCTTTTGGTTTTAGTTCTCTGGCTCTGGTGACTTTGCTTCTATAACAGAGCTGCTCAGATGTACTTTTTCCCATTGTGGTTTCATGACTGGCTTGGAAAATTTTACTTATTTTCAGATTATTAAGTAATGCACCTTCGGCTAGTGCCTCCTATTTCGGCGTGGCTGCTTATCCATTGCAGGTTTTTCAGCTTTTATTTGGAGCTTTATAGGAGCTATCCATGGTGCTGAACTCTACCCCAAAATAGGTTCACCACCATGGAGCACCATGGATAGCTCCTATAAAGCTCCAAATAAAAGACTGAATGGATAAGGAGCCCCACTGAAATAGGAGTCACTAGCCTCCCTTGATAATAATAATGCACCTTCCAGCATAGAAGTGCTTGGGGCTGGGTAAACCCTGACTACATGCAAGTCTTAGGTGTGTTTTACAAGACTTCTGGATTCTAGCCAACGCCACAAAGCATAATTGTATATGCACAAGCTGATACACTGGATTCTCTGGATCACAGCCTTTAGTTTGCCAGTTCTAGAAACAGTTTAAGAAAGTAAGGTAGACTTCATGCCTCTCAGTTGTTGTGAACTGAGTTCTGGTCTTAAGAAGAAAAAAAGAATAGATAAAACCATCAAATTAAATACACTGAGGCATGGCTGGGCTGAATGTTTCAGCTGAACAAAATTCCTGAAGTTTCAGGGGAATTAGGGAACCCGTCCAAAGGTTGGGAGGTGGGGGCAAACATTCTGGTGCTGGGGTGGTCAGCAATTTTAAGGCATATTTTTGTTCACTTGATGAATATTTCAGATGTAATGGGCAGTTCTTACATTCTTCTGTGACAAGACATCAAGATATATTATACAACGGTTAAAAGATTAGTGATAGGTATATTTGTTGAAATACTGCCCCAGGACTAAAAGACACAATGTTCCTTGAAAACAGTTATAATGAAATATTTAACCTTTTTACAAATAATTAATGATAACTTCATATTCTACTGATCACCCCTGACCATTCTAAAGACTACTGAAATATACAAATGGTCACTGTTTCACTCAAATGATCATAGGAGGGCTTTGCTTATACGGTAAATAGATTCTGAATAAGAAATAGATGGATATTTTCAAGTGAGTTTAAATAAGGCAGTTGGTTATAGTAGAAATAACCCTTATCCCTCTGTACAAAGTCATTTTACTCATATGGGGATTTTACACACAAGAAAATGTATAATTAGCAAGTCAGGAACTTCACCTTCATAAGCCTGATAATCAGCCATGATGCCTACTCTGATATGATAAAATAACACAATTTGGTGCTTTAAATCACTTAATCGCAACATCCACTTACAGTGTGTCAGAAGTTTCATATTATCTCTTTTTTTCTTCATAATATTTTCCATGAAAGTATCTGTTTCCAGTTCTGAAAGTATGAAGTAATTCACCACAGTCTGGTAACACTAATGGGAGTGGAGTAAAAAAAAAAAAAAAAGTATTCCAAAGAATCTTATCTTTACTGTTCCAAAATGTCAACTCTTCCATGACTTTCTTTTGTGGGAAAACCCAGTGAGAAGCAGAGAGAGAGAGAGAGAATGTCCAGAGTAAATTAAGGACTGACACCATGCCAAAAATCAATCACAGACAGCAGTGTGCTAACACTGAACTAAAGCTAGCAAGCTGTGGTCTAACAATCATATGAAGGATTCTTATTACACAAAGTCACTTTGGCTAATAGAGCTATGAACACGCATCCAATTCTTGCAATTTTGAGAGATTCATACTGGTAATTAGCCAAAGCTGGTGGATTGAGTTGCATTAGCTCACGCTGGCTCAGCTTGTCTGAGTGTGGGAAGCTAAGCAGGGTCAGGCCTGGTTATTACTTGGATGGGAGACTCCTTCTCTAGTTTCCTGCATTGAGCAGGGGGTTGGACTCGATAGCCTTGTAGGCTCCTTCCAACTCTATGGTCTATGAAATCTATAAACAGACACATTGCATCACTTTTGTCTATGCAATAGAGAGTTGCATACAAGAGAAAACAGCAGCCCAATCTGCAAATCAATTACATCAAACTACTTGGATTTAGGCCAGTTCAGTCCCATTGAAATTAATGAGACAAACAATTTAAACCTAAATTTATTTAATTGGAAATAAATCCATTGATGTCCAAAATACTTGCTATCATATACACACTTGGATGGAAGAAAAATGCAATCAAACCAATGAGAATTATTTCCAAAGAATGATCTAGAATCAAAGTTCCAGTCAACTTAAATTGCAACATTTCAAGTTTTACTGTGTTGCAAATGTGTTTCACCTCTCCAAAAATGCTTTAGTTTTTAAATTAAAGCACTATCAGGTTTGCTTTGATATGATGGCAATATATTGATATGCTGGCCATTGTAAATCATGGATGCTCTTCAAAAATTGCCATACAGGAGCTCAATCTACCTGAAATAAAATAAATATAATAACAAATTATGTCAAATTACTGTCTCTCTTCAAGTATATCTTGTATGTCAAAAATAGAAATAAAATATGATCTGCTTTAAGTGGCTCATTGTGAAAGCATGATTGCTCCCCCTTTGAGCACAATGAGACTTATTTCTGAGTAAACATGTGCTGCAAGGAAGGCTAATTTCCATAGAGAAAAATACAATGAGACCGTTGTGACTAGTCTCCATCCCCCCCGCCCCATTTCTACAGTGAGATGGATCAAATATTCCAAACTGATTGATCAGGCAATATTCTGTGTGAAAATGACTTACATGCAGCCTTCAGTTGCACAATGTCGTAATCATAGAGCCATAGTGCCTTCTTATTTGAATAATAGGAGTATACATTAAATAATACACTGCTTTAACAATATTGGGGTAATTTTAGGTAGAATGACTAAACTTTAGGTTTAAAAGAAAAATAAGAAAATATTTTTCATATAATAAACAACTAATCATTAGCATTTTACGAGGTCTTGAAATGCTAAAAACAGAGAGAACCACCAAAGATGAGTCTCTACTATACTGAACTATTATTTTTTTCTAGAGCATTAAGAACTGGCTAAGTTAGGAAAAAAGTGATTGTGTTCCATGATTCAATCACAGTTATATCACAGGTATTTTGTAGTCATGCATAGTTCATTGTCATTTCTGTATGGAGAGAAAGAGAGAGAGAGAGAGAGAGAGAGAGAGAGAGAGATTTTGTGAAGCAATAGGCTGCTGCGATTCAGTTGCTGCAGTATATGAGATATGGCACTGGACTTGTTGAAAGTGTGTGCAGGAAAAACATGAAGTTGAGGTATACTTTGCAAAATAATTTGAAGGAGCCCTCACATTCACTCTCCCCATTTTAATTTTAAATGTAAAATATAAATGTAAATTTACATTTTAAACATACATTTACACTTTGAATGTAAAAGGTGCAAACTTTCAGTACAAGTTTTGCAAAGTTCCTTTTAAACCTAGTAGAACCTTGGCCATATTGCTATTATTTGCTTCTGTGCTAGTCAGGGGTGTCAGATGAGCAACCCCAATCCCTTTTGCCCTTAAGCACCCAATGCAGCAGGAGATGTGGCTGGTGAGGTGTGAGGAGGAGCATTTGGCCATGTTGGTTCAGCGGCGATTGAGTAGGAGGGACCCCGGCTTCCTTACAGGGGGGTAATGAGGTAGCACCTGAAGCAGGGATGGTGAGCCAGGTCAGCACTGTCTTGATGTGCAGCTGTTGACTGACAGCAGTGCCCTACACAGGTTACTAACATCAATGTCCCATGCTCACACAAAGTACTGCTGGCATGTCGGCAGCAAGAACAGGTTGCTTACCTGTAACTGTGGTTCTTCGAGTGGTCATCTGTGAAGTCACACATATAGGCTTTGCACCTGCGCTGAGGCCTCCTTCGGGAAACTTCTAAAGCTGAGGCGTTTTAGGTGGGAACCCTTCCCTCACCATCCTACTGCGTATGCTCCTAGCGGGTTCCTGCCTATTCCCTCAGTTCCCTGAGACCACCTATTGTAGCCTCAGCACTGAGAGAATTCTCGGGACAGTACCATAACATCAATACAAAGGACCAACATTGGTACCGATGTTGAAAAAGAACCGCTTCAGGTAGCCCCATTGATATTGACAGTGACACCAAAGCAGGGATGGTGGGTGGGTTGTGTGAATGCACAGACGACCACTCGAAGAACCACAGTTACAGGTAAGCAACCTGTTCGTCTTCTTTGTGGTCTCTGTGCAGCACACATATGGGCGATGTACCAAGCTGACTTACCAGTGGAGGGTTGGCGTCATTAGCCGGACGTCCAAATGGTAGTGCTTGGTCGACCAAGACATGGCTTTGCAGAGTTCTGGCAAGGAGACTCCTCTGCTGAAGGCAACTGAGGCAGCTACGCCGCAGGTCGAATGAGCTGTCGCTGCATTGTCAAGCAGGAAGTCGGCTGAGCTCGTATGCCAGTCTTATGGTCTGAACGATCCAGTTGGCAAACCTCTGAGAGCAAACTGGAAGGCCTGCCTGTCATCATCCATAGCAACAGAAGAGATGCTGGGATCAACAGGTAGATTCTGTCCGAGCCTTGTAGAAGGCAAGCACTCTCCAAATGTGTGCATCATCCTTTCTATCGGTGGCAACGGCAATGGAAAGAAAGCCAGCAGAATGATGTCCTGGCTCAAGTGAAACTCCGATCCCACCTTTGGCAGGAAGGCGACGTCCAGGTGAAGCACCACCTTATCTCAGTGGAAAATAAGATAAGGGGTGTCAACCCGTAGGGCACAAAATTCACTCGTGTGCCAAGCCAAAGTGATCACCATGAGGAAGGCCATCTTCCATGTCAGGAGATGAATGTCTATGGTAGCAAGGGGCTTGAAAGGCGCGGAAGTTAGTGTTTTAAGAACCACTGACAGGCTCCAAGAGGGGACTATGGTCTGGATTGGAGGAAGTAGGTTATGTAGTCCCTTCAAGAACTGCTACACCAGCTGGTGTGAGTAGACAGATCTGTCGTCTGTTGAAGGGCAGTAAGCAGAGATGGCTGCCAGGTAGACTTTAATAGATGACAGCTTCAGTCCTCTGTTCGAGAGCGAATGCAGGTACTGCAAGATCACCAGGATCAAACAGGAAGCAGGGTAGGTGTTAGAGCGGCAGAAGGCAGAGAAAGCTGTCCATTTAGCCGTGTAAGATCTTCTTGTGGATGGCTTCCTAGCCATGTCCAGGACTGCCTGTATGTCCAGTGGAAGCTGTGCTGCTTGAGTCATTGTCATACCTTCTACACTGAGAGGCAAATGGTCCCTAAGTACGGGTGCTGAATTTGACCCTGATCCTAAGTGAGAAGGGATGGGATGTTCAGAAGACAAACTTGTTCCCCTTTGCTCAGGCGAAAGACAGACATGAACCACGGCTGTCTCAGCCATCAAGGGGCAATGATGATGATGATGCAACCCGTGTGGTTGGAGCAGATCTTTGTGATGAACATTGTGAGCAGTGGGATGGGAGGAAAGAGGTAGAACAGTTCCTCCGACCAACGATGAAGTAATCCCCCATTGAGGCTGGATCCATCCCTGCCCTGCTGCAGAAGGTCTTGCAGGTTGTATTCTGCGAGACAGGTCAACCGTGGGGAAACCTGACCTGAGAAAAAGATCATTCCGCACTTGAGAGTCCAACTGCCCTTCATGGGAAGGCACCGTGATCCTGCTGATAGCATCCACCAGAATGTTGTCCTTCCCTGCAATATGAATGACTATGAACATCATCCAGAGAAGGATGGCCCAGTTGAAGAGGCAGAGGGTCAAAGCGTTGAGTTTCAAAGACCTTGTTCTGCCTTGTTTGTTTAGGTAGGCCACTACCGTGGTGTTGCCTGTCACAACTTGAATATTGTAGCCTTTCAAGTAGGGGTGTACCGTCTTGTCCCCAGGGCGGCTCGCCTCTCAGCGGCGAAAAGCCCGTGCCGCCTGCGCTGGTAGCGGCGCGTCACTTCTGGCAGGCCGGAATTGATGGGATGGGACCCTGCGCCAGCGCGCTGGACCCCCATGCTACGTTTTTTGCGGAGAAACCAGGGCAACAGGACCAGCGCGGCCGGCGAGGGCGGCGAGGGCGGCTCGAGCGGCGTGGAGAACTGTTCTGCACCGCTCAGAAGATCGAGGCGGGTGTGTGTGTGCCGCCACAGAGAGGCGAGGTGGTGGCGAGGCGGCCCCCCAACAGGTTCGTGGACACCACTACTTTCAAGTCTGCTTTGAGAGCTTGTAGTGCCTTCCAAATGGCTAAAAGTTCTAGCAAATTTATATGGGCATGGAGTTCCAAACCTGACCGCTGACCCTGAATCATGCGCTCCTCACCATGCTCCATCAAGGAGGCATTGGTTGTCTGCGTCTTTGTCGGTGCTGGAGGTATGAAAAGAAGGCCCTTTGATAGGTGAGTCTCGCCCATCCACCAGAGGAGAGAGTCCCTCACATGAGCTGGAAGCGTCAGGTAAGTTTAGTGTCGAAGGCCTTGAGGAACCATGTTTGCAGGGGTCGCATTCTAAGTCTGGCAAAGGACGACCACTGCGACTGTCGAGGCCATGAAACCTAGGAGACATTGTATCATATGGGCAGGTGTCCGATGAGCACAGTACAGCTTGGTAGCCAAGGTGAGTATAATGCGGTCTTGGTCCTGAGGCAGGAATGCTTGAGCTCGCTTTGAATTGAGGACGGCACCAATAAACGGGATCAAACTCAACGGATGAAGGATAGACTTCTTCAAGTTCACGTAGAATCTGAGGAGGGTGCTTAGGAGGCAAAGAGTGAAGTCCAATGCCTGATGGAGTGCTTGCTCCGAAGAGTCCACGGAGATGGAGTCTGTGGGGACAAAGTCTCTGGTGCTGATTTTGAAGGCTCTTTCTGGGGCTTCTGTGACTTCGCCTCCTTTGCCTGCAGCACTCGGCATTGTCCTTTTTAGAATGAGCCTTTTTGGCTATTTTCTTTGTCGAGGCAAAGGAGATGCTGCACCCCAGGGTCAATGGAGCCTCCACGGCTTGCGGTTGATAGGGCGGAGTGACTGGAATGTCAGCCGGTGGCAGTTCGGTCATGGGGGCTGGGGCATCCACCGCCTTAGGGCCTTGTGCCAAAGGAGCTCCTTCAGGAGGTCAGCCCTGTGCCTATTGGCCTGGTGGGTGAAAGGCTGGCAGTGGGGGAATGCATCCACCACGTGCCCCTCACCAAGGCAGAGGAGGCAGAAAGAATGTCCATCCATTGCCTCAGAAGAAGAAGAAGCCTACACAGCCCGTAAAGTAAATAAATAAAAATAATAAAATTAAAGACAGAGAAAATGATAGTTGAAGGTACAGATAGAGCAAAAAAACCCAAAACCCACCTATGTTCTCTCTCATAGCGTTTGAGTGCTATGCAAATGCACTCAAATGAATTGAGCAGAAGTTCCCTACATCTAGCCACAATGGTGGTCGGAGAGTAACTGAGGGATTGGGTGGGAACCCTTGCAGACCTGTGCAGTGAGACAGTGGGGGAGTGGTTCCCGCCCAACTGTCCTCAGCTTTAGAAGTTTCCTGATTCGTTTCTGCACAGGCTCAGAGCTCATATGTGTGATGCACAGAGACCACAAAGAAGAAGCAGCCAGTCGTCCAGGAACGGGTAGACTTGGATGCCCTGAGATCCTAGGTAGGCACAGACGACTGCTACACACTTCATGAAGGCCCTGGGAGTGGTGGAAAGACCGAAGAGAAGCACCGTGAACTGGAAGACGTCTTGTCCGATACAGAACCAAAGGCAGTGTTGACTGTCGGGATGGATGGCGATGTGGAAATAGGCATCCCAAAGATTCAATTGATGAAAACCAGTCACCCTTGTGGAGTAGGGGCAAGATTGAATGGAGTGTGGTCAGGGTGAAAAAGATGTTGACACCCCGCAGGTCCAGGATTAGATGAAGCCCTCCAACCTTCTTTGGCACCATGAAGTAGCGTGAGTAGAGGCCCTCTTGCTGTTGAATAGATGGAACTCTCTGGATGGCACCCTTCTGCAACAGGGAAATTATCTCCTCCAGTAGCATCGGAGAAGTCTATGTGGTCTGGACACTTCTGTGTAGACAGCGTCAAATACTGGGTCCTCAGCTCTCTGATCTGGGTGCTGGGTCTGGAGGCCCAGCGCTTGAGCCATCTGCTGGATCCTCACTGAGAAGTGGTCTAGATATTCAGACAGAGAGTCCTGGTCCCTGGAGGATACCAGTGGGTCCTGAGATGGTTCTGAGACTGCTTTGGAGATGGAGGAGAGTGAGTCCGAGTCATAATCCTCCAGAGCCTTGTTCCACATCTCTGCTTTCAAGCGGTCCACCCTCTGCCTCCTTGACTGTTTTGTAAATGCTTGGCAGTGGGGACACGTATTATTTATATAATAAATAAATAAATAAATAAAATAATGAAATTGGTCTATAAGATCCCGGATGTGATGGATCCTTCTTTCTTTGGTTTCGGGATTAGAATAGTCAAAGATTGCTTCCATGAAGGGGGGATATCTTCCCCCCGTAAAATATCATTAAACAACAATTTTAACTTAGAGATTAACATTTTCTTAAAGACCTTATAATATTCAGCCCCTAAACCATCTACTCCTGCTGTTTTACCTTGTTTTAATTTATTTATGGCATACTCAATTTCCAGTTCTGTAAAAGGTTGTTCCATGATCTCTCTATCTTCTTCCTGTATTCTTATTTTTAATTTCCCCCCAATATATTATTTTACTCATAACTTCAGAACATTTACCTGCCATATATAATTCAGAATAAAATTCATAAAATATTTTTAATTTATCCTTCATCAAATTATGCTCCTTGCCCTTCTTATCTTTAATCACTCCAACTAATTTTTTCCCCTTCTTTTTATTTGTGCTGATCTAGCCAGCATTTTAGAATTTTTATTACTATTCTCAAAAAACTCTCTTTTCATATATTTCAAATTCCTTTGTACTTTATCTAATTCTTTATTCTCAAGTTCTTTCTTCTTAGCTTGTAATTCTGCAAAAATCTTCTTGTCCCTAGTATTTTTTTTCTAATTCCCTGATCTCTCCTATTTTTTTATTAAAAGCTTCTTGTTGTTTTCTTAAATTAACTCCCTCTCTAAATCCTATTCCTCTGATTACAGTTTTCATAGTATCCCATATTACCGCTTCACTACAATCTGCTGTTTGATTAAATTCCCATATTTCTCTCATTTCCTTCTCTATCTTTTCTGTTATAGGTTTTGCTTGAAAAATATTACAATTCAATCTCCATCTTTTAGCTTCTTTATAATCCTTATGAATCTTCAAATCCATGTTAAACAATTCGTGATCTGATACTTTTATTACACCTATCTCCATGCTCAGGACCCTAGATATCAGGGTCCTGGACACAAATATGTAATATATCCTAGAAAAATTATTGGAGGCTGATGAATAATACGTATATCTTCTTTCATCTCCTTTAACCCCTCTCCAAACATCCACCATCCCTTCCTTTATAATTACCTTATTCAGAACTGTTAAATTATTTCTCTGATCCTCTCTTGTGGGATTAGATTTATCTTTCCTTTTATCCATCACCATATTGAAATCACCACCAGCCATAACAACCCTTTGATTCTGTAAGTCACCCATTTCTTTAAAAACGCTTCGATAAAATTCCCCTTGATTCTGATTTGGTGCATAAACATTAACTAAAACATATTCTCCTCCTCCCATAGTTCCATAAATTATAATATATCTTTCTCTAGCGTCCCTATTAACTTTCTTTTACAACATTAAAACCACAATTCTTGGAAATAATAGTTGCCACCCCTCTTGATTTGGAAGAACCAAATGCCATCTCGTATATTCTAGACCACCTCAATCTTAATTCATTAACCCCCTTCCTTGACTGATGCATTTCTTGCAGAAATATAATGTCTGCCTTGTCTTTCTTTAGGAGTCCTTCATTACGTCTTCTTTTTATCACTGATCCCAGGCCTTTGACATTCAAAGTTGAAATTCTTAATTTATGATCCATCTAATAATACATCTTTACATCTTTCGTCCCTAAAAGTGAAAACATTTAATATAAACAAACCCTCTACCCCATACCCACATTTACCTGAATACCCCCCTTGCTATGCCAGGGCATCCTGCCCCGCTCTACTCCTACCCACCTAATCAAGGGGAAAAAAAGAAACTTCACCCCCTTGAACAGCAGCCCCTCATTCCCTCCCGTATAGATTTAAAACCCATCTACCCCTTTAATATATCATTCAATTTAATAATAACACATATGAGAAAAGCGATCTTCCTTCTTCTCTGGCTTCCCTTCTTCCTCCTCATCCTTACACATGCAACTGTCCTACAGAGATACTCCAACTGTGCCTTGATCTTCCCGTTGGTCCTCTGATTCTGGAACCTGGCCTTCATCCAGAAGCCCCAACTTGCCCAACAGGTCCATGCCTTGCTTCCATGATGTAATCTTGCATCTCTTATTATTCACCATAAAGGTCAGGAAAACTGGATAACCTCAGCTGTATTTAATTCCTTTCTTGTTCAGAACTGCAGTACAGGGTTTCACACTGTGCCTCCAATTAATTGTTTGCGGGCATAAATCATTGTAGATTTGCAGAGTAGCCCCCTTAAAGGCTATTTGATCTTTCTGTCTCATAATTTGCATGAAAAATAATGCTTTTTATAAAAACTGGTAAAACTCAATACTATGTCTCTGCTTATTATGCCTCTCCTCATGGCCCCAACTCTGTGAACCCTTTCTATATCTTCATTTTGCCACTGCAAGTCAGGCACCACCGTCTTTTAACCATTCCAGAATTAGGCCTGCCAGATTATTTCCAGTCTCCCCTGTCTCTGTGGGAAAACCACGAATCCGCACATTTAGGCACCGCTATCTATCCTGTAGATTAGTATCTGTAATTCCATGTCATTAAATCTCATCTCATGATTGTCTGATTTTGTCTCAACCAAGACCAGACCTTTCCCCAAAACTTCAACTTTATCTTTCAAAATTTTTACATCTGCTTTAACCCCATCTATCTATTGATTTCTGCATAATCTTCATTTGAGATAGCAGTTGCTCTTTAGAATCATTTATTCTCTGTGTTAGTCTCTCATTGCCACCATCTATAGACTCTTGCAGCTGTAACAGAATCTTCTCCCAATCTGGAGCTGCAGGCTTTGCTTTCATTGAAGAAGATAAAACTTTGGCTTTGGCTCCTGGCTGTTTGCCAGCAGAATCCACCATTATATGTCCAGCCAAGCCACTCCGAGCTTCAGCCTGTTCCAGAGATGTGCTAAAAAAGTCACAAGTTTTTTTTTTCTTCGAGCAAGCTCTGCTCTGGTATCACTCAGCATATTAAAGATTCTTGTGATCTAATAGCCGCGCTCCTCCCCCACTCACAGAGATCTGCGAGACAGATGCGAACCAGAGCTGTTAAACAGGTTTTACCTGTGTCGATGCTGTGACTTAGATTTTAGCATTACTATTGAGATGTAAAAGCACTGGAGCCTTGAAGGAAGAACCAACTTAGCATATGAGAGAGAGGAGCCTTGAAGGAAGAACCAACTTAGCATACGAGAGAGAGGTTTTACACAGCACTCAGTCAGAATTAGAAGAAGAAAGGTTACCTTAGGTTACCTTATGTGCTTAATATATAAAAAATCATAAATTATACCACCTACGTTTATTAAAAATTCCTCTGTAAAAAAGGTATGCATCTCACAAGAATGCATCTCACAAGAATTACCACATTATTATGTCTAATAATCTGTAACAAAATCCTTTTTCTAAGTAGGAATGTAAACTATTTATTTTTATTTCAATCTAGCCAGCCAGAGAGGTTGTTCTCAAATCAGCATTACAATCATCCTGGTGTTAGTAGGAATTTAGCAAGGCATATAAGTGCAGAGAGAGTTTTCCTCAGTCAGAGTTAGTAAAGGAATTTATGTACCAATTAAGAAACACAAAAGCATTAAGAAGAAACACAAAAGCTTTCTGAGAGCTATCTCTCAAGCGAGCTTCGAGCAAAAGATCTTGCTGTTCGACTCACTTGGGTTCGAATGGCAGTGGAGGGGGGAGAAGAAAACTCGACTAGCTCGAAGAATTCGTGAGCCAGCTGCTGCAAGGATCGCTCACACCACTAGTCCACCTCCTTTTGTTGTTGTTGAAACTTTAAGTTTTGATTTATTATCAACTTCAACTCCTGCAAGCTGCTCGTTAATTCTTATGAGTCTATTTAAACTGATATCTGACGGATGGCTACATTCACGTCTCCACTGCGGAAGTGGGGACTATTTCACCCCCCTTGATCTCATAAGCAGAAATAATGCCCACAGAAGCCTAAAAGTCTGTTTTAATTGCTCCTTACTCCTCTTCAGCTATTCCGAGAAAGAATCCACAAGAAGTTTATACTCACTTTCCTCTCCATTCAGGGTAATTTATGCTTTTAATCAGTTCATGCCGGGAGCTCCACAAAAAGGCTACCGTTTCATGTCTGGTGTAGCTCCTCCCCTCAGCACACACATTTTCTAAAGGCTGTCTAAAGAGGCATAGCCTCGGAATACCTCCATGATATTCCAGAAGAAGGATGGAGTAAATAAACAAATAAAATAAAAATGAGAAATAATGCAAAAACACTATAGAAGAGTAAGATACGAATAAAAACAATGTTTTTCTCAGCAGTCTATAGGAGGAGTTCCAAAAGACACCCAGCCACAATGGCGGTCGAAGAGGAACTGAGGGAATAGGCAGGAACCTGCTAAGAGCAAGTGCAGTAGGACAGTGGGGGAAGGGTTCCCACCTAAAATGCCTCAGTTTTAGAAGTTTCTTGAAGGAGGCCTCAGCGCAGGTGCAGAGCCCATATGTATGATGCACAAAGAGCACAGAGCAGAACACCCATATGCATCGTTGACCTAGCCATCCCCTGTCTTCAACCCTGCCACTCCCTCTCCCACAAATCAGGACTTGGACCCCTTCCTCCACATTGGCCAAATCTCCCAAATCTGTGGAAATGTAAAGGTAGAAAGGATAACTGGGTTACCAATTTGGCAACTCTAGTCCAGTTCCTGGGCTTAGTGCTAATTCTAATGCATTCTGTGTCACCATGGGGCCTGTCAAATTCCAATGGAGTTTAATTCACTTAATTCTGACAACTGTACCAGCCCACTGAGCTCCCAGTCTACTCACCCCTCTTTTCTATGCCTCTAAGCTCAGCATCTGGATCCAAATGTGTTGTTCATCCCCACAACTCACATCCTTTTCTAGGCCTGTTGGACTTCTAATCCACATAATCCTACATTTGCTCTTCTTCCATCCATGCTTTGTTCCCGTATTATTTAGCAACAGAACATGCACCAACATAAAGCTGGATAGGTCCTTTCCATCTGCCTCTGCCTCCTATGAAGAGCTGCTGTAAGGTTGCTTAATGATAAAATGGCCCTGTATTCATCTTAAAGAACCTTCTTCTGCAACCAGAACTGATGCAAATTCTATTAGAAATTTTGGCTTAAAAAGCCAAGCCAGCCAGTAACCTGTGTCAACCTGTGTCAATCTAAGGGACAATTCACACAACCAGGGTAAACAGAATGAATGTGGTCTGACTTTGTGGTTGCTATATTTGTGTGTCTGTATTTTAAATGAGAGTACAACTACTACTCACATCCTGTTCCCACCTAAATCTTTCACTCTTTCTCTCTGTCTGTAACATGTCTAAGTGAGTGGGAAAGCAGATACCAGAAAGGAATTCTAATTGTGTTAATTGAGCCTGATAGGTGCTTGTCTGGGTCTTACACTAATTAAAAATAAAGTGCTAAAAGTGGGTTCATAGATACATACATCAACGTATGTGCTAATTCCAAAATCCTGGTGTTCAGGGAGCCCAGAATAGCATAGTATTTCAGCCTATAATTACTTAACAATTCTGAGACATGTTACTAAACAAAGATTATCTATGAAACAGCATAGAAACATTTCTTCAATGTGTCTTCTTTTCTGATGTAAGTCTTTTTTAGGGTCATAGTTATATAAAATCTGTAAGTGAAAGCAAAAAAGACTGAGGGTCAAACTATCTGTTACATTAAAGAAGTAGCTAGAAGCCAATGGGGACTTTTTTCCTAAGCCCTGTAGCCACACTGGTGGGGGGCATTTTTATTGGTAAAATTGCTGCTGGGGAGGGAGTATTAAACCTCCACTCTCCATGTGGGGGTCCCAATAAAAATCAGATGCCCACACTGTAAAAAAGAATAGAAAAAAAAACATCGCTGTTAGCTATGGGCAGTATTCAACACTGTCACTCTGCTATTGCTATTGATGTAGCACTAGTGTAAGCTAGGGATGGCTGCAAATTTTGAGGAGGGAGGAACGCCCCGCTCTTCCCCCCCCCCCTGAGCTCAGCGAGACTTACCTGGCCCCGGCTCATCCCAAGTTCCCGCGGGGAAAGGAGCTTCCAGGTCCCCAGCGCGTCATTTCTGGGTCCCTGGTGCTGCGGTTTTTTCTGTAAATACCAAGGTAAACTTCCTTAAAATAGCAAATAGCAAATCGCAGCAGTTTTAAGGTAGTTTACTTTGGTATTTATGGAAAAAACACAGCGCCAGGGGCCCAGAAATGACGCGCCGTGGACCTGGGCTGGAGGTCCGCTGAGCGCTGCAGCTGCTGGGCGCCACGGGACGAGCGGGGTGTGTGTAAGTGGCCACCCATAGTGTAAGCAACCTCTAGCACAATGCCAATAGTGTATGCTAGAGCAATGGGTTTTCTTAAGCACCATCTAGCACAATGCCAATCGGATATGCTGGCACAACAGCACTATGGTAGAGGTCAGTTATGCTAGCATTATGTCAATGGTGTACAAGGAGTGGAAACATTGGATACTTCTCTATGTCCTCAATGTAATGTGAAGTTTGACTCTGACATATAATGAAACATGAAGAACGGTGCTGTGGACTGAAACAACAACGTCTATCCACTTTGAGAGGACATACCTTAAATTTCTAAAGGCTAATTTTTCACTTCATGTTAGATATGCCCCCAGTCTCATTAGAAAATAAAAGCAAAATATTATCACAAAAATTATCATAAAAATTTATCAAAAAAAGAACCTTGGTTTGTGGGAATGAAAACATTTACAGCTTGATCCTATAGACTTCAAAGGAAGTTCTACTTTATCCAAAATCATTTGCTTTCAAATTTTGCTGCATACAATTACAGCTTTGAAGCCTGATACTGCTGTAATACTACTGTTGAGGCCAGAGCAGAAGAGGTGCCATTTTGAGAAATTAGCAATTCTCTCCAATTCTAGTGCAATGAAAAAAATGAAGTATGTTAGGCAATTTGTCCTGTTGAGGAATTTCCAAGTAAGAGTTATAATGAGTGACTGTGTCACTATTTCAGAAATTTATTCATTATTTATTTATTATATTTATATCCCACCTTTTTTCCTACAAGGAACCCAAGGCGGCTTACATAATCCTTCTTCTCCTCTTCATTTTATCGTCACAAGCAGGGGAGGTAGGTTAGGCTGAGAGTCAGTGACTGCTCCAAAGTCACCCAGTGAACTTCATGGCTGAGTGAGGACCAGAACCCAGATCTCCTCAGCCCCAGTGCAACACTCTAACCACTACATCACACTGAAAGGCCTCCAGCCAAAAGCCACGACAAATACATATCAAAATAAACCAGTATAATAAAACAAAGATTAACATGCCACATTTAAGAAATAGCAAATTCGTGACACCTAAGCTACGTAAGCCCATCACATACTAACCACACATGACATGTTGCACTTCACCCACTTAGTAGATCCAGGTCTGCACTGATGACATTTACAGACATCTGTTGCATTAGGAATTGCCAAATAAAGAAATAAATGGATCAGAGTAATTGGAAATCACACAATTATCTATATTATGTCCTCCTTTTAGGATCATTAGACATGCATTTATCATTACTTGGTTGTTAACTTAATGTACTGTTCAAACTATTAAACCAAGCATGAAAAAACAAGATACATTTTATTGCTTACAGTAAGAACCATTACATATTAGGCCATTTTCTTGGCCAGGTTGCTTATACTGGCACAACAGAAGTAAGTCCTTTCATAATCTATGAGGAATTTTAAGTGATCAGTTTTGGTCCACAAAGACAAATTGCTACTAAGCTGAAGTGCAAATAACTATGTTATGTATGCAGCCCGATCCTCTATAGATGAAGACTGTTCCAAGTAGGGATGTCAGAGAAATCCACAATGGATTCAAATGAATTTGGATTTATATGAATCCGACCGGCACTTTTCCCAAGTTGCACGGATCCTGCAGAGTCATGGACTTTTTTTTTTTAACTTGGGGGGGGGGATTTGCACAAAAGCGCATTTGCAAGCAGGAACAAATTCTCATAAATTCTTTAAATTCCAATTCTGTCAATAAGTGGACAATGGAATGGAGGAGGCCTGACAATCCGCAAAACATGGATGGAACAGATTTAACAAAATTCATACATCCCTAGGCCCAAGCCAGCACACAACTACTATTGTTCCCAGTCCCAGGACCTATGTGGTGTTTCTCCCAGCAAACTGACCTTCTGTGCTTCCCTTATGTCATCTGAAGGGCTCCTCAGAGTTGCTGCTGTTTTGTCCAGGCTGCCCATGCTGAGCAGAGCCACAACAAGCCTTCCTCACCCAGCACTTGAAGGAATGTGAGAGGTTTGTGTTATTCACAGATTCACACCTCCGCACGTGTGCATTAACAAATACTCTTTTAAAAAAAGCCCGATAGGACACTTCCTCATTGCAGCACCACTCCACCCCAGCCCACTACTTCTGCTGAAGCCACTCCCCGCCCCCCCCAGAACAGTACTGCAAGTATAGCACACACTGAACTATATACTATGTAAAAAACACAACATGTAAAAAAGTTGTGATATACAGTAACTGGTCTGAAGAAATCTGTGATATAACAGCAGAAATAGCGTGGGGAGGTCAGTTTGGGGTGTGCATAATGTCAATGTGACACTCCAGTGAGCCAGGAATTACAGAGCAAGTAAAAATCCCCAGTGTAGATCCCACCCCACTGGTAACCATTATTTACTGTTTGTTGTGCATTGTGTGCCTGATGTTTAGCTTACTGTACATATAAACTTGACATAGGTGGTAAATTTATTCATGGCTTAAACCTTGATAATTTCTTATATAAGCAAAACACTATATCCTGATTATTTCTAATAGCTTTGCTGGTCTTCAACCCTGGAATTCCACCTTACACAGAAGTCAAGGAGGTAAATCATTTGAAAGTTTTGAGCTCTTGGCAAGCTGTAAATGTTGTTAGAATGAGCACTGTATGCAAAAGATACAACCCACAGAGTCTGTATAGGTCAAGGATATTTAGCACAGCAGTCCATGTAATGAGGAGTTGAAATCAATGGGACTTAACTTGTTTAACCATGCACTTTAGTTCCATTGCTTTCGAAGGGATGTTGATGCAACTAACTCTCATGGGATGTAACCATAATGTTTCCATCAGCTAATTTAGTGTAGACATCTCATTATTTTTGGTTATGACTGCACCTTAATACCAATGACTGTAATACAATGTTCAGGAAACAATTAGCAGTATCACTCTAGAGAGCAGCATAGGTCATCCAACATCTCAAAAACTACTAGAAACAGAGCTGATAATTGGGTCCTTATAGAAGGCTTTACAATATAATACTTCATTAATGATAAACTCACATTGTTATGCACAAATATATTCGACAAGTGGCTTGCAATTGACATGGTTTTGCTCACCGTAACTGCATGTATTCTGTTTATGTTATTAAGAATACATGTTACATGGCAGATGACTGTAAAGGCTGCTTCTGTGGCAGGGATGCGGAACCTCCAGCCTGCAGAGGTTTTGCATCTGGTCTCTTTGGTTTTCCCCAGGGGGTGGGGAGCTTGGTACAAATATAATTTTAAAATACCTATATTAACAGAGTAGGCTATGGCGGATTGACCTCCACTCCGAGGCTGTAGACAGAGCTATGTCCTTGGAAGAGGGTTGGGGAAAGAGGGCATGATGGTGGGCAGGAAGGGGAGGGGAGAGGGGAGACTTGGATCTGTTGTATGCACAAGCCTCCCTGTTGCCAGTCTGTCGGGGCACCAGTCCTGCAATCACACATTCTAGCATTCTGACATCGGAGACTCCAAGTCAGTGAGATCCTTTTATTACAGCAAATCCCATGGCATAAGCTTAACAGTTACAGTCTTCAGAAATCATATAGCTGATGGTATTTTGCTTGAAATTGTTCCACATCAAGGTAGGGGACTGGATGTTCTCTTAGGGACCAAATTCCCTGACATTCCACACCAAGGAAGGGACTGGAGCCAATTCCCGCTGCTCCTCAGACAAGAGAATGATTGGAGCAAATTCCAGATGCTGCTGCGGCAAGGGAAGGAATCTTAGAAACAGTCCTGACTTACCCCCACCCCCACAGAGAGCTGAGCCAACTTTGCAACTGAGTTGGAACCTCTGGGGTGCTGTGCATCTTGGCCTTAGGATCTGAGGAACTCCTAGCAACTTCCCCTCCTCCGACAGGGGAAGGATCTGAGTCCTATTGCTCATGAGACATGGGAAGGGATTCTAGAAGAGGACCTGAACCAGCATGCGCACCTCCACAGAGGTCAAAACCAACCCTGCCACTTGGGTTGGCCCCTCAGGGTACTGTGAGTCCAGGCCTCTCAACAATAAGGGTCCTAAACAAGATCAGACTTGAGTCCAAGGTACTTCCCCTACATGCAGAGATTCCAACGTCCAAAGCTCCCAACTTTGGGATCTCTACGCCACATGGGTCGAGGCATAGGAATGTCCAGAAGTCAGGAATTGGCCCTAAGCCAGCCGTGCTCTGGGCTCCTTGACGAAGACACATTCATAACCACAAGAATGCACAGTCTATGAGAAGTATGACAGTCCTTTTCATGGCAGGTTCTTGACAGTAAAAGTCCAAAGAGAAGAAAGTCCAAATTAGGTAGAGTCCAGGGCCGGTGCTACCACTAGGCCAACTAGGCAGCTGCCTAGGGCACAGGGCTAAAGGGGGCGCCAGAAACACCTTGAAAAAAAAATACAGCGCTCTCAAGTGGGAAGGGGGGCGCTAAATATCTGATCTTGCCTAGGGCACCAAACTGCCTTGCACCGGTCCTGGTAGAGTCCATGTGCAGAGCATTCCCAATAGCTCAGTCGGTGACAGAACCAAACAGAAAGATGCAGACAGGGAAGATGAGAGATATGTTCCTAGCAAAGGCTTTGGAGGCTAAGCACTGACTTAAAAGCGAAGGTGTGGCCATCTTAACTCTCTTCCAAACCACTAATTAACAAGGGAACTGGCCCATCCACAAGATCCCTATCCCACCCTTCTACCCCTCAGGTGTGAGGCTTCAACTGGAGTGACATCATCTGCAAACCACCCCTCCCCTCTCCTGAAGTTCCCAGAGAAGGCCGCCAGCTTCTATCTCTGCAAGGTCGAAGTTGCAGCTGGACGGGGGAGACAACTCAACTCCCGCCTGCTTTCTCCTGCGAACTCAGACAGTGATGTCACACTGTCAGAATGTCACACTGGTCTTGACATTCCACAGACTGACTAGGCCCCAAACCCTTCCAAACTACTGCAGACCAGTTTCTGGCTAAGAACCAGAAGGCCCACTGTATTACTGACACTGAATCCTCACACTGTCCCACCCACAGCAAGGTAAGTCAGCTAGATGGGCCTCTGCCTGACTAGCTGAAAATGCTTCTTAAGGCAGAATGGGAGGTGAAAACTACCCCATTGTTCCACCCTCCCTGCCTGGCTCTTGCCAGCAGGGCTTTGAACAGGCAGAGGGCTCTGTTCTCTGAGCCTTGCATCTAAAAAGCAGCAACCCTTTAGGATTACACTCTAAGTGTCCAAACTTTCAGTAAGACTAGCTTAACTGTAAAAAAAATCTTGAATTAAAAATGCATGAATAAAACAATTGTTCTATTTTTCCTGACAATTTTCTCAGCAAGTAGATAAAATCCATGTCAAAGTATCTGTAGCTGACTGTATGTTCACTACTTTAGACATTTTCATATTATTTATTGACATTTGGCTTGCCTCTCCATATTCTCATAGTCAAGAGGCAAATGACACCACTGCAGTTTCTTAGTCAATGAAATCATATGGAACATTTCCACTGACAATGTAACTACTTACCTAACACTATTTAGCCTGTTAAGTGGATTAACTTGAGGAAATCAATATTTGAAACTTCCTATGCAAAATGACCTGATCTGCACCTCTCAGATTAATGGACAAATCAGAATTTATCTATCCACCAGATTTTAACCTTCTTCGAATGATGTAATGCAGTTTTCACAGTTTAAAATATGAAAATATACATTTAAATACAGTAATAGCTCGGATTATGAGTAACCCGATTTACGAGTTTCTCGTAAGACGAGGAAAAATTTGGCATAAATTTACATTTGAAAGACAAGCAAGTCTCGCAACACGAGCCGCTGCTGCCGCATATGGCTCCTGTTGCGAAATGTCTTTCAAATTTAAATTTATGCTAGCAACGCAAGGCGCCGGCTGAGCGAGCGGCCACCGCCTCGCGCTGCTGCTCTGGCCGGCCGAGTAGCCAGGAGGTGGGGACTTCCGTGGAGGCGTGGCCGGGCTCGGCCGCTGCCTCGCGCTGCTGCGCTGGCTGGCCAAGTAGCCAAGAGGTGGGGGCTTCCGTGGAGGCGAAGCGCCTCGCGCGCTGCCATGCCTGCTCCCCGGCAGGCTCCCAGGTTCCTGCCGCTTGGTACCTTTGAAAGCGAGCTGCCCGCGCCGCCGCCGGTCCCATTGCGTCACATCCGGCTCCGTCACATGTGATGCGACAGGGCCGGATGTGACGCGACGGGACCGCCAGCGGCGCGGGCGGCTCGCTTTCAAAGGTAGCAAGCGGCAGGAGCCCAGGAGCCTGCCCGGGAGCAGGCATGGCTGCGCGCGAGGCGCTTCGCCTCCACGGAAGTCCCCACCACCTGGCTACTTGGCCGGCTGGAGCAGCAGCGCCTCGCGGGAAGCCCCCACCTCCTGGCTACTCGGCCTCCAGGGATGCCCCCGCCTCCTGGCCACTCCTGGCAGAGCGAGTGGAGGCGAGGCGCAGCCGGGAGCAGGCACATCAGCGAGTTTCCCCATTAGAAATTATGGGAACTCCGCTGATTCGTTCCACAACCATTTAATCACTGCTTTGCCGGCTCCCTCCATGGGGCAAAGCAGTGATTAAATGGTTGTGGAATGAATCATCTGAATTCCCATTATTTCTAATGGGGAAACTCGCTTTGATGTACGAGTATTTTGGACTACGAGCATGGTTCTGGAACGAATTATGCTCATAATCCAAGGTATTACTGTAGTACTTTGAAAGAATAATTTGAGAAAACATGCAAAGTGACACAGACCAGAAAAAGACAGATTTGTTCACCCTACTTGATATACCTCATGGAACAAATTGGCAAAACAAAAATGACACAGTATCAAAGTATGATATTCTTGACTGTATTATCACTGTTTCTATTAATATTATAAAAGAATAAATGTTTCACTAAGACTTCATTTTCATAGCATTTTCATTTACTTTTGGATGTAGTTGGTAAAATAGCCATGATATACTACAGAATCTAACTCCCAATTCCATTTGCATTGTTGCTGCTAATTTCCCAACAGCCGATACATATTGAAACGAAGCTGTGAAGCTGCCAGTGGAGAAACTCAGTGACAGTAAAGCTGAGTATGTTTAAAGACGACGAAGATATTCACACAGGTTCTAAAAATGACTATTAATAATGCATCTACTGATGGTAATATTTTAAAGCATTATCAAAATACATCTTAGGATCCTTGATTATGGATAGATAGATTCTGATTTTTAGATAAATTACGAAATGCAATATGTAAGTTTTCTAGTTTTCATTATTTAATAAAATTCTCCACAAATGGGAGTTTTCCTTGCAATGCAACAGCAACTTATGTGTGTATGTGTGTGTTCAGAACTGTGGCAGGGAGAGAAAGGATTAAACTCCCGTGCCCACCATGGTCTCAATCCTAACTGAGAGTCTTTGTGCCTGCTATTTTGTTTTGTTTTTTAAAGAAGTCACATTAAATGCGGTAAACGTTTGACATATCATGCAGTTTGGCCCTTAGACATTCTAACAAAACATACCTAGGTAAGAAGACAGAAACCCTATGCAGGCATTCACCTGCAACATGTGAAAGGGTTAAACTGAAGAGAGGATGTGCATGAACATGCAAGCATCACTCTCAACATTTATTTATTTATTTGATTTCTATAATACCGCTCAATAGCTGAAGCTCTCTGGGTGGATTACCACAATCTCAACATGGCCAGCTGCTCTTAGAGAACCTTGCACATTTAAGGTTCCTGATCGTGGGGAGCTTTGTAAGCACATTCAGGCTCAGCATAATGTGCTTACAAACCCCTTTCGGATTGTGCTAAACACACAAAGATCTCTAAGAGCAGCCAGGTGCACGGGGATGTTGGGGACTGGTCTTGCATGCATGCACGCATCCCCTCCCAGTTTAACCCATTATGTGTTGCAAGCAAATGCCTGCATAAAGCTATTATCTTCAGTATACAGCTATACTTATCTCTTATGCAAAGATAATCCAGGCATTTTTATATCTTTTTTTTTTCTACATTAGCACAATTACAACCTTATGGTGAAAGGCTGCAAACTCCACTAAAATAAATTAATGGATTCTGCTGTATCTTAATGGATACATTAATGGATTCTCTGCATTTTCAGAGACTTGTCCCACAATGGATATATTTAAATTACCTGAGCATATATCTCTAAAATAATAACCTAAATTGTCAGGATGCAATCTCTTCTGAATATTAGAGGAAACATGGGCAACATATTATTAGCCCATTTAGTTCACTCACCTTATAGAAAATTTCTTTCATCAGAAATATCTCTGAACAAAATGCTAGCAACATTTGTATAACTGCAATATATATCTTCTTATTTACAGCAAAACACATCCAGATTTTGCTAAATCTTAACCTATATTAGCCTGTTTAGAATGTGTGTCCATTCCACCTTCCACCTAGTTTTATCTCCCCCAGCTCCAAGAGTCAGTAAGCATTCTGTGGTCACTGAAATACACACAGTCTTCATTGGGCTGTTTTGGGGAGCCCATCCGTAGCAGGGTTCCCCCCCCCCTGCAGTTTTTATTAATACTTATGCAAGCCTTGGGCTTTTCCTGGGCCTGTTGTTACCTCCTTCTTGTGCATGGGTGGTGCCATTTTTGTTGCATAAGCAGGCAACATTTGAACATTGGAAATAGAGGAAATGATTCAAGACATAAAGGAATTTGTACTTTTATTTGAGTGTACAAAAATTGTGTAGCATCAGGAATGCTTTGTAAAGAGATGATCAGTGTATGCTACACACTCGTTTTTAAATGGTTTGCAAGCATGCAAATCTGCTTTAGAATGAAAATAGAATATGCTTAAAATTTGATTAACATTTCCACTTTTTGAGGAAGAAGGATGGACATCAGTTTAAGAATATCAAAGAGTCTATAATTATTTATTGATGATATGACATTAACTGAGATCAGTAAATCATCTCTCCAAAGATAAGCAACAGCAGAAGAATCAAATAATTCTAAGACTGATTCATATGCTGT
Organism: Shinisaurus crocodilurus; assembly: GCA_021292165.1. Lineage (NCBI taxonomy): Eukaryota > Metazoa > Chordata > Lepidosauria > Squamata > Shinisauridae > Shinisaurus > Shinisaurus crocodilurus. The sequence continues at coordinate 76,175,013 of CM037876.1, read as the reverse complement.
TGTTCCATGAACAATAACATTTTTGTTAAGCACCATTCAGTTGAATTAAATTCAAAGAACCTCGAAAATCCCAAAGTGAATAGCATAGAGCTGTTCACTTACAATCCATTCACTGCTTATTGATTCCCAGTATCTTGAAGTGTGATACAAAGAGCTTTCCAGGGTATATGTGCGAGATTATTGATTCAAATATGAACAGAAGCACATTTATATGTTATTCTACCAAGTATGAAATAAAATGAAATAAAATAAAATGTTACCATGAGCTTAGGCTTTTTCACCTAAAATTATCCTAGTAGTTACTAAACGAAAAGAAATAAAGTATTAAGACAAGTTCTCAAGGCAAAAATCACAAGATTATTTTTCCTGTTACAGAGACAGTGGTCTGGTTCACATTATCACATTGGGGGAAATAAGCCATGGTGACTTATTTCCCCTGCCATGCGTGCTAGTTGCGTGCTGAGGGGATTCACATAATTACCCTTGCTGGCATAGTCTCCAACTGCCCCGAAAAAGCAGGGACTGTCATGAAAACCCTTAAACCGTCAGGCTTCTCACTTTGTCATGCAGAGTCCCGAATTCCCCTGCCTCCCAACTGCAAGCTACTTTAAACTTTTCTTAAAGGGGCCATGCCATGGGCAAAATTGCAGCTAAGCTAAAACTGCAAGCTTAGCTGCAATTTTACCCATGGCGTGGTCCCTTTAAGTGTAGCTCTTTTTAGGCTTGAACAGCTCCACAGAGAGACAGATGCTGGGAGGATGTGTGTGTGTGTGTGTGTGCACACACACTCTATCTTCTGAAAAGGAGGCTGCACCCGCTGGCCTGGACCGAGGGAGAGGTGAATGAGGGAATTTATCACATGATTCCTATCTTTATATTGCCAAAGATTTTATTTCCTAACAGAGCTGACTCTGTGCCTCTAACACATGAGATACAGTGTCAGAAGGAAATGCAAGAAACTTCCCCTTCTCTCTGAAGCTCCATGTTTGGGGGTGTGGGGTGGGTGGGTAAGCTTTACCCGTTGCATTTGTGCCAATCCTAACTATTTTAAAACAAAAAGAAAGAGATTGCCCTGCAAGCACGGACACCCCCCCCATGAAAAACATCAAATATCAACAATTAAGGGTTTAAGTAAGATAAAAAAATATATATTACAAAAGCCACTTATAAAATATTACAAAATAATATATAATATAATAATGTAATAATTATAATATATAAGATTTTGTGTATTTCCTCTAATAACTTTTGTACTTGACTTTGGTTGCCTGGCCATACCCTTGGCCACACACTCATGTTGCCTGGCCACTCCCTCTTGATCACACCTTCATGTTGCTTAACCATACCTCTTACAAATTCACATGTGTGTCCCTATTTTCATCTGTGAAATGTTGGAGGGTATGTGCTGGTGTGACTTGCTGTGTCATGTGAACCTGGTGAGGGTGGCTTGTTGCTGTCACTAACAAACCACCTAGAAACCATGGGCTGTTTTAGGGTTCTGGGGTGGCTTGTTCACCATGTTCACTGGGTTTGCATGGCACAGCAAGCTGCACAGGTGAAGGTAATTATGCAAATCCCCCCCCCCGGCACCCGACTGGCACATGTGGTGGGGGAAATAAGCCAACATGGCTTATTTCTCTTGCTGTGATCATACAAACCAGGCTAGTTTAAAGATGTAGCTGTCCATTATATCTAGATTAAGCAATAATATATTAGATATTTTAAGTGTAATAGACTGGGACCAGGGATCTTGTGGTCCTCCAGACATTTTGGCCTACAACTCCCAGCAGGCTTAGCAAGCATAGCCAATGGTGAGGGATGATGGGTGTTGTAGGCCAAAACATCTGGAGAGACACAAGTTTTCCACCCCTGATTTAAGCATTATTAATCATTGCAAATTGGAAATAAAATATGAGATTTTGTTGTATGTCATGGGATGGATTTTACAGCTTGGCACATTGACTAGTTCATAAATTAGAGTGCATTGACAGTGCCAAAGAATCTGTGGTGCTCCAGTGACCTAAGTAATTTGGATTGCTTAAGAGCATGAACTCATAGACTGTGTTTGCACAACAAGACAACCCATTGTGGGTTACTACCCACAATGAGTTGTTGTGTCATGCAAACCGAGATTGATTTCCCCAGGGTGACTTGTTCTTGGGCAACAAGCCACCCTAACAACCCATGAGCTATTGTCGGGGTTGTTGTACCCACAGTGGGTTGCTGTGTTATGTGAACCCAGGTGACCTACCCCATGATGGGTACACGGAATCGGCTACTGAGCCCCTTGGCAAGAGTGGCAAAAAAACCCTTGCCACTTTGCCAAGTGGCTCCCGGGCAACTGCCAGTGCCAGCCACCGCCAAAGAGCCCAAATGGCAATTGGGCACAAGTTGCACTGGCCTCCCCTCCTTCCCGTCACAATTGTGAGCCGTTTCGGGCTTGCCACAGCATTTTTTCCCCTTTACATCCCCCCCCCCCGAGATTGCAAAAGCCAGCTTGACAGCCAGCTTTTGCAATTCCAATTTTGAGAGTCACTGACAGTCCCTTCAAAGTGCCTGAGGGGCATCTTGGAGGAATTGTCTGTGGATGTCAGGACCTTTTTTTTTTTTTTTTTTTTAACATTTTGCGCAAAAAAGCACTTTCATTTATTTACCATGAAAAGGAGGTGTTTTAATATTTACACCCCCTTCACAGCAAGATCCTCATCTCCTACCCACTCCACCCCAGCTAGTCCATTTGCTGGTGGACATTTTGCACTTTCCCACCAAGCCTCTAGGGGCTCAGGAAGGTGCAAAAGTGCACCTCCTCCTTTTCTAGGGAAAAGGGTCCCTCTGGGTCTCTTTAAAAGGGGGTTCTGACTGGGCAATGAGGCGGGGTGGGTTAACTTGGACATATATAGCCAAATGTCTGTCAAAACCCACCCATTGGCCTGTCAAAACCTGCTTTTTAAAGGGACCCAGAGTTTTGACAACTAGCTGTCAAAGCTGTCAAAACTCATTTTCCCTAGAAAAAAAGAGGGTGCACTTTTGCACTGCTTGGGCACTTTGAAGGGGCTGTTGGTAGTGTGAAGGATTGAGGCCTACACAGGCTTGAGTTAGGTTGAAGCCTGTAGGCCCAAACATCTGATGGGAGGGGGGCATTCGTGAGTTTCATTTTCTCCTCATGGAGTTAAAGTTTCCTTTTCCCCCTCATTGAGAGAAGTCTCCTTTCCCCCCTAATAGAGTTAAGTTTCATTTCCCCAGTTTGAGGTCACCTGATTGTAGCCTCCTAAAGTTGTGAGAGTGTATATAAAGGGGAGGCAGAAGCAGCAGAGCAGAGAGAGAGAAGCTGTGTGGAGGAGAGGAACTGCAGGCACCAAGAAGCAGAGACAGGCAGAGAAGCAGAGACTGAATTTCACTGAAAAATGCAGAACAGCCAGGACTAGGCTGGGAAGAATTCTCTATTAAGGTTACAGGTGAAAGAGTAGCTAGGTTAGAAAGAACTGCATTATTATTTCTTTTATTTATATTATACCTGCTTTTTGAAAGTATACAGCTCTATTTGTGTAATTACCTTAAGTTATTGTGAATCTACTATACCAAAATCTACTAAAGTAAACAATTATTATTAACATCAAGTTGTTTGGAGTGTCTTTTGCACCACACCTAAAGCCTAATCCCACGTTACTGGGAAGAGAAGGTAAAAGGCAGAGAACTGGCATCCTGATACAGGAGGGGCTCTTAAAGAGGCAAAATATCTTTAAGGAGCTGATCAAGGTGTCCTGGTACAGGTGGAACCTTGACAGGTGGATGTCAAAACAGGGATTGCAAAAGCTGGCTGTCAAGCCGTGCTTCACAATCTCTGGGGGAAGGGAAGGTAAAGGGGGAAAAAAGCTGCGGTGAGCCACAAATGACCCACAATTGCAGCAAGGGGGAGGGAGAAAACTCAGTCCTCCCATGGTGTCCCCTGGGAAACCTGCGGGAGGACTGAAGGGGAGGTGGGGGAGGGAGGGGGCAAAGAACACATGGTGAGCATGATCATCTGTTGGGCTCACTGGATTGTTCGCATGACAACTGACCCACCTTGGCTTATTGCCAGTGTGGGTTAGCATGATGTGCAAATGCTCCCACCATGTGGTTCCATTCACAAACACTGGATGATGCGTGACAGAGCTTTTCTGCATTGTAGGTAGAAATTATCTCTGAAGTGCTGTACTACACCACAGGCAATTTCAATAAAATAAATTCCATCCAGGCAACAGACTGTAGACATTGATTTGAAATAAATTGTGACTGATGATCAGTCGATGACGTTTTCCATAATCATCCTGCCATCTGTAATTTTTGAGATTAATGATATTTGTGTCCCTGATTTAACATTTATTGTGTATTTAGGCTTAGAGGTGCATACAGAGATTTCTAAAAACTCTTCTTAAGAAACAACTTCTCTTTAATATATCTAACTAGTGATCAGTGAGATTGTTAAAGTCAATATAGCTAGGTCTGTAATAAACAATCTTATAGAATGACCATTTATGCTTTCAGCATATTAATGAAATGTACTTTATCAAGATTGCTCAGCATAGTTCACTGATGTGCTTTAAAAAGAAATATTACAACATGCTGGGCAAACCAATTCATAAAACAACATGCTCTTAACCCTACAAAATTTTAAAACAAAATTATACATAGCAAGACACTGTTTATCACACAATGTTAAATAGTTATTTCAAGAAAGGGCTGCCAATGGTCTATTATGGATTTCGAAAGCATTGAAATTACTAGAAAAAAGTACATTACTCTGGAGTACCTCTAACTCTGAAGTTATGCGTAATCTGTAGAAGACAGTGGTTTTACCTGCCATTCATACTGGTGTGTCAGCCTGAAATATCTAAGGCATTTTATTAATCAAAAAATCTATTTATTTTTGCCACCCTGTTGTGAAGGTTTATACTAGGTTATAAACAAAAATGGCATAAAACATGCATGAAACCCAGACAAGCAGATCAAAAACACAAGTACTAAGTTCCCTGTGCACTGTACTGGTTTAGTCCTAAAAACCAAAGTCAGCTCTCAAAATAGGTACTACTATGTTTTTAAATGCTTGTATGCTGAGACTTTGGCTTTAGCACATCACTGGTGGGAGCCATTGAGAACATCTCACAATGTATCCTTGCTGTCCAAGCTTTGTGTATGAATAATAAATTCAACAAAATATTTTTGATGGATGGAAGAGATTATGAGCCTGGTATTGGTTTCAGTGTGATTTATGAATCATAAGAGGTTACTTCATCATGTTTAGCTATATGACAATGAGAACGCAATAGTTTTACTGCCTCCCAATGTTAGCAGTCACAAAGCAAAAATAAGACACATTGTTCTGTGTCATGTAATTGGAGAATGCAGATTATTACTTGAAGTTCAAGTTCTCAAGTGATAGCTGCATTCACCATGACAAATGTAATATTTATTCTTTTATTAAGACCAAGGTGCAGAGAGCTAATTTATATATGCCCAGTTTGCACTTGCTTAGTGGGGTGTGAGCTCTTTTTCTTTGAACAACTGGACCTTTCCCCCCAGCTATATGCAAAATACTTCTGAAACTCTCCTGAGAAGCTAATGATAATTACCATTTGGGCTGAATAGCTGCTAGTTGAGAAATGTAAGTCCAACATTACAGTGGTTGTGTGGAACTAATTGTGCCATCCTTTGGATCCTAACCTCTGTGGGTTTAATGCTGCAGTCACAGTTCTTTTTTTTAAAAAAGCAAATAGTTAGTCTACTATAGTTATCAGAATATATGTGCCTTGCTATCCTTGTTAGTCTTTCTTTCCTATCTGCACAGAGCTGCTCACTAGCTGCTCTAATGATTTTACTTCCTAAGAGGGAAGGATGAACAACCCATTCCCAGACCTCTTACAATCTTCTTGAGCTAGAACCCAGCCAACCCACCTTTTTTTTATTTTAAGGAATTTGTCAGACATAGTTCTATTTCTCACTTGAAAGAAAAAGAATTTCGCCCTTCCAGTGAATGGAGCAGCCTTTTAGTCTGCAAAACCTAATATGCAGTTAGCAAACAGAACCGCAAAATGATAAGCAATTAGCAAACTAATAGCAATTTAAATATGAGAAAGCCCTTGGCTTTGACAGTTGGCAAAAGGCACATTCAAGCAAAGTTATTGGAAATCAGTGCTGGCACAGGGGTATGCCTCTAAGAACTTCATGCATAAGCATGGTAAATATCTGGCCATCCTTCTTATTTTCCTAGGCTCCTTAGTTTTTCAGTTTCTGTTGTTTTTAAATATGTTACTGTATTTTAAATTTTTGCACAGCTGCTAGATTTTATTTTGGGTTTTTTTTCATTTTGGTTTTATACTGTAGTTTTAAACTTTTAAATGTTTATATTATGTTTTATCATGTATTTTACGGCTTTAATTGTTGTGAACCACCCAGAGAGCTTCAGCTATTAGGCAGTATAGAAATGTAATAAATAAATAAGTAAATACAATCCTCCAAATGTTGGTTCATGAGCCTAGGAGTTCTACCTATCATAGAATAGTAGAGTTGGAAGGGGCCAATAAGGCCATCGAGTCCAACCTCCTGCTCAATGCAGGAATCCAAGTTAAAGCATCCCTGACAGATGGCTGTTCAGCTGCATCTTGAATGCCTCCAGTGTGGGAGAGCCCATTTCCTCCCCAAGTAATTGGTTCCATTGTCATATTGCCCAAACAGTCAGGAAGTTTTTCCTGCTGTTCAGCCAGAATCTTGTTTCCTGTAACTTGAGCGCATTATTCCATGTCCTACAATCTGGGATGATCGAGAAGAGATCCAGCCCTCCAGTCTGTGACAACATTTCAAGTTCTTGAAGAGTGCTTTGTCAACCCTAAAAACCAGGAGACCTCTATCTGTCATTTGATACTTATAAAATTAAATGAAAACACCTAAAAGAATATTTGAAATGTAACAAGAGAACCATAACCACTGAAAGTCATTCTGCAAAGATGGAAGCCTTTTAAAAAAACCCAACCAAAATAGGTACGGTATATTTGTTATTCGACCAGTCCTAATGTTATAATTTCATGAATCTTTAGACACAATTGTGACTCCTGAGAATGCTCCTTTCCTTTCAAAAGAAAAATGGTTACAGTCCAAAGGAGAAGCTAGTACTATATTTTATGCATTATTAATGTTCCTCACCTCTTAGGATGATGCTCAGTTTCAGAATTAAAACTGAAGATAATCAATCTACACTGTCAGACATTTCGAAGTGAATGAGACAGTCAATTAGTGACTATTAATGTAAACAAGCTTAAAATTTGATAAAGATAAAATAAACATCTTCCTTTCCTTTAACTCAGAACAAAAAAAGGGGGAGTAAGAAATCTTATGAATTAATCTGGAAATAATGCATACACACCACTGTCCTTACTTAGCTCCAGTCATGTAGCTAGTTACACCATAATCCAATGTGTATCTAGTCTGACACTGGAGAGCATAACCTATACCTGGGGTGCTCATAGAATCTAGGGGTCATCATCATCAGGCGATCACTCGTGACCGAGTAAGATCACTCGGTCCAGGATAAAAGGAGGAAATTCTAAAGAAGATTGTGTAGACTCTAGTGATGGGTCCGTAAGTGACTGTGGAGGCCAATTCTAGATCCACACAGCTTCCCACAGTGAGGACACAGGTTACCAGATGGAAGATGGTCCTGTAAAGGATTCATTTGACATGCTTTTCGCCTAGCACGTTTCTCCCTTTCACCTTGCACTTGGGCTTCTTCAAAGTCCATAGAACCTTTGTGAAAGGCCAACCTCCATTTAGATCGTTCATGGGCCAGAGCTTCCCAGTTTTCGATGTTTATATTGCATTTTTTTAGATTAGCCTTATGAACATCTTTAAACCTCTTATATTGACCACCGATATTCCGCTTTCCATCCTTGAGTTGGGAATGAAGTAACTGCTTTGGGAGACGGCAGTCAGGCATTTGAACAACATGACCGGTCCACTGAAGTTGGCGTTGAAGGATCATTTTTTCAACGCTAGTAGTCTTTGCTTCTTCCAGTAAACTGACATTTGTTCGCCTATCTTCCCAAGTAATTCGCAGGATTTTCCGGAAGCAACGTTGATGAAATCTTTCAAGGAGGTGGAAGTGACGTTTATAGATAGTCCATGTTTCGCAGGCATACAATAAAGTTGGCAATACAATGGCTTCATAAATCAGTGTTTTGGTCTTCTTACAAATATCCCGATCCTCGAACACTCTATGTTTCATTCGAGAAAACGCAGCACTTCCGCACTTGCGGAGCTCAAACGATGCTGGATTTCACTGCCGATGTTAGCTGTAACAGAAAGATAGCTGCCAAGATAGAGAAAATGATCGACATTTTCCAGTATTGTCCCGCCAAGCTGGATAGATGGCATCACCAAAGGGTTAGCTTTCACTTGCTGATGAAGCACTTTGGTTTTTTTGATGTTAAGTGAGAGGCTAAGTTTTTCGTATGCTTCTGCAAAAGCATTTAGGATAGTTTGGAGATCATCCTCTGAGTGTGCGGAGACCACATTATCATCAGCATACTGAAGTTCCACAACAGAGGTTGTAATTACCTTACTTTTTGCTTTCAGCCTGCTGAGATTAAAAAGCTTTCCATCTGTTCGGTATATAATTCCCACACCAGTGGGAAGTTTCCCCTCGATAAGATGTAAAATCATGGTGATGAAAATAGCAAATAATGTTGGGGCAATAACACATCCCTGTTTAACACCTGATCCCACTTTAAATGGAGCACCATGAGAGCCGTTGTTGTCCAAAACCGTTGCCGTCATGTTGTCATGGAGAAGTCGCAAGATATTCACAAATTTATTGGGGCATCCAATTTTCATAAGGATAGTCCAGAGAGCTGTACGGTCTACAGTATCAAAGGCCTTAGCCAAATCGATAAATGCCATTTAAAGGGGTTGATTTTGCTCCTGGCATTTTTCTTGGAGCTGACGTGCAGTAAAAATCATGTCTACTGTCCCTCTAGAGGGGCGGAAACCATATTGAGTTTCAGGAAGGATCTCTTCTGAAATAGATAGAAGACGGTTTGCGAGAATCCTAGCAAATATTTTACCTGCGGTAGCTAAGAGAGAAATGCCCTGATAGTTTCCACAGTCTGTTCTATCACCCTTCTTAAAGAGGGTGATAATTATGGCATCCCTGAAGTCTTCTGGGATCTCTTCTCTTATCCAGATTTTTTCGATTGTTTATGAAGATGTTGTACAAGTTCGGGCCCTCCTTCTTTAAAGATTTCAGCAGGAATCCCATCTGGTCCACTAGCTTTATTATTCTTCATTTGATTAATGGCTTTTATAACTTCATCCAAAGTGGGGAGTTTTGCAAGTTCCTCTCTAATTTGTTTTTGCGGGATTTGCGAAAAAATCTCATTATCCACCTTAGATTTACGATTTAAAAGGTCATAATAATGCTCTTTCCAGCGCAGTGCAATAGACTCTTTGTCTTTTAAGAGTTTGGTGCCATCTTTTGATTGCAAAGGGTTTGTACCATAGGTTTTTGGTCCATAAATGGCCCTTGTGGCCTTAAAAAAGCCCCGTGCATCATGAGATTCTGCAAGTTGTTGAATTGATTCAGCTTTCTTTTTCCACCAAGCGTTCTTAAGTTCTCTTGTTCTTCTTTGGACCTCAGCCTTTGCGCTAGCGTAGATTTTTTTCTTGGTAGCGCAGTTAGTATCATTTTGCCATATTTGGAAGGCTTTCCTTTTTTGGTCAATTATATATTTAATCTCATTATCATTTTCATCAAACCAATCCTGATGTTTCTTAGTTTCATATCCAATAGTTTGTTCAGAAGCTGCAGTAATGGAGGTTTTCAGCTTAGACCAATGGTCCTCAATGTTATCAGGAGGTTCCGTAGGTAGATGTTCCTTAAGAAATGATTGAAGACGAGTTTGCTTAACAGGATCTTGAAGGGCGTGGATGTTCATTTTATGCCTTGGTTTCCTTCCTTGAAGCCTACGTTGGGGAGCAATGTTGATAACAATTATGGACTGGATTAGTCGGTGGTCTGTCCAGCAGTCGTCGGCACTCACCATGGCCCTAGTAAGAAGTACATCGCGGCGATCTCTAACACGGACAATTACATAGTCCAGAAGATGCCAGTGCTTTGACCGTAATCTAGGGGTATGCTCTCTCCGTTCCAATGAATAGTAGCTGGAAAATATTAAATCTAGATATCCCACACAACGTGGCAAGTGGGAACAACACTGGGATGGAGATAGATTCTGATGATCATTGGCCCGCCACATTGGTATCAGAACTGGTGAGGCACCTCTAATTTCTCCTTCCAAGGTAGACAGATTCAGTATAGGATCTTGTGTTGGTTCCATAGTTTGGCCTACTTGGTATCGGTGAGTTCAGTAGTGTCAGTGGAGTGAGTGTGACTCGGGGCACAGTTGGTACCGATGGCTGTGCCAAGTCAGCAGTTTGCTTTGCTGCCTCCTCCTCCTCCTCCTCCTCCTCCTCCTCCTCCTCCTCCAGCTCTGACGAAGACTTTGACTCCTTCTTTTTTTTGAACTCTGGCTTTTTTGGACAGCTTCTTAGCCATTGTAAGTGTCAACAACTGCCAGGTGTGGGTGAGTCTTTAAAGCCCATGATGAGGGCTTGGCTGGAGGGCAGGTAGACCCTGATACTTCTGCAGACCATGGTATGTGGGAGAGAGTCTTTAATGTTGCCACAGGAGGGCCAGTCGAGATCTGTTCCATATCTGTTGCTGGAAAATCCACTGCCTCAAGCGCTCCGCTCTCATCCAGAGGACAGCCCAAAGTCTGTCTGAGCAGTTACATCTGGCTTGTTTTGTAAAAGTCTGGCAGTGTATGTATGCCTCCACCTTATGTCCTTCCCCGAGGCAGAAAAGACACAGGGAGTGCTTGTCCATGGGTGGGAGTTTACTCTCAGTGGATGCATTTGTGGAAAGGTGCCCGCAGGGCTATACACCCTGAGGCAATGAGACAATTGAAGAGTTCACAAACAAAAATTGCAAATAAAAACAAAATTACAAAGATAAAGATAACAGAAGAAGACAAGAATGAATAAAAACCTCAGCGGTCAAAAATAGTCTCACTGAATGATAAGAGAAGTTCCCAGTGAGGCTACCACAATGACGGTTGAAAGAGAACTGAGGGAATAGATGGGACTAGGGACAGGCGCAGTGGGATGGTGGGTAGAGTTCCTGCCAAAAATTCCTCAGCTATAGAAGTTTCCCAAATGAGGCTCTGTGCAGGTGCAGAGCCCATATGTGTGTGATTCACAGAGACCACAAAGAAGAACAATGCGAGTATTATCTCTACCGAAGAATACACGTAACTCTTTTGAGTTGGATCACATATCTACTCTCATAGCAGAAAGGGAGTTTTAAAAAAGGTTGGTTAAAAAAAGAAAGATAGGATCTAACAATTTTCTCCTGGAAAAAGTAGATGTTTATTCACTTACTAATTCTGTATAAATTTTAATATACTGTTGAAAAGAACATTAGAACTGTTGTTTTCAGGTTGCTTCCATTTTGCCCTCATACTTCCATATTATCTGTTTCTTCCTTCCAAGCTGCTGAATGCTAGCAGCTAATGACAATATGGCTTGAGTATTAAGAGTAATCTCCTCCCTCCATTTGAAATGGAAAGGAGAGTGTCCTACTATCTGAATGCCCTGAGCCATGGAAGTTTTTGACATATTAAGCCAATCTCCCTTGTACTCTAATGCAATCAGGGCAACATTTTGCCATTCATTAATTGGCAATACCAAGAGCCCTTTTCTGATCTTCTACCAAGCATCTAAAACACCCAACAAGCATCTACAACTTGCCTTTTCCAAAGCAGCCCTGGTATCTCCACAGTTTAGTTCCCTTGAAAAAGTATATTGTTTTTCAGGAGACACCCTTGTCTCTGTTTTCTAGAAGTCATAATTGCTTTTGGACCTCTACACCTCTTTTGGACCTCTTGTTTTATTTTTAGATAGTGGTCTTGCAGGCATTCATACTGCACAAGTCTGTCTTTTGAAGTTTCCATCTTTGCACCCCAACTCCCTATCCTCCTACACAGCAGGTGTCCTACTATGACCTGGAAGCACCTGACCTTTCTTAAGGATTTAACTGGGTCAACAGGATTTCTGCTTCTCCATTCAGCTCATCAGATTAAGGATTGCTATAACGCTCTCTCTCTCTCTCTCTCTCTCTCTCTCTCTCTCTCTCTCATCATGTTTGGTCTTTAGGCTCATTGCCCTCCTCTACAGCTCCTTTCCACCCTCACTCTGTCTCTCTCCATCTTGACTCAGTCATGCAGCTGCCCATTTCCATGCTCTTCCTTTCTGGAACAACCTTCAGTAATTCATACTTTGCAACTAAACATTGCTGAGGTTATTTTCTCTCTCATCATCTTTTAATAAATTCCTTTTGGGGTTAAGTCCTGAAGTCATGGCTGTTTTTGCTTCCCAGGTACCAAACAAAGATGTTCCATTATCTAGACTAGGGATGTGAAACCTGTGGCCTTCCAGATGGACTACAGCTCTCATCATCCCTGACCATTGGCTGGGGCTGATGAGAGTTTGAGTCCAACAACATCTGGAGGGCCACAGGTTCCACATTCCTGTTCTGGACCAATGCTCCTAAGTTATCTACACCGTGTTCCTATTAATTTGGCAAATGTGCTTGTTTCTGAGTCAGCTCTACTGGATTGACAACAACCTATACTCTGAGAAGAATAGAGAACCAGGGCTGCAGAGGAAAGAAGCTACCTGGCACCAAACCAAATTCCCCAGCTATGTGTTGTTCCTGAAGGACTTACTCCACAAACACAGGAATAGGTTCAGGGGTTAGTGACACATGTCTCAAGGAAGTGTGGTAATAGTGGATTTTGGAAAGCAGCACTTTGGCTACTTGCTTGTCTGCTATAGAAAGTGGTAACAACCACATTCCCTTGCAGCTAGTAGGAATTTTAGGTTCCACATTAAGGACAACCTCATCTGAAAGTGGTACATATGGCTCAGTTTTTTCACTAGGTTCCATAATTATGAAAATGGCTGACTGTTTCAGCCTTCTCACTTTGCTTTGACAAAGTGTATATGGATTCATGACAAAGGAACCTTACTGTAAATGTGAAAATTACAACAGCTGTCCTAGGCAGCATGGTGATAGTGAATTTTTAGCTGGAATTCTCCACTTCTTGATTCTTTTTTTTCCTTTTTTTTTAAATGTGAATAGGAAGGACACTTTCTGAACCCTATATATTTAAAAAAATAGAAAAAGAAAAGAACAGGAAAGAAAAAGAGACAGACCTTATAAAAACAAAGTACATGCAGACAGACCAAAACAGCAGCTAACTATACCTCATGATCTTACCTCTCTAAGTGTTTGTGTTTGTTTTTGCTTTAAACTAGACTAATGGCACAGCAGCAACGATTTTCCTCTCTAGCCGTCAGCTGATTCTAATGGTCTGTTTGAAAAATGTCAATGATCATTCACAAAAATTCCTCCTGTATCTGCATAACGTCACACAGCAAGTGAAGCCTGGTGAAACTGAACATACATCAGCTTGAGGGATGACACAATATTCCATTAGCTTGCCTTTAGTTTGACTTTTTAAGTGGCTTTTAAAAACATTTTTGAATTTTTAAACACATTAAAGTAACACACTATAATGCTTTCCAGAGTGCAAGTATGTAAAGTACATTTTTCTGTAACATAATTGAAATCTAATTAATCTTTCCCCCTGGAGACCTTTTAGAGTCAAGTGTGGTGACTATAATAGGAGGAGGACTCAGTTACAAGAGGCATTGCCCTTTACAAATATTTCATTCAAAGCCTCAATGGAAAGTTTGGAAATATGTTGCTGTGATTTAACTATGTACCGAACAAGTCATTTGACCCTGCTGCATCTCAGCTTCGCTACCTCTAAACAAGGGATGTGATTAGTTACTTACCTAATTCACATGGTACGTGGATGTTATAGGGACTGTATTTATCATTTTCACATTCAGAAGTCATAGAAACAAAATGCATGGGCTTTTTGCTTGAAAGCGTCAGGCCATCCTGCAAATGCCTGTTTGTCATGACCCGGCATTCACTTTTACAGTCAGAGTTGATTTAATTTTAAACAAGCAATGCTTTGATATGAACAAACAGGGATTATAGTGACATCACAGGCCAGATGGCTACTAGAGGCTGCTCTGGAAGGCCAACACAGGGCCAGTCCTGCCATGTCACATGGTGCAGAAGCCTGCTCCTAGTAGCTCCATGGGGCAAGTTGATAAATGAAGGCAGGCATTCGTGTCTGAATGGTGCAGCAAGGCTATTTAAGGTGTAGCCCCAAGGAAGGGAGAAAATATTCAGGCTCTGCTTCAGTTAGCAAAATTTCTTGGGCTAGCACTAGGTCAACAGGAGACAAAATTGGGCTTAGGAACTGTTGTGGCAGTACAACATTGCAAACCGTGACAGGGTATTATAACTGTGGATAGATAACTGTACTATGCAGAGTCTTGCACAGATCATAGATGGATGGGAATGACAGGACAGGAGAATGACAACACAGTGAAATCTTTCCAAAGCTGACAGAACATGGATCCCACTCACATTGGTGCAACACTGAGTCCATAAGGGTGCAATCCAATTTGATCTTGAACCTGGATGTTCAGGTGGTGGCTGTGGCCAGGAGTGCTTTTGCCCAACTTAGGTTAGTGTGTTAGATGTGCATATTCCTAGAGAAGGAAGATCATCTCAGGCCGTGGTGGCACATGCTTTAGTTACATTGCCATTGGATGACTGCAGTGCATCTATGTGGGCCAGTCTTTAAAAAGTGTTCAGAAACTTCAGATTGTCCATAACACTGCAGCTGGTAGTGCTGTCTCTTATTTATTTCTTCTATGTATTGCCATTTTGTAAATTATTGGTTTATTATGCAATAAACTGCCTTGGGCATTTTTAACAGAAAGGAAGGGTAATTTTTTAAATAATAAATAAATAGTATGCATTACACAATTGCCAAGTACTTAACACTGCACATACAACGCAGTAAACTCATAATTAAAATCCATCTTTAGAATAACCTCCCTATTGTGGCTGTCTGGATGATATGCTTTTTAAAAGTCATAATAACATTACTGTATGATCTTTCAGAGTTTATTGATCCCAATACGTATACTTGATCACATGGATAACAAATGATATAAAATATATAAAATAATAGTACATTAGCCTAAATAACACTAATAAATTGCAAAGTTTAGCATGAAATTTAAAATCACAAATGGAACACTACACAGTTTGTTGAAGCAATAGGCAGTCAAAGAATCATACATAATGTAGCAGTACAACTGCTAACAGTAAGGTTATGAAACACAATTTAAACATTTTTTTTTAAATGGATAGGGGGAATTGATTTTTGAAGGTGTTCCTGAAGAGATTCAATTTATTCCAAACAGCACCTTATATATATGCCATAGTTATCTCGGAAATTGGTATTATGTTGAATCGATTACTCATGTGCTTACCATATGGTCCCTGAAGCAGAGACTACATGCCAAAATCTCTTTCTTTCTCTCTTACTGCCTAATCCACAGCATAGATGAGTCAAAATACTTAGATTAAAGTATTTTTAGCAAATTGACTTAAAGGGTTTTAACAATCCTAATTGTCTGGTGGGATAAGCAACAATGGTCTGTGATATTGATTTGTTTAGTTATTTAAAATATTTTTAGGCTGCCTTTTAAGTAAAAAGTCAAAACCCTCTCAAGGTAGCTTCCAAGATAAAATGCAGTACAACAACAAACACCCAATAATTGATAAAAGCCAGGGATAATAATAAAAATTCCCCAATACTGAAATATATAATTGCAGCTGAAAACCACCAGCAGCCCAATAAAACATAACTCAAGAAAAAACTAAAGAAAACTAAAGAGTTTTTAGGGCTTTCCTAAAAGCCTACAGTGATGGGTCGTGATGAACCCCAGCATTCCAAAGGCATAAGGCAACTGCAGAAAAGTCCTTGTCCCTTGTGCCCACCAACCTAACTGCTCTCAGAGGTAGGCAAGTGAGAAGGGCTTCTGTTGCTGACCTTAAAATGCAAGCAAGCTGACATAGGTGATGGTAACTTCAGGTAACTTGGACCCAGACCATTTGGGCTTTAAAAGATAAAACCAGCACTTTATATTGGGCTCAGAAATGCACAGGCAAATAGTGCAGCTGGAGCAATATAGTTGTCACATGAACTGACTGCCTAGCCCCCACCAATACTTGAGTGGCCTCATTCTGTACCAAGTGAAATTCCTGAACTAACTTTAAAGGCAGCCCTATGAAGAATGCATTACAGTGGTCCAGCCTGGATGTCTCTCATGAATGGATAATCAAGGCAGGGTCACACTTCTCCAGATAGGGTAGCAGATAGCATACCAGACTTAACTGATAAAAAAGCACTCCTGCCCACTCCCTTTAGGGGCAGTGCAGCCCCATCCAAGACTGGTTGTAAACCTCTATCCAGAGTAGCCTACTCACAGTACCTCTCTGTACGGTCTGGATTAAGTCTCAGCTTGTTTGCCCTTATCCACCCCAAAACTGCATTCAGGTTAAGAGTTCTACAACCTCTGTGGGATTAGTAAAAGAAAAAAGAGGCAGATCTGAGCATCATCCAAATACTGATGATGCCTCAAATCTCTGGATGATTTCTCCTAGTGGTTTTATGTAGATGTTTGAACTTTGTGGCACACCATAGGCTACAGGGTGGAACAGAAGTCTCCGAGCACCACCTTCTCATATTGCTCATCCAGAAAGGACTGAAACTACTATAACACTGTGCCTCCCAGACCCACCCTAGAGAAATGATCAAGAAGGATGGTCAATGTTATTGAAAGTTGTTGAGAGGTCCAGGAGAACCAAAAGAGTTGTATTTTCCCCCCATCCATTCCCCAGTGTAAGTCATCCACCAGGGCAATCGATGTTGTTTCTTTCCCAGAACCAGGCCTGAAACTGGAGTGGTACTGATCAAAATAATCAACACCATCAACCATCCAACACTACTTGAAATGCCACCACACACTCAAGAACTTTGCCCAAGAATGGCAAATTTGATACTGGGTGATAATTATCAGAAACCATTGGATCTAAGCTTTGTTTCTTCAACTGTGGCCTCAACACTGCTTCCTTCAAGTTAGTGGAAACCACTCTATTCCTCAAAGAAGCATTAACCACCTCTGAGGTCCAGACACACAGCCTTGGGTGATTTCACAAGGCAAGATTATTTATTTATTTAAAAACTTTATATTTGCAAAGGTCCAGAGAGCAAGTGGGTGCATCTCAATCTTCCAAGCAGTTCATCTATGTCCTTAGGATGAACAAGCTGAAAGGTATCCATAATAACATGATTAGATGGCACTCTAGCCCTGTCTGTCTTGGACTCTGTCAAAGCAATGGTGTCCAAGTTAGCACAGATGCAAGTGACTTAATCCACAAAATGTCCAGCAAATTGGCCACAATGGGCCTAACCTTGGGTTAGGAAAACTCCTGAATATAGCCACCACCAAAAAGAATAATTCACACAAAGAACCCCAACTAATAATTCACACAAACAATCCCTCCTCTATTACAACTAATCCATGGATAGAAGTAATACACTCTCAGTTAAAGGAGTGCTTAAAATACATGTGACTGTCAACTCCAAATAGAAAATTAACTTACAGGGCTATGAAATTGCTATCAATGAGTGAGCTATCAAATTTTCATGAGAAAAGCCCATGAAAAGTGGTTAAAATAATTATTTTTACTATCCAATCATCTCTACATAATATGAACTCTTTTCCTAACACTATATTTTCTCATAAAGTCTTCAAGTTATCAATATATGGTAACTAGGAATCTGCTTTTGGGCATCTGAAATGGCAAAAATGTGATTACATAAAAAGAAAGCATGGAATAATCTAAATGTAGAACTCAATTTATTGTTTAGTGGGGACAGAATTCCTGAGGCCATTTAGATGTAAAGGGAGTCTCCCCTTTCCACTGTGTTTGGCTAAGTATTGTCAGACTGCAGTGATGAAAAGAATTGTTAACATAATAGCTTCTCATTTCTGAGGTTCTGCCAAACGAACAAACAACAAGAAACCTTTAGTAGCAGGATAATATAAGTCTAACAGATACAACCATATAATTTGCAGCTCTATAAAGAAAAGATAAAAAAGGAAACACGCATCCGCAAGTACCGTAGTTCTCGATAAGATTACAATTTACGGTAATACAAGTGGGAGGAAATGAAGGATAGGTGTTGTCCCTCTTAATTTGAGCGGATGCCATTTTTATGTTTCATATTGATTAATATGCCATGATTCCCCTCCTAATATTCTAGAACAGTTGTTCTGGAATATTGGGGGGGGGGACATGGCATAGTAGTGGATCACATTGATAGCCGGTGTGGCGTAGTGGTGAGAGTGTTGGACTCGGGAGATCCGGGTTCTAGTCCCCGCTCGGCCATGAAACTCACTGGGTGACTTTGGGCCAGTCACTGACTCTCAGCCTAACCTACCTCACAGGGTTGTTGTGTGAGGATAAAACAGAGAGGAGGAGGAGGAGGATTCTGTAAGCCGCCTTGGGTTCCTTGCAGGAAAAAAGGTGGGGTATAAATATAATAAATAAATAAATAAAATAAATAAAATAAAATAAATAAAATCACATGCTTTGTAAATAAAAGGTTTAAAACCTTGCAAGTAGCAGAGATGGAAAAGATATCAATGAAGACTGTACAGAACTACTGACAGTCATAGTAGTCAATGCTGGGCTAGATGGACCATTGGTCAGATTCAATACAAGGTAGCTCTTTTTGTCCATGTTGTCCTTTCCTACAACACTATATTTTAAAATGACTCAGATATTCTGTACATTCTTGTAGATATTAAGTGCCTTCATTATCATCACATATACTAATAGAGACATCAATTCTCCAAGTATGTGGATTCCTTGACCCCAACACCTTATTGGAAAGATGCTACATCAAGGCATAGCATTTTTACAGAGGGATTGTGGGGAAAATATGGCAGCCTCTACTGGCCCATCAATAGCTTCAGAGATTCTTTCTTTCTTTCTTTCTTTCTTTCTTTCTTTCTCCCAAATTAGATTTTCTTTCTTTCTTTCTTTCCTTCTTTCCTTCTTTTTTGCTGCTGGTTTAAGCAGCAAGCAGCAACAGTAATTGTGCTAGTAGCCTGGCCACCATTTTGCATTTGCTACAATGTCCCAGACCTAGCATCATTCTAGGGTACTGTGGGGGGAAATGGTGGCCAGCACACACAAAAATGTGCGTAGAGATTATTCAGAGAACATTCTGCAAAATGGCCCTGGGGGCGGGGGGGATGAGAAAAATATAATTTTCAGAAATTTTCTCAGAAAAGAACTCTTCTGAGAAATTGGGCTCAGCTCTAGACTTTGTCACAGAGCAGGCTATGCAGATGAAAGGGTGATGTGTACTGCTATGTAGATAAGGGCCTGCTCGGTTTTCAGACAGTTCTGTGGGACAGCTTATGAAAATGGTTGGAACTTAAATTTTAATGATGTGTTCTGCCCTTATTTTCAATTAATAACCTTCATTTTACAGACAATGGACTTTATTTCAGCCTTCCATTCCACAGGCCTATGCTATATGTTAATCCAATCATACTTATCCTGTACCAAACTTTTTTCAACCATTTATTCCTAGTGTGTGACTATCTGTTCAGTGCTTTTCGATTCTTATATGGGCTGCTGTAATGATATTGAACATCATCTCCACATCCATCTTTGGAATATCTTTACATAACCTAATGGAAAAATAATGGGTCGTTTCCAATGTTAGTCCTACTTAGTCCTCAGCTCATTGAAATGAATGGGATTTAAATTAGACACAACCCATTATGTATATCTTCATGGTCATTAATACTTTCAGCTGTCTTCCCTTATTTTAAAAATCTTTTTTCCAAACCTACTGTACTATTGTATACTTGAAGGTGAAAAATAAATCCCTTACTTTTTCATTCTGTTCAGCACCACTGCCCTAGCACCATTGCCTTAGCCTTACTTGCATCCCCCCCCCCAGTTTTTGGGGGTGTTGCCATTTGAAAAACAACTACTATACACAATTTAAATAGACTATTTCAAACTTCCGTTTAGAGACATAACAAGCTGACATTTTGCCAATTGCCCAGAAAACATAACATGAAAGATCGATTAATTTCCCCCATTAAATAAACTGGTGTTAGATTACTAATTCCGTGATTTGTCAACTGGTTCCAGAAATACACACCATCCATGCAAAAGGAAAATCTTTAAAATCACAACGAGCAACTTGGAACTGATTGCCTAGGTCACTTATACTACATGATTTTGCCCATCACTTACAGTAGCTCTCCAGTGGTGCACTGGAGCAACATTATTCATATAATTATTGTAATTATTATGACATTAATGATTCTGTCAAAGTCTAAATGTGTGAAATTAAGCTGCTAACAAGTGTAAATATCTGAAGCACTAAAGTCAATGAAAGGTCATTTTACTCTGTGTATCAAATGGAAATATATGCTTAGTATGTATTCGTATAGCAAGTAACACAATTTTTTCTTTTAAATCCCCCAAAATGTCTGATAATTTCAGTTTTTATCTCTCCCAATCAGACTTTTTTGAATTTTTTTTTTACATTGCAGGATACCTGTTTTATTAACAAAGCATCATAGGTGTTTTTGAGTATTCACTATAATCAGTGGGGATGTGAGATAGGCTCCATCCTTCCATTCCAAGATGAACTAGATTTGGCAAATTGGGCATAAAGATAGAACCCTAGTCCAGCTAGGTCTCCTGAATATGACCAACGGCCCCCTGTGTAAGAAATGTTTGGTGATGGCCTTGGCTCCTTGGCACACTGGAAGCCTCTAGCCGTGTGCTTAGGAGGGTGCTTAGCATGGCGTAGCAGCCTCTGGGATGTCCCTAAGACAGCCTTCCTCAACCTGGTGCCCTCCAGATGTTTCAGACTTCAACTTCTACCCACCCCAGCCAGTATGGCTAATGGTCAGGAATTTTGGGAGTTGTAATCAACAACATCTGGAGAGCAGCAGATTGTGGAAGACTGCCCTAGGCCATACTTACCTAATACGCTACAACAAAACATGAGGGTGATAACTAAACCAACCCTTCAAGGCATGTGAGACATGGGCATAACATGGCCTGAAGGTATGCCCCAGCCAGATTTGGCTTTGTCTCATATATTCCATGGGCACTAGTATGCTGAAGGGGTAGTGACAACACTTTCTTCTTGATACATCGGAAGCCTATGGTGTGGTTCAATTCCAGGATGTGTTAGGAACAACCTTGCAAGTTCCAAGGCCTCCAATGGCAGCACTGATATGGAGGGGGGAATGCAGTGTAAGGAGGTAAAAATGTTTGCCAAAATTTTAAAAACTTTGTCAAGAAGCCTATTTCAAATTCCTCTTTGTGAGAAAATAAACACAGGAAAAACCTGAAAACAAGTTGGGCTTTACTACTTTGGAAGTGTAGAGGACAAGGCTCTGGGGAATGAGGATGAGATTGTTTCCTGCTACAAGTTGTGAGTACGGAACTGTCGCTGCAGTGTTCATCCCTGTTTACCTTGCTGTAGCCCCACTGATTACAGGGAGCTACTCCAGGGTAAGTGATCTGAGGACTGGCACTTTTGTGAATGTGACAGTTAAGGAAAAAGACTGGCCAGAGTGTTGTGGAATGAGAATTACACAGGGCTTTAAAGTCAAGGATAAGAAGATTATGTTTTGATTCAGAAAAAGATAAGCGGGTAAAGCAATTTGACCGGAAAAGTAAGAGGGCAGGAGCAGAAGGATAAGACCTAGGTCTGAAAGGACTGAAGTTGGGAGAAATGAGATTATCTAATTATCTATACACCACTGAATTATATCATAGGCCTCTATAGACAAACTAGACACTTAGGGTCTGGTTGTCTAACATCTCGTTCCTTGTATAGACCATTTTTACCTGGGGAAGATGGATGTTAAGTTGTTCCTTTTCTGTTATAGAGTCACCAAACACACCCTTGATACAGATGATTACATAAAGTGCAGGACAGAAAACTAGCAATTCTAATTGTAACTTGCCTGTGAGATTTCTTCCTCCATCAGCTCTTTTGAGTTGAGTCAATCTCTTATCTGAGAAAATCCTTGATTCTGGCTTAGAGAGGCACCCTTGAGCAACTGTGGCTAGGGCTGCAGGGTCATCGTCTAGGCACTTTCTTACAAAGGGCTAGCTTCCTTTTTATTGTGACAAAAATGACAGAAATATCTATCCAATAACTCTGTTAAAAATCATGCTAACAAGAAATCTTCAAATGCTTGCCAACGAATTAACAGTACAATATTACGTGAAATAGGATTAAGCCTTAATTGAGCATCACCTTGCACATAAAGTCACTGGTTTATTTTCTGTGGATACAACCCTCATAGTCTCAGAGCTGCTGCTTGCTTGGGACACTTATATACAACACATGAACTCATTAATTTTTTATCACTAGTAGAAAATCATAGATTTTTGTGGCACCTATGTTGAAATAATTCTTTGAGATGTGGACATCCAAAATAATTTTGGAGGACAGTGTGTAGCTCTCTGGAGTAGACCATAAGCAGCCTAAGTTATCTACCTGTCTGAGGTATCCTTGGATAAAGTACTTGCCAAAGTTTTATAATCCCACCCTTCCACTCAGCACAGGCCTTGAGGCTAAGGGAGAGAGACAACCTTGCACACAGAGAGGAGGCTGCATTTGATTGTACAGATGAAAGTGTGGATTTCTGCTGTGGACCTTCTGTTGCAAACTGCTGTAGTACTTCTGCTGTAGTGTGTACAACCTTATGGGGCAGATCCACATCTGAGATCTTGGCCATAAGTTTCAGCTAGCAGTGATATTAGAGCCTGCAACTCTTGTCATTTTAAAGAAGAACACACTAAAAGAACAGTCCCACAAAGCAGAAACAAACATCCAACAGGTACAGGATGCAGTCAATAAGCTCTTCATCAGTGGACCAAAAAGAAATAAAAAGATGAGCTGATATCATGATAATTTGGTAATTTCGTTAGAACAGTAGCTCCAAAAGGAGTCACTGACTTCTATAATGGTAACCTGCACCTATTGGATTTTTGTCCACATCAAAGGAGGCATAAAAAATGAATGTGCTCCCAAATAAGTACAATTCTTTCATTGTAGAGAAAAGCTGTACAGGTATCTCTGTGTATTAGAACTTGCAAAACCATAGGGTGAAATAATGCCCATCCATCTTGTATAATCAGAGATTCTGGGACTTATGGCATGTCAGGTGATTAGTGGACCCCAGGGGCCCAACTCAGCAGGAAAAACAGGGAGTTTATTTTAAAAAGGTCAGCTGCAGGACATGGCTGCCATGCTATGTATACCATAGTGCATGGGTGCAGAACCCCAGGACCGGGGCCAAATATGGCCCCCTGGGGTCCCAATCTGTCCTTCCAGGGTTCTCCAGAAGGCCATGACCCCTTTCTCCTGTCTGCCAGTCATTTGGTGGTTTCCTTGCTTTTGTGCCATCCCCCCCCCCCATTCTAAAAGGTTGAAATGCCTCACTTGGCAGTAAAAGTGTTAAGCTAAAATATGCCGATATTTTTGGTTATTTGGCCCTGCCCCTTTTGCCTTTGGCCTGACCCACCACTGGAATATTGTCCCCAAGTGTTTCTCTGAAATGGAATTTGGCTTTCAGGCTGAACGAGGTTCAGGGGATGCAAATTTAGCAATTCTTTTCTATGGTGTTTAATGTTTGGCATTGGCAAGTTTCTTGATTCAGTTGCCAAACAGGGCACACATTAGTTTTGGTACCTGAAGACGATATATTCTGTTTATGATATGCCTGACACTGATTACTCAGGCTTATTTTTACCATTGGCTGCTCCATCTTGCTTCCCATGTTATTTATTAATGAGCTCTTATTAGCAAAGTATCTTTGGTCTGACTATTATCAGAGAAAAGAAACAGGTAGGACATTGAACAGTGCTGAAATGGACAGTGCATTTTAACAGATCTGTAGAAATTTTAAATTGCTTTACTGGAGGGATGAGAGTAATGAGGTCAATTACAGGTCAATATCTTTACAAATTAGGAGGACTCAAGAGAAGAGAAATAATTAAGGGTCCAAAGGGATTGAATACAAGTTCAAATAACTAGAACTATATCAAATGAGGCTAACAGTGAGATAGTTAAATGAATATAGTCACATACGGCAGTAATACACCTTGCCACATGATTATACACCTGCTTCAGGGCTTACTGCACTGTTGATTACTTACTGAGTTCACTGCAGAAATGCAATGTGTTCATCCATGTTAAATGAGAAGGACCTGGACAAAATTGTACCAGTTCCTTGTCATTGACTGAGTTCCATTAAGTGTGTTAAGCAAAGAAGTAACCCTGCAACCTGAAGAAGAGAGAGGTTACAATAAAGTGTCTCAGTTATTATAGGAGGCTCTCTTTCTCCAGGTTGGATATCTCATAATACATGCTGTTGAGAGATAATCATTAATCATTGACATGATTGGCCGTGATCCTGTGCTGTGTATAATCCCAATGGGACACACATAAATTATTACATTATTATTCCATGGTTTACACAAGTTCATTAAAGATATGTGTAGCACTTGCCATTAAACATGATATCTAGGAATGGAACTTACACGCTCAGAGACATGGATTACTAGATGTTAGGAGGAAATAATATGGGCTTGCTATATTTATTCATTTCTAAAATCTATTAGTCACCCTATAGCTCAGCGGTGGGGAACGTATGGTTCTCCAGATGTTGTTGCCATTAGCCCTAGCCAGTATAGCCAATGGTGAGGGATGATGGGAATTGCAGCCCAACAATATTTGGAGGGCCACATACATTCTCCATCCCTGCTATTGCTAATAGCTCTCACAGCAATAGACAATAAAAAACACATAAAAACAAAAACAGCATAAAAATAATCAATTAAAAGCAGCACAGTTAAAAGCAGCAGTGGCTAAAAACAGGCATAATAATGAGGACTAAAATATAAAAGATAAAACTACTTATAAATAGAGCATAGCAGCAGAAATACAGAGGATTAAAAGGCCTGAGAAAAGATAGCAAAGTAGGTACCAAGCAGGGCTCTCAGTAGAGGGTATTCCATAACTGGGGGTGTAAGTGGGTTGACTTCTGAAAAGGCCTGCTCCTGAGTAGCAACCCACTATATCTCAGCATGCAAGGATACTCAGAGCAGAACCTCTAATGATGATCTCAAGACTTGGGTAGGAATATATGGGAAGAGGCACTCCTTCAGATACTGTAGCCTCCAACTGTGAAGGGCTTTGTAGGTTACCATCAACAATTTATAGGTTCAGCAGATGAGAAACAAGCATATATAAGCCACATCCCGATATCCTAGAAGCTGCTTCTGCCAGTAAGATACTTCTTAGCAGTGCTTTTTTTCTGGAGAAAAGGGTACCGGAACTCTTGGATTACATTTCCTCGGGAGTAGATGGTGATTAAATTGTAATGCAATTAATAGAAGAAAAGGTGCTGGAAAAAAAGCCCTGCTTCTTAGCAACCTTTTCCAGCTGGCTCCAAACTCAGAGCCTTTTCATTTCCCTGCCAAAATTCAAGCAGACAAGCTTTACTTTCAGCCTTCCCTGGTGGAGACCAAGGCAGGTGGGCTGTAACACAAATACCACTGGTATGGAATAGCCCCTGGGCTCCAAAGGCCATAAGCCCAAATCTATTGTCCATCATCAAGTGCTATCCTATATGAAACCTAGAGAGGGGTTTCAAAAACATTAAGTTGGATCCAAAGGCTCCCTTCCTCCAATGGAAGGATTCCTTCTGTTAGAGGAGGGGTGGGCAACTTGTAGTTCTCCACACATTTTGACTTACAACTCACATCATCCCTCACCATTGGCTATACTGGCTAGGGTTGATGGGCATTGTAGGCCAAAACATCTGGAGGGCTACAAGTTGCCCACCCCTGTGTTAAAGTAAGGGAATCTTTGGGTCCAACCCACTGATTATTTAGAAGGCATTCATGTCCTCTATGAACATTATCATTAAACTCTCAGAACATCCCAGCTGCCAATTTATAGCTACATGCTTCTTAGTCTCAATTATACCTCTTGTGCCTTTCCCTTACTATACACACACACACACACACACACATAATGTTTCAGTTTTCATATGTAATGCTTCTGTGCTAATGATTTAGGTAAAATGCAGCCATAGTTTGTTCATTTCCAGCATTTGATAGAGTGTGAAAAAGTGTGCATTATCACACTACAACCATCCTAGTTTTTCATTTTCATGTTGCTATGGGAAAATAGTAAAACCCTAACAGAATTTCATTACTATTGCATACAAATGTCTTGATACATCTCTATCTATTTAAAATTCACCCGTCTAAAAAATAAATGTTTTGTTGTGTTTTTTTCTCTGGACACAAAAAGCCATTACTTCAAAAGCCTTTGATTAATCTGAGCACAATCAAGGGCAAGTGAGATAGCTGCCATTTAGTTTAGCCAAAGCAATCCATGCCAGCTGCAATAAACCCATCAAACTGTCATAGAGTCAAGCTGTGAGAAAAAGAGTATGGTGATTACATGCAATAGTTTCCTTCAGTGGTTTCATAATTTCAATTTTTGTAACTTTCAAGAATTCCAATAGCTGTAGTAGGAATGTATTAGCGCATAATATTTTCTCGAGGAGTTACTATCAACAACTTAGTGTATTGGCTTTTTTCCCCATCACTGAATCAAGAGAAGCTCATCAGGCAAGAAATATTGTGATTACATTCGTATATAAATTATTTAAAGGGCTTCAGCCAATCAAAATGCAGATATAAGTGGTGTGCACATAACTCCCCTTAAATGGACAGGGACATGGTTGACAGACCTGAAATTGAACCTTCTTCTATCTGGATGAAGAAGAATTTATATATATTATTTATTATATTTTTTTGGAAACCGGTTCAATTTCAAGTCTGTCAACCATGGGTCTGTCCATTTAATGGGAGCTATGTGCACACATCAGAGAAATAGATCCTTAAACCTGTGTTTCACCTGGTGCTTAGCGAGAACACAGATGTCAAGATTTTTTTCAGGCATGTAGAGTTTTCAAGTCTCAAATAAAGGGGATTCTCAACATGGAACAATAGAATTAGTGAAGCAGAATACCTCAGAAAGAATGGATAGTTCATTTATCTATCTGACTGATCATGGACAGCAAAGACACACTTGCTAATAACAAGCTCAGTGCCCAGGGTTTCTACAGTTCAGGCCTCTCTCACTTTTTTTAATTAAACAACAGGCTGTAGTCCTAATATAAATAACAGTGATAGCATAGCAAAGCAGTAGCATTCATAATAGGGCATGGTAAAAGTCAGATTAATGCCTTGTTAGATGTGATGTGTTATCCCTGGCTTTAGGAAAGATTCTAGGGCCATTTCACATGATACAAAGACAACATGGAGGCAGCTTGAAGCTCTCTCTGTGTGGAAGCTTCCTCCAAGTGGTGTACCATTTATTGTGACATCTGCACACTGTTTCCAAATTTGTAGAAGTTGGGGCTGATCCATGTGCTGTCCCTCACAATATGGAGCAGCTACAGAAGTCCCAAGTAGCACTGACATAGTGGCTATATCAGGGGTATGGTACGTTAAATAATGCTCAAATTATGGGGAGGGGGCAGAGAGGATCTGGGCCCAGTTACAGCTCCAGGTTTTTGATGGCCTTCAATGGGTCCCCTCCATCAGTGAAACTACTTTTTCATTGCCATTGTCACCAGCTGCTATTGTTCCTCATCCTCTTTCTCATCATTGCTACCACTTGCCTGCTTGAAAGGCAGAGAGCCAGTGAGCAAGTAGGGAAAGGCATCTACTGTTCCTCCTTCACACCACCATGTGTGGGCGAGAGCAAGAGGCAGGGGAACATGCAGGTTGCAATAGTGAAGAGAAGGAACAAGTCCAGGGGGCTTTTGACAGTGGGCCCCTGCTGGGATTTGGGCCCTCAGCAGGTGCCCAACCATGCCTACCTTTGATGTTGCCCCTGCCCCTACCCATGTATCTTTTGCTATTGTTTTTAAGCACACACTTCAAACGAGTCATACACTTGGTGCTCCTACATTTCATTTTTATGCCCAGAACTATCTGCAATATTAAACTGGTTAGTGTGTTCAGGGTGATACTGGCCCATATATGCATGCCTGCACTTTAAGATCAGCAAGAGAGGCCCTTCTCGTTTGCCTACCTATGAGAAATATTTTAAATTAATTTTTAAAAAAAACCTAAATCAATAATCCACAACGTTCCAATGTCATCCTGCTTGAATCCATGCTACCAGACCATATTTGTGTTATTCCTACAAGAGTTAAGCTTGGCTTTCTCTCCCATGTCACTTTTCTTATTCTGACTTTGTTGATGCTGCTACTGGCAGCCCTGTGTTTTCAAATCCAGACTGGGCCATTCCTCTAGGATTCATAAAATATGAGTGAAGCCTGTATCTCAACTATCTGACATTTCAAAGTGGACCCATGAGTGAATTCTTCTTATGTAGGCTGAGGGCTGTGGGGGAAAAATCATTTAAAATATTCTGCAGATTGACCTCTTAGTCTTTGCCTTGTTCCTGCTTTGTACTTGAAATGTATTAGCTGATTGCTTTCTCGCCCTCAATTTTTGCACTACCCTTGGGTGTTACATAGGTTTCCCTATTTCCTTCCTTTCTTACTTCTTGAGCATAATCTGCAGAGAAGCATTTGTATATCTTATTTTTTGTTATAAGCAATGTTCAACATGTCCCAATACTAAAAGAAAAAGTCACAGTTCTTCCATTGTTACTTTTGTTTAACCCTTCCAACATTTATTTTGGCTTTAGTTTCACATCATTAAATTCAAAATCAACCTCCTTATGCATTTTACATCCTCATGGCACTGGAACCAATAGTGGATCTGAGAAGATGTGCTCAGTAACCTAAACTGGTAATTAATTACAAAATAATCATAAGATTAGAAAAGATCATCAAAATTATATATATTAAAGCTGGCTATAGCATTTATTGCCTGTGGGAATCATAGTTCTCTTTCAGTTTGATTGATTTCACTGGGCTGGATCCAGAGTTCCCGCAAGTAGATTCCCATTCAGAGAATGCTCCCACTGGAATAAGGGGAAGTGGTGATTTTCGTTAATTTCTCTTCCTCCCTGCAACCCTCCTATGCCTCCTGAAAAGCTGCTCCAGAGCATTGGGGGACCCTCTGAAACAATATGGAAGTATGGGGGGGAGGAGCTGCAGGGGAAAGGGGGAAATGGGAGAAATAATCTCCTCCCCTTCTTCTAGTGGTAGCCTCTGCTGGAACTCAGAATCTTCCTCAAACGGAAGGAGCCCTTCCATCCACTGAAGAGGTATTCTGGGCCCATCCCATTCAGTGGAATAGTTTTTTGTTTGTTTGTTTGTTTTTTGTTTTAAACTGGGCTTGAATTGCCATCATGTGTAGTACATATTATTCTTGGTAGAATTATAACTACAAAAGTAAGAAATCTATTCAGTCTCTTACTTTATCCCAGCTGAGTACCCTCCTGTCTGTTGTACATTACATTTCCTCTGCGATTTTAGAAACTTTCATTTGTTTTTCTCAGCTCATTCTATACTGGAATTGTAGGAGGCTGGAATGGTGAATACTGGAGAATAACTGTTTGTCAAAAGTGTAGGAGTGGATAGACAGCCATATGGGTTTCCCTTGCATTTAATTTAAAGTAGTCATTCAACCCTCTGCAGGTCTGTTCTGTCAGAACTGGAACATTATATATGTACAAGTGTAAATTATAACTTAAATGGAAAGCAGCAGAGACCCAACCCCATTAGGAATAATAAAGTGATTGTATTAAATATAAAATGAAGTGGGAAGACAAATAGCTCTTTCTTCAACTTAGAATTATGTTCCTTTAATTCTGATATATTTCTCCATATATTGTTTTCAACAATACCGCTCCCCCCCCAAACAGGCACAGTATTGAAAATCAGAACCTGAGTTTTATTTCCTAGTTTTCTTTATCCAAGGTTGGATTGAAGGCTTGGATTTCAGAGGTAGCTAATTCCTCCTTGGGGAATGGTGTGATACCTGCTGCCCTTGGTAGGAATATAACATCTTCAGGACCTGTCAGTGGCATTTGACACCATTGGTCATGATATCCTTCTGTCCGAACCTTACTAAAGAAACCAACATTAGACCCTCTAAACTTAAGACTATTATTATCCAGTCTCAAACCTTCCCTTTCTGGGTAAGGTGTTGGAGAAGGTGGTAACCTCTCAACTCCAAACGATTTTGGAGGAACTGAGATCCATTCCAGTTTAGGTTTTGGCCTGGGTGTGGAACAGAAACTGTCTTGGTTGCCGTAACAGATGACCTATGCCATGGACTGAATGGTAGGAATATAACTTCTTCAGGACCTCTCAGTGGCATTTGACACCATTGGTCATGATATCCTTCTGTCTGAACTGTTGGACCGGGGATTAAGAGGCACAGTATTGTGGTGGTTCCAGTCTTTACTCGATAGTTGGTGCTAGAAAGTAGTGTTGGGTGATTTTTGTTCTGCCCTTTAGGCTTTGTCTTGTGGGGTACCACAGGGCTCCATTCTATCTCCAATGTTCTTCAACATCTATATGAAGCCACTGGAGAAGTCATCCAGAGGTTTGAGCTTTGTTGTCATGAATATGCAGATGACACAGCTCTTACCTCTCTTTTTCACCTAAGAGTTGAAGGAAGGCAGCGGAACTCTTGAACAAATGTCTGAATGTGATACTGGGATAAATGAGGGAGAACAAGCTGTACTTAATCAGAGGAAGTGAGAGGCTCTGTGGGTTTGAAAACCAGCAGATCTAGATAGTGGTGTGAAACTGGTCATGAATATGGGATTGCACTCCCCCTTGGAGGACCAGTGAAAAGCTTGGGGATGCTCCTGGACTTGTCATTGTCTGGTGAGTTGCAGGTAGCAGCTGCAACCAGTAGTGCTTTTTATAGGCTCTGGCTTGTATGGCAGTTGTTGTTAGTTAGTTAGTTAGTTAGTTAGTAACATTTATATCCCGCCTTTTCTCCAAGCAGCCCAAGGCAGTGTACATGATCATCCTCCAATCCAGGAGAAGTGTACATTATCATCTTCTTCTCCACTTGTGGCCCTATCTGGAATGGTTGGATCTGGCCTCAGTTACCCATGCACTGCTTATCTCCAAACTGGACTATTGCAATGTGCTTCACATGGGGCTTCCTCTGAAAACAGCTCAGAAGCTCTAATTGGTACAAAATGTAACCTTTAAAGTCCTAAATGGCTTGGGACCAGGTTATTTGAAAGACTGTCTTCACCCATTTAATCCTGCTATGTCAGGGGTTCCTTCTTGAGAGCCTACAATTAACATATGTTAGGTTAATGTGCACAAGAGATAGGGTCCTCTTGGTGAGGGTCCCAACACTGTGTAATTCACTTCTTATGGACATTCCTATTGACATAGCCCCTGTAGTGCATGTGTTTCGGTGGCCAGTAAAGAGCTTTCTGTTTGAAGTTGCCTTCAGTTGAATAAGTAATTGGGTTGTGGGTTCAAAGCTTTGCAAAGTATTCTGTTATGACTTGTATCTGATCATGTTCTTGTTTGTACGCTGCTTTGTGAGGATGTAGCCCTGAAAAGCAGCTAAGAATATACATTAAATAAATAGATAAATAAATGATTTCCACTTTGTAGCATTAACATTGGTGGCTAGTATGAATGTGAATAGCACTTTGCCTTGGTTAAAAAAAATGGACATACATCTTAGAAACCCTTGAATTCATGAAAAATTCTGATACATTTTTTTCAAAGAGGAAGAGGAGGCAGTGGCAGCAGCAGCTGGTAATATCCAGCATCTGTGTGTATGCTCAAATGACTGTGCATTCAAGCATTTCAAAGCTTGCTGTCACTGCATGCAAAAGGTTAATGCATTTAGTAATTGCTACTTGTTATATACTGCACAAAATATGTGAGCCCAAAATAAAAGTGTTATTGGAGCCCACTGCTACCCACAGCTTAGATTCTGCTTTCAGAGTTTTTTGGTCTGTGGCAGATTTTTCCAGATGCTAGACACACTTTCTTTGATTAACAAGAAGCTCACAACAAGGGGTGGGAGGAAAGTGAATTCTTGTATCAGTCTCCCATCCTTGCTCAGAAGATCCTATTAATCGATAAATTCAAGGACTACTTGAGAATAGGGCAGGGATGGACAAAATTGTCCACTTAGAGTTCTCTCAGTTTCTCACTTTCCCAACCTTAATTTCATTTTGTCCCATTTTTGCATCAGTTTGGGATTTTAGAAAAACTGCACAAAAAGTTGTATCCATTTTCATGTGCATTTCTCCTAATATATATTGGTGGATACAACTTTTTGTGCAGTTTTTCTAAAATCCCAATATATATGTACATGTTTTTTCCTAATATACACATTTTTGCAAGCAATTTTCATTAATATATTTTCATGCATATTTCTTCTAATATATGCATTTTAGTACACACTTTCCTCTAATTTGCAAGCAATCTCCCTTAATGTAATGCATTTTGTATTATATTTTCACAAATATATGGAATTTTGTGCATTGGTGCTCCTAATATATGCATTTTTGTACACATTTTTTGATTGGAGAACTGCATCACAAAATACAGAAAAGTGTGAATATTGAAATTTAACTGTGTTTCAGTTCATACAGTGATTTGGGAAGTGCGAAGATAACTTCACATTAAAATGCACATGAATCTAATTTCTCCCCTATCCCTGCATTAGGGTAGGGTGACTTTGTCTTGTGTGTTCTATTTTCTTTATTTTATTTTTTACCAGAACAGACTTCCAATGGCCCCGCACCTGGGGCCGGGGAGAAGCCTTGCACATGGGGGAGGGGAGAAGAGTCAGGTAGCAGGTCAGGTGGGTCATGGATACTGAGCCAATGGCTCAAATAGGGCGCCACTGACCAAGTTTCAGTTTTGGTTGGTGATGAAGTCCGCCCTGGCAGCTGCGGGTTGCACTCATTTGCACTTTGGAACCCACTCCTTTCGGATCGATGCCGCATCCACTGCGGCGGAAATGGGGTTCTCTCAGGAGAAGGTCCAAGCAATGGGTCGTTGGAGGTCCCGGTCATACCGGTCCTATGTACGAGAATTGCCGTGAAGGTACTGCCGTGGGCTGTGTTTATCTTCCAGGTCACCGGAGTGGAGGCAGGACTATCCGTGTGCTGATCTGTGGGCACAGTATGGTTTACTGGGCGGCAAGGCGAGCCGCCACATCAGACTTCAGGTCTAACCTGGCGGTCGAGTTTTCGGCAGGCGTCCAGTGGATGGATCGCCGGGGCATGACATGGCAGCACCTCCTCCACAGTTTGTTCCGGACTGACCAGTTTTCGTCCCCCCCAGATGTCCTGGTGCTCCATTTGGGGGGGAATGACTTGGGCTTGCTGAAAGGCAAGGCCCTGATTCTTCAGGTGCTATGCGATATAGCATGCATCCGGCACCGGTGGCCGGGGGTCCGGATCCTTTGGTCGTTCATAATACCGCGCCTCAGTTGGCCTAAGGCCTTAAACAGGGCGGTTAGAAAGGTGAACGGCGAAATTTGTAAGGCCATAGGTGGGATTGGGTTTTGTATTCCCCATCCCAATATAACCTTGGTCCGGAGGGAGCTGTATCGGCCGGATGGGGTTCACCTATCTGATGTTGGTAACAATATTTTTATTGGAGATCTGCGAAGGGCCCTGCTCGTTCTTTTATCAGGCAGGTGGGGGAGATTCAACTAAGCGATAGCTTGTCTCTCCCTGTGGCGGGAAGTGCGGGTTTAGGCAGGAGTGATTAGGGTTATGGTGATCATCATCCAGTGGCACCTTTCAAGGTGACTGACGTTTACCCAAGGCTGCCCACGCTAATGCCCTGAGGCTTGGCAGGAGGGAGATTGGGACGTCTTTGGGGTTTTACCTTTCTCACCTACATTGGGTGCCTGGAGGCATCAAAGTAAGGTGACGATGGTAAAGCCCTCCAGCTCCACATGGAGGGCAGCTGGCCGGTGGCGGGCCATCCCGCCTCTGGTTCAGTTAGGATGTATTCGCCAAATATTGGGTTTTTTACCTGGCCAATGGCCGGGCTAGGTTAGTACCGTACTTCACCCTTCACAGATCTTCAATTCAATAAATGTGGCCCTGATTTGTAACCATATACTCTGTGTCTGGCTCTTCTTTATCTCGCCAATACACGCGCAACTACCTGGTTGAGCAATACGTATTACATTTGGAAAGCAAGAATGCATGCTTGGGCTCTTTTAATATTAACTATTCTGTGTCCTTTTGCTGAAGAATCTAAGGAGTGCCTTGGCTGGATCAGACTAAGGTCAACCCAGTCCAGCATTCTTTGCAAGAATCCCAACAATCTGCTGTGCTAGGTGGTCCATCAGAAATTGGCTCATTGCCCATTGATGGACCATAGTCTAGTGTCAGTCCATCCATGCTTTAGAGGACTGAAGTATGAAGGAAGGCTTATAACAACAGGTGCACAGGGAAGACTGAATTCCTACATAATTGCACAGATAACTGTGCCTGAACTCTATCCCAATCACAAGCACCATTAGTAGCTCTGAGTTCTAGCAAGTTCAGTGCTTTCATTCTGAAACCTAGGCCAAGTTTATTCAGTCTGTAGCCTGGACAAAGCCATATAGTATTAGTGGAGTGCTTTGTATAGGAGTAGATAGGTTTTGAAATAAAATGCATACATATTTTTTGCAACTCCACAGGGCAAGAACAGGATTTGTTTTGCAAAATTAACATTATCAACTCTCTCTCCACTACAGACAGGTGTTTTCCTGCTGCCATCATTTGGCTGGCAACATAGAAACACACACAGCTTCACACCATCCCAGCAAATGTGTGCATGTCAACATTCCTTTTGCAACTTAGTACAGTACATGAGTCCCTTTCAGCTTCTGTCTTTGTTAGTGTCTGCTGAGAAACTAATCACTGGAGCCACTCATGTGATAAACTGGCAGTTGAAATACTTAAATGTCAAGTTGTTTTCATCAGTCACATCGACAGCAGGTCTTAGATGGAATTTTTTTTCTGGGTATGTCTATGTCAAGCCTTTTGCTGCGGCAAAATATGGAATTGCCTTGTATGTTAATATGAATCCCTTTGGTTCTTAATTCACCAATTTTATCAGCAGAATTGCCCTTTACTCATTTGTGAATATGGCATAACTGTAATTTCTCCTTTGACATACCTCTCATCAGATTGGAGGAAAACAAAACACATGTACTTAGGTCCATGCAAAATGAGACTGATTGAGACTACCATAGATTTAATAGATCATAGAGTTGGAAGGAGTCTACAAGGCTATCGAGTCCAACCCCCTGCTCAATGCAGGAAACTAGAGGAGGGGGTCTCCCATCCAAGTAATAGCCAGGCTTGACCCTGCTTAGCTTTCCACGCTCAGACAAGCTGAGCCAGCGTAAGCCACAGGCCTATTATTAATGGTCACATATAATTTTAAACATGAAATGTGGATAATAATTGAGACCATAGCTAAATATTCCCAGCATACCTGGACACTTTGGTCAGAACTACCTGGTTTACATCCTAGTCCTGAATCTTTTTACCCAGAAATTAGTCCTATTGATTTCAGTGGGACTACTTTTCAGGAAGTAGTTCAAAAATTAGCTCTGCAGTCCAAAAATTCATAATAAATTTTTGGTAGTATACAAATCAATTCTGTAATGGAATCATTCAACTAAAAATATGTTTTTTGTGTGTCCACCACAGCATTATTTCAATATGCTGCTATTATAGGATCTTACAAGTGGGAGCTGCAATAAAATGTTGCAGTGCATTTTCATCTACTAATGGAGACAGTTCTAGCCAACCAGCCATGCTTTCCTCCGGGATACTCCATCCACCACTACCACCACTTTCCATCTTCCCTTTCCAATTGTCAACCAATATTCTGTGCCTACTGGACATACTCAATCCTCAGTGGGGTGACCCATTTTTGTACCTGTAAAATTCTGTAAACCTTGGGGATTCTACTAAGCATGTTGATACCTCTCTTTTTGTTTGATGGTGGCCCTGCTTTGGCTCCAGTCCTGTGAGCTATTTGCCTTTATCTGGAAGAATTTAAAACAGCATTGAGAAGGGTAGAGAGGAGAAAGGAGATATGTTCAAATTTTTTTGGAGCCAAGCGGAAGACATGCAAATAATGCATTCCAAACAAGGATTTCACACCACTGTACACAACACTGTATTATTTTGCTATTGAATAGTACCACTGTAAAAATGGCAATATTTAAAGTTCTTTGCAATGTGTGACATGTTAATCAAACACAAAAGCAGAGTTGAATTTCAAAAGCACTCGTTTTCAGACTGTGTAATGAATATTTCCTCTACACTACCTTTGCACATTGCTGAAAACTAACACTACATACTTGCACTGTCCAGTTGTTCATTAAAAACCTCCAAGTAGTCTAGAACTGCCATTAGGTATCAACATGAATCATAGAATCATAGAAAAGTAGAGTTGGAAGGGGCCTATAAGGCCATCGAGTCCAACCCCCTGCTCAATGCAGGAATCCAGGTCAAAGCATCCCTGACAGATGGCTGTTCAGCTGCACCTTGAATGCCTGCAGAGTGGGAGAGCCCACCACCTCCCTAGGTAGTTGGTTCCATTGTCTTATTGCTCTAACAGTCAGGAAATTTTCAAATCTTCAAATATTCAATGATGCTACAAACTAGGGTATTAAGTTATGTAGCTTTATGCAATTTAAAATTTAAACAAAAGCAGCAGCAATACAATGTTATACGTAGTTTGATTATCAACAACCTTACTTTCATTTGCTTTTTGTGTCAGTAGTCTGAAAAACACTAGAGGCAGACATGAAATTTTCTATATACTGTCCAAGAACTTGATTTTCTGATTTCAGTTTCAGGTTTTAACAGCATCTTTAACAGCATCTACTCTTGCAGACAGATCTTCAGGCGTATGCTGCAGTTCCAAAAACTGATTAATAAGTCATGTTTTTTCTTCCAATTCCACTTGATTTTCAGCCTCAACAGCTGTTAAGAAACAGATAAGCATCCATATCCGCATTCATCATTGTTGAATAGATCCTATCCACTCTTGAATTCTGAACTTCAGAGATGTGTTCACTCCCCACCTGCACCGGTTACTCTCAGACCCCGACCTCAGCTAGTTCAAAATTGAACCTTCAGAATGCTCAGTGGCCCAGTCCTATGAGCACCCACTGCCTGAGTTAGAGGAAGTTATTTAATTTTTTTCTTTATTCTGCAAACTAAATTATGTACATTATTTCAAAGTTTACAGTTAATATGAATTATTTTGCTAATTAGGGTACAATCCTATGCATTGTGACCTAACAGTATTTCAAGTCTCAGTAGTGCCCCCTACTTTATGGTACATCCCAAGGGAGATTCAGATAAAAATTAGTGGTGGGGCCGAGCCTGGAGTTGGCTCGTGGCTCGCTCCTGGCTCGGCCCTCGAGGCGTTGGCGGCTGATCTTGCCATTCAGAGCAGCGCGGAGCATTCTCCATGCTGCTAGAGCCGCCGCCGCCGCCCCCCTCCACAGCC
This sequence comes from Shinisaurus crocodilurus, assembly GCA_021292165.1. Lineage (NCBI taxonomy): Eukaryota > Metazoa > Chordata > Lepidosauria > Squamata > Shinisauridae > Shinisaurus > Shinisaurus crocodilurus. The sequence goes on along the minus strand of CM037876.1, from coordinate 76,137,369 downwards.
ACCGGACCCCCCCGCCGCCCCCCACAGTCACTGGACCCCCCCGCCACCCCACTGCAGCCTACCTTCTCCGCGCCGCTGCCGGAGCCCCTACCCACGCTCTGTTTTGGCGGGGGGAACCAGGGCAACAGGGCTTAAACAGCCCTGTTGCCCTGGTTTCCCACACCAAAAACAGAGCGCGGGGGTCCCGTCGCGTCACTTCCTCCGCGCCGGAAGGACACGACGGGACCAGTGGATGGGGAGGCAGGCTCTCCAGAGAGCTGGAGAGCCTGCTGTAGGTAAGCCCGCGGTGGCCGAATAGCTCGGCGGACACGAGCAGGCCCAGTTCGGGCTGCTCAGCTACATCCGGGCTACTCGGCTACATCCCTACCTCAGTTCTGGTGTTTAAAAAGGTTTTGAACCATCTACAGTAATACCTTGGATTGCAAGTACCTGGTAACTTGGTTTGAGAGCATTTTGCAAGACAAGCAAATTTTTAAATATTTATTTAATTTTTTTTTACTTGATATACAAGCAACGTCTTGCAATACAAGTACTGTAGTACGGGCTTAAATTAAAAATCTCTGTACTATTTTTTGGGGGGGATTTCGTTTTGATATAAGAGTGTTTTGGATTACAAGCACATTTCCGGAACGAATTATGCTCTCAATCCAAGGCATGACTGTACTTGATTGGAAGGGCTTTTAATTGATATATCTTATTGGTCATGCTGCTATTTTATTAGCTTTATTGCTGTGGTTCTGGAAATGTTTTTTAGACTGGCTGAATTATATTTAAATGTATTGTTGGATTTGGTATTTTTGAATGTAAACTTTGTATTATAATATTTGTATTTTTATATTTTATTTTGTTTGCTAGCTTGGATACATTTGGTCCAGAAAGGCAGCTTAAGGCACAATCCTATGCATGTTTAGATAGGAAAAAAAAGTCATACAACTCCCAGCATACCCCAGGCAGCATGGCTGGCTGAGGAATGCTGGGAAGTGTAGGACTTTTTTTCTGTCTAAATATGCTTAGGATTGCACCTTTATAGATATTTAAAGAAAGAAAGAAAGAAAGAAAGAAAGAAATGAAATAAGGTGAGTGTATGTTCTCTATGCTAAAAGTATAGTGGTGATCAAACATTAAACAGACCACATGTTGTGCGGTGTAAAAACAACAACAATCCAGGATGTATTACTCAATTTGGCAGTGAACTCATGTGTATGTTCCAATTCTTGGATTATGTATAAACAAATAACTAAAATTTACTGCTTTATATGTTGGTGTGTGAATTGAGAGATATGGCATATTGATTTTGTTATGGACCGCTGGTAAAATATAGGTGGCATTACACCAGCTTACACTTTCAATGTCATGCTGCAGCTTAGAAATAAAAATCGTTACCTGGAAACTTCTGAAGCCAACAGAATAGTAATCAATTTTTTATCTGTGGTTAGACACTGGAAGTCAGTGGTGGATTTTCTGTCCTCATTCTGCAGCTCTCTTGTTAAAATATTTAGGTGGTTCCCCTGGGAAATACTATACTATACCTAGGTTGAACCTGTTTACATTAGGAAGAGAAAGTCTGCTCTTTGTATCCTTTTAGCCACAAACATATCCTAGTCTCATACTGTCACTTCCCCCAGGAGGGTTATTGGATGTCACTCTGCTGCAGTTCTTGAACATATAATACACAGTTCTATTGAATGGCTACAAGGGCAGCTTGTTTCATCCCTTTTCATCCTTGATTAACGTTTGAAGTGCAGCAAACATTTCTACATGGTGTAGTTTCTGTTCTTGAGGGAAAATACCAGTCCAATAGGTAAATTATATTCCCAATATGATATTTCGTTAAATTTGGCATATAACAGTTTGTTGGGATGAAGAGTGTGTTGTCAAAATGATTCTCTCCCACTCACCCTTCATGGTACATGTATTTTGTACAGTTACCAAGTACTAAATGTATTTGGGAATAGTACAAAATACATGCACCTTGAATAACTTATGAAAGGTGTATAAATGAATAGTTTAGACATTTCCCCTTCAAATCAGGATGCAGCCACCTTGCTGAAGCTAAGCTAGTTTCAATTTGGTCCATGATTGGATGGCAGATTGTCTTGGAGCCCTATGTGTGCCTCCTTGAGTTTCATCATGGAAGAGACTGGGAGAGAAATGTATTAAAACAAACAAATAAATACATACATGGCAATTGGGAAAGGATCAGACCCTAATTCTGAGCATTCTGAAGGTTCAATTTGATAGAAATCATACTCTCAGGCTGCAATTCTAAACACACTTACTAGCAAATAAGCCTAATTGAGCATAGAGGGACTTCTAAGAACACATGCATAGGATGGCATTGAATGTGTTATAATACAAAATACCATTACTGTCTAAGTTTTATAGATGGATTGTAAATTCACCAAACCAAACAACTAAAAGAAACATTTACATGTATAATATAACTTTTTACTGACAGTGAATTACAGGACACCTGAATGAATCCTTTTAAAAATGTCTTAATCTGCAGATTTTAGCTTTCCAGCAAAGCACAAACGTTCTGCCGAGACGTTATTTACAGATAAATTGATGGGAAATGACAACAAACAACCCTTGGAAAGGAAGCTTAAAGCGGGTTTCCCACTGTTCATATAGAATACTTTCTCTGGGCTTACAAGGGCTTGTAATCTGAAGATACAGATGAAATATCTATTAAGGTTCACTTGACCCAGAAATTCTATGCATGGAAACAGCTTAAAATTGTGATGGTATTTTTATTTGATCCATTGATAGCTAAGCATGCACATGCATTTCTCTATCTGTAGTAATATAAACCATAGCAATTTAAGCTAAATAACAAATAAAGGAACATGTTCTGATAATTGAAGAGTCACTGATCCAAAATCAGAACTTTGCTTTGGGAGAAGCAGGCAACTAATGTGTACAAAATCTTATTTAAATGTTTTTTGGGTTGTTTCTGAGAGAGAGAGAGAGAGAGAGAGAGAGAAAGAGAAAGAGAAAGAGAGAGAATGAATACAGAAAACACTTCTTCAGGCCTGTTTCCAATCTTCTAATTCGAATGGTGGCCATCTTTAACAGAAAACATGGCTTCCCAGAACATTTGGGTATCATATTATAAATGCTTACTTCTAATATAGTCTTACTAATATATGAATATTTATGACTGCAGCTAACAACCACAAAAGTAGTGGTCCACATAGTGTAATATGAGAAATGCATTTATGGTTATATATATTCATTTGTATTTTTGCCCTACCACATCCTATAGGCTCATGGCTGGCTATAACATATTTGGGACAGGTACACTACTAGTCTGATATGGCAAACTACTGAACATGTACTGCTTCCAAATAAGGGATGTGCTTCCTGCGTGCCTTGTTTCCTTGCAAAATTGCTGGGTTTTGTTTGTTTTTGCTGCCACAGCAAATTCTGCAGCAGTGTGGCGAAGGCATGCCCCCACAATGGCCATGGGAGGCTGCATGCAACTTGCAGGCCACATGTTGTTCACTGGGATCTACAATAAAAACAACTGGCATTCACTGTAGAACACACAGGAATATGTGACAGGTAGTTCAGTTTGTATGTCTTTAGAAGGGAGACAAATGTCCCTAATGCACATTATAGTAATAGAGAAATGAGAGTGGACAGAAATCCTGAGATCCATCAACGTGTTGCTCAGGAGCCAAGGTGGTCCGTGCTTTTGCTCTTCCTTATCTTTTCACTTGCTGATTTGACAATCTGTATATAACAAACTGCAATGCTTAAGGTGAGACTATTTTCCATCCAGCTCATTGGATTTCTTTTTGTTCCTTATGTGAGGATGCAGCTTCAAGTTGTCACAACTGTGCTGTTGTAGAATGGCAAGAATGTACAATTGGGCATTTCTCCTCACGGAGTAAAAAAAAAGGACAGTCTGATCAAATCAATTCAAAGTCTGCCCACACACCCCGGGGTCAGCCTCCTGAGGTATATAGACACCATGGAAAAAGAAAGACGATTGATTCAGGAACAGGCAATGTCTAGGGAATCAAATGCAAATAAGCCACAAGCAACAAAAGTCATAAGTATACCAGAACCTGCAGACATACCTTTTGGGTTAGCTGCCTCATAAGACATGATTGGTTGGAGGGGAAGTTGCTTCTGGATTTTAATGATATAATTCTACAATTGGGCCTGATGACATTGTATAATTAGGAAAGTGGTGTATTGCAGAATTGTATTTCTCCATTGCTAACACTTCCATGTCCTGATTACTCACTTTCACTCCACTGCTGCTTTCAGAATAGCTCATCACCACAGGAAACAATAGTGGCATTGATGCTAAATGAGCAACCAAATTACTTTTCTTGCTCTTTCACCTCCTCAGTGAGGACCAGGTAAGCCAGAGTACAAGGACGTAAAAAGAGCAGGTAGAAAAGTGCCAACAGTCCTAGTGAAAAATGGAATACCCAGGATGACTTTAAACCTCCCTTTCTCTTCTGCAGCCAGCTAGATCAAGCTGCTCCACTCTTCTTCCAGCCTAACACTGTAATCCATGCAAGCTATTGACATAGTGTTGCAAATAGAGTGCCACAAGGTATTGATTTTCAGGGTAGCAAATCATCCTTTGAAAACTATTTGATGCTGCACAAGACTGGGCAGGCTTGAAGACAAAAGAGGCAAGCAGCTAATATTTGTCACGTTGGAACTCATGGAACTTTGTAAGAAATTAAGTTACACAGATGATGCCTTTATTCAAGAGCCACTACCAAATAGCCCTGCAATGTATGAATATTAAGAATGAGTAACTGTAGCTTACTGTGATGTTTATTGTTTTAAGAGCAGTATTGTAGGATGAGGAAGGAGATAACTGCAGGGCTATTTTGTAGTAGCTCTTGAAAAAAGACATCATCTGTGTAACTTAATTTTTCGCCACTTTAGAATGTGTGGTACACACAAATCTGTTCAGAAGACTAGTGGAAAAGTTAGCATTGTCTTTTCCTATCTAATTGGTTGCCAGCTTGAGATATTAGCCAGCTGTAAGGAAAGTAGATGGAGCTTTCAGCCTCAATTCTAGTTTCCAGAGCAATCATGGTTAGAAAAAAATCACAGTGAAAACCACCACAGTCAATATTCTTATAGTGTACAACAGAGTATCCTCATAGTCTAGTCTTGATCAAACAACTTCTGCTGTGCATGTCCACACAATCAACAATAGTTGAGACATCTATAAATGCAAGGGAATCATGTAATCTCTAGGAGTATAAACCTGGGTGACTCTAGGGCTACCTGAGCCCATCCATTCCTCTTAGGAACTTGCAAAGGAGAAAACTTTTGATTTCCTTCCACCTTTTCTATTGCAATGACAAGAGCCAGTGGTGTGTTAGACACTACTAGACTCAACGGGCACATGAGTAGAATTGGAGCTGCTACTGCAAACCACCACCACCATCACCACCACCCTGGGATATGATTAAATAAGAAGCATGGGGAGAACTCCTGTTAAAAGAATCTTTGTTATTATTGCCATGATCTAGAGATCCTCAGGTACAGCAGTGTGATGTGCTCAAACAGCCATGCATGAGCATCTCTGCACATTCATCCACAAAACAGAGGCTGGTGCATTTGTGTGTGTGGTGAGGGAAGGAGTAATTTTAAAAGGGGGCAACAGCCCTAGAATGCCAAGAAACACTGCTTTAACCACTTACTTAGCAAGTCAGGAAGAAGTGTTTGATGTCTAAGAGATGCCAGGTCTTCAGCACATCTGAAAGCCATGAACCTCTGCCACTGAATACCTGCCTTTGGGGTAAGCATAAGTAGTGGAGGAAAATGCACTCTCTGACATGTTTCAGCGATTACTCTTTGTTATTACTTAATTACATGCACTTTCCTGAGCTGTGGCAGGGAACACTGATTTGGAGGCCTAGCTAAAGTGAGCCCAGGTATTTCATATCATTGGCTAGATCAATTGTTTTAAGAGCAGTATTGTAGGATGAGGAAGGAGATAACTGCAGGGCTATTTTGTAGTAGCTCTTGAAAAAAGACATCATCTGTGTAACTTAATTTTTCGCCACTTTAGAATGTGCCACTCTGTTCTCCATACATTGGTCCAATTACCAGAAGTTAATTTTGCCCTAAAGGGTGGTCATCCTTTATTATATATGGAAGGTGTTATATATAAAACCCAAAGGAAGATGTAATATTGAAGGATCTCATGCAAAACTTTTTAAAAACGTTTCGCCCATTTCAAATGCATCTATTGGAAAACTTTTTTTTTTTTTAGTGCAGATTTTGATTAACATTTGGTACTGCCACCAGAGGCCAGAAGGAATAGCTTAGGGAATACAAGTTTTACTGTGGTTGAATACTTATTTTTAAAATCCTTGCTCATTCATAGAACAATGGTGTATAAACAGTTTAATATGGAGCATAATAAATCTTCACACTGTGAGTTTTGTAGAAACAATACAAAATACTAGTATCATGTGAATAAGTCTACTGGGCAGAACACAAGTGCATAAAGAAATAATCATATAAAATAGCATCAGTGGCAAAGCTACTTAGCTCTTGATCTGGAACAATTTGAGGATGATTCTTGAATGATCAAGCTACAGGGAATCTCAAAAAGAATTCTTTACACACAATCTGTCTCTTGAAGCTAACTAGTGATATGGTTAAAATACACACAGCTATGAGCAGTCCTCTGAGGACAAATAGATTTTCATAGTCTGTGTGGCATCTAGTGAGCTGCAGTTTTACATCATAGGAGGTGACATAATTCCCTTAGCAATGGCAAGAAATGCCGACATTTTAGACAAGTAGAATAGCTTTGGCAGTGACTTACATTCCACCTCACAGGAATACAATGGCCATAATAGTACCCATCACTGAAGCTATTCTCCTCAATTGTACAGGCACAGCGAAACCATGGGGCCAAAACTGGGCCTTGAAGTGGCTTTAAAATTGCAATCAATGAGAAGTGTTTGTGCCATAATTTAACAACCAAGCAAGGAATGGCCATCCTGGTGTCAAGACAGCATGTATGCACAATCAAAACTAAAGCTTCCCACCTGGAAAACTGAGCAACTTTCATTGTAAGACAACAGGCTACATTGACAACTCTGGATGGTTTTATACCATCTGGGAATGTAACAAGTGAAGTAGAAGATAAAACTTCCAACATTTTAATCAAGGTCAAAACACTCAGAGAAACATGTAACCTAGAAAATGCAGGAGAACTACTCCAAAGTTTTTCAGGTTTCTGTGGATATATATCCTATGGAGCTCTCTAATTTAAAAACCATCACATATTCTTGTCCATCACAGAGTGTTATTTATTATGGAAAGATGCATAGTAGTTTATGTAATGATTAGCTGCATGACTAGAGGATACAACCCTCCTGGAGTAACACAGGAAGCTGCCTTAGATAGAGTTAGAAACCATTGGTCCATTTAGTCCACTACTGACCACTCTCACTAGCAGCAATTTTTTTTAGGGGAACCTCTGGCTGTCACCTGCTACCTGCTCCTTTTAACTAGAGATACCAGGGATTGAGCCTGGGACCTGTCATATATATGCTCTGCTACTGAACTACAAATTCTGAAGCTCACCTTACACATTTTGGCATATGAAAAAAAGGCAATTATACAAAATTTGCAAAAATTATAGAGCAAAAATTATTCTATCTTAAATATCTAATCTAACACCAATGAACCTTCAAATGATGTTACCTGTCTTTTCAGCTATTTGTTTGGACAAAATATCATGTATTGGGTCCTAGATTTATCTTGATGAAACCATTTCTCTACCTTTGCTATTTCTAAATGTATTAGGTCACCATTCTCAACTCCATCTTCCTTTATCTAGAATGCTCACTTTGATAGCTGGTGACCACAGAATCACTGCAGCCCCTATCAATAGTGTAGTGGAACAGGGACGCAGGGAAGTGCTGCCCCAGTACTATTTTCTACCCCCTCAATGACACTGCATGTAGAGGTCATCGCTGGATTTCTAACATGGAGACAGAAACCCTGATTGGCCAGGGTTCCTGTTCCCATGTTGGGAACGCTACATGTGATGAAGGTGGCCCTTCAGACTCAGCAGATTGCATTCTGGAGTGTTTCCAGTGCATGCAATATCATTGAGGGGGTGGAGCTAGCCCTGTGCTTTCCTAGAAGCCACTTCATGTATTTGGAAATGAATGCCCGAAGAGGCTAATGAGGGAAGTTGTATGTGCTTGAATGGGGATAAAGGGCATTCATGGGGGTGTGAGAAAGGAAAGTAACCACAGAGAAAGTTTAATAAGGTTTCTGTCAAAGTCTGCTCACATGCACACAGACACGCATGCATGAAAATTGGCTGTATCTAATTGTTTACCTAGTACAAGTTTGAAAGGGTTTGCCCGCACAAACATTAAACCTCTCACACATCCTGTCCACATGTATACCACCTATTTCATTTTCTCTACCACACATTCTCTCTCTCTCTCTCTCTCTCTCTCTCTCTCTCTCACACACACACACACACACACACCAGCCCATTCACACACAAAATATTCTTATGGTATACTTTGAGGCAGAGGTAGAAGAAAGTGAAGGGGTAGCCTTCACGTTTATAGCCCAATCCTATACATTTTAATTTGAATTAAGTTCCACTGAATTTAGTGGGACATTCTCCCAGGTAAGCATGTGTCAAATTGCATCCTTCTTTGGGAACAAAACTTGGCAACGTAATTTTTATTCTAAAAAAATAAAAATTAAATTAAATTAAAACACTAACAAACATTGGAAAACATACAACAATCCACAAACTAAACTAAAAATAAAACGATGAACCTCCGAACTTCTCCACAGCAAATTTAAGTAACAATAATCACAAATCCCTTTCGGTTCAAAACCATAATTTTTCTATTGGAATCCCTTACAAGTATTCTCCGGGTAACAAAATTTGGGATGGGAAGCAGGATGTAAAATTAATCGTTGAAAAATTTGGGTTGGATTTGAATGTCTTTGGATAAATTCATTGAAAGTACATTATTTGGGGGAGGGGATTTTGATGTTTGCAAGTCTGACACCACCCGTGCCTTGTACTCAGTTTGTGGTCTTCTGGTAGTTACTTTTTTCTCAATGACATTTCTTTTATGTAAAATGATGAACAGTGTATTGCAGCAGCAAACATTGAATTGAAGGAGTGGTTTGGTGTTTGGGGGTAAGTTTGTGGCCTTGGGCAAGTCACTTGCCTCATCTAGCCCAATATTCTGTTTCCTACAGTGGATAGTCAAATGCGTCTGGGAAGCTTGGAAACCAGGCATGGGAGAAACAGCCCTCACTTGTTCTTGGTCTCCAGTACCTGGTATTCTATTTAGTTATCATACCTGATAGGAAGGGCTTACAAAGGCAGAGCTGTAGGAGTAGCTTTGGGTTGGTGGGACCAAGGGGTGACATAAAGGGAGCACCTTGGCAGGGCAGTGGGACTTGTAGCATCCTAACTTTTTGGAAGAGCCAGCCACAATTGACTGGGAAGCAATTCCACAGTGGTAACACTATGGTAACACATCTGAGACAGCAGGAGAGTGGAACAAGCATAACGGACTTCCAATGGCCCCTTACCTGGGGCCGGGGAGAAGGTTTGCGCGTGGGGGAGGAGAGAGGAGTCAGGTAACAGGACAGGTTGGGTCACAGCTGCTGAGCCAATGGCTTGGCTAGGGCGGGGACACAAGGAAGGGCTCATTTAAGCACCTGGGTTCCCGCCCTCGGTCTCTTTTGCTTCTGCTTTCCGGCTGAATCACCTCTATCATCCTTCCTGATTCATCTACCTCGTGGTATCGTTCCTTTGTGTGTGTGCGCATGTGTGTTTAAATCTAGGGAGGCGGGGTGTGTGCTTGCTTCAGTTACGGTCAAATTTGGTGTGATAGGGGAAAACTACTTTAATTTTGTCCTTTACATTATATATTGAAAGGGATTGGGGGATTCTGTGCGGGCAGCGAGTTTAAGCCGCCTCCGGGCAGACCTTCAGAAAATAAAGGCTCTGAATAAGAAGGAACCAAGTATTGAAGATAGAGCTTTTCTCTTTCCTGCACTATACCCTTGTAAGCTGATTTCCTCTATTTAAAAAGGCAAGGGAAGATAACAGGGCTACAGAGAAATTATATAACTAATATAGCAGCCCATATGTAACGGTCCATGGGAGTGCACATTAAATCAGCTAAAAATTGCACCATATTTGTATTTGTATTATGTATCTCTGTTCTTTTTGCAGTTCCTATATATTTCAGTGGGCTCCTGCAATTGGAATTCCTCCTCAAGTTTGAGATTAGTTAAACTTTAATGACCTCATTCAGCCACACTGTTTTCTGCTACAGCAAAGTTTTCCTCAGTTCTTTACTCTCCTGGACAGCTGTATAGGATTATCATTTGCTTGCACAGCTTAGCTAATACAATTGGAAAATATTATCTAGCAGGTTTTATGGAACTTTGTAAATGTAATTGTCAAATAATGATCATGCTTTGATTAAATAAATACGCCACTGCAGCACCAGATAGCACGTAATTTAAGTATGGCATGAATAATTTGTTAGAATCTCTGCCGTCCCATCTCAGTAGATTTTAACTGTGGACACATTTGTTGAAAAAGCCATTCTACTTTGCAGATTTGACTGTTAGCTTTTTCCTGAGTGAATCTGACATTATTCTCTTCATTGTTTTATGCCAATCACACTTACTGCAAAGTGCTTATTACTTTATTGCTGAACATGGCAACATGCATTTATTTAGCTTTTTATTTTAGAATCAGCAGGCTATCACACACTTTATTAATCAAATCCAACCTTGAAGATTATAACCATCCCTTTCAAGTTTATCTAATTGCAGCTGTTAAAAAAAAAATGAAAAATCAGTAATGCATTTACACCAGCACCTGTGAATAGTTTTTGTCTTTCTCAATTTATCATCGGAAAGAGAGAATCAATGTGACCCCCCCTTTTTAAAGACCCCTTCATTCAAGACAGCACTTAACAAAAAATGTTAATGCTTCTTTACAAGTTACCTTAACCTTAAGGTTAATACAAAAATCAGGAAATGACAAAGCTAAGAGAGAGAGTTGCTAAATCACCTGACACAATGGGCACGACACTGGAATCATCTACTTTCCCTCTCACTGCAGACCATTAATTACCTATATGTACAAAGATGTTTGGACCATTGTTAGGAGATCCTAGCCTGCTGAAGGGCAGCATCCCCATTTTAACAATTTGTCCAGTATGTCTGCTCTGTCTTCCAGCACAAGGATGGTTGGTGGTAACTTTGAAAGTGGCAATGAAAGACAAGTAACAACATATATGATACAGTGCTAAATAGGGCTTATGACATTTAAGCCCTGTCGCCCTGGTTCCCCCTGCCAAAAACATAGTGCCGAGGTCCAGCGCGCTGGAGCAGCCGGAAATGACGCGACGCGCTGGCGGCTTGAGAGGCGGTGGCGGCTCGAGCGGTGCGGAGAACGCTCTGCTCCGCTCAGAAGAGCGAGATCGGGCTGCCGCCACCGCGGAGGACTGAGCCGCGGAGAACAGCGAGCTTCAAAAAGGTTCGTGATACACCCATATCTGGGAGTCTCTCTGAGAGATATTGCCTCCTGAAGAGCCTGCGCTGAACTGAAACTTCTGGAAGTCGGTCATGTGATATGAGTGTTCTTCAAGGATTCTACAGTTCTTTGGAAGGGTGAAGGACTAATACTGACAAACAGGAACAACAAGACCCCAAAGGACCCTGGGAATTGGGGTATGACACAATAGAAACATGTGTCCTGTACTGTAGCTGTTGTTGTAACTGAGTGAAGATAGAAGAGAACGAGCTGGAGGAAGGGGGCAAGGAGCTTACACAAGGAGCTGGAAGCAGAGTTGGCCTGTCCTGTGATGAGCTGTCTGCTGAAACAGACTAGAGAGAACTCTGTTACCCAGGCTACATTTTGCTGAGGGGCTGAGAAGGAAGAAGGAAGGGCTGCTGAGGAGAACTGTAGCTGCTGCAGATAGTAGCTGGAGCACAGGTTGCTTTGCTAAAGTGGAACTCAGCCTTCACTAAACCACTTTGCCGGAGGAAAGAGTTTCTTGCTGGCTAGGACAAGCACAAGGTCGGTGTCTGCAGGAATACATTTGGACAGAAGGAAAAAAGCTTCATTTCAGCTTTCTTTTATCCCATATGGTCAGTCAGTGGTTAATCCCTTGTATATCCTTCCTACCTAAAGATTTGTTTTGGTAAATCAGTTGTTGTACTAGAATGAAAAAGCATCAGTGCAAGACTTCTGATGCAAAACCAAGCTCTCTACAATGCTGGCTTGTACTGTCCAAAAATGCAGCACCACCGCCGCCTACATCGGCTTTCTAGCTGACACACCTCATACACCACCTGCCGACGACATATCATTCACAGCTAAGCTCTCATCTGCACCTGTTGATGAACCTCTAGTATTTGCTGATACCAATACTATACCTCCTGCTGCACTAGCAGTGCTTTCAAATGCCCCTGACTCTGCCAACAATCAGGAGGAAACCGGGGAAGCTCAGAATGCTGTTGGAGATGCTGAAAGCACTATGTCTAACCCAACCATGTCTGGTGGAGTGTCGGGTTATAAGGCTGTTATGAAACCAGCTTCCAAATTAATCAAGCACAGTCCAAAAGACAACACCTTTGAACATTTTCATCAGAATGGCCAACACTATGTTAGGTGTAGAGAATGTTTCAAATTTCCTGACATAGTAAGATAAAATTGTTTTCTAAGACTACTCAAATGCCCCCTTTTGCAAAAGAAAGTGGGAGTATTTACAGGAATTAGACAATTCAGCAGCATCTGGAACAGTGAAATAATTAAAGTGCTCCAGCTGTCAACCTTGTTACCTGTGGAAGCCACACATGCTCCCTCTAAGGGAATAGCAATATCTAAGGCCAATGAAACTAGCAGGCAAAGTTGGTGCACACTTATAAAGATGCAAAGAAACTGACTCTGAGTGCATACTCATTTCCTGCAAGAGTAGTTGTGAGTAAGTTAGCATCTGTTTGTTCCTATAATACTGCAGAATTGGTACATAGGACTGAGACAGACTTTCAGTACTTGACTCCAAATGCCCACAAATAATTTATGCTGTGAATTGTAGAAAGTGACAGTTCTCACCAAGAAAATTGACTGAAGATATATTGGCACTGTCCCTGAGGTGTGATGGCACTGTGGATCGAACCAGAACTGACACAATTTATGTAATGGTGAAAGTCATTACAAAATCTGGGGATGAAAACTAGTACTTTCTAGGTGCTAGTGAACATTGCAGTCATGGCACAAAAGGAGTGCTGGATGCAGATGAAGATGCCTGCAGCAAGACAGTTGAACCTGCAGTAGCTAGGCATATCTTCATGCATATATCCTTCTTGGTCACAGATGAAGCATCTGTCCACACAGACAAGAAGCCTGGTTTGTGGACTCTCTCTTCCAATCAAAAATGAGGGATAATGATCAAGAATCTTCTGTCCCTCTGCTGAAGTTCTGGTGTGGTGTCCATTGGGCAAACCTTGCATGGAGATCTACAAATAACTTAGTCAGTGAAGTTGGACACATGTTCCAGCAGCGTGTAGGGCTAAGCCCATATTTCCACACATCTGGGCTTAGATCCAGAGAACTCTGGGAAGCCATTGCAGAAGCCATGCACTCCCCATGCTTTTTAAGGCAAGGAGGACAGAGTTTTCCTTCACACTACTGCATTCAGTCCTAGTGTCTTAACATTTCCTAGTCCTCTTCATGAAGAAGTCTGAGAAGGCAGCACATGGGTTTCTTGCATTCCTCCTTGATGAACATAAGCTCTTACTTCTGTCCTTCTGTCTGATGTACTTACAGTCTTTAGTAGGTACCAGAAGCAGCTGCAAAGAGATGGGGGTCACCATCCTCAATATAGTGGCATGGTTGCCAGTGGCGACCAGAAATTTAATTCTGGTGACCAGCAAGGAAATCTGCCAGTATGCTCTGCCAGAGGTGCCAGAGACCTTTCCGGTCTGGCCTAGCAAGCCAGTGTGGCATAGTGGTTAGGGTGTTGGACTTGGACTAGGACTTGTGAGATCCAGGTTCTAGTCCCCGCTCGGCCATGAAACTCACTGGGTGACTTTGGGCCAGTCACTGACTCTTAGCCTAACCTACCTCACAGGGTTGTTGTGAGGATAAAGTAGAGAGGAGGAGGAAGAGGATTATGTAAGCTGCCTTGGGTTCTTTGCAGGAAAAAAGGTGGGGTATAAATATAATAAATAAATAAATAAAATAAAAAATATAGAGAATGTTGGTAAAATCAAAACTATTGGCACTGAAAGAACAGTATTTACTTGGTGGGTGGATGGGTCAAGGCTTTCAAGGATGAAGCTGTTACACAGCCAAATGGAACAGTGATGCTGAAAGGAATTCAACTGGTAACAAAGTACAAGAGATGCAAGGAACACCAGCAGTATGTATTTGACAGGAGAGATGTTGGTGCTTTCTGTAATGAAGTAGTTGACTCTTTTGTTGAATTCTTTAATTAATGCTTTGAAGTTGATGCTGGTCTGTTGCTGATTATGAAGCCTTTTGCCACCTTACAACCTTCAGTAAACTTGGAAGCAGTTCACAAGGAGCTAGGTACAGATCTCAATCTGGCAGAACTCTCTCTAGAATATGAGGAGATAGTTCAACGACAGCATGAGTGATGTTTGCAAGATGTCATTGTCCCATTTGGTCCATTTTCTTGCATTATCCAAAGAATACAGAAATGTGACAATACTCATGGCACTCTTCTAGCGGCTAAGTCTCATAGTACTGATGTTGAACATCTCATCAGCACAAGTATCATGTTGAAGTCCATAACCAGAAACAGTCTCTCAGTTGAGTCAGAAAATGAATACCTCTGCATCCATCACAATACACCACTTCCTGTTGAATGGGATCCTAGGGCATCAATTCTCCTAGGGAAGACCAAATGAGAGCATAGAACCAAAGACACAACTAGGCTTGTGTAATGGAGCCTCGCCGGGCAGAACAAGGCCTAAATTGGCCCCGCTCACGCCTGGTGAGGCCTTACCTTGTTCTTTGGGGCAGCTCGCCCTCTCCACAGCGAGCCGCCCGTGCGGCCCGTTCCATCCTGTCACATCACTTCTGGGACTGGAAATGATGCGATGGAACCCTGCGCAGGCACGCTGGAGCCCTGTGGCGCGTTTTGCGCCTGTGCAGGGTCCCACCACGTCATTTCCGGTCTCGGAAGTGACGGACAGGGCCTGAGAAGCCCGATCGAGCGGCGCAGAGAACCTCTCCATGCCGCTCAGAAAATTGAGTCGGGTAGGTGCCCCCGTGGAAGATCGGGTCGGAGGCGCGACCCGGCTTTGGAGACATGCCTAGACACAACCAAAGAGAGCAAATGTGGTTTGAAGGATTTTTCTTAGAGGCTTCCAAGCAACACTACTCATCGTGCTCAGTTCCAGATGGTGACAATCTGGCCATCTTAAAAAAAAAAGGAAATGTTGATGTGATAGGTATAGTATGAGAGGAGGTATGGTACATGGCACAACTATGTAGTCTTCTTCTTTGTGTTTTTACTGTTATTTGCCACTGTTGCATACCTACATATACAGTTGGTATGTACATGAGTTAATAAATGTTTTTGAGTAGTCAAGCAGTTAGTCCCAATAATATATGATTAGTATAAGGTTATGAAGATTGAAAGGAAACATCTTATTGTTCTATTTCTTTATCTTATATTCTTATCTATTTCTTTTAAGAAACAACCTTGTTCCTTATTAAAGTCCATATTCCCAACTGCACAAAAACTTAGTTTCCACTGCACAATTTTTTTCAACAGCACAAAATGTGTCCAGCTGCACATGAGAATAAACTCTGAGATGTCGGTTAAACATACGAGAAGTTGAAATTACCTCATAGTGGCTGGGTTCACACGATCATCAGGAAAAGAAGCCGCAGTGGCCTCTTTTTCCCGCCCCTGTGTGTGGCGGGTGTGCACTGTGCAATTTGCCTTATTACCCTTGCAGTGCGCTGCTTGCTGTGCTGTCCAAACTTGGTGAGGTGCACGATGGGGGCGGCGGCTTCCAAACCACCCCAGAACCCTTCAACAAACTATGGGTTCCGGGGGGGGTTAGAAACCACCCCCACAGCACACCACGCCAAGTCCGGACAACACGACAACAAGCCATGCGCTGCAAGGGTAATTAGGCAAATCATGCAGCACATGCCCAGCACCCACCGTGGCTTCTTTTCCCAATGATGGTGTGAACCCGGCCATTCTCAGTGTAGATTTTACCTCCTGTTGCTGCTTACAGTGATAAGATGGGGCATTTTAAAAAGCCACAGAAGTAGGATACAGAATACTATAAATCTGGAGGGGAAAGCTTAGATCTTATAACTATAAGGGCAAATAAAATAAAGCAAAAACATGTTAGGCGCTTCAAAACAATGAAGGCAGACATTTTCTGTTCACTTCTTATCTATGATTACTTTAAAAAGAAAGGGTGCATCTCTTCTGGATCCTAGAAGCAGCTTTCAGATTCCTGCAAAAATGTAGGGAACTTCAAGAAGTCTAGGCAAGTTCGGTCATTGCCTCTTATCACCAGAATGAAGAGTTCTTAAGGAATTTAAGAAATTATAAATCCTGTAAAATATAGAAGTCTTACACTCTGTGTACAATGGATTCCTCATGTACTAGAGAATCCATTTTGGCCAGGGTAAAAAGTGAATGAATGCCTCAATAACTCATGGCAACATGATCTTAACTATGTTATTTCAAAAGTAAGTCCCATTGATTTTAATAGAATTCATTTTCAGGTAAGTGATGGTATCCATAGCCATCTATTGCAGGTGGTTATAGTATCTTTTTATTGCAGGTGGTTATAGTATCTTTTTAGATGTAAGTACCTTTTTGCTGTCACAATAGATATACATAAAATACCTTGGCTTGGATCCAGAGTACCATTTGTGGAAGAAATAGTGAAGGCTGCCACTCATGAAAGTGGGAAGGGAATAGAGATGCTTGAAGATTTAATATTTAGAATTCCATTTCCAATATAAACTGATGAAACTCATACCTCTCAGAATAATATACAAATCAGAACTTAATTATCAAGTAGATGTTGCTAGGGATGTATGGTGTTGTAAAATCCATTCCATCTACGTTTCACGGATTGTCAGGTGCCTTTTGTTCCATTGTCTGCTGATTGGTGGAATCAGATTTTGTGCAAACGTGTTTGTACACATTTGTGCAAATTTGCACTCCCAAAAATGTGCAAATCCCCCTAAGATACACAAATCCTCAAAAAATGTATTTTTATGCTTTAGCCTATGTGGAAAATGCACATTTTTGGTTGGCGTTTTTTTAATTTTTCGTACTTTTCTACAACTAAATTTGTGTAAAATTACAGAAATTAAAAAAAATGGTCCGCAAGTCCACGGAATCCACATAACTCAGGAAGAGCCGGTCCGTTGTAGAATCTGTGAGCCGGATTATTAGAGATTCGAACTCATTTGAGTCCATTGCAGATTTCTCCAACATGCCTACGATAGGAAAGGAATATGTGGTTATCTCAGCTACATGTACTTAGGCACACAGAGCAATACTATGCATTTTTACTCAGAAGTAAGTCCCACTGTATTCAATGGGGCCTATTCCTAAGTAAGTATGCACAGCATTCCTGCTTTAGTTATAGTAGGGCATTGGGGCAATTTCTTCCTTCACAAACATTAAGTGGCTTCCAGTTGGGATAAGAGGGATTTGCACTGGGAGCAAGGAACAGGAATCTGAAAATGGAAGAAGCCACAAATGGATTTCCTTTCCAGCATTTAACAATCTTCAGACTGGGGTAGGACAAGATTTCCCATGGCAGCCAGGGACACATTTTAGCTTGCAGAATACAAACTGTATTTACCCGGCATCAGCATCAGCATCACTACACCGCATATCAATAAGTGTACAAACCAGTTAGAGCTGTGCTCACTGTTTCTATCCCCACTATCATATCCCTGCTACCCAGCCCTGCCATCTTCCACTCATTGGAGGAGGAAGGTCTGAAATGGGAAGCCAGCTCTACATGTGTAAGCTCCCCATGTGGTTTAGAACACCGTGAGGTAATCAAAAGGCTGCTTTCTTAATTTCTTTCAAAATACAGAATAACATTAGCAATTTACAAAAATAAAGGCTGGATTTGTTGGCTGCCCTGATACATGAATAAGGACTGGTTCTTTATAACAAGCTTCAGCATGTGGCAGCTGTGATTTTCAGTCAGCCTATACTGACTTCCAGCCAAGCTGCCATGTACTGAGCCAGTCATGCACATTCTGATAACATGCACTAAATTCAGCACAGATTGGGTTTTGGCACTCATTTGCAACTGCCAACATTCTATACTAGTTCAGCACATGGTGTTGGCATGTACACAACCAGTTCGGCCTGTGGCAACACAGCTGGAAGTTATCACAGGTTGACTGAAAATTGTGGCTGCCACAGGGTTGAAATGGTCATAAGAATAGGCCCTAAGAATAAATATAATGATATGCTGTAACTTCCACTGGCTGCTGTCCAAAGAACTTACATGCAACTATGCAGAGGCTCACAGCCATTCATTCTGGTATAGTTGTGCAGTGTACTAGCATTGTGCTATCAGTAGAGAAAGCTGAAAATATGTCACAATCTCACCACATGTGTCAAACAGCTACTAACAACAGAGGCCAGACATAACAGAAGGCACCTTTTGTACAGTTTTAAAACAAATTATTTAAGGCATGTGAGGACTGTTAACAGTGCAATCCTATGCAGCTTTACACTGTAAGGCCAATGGAGTTTACTCCTGAATTAAGTGTATACAGGATTGCAGCCTAACTTCCTTCTGTTATGAAACTCCTTTTTAGCCAAACTAGGTGTTGTTTTTTTAAAGGAGTGATTAGAAGTGTCAAGTATTAAATGTTGATGGCTTTTGAACAAACAAAAGGGAAAGATCTCTGGGATTGGCTGTAGTTAGAAAAGTAGACGCATCAGACTTGCCCTCGTAAATCAAATGTCAATATAATAAAAAAAATACTCGAGAATTCTAAAGAGGCAGCAAGGAACAACCATATTTCTTGATAATATGTGAATTCTTTCTGATTCAAACAGTGGTGCGACCCCAGCATGGTTTTTGTACAGATGAGAGAGATTTCTTTGAATGTCAGAACAGCTTTCGAAGACTTCTGATTTAAATTTCAAACTCATGATCATAGCTGGGGAGTATATATATATATATATATATATATATATTTAAAATCTTGGAAATGAGTTCTTTATCTCTGCACCAAGTGAAAATATTAAGCATTTTGTTGTATCCACTCTGTGAGCCAAGTTCCCTACTGTGCCTTCAAATCCACAGTGAATGAACCATATTTGGATCTGCTTATCAGAAGGAGACATTTAGAAAGACAATGAGTCTGTCCCGCTAGACGGAGGCTCCTGATGCTTTTAGATAGGCCTGTGGTGAACTGCAAAATGGGCCCTAAAATCAGTCTGACATGGTCGCTTAACAAGCTGTGGTATTAGCTCTTGGCTCACAGAATTTCTACTGTCACCCACAGGGCTGACGATGGCAGCCATCATAATTAGAATGCATGAATCAAAAACACCAGGTGAAGATTTTTCCTTGGAAGAAAGAAAAGGCAGAAGGAGGGAATTACCATGCCCTTTGACTACTAAGCTGATGCATGCAGCTGGATCAGTGACCAACAGTGACTGGGTGGATTATGCTATGGGGATCCTTGCTACAGTCTTATATACTTCCCACAACCAGTGGCTGTCAAAGCATACACTGTGAACTGCTTCAAAGGAAGTGATACAGCAAGCTGCAGGGAGAAAAAAAGACAGAAAGTAACCCTATTAAACATGGAAAATAAGATTTCAGGCTCTTCCTCAGGTTTAGCAATCATCTTCTTCTGAAAGTTGAGTCTATTCTATTAATTTGATCGTTCCAAATTAGCACCTAGAAAAGGCCAAAAACGGCAGTGCTTACTGAAGTGGAAAAGCTATGTAATCTTAACTGATATGACCTTGAAGGGGAATTTGTTGAACTTTTCTAAGACTGGGTCCCTCCCCCCCCATCCTTTGTGGGCTCTTGATTTTAAAATCTGCCTAACAAAAGATATGCCAGGAAAGCTGTTATTACAAAGATGCTTCTCAATAGGAAGATGTGGGCTAATTGCAAGCTATTTGGTGAAATAAAGGAAGGTTTTGCAAACAACTACGAAATTGACAAAATGCTCTTAGCAGAAAACAATGGGAAAGAAATTTGTGAAATGGCAAAGATGTATAATATAAACAGATGCTATAAAACTACTTGGAAAAGGCTATAAAAGATTTCAGATAATTCATAAACAGTAATTGCTCCTCTGACCTTGATGTGACTACAAAAAGTCCATTAGCTACCAAACCTTGACATATAATTACAAACTGAAAAATATTTTCCTATTTATTTTGACAGGTCCTACAATAATCCCACATTCAAGTTTTTACAGATTATCTTTCCATTTGCAGTTTTTGATTTTTAGTGAAAGGTCTCAAATGAAACCATCACATACAATTCTAAAACCCCTAAGCACTTGTTCTTAATTTTCCTTTTAAACATTTGAGTACAAATACTATACCACTCAGAAGTTCTAATATGACAGACATCCTTTATTTTAACATTCTGTAATTAAAACAGAGAGCTTTTATTCTACATTACAGATATGTCTGAAGAAATCCCTATGAGAAAATATTTTGTATAGCGGTTTCAAAGTATAAAACAATACATTATTGGCTAAAATCCATACAATTGGAGCGCTAGTGCTCATCCCACAAAAATACTCCTTTACATTTTTCCTAATCTGGGGAGGGATTGCGGAGTGGGAAAGCATTACTATGTGAATGCAAATATCGCAAGCAATTTAACTTAACTCCTAAAATGAGCATGTGGACAATAAATAGAACCTGCTGACACAGCTTCTGAAATGAGCTCAAGTTCTTGGACAAAATAATGGTTGGCTCATGCATGGGACTCACACTGTCCTAATGAAATTTTGACCTATGTGTGCAGGCTCACATGCCAGATCACCAACTGCTTTTGTAACACCCTCAGTTTTGGAAGCAGTTTACATTGTGACAAATATAAAGCACTCTTGAGCTCACAGAAAATGTTTTATGCTTCTTTGAATCCAGGCTCATTTATTTTAGTTGATTTATGTCCAAACTACATGTGACACCATTCATACAATTAGCAATTGTATGAATCTTTTCTTAAAACAAACAAACAGAAAACGGTATGGGCCCAACAATCTGGATCAAATTTGCCTTCCATTCTCCCCCTTGTCTAAGTAAGGACTGTGTTGGATACTTTTCTTATATCCCTGATAGTGGCCCAATTCCATTTTGGGAGCCAAAATATCACTCTATCCAGCACTTACAATTAGATAGTAACACAAGTGGAAGGAGAAGGAACAGAGATCTTTCTAATGCTACCAGCGCTGAGTCCTAGAAGACTAGAGCATTAGAGCATTCTAGGTTTTTTGGTTTGAATATTTGTCCCAAGAAGGACAAATAAGTCACAGCTTAGTGGTGGTACACAGGCTTAATTCCACACCTGATATTCTCCTGACACTACTTGGTCTGTCCCAGTGGTTTCTTCTAGCTGCCAACAGCTGCATCAGAGTGCTATGTTAGAGACAGTGGGCTGCTATGTTAGAGACAGTGGGCTGGTTCATGGTGTGTGTGGGGCGCATTTTGCATTTCCATCCCCTGCTCAGGGGTTGATATGTCGTGCAAACCTGGCAAGCATTGGTTATACAAGGGTTAAACCCTTTGCCGTCTCCCAAAGCAGTTACTTTATTCCCAACTCAAGGATGGAAAGCATAATATTGGTGGTCAGTATAAGAGGTTTAAAGATGTTCTTAAGGCTAATTTTAAAAAATGCAATATAAACATAGAGAACTGGGAAGTTCTGGCCCATGAACACTCTAATTGGAGGTTGGCTTTTCACAAAGGTTCTATGGACTTTGAAGAAGCCCAAGTGCAAGGTGAAAGGGAGAAACTTGCTAAGCGAAAAGCACGTCAAACGAATCCTTTACAGGACCATCTTCCATCTGGTAACCTGTGTTCTCACTGTGGGAAGCTGTGTGGATCTAGAATTGGCCTCCACAGTCACTTTACGGACCCATCGCTAGAGTCTACACATTTTTTTTTACAATTTCCTCTTTTTATAATTTTCTTTTGTAATTTTATCCTGGAGGACAATCTTACTCAGTCACGAGTGATAGCCTACTAAACCCTCACATAACCCTAGAATAGACCATGGGTTATTCGAGGGCTGTTTTACCCTTACATAACCCACACTCGCTGGGTTTGCACAACACAACAACCCTCAAGTGGGGGTTGGATATGCAAAGAGGTGCCTGCCAGAGCTGCAGCTCATTGTAGGTTAAATAACCCATAATGAGACATGTCATGTCATGCAAACCAGGTCAATAGCTCTATCTTAGCTCCCTAAAACAGACAATGTTTCTGCTGCAATGATCAGGCATTTCCCAATTTCATCCCAGAACAAAGGCTACATGAAGAAATCCAAAACAAAGATCTGTTCAGAAGAACTGAAGATTGGTTGGAAATTTTCAGGTGATATTTTCAATCCAGAATACATTGTAAGGCTCCTGAAATGAGGCGTGTAGTATTTCCTTCCAAACATTGCTTGTGATAATAACAAATTAATACTTTATCCTTGTCACTATGCCTATGATAACAAGAAAAAGGAAAACATGATTTTTTGCATTTATCGTATGGCTCCATGTACAGAAACAGCACAGCTTATGACAAGTAACATGACATCATTCTATTGTACTTTAATGAAAACTTAAGGATCATCTTATTTTGTGCTTGGCATCTTTCTTACATGTTCCAGTGTCTTCATGTTGCTTTCATATATTTTTTTGGTAGATTTCTATCATATGGATTCACTTTTAATTTTTTAAAAAAACTTCAATAAAGGTTTCCTTGTTCCTCTGAAAAAATCTCTGAAGACATTTTTCTGCTAGCTTGAACTGAAAAAATTCCCAAAAAACCCAGTAAGAGCTTTGAACATTTCCCCATAAAGTCTCTCATTATCTATTCCCAGAATATATAGTCCCTGTTTGGACCTCACATCCATTAATAGGGGCTAAAAATAGATGACCTGTCACTGGATCACAACTACACATGTAGCACTTGATGGTTGATGCTGTCAGCTTTTGATAGTTCTGACCCCGTTTGGCAAGTGACAGTAACAGGTTTTACTCTTTCTCCACAACACTGTTATCAGAGCCAACTTCAGCAATCACCTAATCAGTGGAATGGGGGCACAGATCCATGTGTGGATTGAGCCGTGTTTGCACCTTCATTGTGTGGAAATTCAAAATCTCTACAGTTGCATTTTCAGAAACAAGGAAACAAAGAATGCATTCAAAGACTTCACGTTTTCAGTGAAAAAATTGTTCATGATTCACAATGTAAATATGAGACTCACAGCTTTCCTGTGCTAACAAAAGAAGTACATTATGCAATGAAGCCATGATGGGAAAAATAGAAACCTGGAAAGAAGAAAACCAAAGTAGATGGCAAAAGAGGTCTAGTGCCTTCTTGTCTCCTTCAAACTTTTAAAGTTTTAATTGCCCAGAATGATTGTGACTACATCTTTGACTATAAATATTTTATGTCCTACTATCACATCATAATAAATCATTTGATAATGTCTGTGTCTTTTGCTCAAATGTACCCATTATGGTAACTAAAGCATATATGAGGCTAACATTCTCTCGTAACAAAATTAATGATGATTGTGCTTGTAGTTGAACTCCAACCACTGCCACTCAAAGAGTTCGTCATACTTATCTACAACATGATACAAAGAAATTTTAATTGTGCTGTTCATCCTTTTGACTGTTGACTAATGGGCTTCTCTCCTTTCCAATTTTTGTGCCATATATTATGTGCGGGTATGCCGCAAGCCATGGTAAAACAATCAATTTACCTTGCCATTTTTCTTCTCTAAAATGCAAGAACGCTATTGTCTCAGAATAGAATAAATAGCATTTTCAGAACTACAAAACTATGTTAGAACACCTCAGTAAGTTCAAAGGTAAGCACAGAATGTCAATAGACATACATTATGCTTCTAAGACCTGCAGTCGAAGATTTAATTCATATGTGAAATCCAGCTGTTGTTATTGCCCCATCCTGGGTTATCTACTAAACTTTGCTTCAAGGCTTTCTTGACTCCCACTCCCTTCCCACTAACAGCACGCAGCCCCTCCTGTCCCTAGAACATGTGCAGTTGTTCTCAGCATAACCTCTCCTTTCTCCAGCTCCCAACTTTCTTCAACTTCTCTTTCCCTTTGCCCTTGGCCAGTCCTCTTCGTGGCTCCTCCACCCATTAACTATTTTGTTTCCCCTCCTTCACCAGCCCTGCCTTGTGGGGCTCCCATCTTTAGTAAGTAAGTACCACCAGGTACTTCAGGGAATTGTGCCCTCTTTAAATTGCCCTACTGAAACCAATGGAGACATTTAATTCAATACATAGATTTAAAGAAGTGCCTGGTGGTGGACAAGCAGCAACCCACCACTATCCCTTTCCCAAACCCCCAAGGGTCTTCAGTACATGGATTGTGCGTTCTCCCTTCTAGGCATTTCTGGTCCTACCTGCAGTTTCTTTTGCCTAATCTTGGGCTGTGGAGAAGCTCCCTTCCTGAGCCGACAGCCCCCCATGGGGGCTAAACCAGACATTTTTCTTGGGTTGAGATTTTAATCTGAGCTGGTGAATAATTCAGGACCTCATAATGTTTGCCTCTTCTCTAAGATAAGCATTAGAAGCTCCTGAAGCTTGAACCTGGGCCTGAGCTCAGCAAGCTTCACCAGCACTCTACTAATCTGGGATGAATAATATTCCACAATATTATTCACTGTTGTATCTGGCCTGTGTTACAAGGTCAGGACTAAAGCCCAACAATCCTTGTGAGGTGGGACTGCCACATTTCTGGATGAAATTAATTAAATGGAAAATTAATTATGAACACTTTGAGTTAGCGCTGGGCCAAAGTATTTGGCCAATACATTTTCATTTCTTTTGGGGTATGGGTGAAAATTCCCCCTGTGGCTTGGATTAATCTTGGGAGGGGGGAATCTAAGAAAATTCTGGTGCGGTTAGGCTATCCTTTAAAGATGTAGTAGACAAGGTTTTATTTCCCTCCCCCCCCTTTTTACAGAAAAGAAAAGCTTCATTGCCATTTCAAGTGGCAGCTTGACTGCTCTCAGCAGCCCAGAGGCATGCCCTTTGTAATATTGGATAGAATGGCACATGAAAACAACACTATGTCATGACTTAGCATCACTTCCAGGGTCATTATTGGGAGAAAAGATGGCTACCCCCATTGCCCAATGGGATCAATTGGTCATGACATACTGGCGTTCCCATGGAGCATTCTCTCTGTGCAAAATAGTGGCAAAGCTTCTGTAAAAGAAAAAGAAAAGAAAACCCTTGGCCACTTTGCTTTTAAAGGTAAGCCCACTCCCACCTGAATGCTCTTTGAATTTTCTCAACCCCCCCCAAGTAGCCAACATGAACACACCCCTTTCATGGAAGATTAATGATCCCACAAAAGGGGAAGATATGTGTGAGAGTCTTATTATGAACAAATGTATGTAATGTGTAGAAGCACCTAGCACTGCCCTCACTCTGAACTAGTTTTGTTATCTTTAATAATGTCTTCAAAAAGCCAAATCTGATTGGCTACATGATCACATTACTCTTAGTAGGAAGAAGGGCTACAAAAATGGCACTGAAATTGCAGCTGATTGGAGCTGCAAAGTGCAGTGAACTTGCATGAAAAAGATCGGCATTTTGTGGAGTCTTTGGGGAAATATTATGCTGATGTCCCCAAAAAGATTATTTCGGATAACAATGTTCATCCAGAACATTTGGCTCAGTACTAATATTTATGTGCAAAACATGCATATATCTATAACAACACATTTTCAATTTAATTCCCAGGCCTATGGCACGCTATATAAAAATAAGTATTTAAAGCCAACTGCACAAATCAGGCAGAACAATATCCATCAAGTCTTCTATATACTTTCCTTTTTGCTATTTTTCTTCTAATAAAGCTCCAAAACCAAACTTTATGCCCTCCTGTGGACCTTATCTTTTTGTACTTTTTAAATGTAAGGTGACCAAACCGAAGTTTAAACTATAGGTGAGGATTGCTATCAAGTTATATAAAGATATTATAATATTTTTGATATTATTCCCTATACAGCCTAACATATTATTCACTTTTTTGACCTTTGCTACACATTAAGCAGAGGTCATCATGAACTGTCTGAAATGATGTCTGGATCTTTTTCCAGAGAGGCTACATTTAAATCATAACCTATCAATATCTAAAGTGTACTTCAAGTGTGTACTTCATCCATGTACTACCTTTCTCTTGTCCATGCTGAATTTCCTTAGCCAATATGGTTTTGGTCTCCTCCCTTATTAGGTAGTGGTGGAAGTAAGTATATTTATAAACTTGTGTTACCAGTGATTGTTGTCTGCTAATTATTCACCCATCTGCTAAGATCTTGGTCATTAGATATACTGAATGATTATACTGATCTTATCTATAATCCACCATTACATTTCTTTATCCTCTGAAAGGGGGGGGGGGATTTTTTCATATTTATTATGCCTGTACCTGATAAATACATATGATCCTTTCAACTCAGCTATTTGTGTAATTAAGATGGGATGACCTCCATTATTGACTCCCATTAATAAAAATATCCTTAATTACTGTAGCTGCTTATTTATGCAAATAAAGACATAAAACATATAGATTGTTTACTTCTGGCTCTCTCTCCCTCTCCTTCACCATCATTACTCTTAGACGGTGACCGTGTCACCCCATTGCATGGTAATCATCTATCATGATGAACACACCTGGAATTGAACTTCTCCACTAGTATAGTATATTAATACAGAAGCAGTTCCATTCATGAAAAGTCAGATTGCTGTGTAATTAATATATCATTTGAGAGAGGAAATTGTAGATGAGCCTCAATTGAATTTGGATCTTTTCATCCTTTCAGAACAAAATATCTAGTCGATCACTTATGCAATCCAGAGCACAGGCACTTGTACACAAGTCTTACTAAGTTCTGTGGGAGAAAATAATAATATACACATGACCTAGAGGTGCAAACTCTGTTGCAGGCCTCCACTACTTGTGATCCACCAAACTACATGTGATCCACCAGCAATGTATTTACTGGAAGTTTTACAAACCTTCTGTTTTCGTTGCTTGCATGGAAAGGAGGGAAAAGGAGTGAAGTGTCTAACACTTGGCAGGCCAGAATACATGGTTGGTGGACTGCATTTAGCTTAGTGGGTCACAAGCTGACTAGACTGCCTCAGTTATTTATCTAATGGCAAGCCTGCTTTCGGTACATAACATGATCTTTATAAGGACGTTCTGATTTCAAGGAGACTAAGTCAAACACATGCCTATGTGGCCAAATTACACTATGATTTGAGACATTGGGTTTGGAATGTGATAACCAATACATTTATCAGATACAATAGCCCTATTGTCTCCATGGAGGGGACACAGAGCTGCACACACCAGCCCTTCCACCCTGATCTTCCCATGTTGAGCAGGAAGGTCTGAAAGGAGATTGCAACAGCATTCAGCTCAACATGGTTACAGTTCTCGCCATGACTAGGAACCCTGCACATTCAGACATGTTGAGTGGGAAGGTCTGAAGGAAGGTTATAACTACATTCAGCTGAATGCAGTTACAATCTCCCTTCAGATAGGGGTGAAACAAACATGCACATCTCTGTGACCCCAAACCACCCTGGTACAATTTATGAATGCCTGAATAGGGTTCTTAAGGACCCCAATTTTCATGTTTTAAATGGCAGGATCCAGCTGTGGCAGAGTGACAGGCAGAAGCCCAGAGAGGGGTCAACCTGAGCATTCCAGAGGCTAAGCCGGGAGCATAGAACCCTAGGGAGTTGACAGTTAAAGGGAGTTGGTTGTCAGTTGGGGAAGAGAGTGGGTTGGAGTGAGAGAGGGAGTGGAAGGCTTTCCCTACCTAGAGTAGGTAGGGAAAGGTGGTACTGAAAAGAAGAGTTCAGACAGGAAATCTAGTACTAAGTTGTGAGAAAGCAAACGTGAAGGTGTTAGTGTAGAACAATTCACAGGAGTCTCTGCTTAGGGAGTGAAGGACCTTCTGTCTGAAGAAGAAGGAGAAACTCTGAACTAGTGTGAGGGACAGTTAAGTTCCCTGGTCTGATACTGTAACTTTCAAGTAACCAAGCCAAATTGATACAAAGAGCACTGTATAACATCTGCCTGCCTTTAACCTGAATCTAAGCAAAGAACAAGTTTGAATGTAACTGTTGAAAATCCCAAGTTATCTCTGTTCCTGAGTTGAATATCAGTTTAGAGACTTTGTTAGAACAATAAATCAACCTTTTTATTCAAAGTTCTAATTCTCCAGAGTCTGACTGGTGACAGGAAAGTAAGAAGTGAATTAACGTAGGGGCACCCTGCTTCAAGTAAGCAAATAAAACAAAATGCTTAATAAAGACAAACAAACGTGGGTGAACAGCTACATATAAGACCTAAGACACATAATCGGCCTAACACAACTTTTATAGACAGCTTAAAGTCTGAAGTGACCAATACAAGGTGGCACTTGGTGAGAGTGAAGTACCCGTTAATGGTGTGGGCTTTGGAGTAAGAGGGGTCCCGTCCGCTACACCAGCCATCATGATTGCAGAGATAAAATCATAAAGAGAGGGGCAGAGTCTATTTCATGTTCATGATTTTCATTTGTTCCCACTTTCAACTTGATGCTTTTTTCTGTGTATCTCCCCTTGCTACCCACTACATTCCCTCTCTGAGTTGAATCCCCCCTTGTTCCACAAAGCCTTTCATTAGACCCTATGTGCCTTCACCCTTTTGTCCACCTTGCTCCAACTTTATTTATCCTTCTCTATTTTCAACAGCAATTTTCTTCCCTCCATTTATTTATTTATTATATTTATATCACATGTTTTTTTTCTTCTTGCATGGTCCTCCTCTCCTTTTTATACTCACAACAACCCTGTGAGGGTAGGTTAGACTGAGAGTCAGTGACTGGTCCAAAGTCACCCAGTGAGCTTCATGGCTGAGTGGGGACTAGAACCCGGATTTCCTGAGCCCAGTCCAACTCTCTAGTCACTACGCCACATTAGTTTTCCTTTCCCAAATTATCTCTTTCTTCCGTGTGACTTCTACAACATTAGTTTGTACAGATGACACATAAAGTGGTTGCTGAATTTCTCACTTCTGTGACAACAGGTAATACTGACTAGAATGTACATTGGATTGTGAAGGGCTCTTTTTAATTGACTATACAGTAAACAATATTCACATATAAAGTATGCTTTATAAAGTATTACTTAGATTTTGTGACGGTGGTTCACTACAGTTTGAAAATTAACCCCCCTGCCCCCCCCCCCCATGGTGCCCCGAACTGGCCAATGGTTCTATTGTAAAGTATTTCAATTGAAATGAGCTATACAATTGATTTATATATTTAGAAATCACATGACATATCATTTCATTTATTTGTACTATTTGTATACCACTAAATATTAAGAAAAATCTCTAAGCGGTTTCTATATAAATATTAAAATCACAATTAAAATCACATTTAAAATACAATTTTTAAAACAATATAATTACAACAACAACAACAACAACAACACACAATAATACACAGCAGTACAGAAGCAGTAAAAATGGGACAGCATGGTTCATTTATCTATGGGCCAGGGATAGGGGTTTGCATCCTACCTTGGGGGAGTGCTTGCCTTTTCTCAGCGAGCACCCCCCCCGAAGGCCCAAATCCCTGCAGCACTTGATCCACCCCACCAGCAGCGCAGGGGCCCGTTGTGTCACTTCTGGCCGCCAAGAAGTGACGCAACGGGACCCCGCTGCTACGTTTTTAGCGCAAAAACCAGGGCAATCCAGTTTAAAACGGCCGCGAATAGCAAATCATGGTCATTTTAAGCTAGGTTGCCCTGGTTTTTGTGCTAAAAACATAGCGCGGGGTCCCGTTGCGTCACTTCCTGGCAGCCAGAAATGACGTGATAGGACCCTGCGCTGCCGGCGCGGCATGGAGCGGTGGGACGAGTGGCTGGCAGGTAAGGCAGGGCCGATTGCGGCCTCACTTCAGCCCCAAGACTCGCAAACATTTGGGGATACATCCCTAGAAAGCCTGGATTAACAGGAGTGGTTTCAGGAGGCATTTAAAAGATGCCAGATTTTCTGCCTCCCAAACTGCATGAGGGAGTTTTTTCCACAGGGTGGGTGCTACTACCGGCCTGCTGTCGAGGTATTGCATGGCAACATTCCAGTGATTTTGGAATGACCAGCAAGGCCTTCTCTGATGATGTTAATGGTCTGTTGTTGGGTATATATAAGGGAAGGCGATCTCCTATGTATCCTGGTCCTAAGTTGTTTAGGGCTTTATATGACAATACCATAACCTTGATCATGGCTCTGTCGGTAATAGGCAGCCAGTTCTTTTAGCACAGGTCTTATGTACACATAACTGGGTGTCCCAGTGAGCACCCTAGCTGCTGCTACATTCTGCACTAGCTGCAGGTTCTGAACCAGGCCCAAGGGCAGCCCCACATACAGTGCATTACAGTAGTCTAATAATGAAGTTACCAGTGCATGGATCACTGTGGCTTGCTTATCCCTATCCAGGAATGGGCATAGCTGGCGTACCAACTAAAATTGGTAGTGGGCA
This sequence comes from Shinisaurus crocodilurus, assembly GCA_021292165.1. Taxonomy (NCBI): domain Eukaryota; kingdom Metazoa; phylum Chordata; class Lepidosauria; order Squamata; family Shinisauridae; genus Shinisaurus; species Shinisaurus crocodilurus. The sequence goes on along the minus strand of CM037876.1, from coordinate 76,106,521 downwards.
CTCCAGGCCACCAAGGTCACTGGAGGCCACTCTGGGCCTCCAGTGACAAAGATGGATCCAGGACTATGCCCAAACTACGTACCTGCTCCTTCAGAGGGAGTGCAACACCATCCAGAACAGGCAAACATCCCAATTCCCAGACCTGGGAACTGCCAACCCATAGGATCTCTGTCTTATTGGGATTCATCTTCAGTTTATTAGCCCTCATCCAAGCCATAACTGCATCCAGGCACTGGTTCAGAATGTGCACAGCCTCTCCCAATTCAGATGTCACAGAGAAATAGAGCTGGGTGTCATCAGCATACTGGTGATCCCTTGCCCCAAATCTCCTGGTGACCACTCCCAATGGCTTCATATAGATATTAAATAACTTTGAGGACAAAATAGTACCCTGTGGCACCCCACAGTTCAGCTGCCATGGTGCTGAGGTGCAGTAATAACCCAGTGCTATTCTCTGGAACCAACCCCGTAAATACAAGTCGAACCACTGTAGAACAATGCCTCCAACTCCCAACTCATGGAGGCGGTCCAGGAGGATACTGTGGTCAACGGTATCAAAAGGTGCTGAGAGATCCAGAAGAAGTAACATGATCACGCTCCCTCTGTCCCTCTCCCGAAGAAGTTCATCCATCAAGGTGACCAAGGCCGATTCTGTCACAAAACTGGGCCTGCTTATTCTAGTTTAGCTCAGTTTTAGTTTACTTTTGTTTAGTTTAAGCTTAGTTCTAGATTAAGCTTAATGGATCCAGATAATCAGTTTCATTCATTCATTCATTAAACAGAAAGATGACAACAAAAAGCTCAGCTAAATTAGAATAAGCATCAATAATCTAGAACTAAGCTTAAACTAAACAAAAGTAAACTAAAACTGAGCTAAACTAGAATAAGCACCATTAACTCTCCCTTGCACAGATATCAGCCTCTGATCCACTTGATAGTCTTCCTATCTTACTAGGTTATCCATATGGAACATTTTAAAGCAATTGCAACTATGCCATATGATACAGCCGATATATGCCCCAGTCCATTGGTCCCCTAAGACTCCAGTATTCTGACTGGCAATTGCTGTCCAAGGTCCCTGTCAGAGGTCTTGCTTAGCCCTAGTACTTAAGAGCCTTTAAATTAAAACAATCCAAGGATTAAATCTGGAATGTTCTTCACACAAAATACATATCCATTACCAATGAGTAATATCCCCCCCCTGCTGCTGCTATGTTCATCTTAAATAAGCATCCTAAGTGGCATTACATCACTAACATGCAAAGGTTATTCACGCTGGATTGGAGAGTTCAGCCACATGCCTGGATAAGTTTCTTTTGCATAACAAGATTATTATGTTACACAAAAAAGGACTTTCCTCAGGTAGAATAAGGCTATACACAGCTGTTCTTCTGTTCACTCAGGGTGAAAAAAATTGTGAGAACTGGTGCTGAACAGCTGGAGTCCTGGACCTTTGCTTCCCCCTCCCCCCTGTTTCTTAGGGCAGGAGCACATTTTGAGTACTAAGCTCTGTCATCTTGACTATTTAGTGACTGACCTCTGTCATTGTCATATCTGTAAACAGAGTGGTTGTTGAGTGCACTTTTATGTAGTATATATTTTGGCACACCATGTGGGCTGAATCTATTACCCAAGTGACTGCTACAGCAAAACCTGTTCCTTTGCCAGTCACAGGAACATCACACCACCTATCAGGTTTTCTTCCAATGCTTGTGATTGGCTAGACTTTAAAGGCCTCACCAAGAATCAGTGAATGCCAAGGGCCATGGGAGACCAGTGTATCACTGACAGACACAGATGGAATAAAGATGATATGGTAAGTACTACTGCACGCCCATGGTGCAGGTGATTAAAAAAGCTTGCAATGTGTACTTCAAAACAGAAGGGGACTGACAAGCAAGGATTTCTTCAACCTGCCTCCTTCGGCTTACTAGAGAGATAACAACAACCCTATCTAAAGTTAGGAGACATCTTAATTTCCAAAATACAGATGTTAAGCAGACTAAGATGCCGCTCACTGTCCCTTTTGTCCCGAAATCCAGTTTTGGATGATGGAGCAGTCTATACATTTAAAAACAAAATAACAAATCTAGAGACGATGACTGCATGAACGACTGAAGCTAGGTATGGGCACAGCAGTTGATGTGCTGTGCCCATCAAATAGAGTTGATGAAATGTGCTCCTGACTACCATCCCCACTTAAACATCCAGAGACAGTGCTGGATCCAGGAGCACCCCCAATCTGTGAAACTGCTGTTTCAGTGGAAGTGCAGCCCAGTCTAATCCAGTTTGCACAACTTTCTCAGGATTCCCAGAACCTCCAGCCAACAATAATTCCATCTTATCTTATTTATTGCTATTTTAATTGTTTTTTTTATCGTATTTAATATCGTATTGGTTTTCTGTGTCTTATTGTTGTGTGCTGTGGGGGGGGGGGCTTCTGCCCTGAAAGGCATCCCATAAATCTTTTAAATCATCATCATCATCATCATCATCATCATCATATCCAAATCTTCATGGCAACACAGGTTTATTTTAAATGCCTTAGGACCAGATGGTAGAATGAGAATTAGAGCTGGATGTCATCTGCATACTGATGATATACATGCCGTGCTGCTTTGTCTGGCTATAAGTATAAATTGGACAACCAGAAAATTATGGAGCTTAAACAAAGGGAACTAAAAGGACCTTGAATCAATTTTCACTTACTAGCTCCTCAAAACAGATAAAGCCTTTCAAGGAAGAGGGGGAGGGGGGACATGTTTCATATTGTTACTAGTCCCAGAATAACGATACTTGGGACCTGCTCCTGACTGTTCCCTTCTTCCATTTAATTTCAGCACCTGGGAGATAGTTTAATCTGGCAAAGCTCTCCAGTTTCAATGCAGTTTCAAAAAGAAAAAACACATTTCTTGGGCAACTCACAATTTCTCAGCTCCAATGCAATTTGCACACTAAGAATTAATATACAAACTACCTGGATCTTATTAGAAACATGAAAGATGGATTTCTTCAAATATGAGAAGATTCCTACTGAATTCAAGTGTTTAATACAGGTATTTTACATAACCAATACCTTTAAAGTGTTGGTATCATACCAGTTAAGAGCACAAGCTATATTCTTGGTTCAGATCTTAGGTCAACCATGAATTAACTTGGTGGTCCCAGGCAAAACTCATCTTCAATATGGGGATAAAAATACTGGCCTACTTTACAGAGCTGTGATAAGGATTACTAATATAATGGGCCATGTTCTGAGTTATCTGAGCAGAACTCCACTTTCACAATGGAGTTTTCCTGGTCCTCCTCCCTACTGAAATCCCCTGTGCCTCCTGAAAAGACTCTCAGGAACAGCTTGGCATATGGTAGGTGGGGTGCAGAGGGAGGGGGAAATCGAACAAAATCAGGTGGGAATGACCCATTACATGAGAGGACTATCACTTGCATAAAATGCCTATATAAACACTAAACATGATACAGCTTTTAAGAAATATCTGAATAATAAGAATCCAAAAACCTTTACATTTTACAACAGAGTTTATTAAGGCAATCATGTATAATTAAAAACCATGCCTAGAATCTATAATTTGTAGTTTGGTTTTAGAATCAAGGCTGCTTGAATTTGCAGGCTCCACTAGCATTTTTCTTGAGACCTTGTTATTTGATGACAGAAACTGCTAGCAAACAAGTGGCAAATCGGCAAGTGATCTCTTACATATTCAGTACCACAGTATTATTAGTGTTGATCAATCATGTGGCATACACATATAAATGACAGTAAATAGCCTATTAGATCTTGAGCAGTTGTTTGTGTTACCTCTCATTATTAAACGTCACAACTGGAACTGGCTTTGTATGAAAGCTTTTGAGAGATAGGTAATCCATCGTCACTATGTAAACCACTTTTTAAAACTGTGGCACATCAATAACAGTGACAAAGTTAATATACTGGAAGTATGCTAATAATGAGGGCTAGACTATAAACTATGTTTAATCATAAAAATAAAAAGGAAATCAACATACAGCTGCAAACAACTGACTCAAAAGATGAGGTAGTCCTGATGTTACATTAGGCTAGCTCTACTCACTGAGATGATAAACCTATGACTAAGGGCAAAACTAGACATGACATTTCTCACATGGTTAGTTCTGGCATTCAAAATTTTATGAAAAAAAATAGCCAGGGTGGGGGTGGGCAGGGGGACTGGGCTGGATTGGGACCATGATGTGGGGGGGGCAGGGTCTTTGACCCTTTGGCCCCGCCACAATCCTGACTAGAATCAGTGCTTCCTGCACCTGCTATTTCTCCTTACATGCATTTTTGTATGTGCATTTTTGCCTAATATTTATTAATTAATTTATTTATTTGTTGTATTTATGAATCACCCATCTGGCTGCCACTCTGGGTGATGTACAACATGATAAAATACAGTCATGCCTTGGATTGAGAGCATAATTGGTTCCAGAAACGTGCTTGTAATCCAAAACATGAAATATCAAAACGAAATCTCCCCCCCAAAAATTGGACAGAGATTTTTAATTTAAGCCGTACTACAGTACTTGTATTGCAAGACGTCGCTTGTATATCAAGTAAATAAATAAATAAATAAATATTTAAAAATTTGCTCGTCTTGCAAAATGCTCTCAAACCAAGTTACTTGTAATCCAAGGTATTACTGTATAAAATACATTTAAAACAGTATAAAATTTTAAAATCTTAACCCACCCCATATTCCCACCTGAATAGCCATGTTTTTAGTGAGCGGCGTGTACAAAATATACATGTTTTGAAACAATTCTGCTAATAGAATGCATTTTTAATGTTATTTTTACTAACATATGTATTTATAATAATAATAATAATAATAATAATAATAATAATAATAATAATATTTATTTATTACCCGCCTCTCCATCTAGATAGAGGCGGGGAACAACAGAAAATATAAAATACCTAAACTAAAACAACACAGTATATACTATTAAACATCTTAAAACATCCTAAAAACATCTTAAAACATCTTTAAAACATCTTTAAAACATCTTAAAAACATTTTTAAAACATCCTAAAATTCCGCCGGATAGGCCTGCCGGAAGAGTTCAGTCTTTATGGCTTTTTTAAAGTCCAAAAGACTGACAAGTTGACGTATCTCCTCCGGCAGGCCATTCCATAATCTGGGAGCAGCAGAAGAGAAGGTCCTCTGGGTAATGCTAGTCAGCCTAGTTTTGGCTGACTGAAGCAGATTCTTCCCAGAGGACCTAAGTGTGCGGGGTGGATTGTACGGGAGAAGGCGATCCCGTAGGTAGCCTGGACCCAAACCATGTAGGGCTTTAAAGGTAATAACCAACACTTTATACTTCGCCCGGAAACTGATTGGCAGCCAGTGGAGTGCTTTTAAAACTGGTGTGATATGGGCACCCCTAGGTGTACCAGCAACCAGTCTGGCTGCCATATTTTGCACTAATTGAAGTTTCCGGACTAGGTATAAAGGTAGCCCTATGTACAGCGCATTACAGAAGTCGAGCCTCGAAGTTACCAGTGCGTGCACTACCGTCTTTAGGTCTTCCAACTCTAGGAAGGGGCGCAGCTGGCGTATCAGCCGAAGCTGATAATAGGCATTTATGTGCATTTTTGTACATATTTTTACATTGGAGAACTCGACTGCAAAATTTGGAGGAGTGCAACTTTTGAAGGATAACTGAGTTTTGGTTCGTATATTGGTTCAACAGTGCAAAATTAAGTAAGTTTGCATTAAAATGCAAAAAGAAAAACAAGTGATGGGCAGCGCCATCCAATGTTGGTGCCCATAACCCTCCAAACTCGGAGGATTACGGGTATCCAATTGAGGGTGGGAGGAGCGCAGTGGATAGGATTGCCGCCATGCTCCCCTCGCTCTCCAAAACATTTAGACGGCCAATTTTAGCTGTCTAAATGTTTTTCCTCTCCTCTTGAGGAGGAGAGGATGAGGCACTGCCTGGATTCCACAGAGGATGGGGGTGCCTCACTCTTCCACTCCCCGTCCCCGGGAATGCCCCCCCCCCGGTACTGAAGACAGTCTTCAGTCTTTGGTTCCCAGAGGGTGTGGGAAGAACTATACCAGCTGTGTGTGGGGGGGGAGGGCACTCTGTGGGTGGAGTCCCCGCTGCGACCTCAGAAGGGATTTCCGAGGTCGCAGGGGGGAACTCTGACCTATCCTATGGCCCCCAGCAAAGGTGGGGGTGGAATAGGAATGCACCCTGAGTCACAAAAGTGCCTGTTTATTGTGTGCTTGCCCAGCAGGGAAAACGGAAAAGGCAAGGCTAAAACCTTATTCCTGGCATCTAGTTTTCCATATTAAATAGCATGTGGGTCTGTGGGGGAGGGAAGAGAAGTGCTGCCTGCAGCTCAAGCTTTTCTCCAGTTAGCATGCTGCAGCCCACAGTTCTTTCTCTCATCCACCAGGTGGCTTCTTTGTCTGCCTCATGATCCTGGACTCTGCTCCAAACTGGACATGCTCAGGATTCCGCTCTTATATACATTCTCCAGGATGCTCTGCCTCAGCTTAAGTGCATAGGAATTCTGAGCACACTAATTTAATTTTAAATTTAAAAGATTCCCCACCCTATAATTCTTTCAAAAAAGAGTTTGGATCCCCCCTTTTAACCTCACTTCAATTTGCCTTTTCTGTTCAATGGGTTAGCGCTGCAGCAGAAAAATGTAGGTTCCAAGGAGTGCTTTTGTGTTGTTGTATGGGTTACACCCTCCCTCCCAACCTCCATTTTATTCTCATAATCTTGACGTTGCCTATCATGGGCTCAACCTACCATTGGTAACCTACCTGTTGTGAACCCTGGCTCCACCTGCACATGGCTCCGCCTAAAGTTAGCTGCCCCATCCTCCACTCTACCAGCCTCAGTGTGCACCAGCCACCATTGAATCAATACCCCTTATGCAGAAATATCTAAAAAGGTGGGTAAATAGATGTCAAATATCTACTGACCATACCACCTACCATCTGTTAATGGAATTATGGGAGTTGTAGTCCAACACATCTGGAGGGCACTAGGTTGAGGAACACTGATATAGTTTCTCATGCTATGGATCACTGAACCTAATGCAGAACATCCTACTTTAGAAAACGATAGCCCTGTTCAGGCATTTGCCTGAACCCATGAGGGCTTAAAGTGGGTCGAAGGTCGAGGCCAAGGTCGGAAACCCCCCTAAGGCAGGGTCTGTGATCACACAGAGAGTTCCATTCACATACAAGCTAACATGAGTAGAACTACCTTTCAGAGCTTGCTGATGCTGCATGGCAAGGGCTGAACTGAGGGGGGGGTTTCAGTGCACCCAGAGATGTAGTGGTAGGATCACTCTGCACAGCCCTGACCTTCTACCCACTTTAAATCCTCAAGCGTTCAGGTGAACGCCTAAACAGGGCCTATGTATAGAATGTATTCTATACTTTTAAATAATGCAGCAACTGGCACTTGAAGCATTCCAGAAGATTACATTTCTGTTTGTACCATGACCAAGCCCCTGCCATATAATTTTAGGGACTGATGTTCTATTGTATCACTTGGAGACATGGGTAGGCAACCTTTGTACTATAAAGTGCAGTTGTATTGGTGGGAAGTTCCAAAAGGATCAAGTCTATGTCAAGATTCAAGCCTGGAATAGGTACTAGACCTGGGGTCCAAGGAACCTGAGGCAGGGATGTAGCTGGAGTGTTACCAGTCTAGTTCTGGCCCAAGAAGGAGCTACAGGAAAAACAGCTAAACCAGCTAGGGAGCCCCTTAACAACAATAGCCCAGAGAGGGGCATGTGGTAATCCTTGACCTCTGTAAATGCTTCCAGGTCAGTCTTGCTAATTGGTCTGAGCAACAAAGGATCTCTGCTATTGTTGACCCTGTGAGAGACCACCCCCAAACCTCTTTCTTGAATTTCTTCTGCCTTGCCTTTGCTTCTTCACTTCTCACTTAACAGAAGCTGGGATTGACAATCCAACATTCAGGATTCTGAAGCCCATTCCACAACCAGAGTTCAGATTAGTAAAACAAAAGTAGTGAAAGTAGGGTGGTAGGAAACATGCTGGGAATATTCTTACAGGATCAGGTACAATAGATAATGACAATATCAGTGGCCCAGAAGGCTTTCCAGTATCAGATTCCAGACAAGTATGCAAACCTTGGGCTCTGAAAGCAAAAGCAAGAACCAGGATTGGTACATTAGAGATGCAGAGTGTAGAGATTTGTGTAACGTAGAGATCAGTGTAGAGATTTGGTGCTGGGAGATTAAGCAGAGAGTATCCCAGAGCAGGAAAAATGCTAGAGGTAGTTTTGAAGAAGATATTCAGAATCAAAGATTCCAGCTGGGTCTACTGCAGACAGTACAAACTCCCTGAGTGGCTGATTGCAGAAACAACACTTCTAAGGAAGAACAAAGGAGACCTTATTACTGGCAAATCTAATGGTGCAGTTCCCTGGACTGGACTGGAAGAAAGACAGAGGACCTGGGGCAGACATAGGAACATAGGAAGCTGTCTTATACATAGTCAGGCAGTTGGTCTGTCTAGCCCAGTACTGTCGACACTAACTGGCAGTGGCTCTCCGGGTTTCAGACAAGAATTTTTCGAGCTCTGCCTGGAGTTTCCAGGGATTGAACCTGGGACCTCCTGCATGCAAAGATGTACTCTAATAATGAGCCACGGCCTCTCCCATGAACAGTCTGGTTCAATTCCTGTTTCCTCAGGTGAGCCATTCGATTGAGCTAGATTGAGCACCAAGACATAATGTCTTTATTGGTCATTTATTGAACACAGCTAGGAACATACTGGCCAGAAGCTAGGAGGCGGGGGGGGGGGGAAGCACTTACTCCAGGAGCTAGTTTAAACAGTATGGCTTATGATGAACATGGCTTTTTATAAAAGGTAATGGGAAAGAAAGCAATCAAAATTACCCTTTGATGAATCATGGATTTGATGCTGGATTGACAAGAATACCAAAGGCTGATGTTCTTTCTCTTCAGTGAAGCTCCATGTTGTCTGTACATTCTTAATGTCTTATACAAATTGCTTTCCATAGAAACATTTAGCTACAGCACCAATCTCTTTCCATTTCTTTTATGTTAAGCACATATATAAATAGGTATGAAGTTCAAAAGGGGGAAGGGGTTTTTGAGCTTCAAGTCTCAAGCCTCAGTAGTTGTTGCAAAATATCAGACAAAGTGTAAAATTACATAAAATCAAATGAATGTGGCTGATGGGAAACACAAAGAAAAAAAGGGAAGGGAAGGAAACTTGGAAAGAGAAAGAAGATATATGAAAAACAGAAAGGCAGTGAAATATTTGCAAACTTCATTTTGCTCAAATAAAAATGAGGGCATGAGCAAATTATATAAATAATTTACTTATTAATCTAGTCTAATTTGCAAGGTATAATTATACAATAAAGCTGCAATTCTGTGCATACTTTCCTGGGAGTAGGCCCCCTTGAATATAATGGAACTTAATTCTGAGTAAACATCATAGGATTGCATTGTAAACATATCATACAAACATAATTTTCTTTGAAACCTAATTAGCTGCAAGCCTTCAAATGCCCTTGAGCATTTCTATAGACATTCCAGTAGTTCAAGTCATGCTGTATCACATTGCTTCAGCTGAAGCATTCCCAAGCTGGCCTGGTGGAAATTATCCCAGAATTCACAAATTGTTCTAATTGCTCCCATTAGCAGTCCTATCTGAGTTCACGTTCATTTAGAATGTTATGTTTAGATACAAATTCTTCCAAAGGGCTAGTGCAAAGACAATCTGCTTTACAGTGCAATTCTGTACATGTCTACTCAGAAGTGGATCCCAGTGACTTCAATGGGCTTTACTCCCAGGTAAATGAATATAGGACTGCATTCTAAGTCATGTTAAGGCCACTCTATTCTCATGGACTGAAGCAATCTAAAAGAAAGCATGTTGATTGAATGTAATTGTCTTGTTTAAGGCCTGAGAAATAAATCCTCAAGATTCTTGCACACATTTTACTCCATGCTATCTTTTGTCACAGTTTTGGATAGTTTCTGATAACCAGGTTAGGAAACAGTAGTTTAAAAAACAAAACAAAAAACCCAACGGCAATTGACTGTCAGTAGTGCAGTCTGTCATTTTTCCACAAGCAAAACACAGACTGTCACAATAAACAGCATTTATTCATTTCAGACTTGTAGCTTGAGGCTGGGGTAGGGGAGGTGTCATTCCTAGTAATTGTAGCACACAAATAATAATAGCAGCTTGCAAATCATAGATCAGGGGAAACAGTGGGAGTTGTAAGGGAGGAAGTAAAAAGTGCAGGTTCTTCCAGCACAACCTAATTTAGTGCCTTTGAAATAGCTTTTCATTCATAACTGCAAAATGGAATGATGTGTGCATGCCTTTTGTGCTGCGAGTAAATAAGAGGAAACATCCCCCCCCTAAATCCACACATTTTCATGCATTATTTTAAACAACCTGTAACTTTCCAAATGTGAACTACATTTTAGTAGCCCAGATTGGATAACTAAACACCATTTAATCCAAGTTTTATCATGGGTTATTCTATTTTCATATAAAATATTTGCCATATATTTGCCTAACAGCACTACTGCCAGAATCACTAAAAGCAGAAAACATTAATAGTTCAAGCAAAGGGGCATAAGGAGTGGGGATTCAACGCTCCAACCCAGCTTGGGGGCTGGTGTGCCTGCCACTCTCCAAGGTTGCAAGATTGATGATGATGATGATGATGATGATGATGATGATGATGATGATAGAACAACAACAAGAAGAAGTAACCATAAAAATATAACAATAAAAATACAGTAAAACATTGGTCAACAGTAAAACTGTAACTGTAACTATACTGTCCGGGTCTCACCTCAGGGAAAGCTTGCCTGCATGAAGAGGTGAGTCTTACGCAGACATCTAAAAATCAAGACTGAAGATACCTGTCTAATATCTATAGTGAGCGTGTTCCAGAGGGCAGTTGCTGCAACACTAAACGTTCTGTTACAGGTACTTCTGAGGCAACAGTCAGAAGTGCTCCTTCTGAGCACAGCAAGGACCGGGCAGGGGAATAAGGGATGAGGCGATCCCTAAGGTAAAAAAAAACGGAAGAAAAAAAGTCCCAGGTGCCTGTTGAAATATTTATTGCCTAACACGTTTCAGCATATACCATCGTCCGGGGCAAAAAATTTTTTCAAGTGCTGCTTGAAACGGAATGCTCCAGCTATTTCATCAGTTTTTCCCTAAGATAACCTGATCCCAAGTTGTTCATGACTTTATGTGTTAAACTTGACCTGGTAGCTAATTGGTAGGCAGTGCAGTTCTTTTAGCAGAAGTGTAGTATGTTGTAAAAAGGAGGCCCCTGTTAGTAGCCTTGCAGCTGCATCCTGCACCAGCTATAGGTGCATTCTGCACCAGCCCAAAAGTAGCCCCACACATAGCACATTACAATAATCCAGTCTTAAGGTCACCAATGCCTGAACCACCATCATGGTCCAGGAATGGTCATGGTTGGTGAACCAGCCAAAGCTGGTAAAAGGCACTCCTAGCCACCAAGGCCACCTGAGCCTTCAGTGATGAAGATGGATCTAGGAACACCCCCAAACTTCACACCTGTTCTTTCAAAAGGAGTGCAACCCCATCCAGGGCAGGCAACTAACCTATTTCCTAGACCCATGACCCATCTGCCACAGTGCTTCTGTCTTGTCAGGATTCAAACTCAGTTTATTGGCCCTCATCCAGCCCACCATTGCATCCAAACACTGGTCCAGAGCCTGCATGGTCACGCCTGATTCAGGTGTTATGGGGAAATAGAGCTGCATTGTCATCACTATGCATAGTGATGACAATGCAGGAGACACCTTGCTCCAAATCCCTAGATGATTGCTCCCAACAGCTTCAAATAGATGTTAAACAGCACTAGGGAAAGAATAGTGCCCTGCGGCACAACATAGCACAAGCGCCTGGGGGCCAAAGCACACTCCTGCACCACCACTCTCTTAGACTAATCCCATAGATGGGAGCAGAACCATCGGAGTACAATGCCCCCGATATCCATCCCATGGAGCTGGTCCAGGAGGATATCATGGTTGATAGTATCAAAAACTGCAGAGAGATTGAGTAAGAGGAATAAGTTTGCACTCCCTATGTCCCTCTCTTGATAAAAAAAAATTGTTGTGAACCACCCAGAGAGCTTCAGCTATTGGGCGGTATAGAAATGTAATAAATAAATAAATAAATAAATAAAAGGGCAACCAAGGCTGATTCAATCTCAGAACCAGGCCTGAACCTAGACTGGAATGGGTCTAGAGAATCAGTTTCATCCCAGAATTAAGAGTAATAAGCTGAGCAAAGCAAAAATCAACCAACCAACCAAAGCAAAAACAAATAAATCCGACTAGGAAACCGTTTTTCCATGGGGGAAACTGCCTTTCTGAGCTAAAAGGTGATTTCCATGAAACCAATGCCCATCCTGGGGATTTGTATGTGATACTCTTCATACAGGTGTGCTGATGAAGCAAGCACCTAGTAGAATAAAAAATAACTCCACATTGCAAGCAGATGGGATGGGAAGGGTTCTATATGCCCTCTGAAATGACATGATAGATAACTAAAAACACTCTCTTTCTTAGACAGGCTTTCACTTTCAGTTCATTCTAATCTCCATTCTGCTAAATTAGAAAGATGCATTTGAAGTGCTCATGACGCTAATGCCCTCTGTTCAATGACTAGATGTATACAGCTGAAATATGAGCTAGTCTTGTAACAATATGACAAAACCTTGGCTTCAGACAGGGACATCGTTACTCCCTGACAGCCTGCCTGTAATCATTCCAAATAACAAGCAGACATGGTAATTACAAAGCAATGATAAGCTCTGCTTGAATTATAACTGAGCAGCAATAACTTAAGACAGCTTTCTTCTAAAGAAGGAATGTGCCGTGAACACAATGCATACGCAGAACAGATCTGTGCATGTGTGTCACAGATTAGCTACATGGTAAGTCCGTGGCCATGCAATCAGCTGTGTTAGATCATAACCCTGTTGCAGTTGCTGCCTGTCGCTATTTGCGAAGAACTTTAGGAAAACAGAATTTGCATTGTCTCGTCGAAAACTTCCTCATTGATAAATCTAACACTTTGCTCGTAATAACAGTTTTGACAGTACCTCTGCTCACAGCAGACTGCCACAGTCATTTGATTTGCTCCAATGGTGCTTGGCTGTCACATCCTGTCATGTGGGAAGAAAGCACCAGATCTAACCCCATGTGACAGGGTTTAATCATTCCCATTACTCTTGTTGGCTGTTTAGGCCACTTTGAGGGATACAGCATATAGTTCTAGTTCATAAAGTGTCCTTGTTTTACAAACCATATATGCTATGTTATTGTGATGAAGTCTGGGCAGTCTGACCAAGGTTTAGACATATAGTTGAAGGGGCATGTTAAAAAGCAGAGCCATTTCTAAACAATTTCTAAACCTCAAATCCTTGAGTATGGTAGGCAATATTTTTAATGCATTTCTAATTGGGTAGTTTTCTCCAAATTAAACTCAATAGCATTTATTTGCAAAGATGCCAGCAATATTCCAATCCTTTCAATAATGTGTAGGAAATACAGGAATCAGAGAGTGGATTCAGATGACTGGGTTCCTTGTTGTTGTCACTTAAAAGCTTACTATTTGCCATCTGTAACTGCAGTCTGGCCATAGCCTCTATGTGGTTGAGCCTAGAATTTCCACTCCTGGATTCTACTTGTTTGCTAGGTCTCATCCAATCTGTTACAGCCCCTAGGCACTAATCCTGGACCTGTACAAGAACCCAATATAAACAAAAAAATAGAGCTGGGAGTCATCAGCATATTGATGACATTGCACTGCAAATCCCCAGACAATCTCTGCAAGTGACTTCATGTAGAAGTTAAACTGTAGAAGTGGCAGATGGCATTGCAGTACACCACAGGCTAACTCCTACTAACACAAGCAGTATTCCCCCAATAATGATTTCTGTGGCCTACCCATAAGGGCATAGTATGGCTTGGATCCTAAGATAAGTTAATTTAGGGAAGATCACAGAAGGAAAGTTTCCTATCACCTCCTCCTTCCTCCTGAAGCTACCTGTGCCTCCGGAAAAGTCTTGCTGTAGTGTCAGGGGTCCCTCCTGAACAATATGGGATTCAATATTGTTCTCAGAATTCTATTGAAGAAGTAATTCTTTCATGGGAATAATGGGTGGGGGAGGATTATTTTTCATTTCATCCTTTGAAATGATTATGTCATCATCATCAGGCGATCACTCGTGACCGAGTAAGATTGTCTTCCAGGATAAAAGGAGGAAATTCTAAAGAAGATTGGAGGAAATTCTAAAGAAGATTGTGTAGACTCTAGCGATGGGTCCGTAAGTGACTGTGGAGGCCAATTCTAGATCCACACAGCTTCCCACAGTTGAGGATACAGGTTACCAGATGGAAGATGGTCCTGTAAAGGATTCATTTGACGTGCTTTTCGCTTAGCACATTTCTCCCTTTCACCTTGCACTTGGGCTTCTTCAAAGTCCATGGAACCTTTGTGAAAGGCCAACCTCCATTTAGATCGTTCATGGGCCAGAGCTTCCCAGTTTTCGATGTTTATATTGCATTTTTTTAAAATTAGCCTTATGAACATCTTTAAACCTCTTATATTGACCACTGATATTCCGCTTTCCATCCTTGAGTTGGGAATAAAGTAACTGCTTTGGGAGATGGCAGTCAGGCATTCGAACAACATGACCGGTCCACTGAAGTTGGCGTTGAAGGATCATTTTTTCAATGCTAGTAGTCTTTGCTTCTTCCAGTACACTGACATTTGTTCGCCTATCTTCCCAAGTAATTCGCAGGATTTTCCGGAGGCAACATTGATGAAACCTTTCAAGGAGGTGGAAGTGACGTTTATAGATAGTCCATGTTTCGCAGGCGTACAATAAAGTTGGTAATACAATGGCTTCATAAACCAGTGTTTTGGTCTTCTTACAAATATCCCGATCCTCGAACACTCTATGTTTCATTCGAGAAAACGCGGCACTTGCGGAGCTTAAACGATGCTGGATTTCACTGTCGATATTAGCTGTAACAGAAAGATAGCTGCCAAGATAGAGAAAATGATCGACATTTTCCAGTATTGTCCTGCCAAGCTGGATAGATGGCATCACCAAAGGGTTAGCTTGCACTTGCTGATGAAGCACTTTGGTTTTTTTGATGTTAAGTGAGAGACCAAGTTTTTCGTATGCTTATGCAAAAGCATTTAGGATAGTTTGGAGATCATTCCTCTGAATGTGCGGAAACCACATTATCATTGGCATACTGAAGTTCCACAACGGAGGTTGTAATTACCTTACTTTTTGCTTTCAGCCTGCTGAGATTAAAAAGCTTTCCATCTGTTCAGTATATAATTCCCACACCAGTGGGAAGTTTCTGAAAGGGCTAAAATTGCTCCAGCCTGATGGCTTACAATCCACCCTGTAGGCCCAGTCTGCCTACGTGGATACAGCAGAGCGTGAGATGGAAGATATAGCCTTTGTCTCGTGTGTGTAACTGGCCCATGTAGTTCACACAGAGATTCAGCTTTCCCTCCTCCACGCAGCATTTCCAAGCATCTCGGATTACAGCCAACTTGCAGCTTGCTCGTCCTGTCAGCTCAACTGTAATTAGGAATGACTTCCATAGAATCCACAACAGGGTTTTTACTACCTGTTTATTCTATATCAGAGTAAATACAATCTCCTAAGTTACAGTCTATATTGCAGATTATAATGCATAGCCAGTGCATAGCCAGTCCAAGTCTAGCACACTTCATTACATGATTGCAATAAGTCAGAGCATTAGAGATAAGAAGAAGCACACAGAAAGCAATCCTTCTCTCTACTACAATGGTTACAGGAAACGAAACCTAACAATCATACTACGTCATCAGAAAGTACAAACCATGTGATCAGCTCATATTTCTTTCCCACCTACTTTTCCCATGAGAATAGAATAGTAGTGTCAGACTCAACATGATTGTTTTTCTAGCCATCCTGTACCTTTCCAAATGAAAACACTTGTGCCACAGCTGTTGTTTTGTTACATGTCCCAACAGTTTCCCCTCGAGAAGATGTAAAATCATGGCGATGAAAATAGCAAATAATGTTGGGGCGATAACACATCCCTGTTTAACACCTGATCCCACTTTAAATGGAGCACCATGAGAGCCGTTGTTGTCCAAAACCGTTGCTGTCATGTTGTCATGGAGAAGTCGCAAGATATTCACAAATTTATTGGGGCATCCAATTTCCATAAGGATAGTCCCACCTGGTGCCTTCCAGATGTACTGGGACAACAACTCCCAGCATCCCCAGCAAGCATGGCTTGGGGATGCTGGGAGTTGTAGTCCAACACATCTGGAGGGTACCAGGTTGGGGAAAGCTGGTCTAATAGTCAGATTCAGATAGGCTGGAACATACAAAATGTAGGAGCTGAAGTTGTCCGTCCTGAACTTGGGACATTACCTGATGTGAAGGAAAAGTGTTCCTAGGCTGTTCCTTTTTACTAGAGCTTTTATTACCGCTATTCTTATATTCACTCACTTAATTTTTAATGAAGGCTGCCCAGTTCTGCAAACAAATGAAGTTTGAAAAAAATTAAGAAAGAAGCACAAATAGTTGTGTGTGTTTTTAGAGAGAGTACATGTACATGATATCACAGTGTGGAATTCTACCAAGAACTTTAACATGGTGCATCCCAAGATAAGCTATTCAGCTATAATGTCAACTAGGCAAACAGTCCTCCTTTCTGAGCCAAATTCAAAATCTGTAGCATAGTGGATGAAAAAGGTTGATCCTGGTTTCAAACTTGGCTTATGCAGGAGAATGTTATGACTGTGGGGAGTTATTTTCCCATTTAACCCCCCCCCCCACAAGACTTGTTAAATCTGTGAAACAGCATGTAAAACATATGTCTGTACGTTTAAAATGGAGAAACACAGAAGCCATAACAGGCAAAATTCTTGATTTGCCAGGACAGGCACAAAAATAGAAGTGTTATGCAGACGAGACATTCATGGTAGAAGAAATAACCACAATATTTGCTCCACTGTTATTAATCCCCGCCCCTCCCATCTAAAACATTCATAGTTCCAATTAGTCTCAGCACTAGTCTTTGACATTTGTGCTCAAGCAAAACTCTTTCCTTGGTTATTACAGAAAATAGTTTGTGTTGTTTTACATGTAATAGCAATAGTGTTGATCAGAAAAAAAATATTCCTTATGGACTATTGGTTTGAGAGAACTGGACATTGGAATGCAATGCATTTTAACCTCTAAAGTACTTGGTCAGATATATTTTAATGTTATAGTTCTTACTCACTGAAGAGTTAAATTAACCAATCTATTGCTGGCATGCTTAGGGTCTTTTCCAAACATTACATTTCCTCATTCTTGGTCTGACAACATTTAGGGGGGCAAAAATATGCAGGGGCATACGTCTTTGTACCACTTCAGACCATTAGACCACCGCTTAGAGATTTTATTACATTAAGCATTATATTAATGCTTAATATATAAGCATTATTAATAAATAAATAAAATAAATCAAAGTACTCCACATGACCACAAACAACAATATATAAAAAACTGATTGCAACACTGGGTGGATTCACATTACGGTTTTTCCATGTGACCATACATCTGTGTATATGATTACATCATTGGATGGAGGAATTTGACAGCGTGAACTGTTTTTTTGTAAAGTCAGAATGGTCAGGGATCCATTTAATAAAGGTACTGAGAGGTTTTGCAAAACATGAATCTTACTTTTGAACTTGTCCCTATGACATTAAATAATCACATAATCATGAAATATTCTATAGTTAACTGACACGGAAGGAACATCACTGATGTGAAGTACATTGACTCTCCACAAGGAAATGCCATTGCAAACATTTTCCACATGGAAAATGATTGATACTTATGGCTTAATATCTTCAGTAGCCTACTATTGTCAGGGCTGAGCAATTGGCTGCTGTCAGATGGAAGCCAGCAAGATCCAAGAGTTGTGCCAGGGAGTCAGAGCTGAGAGACCGAGCCAGGAGTTAAAGCTGAAGAACACACTGAAACAGCCAGAGTCAGGAAGACAATTGTCTCTCAGGCAAATTCGAACACCAGACAGGAAGCTCTTTATATTACTTCCTGTCTAGGAGAGCCCAACAGCTAGCCTGGGTGGGTTGAGCCAGACTGGTTCACTGCCCTGCAAGATGCTCCAAACTGTAGCTCTGGTGGCTCACCACTCCAGGCAGCTACACACAGTCAGGGGCTCTTTCCTGGTTCTAGCCCATAGATTGATGCTATCTGTGCTCTCTACCAGGGATGGGGACTCGGACTCAACTCGTGAGTCAGACTGAGTCCCCCCTCTGACTCGACTCGGACTCGAGTCCCAATATTTTTAATGGGACTCGAGACTCGACTCGGGACTCGAGACCAAGGACTTTTCAACATCCCTGGGCTGTGCCAGAAGGAGTGGAGAGGAGCGTGATTGCCAGCGAAGAGCGCATGGAAGCAAGGTGTGCTGCTGCTCGGCCATTATGGACAGCTACCAGGAGTGCAGCCCCAACAGTGTGTCAAGATTTATTTTGATTGATGTGTTGCGTACTTGGGAGAGGCAGAAGAAGGACCTGAGATTACTCTGTGTGGCTGCTCTGAGTGTATTTCTGGTTCCAGCAAGTTCATCACCAGTGGAGCGGGTGTTCAGTGAGGGTGGAATTGTGATGAGATCTCACCGTTCCAGAATGGGGCCCAAACATTTAGAAAAAATCATGTTCCTCAAATGTAACATGGATAAGTTTTAGGAAGTACAGCAAGTTTATTTTTTAAAATCATTTTTCTAAAATGCAACCTTTCAGACATTTTGGGTTTGGCTGCCTCTGCCTGCCTGTTTGGGGTTCCCAGCCTCCTCTGCCTGCCTGGTCTCTTCTTGACCAGTTCAACAGTTGAATTGGCCAAGACAAAGGCCTCTGCCTGCCTGCTTTGGGGTTCCCTGCCTCCTCTGCCTGCCTGGTTATTTTGGGTTTTTCTGCCTGGTCTGTTCTTGCCAAAATCAGTTGCAGAGTTTTGAAATAAAAAGGCACACTTGTGCCTAGAATTTATTTAAACCACAAATCTGAAGTAGCCTTATTTTGTTGGGAAAACCCCCCATTGATTTTAATAGGGACTCGTGGAGTCAGCTTTGGGAGTGACTTGTGACTCGTGAGTCACCATTTTGGACCAAGGACTCGGACTCGAGACTCGGGTCCAAAGACTCATGACTCGACTCGTGACTCGAGACCAAGGACTCTAGTCTTCAACATCCCTGCTCTCTACCAGCAGATGCCATAAATATTAAGTGGTTAAGGGTGCAATCCTATGGGTTGCATCCTTGTTAGATGGAAGCCTCCAAACTTGGAGGTTTTCATGAATCCAATAGTCTGCGGAGCTGTTGCCAGCAGGGCAGAGGAGGATGGAGACCATTTCTGGCTCTCCGTCTTTGGTGTTTGGTTTCTCCCCCCCCCCCATGGGTCTCTGAGCCCTTCTAGAGAGGGTGTACTGGTGGGGGCACGACATGAGCTGTAGAAGCCATAGAATTCTTCATAATTTGGCCTCACTTCTCCCCTCCCCACCCACCAGAATATCTCCTTACAGACCTCTCCAAGGTCCAAGGCCGCATTTGCGACCTCAGAAAGCAGCCAGCAAGGTTCTTTCTGTGGTGGCTGCGAAGGGGAGTGGAGGAGGTAGGGATTGGATTCTGGAGTCCCCCTTCCAAGATCATAGCAGTGTCTACAGCCTTGAAGGGGGGGGGGGACTCCAAAGAATCCTATGGATCTTGGGATGTTCTTCCAGGACCATAGGATTGCTCTCCAAGGGTACAATCCTAATAGAGTGTTGCAGCAGTCAGGGCTCATAGGATCAAAGTGCCAGGACTTCTTGATTAGTAGGATGATGATATCATCTGCCACCCCACTCAGACTTCGCTCTCACAGTAGCTGGGGGGAAATGAGTAACGATCTATTGTTGTGAGCTATCCCTGTTGTAATGCAAACTATTTTGGGGGTGGCTTGGTCCTGAATGGGCAATGAAGACCCATTAGCTCTACAAAGGACCTGCTCCTGGTGGAGATGAAAACTGCTACAACTGATTTGTTGATATGGATCAACATGGCTGCCTGCATTTTTGGACTCTTTTTTGGCACGTGGCTATGGGGGCTGTCATGATGAGCACCTGCTCATCAAAATTTACCGCCACACCACTGTCTATACAGTTACTGGGACTCAATGGGACTGAGAATATATTATATTTCATTTATTCATTCATGGCAACCATATACAGGTTGTAGCCAAAAAATTACAGACATATAAACAGGGATAGTTAAGACATTCTTAAAAACTATTAAAACTCTTAAAAACTATAAAACATTCTTTAAAATTGTTAAAACTCTTAAAAAACTATAAAACATTTTTAAAATTGTTAAAATATTTACCCACAAAACAGAGGCTACAGAAATGTTTGGTAGTAATCACAACACAGTACAGAGTTATATATGCGTTAGCATCAGAGATTCTAAAGAGAACCGTTGTCCTCATAGTTTGTTCTAAGTTTGGCTGCTTTCACCGCGAATCTAGCTGTATTAAGCATAACAGACTTGGCTGTATTTGATAACAGATATATAATTTTATCCAAGTCATTATAGTTAGCAATGGGCTCTAAGCTTCTCCTCAAATATTTATCTCTTGGGATTTTATACAACCTACAGTACAGCATATAGTGTATAGCATCCTCAATCACCCCGCTTCCACAGATACAGAGGCGCTGCTCCCTAGGGATATTCTTGTGTCTCCCCTCCGTAAAATTAGTTTTCATTGTCTGAAATCGCAGGGCTGTAAAAGCCTTGCGAAGGAAGGGTTGGGTAATTTCAGACAAATATTTCTCCTCTCCATAGTATGTTTTAAGAAGAGGGAAACTAGAAGAGAATCTAGATGCTTCAATTGCTTCCATATCCTGTGTAGCATAGTATTCTTGCATCTGTTCCTTAATAAGTTTCCTACTACACTGTATATCACTAGATTCTAAGGCTATAGGGTCAAAGCCAAGTTTCCTCAGATTTGCCTCACATCTTGTCAGCCATGTATTTTTATAAGTAGAACTTCTCTGTTCAGCTACACAGCAGGTTATCAATTCATTAATTGAACACTTCAGTTTTACAAAATAGAAGAACACCGCATGCAGAATAAAATAAATTATTGGCATTAGGCCAACTTCTGCCCGTGTATAACTAGCAGGTGTGCCTGGTGGGAGACCCAGTACAGTTCTTAAAAATGTATTCTGTAGAGACTCTAGTTTGTTTGTCTGTGTGGTCCCCCATATCTCAGCTCCATATATAATCTGAGGTATAACCTTCGCAACAAAAACTTTGACAGCTGGTACAACTGCATTTCCTCCTTTCACCCTGGCAAATTTTAAGACAGTCTGCAGAGATTTTTGTGCTTTCAAATTAGTAGCTGACAGATGATTGTTCCATGATCCATTCTGAGAAAAGCAGACCCCTAAGTAATTAAATTGTTTAACCTGTTCCAGTTGATATTCATTCAGTGTCCATTTATGTTTGGGGGGGCGTTTGCCAAAAACCATGGCTTTGGTTTTTGAATAATTCACGCATAGTTGTTCCTTACTGCAGACTTCCCCAAAGACTTTCAGCAGTCTTCTCATGCCTATTAGGTTCTGTGACAAGAGAACCATATCATCTGCATATAATAATATGTTAATTTTCTGGCCCCCCAAAGATACAGGGAAATTAAAGTCACTGGACAGTTGTGTGATTATATCATTTACATAAATGTTAAACAGGAATGGGGCCAGCAGACAGCCTTGTCTCACACCTCTTGTTGTTTCAATCTCTTCTGTTAGTTGTCCATCTTTGCCTGCTCTCACTTGAATTGTATTCTCAGAATATAAATTCACAATCAAAATCAACAGGCGCCTATCCATCCCCAGACTCCATAATTTGTGCCAAAGCCTGCCTCTATTTATTCTATCAAAGGCTGAAGTTAGATCTACAAAAATAGCATATAGATACTTCTTTGGGGGGCTTGTGTATTTCTCTCTCAAATAATTTAGTATGAAACACTGATCAGTAGCTGATCTACCGTGACGAAAACCAGCCTGCTCCTCACCAATAACATTATTTTGATCTGCCCAGACTTCAGCCTTTGATAAAAGATAACACGTGTATAATTTAGAAGCGATATCCAGAAGGCTAATGGGACGATAATTGGCTGGTGAGGATTTGTCCCCCTTCTTAAAAATGGGGACCACAATACTTTGTCTCCAACCATTGGGAAATTTCCCGACTGAGTTGATATAGGTAAAAAGCTTTGCTAATATAGGGGCCCACCAATACAGATTGTCCAAATATATCTCTGGGGGAAGCATATCTTCCCCAGGTGCCTTCTGCCTGTGTAGGCTTAAAATTAATTGCTTCACCTCACTTGCTGATACTGCCGGCCACATATCAGTTTCTATAATATTAGGAAGCTGAGCAGGTGGCAGGTAATTCATGCCTTAATCAAAGCCAGCATCGAAGTTAAAAACTTGCTTAAAATAAGTTTCCCATGTTTTAGGCATAATTTGTGCATCTAATCCATATTTATGTTCTTTTAATTTGCAAGCAACCAATTGCCAAAATCTTGCTGAATCGTTAGTAGTTGCCGCCAGTTCTATATCTGCCCATAGCTGTGTGTAATAGGAGGTTTGCTTTTGCTTCAGCAATTTCTTATATGAGCGACGCTTCACCGTCAGCTCCCTCAGCAGAGGACTAGAGGCCCCACCACGAGTCCGTCTGCTCAAGGAGCAGAGGTCCCGTCTCACTAGCCTACACTCCCAATCAAACCAGCCAAAAGTGTGGTTCCTTGGCTTAGAGGGCAGGTTGGTTGAACAGATGGTACCTAAATGCTTTACAATGGTACGATACATGGGGAAAAGATCCTCAGTATCTGCCCCAAGGAGTCTAGTTCTCATTGTCAACATTACTTTGCTCAGTAAGGTATCATTTATCTTTAGCTGAAGATTAGAGTTCCATCTCAGCCTACGTTTCCCTTGCTGTACATAGGGGGGATCTTGGTTCATTCCCTTCTCAATCTCCTGAAACCCTGCTAGCTCCAGGAGTAGTGGTTGATGGTCACTCGTGGGTTGATCTTCAATTGAGAATTTCTTTACATAAGCAGCACTTAAGTTATTTAACAAAAAGTAATCTATAACACTTCCTCCTTTTAGGGCACTGTATGTAAGGTTTCCTGTTGATTCATCAGGACCAGTACCGTTACATATGATCATTGTAAACTTATACACCAACTTAAATAGACAGATTCCATTTTTATTTATTAACTTATCCTTGGATTTCCTATTTGGTAGATACGCAATGTCCTCCATGCATAAGGCTAGCTTTTGTGTTGCTATTATATATTCATCGCCTATTCTTGCATTAAAATCTCCCATTAAAATAATTGGACATGTAGGAAACTGTTGATTAACTACATCCAAGTGAGACTCTAAAATATCCCATATATTAAAATCATAATTTTTTGATCCTTTCGGGGGAATATACACATTTATATATATCATCTTGACCCCTGATAAACTAATCATGAGAATAGTTTGTGGGTGTGGTGAGTCAACTTCAATTACCTGGGTCTCAACATTCAACTTGGTAGACACCCCAAAAGCAAGACCGCCCATGCTTCTCCCTTTCTTTTGGTCCTTTTTTGCTGGAACTGAAAATATTTGAAAGCCTTCTAGCTCAATCTTTTGTGTCCAGGTTTCTTGTAAACTAAATATATGAAAGTGGGACAGATACTCTAGGAAACCCAGATCCCTCATCTTGTTCCCCCATCCAGAGATGTTCCATGACAATAATTTAAGTGATTCAACAGGGGGTTCTAACTGCGACCTTTGGGCTAAATATGACAACGGATGTGTTGTATTAAATATATGCCCATTAACTCTTGGTCAGTTCTTAGGGGGCAAAGGGTTCCTTTGGATACCCAGATCAACGTCAGAAACAGGGGGAACAGTTTCCCCCAGCGGGCTTAAAGACAACTCACCCTTAAAAACTGCAGGATTTATAGATGGTTTATCCTTGACCTTTTTTGGTTGAATCAAGCATTCTTTAGTTAAGTGGCTGTCATTTCCCAGCTCTGATTTTCTAAGAGATATAAATTCACTCTTATGTGGCATGACTTGGCCATCTAAAGACATTTTAGCAATACTTATGTCAGGGTATAAGGTATCAATTTTATGCATTTGTCCCTTTAATGTAAAACAGCCTGGTTTTAGTTAATGTTGCCATTGTTCTAATGTTGGCTCTTGCTGAACTTGTGACCATGATACAGAAGCAGGAGGTTGGTCAAATTCCATTTGATCATGGGTACTTATTGAATTTGTTGGTACATATTGACTATCCTCTTTATCGGCCCAGGTTTCCCGGTTTGTTGATCACTCTGCAGGCAGATATTTAGAAGTCTAAACTGCAGAATCTTCAAGTTATTAATGATTACAAACTGCTCCTCTAAAGGGAGTGCGCCAAAAGATGCCACCAGGGCAGCTACTCCCTCAACTTCTTCAAGCTGATTCTGCATGGCTTGTGGTTCAATATGGTTACAATTTCCCAAAATAGCTAACTGAAAAGCATTTAATTTTTCAAAAATTATAAATTTCTCTTCAACAGTTAGGTTTACAAATGGAGCACCAGTTACTGCTTCCCTAATCTTCTGCAGAATTTCTGCACTTGGTGAATCCTTGCCTAATGGGGACCCCAACACTACTTCCTGGGCTAGGAATTGCTTTGCTATCTCCTGGTCCAAGTCATTAACTTGTTGCAATAAAAATTGAGGGGCCTCATTACACGGTATATCTGTCTTATGTGAGACCATATTAACTAGATCCTGCATTTGTCCATCTATGCAGCTGAGCTCAGTATCTAAATCAATTAATAGACTCTCAGAGCATTTAATTGTTCCACTCACGTGCATAGGCTGCAATGACTGTTGTATAATTTGGGGTACCACTATTTGTTGTGGCAAATGCTGAGACTGGGGATGGATAATCAGGGGATGCAACTGCTTAAAGTAGCGTTTGACCTCAATACCATTTTTACTTAGTAGGGCTCTAGAGTGGAGAATCTTATTTACAGCTTGTGAATTGATGCATGTTATTATTGCTCTTGCATTGCAATAGTTATAGAATAAATATTCCACCATTACAATATCATCTCCAACAATAGAATCCACCTTAGCCCACTTCAGGGTCTTTATCAGATGGATCTTACGCTCAGCTTGATTTAGTAGGCCTTTAGGTTTGGGATAATTGCAAAGGACTACTTGATGCCTCATTAAAATGAGGGAGAAGGATTGATCAGCACAGTTCTGCTCATTCCTGTGATAAAGTTGATCCTGTCTAGGCTGAGCTTGGGAAGAGGTTTGTGCTACTGCTGGGGTTTGGCCCTCTGCTCCTTCCCCTTTCCAAACAAGCCTGCTGGAACTGCTCCACACCATCTGCAGCTGTACAAAAGAAGGCGTGCCTGAGAGGACTCCCTGCTGAGCTTGGGAAGAGGTTTGTGCTACTGCTGGGGTTTGGCCCTCTGCTCCTTCCCCTTTCCAAACAAGCCTGCTGGAACTGCTCCACACCATCTGCAGCTGTACAAAAGAAGGCGTGCCTGAGAGGACTCCCTGCTGAGCTTGGGAAGAGGTTTGTGCTACTGCTGGGGTTTGGCCCTCTGCTCCTTCCCCTTTCCAAACAAGCCTGCTGGAACTGCTCCACACCATCTGCAGCTGTACAAAAGAAGGCGTGCCTGAGAGGACTCCCTGCTGAGCTTGGGAAGAGGTTTGTGCTACTGCTGGGGTTTGGCCCTCTGCTCCTTCCCCTTTCCAAACAAGCCTGCTGGAACTGCTCCACACCATCTGCAGCTGTACAAAAGAAGGCGTGCCTGAGAGGACTCCCTGCTGAGCTTGGGAAGAGGTTTGTGCTACTGCTGGGGTTTGGCCCTCTGCTCCTTCCCCTTTCCAAACAAGCCTGCTGGAACTGCTCCACACCATCTGCAGCTGTACAAAAGAAGGCGTGCCTGAGAGGACTCCATGCTGAGCTTGGGAAGAGGTTTGTGCTACTGCTGGGGTTTGGCCCTCTGCTCCTTCCCCTTTCCAAACAAGCCTGCTGGAACTGCTCCACACCATCTGCAGCTGTACAAAGAAGGCGTGCCTGAGAGGACTCCCTGCTGAGCTTGGGAAGAGGTTTGTGCTACTGCTGGGGTTTGGCCCTCTGCTCCTTCCCCTTTCCAAACAAGCCTGCTGGAACTGCTCCACACCATCTGCAGCTGTACAAAAGAAGGCGTTCCTGAGAGGACTCCCTGCTGAGCTTGGGAAGAGGTTTGTGCTACTGCTGGGGTTTGGCCCTCTGCTCCTTCCCCTTTCCAAACAAGCCTGCTGGAACTGCTCCACACCATCTGCAGCTGTACAAAAGAAGGCGTGCCTGAGAGGACTCCCTGCTGAGCTTGGGAAGAGGTTTGTGCTACTGCTGGGGTTTGGCCCTCTGCTCCTTCCCCTTTCCAAACAAGCCTGCTGGAACTGCTCCACACCATCTGCAGCTGTACAAAAGAAGGTGTGTCCAAGGCTGCGCCTTGGCGCGTGCCTTGGCGTCGCGCCAAGTGCGTCGCTAAGTGTGCACTTGGCGATGCACTTAGCGGAGCACGAGGGAGCACAGGGGGATTATAGAATAATTGTTATTTGTTTTACTGATTTTCACTGCTGCGAGTGAGTTGACTGTTGTTGTGGGGCCAGGTTGGAGGGGGAAAGCCTCTTCCAAGGGTCCTTTCCAAAGGACTATCATCATTAGAGGGCAACTTTCTTTTGTTTACACTTTGCCCCCTGCCCTGTTGCAGGTTTTATGTAAAGGCCCTCGCCGGATCGTCACCTTGAAGTGGTGAGTGGGCTTGCGTGTTCCGATGAATCCTGTGAGCAATGCCGTCGGGAGCTATGTACTCCCAGTAGGGTCACCCATGGCGGTAAGGTCCGGGGAGAGGAACCAGACAAAGAACGATCCAAAACATAAAGTCCTCAACGGCAGAACAGGCGGAAGATAATTAAACCTAAATTACAACGGCTGTGAAGGCGGATGAAGGCTGCAGCAGAGAATGGTTTTCCAATCGTCAGGGTAACCGTGCCATTGGATCTCTGCCGTACTCTGTCAAGTTTGTGTGGTGATTCGTTGTGCACCGATCTCCCCACATAAAACAGTTTCACGCACAGGCGTCTTCCAACCCAACCCATCCAACCCAACCCAACCCAACCCAACAAACAAAACAAAACAAAAAAAAGTCCCATGGCGACTGGCGAATGGCAACGGGGGCAGGACTGTGAATCTGGAAGCCCCTAGTCATGGACCAGCACATGGGCGGTGGATGCAGACTCAGTCGCCCTGTTCAAGGAACGAGGTAGTCGAGCAGCTCGGCAGCTGTATCCATGACTGAGCAGCCCTATTTAGGATCCACTCTGCTCACCCCGTATGGGGAGGGGGCTAGAAAAGGTGCCCTAAACATAGTCTACCTCTTTCTCCCCTGACTGGATTACCGCGTCCAGTGGGGTCACCATTTTAGCGGTCGAAAAAGACATTTGAATTTTGGAACATGGAATATACGGACATTGCTGGATAACATAGATAGTGAACGCCCTGAGCGTAGGACTGCTATTATTGCAAGGGAGCTGAGACGGTTTAAAATTGACATAGCAGCACTTCAAGAAACTCGAAGGGCAGGAGAGGGACAGCTGAAAGAAGAAAAAGGAGGTTATACCTTCTTCTGGAAAGGACTACCTGAGCAGGACCGACGAATACATGGTGTAGGCTTTGCCATCAAAATGAACTCGTGAACTCTTTGTCAGAAGTTCCTACTGGCATTAACGAACGCCTGATAACTCTTCGATTAAAGCTCGCCAATAACCAACAGGTAACTATTTTGAGCGCTTATGCACCAACATTAGATGCTGATGATGACATCAAGGAAAGTTTTTACAGCCAGTTGGACACTCTCCTGTCAGAGATACCTAAGGAGGATAAAATTATCCTCCTGGGCGATTTTAACGCAAGAGTCGGGCGTGACTTTGATTTATGGCCAGAAACTATTGGAAAAGACGGAGTTGGTAATAGCAACCCGAACGGACTCTTACTTTTGTCTATATGTGCAGAGCATAATCTCACTATCACAAACACGCTCTTTCGACAAAAGAATAAGTTTAAAACATCATGGCAGCACCCACGGTCAAAGCACTGGCATCTTCTGGATTATGTAATTGTCCGTGTTAGAGATCGCCGCGATGTACTTCTTACTAGGGCCATGGTGAGTGCCGACGACTGCTGGACAGACCACCGACTAATCCGGTCCACAATGGTTATCAACATTGCTCCCCAACGTAGGCTTCAAGGAAGGAAACCAAGGCGTAAAATGAACATCCAAGTCCTTCAAGATCCTATTAAGCAAACTCGTCTTCAATCACTTCTTAAGGAACATCTACCTACGGAACCTCCTGACAACATTGAGGACCATTGGTCTAAGCTGAAAACCTCCATTACTGCAGCTTGTGAACAAACTATTGGATATGAAACTAAGAAACATCAGGATTGGTTTGATGAAAATGACAATGAGATTAAATATATAATTGACCAAAAAAGGAAAGCCTTCCAAATATGGCAAAATGATATTAACTGCGCTGCCAAGAAAAAAACCTACGCTAGCGCAAAGGCTGAGGTCCAAAGAAGAATAAGAGAACTTAAGAACGCTTGGTGGAAAAAGAAAGCTGAAGAAATTCAACAACTTGCAGAATCTCATGATGCACGTGGCTTTTTTAAGGCCACAAGGGCCATTTATGGACCAAAAACCTATGGTACAAACCCTTTACAATCAAAAGATGGCACCAAACTCTTAAAAGACAAAGAGTCTATTGCACTGCGTTGGAAAGAGCATTATTATGACCTTTTAAATCGTAAGTCTAAGGTGGATAATGAGATTTTTTCGCAAATCCCGCAAAAACAAATTAAAGAGGAACTTGCAATACTCCCCACTTTGGATGAAGTAAAAAAAGCCATTAATCAAATGAAGAACAACAAAGCTAGTGGACCAGATGGGATTCCTGCTGAAATCTTTAAAGAAGGGGGGCCCGAACTTGTACAACATCTTCATAAACTCATCGAAAAAATCTGGATAAGAGAAGAGATCCCAGAAGACTTCAGGGATGCCATAATTATCACCCTCTTTAAGAAGGGTGATAGAACAGACTGTGGAAACTATCGGGGCATTTCTCTCTTAGCAACCGCAGGTAAAATATTTGCTAGGATTCTCGCAAACCGTCTTCTATCTATTTCAGAAGAGATCCTCCCTGAAACTCAATATGGTTTCCGCCCCTCTAGAGGGACAGTAGACATGATTTTTACTGCACGTCAGCTCCAAGAAAAATGCCGGGAGCAAAATCAACCCCTTTATATGGCATTTATCGATTTGGCTAAGGCCTTTGATACTGTAGACCGTACAGCTCTCTGGACTATCCTTATGAAAATTGGATGCCCCAATAAATTTGTTAATATCTTGCAACTTCTCCATGACAACATGACGGCAACGGTTTTGGACAACAACGGCTCTCATGGTGCTCCATTTAAAGTGGGATCAGGTGTTAAACAGGGATGTGTTATCGCCCCAACATTATTTGCCATTTTCATCGCCATGGTTTTACATCTTGTCAAGGGGAAACTTCCCACCGGTGTGGGAATTATATATCGAACAGATGGAAAGCTTTTTAATCTCAGCAGGCTGAA
This sequence comes from Shinisaurus crocodilurus, assembly GCA_021292165.1. Lineage (NCBI taxonomy): Eukaryota > Metazoa > Chordata > Lepidosauria > Squamata > Shinisauridae > Shinisaurus > Shinisaurus crocodilurus. The sequence goes on along the minus strand of CM037876.1, from coordinate 76,076,632 downwards.
AGCAAAAAGTAAGGTAATTACAACCTCCGTTGTGGAACTTCAGTATGCTGATGATAATGTGGTCTCCGCACATTCAGAGGATGATCTCCAAACTATCCTAAATGCTTTTGCAGAAGCATACGAAAAACTTGGTCTCTCACTTAACATCAAAAAAACCAAAGCGCTTCATCAGCAAGTGCAAGCCAATCCTTTGGTGATGCCATCTATCCAGCTTGGCGGGACAATACTGGAAAATGTCGATCATTTTCTCTATCTTGGCAGCTATCTTTCTGTTACAGCTAACATCGACAGTGAAATCCAGCATCGTCTGAGCTCCGCAAGTGCCGCATTTTCTCGAATGAAACATAGAGTGTTCGAGGATCGGGATATTTGTAAGAAGACCAAAACACTGGTTTATGAAGCCATTGTATTACCAACTTTATTGTATGCCTGCGAAACATGGACTATCTATAAACGTCACTTCCAACTCCTTGAAAGGTTTCATCAACGTTGCCTCCGGAAAATCCTGCAAATTACTTGGGAAGATAGGCGAACAAATGTCAGTGTACTGGAAGAAGCAAAGACTACTAGCATTGAAAAAGTGATCCTTCAACGCCAACTTCAGTGGACCGGTCATGTTGTTCGAATGCCTGACTGCCGTCTCCCAAAGCAGTTACTTTACTCCCAACTCAAGGATGGAAAGCGGAATATCGGTGGTCAATATAAGAGGTTTAAAGATGTTCATAAGGCTAATCTAAAAAAATGCAATATAAACATCGAAAACTGGGAAGCTCTGGCCCATGAACGATCTAAATGGAGGTTGGCCTTTCACAAAGGTTCCATGGACTTTGAAGAAGCCCGAGTGCAAGGTGAAAGGGAGAAACGTGCTAAGCGAAAAGCACGTCAAATGAATCCTTTACAGGACCATCTTCTATCTGGTAACCTGTGTCCTCACTGTGGGAAGCTGTGTGGATCTAGAATTGGCCTCCACAGTCACTTACGGACCCATCGCTAGAGTCTACACAATCTTCTTTAGAATTTCCTCCTTTTATCCCGGAAGACAATCTTACTCGGTCACGAGTGATCGCCTGATGATGATGAATAGTGTATGAGAGTTGAGCAGAGAATCTTTTAAACTTAGGGTAAAGTGCTGGATTGCCTTAGTTTGCTGGGGCCAGGATTATAGTGTGTACTTTATTGCAGGGTTATGTTTTGATGCCCTCTAAGATATGGGGGTGGTAACAAGGCCCCCTCGCCGGATCGTCACCTTGAAGTGGTGAGTGGGCTTGCGTGTTCCGATGAATCCTGTGAGCAATGCCGTCGGGAGCTATGTACTCCCAGTAGGGTCACCCATGGCGGTAAGGTCCGGGGAGAGGAACCAGACAAAGAACGATCCAAAACATAAAGTCCTCAACGGCAGAACAGGCGGAAGATAATTAAACCTAAATTACAACGGCTGTGAAGGCGGATGAAGGCTGCAGCAGAGAATGGTTTTCCAATCGTCAGGGTAACCGTGCCATTGGATCTCTGCCGTACTCTGTCAAGTTTGTGTGGTGATTCGTTGTGCACCGATCTCCCCACATAAAACAGTTTCACGCACAGGCGTCTTCCAACCCAACCCATCCAACCCAACCCAACCCAACCCAACCAAACAAACATAAAAAAAGTCCCATGGCGACTGGCGAACGGCGACGGGGGCAGGACTGTGAATCTGGAAGCCCCTAGCCATGGACCAGCACATGGGCGGTGGATGCAGACTCAGTCGCCCTGTTCAAGGAACGAGGTAGTCGAGCAGCTCGGCAGCTGTATCCATGACTGAGCAGCCCTATTTAGGATCCACTCTGCTCACCCCGTATGGGGAGGGGGCTAGAAAAGGTGCCCTAAACATAGTCTACCTCTTTCTCCCCTGACTGGATTACCGCGTCCAGTGGGGTCACCATTTTAGCGGTCGAAAAAGACATTTGAATTTTGGAACATGGAATATACGGACATTGCTGGATAACATAGATAGTGAACGCCCTGAGCGTAGGACTGCTATTATTGCAAGGGAGCTGAGACGGTTTAAAATTGACATAGCAGCACTTCAAGAAACTCGAAGGGCAGGAGAGGGACAGTTGAAAGAAGAAAAAGGAGGTTATACCTTCTTCTGGAAAGGACTACCTGAGCAGGACCGACGAATACATGGAGTAGGCTTTGCCATCAAAAATGAACTCGTGAACTCTTTGTCAGAAGTTCCTACTGGCATTAACGAACGCCTGATAACTCTTCGATTAAAGCTCGCCAATAACCAACAGGTAACTATTTTGAGCGCTTATGCACCAACATCAGATGCTGATGATGACATCAAGGAAAGTTTTTATAGCCAGTTGGACACTCTCCTGTCAGAGATACCTAAGGAGGATAAAATTATCCTCCTGGGCGATTTTAACGCAAGAGTCGGGCGTGACTTTGATTTATGGCCAGAAACTATTGGAAAAAACGGAGTTGGTAATAGCAACCCGAACGGACTCTTACTTTTGTCTATATGTGCAGAACATAATCTCACTATCACAAACACGCTCTTTCGACAAAAGAATAAGTTTAAAACATCATGGCAGCACCCACGGTCAAAGCACTGGCATCTTCTGGATTATGTAATTGTCCGTGTTAGAGATCGCCGCGATGTACTTCGTACTAGGGCCATGGTGAGTGCCGACGACTGCTGGACAGACCACCGACTAATCCGGTCCACAATGGTTATCAACATTGCTCCCCAACGTAGGCTTCAAGGAAGGAAACCAAGGCGTAAAATGAACATCCAAGTCCTTCAAGATCCTATTAAGCAAACTCGTCTTCAATCACTTCTTAAGGAACATCTACCTACGGAACCTCCTGACAACATTGAGGACCATTGGTCTAAGCTGAAAACCTCCATTACTGCAGCTTGTGAACAAACTATTGGATATGAAACTAAGAAACATCAGGATTGGTTTGATGAAAATGACAATGAGATTAAATATATAATTGACCAAAAAAGGAAAGCCTTCCAAATATGGCAAAATGATATTAACTGCGCTGCCAAGAAAAAAACCTACGCTAGCGCAAAGGCTGAGGTCCAAAGAAGAACAAGAGAACTTAAGAACGCTTGGTGGAAAAAGAAAGCTGAAGAAATTCAACAACTTGCAGAATCTCATGATGCACGGGGCTTTTTTAAGGCCACAAGGGCCATTTATGGACCAAAAACCTATGGTACAAACCCTTTACAATCAAAAGATGGCACCAAACTCTTAAAAGACAAAGAGTCTATTGCACTGCGTTGGAAAGAGCATTATTATGACCTTTTAAATCGTAAGTCTAAGGTGGATAATGAGATTTTTTCGCAAATCCCGCAAAAACAAATTAAAGAGGAACTTGCAATACTCCCCACTTTGGATGAAGTAAAAAAAGCCATTAATCAAATGAAGAACAACAAAGCTAGTGGACCAGATGGGATTCCTGCTGAAATCTTTAAAGAAGGGGGGCCCGAACTTGTACAACATCTTCATAAACTCATCGAAAAAATCTGGATAAGAGAAGAGATCCCAGAAGACTTCAGGGATGCCATAATTATCACCCTCTTTAAGAAGGGTGATAGAACAGACTGTGGAAACTATCGGGGCATTTCTCTCTTAGCTACCGCAGGTAAAATATTTGCTAGGATTCTCGCAAACCGTCTTCTATCTATTTCAGAAGAGATCCTCCCTGAAACTCAATATGGTTTCCGCCCCTCTAGAGGGACAGTAGACATGATTTTTACTGCACGTCAGCTCCAAGAAAAATGCCGGGAGCAAAATCAACCCCTTTATATGGCATTTATCGATCTGGCTAAGGCCTTTGATACTGTAGACCGTACAGCTCTCTGGACTATCCTTATGAAAATTGGATGCCCCAATAAATTTGTTAATATCTTGCGACTTCTCCATGACAACATGACGGCAACGGTTTTGGACAACAACGGCTCTCATGGTGCTCCATTTAAAGTGGGATCAGGTGTTAAACAGGGATGTGTTATCGCCCCAACATTATTTGCCATTTTCATCGCCATGGTTTTACATCTTGTCAAGGGGAAACTTCCCACTGGTGTGGGAATTATATATCGAACAGATGGAAAGCTTTTTAATCTCAGCAGGCTGAAAGCAAAAAGTAAGGTAATTACAACCTCCGTTGTGGAACTTCAGTATGCTGATGATAATGTGGTCTCCGCACATTCAGAGGATGATCTCCAAACTATCCTAAATGCTTTTGCAGAAGCATACGAAAAACTTGGTCTCTCACTTAACATCAAAAAAACCAAAGTGCTTCATCAGCAAGTGCAAGCCAATCCTTTGGTGATGCCATCTATCCAGCTTGGCGGGACAATACTGGAAAATGTCGATCATTTTCTCTATCTTGGCAGCTATCTTTCTGTTACAGCTAACATCGACAGTGAAATCCAGCATCGTCTGAGCTCCGCAAGTGCCGCATTTTCTCGAATGAAACATAGAGTGTTCGAGGATCGGGATATTTGTAAGAAGACCAAAACACTGGTTTATGAAGCCATTGTATTACCAACTTTATTGTATGCCTGCGAAACATGGACTATCTATAAACGTCACTTCCAACTCCTTGAAAGGTTTCATCAACGTTGCCTCCGGAAAATCCTGCAAATTACTTGGGAAGATAGGCGAACAAATGTCAGTGTACTGGAAGAAGCAAAGACTACTAGCATTGAAAAAATGATCCTTCAACGCCAACTTCAGTGGACCGGTCATGTTGTTCGAATGCCTGACTGCCGTCTCCCAAAGCAGTTACTTTACTCCCAACTCAAGGATGGAAAGCGGAATATCGGTGGTCAATATAAGAGGTTTAAAGATGTTCATAAGGCTAATCTAAAAAAATGCAATATAAACATCGAAAACTGGGAAGCTCTGGCCCATGAACGATCTAAATGGAGGTTGGCCTTTCACAAAGGTTCCATGGACTTTGAAGAAGCCCGAGTGCAAGGTGAAAGGGAGAAACGTGCTAAGCGAAAAGCACGTCAAATGAATCCTTTACAGGACCATCTTCTATCTGGTAACCTGTGTCCTCACTGTGGGAAGCTGTGTGGATCTAGAATTGGCCTCCACAGTCACTTACGGACCCATCGCTAGAGTCTACACAATCTTCTTTAGAATTTCCTCCTTTTATCCCGGAAGACAATCTTACTCGGTCACGAGTGATCGCCTGATGATGATGATGATGGTAACAAGGAGACAAAAAAGGATTCTAGCTCAGAACACTACAGACCAGAAACAGCTCTTAAATTACTTTAGTTCTATAGGTAAGAAGCGAGTTAAACAGAAAAAGATCAGCCAGGTGCCCCAGTCTTTACAAAGCAAGGAGGAATCTATTAGAGAGCTACCTGTTTCAGAAATACAAGATCAACAAGCAATTTTTATTGATGATTTTATTGATGACTATGTCCATGATTTGGGTATTGCATCTCCAACTCACCATGAACAAGTCTCAATTTTTGAACACAGTGGGAAGCGAGATTCCTCAAATTTAGATTTTGTTAGCTCACAATGCTTTCTACAGGGGCGATTAGTAGAGAAACTGTTTGATGAACTGGCAGATTTAAAGTCAGCATTCTATAATCTGTCCAGGGAACTAACACATGTAGTGGAAGGGGCTTTGGTTCAATTGCAGGATAAATGCTATTTAGGGGGCGCCCTTGCAGAGCAGCACCCAGTTCAGGAGGTATACTCCAGTAACACACAAAAGTCACAGGTGCTGAACTCTACTTCTTTGATTGCAGATAAGAATAGCTTGAAAAGCTCAAATGATCCTAATCATAGAACTGAGAAAGCTATTCCTTCTGACCTAAGTGAAAGAACTAGCAAAATGGAAATTGAAAGAAGAAATGTTAATAAACAAGATAGGAAATGTATGAAGTCTAAAAATATAAAAGTCAATAAACATAAGAAAGGTAATAGCTTAAAAAAGAAAAGTAATAAGTTTAATTTTCACAATTTATTTAAGCTATTGGATAATAAAGATGGGGCCAAAGCTAACTGCAAGGAAAAGAATAAAGCAAGGGATAAAGATACACTAAGCCTCAAGCCAAATGCCAAAGGCAAGAGAGAGGATATTAAACATCAACTTCCTGTTCTCCCACCTCTCCAGAAAGATCTTAGTGCTCAGGATGCTATACAAGATCTTACCTCACAACAGGTTCCCTTAGAGAATATATTATAGGATTGTGCTGTAAGAGACTGTGCATGTGGCAGTGGCAATCTGCAGGGCCACTGATCACTCTTCACAGTGGCTTTACTTTACTATATTCTGTGGCCTCTACTCTGCTCATGTGGACTGTCCCCAAGTAGTGAAAGTGGATTGGTCATGCAGCTCTCAATGATTCACATTATGCACTGCCAGTAAAACAGACTGCACAATTACTATTCAAAACCATTAATTGGTATTACATTTAAATACAAATTCTTGACCCAAGACCTTGAAAATGTGAGAAAATATATGCTGTACTATGCCTTCCCCCCCTCTGTCATGTTAGCACAAATGCAGGGTGGCTATATGAGCTCTGACACTATGCCAAAGCCACGTTTCTACTACAATGCACTTTTGTTGCAAGGTTAGAGAAGCCAGCGATCATGCTGAACACAAAGACAGTGTGTTCCTTCTTTACCCCTCTCTGAGATGAACCACTTTAAAAGACTTTTGTCTCAATAGCTGAATTACAGTAGCTGTGACAGATGGTGCCACTTGTTCATGTCTAATTTTAGATCAGAATACAACCACCAAGAAGTAGTCAGGGGTATAAAAATTAGGTGGCAGAGGAGGCAGTGTGAGAAAGTGGTGTGATGTACTACAGGCAGTCAGCCTTTTCTGGTGTTTCAATTACTAGTACTAGAACATAATCATATGACATAATGATGACAATGTCCAAAAGTAATGATCCACTTGCTACCTAAAGAAATCCATATCCACACTGTAGCTAAAATTTGCTGCTGGGTGACTGACTGGTATCAGCTGTTTAGAGCCGGAGCCGCCTCCTCTCAAGGTGGTGCCCTCCAGAGGTTTTGGACTACAACTCTCAGCATTCCTGACTATTGGCCATACTGACTAGGGCTGATGGGAGTTGAAGTCCAAAACAACTGGAGGGCACCAGCCTGGGGAAGGCAGGTTTAGAGACTTATGGGTGCATTCTTGATTTCACTCCTACCCAGTGCCTGGCATTTCCTTTACTTTCTCCAGTTTTTCTGGGAGTAAGTCCCACTGAACTCAATGGGACTTACTTCTGAATAAACATATGTAGGATTGTGCTGTTTAGTGTTTACAAATTCCTAGAAGTATTGTTTCTCATTTGTTGAACTGTGCAGTTGTACAACTGAATATGACCCAGCAGCATAACCATAGAGCAAGTATACGTATTAGAGGATAAATTTTCCAACCTCAGGGCAGTACTATACATGCCATGTGATTCTTTATATCTGTCTATCTATCTCTATATCTGTGTGTGTGTATAATTTTGTAAACAATGCCTGTATCTTTTCATACACACATTGTTTTATAAAACAACATTTTGGTGTAGGTGTTTCATAGGGATTGACAAATCAGTCTATTTTTTTGGTCTATGTCACTTTCACATTGCCCCCCCAACTACACGCAGCTGTGGGGGGGGGGGAATTTGCGAGCATGGGGGAATAATGGTCAGACCATAGTGGTCTGATTTTTATTGACCAATCAGGAGGCGGAGTGGGTGGGGCGGCAGAGCCATTATCTTCTGCTTCTGCCTCCTTTTTAAAAGCAGGCTCCCTCCCTCCCTCCCATCCCTGTTTACAGTGTAGGTTTTACTGGTCGCCTATTTCAAGGGGCCGAGTAGGAATTTTGGTTCATTGTCTTAATTTGCTGGGGGATAATGTTCGTGTTTCACCTACTCTACACTGCATTTCAGGTTTTGGGTGCCTAGTAGCATTTCTGATTCGGTCACATTGGCGGTCAAGTGCGGGATTAGGCAGTTTTAGGGGCTTGGTGATCATCCTATGGCACCTTTCAGGTGAGAGGCGTGCACGAGGCTCCTGCCACCGCCAATGCCTCACGGCTCAGTTTTGCGGAGATAATGCATGTCTCTGAGGTCTTCCTTCCACACCTGTATCGGCGCCTCACGGCCCGTATGAGGCTGAATGCAGAAATCACCTCCCAGCACCGTGTGGTGTTAAGCATTGGAGGATGACATTTGATAGCATCCTCCTCCTGTGCCAGATGTTTCGCCCTACAGCACTGGTGACCGGCTGCTAGCCGGTGTAATTAGCACCCGCACTTTCCCCCCTTACATAGATCCCCAATTGATGTATTCAATAAACGTGGCCCTCTATTTACCACCATTTGTACCCTACAACCGTGTCTGAGTCGTTATTTCACCTTTACGCGCGCACATGTTCACTCACAAGTCCATTCCATCCTGTTTCTGTATTGATCTGTAGATTTTAAAAAAAGATATGCAAAAATGCATTTAAATACATGTTTAATATGTATTTCTTAATGCATTTATGGATTGATGCATTTTACCTTAAAAATTACACATTTCTAAACACATTTTGAGCTGAGAACTGTATCACAACATTCTGAAAGTACAATAGCCAGTAATAACTAAGTCCCGATTTCCAAATTAAGCCAGCAGGTACAGATCAGGGTAATTCATATCAGAATTTGCAAAATCAAATTCCTCATGCATCACTACGGAAATATAAGAAGAGCCTTGTTGGATCAGACAAGAGGCCTATCTAGTCCAGCATTCTGTCTGCACAGTGGCCATCCAGATGCCTATGGACAGTTCACAAGCAGGACATGAGTACAACAGCACCTTCCCGCTCATGTTCTCCAGCAACTGATATTCAGAGGCAAACTGCCTCCAATACTGGAGGAAATATATAGTCATCATGACTGTAGTCATTGCTTTCCAGCAGGAGAGAGAAGAGCTAAGAAGCCCCTTTGACCCATACTGGTCTTCTGCTTCAAATTGCAGCCTCAGTGATTGCATTGTGTACGAAAATGTCTGAAAAAAGAGTCATGGGTGGATAAACACAGAATGTGTCATTCTACCTTCTATGCTGCCATTGCAATCTGAAACAATCTGAGTAATAATGAGACTATGGGAGGATAGGGGAGAATATATATTACAGTGCAGATTTTGCATACTGGAGGCACAAGAGAGTGTGTAGTGTGGACACAGTGGTAACCAGATGTATATAACCTATACAGTAATACCTTGGATTGCAAGTAACTTGGTTTGAGAGCGTTTTGCAGACAAGCAAAGTTTTAAATATTTATTTTTGACTTGATATACAAACGACGTCTTGCAATACAAGTACTGTAGTACGGCTTAAATTAAAAATCTCTGTACAATTTTTTTTGGGGGGGATTTCATTTTGATATAAGAGTGTTTTGGATTACAAGCACGTTTCCGGAACGAATTATGCTCTCAATCCAAGGTATGACTGTACGTGATCTCCATACTGTGTTTCATGCCAGTTCTTCAATCATGGTGAAATAATGTCTTTCTCTTTCATTTGTTATGAAGCAGATATTAATTCAAAAGCATGCCACCATGATGGGAAAGAATCTATGAATTCAGACACCTGGTTTATGCATTTAGGGTATTATGTAGCTCAGGTGGCCTGGAGAAATTGTGGTGCCATTGATATGCAGCTAGGGAAAAAAAGCCCTGTTCTTAGTTCAGCTCCTTTCTATTGGTGGCATTAATAACAAAGCAAGATGGACAAACAACCATTTCTTTTGCATGGACTGTTTTGAATAACCTCTTATAACTTACCACACAAGGTAACTGATATGAATCTTAGGAAATAAATCACAACATCCAACTTTATCATTGACTCTTTGATTTCATCACTGAAGTCTTACATTTCCATAGTGTGAGTGGCAGCAGGAAATGGTTTTCAAACTCTTCTTGGCAGACGGAACAAAATCTGCCTAGTTATTAAATTAGCATGGAACTATTTTTAGTTTCCATATCCAAGTCCTTTCCTTTTTTCTTTTGTTAGAAAATATGTCACTGCAAATCAAATCTTAAACACATTCCTATTTTGGAAGGGAAGCATATACTACAGGCATTTTATTACCCCATTGTATTCCATTGCTTTATTTAATGGAGGGTTTTCTTAGTCCAACTACAAACTCTATAAATGTGAAGTTTAAATTCTATTTTGCTAAAGGACTCTGAAGTAGAAAGAGGGGTAACAACAGACAGGTTTTAATCATTTTAAATAAATGTGTGTGTATGTATCTGTCTGTAGGTCACAATTTAATCTAACCCCTCTTCCAGGGTGACATGCATGTTTCCCCCATATTTTGTCCTCATAACAACACTGCAAGGTACATGAGAGGAAGTGTCTGGCCCAGGGTCATCCAATGAGTTTCATGGCTTGGTGAGAATTTGAACCCAGGTCTTCCTAGTCTTAGTCCAACACTCCAGCCACTATACCACTAGAGATGGACAAGCTCACCAAAGGTGTCCCTCCAAAATCAGAGAGCTTGGATCATTTTTTTCTGAGCCAATTCAATGACTTGGGAAAATGCTCCTGCCTATTTACAACAGCCTTCACTGACTTCAAAAGCCATCCCAGGCAGTAGCCCCATCTCCCCTAACTAGCATCCCTTTTCCCTTTACGTACCTGCCAGCCAGTGGCAGGAGCAGCAGTGGTGACACACAGGGAGAGAAAAAGGAGATTGTCCCTTCCCTCCTCCCTCTCTGTGACACACTTGGCAGCAGTGCACTGGGGTACAAACCCCTGGAAATTAAGGGGGAAGGGGGTGGTGTTTTTAGCTGGAGGGCTGGCAAGGAGAGCTTTTGGGTACAGTGAGGCCTGTGCGGGGTGGGGGGGGGACTGGGAATTGTTCTGGCAAGCTTTGGTTCTGATGGCTTTGGAGAGAAGCCTAATTTGCCTTGGGAAGCACCAGAAACAGTTTAAAGGGGCTCAAATTCTGCTCGAGCTTTGAGGCAAATAGCAGCTTTGGGAGGGATTTCTATTGGGGAAAGTGTGTGTGTGTGTGTGTGTGTGTACACAGTTCTCATCCACATCAGTCCCCAACCCCTGTGGCTATTATTACCATTTTAAACCTTCATGGATGTCCTGCATCATGTCTAGTTGGGCCCAAAGGATGCCATCAACAGTTATCCTACATTTTTCTAAATAATTGTTCCAGACTCCCCAGACTGTAAGTCACATAGCCCAGGTTCTCCACACTAGCTCTATTTCAGTGGGTGCAAGTGATTCAAATTTGAAATGATCTCCATCAAATATCAAATGTAATGTGTGATTTTCAGTCAAAATTATGACACAATGCACAGAAGTATCAGTAAGCCCCAGAAAAATTCTTTGAAACAAACCAAACTGTTTTAATCTGTAAAAAAAGAAAGAAAAAAAAAGGATTATATTAATTAGCTATCACAATTTGAAAGGGGAGGTGTGTAGCATACAGGTTATTAGTGAGGTGGGGGTTGGGGAGCTGCTTTGTCATTGTTAGCCCCATCTGGGTAGAAGGAGACAAAATTATACCAACTCAAAACTTTTTCAAAATGATTGCCCCTATTTGAAGTTTTACTGTCTTCAGGGCTCTGTAGCAGATAAAGCCAGTAGGAGCATTCTCTTTCCTGCTGTTCAGTTCTCTCCCCATTGACATCCCCTTTGATGCTGCCAGAAAGAGAGATTTTAAAAATGCAGGTTTTTAAAACAACTTACTTTTCCATGTGACCTGAGATGAATTTTAAGGGCTTTACAAATGAGAGGCCTTCAAAGGGATGGGTGGGTGAATGATGAGGAATGTAGCTGCACTGGAAAATATAACATTAATAAATATTTCTTGGATTCTTAATGTGCAAAAGATAAGATATACTTTTTAAATACTTGCAATAGTGTAGTGCAGAATTTAAATTACAGTGTAATAATTTATTCCTCCTGCACTGAATGGCACTCGGCCTTTGGCCTCTTGCCTAACAATACTCTGAATAAGAATTATTACCGGTAGATTGCAATTCACACCCTGTCATGTCTTATTGCTTAATTAAAGCAAACCCCTTCTCAACCTGACAAGCAATTGGGCAGCTACTATAATAGATTGTTATCTGACTGAACATATTTTACCTTTAGAACCTATTCTTCCTTTGGATATACATGTTGCTCACTTGTGTGAACAAAACCCAATCTGCAGTCTACATAATTTGGGGGTGGGGAAAGAGATTTATGGAGGGTTACTCAGCAACTGCTCTGGAGTGAGTTGTGGGTGGCAATCTTACAGTGCAATCCTAAACACCATTCAATATCTCATCATTTGAACTGCCTCCACTGAGGAGTATTGTTTGTGGTGCTGTGAGGTGATCTGAAATCATGATCTTTACTGTTTGAACTATGATGGCTCTTATATGTTGCAATGGGGATTTCTGTTAAATTTCAGAATTCAGTGTATTGTCAACAGTTATTCAGTCAATAGTTATAGAAAAAAGAATAATCACTCTAGCTCTCATAGCTGCCATTAAAAAGCACTTTAAATTTAGCTGAGATTGAGAACACTTCCTATTGGTTTACTGGACAGTGACATCACAATTTAGTGCCCCACCTACTTCTGATTGATTTACAGTCTGTTCCATTGGGTTTTCTGCATTTTTTTATGGCTCTGCTATCACTTGTCAGGCTCTTAAAGTGAGCAAGTTGAAACCTTTTAGATGGTAGGAAGATGCATCTTTAGACGTGCAAGCCTGTTCCCAAAATCCTAGGTGTGTTGAGGCAGAGTATCTTACAGGTAAAGGAAATTATCTGAATATCAGGGGTTCTTATTACTTCACACATGCAAGGACTCAGTCCTGTTATTTAAAACTAAATCCAGGGCTGCTTGGCCCAACTCCCTGCACTCTCTCTCTAAAATATTAAGGCAGGGATGGGAAACATGTGGCTCTCCAGGTGGGCCTATAATTCCCATAAGCCCTAGCCAGGATAGCCAATGTTGAGGGATCATGGGAGTTGTTGGCCAGATGGGCTGTACTAATGGGCTGGATCCATACTTAGAGTAGACCCATTGAAAAACAATGGGATTTAAGTTAACTCTAAATCTGACTAAATCTGGATCCAACCATTTTTTTAAAAAAAATCTCACTACCTACTAGCTCCTAGAAAATCTGTCTGGCTCCTGAATTTTGCCAGCTGTTTGGACACCTAATTACTGTAAAAGAAGAATATCTGAAATTAATATTTTAATTGCTTGTTTTGAAAGAAAAACTTTATTTACCTGAATTGACAGATTATATTTTATAGCTCAAATGGAAAACATTGTTGTTAAATTAATGCAAAAATAGGATCAGACAAGAACAACTGATTTTAAAGATAAACTAATAATGCAAGGTTCCACTCACATGGAGGCTTCTAAGCACAATGTGCTTAGAAGCCCACTACAGATCTTCATGCTCAACATGAGAAGCTCTGAAGTGTCCTACCACAGGGATGGGGACATAAGGATTGGGGCTTATGTGAATGGCCCCACTGCACTCTTCACATGCTCATTTAGAACACCCAAACAGGGTTCACGGGTACATCCCTAGATCATTGTCTAGACAACACGGAATTATACTCTCACATCTCAGGGTTGACGGTAGATAGCCAATTCTGATAGAGTAGACTATATAAGCATGGCATCATCTTGCTCTGTGTGCTCTTTGATTGGCTAGAATATTGCAGAGAAGGAGAAGACCAAATACTTTAGAGCAGCATTGAAGAGGTAGACTATTGCAGTTACAGAATTTGATAACAGCCACAAAAGAAAAAAGTTAAATGTATATGGGAGACATTTCATACTCCACAAGCTTCTCATTTGCCCAGAATTCTTTTTCATGGGCAATACGTCATTTTAGCACTAATTGTTATCAATAAATCATTGTGCTTGCATGGTTGCAAATACACCTTAGCACAGCCCACAGCCAAGCTGACACAGGGCTATAAAGGATAGGACCCATTACTCATTTCCAACAATAAGATTCCCCTTGTTGTGTCTTCATCCCTAAAAAAAACCCCAAGCAGGAAATGTGTGGTTGGTTTTGTTTTCTGCAAAAACATGCAGAAAACATGCCTGAAAGGAATTAATTCCACAATCTTCACACTCGGGCTCCTGCTTTTATTCCCAAATGTCAGTGACTTGAGCTGGAAACTGAAGTCTTAAGTACAGCAAGCATAAGACAGTTTAATATTGACTAGTAAAGACAGCAAGTCAGATTCCATGACCTCAGAGGCTCCATACTGCCTGCCAGTTGCAAGGGTCCATGTTGCATGATCTTTTTTCTTGGCTGTGTTTGTTGTCTGAGCACAAACAGTCCATGATAGCTCCTTACACTAGGTCCCAGCATCAGCAGCTGTGATTCCCGATTCAAGTAGTCCCTGAACACCAACCAACATGTGGCATGAAGTTCTATCTGACCAATAGTGGGTGTTCGTTTCAATGAAAAGCAGTCATGGGAGGCTGCAATCATGGTCAGAGAAGGGTGGGTGAAGAAGGATTGCTTAATCCTTTCACTTCCTGCTATCTTCCCTTCTCAAATTAACCCACTGAAGCTGCCTGTTCTTCATTCCTTAGGGGCAGGGGGAAAGACAGGTTGTGGGTGTGATTTTGAGAGAGAAAATGGCTGGCAGGGAATGGATTAAGCACCCTGTCTTCACCCACCTTGTCTCCACTCATATTTACAGAGTCGAGCAGTTGCATTTCATTTAAAACAATTGCAGGAGGAAATTACACAGAACTCTATGTAACATGTAGTTTGGTCCTGATAAAATGCAATAAAAGGGGAAAACCAGGGAACATGGATACTTCAAAACATTTTACCACAACAAAATTCCAAATTATATGCTAAGCAAACCGAAGTTCAGCATCTGGAATAAATCAAACAAGCTAAAATTATTTATATAATTTGCATAATGTTTTCAGATGGAAAAAAATGTGGGTTTTACAAGGTACGCATTTCCCCTTCACTACCATAACATTATTTCAAGGGTTTGGTTTTAGTAAAATAAATAAATGATAAATTTAAAAAGTAGTTCGGATTGGCAAATAGCTTCCCCATTTCCTGCTGTGCGTGCGCATATTGTCATGATGTTAGTTTGAAAGAGATATAGTCTTGATATACTTGCACTTTGGGTTAATCTATGTTTGGAACAAAAAGTCCAGAACTCATGTCCCTGTTAAATGACTGTGGTGAGAATGACTAGGATCCAAAGAAGTAACAATGCACACTTTACCACACTTTGGTTACACTGATTGCTAGGATAAAGCTGGAATAGAATGTCAAAACGTTAACTTATCTGTATTAAATGGTCTAATGTACCTACATCTGTTAGTGATTATGAAAACTGAGGAAAAGATAATGATTATGGCAGACCAATTAATTCAGACTGAGAGGAGACAGTCAAGTATGTATGCACTACATGAGAACACTATGTGGGTAGAACCAACGACTGTAATATCCCATCATTCAATGAGTGATCTTTGCCATTTCTCTTTCTGCACTGAGTCAAGCAAACAGCACTGCAAAGACAGCAGCACTGCATCAATTAGTCATTTGGAAGGTTATAGTTATGCTGAGAAGGCTCTCACGCTTATTAGAAGGAGAGTACACAATGCAATCTAAGAAGAAGAAAAAATGGACAAAGCCCAGCCCCTTGTACACCCAATCTGCACAAGCCTCTGCTTATTCCTGTTGTCTCTTCTCTATTTAATCTCTGGCTTACCACCTCTTTCCACAGAACTTCACTTCCTAAGCTTTGCTGAAGATCCAGATCCAATGTTTTTAAAAGAACATTCTTCCCACAGTTAGACAAGGGAAATTGGCTAATGGTCACCCCATCACTGAACTGAGCTGTACTGCTCAGTCCTGTCTGGGTGCAAAGTTTGCAATGTATAATTATTTTGCTGTATGAGAGTGTGAGGCAGGTAGGAAAGCATGAGCCAGAGAAATGAGACAGAACAAGCAATGTCCCCCAGTTAGTGAGAGGCATCCCTCTAGATCCTGGGCTTTCAAATGTATTCTGCCTCCTCCTGCATGGATACGTTACACTTGTATTGTTCCATACTGGCAGTTCTAAAACAGAACCAAACCACACTGCATTTTTGTAATTTATCAAAAACAAGAAACCTTCTAGGAAATCACAGACCCATCAAGGGGCAACTATTAGAACACTGGGTCAAAATGCCAAACTGGCACTGAAACTCTGCAAGTTAGACATGCTTATCACCGAGAATGTAACATAAGGCACTGGGAAAAATTTTAGTGAATGAAAAGAAATGTCAAAACAGAGGAAAGCAAACACCCCTTTTAAGATGATCTTAAGTTATTTAGACAAAAGCACAAAACTGGACAAAAGCCATTTTCCCAGACCAAACAGATTATCTTTATAGCTGGAGCTGTTGCTTAAGCCACAGAGAAAGTTTTAAGTAGGCATGTTTTGGATTCCATCCATTTTCCTTTTTGATTGCTTCCAGCACTCACCACACTCCCTTTACAGTTTTTCTTTTCTACCAAGGATTGCCTTGATATAACCCAGCTCCCTCCACCATCATATCTTTCTAACCACTCTGTTCCAGCTGGTATCCCTCTCTTCAAATGTATAACGATTTCATCCTTACTGCATTGCACCACAGTCTTAATCTTAGTGAAACTGTCTAGTTAAATTTATTGAATGCAGCCCAAACATTCTTTAGACAACATTTACTACAAGAAGATCAAAGTTTACTATAAAACTGGACATTTGGTCCAAAACTAAAAGGGAGAATATTATGCAAGTATGCTTTATACACATTTTAAGCCATTCATCCTTAGGTATTTCTTGAATTATTCAGCAGCAAGACACTAAATAAGGATATTTTGCAGATTTAGGACAACTTATCTAGCCTAAAAAAGAGATGGTACAGAGCTAAAAAATCATAGTTGATGTTGCATAGCCAAACACAGTTTCTATGGCTTAGTGCCAAGAAACCTCATATGATATGGACTTTCTCCTACAAATGTATCAACTGCATGTAGAATCTCACACCACAATGGGCCCCCTAGTCAAGCCTGCACTTCATGGCATTCTGCAGGCATTGCTTCTGCCCACTGGAGACTACTATACCCTGGGCTGAACATGTGAGGGGACAGGACCTAGTATACGTCAGGCTGCCTAGTAATTACAGCAATTTCTGAGATCTACTCTGTCCAAGAAGACCTCCTGACCAGTTTCTTATTTAGTCTGCCCATCCAAAAAATTTAAGGCAGGAAATCATGCTTCCCCTTTGTTTTGGAGAACTTGTCTCCTGTGCACCAAATTCTCCCCAAAGTCCTGAAAGGCCAGATGCCAACTTGGTCTTTCTTTGGCCACAGTAACACTGCTTTTGTCTGCGGCCATGAAGCTGATGCCATTAAGGCCATGAGTGAGGCTGATGCCCCAGCTATTAAAGGGCCTATAGCTGTTGGTTTTACTATACATGGGAGGATACTCTATCCTTAAAGGTGGTATTAAAAAATCCATCAAACAATGTTTTGTTTTGTAACACATGGCAACGTCTGAACCAGTGCAACTTTATAACAATTGAAATGCCAAAAAGCAAGACATGTGACTAGCTCCTCATTTACACTGCAATCCTATATGGTGTATACACTTACCTGGAACTAAGTCCCAATGAACTTGATGGGGCTTACTCCTGAGTAGACATGTTATAGGATTGTGCTGTTAATCCATGACATTCAGCATAATTTCTGCAGAACTTTTGAAGCAAGTGACATGGCCTCTAAACTCTGACAGAAGTCTATGTTTAAGACTAATTTTTATCTCCACATACTTAGCTGAAAGAACTCATGTTGTGAGCCAACAAAATCTCAAATCAACCAACGCTGCCAAGCGATTATTTGCATAAAGTCATCGATTTGTAACATTTACTGCTGGCAGTCATGATATGTGTGGTTAGTAAATGCCTGTATTAAAATGCTAATATTGTTAAATAAAAAGCAAAGACTACTTCTTAAAAGTGAAAAGAAAATCTGTCTCCTATGCTAACATATGTTCAGTAATCTGGAAAGATTTCCCCCCAAAGGGAAAACACATAGGCATACTGAAGTAACTTTTTATGCTGGTCTGCTCACTTACCTTCTCTGATGAGTTGGTTGTAGAAAGATTGCGTAGATGCAAAGCTCAATTAGTGTAATTTATGTATCCTTGGATGTCAATCTTTGCTGTTGAGAGGTGGGACTCGCAGGGACCCTGTGCATTAATTAAGAGCTCATCTCTGCAGAGTTCTCTTTCCACCTAAGGACTAAAAAGAAAGTTTTAATTAGATTCCAAAAGACAGCATGTCATAAGCAAAATAAGAAAATTCTTTAGCTGTAACTTAAAGAAGGAACACAAAGAGGACATTATTAATACCAACACTATGTTAATGCCATGGATCTCTTGTTCATATTTAACTGTAACAGCTAAAGAAGTGGCTTCCTTGTATAATAAAGTTAGTTTTGCTTGAAAGAATTTGTGTCTAAGACCTACAATGGTACAACATGGAGACAATCCATGTTTTCACTGGCAGGCCTAGATGCCAACTTTATTATTGGGGCCCTGCCTAATTATTGATGCTGAGCTGATGCTGATTGAGTGCAATTACATTGCTGTAGTTTGATGGTATTTCTCTCTGATGGCCAGCTTTGTCTTTCAATGCTACCCTGAGGCTGAATATGCAATGGGCAAAACAATGCAAACTCAGCAAAGGCAAATAGACTTGCACAACACATTCTTTTCATTGGTTGAGCAATGTATGAAATGTGCAATTGCTGGCTGGCCCTCAAAATACTGGTGCTCAAGAGAGGTTGGAAACTAACTGGGCTCACCAGTGTCAGCTGCTTCAGAGACGCCTGTCTCTTTGAATGGCCTGTGTGAGGGCTATCAACTATTCTGCTTAGGACTCACATGGGAAACAATCCCTAAATAATTGATTATAACATTTATAAACTGAAGGAGGCAAAACAAATTCTAAAAGCTGGTCCAGACTCTAGAAAATAAACATGTCAGCTAATAGCTCATATGTAGCAAAAGGCAGGGCTAAAATAAATAAAAATAAATTTACATTTGGAGATACAAGAACAAATTAGCTTGTCAATAGCCAAAAAAGAAAGAAAGAAAAGAAATGAAGACATTAAAAGCCTTAAAAACAAGAAAAGTCGTAAGAACCAAATTTCGGAATAAAAATCTAGAGGTCAGAAATAAAATAGGGTTCCAGCACCGAAAGAATACAGACAGCTGGGTATGGAAGACGAAGTACATGACATACTTTGCATGACATAATTAATAATTATAAAAGCAGTTGTTTCAGGGAGAAATAGCACAATACGAAGGTGCATCAGGGTTGGGGAATAGATTATCTAGCTATCCTAAAATAATAGAATATGTGTCCTTCATTGCTATTCTATTTCATAACCAGATTATATAAAAAAAGGATGTTTTGGAAAATAGCCATGCTATAGATTTACTACCTAACTAGTATATCTGCTAATTAACAGCTGCAACGCCAACAAGACAACATGCAGGTTTTACAGGTACTCTGTGATAACTCTTTCCACTAAATAATAAGGTATTGTGCATGTGTATGTGTGTGTGTTTGGGGGAAAGCTATATTTTGCCGAACCTCACTCACAACCACCATGTAAAGAAATAAGATTGATTCTGCCAATTTCTCTGCTGACTACTATGACCACTATGGTACTAGCCTTTGAAAGACATTATCAGAGATGCCAATGTTTTCTGGAGGGCATGTTTATGTTGTACAGTCATGCCTTGGATTGAGAGCATAATTCGTTCCGGAAACGTGCTTGTAATCCAAAACACTCTTATATCAAAACGAAATCACCCCCCAAAAATTTGTACAGAGATTTTTAATTTAAGCCATACTACAGTACTTGTATTGCAAGACATCGCTTGTATATCAAGTAAAAAATAAATAAATAAATATTTAAAAATTGCTTGTCTTGCAAAACGCTCTCAAACCAAGTTACTTGCAATCCAAGGTATTACTGTATCTTGTCATTTTTTTCTGTCAATTTACCAAACGCTTTGGACAGTATTCAGTGCAACGAGTGCTAACGTAAATCATGCTGCGCTAGTGTAAGGGACCTCTAGCACAATGGCAATAGCATTAGCTGGCATGACAGGTTGTCTGGGGATTCCCATCACGCCAGCCAACACTATTGGTGTTGCACTAAAGGTCCCTTACGCTAGCACAACGTTCTTTATGTTAGCACTCATATTGCATTGGATAGTGTCCACTGAGTCGAAGTCAAGAATGGAAATTAAATGTATATATTTTGTTTTTAAGTGTTTTAAAGTGTTTTTATGGTTTGAGGTATATATATCTGCATCCTATATGGTGTCTTCATTCTTTATCATTTTATGGTGTGTGTGTGTGTGTGTGTGTGTGTGTGTTTTAATATGTCTTTTCTATAACAGTCATTTAGTGCTCAAAATGCATTTGGATTGAGATTTATTTTTCTTGGATCAATAAGCCAACCTTTTGTACCTGCTAGATTTTTGTTGATTCCGTTTTGACCAAATTTATTTATTTATTTATTTCATTTTTATACCGCCCAATAGCCGAAGCTCTCTGGACAGTTTACAACAATTAACAAGACAGCCCCTGCCTGCAGGCTTACAATCTAAAAAGACATGACACACAAGGAAAAAGGAATGGGGAGGGAAGAAGGAAAGAATGTGCTTTCCACCAAATTACCTAGAAGATAGATTAATGGCACTATCATTTCCTCGCTCCCTCCTACAACCTTTTAAAAAAAATAAATTGGTGTTACATTGGCTATATTCCTGTATCCCAATAAGATGGCCATGGTTAGTGACAAGCCATGATGTGTCTCATTCTAGGAACATTTGGAGGAATGGTGACTGCCATAATTTTTGTCACAAGTGGTGGCAAAAACTAAATAAAAAGAGAAACTACTGCAGCCACCAATGATAACCCCCCCCCCAAACCTGGGGGGAAAAAACCCACTGTTGTCTCCAATCATTCTCCCTCCACTATAGTTTAAGGTGTCCATTCCCCTCTCCTGTCCCATTTCAAGCTGGAATTTTGAAATGTTGAACTTCCAGCTCAGCCCTATATTATATGTGTTGGATCCAGAGATGTGCGAGCAAACAGAATTCTGGCAGTGGCATTGATCCATGAACTGCTCTGCAAAAGCTAGTGGAAGACACTGGGTGGGTTAGCAAGTCACACTAACCCACTCGGGCAATAAGCCAAGGTGGGTTGGTTGTTGCCCGAACAAACAGGGATGTTGAAGAGTCCTTGGTCTCGAGTCACGAGTCCTTGGTCCAAAATGGTGACTGCCTGGTTATTTTGGCAGTCATTCCCAAGTCATTTCCAAAGCTGACTCTGGTTATTTTGGCAGTCCCGAGTCATTCCCAAAGCTGACTCTACGAATCCCTATTAAAATCAATGGGGGGTTTCCCAACAAAATAAGGCTACTTCAGATGTGTGGCTTAAATAATTTCTAGGCACAAGTGTGCCTTTTTATTTCAAAACTCTGCCACTGATTTTGACAAGAACAGACCAGGCAGACACACCCAAAATAACCAGGCAGGCAGAGGCAGCCAAACCCAAAACGTCTGAAAGGTTGCATTTTAGGAAAATGATTTTAAAAAATAAAATCTTCACCGGCGAGTGCACTTCTCTCCACTCCTTCTGGCACAGCCCAGGGATGTTGAAGAGTCCTTGGTCTCGAGTCGAGTCTCGAGTCCCATTAAAAATATTGGGACTTGAGTGGGACTCGAGTCAGAGGGGGGACTCAGTCCGACTCACGAGTTGAGTCCTAGAGTCCGAGTCCCCATCCCTGCGAACAAACCACAGTGTGTCTGACAGATGATCAGGCTCACTATGGGTTGTTCTCCCCCTCCTTCCCCCTCAGTCCTTCAGCTGGTATCCCAGGGGACTTGGCAGCTGAAGCTGTCTTGTCTCCTCTCCCTGCTGCAATCACGTGCCATTTTTTTACTTGCTGTGGCTTTTTCCCCTTTATCCCCTCCCCATAGATTGTGAACAATGATCTCCGAATTGACAGCCAGTGTCAACCCCTCCAAAGTGCCCAAATGGCACTTTAAAAAAATGCACCCCAAATGTGCACAGTTTTTCTTTCGTATTTTTAAATCATCATTATTATTTTAGTCAGACTTGTGCAACTGTGGAGGTGTGTAGTTCCATGGGTCTGAAGATGGGAAGCCTCACCTGGGCAATATCCTGGGAGCTATCTGCTGTCAAAATGCAGCAGGTACCAACCCTGGACATTGACCCAGAGAGGCTCCAAATAGGGGGTTTTTTTGGCTTTGCTTTCCTCTGACAGCTGTCAAAGGGAGAGCTGTCAAGTCAAAGCAAAACCGCAAGTAATCTTTGCTCGCAAAAGGGGGTAGGTGCCTCCCCCCCTTTGCAGTGAGATCCTCAGGGTTTTGAGTGTCCCCATCACCATAGGTCCCACTGTCCCCAACTTTTCTACCCATTCCTGAGACTGTAGGTGCATTCTGCAATTGTTTCCTGCAACAAATAGTGTGGCTACCACCTGCATCGATGGATACATACCACTATTTGAAAATGATAAGCGCAAGGAACAACAGAGTGGTGTATCATGGAGGATAAAGTTATCAATGGCTATTAGTCATGATGCCTATGTATTACCTCCATTATCAGAGGTAGTATGCATCTAGTATACCAGTTGCTGGGGAACAGGACCGGTAAAGTGCTGTTGCACACTCATGTGCTGCTTGCGGGCTTCCCATAGGCATCTGTTTGGACACTGTGGGAACAGAATGCTGAAGTAGATAAGCCTTGGTTTGATCCAGCAGAGCTCTTCTTACCTGCCTAAAATGTTTCTGTGTAGAAGATCCTGTAAAATATCCTATCTTCCCTTTCTCTACCACCTGTGATTAGATTTGGGCACTGACACCTTAGGCATTTTTTTTTTCTTTAAACATGGGAAAGGAAAACAGGTGCACCAATGGTTTGTCATTTTCACTTATATTGAGAGTCTTGTTATCTGCAGCTTCCTGCTAGTCACACTTAGCACAATTCATGTCAGTTGTGTCTCTTGATTAAGAATATGACAGGAATAAGAAACATATCAAAATCCAGAACTGACAGTAAATCTTTGTTCTTCTAAACAAAGATATGAATTTTATAACCATTTAAATTGCTGCCATTCACAGGGGACAATGTCAAAAACTGAACCAAGTTATGAATTACATATTAGCAGCAGGTTGCCTTCTCAGCCCTTGCCTTCATGTTTGTTTCTGAACCCAAACTCTGAGTTTGGAAGCAAGCCAGAAAACCGAGGCTAACTCAAACAATAAAATCTCGATGATCTACTGAACTGTGACTGAGATTTGTGACCTGCTTTGATGCGAATCAAATTCAGCTACAAACCTCCTTACACACAGCTATCAGCAAGTGCCTGGCAGAATGTCAACACAGTGGTACTAAATATTCTAAATGAGTCATGCTGGGAACCATTGGACATCATGTGCAGCCATGAAATAATTATAAAAGTAGATGGATTCATCTAAACGTACTTTTGTCACATGAAAGAAATATACCTGCTAGCCTGAGATGTGTCTTAAACACAGAAAATCCTTCTGTGCTTCAAGAAATATTGGAAAACAGTTAGAAATAATAAATTTCTAAAACACTTAGAAATACTGAACACCAAGGGATTTAATAAAGCAGTGGTTCCCATTCAGAATAATTTGGATACATGGATAAAAGTTTGTGTGCAGTCAGGATGGGTGGGATGGGATGGATGAAAGACTGCCCTATTGTTCTTATCATACCCTTTAACCTGATTTTCTACTTCTTAATTCTTTCCTGGTGCCAGATGATGATTCTGGTCAGTCCTGCCATCCTGACACACCTTTAAGAAATAATGCTTTCCACGGCATTTAGGAAAAGTTTCATAGTCTGCTGCACCTTTTCATAACAGAAATTTCCACTCCTAGTTGGATGCTATGGCAGCTTGCCTTGACTCATCTAAGACTGATTCTCTGCAGTCAAGGATGAACTGGGGTGGGTAAGGCAAAAGTAGAGGTAACTGAAGGAGGAGCAAGGTGAAGGTGAGTTTGTAGACAGCAAGATCAGGTCTCCCTTTATCATTCAGACCAGTGAGAAAAGCTGACTGGAAATTTCCTTTAAAGATCAGGAAATATAATCTGACTTATTCTGGCCTATCAATGAAGCTTCCTCAAGCAGTGAGGCTTTCCCCCTACAGTTCGTTCCCTGGCCTGAACTGGATCGAGGTGCCTGGGCTACATCCTTGTGAAAGAAATGCTGTGTATATAAATAACTCTGGATGTTCTGTAATGTTTCAATATTCTGTGTGACCTCTGTGAGGCTGTAATGTATCTGTGTGGGCCTGAGGCCTAGCGTTGTTACTGTGTTGAAGGCCTGTGTTAGTAGTAGCTGCTTGGTAACAGGTTCTGAAAGGGGAGAGTGAGATTATCACTTTTACTATTTATAGATGGGGTCCAGATCAGGTAAATTCAATTTTGATTGGTCTGGAAACATCAGATTATGACTGGTTGGGGTTCTAGTTAGGTGGAAAAGAGCAGTTGGGAAATTACAACAGTTAGAGTTACAATTAGTCAGCCGGTGGCAGGGATGGGGACTCGGACTCGGGGACTCGACTCGTGAGTCCGACTGAGTCCCCCCTCTGACTCGAGTCCCACTCGAGTCCCAATAATTTATGTGGGACTCGAGACTCGACTCGGGACTCGAGCCCAAGGACTCCTCCGCCTCCGCCTCCGCCCTCGCCTCTGCCGCCGCCGCCCTCGCCGCCGCCCTCACCTACTCCTCCTCCTCCTCCTCCTCCTCCTCCTCCTCTGCCTCCGCCGTCGCCATCGCCGTAGCACACAGCACGCCGCGTCACGCCGCCAGCGCCGTCGCTCTGTTTTTGAACCACAGCAATCCCGCCAAAAACAGAGCGACAGCGCTGGCGGCGTGACGTGGCGTGCTGTGTGCTACGGCGATGGCGACAAGGTCGACGGCGGCGGCGGAGGAGGAGGAGGAGGAGGAGGAGGTGAGGGCGGTGGCGGCGGCAGAGGCGAGGGCGGCGGCGAGGGCAGCGGTGGCGAGGGCGGCGGCGGTGGTGAGGTGAGGGCGGCGGAGGTGGAGGTGAGGGCGGTGGCGGCGGCGAGGGCGGCGGCGGCGAGGGCGGCGGCGGCGAGGGCAGCGGCGGCGAGGGCAGCGGCGGCGGCGGCAGAGGCGAGGGCGGCGGCGAGGTGAGGGCGGTGGCGAGGTGAGGGCGGCAGCGGTGAGGTGAGGGCGGCAGAGGTGGAGGTGAGGGCGGCAGCGGCAGTGGCCCATGGAGGGAGCAGGAGGGTCTCCGCGGGAGGAAGGGCAGCTCTTCTTCCTCTCGCGGAGACCCTCCTGCTCCCTTCATGGGCCGCCGCTTTGGGAGGGACTCGGGACTCGACTCGAGTCACCAGTTTGGACCTCAGACTCTAGACTCGACTCTAGAATCGGGTCCAAAGACTCGGGACTCGACTCGGGACTCGGGACCAAGGACTCTTCAACATCCCTGGCCGGTGGTAGGAGAGAGAGTCTGTTGGTTGGTGTGATGTGTAAGATTGAAGGACTAGGAAAACCTAAGGAGAAAGTGAATAGCTGAAGCCTGAATATGAACAGGTTGCTTACTTATAACTGTGGTTCTTCGAGTGGTCATCTGTGCAGTCACACATATGGACTCTGCGCCTGTGCTGAGGCCTCCTTTGGGAAACTTCTAAAGCTGAGGTATTTAGGCGGGAACCCTTCCCCCACCATCGTATTGCACATGCTCCTACAGGGTTCCTGCCTATTCCCTCAGTTTCCTGAGACCGTCTATTGTGTCCTCGGTACTGAGAGGATTCTTAGCACCAAAACATCGATATGAAGGAGCAACATCGGTACCGATGTAGAAAGAAGAACTGCTTCAGGTAGCCCCATCAATATCGACAGTGGCACTGAAGCAGGGATGGTGGGTGGGTTGTGTGTGAATGCACAGATGACCACTTGAAGAACCACAGTTACAGGTAAGCAACCTGTTCTCCTTCTTCGTAGTCTCCGTGCATCACACATATGGGCGATGTACCAAGCTGACTTACTGGTGGAGGGTCAGTGCTGTTGTCAGAGTGAAGTAGAAGAAAGCATGGCCCAGTCCAAACGAGCCCAGATGTCCAAGAAGTAGTGCTGAATGAACATCGATGGTGTGGACCAAGTCATGGCTTTACAGAGTTCTGGCAGGGAGACCCCTTGGCCAAAGGCAACTGAGGCAGCTACGCCACGGGTTGAATGAGCCGTTACTGCATTGTCAAGCAGGAGTCGGTTGAGTTCGTATGCCAGTCTTATGCTCTGAACGATCCAGTTGGCAAACCTCTAAGAGGAAACTGGAAGACCTGCCTGTCGTTGTCCATAGCAAAGGAAGAGACGCTGTGATTGACGGGTGGATTCTTGTAGAAGGCAAGTGTTCTCCTGACATCGAGTGTGTGCATCGTCTTCTCTATCGGCATTGACGGCAATGGAAGGAAATTCGGTAGAACGATGTCCTGGCTCAAGTGGAACCCTGAAACCACCTTCAGCAAGTAGGCGATGATCGGGTGAAGCACCACCTTATCTCGATGGAAAATAAGATAAGGGGTGTCAGCATGGAGGGCACAGAGTTCACTTGAGTGCCAAGCTGAGGTGATTGCTATGAGGAAGGCCACCTTCCATATCAGGAGGCAAATATCTATGGTAGCAAGGGGCTCGAACGGAGTTGAGGTTAGCACCTTAAGAACCACTGACAAGATCCAAGAGGGGACTACGGTCCAGACCAGAGGAAAAAGATTATGTAGACCCTTCAAGAACTGTTGAACCAGCTGGTGAGACAAAACAGACCTGCCGTCAATGGAAGGGTGGGATGCAGAAATGGCCACCAAGTAGACCTTTATGGAAGACAGTTTTTTAGTCCTCTGATCGACAGCAAATACAGTTACTGGAGGATCATCAGGATTGAACAGGAAGCAGGATTGGAGTCGGCAGAGTGGCAGTAGGTGGAGAAAGCTGTCCATTTAGCCGCATAAGACTTCCTCATACAAGTCTTTCTAGCCATGTCCAGGACCACCTGTATGTCAGGTGGAAGCTGTGGTGCTTGAGTTATTGCCGTGCTTTCCACACTGAGAGATGAAGGGATCCCAGGTCTGGGTGTTGAATTCAACCCCAATCCTGAGTGAGAAGGCATGGGGTGGTTGGTAGACGGACATATTCTGCTTTGCTCTGGTGAAGGAGCAATGTGAACCATGGTTGTCTTGGCCACCAAAGGGCGGTGATGATGCAGTTCGTACGGTCAGAGCAGATTTTCGCAATGACCTTCGGGAGCAGCAGGATGGGAGGAAAGAGGTAGAATAGTTCTCCAAACCAACGATGGTGGAAGTAGGGATGTGAACGGAGCTCGATCAGGGGGGTGGAAGCGGGGAGAACTCGCCGGCCTCGACACCCCCTGAGCTCCAGCGTGACTTACCTTTCCCCGGCTCGGCACAACTCTCCGTGAGAGAAGCTGGGGAAAGCAACTTCCGGGTCCCCGGCGCTGCATTTTTTACACAAAAACCAAGGTAAACCACCTTAAAACGACCATGATTTGCTATTCACTGCAGTTTTAAGGTAGTTTACCTTGGTTTTTATGTAAAAAACGCAGTGCTGGGGACCCAGAAGTGACACGCCAGGGACCCAGAAGTCTGCCGAGCACCTCACTGAGTGCCTCAGCTTGTCAAGCGCCCAGTAAGTCGGGGGCTGGGCAGTTCGCCCACCCCTAGTTGGATGAAGCCCTCCATCCTTCTTTGGCACCATGAAGTAGCGTGAATAGAGGCCCTCTTGCTGTTGAATAGATGGAACTCTCTGGATGGCGCCCTTCTGCAACAGGGAAGTTATCTATCTCCTCCAGTAGCGTCACGGATGTCTGTGTAGTCCATATGCCGACAAAAGGAGGGAGGGTATTGAATTTGATCCTGTACCCATGCTGGACAATCTTGAGGACCCAGCTATCAGATGTGATCCTCCTCCAAGATGGGAGAGAGGAGGCCAATCGGGCACTGAAGGATGGAATCGAGCAGTGCTTACCGAGGAGTCAAAGGCAATGTTTGGAGTGGTCACCTCCCTTATGGTGGCCCTGGTACAAAGGTTGTTGATATGACCACTTTGGTACCGAGGGCTGCTGTGCTCAAGGCTGGTGTTGTTGTGGCTGGGCGATGGTGAATGAAGAGGGCTGCCTGTACCATCTCCATTGACCGAAGGGACGAGATTATGGCTGTGGTCCTAGGCCCATCTTTATGGCTGTTGTTCTTGCCTTTTGGATGTTGTCCATTGCCTCATCTGTCTTCAAATTGAAGAGCCGCTCACCGTCGAACAGGAGGTCTACGATTCTAGAATGAGCTTCCTGTGTTACATTTGTCAAACGGAGCCAGGCATGTCTAGTGCTCTTAGGGATGTATCCACTCACCTTGAACGGGCGTAGCGGAGCTGAAATCGGCCCCACTCACGCCCGCAAGAGGTGAGCGGGCCTTACCGGGATCCAGTGGCTGCTCACCTCTCCGCGGCGAGCCAGCCGCGCCGGTCCCATCATGGGAGGCACGAGCGGCTCGAGCAGCGTGGAGAATCGCTCCGCGCCGCGGAGGATCGAGTCCAACCCCCTGCCCTGCTCAATGCAGGAATCTGGCCGTGGGTGAATTTGGCCAGGGTGGAGGTTTAGGGAATTTGGCCCTGAGGTAGAAGAAGTCATTAAAAGGCTTGTATTAGCAACAGTATCTCTTGAGTCCTAAAGAAGTGTCAGTAAGCATTCTTTTGAAAACCTGAAAGTAAATATTAGTATCCTCCTATGTACAAAATATCCCTTTATTAAACTTCTTTAATAGTTCAAAGTTTCAATTCAAACTGTCTCTAGTGCTGGTGCCCATCTCACACCTAAGCCTCTCATACTAAGGTACTAGGAGGTTTGAAAATATTCTAAGAATATTTCTGCACTCTGAGTTATAATGGCTGGGAGTTCCTTAGGCCCTGAAATATAAGAATTTGCTAGAAAAATAAGAACTCTACACAGGTGGTGGAAGTGCTGTGAGTGGCAGTTGTGGCAGCACTGGAAACAAATAATTCCCCATAGTTCTTGACAAATATTCCCCAGGAAGAGCACAGACAGCTAGCTTTGGGCAGAAATAATCTCAGGATGTCTGAGACATCAGGTGCAGGGATTGGGCCCACTGTTCCTACAGAGGAGGATCTGGGAACAGATTCTGAGGAAGATGGGGAGGAGGAGGAGATAAAGGAAGGAGAGGGAACATACAGCTAGTATCCCAAGGCCAGTGGACTTAGAGACAAGCTCAACAGTCAGGGAAGATCAATCAGTGTCAAATTCTGTGGGAAAGCAATCTGAACTCTCTGATCGGGAGGAGGGCAAATCATGCACCACTAACTCCCGGGTCAGATGTCAGCTAAGGAGGATGGACTAGCTGAGAAGTGTCAGGTGCTCCAAGAGATTGGCCCTTAAGAATAAGGAACCGCCTTAGGGGTGTGGGTGTGCGTAATTTGAGTCTGGAAGGGAGGAGAGGTTTCCAGTTTGGAATCAACTTCTCAACAGTAGGGCAATCTTCCTTAATGGCTAGTATTCTAACTAGGCTTGGTTCTTTTCTGATTGAGTCTGCATTCCATTTCTTTTGTAATTGTAAACCAGTTTGCTAGGTTGGCATCTGTCCTAATAAAGCTTTTCAGTTAGAAGCCATTGTGTAGATCTTGGAAGGAGGAGGGGAAGTACGGCCCCGACATCAGGGCTGATTCATAGAACATAGAACAATTACCATGTGGCAACCTTGTACTCAATATCCATGTGATAATGGCTTGTCAAGGGTCCTCCGTGTAGTATAATCACTATTCACTATATGAGATCCTTTTTAGGCATTCTGAAAGCAACCTGCCTCCACATGCAAGTGAGGAGCAGGGACATGCTGTACAGCCACGATTCTACCTGCCTCCACAGTGTTTGTGCATAGTGTGAACCAGGGATGTTGAAGAGTCCTTGGTCTCGAGTCACGAGTCGAGTCACGAGTCTTTCGATCCGAGTCTCGAGTCCGAGTCCGAGTCCTTGGTCCAAAATGGTGACTCATGAGTCACGAGTCACTCCCAAAGCTGACTCCACGAGTCCCTATTAAAATCAATGGGGTTTTCCCCCAACAAAATAAGGCTACTTCAGATGTGTGGTTTAAATACATTCTAGGCACAAGTGTGTCCTTTTTATTTCAAAACTCTGCAACTGATTTTGGCAAGAACAGACCAGGCAGAAAAACCCAAAATAACCAGGCCGGCAGAGGAGGCAGGGAACCCCAAAACAGGCAGGCAGAGGCCTTTGTCTTGGCCAATTCAACTGTTGAACTGGTCAAGAAGAGACCAGGCAGGCAGAGGAGGCAGGGAACCCCAGACAGGCAGGCAGAGGCAGCCAAACCCAAAATGTCTGAAAGGTTGCATTTTAGAAAAATGATTTTAAAAAATAAACTTGCTGTACTTCCTAAAACTTATCTATGTTGCATTTGAGGAACATGATTTTTTCTAAATGTTCGGCCCCCATTCTGGAACGGTGAGATCTCATCACAATTCCACCCTCACTGAACACCCGCTCCACTGGTGATGAACTTGCTGGAACCAGAAACACACTCAGAGCAGCCACACAGAGTAATCTCAGGTCCTTCTTCTGCCTCTCCCAAGTACGCAACACATCAATCAAAATAAATCTTGACACACTGTTGGGGCTGCACTCCTGGTAGCCATCCATAGTGGCCGAGCAGCAGCACATCTCGCTTCCATGCGCTTTTCGCTGGCAATCACGCTCCTCTCCACTCCTTCTGACACAGCCCAGGGATGTTGAAGAGTCCTTGGTCTCGAGTCCTGAGTCGAGTCCCGAGTCCCATTAAAAATATTGGGACTCGAGTCCGAGTCGAGTCAGAGGGGGGACTCAGTCCGACTCACGAGTCGAGTCCTCGAGTCCGAGTCCCCATCCCTGGTGTGAACACCTGGAGTGGGAGGCCTACGTGCATGCATACAGCTGTACATGCGTAGGCCTCACACAAGCCAAAATTCCATGCTATCAAGGTTATGGCTCTACACATGAATGCTGGGGGGGGGGCAATGTGCCATGCGTGACATACAGCCCCACTCTCCACTCATGTGTGGAGATAACTGGCTTTTAGAATACCCAGATATGGCTTATGTTTCTGAAAAAAAGAAAAACTGGAAACAACTAGATACAACAAGCATATTACCCTATTCCCATTAAAGCATATCACTCTATTCCTGGGCAAGACAATAGTGGCTTCTACAGAGTCCATGGTAAAATATACACAGAACAAAAGAAAATATAATTAATTAGGTATTTTGTATACAGGTGAGAATTATTTTGCATATTACACTTGGAAATGTCTCATGGTCAACAATTTTGGGAAAAGTAAGGACAGCTCCTGAATTTATCAGCATTGTAACTACTTTGAATATGATTTCTTTGCAGTCAACAGCACCCATGTGGTGGCTGGAAATCATTAATCAGGCAACCATATCTCAATGTTTTGTGCTTGTCGGACAACCAGCACTGCTGACTCTAACGAACAAAGAAAGTGGATGCTCACTTTAAATTAAGGTGCACCTGTATGTGATAACTTCAGCTTCAGCATTTTGCTGCCCCAGTCTTCCCAATTATCCTTTGCATTTGTCACATATTCTTCATATATCCCAGATATATTGTGTAACTTAATTTGTTTTGGTTTGTGAAAACATTCTAAGTCCTTAGAAAAAGTTTTTTGTTTTTTTAAGAGAAACTCTATGGAACAATATTGCCTTAACTGCATGATTAAGTAAATTTAGATTTTATATATTTATTTAACTATACACACACACCTATGTATCAACACCCCCCTCCATGAGATCATATAATCTTCAGAAGATAATGGAACACACTTACTCTCCTGTTTAATTTGGGTTTCAGAGCCTGTCTGGCTCTTTAACTCCACCTGTGTTCTTTGGTGCCACCTGTCCCTTGCAGTGCTTAAGTGTCATAAGAAAATATGCATTGATTTCTCTTCCCAGTCATCTCTACAGATTCAGAATTAATGCAAGTGCTTCTTGTGCCAGTAGTCTCACTATCAATTGTTCAGCACACAGTTATTTAAAATACCGGTAACAAAAGCTGCTGAACACAGAAATGAACAATTTTAAAACTAGGGGGATGTTAAAGACAAAGGAATGGCTAAGATATTTAACCAGAAGGAAGATCACAAGAAGGTCAAGTGTAGTGCTTTGAAATAAAGAAATATATATTCCAAACACATATTTCATTACAGGCAACCATCCAACAGAACCTAACCTATTCCAGTTTCTTACTTCAACTTTTTCATCCAAACTAGTTCCATGCTTCAGAGCATGTTGTTGCTTCCACCCCTCCTTTTTTCTTCCAGACGCAGTAATGGTAAACATGGACTCAAAGGGCCAAGCAACATGTTATTTTAAAGACATAGCTAGCAGCTATACCTTTCCCCCCTTTTTACTCTTGAGCAAGAGCAGGGATCCTGATATAGATCAGGACCCTACTATGAGTGCTGGGCTTTAACCTTTTCCCCTGCTGCAGTTCTGAACCAGACTAGGCCTCCTACACCTGTAATATATATTGCCAAATAATGTCTGTTTGTTTTAATGGATCACTATTTGACAACATAAACTTGAGAAGGCTGGCAGGAAGCACAGCAGAAGGATGGATAGTGCAAAGTGTAGATAACCTGCAGCTGTGTATCTCACTGCTATATATGACTCTGCTTCTCTCTCCCATGGCAACTCATTTGTTTGAGTGTGGCAAGAAAAAAAATGTTGGCATCTCTTGTGAAATGGCCTATCCAAGGATCAGGGCATAGAGCACAAAGAAAGCAAATTACTGCTCAGTAGGCAGATTCCCTCATAGAACCTGGCTTCTGGCCAAGTCTCCTTTTATTAGTCTAAGGGTCAGACTTGTATCAGACATACGTACAGTAAGGCATCTGGTGGAAAGAGACAAAAGTTAAGATGTAGGCTGTTGCTTGTTCAAAAGAGAAGATAATGCAGATGATATGAAGAAAACTAAATTCAGAAGCGATTTTGCTTTTTTTTCTTAGACAACTAATAATGCTAACAGGAATAATAATAACAACAACAAGTAGTAGTAGAAGAAGAAGAAGAAGAAGAAAAGAGAGAGGAAGAAGAAAGAATACATATGCAAGTTCTGAGGAAATTAATCCAAGAATCCTAAAAAAGATAGCCTGGAAAATCTCAGAACCAGTAAACAAGACATATGGTTTAGTGGCTAGAATGCAGAGCTAAGACTAGGGTCACCCATAATGTAATCCCCACTCAGCCAGGGAGCTTGAAGGAAGAGTAACCTTAGACCAAAAGAACATGTTACTTTAAAAATGTAGCAAACCCTTAACAGGTGTCAGTATCCTTTATCCAATAAAGTAAACCTTTACTTCAATGGATCACTATTTGGCAATATGTATTGCACATATGGGAGGGCCAATCCAGATCAAGACCACAGGGAGAACGGGTTAAAAAACCCCTACCCCCACACTAGGGCCCCCATCTAGATTGGGCCCCTGTGCTTCCTCTAGAGCAGTGTTCTCCAACCTTGGGTCCCCAGATGTTTTTGGCCTACAACTCCCAGCATGCCCCAGCCAGCTATGCTACGCTGGCTGGGGCATGCTGGGAGTTGTAGGCCAAAAACATCTGGGGACCCAAGGTTGGAGAACACTGCTCTAGAGTAAATAAGAATATAAAAGATGCAGCTGATTGCTGTGTCTTTAAAGTAAAATGTGCGTTAGCATTTAGGCCAGTTATTCTTCAGCTACTCTGCACAACGTAGGAGCTGTAGCTGAGGGGTAGAGCACCTGCTCTGCATGCAGAAGGTCCCAGATTCAATCTCTGGCAAGCCCAGGTAGGGTTGGAAAAAACCTTGCCTGAAACCCTGGAGAGCTGCTGCCATTCAGTTTCAACAATACTGGGCTAGATAGACCAATGGTCTGACTCCGTACCCCGGCCCCCGCCGCAGGCAGCTTTCTGTGTTCCTATGTTTGTCACAGGGTTGTGAAGATAAAATGGGTAAAACTATATATGCCAACCTGATCTCCTTGGAGAAAGAGTGGGAAGAAATAAATACTGTAAAAATCTAAAAATAATAAATGTATCTCATTAAGCAGTTAGTAAATAAATAAATACATCATACGGGTTAGTTGCTTTGGTGCTGTTCAACATCAGCACTAATGACTTAGATAAAGGAGTAGACTCACCACATTTGCAAATTATACAAAACAGAAGGGAATTCCATACACCTTAGAAAATAGCCTAAAACTCCAACATGGCCTTGAAAGATGTGAGAACTAAGCTGGCAATTTAAAATGGATTCCCCCTCCCAAGGCCGAAACTGCTACAAACTAGGGATGGAGAATCCAAGATTGGATTGTTCCCCCACGGCCCCACCTCCTCGCAACCACCACAGAAAGCACCACAGCAGCTGCTCTTCCGGGGTCATGACAGCAACCTCATAAAAGCTCCAGGAGAGGGAGAAGCGGGAGGGACAGTGCATGCAGAGGTGAGAAAGGAGGCGAGGCTAGGATCTGTAGGATTCTAAAGTCTCTGTCACCTGTCCCACCCACAACAAAGTAGGTCAACTAGACCAGCCGAGAGGCTCATCTAGCTGGAAACATAAAAAAAGGAGGAGTGGGGGCATTTTTGCCTTTCTCCCCCTCCCTCCCTCCCTGGCTCCTGCCAGCAGGGTATAGGATAGACAGAGGGCGCCAATCTCAGAGACTTCTGTCTATGAAGCAGCAACCCTTTAGGACTGTGCTCTAAGAAGCAGAAATGTCCAGCCTCTACACTTGGGAAGGAAGAACCAAAGCTAGAAAGAAGAGGACCGGTTAGGCAGTAGGAATGAGGGAAAGGGATGTGGGAGTTGGGAGAACTGTCATAGATGATAAACTGAATGTGAAACTAAAATGCTGCGCTGTGGGGAAAGAGGCAGGGCCATTTTGCATCGCATGGAAAGATAGATTGATTGTATCAAAGACAAGTACTCTTGTAAGACGACATATGTTTTTACTGTGTTCAGTTTTAGGCACCACAATTCAAGGATATTCACAAACTGCATATGCTACAAAGGAGAGCTCAAGGCTCATAAAAGGACATAAAGGCAAACGTATGGATAAGGTTCCAAAAGAAAATTTCTAAAATCTGTATCAGCAAAATACCTTTATTAGGCCAACTCACAAAATACAGTGCAAGCTTTCTTGCTGTCCAGAACTCTTCATCAGTCAAAATATTAAACAAAGCAAATATATATATATATATATATATATATGTGAGAGGAAAAAAAGTGGCTGATATTCAAGCCATGGAGTCTGCATTTACCATCTAAAAATATCTCCACATGTGTTAATATAAAAACTGTCTAGTTTCTCTCTACTACTGTTTTTGACCTATCAAGGAACCTATGGGTTTTGCCTAAGGATAGCTGGATTATAGCTGGATTTTATATTTTCAAAAATGAGGGATCGATATTGTTTGCTTGTTTGTTTGTTTTCCCATTTCCCCAGCAACCCTTGGGAGGGTCCCAGGTGCAACCTGAATGTAGCCTAGTTTTAATGTCTGCAGCCTCCTCCCACTTTCCATCTTAAAACTAGAACTAAATGCAGAGTCCATGGATTGAACATTAGCCACTTTTTCCCAACACCACCTCCCTTTTGTTTGGTGACGGTCTAGGTCCTAGGAAGTGGGAAGAGTTCAAATCCATCATTATGATTCTCACTGGGTGACCTTTGACATGACTTTCTCCCAGCCTGTCATATTTCACAGTTGCTATGAAGTGAAATATTGTTTTGATCTTCTTGGGAGAAGGATGGGATAAAAATGTTTACAACTTTAAAAATAACTATTGATTCCTCTTCTTGGGACATTCCTGGCACCAAAACTAAGTTTTCCCAATAGAGTATTCAACAACTGCTTTCCTGTAAAGTCTTAGAATAATCATCATTCTCTTGACTACTTCCTGTTAGCTTGTCTTAATCATTTTACTTAGTAACTTGACAAGTATGAATTAGGATACAGCTATAATGCGGTCACTTCTTCGCATCTTCACATTTTTACAACAGTTTCTCATTCCATTGCCTGTACAATGTCTTCCAGATGTCATTCCTACTTCACTGCATTAATTGTAATTTGCTTTGTAGCTTATCTACTTCAGGGAAAGATGCTGCTTTCCAACTTAAAGTCCCCCAAAATAGATTTTGATCTACAGGTACCCGTATTCTAATTAAATTTAAAAACTAAGAGTTGGATCCAGATTAAGTCATACCAATTGAAATGAATGGGATTTATGTTAGACATGACTAATTTAAGTCCCATTGATTTCAATGAATCAACATTAAGTATGACTAAAGCTGAATCCAATCCTGGGCATATAATTTTAGAACATTTCTGAGACTTGAAGAATTAGTTTCCCAATAACAAGAAATCAGGTTAGAGCTCCAACATTCCTATAGGGTAGGGATGGACAACTTCTGTGAGTAGATTTAGAACGATTTACAACTAGGTAAGATGTGAGGGCACAGTGAACAGTTAGCCAAGTCTCTGTCATGTAACACAGAAAGAAAACACTATTTTATCTACAAGTGGCAAGACAGATTATATGAGAAGCACAGGAGGAGAAGTGTGATAAAAATAAATATTGATATAAATGAACAGAATAGAATACAAAAGTAAATAGGGAATATAATCTACCACTTTCTCCATCTCACCCCAGAAAGCACAAGTTGGAGAACATCCCAGGACTGAGATATTAAATCATGATAAATTATATCCATTGGAATGAATAAAAGAAGAAAAACTGCTTTGAAGAATGTAGATCTTTCAAATAATTCTTGGGACTTGGGTGTTATATATTCCCCTTCAATACCATGAAGACTATTGTCACTTAATGGGAGACATATTGATTCTTAAATCAATGGATTCATTGATATTGCGAGGCTCTCTATGTTATGGCCATTCTTTTTTGTTGTTGTTGTTAACGTTATTTTATTGAAATACTTTAACAAACATTTGACAAGAGCCTTAACTTGACTGCTTCAACAAAATATACAATGGGAAAAAGAAAGATCAAACAAGTGCCTTGTACTCTAACGAGAGGGGGAAAAGAAAATGAAGATGAAAAATACATAATAAGATACAATTATTTTCCCTTCAGACTTGCTTAAAACCCCCAAACCATACCTCTGTAGTAAGTGTAGATTTCCCTAAAGTGTTCATATCTGTTATTGTTTCATTTTGTTTGTTAATTGCTCTTCTAGGAGCCATTAAATTATAGCTGTTAAGAGTACCAACTGTTCATTACAGAAAGAGACAACTCTAGACTTCTTCCTATTTGAAGGTAAGTATTATACTGTTAAGTCTGAATGTTTTTGCTAAAGTCAATTCAACATGAAGTCCTCTATTGTTCTGGCCTATTGTGTTCTGGGAGCTTTTTAACATTGGTGAGTCACAGAAACCACTTTTTCATACATTTGTCTGAACTTTGGTGAATGTAACAACATCTTATTTGATGGATTAATGTTTCTATCAGGACTATATCCCACATCTTCATTCCCACTGAAATTTAGGTGGTGTTTTATTTTGTTTCCATTGGCTGACTAGCACTATATGCTCCGCAGTTAGCATATTGACATTGACCTGGCTTGAACTATCAAATCAAACATGTTTGTGAGCATGTGGGAATGAGTGAGGGTGCTAGCTAGTTTCTTCCTGCTAGCCAGCTTCTGCTTTCCTAAATACTGTTATGTCCAAACCCAGAAACTCTGGGTTGTTTAGGGGTTAAACAACCCAGAGTTAACTCATGGTTTGTTGTTTGTTGTTGTTGGGTTAACTCTGGGTTGTTTAACCCCTAAACGACACAGCGTTTATGGGTTCAGATGTAACAGTAACAACACAAGAATGGGGTCATTTTAGGAACAGGGTCATTTTAGGAGTGGTGGGTTCCTGGGTCATTTAGAAAAGTGGAAGCAATGAGCACATTTTTTTATTTTAATTTATTTATTATTACATTTATATCCTGCCTTTTTTCCTACAAGGAACCCAAGGCAGCTTACATGATCCTCCTCTCCATTTTATCCTCACAACAACCCTGTGAGGTAGGTTAGGCTGAGAGTCAGTGACTGGCCCAAAGTCACCCAGTGAGTTTCATGGCCGAGCGGGGACTAGTACCTGGATCTCCCGAGTCCCAGTCCAACACTCTGACCACTACGCCACACTGGCTCCTGCCACATGTTGGGAGACAGCACATTTGCTCGCTAACATGCAGCCATAGCTAGCCATTTTGTGCAAACTGAATTAATGTGTTTTTTGTGCAAATAGGGTCTTCTATCTCAAAACTTCATTTCATCCAGAAGCAAGTTGCTTCCTGAATTTGTTTCTAACAAGAAAAAGCCAGAAAGTATTCAGTGAAATGGCCACCAAAAAGAGAGACCACATCCCAAGTTGCCGTTGATTATTTGGAGCCCAACGTGTTTCAGCCAAAAAGGCCTTAGGAGGCTGTATATATTTTTAAATGTTATACCAAAATACTTGCAGAGACATGTACTTCAATGTCTCAAATGCAGCAACATTCACAGGTGTTACAGACAACTTCCTCTGCTTCTACAATCTCTCCCTTCTTGCATTGTCTATCAAATTTAATACTGCTCTCGGCACCTAGACATACACCTGAATGATGTCATTATTTGCACATCTGCAGCAAATCCACAACCAAGCCCAGAATCTGCCACTGATGCAAATACAATGTTGAATTTTAACTGCCAAACTATAACATCTATCCGCCAGACTATAACATCTTGAGGACATCAGGAACCTCTTTTGAAAGCGCAATAATCTGTTTTGATTATTCACATAGTCATTGTTAAAATAGTTTATTAGTAATAGATTTTTCTACATATTTGATATGTACTGAAGTGTGCCTTCTTGCATATAATGGGCAGTATCCAATGCTGTCCCTGCGCTAGCAGGAGCCACCACTAGTGGAACGGGAAGCTAGTGGTTGCGGAAACAATGGAAATGAGCAGAGACACTTATTTCTGGAATGGGGGAGGTCAGTGGAGCTCACAGACTGGAGCTCTCCTGGCATGTCCCTTTTCAGAAACAAGTGTTTCCAAAAGTTTCTGGGGTGGCTTTAAGAAGTGCTAGTTCCTGTTGCATTAGTGGTAGGTCCCACAGGCACAACAAGACTAGCGGAGGCACAGCGGCAGTATTGGATGCTGCCCAATGAATGGTCAAAACTTTAATGGACAAATATGAAAGACTGAACAATAAGGGAGAGTACAGTAGCTTTAATTCTTCTTTCGCATTCAATATATACCAATGTGATGAAAAATCTTTCTTTTTTTTTTCTCTGTTGAGGATATGTTGTAATTAATATTTTTGAGGAGAAAAATTACAAGGTTGGGAATAGAAGTTCAGTGATTATTAGCCTATAAAGTTCATTTCTTATTTCCAAGAATTAGTACGGATCAATTTATATCCCCCCCCCCCAACACACAATTCTGCCTGTGGAGAATGGAGTACTTGAATCCTTCATGGTGTGGTACAAACTAAAATTTTGCTCCCCACAATACAACCCCCCATTTAGAAGTTATGTCATGATGTTTAAAATTGCATCTGGTGTTCATGGTGAATTACTCAGGAACTTAATTTGTTGTGAGCTTTGCTCACCATGAATTGGAGGAAATGCAGCTGATCATGAGCAGAAAGAATTGGTATGTGATGCAGCCGTGATCACTGCAACATAAGTAACAGGTTTCTGTTTTTCTTCAAGCTTAACCAAGCCCCCAGTTTGCCCTATCTGGAGCTTTTCACTCATGCCTCCTTCTTAGAACCTCCTGTCATTTCACACACCTATGCATGGGAACCCTTTTTAATCAGATAGTAATACATGGCGAACAGGTATCAGAACTAAATCTTCTAAGCTATTGAAACTGAACATGCTGACACAGATTTTATGGTTGGCAAAGTCTGAACTGTCTCAACTTGGCACCTCAATTCTGGATCAGAGGCTACCACAGCTCTGAGTCATGTCTGGAGATTGTATAGCTGTGATCACTGTTGCAAATTAGTAATGTGGCCAGAAAATATGTATTGTGAAGTCAAGGTTATTTCTTTTTATGTAGCTTCCACATAATTTGCCTTGTCTGGCTCATGTAACAAACTACATGGAACAGATTAAACAGGGACACCCACTAATTTTGATCACTTGGCATCAAAACCTGAAGCTGTTTATCACATAAATTAATAAATAATCTTCAAGAAACTTCCCTGTAGTTAAGAACTGTACCCTTTCCCCAACTTTTAAAATATGGTGGAATATTATGATGTTATTATCCAAGATTGTATTAATCCAAACAAAAAAGAAAAACCAATAGTTTGCAAATTAGATTGAAATTATGATAAGGAAAAATAAATTAAATCCCACATTCTAAATTATATTTGGCTCCACTTTTAAAGATACGTCACTGCTCCACTGAAGTGGCAGATGCTTGCATCTGCCAAGAACTTTGAGTAGTGGGGTGCCCCTTGCCAATATTGTTCATCAAAAAAGTTCATTCTGAAATGGCTGTTTGATATTTAAAAATAAATCAGTGCAAATACTTAGTTCTACAGCCAGAGATATATGTAAGCAGGGAAAGAGCTCCAAAAACTACCATAATCATGTCTTCACTTTCTATCTCAATCATCTGTAGCACATAAGTCAACAGCGCAGTGTGCATTGTGACATTGCTCAAAATACTGGGATACAACTCCTGAATGGCATTGTATGCAGTGATCTTTAAGACAATGTATGTTATGGAATCACATTGGAAATAGCTCACATGAATGACCACACACTGTTATTGTGGAGAAAGCCAACCTAAGCCCCCTGCCTGACACACACACACTCACCAAGGAGGGGGGGAAGGAGACCCAGGGGGGGGGGAGACAGCCAGCCTCCACAGATGCCAAAGGGGACAAACAACATCTGCATAGAATCACCCCAGGGGGGAAGGCAGGAAGCATCACCAGGTTTGTCAATGCTCTCGCATATCAGCCCCATCTACATAAGACTTGAATACCTCTCCAAAAGGGGACAAACAACATCTGCATAGAATCACCCCAGGGGGGAAGGCAGGAAGCATCACCAGGTTTGTCAATGCTCTCGCATATCAGCCCCATCTACATAAGACTTGAATACCTCTCCAGAGCAGACACTTCGGCACCCCTAAGAAATGGCCACTCAACAGCATAGGATGGGACCATTAAGCAAGTGGCTTCAAAGGGACCCCATCCCACGGGGGGAGGGCGTCACCCCACCTGACCCAAAAGGCCGCCCCTCAGGGAGGGTGTCAACCCACCTGATCACGGAGCGAGGGGCTACCTGAAACACCAAGGTATAAAACACGCTGCACAAGGGAACTTTTCTCTGGACCGGTTCAGCAATCTTGCCCCATGCCTGGGGTAAGGGAATGAAGGATCGGCAACCCCGGGTAGCCGCACCCGGCACGCTCCAGCTAGCTGAAATCACTGGTCGCTTGGGTTGACCGGACCCCCGGGAAACCAAGCTGAAATCACTCACAAGCCGCTTGGGTAGACCGGGCCTCTGCCGGGAACCCAGCTAGCCGCTTGGGTAGACCGGGCCTCTGCCGGGAACCCAGCTAGCCGCTTGGGTAGACCGGGCCTCCGCCGGGAACTCAGCTAGCAGCATGCGGTTGACCGGGCCTCTGCCGGGACCCGAGCTGAACTAACTAGCTGAGAGCCCTGAAATCACGGTGTCCTTAAGACTTCTTGCTTGCTACTTTGTACCGTACTGATAAGCTGTATTGCTGGCGTGTGTCTGGGTTTGTGAAGGTAATGTTGTAAATAAACTTGTTTTCTAAAAGATACTTCTGTGGCTATAAGTTATCCCTTTGTTCTGGGCTAAGGGTGATAGTCGCTGGGGATCTCGGAGAAGGCCGCCCCAGGACTCACTACCTCCTTAGCATTGAACCCACGCAGAAGACCAGGTTGTCGGTCTTCCACTTGGTGGCAGTAGTAAACACAAATGATACTGGACCCTACTGAATAGATTATGGTGTCTTTACACCATGAGTTGATAAAGGCACTACAAATCAGCTACCTAGCAGAGAAGGATTCTGCAATATGGGTTCTAGGTTCAAATAGCTTTTGGTCCAACTGAAATCTTTCTGTCAGAATATCTATCTGTCTGTCTATCTAAACCGCAGCATTCAAACAATCAATTGGATATCTGTAGGGAAATCCCAGAAGGAAAGCTGAGCTCAGCATCAGTTCCCTGAGAAACCCCCCCCCACCCCCGCAAGCTAATCAGATCAGTTCACTTCAAAAGAATAACTTTGCAATACATTGTTATCTATGTGTAGAATACATGTAAAATACAGTGCACTGGAAAGCAAAATTTCGTAAAGTGCAAGCCCTTTGAACATGGGCCAGTACTTTGTAAAAAATAGCATGCTGATGGTGCTTAATCAGTATCAGATAGAAACAAGTCTCTTTGAACAAACTGCACACATTAAGCACATATGTGAATAGAATTAGTATATTGCATGTGACTGTATTATTATTTTACAGATAAAAGTGTCTCAGTGACTTCTATATTAAATAATATTTTACAGTGCACAGAATGTCTCATTTAAAAACTAAAATAAAGAACAAACTGCACAATTCGGTTCCTTTAAATCCTTCATTGTCACCAAATTTAACAACAAAGCAAGTATTCATTAAAATGGAGTATACTGTTGTACACAAATGAAAAGATCCTGGAAGAATTCAGTAGATCTTTTCATGACTAAACAATGGAGAACCACACAAGGTTTGAGAAAGATGGTGGTTCTGACCCAGGATTTCCAAGGAAGTTGGGAGTAAGCCTTTGGTTAACCAACATAATATGTCCACATGCTACCTCGCAGAATT
This sequence comes from Shinisaurus crocodilurus, assembly GCA_021292165.1. Classification (NCBI taxonomy): domain Eukaryota; kingdom Metazoa; phylum Chordata; class Lepidosauria; order Squamata; family Shinisauridae; genus Shinisaurus; species Shinisaurus crocodilurus. The sequence goes on along the minus strand of CM037876.1, from coordinate 76,033,549 downwards.
TGTGAGGCTTACTAGCTTGTGTCATTTAGCGTGTTCTATCATAGCTCTGTTGAAAACTAGTGTTTTGTTGGTGGTGCGGATTCTAGTCAGAGGCTCCATGGTGTTGCCATCATGCCCAGAGAAACAGGGTGTAAGCACACAAGATGGTATTTCCTGAGCATATGATCTATGAGAACAGCACCATCTGGTGTCAGAATAATACTAATACACAAAATGACTTGCTATTAGTACCATGATCCTTTCAATCTAATTCCAGATTTTTATCATTTTCTGATTGCTAAAATTGCTCTTTAATATTTAAGCCATTGTGACACCAAACCCCTAAGAAGATACATAGACAACACTGTGGAATCTAACCGATTATGACATCACGGATTATATATATTTTCCTTATAAGCAAAAGTCCTGATTACAAATACAGGATATATTTTTTTACATTGCATAACTTGCAAATAAAAATGTGCATCACCAAAACTTCCAAACAAGTACAATATTGACTAAGCTGCATAGCCAGTAAAACATCACCAACAAGCCCCTCTCCCTGAATACCAATTTCATGAGTTTTCAGCATTACTTCATATAATTCATCTACAAATGCTAAATTTTATTACCATTTCTTTCTTTCTGTGCAAAAGAAGAAAAGGCTTAGTGATTTATTTTACAGCTTGTAAAGAATTAGCGAGCAGGAGAGTAAATAATGCATGCTGAAAAGTTAGTAATTGGAGATGACAGTAATGGCATTCCAGCATGTTCTGACTCATTTCAATTGCTTTAAAAATTAGAACAAAATAGTTTCAGAGGCAGGCAAAGGTTTTGTGAAAAATTGTGCTTATTTTATGAGCTGAAGCTCATTCCACTTATATCCACTTTAGCACATAATTCAAACACTTCCTTTTTATGGAACTGGGTATTTTACGTGTGTGTGTTGCCAGATTCAAAGGACAGGGCTCTGTTTGCAAGATATAAGTACCTCTACATACATCACAATTGTCTCTTCTATGCAGTTATCTATATATATAAAAGAAGTCCTGACTGAGTGACTGACTGATTTTTGATTGACTGACTCATCAACGCCCAGCTCAAACTGTTTAATCTAGGAACGTGAAATTTTGAAGGAACATAGTTTTTATGACATAGACACCCACTAAGGAAGGATTTTTAGAAATTCCGTCCATAAGGGGGTGAAAAAAGGGGGCAATAATCTCCTATGGGCAAAACAACAGGGGAGCAGTTATGCAAGTCGGCCTCACCTCATAATTGCTGCAGGAGCCAATAGGAACAGTTATGCAAATAGCCCATATGACACTTAGAATGTTCCTATGAATTCCTGCAGGGGCCAATAGGGGTGGGTACGCAAATCTTCCCTAGGCCATTTAGAATGTTCTCTGAGGGGGTGAAAAGGGAGGAAAACTTTTAAAATGACAATGACTGTTGTGTGGGGGGCATCGTTGCATAGGCTCCATCATGTTTTGACAGATCTACCCCAAACTTGGCACAGTCATTCTTCATCACCTGTAGACTCCAAGGATTAATCTGATTTTTCTTTAAGATCAGATATTTCTGTCAGAAGAGTTTTCTGCTGCCGGACAGTACCCGGCCTAAGCATTACACTTTCAGTCAGAGAATGACTGTTGTGTGGGGGGCGTCCCAAATCCTGTGTGTCTGTCTGTGTGTACGTGTGTCTGTGTGTACGGGCATTTGCATGCGTCGCATAGGCTCCTACACGGTTGGACGGATCCGCTCCAAACCTGGCATGCATACTCTCCATCACCCAAGGACAAAGACTGGTGGGTTCAAATCTCCCAAAAAGCCATCACTGCGCCTGTACGGCCCAAAATAGATGATAGCCAATGGCATCACTTGGAATGCTCACAGGGGCCATTCAGGAGCGGTTATGCAAATCACTCCAACAACAATTAGAATGTTTGTATGAACTGCCGCCACAGGGCAATCAGGAGCAGATATGCAAATCTCTCCTAATCAAAACAGAATGTTCATATGTGCTGCAGCTGGGGCCTACACAGGGGGGGGAGCTGGGATTTCATTGTTGGGTAGTCCCGGGGGGGGGCAAGCTGGAATTACATTGTTGGGTAGTCCCAAGGGGGAGAGGGAACAGAGATTTCATTGCTGTATAGCCCCGGGGGGGGGGCAAGCTGGGATTTTGTCCCGGGCGGGGGAGAGCAGGGATTTAATTGTGTAGTCCTGGGGGGGGGAGCAGGGATTTCATTGTGTGGTCCCGGGGAGCAGGGATTTCACTGTTGTGTAGTCCCGGGGGGGAGCAGGGATTTCACTGTGTAGTCCCGGGGGGGGAGCAGGTAGTCCGGGGGGGAGCTGGGATTTCATTGTGCAGTCCCGGGGGAGCTGATAGTCCCGGGGGAGCAGGGATTTCATTGTATAATCCTGGGGGAGCTGAGATTTCATTGTGTAATCCCGCGGGAGCTGAGATTACAGGGGTCGAACTGCATGTTTGTTTGTTTGCTCATTTATACAGTGCCCAAGTGGGAAATGCCCTTGGGGTGGTTTACAATAGTAATAATTAAAACAAACAAACCCAACAATAAAATAACAGGAGAAAAAAATCCAACTAGCAAGGTAATTCAAAATTAAAAATATTGAAACATTAACTATTTAAATATGAAAAAAAAACATTTAAGAGCCAGCAGTAAAATTAATAAGCAGAGCAACAGATCAAAGATTAAATGCCTGATGGAAGCTGGCATCTAAAATGTACACAGTGGAGACACCAGGCAGATCGCCCTAGTAGAAAGGGCATTCCACTACAGGGTGACCACTACAGAGAAGGCTCTTTCCCTGGTAGCCACCCATTGCACCATTGTGGGCAGCGTCACCTAGAGAAGAGTCTCCAAAAATGATCTTAGCAATCAGGCAGGAACATATGGGAGAACTTTAATTATGCAAAAGCAATTTATGTGCTTATTTAAAAAAAAAAAATAGCCACTGCAGGACTCACACTCCTTAGCAGAATTTGGGAACATGGGACAGGCACCCCAAGTATGGAACTCCCTACCCTGTGGTCCTATTCTCTGGACCTGTGAGAATGTGATGGATTAGTACTGTTTATATTGTTATTTTTGTTTTAATTCTGATATTTTATATATAATTTTAATATTATAGGTGATTTAATTATATTTTTAACTTTCATATATTTCTATTTATATGTTTTAATTGTACAAGTTTTGATGTTGTAAAGCCGCCTTGAGTCCCAGTATTGTGGGAAAAGGTGGGATAATAATAATAATAACAACAACAACAACAACAATAGTAGTAGTAGTAGTAGTAGTAGTACTACCCCTCAAATACAGTCGGCTGTCCCATGGTGCCAAATTCTGCTTGGCGGTGTGTCCTGCAGTGCTTTTTTTTTTTAAATAGGCACATAAACTGCTCTCATGTAATTAAAGTAACATGTAGTTTGAGCCTCATACCTATGTCCACCTTTCTTTTTCTCTTTTTTTACTTTTTGAAGCACAACATGATTTGTTTGGCACCTTGTTTGTGACATAACAGGAGTCATAAATTTGCACTTCTATGGCTGGCTTCTGTTACAAACAGGACGAAGAAGCAGTTTATACTAATATCAGTATCGAAGAGAATGTTATACAAATGCAAACTGCTTTGAGTGCAACCCCCCGCACCCCAGTAAACTCACTGCTCAAATTCTGTAATGACTGCATGCTACATAAATGAATCTGCTCCAGGACTTAAATCTGAGACTGAGTTTCAGTGTCAGGGCTCAGTCCTGACAAGGCATGGATTGTTCAGTGTATTTCTGGTCCATGTCAGTTTCAATCAGGGATGGGGACTCAGACTCGGGGACTCGACTCGTGAGTCCGACTGAGTCCCCCCTCTGACTCGAGTCCCACTCGAGTCCCAATAATTTATGTGGGACTCGAGACTCGACTCGGGACTCAAGCCCAAGGACTCCTCCTCCTCCTCCTCCTCCTCCTCCGCCCATGCCCTCGCCTCTGCCGCCGCCGCCGCCCTCACCTCCTCCTCCTCCTCCTCCTCCTCCTCCTGAACCACAGCAACCCCGCCAAAAACAGAGCGATGGTGCTGGCGGCGTGACGCGGCGTGCTGTGTGCTACGGCGATGGCGACGAGGTCAACGGCGACGGCGGAGGAGGAGGAGGAGGTGAGGGCGGAGGCAGCAGAGGCGAGGGCGGCGGCGGCGGCAGCAGAGGAGAGGGCGGCGGCAGCAGAGGCGGCGGCGGTGAGGTGAGGGCGGCGGAGGTGGAGGTGAGGGCGGCGGCGGCGGCGGCGAGGGCGGCGGCGGCGGCGGTGGTGGCAGAGGCGAGGGCGGCGGCGAGGTGAGGGCGGCGGCGAGGTGAGGGCGGCGGAGGTGGCGAGGTGAGGGCGGCAGCAGCGGTGAGGTGAGGGCGGCGGAGGTGGAGGTGAGGGCGGCAGCGGCAGCGGCCCATAGAGGGAGCAGGAGGGTCTCCGCGGGAGGAAGGGCAGCTCTTCTTTCTCTTGCGGAGACCCTCCTGCTCCCTCCATGGGCCGCCGCTTTGGGAGGGACTCGGGACTCGACTCGAGTCACCATTTTGGACCTCGGACTCTAGACTCGACTCTAGACTCGGGTCCAAAGACTTGGGACTCGACTCGGGACTCGGGACCAAGGACTCTTCAACATCCCTGGTTTCAATGTGGATTTAAACAACTCTCTCTCTCTCTCTCTCTCTCTCTCTCTCTCACACACACACACACACACACGAAAATTTGCATTATTTTTAATGTACTTTTTCATAAAATACACATTTTTGCACACATTATATCCTAAAATATACATTTTTGTATTGATCTTAACCTTAAGTACACATTTTGGTATGTTTTTTGAACTGATATGTGTGGAGCTGAGTGGAGAAGTGCAAAAATGGAAAGAACTGCATTCTGATCAGTGTTTTAGACTAAGAAGTATGAATCAGGTCAGTTCACTTAAAATGTATCCATAGTCCTGAGTGTTAGGTTTTGCACAGGCAGAACGAGATTACCACCTGACATCAGGATTATCACCTGACATGGAGGTTGTCTCTTAAGATGAAGTATACAAGGTCTCTAGTCACGAGAAATAGTCTCAACGTAATATGACTCGGCAGCCTTGGACAGGTTAGCAGTAAACATGTTGATGAATAGGTTATACAACTGGGGTGAGTAATATCCTATTTATAGGTACAGGGTCTGTGGTATAAAGCTGACACACTTGTTGATAGCTTCACTCTTCACTCGCTCCTCTCCTCTCTTCTCGTCTTGCTCGTCTCACTCGACTTGTCTCTTGTTCTGGACTTCACTTCATCTAGCCTTACCACTGGGGTATTGGATTTGAGTCTGCAATGATGTAGTGAGTAAGAGATGCATTGATTGCCTTAATCCCATGTAATTGGGTCTTACAAATAAACTCTTTAATCTTTATTAACTGCTGTTATCTCCTCCTTCCGCCTGCGTGACTGGGACTGAGGGTCATTGGCTAGGGAAGCTTTTGAACCCGGGTCAGTCCAGCTCTCACATCTGGTTCTGGGCCCAGATCACCAGAGATAAGCCTGATGGTAATCTCAGATGGGGCAGATAAGCCCACAGAGACGCAGTACGGAGAAATTCGGCAGTTATGGAGTTAAAGGAATTGTTTAACATTTGTAAGAACGGTTTGTAAACAAACCGGGAAGGCGATGTATGTTGCTAGAGCTGGGTGCTGATAACAGCGGCTTGGAATGCAGCACAACTGAAGAATGCAGGACAGAGAGACGGAGGATTTTCGTTTTGGAAGCAGCTGGAACGGAGGTGCCAGGCTTGGCAAATCCAAGGCTGTGAAAAGAAGCTGGAACGGGGGTGCTGGTTCGGGCAGCTACCAGGCTGAAAAGTGAACAACGCTGGACACAAGGATTTCGTTTTCCACAGCTTGCTGGAGTGATTGTCAAGGAGCTGTATCGGGCAAGGAAATATCTCCAGGAGGCTCTGTGTCTACTCATCAAGGCTACAGCAGGAGGATCATATTTCTTTTACAGTTTGCTTCTTCACTCAGGAGCGGATCAGCTATCTTTTGCATTGTATCAACAAGTGGCTTGGATTACAAATGACGTGGATTACGTCTGACATGGGCAAAGCGTCATGTCGCAGCAAAGTCACGTGTGACAGAAACGTATCTTGGGAAACTTGATACTACACGGGAGGCTGTATTAAACCAGCGGAGGCGTGGTTTTAAAACAGCAGGGGAAAACAGCGCGGCAGTTTTTGAACAGAGAAAGCTGTGCTTAAAATGAGAAGCTGTTCTTCATTTTCTTCATGTGGGATCACAGAAGAAGGAGCTTGAAATCAGCAGGGGTGCTGCTGATGGGAAAACTTTGTGTTTTAACCCAGGACATAAGAAAATGGACACATTATTTTGTTTGAACAGAAGCAGTGGATTGTTTAAACGAAGCTTTCTGTGTTGGACATGAATAAACAGGAAGAGGACTATGCAAATGGTCAGGACAGGAGTTTAACAGTCATGTTTTTGGAAATGTATTTCTTGAAAGTTTTGATAACTTGGACTCAAGAAAGTGTAAAATATGCTCTGGAAATGTCAAGAAATGTACTGCATGTATATATGACTTGAGTATATTGTGGATTCTTCTGTAGCAAAATGTAAAATACTGAATTAGTAGGTATGTTTATATGGCAAAGCTAAGGGATGGATTATTTCTTTCATACTGTAATGATGTAAATAAAGAAATGGAAAGTTGTACTGCTGCAACTATAAAAAGGTTAAATGCTTATATGTATGACATGTACATGCATGCATATCACATGGTGTTTGATCATTTAGATTCACAGGCTTGTGAAAGAAAATGCAAACTATGGTGGGGAAAGCATTGGGAAATTGTAATTTTCACATGAAAGGTATTTTGTGCACATAAACAAGGGAAACACATAAAGGGAAGCACATAAACACACATCAACAGGTAAACTGGAAGGCAAGCTGAAAAACCAGTTCATTTCATTTCAATTTGTTCTTGGGAATCTTGTGGATACTCTGATGGTTTTTAGAGGAGAAGCACGTTATTTCATGATGTTAATTGATCAATACACGAGGTACAGGTTGTGTACATGTTAGATAGAAAGCTGGAGTATTGAACAAAGTCAAGGTGTTTTGTGCTTGGGTGGGAAACAAGCATATTACCCATGTTACCTATTTCTTTTGAGATAAGGGGGGAAGTTCAGTTCAGTGCATACTTTGATGAATTTCTAACAGGATGTGATATTGAACACATGGATTGTGTGGAAGAGTAAACAAACACTCAGAAGAGGTGATACTAATTTGGATAATGAGGTTTGCGTAGAAGCTCTTAAATGTTTGATTATGTACATGATAGAAGTTTTAGTTCTGTGTGTTGAACTGTACATCTTATAGAAAGTTGTGTATATAGGAGGAATCTTCTGGAGAAACATTTCAGGATCTTGGATCTGATATGTAGGTACATACACCTCAAAGTTAGAAGAAATCTGTAAGGGAGCTTACATGAGATTTTTCTAGAAAATGAGAATATTGTGTTTCACATGAACAACACTTGGATAGTGAGATTATCTAGAAGTGTTAAGTATAATGCTGAATGAAAAGGTGAGATTTTTCAAAATTAATTCTGTTAATGCAGGGGATGCATCAAGTTCAGAGTCAGAATAGAAAAGCATTTGCTGAAAGACAGTCAGGTAAATTTGACAAACCCTGATACACATTTGGTTTAGTGGAGACTAAACAAATGATTGTTCATCATTGGTGCAAATTTATTGGAACAGGAACCTGATAACTGATGAGGTAAGGAACAGGTGAGTCAAACAACCTGTGAGATATCAGGATGAATTTGCAGGAAAAGCCATTTGAAACTTCAAAATTTCAAAGAGGTGAAAAATTATCTGTTAAGGAAGCTGAACCATAGCTTCAGGCTATGTAAGCTGAGTTGAATTCTTTGGATAAAGAACAAAACATGGAAGCTGGGTGAAAGAAACAGCAGTCCATGGAACTCATTGTTACCAGATAGATTTTTTAAGTGAAAACTAACCAGATTGGAAAAGGTTATATGAAAAATAGCAAGATTGGTTGCTTGTGATTTTGCTAAAGTTAAAAGGAGCAGGATAATCATAAGATGAGTACAACAACAATTTGCTTTGGAAACAGTTAGACTGATGTTTAAGAATGTGGAGAAATGTATGAATATTTCACAGTTGGAAATATTGGAACATAAGCATTTTAAATGAGAGGAAGTCTTTGGAAAACTGTCTGAGAACATTTTCTGTAGGAAAGTTAGAATCAGCTGGAGGCTGGAATTCTGTTTTGAACTCAAACATTGCTGAATTGAGATTTGCACAGAGAGGCAGATCAATGTTTGTTTGTTAAACAGGACGAACAGGGACATAGACTGTATGTACTTTGTTAAATGGATGATCTATTGTTTTTTTCTGGACAGATAAAAGCAATATGATATAATTGATCCAGGGTTTGGAATTTCATTGAATTGAAACTGCTTGGTGGTGGATCAACTGTTTATTTGTAAATAGAAGTTGAGGGAGAACCAAGAGGGCAGTATCTTACTGCAACAAACCAGAGAAAAATCATGGATGTGATTGAGAATTTTGGAGATAGTTAACTCAGTGAGAGACTCCAAATAATTGAGGATTTTCAAGCACATGCTGATGGAAAAGCAGTTTGAATGCTACACAGAAGCATTGGGCTGTTGAGCTTCATTGTACAAGCAACAAGGCCAGATATTGCTGTCAGTGTGATAGGCAGACTGTTAGACCAACAGGACATGCTTGGAGAGCTCTGAAAAGGAGTTGTGTGTTATCTGGAGGGAACATCACACTTCAGACTAAGATTTACAACTCAGAGCACAGGTGGCTTACAGATTCACAGAAATGCCAGTTGTGGTTGTGATAGTAAGAACAACAAGAATACACCTGAGGTTTGTTATTTTTATAACCATACTTTGTTTGATTGATTTTGTAGAAACAATCATCTAAAAGTTAGAGTTCAACTGAAGCTGAACTGAATGCATTGTATTATGTATTGTGCTATTATGCTATTGTAAAGCTTGAATAGTTATTGCATTTGTTTAAATAGTTTAAATTGTAAAAAATGTTTAAATGATGCTGGGATTGATGTGAAAAACCTATTACAGTTTTTTCAGGAAACCAAAGCCAGGATTGCTATGCTGCAGGCAGATAGTAATACATAACGTTTTGGGTTTGCAAATAAAACTGTGTCATGAGGAGGGATACATAAAAAGTGATTTGATGGTGGTTCAAATTTCTGGCAGGTAAAGTCATTCCTGCAGAAGTTTTTTTTAATCAAAGTCCATAGATGAAAGAACAGCATCAGATGTCAACAAAGCTGTTGCTGTTGTATGAGGTAAATAACCACGTTCTGCGACAAATGCAAAAGCAGGGGGATGTTAGGTTTTGCATAGGCAGAACGAGATTACCACCTGACATCAGGATTATCACCTGACATGGAGGTTGTCTCTTAAGATGAAGTATACAAGGTCTCTAGTCACGAGAAATAGTCTCAAGGTAATATGACTCGGCAGCCTTGGACAGGTTAGCAGTAAACATGTTGATGAATAGGTTATACAACTGGGGTGAGTAATATCCTATTTATAGGTACAGGGTCTGTGGTATAAAGCTGACACACTTGTTGATAGCTTCACTCTTCACTCGCTCCTCTCCTCTCTTCTCGTCTTGCTCGTCTCACTCGACTTGTCTCTTGTTCTGGACTTCACTTCATCTAGCCTTACCACTGGGGTATTGGATTTGAGTCTGCAATGATGTAGTGAGTAAGAGATGCATTGATTGCCTTAATCCCATGTAATTGGGTCTTACAAATAAACTCTTTAATCTTTATTAACTGCTGTTATCTCCTCCTTCCGCCTGCGTGACTGGGACTGAGGGTCATTGGCTAGGGAAGCTTTTGAACCCGGGTCAGTCCAGCTCTCACACTGAGATATGAAACAGGACAAAAATAAAATAAATAACTTTGAGCACAGGTTGAGAACCTTTCTGTTAGCTTAGCCTGCCCTGCCCATGCTTCCACTTCCCCAGCCACATTGCTTTCTTTTGAAGCAGATTTTCTGCTGGTGGAACTCTGTGAGTGGTGATCCTGTCCAGTAGAATCCACTAAAAATGAGTTTGGGTGGAAAAATGCAGGCAGGAGAAGAAAGTGTCCAACTTCTCCCTCCTGCCTACCCATGATCTGCTTTATAGCTGAGCCTTCCCACACTAATATTGAATTGAACTCTACATCTAGGACTCCCTACCTTAAAAGTCATATTACTTAAGATAATATACGTCCAGATGACATTTAATTGGGACAACTGAGATCTGCAAGGAAATGCTGCTGTGCGGAGTGCTCCTGTTCAGGGTCCAAGCCTGCCAGCTTTTTCCAGAATACTCCATTCCATTTCCACTCCTCTCTAGTTTTCATTCCCCCTCCATAGCTAATCAGCATACATATACCCACCAAACATGCTCAGTCTTCTCCGGGATATACCACACTTAGGGTTGCCCCCGCAATGATTGTTTGTACTTCTGCAAATTTTGGAGAATGGAGTTTCCCCAAGACTGTTGATGCCTACTTCTTGTGTGTGCGTGGTGCTGTTTTGGCTACATAAGGGTTGGCACTTGGAGCATGTGTTTCCTATTAGTATACAGTATAGCCTAACATTCACTGCAGAGGAAGCAATGTACACATCACTTTCCCACCAAGTAATGAGTCACCCTAGGGAAGGGGCTTGTTCAAGGCAGTTCCAGAAGGTTTTGCTACTGATATAGACATAAGAGGAAAAAGCAGTGTTTTACAGCAAATTAGGTTGATGACAGCTAGAAGCAGGACCTTTTCAGTCATGGCCTCAAAATTCTGGAATTACCTCCCTGATGAGGGTAAGAAATCTACCACCCCCTTAGGGTTTTGAAGAGGCTGTAAGAGCTTCCTTTTTTTAGTTGGCATTTGGTTGATCAGGGCCTTTTTTCTTTGCCTAGTGGACATTATCTTTATTATCCTACTTGTGTTGTCTGATTGTTTTAAGATGTTTTTGTACACCACCTTGAACTACATCTGCAAAAAGTGGTATATAAATCTTTTAAGTAAATAAATGAAAGCAGAAATTCTGTGGATTCTTATAAATGTCCTTGTTGTCTAGGAAAATATTTAGTCCTCCTTGGTGTCTGGGTGCTTGCACACCTTCATGACAAAGGTTCCTACTTTCAGCTGGTCCCTTCTTCCTGCTCTGCACAGCTTAGCACAATAAGGTTTTCACTAAAATTCACTTATTTTCTGATTAAGACTTAGAATACCTCCTTATTAAGATTCTACCAGTCAATTCTTATATTAGTGAAGCCAATATAAATAATGAGACTTCTAATGAAATAATGAGACTTCTTACCATCATTTATTTAAGCTCTTTCTTACATGTGTGTATGAAAGATTTTGCTTGAATTAATTTTATTTCTCTCCCCATACAAAACCAAACTGTAGGTTTAATTTGGGAGGAGGGAGAGTGATTTAGTTTTCAACTCCCCCCACCCCTGCCATCAGAATAAAAATCTTACATAAAGTAGGTGTCTTTTCACAAGATCAACAACACTGGTATTCAGCTTTGCCAATGAATCTTTTTTTTTTTTTAAAAAATACAGAACAAAAGATTACCATTCACTAGGACAGATTCTAGCTTGTAACACTAAATAAGGTAGCACTAGCACCACTCTGGTCTTTTTTTTTTTTTAATTATTAAAGGTCTTTTAAGTTAAACTGAAAAGGGTATTCAGTGCAGAGAGCTACAAGATGGAAAGGTACAAAATCAAAGACTTGCCTGCAGGCACCAAGGGCCCTTGTTACAGCAGCTCTTTTTTCTCTCACACAATTAGAAAACTTGCCTGAGCTTGATAAGATTTCAGTGCATTTGGCATTTTCTTTCTATTTTATATTTATATCCCATGACGGGACATCACTATTCAAGTGGAATGTGCAAGGCTAATTTGCTCACATCCTAAGAGGCATGAGTTGCTTGATGTCCCTTGTGATAAACTGTTATGCATTAGAATTCTTCACCTTGTATGAGGTTATAATTGTTACAATGGGAAAGGACATTGCTTAGATTGGTCGATGAAGAGACCAGCTTACTCCATTGGAGTGTGCTCTGAGGAAGATAGGATTTTTCAAGTGGAGATGGGAGAGAAGTGCAGATGTTAAAGGAACTGGAGAATTAATTTTATTAAAATTCAAATGCAGAGGTTATGGCCTTCTGTGGAGCGCTATTCCAGCATGTAATAAAATAGGCTTATTTTTACGCCCATATGCAGCACATCTACTGAAGGATATTCAATATTATCATCTTCCTAATAAAAAATATAGCAGTTTGTGCACACGCTTAAAAAAAAAACACACCCAAAGAAATCTGTAGCATTTCAAGGCCCAAAAGATGGATATTTCTGGGTTATTATGTTATTCTCTGTGGCAGCTCTTTATATCTTGTGCAAGCTGATGCACACTACTGTTATCGATTTGCTAGTGGCTTATTTAATAGACATCATAGCAGTCATAACATCAGAGAAATAAAGTATTATAGAAAGACTTTTCTCTTTCAGAGCAGAGGGCCAAATCACAAAGAATATGCATATACCATATCCTTAGTATTCTTCCCTTTCTTGTTCCCCTGCTGCATTTACCACTGGTACAAAAGAGGAAGTGCACACCTAGTACTCCATTTTGTAGGTACCACTCTGCAGGTTGTGGTCCCAAAACCAATAATGTCAAAACCTCCTATTCAGAAGCACCTTGAGTTACTATATGGAGGAGTAATCTTGAATGTCTAGGTTGAACTGAAAAATACACGGTATATAATGAGAAATATTAACACATCAAAATATTGAATCACTAAAGGGTCTGCTAGATATGAAAGATGAGAGCATGATTGCCAACCGCCAACAGAGAAAAAAATGTGTGCGTGTTTAAAAAGACTGCCTTCTATGAAATGAATAAGTCGAGCTGATTGTCATTACAAATTGTAGTTTTAACCTGCTATCTGTGAAAATGACTAAACATGATCTTATCCAACCATTGAAACATGTTGCCTACACAAAAAGGAACATGGAAATGCATGTACATATGAAAAAATAACATTAAACAACATATTAACATATTAAAAGTAACATATTAAAACAACATCTCACATGTTTACTGTTCAATCTTGTAAGTTAGGCATGGGGAACCTCCAGCCTTCAGGCTCAATTTGGACTGCCAGGCCACCTCACCTTCCTCCAAGCCCTTCCCCTTCCCCAAGCCCCCACTCCTCTGAGAATGGAGTAGTGAGCCTGTACCATTTGGAGTTACCTTGAAGTGGCAGTTCTCAAGCCTCTGCTTGACCCTCATCTTTCTCGCTCAAATATTCAAGGCACTGGGAGCACCCTGATACAGTGCTCCCCCAGGGCTTCACTCTCTGCACTGGGAAAGGTGAGGGCCGAGCAAAGCAGGCTCAATGGGGAACTGTTGCTTCATGGAGCCGGGAGTGCCTTGAGCCAGCAGTTCCACTGAGCTAAGCAGCACGGTACGGGGAGATCACAATCTCCCCCCTGCACTGCCAGTATGTGTATAAGTGGTGGTGGAACAGTCTAAAAGTGTGTTTGAATGGGATGTGGGTGGGTGTATGAATCGGTGTGTGTTTAAGAATAGTGTGTATGAATGGTGTATATGTGTCCAGGAAAGCAGATAAGGGCTGCATTCCATCTACTTTGGGCTGTGTCCCTGTCCACTGCTAGCATGCAGCCCCCTGATGTCCTTGCTCAAAGCTAATGCAGTTTTTGGGCTGAAAATGTTTTGCACCCCTACTTATAAAGCTTGGGTTCAGCATGACTGCAGGAAAATATTGGTGGGTAAAAAGACAGAGACCAAGTCCACATAGATTATGTAGGGTAATCTTCACTACCATGACTTTTGGGGCGGCATCCATGTCCCTGTATTGGGCAACTGATTCCCACAAGTCTTACAGCCCTTAGGCTGACGGTGACCTCCTGGTAGACTGTGCATCAGACTGTGGAAAAAAGAGGTAAATGTTTGTAGTTGAACACAAAACCGACTCAGAATGGTACTTCCACATGTGTGTTCTCTAAAACACATAACTGGAGCCATGGAAGACTCTTTTGTAAACACGTCATTTGATTTCATTATCATATACTAATTAAAGGTGTTGAATATTAATATCAAGTTTGTTTTTGAGGCCCAGCAATATACCGTACTCCACACCAAAAAAATGGACACACACACACACACCAAGCAGTAAATGCTACATTTTATATAGCCCTATTCAGGTGTTCTGAACCGGAATAGGGTGAATGCATGAGGAGAAGGAGCACTCCAGCCCCACCACTCTCCTTCATCATATTTGTCACCCTCAACTTGTGGAGGATGACTGTCTGAAGAGGAGAGCAAGAATGCAGTGTTCTTGCTCATGTGGAGAGCCTCCACAAATAGAGACGTGTTCAGTCAGTGGAACACGCCTCTATTTGTGGTCACTGCTTCACACAACTTCACACATTGCTTCACACAACTTGTAACCATGCCTTATCTGGGTTACCAATCTGGAACTGCATTCAGCCAAATGTGCTTACACTTTCATCACAGGCCTTCCCCATTAACACAGGGAGGTCAGCAGTGGCGGAAGAAAGGCTAGAGTGCACTCCCTTGGCTTCCTTTACCCAGTTCTAAAACTGAATGCCTGAAGAGACCTATAGTTATACTGTGTGGAACAGATTAATCTGTTACACACACAAAATGCATAACCAGGTTTGGAGCATCATCAGGCCTGACCACTCTAGATTTTTTAAATCTTTGGGTAGAAAAGGGATATATATTCTCAGTCCTTCTGGACCTCTAAACTGTAGCATTTATGAATAGTGCGTTCCTTGATTCCCAATACTCAACAGCACCCTAAATAATTTCAAACTACTCCATTCCAAGTTGTAGAATACACTAGACAGTCCAGGAAGAGAAGCTAAGGAGAGACTTTGCTATACTGTATGTTTGAATTTATGCATATATGTGTATGACCTGAACTAGTTTAAAAGGACTCAGACTGGGGAGATTAATTCTTCAGATCAGACACATATAGATAAGTTCAAACATATAGCAAAGTCTCTCTATTGTGTGTCTGTCTGATTAGACTAGTTATTTCTAAGGTTCCTAATCAGAGGGACACACAATTACATTAAAACAATTAAACAATAGCTAGAGAGTTTCCCATATTCATTCTTAGCAAGTTGAGCTTTGTGTGTGATGGCCATTCCGCCAACCTGCAGCATCTGTCAGGGGCATACTTTTCCCTCAACCCTGTGGCGGAGTGACAGGCAGAAGCCCAGGGAGGGGCCAACCTGAACATTCCAGAGGCTCTGATTGGTTAATCAGAGAGCATAGAACCCCAGGGAGTTAGCAGTTAAGGGAGTTGGTGGTCAGTTGGGGAAGAGAGTGGGTTGCAGTAGGTAGGGAAAGGTGGTACTGAAGAGAAGAGTTCAGACAAGAAATCTAGTACTAAGTTGTGAGAAAGCAAACGTGAAGGTGTTAGTATAGAACCCTTCACAGGAGTCTCCACTTAGGGGGTGAAGGACCTTCTGTCTGAGGAAGGAGAAACTCTGAACTAGTGTGAGGGACAGTTAAGTTCCCTGGTCTGATACTGTAACTTTCAAGTAACCAAGCCAAATTGATACAAAGAGCACTGTATAACATCTGCCTGCCTTTAACCTGAATCTAAGCAAAGAACAGGTTTGAATGTAACTGTTGAAAAGTCCAAGTTATCTGTGCCTGAGTTGAATATCAGTTTAGAGACTTTGTTAGAACAATAAATCAACCTTTTTATTCAAAGTTCTAATTCTCCAGAGTCTGACTGGTGATAGGAAAGTAAGAAGTGAATTAACGGAGGGGCACCCTGCTTCAAGTAATCAAATAAAACAAACTGCTTAATAAAGACCAACAAACGTGGGTGAACAGCTACATATAAGACCTAAGACACATAATCGGCTAACGCAACTTAAAAGACAGCTTAAAGTCTGAAGTGACCAATTAAAGGGGGCACTTGGTGAGAGCGAAGTACCCATCGAGGGTGTGGGCTTTGGAGCAAGGGGTCCCGTCCGCTACAACCCCCATGCCAGGAGAAGTATGAGAGGAGTTGGGCCACCATATGGGGCAGCCAGTCAATAAGGAGTGGTGCACCTGCTTTAAAAGGCCAGTGCTGCCTCTTCCCTGCCACATTTCACCATTTGGTAGCCCTGCCCACCTATCCCAAAGTCAACAGTGCAGTGTGGGATTAACCAGTCACCGTTTGGGGCTGAGTAGGATTGTTTGGGGTGGCTCACAAAACTGGCTATAAGGAACACCATTTTCCCTACTCCACACTGCATAGCTATTCAGGAGGGTACTCCAATTTGGCTTATTTGGCTCAGCATGCATTGGCCACAATAGACAGGGAGAGATATAAGTGCAGACTGTGCTGGAGATCACTGTGAGACTGACCTCCAACCTTTCATTGCCATCAGCTTCAAGGGGATCTTGCAAGGAAGCTATGCTTGGGCTATGGCAGCTTTGCCCCATCCAAGGCTGTCCAGTGAGGGGAGGGGGAAACTATCAGGTGCCTCTCTGGAACACTGTTTAAAGTGAGCGTGGATCAGTGAGCTGACAGATCTGTTGCCTGGAGCCAGGGTTGGCTCACCCAAGATTAGGAAGACAGTTGAAGAGTGAGCTCTAGCTCTCAAGGAATAGGAAGCCTTACTGAGTTAAAATGTCAGCTAAGTTAAACACTCACTGCAGATCCCTGTGAGTTGTAATAAATTTGTGGCCCATTGTGAAATCCACTTATTGTCTTATTTCTTCACTCTAGTATGTGATGATGATGATGATGATGATGATGATGATAATACCTATCATCATCATAATCTTATAGTGTACAGATATAGAAAGATAAGAGAATCCCTGTCCATAGGCTCACAAACTAATAGACATAACATAAAAGGAATGGTGATGGAAGAGCAAAGTAAGCACTGGAGCAGCTGTTTCTTCTTTGGCTGATGGATTAGGCCAGGTTGGTCTCAGTCGTAATAGGTGTTCTTTCCGGAAGGGAACGGCGAAGCGCAAGTTCCTTCCAGCTGACCCTTTTCTGGCCAAGAGGCCAGATTGGTCTCTCCCTTGCCATGAGGTTCTTTCTGGGAGGCAGGAGTACAGCCTCCCAGTGACCCTTGGTCCCCTAGGAGATAGATAAGGCCAGAATGTACTGCCTTTCAGCACTCCAGTCCCAGGGCAATGTGATATTGCAAAGTGAAATAGGCCATTGGATTACTAGAGGGGAAAAGTGACTGCATATCATTGAAATGCATTGCAGTTGCCCTGACTGTCACACAATCTCAATTTAACATCTCTAGTTGTCAGAGAGAGAGAAAGAAGAGTCAAGCAAATGCTGAACTATGCATAAGTGCCAATAATTTTGCATACAAACTTACTTGCTAGAATCACTCTGTGTGCTCCTAAGGTATGATCTAGCAATATTCCTTACAATGAAATAATTATAAGAAAGCTATTGCCTGCATAAATTCCTATTTACTTAGAAGTCAGCAGGCAACCTCCAAAATTCAAATGTACACATCCCTGAACACATAATGTGTGGTGAGGGATCAGAATCAAATCAAAGCTCTAAGACTCAGTATCAAGAATGGCTAACATGCTGGTATACTCTCTGAGTCTGTTTATCCATCAAAGTTAGGAAGAACACATGTGAATAATCCAACCCACCCCCACAATGGAATGTAATAGCTTTTGTTTTTTGGGGGGAGTTTTACATGGAATTGTGTCAGCTGCTGATAGAAGGATATTTTTGTTTTGCAGTTGCTTTTCTGCAAAGCAGCAAATGAATAAAATATACATGATTATTATAACGAAGGCTTTCTAAATCACCATAGCCCTGTAAGAAGTTAAGAGCAAAATGGAATATATATGTTCAGTTCTTTTATTTACAGTGCTTTAATTAGAGCAATTCTTGTACTAGGTACAGCAGCATAACCATTTCTGGTAAAATAACAGAGGTGAGATCTTAGACAGATTCTATCCAGTGTACAGAATGGGGACATATTATTTATTACCATGCAGGTGATTTATGTTCTTATAATTCACAATGGGGGTGAGGAAAACAAAACCACAAGGGAGTCACTAATAGATGTCAATAAAGGAAAGAAATAATATATCCAGGTTTACTGTAGATGAATATTTGCTTTATATGGTGGTAATTTTTAGGTTTCCTTTTAAAGATTCTTGGGCAGTATTCAACACTGCCACTGTAAGTGAACTCTAGTGCAATGGCAACAGCATATGCTCACATGATAAATTTTCTGGAGAATCCATTCGCACCAGCACAGCCTATTGGCATTGCACTAGAGGTTGCTTACATTATCACAACATCAATGGCATGAGCGGAGGAGCGGCTGTTGGATACTGTCCCTTGTTACCTTAAACTCCTAATAATCTGAATGTACCATTTCTCCCCTTTAAGCCTCATATAATGTTTAAAAAAATTACACCATTTATTAAATACTATCTATTATCTAAAGCATATGGATACAGGAAGCTATTCTGCATTATTAGACATACTGCAGGTTTTTACAAAGGCTCATAGATGAAGGCAAGGCAAGTTCCTGATTCACCTACCACAAATGGTTTCACCTATCTGGGATGTAAATTTTAAATCACGAAGACATGACAGTAGATGTTGAATTAGCATGTGTGTTTGCACAAGTATGTAACAGTTAAGTTGACATGGGGACCAAATTTGTAGCTAAAAATGGGTTATGAAGAAATGAATGAACTATGTTAGAGCAGCAGTAGTGGAAAAGGCAGGACTCTCCCACCACCTGCTAAGTACCTAGGGAACACTTGTTGGTGAAAAAGGAACTGTTCCAGACTGGGATGATGCCCAAGGGAAACCCACATGTGAGACATCTGGTTGGCCACTGTGAGAAACAGGCTGCTGGACTACATGGACCTTTAGTTTGATCCAGCAAGGCTCTTCTTATGTTGGTGGATAAGATTGGGAGAGTGTGTCTGTACACACCTACTTCAAATATTTCACAGAAGATACACATTTGCCAAAATAGGATACGAGTTTTGGAGCAGCAGTATTGTCTGTGATATTCAGAATCAACCAAAAAATGTTCATAACCAGTGTTGGGCTTTCTGTGCACATTTTAGAATCTGCATTGTTCAAGACTGGAGCAGATTCCATGATTGAGCCCTACTACTGTGTCTTGCCAAGCTGGGAAAGAATAAAACTTATACAAAGTAGGTCAGTAAAGATGATCCCAGTCAAAGTGGAGTAATTCCTATGGTTCAATTATCAGGAAATTTACTAATAAACTTTTATGCTATATTTAGATTTTATGGTTATATCTCTTCAGTATCAGTTCACTTTTATTGAAAACCTTTTGTTAGTGGATGGCATATAAAATGCAGAAAAAATATAGGCGAGAAATAGCCAAGTTCCCATTTGAAGGTGAATATAGAATTCTGGTAGCCTGGCTAGTATGAGGAACAGAATGTTTTCTGTAGTACATAAAATTTCAGGGACAGGACACTATGGGATGGAGAATTGCAAGGGAAATTTTGCTTCCATCGGTTGTATCCGGTGGTGTCATTCTGCTAGTGCTAAGCTTCTACAGCTTGCAGAAACCATATTTTTTATCATTGCGCAAGTGTAAAATCTAATACTTTGTACTTGGACAATGTGTTGCCATCGTGAAAGCTGTTACACACATTGTACAAGCTGTTCCACAAATTGTTGCACAAGACACTGCACAAAGCATTACCACTTGATTAGCCTAGATGTTGCCTGCACTAGTTGTGCTAGTTCTAGGTTATATCCAGCATTGTGCTAGTGGAAAAATTACAAGAGCTGGTTCTGTTCTGTTAGCAGTTGCATAACTACTATCAGAACTACCACAACTAGTGCAAGCAACACCTATTCTAATGAAGTTGTAATATGTTTTGCAATGCCTTGTGAAATGATTTTCTGAACAGATTGTGCAACACCTTCCACAACCAGCATTGTGAAATGCATTGTGCAGCAGCTTGCACGAGTAGAATCAAAGGTACTGGATTTGATACTTGTGCAAGGATAAAAACAGTCAGTCGAAGCTTTGCACTAATGGAATGACACCATTAAATACAATCTACTGTGTCTGTCCACCCTTTGATAAGGAATGCTGACAAATATGGAAGTGTAGAGTCATTGATGTGGAGTCCCAGAAAATTATTCAACATAGGGTCTCCATGCTACTAGATACCCTCATCAGAAATTCAGGCCCCAAATAATGCTTCTTGACTCTCTTTCTTCTTCCTGATATATAAGATTTATCTTCACATTCTCTCTTTCTCTTTCAAAACAGTTTATGGGAATCTCTCTTTCCTCACTTTCAACACAATCCACATATATACTGATAAAAGTACCTTCATTTATTATATAAGAATGTTACAGGGCTGGTTGAGAGACAAGGTCAGAGCTACAGTACTTAAATAAGTTGTCAATAAATATACTCCACCTCCCCACCCCTTGCCACCACCCAAGCTGGAAATAAACATGCAGGGCAAGCTTCAAAATATAGCTATCTTTGGATCCTATGTCAGATAAGAAGTATTGTCATAGAACTACTATGGAATGCTTTCAATATTAGAACAGTTTTCAAAATATTAAAATCGTGTGACTTTCTATTAATACAAATTCTGTTTGTGAAGCTGCAATATTTCAAAGCAGCATCCCACTGCAAAAACAAAAGAAAATTTGGTGAAGCAAATTATTCCTACAATATTTATCCAAAGTAAACCTAAACTACTTGAGAACAAGTTTCCAAGAGGAAATCCAAGTGTTTTCTATGATGCACTTTGCTCTGCCTTATGGCAATGATAAAACTGCCCATTACCATGAAAATGGAAAGATTTCAATATCAGACAATTTATAGAAGATGCAACCTTGCTAGGCAGGTAACAGGGCCTGCCCTTAGCTATTACTTAGCCTGACCACAAGGTTTTCTGGAAACAGCAAAGGCTTTATAAGTGTCAGCTCATGGCTAAATCAATGTTTATGCATGATGTACCTTTGAATAGCACACTTGCTGCCTGGAAGCTAAACAATGTTTTTATCTGTTTGCCTATTTCTGGGCCTTCAACCACAGCACAGGGTGTTGCAAATCGCATTTAGTAACAATTATCTGTTGGCATTTCATGAACAGGAAAATAGTGTGATTAATGAAAAGTGACACACCAAGATTACTTTACTATGCCAGTCTTCTTGATGAATGGGCAACTCTGTTGAACCAGAGCATGACCTTTGTTACCTTTAGTGGGGTCAACATTAATGCTAAGTGTTTAGAAGATTAGCCACTACAAATGTTCCAATATTATTTAATGAAGCTGCTACTAATGAACTGCAGGTAGCCAATTAAATATAATGATACAGTTTTCACCTCTCCAAGAAAGGTTGTGTGAAAAAACAATTATTTAAAAACTTTTTTGTTTTGTTAAAGTGTGTAAAAAAAGCTACCCTGGAGCTCTGCTACGGTGTGCTTTTGCCATGCACTGATAATGAAGGGTTCAGCCACTGTCCAAATCTGCCCAAGTTCATCATACATCATTCTTGATCATCTTAAAAACAACAAATTAGTTTCCAATTCACATTTGATTTCCTGCTTTGCAGCTGTAACACTTTCATACATTTTCATTCTAGATCAACACCATAGCTTGCAACATCTTGCAACTTGCAGTTAAGGTAGCTACTGATCTTATTACCAATCCTGAAGTTTTTAAGTAACTTTATTGTAGCTGTAGTAGCAACAGATTGCTTGTCACACAGGGGAGAGAAAATGTGGCATTAAAAAAGGGAGTACGTGGGCTGAATAAACACTTCTTATAAGAGGAATGATTTCATCTGGAAATGTTCTGGGAACTCCCCCTCTTCTTGCCCTTAAGAGGACAGAAGTGTAAGTAAGCAAAACTGAGAAGAAAAGATTGTAGGCAGTTTTGGCTCATGCTGAAGTGCTTCTATACTGTAGACTTCAATACTGCATACATTGTAAACCATGGGCATGCTGCAGCATGTTAAATCCCACACTGTTCGAATAGGAATACTAAAAACAGCAAATTTCTACTCAGACTATATGAAAAAGCCCCAATATACAATTCAACATTGGGCCACAACCCAGCTCTGCCCATTATGCTGGCACACAATATCAAATAACAGCTTCATTCACTGATCAATTACACAATATCTATAATGTGAACATCACCTGTCCTTGATGTTGGATCAGTTTTACTCTTCCATCTTCTCTAAATCTGCCTTATCATTGATTGGTAAAACCAATATAACTGAGAAGAAAACAGACTATCCTTTTTAGCTGCAGGCAATATTCCTTCCAGATCACTCAATAAACCAACATAAAGTTCAATCACATACTGTATCTGTGAATCATCAAACGAAATGCTGCGGTTGCCACTCCCTTAAATATAAAATAATGCTATCAAATTATTCTGGGTTGGATCTAGATTTAGGTTCATGGAACTGGGCTGGCAGAGCAGAGGGAGATTTCCCATGCCAGCCCCTCCACCCCCGAAAATGTTACACAGGGAGTCAGGGGACCCTGCTGAATGGGGTGCGGTGTGGGAGTGGGATCCCCAAACATCAGGCAGAAGCACCTTCCATTCACAGAAGGCAAATCCTGTGTCCAACCCCTCTGTGTGCAATCTATGGGTTTGATCCAAACTTACATTATACACAGAGTAGACCTACTGAAATCAAGTTAGTTGTTAATAACTTATTTCAATGGGTCTACTCTAAGCATGATAACAGTGCAATCCTATACATGTCTACTCGACACAGATGTCTACTCAAGATGGCGATGAGACTGCCAGCCTTTATCTCTGCTCCGCTGCCCGCTTAAAATTTTACCTTCAGAAGGTTATTCATCCTTCTTATCTTTGTTTTATTCTGTTTCATTTTATCTTATATCTTTTATTCTTGTTTTATTTTTATCTTTTATACTTTTATTCTTTTATCAGCTGCCAGAACAGCGAAGATGAGATTATTTCACAAAAGTGAAACTTTCTCTTAACGAGGGAGCTAGTAAGTTCCTACCAGCTCTCTTTTTAAGTTTTCCTTATTTCCTGAATTCTTCAACCATCTCAAGTTTTGTTACACATTGTTGAGAACAAGTTAAATCAGGGCCGATGGGGTTCACGAGGTGCAATAATCTGCTTCCTGAGCCTATTATTACGATCTCATCCACAGCATATTGACTTGGCTAATGTTGAATGGCTGCCCACTTACCAGAGAGTATACATGTCTACTCAGAAGTAAATCCCATTGTGTTCAATTGGGTTTACTCCCAGATAAGGGTGTATAAGATTGTAGCCTAAGTCTTGACCAAACCTTAGCTAAGTTTATGTAACTGGCTGTTGTAGAGGACCATGTAAGAGCAAGAATCAATCAGTATTTCTTGCAATACATGGTGGTTTAAAAAAATATATTAATTAGTTTTTAAAATGTGAATTACACCAAAACAAAACAAAAACCATAAAAAATGAAAAATAAAAAAGAACAACAACAAAAAATACAATTTACTTACAGTATTTTAAATGCAATGCATGGTTAATCATTGTTTCAAACAGTGTCAGTGCCTTTTTTAAAAGTATGCAAGTAAAGTATCTCAAGTACAGAAAGAGTTATAATTACAGTAATACCTTGGATTGCAAGTAACTTGGTCTGAGAGCGTTTTGCAAGACAAGCAAATTTTTTAAAAAATTTTTTACTTGATAAACGAGCAAGGTCTTGCAAGACAAGTAGTCGTAGGGATGTAACCGCTCGCCTCGAGTGGGCGTAGCGGGCCGAAATCGGCTCCGCTCACACCCGCCACAGACTCACTTTGATATAAGAGTGTTTTGGATTACAAGCACGGTTCCGGAATGAATTATGCTTGCAATCCAAGGTATTACTGTAATTAGCATCATGTGTAATTGACTCCAGCTCTCAGGTGAAAGCACTGGTTGGTTATCTTTAAAAACCATTGAGTTGAAAATGACCTCAGAGATCATCTAGTCCAATCCTCTGCTCAGTGCAGGCTCTGAACTACAGGGTGCAGCTACAGCATCCCTGACAGATGGCCATCCAGCCTTTGCTTACATTACATACCTCCAGTGAAGGTATTACATTACATTACATACCTCCAGTCTTCTATGGTGTTGCTACCCCTCCTAGTTTTGTGTCATCTGCACATTTGATAAGCAACCTTTCTACACCGTCATCCAAGTCATTTATAAAAATGTTGAACAGGACTGGACCTAGGACAGAGCCCTGTGGCACTGCACTCAAAACCTCCCGCCAGGGGGACGCCAAGCCATTAATTAACACTCACTGAGTATGGTTGCTCAACCAACTGTGGATCCACCTAATTGTAGTATTGCCCAAACCATATTTTACTATCTTGTTGACAAGGATATCATGGGAAATCTTATCAAATGCTTTGCTAAAATCAAGACATACTATGTCCACAGGATTTCCTAGTAATCAATGCATTATTTTCTAGATGCTCACAGACTGACTGCTTAATTATCTGTTCAAGAATTTTGCCCAGTACTGATGTTAGGCTGACTAGTCTGCAGTTTCCTGGATCTACCTTTCCCCCCCTTCTTGAAGATGGGGGACAACATTTGCCCATCTCCAGTCTTCTGGCACCTCATCTGTTCTCTAGGAATTTTCAAAGATCTGCTCTGAAATAATGTCCACAAGCTCCATCAGCACACAGTGATGTAAGGGCCAGTCACTGACTCTCAGCCTAACCTACCTCACAGGGTTGTTGTGAGGATAAAATGGAGAGGAGGAGGAGGAGGACTATGTAAGCCGCCTTGGGTTCCTTTCAGGAAAAAAGGTGGGGTATAAATATAATAAATAAAATAAAAATAAAAATAAATTAATCTATCCCTTGAAACTTGAACTCATTTAAAGTAGCTAAGTGCTGCCTACCTATGTCCTTACTTATTCAGGGCTGCAAATCTCTCCATATATTATTTGTTCTACTTGTCCCAAATTGAACACAACTTCCCTTGTGGGAGAAGACTGAGGAAAAAGTAACCTGGTTCCAGTGTCACCTGTTAACAATTCAACATCTTCCCTAAGCAGAGGATCTACCCATTCCTTTTAGGGATGTCAGAAAAATCCACAACAGACTCAAATGAGTTTGAATTAGTAAGAATCTGACCCCCTGATTCCACAGTGGACTGGCTTTTCCCTAGTCATGCAGATTCTGTGGACCTGTGAACCAGTTTTTAATTTACGCAATTTAGTCATAGAAAAATATGTTAAATAGACCAAAAATGTGCATTTCCTCCAAAGGCTAAAGTGTGAAAACTTGCAAATTGTGGCCATTTTTAACCTATCTTATGCCATTTTCTATGTAAACAACGTAGCACCGGGAACCCTAAAGTCACTTCCCTGGCTCGTCTTGCGAGAACACAAGTCGAGCCAGGGAAGCAGATAAGGTGAGCGGAGCTCAGGGGGTCGAGCCCGGCGAGTTTGCTGGACTTCCACCCCCTAATTGAGCTCCGCACACATCCCTAGTCTGGATTAAGTTCAGGACAGCAGATCCCCCTTCTTCCTTTTTCCACATTCTGAGAGATGAAGTTGTCAGCAAGACAAGTCAAAAGCTTATTGGATGTTCCATTCTTTGCAGTTAGACTTCCAGCAGATGTCAGGATAGTTGAAATCCCCCATTACTATTATTGCTTGTCTCTGTGAAAGTTATGTCATCTGTTCCAGGACAGCACCATCCATGTCTTCTGGGTGGCAGGGCAATCTGTAGTAAACTACCACAACAATATCACTATTGCTTCTCTCTCCCTCAGTCTTTACCCAAATGCTTTCAACAGGGCTTCCATTCTCAGAATCACAAATTTCCACATAGGTATATATATTCCTTACATAGCCTCTTCAGCCTTGCCTGTTTGGTTCCCATGGTACATCCATATTGACATTGGAGGCCATGGATGTTGCACCTTCCTCCTGGTTTCCCTGCTGTATTTACCTGCAAATTACTAGGATCCATCTCCACTGTTTTCTCTCCTCCTTTGTGTTCTTCTCTGTAATACTTGGCTCAGGCATTAGCTCTGGGCTCCCCCTACCCCCCAGGAGTTAGTTTAAAGCCTTCTTGATCAGGTTTGCAAGATTCCTGCCAAAAACATTCTTCCCAGTCCCCATGAGGCACACTATAGTAAAACATAGTAAATCATAAAATTCATGATAGGCATGATCTTTTTCATTAAAATAAATGAGAACACATGTTATTCATGGAGGGAAGATCTTCATTTATAAAAAAAACAACTGTTCCCAATTGTTTACAACAATTTAATAATGTATTTTAGAGGCCAGTAGCTGGATTGATAATAAAAATCAACTGTGTATGGAAAAGACTTATTCAACAATTACTCCTATTTAACTACGTTTACTGAGGATAAATATATGTATAGATCATTAATTATAAATATGATCACTTACTTCTAAATGCTTTTTTTGTAATTTACACATAATGGTTCCAAGGGAACCTGTAAAACACAGTAAATCATAAAATTCATTTTGCTTTGCATCAGGTCATTTATCCATATGACGACTAATCACCTCATCTCAAAATTCAATAAACCTAAATACTTAGATTTATAATGCTTTGTCACAACTGAAAAGGGAATATCAACAATGTGCAATTAGAAGGCTATTGCAACGTAAAGACAAGCACCTAGTTGGAAACAATTAAAAAGACGGTGCAACAATAATTATCTCCACAGTCTTAGCAAATAAAACAAATTAAAACTGATTTAATTTCTGCTTTGAGAGACAAAGGAAAACACTAAAAAGCTTTAATTTAGTCACTTAAAATGCCGAAGTTATTCTGAAGTGAAGAGGGCCTACAAAATGTTCTTAATTGTATTTAAAATGCATTATACGGGTATTTTTCAAAGTATGTTGCTGGGTGCTTTAAGTTGTTGTCATTACAGTTTCTGATGCTTTTATTTTCTCTAGGAAAAGAATTCAGGAGGGAAACCAAACTTCCATTTTTGTGAACTTGCTAGCCATTTAGAATTCATCCTCCTTAAACTGTGATTCATTTATACAGTTTTATTTTTAAAGCACTTTTGTTGCCATATTGCAGTAGTTTCTACAGAACACACCAAGGATAATCCAGAGATTTACTATTGTTGTGCAAATGTGATGTTTGAAATGTACTTTGATTTTAACTGGAAAATAAAATATCAGGCTGATTTGTTTGCATATTTAAAATGCATTCTACCATTCACTGTTTGTTTAAATCAGTATCTTGTCTTCCGATACTTTCACTGCAGTCCCATATGGCTTTTAAATCCCGCTTTCCATATATACATCAGGGTCTAAAAGCAGGCAAAGCAAACAGCATGCATGTAGAAGTATGCAACATTTAGCACAAATAGGGCTATGAACAAGGCATACATTTTCTTTGAAAAGACCTAAAAAAGCATCAGACTGTCAGAGTTACTAAAGGTCTGTGTGCTTCAGTTGCCCCCTTAATTAAATTCTTAGAAGTAATCAGACGCAAGATGACAAATGGTAAGAAGAGAACATACCAATGCTGAATAATTTTATCATTTATTCCTATAACTGTCAATCCACGAAGGGCTATTTTTTATATGTCACCTAAATCACAGAAGCTCGTACCATTTTCAGTGATTCATGTTATCCTAGTTACATGATTTACAGCTAAATTATTTCCCTTCTCATTTGCTTTTTTCTTGGTTTGCCTTTACATGATTAATCTGTGATTTGAATGAGCAAAGCTTTCAAGATGAGCGTAGATCACTGTTATTACACTGGTCCCATGTGATATTTGTAACAATTACTTAATGTTTTCAGAATGATAATTACACCTTTTACTTTTAAGACTTTGGATAAAATATTAAGATACTTATGGGTTTCTATTTCATTTCTTCTGACTGCTGCAATTGGCGATACAGCTATACTAACAATGCTTCTTAGAAAACAGATTGTAGAACCTGCAATGATTTAAGACTTCCATACATTTTCATCTGTATTTTTATTTTTTTGACCAAAATAGTAAATTGTCTAAGTTTTCTCTTAAATCTTCTTTATCAGACTTTGAAATCTTTCTATCTAAATTTAACTATCACAACCTGAATTTTTTATTCTTGTACAGTAGGGAGCAGATACATCAAACTGTCTTTAACAATATCCATCAAATAGGATGACATTTCATTTGGGAAATCCTGTGAAAATGAAGGAACGTGCAATGTGGTAACATTAAATCTTTGAATTGTAGATTATGACAAAAGGTGGCAGGTTTATCAGAGCTCAGATCAGATACTTGTACATTACATCAATCCATCGTCTTGATATGCCAATGAATGATCTTACTGTATATATAATAAGAACTATGTACAAAGATATTCTACAGCTTTCTTTATACTTGTGTTACGTATGCTGTTGACTTATGCTACTTCTCATCCTAAGTTTTCTACTTGGCCACACATATATGAATACATAAAAACACCCAAATTGCATCAAACGTGCATACTCATATTAATTCTTGTGTTTTCTCTTTCCAATTGCACAAAAGGATCCATGAAAGCAGGATACAAATATATAAAAAATAAAAATAAAAAAATACACAAATGTGCCATTCTTAGATGACATGGTCTGTGAGTTTTGCATTCAGGTAGCTGTGTCCAGCTACAAGGAGTAGCTGGACACAGTAGCTGTGCACTGGACCTGGTAGCACAAAGTCCCCGAAAAAAGCAATCTGCAACTTTGGATTTGAAATTGTGTTCGGCATAACATGAATTGATTTGTGTGAACTGAAAATAATCAATGACTAACTTTTATTCCATTGATTTCATTGGTTAACTCTAAGCATGACTAAGTCTGCATTCACATTTGAATAAATGTGATAGTTAATTGCCACAGTTTAGAAACATATGTTTATGACCAAAGCATTTTAGGGCACAATCCCATGGGGAAGCCTGTAACCCTCTGAACTTGGAGGATTATGGGCATCCTATGGAGAGTGGGAGTTACCTCCACGCTCCTCCAGCCCGGCAAAGCTCTTAGATGGCCGATTTCGGCTGGCTAAGTGTGGCATTTTGGAGCAGGAGGGAAGGAGGCTGAGGTGCTACCAGGATACCTTTTATCTTGGAACTGGTCTCCTCCCCTCTCCCCCGAACACCCCCAAAAGCCTTTCTCTGAGATCGCTCTTGCAACCTCAGAGAAGCAGCCAGTACAGTTCTTTCTGCAGTGGCTGCGGGGGGGGGGGATCCTAATTGTTAACCACAGCAACAAGCCACCCTGCCCAGGTTTGTCGCTTGAATATTCACACGGATATTTATTTAAGCCGTGCAGCCTGCCTCTGCACATGCAAATCTGGCCACTGTCAGGTAAGTGGGTATAGGATTGCAGTCCAAATGTCCTTAGTCTGGATGTTGCACTGTCTCCTGAAAAGATCTATGTACAAAGTGACAGAGCCTTTTGTGTGTGTGGTAGTGGGGATGTAATCTTATCTATTTTACAACAGCAAATGCTTAAATCAGGATGTTCAGCAGAATAGCATTAACATTTATGGGTCAAGATGCACATTCAATGCTGCTCATTCTCACATCAGGGAATGTGAGGGACAGTGACACCTATTAACAAAACCTCAAGTCATTGTTTCAGAATAAGTTCATTTGCCCCTCTGAGTACAATTCATTGACTAGTTACTTGTAAGCAAAAACCTTTTGCTATTGGAATTTGAAAACAAAGCAAACATGGGAAACCAGATTTTTTGTTTTTAAATACTATTCACTAACCAGTAGAATTTCTTCCATCTTTAGTTGTATTACTACTTGTGAAGATTCCAGAATGTTGGGAAGGGGCTATGATGTGGTGACACAGTTTATACATATTCTCAAGCCAATTTTTGTTGTAATTTTTTTGTATTCATGTCTGGTAGCTTGGCATTTCTCCACTGCTTGGGTTCATGCATATGCAACAAAGTGCTGATAACACCAATCCCTAAATGCTCTTGAGCTTGCCTGGCTCTGACCCAAAGTAGTAGAGGACTTCATTGAGGTTGACAGAAAAAGAGTTATATATACCAAAAAACAAAAACAAAAAAGCATTACTTTAAAATGTTTCAAAGGGGGGAAATGACATTGCTAATAAGATGGATAGCAGTTTGCAGCTGGTACATTGAAAGTAGGGTATGAACAGCTAGATTCATGAGCAGGTACAATAGGAATGATGGCTTACACTTTGCTCACTTTTTGCAAATAGCATTGTATCAATATCTATATGAGCACATTACTTGACTTCTTATATAGTAACATATATTTAAACAAGAATTCTGCAGTTCATTTATCTGAAAATGGAGGTACTTATTTCCAGGATATACTAAAGAAAAGTTTAACTTACTTTTGAATCCATTTATTTTTGTATGCACACATAGTTAACAATTACAGTGTTATGAAATAACTGGATTCTGATCACTGAGGCCAAATAAAATAAAATGTAACCTTACACACTATGCAGTAACAAATAATATGTTTTGCCCTGTGAGTACACGTAGCTGGAAGTTACAGTCTCAGCTGCCTGGCACATATATCTATGCCAAGGCATTCAATATTTAATCTGTTCAAAATAGCACATGGGAGGGGGAAGGGGGTGACCTGTAGACTTAGTTTTATTAACTTTTTGTATTGTGATTTGAAACTGTGCTTTTAAATTTGGTTTTAACCTTTTTAACTATATTGCATGTTTTTATTGTTGGTTTTTTAAATGTAGATTTTATTGTATAAATTGTTTGTGAACCGCCCAGAGAGCTTCGGCTGTGGGGCAGTATATAGAAATAAAATAAATTAATAAATAAAAATGTATCTGTACAACAAATGCATTATAATGTACAGATTTCACACACACACACACACTACATTTTATGTATACATATACATTCTCTTATTTATTAGGTGCAGCTTTGCAAAGAAAATGCCAATGAATCACCAGCCATGTATAAATGTAATCATTTTCAATGTGTCTCGCAAAGACATTTAATGCATTGCATGTTTGTTTTTGTTTTTATTAAAGCATTTCAAATATCTGGATATCAAAATATTTTTATTTCCCTTATGCCTTTTAGATGGATACTACTTGGATGTAAATACCGTGGGCTGGATATAGAGTTATATTGCAACACCACCTCCACCTCCAATATTGATGGCTAACTAAAGTTAGAATGATGTGTTGGTGTCTCTCTGCTGTGCTGTGCTGGTGAGAGGAGTGCTGATGGGGGGAGGCTCCACCATGGCAGAGGTCCTTGCTGCGCCTGGGTGGGTAGACAGCTGCACCAGTGGTTCTACCACTGATGGAAAGCTTGGTATACCATGGGAGGAGTGGGAAGTAGCCAACTTTGGATCCAGTAGATGGGCCTGATCTGTGCCTATCAGCTAATCCAGTGTGAACTAGAGGACTGCAGATGAGGTGGTGAATCCTCCCATTTCTCCTCCATCCCCCACTTAAGATTTCTCTGTGTGTCTATAAAATACTTGGGATTTAAGTTAATGATAACTAATTTAAGTCCCATTGTTTTTTATGGGTCTAATCGAAGTATGACTAGTCTGGATCTAACTCACCATGAATGAATGAATGAATGAATGAATAAATAAATAAATAATAAATAAGAAATTCTAATTATTTTGTTTGAGGTGGAGCCTGCTGGACGGAGGCCATTTACCAGCAAGAGAACACCTGGCTGAGGCTGTTTGCCTCTTTCTCTGCTCTTGTGCAAGTAATATAAAGGCCACTTTGGACAGAGGCATGAGCCAAAGGGCCTTTGGCCTGTGGTTCTGAGACTGTAGCAAGCAGGCTGGCACACCCCAGCACATGCCAGAAACCACCAGCAGCAGAGGACAGCAGCTTGGAGAAAAGAGGACTTCACTTGCTCCTTGCTGGCTGCTGCACTGAGGTCTGTGGTGGCTTACGCTGGCTCAGCTTGTGAGCGTGGAAAGCTAAGCATGGTCAGGCCTGGTTATTACTTGGATGGGAGACCCCTCCTCTAGTTTCCTGCATTGAGCAGGGGGTTGGACTCGATAGCCTTGTAGGCTCCTTCCAACTCTATGATCTATAAAAATCTATTTTATAATAATACATTTAATATGTGCCTGGGATAGGGATGTTCACATACCTGGGGGGACCCCCGCCTCTCCTCTCCGTGGCAGGCCCCCTGCCTCCCAATTCTCAGCGGCACGGAGCGGGGGTGCCCCTATTATTATGGTCATGAGTAGGGGGAGGTATGGAATTGGGGGATTAACAAGACAGTTGAGGAGAAGGGGGGCTAGACACCATACGCCTATCCACTCTTCCGGTTCAATCACTCAGATGGTTCCTGGCTGCCTTACCAGCTTGCCCTCAGGTCTGGTGGTGGTGCTGTTGAATGCCAGGTCAGTCCAAAACAAAATCTTCCTCATCTGTGATTTAATTGTAGGGGACCTGGGTAGGGGAACTGGGAGGGGTTAGTCTTTCCCAGCTGTGGCCTCCTGGGTAATCGGTGCAGCACCAACATCGACTTGAGGGTCAGGGAGGGGAGGTTGCTCTGGTCTATAGGAATTCTATCTCCTGCTTTAGGCTTCCTGTCCAATCAAGTGCTGATCTTGAGTGTTTGTACCATGTGTTGACTACACAACTAGGGATGTATCTGAGAGAATCCGCGAGTCTCGGGGGGCTGAAGTGAGGCCGAAATCAGCCCCGCTCGCCCCCCGAGACTCGCGCGCCTTACCTGCCCGCCGCTTGTCCCACTGCTCCACACCGCACCAGCAGCACAGGGTCCCATCGCGTCATTTCTGGCTGCCAGGAAGTGACATGACGGGACCCTGCGCTACGTTTTTAGTGCAAAAACCAGGGCAATCTAGCTTAAAACGGCCACAAATAACAAATCTGGGTTGCCCTGGTTTTTACGAGCAATATAACACTGGAACCAGCTACCTAGGGAGGTAGTGGGCTCTCCCACACTGGAGGCATTCAAGGTGAACCTGGACAACCATCTGTCAGGGATGCTTTGACTTGAATTCTTGCATTGAGCAGGGGGTTGGACTTGATGGCCTTATAGGCCCCTTCCAACTCTACTATTCTATGATTCTATGAAAGGAGGCAGTAATTAGGTCACTTCTGAAAAAGCTTAACCTGGACCCAGATGACGATGATAACTATAGGCCAGTAGCCAACATTCCCTTCCTGGGCAAAGTGCTTGAGTGGGTGGTTGCCAGTCAACTCCAGGCACTCTTGAATGAAACAGATTATCTAGATCCATTTCAACTGGGCTTTAAGCCTGGTTTTGGAATGAAAACTGCTTTTGTCACCCTATTGGATGACCTTTGCCAGGAGATGGACAGGGGGAGTGTGATCCTGTTGATTCTCTTGGACACCTCAGTGGCCTTTGATACCATCGACCATGGTACCCTTCTGGATAGGCTGTCTTGGTTGGGTGTTGGAGGCACTGCACTCCAGTGGTTCTGCTCCTGCTTGGATGGCCAATTCCAGAAAATGGTGCTGGGGAATTATTGCTCTGTGCCCTGGCAGCTATGCTATGGAGTTCCACAGGGCTCTATTGCATCTTCCATGTTGTTCAACATCTACATGAAACCACTGGGGGAGGTTAATCCGGAGATGTGGGCTGAGGTGTCATCAATATGCAGATGACACCCAGCTCTATCTCTCTTTTTCAACAAATCTAGGTGAGGCAGTGACTGCTCTGAATCAGTGCTGGTCATGGTAATGGGTTAGATGAGGGCCAATAAACTGAGTCTCAGTCCAGACAAGACAGAGGTACTGTTGGTGGGTGGTTCACCTATCTAGATTTCATAGATTTTCATAGATCATAGAGTTGGAAGGAGTCTACAAGGCTATCGAGTCCAACCCCCTGCATCAATGCAGGAAACTAGAGGAGGGGTCTCCCATCCAAGTAATAACCAGGCCTGACCCTGCTTAGCTTTCCACACTCAGACAAGCTGAGCCAGCATAAGCCACAGGCCTGTTGAGTTATATTCAACCTGTTCTGGAAGGGGTTGTACTCCCCCTAAAGGATCAAGATCATAGTTTGGGAGTGCTCTTGGATCCAGCATTGTCACTAGAGGCACAGGTGGACTCAGTGGCATGGAACACCTTTTATCAGCTTAGGCTTATATACCAACTACATCCTTATCTGGACAGGGGTAGCCTAGCTGTAGTTATCCATGCTCTGGAAAGGAAACCTCTCACCTGGATTACTGCAATATGTTATACATGGGGCTGCCTTTGAAAATGGTCCAGAAACTCCAGCTGGTCAAAAATAGGCCAGCAAGATTGCTAATGGGGACTGGAAAAAGTGATAATATTAGGCCAGTACTTTACCATCTGCACTGGCTGCCAGTCCATGTCCGGACCCAAGTCAAAGTGCTGGCATTAACTTACAACGCTCTGAACGGCCTGGGGCCAGGTTACCTGAAGGATCGTCTCCTCCCATATATACCTACCCAGACCCTAAGATCATTCTCAGCGGTCCTCCTCCGGTAGCCCATGCCAAAGGAAGTGAGTTGGGTGACTGCTAGGAGGGTCTTTTCTGCTGTGGCACTCAGGTTGTGGAATAAACTTCTCAAAGAGGCTCGCCTGGCACCTACGTTGTGCTCCTTCTGGCATCAGGTGAAGACCTTATTTTCCCAGGAATTTTAGTCTTCTAGCCTCTGTTATTTTAAATATTTTACTGAATTTTAAATCTCTGTGCTGCTAGGTTTTATTTTGGCTTTTACTTCTATTTCATACTGTAGTTTTAAATTTTAATTTTTTAATACTGTATTTTATGTTGATTTAATTGTTGTGAACTGCCCACAGAGCTTTGGCTGTTGCGTGGTGTAGAAATTTAATGAATTAAAATTAAAAAATTAAAAATAGTGTCCTATTATATGAGGTAATAAATGCCTAATATGTCCAAGGACCATTTCTTGTGGTATAGCAGGATTTTCTGTAAAATAATAAGAATCAAGGATGAGTTTTTCCTTCTATTAGGGACACAGGATCATTTTCCTTAAGGATGCATGTAATATATTAATCAACTTTTATATCATTACATCAGGAAATTAAAGATAATTATAACCACAGCATTTCCCCCCTCTTTCGGGAAGTACTTGATGTCATGTGGGAGGAACTGTCAAATAAAGTGCATTATGAAATGGATATGATCGGTGTGCTTTCTTCAAACATTTTCATACTGAAAAAATCACATAGCATTTATTTCTATAACATTGTATCTGCTTTTTCTGTCTGTCTCTGAATGTGCTTTAGTGTGTATATATCTGTGTATGTATGCATACATATGGGCATGCACACATATGCAATATATTTTAACTTTAAAGAAGTTTCAGATACGGTAGCAAGTGCTCTTTCCAATGACAATATTTTTTAGCAGAGCTCATTTGATTTGGAAATCTTCACTGCCAAGAATTCTGCACAATACTTATTTGTATTTAAGTAATTCTACCATACAAGAAGCAGCTGTGTCCCAAATAATAGTTTGTATTGTATATTATGGAGAACAGTGAATCTAGTTTGTCCAAGTATAGAAAAGGGCATGGTGAGTCAGGGAAAAAAAATGCATACTGATTTTATTTGGCTGATTTTCATTTGTCATTCTGCTCTATTGTCCTTCAAATACAAAGATTTGCAGTCATTAAATGTCAGGACAAGTCAGAAAAGTGGTAGCAATCTCCAATGTTTTAAAAGTGAAAATTAATCTGAGATACAGTCACTAGCTGATTGAGAAATGTGTTTAACATTTTGAGTATCAAGAGGCTTTGCAAGGCACACTCTCAGTCATTGTGAACATGCATTTTTTAAAAAGTACAATGCAATGTGGTCTAGATATTTTAGAAAGCAATCACAAAAATACTTATTTTAGGTAAATCCCAACAAAATCAACTGCAGCATTCCTTATGGTAGTACTGCAGCATTTCAATTTACAAGAAGTCTATTATATGTTTTATACAGCGTATGATGCATAAGAACATGAGGTCACAAACAGAACTTCGTGTTGACGAGGAAAAAGAGACTGTCTAACCATGATGCACATGGTGCTTCACAAGGAACTTCATCTCAGAAGATGCCTTTCAACTAGAGAGCTCAGCTTGTCTGAGCGTGGAAAGCTAAGCAGGGTCAGGCCTGGTTATTACTTGGATGGGAGACCCCTCCTCTAGTTTCCTGCATTGAGCAGGGGGTTGGACTCGATAGCCTTGTAGGCTCCTTCCAGGGCCGGTGCTACCATTAGGCCAACTAGGCAGCTGCCTAGGACGCAGGGATAAAGGGGGCACCAGAAACGCCTTGGGGAAAAATATAGCACTAAAATGCATATTTCACCAAGTTTGTTTTACCAATCATATCCTGACTTGTAGACGGAATTTCACAATTTTTTTCGGCATTGAAAAGTGAATAAACAATACTAAAACATTTAATAATATAGGGAGGGAGGG
The DNA here is from genome assembly GCA_021292165.1 of Shinisaurus crocodilurus. NCBI lineage: Eukaryota > Metazoa > Chordata > Lepidosauria > Squamata > Shinisauridae > Shinisaurus > Shinisaurus crocodilurus. The sequence continues at coordinate 75,996,949 of CM037876.1, read as the reverse complement.
CTCAAGTGGGAAGGGGGGGCGCTAAATATCTGATCTTGCCTAGGGCACCAAACTGCCTTGCACCGGCCCTGGCTCCTTCCAACTCTATGATCTATGAAATCTATGAAATCTATGAAAAGCTGCCCTGACAAAACTGAGCAGATGCAGATGTAAATGCTTGCCAATTGTAGATCAACCCATTTTGGTCTTTAAGCCTTCTTGCAGGAAAGGAAGAAAGACTGGGTTATTTAAGCAATGTTTTGGACTAACTGGGTCTTCTACTTTCCGTGTGTGTGTGTGTTTACCTGGGTAGTGTAGTGAATTTGACAAAAGGATAGGATGCAGTACAAATGACATCATCTGAAGGCTTTGTTATCTTTCTTCCATGTGAGGTGGACTATGTGTGAGGACTGCATTACCTACCAATCTTGCAAGAGGAATTCTGCCCACTAGACCAGACTGTACAGAGAGACAGGATATGCTTTTATTAAATAAAAGTAAAGGTGACAATGTCACATTGTTTGATCTTCAGTCTTGTCTCTAGGGTCCAAATTAGATGACAAGTCAGGAGATCCATGATTAGATCTCTTGTGGGTTCTTCAAATTAGTTGCAGGGGGCTCCAAATTAGATCAGAATTATGGTGCTCAGGGTGGGGGGCTTAAACCTTCCTTCCTTTGCCATATTCTAATCTGAATCCCTCTGAAATTGCTATTTGACATGTAGGAGAAAGTGTGTGTGTGTGTGTGTGTGTTTGTATAGTATTGATACATTTCCTCCCATAGCGTTAATTAACAGCTTCGGAGGAGCACATATGGCATGGAGAGGAAAGGTTAGCTCCCCTTCCCAGCACCATGACTCCAATGTAATGTTTGGCTCTCCATGTCTCTTTTACCTTTGAGGAAAATGTGAGAAATCTGACCATAGATTTTGCAACATCACATTCAGTTAGACCCTTACCTAAGTCTAAGCAATATATTTTCTATACTCTATACACAAAATTTAGAACTAAAGGACAGTATCCAATGCAACATGAGCACCAATGTAAATTACATTGTGCTAGCAATTATCTCTAGTGTAAACACCAATAACAGCTGGCACAATGGGATTCCTCAGATAACCTGTTGCACCACCTAACGCTATTGGCATCGCACTAGAGGTTACACTAGTAAAACATAATTTATGTTAGCACTTGTGTCACATTGGATACTATCCAAAGTGCATTTTTCCCCCATGGAAGCTTTTCCATAAACTTTACCATAACCACTTAATCATGATCATGGTTCTGTTTTTTAATAGACATCAATGCTATAGTGTCCATTTATGAAACTACATGTGGTCTACTCACTTCTACATGAAGATAATTTTTTTGAAGTAAATCTCTAAAAAAATGTTTTGGTGTTCACAAAACTGTATTCTAAATCAAAGGCTTTCAGGAAAAAAATACAAAGGGAATATGTTTGTAACTCATTTTAATTAGTGAAGTTTACATACAGAAGAACAAGAAAACCCTTTTCAATCAGTTTTACTGACTTCAATAGAGCTAAAGGGTGCAATCCTTTGGGGATGCCCATAACCCTCCAAACTAATGGGATTATGGGCATCCTATGGAGAGCGCACGGAGGCGAATGTCGTCTCGACACTCCTCTTGCTCTGCAAATCTAAGACAGCCAATTTCAGTGTGGCATATTGGAGCAGGAGGGAAGGGGGCTGAGGCACCGCCAAGATACATCATATCTTGGCGGTGCTTGTCTTCTTCCCTCCCCACCCCCAAAAGCCCTTCTCTGAGGTCACTCTTACAAACTTGGAGAAGCAGCCAGCATGGTCCTTTCTGCGCTGGCTCTGAAGCGGGGAGAGGGGGGATCCGAGCACAGATTCACAGCTAGGAGGTTGGAGTGATTTTCGTAGCTGGGAATCCAAGAAATCCTATGGCCATCTAGATGTTGTCTAGTGGCCACAGGATTGCACTGCCCATCTTTGTTGGCTTGTGAAGGCTCTGTATTATGATTAATATTGGCCAAGTGTAACCATTCTTCAGTCAGTTTAACGTAAGACAGTTTTCTTTAAATGAATTATAGATCCATTTTTTACTGCAACAAAAATATTATTGAAGTGTTACTTTTAAACCCACCCCCCAAAACCACCTCTGTATCTTTCAATAAGACGAAAAACAAATAAGTATATATCCCTATGCTATTTTTTCTAGGGATGCTTTTCCTTTGCTATCTGGGAAGAAAATGTCACACTAAAAAGGAAGAAGAAAGAAAAGTAGTGTCTAATACAGTTCATTAATTATACCAGAGATCACTCTACTTCGATCAGCAATATGAGTAATAAACTTTTATAGAAGTGATATAATATTTTCATTCAGTTTTCATTGACACGTCTTCCAGTTTCTTGTTCACAAATTTAGGGTTAACCGTATTTTTGGTCACATCTTTCTTAGATACACTGAGGGTGCCAATCTATACAAGTTTAGATAGCAAAGGTGAGAGCACACAGTGCAGGCCACATGCTGAAAGAACTTCCAATGGCCCCTTACCTGGGGCCGGGGAGAAGGCTTGCACGTGGGGGAGGAGAGAGGAGGCAGGCACCTGGTCAGGTGGGTCACGAGAAATGAGCCAATGGCTCAAAAGGGCGGGGACCCAGGTAAGAGCTTATTTAAGCTCCTGGGTTCCCGCCTTCGGTCTCTTTGGCCGGGCTAGGTTAGAACCGCACTTCACCCTTCACAGACCTTCAATTCAATAAATGTGGCCCTGATTTGAAACCATATACCCTGTGTCTGCCTCTTCTTTATCTCGCCTTTACACGCGCAAGCTAAGCAGGTATGAGTCGGGTCAGTGCTTCGATGGGTGACTGCCTGGGCTGCCCACATCTGTTCTCCTGCATTAAGCAGGGGGTTGGACTCGATGGACTTATAGGTCCCTTCCAACTCTACTTCTATGATTGTATGATTCTACAATTCCCAGCATTCCAATGTTGGGAATTGTAGGACTTTTTCTGTCTAAACATGCATAGGACTGTGGCCTGAGAGATGTTGTACAGCAAAAATTCAAATCATTAATTATTTTACACTCTGAAAAGAGCATCTCTTTATGAAATAAATTATCCTTTTATCCTAAGCTTTATTTTCAAAAGAATGATTTGAAAAACTAATTTGAAACACAAGCTAATACTGGACTCCCATCTATTTCTCATAACCTTTCTCACCTTTCCGCTGAATACATGCATCCCACACCCTCAAAGACGAATATGGGACAGTAGGTAGCTAGGGAATCAGGAGCAAGACAACCACATATTTTTGTCTGTGTGACACATACTTACTTTAAAAGTTAATTTATTTTGGGGAAATGTTCTTTGGTATTAAAGGCCAACCTCATTAAAAGACAACTATTTGTGGCTGCCAGATAATTGTCCTGGTTAGCATAAGAAAGAGGGAAAGAAAGGTAGAATTACTTTAGAGTACAGAAAATCTCATTTCCATGAAAAGAAAGGGGGGGAACCAACCCTCACCAGCCTATAACTCAATACTGAAAATAATAATAATTTGGCAGTTGAGATAAAACATACTTTGGTAGATAGAACATACAACTTTCCTTCCACCCATGGACACTGTCTTTCTTTTCTGATATGTAAAATGCTTCAGGAAATCAAGCAGGTTTCTTATCACTTCGGTATAAATCACACATTTTTTTCACCTTGTCTTTCTTTTGACAGCAAGTGAGAATATCCTAGCCCATCCAAACCTTAGTCAACTGTGTTTAGTTTTCAAGGGTAACACCAATTTATTAACAGAAAACTTTTGCAAGCTACTTGGAATTTGATTTTTCAGCACTGTTTCTCTTGCATAGTAAAATAGTATAATTTGCACACATGTGAGTGTGGTTCCCTAACTATTTTCTCTTGATGAATAGTTTATCTGTTTAGCAAAGATTTTGCTCCCTTGGCTTTCACCTATATGCTTTCTGTGCCTCGCCTACTCCCATACTTGTAGTGTTTTGTGGTATCATAGCAGGGAGAAAGTTGGTAGCAATATTCCCTAGATGGTCTCCAATCTCCACTTATGCCCTCTAGATACCAGTATACGCCACAGAGGATCTGGTGAACTATTTCAAGTGCCCAAACTTCTAATAAATGTACAAGTAAAAGGGAAACTTGACTGGTTTTGAAAACATTATTTCTTGCCCCAGCATATAATTTGGACTCCAGCAGCAGTCCTGCAGCTCGAATATGACATTGAGATCAATTATTTCCATCTTTACATTGCTGTGCACAATACTCAATTATTAAGGAACAGGAATTTTGATGTATATGACAATATGAACTGGAAACCAAACCACCAAGAGGTAACTAGAGAGAAAAAAGATTAGATGAGGGCACATCCTTAAAAGTCTAACCAAAATAAGTTTTGCATGCTTACTTGAATTTTGATTGAGTTCAATAGGAGTTAGATTAAAGAGTTTTCAAGATTGAGTGATCTGTTGTGGGTGAAAACATTCTGTAAGCATATGGACCTCCCTGGCCTTCATTCATTTCAATGGAGGAAGTAGTTCTAGATGTGCATATCCCTTTGCATGCATATAATTCCTTCCTTTCTTCAAATCAAATGTTTCCACCACCCATACTTTTTGTCAGTTTCCTGCTTTGTAGGGCCCCACCTTCTTTCTCTACTTCCTTTAACTACTCAGTGACTTGGTTTGCACAACACCCATGATGAGCTGTGTGGGCACCTTCGCATAACCCTTGGCTTGTTGTAGGGTTGTTTAATCCTCACATAACCCCCGATGGCTGGGTTCAGACAACACGACAACTTGCCAGTTGAGGACTGCATCTTCAAGATGGTGGCTGGCATGTACCACAGCTCCTCGAGGGTTAATTAATCCATGATGGACTGTTGCGTTGTACAAAGCAGCCCAGTGTCTTGGCTAGCATCACTAGCGCTCCTCTAGCCTTTTCTGGCTGAAGAGCGGGGTATAAATGCAATGCAATCAATCAATCAATCTGTCTGCCATAGAACAAGGCACTCTTAATGGTAAGTACTGTGTGAGTATCTTCAGTTTCCTCTTGCCTCAGCTTCCCATCTCTTTGGCCCTTGGGTCTAACCTGCCCTTTTCTCTGGTTCCCATTTCTCAGTCCATTGCATATGACACACAAGCAAATCTGGGTATGATCTAGCAGTATCTGAGTTTCAGTTATGGAATCCTCCATGTTTGCTGGTACCAAATCCAGTCGCTCACAGTTTGTGTGTGTAGCTGCACATTATGTACATATTACTCTATGTGGATATGATGTGATAATGGGAGGGCTTTTGTGCTCCCAGAAGGGCATCCAGTTAGCCCAGATCAGTCCAAGCATTCGGGTAATCCCTGTTCAATGTATGTGCATTGAGGAGATTGTGATTGCTTGCACTGGGCCTAACTTCATTCTAGGCTCAATGGTGCTTGGATATGATCTGGTGATCAGGCAATGAGCCCTTCATCACCCTCCCACCCCTAGCATGTAATTTCCTGTTCCTTAGTGACTGGTTTAGAGACAGCAGACAGTTGTATAGCTGTACTTCATAGCCTCTTAGCACAAAGCTGATTGGTAACTTGGATTATATGCCCGTATCCAGCAAATTTGGAAAGAGAAAATATCATATTTACTGTATGCAGAAAAGCTGTTGGTGGGTCTCCACGTGGCAATCTGAGCACCACCTTGTGCTCTAAGTGGACAAAGGAGTATTTCTCCAGCCTTCTGTTGCTCCTTTGTTCTCTGGGTCAGCAACAATCTATATAGTTATTGCAACAGATCATTCTGAATTTTATTATACTATGCAACATAGTTACTGTTGTAAGGCTTCAGTTCTATTCCTTTTAGGTATCTATGCTATTCCTCTTAAATTCTTTCATATTCAATATATCCTTTCATAGAGAACATTACATGCACATGTCAGGAGATCACTATCTGTAAATAATGTACTATAGAAATATCATTGTATAATATTGCTACTTAAATAAATATGTATTATTTATGGTGTCACAGGTGAAGTAACAAAAAAAGAGGGAGCGATAGTTGCATTCTAGAAGGAACCTTATTTCAAAAAACAGATTGTTGGGGGAATGCTGAACATGAGCAATGCAGGCACTGATGTTTAGATTTCTGTTGGTAATAAATATATGTTCTAATAAAATATTTCAAATAAACACTGTGATATTAATGTACCTTGTACTTGCCCTAGGGCAGCTAAGGCATAAACACTTTGTTTAAATTCTGTTTTCTGCTAAAATACATACAGTGGTCCTGATTCTGATTCAAGCACAGTCCTACTATGTCACTGTACTTTAACCTGGAGCACCAAATTTGCACCAGTTATGGTGACATCAGAATCTGGCCAGAGTTTCTAATAGCTCTTTATATAGGAACTTTGTATCTCTGTCCTTTTCATTGCTGAAAGCTGAGATAGCACCATCCGTATTTAATGCCTTGAAATGAAGTGCAATCAATATTTTTTGTCCTACATTTCCGTTGGATAACACACCAGCAACATAACAGACATGGGTATTTTCTTTAGTCCTCCCTGCATTTCAAAAGGAGAAAATGTATCCTGATTAATTTGCCTGTAATTGCACAACTCCTTTATAGTTCCTCCATACCTTTTCTTAGCCATCGCAAAACCAGCAGGATCAATTAGTTGAAAATGGAGCTAAAGTACATGGTTCCTAAATTGCATTATAGATCTCCTCCCTGTGTAAAGGGAATAAATGAATCAGTATCTCTTTGTACTTGAGAGCATCAATAATCTTGAATTAGCAGAGGGGGAAAAACATCACAACTAATTGGTCACTTTCTGCAATTGCTTCTACCCACAAATGTGACTGAAAGATAAAATATTTTTAAAATTCATGCATGTTATTTTCTACCCATTAAATGGAGCTAGTGCTTAATTAAAACTTAGTGAACTGCATTTATTCCAACAGTATCAATCAATAAACACAATCAATTTGCCTTAAATTAGAGAGCTAAAATACTCAGTCCCATCCAGCACGAAGATTTGTTTTGCCTTTGTTGATTTTCCAATACATTATTTAAACATGTGACCTGTAATGAACTAAAGCATAACTAAAACATTTGAAGTCTTGGATGTTTACAGTGTTTTACAATATTTATTAACCAAAAAATAATTTCATAACATAGCAGCAATGGTTTTATGTATTGAAGGGCTAAAGTTTGTTGGGGAAATTTATGTGTGTGTCCAAAACATGATAGATTTGGTATACAAATAAAGAGGTGGGAAAAGTAGACCTTATGGCACATGATATTGGTCAGCTGACACTATATCCATGAATTATTCCAGTATTTACTGCTTTTCATGAACTTAGTTCTTGCAGTTTTTTCTTCTTGTTTTTTCTTAAACCCTGTCTCCTGTTTTCCCACACTACTTTGTATTTCACATATAAAAATAATAATAAATATCAGGTAGTATCCAATGCAGTCGGAAACTAGTCAAAACTACTGCTTCCACTCCAGAATGGAACAAGCCAGTGAAGCTTGAGGAAGGGAACTTCTCTGACTTGTCACATTCCAGAAGTGGAAGTTTTGGCTAGTTTCCTGAGTTGCACTACTAGCATACTCCCCAATTGACCTGAATTTGCCAGGACAGTCCTGCAAGCACTTAAGCCATCACCCTTCTTATTTTCTTATTTTGTTATGCAAAAGTACCAATTTGTTATGCAGAGCCATGAATCCCCAGGCCTCCTCCCACAAGCTATTTAGCTTATCTACGATTTTGCCCATGGCCCCTTTAAGCAGGAAGGGAACAGACAGAAGATGTCTGTCTGTCTTTCTGTCTGTCTGTCTCTCTCTCTCTCTCTGTGTGTGTGTGTATGTGTGTGTGTATGTGTGTGTGTATGTGTGTATGTGTGCACTCTCTGGCTCGCTCTACCTGCTGCCTCTGACCAGGCCCCCAGGGTAAGTAAGACCCATTGAAAACATTTGTACTTACTCCTGAGTAACTGTGCATAGGATTGCACTGTTTGTTTTAACTTAATTCAAGTTAGTTAAATTCGGTAAGATTATTCCAGTTTAAGTGTTTCTTTAATTCTAAATTGTGTGAGTAGAGCACAAAGAGTGCTTTAAACTGGGGCCTTTCCACAACAAACAACAACAAAGCTGTTCAGCACCTCAAAGTTACTCCTTGTGCTTAGAAACCAGAGCTGTAGAGGTGTTGGAGCAAAACGCTGAAGGGGCTCAAAAAACCCAATGTGTCTTTTTGTATTTCCCCCCACCGAAGAGCTCCCCCTCCTCCGCATCTCCTTCTTTTCTTCTCCTTCTCCAACTGCCCTGAAAATGCCGGGACCAATCCTGACAATTTTAAAACAAAAAAGAAAGAGATTGCCCTGCAAGCACTGACCCCTTCTCATGAAAAACACCAGATATCAACAATTAAGGGTTTAAGTAAGGTAAAAAAAAAAAATTACAAAAGCCACTAATAAAATATTATAAAATATTTATAAAAGTTTCCTCTAATAACTTTTGTACTTGACCATGCCCTTTGGTTGCCTGGCCATACCCTTGGCCACGCCCTCATGTTGCCTGGCCACACCCTCTTGATCACACCTTCATGTTGCTTAACCATTCTTCTTACAAATTCACATGTGTGTCCCTATTTTCATCTGTGAATTGTTGGAGGGTATGCACTAGCAAGCACTGCATTCTTGTTGTACTAGCAGTAGTTCCCACTAGTTCCACGTGTTTAGAGTGGGTGGATTTCCAACACTGGATATTGCCCATTGCTTGGAATTCTATTCCATTCTGACGAAGAGTCAGATCCTTAAACTTGGCTATCATATTGGAAGTAATATGTGCTTGCATGTTATAGTAACATTCCTTCTTTGTTCATCCATCACCTCATCACTTCACCAGTGCCAATGCACACTCAGGATATGCAGATCCTCACTGGGGTAGCACAAGTACATTTGAGCAGATCCCAGGCCCAATTTCCTGTGCTAATAGGAAATTCTTTTATGACAGGGCGGGGAAAAAAGAGAGAGGGATGCTTTTAATGTGAGCAAGCAATGTACTACATCTTCCAGTCTAGTTTTGTTTTTAAAAAGCAACTGAAGAAACTACTAGTTGAAGTAAGAGGTAGGCCCTCTGGTTGGGGTCCAAAGAGCTTAGGCATGCCAAAAGACTTGTGCACATCCAGTGAAAATTTTCACTCCCTCCCACCCTTTGAACATCAGACCCTCATACTATATTACAATCTTCCTTTCTTTTAAGGTTCTCTCAGATGTAGGGTTGGACTAGAGATTCAGCAGAATGAGGAAACATGTGGTAGTAGGACTGCCCAACTTCACACTGCAGGTGGTGAAAACCAATTTTGAATACTCTACTACATTAAAAAAAAAAAAAAAAACCTCACAGGCCAGCCTTACCATTAGGCAGAGTGAGGCAGCTGACTCAGGCAGCTCATCTAGGGTGTCAAGAAAGGGCAGCACATTATTAGCCATTTAATTTATTTTTGTATTTTACTATCAGGAAGAGGTGCTTCATGCCAGCCCCAGACCTATGCATTTTGATCTGTGGGGATGGGGCAACATTTGTTATTCCACTTCAAGCAGCATAATGCCTTAGATCAGCCCTCTCCGACCTTGGAGCCAGCACTGGGTGGGTGTTCTGGGGGGGGCAGCGAGGCGAAGAGTGAGGCTCTGCCCGGATACAATATATCTCGGTGGCGCCTCAGCCTGCCCTCCTCACGAGCAGACACAAAAGATTTAGACAGCCAAAAGGCTGTCTAAGTCTTTTCTGCAGTCCTACCGTCCTTGATAGGATGTCCATAATCCTCTGAGTTTGGAGGGTTACGGGCAGCCACATTGGATTGCGCTGTAAATTCAGAAGCTTCAACTAGTACAAAATATGGCAGCCAGGTTGGTCTCCGGGACACCCTGTGGAGACCATATAACACCGGTCTTAAGATCTTTACACTGGCTGCCAATTTGCTTCCAGGCAAAGTATAAAGTGCTGGTTCTTACCTTTAAAGCCCTACATGGTCTAGGCTTAGGGAGCGCCTCCTCCCCTATCTTCCATCCCGCCACTTAAGGTCTTCGGAGGGCCATCTGCTGCAGCTGCCTAATGTGAGACTGGCAGCTACTCGTCGGAGGTCCTTCTCTTTTGCTGCCCCTCAATTGTGGAATGGCCTGCCACTTGAAATACGCCTGCTGACTTCTTTGAATATCTTTAAGCAGGCACTGAAGACTTTTTTATTTCAGCAGGCCTTCCTTTTATAACATTCTGTCATATTACTATGGAATTTTATTGTTTTTATGGAATTTTTATGGAATTTTTATACTGTTTTTATGGAATTTTTATGGAATTTTAATACTGTTTTTATGTTTAACAGATGTTTTTATTGTATACTTATCTGTGTAATTGATTGTTATTTTGTACACCACCTAGAATATTACACTAATTTTAAAAGACACTGTTCTTTTTGACAGATGCATAATGAAGGGTTTTGGGGTTTGTTTGGGTTTTTTGGCCAAACTCCCTGCAATGTAGGCTGCCACCACCCCTTACGCCCACCTCAGCCTGAGCTCAGGGACTTCTAGATCCAACAGGTCACTCTTGAGGGTTAGGAAATAGGGGTGTAGCTACACCCCCTCTATTCCCAAGCCTGAAGCCTGAAACAGTTAAACAGTAGCAAGTAACCAAGCAGAGGACTTCTGGACATAGTATTGAAGTTTACTTGAAAGGAAGTAAACACAGTTCTAGAAGTAGAGATTAAGTTTATTTACATGGGGGAAGGGAATGAGATTAAAAAGATGTACAACAAAAGTCAGAGAACCTTATGGAACAATGGTCCAGGCAAAAATAACAAAGCAGTACCTAAACCAGGGGTCCCCAATGTGGTGCCTATGGGTAGCATGGCACCTGCGGGCACTTCCAATGGAGCTGCAAAAGGATAATCAACATGGTGCCCATAGGCACTCAGAATTTTTTAATTAAAAAAAATAATTTTATAAAATTATTATAAACATACATTTATAAATAACTGTATATATTTTAATATACATAATACATGGAACGTATGAAACGTATACAACTTTCTAGCAATTATTCATAGGCTTCAACAAAAATGAACCAAATATCCAAATAAGTACTCATTTAAGTTGGTGTCTATATGCCACCCGTTCATATATCAAAAGCATTGTAATAAGCATTGTAACAACATATATAAGTTGTATGGATGTTATTTTAGTTGTTTTATATATTGTTTGAAAAACTTTAAATAATTTTTTTTAAAGCATTGTAATGTCCCCAATCCAATGCATTATAGGAGGTGAGTGTTTATCCTTCCAAATTGGACCCAGTCTTTTAGCAGTGAAAAGGGTGCAGAGAATCCATTTCCCCTTCCATTTGTTAATTTCTATGAAGCAGGTAAATAATTTAACAGGGCGTGTACATTAGTGAATATTAAAGACTGTTCCAGTACAAATGTATCTGTGTGATAACCTCCTCCCAAAAAGAAACAACTACTGGACATTGCCAAAACATATATTTAAAAGAAGCATTAGCTGTATTGCACTGTCAGCAATTAGCTGAATTAGACAATCCCTTTTTAAAGAGACATTGTAGTGTCCAATAGACATGAAACAAAAGTTTTTGCAGAATAAGACGCAGCCTAAGATCCAAAGACAGGACAGGTAGACACCAAAGCAGCAATCCACTGATTAGGCATTTTGTGGAGGCGCCCACAGCAGTTTCTCAAATTCCCAAATGTGCTCACAGGTCCAAAAAGATTGGGACCCCTTGACCTGAACCTATCCTATACATTACCTAAGTATGGGTCTTCCAGTAGGACAGGGCCCAATCCAGGATCCAAGAGCTCACAAACCCAAAAGCAAGTTGGTACAAGTACCTGAAGAAAGATGGACATCTCCAAGTCTCCCCGTTTTATGCTCAGACTCCTGACAACTCAATGAAGATTTCAAGGGGCCAATTACCACAGTTTCCCAAACCCTGTAAGGGAGGGGGTAAAGTTCCCACAGAAACACAGGTGAGATCATTCAGTGCCCAGTTAACAGAGGTTTACTCTGGCCTTGAAGGCTGGTGTTATCTCAAGATAACAGGTGGTTACATCACTATGTGCCATTTCAAGTTAGCCAAATCGAGTGGTCACACAGTTAGAGCACCAAATGAAAATGGAATTCTTCAATTAGATCAGAGAGCAAGAATGAAGTTCTTGACATGCATGAACTCTGTTTCCACCATATAGGTTTTTTTTGTGGTCAGTCTGCAATTCAGGAGCAGACTTTTCTGAATCCCTAAGGGTTTTTGAAAATGTGCCAAGTTTAAAAGAACTAACTTGGGGTTGAGCATAGTAGATACTGAAGAGAAAATTGAACTGACTGGACATTAGAGATACTTACAGAGACACTCACATGCATTTACTTGAACCCATATTCCAGCCCTTTCCTGAAGCTGCCTAAATTCTCATGATAAGCCTGGGGGGAGAGACAGAAGAAACTGGAGTGGGGAGTGGGGAGTGGGAGATAAGAAAGCCTGGTTGCTGAGCGCCTTTCTGCTCATGCAACTGCTGGATACAACCCACTGTGAACACAAACATAACTCGCCTCATTCCATTGTGGCCAGTGTGTCTTTCATGTTCCACTGCTTTATTTCTGCAAAACACTGAACTGGAGAATAGAACTATTACCAATATTTTTTATTTTGACTGAAGGCCAGATATACAAAATCATTCATTTGGCTATGAGATAAGTCATTCCTTTTTTTTCCTGAAATTAGAAGAGATATAACTATCCTTGCTGTCATCCTGACTGTACATTTGTAACCAAAAATAACACGAACTGAAACATTTTAAAGGTACACTTCAATTAATTCAATGTAATTAGTTCAATTAGTAATTATTATGAAAAATATGAAAAAAAAGGTCATGAGCAGCATCTCATGTGTAAACTGCCTGGCCCAAGAGCTGACACCTTTCTCCTGTAGATTGAGTAAACAATTTCAAAGCAACAGAAGGAAATTGGACATCTTTTGTTCATTCCAAATGAATGCATTGTCAAATGACAATGCCAAATGACTATGAATATAGTTTTATGGGTGTGTGTGTGGGTGGGTGTGTTTTCTTTTCATGCTGAGGGTGTTGAATTTCTTTGGAAATTTCTTCATGCTGCTTTGAAGAAAAACAGTCTTTAAACAGTGTGAGGCCTATGCAATGGCAGCAAAATTATACCTGTACTGCACAGCTAAGATACTTTGTGAACTTAAAGTACAAGAAATATTGCTCCAAACCACTATTGTGATCTTGTGAATTAATGGCAGAACTCCACCTTGGCAAATACATGAGTGAGAAGATTTCCACAGTAACTGTGAAGCAATTGCCCCACTTTCCACATTTTCACTTGAGATGACCTACCTTTCAATAACAGTACAGCAAAGTCCATATTTATTTATTTAAGTTCATATTTAAATAAATATTTATTAATAAATAAATCAGATTCATATTCCACCTTTAAGGGGAACCTCCTTCCAAGACAACATATAAAATGTAAAACCACGAAACACAATAAAACTGTGACGAAAACAATAATAAAACAATATAAAATAAAGCAGAATTAACCAGTAAAACCAAACTCAATTATAGGCCATCTTTAAAAAAAAAAAAAAAAAGTCTTCAGGGCCTACTTGAAAGCCTGTAAAGATGGGGCTTGGTGGACATCAGTCAGAACAGAGTTCCAGAAGTGGTAGGCCACTACTGACAAGGCGTAGTCCCTCATTCCTACCAGCCTAATTGCTTTGGCAGGTAGGCACACAAGCAGGGAGTCTTGTCTGCTCAACTGTCTTGCATGTGTCAGGTTGATATGGATGAAGACAGGCCTTCAAGTAACCTGGACCCAAACTGTTTAGGGCAGGGGTAGGCAATGTGGTGCCTGTGGGCACCATTGCACTATCCCTCCTACTTTTTTTTTAATCAATAGATTTTCTTACTAGTAGCTGGGATTACTTCAAAGCAAAGTGTATATGTGAATGAACAGAGAATAGATGGATGGATGGATGTGAAGGGGAATGTGAGTGGAGAGAGAGAGAGAGAGAGAGAGAGAGAGAGAGAGAGAGCAAGTGTGAGTATCTATGAGTGGTGAGCCATGGTGAAAGAGAAAAAAGGGGGGAGGATGAGTTGCCAGACAGATGGGTGGGGAGAAAAAAAAGAGTGTACATTCTGTGAAATAGGTCTCTGTTGCTGCTGAAAATTGTGGGTTCAAAAGAGTTGTTTGGTGTGTTGGGGCTATGATTCAAAGGTTCATAGATCCATAGATCATAGAGTTGGAAGGGCCATTGAGTCCAACCCCCTGCTCAATGCAGGAAACTAGAGGAGGGGGTCTCCCATCCAAATAATAACTAGGCCTGACCCTGCTTAGCTTTCCATGCTCAGACAAGCCACAGACCCCACGAAGAAGAACAGATTGCTTACCTGTAACTGTGGCTCTTCAAGTGGTCATCTGTGCATTCACACAACCCACCTACCATCCCCGCTTCGGTGTCAATGCTGAGTTTGATGCTAGTACCTGAAGCGGATATATTTTCAGTATCGAAGTCGGTGCCTATACCAATGCTGACACCGAGATTCTCTCGGTTCTGAGGCCACAATAGGTGGTCTCAGAGACCTGAGGGAATGGGCGGGAACCCGCTAGGGAGATGTGTACTAGGACAGTGGGGGAGGGGTTCCCACCAAAATTCCTCAGCTATAGAAGTTTCCGAAACGAGGTTCTGCACAGGTTCAGAGCCCCCATGTGTGTGATGCACAGAGACCACAAAGAAGAAACTACTATATTTTGGAGAAACTGTGGTCTATTTGATGTTGCTGTTAATAAAAACATGCAAATTGTACAGGCTATATTTATCCTTATTCTTTGCATTTATATAGCATATTTCAAATGCAAAAAGCATTTCACATATATTATCTCAAAAATCAACACAGCAACCCTGCAAGGACAGCCAGTATTCTCTATAAACCACAGGTGTGGAGCTGAGAATTATTAGAGAATAATGGTTTTCTAAATGTCACCTAGTCAGTTCACAGGGTGAAATGTGAATTAGGAGCTCCTATCTCTAAGTCACTCTTAGGCCTAGTTCTCACTGAGGTGATAAGCCTGTGTCTGGGCTGTATACCATGGCTGGGGGCTCCCATACTAGCTTATCTGGCATCTAATTTTCTGTATGGAAGTGCCTTTTGGGAAATATTCAATCATGTGAGTCACTATAATACACCAGCTCTCAACTACTGTGCTCTTGCTCATATCCCATTGATTTCAATGGGGCTTGTGCAAGAAAATGTCTAAATAGATTATTCCTACAGGGCTTAGCTTGAACCACCAATCACTAAGGCTCAGCCTCAAAGCCCAACCCTCTAAGCCTCAATACGTGTAATGGTTTGGAGAGATTTTCTGGCTAAAGAAGAGATTCTGTTTCAGACGCTAGCTAGACCTGCCGGTAAGAAAGGAATATAAAAGGCAAATGGTGTTTCCTATATTCAGTACACACATCTTCAGATGCTTGAGGACTCCTCAATAAACATGCATAGGACAGGGGTTGGCTTTGTGGTGGAAGGCACTGCCCCGCCCTCCATACATTCCATTGCACATTTGCAATGTGCCAATGTGTGTTCATTTGTACACATCTCTCCTCATGATTGGGAATCCAGTCAGAGGTGCCTCTGCATGTAGGCAAATTGTAGATGTGCAATGAAATGTGTAAAGAATTAGGAACAGGACCAGCTACCTATGTGCATTCAGCTCCAACCCAAATGTGGGGAAAGGAACAGAAAAATACATGTTGGTCTATATGTCTGGTTGGCTTTCATGATTAGAATATAAGAAAATCTAGCTAAGGTTTGCAATTTTAGTTTAGGGTTCCTTTCCAGAAGCTGGTGACGGATTCTCATAACTGTGCCTTCTACTACTTTTTCTTTCCACTGCTAGGCTGTCTGGAGAGAAGACTACTCCTTAACAAGTATAGAGTACTTTCCTCTCAGAACTGAATAACTGTAGAAGGCATCACACATACAGTTTTCTGTATGTGACTAGGTTAGATAGCAGGGCTAACAGGTCAGAAAATATTGCTAGAGTTCTTGTTTCTTTATGAAGGAAACATATACATTTTTGAATCTGGGACAGTTTTTGCAAGTCATTACTGTATTACGATGACTCAACCAAACCCAAATTTCATAAATAATTATTATCTCAGATTTGTCCCAGAATATCAATTGCAAACAAAGTCAACTCTGCTAAAGAAGCAATAGACTGGTTGCGTTTGCCTTGCCACTGGGTTAATTTTGTTTTTAAATTCAACATCACAATTTCCTTGCAATTAGGAAATTATAAACTGGTTAAATAGATAGAGTAGTATGCAATTGACAAAGCACTGTTCGTTACATGTGTGTTCATAGGACCTGTGGAGGAATGGGCTTGATAGATTGTTCTCGGCAAATATATGACCATGCCAAAACATACCAACTAAATCTTCATTAGCTCTTTCCTTCATATACAGCTATTAGGAGCTTTCCCCTTAATTAATTAATTAATTAATTATATTTATACCCCGCTTTTTTTTCCTGCAAGGAACCCAGGGCGGCTTACATAAAGGCTTCCTTTAATACTGGAAGCCTTACCGTTAAAAAAATAAAATAAAAATGAAACAGCACATACAGTGCAATCCTATGCACAGTTACTTGGGATCTGTATAGGATTGCACTGTCAGTCTATCTGCCAGAAGCTTCGACCAAACTGATTTTGCCATTCTCAGAAGAGTTAAAAACTTATAGGACTTATCTGCTTTACAAAGGGGGCTTATTTCAGTTTTTATCATTGTGTTGCCCTCTAGAGGATGGCCTTGAAATATGAGTTTCCTCATCAGACAGTAACAAAGCTTTCCCTATGTTTTTCCTGCAATAAATATAATGTTTAGATACTGAATTTTTCATTTGTTTCATTTACTCTGTAATCAAGAGGCAAATATTTAAGAAAACAGAAAGTTCATTGGTCATATACAACACAGTGACACACACTACCTATCTGTGATGACAATTTTGTTAGGTTTTTCCTTCTATTTTACATAAATGTCTGATTCTATCAGCTAAGTGAAATTTCATTGATTTCTAAGACATCCAACCAAGTATTGCGTATCCCACTTTGTCCCAGGCCTTTCACTAAGCATCCCACTTTGAGCATTCCACTTTGTTCCAAGTCTTTCCTTAGCAGTGTACCATCATCTGGAATTTTGAGCTAAAATTATGCTAAAAGAAGGTACTTCTCACAGTACATGATTAAAATGTGGAATTATCAGCACAGATAAAAGGGACTACTTTTTCACACCATGCATAATTAAATTATGGCCACCAACTTAGACAGCTTTCAAAGGGGTTTAGACAAATTCATGAAGGATAAGGCTATCAATGGCTACTTTTAGATAGATAATTTAAAGTTAGTCCACAGACATTTACATTTCTTTACGAAGAAAACACTCATAAAAATATATGCTAGTAACAGTATAGGGACAGAAATTACATACACTTAATATTAGATGACCAAGTCAAGGATCAACATTTACACGCATCTGCTGCATTCATGCCCTCCTTAGAAACTTCCCAAAGTCATCTGGCTAGCCACTGTTGGTAACAGGATGCCAGGCTAGATTGGGGCTTTGTTCTGATCTAGCAAACTTCTTTGGAAGCTCTAGACAGCTTCTTTGGAAGCTTAGACAGTGACTAAGAGAGTGATTCTGTGACCCCTAGACATCATCTGAGGAGCCACAGGATACTTCAGATTTCCAGATCCAAGGTTGGAAACACAGCTCCGATCTCGGAGCTGGGAATCTGAACTCCAATCCCTCTCCCCTCCCCCTCACAGCCAGTGCAGAAAGAACCATGCTGGCTGTAGGGATGTAATCGCAAGTCTCGGGGGGCTGAAATGAGGCCGAAATCGTTCCTGCTCGCCCCACCAAGATTCACGGGCCTTACCTGGCCGCCCGCTTGTCCCACCGCTTGAGCCACTGCGCCGGCAGCGCGGGGTCCCGTCGCATCATCCGGCTGCCAGGAAGTGATGCTACTGGAACCCCGTGCCGACGTGATGGAACCCCGCGCCGCGTTTTTGGCATAGAAACCAGGGCAACATGGCTTAAAACGGCCATCACGGCCATTAAAACAGCCATCGCGACTGGACCACCCTTAAAATGTGTCTTCTATTTTAAGGGTGGTCCAGTCCAAACTTAGTTTAAAGATACAAGCCCTAATCAGGCATTCCTGATCTGCCTACTATATACTCACAAGGAAGGGGAGCGCACTTGCCTTACCCTGCTCTGTTGCCATTCTCATTGCCCTCTACATGTGGAGGGTGACTTACTGAAGGGGAGAGCCTCCTGTATCTATGGATACACTCCATGTGGTTTTGAACATTGATCTTCATGTACAGAAGACTAAGAAGGGAAAGTAGGGGCCTAGAAGTTGTACATCAACAGTTATAGCACCTGGGCAGCTGGCACACAGGTCACCTGGTCTGCTTGTCACAGTCTTACCTGCTGTGTGAGATGTATTGTATTGCTCTTTGAATTATAGTAATTATTCCTAAATGTGTGTATATACATTTAAATTAGCATATGCACATTTTATGTTTAGTTGTGTCCTCTTTTTTGGAGATGTGCAAGTGCAAGTGGTATCGCTGTCAAGTGTACAGATTCATATATATATATATATATATATATATATATAGCCCCTTTTTTGTCAGCACTAACAAGAATACAAAAGTATAAAATCTTCAGGATTGTTTAAACAAAATACCATTCTTGCATTTTGAATGTATGCTTCATTGTGCTCTATTCCCCTGCTTTTCTGCTTAAGAGAGGAGGAGGTGTTGAGGAAGGCTGCCAGTTTTCCTTGGCATGTCTCAAATTAGTAAATGACTTCTGTGGGGCGTACACAGCTACAGTAATAAGAGGAGGGGAAGATAGAATTATATAGATGGATGGATTGGGAGAATGGGCATGCCTCCAACTCCTTGTCATTTTATAAGAAAAAAGAAAGCAGTTAATTGTTAATTGTTCTGCACATTTTAATCTTGTATGTTAGAGATGAAACTGGGCTTTATGTAGCTCATCTACAGAATTTTATATTGTGAATATTAGTGGTACAAAGCTCCTGTTAAAAGTCTTGAATCATTATGTAATGAGCTAAGAGATTCCCTGGCCTGTACTGGAACAGAGGTCAGGAAGTAAAATCTTACAACTCACTGGAGGCATTTCACATGAAGGGAAAAATGTATTCTACATATTAGTAGATACAAAATATAGAAAAGGATTGAGAAGACTTTTGAATAGAAGCATAACACAGTTGGAAAAGAAACCCATTAGATCTCTTTTCACTAGCTCATTCTTTGCAATGCTTAAAACAATTTGGGCCAATAATGACTACACCTAACAAGATACTTTGAATATATCAATATCAGTATCAATATCAATACACACACAGGCATTATTGCGCCAATAATTTCCACTCATAAAAAGAGATTTCAGTTATTATATCTATATCTATATACCCCCACACTCACACATACACTATATCTAACAAGTTGACTGAATGCTGAACTCAATTCCATGTGTTTAATTGACATTAATGTGATTTAACTAGGAGACACTCCCATCAAACTCAATCAGCTTACTTCTGAGTAGATATGTATAGGATTGCACTGTTAATCATGCATAATTGGCACATAAGTTTGTAGTTTTAAATCCAAACCTCTAAAACATTCCTTCAAAGTGAAGTCCTCTATATTTCAATTATAGTTCCATCTACATTATGTATATAGGATTGTGCTGCAAAGCCACATCAAAAGAACAGTTACCGGTATTTTGAATTAAATAACTAAAGGTGTAATCCTATGTGTGTTTAGACGGAAAAAAGTCCTACAATTCTCAGCATCCCTCCAGCCAGCCATGCTGAGAATTGCAGGACATTTTTCTGTCTAAACATGCATAAGATTGCACCTTGAAGTCAATTAACTGCCATGTGTACATGTTTAAGATCATTGTGCTTTAAAGGCTACAGTAATATAAGAATATTTGTAGAGAAATTTTGTGGAGAAGAACATTTGTAGAAGTTTTCTAATATTGTTTGAGGGCAGTTCAGGGCCAGTGCTACCATTAGGCCAACTAGGCAGCTGCCAAGAGCACCGGGCTAAAGGGGGCGCCAGAAACGCCTTGAAAAAAAAATCTCCCTGACCAGGTTGCTCTGTCACTTAGACGCCAGGATAACCTTTAGCCCCTGCCCCCCGTCCTGTCCGCGCCAACCGCAGTGCGACAGGACCAAGGAGACTCAGCAACAGAAGGAAGGTCTCCAGCCCCTTCACGTCGAATTCACTGTGGGGTGTGTGTGTGTGTGTGTGTGTGTGTGTGTGTGTGTGTAGGCTCCTAGGTCTGTGCCTTTAAGGGGATTCCTCCCAGCCTGCAGCCATGCAGCGTGCAATCTGATCCATGTCTACTCAGAAGTAAGTGCCATTAAGTCCAATGGGACTTACTCCCAGGTAAGTGACATATGGAATTGCAGCCTTAGGGTGTTCGCACAAGTGAAAAGAAGAACCCATAGTGGGTGGGTCACTTGGGAAGATGCTTCATGCGGAAGACAAAGCGAAAAGAGGGCCGTTTGGAAATCTGCATGTGCACTCGAGGCCGCTGTAGATTGCCAGACGTGTTTACCTTGAAGTAAGTCCCTGAAGTCAAGGGGCCTTACTCGCAGGTAAGCACGCATATGGCTGTTGCTGCCGACTGTTCAAATGCCATCAGTTCCAGATCGCTCCTTTATTAACTGGGGTACTCATGGAAGAGCCCTCCTGCAGTGTAGGATTAAAGAGGGGGAGGCGGGGGGGCTGCGAACCTCAAAGCGCAAGACACAATTACCGGGAAATGGAGAGAGGAGCATTTGGGAAAGTTTATTTCCAAAGGAGGAGTAGAGCCCTTCCGGTTTGAAGCAGAAGTTCTTGGAAATGACCATTGGGCTGCAATGCAAGCAATTCTCACTGGAAGCGAAGTCCGGGAACGTTAACGGGCCAGGCCTCCCTTCGAATCAAATGGGTCTGGGACCAGGGGCGCTATCTGAGCAGGGCAGGGGCCTGTGCGCCCCCCCCCCCCAGGTATATATTATTATTATTTCTCAAAAGCCCCAGGATTATTTCTCCGTTCTGGCCAAATCTCCAGTTCCACACTAAGGTGATATACAATTAAATGATAAGCATTTCAAAGGCACGTGACTCGGTTGATGTGCTGCTGTACAGATTGTGGTGTGTGTGTGTGTGTGTGTGTGTGTGTGTGTGTAGTGAGAGAGAGAGAGAGAGAGAGAGAGAGACCCCTCCTGAAAATGTAGTTTCTGTCACACTTCACCAGGAATTTTTCTATATAGCAAATTGGTACTACATCAACATGTATTTTATGTATGTTTGTCAATGTTTATGATAATAATTTTTTTAGGTTTTGCCAATTGACTTTTATTTCATAATGGGAATAGGGCTGGAGGGAGGGAGGGCTCAAGTGGGAAGGGGGGGACGCTAAATATTTGATCTTGCCTAGGGCACCAAACTACCTTGCACTGGCCCTGGGACAGTTAGCACCTAGTTGTGAGCTTATCCACCTAGTTCCAGTTAAACGAAGGAATGTGTTTATTTTGTGAGGAATAACGATATTTCTTCTGAGCCACCTTGAGCTTCTGAAAGGGTGGTATATCAGTGTTTTAATAAAACTAAATATAAATAAAATGTTACATAAATGGAAGTTTTGTTTCTTAGAACATCCAAATCACTTTCTCATTTTATCATGGTGTTGTTGCTTTTTAAATAATATTCCACCCAAACCTCAGTTCTAAAGATCTATTCACTTAGAAACAAAGAAAAGGCATTTGGATGCCATGTGGAAGGGTGGAGTGTAAGCCAAATAGGCATTGTTTATAAATTTGCAATTCTTCAAAAGTTTTTAAAGCTATTTCAGTTGGGGAATAGTGGCACAAAAAGAGCTCTTTATTGCTATTCCCTGCTGGCAATAGTTGATGAAGTGTCAAAGAGTGGTAGAAACAGTTTTTTTCCACCATTTCTGCCAGTTTTCTTATCTGTCAATTTTTCCCATTGTTTGACTTTTTCTGCCTGACAAGAATGGGAAGGGAGTCATAAAGTGGGGCAGGGGGGGGATGTTTTTTTTTTTTTGTCGCTATCTGAATATCTCTCTGACATCTGTCAAGTGCAATAGCTAAGCAGTTAAATTGACAAGACACAGTCTGGAAAAATCTACTCATTTTCTGAACACTTCACAGCTTTTGCTGAGGATATGTATCTTTACCAGAGGAGAGAAATGGAAGGAATGCACATAACTGTGTGGGGTAGGAGTGTGTGCATCAGACAAATAGAAATGTGCATATATTATTTTAAAAATTGATTATTAACTACATTGCTTGTGTTGATGTCAGTGGCACCATTGAGCTGCTGTGTGGGGAGAAATCACTGAGTAGGGGTGCATACAGATGTACCTTCCTACAGGATCCATCTGGTGTTGAGGCTTTCCTGTGATGGTGTCAACTGTACTTTCCACCATCTTTGTTTCTCTAATGACATAAGTATCTGGCTCTGAATCCAACACTAATATAGGCCTGAGGAGTTTAATACCTTTTAAAAAAACAACAACCACTTTAAAAAAATTGAAACTACTACTCTGAAGGGGAAGTGGCTTTGTGATTGCCATGAGGGCAAGTCAATTAGCACCCTGCAAAGCTGATTTGGGTGGGAGGGGAAGGAAGTGGCTTTGTGATAGAACTTTGCAAAGCTGACTGAAAACCGGAAGAACTGGTACTCCTGAGCATAATTGTCTGAAGAAGGTTGCACACCTGGCCAAAACGGGGTGAGTGAGGACTTACAGCAGAGAGTGTGTTGATTTATTTAAAATATCTTAATACTGCCTTTCATCAAATTGATTCCAGGGCAGTTTGCAACTCTATCCATCCATCTGTAACATACTAAAATAGACTATCAATAAAAGCAGCATATCAAATATTATAAACAGTATTTAAAATGCTTGGGTGAATAAAAAGGTTTTTGCCTGGTGCCTAAATATTAACATGGGCATCTGGCAGGCCTCTTTAGGGTAGGTGGAAAAGCCCTCTCTCTAGTTGATATCTGCCTCTCCTCTAATGTGGAAAGGCATTCCGAGAAGGGTACATGATCTTAACGTTTGGACATATTGATATGGGAACAGACACTCTTTTTGGTACCCGGGGTCCCAAGCCATTTATAGTCCTTTGTAGACCAGGGTGGCCAACACATGCCCCATGGGCAACATGCGGCTCCTTGGCTTGCTTTGTGTTGGGACTTGAAAAAGATACTAGGAGAGGATATATTGTGGAGTAATATCCTTCCTATCTCATCTCACGTTAGTGAGATCAGCAGAGTAGAGTCCCTTTCCAGCTTAAAAGAAGCTTAGATTTGGCTAGTGTTAGCCAGTTAGCATTTGGTAATCCAGGATGCTTTAAGGCAGACTGGATTTCCCTGGTTTCTCTCCCTCAGAACAATAATCAGAGACACAGTCTTGTAAAAGTTAAAAGTAACATTTACTCACTCAGATTATGCAGTTTCATTCAGGCAGGCTTAAAAGACGTTTCTTACAGTTCGTTACAGTACATTTGTAGTTACTTGGGGTCTGAACTTGTGGAGTTCAGACCAGCAACTCTGGCTACATGCTGCTACAAGGACCACGTGGAGACAACAACCTGGTTGTGCCAAGCTCACTAGGAGTCTGAACAGAAAGAGGAAGAGGCTGGGAGCTACGCCCACTTCCTGTTCAGGCTGTTAATAATTCAATGAGTACCTTCTAGGAAAACCACCCTAGAAGGTATCAGTGATCTTAACCATTTCACCCAGTTACCTGGTGAAACATTAGCCATAGGTTTTGACTGCAATTTTAATTATCCAACACACCCCTTCTCAGGCAAAACAACACACATTCATTCACAATTTTATTAATCCACCCACAGTCCCATCTTGACTCGAAGATTCTGGAAACTGTCTCTTGGTAGAGCCTTGGTTAGGATGTCAGCAGTCATTTAGTATGTCGTCCACAAGTCCATCTTGGACAGCCTCATGCACAAAGTCTTTGATCAGTTGATCCAGCTAGACCACTTCTCTGCAGACTTGATCTTTGAGCTACAAGCCTCGCTTTGTAGCGCTGCACTTCCCCTTCTGCCCCTTGCTTGATTTTGAACTTCCACTTACTCTTCCTGTAGCCTTCTTTCCAGGAGGTACATCAGTAAGCGTCCCTGTCTTGTACTGATGCAGTGCATCCATCTCCTCCTGCGCAGCCTTCCTCCAGAGACGGGCTTCTGTGTCTGGCATCTCCTCTATCTCTTCCCATATAGAAGGTTCTTGGGATGGCACCGACCCTCAAAGTAGGACAGCCAGAGTGGTGGAACACCTCTGTTGGATCTGGATGACTGTCTGACCTGTGGTTCAGGAACCTCATCAGCTTCATCCTCCTCCTCCAGTGCAGGCATGTCCTCATCACTCTGCTCCTCTTCGTCTCTGGTGCTTCTGTCAGGGGTTGGGTACGCTGGGGCTTCTCCCTGTTCATCGCCTATAGAGGGGGCTATAGCTTTTGAAGTAGGGAGCACAGAGTCATAAGTTACAGGTGGGAAGTATACGAGCTCTTGCATTTCCTTTTCTGATTGATCAGAAAAATCCACAACAGTTCCCCTTGTCTCAGCCTTCGTGTGTTCATCAAAATGTACAACGTGCCTTGGCCTGACTTGTCCTGTTTTCAGATCCATTATCTTGTAGCCTTTTCCTCCAGTAGTGTACCCGATGAGGATACCTGCTTGTGCGCTGGAGTCAAGCTTGTGCCTGTTTTCTTTAGGAACATAGCTATAGGCAACACTTCCAAATACACGTATGTGCGACAGATTGGGAGTTCTCCCGTGCCAAAGCTCAAAAGGTGTGCGTGTAGCTCCCTTTGTTGGCAATCTATTCTGGATGTACACCGCAGTGGCAGCTGCGTCTCCCCACAAACGTTGGGGAAGAGATGCATTTTTTAACATGCATCTTGTCATCTCCATGATGGATCTAAACTTTCTTTCTGCTACTGAGTTCTGTTGTGGGGTATATGGAACAGTTGTTATGTGTTCAACTCCTTCCTGTTCCATAAGGGCTTCCATGTTGTGTGAACAATACTCACGCCCGTTATCCGTCATCAGGACCCCTGGGCACCTCTGGAATTTTTTCTTCACCATGGCAAAGTACTTCTTGGTCATCTCCAGCACTTGACTCCTTTCCTTGAGGAAGTATGCTACACAATACCTTGAAAAGTCATTTATAAATGTTAAGATGTATTTATTCTTCCCCACTGAGGGAACATTCATTGGACCACATACATCACTGTAGACCACGTCCAGTACTTTGGTGCTGCGCTGCTGAGTGCAAGGAGGAAAAGAAGGCTTAACTGCCTTTTCAGTGACACAACTCACACACTTGGTTGTGCCCGATGCACTCTGGGTTACTTCCACTCCTCTTGCCAGCTCCTTGCGCTGCAGTTCCTTTATTGTGCTTGTTTCTCTATGTCCAAGTCTTCTGTGCCAAAGCTCCAGATCAGCCTCATCCTTCTTCTTTGGGCACGCCACTTTAGCAGACTGAGATTCTGAAACAATAACCTCATACACGCCATTGATCAGACTAGCTTCAACAAACACTTTACCATTTTTGGACACTTTACACGTGTCACCTTCAAATAGTACTCTGAAGCCTTTCTTTGCTAAAGTGGAGACACTGAGCATGTTGCAACTTAATTTTGGAACGTAGATAACTCTGTCTACACAGTTCTTTCTACAACCTTGCAGTGTAGAACTCCTGAGCCTCACCTTGTGCCTTTATCACATTGCCATCTGCAATCTGGATAAAAAAATGTCCTCACTTTGTGATTCTTCTATCTCATTGATTTCTTTGAAGAATCCTCTCTCGTGTGAGAAATGGCTCGATGCACCCGAATCTATGACCCATTTGTTTGACTTACTTTTGTAACAGTTAGCTGCTAAACTCTTCTGTTGCATCAGTAAGTTATTCTCATCAGTCCCCTTCTTTTCCTTTTGCTGCCTAAAAGGTGGGGGCTTCTTTGTCTTCGGGGCCTTACAGAACTTGGCAATATGTCCCTCTTTGTTGCAATTAAAGCAGACAATTCTCTTGGATGTGCCTTTCCCATTCCCTTGGGACAAGTAA
The DNA here is from genome assembly GCA_021292165.1 of Shinisaurus crocodilurus. Classification (NCBI taxonomy): domain Eukaryota; kingdom Metazoa; phylum Chordata; class Lepidosauria; order Squamata; family Shinisauridae; genus Shinisaurus; species Shinisaurus crocodilurus. The sequence goes on along the minus strand of CM037876.1, from coordinate 75,970,693 downwards.
TTTGAGTCACTTTGCTTAGAATGCCTGATTGGAGATTCTTCCCTTCGCTCAACACATTCTTCTCTCAAATGACCGATTAAATCTTTTAGGGTTAAATTTGGGACACTATCCATTCTGGATATAAAAATCTCAAACTTATATCCCAGTGACCCCAGGAAGTAGCAGACCTTCTGATCTTCATTCATCACGTATTCTGCCAGTCTTAACTTTTCAATATAGTTAAAAACTCTTCCACATGACTTCCACAATCTTTCTTGCACTCAAGCTTCAAATGAAACATATCTCTCACTAGGCGCCTGTGAGACCGCTTGCTTGTAAACCCAAATGCCTTTTCTAGATTATGGAGCACTTCTCTGGCTGTTTCCCCTTCTCCAGCATGGATCATTTGGCAATCAGTTAAATTTTCTATGATAACAGATATTGCTATCCTGTTTTGCTTTTCCCATTCTTTGGCTGCTGCTCTGGCCTCTTCACCAGCACCACTGGGCTTTTCTTCCTTAATACAGCCCAGGACTTCAAGTCTGTCCAAAATCACTTTCAATCGCCTATTCCATTGTATGGAATTTGCTTCAGTTAATTTGGGCAGCCTGGAGAAGCTCTCTCCTCTTGAGTTTGCTCCGCTCATCTTCAGGGATCAAAAATCAAGAAAAATGCCCAAAAATTCAAAATTGGGAAAAATGCCAAACTCAAAAGTGGAAAAATGCAAAACTCAAAAACTGAAAATGCCCAAAACTCAAAAAACCTTCACTGCCTTACTACTGCCTTCTGAGGAAAGGGGGTTTCTCTTTCACAAGGAGACAATGGAGTCACCATGTGCTCACCAGGGAACAAAGAAAAATATGGCCACTTTGAATTCCTCTTCTCCCTGAAGAGAATCCAGTGGCATCCACCAAAATGCTAGCAAAACAATCTATTCTGGGCCCATAACCCGTGTTGGGACTTGAAAAAGATACTAGGAGAGGATATATTGTGGAGTAATATCCTTCCTATCTCAATCTCACGTTAGTGAGATCAGCAGAGTAGAGTCCCTTTCCAGCTTAAAAGAAGCTTAGATTTGGCTAGTGTTAGCCAGTTAGCATTTGGTAATCCAGGATGCTTTAAGGCAGACTGGATTTCCCTGGTTTTGACCCCTTTTTCTCTCCCTCAGAACAATAATCAGAGACACAGTCTTGTAAAAGTTAAAAGTAACATTTACTCACTCAGATTATGCAGTTTCATTCAGGCAGGCTTAAAAGACGTTTCTTACAGTTCGTTACAGTACATTTGTAGTTACTTGGGGTCTGAACTTGTGGAGTTCAGACCAGCAACTCTGGCTACATGCTGCTACAAGGACCACGTGGAGACAACAACCTGGTTGTGCCAAGCTCACTAGGAGTCTGAACAGAAAGAGGAAGAGGCTGGGAGCTACGCCCACTTCCTGTTCAGGCTGTTAATAATTCAATGAGTACCTTCTAGGAAAACCACCCTAGAAGGTATCAGTGATCTTAACCATTTCACCCAATTACCTAGTGAAACATTAGCCATAGGTTTTGACTGCAATTTTAATTATCCAACACTTTGCACCCTCACTCCCCCCATCGCTGACACCAAATTTGCCACTGCAGTGGAGGCGACAGCAAAAATGTGGTGATTTTTCTTTAAAACAAAGAGCACAGGGAGCACACATCTTGTTTTGAAGCAGAGTCATGGTCCCAGAAGTACGATTTTGCTTCCAAACAAGCCACACGCCCCTGCATGCCCCTTGATTTCAAGAAAAATCACTGCACTTTCCTGCTGCAACACCACTGAATTTCAGCAGCTAATTCAGTAGTGCAGCAGCGGGAAGTTGCAGTGCAACCTCTGATGGGGCCCCGGGAGCAACACTGTTCCTGACCCACGGAAGTTGCCGATCCCTAATAGACACTGCCTTCAAGCTCTACTTGTGGTCTTAGGAGGAAAGTGGGAGAAATGCAATAGCAGCATTACCAGGTTCTGTGTGCAGAACTGCCAACTGTGGTTACCGGGAGGAGATTTTTCCCCATGTGAGAGAATTTTCAAAGGTACTAGAGTCAGTGCTTTTTTTCTGGAGAAAAGGGTACCGGAACTCTTGGATTACATTTCCTCGGGAGTAGATGGCGATTAAATTGTAATGCAATTAATAGAAGAAAAGGTGCTGGAACTCAGTTCCTGTGAGTTCCACCAGAAAAAAAAGCCCTGACTAGAGTCACATCCACACAATCCTAATTATCCTGCCAGAAACTGTCATTATATGAGTTAACTATTTGGTGTTTTTTTCTGCCTAAAAATAGGATCCCTCTCCAGTAATGATAATGCAATGCGAAAAGTTTAAATTTAAACTGTTAACTGCATCCTGAGCAATTTTTATCAGTCTAATAGGGACATGCTAGACTAGCTAATGTGAAAACATTCAGAGTGTTAAAAATCTGAAAACATGTCTTTGTCTGAGTAGGAGCTGTGCCACTGGCTATTTCTATTCCATGTATGAATTTTTGAAAACAAAGGGTATGATCCTATCCCATGCAAGTGGGATAAGAAGGATCATACCCCCAAGAAGGATCCCCTAAGAAGGATCATACCCCCAAATGCAGAAAGGAAAATGTCTTTTAATGTTTTATTAATTGAAATACCAAAGAAACCCCTGCTCAGCTTTCATTAAGAATGTAAAAGCTTCATTAATATAGAAACTGCTCCAACTCTGCTGGCCCCATAACAGTTTTTCCCATGACAACAATAATGGCATATCAACAATCAGTACTCTGCATTTTAATGGTGGTTTCCAGGCAAGCCTCATAGTTCAGGTGGGGGCAGTAAAAACTTACACTATCCCTTTAAGGTTTACTTGATGTATTTTCACGTACTTTTATAATTACTGCTTTTTCCTGTAACCATTGTAGAAGAGAATCTGTACTGCAATTGAGTTCAATAAGATATATACAACAAATAGTGTGGGGTTTGTAGCTCACAAAAAAGGAGAGTTTACTGCCATTTTAAAATGGACTTGTTGACAAGAGAATACTGGTCTCAGAAATGTTCTGTGTGTCATCGTCCCCCCACCCTGTGTGTGTGGAATTTAACAGTAAGGTAAAAAAAAAGACAAGCTCCTTTAGCACCAGCAAAAATGTGCAGAGCAAACAAATATTATGTATTCTGAAATATGGATTTGTCTTCAGATGAGATGATTCAAAATACTTGTTGAATAATATAAGTATATATAAATATACCTATAGTCCCCCAACAAATAGAAATAGTTGTGGAAAGGTTTGCCTCTAAGACAGGAGAACTGAGCAGATGTTCATTGTACCAAATAATTTTCATATTTCAATGTGACAAAATAGATGAGCCACATAAAACCTAATTTCAGTTGCAAATTGCAAGCTGGAATAAGTTCCAGGATAGTAAACAATTAGATGCTTTATTTTCTTTTTAATAAGACTAAATTGCCAGATAATATCTACTGGCATCAACTTGGCTAATAAAAATCTGTTTAATAGGATTTGCCATTTTTCCAATTGCTATCATGATCGGCTTTGCATTTTGATTATCTCTAAACTTTGCCTCAATTTTCTCATAGAAAAGCTCTCAGTGGTAATTGCTTTAACATTTATTCCAGGTCAAGTGGTTAAGTATGAATAATGATGTGTCAAAAATGTACAGTAATGCTGTCAATAGAGCAATTACCATTTAGCTAGAGATTATTGTGGCACAGGAGCACATTAACCGGGCACAATAAACAGAACAACAAAGAATGAAGGGGCAAAGGGACTGACTATGTTCAAAACCATTGAGTGTTATACAGTATGCATTACTGACAGATACTAATTGTTGCATAAGCACAATTAACTGCATCTGTGCACTGGTCTTTACAAATCAACAGAGAATTGTATTGTTGCCAGTCAGGACAAGAGGCTAAAAATGTACATAACCTGATATATTTTAAATGTATAACCACATATTGTCTCAGCTTTGTTTTCCAATTTCTGTTGGTTGAGTGTGTGTATGATAATTTTTATGGGAAATCGACACTGTGTTTGTTTTACGTGATAGCCATATAATTTTAGGCTATAGTGATAAAAAATTAAGGCACCCTCTGTTTTATTAACATTACTATAAAGGGACAGGTTTTTATGGGAATTTGATTTTTCAGAAAGAAATGTTCTAATGTAATATTGATTATTCAAATGTACTGCAGCATTCAAAAGAAGTTAATTATGTGTTTTCATCATAATCTCAAACAATTTGTTATCTACAGCTTAGTCCATTGCAATCCTCAATCTTCAATCCTAAATACACTGATAAATTCTAGGCACACTTACCTGGAAGTAAGCCCCATTGAACTCAATGGGACTTACTTTTGAGTAGACAAATAGGATTGCACTGTAAGGCCACCTTTCCCCCCTTCTTGCTATGAGGTAATGCTGATCACAGTAATACTGAGATCTACGTAGAAGGTAAATTTGTGAATGGTTCCAGCATAAATGAGTTTTGTCTCCAAGCACTCTTCACACCTAAAGGATCTGGTGTCCTGCTAACATGAAGACTGTACATAATGAGAGAAGTCCCAAACCCATGATTTCTTAAATATTATGCTGAGGGGCTACAGAATGCTGAATGTCTGTTGGGGAAAATAGAAAAGGAGGAGGAAGAAGAAGTGAAATGGAGTATCTTGGTAGAGGGCATGGCTGGCTGGCTGGAACCCTGAACAGGAGCATTCCACACTGCAACATTTTGTTGGTGGTCCCACTTGAATAACCTATTGCTAATATCACCAGATGGATGGAATGTACCTCATAAGCCACCCCGCTCAAGGATCCAGCTAGGACTCAGGGAATTATAGAGCATTTCTACATCAGATAAAAGGGTAGAAATACAATTAAAGACAGAATTTTAAAACACATTGAACAACAAGCCTGAAGAAGAATTTGTATGGTTTATCCAAAGGGCAGTCTTGCCCAACTTGAATTTGTTCTGATTCAACTGGTGCTATACAAAGGCAGAAGCAGCTTCTGCGTGGTATTAGTATATAGCTATGTGAAGGATTGAGGCCTACACAGGCTTAAGTTTGTTGAAAACTGAAGGCCCAAACACTTCCCTCGATTAGTTGAAGCCTGAAGGCCCAAACTCTTCAGGATGGGAGGGGGAGTTTGAGAGTTTTAGTACCCAATAGAAGTTAAGAATTAGTCTCCTGATCAAGGTCACCTGATTATAACCTTCCATTCCTGGGAAGGCTATATATATGTGGGGTGTGGTCAGCTAGAAGCAGAGAGAAAGAGACTGACTGCAGAGAGACAGGTAGTCTGAAGTTAAGCTAGAGAACCTTGTAGTGTTTGTTTGTTTGATTTTATCATACTTGCTTTTGAATTATAACCACTCTATTAAGTAATTACCCTAATATAATAAGTAAAGTGTTGTTGTGTACCCTGAGAGTTTGGAGTGACTTATTCACCATGTCTAAAGCCTACACTCATGCTATTGGAAGCAGGCAAAGGATTTGATCTCCTGGAATGGGAGGGGCTTTGAGAAGAGGCAGAGATCTTCCAAAGGCAGATCAAGGGGTCCCTGCAGTAGCGGAACCTTGACAGATGGTGGCAGCGGAGCGATCCTGAACAGTGAGATTAAGCACTCCAAACAGAAATTGGGTTTTTTACTAATAGAGCTGGCAAAAGCAGTGTATGTTTTAACTTCAGGACTGCGGAAAAGGGACCCAGTGAGGCTATTAAAATGAGCCAATATCTCTCCATGAACAAAACTGCCCTGATTGAGCAGTGTAAAAAGGACAATTTGCCATGGGAGGAGAAAACAGCAGAAGAACTGAAAGTTATGCTGATCTCCCAGGCGGCAATAGAAGGAGTTGCACCCTCTAGCCCTAGTGTAGCAGGACCCCAAACAAAAGAATGGGAGCTCCGTGAACAGGAACTGCGGCTAGTGGCAAAGCAGAAGGAAGAAGAGACCCGGTTAGAGTGGGAAAGGCTTCGACTGCAGCAGGAGCAACTTAAAGCCCAGGAAGAACAATGCAGACACGAGGAAAAGGTGCGGGAAGAGCAACGCAGACATGAGGAAAAGCTGCACCAGGAGAAACTTCAAGCCCAGAGAGAGCAACTTCAAGCCCAGGAAGAACAACGCAGGTACAAGGAAAGGATGATGAAATTGAAACAGGAGCAGCCTGTCAGAGTTACCCCGAAGGACTTCACAGCATACACCCCAGGAGAAGACCCACAAGTGTTCCTGACCACTTTTGAAAGGGCAGCACAGAAGTGGGGATTGCAGGAGGGTGATTACATGAAGTTTGTGCCTCATTTAATCAAAGGGGAGCTGGCAGAGATTTATAATAGCATGCCAGAGGGGGAGGCTGTTTCCTATGCTCAATTCAAAGAAACTGTGTATAAAAGGTTCAGGTTAGGCCCTGAGCACTTTAGGAAAAGGTTCAGAGGGTTAACACCTCAACCTGGTAAATCTATGGTAGAGTTTGCAACAAAAATTAAAAACCTGCTATTAAAATGGGTGGATGAAGCAAAAGCTGACAACAGGGAAAAGGTGCTAGAGCTTATGGCTCTGGATCAGTTTTATTTTCGGTTGCCCAGAGAAATAAAACTGAAGGTTAAGGATAAAGATCCTGAAACTGTAAACCAAGCTGCAGAAATGGCTGACAAATTGATTGAAAACCGGGAAGGGTTAGGCCCCAGGATTGAGTCTGAGAAGAAGGGGGGGAAATGGGAAGCCCCAAGTAAAAAGGAGTTCAAAAAACCTCCTTTTGATCCTTCTCACCCCAGAGACCGTGCCTGTTATTCGTGTGGTCAGACAGGCCACATCAAGAATAGCTGCCACAAGTTACAAGCAATACCACCAACTAACCTAGGTAGTCCTAAACCCGAACAAACCAAGCCACAAGGTGTAGCAAGCATAAAAAAACCTTATAATTGTGGATTTGTGATCACCAACAGGGAAGAGGTTAATAATCAGTTTAAAGAACCTGTTTATGTAAAGGATAAGACCATTATGGCAATGTTGGATTCTGGAGCTGATGTTTCTCTGATCCAAGCAGATTTGGTGACACCTGAAGATTTGGTACCAGGAATGTCTATTGAGATCCAGGGAGTGAATGGTCCCTCCTTTGAAGTCCCAGTAGCAAGGTTATCCATAGAATGGAGGGGATGGAGGGGTCTGTATGAAGTTGGGGTGATGGAACCTCCAACCCAATTTGCCCCTATCATTGTGGGAAAGGATATAATGGGCCCAGAAGCTCAAATATGTGTGGTAACCCGCAAGCAAAAGGAAAGGGAGGAAATTTCAAGGCAGGACCAGGTAAAAGCTGATGGGGTAAAAGAAAAGGTACTAGAGGTACAACCCACAGTGATTCCGGAAGGTCCAAAACCAACCCCAGACCCTCCCCAAACCGAAACAACAGAACAAGCCTCCATGCAACCTGTAGACCTGAAAGCCAGTGAAACAACCGAGGCAGGTGGTTCTGTAGAGGAAAAGGCGCTAGAGACCCCTTTTCCTGATTTAAGAGTAGAGGAATTCAAGCAGGGAGTCCTCAGTGATCCTAGTTTGGAGCCTCTGAAAAGAGTTGCTCTCCCTCAAGAGAGGCCCTTCTCTGAGGAAAGAAGGGAGCAGATTATTTAGGAGAAAGGATTGCTATATAGGCTGTGGTTACCAAAAACCCAAGAGTTAACCTGGGAACCACTAAAGCAACTGGTAGCACCTAACCAATTCCAGCTAAGGTTGCTAGAACTAGCCCATGATGTGCCATGCGCAGGGCACTTGGGGAAAAACAAGACTAAACAAAGGCTCATGGCAAACTTCTTTTGGCCTGGAATTGCTAAGCAAGTAGCAGAGTACTGCAGCAGGTCTTGTGAAACCTGTCAGCGTGTGGGGAAGGCAGGGCATCACAGTAAAGCCCCTTTGCAGCCTCTGCCTATTATAGGAGAAGCTTTCTTCTGGGTGGGCATGGATATTGTAGGGCCTTTCACTAAACCCACCCGCAAGGGAAAAAAGTACATCCTCACAGTGGTGGATTTTGCCACAAGATACCTGGAAGCTGTAGCACTAGCCTCTATAGATGCTCGCTCCATCTGTAGCTGAGGCTTTGCTAACTATATTTTGCAGAACTGGATTTCCCTCTGAAATCTTAACAGATTGTGGGTCAAATTTCCTCTCCGAGATAATGGAGTGTCTGTGGAAGGGTTGTGGGGTAAAACACTTGAAAACCACTCCTTATCACCCCCAATGCAATGGAATGGTGGAAAGATTTAACGCCACACTCAAAGGAATGATTAGAGCTTATGTAAACACACACCCAAATGACTGGGATGACAAACTGCAACACCTACTTTTTGCCTACAGGGAAGTTCCACAGGAATCAACGGGATTCTCACCTTTTGAGCTGTTGTATGGCAGAAGAGTGAGAGGCCCTCTTGATCTCCTGAGGGAAAACTGGGAAGGTAAACTCGTAGAAAACAAAACCTCTGTGGTGGATTATGTGTTAAAACATAGACAAACCCTAGATACACTCTGTAAACTAGTTCAAGCCAATGTAACCAAAGCCCAAGAGGTGCAAAAGTTCTGGTATGATCAAAAGGCACGCTCTAGAGTATTTGAGGTAGGGGATCAGGTAATGATATTTCTTCCCCTGCGCAAAGACAAGCTTAAGGCTGCTTGGGAAGGCCCCTACACAGTCAGAGAGAAAATGGATGATGTAACCTATGTGGTGGTTAAAGAAAAATCTGAAAAAAGACCAAAGGTAGTACATGTAAATATGATGAAGCCACACTATGAGAGGAGTAGAGTAGTTTTACAGGTGCAGAAGGTGCCAGAGGTAGTATACTTAGGGCACAGGGTTGGAAATGGTCACATCACACCATTATGGGACAAGGTTGAAGCTATCAGAACCTGGGACATACCTACAACCAAGAAACAGGTCAGGTCATTCTTGGGATTTGCTGGGTATTACAGGAGATTTGTTCCCCATTTTGGTGAAATTGCTGGACCTTTGACTGATTTAACCAAGAAACGTAAACCTGACAAAATTGTGTGGACTGATGAATGTCAAAGAGCTTTTGATAGACTAAAGGACATTTTAAGCTCAAGGCCTGTGTTAAGAGCACCTGACTTTGAAAAAACCTTTATTGTGGCTACAGATGCCTCTGAGAGTGGCATAGGTGCAGTATTGTTACAAGACTATGACTCTGTTAAACATCCAGTAGCCTACCTGAGTAGGAAGCTTCTACCCAGGGAGAGAAACCTGTCTACGATCCAAAAGGAATGTCTGGCAGTAGTGTGGGCTCTGGACAAGCTCAAGCCTTATGTTTTTGGACAAGAATTTACCAGGGATGGGGACTCGGACTCGAGGACTCGACTCGTGAGTCGGACTGAGTCCCCCCTCTGACTCGACTCGGACTCGAGTCCCAATATTTTTAATGGGACTCGAGACTCGACTCGGGACTCGAGACCAAGGACTCGTCAACATCCCTGGGCTGTTGACGAGTCTTCTGGCTGTGCCAGAAGGAGCACAATCACCGGTGAAGAGCGCATGGAAGCGAGGCGCGCCGCTGCTCAGCCACTATGGACAGCTACCAGGAGCGCAGCCCCAACGATGTGTTGAGATTTATTTTGATTTATGTGTTGTTGGGGGGGGGGTTGGGTTAGGGTCAGACATTTTGGGTTTGGCTGCCTCTGCCTGCCTGTTTGGGGTTCCCAGCCTCCTCTGCCTGCCTGATCTCTTCTTGACCTGTTCAGCAGTTGAATTGTCCAAGACAAAGGCCTCTGCCTGCCTGCTTTGGGGTTCCCTGCCTCCTCTGCCTGCCTGGTTATTTTGGGTTTTTCTGCCTGGTCTGTTCTTGCCAAAATCAGCTGCAGAGTTTTGAAATAAAAAGGCACACTTGTGCCTAGAATTTATTTAAGCCACACATCTGAAGTAGCCTTATTTTGTTGGGGGGAAACCCCATTGATTTTAATAGGGACTCGTGGAGTCAGTTTTGGGAGTGACTCAGGACTTGTGACTCGTGAGTCACCATTTTGGACCAAGGACTCGGACTCGAGACTCGGGTCCAAAGACTCGTGACTCGACTCGTGACTCGAGACCAAGGACTCTTCAACATCCCTGGAATTTACTTTATGGACTGATCATCATGCCTTACAATGGATACAAACAATGCAAAATACCAACTCCAAGCTTCAGAGATGGTCTTGGAAATTGCAGGAATTTCAAATGAACATTGAACATGTGCCTGGGAAGGAGAATGTGATAGCCGATGCTTTGTCTAGGAAATAACCAAAAAACAGTTGCCTTTTTGTGTAGGTTAACGTTTCACAATTCTCTTCTGTAAAAGGGAAATTGTTCCACTTGAGGAGAAGGGGGGGGGGAGATGTAAAGGATTGAGGCCTACACAGGCTTAAGTTTGTTGAAGCCTGAAGGCCCAAACACTTCCCTCGATTAGTTGAAGCCTGAAGGCCCAAACACTTCAGGATGGGAGGGGGAGTTTGAGAGTTTTAGTACCCAATAGAAGTTAAGAATTAGTCTCCTGATCAAGGTCACCTGATTATAACCTTCCATTCCTGGGAAGGCTATATATATGTGGGGTGTGGTCAGCTAGAAGCAGAGAGAAAGCTAGAGCAGAGAGAAAGAGACTGACTGCAGAGAGACAGGTAGTCTGAAGTTAAGCTAGAGAACCTTGTAGTGTTTGTTTGTTTGATTTTATCATACTTGCTTTTGAATTATAACCACTCTATTAATTACCCTAATATAATAAGTAAAGTGTTGTTGTGTACCCTGAGAGTTTGGAGTGACTTATTCACCACGTCTAAAGCCTACACCCATGCTATTGGAAGCAGGCAAAGGATTTGATCTCCTGGAACGGGAGGGGCTTTGAGAAGAGGCAGAGATCTTCCAAAGGCAGATCAAGGGGTCCCTGCACTAGCGGAACCTTGACAAGCTAATTTGATGCGGAACTGCCAATGACTGGTATGTATGAGAGTTTCCTGTCAGATTCCACAATTAAGCCTGTACACACCCTACTGATCAACTGATTAGGAGGAGGAAAATTAGGGGGGAAAGGTTTAAAAGGTAGGGAATTTAAGCTTAGAATTGATACAATTCAGTCATTATGTGGTGGTGGTGGTGGTGGTGGTTTATAAAATTAGGAATGGTGTGAGTGTAGATAGAGAGAACATGTGGTCTGTCATACTAGTATTCCCTTCCCCCAGCCACGTGTAGGCCATGGTTGGAAGCCTGCCAGCTTACTCCTGGGATTGAAGATGGCTGTTGGTTTGCTTAATGGGGTGTTGGGAGCATTCTTCCTTGCCGCAGCTGGGGGGGGGGGCTCCCCTCTCCCTTCCAGGGCCTTTGCCTGTGGCTGGATTTTTGCCACAAGCCTGGGCTGCACAGTTGTGCCCTGAGACCGTGTGCCCTACGGGTGAACTGCCCGGCATCTGCTGGGCTGTTGTAGGGGGATCACGACTCAGACCGGCGGTTTCCGCTGCTTGTCGCCTTGCGAAACCCCCATCCTATCTTCTGGTGCTGCCTCTTCTGGATTTTGCCTAGCGGCTTCCTGCCACTGCTCGTGAGCGGCAGGCAAGGCCTGTCCCGCCATTTGCACAGCCTACCCAGGTGGGTTTAGGCCTGGGTCTGCTTCAGGGATCCCCCAACGTCATGCAGTGGTGGGTGTGTTAGTTCACCGGTGCTCGTGTTCGGGTGTGGTGCTCCCCCTTCTTCCCATCCTCTAGGCCTGCGTTGGTGTGGGGCTCTGCCCGCTGATTGGATGCCCCACCTTTTGTCACCAGTGCAACCTAACAGAGGCTCGCTTGGGCCTCGTGGCCTTGGGCCTGCTGTACTATGGGCATGGCCCTCTTCACAGCGTGTGGGCCTTTTCAGCCCAGGCCCTCTGTTTTATCATAATTTAGTGGTTTCTCATCCTCTTTTGTATGATTCTTATACTGCCATATAGTGTGCGCTACTGGTTTTGGTGGCCTTAAAGTGGAGCTTAATTGTTTTTTATTTGGGTATTCTCTTGTGTCCTGGTCTAAGGGGTTCCATTGGACTTACTTAACCTTTTGTCTTATTTATTATCTAGGAACTGCGATACCACCTAAAAAAGGGCAGGGTGGTAAAAAGGGGAAGGGGTGTGCCCCTAAGCAGTTGGCAAAGTGTGCTTGCCAGCCCGTGATTTCTTCCTCTTCCAAGGATGAGGCTGCTGATGTGTCCTCCATCCTTACTTGGTTAGCAGCAATGGAGAAGGGGAAGGACCAACATACTCCTGTAGGGCCTTCTGGCGAGAGTCTGTTAGGGCGGGGGTTTCAAACCAGGGGGCAAGCTCAGCGGGATTTGTTGTTGTCTGTTGCAGCTCACCTGGATGCCATCGAGGCCAGCTTTAGTTCTATAGTGCCTCAGCTTCTCATTCCAGCCATCGAGTCTGCGTCATACCAGCCAGACGACCAGCTGCAGGAGCTGCCTCTTGAATACACTAGGCAAGGTACGGCTCTCTTTCAGAATCTTCTGCTGCCTCAGACTCCGTCGTCTTCTGGCCCTTCCATGGTACAATTGTCAGTTGTTGAGTCCCCCAGTCAGGCTGCCATGGCTGCTTGGGTGAATCTGAGTCGCTATGCACCATGGGGTTACTTTCCTTGGGTTCAGGTTCTTGAGATGCTGGTGCCAGCCCTTTCCTCAGAACTAGGGGTGTGCACATTCGCCTCGCACGGGCGTAGTGGGCCGAAATCGGCCCCGCTCATGTCCGTGCAGGGCTTGCGTGGGCCTACCTTGGCCGCCCGCGCTGGTCCTGTCACGTCACAACCGGCCCCGGAGGTGATGCGATGGGACCCTGCGTGGGGGCGCTGGACCCCTGCGCGACCTATTGCGCCTGTGCAGGGTCCCGTCATGTCACTTCCAGGGGCGAACGAGGTGAGGGGGCTGCTGCCACGGAGAAGAGAAGCGGCGGAAAGGCGGCCCCCAGTTCAGGTTCGGACACACCACTACTCAGAACCCGCAGCTCCTGTCCTTACAGCATCCTCAACTCCCAGGTTGAATGCAGGCGGAGGAGGCGTCCCTGCCTTGGCGTACTCACCAGAGGTTCCAGCTGCTGCTTTGCAGCCTCCTCTGGCCCTGTCTGTTCCGGGTCCGGAGCTCATTTCAACAGGGCCACCCAATGCCCCACCCAACCTCTTGGACTGGCAGGGCATGGGTGCCTCCTTGGTCGCTGTGGGTGCCATAACTATGGTCCCTGTAATTGGCTCTAGTGGAGACCATGTGCTTTCATCCACCACTCAGGCTTGTGCTTCAGTGTGGTCGAAGCCAGCAGGCCACATGGCCCCCGCATCTAAAGGTGTGTCTGCCCCTGACTTAACTGATCACTATCCCAATGCCGATGACAACATCATTCCACCAGGTGCTACTTCATTTGTCTCCAGCTACTAAGGAAAAGATTTTGCAGGGGGACTTTGTGGACATCTTTTCCCTATTATCTTGGGAACCGGATATGCTGGATAAAGATAAGAACAGGGACAGGGATCAGGATAGAGTGAAACGAAAGAAACCTGTCCGCACTTGGTCCAATTGGTTGCCTGGTTTCTTGATTTATATGGGAATTTTGCAGCAAGAATTCCTGCAAAAGGGTGTGGTCCTCATCAAGTATCTTGATATTATTTATCGTGCATACTCTGGTTTCAAGGACAGTGCATGGATGGCCTTTGACGAAGGCTTCCGCAAAAAGGCTGCCTTTGATCATTCCCTACAGTGGGATTTCAAAGATAATGATCTCTGGTTGGAATTCATGATTCCTGCTAGGCCTATGATCAGTGATATATCTGAGTCCTAGGCTTGTGTAATCGAGCCTCGCTGGGCAGAACGAGGCCGAAATTGGTCCCGCTCACTGCCCGGTGAGGCCTTACCTTGTTCTTCGGGGCGGCTCGCCCTCTCCTGCGGCGAGCCGCCTGTGCGCCCCGTTCCGTCGCGTCACTTCCGGGACCGGAAATGATGTGACGGAACCCTGCGCAGGCGTGCTGGATCCCTGTGGCGCGTTCTGCATCTGTGCAGGGTTCTGTCGCGTCATTTCCGGTCTCGGAAGTGATGGACGGGGCCTGAGAAGCCCGATCGAGTGGCGCGGAGAACCTCTCCACGCCGCTCAGAAAATCGAGTCAGGGTCAGCGCCCCCGCGGAAGATCGGGTCAGGGACGCGACCCGGCCTTGGAGACATGCCTATATCTGACAGCGGTCATGTTCGGGCTAAGTCTCCTGTGACTCCTGTACCCCGTGTTGCCATGGAGCAGTCAGTTCAACACCAGCCTGTCTGTTGGGAATTTTCGTCCAAGGGTTCCCGCGGAGAACTACTAAGTCAGGCTTTGGATCTCAACTCGGGATCGGTTGACTGGCTCACATCCAGTCGCTGGGTCAGCGTGGAATGCAGTGCCAGAGGAAATGATTTAGGCTTGCTCAAGGGCAAGCATCTGCGAACCTTGCGTTTATATGGCAGTATTGGCCAGATTCTCTGGTCTCATATTTTGCCATGCTCCTATTAGCGGGGTGGTGCCGACCCCAGAGGCCTGAACAGAGCAGGCAGGAAAGTGAATAGAGAAATGTGCAGGGTCCTTGGGGGGATAGGTTTTGCGATTCCTCATCCCACAATATCCTCGGCCCGAAGGAAGCTGTACCGCCCGGACTGGGTTCATTTGTCCGATGCCAGGAATGATTTGTTTCTCATGGATCTGCAAAGAGCCCTGCTGGAATTTATTCCTGGCAGGTGGGGGAGAGGAGACTAAGCAGAGGCTTGTCTCTCTTTGTGGCTGGTAAGTGTGGGAATAGGTAGTGGGGTAGGGTTTGGTGATCATCCGATGGCATCTTTTAGGTGACTGGCAAGACCCGAGGCTCCCCGTTGCTGGGTTGTGTGGCTCAGTTTGTGGGAGATACGGATCGCCTTTGAGGCTGACTCACCTCACCCGCATCAGTGTTTTGCGGCCCCGTGAGGTGGTGACAGTGGGAAGGCCTTCCAGCACCATGGTGGTGTAAAACTGGGGGGGGGGGTGAGTTGCAGTGTCACCCTTAAGGGTTGGATATTTTCACCCATAAACAGCTCCACTGGCCAATGGCCAGTTTAGTTAGCACCTGCACTTCTTCCCTTCGCAGATCTTTGATTATTCAACAAATGTGGCCCTAATTTTACATCATATCTTGTATCTCGACTCTTTATTTCCCCCTTTACATGCGCAAATACTCTCTCTCTCTTTTAATATTCCCTGTTCTCATACTGCATAGAACTCTCAAAAACAAAAAGGAGAACAAAACTGATTGGCAGTAAGTTCATGACAGGCAAAACAAAGGACTTCCTCACAACACACAGACATAGAAGAAACTTATGGAATTCACTTATGGTAATGGACACCAGCTTAGATGGCTTTAAAAAGGGATTAGACAAATTCATGGAGGATATGTCTATCCATGGCTATCAGACATCTCTTCTGGAAGGACCTTTAGTTTGGCACTTTGAGAGCATAAGCTTGTTTGTGTATATGACAGATACACAAAAAGGAAGATGGATGGGATGTAAAATGTGAAATTTATTTAACTGGAAATCAAGTAAATCAGCAACTACTTGGGGGTGCCACATCATCCTGAGGGAGATGCCTGCATAGAGGATTATTTTAATGAGACTTTGAAAACTCTCCTCTACAAATTATAAAGAAGGGCTCTTCCTTCATTTAGAGGGAGATGGATTAAATCTGACTCTTTGAAACCCATCTCAGAAACAGCCTGGGAGACTTAAGAGACTGCTCCCACTGCTGTAGTTCTCTGGAAATCTCTAGCAGTAACTGAGACTTGATTGAGTTCTACTTTATGGTTGAAAAAGTTAATATCAATACAAAGGGAGAAAGCAGTTCATATGTAAACAGGATATTGCTTCAGGAATTTTGCTCTATAGAGAGATCATTGCTAACCATGGCCAATTCCCAGTGGATTTCCATTTTAGAGCCAAGATCCAAGAGTAAAGGAAGGGATATGCCATGAGTACAGTCCTGTAGGATGATCCATACAGATTAATTTGTTGAAAACTGAAAACAAGACTTGGGATTTAGACAGTCTTTTAGTCCATGAAAGAGGAAAATGATTTCCCTTCTGTGTGGCATTATACAGGAAAGTATTACCTTGGAAGTAAGCCCCATTGACAGGGAAATGGGTAGAGAAGCAACAACAATTTGTGGAAATATCCCAATACTTCCCTTACCCACCTACAAGATGTTCCTCCTCCAGGCCTAGAGTACTCAAATGTTTCTTTCACAGTGAGTGGGTTTGCACGACATGCTAAACCTCATTAGCTTAATTATTACTGAGTCTTAGCATGTTGTCTGAACCCGGTGTGTGTGTGTGGGTGTGTGTGTGGGCTTTAAAAGCGTCCTGAGGGTGGCTTCTAAATGACACCAAGTAGACGTGGATTGCATTAAGGTTTAGAAAAACCTAGCAGGGTTAGCATGTCATCCGAACACGGACGGCACACTAACCCTCTTGCAAGCTGAAAAGGCACAGAGCCCCTTGGCCAGAGCAGCAAACAAGGTCTGCCGCTCTAGCCAAGGGGCTCTGGCTGATGACAGCTGGCCAAGTGCCCAAGTAGCATTTGGCACAGCTGTCATCAGCTTACCCACACACTCCTGCTGAGCTGATGTCCTGCATTGGCAGGAGTGTGCAGGGAAGCCCAAAAGGACAGCATCGGCGGTGGGTAGCCAGGCACCCAGCCATACTTGCTCTCGAGGAAGCAGGGCCAGGAGCCTGGCTCCCCGCCACTGATGCGGTCCTTTCCCCCCGAAACAGCAGGCGAGGACACAGTGAAGGGGGAGAGCAGCCGGCTTCTGACTGGCACCTCTTCCCCTTTGCCACATGCCCACTTGCTGTTTTGGCCGGCACTGCAGAGGAAGACGCTTCAGAAGCTCCTTCCACTTCAGTGCCAAGTAGCAGGCAGGGATGCAGTGAAGGGGGGAGAGGAGCCAGTTTCTGGCCAGCTGCTCTTCCCCTTTGTGGCATCCACGCCTGCCGAGGGACCCACTGTGCTTGTGTTCCTCTTGAGGAAGATCTTGGGTGATCAGTGTGGCAGGTGGGAGGGAGAGGAAATGCCTCCCCAGTTCCCCCCCCCACTCTCTCTGGGTGTGGTGCCCCTGGTCACCACACCCAGAGAGAGAAGGGAGCCAGGATGGCAGGCATATTCCATCTGTCACTGGCATGCATGTGATGTGCATGCTGGTGACAGATGGAATACGCCCCCTGGATCCCATCCACTGCATGCCGCCTCCTCCTCCTCTTCCCCCTCCCCGAGCCCTACTCAGGGCTTGGGGAAGAGGAGACATGCTTCACACACACACATGGGTATGGAGATTGAGTTCGGGTTAAAACACAAAATGTAGTGCTGTGTCCTGAATATGCACACCACATTTTATTTTGATATCTTAATCTCCAAGGCATATATAACATTGCAGCATAAGTTGCATTTTCTTTCTCCCATTTGAAAATGTGTGGGGAGTCCAAGCAGGTGTTTGACTTTCGAATGGAATTTTTCATAAACATAAATATTGTGTTTCACTATAATCTCTCAATCTGCAAGTCAGATCTCAGTATTCAATGTGTTTTACATATTTCTTTTCCCTTCTGAAAACAGTCACAATGGCCAACCTGATATTTAAACTTAAAAGGTAAAATTGTACCCTGCCTGAACATATGTACCAAATTTCATTCTGTTATACGTAGGGATGGCTGGATCTGTCAAGCTCAATCCTACTGAGGCTCTCACTTTTGCACAGCCAAGCTCATTCTGTCCTGGTTCATACAGTTGTATGTCTTCGTATGAACTTCAGACTCAAAATTGTGCTTGGTTTCTGCATTTGGTTCTGAGAGGCATGAATCAGATAACTCCGTTACCCACACACACACACACACACACACACAATGGAGATCCCTAATCTCAATCTTCCAAGTATAGAAATAGAGCACCAAATGGTCCAATGGAACCAAAGGCCTCATTTAGCTCAGTAAGCAATACAGTCATGCCTTGGATTGAGAGCATAATTCGTTCCGGAAACGTGCTTGTAATCCAAAACACTCTTATATCAAAATGAAATCCCCCCAAAAAAATTTGTACAGAGATTTTTAATTTAAGCCATACTACAGTACTTGTATTGCAAGACGTCGCTTGTATATCAAGTAAAAAAATAATAAATAAATATTTAAAAATTTGCTTGTCTTGCAAAACGCTCTCAAACCAAGTTACTCTCAAACCAAGGTATTTCTGTACTTGATCTCTACAGAAACTGAAATAGTTTCTAAAACTCTTAAAAGCTAGAATTTTTAATGGATAGATAAGGGGGTAAATATTTGATGCTGGTAGGAAAAGAAAAGACATTTTGCCCAGAGATTTCATCTCCTGTATTTTTAAAGATTGATTGCATCTTTCCTGCAGCAAAGAAGAAAGCAGTGAAGCAACTGTGACATGTCTGTTTTCACCCTCAGCAAGTGCAGTCCTCTTCAGGCCCAATAAATCCCTTAAAGACCACATAGACTCTGCCAGACAGGGCACCAAGAAATGAAAACACTGATTAAAATTCACAACTCAAGGGCCTGTGGCTGGCATTACTGACAGGTTGGGTGAAGACACAAATTGTCATTTAAAAACAACTAAAAAAAGAATTCTGTCACATATGACTTATTGCGTTCTTCCACCTGATCCCATTTATATAGCTCATGCTGGCGCTGATGGACAGATAGCAGGGAAATAGTTCTGGGCTTTCTATAAGTTATTTCACTCACTTTCCTTAGTAACCAAAAGCATACCCTCCAACATTTCACAGATGGAAATAGGGACACATGTGAATTTGCAAGAGATATGGTTAAGCAACATGAAGGTGTGATCAAGAGGGTGTGGCCAGGCAACATGAGGGTGGGGCCAAGGGTATGGCCAGGCAACCAAAGGGCATGGTCATGTACAAAAGTTATTAGAGGAAACACACAAAACTGCAGTATTTTCTCCCTCTCACCTAGAACCTGGGGTTATCCAGTAAAGCTAAATGGTGGCACATTTGGGACAAACAAAATGAAGTATTTCTTTGCATAGTGCATAGTTAAACTGTGGAATTCACTGCCACAAGATGTAGCGATGGCTGCCAACTTGGAATAGACAAATTTCATGGAGGTTAGTATCTAGTTTCCCTTCTCAAGGCATATATTACTGATAAGGCTATCAATGGATTAGTCATGATGGCTACATACCACCTCCAGGATTGGAGACACCATGCCTCTGAATACCAGTTGCTAGGGAACATGAGTGGGGGCGTACTGTTACCCTCATGTCCTGTTTGAGAGCTTTCCAGAGCATCTGGTTGGTCACTGTGGGAAACAGGATGCTGGACCAGATAGGCCTTTCCAGCAGGGCTCTTTTTATGGTCTTAACCTAGCACAGAGAGGAAGGCATGAACAACACCTTCTCTTACAAGAAGATGCAAGCCCAGTCCCTATATACAAACCCAGGTTGCTTAAGTGTATGCAGAGACTTGGTTTGCATGAGGATGTCCTTCATTTTGTTTGCTAGACTTATGGGTTGAATAAGGCAATCTGGAGGTTAATTTTTGACAGCAAAGTTCAGAGCACAAGCCTTTTAAGGGCACAAATTGTGTCAGTCTTCAGAATAAATTCACGAGAAGCTGCCCATTATAATTCTCTGGCCATCAAGGGCTATTCCTGGAGTTCTGATAGGAACAAAGTCTAGTTTTACAGCCTGATGCTATAAATGTTCATTCAAAAGCTACTCCCACTTTTTTCAATGGGGCTTTACTCTCAAGAAAGTGGCCAGAATACTGCTGCATTATAGCACAATCCTAGGCATGATCACTCAGAAGTATGTCCCACGGAATTCAATAGGGCTTACTCCCAAGTAAGTGTACAATTGAATCACACTATTAGATTTAGGTAAATTCAATAATAAGTTGTCAAGGAGGGCCACCGGTATTGACTGTGCTTTGTTAAAAGACTCAGAAGGCCTAACAGTTTTTTTTTAATTATTATTATGGAGAAAGGGTATGCCTTAAATGTAAATGTATTCTGGGACAAAATATTTCAACCTTTATTCTTTTTTTAAAATTCATGGTTAGAGGTTAATAAATATTTTTCCTTCACACAATTCATATATCTTGCATTTGAGCACATATATCCAGTATTAAACACTGAAGCTCCATGTTTTAAAGCAATCTCTACAACACTGACCATCACATCTTGCGGCAGCAAATTGATTATGCATTGTGTGAAGAAGTATCGTGTAATTGAGGGATAATTGTGAAATGCTGCTCCTTGCTAGAAAGAGGTAGCAGCAGCATCAGTAACTTTTCAGAATTATATTGGATGACTTTTCCAGAATTATATTATTATATAATATCTTATATGTTATAATTATTGCATTATTATATATTATTTTATAATATTTTATAAGTGGCTTTTGTAATATATTTTTTTACCTTACTTCGGAATTCAGAATTTTATTGTTTATAGCCAGTGGCCATCATCACAATACATATATACATGAAGTATAAAATAAAATAAAAACAGGTTGAACAGTTAATATAATTAAACAAAATGCTATAAAATAATTAAGGTTTAGAAACATTCTTTCTGTATGGCCCCCTTACGGTTTGGCACTGGCAGTAGTTTGGTTTATAAAGGCTGCCCTTATTTTCCTTGCAGCTAATGCAAATAAAGCTATCCTGTAGCTAATAAATTTGTCCACAACAGCCAACAACCATCTAATTTTAAAATCGTCTGATTGACCTTCTAAAGTAGTCTGAAAAGGAAGAATAAATCTGGCCCTGGGTGAATTATATAGTGGACAATATAGAATATAATCATAATGTACCAGATCTTCAATGTGCCCTGTTTCACATAAGCAAAAACGCTCTTGTGCAGGTCTGTTAGAAAATCTTCCAGCCAAATACTCAGTGGGCATTGTTTAAATCTGAGCTGGGTAAAAGCATGCCTAACAGGGAAGAAGGTTAGCTCTCACAGATAGCTTGCCCTTTTGTGTTCTGTTTTAATCTTGGCGTACCAAGTGGCAGATTTGCAGTTTTTTATATATTCAAGATCTCTTTTGGCATCTTCGCCAAACACAATATCTCGGATCTTATGATCAGACACATCTTGCATTGTCGTTGCTAAGGGAATCGAGTAACTCAGCATATATTTTTTTACCTTACTTAAACCCTTACTTGTTGACATCTGGTGTTTTTCATTGGGGGAGTCAGTGTTTGCAGGGCAATATCTTTCTTTTTGTTTTAAAATGGTCATGATTGGCACAAATTCAACAGGTGAAGCTTACCCCACCCACCCCAAACCCCCAAACATGGAGCTTTGGAGAGAAGGGGAAGTTTCTTGCACTTCCTTCTGAGACTGTATCTCACCTGTTAGAGGCACAGAGTCAGCTCTGTTAGGAAATAAAATCTTGGGCAATATAAAGATAGGAATCATGTGATAAATTCCCTCATTCACCTCTCCCTCGGTCCAGGCCAGTGGGTGCAGGCTCCACCTCCTTTTCTTTTCACCCAGCTAATCCCTTCCCCACAGCAGTGACCTGCAGCAGATGCAACAGGTAGACCATGCGCACACACATACATCCTGGCCTGGCCCTCCCAGCTTAGCAGCGTCTGTCTCTCCGTGGAGACCCTGCGGCTGTTCGAGCCTAATCAGAGCTACTCTTAAAGGGGCCATGCCACAGGCAAAATTGCAGCTAAGCTAAAACTGCAAACTCAGCTGCAATTTTGCCCATGCTTTAAGAGCAGCTTAAAATAGCTGGGAATTCGGGACTCTGCATGACAGCCGTGACGGCTTAAGGGTTTTTGTGACTGGTCCCCGGCATTTTAATGGCAACTGGAGACTATGCAAAAAGAAACACATTTCACTCTTAGCAATGAGAACTAGTAAAGCAATATTCCATTATGCAATTTACTTCCTTATTTAGGATAACTCAGGGTCAAACTATATGCTATGGGTAGTTCCACAGTTCCTTTTCCAAGTGCCTCTCCACCGCTCCGTAAAGAAAAAACACAGGCAGGAAGCTGGTCAGTTCCCTTAGAAACCCAACTCTGGTTGGCATGGTCATGGAGATGGGAATTAGTGCTTTTTGAGTAATGTGTGATGTGGCCTTTATTCTAATTGTGAATGTTGTTTTGGAAATTAATGTTGTTTAAGATCAGGGGTGGGCAACCTGTGGCCCTCAGATGTTTTGGCTTATAATTCCTATCAGCCTTAGCCAGCATAGTCAATGGGGAGGGATCATGGAAGTTGTAGGCCAAAGCAACTGGAGGACCACAAGTTGCCCACCCCTGGTTTAAGTGAATTATTCAAAGGAGAAGGGGTCAGAAGATGTGGATATAAATTAGAACATTTGTCAAAGCAAACAAATGCTCATAATTAATTTACAAACTTGGAAGCATAAACATTTCAGCATTAATATGAATGGACACTCAACGCTAGTAAAAGTTTCTTCAGAGAAATTTAAAATTCATAGTAAGAAATATATACACTCTAGACAATAGCCACCAAAAGAAATGTAAGTCTGTTTCATGACCTGGACATTTTTCGTGCAGGTCAAAACTAATCTGTCAAAATAAAAGTGAGTGCCTCCTGTGAAATACATATTTAGTATGCTACCACTTAAAATTCCACACATTTGCTTCAAAAAGATTCAACACAGGATCAGCTGGAAAGAAAGGGAAAAAGAGAAGGTAAAGAGCAAGAGTTAAACCAATGGATTAGGAACTCATTAGAAAAAGGTGGCCTGGGGCTTCAATATTATATTACTTACAGACTTACAAACATAATGGGTCCTTTGCTTGATTTGCTTCCTTCTTACATACACTAAAAAGTTCCAAAAACTAGCAGTGGTAAGGAAATGAAGAAGTAGATGCCAATAATTGAGATTACAGGCCACAATGTTATTCAAAGGAAGAAACCATTATAAGTTAAATATTATTGCTAGTGTGAAGAAGGTGTTGGCTATAACCTTATTGCATTGCTTGGGAGACTGCAGTGCCTCCCAGCATAATATAGCTCATCCCAGAACTGTACCCAATGAATTACCTTTCCCTTACAGGAAGAGAGAGCTGTTAAGTAGGCAGAAGTGTAGGTTCCCTATCTCTCTGTTGGTTTTATTTATGGTTGTACCATAATTTCAATACTACTGACAGTATCCCCACTTGTGGGCTGCCCCAGCCATGCGAGTGACCCGCCATCATCCAACTCAACTGAGATGGTCCTTTCGAGCACCTTCTCATACTCCTCATGCTGCTGGTGTTCTCCCCACCTGCACATCCTTCAGCAAAAGTTGTGATGATAAAAGAAAACAGATGAACAGACAAATCAACTTAACCACAGCACAGTTAAATCTTACCTAAGGGGAAAGAGCATGGCAAGGAAGGCAAAAAACATGCAAGCCCAATGGTCAGTTAGAATTCATATAACAATGCATTCCTGTCCTCATGAAGAATGACTAGCAGAACTCCTTATGCATTGCCTGACTGTCCTGATTGATCCACAGGGATAGCAGGAACCTGCCTTTTATAGCCCTCCCATTCATATTTCTCATAAGATATCTCTTGTGACAACTGTGCCTTAGTGACAAGCCCATTGGGCAGAGCTAATGTGAGGCCTCCAGGATGACTGTCTTTTTCTCCTGCCCCAGCAACCAGCCCCCACACCACAGGCTTTGTTTAATATAACATGCCTAATTTCAGTACAGGCAGTCCCTGGGTTACGTTTGAGATCCGTTCGTAAGTCTGTCTTTAAGTTGAATGTGTACGTAAGTCGAAACAGAAGCCGTGCAATGTTTTCAAAATGTTGCCAAGTATAGTGTGTGTGTTCGTAAGTATGAACCATTGTATTTAATTCAAAAAAAATTCATATATGGTAGTCTGTTCTTAAGCATGAGTTGTCCTTAAGTCAGGACGTTCACAACCCAGGGACTGCCTGTACTGGAAAAAATTGCTATGCCCATATTGCCCATATGACATTAAAAAAGATGGAACATTTGTGTATTGTTTCACTGCTCAGGAGATTCTTACATTGTTTCTGTAAACTGAGATTGACCTTTCCATCTACCATGTTCTTTCCATGGGGGAACCACTTGAGCAAGGCTCCATTTCAATGGATTTCCTGTAGAAATTCCAACCCTGCTTGATATGGGACATATAAATGCCACTGCAGGCAGAATAATAGCAATCTGGTGTCATATTAATATAGGCCATGGGGGAAATGGAAGGAAATAGGAAACACCACTTCAAAATATACAAACAAACAGTCTTATTTCACAGCGTCCATCGCATCCTTGATTAGCTACCCAGTGGATTTTTTCAATCTGGTTTGGAGATTGCTGATCCTAGAGGCAGCCCCTTTAGAGCCCTCAGAGGCCTGCTGTGATGCTTTTTCATTTCACTTTGAGGATAAAGTCATTTCGCTCTGAGGGAATCTAGATGCCACTGTTATGGCAGATCCAAGTGAGGTGTCCAATGCCCCATCTAGTCACGTTTTGTGGGATCATTTTCAGTTAACAGTCTAATGATGTAGACAAGGTGCTTGCAGTCACCAACCTTGTGCCCTCTTGATCCCTGTCCCTTATGGCTGATTAAGGCTAGCAGGCATGGCACAGCTGGGTGGGTCCAGAGTATGGTTAATACCTCATTGTGTGAAGAAGTGGTGCCTGATGTTTTGAAGGCAGCAGAGGGGCAACCACTCCTGAAGAGGCCCACCCTGGATCCAAGATTTTGTGACAACTATCGCCCAGTCACGAATACACCATTTTCAGGGAGGGTGATCGAGAGGGTTGTGGTGGGGCAACAGTAGGCATTCTTGTTGTTTTACGATTATTGTTTTAATGGTATTATTTTTTATGTTCACTTTGATACCTCTGTGGAAACCAGTATATAAATCTGAGCAAAACATAAATAAAAATAAACAAAACCAGATAATCAAAGATGACCATCATTTCATTTTTGAAATAGCATCCCAGTGCCAAAGTAAAGCTATATTTCATAATATACATTATTAGAACTGATAGAAATTATAACTGAAGCATGCAATAATAGACTAATATTTTATCTCACACTAAGTAAACCCAAAGGTTAACCTCGATCATATATTGCTTTAAAGCAGGGGTAGGCAATGTGGCACCCATGTGCAGCAGCATGCCCTCCGACACCTTCTTGGCATCCACTGAGGTGCCCTACCTCTCCTACTTTTTTAAAAAATAACAAAATTTCTTACTAGCAGTTGGGATTGCTTCAAAGCAAAGTGAACTGCTCCTATCTTCTTTTCCCATGAATACATCAGGGACACATGTGGGGTTCAGAGATATTCTTAGGAAATTGATTTGGCAGATGTTTGCAGACTGATGCTTTCATCTGCAGTGAACCCTTTTTGTGCCCAGAACAGTTCCTCAAATTGCAAAATGTGCCTACTGCCCCAAAAAGGTTGCCCACCCCTGGTTTAAAGTTATTGTATAAGGTCCCCTTAAGCCGAACACAATATGGCTGCATTTGCGCATCACAGTAAGCCAGAATTTGAAAGAATTCTGACTTATTGTGAATGAGCCAGCATGTTAGTGCATGCTGCTTGATCACTGCTGCTTGGCTCCTCCTGCAAGTGGTTTGTTTTATTTTGATGTGCAGAACAGGAACTCTAGCTTGCCTCTCCCCAGACAAGTGATGGCCACCAATTTGGACAGCTTTAAAAGGGGACTGGACAAATTCATGGAGGAGAAGGCTATCAATGGCCACTAGTCCTGATTAGCTATATGCTTCCTCCAGTATCGGAGGCAGTATGCCAGTGTACTCCAGTTGCTGGGGGAAATGGGCGGGAAGGTGCTGTTGCACTCATGTGCTGCTTGTGGGTTTCCTGTGGGCAGCCGGTTGGTCACTCTGTGAACAGAATGCTGGACTGGATGGACCCTTGGTCTGATCCAGCAGGGCTCTTCTTATGTTCTTACAAACAAAGTCATAAACCAAGAACAAATCATGGCTTATCTGGGGAGAAACAAGCCAGAGTTCCTGGTTCATATGTCATGATTAGCAAACCATGGATGGAAGGTTTGTGAGTTGTTAAGCCACTGCTGCTTGCAGGAGGAGCCAAATATTCACGAAGTATTTGTATTTGCACTGATTTTCATCTGATTGTTCTGTTAAAATGAAATACTCAGAATATAACAAATGGTAATTAGAGGTCTTGAAGTATTTTCCAAAACTATATTTAATTGAAACATTGTACTTTTTACTTTTTCTAGTTCAGATTTCATCTTTGGGATTGAAAAGCAAGTTCAGTTCACTTCATCATGCCACAAAAATATGAAACCAACCATAACAAAGAAATATGCTGCTCATCATTTTTCACCCGTCTACCTTGAAAAATATCCTTAGTCTAAATGATATGATGTGATTTATTTTCCTTTTTGACATTCAAAACTCTTGAGACTGACATTTCTCTAAGATCTATAAGATATGGTTTCAAAATACTTTAAAAAGTCATCAGCAACTTTGTTTATTTTATATTTTTATTCTGTCATCAATCATGCTAATTTCTCAATCCACAAGGGTTGGACGGTTTTAATCCTCATTTCATCTTTCAAAATTCAGTAATCTAAATGATCAATGGATGACTGAAGTATTTTATCCATTATGAGAATTTCTTATTGTTTATTTGTATTTATGCAACTATATCTTGCCTCCTCTAAAAACCCAAGGAGGCTCACAACATAATAAAAAACAACAAAGAGCATAGAACACTTTTAAAAGACAATAAAATAGCTCAGCAAAACTAATGATATACAACAGTTCAGTCCACTAAAACTATAAAAACTCTGTCACAACACATCCGTAAAAGACTTTTTAAACTGGAAGATTTGGCAAGTTATGCTAAAAGAACCTACAGATGTGACCTACAGTTATAACCATCCATATTTCAACCTGCTAGTGTAATGACACTGAGTATGATCCAGCAAAAGCAAAGCACTTAAAAGTCCAACTGATTTCACTAGCCCGCCTTGATGTGCTTAGCCCGCCTATCAAAATCAATGGGACTAAAAAGGCTGGATCATGCACTGTGTTATCAGTGTCAATGTGAAATTTATGCAGAAGACAATTGCCTTGATGGAAGTTTCCATGGAGCTTTCATTGCATAGGTACACATTTTCATTGCACAGGTATAATTACATACGAACAAGAGGGTCAGTCCCTGCTTTTATCAGCATTAGTTAGCTATTACAGCCACAAGGAGATGCCTTGGTTTGGGATTATGAGAAAGGTGGTAGCATAGATTCTGGTTCTTCAAATAAACAAAGTTTTAAAGAATCTAAAATAATATATACAATTTAAGAGTGTCATGCCTCTTTTTAAGGAGTATCATCACAAAGACAAGGATATTGGTATTCAACCATTCTGAATGAGAAAAATACCTAAAATCTGTCACATTTCATAGTAAGCTACAGGTATCATCCTGAATATACTAAAATAGAATTGAGCAGATTGTGAGAGGCTGAGCTTTGTAAAAAAAAAAAAAAAAAAGTAGACACATAAATTGAGGGAGCATGACCACTTGTTAGCTGTTACTGCTTTTGGAGGTAGTTCCTTCTGTGTGTAAAAGGATGCCACATGCTCACTACTTGTTAATTAGCTGGTTTGCCGGTTAAATTAATTATAAGTAACTAAAGATTAGTGGATTTCCTGCTTTCTATTCCATAAGAACAAGAGAAGAGCCATGCTGAATCAAACCAAGGGTCAATCTAGTCCAGCATTCTTTTCACACAGTGGCCAATGAACTGCCTGTGGGAAACCCACAAGCAGGATATGAGTACAACAGCACCATCCTGCCTATGTTCCTCTGCAACTGGTGTAAAGACGCATATTGTTCATAACACGGTTTTATTGGATGAATTTCAGTTATTGAGGCCCAAGGATGCGGACAAGGTGCTTGGCCAAGTCCGGTCGACCACCTGTGTGCTTGACACTTGCTCGTCATGGCTTATTACATCAAATAAGGAGGGGATAGCCAGCTGGTTCCAGGAGGTTGTAAATGCTTCCTTGAGAGAGGGAGTGGTGCTGGCCTCTTTGAAAGAGGCGGTGATTAGGCCACTCCTCAAAAAGCCTAACCTGGACCCGGATGATGTTAATAACTACAGGCCGGTAGCTAATATCCCATTCCTGGGCAAGGTGCTTGAGCGGGTGGTTGCTGGTCATCTCCAGGCACTCTTGGATGAAACGGACTATCTAGATCCATTTCAGTCTGGATTCAGGCTTGGTTTTGGAAAGGAAACTGCCTTGGTCGCCCTGTGGGATGACCTCTGCCAGGAGAGGGACAGGGGGAGTGCAACCCTGTTGATTCTCATGGACCTTTCAGCGGCTTTCGATACCATCGACCATAGTATCCTTCTGGATAGGTTGTCTAGGTTGGGAGTTGGAGGCACTGCGCTCCAGTGGTTCTGATCCTACTTGGGTGGCCGATTCCAGAAGGTGGTGCTGGGGGATTACTGCTCTGTCTCTTGGCAGTTATGCCATGGGGTGCCACTAGGGGTGTCCATGTACCTGGGGGAGCGCCTCACCACCTCCTCACCTCTCCATGGCGGTGCCCCCCAACTCGTTTTTCTGAGCGGCGCGGAGCAGCTCTCCGCGCCGCTCAATCCCGCCGAGCCAGTCGTTAAGATTAAGATATTAACCAAAAATATGAAAATCCAAAATCAAATAAAATTGACAAATAAAATAGGATATAATATTGAAAAGAAGGTAAAATATTTGGGTGTCACCTTGACAAATATGAATTGTATGTTATTTCAGAACAATTACGTTAAGACTTGGAATGAAATAAAAAAAGATTTATTAACATGGGACAAAGTTCAGCTGTCACTTTTGGGAAGAATATCTACAATTAAATCGAATGTCTTACCTAGAATGTTATTTTTGTTTCAGAAAATTCCTATTTTGACAATGGACTTGCCATTTAAAGAATGGCAGAAAGACATATCTAAATTTATATGGCAAGGGAAAAAACCATGAGTTAATATTACAGAATGCAAAGGAAAGAGGAGGACTGGTGCGACAACACATGGTCCCTTACACTTTAGGACCTGACGCATAAACCCTTCTCAGGCTATGCACCAAGACTTAAAAACCTGAGGGGAGGGTCAAATGAAACCTTTCCCCTACCAATGAGGGAAAAGATTAATACATGTTATTAAGGATATATTTTAAATTTATGATACTGTGGGTACAAAGGTGTGTGTGTGTGTGTGTGTGTGTAGATTTAAAAGTAATGCAGGTTAATAACGCCAAGCTGACACGTAGGATTTGGGTAGCAAACAAAATAAAAATAAGTTTATTTTAATTCTCAAAATCTTAGTTCCAGAAAATAACTTTAAACCTGCCTACACCAAACACTTTGTAATTAACCTAAGTCCCTATAACTCTAAATACTTTCACTCCTCAGACAAGCACTGATTTCTCTCAAAACTCCTGACAGACAAAACACGAATAATCCAACTAACCTAACTCCCTAACTCCCAACACTCCACCACTCTAACCCACTCAACAACACACAACCCTCAACAGACTCTGACATCACTGAAACACTCCTTATATACTCCTCCCCACACCCTTTCCAAGACATCACAAACTACACCCACTCAGTTCAACATTCTATACTCACTAAACATACTAATGCAGACATACACCAGGGAACTGAATTGTGGGGTTACGCCACAACTGGGTTTAGAACTGGGTTATCTGACTTGAAATTATATTTTGCAGCTTGCTGTTTAGTTTGGATGAAAGAATAGATGTTGCTGAAAAATAGAAGATTATTGGAGTTAGAAGGACATGAATTGAGATTTCGGTGGCATGGGTATGTGTCATGACAAAGCCAAGGTTAATGCAGAATTTAATAACCATTATTTTAGACGTGCCATTTTGAGAATATGGAATAAATATAAACCTAAGTTTTGTCTGAAAATACCGTTATCAGCACAAGAAGCTCATTATAGAAGAGAAATTACAGGTCTACATATCGTGATATCTTAGAATTTTCACATGGTGAATATAAGATAAAATCAAGAGAGGATTTGATAAAGGAAGGTTATACATGTCAATGGTTTTCTTACTTTCAAATTATAGAAAGGTTTAAAGTAGATAAAAGGCTTTATGATTTTGAACAAAGTAAGTATGAATTTGAAAGGGAATTTGCAATTTGTGCAAATGATGAACATGTCATTGCTAAAATGTATAAACTTCTGTAGAAATTTGAGACAGAAGAAGAACAAGTGAAGGAATGCATGGTAAAATGGACCCAAAATTTTGGATATAATATACTAATGGTGCAGTGGGAAAATATGTGGCTAAAAGGTTTGAAATTTATATTATGTTCTAGTCTTAAAGAGAATTTTTATAAGATGGTGTACCGTTGGTATGTGCCCCGGAGAATTTGCCCAAAATTTATAATGGTACTTCAGGTGTGTGTTGGAAATGTGAATAACAAGAAGGAACATTTTACCATATGTGGTAGACATGTAAGAAAGCCAATTTTTTTGGATACAAATACATTCATTAATTCAAGATTTTAAAGATTAATATACAATTGAAACCAGAGTCGTTTCTCCTGGGAATAATGGATAATCAGTTGGGAAGAAGTCATAGAACTTTATTTTTATATATGACATTGGCAGCGAGATTATTGTATGCACAAAAGTGGAAATGTTCAATTTTACCTTCAATAGAAGAATGGATGGTGAAGATGCTGGAATTGGCGGAGATAGCTAAACCTACGTCACTAATTAGAGAAAAGTCAATATCTATGTTTATGGCTGAATAGAAACCTCTAATAGACTTTTTGCAGAGATCGGGGAAAAAATGATCTGTGTATTTGTGGGTTTGATGAATAAGAAGGAAAATTTGGGACAATGGAGAAAAGAAAAATTTCTTTGTAATTATAGAGTAAGAGAAAGTATTGTTACTTATATTTGTTGTGGAGAAAATCGGAAATCCATTTTATTTTTTGTTATTTGTTATATGTTTCTGTAGTGTTTGTCTTTGTTCTTAATAAAAAATTTTTTTTTAAAAAGGTCACACCAAGATTCCCTTTTCTGCTGTGATTTCATCAATGTGGATATGTATTGGTGTACATCTGCAATATGTACGAAAAAAGAGCATATAAAGTGAAAACTCTGACAAATTGCAGATGTGCAGGAATCTGAACCAAGTCTGAACACTGAAAATGGAAAAATGGCAGGTCACTATTCACTCTGGAAACAAGATGAGATAATTTGGAACACCAGAATCTGAGAAGTTTGCATGGGCAGAATTTAATAAACAGTCCCCAAAATATCACTTTTCTCTGCACAAGATCTACAACATCAATCTTTAGTTGAAGTTTTGGTAACACTATCTGCCACTGAGATGCAGAAGCCCATCTTCAAGCTCGGAAAATGTTGGATTTCTCTGGTGATATAAGCAAAATATTTCAACCTGTTGATAACACTGTTGGCACTGGGCAGCATCCAAAGCTGCCCGTCTGTCAGCACTTAGGTTGTGCTAGCGGGAATGACTGATGGCGCAGTGGAAAGCTAGTGCTTCCTAGAACTACCCCAGAAACTAGCCAAAACTAGCATTTCTGGAATGGGATAGGTCAGCGGAGCTCCCTTCTGCGAGCTCTGCTGACTTTTTCTATTCCAGAAATGTTAGTTTTGGCTAATTTCTGGGGTAGTTCTAGGAAGCACTAGCTTCCTGTTGCACTAATGGCCATTCCTGCTAGCGCAAATTTTGGATAGTCCCCATTGTCTATTTACATTATGCAACAAGTACTACTTATAATTTGGTTTAACCATCAACTACCAAAAATGTGGACTTACTATTGTAACAGATCACATGTTTGACTATTGGGTGGTATAGAAATAAGATTATTGATGATGATGATGATGATGATTGCATATTTTCTGGAATGCTGAGACAGAGAAGCGGATAGTCTTGTAGGATGATTGCTATACAGAAAACTGGAATGGAAAATTTCCAAAACAAACATGGATCTTTTCCAAAGACACTAATTTTCAAGTCAGGAAAATTCATAAGAGATACTGTTGGTCATTAAAGAAAATTGGAGATCTGCAAGCTGCCACCGACCCCATTATTATACACAACTGGAAAACTGCCAACGTTGAGCTTCAGCATATAAAGCAACTTGTGGGAAAAACACAAGCAAACCCCCACTCAACTAAATTATGATTAGTTACTCACATCTAATCAGATTTAACTGACATTCATATTGTTGTTATATTATGATTAACTGTAACAGCTCACTGAAGAGCTTAGTTCTACAAGTGATAAATTTCTTCAGTCTTCAATGAAATGCTATTCCCTGAAAAGGATCAGACCTAAGTAATCTTATCTATAAAGTCCTGAGAAGGCTACAGATGATTATGAGATGTGTTTATCCTTTACTGAAACTTCACAGTGATATCTCAGTAGTCTTTTCAAATCCCATCCTTTTAAAATAATAAAAAAATATGGTGGACCCATCTCATAGATTAGAGCTGAAATTAATGGGGGCGGGGGGGCGGGCGAGGGATGATTATCAAGCAAATTATCCTAATTTAATTTTGCTTGTAAAAAGTACCATTTATATTATCTGCTTCATTTATTTTTTTAGTTTTTCAAATTATGCTAATTGATTAAGGGATACTTTTTAAAAAAATGCCCTCAGTAGATTGGATACAGAACAGCTCATCTACAAATGGAAGTGCCCCTTTTGTTCATAGAAGGGACTGTGATATAACAGAGTCTCCTGCTCATGGAAGGAGGTAATTTTGACTGATTCCCATTCATTTCTGCCACCTCACACACTGTTTCAGAGAATTCTTGAACTCTCCTCAACAAATTTTGGGGAGGGGGGAAGGGGGAATTGGCAAAAACCACCTCCTCTTCATCCATGAGTGGAACTCCACATCCAATCTAAGTATAAAAAGTTACGAACTTGTCAGTTTGATTCTCAGCACTACTGTCTTAAAATTCAACATTTATGTTTTATGAAATGTATAGGTCAAATCTGATTTCAGAACCTTATCACTGCAACGTTGGAGAGGATTAAGGAGTGGGGCGCATTCTTCTATATGTGGTGGACATGCTCCCATGTGCAGGTGTTTTGGATATCAGTTTTCAATACAATATCTGAGATTGTGAACCGACAGGTGCAATTAGACCCAAATTTAGCATTATTGGCCATTTTCTCTGGTTCACATGAACAATTACTACATAAAGATCTGACTCTATTTCTAATAGTAGCAGTGAGATTGGAAATGTCTGAACATTGGAAAAATGCCATGGGTTATAATATCCACAGCTGGCTATCTAGGGTATGGCAAGTTGCTTTGGCAGAGAAACCAACGTACCAAGACAGGCAAGTTAGAGGGTTGTCAAAACAAGCTTTATTTATGGAAATTGGTTCCTATTCATATCTTATGTAAACAAAGACCCTTCTGTGTTGAGACCACTAATGCATCACCTTTCATTTTGGAGAGATACCATTACTTGATGAGAGAATGAAATTCATTATAAACTGAATAATTTGTAAGTTATGCAGCATATTGCAGAATATAGACTGATTTTAAAAATGTTTGCATGTACATTTTACAATGATTTTTTTGTTGTTCTTTTGTATTGTCTAGCTGGAAATATGTGTTTTAGATTATTTTTTTTAAATGAAACATCACCAAAATTACTGCAGGTATCATTGTAGGTTGACAGAATTGCCTTTGTTCTGCTCTCAGGGCCTACTAATCCAGGGAGAGGAACAATCTGAAAAAGGCCCATGTATACACAACTATGACCATCTAAGAAAAATAAAGCAATCTGGTGGTCACGGTGTAAAAACTCTGCTTAGTGTGCAGTGGCAGTGAAAAAGGCAAAATCACTGTGAGGAAAGAAAATAAAGGGTGTAATCCTATAAACCCTTACCTTGAAATAAATCCCATTGAATTTGGTGGACAGTTCGTAGGGATGTAGCTGAGCAGCCTGTCAGACAGGAGCAAGGCCCGAACAGGGCCTGCTCGTGTTCAACGGACTGCTCAGCCCCGTGCGCGGGCTTTACCTGGGCTCTCTGCCGAGCGGAGAGCCTTCCTCCCTGTCCGATGGGTCCCATCGAGTCACTTCCGGCGTGGAGGAAGTGACGTGACGGGAGCCTGCTCCGTCGCGTTGGACCCCCTGCGCTCTGTTTTTGGCTGGGGAAACCAGGGCAACAGGGCTGGTTAAGGCCTGTTGCCCTGGTTCCTCCCGTCAAAACAGCGCGCGGGCGGGGGTCCAGTGCGCCGGAGCAGTGGCTCTGCCGGCAGCAGCGGCAGGGGAGGCGCGCAGGAGCAGCGCACAGGACCAGGTAGGCGGTGGGGGGGTCCTGGTGGCAGCGGTGGGGGGGGCGGGGAGCGGGGCGGTTTTCTCCGGCGGCACGAGTGGCGTGAGCAACACTCCGCGTTGCTCTGAAGAGTGGGATCGGGCCGCCGCCGCTCGTGGGGGCCCCGAGCCTGGAGCGAGCCTCCAGCCGACTCCAGCTCGGCCCCACCACTAGCCTCAGTAGGAATGCATAGGATTGTGTCTAAGGGTGACTTAACAGAGCCTTTATAGTTACTTATGAACAGCATGGAAAAGTGTTATAATTATCTCATAATATGAAACTTAAGGGTAACATGAGTAGATGAGCAATAGGATCAGGACAGGCAATATGAAGTACTTCTTCACACAATATGTGAGAGAACAGTATATATTATATTACTACAAGATCTGGTGATGACCACTAGTTTTGATGGCTTTAAAAGATGATTGGACAACCTGATGAAAGAGAAGCCTATTACCGGTAGTAGTAATTTATCTATCTTGAGTGCCTAATGTGGGGACAAATAATGGTCACTCTCCAGTTATCACTACCATGAGTTTATGAATTTCCAGAGGGATCTAGCTAGCCACTATTGGAACCAGATAGCTGGACTTTTAGCTGGTTGGACTTTTAGCTGGTTGGACTTTTGGCTGAGGTAATTTGTACATGTGATGGATTGAGGCCTGCACAGGCTTAAGTTTGCTGAAGCCTGAAGGCCCAAACACTTCCCTAGATTTGTTGAAGCCTGAAGGCCCAAACACTCCAGGATGGGAGGGGGAGTTTGAGAGTTTTAGGTTACCCAATAGAAGTTAAGAATTATATCTCCTGTTCAAAGTCACATGATTATAACCTTCCATTCCTGGGAAGGCTATATATGTGTGGAGTGTGGTCAGCTAGAGGCAGAGAGAGCCTGACTGCAGAGGAGAGAGGTAGTCTGAAGTTAAACTAGAGAACCTTGTATTAGTTGATTGTTTTATTTTATCATACTTGCTTTTGAATTATAACCACTCTATTAAGTAAATACCCTAATATAATAAGTAAAGTGCTGTTGTTTACCCTGGTTTGTTGGAGTGACGTCTAAAGCCTACACCCACGTTACTGGAAATAGGCAAAGGATTTGATCTCCTGGAACGGGAGGGGCTTTGAGAAGAGGCAGATATCTTCCAAAGGCAGGTCGAGGGGTCCCTGCAGTAGCGGAACCTTGACAGTACATTCTTATGCCGTCTCCCAAAGCAGTTACTTTATTCCCAACTCAAGGATGGAAAGCGGAATATCGGTGGTCAGTATAAGAGGTTTAAAGATGTTCTTAAGGCTAATTTAAAAAAAAAAAAGCAATATAAACATCGAGAACTGGGAAGCTCTGGCCCATGAATGATCTAACTGGAGGTTGGCCTTTCACAAAGGTTCTATGGACTTTGAAGAAGCCCGAGTGCAAGGTGAAAGGGAGAAACATGCTAAGTGAAAAGCACGTCAAATGAATCCTTTACAGGACCACCTTCCATCTGGTAACCTGTGTCCTCACTGTGGGAAGCTGTGTGGATCTAGAATTGGCCTCCACAGTCACTTACGGACCCATCGCTAGAGTCTACACTTTTTTTTTTTTTTACAATTTCCTCTTTTTATAATTTTCTTTTTGTAATTTTATCCTGGAAGACAATCCCACCCAGTCACGAGTGATCGCCTACTACTACTACCTGCCTCCTATTTCGCTTGTACAGCAAGGTAATTTGTACATTTTTATGAGCATACCTGCCTCCTATTTCGCTTGCAGTATGCATAGTGTTAGGGTGGCTGCTTACACATTGCCAAAAAGGAAGGCAAAAGAGAACATGGAATTGTATAAAATTTGCATATGCTAATTTATATTCATAGATGTACATTTAGAACTAATTCATAAATAAATAACAATAACAAAGAAATACAACTCATCCCACCATAGTTGGGTGACCTATGTGCCTGCTCAGTCTGTTGGCCAGGTACTACCTGTTGTCAGAGCCAAGGGAGGATGGAATGACTCATGAGAGCAGCTGCCTGAAGCAGGAGCGGCTGCCTGGGGCACCACGTACACCCCGCCCCTCTGGGGGGGATTTGAAGGCACTCTGAAGTAAACTGGGTACAATGTGTGAGGGAGCAGCGATATGTGTTGTGCAGGGCAGAGGGAAATATGGTGATGGCAGGGTGAAGTGCTGTTACAGGGGAAGGAGAGATAGATTCATAATACCCATCTTACCTTCCAATCACCCTGCCAACCAAGGGAACTTGGAGAACCAACCAGACCACCCGCAGAACCTCTCCTTGCTCCTATGTAATGCCAGGTCAGTTAAAAACAAAACAAACATAATCTATGACCTCCTCTTAGATGAGGCTGACCTGGCATGCTTCACAGAGACCTGGCTGGGAGATGATAGTGGCCCGACATGGGTCCAGGCCCTCCCAGCTGGGTACTGTGTTAGTGAGCAGGTGAGGGAAAGTGGGCGGTGGGGTGGAGTGGCTGTGATCTATAAAGACAATCTTAACTTGACCAGACTTCCTGTTCGGGAGCTGAATCACATTGAGTGTGTGTACCTAAGCCTGAAGACCAAGGATAGAGTAGGGATTCTGTTAGTGTACCGGCCACCCCACTGCCTAACAGACTCCCTGGCCGAGCTCACAGAGCTGGTCTAGGAGTTGATGTTGGACTCGCCCAGGCTTTTGGTTTTGGGCGATTTCAACATCCCATTCGGGACTGGTTTGTCAGGTGCAGCTCGGGCGTTCATGGCGACCATAACAAACATGGGCCTATCCCAATTGGTCTCTGGTCCTACCCATTCAGCAGGTCACACCCTCGATGTTATTTTCAGCTCTGAACACACAGATCTGTGGACGGAGGTGATAAATACCTCTGTGTTGTCATGAACAGATCATTTTCTGGTTAGGGCTAGTATCACGGCTACTATCCACCCCTGCAGGGGTGGAGGACCTATTAAAATGGTCCGCCCTCGAAGGCTGATGGATCCTCTTGAATTCCAGAATGCCTTAGAGGGGTCTATGGCTGGTATCGTCGATGGTCCTGTTGAAACCCTAGTTGACAGATGGAATCAAGACCTAACTAGGGCTATTGACACGATCGCCCCCAAATGTCCTCTCTGGCCCGCTTCTAACCGGTCACCCTGGTATACAGAAGATCTCAGGGAGCTGAAGCGGAAAGGACAACGACTGGAGCGCCGATGGTGGAAAACTCGACTCATATCTGACAAGACATGACATAGAGAACATCTTCGCTCCTATGGGGTGGCAATACATGCAGTGAAGAAAGCTTTCTTCTCTGCATGCATTGCGTCTGTGAATTCACGTCCAGCTGAACTATTCAGGGTGGTGAGGGGTCTAATGCAGACAACTCCCCCCCTGAACCCGCTTTTAGAGTCTACAGTTGTTCGCTGTGATTCCTTTAATGATCATTTCACAGATAAAATCTCTTAGATAAGAGCCGACTTGGACGCCCTCGTTGTAGCAGAGGTAGACAATGGAGTGTCCAGTAACTCCACAAGTAGGATTACACTGGATCAGTTTCAGTTGGTGAGTACCGAGGATGTGGACAAGCTGCTTGGTCGAGTGAGGAGGACCACTTGCCCTCTCGATCCCTGTCCTTCCTGGTTGGTTGTCCAGGGAGGAGATGCAGTTAGACAACAGTTACAACGTATTATTAATGCATCTCTCCAGGGAGGGAACCTTCCATCATGTTTAAAAGAGGCGGTGGTACGGCCGCTTCTTAAAAAGCCCTCCCTGGATCCCCTGGACTATAACAACTATAGACCAGTATCAAATCTCCCATTTTTGGGCAAGGTGATCGAGAGGGCGGTTGCCTTCCAACTCCAAGCAGACTTGGATGACACCAATTTTCTAGACCCATTTCAAACCGGCTTCAGAGTGGGATACGGAGTTGAGAATGCTATGGTAGCTTTAGTAGATTATCTGCGCCTGAGTTCCGACAGGGGGAGTGTATCCCTGTTGGTGCTTTTGGACCTCTCAGCGGCTTTCAATACTATCGACCATGGTATCCTTCTGGAACGCCTGAGGAGATTGGGAACTGGGGCACTGTGCTCCAGTGGTTCCAGTCCTACCTCTCGGGTAGGTTCCAGATGGTGATGCTTGGGGATAGCTGCTCCTCAAAAAAGGAGCTGCTATGTGGCGTGCCACAAGGTGCCATTCTGTCCCCAATGCTATTTAATATAGCAATTCTATTTAATATAGCAATGCTATTTAATATAGCATTTCTCCCACATGAAACTGCTGGGAGAGATCATCCGGAGGCATGGGGCGGGGTGTTATCAGTATGCTGATGACACCCAAATATATTTCTCTATGCCTTCGGTAACAGCGTCAGCTAAGGATGGTGTGTCTCCTCTGAATGAATGCTTGGAGGCAGTAATGAGCTGCATGAGGAAAAACAAACTGAAGCTGAATCCAGACAGAACGGAGGTGCTTGCTGTCAAAGGCCACAACCTGGGTTTGGAGGTGTGTCAACCAGTTCTGGATGGGGTTACACCCCCCCTGAAAGACTGTGTTCGCAGCCTGGGGGTGCTTCTGGACCCATCGCTTCAAATGACAGCTCAGATAAATGTGATGGCTAGGGTGACCGGCCAGATGGGCGATTAACAAATATAATAAATAAATAAATAAATAAGAGTGCCTACTATCAGCTGATACACGAGCTGCACCCCTTCCTAGAGTTGGAAGACCTAAAGACGGTAGTGCACGCGCTGGTAATTTCGAGGCTTGACTTCTGCAATGCGCTGTACATAGGGCTACCTTTGTACCTAGTTCGGAAACTTCAATTGGTGCAAAATATGGCAGCCAGATTGGTCACCGGTACATCTAGAGGTGCCCATATTACACCAGCTTTAAAAGCATTGAAACTGAACTGCCAATCAGTTTCCGGGCGAAGTATAAAGTGTTGGTTATTACCTTTAAAGCCCTACATGGTTTGGGTCCAGGTTACCTGCAGGATCGCCTTCTCCCGTACAATCCGCCCTGCACACTTAGGTCCTCTGGGAGGAATTTACTCCAGTCAGCCAAGACTAGGCTGGCGGGTACTACCCAGAGGACCTTCTCTTCTGCTGCTCCCAGACTGTGGAATGGCCTGTCAGAGGAGACTTGTCAACTATATAGTCTCTTGGCTTTTGAAAAGGCCATAAAGACTGACCTCTTCCGACAGGCCTACCCAGTGGAATTTTAAGAGTTTTTAGGATACTTTTAAAGGTTTTTAAGAATATTTTAATAATATTTACTATGTTTTTAACTAGTTATGTATTTTGTATTTATGGTTGTTCCCCGCCTCAATCTGAGTGGAGAGGCGGGTAAGAAATAAATTATTATTATTATTATTATTATTATTATTATTATTATTATTATTATTATTGGCAATAACAAAGCTCCAGCTTTGCCCTTATATAGTTATTTATTTTTTAAAGCGGATTTGGACTGGTCAGCCCTTCAAATGGAGGAAGCCTTCAAGTAGAGGACTGTCCTCTGTAAAGTAGAGCATATAGCCACCTACACACTGCACACAGGGCAGAACCATAGAATCATAGAATAATAGAAAAGTAGAGTTGGAAGGGGCCTACAAGGCCATCGAGTCCAACCCCCTGCTCAATGCAGGAATCCAGGTCAAAGCATCCCTGACAGATGGCTGTCCAGCTGCACCTTGAATGCCTCCAGAGTGGGAGAGTCCACCACCTCCCTAGGTAGTTGATTCCATTGTCTTATTGCTCTGACAGTCAATAAATTTTTCCTGATGTTTAGGTGGAATCTAGGTTCCTGTAACTTGAGCCCATTATTCCGTGTCCTGCAAACTGGGATGACCGAGAAGAGATCCTGGCCCTCCTCTGTGTGACAACCCTTCAAGTACTGGAAGAGTGCGATCATATCTCCCCTCAGTCTCCTCTTCTGAAGGCTAAACATGCCCAGTTCTTTCAGTCTCTCCTCATAGGGCCTTGTTTCCAGTCCCTTTATCATCCTTGTTGCCTGCCTCTGAACCCTCTCCAGTTTGTCTATGTCCTTCTTAAAGTGTGGTGCCCAAAACTGTATGCAGTACTCAAGATGATGGGGCCTAACCAGTGCCGAGTAAAGGGGAATTATCACTTCACGCAATTTGGAAGCTATACTTCTATTAATGCAGCCCAAAATTGCATTTGCCTTCTTTGCAGCCACATCACATTGCTGGCTCATATTCAGTTTGTGATCCACCACAATTCCAAGATCCTTCTCACTCGTAGTATTGTTGAGCCAAGTGTCCCCCATTCTGTAACTGTGCATTTGGTTTCCTTTCCCTAGGTGCAGCACTTGGCATTTATCCCTATTAAATTTCATTCTGTTGTTTTCAGCCCAGCGCTCCAGCCTATCGAGGTTGCTTTGAATTTTGTTTCTGTCTTCCAGAGTATTAGCTGTTCCACTCAACTTTGTGTCATCTGCAAATTTGATAAGCATTCCCTGTACCTCCTCATCCAAGTCATTAATAAAAATGTTGAAGAGCACTGGGCCCAGAACCGAGCCCTGTGGTACCCCAGCTCGTTACCTCTCCCCAGTTTGAGAAGGAACCATTGATAAGCACTCTTTGAGTCCGATTCTGTAGCTAATTGTGGATCCACCTGATCTGCTGTGTTAAACATGTATGTTTAAGCTTTCAAACCTGCAAAAATGGCAGGTTGGAATCAGAAAACCAAGAGATGGTTGTAACTCTGTCAACACAATTTTCTGCAAAATGGGTCAGCATTACTTCATGTCATGTAGCCTAAATTGCTGGTGGCAAGTAGTCAAGAATATCTATAAAATACTATTGTTTTATGATGCAATTTACTAAGTTCCCCAGAAATTGGCCTTGCCTTCAGGTTTTCTCATATGGAGTCACATGTTCAACATGTTGCCTGCTTCTCACATTATGAAATAAACTATACCAGCAGTTAGTTTTTAAATAAATTATCTAATCCAATAGTAATTTCACCTCCACTATAAATACAAAGCAGGTATATAAGAGATCAATTTATTGTAACTCTTTTTCTGCTAACATATGATGTAAATGATTTAACAATTACCATCCACATTAGGGCTTTAGGGATACATAGTGTAACTTTTTTCCATGAGTGTTAATGGATATCTATCCTTCCATATTATTCATGGGAATTCCAAGTACATGCTACATATCCCATTACTGATAATAAGTACATCCTGCATGTCCCACATGAGACAATAGAAATATAAACCTTTAAAATTACTAAGATAAAAATCATTCCAAAGATCAGCTGTGGTCATGGCCTTTTAGAAATCATATTATCATTTTTTCTTTACACCTCGGAAGTTATTTTGCTCTCCCTGCAATTATTTGTACTTAACTCTGTGAAATGCTTGGGGGTACAGATCATGAGGAAGACACCACAGAAAATGTCATGTTTCTTTTATTTTCAGAAACAAATAGTAAACATATTTTGCACATCATTGCTCTGTTGTGATATGTATCACTTTACCAGCTACAGTACATTGTTTACAAGAAGAAGGTACAGTGTGGCTCTGTGAGAACAGGTCTGTGTTATGTTTGGTCTTTTATGAACAAACAGTCTATTCTTAAACACATGGGAACCAAGTCTGTGGAAATGAGACGTACTGGTCACATGGTTTGTTGTTCTGATGACGTACTGACTTGTTCAGGCAGAAGCCATTTTAAGGGAAAGGTTTTGATCTTTTCTTTTCTTCTTTTCCTTTGTTCCTGCAACAATGTAACGCCTTTGCTGAGGTGGAGTGAAGCTCAACTTTCCCCACTGGACTTAATGCTTGCTATGCATTTATACTCTGCACATGGACTGTAACTAGGAAATGTATACTCTGTAGAGCTTTACTTTGATAAGTAAATAAACAGGTAGTATTAGAACCTGTGGTGTTCCAGAGTGTTTCCTGAC
Organism: Shinisaurus crocodilurus; assembly: GCA_021292165.1. Lineage (NCBI taxonomy): Eukaryota > Metazoa > Chordata > Lepidosauria > Squamata > Shinisauridae > Shinisaurus > Shinisaurus crocodilurus. The sequence continues at coordinate 75,928,384 of CM037876.1, read as the reverse complement.
TCCATGGATTTATCTGAAACTGGGGAAGCTGAAAGCAAGTGTCATAACGAGGCCTGGCTGGAACTGCATGCTTCATGCTGCGCGGGGTGGTGGGGTGAGCTCTGCTAATATCTGTGTGTGGAAGTCCAAGCAGGTGATAGCACACAGACTGGATTTTAAATCTCCCAGCACCACCAGCACCAACATGCTCTACTTTTCTTCTACATGACACACACAATAGCTATTATTTTAGTCACTAAATATTTGTGCAAAAAGGTTTAATGTAAAAAGCGATAACACAGCACCTAAATTTTAGATTGTATTACCCAGGGTTATTTTAATGTAGATTTTGTGTCACCCATTAGAGATCAATCTTCTCTAAGCATATGCATCTAGCAGAGAAAGAGAGTACTATCCAAGATGGTCCTAGGAGGGTAAAGGCACAATCCTATGCCTATTTAGACAGAAAATAGGCCTACAACTCCCAACATGCCCCAGCCAGCATGGCCAGTAGGCCTTTTTTTCTGTCTAAACAGGCATAGGATTGCACTTCAAGCAGGGGACTGGGAGGCTGGTGACTCCTATTTCAGTGGGCCTCCTAATCCACGGCAGATTTTATTTGGAGCTTTATAGGAGCTATCCATGGTGCTGAACTCCATCCTCAAAATAGGTTCACCACCATGGAGCACCATGGATAGCTCCTATAAAGCTCCAAATAAAACCTGCAATGGATTAGGAGACCCACTAAAATAGGAGTCACCAGCCTCCACTGGCTCCAAGTGAATATTATGTGTCTTGAACCTTATTGATCAGTGTTCAGATCAATAATATATGGCATCCACAATACATCTTAGGATCATAGGATCATAGAGTTGGAAGGGGCCTACAAGGCTATCGAGTCCAACCCTCTGCTCAATGACAGGAAACTAGAGGAGGGGTCTGCCATCCAAGTAATAACCAGGCCTGACCCTGCTTAGCTTTCCACGCTCAGACAAGCTGAGCCAGCATATGAAAAAGATAATGTATAGCCAGGATTTATAGGTTATACTTTCTGTATTTTACACCTTCTCACTCAGTCTGACATAGTGTAAAGGAAATAAAGCTCCTTGCAGGGAGTCATTGAAAGTTTACAATACTGAGAAAGCTACTAAAAGTTATTGACTTACTTGACGGAAGAATGATCACATCCTAAGGATCATGATTCATGACATTTTAGAGGATGTGTGTTTTATGTAAAATTACTAGAGTTTGTTATAGGCTGTTAATACTTTGTTGAAGGCTGTAACTTAAATTGCAGTGGGAAACAATGTTTCAACTGAACCAAAAAAGGTTCCAGGTTGAACCTTTAGTGTTATTTTTCCCTTAACCAGGCATGCACCTAACCGTTTCTATTTAACCTGAAGTAGGACCGAATTTCAGTTAACACTGATTTTTTTTTTTTTAAAGTTAGATTAGTGGTTTCACAATAAGGATCTGGGGGAGAAAAAGAAAAGCAACCGCAGCCCCACCCCAAGAAACCTGAGGGAGTTTTACATTCACTGGCCACAACCAAAATAACCCATAAACGCCTAAAGACAATACCTGAGCACCAACATTTGGGGTTACTCTGGCTTCCTTGTTTTTCCATTTTCAAGGACTGGGAAGCAGCAGGCATGACAGAGCCTGCGGCTTAAAGCTGCATTGCCCTGTAGCAGACGGTGAAGATAAACCACTTAGGAAAGGAAGAGAGGAAGCACAGTGTTTCTATATACTACACAGAATGCCTTCACATGAAGTGGTATGTAAGCCTATTTCCAAAGCCATTAGATTTTTCTTTCTAAACTTTGGTCTAAATTCATCTTCTTAACCTTTCAACTACCTGTCAGTATTTCTGGACAAATTTGACAGCAGAACCAGGGCCTCTGGATTCCATAATGCATTATTAGTTACTTGGTTAGGACGCAATCCTATGGCGACTAGACGATGTTTAGGAAGCCATAGGATAATTCAAAGTCCCAGCTCCGAGCCAGGGCCAGTGCTACCATTAGGCCAACTAGGCAGCTGCCTAGGGCGCAGGGCTAAAGGGACGCCAGAAATGCCTTGGAAAAAAAATACAGCGCTCTCAAGTGGGAAGGGGGGGCGCTAAATATCTGATCTTGCCTAGGGCACCAAACTGCCTTGCACCGGTCCTGCTCCGAGCTCAGAAACTCACTCTGAGGTTGGAGCTTGAACTCCAAATTCTGGGCACCCTCCCTCCGCCCTTGTAGCCAGCATGGAAAGAACTGTACCAGCTGTGGCTCCAAGGTTGGGAGACAAACCTTGGAGCTGGTGTTGGGTGGGTATTCCAGCGGGGTGGGGACTCTGGGGAGGGGATGAGTGAGGCTCTGCTGGGATACGGTGTATCCTGGTGGCGCCTTAGCCTGTCCTCCTCACGAGCAGGCACAAAAGACTTAGAAAGCTGAAATCAGCTGTATAAGCCTTTTTGCAGGGCAAGAGAAGTTGCCTCATGCCACTATTACTCCTTCCACCCACTAAGGTAAAGCTTTAAGGGAATGAAAGGTGGGTGTTTGGTGTAGGTGGTATTTGGTTGAACCTGTTAGAGTGTGGAGAGTTGGGTATTTAATCCAAGTTTTTAATTGTAAAACTCCAAGTCAATGGTCAAGAATAATGGGAATTGTAGTCCAAAACATTGAGAGGCCACTAGCTTGGAGAAGACTGCTCTAGCCAGATATTTATATGAGTGTGTATATGAGATATTTATATGAGCCAGTGTGGCGTAGTGGTTAGAGTGTTGGACTGGGACTCGGGAGATCCGGGTTCTAGTCCCCACTAAGCCATGAAACTCACTGGGTGACTTTGGTCTAGTCACTGACTCTCAGCCTAACCTACCTCACAGGGTTGTTGTGAGGATAAAATGGAGAAGAGGAGGAGGATTATGTAAGCCGCCTTGGGTTCCTTGCAGGAAAAAAGGCGGGGTATAAATATAATAAATAAATAAAATAAATAAATCTGTGTCTGTCAAATCTTTCTTGCAGTGAAACTGGTTGTTTTTCTCTATTTCTAGAAAGGACTGGAAATAGCATGGAGGCAAATACATAAATAAATTGGCTTCCTGTGAAAGGCCATTTTCTTCTACAATGGCTAGTAATCTTTCTTGAACTTTCACTGTAAGTATGTAATCCATTAATAGCCAGTTGTAATTCCTGCTGGGATCCCCATGGTAACAATCTTCCAGAGGACCTGACAGTTGCACATAGGCACAATTTAGACATGACACAGCCAAATGCCAAACCATGGTTTGACAATTAGGGGAGCCACATGGACTCATGCACTCTCTCTTCTCCCTTCTCTTTCCTGCCTAAAAACTATATAACTCTTTCCTTTCCTGCTTCCCCCCGCCCCTCCATACTTTGACATGGTTATCAGAAATGGGCATACTATGGTTAGCACTAATCAGACCATGGCTTGAAGTGGGAGCTTTCCAATTATGGGGGAAGTCCTGGTTAGCATTAATCATTTATTTGCCCATTTCAGATGTCAAGACACACTATGGTTATAGAAAACCAAAAAAGGGAAAAGGCATCATGGATGAGGCATAGGCAGCAGTCTGGGATGAACCAGGAACTAAAAGCTGGGAGTTGTGGTAGGGGATCACCTTTGAGGGATTAAGTCAGAAGCCAGAATCACAGAGCATCAGGATCTATAAGAAGCTGAAGTAAGGAACAAAGAGCAAGTCAGGATCAAAGGAGCACTCAAGAGGCAGCACTGAAGTAAAAGTCAGGACTGGAGAACAACCAAAGGATACAGGTACAGAAACGGTTCAGGAAAGCTGTGTTGTTCAGACAAGACTCTACCACAGTGTTCTCCAACCTTGGGTCCCCAGATGTTTTTGGCCTACAACTCCCAGCATGCCCCAGCCAGCATAGCTGGGAGTTGTAGGCCAAAAAAATCTGGGGACCCAAGGTTGGAGAACACTGCTCTACCAGAACAGGAAGTCCTCTTATACTTTTTCCTGTGAAGGAAGGTCCAGTAGCTAGCCTGAGTGGGTGGAATCAGCCCAGGGCCTGAGGCTACTTCACTACCTAGATGCTGCAACCTGCAGTTTGGTGGCTTACCACAAGGGCAGCGACACACCGATCCAAAGACCACCAGTTCAAATCCCAGTAGCTCCTGACTAAAGGAAATCGGTATACTAGTGGTAACATATGAGCCTGCAAAATGCTTTAAATCACCAAACCATGGTTTGGTGATCAGACAATACTTAGACTAGTTTCATAGTTCATAGAGTTGGAAGGAGCCTACAAGGCTATCGAGTCCAACCCACTGCAGGAAACTAGAGGAGGGGTCTCCCATCCAAGTAATAACCAGGCTTGACCCTGCTTAGCTTTCCACACTCAGACAAGCTGAGCCAGCGTAAGCCACAGGCCTGTATTTTAACTACAGTCATGCCTTGGATTGAGAGCATAATTTGTTCCGGAAATGTACTTGTAATCCAAAACACTCTTATATCAAAATGAAATCCCCCCAAAAAAATTTGTACAGAGATTTTTAATTTAAGCCATACTACAGTACTTGTATTGCAAGACGTCGCTTGTATATCAAGTCAAAAAAATTTAAATAAATATTTTAAAATTTGCTTGTCTTGCAAAACGCTCTCAAACCAAGTTACCTGCAATTCAAGGTATTACTGTATGTCTAAATTGAGAGCCATATTCTGGGCTGACATGGAAAGACCATAGTATGGCTCTCAATTAATAACGTAAATAATAATGTAAATAAAAAGATGTGAAAAATGAAAATGCCTTCCAACATGCTTCCCACTAGAGATACAATGTATGTTCAAATCACTTATAAGCAGATGATAGCAAAGGCTAGAAGAAAGCATTTGGTTCATTTCATAGCTTCATTTCTTATTAAAGCTTTCCATTTCTAAATAATAAGGCAAATCTTATGTTATTTTAAAATAATTCTCTGCTCATTTTTTCCTGTTTAAATTTGATTCTATAACTATAAATTCTGTACATCTTATATCAAATGTACTAACCACATATTTATCTGTAAATTCTCTCTTTAGACTTTAGCTATCACTTGTAACAATACAATATGAAGTGTGTTTACTGAGAAATAATCCCATTGCTTTCAGTGATATGTGCTTCCTAATAAGTGTACTTAGGATTGTAGCCTTAACTGCCAAAATAAGAGCAGTACTGAATTTCAGCTTTATAAAGCAAAGTTAAAGGTTTCTTTGAAGAGCTAATAAGTATAAAAATCTCACAAAGACTAAAATATGCTTTAAAATAAAGTGACCAAGCCTGTCACTTAAAAGGAAAAAAAACACCTGACAATATGCCATTACAACCTATTGACTGAAAGGGTAAAGTCACCATGATTAAAATGGAGCAATTCACTTTGAACTAACTCTAGTTGACTCATCTAATGTGCCCGAGGATTGTCTGTGGCAAGCCTAGAGGAAATCTTTTGTGCTTCAGTTAGCAATAAAGCTTGCAAATCATTATTCTTTTAAAAGACTAGCATAGATAACCAAAGATACCAGCAATTTTGGGGCTTTATGTTGCACTTTAGCCCCTACTAGACAAATACACTGCTTTAAATTCAATGTTAATATTAAGGCATTTAAAAAGCTGTGTTCATTTAGTCCATGTCCGGTTTTATAACCTAGTGTGTCCTTCCGTCACTCATCATTAGGAATATTGCAATTTTGGACAAGTATATATGATTGTTTAAAAATTCTCCACATATAATCAATAAAGATAAAAGAAATTCACAAATGACTTGCACAGTTTGCAAATCCACTGAAGACCATTATTATTATAAATCAAATCTTCAGATCAACTGTTCTCTTTGCTGTTTCAAAGGGTTAGGCCACATGGCAAGTGTATTACCTTTTTGTGATCGGTTTTGTGGAAATACCCAACAATCTGTTATGAACAGATGTTTTGTAATCCTTTGGTGGCAGAACAGTGGTGGGATTAGGAAGACCTTGTGAATCTTGTAGTCCTTGCTCTGCACTGATAAACATGTAACTTCCATTACAAGTGTGCTGCTTGATGTCTGCATATCTGCTACACATACTGCAACAAGCCACTGAATACTCAATTATACTTGCTAGGGAAATGACTGCAGTTATTTATGAGGTCATTTTATGCCATACTTCTGTAGTTTAGTCATATTGTTATATTCCTCAGGTCTACACTTTTAGTAAAGAAAATTGATTGTTTCTCTGTGGAATAAGCTCCCACCTTTGTATGCACTGATATCACTAAGAAAGACGGCAAATGGATATCCATAAAACTGGGTTAACAGACTTAATGTAACCATGCTGGGTTGACAATATCTGGAATTAAAATTCAATCATGCATACACAAATGTTATAAATGAATGAAAATGGTTGTACTGGATCATTTCAGCTATAAAGGCACAAAGTTGTTTAATTGTGTCACAAACCCCATGCCGCCACCGTGACACCCCCTCCCCAACCCACTTGCCTGTGCCCACGCAGCCAATCGCCAAGCTATAAAGGCAACTTTCGTTTATGGAATCCAAAGAGCAGCAGCCATCTTATGCATGCCTCTCAAATAAAATGGTATTGTTTCCAGGAATCTAATGATACACCACCTGCATACTTTGAGAGACCTAAACTCACAGATTTATTATATGAAAACACACTGGACAGTGGGCAACTTATCACTCACAGGTAATTCTCTCTGGGAACACTACTTCAACATTAATGTTGGAGCTCATCTGAATTTTCCCACTAAATATAGGGTTTCTTTTTCACATAACATAAAGTCTTCGACCAGCTTAAGCTTTCTAATAAATTGCAAACTCTGTAACAGTATATCTTCTATTATGCTGCTTGTTACTTTACTAAGACAGGAAATTAAAGCAATAAAACACTTTCAAAATGATAGGGTGCACTCAAGCAGTCATTTTTCTTATGTTACAGTAGTATTCTTCAAAAGGCCTTTTATGATCCTAATATTAAATTCTTTGAAGTCTGAAGAATCTGTTGAGGGTGTTGAATTTGTGATATAAGACTCAAAATATTGCATCCATTTATGCATTTATTAAAAACTGAGTACATGATAACAAATGTTTAAAAACTAAACTACAATGCCACTAAACAAATGTATCTGAATGTATCTGAGATCTACATTATAGAGAACTGTGCAGAAAGAAATGTTACTTATTTAGAGCTCAGGAAAATCTATTTTGCTTTTGTATCACTTTACATAACCAAATGCACACCAGGTGTGACCGTTGATATAAAAGGTTGGTGCAAACTGAAGCACAAACATTATAATGGTCACTTATGCAAAATGTTCACATAAAGGAAATTGAATCAAGCTTAGAAAGCTATTCATTCTTTTTAACCCCTCTAGAACAAGGTCACCCTAGTGGTTCTGTTTAATGGCATGGACACTATTTGAACAACCTGATAAAAAGCATGTGGTAAGGAAACAAAGCAAAAGTAAAGTCCCATTGCCTGAAGTAAAATGGTACAGCAATATATGAGGCATACAATTATGATGAACCGTTGCAAATAGAACATTTATACTTTCACGTGGGAAAATATTTTGTACCTCCAAGTAAACTCTGTCACATATCCCGTTTCTTCTGTCTAGTTACATCTAGTTTTATATCCTGTACCTGACTGAAAAATATGAGTCTAGCTGTGAGAGCCATTTCAGTCAAATCATCATTAGAGTATGCCAGAGAAAAGAGAGGGAGACTTCTTTCAAATTATATTCCCTTTACTATAGATCAATAATGTTGATTCCCAGGATTCAATTTCTTTCTACTTTACTACTCTGGAATTTTATTGGGGAAGTTATCTTTGTTAACTTGAAAAATATGTAGAGAAATATGATGAAGAAAAATATGTAGAAAAATATGGTCCAGCCCTTTTCTGGGCTGGACCGTTTCAGGCTTCTAGATGGGAGTGGGTGTGGGTTGGAATGATATTCTCCTTGACACATTCGTTTCTATATGTAAGAAAGGCTTGTAAAAAGACAAAAACAAAACATTCCAACACACACACACACACCTTCCCTTGCACTCTGAAGTGCAGTCTTTAGTGTTGGTTTTAGCAATCTTTTAGCTAATCTATTATAGGCTTTGTGCTATTATGCACTACACACTATAATAATTATAAGAACATAAGAGCGTAAGAACAACCATGCCGGATCAGACCAAGGGTCCATCTAGTCCAGCATTCTGTTAACACAGTGGCCAGCCAACTGCCCATAGGAAACTCACAAACAAGACATGAGTGCAACAGCACCCTTCCGCCCATATTCCCCAGGAACTGGAGTACATAGGCATACTGCCTCTGATACTGGAGGTAGTATATAGCCATGAGGAATAGTAGCCACTGATAGCCTTATCCTTCATGAATTTGTCCAATCCCCTTTTAAAGCTGACCAAATTGGTGGCCATCACTACATCTTTTGGAAGTGAATTCCATAGTTTAACTATGTGCTGTGTGAAGAAGTACTTCCGTTTATCTGTCCTGAATCTTGCACCAATCAGCTTCATGGGATGACCCTGGGCTCTAGTATTGTGACAGAGGGAGAAAAATGTTTCCCTGTCCACTTTCTCCACACCATGCATAATTTTCTACGCCTCTATCATGTCTCCCCTTACTTGCCTTTTTTTCTAAGCTAAACAATCCCAGATGTTGTAACCTTTCCTCATAGGGGAGTTGCTCCAGCTGTTGGTCATTTTAGTTGCCCCTTTTTCTAACTCTACAATATCCTTTTTTAGGTGTGATGGCCAGAAGTGTGGTCACACCATTATAAACACAAGTATTATTAGCCATTTCTATTGTCCTTTGTAGTGCTCCACAGTCTAAGACCCTTCAGGATATACATGCATATCTCATTCTCATCCCTCAAAGAACCATCGGATGCAATATAACATTCAGTCCAGGGTATCCTACTCAAGTCACTGGCAAGCTAGGGATGGACAGATCAGTCTATGTCACTTTCCCATGTATGCATTCCTAAGTATATTCTATCCCTTTGGCATTAATCTACATTTTAAAAAAATCCATATGAAATTGGATTTTCATCCAATTTACACATTTTAAAAGGTATTTTTTTTTTATCAAACTATTAACAAAATACACAAAATACACATTTTGAAATGTATTTTTTCTCAAACTATTAGCAATTTTAATCCTAATTTACAGTGTGGTGTAGTGGGTAGAGTGTTGGACTGGGACTTGGGAGATCTGGGTTTTAGTCCCCACTCAGCCATGAAACTCACTGGGTGACTTTGGGCCAGTCACTGACTCTAGCCTAACCTACCTTACAGGGTTGTTTTGAGGATAAAATGGAGAGGAAGAGGAGGACCATGTAAGTCACCTTGGATTCCTTGCAAGAGGAAAAAAGGCAGGATATAAATGTAATAATAAATACATTCTTAAACACATTTTTTTGAGCTGAGAAGTGGATCACAACATTCAACAAAGTGCAAATTTGAAGGATAACTACATTCTGATCCTTGCACAGATCAAATTCCTCAAGCATAACTACTGGCAATACAGAGGTACCTTCATAAAGCTATGTGTGAGTGGGACAGTCAGAGAAGCATTTCTGCAGTGCTAGCTACTCTTCCTCATACAGCACACATAATTACATTTTCTCACATCATGTGGGAGTGGGAGCATATTCCTGTTTCAGCCATGCCGTGCTTTCCTGTGCTCAGCAGACTCACCACACACTCTGAAGTAGCACTGTTGCAACAGGAATAAGGGAGCTTGGCTTTATTGTGCAGACAAGTGCTGGGGATCCTATGTTTCAGCAAAGCAGCAACAGGAGCCAGTGGAAGCACACCTCTCAGACCTAGTTCAATAGTAGCGCTTACTAGAGCGGTAACATACAAGACGTCTTCAGCCCTCTCAATCCCTTGGATTTTCACAGGGCCATATTCCCCTAGGACCCATCACTGGGGTTAGCTGCTTCCTTCTGGCTTTATAGATAATCAACCTGACCAGAAACCAGGAACAGAACTGTGGAGAGAAAGCCAGGTCAGGCACACACACACACCCGGCCATCAGAGTCTCCGCCTAAGGCAGAGACAGCTGGCTCCAAACAGTCATGGGCATCTGCCATCAACCTTCATTTACATCTACTTCAATGAGACCCATTACATACCCTCCAGCTACTTCCCCTTCCCTGGCAGCCACAATGAGCTGTGAAGCTTCCCCAAATCACAAAAAGGGCGCCCAAATGCCTGGTAGTCTCAAAGAGCTGCCAAGTATTCCTAAGCACCCAAAGAAGTCAAAGAAGAACAGGTTTTTCCAGAGATCAAGAGGGGAGGAGGGACAAGAGGGGAGGGGCAGGCAAGAGAGGGGACAAAAAGAAGGGGACTGTGGTGGGAAAGGTTGTTGGTCGGTGGGCACCAGGCTGCACAGACGTCTAGGGCTTCGGTCCAGATTCAGAGACTAAACCCTGGGCAGCTCCCGATGAATAAAACTGAAACCGCTGAGAGCCGGCAATTTGCGGCTTTCGAGGAACTAAGGTCATTCCAGGTAAACCTTGTGCTGTACTGTTACCGCTCAGGGATGTGAGCGATCTTGCAGCAGCCAGTTTAAGAATTTTTTCTATCTAGTCGAGTTTGAAGCACCTTGCTCACGAATCTTACAGGCATGTCGATTCTTTTCTCCCTTTTCTATTGCAAATTCGAATCCAACTGAGTCATCATGAACAGCAAGATCTTTTGTGTGCTTTTGTTTGTGTTTCTTAATTGACTTAAGTCTTAATTGACCTGACTGAGGAAAACCCACTGATATGCTAAATTTCTTGCTAAATTCCTAAGGGATTATGCTAATTTGAACAGCAAGCTGTGGCTGGCAATAGTCCTACTTAGAATGAAAAAGTATTTTGTGTTATAGATTTTGTGTTATAGATTTTATAGGCATGTGCTAATTGATTTTAAGGTAACTTTTTTTCTAGTTCTAACTCTGACTGTCTGAGAGGGAAGCCTGCTCAGTATTATGTTTTATAGATTTCGTTTTATAGACATGTCATGTGCCAATTGATTTTAAGGTAACCTTTTTTTTTCTAACTCTGAGAGGGAAGGAAGCAAACCCACTGATATGCTAAATTGCTAAATTCCTAAGGGATTATGCTGATTTGAACACAGCAAGCTGTGGCTGGCAATAGTCTTTGAATCTCTTGGAAAAATCTGTATTACAGCTCTGTTTTTTGAATCTCAAAAGAAAAACCTGTATTACAGCTCTGGCTCCCAGAGCTCGGAAGATATCTCTGTTAATGGGGGAGAACTTCTTTTTAAGTTCACAATGCTTGTTAATTATGCTGTGTGATCAGCGAGCAGAGCTTACTCGAAGAAGAAAAAACTCGCGATTTTTTCGGTTGTAATTGGAAGCGTGTGCACCTTGTTACCGCTTTTGTTTATGTTTTGTTATGATCAATTAAACTCTGTTTACCTATACACAGTGTAGTAGCGTTCATTCATAAAATTGCTTCATTCACTGTTTTAGCGTAAGAGTGGTCGTGGCTTCCTTCTAAGTGTCAGAGAGCTACGTAGGAAGGGTTAGCTTCGCTCTGGTTAACCCTTTAGGTCCTGAACCCGCGCAAAGGACAGGTTTTGGTCCTTTACAAGAACCGAATCCTGAAAGTCTAGGTCAGTCCCAGATATTTTGCAAGGTTAATCTCAAATATTGTATGCACTTGTTAACTGGTGATTTAACATAAGCACTGTGAAATAATAGACTATAACTACCCATTTCCAAGTCCAATATTTACCACCTGTTATTATAGAGGGTATACAAGCTATTTTTCAGATATAGGCTAGGATCTAAAGAGGTGTTGTTGTTTTTCGTGACCACAGCTCATTGTGCTACATTAAGTTTTGGAAGTTGCTTATCAGATGGCATAGGTGGCAGCAATCAGAGGCGACTGGCAGCTGCAGTGGTGGCTGGGAAGGGGACTGTCCATCCCCCATGTAGCTGTCTGTGGAGACACAGCCTTGTCTACATGGGGTTCCTCACTCTCTCCTTTCATAGACACACATGCCTGGGTCTGTCTGCATGGCCTAATGCACTGCAGGGTTAGCTGCCCTTCCCTCCGTCCTCCCTTTTGGTCAGCACCAGGGACTTCAATCAGAAGTAACCCTTTCTATGTCCAGCGAGCTCCCCATATGTTCCTCCTATGTCCAGGGAGTTCCCCTTGCCAAGTTCTTCTTAATGCAAGAATTACTCTCTGCATGAGGAAGATATTAGTGGTAAAATAAACAGAGATTCTTAAGTTATCATATACATTTAAATCATCCATATAATAATGGCAAGAAAACTAGAATACACTTCAAAGTCTCCAAACTCTAAATTTGCCAACTTTCAAGGAAGTAAATTGGAAGTATTTGATGGCCTCCTGGAAAAAAACAATGCACACAGAGCCAGTGTGGCGTAGTGGTGAGAGTGTTGGACTGGGACTTGGGAGATCTGAGTTCTAGTCCCCGCTCAGCCATGAAACTCACTGGGTGACTTTGGACTGACTCTCAGCCTAACCGACCTCACAGGGTTGTTGTGAGGATAAAATGGAGAAGGAGGAGGATTATGTAAGCCGCCTTGGGTTCCTTGCAGGAAAAAAGGCGGGGTATAAATATAATAAATAAATAAATAAATAAACAAACAAACAAACAAACCAAAATACAAATTATTCACTTTGTTAAGGCAGGGGTGGGCAGAAGCTAGATCTCCAGGTGTTTTGGGCTTCAATTCCCAGAAGCCCCTGCCAGCATAGCCAATGGTTAGGAATGCTGGGAATTCAAGTCCAAAACATCTGAAGCTCTACTTTCTGCCCAGCCCAGTGTTAAGGTAACAAGTCAGACCAAGAGGTCTATGAGTTTGAGCAATGGACTTGGGGGGGGGGGGAGACAACAACAAAAAAATAACTGAAAATTTTAATCCCCACTGAGCCATCCTCAGGGAAGGCATTTGTGCACTACCTTGTTTTTTAGTCAGTCCAGCTTTAAAATTGAATAAAAAAGGGGACCCACTGAAATCCAGATGCTGCTTTAATGCCAAACATCCTCTTGGATAAGCAAGCTACAAAATACATATAAAGACATAGTAGATAGAGAAATGGAAATAAAAGGCTTTAATGGGAAGGAGGTTGAACAGAGGCTACACACATAATAGTGCTGACAGTGAACATTTTGAGAATCTTAAACATTAAATTGAACTAGGTTTATTTGCTATTTAGTTTCCTAACTTTAATATCATTTGGTCCCACATTACATTATTTTATCCTATTTAAGCAATAATTTAATAATTAACAGAATGCTTGCAGCTCTTCTGGGCCTTATTGAAAGGAAAACTATTCTGAAGTACTTTAGAAACTTGGTACATCATCAGATTTAACATAGACAGGGGTTTATTTTCACATTAAATTAACTTACAATTCAGAAGCATTGCACTTATTGGTCTTTGTAATCCCTAACCCCCTCAACATTATGCTAGATGGATGAATATGAAAAAGGCATCAACAGCTTTAGGGTGTGATGCAGAAAGAAGAGATAATGAAAACTAGAATTAAATTCATGGGCTCCATTTGTTTTCTCTGCATGCCTAATAGAGCCTCCCATTGTTAAAGACTCTGTAAGTAATCATTGATTTTAAACTGTTTAAAATTAAACAGAAATTCTGTGGGTTTAAAAAAATGATAGAAATTTTATAGAGAGAGAGTGAGAGAAAGTATATAACTATATATGACTATATTCTGTCGGTTGTAATATAAGTAGGCAATCACTTGCAAGTATTGCTGCTCTGCCAGTTTTAGATTTGTACTGATACATACAATGTTTGTAGTTAAAATAAGATCTCTGTGGCTATATGATTAAAACATTGGCTCCAATTCACAGATGTTTATTTATAGTATTACCAATTGGCATGAGAGAGAGAGAAGGGAAAAGGGGACTTCTCCTAATTGGTGATGATACATACGTGCTGTCATAGTGGACTGTGGCAACCACCTCTCAGAGTCTGCTTCTGCACTTGGATCATTCTTGCTGAATTGCAGTGAGCCAAAGACATAATATCCTCACATAATATCATGTTAATATCATGATATTATGTCATGTGACCATGACATAATATCAGCATGTTACAATCATACATTTACTGACAGTGCAATTATGTGTGTGTTTATTCAGAAGTAAGGCCAACTGGATTCAATGGGTCTTACGCTCTTGTATTTATTCGTTTATTTAACATATTTCTTAGCTGCTTTTCAAGACTGTGATCTTCCCAAAGCGACTTACAATATAAAAACAGTACCATTTAGTATCAAACAAATTATAAAAAAATCTTAAACTTTAAAATAAATACAATTTCAACTACCTAACAGCAGCAAATAACATAAAAACCTTTTCAATTAAAAGCCAGAAGTGAACAATTCTGTTTTTCAAGCCCTCTTAAAAGCAGTCACATATGAAGCCAGCTATATATATCTCAGGAAGGAATACCATAGGATAGGGGTCCCCACTGGCAAGGCCCTATCTCAAGTGTCCAGCAACCTTATTGATCTTAGCAAATATAGCCTCCAAAGATTATCTTAAACCATGGCCAAGTTCATAGAGGTGTAGGCAATGCCTCAAATAACCTGGACCTAAACCGCTTAGAAATATTAAATATGGATAGTAATATAGAAATCTATTAAATAAATAATAAAATAAAAAAACCATTTAGAGCTTTAAAGATCAAGACCAGTACTTTGAACTGGGTCCAGAAATGTACTGGCAACCAGTGTACGTGAAACAGGACATTTAGGATTTCTGCCTGAATCTTATACACAGAATTCAACTACTTGACTACATGTACTGGGCACGTCTTCTTATTCAAGTCTTCACTGTAGAAGCTTCCATACTAGATCATTTGTAGGTATCTTGTAAAGAAATGTCAGTGCACAATCTCAGACTGTGATTGCCAATGGCAAACAGTCACATGAATTCAGTATGTGGCCAGAAATAAAATATAAAGAAGACAACTTACCTCTTCCTTAATGAAAAAAATTATGAATAAAAATGTTCATCAGACTAGTGGAGCAGCATTGTGGGATATTGCATCATTTGGTACAGGTTTCTGAAGATGCCCCTGTCAGTTTCACTCCCAAGCTGTTTCTTCAGCCACAAAAAGATATATCTGAAAGGGTTAAAAATGTGACCAGTATTAACCTTTTATTTCTAAACTAAACCTTTTTAGACATGTCAAACGCTGTCGTATTCATCAAGGATTAACTGCATGACAAATTTGAACTTTTAACATTGTGCCACAGTGAAGTTGTGGGAGAGCAAGAAAAGGCCACAGCACTTTTAGGAAACTGAAACATGTAAATTTTTCAAAGCATCCTAGCATTAAAAGATATCCCATATTTCTATCACCATTTCCAAAATAATTCAGATAGGAACAGAATGAAGGAAGGAAGGAAAGGGGGTGGGAAATACAATCAGGGCCGAATGTTTTTCAAAGAGGTTATTGCTCAATGCATACTTTCATGTACTAAGAAAAAAAATTACTCTGGACCCATCTTTGAACACGAGTGACTGGTGGTCAAGGATCCATACTGAAAAATTGGCAGAGAGCTGTTCCCCCTGTGTTCTTTTTTCAATGATAGCAGGCACAGCTATTATTATTGTGAGTATAAAAAAAAACACATTCCACTATTATAAAATTGTAATGGGGGGCAGGTTGCTCATTCTAACCTTTATAACATTGGAACTCTCAAATCTTTCTGAAATTTAAAGGTGCCAAATAGAAGTGCTGGTTTTACATACCCTAAAAATTTCAGGAAGATTGGTGAAAGTTTGAGGGAGAAATATCGGTTTAAACAGTAAAAGAGAACACCCAGACCCACACCCACAACTCTTGTTCAATTATAAAATGAACACTGAAAAACTGATTTGACAATTTTATTTGCCCTCTATTTCTGAAAAAACAAAACAAAAACCCTATAAGCTACTTATACATGGGTGGCTTCCTATTCTTCCTGAATTGAAGTTGGTGAATGCTGTCCTCCCCCCCCACCCCAAGGTAACATTTTTTTAAAAAGAAAAAGATTTTTTACATGTAATTAGAGTCTATGGGGCTCTTATAAGGACACACAGCCATAGCACCTCCTGCCTCACAGAAGATTTGGAATTTTGAGGGGGAGGGGAATAACTGCTGCCTTGTGGGAAGCAGCAGCAGTGAAAGGAGGAAGAGGAAGAGGTGGTAGTGAGTCTGTGGGAGCTGAAGCCCGGAGGGGAGCTGAAGCCCGGAGGGAGGGAGGGAGGGAGGGAGGGAGGGCCTTGCAGCCTCCCCCCCCTGCCCTGGAGCCGGGCTCCCTTCCCTGTCCCCACCTTGGAGGAAGCCGGGCTTGCTGCTTCTGGGCTGAAGTGACAAACTACTCAGGGAAACCAGGAAGGGAGGAGGACTTGTGTAACATGGATCCCTGGCCACCCCCTCACCAAGGACCACTGGGGCAACAGGGTCCTTGGCAGGGGGATGAATGTTGCCCCCCCCTCCTGCCAATTTTCTGCAGGGGGACTTTTTCGTGCCTTATAGAACCCTGTGAGGAACCCTAGGCTTGTATAGGGAGTGAAAAAGCTCTCCTGATGAAAAATGGCTGGAGCAGAGGTGAAGTTTACCCCCGCCCACAAGGAACCTTGAATTCTTAAAATTAATAAACCAATAAACAAAGGCTCTACTTCCCGCACACATCCAGGTTCGGCAGGCACAGCAGCCAAACACTTTTAAAAAAATCCCCTCACATAGTCTCCAAATCTCTCTCCCAAGGTGTTTGTTACTGGCTGCTAGTAAGGGCTAACCAAGTGGAGCCACCCCAGTGAGTCCAAACTCACCAGCGTGCCATGGGGAAACTGGCTGATGGCTACATTGGATCTCATTCCCCACTTTTTGGGGCAGTGCAAGGAAGGTATGGTGTCTCCCAACCCTGCAGCCTTTTATTTACAATGCAATCCTATGCATATCTACTCAGGAGTAAACCATATTGATTTCAATGGGTCTTGTCCCTGGGTGTGCATAGAATTGCAATCTAAGGCTATAATCCTATACACACCTGGGAGTAAGTTTCATTGAACTCAGTGGAGCTTACTTTTGAGTAGGCATGCATACATAGGATTGCACTTTTAATGAATTTATTGAACAAAGGAGGCAGTTTTGGGAAACTGGGTTGACAAGGAGTTTCTCTCTCCCTTTAGGAATCTCTTCCTACCCACCCGCCTCTAACCAGTTAATTTTGGTATTGTGACTTCTTTTATATATTTATGTTTGTACTCATAAAAAGAGTTATGTTGTGATATGTATCACTTTACCAGCTGCAGCACATTGTTTACACATGGAAAGGACAGAATGGCTGTAGACAGGTTTTGTTATGTCTTACTAGAATCCTTGATTCTGGGCTGTGAGAACAACATGAGCTGGTCACATGGTTTGTATGTTCTGATGACGTGCTTGCTAACTTGTTTTTCTGTCTGAAGCCAGAGAGAAGCTGGACTGCTTTCTCTCTTCTTCTGGTTCTTCTTGCTAGACTTTGTTCCTGCAACAATGTAACGTCTTTGCTGAGGTGGAGTGAAGCTCAACTTACTCCACTGGATGTAATGCTTGCTATGCATTTATACTCTGCACATGGACTATAACTAGGAAATGTATACTCTGTAGAACTTTACTTGCTAAGTAAATAAACAGGTGGAATTAGACCTGTGGTGTTACAGAGTGTTTCCTGGCTCCATGGATTAATCTGCAACGGAGAAGCTTTGTTGGTTCACTGGCACACACGCTGCACGCTGCCTGCGGGAGGAGGGAGGTGAGATCTGGAAGATCTGTGTGTGGAATTTCAGGCGTCTGTTAGCACACAGATAGGATCATAAATCTCCCAACTCTGCTCACACGCCAACAGGTTACACAGCTTCAAATAAAGAAATTGGTCGCTCGGAGGCTTATGATTTGGCTGGGGGGATAGAAAAATGCTGCAAGGGAGGGGGGCACGGACATTACAACACAGTCCAAAAGTTTTCTCCCTGTTCCATATCAATCTGACTTTCTGGTTCAAGTCAGACAAATATAAGGGAAGTAATTGCTTATGAGGAAAGCAATTACTTATGCCACTGTTTCCTTCACTGAGTGTTTGTGTATGTACAAACTTACTTTTAAAAAATAATAATAATCAAAAACAGTATTCTATTTTTTTTTTCTATTCAAAACACAGAAAGGGGACTTTCCTGAGCCTGCAAAGCACATGTGCTAGCAAGGCGATTCCCACCCCTGAGAAATCATGCTGAGTTTTCTAAAGGTACATCCTGAAGCACTGAAACCTGAAATGTGTGTTTGCAACAAATAAGATATGTGCATATTATTATATGCACATATAATATATTAATATAATACATAATATATACAGTAATACCTTGGATTGCAAGCATAATTCATTCCGGAACCGTACTTGTAATCCAAAACACTCTTATATCAAAGCGAGTCTCTGGCGGGTGTGAGCGGGGCCAATTTCGGCCCGCTACGCTCGCTCGAGGCGATCAGTTACATCCCTACGACTTGTCTTGCAAGACTTTGCTTGTTTATCAAGTCAAAAAACTTTTTAAAAATTTGCTTGTCTTGCAAAACGCTCTCAGACCAAGTTACTTGCAATCCAAGGTATTACTGTATAATTATCTAGTGACCCATAGATAATAAAACAGTCCAAGGTACAATAAACATGCAATGGAGAGGCACCCCAGAGCAACAGTCCAAAGGAAGAGCTGAAGAGCTGTCTCTTTCTCTCCCTGCTCCAACCCACATTTGCTAAAGGGTCTCTGTGTGTCAGCCCCATAACATTACTTCCCGCAACTTTCCCCTTCTAGATCTACCAGCTACTGCAATTTCGGGACTTTAAGCCCCAGCTTGGTCCCTCCACCCACTCTCTGAAATGGGTTTCTTTCTTTAGTGATACTCTTTCCTCCTCTAACACCCACAGTATTACTTAAGTTGACAACTCCTGAGTATTAAAGGTGCCACATGCCATAGAACCAAGCAGGCAATCCAGGGACTTTTTCATTAGCAATTTTGCCTGCCCACAAAAAAAAGGGAAGAGGCTTGCTTGCTTTAAACCACTGCTCTTTAGATGCTCTTTAGCATCTGCTCACTAATGCAGTGCACTTTGAATTTCTTAAGGGGTAGGAAAGCAAGAATCATAGCATAGGTTCTGTTAGCGCTCCAGCCAAGAGCAGCTACAACTAAACCAGGCAACACACAGGCAACAAATGCACAGACTCAACATTGTTATCTTCAGTCTCTTCAATAGGCAATGGCTAAATAAGCAACTGAGATTGGGTTGTGGCTAGCCAAGGAAACAACGCTATTTATTAAAAAGACAGACAGAGAGAGAGAGATTAATTTTGTGTCCAAACTTCCAGAGTTTTAATTAAGAGAGCTTTGGCAATTGGGCAGTATAGAAATATAATAAATAAAATAAATTGATAAATAATTAGGCTCATAAGGTGTTCAAAAACAAAGACAAACCAGCATTCATAATGAATAAGTAACTAATAAATTACACATAATATCAGTTCAAAAACATGCATGTAAAGTGAGTAGCTATCATCATCATATCTATTTTAGTGTTGCTTGACTTGTTTTCTCTCCCTCATTTACATTTCCTTGAAGACAAGGAGGAAGTTATTTCCCTTATTTCTTTCCTGCAATCTTTTTTCCAGATCCCCAAATCCAAAAGTGAAAGATCGTTCCAAAAATTTTTTCTGGCGGTTGGAGATGTAGACGGGCCCCTTCACTTCAACATCTGTGAAGATGTCCAAACTGACAGTGCTGGAGAGATAGTGAGCTTTGAGTTAAGTGTGAGTGGGCAAGAAAGAGAGAGAAAAGAGGGAGGGAGGAGAAAAATGGAGGAAAAGAGAAAGAAAAGCCCATTCACTGGAGATTTGGTAGCAATGAGGTCCAAAGTCAGAGGAGGGAAACTAGCCCAGTTGTGTGGTGGTAAATTTTGAGGTGCAGACACTCGTCATGAGAGTCCTCGTAGCCACACCCCAAAGGAAAGGCCAAAAATGCAGACAGCTTCGTTGATCCATATTAAAACACTAGTTCAGTTTTCATTTCTACCAGAAGTAGGTCTTTATATCCAAAGCAAATATACCTGCTCACCATCGAATGTTGTGTATTTGATCTCCTGCATCAAGTGCCCCAAAGCCACTAACACTGGCCCAAAAGGACTATCTTTAAGATAAAGAATAAATGGGCACAAATCAGATATCAAACATAACAACATGAATAAACCTATCAGTGAACACTTTAATCCTCCCTGGACATACCATCTCAAGGACCTCAGGGTGGCAATTCTAAAGAAATTGAAATCAGGGGCTCGCTTGGAATGTGAGATTGCAGAACAAGAGATGATAAAGAAAATTGATTGTGTTAATCAGGAGCTCAGTAGGGAGCATGATTTCTATGCACATCATAAAGACTCTTAGTGCACCTTGTGGTTTGTAACGCTTTAAGAGAATGGAATGGTTGCTGCAGAACTACCTGTTTAACTATCTTTTCAGATTCAAAGCCTCGTGTTCCACTTACAGCATCTGATGAAGTGAGTTGTAACCTACGAAAGCTGATGCTAATTTATTAAAATATATGAACAACTAAAACAGTTAGTCTATATGTGTGCTACACTTAACCCTTGAATTTGTATTGTTAGAGGAATCCTCCTGTGAGTTGACCTAATGCCTATTTGTTGCTTACATTAGTACCTGGCCAGATGTGTTGAACAGTGAGAGGGAGCTATCTTCTAGCGATCCTCACTATGCTTATGCTGGTTTTTGCTGACATTACACCAAAACAGTATTACACGAGAGTACAAGTTTCTTATTCTGGAATTTGGAACTGTACCAAGATGAATGACACGGGGGTGGGGTGGGGATTCACCACCACATTGAGATCTCCACCAGCAGGCTTGCTGCAAGATATTTGGGGTTGCTTTGCAATTTGAAATGCTTGGTTGGGATTGAATGTGTTAGGGTAATAAAAGAAAAATATATATTCATTCTCTACCACATTGAGATTTCCACCAGCATGCATGCTGCAGGACACATGCTCTGGTGGCTTTGGAATTTGAGATTGCCTTGTGGGGATAAAATAGTTTTGGTGTGATGGTGTTGCTGTTAAAAAGAAGCAATAGGTGGTAGAGTTAAGCACCCGCTTCTAACATACTACTACTTTGCTTCAAATTGCATCCTCCCAACATCACTTCACACTAGAAAAGATAATTGGGCTAAAGTTTGTGAGCTCAATTCTCTAACTTTGTGCTCCATATAAGTTCCTGTGAGCACTTTTTAGAGGGGAAAAGTGACTGACCTAAAAAAAGTACTTTAATATAAATAATTAAGCAACCCATTCCTGCTTAAAATCAGTATGTCGTCCCACCACCACCATCACTGCCAAGAAACACCTTTTCTGGTTTCCTCTTAAAAATCTATGAAACAGGTATTTTCCCCCCAAATCCTGCTTTGACATTTCTCAACATTACTGGAAACATCATCAGTCACAATGGTGCTAGGAAATACAGCAACAAGCTCCACACACCCCAAGTCATTTGTAGTAGTACCACTCTCAGCTCTGCTGCATCAAAGGAGACCCCCCCCCATCTCTTACTGTCAACTCTCTTTGTAAAAGCATGCTGTAGCGGACGGGACCCCTCACTCAAAGCCCACACCCTCGATGTGTACTTTGCTCTCACCAAGTGCCACCTTGTATTGGTCACTTCAGACTTTAAGCTGTTTTCTAAAGTTGCGTTAGCCGATTATGTGTCTTAGGTCTTATATGTAGCTGTTCACCCACGTTTGTTTGTCTTTATTAAGCAGTTTGTTTTATTTGATTACTTGAAGTAAGGTGCCCCTCCGTTAATTCACTTCTTACTTTCCTGTCACCAGTCAGACTCTGGAGAATTAGAACTCTGAATAAAAAGGTTGATTTATTGTTCTAACAAAGTCTCTAAGCTGATATTCAACTCAGGAACAGATAACTTGGAATTTTCAACAGTTACATTCAAACTTGTTCTTTGCTAAGATTCAGGTTAAAGGCAGGCAGATGTTATACAGTGCTCTTGTATCAATTTGGCTTGGTTACTTGAAAGTTACAGTATCAGACCAGGGAACTTAACTGTCCCTCACACTAGTCCAGACTGTTTCTCCTTCTTCCTCAGACAGAAGGGCCTTCACTCCCTAAGTGGAGACTCCTGTGAAGGGTTCTATACTAACACTCTATACTATACTAATTTAATCTAAATACAGTGGCTCCATCTGGATTAAATGAGAACATAGATTGGTTATCAACTGGTTTGTAGTATACTATTTTTGCCATGGTTTTGTTGAAATAAATTATGTATAAAGACCAACTTTAGTGTAAGTTTGTTCAGAATACTAGATGTATAGCCATACTATCAGGCAACCTCTAAATGAAGATCAGTACATTACACACTACCAGGTGTGTGTAAGAGTATCACACCAGATAAATTACTCCATCTGCCAAACTCTGGAGCACTGCCTCAGGAGCTTGGTAAATGAAACCAACTTTGGTGAGTCAATATACTCCTTCTGATAGGGTTTTCTTACAATGTTATCTTTTCTATCTTTTAAAATTTATAATTATTTTATCAATGTATGTGCTAATAAAGCAAATGTATATTTTATATAGAATGGAGAAACACAGAGCAATAGCTTGTATATTGAATTAAGTGAAAACTACAGGGGCGAGCATGACATCATTTAATTATGTTTTATATTACTACTAATTTTTAAGAAAAACTAGCTGACTGTAGTTTGATTCATTGTAAGTTTTGTATTTTTCCTAAGCCACTGAAGAAGGCCTTTGGGCCAAAACGTGTTTGGCTTCTACACAAGAGAATAAGAAAGCTTACATGCTGTGAGGACATTTCTCTGGAAGCATCAAACAAAAAAAACTTTGGCATTAATAATACTTTGTCTAGAGATAGAGATCCTCAAGTCTGAAAGGACATTATTATCATCTTCAGCCCTAGAGAAGTTGTATTTTACAGGTCTAATTGTTTCTGTCTTATACATGTTTTATATATATGACTTTTAAAAAATATTTCTGGAAATTTTTATATTACATTATAAAATTTAGTCTATTTTACTATATTTTATGGTTATATTTTATATATATATATTTCTTGACTTTTAAGTTTCTATTCTATACTAACACCTCCACGTTTGCTTTCTCACAACTTAGTACTAGATTTCTTGTCTGAACTCTTCAGTACCACCTTTCCCTACCTACTCTACTAACCTTCCACTCCAGCTCACTCTCTTCCCCAACTGACAAGCAACTCCTTAACTGTCAACTCCCTGGGGTTCTATGCTCTCGGCCTCAGCCAATCAGAGCCTCTGGAATGTTCAGCTTGGCCCCTCCCTGGGCTTCTGCCTGTCACTCCGCCACACATGCAATAAAGGCATTAGCCATTAGCCAACTCACTGGATGATTCCTCTAGCAATACAGGAAGGCTTCATAAGCCTATTCAGGACCAGGACAATGCAGGCCATCTTTGCTGGTCCCAGACACTCCATCCTCCCAATTTGGATTTGGGCCTGAAAGACTGAGTAACAGTGTTGGTGCATGGAGGGTAAGTTGTAAGCAAGTATAAGTTGTGGCATTGCACAACATCATCACTGATCATGGGGCACATCAGTTAAGGCATCAACCTTAGCTTCCAGTTTGCTGGCTTTGTGGAGTTTGGACCAACATGACATAGCCTTAACTCTGGTCTTTTAAACCAGCAGGGTTTTTTAATCATTGAATTATATCAATCTAAAATGATGCCCTAAAAGCTTTTTTCATTGATCGTCTTTAATTTTGTATATACTTACATACAGACTTCCAAAAGCTTAGAACACTTTCCTTAATGGCCAATACATTGTCCACTGATTTCTATAAGATATCCAATTCATGCTCAGCTTGATTTCCCCTGAGTTAGCAGTACCAGCCTTAATGCTGTCTTTTCATGTGATTGGGATTTAAAAAAATCTTTTTTATTGATGTTGTTGCCACAATTAGACCCAGGGTGATAGAGTAGCATGGAGTAGTACCCAAATGTTTTTGGGAGAGAGGAGATGGATGAAGCTGAGCTCACATGTTATTTCAGCTCCACCTGGGGTTTTCTCTAAGTCAGATTGGATGTGGAGATGGGTGTGCCTTTCCTGGCTGAATATGGTTTGGTTCTCATGAGGTTTAGACTGTGAATGTAGGAGGACTACTGGATAGATGGTCCTGCCTTTCAGAAGCATGCTTGTCCTTTGATTCCCAACCAGAATAATTAGAAAAGAAAGTTGTAGGAGACCCTGGCTAGGGTGCCAAAGTTGTAGAAATGGAAATGAGATGTAACACCTGAGCGTGGTAATACACATGCAGTGTTGGATGTAGTATTGGGCAGTATCCAGTTGGACACTAGCGCTAATGTAAATTATGCTAGCGTAAGGGACTTCTAGTGCGCCACCAATAGCATTCACTGGCACAATGGGGTTTTTTTGGGTATCCCATTGTGGCAATGAATGCTATTGCCATTATGTTAGTGGTCCCTTACACTAGCACAACATAATTTATGTTAGTGCTAGTCTAGTGTCTTATTGGATACTGCCCATTATGTAGCTAAAAATAGATGCCCTTTACACATACACTTCTTTGTGTTGTGGTGATGAGATACTATGCAGAAAAAAATAAGCCCAAAACATACATTCAGAGCTGCCATAAATATGATCCCAGATCCCTAAATATGACCTTACCAGTTGGATAAAACCTGGTTCCCATTTTAAGCAGGATAGAGGAGGGAAGGTATAGAACATGTGTGTCCGACCTGCAGAATGTATGCCATGCCATGTGGCATGGCTTTGGACATGTGTGGTACCCATAAATATAAGGGCTATGGCACAGTGTTAGTCTCTGCCTGCCACTCTAATGCTGTGCTGCTTAGTTCCCAGCATGAAGGACTGCATGTGTACTATATACTGGACACTCAACTGGCACACTTGCCAGAAAGATTGGCCTTCACTAGTTATCAAGAAGGCTACTAGGAAATCAATAAGGATCCTAGTGAGTTGAGCTCACTTCCCACAACAGAAGGTGAAAAATCATATGGAAGTTTTCACAGACCAAGAATTGTATCAGGCCTGCACAAGAATTGTCACACACCAAGTTGAACATAGCCCACACTAACTATGCATTATGGCCTGGCAGGTGCTTGACAAGCCACCAGCTTTAGCAGTTCCAAGCAAGCAACAAAAACTGGAGGTTTATCGAGCCCCTGGCAAGCCACAATATATGGCTTGCAGGCTGCATTCAACTTGGTAGGTCACAAGTTGTACAAGTCAGAAAAATACATAGCAGTGTTCATCAAATTAGAATACTGACTTGCATTATATTTCTATGTTATATTTTGGCATTTCCTGTTATTTATTTATTTTTAAAATTCAGCAGACCTGGCACCATTCCAGCGATCGTCTATTCTCTGTAGAGCTGGGAGTTTTATGTAACAGGGAATCTCTATCTTTCATAAGCAATATTTTCAAAAAGGATATTGGTTTTATGCTTTAATGACATTCATTTGCTCAGCTTTTTGAGATTCTCAGCATTCCCCCCAAAGTGCTGCAAACTGCATGTGACACAGGCTTTGACCAAAAGAGATTTACACATACACACAATTTCAAACAAAGAAAATATTGTTAGTTATTTAATCAAAATATACATCATAATTATGTACACAATAAAAAGCCATTTAGGGCGCAATCCAATGGGGATGCTCATAAGCTTCCAAACTCGGAGGATAGGGACATCCTATGCAGGGTGGGAGGAGCACGGAGGCGCTCTTTGCCTCCCTGCTCCTCCTGCCCAGCAAGTCACCTAGGTGGCCCATTTCAGCCATCTAGCTGAGGCACTTCAGATGGGGAGGGAAGGAGGCTGGAGCACTGTCTCCTTCCTTCCCCGCCACTCCTTTACCCCTTCTTCAAGGTCGCTCTTACCACCTCAGAGAAGCAGCTAGCATGGTCCTTTCTGCACTGGCTGTGAGTGCGGGGAAAGGCAATCTGAGCATGGATCCCCAGTTCCGAGGTCGGAGCTCTTTTCCAACCTCAGATCTGGGAATCTGAGGAATCCTATGGCCCCCTAGACACTGTCTAGGGGGCCATAGGATCACTTTGTTACAGTGCAATCCTATTCACATAGAAGTAGGTTTTATTGTGTTCAGTAGGGTTTATTCCCAGGTAAGTATGATGAGATTTTCAGCCTTAATGCTACTTAATGTTTACATATTAAAGCACTCTATCTCAGGTACTTTTAACATATATGGAGGGTAAAAAGAAAAGAAAAAAAAGCATTCATTCCAGCCAATGCGGCTTTTTTTACATCCGTGGGGAAGGGTGTGTGGATGGTGGTCCCAATTCAGATTGGGGGCCTGCATGCTTACTTGTGTGTAAATAAAAAGTAAAATGGAAAGTGCACACTACAGATTTAACATAGGCATGTTGACCCTTAGACAATGCTGTTACAAACCCATTTATTTACAGTATTTGTAGTGTTGTCCTCCGCTCATTTTTAGATCTGAATTGTGGCTATTTGTCCCCCACCTAAAATAGAATTGCAGAGCAGCCTGCCCAGGAAAAGTGCAATTGAGGCTTTTCAGGGCCACTGCATCTTTAATTATATGTTCCTTCTTTGTGACTTCAATCTTTAATTGCTTCCTGTTCAGTGTAACTGGGGTATTACTGATGAATTTCTCCTTAGTCAGTTCTGATACCTTCAAGTACTACTGATTTAACTACTGGTTTCTTCTTATTTTTTTCTTTCCCTTTTTAATGTGGAAGAGTGCTGTTTTGCAATTATTATTTTTTTAAGTGGCGGAACCTAATAATGGAAGAAACCAGTAACTAAACTCAACCCCCAGTCGGAAGAGGCCCTGGCTAATTAGGGGACAATCAATCTTTAAAGAACTGACAATGTTGAAGAGGAAGCTATTAGAGGCTTCTAATTAAACTGCAAGGGGCTTTGTTGATTAGGACTTATTATTGAGTAAAATTATCTTGGCCTGATAGGGATGGACGCTGACCCACAGTGTGTCACATTAAATGCCATGTGGAACCACCATTTTAATTCCACCACTGTCATTGGATGTGCATTCTATAATTTTCTAATTTTAGATTGGAATACTATTGTTCAGATTGCAAACACTTACTTGGGAGTAAGTTCCATTGACATCAGTAGGACTTACTTCTGAATAAATAAGCAGAATATTGTGCTGTTAAGTTCTGATTTTTAAACTTGTTCATTGCCTCTAGTATCTCTCAACAGAAAGTGGGATGTATTAACAAACCAACAAAACAGAACCAACGAGAAAGGGTACGTAAGGCTTGTTGACCAACTGTCTGACTCTGGGACTAATGATCTACTTCTGATCTTTTTATACTTCTGTTGTTCATAAACAGGGAAACAAGAACAACCATGTTGAGAAGAATTTTTCAAACCCACCCCCTTAAATACCCTCATTATTAAATATCACAAGCTGATCCATGGTGGATCTCACATTTATTTTTAAACATAGTGGACAATTAATGCAAGACAGAAACCATACCCTGCAGGGAGACTGGCTGAGAAAGCTCACAACTGTCTGGAATTGCATGTGCTATCTAATTCTGTTGTTGAATGATCAATTCTTGACAGAACATCTACTTGTCTCATTCTCTGCAAGTTCAGATCTATATTCTGCTACTCTCTGTCTTCAGTGTAGATATTCGTGACATATTTTTGGCACTGTGGCCCTGTGCTTCAGTTGTTGTTGTTGTTGTTTAAAAAACATTTTATATGTCTGCTGCAGTTATAAAGTACTTATGGAATTGATCTTCCATAAAGATTTTCCCCATACACTGTTTCATAACCTGAACTATCTCAACTGTGCACAAAGCATCCAAGTCAACTCTCTGCTATAAGTCACTGAAGGGTTGCAATTGCCAACAGCAATACTTCAGAAACCACTGAAGACAGACAAATACACACAGTTTTATTGGAAACATTAAACCAGTGGCATCAGCAAAGATTCTAGGGTTAAGAGAACTCACAAATATTCTTTCCAGGCCTAAAGGAATGTCTTCAAAGGTCTTGCAGAAAACTATAAAAGCATACAGCTGTTTAATTCCAAGCCATGTTTTTCTCAGTTTGAAATTGCACATTGGTTTTAATAGTTCTTTGTATTGTTTTCAAAATATTTAAATGTTTCTCACAAAGCACTTCGTTGTAGAGTATAGTGATATGTCTTTGGAAATTACCGCATACTGAGATTTTGAAGTGAGAAACTTTCTCAGAAAATATCTTCACAACTATTGTTTTCAGTACTAGTAAGACTCCTTGGCTGTCATCTTCTCACCAGAGGACAATAGCTACACCACTGTGAGTTAGGAAGTGTAATATCTGAAATAGCATTTGAGTGCCCCTAATAGAAATGTTTTTATATGTCTAATCTCCTCAATCTAATAGGAAATCAAAACATTGAAATATTGATACAAGATTAATTTCTTTTTGCCTTTGCTTGGGTGGATCTAAGTTTAGTGTAATGTTGCAAAGTTTTAAAATATTGTTATTATTAATACTGTATTTGTTTCATTTATTTTTATGTTACGGTCACTTGACTAATAAATTGATAATGAGCCTGATGATACAAGGTTGAAGGGTGAGGTTCTGTTGCATATAAAGGCCATACAGAAAGAAAAAGGCATAGAGAAACCATAATAGTGGAATATAGTCAAAAGGTAATATCCAACGGTGTCATTCCACAAACTCAAATAATGCTAGCAGAGCTCTGCTGAATGTTTCCATTGCACAAACAGTTGTGTATTATGCTTGTGTAACTGCTTGCACAAGCGTAATGTGTAAATGCTTGGACATCAGCACTTGTGCAACCATAACTGTAGTTGGATTCTCTTCTTCCGCATATTTTGGAACCTAGTTTCTACTAGGCAAAGTTGTTTGCACTAGCAGAATGGCACAATTGGAACCTGTCCAAGGTTTGACAAATGGCAACAAGAGGTTGAAGCTTGGTGTGAAGACCCAGCCAACAAAACTGTAAGGTGGGCATCTCAGTACTCTATGTTCCTTTTGTTTTGCTACCATCTTTCCACAATAATCCTCTGGTTAAAGGGGTGAAGGGATTTCTCAGAAACCCACAGGCTGTTAGCTTGAGGGGAGGGTACTTCCAGCTGACTCTCCAGATGCTAGTGGTAGAGCTGTCTGCAAATGGCCCTATGGCGTTCTGAAATATTAGAGGGGCATTTTTATTAAATTCCTCCAGGAGGTGGAGAAATCCAGCAGTTTCTCGGGGGGTAGAGCTCACCATTAGCAGTGGCAGTAATACAATGTTTTTATCTTTCCCCCCTAAGGTTATTGTTTTTTGCTGCCGCTGCAAGTGGCTACCAACACAGCAAGTGTTGGCAGCCTGGCCACCATTTTGCATCCTACACAATGCCCTGAACCTTGTGTCATTATGGTGTGTGTGTGTGTGTGTGTGTTTGGGGGGGACGGAATGGTAGCCATCACAAAAAATATGGAGATTATTTGAAGAAAATTCAGCAGAGAGGCCTTCTTTTTCTAATAGGGTGAGAAGTGTAAGAAATTTTCTCAGAAAAGTACCTTCTGAGAAATTTCAATTCAGTTTCAGACCATTTTCATAGAATGGCAGGGAGGAAGGGTGAGACTCTGGGTAATAGTTCTCTGTTTCTGATAGATTTAATATGAAAAGCATGATACCATAGATTTTAAAAGAGGTGGAAGTTATGTGCTCTTCCAGCTTCTTCATAAAAGAAGAAGGTAGATATATAGATAAAGATGAAAGTAGATATTCTGGCAGATATACTGTGGCTGTTCATTCATTAACCCACGATTTGTCGTGGCGTGTATTTCCTTCATTGTTTTTTCTGCTGGAAAAATGCATTAATGTCTAAAGACAGGAAACACAATCCAGTGAGGCTGCCCATAACCCTCTGAACTTGGAGGATTAAGGGCATCTTATGGAGGGCGGAAGGAGTGTGGAGGTGAAGGTCACCTCCGTACTCCTCCTGCCCTGCAAAACACTTAGACAGCTGATTTCAGCTGGAGCACGAGGAGTGGAGGATGAGGCACCACCAGGATACTGCGTATGCTGGTGGAGCCTGTTTCCTCCCCTCCCCACCCTTCTCCCCACCCTGCTCCCCACCCACAATTCTCCGTCTCTGAGGTTGCTCTTGCGACCTTGGAGCTGCAGCCGGCGCACATTTCCAAGGTTGGAGCTGAACCTCCGAATTATCCTATGGCTGTCTAGACTCTGTCTAGCGGCCATAGAGTTGTGCCCTTAAAAGGAGCAAGTTTCAAAGATAAAATGTTGCAATGAACAGTGTGCATCAAAACAGAGGGGGGGAAATGAGACCCCCAAATTATTGTTCATCTGCTAGAATATACGCTGACTTTTTTAAAAAAAACAACAATCAGATATTTAACTGTAGTTGTTTCTATAATTAGACTACACTTGTATACACACTTACCTGGGAGTAAATCCCATTGAAGTAAGTAGACAAGTACAGGATTGTATTGTTGATTACATCTATTGTCTGATTTGCATAAAATTTGGACAGCACAGCTAAGGTTTGAACATTTCCTATATAACCACTCTATTCAGGATTTTAAGGACCACAACTACTATTTCACACACTCTCCCCTTACAAGGAGTTTTTGTGGCAACAGTTGTCCCAAAATGCTAGAGGTGAATGAGTGAATTAAAATTGTAGTGTTATTTCCCTGCAAGACAGCATTAGTAGCAGGACCGGTGCTACCATTAGGCCAACTAGGCAGCTGCCTAGGGCACAGGGCTAAAGGGGGCACCAGAAATGCCTTGAAAAAAAATACAGTACTCTCAAGTGGGAAGGGGGGGCGCTAAATATCTGACCTTGCCTAGGGCACCAAACTGCCTTGCACCAGTCCTGGTTAGTAGTTTCCTTTCCTTAAATAGTCTTTAACTATATCCCACTGGGTTACAGGTATATGGGCACTTAAAATCTGTATATGGACACTTAAAACATCAGTATATTATATTAATCCTAAATTTGACAATATTTTGAAAATATTGCTAAAAGATTTCTATTCTGTTCTATTCTGTATACTGTTTTTGCTTCAGAAACAGAGTATAGAATTCAAGACTGATACAAAAGTGCTGCTCTTTGTTAAAGAAAGCTTAGAGAGCAACCCTATGGGGTCCCTGGAAGAGCATCCCAAGGACCATAGGATTGTTCAGATTCCACCTTCTGAGGCAGTACATACTGCTATGAACTCAGGAGGGGGAGTGAGAGATCTGACCCTCCTCCCCCGCTCTCTTGCAACTGAACCATGTCGGCTGTCCCCCCGAGGCTGGAAAAGCAACCTTGCAGGAGGAGGAGGAAAGGGGGCATTCCAGTGGGCTGGGAAGGGAAGAGACTGGAGAGGCCAGGATACAAGTTATCCTGAGCCTCTTCCAGCCTCCTTTCCTCTCCCTCCGAAGTGCCCTCGCTAGACATGCTAAAAAGCCCATCTACCAAAAACTGCAGGGTGGGAGGATGCTGCTCCTCCCGCCCTGGATTGGATGATTGGGCACCTCCAAGTTCAGGAACTTCTGATCACTGAGGGTGCAATTGATAGGATTGCACCCTAAACTATATAGCCTTTTGGTCTTTTTCAGATTGGTAATTCTGACAGTGACTTCCGCTTAGATAAATAAAATTGGCATTCTTTACCACCAATGTAAAAAACAGCTGAAACTAAATAACGTGAACACAAAGTTAATAAGTATTTGTATAGACATTCTAAAAAATCAAGTTTGGTTAAGTAAACCAGGTATGGTTGAGTAAAGCAGACTCACATCTGAGTAGACATGTATAAGACTGCAATGTAAAGCTATCATTGTATATCCATCCACAGGTTTTCCACACTGGCTCAATGATCCACAATAATAATTTCTTTAGTAGTCATACACAGGCTGATAACGCAAATTGGTCATTACTAAACTTGATTTTTCAAGGAATTAATTTTTGTGCAGACACTTCAAAGAATAAGATTATAGGATTAACAATTATGTGTGAATATCTGGAATACCTAGAACAAAAAACACTAGTGCCATCTGCTCTCTAGAGATATTCCAGCAAACTCAGCAGGACTCTACTACAAGTATAATTTGAGCTCTGTGTCATTAGGAGAGCAAGGAATCAAGTTATCCATTTTTCATCTGCAACTGCAAAGACTATTTGAATTACTGTTAATCAGCTACTGAGCATGTACTTCTTCCTGACCAATAAATGCTCTGAAAGCCTATAAATTGTTAGTTCACATCCAGCCATTTATTTGCTGATTCTTATGTGGAGTAGATGTTTCTGTAATTCTCAGCAAATAAAGTGATACTTTTATGTTCTGAATTTCTACACTGTCACAGCTCTGAACAATTAGACACTAAAAAGAATATAGAAAAGATGCAAACAATGTACATTCTTGTGCTGTTGATGTGTGTAAGGAAAAGCTTGAAATATGCTGTATTGAGGTATAATTATGACCCACATTGTATCCATTTCTCATGGACCACATTTATAGGGATGGACAGATCAGTCTACTTCTGGTGTGGTGCATGTCAGGTTCATGTGATAAGTCTGTTCTGTCCTGTTTCTGAATTAACTGGAAATTGTAAAAAAATCCACACAAACATTTGCATTTAAATACATATTTTTGGATGTATTTTCTCATAAAATACTCATTTCTAAGCATATTTTATCCTAATACACACATTTGTATACACATTTTGGTATGTGTTTTTGAACTGAGAGCTGTGTTGCGTAATTTGGAGAAGTGTGAAATTTGAGGGATAACTGCATTCCAATCCACACAGTTTAGGAGGTGTGGATCAGGCCAGTACATATCAGAATCCACAAAAAGTAAATTCCTCAAGCATCCCTAGCCATGTAGTTATTTATTTATTTATTGTATTTTTAAATCGCCCTTTTACTGTCGTTCCTTGACATTCCCAGATACTAGCAAATCATCCCAGATGTATACTGTCCTGTTTGCAGTTTCTGATAACCCCAGACACTACAAACCAAACCAGATGTTTACTGTCGGGTTACATGGACAAGTATGAAGCCCTGGTCTATTGTTCTTCTTGTATTGACTAATACCCTCTGGATACTTCACAGTCAAGTTTTCCTATACAACCAAATCTATTCTTGACTTGTCTTCAAACTGGAGTTACTGTTTCCTGATATCCACACAGCTTCTGCAGAGGAGAAAATGAAGGTGTTTAATTTCTAATGGATACTTTCTATTGCTTCCCTGTAACCAAATAAGCTGTAACATGTACCTTTGTCATCTGTAGCATGCACTCAGAAACAATTTTGT
This sequence comes from Shinisaurus crocodilurus, assembly GCA_021292165.1. Lineage (NCBI taxonomy): Eukaryota > Metazoa > Chordata > Lepidosauria > Squamata > Shinisauridae > Shinisaurus > Shinisaurus crocodilurus. The sequence goes on along the minus strand of CM037876.1, from coordinate 75,894,951 downwards.
TTTTGTTTATGCTCTCTGGCTCCAACATCATGTTCTTTGGGTATGTTTCTGTTCTGTCTAGTCATAGTTTGTAAGATGACAGTTATTGCAGCTTTAGGATACAGCTACAGTGTTTGGAGGGGTTCAGCCTGCCACTTCATTGCTCAACCCTTGTCCTTCACAGCAAACAGACAGGATTGACTGGTTGGGTTCAGGAGAAGATTAATGCCTTTATGAGAGCAGGGTGGGGTGGGGGTGCTGGTTCTCCTGGCTACTGTGAAAGAGGCAGTCAGGAAGCTGCTTCTAAAGAAACTCTCCCTGGACCCCAAGGATTGTAAGAATTATCAGACAGTTGCCAAGCAATATCGCCTTCTTGGACAAGGTACCTGAGTGGGTGGTGATTGTGTAACTCCAAGTGCTTTTGGAATTTCAGTCTGTTTTCAGGCCTGGTTGTGGAACAGAAATTGCCAAATGGCCTGATGTATAGGCCTATACCAGGAGAAGGACAGGTAGAGTGCAATCCTGCTAATTCTCTTGAACCCCTCAGCAACCACCAGTCATGGTATCCTTCCCAATAGGCTCTCTGGGTTGAGAGCTGGAGGCACAGTGATACAGAGCTTCCACGCCTACCTGAAGTACTAATTTCAGAAGGTGGTGCTTGATGAGGGCCAATAAACTGAAACTCAGTCCTGGCAAAATGGATGTTCTGTAGGCAGGTGGTTCATAGAGATGGTGTTCATCCTTATAGATGGGGGTTGCACTCATCCTAAAGGATCAAATTGCAAAGATGGGGGGGACTCCTGCATCCAGCGGTGTCACTGGAGGCCAAGGTAGCCTCTGTGGCAAAGAGAGCTTTTTATGTGAGGCTGTCTTTGAAGACTGTTCAGAAAGCACTAGGCTGTTGACTGGGACTGGTCAGTGAGAACATATCTCATTAGTATTGAATGAATTTAACTGGTTTCAGTCTGTTTCTGAGCACAGTGCTAGTGCTTACCTATAAAGCCCTACAAAGTTCAGGACCCAGGGAACTGAAGGAATGTCTGCTCCCGTTCCGAATGGCTCATGTATTGAGGTTACCTTTGGAGGCTCTCCTCCAGGTCCCCCTGCAATCTGACCTAAGGCAGGTGGTGACCAAAGGGAACACTTCTCAGTTGTTGCATTCCATTAGTGGAATCCCTACCCAGAGAGACTCATCGGGCATCAACATATTTTCTGCCCCAGCCAAAGACATTATTTTTTCTATTTTAACGTATTCATTTATTATTTTTTTAAAAAATGTTGTTTATGTTTTATCTTAGTTTTGTAAACCTCCCTGAAAGATCTGCTCTGATTTAAATAATCAGTAAATCAATATCTTGGTTGAGTAAACCTGTGCTCTTTCTTATTGGGATGGTAGAGGTGATAAGGTTTTGGCCACTACTATTCATCATATATAAGAGTCTCTGCTGCTCAATTATCTAATAGGTAATAGCAGGTACATATTTTTAGTGTATTTGGGGGTGGGTTTAATCATAAAAATAAAGCTAGAGTAACCAGTTCCCCATGAGAGGTAAATTTACCTCTGGGGTAAGGAGAGGAGTAAAGATTCTCCAGTGGACTTGCACAAGCTGCTTCCGCCCAATTTTCCTCAATTTGCCCTGCCAGTGTAGCCTCTACCCAGAATCCCTGGCCTTCAGGGAAGACTTTTTGGGGTAAATAGGGGGCTGTACTGGAGAAGAAGTGGGGATATAGCCCTTGCATTCACATGCTTGAGCTTGTACTACATTGGTTACAACCCATTATGTTTTCAATATGTATCTCAGCCTTTTCCAACCTGGTGCCCTCCATGTGTGTTGGACTACAACTCCCAGTCTGGCTGGGGATGATGGCAGTTGTCCAACACATCCAGAGGGCTCCAGGTTGGGGAAGGCTAGTGTATTTGTACATGCTAAAATATAAGTTCTTGCATTCCCAAATCAACTGTTGTGAAACATTTATGCAATACTTAAAATGGAACTCATTAAAGACAGCTGCTCCCTACAGTTCCCAAATTAATTTTTTAGGTGGCCCCATCTCTATGGCTGGACAAGTAACTGACCTCAAGCCTTCCAACACTGAACCAAACAGAGCACAATGGATCGAAAAGTGTTGCCTTGCAGTCATTAGGAAGAAGAACCTAGATTGCCTGTAGTTACTTCACTTGGGCTGAAGTCCTAAACACCCTCTAGGAAGTAAGGCCATCTGAACATAGTGGGACTTACTTTTGAGTAACCATGCATAGGATTACATGTTATGATACTTGTCCTCAATTTTCATCATTATTTCACATTGGAATATTTCTTAATAAAAAGTGGTATATTTGTGTGATTTGATACCTAACCTCTGCCCTCTGTAGCAACTGCCCAGGATTCATCAAACTATTTCAAGTAATTTTTCCCTTGACATGCTTTAGAATTCTGTTTATTGAGGCCTAAGTCAAGATGTTTAAGGGCAAGCCTTCAAAACTGGATTCCTGGACTAATTTCAAAAGAGTCCAGATGGTGCCTTAGCCCTTGAGTGTATAAAAACTGGACAGAAAAAACCCAGGTAGCATTTCTGAAACCATGCTTCTGCTTACTTAACACTTTAGATACACATCTCACATTGGCCTTTCCCCCCATGTACATTTATTCATCAAGGCAGGGGTGCAAAAAGTTCAGCCCATGGGAGGCAGGTAGCCCCCTGCCCTGAAAAAAGTGGGGGGAAAGGGAAAATGTTCTAGAAACAGGCTCTTCAGTTCTTGCCACAGAATTTTTGTTCTTAGAGCATGCCAGGAGTGTCCCAAGAAGTAGCGCGTGAATGCTCCTGCTTGCTTCCTGGCATGGTCTAGGGACAGGGCTTCTATGGCACTAAACATAGAGTCTGTTCCTAGAGTGCTTCCCCTTTTTCCTATTTATTTTTTTGAAAATGTTCCAGGTAACAGAGTGTGGGATGTCAGGATCCTTCAGCAAGTGAGTTGTTTACAGAAGGGGAATGAGCTAGGAGGCAAGATTCCTGGATGGAGGGTGATTTGAGAACTGAGGTTTTTGGGAGGAATGTTATTTTTATCTGATCAAGCCAGGTGCCAGGCCTCTGAAACCTTCTTGGGCAGGAATTGGATTTGAGTGAGTGACTAGTGTTGTGTGTGTGATGTGTATGCATGAGTTGTATGTTGTATTTGAGTTCTAAGTGCATGCATGCGTGTGTGCCCCCTACCATCCTAGCAGAAACCTGATTGTGGCAGCTCCGGGCTGTAAAGATTACCCCCATAGTAAGGGCTCTTTCACACTTCCTCATTTGTTCTTCTGGCTTTAGCAATATGCCTGGTATCCCATGATAAAACTGCCAGGTTTCATCTTCGCTGACTTCATGCAACAGTTTATATAAATGACTGTAGTTTGCTGAATAGGTCTAAACTTTGACAGCACTTATTGAAAGCTGCTATTCAGAGGTCAGTTGGATTAATTTTGAAAGAGTGGTTTTAGAACCACAGCTTAGAAAATTAACTTGCTACAGATTCATGATGTTGCCTCCCCTTCCTCCTCCTCCTCCTCCTCCTGGTACCATTTTCAACTTTCAATAGAGTAGGACATCAAAGTCAGTATTTCACTCTGATTATTTTTTCAACAAATGAAGCAGTGTCTGTGGCCTCTCTTACTCAGCCTATATACTCCTGTGACCCATTCAACTTTATGCTTAACTTGTATATCCATGGCAAGGATAACAATGGGTTATAGTTATACATTACCTTTATCGGAGCTGCATATGATTTGTAGAATATACACACTGAACATGGACTCCAAATACCATTATTAACATTCTGTGTGTTACAGCCATATAAATTCTGCTAAATTAACCTTTCATGACATGAAATTATCCTACCTTCATGATTGCTTCACAGCTATTCACTGGCACAAATGTTTTCAAAGGGGAAACTTTATTCAAGTAATGAAAGTAACGACACACTGTTATAATGTAGATGCATATACATCAAGTTTTATGTATTTGTTTACTAACAAAATAAGATGAGATAAACAGAAAGAACTAAGCAAAGAACTAAGGATTAAAGAAGAATATCTCTCCTGAGACAAACTTAATAAGTTTCTCCAAAAGCTCTCATAAATTATTAGCTTTGAAATCACTCAAAGTGTCTGGAACATAGTAGGTGTCACTGATGTACTTGAAGTTCACCTAAGAAACTGCATCATCAAAATGTGCCGACAAAAACTGCCAGCAGCTATGCCACCTTGCAATCAATCACAGATCTGTTTGAGAGTTATGAAGTGCCTGAAAGCTATAATTTCATTGGCTTCTAGCTGCATATATTTAAAACTTCATATTCTTTGGATGAAAAGAAGAGACTGAAAATATTTGTCAGCCCTGGCTTCCTCCATATAAAACACGTATTTACAGAGAGTCACTCCTATTTTAAAAGAACTAATATTATCTGCAGTAACAACACTTTTTTAATTTTGTGGAAGACTTTCAGAACTTGCTGTTGTGAAATTTATCTATTAGTTATCCAAAGGAAAGATACAGCATAAAATGAGTGATCATGGATACCACTACACTGCTTTACATCTGCCTCAGACAGACGTGCATATATCTACACGTACGTAGGTAGTTTTTATGGGTTTCAGATATACTCATGCAAAGAATTCAACTTTCTCAGCAAATAATGGCCTGAATGAATATGCACATTACACAGTGCACGAACTGCTGTTGTGTACTATACTGTAGGTCTAACATTGGATACAACCCATTGCTTTCCTGAAGTAATACTTCGCCACCGTCAGAAGTTAAAAAAAAATGGTGTCAAGGGAAAGATCCGACTTCTGCACTGGGTGGGGTGTGGAAGTCACTGAATCTGAGTAATATTCTGGGAGCTGTTAAAGCAATAAAACTGCCTGTGGATCAGATGGCCACAAGTACATTTACAGAAGAATGCCCTTCTGATTTGAAGCACCAGGTATTTCAGCAGGACTATGGGTTTTGCTTGAGGTGCAAGAGGTCCAGGGTCCAAACCCTGGACAAGATCTGGCCTAAGTGGGGGAAAGGTTGGGTGTTCCATTAGAATGTTGAAGGGTACTGTAGCTTTGTGACAGAGCACATGATTTGGATGCACCCAAATCATTGTTTTGTTTTTTAGAAAAAGAAATCAGGTAGCAGGATCCCTGCCCAAGATGGTGGAGAGCTGCTGCATGTCAAAGTACTGGGCTAGACAAACAAATACTCTGACCTGGTATAAGGCAGCTTCCTATGTTCTCCTGAGTGTAGTATTAGATGGGACCTTCGCAGAGCAGAGATGAAGAAGGCAGAAAAGAAACCATGGTATTTCAGTGGCAAAGTCAAGTGTATACTTAACTCTGTCTCTTAAGGCAAAATCCTATGACCACTAGATGCTGTCTGGCCGGCCATAGGAAAAGTAGGAGTCCCAACCTTGACCTCAGAAAAGTGCTCCAAGGTCAGAGCTGGGACTCCGACTTTGGAGTGCCCTGTCTCCACCCTCGCAGCTCATGCAGTTCTTTCCATGCCAACTGCAGCTCTGAAGACAGAAGAACAGCTTCGGAGCCGGCACTGGGTGGGCGTTCCAGGGGCAGGGAGGGGAGGAGTGAGCCACCACCATCCTACCATGAATCCTGACCGTGCCTCCGGCTCCTCTCCTCACGAGCTGGTGTAAAACACTTAGATAGCCGAACTCGGCCATCTAAGTGTTTTGGAGGGCAAGGGAACTCTTGCCTCCGCACTCTTCCAGTCCTCCTTTGGATCCCCGTAAACCTCCGAGTTTAGAGGGTTACGGGCAACCACATTGGATCATACTGCCGTAGAAATTAATGGACCATAAAAGTGGTTGAATTGTGACCATGGTGAAAGAAAGACAAATATTGGACAATCAAAAAACCCTGCTCACTATTCATCCAATATTTGAAATGATAATTTGAATAAATCTTACACAATTGTATTTCAGTTTTGTATCTGTTCAGTTGATGATGGTATTGTTCGGATCAATATTAATCCTCTTTAATTTAGTTTATTAATTTTGCTTTGTAAAATATCTCTAATAAAATAAATGGCAAGAGAACAGCTGCTTTAATTCAAGGGGTAACAAAACAGATAAGGAGATAAAGTAACTGATTTGGCAGAATTGAAGTGTGAGGAAAGCAGAGAGGCCTTGAGAAAATTCACAGTCAAAAGAAATACATTTAAAACCATATCCATCAGGAACTGCTACTTCATCATTCTAGCATGTCCATGGAAACAATGCTGTTTTCTTTGTCAGTTGATATAACTTACTGCCCAGTTAACAACTCAGAGATACAAGTAGCCAACCGTGAAAGGAATATTTCCATGGACTGGGTCCGCCCTATATAATGGTGAACAAAGTGCCTCATTTCTATGCCAAATGTAATAAAAGAAGTGAGTGGGATCTTATGCATTGGATTTCTTTCATTTCCCCCCCTGCCTCCTGCTGCCCCTCCCATATCTCTCATGAATACTGAGTACCAAAGTGCCTCCTGTTCTGAACTATAGGACACATGCTGGGTGCTGCTCTTGAAGTGAGCTCAGCAAGGGCTGGAAGTAGGCAACACTATGAGCTAATGGAAGAATAATTTAAAGTGAGCTTGGGTGGTGAGAGAGAGAGAGAGAGAGAGAGAGAGAGAGAGAGAGAGAGAGAGAGAGAGAGACCCCACACATAGCAGAATTTTATCAGGTTTGCCTTTCTTGTTTCAGTTACTTGCAGCTGCTAATTTTAGCCCTTCCCTATCAAAGCCTATTTTTCAATGATTTCTGGAATAGGAAAAATAGGGTTTTTTAAAGCCTTAATTATCATTGCTTGGTCATTTCAATTAACCTTATTTCACATCTACTGCTGATAGCTATGCAAAGAATAATTAAATGACATACAATATATAAACATTGTTGAAAAGATTTTGATGAATCAGTCAAATCTATTCCTTTTCAAAAGAAACAGCTGGTTATTCTACATTATTTTTCATGCAGATGTAATTTCTTACAGGAAATTGTTAATTCTAGATATCTCTATCTAGCCATGTGTTATGTATCTGTTTTGGTACACCAGATCTTATCCTCCATCTATGCTACACCATAAGCCACTCATGTCTACCCTCCTCCCAAATTTCAAAACCAGCCTCTAGAGCAGGATGAGGGTTAATGTGCCAAAATAATTACAAGTCCAGTTTTCATTGTCTCCTTCTTTCATCGTACTAGTACCTGGGGGTCATCCAGTGAATTTGATTGGCAACAGGTTCACAAATAATAAAAGGAAGTACTTCTTCACATGACACATTTTCTACCAGAAAATGTGGTGATGACTACTAGTTTGATGACATTAAGAAAGGATTAGACAAATTCATGGATGATAGGCCCATGTTCAAACTTCCATGTACACCTCTGAGTATCAGATGATGGGTTAGGGCTGTTGCTGGAATGCCCTAACTGTTTATGAACAGCCAGAGGCATCTGGGTGACTAGAGTTGGAAACAGAAGTTTGGACTACATGGACTTTTGGTCTGATATAACAAAGCAGTTCTATCTTATGTATGTAGATCTGGCATGACTGTTTCTCTAAATTGTGTCCAGGTTGAGTTGATGCCAGCACTTCCTAGTGGAGAATAAACCTCAAGTGCCTAACATTTGGAGCAGTGGTTCCAACCTTGAATCTCGAGATGTTGTTGGACTACAACTCCCATCACCCCAGCCAATGATAAGGGATGATGGGGGTTGTAGTCCAGCAGTAGCTGGGGACTCAAGATTGAGACCACTGATTTGGAATAATATTTGTTCAAATGGCACGATGTACTTTGCATATAGAGATATGTCCAGGAAGATCAGGTTCCTCATCAGGTTCCATATCTAAGAGATAAGGAAGTGTTAAGCCATCTTTTATTTAGACATGTGGCAGCAGTATGATGTAACAGACAGAGTATGATGGCAGCATGGCCATCAGAGTATGGCAGCAGTATGATGTAACAGACAGAGGATTTACCAGAGGAATCTGTTGTGATTGTGAAGTCTTCTGTAATGCAGTAAGGCTTGTCATGTGTGCAGAGGCATCCTAAACTGACGGAGCATGATTACATCATCATGCTGCACCAGTTTAGAGTCTGATGTTATCCAGCACAAAAAAGCCTCTGTGTGGGTATAATGAGAACTAATCCATGACAGAAACATCTGTAGCTGCTGGAGCCACAGGAATTTGTTGGATTCCAGTAAGCATTAGGAATTAAGACCTCTGGATTCCATAAGGGAGGAAAAGTAGGAGGCAGGCTACACAGGAATCGCTCCATGCATTGAATGACTGTGTGCAGGGCATCATGAGGCCATGTGGGCTAGCCCTGCCCATCACTATCAATGAACCACCACCACACTTCACAACAGAATGTCCATATGATGCTTGTCAGAAGGCATTCTCCACATGCACATCCAGAAAGCTAGTAATTGCTAGGAGGGGCCCTGATTGGCCGGGGTCTTTCTTTGCATGTATTCCAGTGGGATTGCACCACTGACATTGTTGGACTCTTTTCAATCAAAATGGGAAAGGCACCTGTTTCAAGAACTATTATTAGTGGGATTTTCTCCCAATACTCTAATAGCGCTGGGACTGGGTTACTCCAAAGCAAAAGCAGTTGTTAAACAGAGAATCTGGGACATAGAATTACAAGAACATTTAAGTTCATTGTGCAAATTCACTGCTTTAGGTAATAAGATTTTTGACCCCTCTTCATATCTGGCTAATTTAACTTTCCCCAAGTCCAGAAAAGCTTTTACTTTAGCCTGATTTAATGTTTTGCCTTCTATGCTTTTGGAGGGGAGATATCAAGGAGTACCTTTTCAAGACTGCCTCTGTCCATGTAACAACGGGGAAGTTGAAACCGTGGGACATGTTCTTTTACACTCCTCCTTTTATCGGGACCTTTGTAGAGAACTTATTTCACCTACTTTACGCAAATTCCCGGGTAGATCAGAAGAATATTACATTCTGCTGCTACTTTCTGACAAGGTCCCCCATATTACCAACAAAGTGGCTAAATTCTGCGCAGCTGCCATAGCTTGCCGCTCCTCTTTGTTACCCAAGTGAGTTGTTATCTTCGCTATGGTTCTCTGACATAAATAATTACAAGTCCAGTTTTCATTTTCTCCTTCTTTCATCGTACTAGTACCTGGGGGTCATCCAGTGAATTTGATTGGCAACAGGTTCACAACTAATAAAAGGAAGTACTTCTTCACATGACACATTTTCAACCAGAAAATGTGGTGATGACTACTGACATAAAAATCCTGATATGAATTTTACACATTTTGGGATGTATTGTTGGTGAAATGGTATAATGTATTATATGTTCTGCTCTGTCTGACACTGTTTTATTTATTTGGTGTTGGTCGTTGACCATAATAAATATATTCATTCATTCATTCATTTCTTTGCACGTAGAAACACTCCATGTGTACATCTGTGCATGCAGAGAACTCTTTCTGACGGATGTTCATCAGAAGAGTGTGCATGGTGATGGCAGTGTATGGGGCTGGCCCACATAACCCCCTGTATAGATTCACTCAGTGCATGGACAGGATAATGTATTTATATGACAAACTGGGTCCACTAATCCTTTTCTAGCCAGAGCGGAATCATGGTGTCACCCCATCTCTTCTCATACTTATAAATAACATTGTGATGCTTTTCCAGGATCTTCTTAGAAAATCATATTTTTTATTCTAGGAGAGTTATGCTCCCCACCCACCCTTTTTTTTTTTTTTTGAAGAATAATACATTTGAATGCTTTTGCCTTTAAGTAACATCTAATTTTCAATAAGGTGTTTCTTTGCATAAAATGGGAACCTGTATGTGTGGTAGTAGTGTTTGTTTTTTTAAAAGCGTCCCGTAATAGAAGTGTCCCGTAATAGAAGAAAGTCTGAAATCACAGCTCTAAAGTATGAACTATATCAGTTTATTTATTTTTAGTAAAGGAATTCATATATAAATTTCATGCCATAGTAGTTATGGTGGTATTATTAAGCAAAGACAGTATGGAATAGAAGGGAGCGGGGGTGGGGAGGAGTCATCAGACAGTTGATCATGTAAAGGCCAGCAGATGTTTGCTTAGATGCTTGTTATAATTGAACTTACAAAAATATTAACTACAAGTATGCCATGGAGAGCATGATTTAGTCAATTCAGCATTAAGCAATGACCTAGCTACCTTGTCTTCATCATGATAATTTAGTGATGAGAAATCAGTTTTTAAGATTACTAGAAATATATTCCCCACTAAAAGCTAAGCTACTATGCTTGCATAATAATGCAAAATTTCAATTGTTCATTCATCTTATTTATTATCTATTATACGTAGGGCTAGTTAGTCAGCTAGCTGTCCTGGCTTCAAGAAGTATATTTCTCTGATAATGGAGAAAGAAATAATAGTTTAATATGACTTACTCTTTTGGTTAGGATGCTTCTTAAAATATGTTGTGTTTAGTCCAATATACAAAATTAAGAATATAATTGAGGTATATTTGCTTTTCAGTAGAACACCATTTTAGGCTGCAATCCTATACTTGTTTACTGGGACATACTTCTGAGTAGACATGCATAGAATTGTGCTGCAAACGTACAGAAAAGAATGGACTATTAAAATCCTTTAAATTATAATAGTACGAGTTCCATGAAAAATAGTGGTTGAAGCTTTTTCTACATTCCAAATTTATATTGGGCAAAGTTCACTTTTAAATCCCACTGAATATGTCAAAGCTGCAAATCTGATCCTTTAAGGGGAGTGTAACTCCATCCAGAAAATGCTGAACACCACCTCCAAAGTCAAACAAATTATGAGCAGGTTGTCTGGAGAATATATCCAAGTATGCATTAGGATAATATCCAGAGAGAATGAAGGATGTATCCTGGAGAAGGCATCCAAGTATACTATTAGGACCAAGTGTCCTAATAGTGCAATTTCCCTGCAACGGAATCACTTAAGGAAATACACGTGGAACCTGCATAACAACTACAACTCTGTATTTACTGCACATGTGCATGGGGGGAAAATAAAATAAAATCTATTATTTTCTCTTTGTCTCACATTGGATTTGTATCTTATTGATTATTCATTTCCCTGTATCCTTTCTTAGAATAAGATAGGTTGTGCACTTCTGAGCTGTCTTGTTTTACCTGCAGGTTTAAACAGAGCCACAAAAATACCTAACCCTTTGTTTTCTTTGAGTTATCTATCAAGTCATTTCCATTTGTGTTAAAAGATGTTCTGCCAGTTCTTTCTTTCTTTCTTTCTTTTTTTTTTATCAAGACACTCTAGTTTTTTTTTACCCTTCTTGTTTGAGCTTTAAAAGTATGGTTTGATCCACGAAAAGCAGTTATGCACAAGAGACTGCTCTGCATTAAATTAGAAGGCTTCTCGTGAAGTGTATTCCTGCTTTTTGATTGGTGGAATATAGATGTATGATTTATTATTTAGTATCACTTTCATACAGCATGTGAAATTCACATATTTAAAAATAATACCGCAATTTTGTATGATTTTCAATATGCTAATACATAAGTAGCAGGGATGGGGACTCGGACTCGACGACTCGACTCGCGAGTCCGACTGAGTCCCCCCTTTGACTCGAGTCCCACTCGAGTCCCAATTTTTTCAATGGGACTCGAGACTCGACTCGGGACTCGAGCCCAATGACTCCGCCACCGCCGCCACTCACGTCACCGCCGTCGCTGTCTCCCTCGCCGCCACCCGCTCCCAGCTACCGCCGCCGCCATCGCACGCCATCACGCCGCCCGCGCCGGTCCCGTCATCACTTCCGGCGCGTCACCTCCGCCGCGCCCCTGCTCCGCCGCGCTTGGCCGCCGCCGCTTTAAACAGAGCGGCGGCAGCCAAGTGCGCCGGAGCAGGGTCCCGGCGCGGCGGAGGTGACGCGCCGGGACCCTGCTCCGGTGCGCTTGGCCGCCGCCGCTTTAAACAGAGCGGCAGCAGCCAAGCGCCCCGGAGCAGGGTCCCGGCGCGGCGGAGGTGACGCGCCGGGACCCTGCTCCGGCGCGCTTGGCCGCCGCCGCTTTAAACAGAGCGCTTTAAGTTTCATGTAATCTCCCCCCCCTTTATTATTTTTTAAAAACTAAAGGCTGTCACTAGAAGCTGAAATCAGGAGTGGAGGGTGGGTGGGTGGGTGAAAGGGAGGTGCTTAGCCCTTTCCCTGCTGGCCATTTTTCTACTCCCCTCAAAAGGAAAAAGTTTCGGGCCACCCCCATATCTTTTTCCTCTGCAGGGAAAAAAAAGACAGCTGGGGGGGATTAAGAGAGGGAAAACAGCTCACTGGGAAATGGTTATGCACCTTCTTCTGTTTCCAATTGCAGCCTCCAGCAGCCAATTTGGCTGCCGCCGCTCTGTTTAAAGCGGCGGCGGCCAAGCGCGCCGGAGCAGGGTCCCGGCGTGTCACATACGATGGCGGCGGCATACGATGGCGGCTGCTGCGAGGGAGATGGCGGTGAGCGGGAGGCGGCGGCGGCGGCGGCGAGGGCAACTTGAGCGGCACGGAGAACACTCTCCGCGCCGCTCAGAAAGAGCAAGATCGGGCCGCGCCGCCGCCGCCGCGGAGAACTACAAACCCAGGGAGGGCTCGTAATGCGTCCCTGGTGTGGCAGCGGCGGCGGCAGGAGCAGGGACGAGGGAAGGACCCACCTATGGTAAGTGGGGGCGGCGGCGGCGGTGGCCCATGGAGGGAGCGGGAGGGTCTCCGCGGGAGGAAGGGCAGCTTTTCTTCCTCTCGCGGAGACCCTCCCGCTCCCTCCATGGGCCGCCGCTTTGGGAGTGACTCGGGACTCGTGACTCGACTCGAGTCACCATTTTGGACCTTGGAATCGAGACTCGACTCGAGACTCGGGTCCAAAGACTCGTGACTCGACTCGTGACTCGAGGCCAAGGACTCTTCAACATCCCTGATAAGTAGTAGTAAGGCTGTGTTTCCATCCTTAGAATGTACAGACAGCTATAAGAGACAGCTCATGTTATAGATGTGTTCCATATACTGCCTAGTCACTGTTGGCGTTAAACAACTATACATCTCTCATGGAATAATTTATAGCACTTAGTTTATGGATTTTTGTTTATGGAACTCAGTCTTAAAAAATCCTGTGTTAAATTTTAACTGAACCATGTTAAATCCAATAATTTAATTGACAGCTCATAAGGCAAAAGAGTAGATAATCTGATCCTCCTGCAACAATTCTAGAAAACTCATAGGCCTCATGAAGTCTTCATGACATTATGTAAGTCTTCGAAGATTTCCATCCCAGTTAGGCAAAAGAGATCCATACGTGTAAGTCTTCCACCTAATGTTGCCAACATATGTATTCAATTGCTCAGATGCTCATCTACATTGTGACACTCATACCAGCCCTATTGACCTGGCTGGTTATGTTGTTCAATATGCATGGGGCTGCACATCTGCATTTGGGATCACCAGTTCTTAAGAGAGTAATCCTATGGTTCCTGGCGCCACAGGATATGGCAAATTTCCCCCTTTGAGGGTGGAGAGAGAGATCCGCCTTCAGAAGGGGAGACCCGATCATGGATCCCTCTCCCAACCATTGTGGAAATTTCCATGGTAGCTTCCTGCCTGAGGTTTATCAAGCTCAGGGAGATGGGGCGAGAGGCATTTCAGGTGTGTGCCAGTGGGCGGGAAGGAACCAGCTGGATCCAAAGCCCTCCTAGCCCCTAACCACACCCACAACATGGGGGAACATTTAGACCAGCCCTGGACCTCATCTAAGAGGGTTTTTCCTCCCCGCCAGAAAACCTCTGTAGAATGGGGAGAAAGGTAAAAAAAGAAAGAAAAAAAGGATCCATGCTTTCTTCCACCCTGCCGGTAAGAGCCCAACAGGGGTTAGGATAGTCAAGAAGTTCCAATATCAGGGTGCTTCTGTCAGAGACTTAGGATTGCTCTCTAAGTGTGCCTAGTTAGTGACTAGTCCTATCCATGGCTACAGCTGGATAGAAGACTTTATTTTGAAATGTTATTGTACACAATACTATTTTATATGCAAGCACAAAATACACCACAAGAAAATTATGAAAGGAGTTACCAAGCACTAAATTTTTCTGGTATTTAGAGTACATCCCCCAATGTTTGGACTAAATTTTTTGGCACGTGTTCTTCCATTTTCCTCCTAATGCAATAATTTTTCAATAAATACAAACCACCCCTCAGTAAGATAGATTGCTAGGGGATCCCGTTCTATATCATGAAGACTTCTAATCAATGGCTGCTTTCTCCCATTGTCCCTACATCCCATGCCTAAAACAGCCATTGTTGAAAAGTTGAACATGTCTCCTTAACCAAAATTGCACCAACATTGTTTTTGTAACTTTCAATCCTGGTAGTCAGCTCATTATCCCTGCCTGGCAATATGGGACTATATCTTAAAGAACTAAGAATAGGGAATTAAGTATGAGTTTTTAAAGTTGAGCTTTCCAGTAATGCTCATTCTTTCTTCTCCAAATTATCATGCCATGTAAAGATAGTCCCTTACGATTAATTTTGCTGTCATCAGTGAGTCTGATCTGTGCACTTCCAACTCCTATATACCTATATCATTGAAGTAGATACATTAAACAATACCAGACCCTACAGTGGCCCCTGATGAAAAAAGCTCTGGATACAGCTTCCCCATATGATATTAATCCACACATGACTATTTCTTCATGCACGTTTTGTTGCCTGTTGTATACCTGCCTTAACAGCAGTTTCTTCTAGTCCATGTTTCTTAAAGAACTAGATCAAACATTCTGCTGAAGTCTGGGCATATATCAACTGCTTCTCCCCAGCCTGATAAATGGGTTATTTCATCAAAGGAAGACACTTGGGTTTTTTATTCATAAAATGAAGCTGACAGCTAATAATCTCCCCCCCCCCCCCAACTGCATTAGCTCTTCTTCAATCTAATGGGACAAAACCAATTTTTATTTTAATAGATTCTAAATGGATTTATGCCCAATGGAAAACTTGCACTGAAAACAATCCCCCCCCCCCACTGAAACCTCTAATTGTGGATCAACCTGAACTTTTAAAATCAGAAAATCATGATGTGTGTATTAAAAAAAATAGCCTTAGGAGAGCTTTTTATGCTCTAAGGCAGTAGTTCTCAGACTGTGTTCTGCAGAACCCTGGGGTTCCTTGAAGGCTCATCAGAGGCTCCTCAATAAGAATAATTAATAGAGAATAAACTTCCCTGAAAAACAGGTTTGACAATCATATGCAGCTATAGTAGAATGTTGTGTGTTCTAGGTGGATGCAATCTCTGTCCACATAGGCATAAATGACACTGAACAGGCCTGTAGTCCACATGAACAGAGACCTACAGGTAGTTCTCAGTTGAGCAGTAAACCTGTGTCTGGGCAGTACCACTTCAGACTGCAGGTGGGGGTATTATGGAATGCTCTTCCATAGCACATACCCCTTTCTTCATAAACACAACTAGATGTTGTGGAGAAGGTTTCTACTAGTCTAGCTTTTCCTTAACATGCTGTTTTCAGTGCACAACTTTATTTTTTGCATAGAGGAGCATTCAATTATGTAATCTTCCAACTGCAGTCTGAAGTGGCACTGCCCAGACTTTCAGAATCCTGCAAATAGAGCCCAGATTTGGGGAGGGTTGTGGTGAAAGACAGGGGGACAAGCTGGCTTCCTTCATTTGCATCGATCTATTCCTCAGCAGACGGATTGAAAGTGTCCCGTAATAGAAGAAAGTCTGAAATCACAGCTCTAAAGTATGAACTATCAGTTTAAATTTTTTTAGTAAAGGAATTCATATATAAATTTCATGCCATAGTAGTTATGGTGGTATTATTAAGCAAAGACAGTATGGAATAGAAGGGAGCGGGGGTGGGGAGGAAGTCATCAAATTTTAAAGTGATGAGGGCTTGCACACAACAAGCTTGTTTCCAAATATTTGCTCCTAGGGAAGACCTAGAATGTACACCACTGGATTTCCTTTGCAATGTTCTCAAAATGCAAATTACAGTGAGTTCACTCTGATCTTTTTCAGCTTAAAGAAGAATCAAGAATTTGATTTCTATTACACTACAACGGTAACAGGTTTCTGCTTAAACAGGAATTAGGCTTCAATTCAACTCAGTTGATTCTCATTTATATCAGTATAAAAGCAAGTTCAAACCTCATAGAACACTGCAAGCATATTGTGAAATGGCAGTATTTTTGTACAACTTCAGAAGCAATTAGTGTTGCAGATTTATGGAAAACTGGAATCATTTGTCTAGGATCAAGAGGGCCAGCCTTTTCATACTCCTGCCTTTGTCACAATACGAGCACTGAAGCAGACACAGGAAGATAATATACATTTGAACAAATAGGCAATGAGATTTAACAAAGCAGCTGGCTGAACAAGACTTCCTTGACACGATTATTGGAGCTCTGTGTTTGAACAGTTTAAGAGACAGACTCACAACTTTGATAAACAATAGGGGTCCATCAGACCGAGTCATGGTAATTATCCATACACAGCCAGCTGCTTTTCAACCCTGTTACAAGTCAGGGACACACATGTTTGAACACTTTGGTAGCTGCTCTCTCATCTCCTCTGGACCAATCGGTAATTAGCATTAACAAGGTTTTTCACATTTGATGCACTACATGAAAACAAGCTTTATGAAACCACATACACTGAACAATTTGGTGAGATAGTTTTAAGTGCCAAATGCAAAATTTCTTGGAGCAGCTGATGTTGGGGATGCATGTATTTATCTGTAAATTAGAGCTGCATGAGCTGCTGAGATGCTCACAGCTTGGAGGACCAGACTCAATACTGACTGTCTCTAAACTTTCAAGGTTTGCCAGGGCTTCAGGGCTTCCAGTCCAAACAGATGGATTGGCTGAAAGGAGCAGTTTTCAGAATTCTTCCTTTAGAAAAAGGATACCCCCTACCTCGTAAACCAGCCTCCCAGCACAGAAAACAAAATAATATATTTAATGGCCCCCTGTTCTGTTCCATTATTTATACCCCTCACATGTACTACCCCAACTGAGTAACACTCTTTGATGATTATATCTCCAAAGAACATTGCTGCTGATCATGTAATACGCTGTGCAACCATAGATAATCAAAACGAGAGAAACCGACAAGGAAACTTTTTTGACTTTCATTACAGTGAATTTAATTCTCTCGGAAAAAATAACAGAATGGCAGCTTTCGTTTCTCAAACTTGCGCTGGCAATGCAAACCTCGATAAAGGGACCATCTATTCGGCACCTTGGTTGGAAACATATGGTCACGTATCTTCCTGTAATAATGGCTTAAGGGCACTGCAAGAGCAACACTTTAAGTGTTTGTGTGATGCTCTCTCTCATGGGCCCGTTCAGTGAGTCATACATGGACTTAGAAGACAGAGGTGATACTGCATCCAGAGGCAAAGATGCTGATACCATCCCATAAGATGTGCACTTAGTAAATCACCAGTGCAGCCCTCTCCAACCCAGTCTAGACAGGAACAGATTGGGGTGAAGTGGCTCTGTCAGACCCAAAACCAGAGAGCAGTCCACCTGAGCAAGCAGATGGAGCCCCCAGCAACGGCTCCAGCTTCCTGGTTCACCTGGTCCCCTTGCCAAAGATGCCAGAGGTCAACAACAGAAGTACCAAAGGAGTGCCAGACTGTAAGCTAAGCCCTTTTATAAATTTCCAAGGGAGCTTGATGCAGACACCAGGACTAGCATTATTGTTTCAAGTAATCTGTCTGTTTTCAATTATTATTGCTTGGTATATATTTTATTTCTTGGCTGATTCAGAAGCCACCTTGTGAAGGTCTGCACCCTAAAAGGCAGGATATAAACACATTAAATACACAAGTAAATAATAGTATATAAGAGCTGAATTTGGTTCTGGCAGTTGTGGGGAGCAAATTTCTGCCTTGGAGCTGTCTTCTGGCCAGCAGACAATGTCCAAATAATCTGTCCGATGTCCAGTGTCCTGTTATCTGCTGTCTCCAGTTGTCCATCATCCAGTTGGTTTCTGCTATCTGGTGCTTTTTTCCTACACTGTGTTGCTAGGGCCTGAACCTGGTGGGCTTTGCCCACTTCCATGAACAAAACTCTAATAGGCCAGTGTGGCGTAGTGGTGAGATTGTTGGACTGGGACTCGGGAGAGCCGGGTTCTAGTCCCCGCTCGGCCATGAAACTCACTGGGTGACTTTGGGCCAGTCACTGCCTCTCAGCCTAACCTACCTCACAGGGTTGTTGTGAGGATAAAATGGAGAGGAGGAGGAGGATTATGTAAGCCGCCTTGAGTTCCTTGTAGGAAAAAAGGCGGGGTATAAATGTAAAAAATAAATAAATAATGTATGAGGATTTTGTTCAGGGGATGGAAGTCCAGTGAACTCACTGGGCTCAACCCCTTGAACTCCGTCCCACCTACCTGCTTCCCCAGCTCGACTCGCATTCTCCTGAGTTGAACCGGGGAAGCGACTTCCAGCTTCCCGGCGGAGCACTTTTTATGTAGACAATGGTGTAAGATATGTTAAAAATGGCCACAATTTGCCAGAAGTTCGCCGAGTGGCTCGGCTGGCATTTGCTTTTGGCCCAGCTCTTCCAAGGAGCTCAATGCAGCATACACCATTCCCTAAATATTTTATGATGACACAACAAGTATTAGGATCACAGGGTAAGTAGTTGATGCATCTGAATGGTATCTGAGAACAATTTGGAATATGAATCAAATCAGACGTGCGCTGCTAGCCTCCATATGAAGCAAGCGTTGCAATCCCATAAAATCTGATCTTGAAAAGAACTTAAGGCACTCCTCTATCCCTGCGTCCCATATCCAAGTTGCCTTCAAGTGCCTCACCTTTTTGCCGCTCTGTGGCAATGGAAGATGGTGGCGTGGCATGGTGGTATTTCTCTTAATTTCTCCTTTCTCTGTGATATTTTTATTTATTTATTTATTTATTGCATTTATACCCCGCTCTCCAGCCAGAATAGGCTCCCAGAGCGGCTTACAAAGATAGGTGCATACCAGATGCAAGGAGTGCTGGGAAATGTAGTTTTTCCAGAATAATGACACCAGTTGTGTCAGGTGAGCCAGGACCAGAGCACACCTGATGCCAGGGGATGGGAGAAAGACACATCCTTCCCTTTCCCTGCTGCCATGGCTGAAGCAGAAGCCAAGGAAGTGCAGAGAAGAAGGGTCTAGGGTGGAAGCAGGCAGTTTGGGCAGGAAGGTGAGGGGTTTTTGGGAAGATATCAGATCCTGTTGCACTGTCAGTGATATCATTGGGGTTACTATAGGGTTCCAATTAGGCTTGGTATGGGATTTGGAAAAACAAACAAAACCAGAGTTATTTCCCAAGGTTTATTGGAGGATGGATAGTTCTGGGGTTTTTTTTAGCCTGATTCCAAGCTTTATTGGGGGATTTTACCCATCAATAACTGTAAGTATGAATATAGCTGAAATTTTCCAGCTCAGATAATAATGCCCTTGGCACATTTAATGTGTTTTTTTTACAAAGAGTATTAAATCTCTAGGTTTTTTGCTGGCTGAACATGCAGGTATTTGTTTAGTATGAATGTGCTAGTGAAGACTACACTTGTAGTTACACATACTACAAGCATAACTTCCTTTTTCTAGTGTGGTATGAGATTAAAATTACAAATATAGAGTTTAACATTTATACACTGGGCAGTCCTTATAATGGCTGATTTAATACAAATGTGAACTATATAAAGAAGCAAAGAATGTAGCCACTCTTTTGACCTAAGATCCAGTAAACAGAGGCTAGAACGCATTATGAAGTACTGTGGATAGGATATGTATAATTGTGTATTACTCCCATTCAAATTGATAGTTTTTTCTCTCTCTTGTGTTGCTTCTGGGCCAGCCTGAAGCAACACTGTTCCAATCATAACCCATTTCTCAACCTTGAAACAATGAGGGTCAATTCAGCCCACTCAGTTAAAGAGACCAATCCAAAGAAGGTTGTTATGTTTGTTTACACAAGCCCCTTCTGAGGGTTTCGGCCAAGGGCAGGGAGACAGGGTCTTGAGGGTCCCAGCTCCCCACCCCGCTTAAGCCCATTGGCTCAGCCGGCGTGGCCTGGCTGTGCTCTGACTCCCCATCCCTCCCCCACATGCAAACTTCTCCCCGTCCCCAGAAGGCGGGGCCGGTGGAAGTCCATTATTTGAGCAGGCTGGATGGATGTGGTTTATAAAAGCTACCTGGCAACAGTATCCTTAACCATTTACATCTATGGCAAATGGATTCTGATTTTTATAAAGTAGATGTCTCTAATAAAGATGTATGTCTTACGTGAAGATAACTTATCAATAATAAGAATAATAAGCAGAATTTTTTAAAATCTTGCAATGTAGTTTTAGAGCCATTGTTACTTATTTTGATCACAGACATATTTGGAGTATAGGTGGACAGACTGGAGAGAAATAGCGAAGTTTTCCTTAACCAGTGAATATCCTAGAAACATTCAATGCTGTAGACTTGTTGAAACTAAGTGGATATGAGACTTGTGCATGGATGGATGACCCTTGGAACCCCATTAGTCACTCTGAGCTTCTCAAAGGAAAAGTGGGATATATAAAAACATAAATAAATAATAAATAAATAAAATGTCTACTCAGAAGTAAGTACTGTTGCGTTCAATGGGACTTGCTCCCAGAAATGTGGGTATAGGATTGCTGCTTTAATGTTTAATGAGCACCAACAGTGAATTAGGTAGGGTTAGATGGATTGGTCTGTGCCAGTTTTGCATGTGATCAATCATAGGTCCATCCTATCCCATTTCTGCATTAATCTGTGGGTGTGTGTTTTTTTTAAAAAAAATTCTGCATGAAAATTTGTATGCACTTTATATGCATCGACCTGAAATGCACATTTTTATATGCATTTTATCATAAAATATGAATTTTTGGTACATCTTAAAAACTTGAAAATTGTATCACAAAGTTGTAGAACTGAGTAATTGGAAGGCCAGTTGCATTCTAAACTGCACATTAGTTCGGGACTTGAAAAACAGATCACTTCACTTTCAAATGTGGACCAAACAGAATCTTCAAGCCTCTCCAGTGTTAGGTGCTGCACAAAGCACAGAAAATGTCACTTGGTTTTAATCACCTTGGGATGCACACCTGTAAAAGATTTGGGGATGTACTAACACTCTTGTAGTACATGTGGACTGTGAGTGGGCTACAAGGAAGATATCTTGGTAGAAAAGTAAGTCTCTGGCCATATATTGGGTAGTTTGAGGTGTAAAGTTGTGAGGCAAGAACAGATCATCTTTGGTCTCTTTACAAGCAGGGCTTGGTTTGTTATCAAATGAAAAGGACGCCAGAGTTGAAGGAGCTCTTACAAGCTAGTAGATACTGTTTATACTTCTGACAGCTATTCTTGTGCTGCCTTGTTCTAAGTACAGCAGGCAAACAAAGGAAGCTTACACTTTTGAGCTCTAAAATTACTTTGCAAGTGTGGCACATAGGGGGTCTGTGAAAAGATTTTTGATTCCACATAAAGGAACATTTATCTTCTGAAACTGAGGGCTTACACTATGGCTAATGAAATTGAAGGTCAATTTGACATTGAACTGTAATGATGTGCTGGGAGAATAGAGGGAGATAGGACATTCTAGGCAATGGATTAGGAGCCCCACTGAAATAGGAGTCACCAGCCTCCCCTGCCTATAGGGTAGTTCACTATTATTATCCCTATATTACACATGGGAAAATGAGGTTTCCCAATTGAAACCCCCCACTTCTGACAGTGGAAAACATACAGGTACCATCCCTACTACAGGCTTGGGAACAGCCTGACCTGGTGGCCCTTGGTCAGCTAAGAGCAATGCCTATCCATAATAGTTCTCAGGGGATAGTGTTAAGGCACCTGGGGGTAACTCTATGGGTACTTGCAAAGTAGATATCTAGCTATCACTTGATTTCCTCCAGTGAAGCTGGGCAAGCTTATCAATTGCCCTTCACCACTGGTGCTCCAACATCAGGCAGGGAATTGGCCTTAGAGAAGGCGAGCATTTTGGCCACTGTCCACACCAGTCTTCCCCAACCTGGTGCCCTCCAGAAGTGTTTGAACTCCCATGACCCCCCACTGGCTATGTTAGCTGGGGGTGATAGGATGTGTAGTCCAACACATCTGAAGGGCACCATATTGGAGAAGGCTGGTCTACATTCCCTACTGGGCATCTTAAAATTCATTAGGGGCTCTGGGCTACAAACCAGTCCCACAATGTGTAATAATAACATACTACTGGGATAATGGCTAGCTACAGCATGAGGAAGTGACATCATTTGCTCTCTTGTGCCACTTGCCCTCTCATGGTTTTATACAGCAGAAGGGCTGGACACAGTTTACCCAGCAGCCAGGAAGGACACTATAGTTAGAAGTTGATTATTCAATAACGTTGTGGCCTATTTTTCATCCCAGTTTAGTGTATTGACTCAGTTACCATCCCCTACTCACCAGAAATGGTGGCTTGCCTAAGGCTATCTACTGAGTTCATGGCAAAGGCAGGATTTGAAGCTGGGAATTTCTTTTTCACAGCCCAATCTCTTAACCACTATACCAGAGAAGGCAACCTGGTGCCCTCCAGAAGTTTTGGACTACGTCTATTAGCAGTTATTTAGTAGAGTTTCTGTTTGCAACAAGATTTCAGTGCTGAGAAGTTCCAGGTATACAATGAACTAAGCCAAAAAATGATGGACATATCCAAAGGTTGGACTTGAGTTATAGTATGCTGGCACATTAACACAATGTGCCAGCAATTGTGCCACCAATGTCATTTGTGAATTATACTTTGATACTGGCACAGATTCAGTGAGTATATACTTAACTCTTCCATTGAAATGGATGGACTTAAATAAGTTTAACTTTGGCTAGATCATAAACACAGTGTTTTATTCTACCCTACATCCTATTCATAGCAGTACCCTTCAGCAAAATAAAAAGCATCTTTTCATGTTTTCCTAGGGAGAAAATATATTCACCTTCAAAGTGCATCACCTGAAAATTCACAGGACACCTATTGACATAAAATCAAAATCAGTGCTGGACGATAACCAAACCCAGGTTCTATAAACTGGATTAGATTGCTGTTTATTCCTGACACCCCTCTCCAAGAACTTAATTCTGACAGCATAGGAATAATGACAGCATATCCCCCCTGCCTTAGTGAACACAGGGATCCCATGGCTCGCTTGATACTGAAGGCAGATGATTCCATCTCTCCTGCTTCACATTTTAATTGAGATTGTGTCCTATATCAGCTTCATGTAAAAGATATTCCAAACAGCTGTCATAAACTGATTTTCAACTAAAAGTATGAATATCATGGATTGTGGGGGAGGCAGCTTTGTGTTTAGACTGCTGAAAACCTCTGCCATTGGGGGGAAAAGAGGTATATGCAGCCCTTTTACCATCTCTTTCCATTAGATGTCACATCATAATAATTTCCTCTCCTTGTATCAAGCATATCAAATTATCAAAATCAACATGATCACAGGCAATTTTAATAGACAATCAAGTGATGCATACATATTAAGGTTTGTGTTCTAATGGGCCGTGCAAACACTGGAGCTACCATAGCATTAAGAGAGAAGACATTTTTGCTCTGTGTAGTGAGCTGACATGCTGTCATGGCTCTTGCATGAAGGACTGCCAAAAATAACCAGCTGGAATAAGAAACCTGGTGCCACTGAACAAGCACAGAAAGATATAATTCACAATTAGTCCTACAGGACACAATTCGAGTGCTGTCGAAGATACTCAAGCAATATATCACCACCATCACAGATGTAAAGAGATGAATTTCTCTTCTGGCCCATGGCTGCTCAGATTGTGCCTTTTGATTTAATCTGAAGCATTCAGATAAAAGGCCCTGGTGGCATATGCTTGCTATTGAAGAAGCCTATTTTTCTGAGCTGCTAAGGACTCCAGAGAGGCATGAGTAAAACACAGGAACACATGCTGTATACCCTCTGGGATATTTCCCCCCCTCATACATGCTAATGAAGATAAAAGTGCAAGAGAGTGGAGATATGAATTGAACAGTAATTAATTATGATTGATGTTTCATTGTTAATTTATACGTCAAGGCTAATTCAGGTAATACCTGAGAAAAAGGACACAAAATATCCTGGGTCATAAGGAGCTGGGTTTTCAAAGGGACTGACTTGAGTTCAATGTAAATGTAACCTTTGTTGTGCACTCAGCTGTCAACATGAGAGAAAGCAGCAGAAAACGATGAACATTATACAATAAGATGTAATAGCGGCATATTCTTGCTGAAGCAGTATGTTGCTTTCTTCCTTTTATCCATGCACCTTTTCTTCTTTTGATTTTGCCCACACTGGCTTTAAAGGGGACAATTCAGTCTAAACTTAATGGTATCCTAGGCAGTCAGCAGTGGTACCATCCTGTTGTTCTTTGAAGAACTATCTTTTAGTTTGGGCACCACAGTTCACGATGAAGTATATTGATGTATTGAAAAGGACTCAGAAGAAAGCTGTAAGGATGATAATGTGTCTGGAAGACAAACAGTGAAAGGTGTACATGACGGAACTCAGAATGTTTAGCTTAAAAATGAAGTTTGGGTTTGGGAAATGTATTAAGAATATAAGAATTCCTTGCTGGATTCGGCCAAAGCCCATCTCAGCATTCAGTCTCCAGAGGAAGCCAATTAGTAGCTCACAAACAGAGAATGATGGTGACAACATAGCTATTTTGTTGCTTTCCACCAGCATCTGGTGATCAGAGGTATACATCCTCTAAATATGGCACTTCCATTTTTAGCTGTGATGACTCGGGGTAGATGATAGATCTTTCTTCCATGAATTTGTCTAATGGGGCAGAGACTGGGACTAATGCCAGTACAATTTTACGTTTTCATAGCTCTGTTTATGTATTATTTTAAACTTCTTAATATGGATGATTTCAAATTCCCATGGAAATGTTTTCTGGAACAGTTGAAACACCATAGACGGGTTACTTGGGTAGCAAATTGTGAACAAGAAATGTTAGCTTTTGATCTAATACCCTGGGTTCTTAAAAATGGCCTCTAGATCAGATTCGTAGATATAAATATAAAGAATAAGTTATGGGATTTCTACTCCCAACAAGATCTAGAGGCAATTCAGAAATCATCGTTTTCCCCTCAGTTGCATTTTCTAAAACTAACTCAGGATTTGAGAATTATTTACATGAGTTGTCAGTTATTTCATTTAGAATGGCATTCCTGGCATTGCGTTTCCACTCTCTGCCTTTGCAATATTTAGAGGGACATTACTGTAAAAAAAAAAAACCACCTGTAGATCAACAATTTTGTATACATGGAGCTCAAGTAGTAGAGGATCTTTGGCATTATTTATTATACTGTTCCTCATATTCTGAGCCTAGGGTAAAATTTATTCTGCATTTACTAAGAAATATATCTGATGATGATGATCAAGCTAAAATTATATATTTGCTATCTGATTCTGACAGATTCATGACAGAGTTGTGAGATTTGCAGTGCCTGCCCAAAAGCTGAGGAGAAGATTTGCAGAGGCCAATATGGTGAATTGTAAGGATTTAATGTGATGGTTTTAATGTATCAGTGGTGATTATTGTATTTAAAAATTAAATATATATTGTCTTAATTCTAATTTTATTGTTTGGATGTATTTTGTGTGATTCCTAAGGGACGTTCGGGGGTTTCATTTTGAAAACTCCTGTTTTAATTCTATCCTTTTTATAGAGTTCATGTGTATGTATCTGTATTCTTTGGTTGATATGACCATGATGGTTGAAACAACAAATAAACAAACAGACAAAAAAAAATTTGTCTAATGTGTTTAAAAACAATTTCAGCTAGTAGCAATAACCACATCTTCAAAGCTAATTACATGATGTGTGAAAAAGTATTTCCCTTTGCATATTATTACAATGCTTGCTCAGGACATGTATCTTTTAACATATGTCTGAACATACTCTTGTGTTGGGGAGTAAGTCTCTCAGGAACAGTGGAAGAGTGGGGAGATTTAGTTTGATACTAAGTCAACTTCTTTCTTCTACAGCCTCTGGCAAATGGGTCTACTGCAAGGAAGTTTCCGAGGAAAAGAAATGGAGATGCCAGTGATAGTTTCTGAAACAGGAGTCCAAACACTGGATGGGTGAGTAGGTCCTAGACTCTTTGTGTCAAGAAGGCACAAAGAGTTGTAGTCATGCCCCTGCCCATGGGCAAAGCATTATAGCAGTAACAGTAAGTATGTGAGGGGAGGGGGGAGGAGGGAGTGTGAGAGGAGAGTAGAATGTTAGGTATCTGCTGATTGGCTGAGAGAGTGAGAAGGGAGCGTGAAGCCTGTGTTATAAAATCAGGGGCAGAGGGGGAGAGAGGGTTGAGAAGTCTGAGTGGAGTGGGAAGTCGAAGTCTTGTCTGGGAGAATTGGAAAGTGCAGTCCGAGAGAGAGAGAGAGAGAGAGAGAGAGAGAGGAGAGAGAAGAGAGAGAGAGGGTTTTCAATGTTTAGAATCTCTTAACATTATCTATTTCCCTACCCTTAATTGTAATTAAATAAACTTGTTTCCTTTTAAAACTTAAAAGGAGTGGTCTGATTAAGTTACCCTGAAGGGGTTGGTGGCAGCAGAGGAGCAAAGAGAGTGTTGATTTGTCAGTATTGCAAATTAATGATTGGCAGGGTGTGTCCTAATTTATATTTGGTTGGGGAGGAGGTTGGCTTCCCATGTCCAGGAGCTCGGGCCTCCGGTATATTCCTGGGCCAGGCCATTCTTCATTGGTCCTAACCGTCAGGCTCCATTACCCTTTCCAGCTTGATGTCAAATGGACAAAATGAAGGCACATCTCCCCCTGCCCCCAAAATAAGCGGAGGGATAACTATGTAAATGCAGCTGGTTATCATTTGCTTGAGTTTTTGTATAGAATAATTTTAATTTAATTTAATTTAAATTTTAAATTCCCTAAGTATAGACTGAGGAATTTTACTTAGCTTTCAGGTAATGGCATAGTAACAAAGTGAAAATGCTCTGGTAACAATATTGGGTGGAATACTTACTACTGAGAACTGTATATTATTTAAACACACTTTGGAAAGAAGTGGATGGACAATTATTACCAAGTCTAGAAAAAGTAATTGTTTAAAACTACAGGGCCATGATCCAGCATAGAAACCCTATGTACAAGACATATCCACATTTAGCAAATGCATGGAGGAGGAGGGAGATAATGTCCATTGACCTCCTTGAAAAAGGTTGCTTTGGGAAATTGTAGGAGCTCCTTCATTAGAGGTATTTTAAAGAAAAGCTGGATACACCCCAGTCTGAGATAATTTTGGTATATGATAGTCTGCCTTATGGAAGGAGGTTGAGAAAATGACGTATTTAGTCCTTTGCTCATCTAGGATCTTGTTGACCTGTTCATCAGTTGATGAATGCGACATCAAACACTTACTTGAATATATTAAAAACTGCTACAGATCAAACATCAGTGTTTTGTATCAAGTTCAAACACAATAAATGGAGGTTATTCACACTTTCAGTGATGAGTCATTGAGTGCTGAATAATCAAGTGATATCAAATGATGTTCATACATGTGAGAACCATCCAAAATTATCTATTTATTTTATTTGATTTGTATCCCGCCTCTCTACCAAAAAATGGCACTCAAGGCAGCTATGATTTCTATTTGTTTGCATCATAATGCAGAAGTGTATAGCCTGGGTTGTTTCCCATTCTTTTGTATTCAAGTCACATCACAGAACACTCCTTTCCTAACATACAGAATTACTGACAGCTCTAATGACAAAGCAGCAACAGACATTTCTCATATTCTAAAAGGCAGGCCATAAATCCATAGAAGGAAGCATGTAAACAGTTCTTATCCAGCACACTGCCTGGCTTTCTGAGTCTGTTACTGTGTATGCTATTGCAGCAGAGTGCTGCACTCAGGACCATGTCAAACCTCATATTTATTTGCAGCTTAGTAGCTGCAAATAAATCTGAGAGTATCAGTTGTTTCACTAAGTGACTTTCCCTAAGGACAGTAGGCATATCAAGTCACTAAATAGTGTTTATAAATCCATTGCAAGGAAAAGTGTATAAGCAGTTAACAGTTCTTCCATTCTGGTAGCTCAGAGAAAGTGTGAGAGAGTAGAGTTTGCAGAAACCATATGCAAAAAGCATATGAATTGTACATATTGCTAAAATCACAATCCAAGTGGGTTAATTTGTCTCTGCTCTACTGTCAGAGCATGAAGAGATAAATAAAGATTTATAAAATGTAATATACATCTAAGGATGCTTGAGGAATTTTATCTTGGTGAATTTCAATATGAACTGACCTGATTCACATCACCCAGATTAATGTGCAGATAGGAACTTAGCTATACATCAGCTTTTACACTTCTTGAATGTCCCAATGCAGTTCTGTGCTCAAAAAATGTATCAAAATACATTTACACTGCAATCCTCTGCATGTCTAGTCAGACGTAGCTCCCATTGAGTTCAGTGAGGCTTACTCACAGGTAAACAGGTATAGGATTGCAGCCTTAAAATGCATATTTTGAGAGAAAATACATTCAGAAATCTGTATTTTAAAAGAAAATGTGTATTTAAATATGTATTTAAATGTGAATTTTTATGTGGATTAAAAATAAATTGCAGGTTAATGCAGAAACAGGATGGAGTGAACGTATGGGTAAATGGACCAGAAGCTGACTGATTAGCCACCCCTACTAACAACCCTCTCTTACTGTAGAAGATTTGGAGCAGCTTACATTATAGTCCAAGGTTCTCCCATGCAGAGCCTGATCAGGTCAAACTCCAACTTGGCTTCAACAGTGCTACAACATTAGTTGTTACCTGAACATGGGCATGGAAGCGTGAAAAATAGTCCTGCATTTATTTGTGTGTTTTTATTTCATTTAAACTCTTCCTCTTAAATATGGAAGAGTACATATGGTTCCCAGGTGATCTCCCAGCCGGGCAACTTAGAGGGCCAAACTTGCCAATGTGTTGTTGCTAGCCAAACTGGTGAACATTCCCCCCTACCCCCTATTTTCTTCTGGTCTTCCAATAAAGTTATTCTGGGACCTATAATGGTTTTTGTGTGAAGGTTGAACACAGCATAAGCAGTATAGAACTGCCAACTCTGATTGAAGATGTGTGGGCAAAGACCACTGTTTAAACTAAAAGTGGTGTTCTTCTAGCCAATTGCATGACAACCTCCAGAAAGTCCAATGGGAAGGGGCGCAATTAATTCCTTTGCCTCTTGAGAAATACTTATGTAAGCAATTGTCTCTATCACTTCCCCACAGAATCAGATTTGCCATTAGAACATTATTTTAAAATTCTCTGCACATTCATTTCATTGACAATAGAAACAGCACAATATGGCTTATCTAGCAGCACATAGCAAAGAAACCATCATTGGAACTAATCTGCCAAAAACCACAGAGCTAGCTGGGTTAGTATAAAATGCTTCCTGTAATGGAATAGGAAACTTGCAAAGCATCATCAATATGTAATTCACATTGTTTAGAAAGAACTGACTTGTAAATTGTGTTTTTTATTGCTAGAACAGCTGAAGCAAAGAAAAATGTTATGCTACTGAGGGAAAAGAGAATAAAAATGACTTCACTGAGCAAGGTTTAACATTGCTAGAGCGATATGATTTATGATAGCTAACAAAAGAAAAAATATTATTGTTGGCTTTAAAAAAAACCTTTGATAATATATTGTGATAGGAGTTAATATTTTTAAACTATCTTCACTCCTACTTCAGATAATGACTGATGAGGCTAAGATCTGGAACAACACAGCTCAGAGATCAATTCTTTTAAAGACCCACTGCTCTCAGGCTTTCAAAGGAATGCAGTGTAGAACTCACTCCCCAATGTCCTGCTGGTACAATACATTTTCACAGTGAGGAGGTGGTTTACCACTAAGTGTGTTTGTCCATCTACAGTTTTCCACTCTGAATATCCAACTAAATCATCCTTTGGCACTTTCAAGAAAATGTTTGATTTTCTGCTATGTTTAACGGGCATGTGTTTCCCCTTAGTCTATCATTTTCTATAGTTCAAGTTCTTCTACTGATTTTATGTCACATTGCATCTTCAGAAACTGCTTCATGTAGCCTGATCCTGTGCATGTTCATTCAGAACAGAAGAAAGTCCCACTTCGTTCAATCAGGCTTCTTCCAAGGTAAATGTGCATAAGATTGCACTTTAGTCTCTCTACTTTTTCCGATTTTACCTGGTCTTTGGATGCATTTCCCCCCATTGCTTGTGGTGTGGCAATCAAAATGTGTGAGAAACTGGCAACTGAATGAAAGCTATACATATGTTCATGTTCAAACTTATATTTTTTGTTCCAGTATTATCACACAGGCAAATTGGTGGTGTGCTGACAAGTGAGCTGGATGGATCTATGCAGAGTTAGACACATGGTGAAATAGAAACAATGAGTCTTGTAGCATGTTAATGATGATCGAATTTATTTTGGCATAAGCTTTCATGGACTAGAGACCAATTCATGAGATACATGAAGTATTCTTCTAAGTTGGCTGACTGATATACACATGGCTGTTGGGGGGTGGGTGGGAGGATTGTTAGCAGTGAGGTTAGAAGTGAATTAAATGCAAAAGGTACAGACTGCGATAATTACATAAAAGCTTAAATGCATTTAAAATTGTTACAGCATATAAAATTGTTATATCACCTGTGGCCTGAATTATAATAATAGGTTTTTATCCCACCACAGGTGTTGTTTAGTTTACCAATACCAAGAAGTTTGTGTTATCATCATTATAACAATTTTATATACATGAAGGTTTCATTCTTCCCAACTTCACTACTAACATCCCCGCCCCACACAACAACACCCGCGTACATACCAGCCAACTTAGAAAACCTAATGCAAGTGGTGAAGTGTGCTCGAGTCCATGAAAGGTCATACCATAATAGTTTTGTTAATCGAGAAGATTAACATGGTTATCCCTCTGAAAATGATGAAGCAGTTGTGTGAAGGCTTCACCATGTGCCCAACATAGATTTCATAGATCATAGAGTAGGAAGGAGCCTACAAGGCTATCGAGGAAATGCAGGAAACTAGAGGAGGGGTCTCCCATCCAAGTAATAACCAGGCTTAACCCTGCTTAACTTTCCACGCTCAGACAAGCTGAGCCAGCGTAAGCCACAGGCCTGTACATTTCCCACAACATCCCACTCAATCTACATTTATCGTGACATTTCAAAACCATAAAAAGTGGGTCGATCAGTTGTGCAGTACAAGTGGGATGAGTTGCAAGCTGGAATACATAGCGAAGCAATCACATGGCCACACTTCATTAGATACCGTCCTCTGGCTCACCTGCTCAACCTATGTTCCTCACAATGTAGTGATTTGACTCTGGTTCAAAATCTTAACTTGGAGAAGTAGGAACATATCTTATTCACCATAAAAAAATATATGTGTGAGGAAATAAGCACAGGGAAGATTAAAGGAGAGGATCTTTTGTACAAAAGACCATTTTAACTACATATTTATTTATTATACATTTAGACTTTAAGTAGAGCTGTTATAAGTTGGCCACTACATACTTTTGAACTGAGCATTCCAGCCTTTGAAATAGAAGTAACAATATTATCATCATAACTATCCAGGATGGAATAGTTTCACCCATTCAACTTATGGGTGAAAGGACCAGAAACTGACTGATCAACCATCCCTACGTAACATCCCTCTCTTACTGTAGAAGATTTGGAGCAGCTTAGATGATAATCCAAGGGTTCACCCCAGTAAGAAGGATGCCAAGCACTCACATCCCCTCCTCCATTCCCATTTTTTGTTACTTATATTCTTCAAAGCTCAGTGCAAGTTCTACAGGGCTTAAGGGACAGGTGGGGTATTTTCTCCCCAGGCACTGAGATTTGTGACAAGAACAAATAGACCTAGGGTTGGATCCAGGATCTGCCTTCCATGAACAGTTGGACCACTCTCACAGGAGGTGCCTCTGCCCATTTTTGAAGAACCCCCCCCCACAGCTCATCCCATTCAGCGGGGTCCCACAAGTCTATGTGGAACATTTTCAATGGGCTGGATGGGCTGCCATGGGAAGGAGGGAGTGAGGACATCCACTTTTGCCAGCCCAGTTGCCCACACCTAAATTTGAATCTAACCCTTGTGAAGGACTGCTGCTTACAACAGCCCTATCAGGTAGGCCTCCTATACCAGTTTTCCCCTGGGATTGCTGCCCACCTCCCGGTTCCCTTACACCAAACTGGTGTAGCAGCCCAGCCTTACAGACAAAGAAGGAACACACGTTTATTAAGATGGAGACTTTATTAAAACAAAATTAAAAGTTAAGCAGTGTAGGATCTCCAATTGTCCGATACATATAAAAATATTCCCTTATAAGAAAGGGCTAAAAGGAGGTTAGGGAAAGGGGGTGAGGTAGGGTGTTGTGAGGAAAGAGGAATAGGAATAAAAAGGGTCCCTAAAAGATCATCTAAAACAAACCCCAAAAGTCTGCAAAGAAACCTCTTGAGCCAAACCAGGCCTAGTCCTTCAAGCTATCCTGAAATCTTGACATACTTGAACTCCCTCAGCGTTCAGGCCCCAAGGAGAACAACCCACCCTCCTAACAGGTCCTTTTTATCTTGTGTTAGGAGACTACTTCCTGCCCAGTTTCTACCAATCCCATCATTCTGCTCAACCAGGACTTTCCCGCCTAGTTCATTAAGGAGGGCCCTCCACCCCTTTCCAGCTGTGGGCACTTTCACATGACTTCATATCAATTAGCTCTGGCCTTGGTGTTACAGCTCTACAGATAACCGTTGTCTCCCAGGTGCTATCAATCTGCCAGTTCCTCCCTTTCCCTAGCTGGTACAAGGACACCGACAAATACCAAATAAGAAGTGAAAGAGGATGGGGGAAGGCAGGAGCAAGGAAGGCATGAGCAAAACCAGGTGGCCTTAGCCTAACTGCTGCCATGTCCCTTCTTCACAACCCCTAGTTAATAAGCCAAGGTAATATTTGTTGACCCCTGCCACTGTAATAATCTATATACAACTTCATTGGAAAAGTGGTTTAGGGAGCAATCCTATGCATGTTTAGACAGAAAAAAGTTCTACAACTGGCAATGTTGGCTGGGGAATGCTGGGAACTGTAGGACTTCTTTCAGTCTAAATATGTATAGAACTGCACACTTAGAGGCTTCATTTCATTCATTATCATAACCAAGTAGATAGTAGAATTTACCAATTAAGAGCTCTGATTAGAAAGTAGTAATTGGTCAATTATTCAGAGTAAGTTAAAATAAAATAAAATCCTAATGTGAAATAGCATCATTCATTATATTTATGAAATTATTTTTGAATATTGACAATAGACTTACAATAAATTCACCAAAACACCCCTCGCAATCCGAAAACACCACTCCCAATTATTCAAATTAAACTTCTGCTTTGAATGTATATTTCAGTACAAATATTAAAAATGTGTGTCCCCCATTAAATATCTACATGAAAAGGAATTTTAACAGGTCACAACTAACAAGAGCCTGCTTAAAAGTCTCTCTTACTATTGTTCAGCTGATAACGTAATGAGATTGTGTAAAAATGTCATTTGCCAGTTGGATTCAAAGGTTTAATAGTCAAATTCTGCTTCTAATTATAATTTAAGATATTCTAAAACTCTGACATTCTACACAACATAGTGAAGAATAACCAGTTTGAAATTTTACCACAAAAGCTAATGACCCTATTAACTCTAATTTGTTTACTAACTAGTCTGGAACAGTTTCTTCCACCAGTACTTCTTTGATGTTCAAAATTAAACTTCCTAAAGGCTTGAGAAATTAAATGCTAAAGGAGGTCAATTATATAGCAATTGCCTCAAAGACAAGGACTGCTATTTCTACTTCACACTAAAATAGTATTTTCATGATCTTCAAACCAATGTGATTACTGCATGTCCATTGTTCAGAATCACAGGCTTCTTTGGGAGCACCTATTGCAAAGCCATATATATACTGTTCGGATTCTTAAAAATGTAAATACAGGCCTGTGGCTTACGCTGGCTCAGCTTGTCTGAGCGTGGAAAGCTAAGCAGGGTCAGGCCTGGTTATTACTTGGATGGGAGACCCCACCTCTAGTTTCCTGCATTGAGGAGGGGGTTGGACTTGTAGGCTCCTTCCAACTCTATGATCTATGAAATCTATAAACATATTTATGGGTTATATCCAACGGTGTTCATCCATCAGTGGAACACACACTGCTGGTGAATTGAATTCTCCTTCCCTGCTGGAGCCCCCCAAATCTGTTCCGGACACTTGGGGGACCCTCCAGAGCAGATTTCAGGGTGTGCAGGGTGGAAAGGAGAAGAAGGGAAACTCCTCATTGCATGAGTGGAAGTACGCTCTCTTAACATTGGATTTAGCCATATGCTGGGTATAATTAGTCATTTTAGGGGGGAAATAAGATGATTTGCAGTGTTGATGTTGCATAGAGCCGATGGGCTATAATATTTGGTTAGCCAGCTGCTTCCTGTAATCCGTGTTGAAATTTTGTTAAGAAAGTGACAGTGCAATCCTCTACATTATACTCCTAAGTAGGTCCTATTTAATTCAATGGAGTAGTAGTAGGCGATCACTCGTGACCGAGTAAGATTGTCTTCCAGGATAAAATTACAAAAGAAAATTATAAAAAGAGGAAATTCTAAAAAAAAATGTGTAGACTCTAGCGATGGGTCCATAAGTGACTGTGGAGGCCAATTCTAGATCCACACAGCTTCCCACAGTGAGGACACAGGTTACCAGATAGAAGGTGGTCCTGTAAAGGATTCATCTGACGTGCTTTTCGCCTAGCACGTTTCTCCCTTTCACCTTGCACTCGGGCTTCTTCAAAGTCCATGGATCCTTTGTGAACGGCCAACCTCCAGTTAGAGCATTCATGGGCTAGAGCTTCCCAGTTCTTGATGTTTATATTGCATTTTTTAAGATTAGCCTTAAGAACATCTTTAAACCTCTTATACTGGCCACTGATATTCTGCTTTCCATCCTTGAGTTGGGAATAAAGTAAGTAACTGCTTTGGGAGATGGCAGTCAGACATTCGAGCAACATGACCAGTCCATTGAAGTTGGCGTTGAAGGATCATTTTTTCAACGCTAGTAGTCTTTGCTTCTTCCAGTACACTGACATTTGTTCACCTATCTTCCCAAGTAATTTGCAGGATTTTCCGGAGACAACGTTGATGAAATCTTTCAAGGAGAAGGAAATGACGTTTATAGATGGTCCATGTTTCGCAGGCATACAATAAAGTTGGTAAAGAATGGCTTTATAAACCAGCGTTTTGGTCTCCCTACAGATATCCTGATCCTTGAACACTTGCAGAGCTCAAACGATGCTGGATTTCACTGTCGATGTTAGCTGTAACAGAAAGATAGCTGCCAAGATAGAGAAAATGATCGACATTTTCCAGTATTGCCCCGCCAAGCTGGATAGATGGCATCACCAAAGGGTTAACTTGCACTTGCTGATGAAGCACTTTGGGTTTTTTGATGTTAAGTGAGAGACCAAATTTTTCGTATGCTTCTGCAAAAGCATTTAGGATAGTTTGGAGATCATCCTCTGAATGTGTGAAGACCACATTATCATCAGCATACTGAAGTTCCACAACAGAGGTTGTAATTACCTTACTTTTTGCTTTCAGCCTACTGAGATTAAAAAGCTTTCCATCTGTACGATATATAATTCCCACACCAGAGGGGAGTTTCCCCTCGACAAGATGTAAAATCATAGCGATGAAAATAGCAAATAACGTTGGGGCGATAACACATCCCTGTTTAACACCTGATCCCACTTTAAATGGAGCACCATGAGAGCCGTTGTTGTCCAAAACCATTGCCTGTCATGTTGTCATGGAGAAGTCGCAAGATATTCACAATTCAATGGAACATATTCCCAGGTAATTGTGTATAGTGTTGTAGCCTAATAATAGTGCCATCCGGTGTAGCTGCCTGTAACCCTCCTAACTCATGTGGAGGTGAAGGTTGTCTCTGCGCTTCTTCCATCCTGCAAACACTTAGACGGCTGATTTCAGCCGTCTAAGTGTTTTGCCCCTACTCACGAGAAGGAGGGGCTGAGACACCACTGGGATAAGAACTGCACTGGCTACAAGGGCAGAGGGAGGGCACTCCGAAGTCAGAGTTCCAGCTTCGACCTCGGAATGCATTTCGGAGCTGAAACTCTGAAGTTGGAGGTCGGAGCTGGAACCACTGGCTAGACAGCATCTAGCTGGCCATAGAATTGCATCCTAAATGTTCTCAAGCAGACAAACTCTTGTCCTAGCGTGGCATTTACTATCAGGGTGTAGACTTAAAATAATAGTTTTTAAATTTCTCTTTAAAATTAAAGACCGAACATTGTGCTTTGTGACTTTTCTGTTATATGGCTGACCTTTCGGCTGATTTTTGAAAATATTTGCTTATTCAGGATGATTGCCTTCACTGTGAATTGACTTTTTCTCTGATGGTTGTTGCACAGCCAAATGTGATAGGCTACACAGTATTGTGACATCATCAATTCATTGTGCAATCCCCAATCCCCATGTAACTAATCCTGGAAGAAGAAGCTGTAAGTAGAGGGGAAATGGTGCAAAAGCACCAAACATGTGTGGCTGTGAATGGGAGATGTAGATTCATAAGGGCACAATTTTGGATGGGTCTGCTCAGGATTTTGGATGGGTCTGCAAGGTTATCAGTAGAAACTTCAAAGGAAATTTAAAGTTTAAATGATTTCAATTAGATTTCTTCTGTAGTTATAATCCAAACACAAATGCATCTCACACATATGCCATAACAGGATTTTGAAAGTTTCATATGCTTGGCAGCTGTCTCTCAGAATGAAATGAACTTTAAGATGATACAACTCAAATTCATCCATAGAAGCCCCAAAATTTGCATCACAGCTCAAGACTAGACAAAATGTATGTCCAGCAGTGGAAAGGTTCATTACATCAGCATACAATTTAAAACTTAGCTCTCATTGATATTTAAACTTATCAGTTTATGTATCAATGTTATCAAAGTTCATATTTAGCTAAATTAAAAGTGAACAGAAAGAACTTCCAATGGCCCCTCACCTGGGGCTGGGGAGAAGGCTTGCACGTGGGGGAGGAGAGAGGAGGCAGGCAGCTGGTCAGGTGGGTCACTGGTAACGAGCCAATGGCTCAAAAGGGCGGGGACACAGGTAAGAGCTTATTTAAGCTCCTGGGTTGGTTTAGGCAGGAGCAATTAGGGTTATGGTGATCATCCAGTGGCACCTTTCAAGGTGACTGACGTTTACCTAAGGCTACCCTCGCTAATGCCCTGAGGCTTACCAGGAGGGAGATTGGGACGTCTTTGGGGTTTTACCTTTCTCACCTACTTTGGGAGCCTGGAGGCGCCAAAGTAAGGCGACGATGGTAAGGCCCTCCAGCTCCACGTGGAGGGCAACTGGCCGGTGGCGGGCCATCCCGCCTCCACTTCAGTTAGGATGTATTAGCCAAATATTGGTCTTTTACCCGGCCGATGGCCGGGCTAGGTTAGTAGCGCACTTCACCCTTCACAGATCTTCAATTCAATAAATGTGGCCCTGATTTGAAACCATATACCCTGTGTCTGCCTCTTCTTTATCTCACCTTTACACGCGCAAATATATTCTGATGCATTTTAAGTATAATGAAACTTAAAATTTCCATATATGCCTATTCTTTAATAAAATAATCATTTACTATTGAGAGCAACCTTGTAATAGTTTAAGAAAAATGTATTCACACTTACAAACTGCATTATAACATCAAATTTAATATATGCTACATGGTTAAGATAACAGGACAGTAAATCAATATTGGAAAAAGTATTGTTATGTGGAGTTCTGCATTTTCTCCATGTACAGTTAAATATATGCAGCCTTGGATTCACAAATACTTTCTGCTCTCCATGATACCTACATTTGATTTCATGGCTTCATATATCTGGTTTATGATTGGTATTAATATATGTTGTTTGATTAGCACATAACACAAGAAATAATTCAATTTTAACAGCACTAACAGCGCAATCCTATGGCCGCTAGTCAGAGTTTAGACAGCCATAGGATTTTTCAGAGTCCCAACTCTGACCTTGGAGACTTGCTCAGCGGTCGGAGCTGAGACTTCAAGCTCAGAGCACCTTCCCCCTGCCCTCGCAGCCAGCATGGAAAGAACAACTCTGGCTGTGGCTCTGAAGTTGCAAGAGGTTGCAAGGTTATGGGCAGACTCATTGGATTGTGCCCTAACACACATTTCATTCCTAAACGTATTTATTTAGTTCAAACTGACAAAATATCGAGAAGTCGTATGCTAAAGCCATATAATATAGTTCTAAAGGTGTGAGCCATATGTATGGAGTATACCACTTAGATATACATTATTTTTTTAAATATTGTAAGTGGTATATACATATATTTAATAATACGAACACTACTACCAATAATAATGCACTTCTGCATGTCGCTTATAGGTATGAGATTGAGCCTTAATTGGTACATTT
Source organism: Shinisaurus crocodilurus (assembly GCA_021292165.1). NCBI lineage: Eukaryota > Metazoa > Chordata > Lepidosauria > Squamata > Shinisauridae > Shinisaurus > Shinisaurus crocodilurus. Next base: position 75,856,370 of record CM037876.1, on the reverse strand, counting down.
CTGTTTAATGATGTATATTTAAAGGGTGGCTCAGTGTTTTTTTAAAATAATTATATATTTTATTTTATGTTTACAGGTGTTGATATTGTTCTTATTGAAATCCTATGGCTGTCTAAACTCTGACTAGCGGCCATAGGATTGTGCTGTTAGTGCTGTTAAAATTGAATTATTTCTTGTCATTATTTGTCAGATTAGTCCAAGAAGCTTTGTTGTATATATGTATGTTAACAGATTCATATGAGAAATAATTTCATAATATTTGACTACTGAAGACGATCTTACGATTGAAACTTGTTTTGTATGCTTTACAAATGATTATTTTCCTATTATGCATTTCACCAATGTAAGAAGTTGTGTTTTTTTATATTTTGAAGTCATGAAGTTGGCTTATGTGTTTTGTCTTTGTACATGTATTTTGTCTATTATTTTTTTTTAGATTTTGTATCCCAATTTGTCAGTTGTTGTTTTTTAAATTTCACCTCTGCCATGAACCCATTCAGTAGCCTTGGGCAAGCTGTTTTCCTTCTGCCTCAACACTCTATCTATAATATGAAGACAATGGTCTGAAGAAAAAATGTTTCCCCAAATTGGCAGACCATTTGTAAGTAGTGAATTTGACAAGTACATTTCAGCAATTTTGGGGCAGGCAAAATCTGCCAAATTTTGGGAGCTTATTTGATGTAACAGTTATTTTATTTTTTAAACTTTTTTTGCCACTGCCATAGGCAACAACAGCAGAGTTTTTGTTAGTGGTTGCTGTTGCCCCACCTCCTGGAATCACACTAGGTCATGACAAATCAAATCAAATCTTTATTACGGTCCAAGACCAGCATAAACAGACAATAGATACACAAAATTTGTACAATACCAAGTTTTAGCCTGTCCTTCAGTAAACCATATCAGGATGGCATACAATAAAAACAAAATATCAGTATAAAATCACAGTTAAATATGAGGAAGACAGAGCAGGGTTTTGGCCCTTTCTCACAGCTTCAGACAAGGCCTAAGAAGTTATAAGTGTATGGCGTGTTCTTGTAGCCAGAAAGCAAAATTTGGCAACCTTATATGTTATAGAAGGGTCTCTGTCCGCAAGTAAATGCATGGTGTAAAATTCATCAGTGTTACCTGGAAAATCATGTAACAAGGGATGGATCAAGTTTGACCGGGCATCTAAGTAGAACAAGCAGTATAAAAGGACATGTGTAATTGTCTCTGTCTCCCCTGAGTCACATGGGCACAGCCTCTGAGCGACTGGTATATTTCGGTATTTGCCTTCTAGAAACTTTGAGGGGAGAGCATTATAGCGAGCCCTAGAGAATGCCCATCTATATTTATAATAGGTAAGAGAACTTAAATAAGCCGCAGGCCCTCTATTCTGTATATCTCGGGGGGAGCGGTAAATATATATGCTTTGACTTAAGTCATTTTGAAGTTCTATATCCCAGATCCGTTGTTTTATAATATCTTTTGCTTTCTCCAATCCTAAATTTAGCAAATATTCAGGAGAGAGACCATATGAGTGCAATTTGTTATCTATGGTGTTCCACCATTTTGTTTGGTAATTATCTTGTAATATTAGGGGGAGCAACCCAGTTGGAGTCAAATTAAGTTTAAGCCAATAGGATAAGGTGGTTTGCCACACAATAGCTTCAATTCTGAGTAATCCACTCTCCATTCGCAGAACCCCATTTGGGATGCATCTGGGCGTCAAAAATAGTGACCTTAGGAAGCCTGATTGTATTTTTTCGTACGTAGCTAAATTTGAAAAAGAACCCAATTGTGCTCCGTATAGCAGTTGCGCTCTCGGTTTTGCCAGAAACAATTTAATTGCAGCTGGAATGAAATTCCCTCCCCGCGACCGGAAAAACCTCAGGATTGCCGCTGTGCTTTTCTTGGCAAGTGTGGAAGCATATTTAACCTGTGCAGTTTTCCTTCTAGAAGCTTGGAAAATGACACCTAGATACTTGAAACAGGTGACTTGTTCTATATCATTGTTATCTATGCACCACCTGTGGGTCTTAGTACTATTGGAAAAAATCATGATCTTAGTTTTAGAATAGTTGATTTGTAATCGATCCTCCTTGCAGTGTTGGGACATGACATAATGTCATTCAAAGAGGGTTCTGGGGGGGGGGGAAGGCAGCTTCCATTGCAGGCTGCCATTTACACCCCTCCTCCCAGAAGGCAGCTCCTGAGACAAGCTCCACTGTCAGTTTTTGCATGTGTTTGCAGGAAAAAAAGACTAAGAAACTGTCACCTCTGCTCCCAAACATTTTGGCAAATTTTGCCTGGCTCTGAAATCATGCCCACTTCAGCTTTTAGGATCAGGTAATCTGAGGAACCAATACATTCTGCCCTTATATGACTACTGTCTTTTGTGCAGTTCCTCAATCTGAAAAAACTCTATGCTCAGTGAATGCAGAGCAACTACAGACTTCTGGAACGTCCAGAACTGCTGGTCTGCCACCTGGCCACCAGGTGCTAGTGAGAAGCACATGAGGAAAGAAGAATAACTATGCATTTACTGGGTACCGTAGTTACTGAATAGCATCTGGAAAGGACGGGGAGAGGTAGGCCTGGTTCATATATCACTTGCCAGCATCAGTCTGATGTCTGAACATGAACTGTGCACAGTCCACCCAGATTGTAACTTGTCACTATGAAAATTGAGTAACAATGTATTTTTACACTATGCTTAAGGGGAAGTAGCATTTTAAAAATTTTAATCCACTTATTGGTGTTCAGAAGTTTTCACTTCAGCAGGAAACACTGATGTGTGTGTATGCACTATTCATGATATGTTCCCTTTCCTTCTGCCCAGCTGAAGTGGAGGAGATCTTATACATCTTGCTCCAGTACACAATTTTCTAACAACACTATTAAACTCTGAAATTCCTTTAGATGCACAAAGGGAAAATCTGTGCTTGGATCTCTCTGATGCAAAACACAGTAAGAATCATCTAAACAATGTATCTAAACAAACTTCACTAAAATGGCCCCAAACTCCATGTGCCAATTGTGTACACCAGAGTTACTCTGTTCTTGTAGCAAACTCATACAATATGAATGAGAGGCTCAGGTCCTTATACACCCAGGACTCCACTCCATACTCCTCGGAGCCCTGATTGCACGAGGTCTCCCAGGCATGTGTTTATGGCTACGTAAGGGCAATTCTCTTACTCGCACTAAAGCTGAGCCAAGTGTTTTGGCTTAGCTTTGGGGGGGGGGATTTTGTGTGGATAGGGGCAAAAAGAAAACACTCATGCAGAACAGGAGCAGTCAAATTTCATATTTGTTTGTGGAGGTTTTGTGTGTGTGTGTGTGTGTGTGTGTGTGTGTGTGTCGCCATGATGGCGAGACCCTGCAGCTTCCCAGGTGTATTTCCTGGTCCAGAATACGAACACTGCCACATCATGATATACTGTCATTCCCATGGGCAACCAGGAAATGTGGCCAGAGGCTATGGAGTTGGAAAGAGCTGCCACCATTACAAGTGATAGCGTGATGGTTTTTTCAAAATGAAGAAGAGAAAACTATAGACACCTCATCTAAACTAAACTGTTTAGATGAGGTGGTGTTGTGAGAGAGGAGGGCCTTCTTGATGGCTGCTCCAAGGCTGTGGAACTCCTTGCCAAGGGAGGCTAGGTTGGCTCCCTCTTTGCTGTCCTTCCACTGGCCAGTGAAAACATTTTTATTCAAGTAGGCCTTTGGCATATCAGCGGGTCTGTTGAGCTAGGTACTGTTTTATTCTGATCTATTCTGGGTGAGCAACTTGGCAGACATTTTGCAGATAAAGTCACTCATATTCGTGCTGACTTGGATGCCATTGCTTTGACATAGTCTGAGATGGATGGGGCTAGTGCACCATCTAGTCATGTTATGGATAACATTCGGCATGTGCAGTCTGAGAATGTGGACAAACTGCTTGGAGGACTGAGGCCTACCACTAGCCCTTTAGATCCATGTCCATTCTGGCTTGTGAAATCTACCAGAGCTGGGCTGGGTACCTGGACCTCCAAGGTGGTAAATGCCTCCTTGAGGGATGCTGAAGTCCCTGCAGCTTTGAAAGTGGTGAGGCCCTTGTTGAAGAAACCAAATCTAGACCCTATGGTTTTGGATAACTACGGCCCGGTATCAAACTTGGCCATCTTGCCAATGATACTGATTATTTAGATCCATTCCAATCAGGTTTCAGACCTGGTTATGGGATGGAAAGAGCCCTCTAGCTCTGGTTGATGACCTACGCCAGGGAATGGAGGGGGGGGGGAGAATTGCAACCCTGTTGGTTCTTCTGGATGTTTCAGTGGCTTTCAGTACCATCAACCATGGTATCCTTCTGGAATGTTTATCTGGGTTTGGCTTTGGAACTATGGTTTTAAAGTGGTTCCAGTCCTTCCTGGAGAAGTGGTTTCAAAAGGTGGTGCTGGGGGACTTTTGTTCCACCCCATGGCCATTAGCCTTTGGGGCACCTCAGGGTTCCATTCTGTCCCCCATGCTTTTTAACATCTACATGAAACCACCGGGGGAAGTCTTCAGGAGGTTTGGGCTGAAGTGCCATCGGTATGTGGATGATACTCAGCTCTACCTCTCGTTTCCATCTACACATCCCAGGGAGGCTGCTGAACTGGTGAACCAGTGTCTGGAGGCTGGTTTGGGGTAAACAATCCGAAACTTAATCCAGACAAGATGGAGGTTTACAACTAGATTTAGATGGGGTTAGACTGAGTACATAGTCTGGGAATCCTCCTAGACTTTGCACTAACTTGGGAAGCCCAGGTGGCTGCTTTGTCCAGGAGTGCATTTTACCAGCTTAGGCAGGTATGCCTGCTGCAGCCCTGTCTGGAGAGAATTGACTTTGCCAGCCTCAGTTATCCATGCACTAGTGATGTCCAGGCTGGACTACTGTAATTCAGTGTTCATGGGGCTGCTTTTGAAGGCAGTTCAGAAATTTCAGCTGGTGTAGAATGATGGGGGCGAGGCAATCCGATCATATAACACTTATACTGAGCCAGCAGCACTGGTTACAGGTGTGTTTCGGACCCCAATTTAAAGTGCTGGTTTTGACCTTTAAAGCTTTAAACGGTTTGGGACCAAATTATATGAAGGACTGCCTTCACCCATATCAGTCTGCCTGCATTTTAAGATCAGCAAGAGAAGCCCTTCTCATTTGCCCGGCCGTGAGAGACGTTAGGTGGGTGACCACATGTATGAGGGCCTTCTCTGCAGTGGCTCCACTGTAAGCTGCCATCGGGGGTCCGCCATGCTCTCACATTTCAAGCTTCGCACTATATGGTAGGCCCATTACAGGCATATTGTCATATAAAGCATGGGGCTGATGGATTCCCTGGATTTTAAAGCTGTAAACCAAGCATGTTTTCACTAAGTCTGTCTTTTTTACCCTTCCTTCCTTCCTTCCTTCCTTCCTTCCTTCCCAAGTGGTTTCTTCTTAGAGAGGCCCATCCTTTTGAATAGCTAATCAGAAACAGATAAACTGGTGGCAACCAGTGCCTTTGTGTCCTTTGCACTGCAGCCGGTTGTTAAGCTGTAATGATAGTGATTCCCTTGTGCCTGCTCATTTCTGCCTGTCTTGACTAACTGGTGCATGCATTACAGCACTACATCTTTCCTCCAGCTATTTGAACTTACAATGAGAGAAGCCTTCTGCACCCATCACCATTTCCAAGTTTGGACATGGCTGACTATTCATGGCTCAAACATTTAGAATTCTGTATAAGGCTAAGGTATGTTCTGTGTTCAGTTGTGTAAGTGCAATCTGTAAAAAAGGAAGTGACTTAAGCCCATAATTACCAAAAAGCCTACTCTACATAAAGAAAACTTGAAATAAAAAGGCAAATTGGGATGTTTTAGATTGACAAGTGGCAGCTAATTTATCACATATTCTGAGACAATTACAAATGCATACAGAGCTTAGCTGCCAAGAAAGTCAGATGTTTAAAAGTTTTGAAATAGGAGGATATAAAGTCACATTCATGAGGAAAATGCTAATTCAGAGATTTGTCTCATGCAGACCAAATTAGAGTCCACATTGCTGAATTACACAGTCTGTTTCATTCATTTTCTGCAGTTTTAGACTTTACTCAAAGACCAAAAATATTTGCATTGAGAAACAACATTGCATCTTAAATTCCAAGTCCTCCATCCGCAAAAAAATTACATGCATGGGACACAATCTTCCTATTTATCTTACATCCTGCTCCTTCCACATGTTCAGCTTGGTTGCAGAGCACCTCACTTTCACAGAGGCCCTGGCAATTAGACTAACACTTTTTAAAACAATACAGAATACTCTGACCGAAAGAATGAAAGGTCAGGTTGCTCATGCTGATCCGAGTTTGTCTTCAATTCCCTTTCCTGTCCTCCTATTGTTATCCCGTCTAGAAAGGTGTGCAAGTAATCCCCTTGACTGCCCTTGATGTCAAAGGTGCTTTATGATTCACTGCAAGGAATGTGTTAGCTACAAGTGATGTGAATAAGTAGCAATTTGACCTTCCTGATATCAGCTGGACTACAGGAAGACAGAGTAAGCTTCATGCAACATGGTAAAAATAGAGTAGAGATGGTATAAAACCTGGTGTATTGCATTATTTGTCATCATTTAGATTTTTCTCCCGGGGCTATTAGAATCTTAACAATATCCTTGAATGTCACCTTTCTCACCAGGGTGGACATTACAGCCGTGCAGAAAAGGAGTTGTGCCCACAAATGAAATGTTATGCTAAAAAAGGCTGTTAAAATCAGAAGCAGCAAGTTAATTAACCATCAAGATAAATACGTTAAAACTATCTTAAACGGTTTGTTTTCTTTCCACCCCCTCCCCATTTCTCTTTGCAGCAAACCTTAAAATAGCTCACGTAAGGCATAATGCTTACTCCAGTCATGTCGGCTGCTGATCATTAATTGCATCAGAAAAAGACAATATTTTATCTGTCCTCTTTGGAGTTGGAGTGTGAATGGGGAGGCAAAAGCGAGTGAAACAGAGTGAAACATGAAAAGCTTGATTTGTTAGGACCCCTGCTGTCTGAGAAGAGATCAAAGCTCAGAAGGGGGCTGTAGAACAGCCGAATGCATTGCACTGAAACATGGCCTGTGGCAGCTGCTCTGGGCACTCTCGCACAACACAGATGTACCTCCAGCTCAACCCTGCCAGCTGAATCATGGGAGCAGGTTACCTTTTCTCTTCTTTCATAATTTCAGCCTCAGCCACTGAGGAGATACAGGCTCCATCCATCACAATGCACAAATTCGCAGTGCACAGATTCAGCGCAGGCCTAATTAAAGCTTTTCCTTTCATTTGTGGAGATAATTAGACTTTCATCTCACCAGGATGCTTCAGAAAGATCTATTTCTTTCTTCAATAAAAGCTACATCAAACAAAAGCAGATTTTAATCGCCTTTTCTTTGGGGCATGAGTCAATAATGAAAGATGTCATGGGTAACAAAAATTGTGTGCAGAAAAAGAAGGAAAGGGGGGGGGACCTAAGCAATGTTCTTTAATTAACATCTTGTTTGCAAACACCATTAATTTCCCTCATTAAAATGATTTTTATCTGCAACTGATTGTTGATAAAGCAATCGATTTGAGCATCTCATCTGTTTCACCGCAAAGCAGGAACCCCATCTGCTGTGCTTTTAAAGCACTAATCACGTAGACTGATAAGCAACATGTGAGAACAATAAAAAAATGTGTGTGTGTGTGTGTGTGTGTGTGTGTAGGATCTGCGAGGCAGAATGCAGGGCAAGGGGCACCTTTCCGCAGATCATGTATTAAAAATGACTTGATGTCAGGCCAAAGGATAACGTGTCACAAAGATCAGAAGTGCATAAATAACAAATGAATTAATAAGTGGAGTTGGCAAGGGTTCCATCTGTGTTTAAGGAGCAATGGTAAGCAGGTTCAGGAAAAAAATTACTAAAAGGCCAAGAATTTAGATGCATTTAATGCTAGTCTACTCATGCTTGTGATGTAATACTAGATGACAAATGTGCAGGACTTACTGCCTGCGTTTTTCTAATTAGTGGCAGCACCAGAACAGAAGCTTTTCCCCTGTGCTATGTCCACCACTGGAGACAAGGGAAAGCATTTTTGGCTTTTAGCCCAGTTTTTGTTTTCAGCTGTGACTTACTTTAAAGGCTTTGATGCACGCACATTGATATCTGCACTTAAAACACAATGTGGATGAGGTGCAGGAAATGGAAACAGGTGAGACTTGCAGGTATCCATTCAAACCATAGCAGCAGCCCATTGCTTTCTATTCCTGCTATTATATAGTCTAACAGAGTGTTACTATGCTGATGGATAAAATATATTCAAGTGTTCAAAAGAAGAAGAAAAAAAAATCAAAACAGCATCAATAAGGTTTTCTTCTGAAATTTAATGTGAACATAAACTCTTGCTTATATATGCAGACCCCAAGTGAATCTAAAATACTTTGCAGCAGCATTACCATCTAGAAAAATGAGGCCCTGAGTAAGCCTTGCTGCACTAAATCTTCAGAAATACATCAACAAAGGGATTTAGGTCATATCAACAACAAGATGCAGTTAGGATTGCTTTTTTTTTTCTTCTTTTTTAAACTGGCCCTGCTCCTGTGCCTTTAGCAGCAGCCCGACACAAGAAAATTTCAATTTAACAGATGAAGCTTTTCCTGGCATGGAATAAATTGCTTAATTTTTGTGGGTCAGAATAGGAATAGGGGAAGTTTGTTTGTTTGTTTGTTTTCAAGGTGAAAACAGTAGATGAAGGTATGTGATTTGATTCCTATTGGTATTGCAAACATCACACTTGGGAAGAAATTCATGATTACATATTCCATTGGTATTGTGGAGGTAAGAGAAAATTAATTTTGAGTACACCAGTAAATCCATTCATTTGTTCAAGATAATAATAGAAATAGTTGTCCTAATTTAAGATAAAACCATGGTCATATAGATAGCTTTACTATCCCAAACATTCTGAAATCCCTATTTGTTTATGTAATAATAACACATGTGAAAAAACATAATGTCTAAAAATGGTAAGATCCATGCTGAGCATCAGATTTCAAGGGACCTTTCCACTTGTTTGTTTGTTTGTATTTAAAGCAGAATCTGAAGGAATTAGTTATATTGTGAGGGATTAAAATGTATTTCCTCAAGGTGGGACAGCTGTTACACAGTTGATGTAAGGGAACCAGACTTTTTTGTATGTGTAAAAGGTAGCACTTCTGTTGTAGGGAAATTGTAATTCTGTGGCGAGAAACTACAGTATTTTTTTGCTGGGAAAATGCAATTTCTATTGTGTTTATTTTTATTTATTTATTTATTACATTTATACCCCGCCTTTTTTCCTACAAGGAACCCAAGGCGGCTTCCATAATCCTCCTCCTCCTCTCCATCTTATCCTCACAACAACCCTGTGTGGTAGGTTAGGCTGAGAGTGAGTGACTGGCCCAAAGTCACCCAGTGAGTTTCATGGCCAGTCCAACACTCTCACCACTAAGCCACACTGGCTCTATGCCACACTACGCCACACTACGCACACTGTTAACATTTCCATTATAATTGTAAGTGTTGTGTGGATCATGGCTGCAAAATTCTCTCTCTCACACACACACCTATTGGATAGTACCCATGACATCACTAGTGAAAAGCAACACCGCTATTCCCCACTACACACTTTTATGCTGTTTTATAAAGAAATTTATAAGAAAAATATTTTGAATATGAATGCTCCTCACTGCATCACTCATGCAGTAGAAACTAAAGCTCATTCACCCTACTAATTTCTTTTATTTCTTCTTTAACAAATTTATAAATCAGTAGCATGCCTGTATAATCAGGATTGGATACAATGAGAGGGTTCACACGACACAATAAGCCACACTGCACAATAAGCCACCCTACCCAAAATGTGCCTGACAGATTTTCATAGATTTCATAGATCACAGAGTTGGAAGGAGCCTACAAGGCTATCGAGTCCAACCCCCTACTCAATGCAGGAAACTAGAGGAGGGGTCTCCCATCCAAGTAATAACCAGGCCTGACCCTGCTTAGCTTTCCACGCTCAGACAAGCTGAGCCAGCGTGAGCCACAGGCCTGTGATTGGGTGTATCGTGGGTAGGGTCCCTCCTCCCTCCCCCTTTTCTTCCCTCGGTCCTCCTGTGGGTATCCCAGGGGACCAAGCAGGAACACCAAAGTTTCCCCACTCTCCACCACAACGGGGAGCCTGAAAGGCACTGGGGAGTGGAAGAATGGGAGAGCGCCGCCGCAGCAGCAGGGGAGGAGTGATTGGTGCCACTAACTCGCAAGTCGGCAATAACGATCAGCCCTGTGCTGGTGGTGGGAGGCCTTTTGGCCTTGCGGCAGCGGTATGAAGCAGGGAAGGAGCAATTGCTTCAGCCCGCTGTCAAGCCAGCTGAAGTGATCTCCGCCCCGTGCCACCGCTGCGAGCTGGAAAGGGCTTGCAGCGGCAGGGCAGGGCAGGAGCAATCAGCAACAGTGACTCGCAAATTGGCAGCACCGATCTCCACTGCATGCTGCGGTGGTAGGCCAAAAGGGCTCGCTGCCACACCATACAGTGAGGGAAAGTTTCTGACAGCTGCCCCCAAGTAGGGCACTTGGGCACTTTGGGGACAGCAGTCAGCAGCGCTCGCCCAGCAGCCGCTTGGCAAGAGTGGCAAGAGTTTCTTGCTGCTCTTGCCAAGCGGCTTGCTTGCAGTAGGGCTTGACCCACAATGGGTCGTGTTGTCCAGGTTTGGACAACATGACAACCCATCATGGGTCAAACAAACCCTATTGCAAGCCATGGCTTGTCAGGGTGGTTTATAAGCCTAAAATAAGCCACTGTGACAAACCTTATAAGCCACGATGGATCGTTGGGTCATGCAAAACCAGTAAGGCACTTCAGGATCTGCAACCTCTGTACTAATCCTGGTGGGTTCCAGCAATCACACTGCCATGTAGCAGACAAATAAAAGGTCATTTAATGGGGTAGGAAAACAGGAAAGGTTTTCAGCCTATGTTAGGCCTTCCTGTTCCAGGGCTTTCCCCACAAAGTCACTTTGGATAGCAACCACTGACCACACCAGAGTTACCTATGTTCCAAACTGCTGACAAGGATCCTCTTGGTATTTCACCAGCCCTCACAGGCCTGCTTTCGGGCTGTAGTTCTATCTAAATAATGACAATATAACTGATATGAGTCTGCTGACAAATAACATAACATATAAAAGCATCAAACTAAACCCACATTACACCTTTAAAATGGGCAGTAGTAGTTAATATTTTGCACAGCAATTAATAAAAAGGGGGGGTTGAAATAAAAATGTTTTAAGAAAGAAAGGAAGGAAGGAAGGAATGTGTGATTATGGTATATTGCAGATCATGAGTACAGGACCTGGGAACCTATAGAGATTTGCTGATGGACCAAACACTTTCCATTTCTGGAGCATTTCTAGATTCAGCTTATTCTTCAAAGCCTTTAAACCACTTCACTCCACTTTTCATTCATTTAAAAAAAAAATGAGAAGGAAGGTATAGTTGCATGCCTTAGGATCCCTGAGGCATGCAACTATAAACAAGACTTTATGCCAACCACAAACAAAATGAATGTCCCTTTCTAAAAGTAATGAAATCTGGATTGTCTCATTAAACACTTTTCAAATGAGTTTCGCCCTGTATGTATCCAGCCTGCTACGGTTTCTAAAGTAATGCTGGGAGGAAAATATCCAATTCAGCATGATCAAGGAGGTTCAGTAGAAGCCTTTGAAAATTATTTTCAAGGTTTCTGTGTTTTTGTTTCCCCCACCCTTCCATTTAGGGATCAAATTTGGTTACTCTTCCATTATACTAGGATTCTGGTTATTTTTAATTGATTTCTTTTTATGATATCAATTTCCTAGCATGTGTGTCATTGTTTTCATTAACATCAGTGGGAGCATGTTCAGGCCCCTGTGGAGTCCTAGAGAGCAAGCTGGAGGAGCACTACATAACAATGTCCAGCAGGCATTGTGGGCGTTCACCATGAAAATAATAATGGTGGGCATTACTCATAGGTGGTTACAAAAAATGCTAGTTGAGAAGAAACCACTGAGCATACCTAGTCAAACCTTAAAAAGTCCAGCAAGGTAACTTAGTGTTCCCACCTCACTCCTGTTATAATATTACACTCCATTTAATTAAACTGGCCTTGTATTGTGTGACCATACCATTGGTTTCATACTGATGTCAAGCAGGGGAACTGGAGAAGTCCCTTCCCCTCACCTCACTCCTGCCAGAGAAAGTACCAGCATAACCAGGGGAGGCTGGTGAGTGACTCCTATTTCGGTGGGGCTCCTTTTCCACTGCAGGTTTTTCAGCTTTTATTTGGAGCTTCATAGGAGCTATCCACGGTGCTCCATGGTGGTGAACCTATTTTGGGCACCACTCAGCACCACTCGGCTAGTCCCCACTCGGCCATGAAGCTCACTGGGTGACTTTGGGCCAGTCACTGGCTCTCGGCCTAACCTACCTCACAGGGTTGTTGTGAGGATCAAATGGAGAGGAGGATTATGTAAGCCACCTTGAGTTCCTTGCAAGAAAAAAGGTGGGATAGAAATGTAATAAATAAATAAATGCAGTTTAGATCAACGATAGTTGCATTTGTATATGTTGATACAGATGCCATCCATACACATGGACGTTACTTCCAATGTGTATCTGAATGTGCATCTCAACCCACATTCTGCCCTGACTAGTCATGTATAACTACACCTGAATAGAGTGTGATTGGACCTGGGTTAGAGCTGCATTGGCAGGCAATGAAATCACTAGCAAAGCATGGTAAGGCAGGGAGCATTGGCACAGTTGAATGGGAATGCATTCCCTCTTCCTCTATATTCAGAATGAGGTCAGTGGGAGAGATTTGTTTGCCCTTAGTAATGTCATCACAAGATAAATCTGGATTGGCTACATGATGTCAAGTTGTCCTCATGTTCACTATATTATCTTTTATTGATTGGGATCATGCTATGAAGAAACCTTTTCAAGTTTTTTTTTAAAAATGGTACCCATACATCAAAATGTTCAAAACAGGAGGTCATTTTGTTGTGAGCACCCCCTCTGTCTGAAAAGGCAAATTGGACAGCAAATATCAAATCAAATTGGGTGGAACACTAGCTTTAACCAGAAAGAGATTAACAATCTATGAAAGTCAGGATTGTTGAGTTTCAATGGAAAGTACACAAAGCACAGAAAGGTATACAAAACACATGGAGATCGAGGCCAGTCTTTTGTTAGGAAGTGGCTCTTTCCATAAAAGAGAACATAAATACAAATTGTACAAACGTAAAGGATATCAGCATGTGAAGAATGAGATTTGTGACCATAAATTTGATAATGGCAAGTAAACTGCAACATATGACTTTATGATTTCACCTATATTTTTTCCAGGAAAACACATTTTGATTCATAAAATGGGAGACATTGTGATTTATAGGTCATAAAGTGGTTTGATTGATGTTGTAGCTCTGGCAATCTGATAAGGTATTCAGCCTCTCGAATTGTAGTCACAAATCTAAATAACTCTGTGTTCATTCATGTGCCTGGAAGTGCATGTGTGTAGTCTTTACTGATTATTAGAAACTGATCCTTGTTATGAAGGAATTTGCATAGCTGTTCCAGATGTGTTTCTGACTCTAAGCAGAGTGTGTGTATTAATTGTATTTATAAGAAGAGAAACACAGTAAAGTTTCCAAGAAGGTCTCTAAAAATTATGTTTCACTTTGCAGAACCTTACTGAAGATCACCATGTAGAAATGGTGAATGTTCAATGAGTAGACTTGAGAAAAATAAATATTTTGGGTCTTATTAGAACTATGCAAAAATATACAGTTAAAATGTATTATACTAATTATTTACTTCTAGTAGCACTAAAGGAAAAAAACAAAACACAAGAGCAGATGTTATCCATTATTCAAATTTTCTCACTTTATGTGGATTTTATTCATGTTTGCTTTGTTTTTTGCACTATAGATTCAAGGCAAATAGTTTCCTGCACATTTAAACACAGTTAACGATTCAGGTCCTTCTAAGTAGCTATTAGCTAACATATGAACTATCCCTTAAAGAAGGAAAAGCACAGTTGTCTGAGTTAGCATGGGTAATGAACCATATAGTTGGGAGCTATACTGCAGGGCTGTAGCCACTACAGGGGCTATACCCACCACCCGGATATTCCAGTTCCCTTGTTTCAACTTTTAACTTTTGTTCACACTCCCCCAGTAAAATCTTTAGCCATTTTACTTATGAAGATGGAAAGGAAAACTTTTAGACAATATTCTATCCAAATTCCTTACCACCACATTTCTGGCTATGGGTCTGAAAGCTGCATTTCTTAAATGCATCCCCTGTACTTGAAGGTGACTACCAGGATCATTCCTTCAGAGACAGTATCAGTACCCCGCAAGTGTTCTCTTCTCCAGGCTTAGTAGAGGTCAGGAAAGGCTTTGGCAGGAAATAAATAAAAGGAAACAAAAGGGAAGGGCTGCAGCTAAGTGGTAGAGCACGCAGGAGGTTCTAAGTTCAATCAATGGCATCTCCTGGTAGGGCTGGGAAAGATTCCTATCCTGAACCCTACCTGTGTCCTCCTGTCTGGGTGGATTCTATGGCTAGCATTTCTCACCCCAAATGTTGGCTTTGAAGTATACAGTGAAGGTTATAAAGAGAGTTCTACTTCTCTCGGCTAATCAGTAGGTGGTGGAAACGGATTATTTTGGGGAGTATTAGGGAAAGACTGAAAGACTCAGTGGGCCAGTTAAGTGACTTATCCAGAGACCTCTAGGGGCCAGGGACTTGTAGGGGACCCCTAGCTATGTCACATTTGTGCTTTTGGAGCGAATCACAGAATCACTCTTCAGAATGATATCATAATGTGGAATGCAGCCTCAAGATATAAGGAAATCACCACCAACAGACCAAAAGATGCTGAATTGTTTGACAGAAAAATATGAGTCAATAGCCATAATCTGGAGTTCAAATTACTCATGCAAGTGAGAGTGAGGAGGAGTGCACTAGTTCTGCATCCCATCCCCATCACCCTCCTCATCACTCCCCATGAGTTGGAGGCAGATCTTTGCAATGGAAAGCCCTTTCTATTTGTGTAATTTAGAATTTCCAATGCAATTTAGAATTTTTGGAGCACTGGATGAGCTGATGCCTCACTCTGAGGACCCTTCAGAGCTGAGGCATCAGCCTGCCACTCTGGAGAGCTGTGCCAGCCCCTCTCTTGCATTTGCTGCAGCATGAGAGGGGCTGGCATGACTCTTCAGACCATTCAGCTGAGCTGCCCAATGCATTACTGTGAGAGGTCCTCAGAGTGAGGCATTGGTAAGGTAGGTGGCGACAGCTTCTCCAGAGAACTGAGCAGGCTGTTTCCCTGCTGCAGCATTTGTCGCAACAGAAAAGCACCTAACAGGGCTCCCTGGTACAGCTGCCTGCCTTTTGCAGTGCTCGGAGAAGTCCTACAAGTGAGGCATAAGTCAGCGGTGGAGCATGTAGCTCTCTCAGCAGCAGCAGAGCATACAGCTCTACCAGTAGTGGTGGGGGGGCAATGCAGGATCTGCTGCCCTTTGGGATCCGTCACCTGAGATGGGGGATTCCTTACCCCGCCTCAGGAGTACTGGTTCTGAAGGAAAAAGAGGTTTTGGAGCTAGTGTGCCCATCATCACTCACCCCCATTGTGTGAGTAATTTGAATGCTTGAACAGGGCTAATACGCTTTCTGGGATCCAATGACTTTGCTTGTATTCATCAGCTAAGAGAAAACCACATGTAGGAGCATGTTGGTGAGATTCAGCCAAAAGTCTGCTGAAATAGAGTAATGATGGTGTTGTGCTACTGGCAATCAAAAGCATCAAGTATGATTATCCTGAAGCCTACCATAAAACCAGGCAGCTTAGTGAAGCTATTATTAAGATCAGGAAACAAAGTAAATATACCAATTTGATTTTTGAAACTCGGTTCATGTGGAATATAAATTTAGGCCAGCAAATATAATAATAATAATAACAACAACAACAACAACAACAACAACTACACAGTAGCACCTTGATGTCCCCATGTGACTTGCTCTATAGCATATATGTATTTTGTATCTACACACACACACACACACACACACACATTATTTCTTTATTCATTATTGATTCATAAGAATATGCAAAGAATATACAGTAGTACCTTGGATTGCAAGTAACTTGGTTTGAGAGCGTTTTGCAAGACAAGCAATTTTTAAAATATTTATTTAATTTTTTTTTACTTGATATACAAGCGACGTCTTGCAATACAAGTACTGTAGTACGGCTTAAATTAAAAATCTCTGTACAAATTTTTTTGGGGGGATTTCATTTTGATATAAGAGTGTTTTGGATTACAAGCATGTTTCTGGAACGAATTATGCTCTCAATCCAAGGCATGACTGTACCAGAGTTTCCTTGAAAGATCAGAGGAACACATCTAAGGATGCAGTCCTCTGCTCTTATGTGGGAGTAAGCTCCAGTGAACTCAAGACTTACTTCTGACGAAACATGCTTAGTAAACGTTATTGAGCTGCACAATATTGATAGTAAATACAAGAAGGTTTAACTGTTTGGAGTGGGGGGAAGACTGAACCTTGGATATACAATACAGAAACAAAAAGCAACAAGATTTGGAAGTCAGCAGACTAAAGAGAACACTGAGGTGAAGATGATCACATGCATTCTAACAAGGGAGATGAGTGTTGTCTATGAGGATAAGGAAAGCATGCGCTTAAGAGGGAAATTTGGAGCTCAAAGAACTAATAACAATTTAATTAAGTCTAAAATGACTTCATGTATCTCATTTTCCTACTGAAACATGGAAATGAAGATGATTTTCCAGTATCCAGGTGTCAATGAAATTTAAGTGCCCACCAGACTGCTGGCCCACCCATAGATTATTAATGCACTATTAATCTACTTGGGCAACTGGAGAGTGTCATTTAACTTCACAGCCTGTAAGTATAAAACAGCATCACACTGTGAAAGTAATGGTAACACTTAAAAGTCCCATTGTTATTAATTTACATTCACTGTAATCACACTGGTCTGAATGAATGCATTCAGCATGTGAATATTGCATATACTTTCACGCACACATTCTACTGCAAATCTGTAGTGTTAATTAATGTGCTGAGCCAAATAAAGAGTTCCCTTTTGAAAACAATATATTGGCTATATCTATATCTATATAGATATATGTATATTTCATGCCAGAAATGTACATTCCTTTCTAATGATTACATACCTTCCAGTACTACCAGTGCAGAACATTTCACTCCCCCCTGCCCTGCCCTTCTTGTACAAGAGCCACACACACCTGCAGTATTTGGTATTTGTTTTGGAGCCCATGTTTCAATTGGAATCATAGACTTGAATTTTCAAGAACTTATAAGGTGTGCGGAACACAATCCACCATGTTTTGCCCCAGATGCATAGTGATACATCCATACATTTTCTGTGTTCATATGAAGCTGCCTTATACTGAATCAAAGGATCAGTCCATTCAACCCAGAATTACCGACACTAACTGACAGTGAGCCTCCAAGGTTTCAGGCTAAGGTCTTTCCCAGCACCAGTTCCTGAAATCCTTTATTAAGAGATCCTGAGAAATGAACCTGTTTTTCTACATGAAAAATATTTATTTATTTATTTATTTATTATATTTTTATCCCACCTTTTTTCCTTCAAGGAAACCAAGGCGGCTTACATAATCCACCACCTCCTCTCCATTTTATCCTCACAACAACCCTGTGAGGTAGGTTAGGCTGAGAGTCAGTGACTGGCCCAAAGTCACTCAATAAGCTTCATGGCCAAGTGGGGACTAGAACCCGGATCTCCCAAGTCCCAGCCCAACACTCTAACCACTACACCACACTGGCTCTTTACAATAGTATTGCATATATGGATACTATATGTTTAGTAAATGTGACAATACTAAAAATAGCACTTTGCATGGAGCTACCCTTGTGATTGGTTGGTCTAGAAACTGCAGCTGATGCAGAATGCAGTGCCCAGGATGATGAGTGGGGCACCTGGCCATGCACATATTACACTCGTGTTGAAGCAACTGCACCGGCTACCTACTAGCTACTGAGACAAGTTTAAGGCCTTGCCTTTGGCATATAAAGCCCTAAACTGCTTGGGACCTAGCAGATTGCCTGATATAGACCTGTGCAATTATGATCATCGGAGGAAGCCTTGCTGGTTTTACTGCAATCTGCATATTGCCATCTTGTGGTGATCTGGAAGTGGGCCTTTTCTATGGTGGCACCCATCTTATGGAATGCCCTCCCCCTTGGTATTCAGGAGGTGCCAACTATGGCATCCTTTAGGTGCCGATTTAAGACCCCTTTCTTTACCCAGGCCTTACCTGACTGATTGATTGATTGCTCAGTTTGTCTGTTAATTATGTTGTTTTGAGTCCTTCATTTTAATGTTTTATCATTTCTTTTAATAAATGTTTTATATGTATGAATGCATGTATGTATTACATTTCTAATCCACCCAATAACTAATGTTCTCTGGGCAGTTTACAAATGGTTAGAAAACTAAAATGCCATAGAACAGTTAAAATATAAAACACAATACAAATGTTTAAAAGAATAAAATACAATATAATGAAAAACAATAAACAGCCATAAAATCTGAAGCTCGGTCTCTAAAATGCCTGGGAGAAAAGAAAGGTCTTTGCCTGGCAGTGGCACCAAAAAGGTAACAAGGTAGGTGCCAGGCAAACCTCTTTGGGGAGTTCATTCCATAAGTGGGGTGCCACAAGTGAATAGCCCCTCTCTCTTCTAGCGACTAAAACATTATATAATGTTTTCTATAAATGACATATATATATATATATATATATATATATATATATGTAATTACTATGATGTGTTTTAATCTTTCTTTGTAAACTGCATACAGCGCCATCCAATGTGGGTGCCCATAACCCTTTGAACTCAGAGGATTATGGGCATTCAATGGAAGGCAAGAGGAGCATGGAAGCTATTATTGTCTCTGCGCTCCCCTTGCCCTCCAAAACATTTAGACGGCCGATTTCAGCCGTCTAAATGTTTTCCCCCTCCTTGCAAGGAGGAAAGGCTGAGGCACTGCCTGGATTCCATGGAGGATGGTGGTGCCTCGCTCGTCCCCTCCCAGTCCCCACCCCCAGGAACGCCCCCCTCCGCACCGTTTCTGAAGACCATCTTTCATCTTCAATGCCCAGCCAGTGCAGAAAGAACTATGCCAGCAGCTGCGAGCATGGGGGTGGGGGGAGGGGAGGGCACTCCACAGGTGGAGCCCCCGTTGCTGACCTAGGAATGCACTTCTGAGGTCAGAGTGGGGACTGCAACCTATCCTATGCCCTCCCCCCCACCGACAAGGTTGGAAGGCCATAGGATTGTGCCCTTAGAGGGTTTAAAAAAAATTAAAAAATATGGTAAGTGGTATACAAATCTAATAAATAAATAATGTAAAAACAGAGTCAAGATATAATCTGGTCCTACTAGTTATATGGGGTAAGAATTCTAATTGTCTAAAGGCACAATCCTAGGCATGTTCAGACAGAAAAACATCCTACATAGCTTGCCAACTCCCAGTGGCTAGCTAGGGAATGCTGGGAGTTGTAGGATTTTTTCCTGTATAAAGATGCATAGGATTGCACTATAAGGCTACAATCCTATAGGACTTATAAAGTCCTTAGTCCATTAAGTCCATTAATTAAATCCATTAAGGACTTATACAGTATATCTATGGACTTAAATTAATTTTAACAATCTCTTACAATGCAATCCTATACATGTCTACTCAGAAGTAGGCCCCACTGAGTTCAATGGCACTTTCTAGCATGTAAGTGAGTATAGGATTGCATTCCAAGAGTATGGAAGAAATGTTAATATAACTGAAAAGTCAGAAACAAAGCTATTATTATGTCATTATTAAAAAATAGTTGAAGAGAATAATCCAACCATCCTAGGTTGTAACACAGCAAAATCATTTAGCATCTAAAAAAAGCAGGTGTGGGGAACCTTGTTCAGTCCAAGAGTTGAATTCCAATCTGGTAAATGTCTCTGGGACTGCGTTCCATCTGTAGGTAGGGCCAAAGGCATATGGGTTGGGCCAAATGTGATACTCACCCACTTTAAGACTACTCAGAACTTAGCAAGCAGAACTACTCCTTCCCCTGTCCCTGGCAGGGAAAAGTTCTTATTTTGATTTGCAGCTGACTGGAGATAAGAGCTTTTGTTTGCAGAGTGCTGAGAAAGGAAGCTTTTTTCAGAGCACAGCAGGGAAACGCTCTTATCTCAGACCAGCTGCTTATCAGACAGAAGAGCTTTTCCCTGCCAGGAGAGGGGTCAGAGCCTAGGGAAGAAGCGGGCAGCCTGGATAGGAAACCCCACCCCTTGGGCCCAATTTGTCCCATAGGTCAGAGGTTTCCCCTGCCTGCATTAGTGGGAAGCACTTCCTCTTGCACAAAACAAGTCACCTGAATATTACCAATCACCCTACCTACAGCAGCCCTCTGTGCATATCCCATGCTGTTTCAGATAGCCTCTCATCACTCAAGAGCAGCTTTTTGAAGGAGTAGGAACAGTGGGGTGGGGTCAGCAAAAAGCAAGTGCCATGTCTTGTGCAAGAAGACATGCTTTCCACTAGCGAAAAGACACCATTGGATACAACTATATGTAAGGGAAATAACCTAGATAGCACAAATAAAAGCTCAAAATGCTAATTGGCTAATTGAGACAAATTCTTCAGCTAATTAATTAATCACACACTAAAATATTGAATTTAATCAGACTTTAATTAAAGCTGTCTCCTGTCAAATGATATTCGTTGCTGATAAAATTGTAATAAATAATATCTCTATGCAAGTGCAAGTGCAAGTGTATGTAACATAATCTTTGTAGAAATAAATTATTTGCCTGCAACACTGAATGGGGAGGGGGCTGTTAGTTTAATTAAAATTATTTCAGTTGTCATTAAAAATAATCTGCGATCACCTTTTTTTGTTGTTGCGCTATTAATTTAAGTTGGTTATATGATTAAACAGTTAAAATGCTTTAAAAGTTTATTAACCATCATACAGATCAATAGTGATGTTTAAAGAAAAATATATTGACAATTCTGCATGGGAATTTTGTGAAAGTTTTTTTTAATGAGAGCTGTGATTAATGGAGCCATCAAAGAGCTCCTTTGATTGGTGTATTTAATTATTTGCTTTATTTGTTCTGATTTGTTCATTAAAATAGGGAAAGTGTGTGTGTGTGTGTGTGTGTGTGTGTTTTATTTTGATTTGTAGGTTATACATTATATTGAAATCCATGGACACAATTTCTCTCAGCCTGCTCGTGAAGAGCAAGGTGTGAAAATCTTCAACATAGACCTCTTCTCCTGTGTCATGCTGCCTGGACTTCTAGTGTGTTACGGCCATTCCAGGCACGTTGCAATACCAGACCATTTATAGAGACCCAAAGCCCTCAGAGCAGGATGAGAAGCCATGCTGGGGAAGAGTGGGCTACTCGGTGATGCAAGATGAGATACTGAATAGAATCATAGATCATAGAAAAGTAGAGTTGGAAGGGGCCTATAAGGCCATCGAGTCCAACCCCCTGCTCAATGCAGGAATCCAAGTCAAAGCATCCCTGACAGAATAACCTTGGCTGTCTGTGAATGGCCTGTCATGTTGTCATGTTCCTAAAATAGCCGTGGTGATCTGGTGCCAGGGCAACATGACCCAAGCGGGAAGGGTTAGATTTTAGGCTTAAAGGGAGTCCCTCCACACCCTGATCTCCACATGTGGAATGGGAAAATAATAGTAGCACTCACTGAATCTATCAAACTTTTCCCAAATTTATCATGGAATTATGCATTACTGCACTATCTAGATCAGGGATAGGCTTTGTGGTGCCCATGGGTACCAATGCACCCCAGACACTTTTCGTGGCACCTACCAAAGTATCCCACCTCTCCCACTTTTTATTTTTTTTTAAAAAAAAAAAAAAAAAAATTCCTTACCAGCAGCTGGAATCACTTCAAAGCAAAGAGAGGGACCTCCACCCACTGTCATCTTCATTTCCCATTAATACCTTTGAGCTACAGGAATGGCTCAGCCATTCTTAAGAAATGAATGGCAGGTGGCTGCAGGGCGATGCTTTCCTCTGCAGTGTGGCCAGCCACCCAGAAAAAGAAGGGGGGAAACAGCATTTTGACACTTCTGTCTGGTAAGCTGGGCGGGGGGGGGGGATAAAGAGAGCAGTGGGGGAGACTAGGAAGGGCAGCGGTAGGTCAGCTGGTGGGTCAGGGAATTATTTTACATTAGTATGCTGATAAAGAATTTAGCTCTATAGAGATAAGGAAAAGTATCAGAAGCGTAAGACTCAAATGAATGACAGGGTAGAACTATATTCTGGTTAACTTGACAATAAGGCTTTGCACAAGTTGTTCCACAAAGTGTTGCACAAGGCATCCTGCAAGCCACTGCACAAGGTGTTGAACAATTAATCATGACTTCATTTGGATAGGTGTTCTTTGTGCTAGTTGTGCTAGTTCAGGTGTGGGCAACATGCGGCCCATGGGCTGTATGCGGCCCACCAGGGGGAATTTTGCAGCCCCTACCAGATTCCCTGCCTCCACAGAACCACTCCCACTGCTGCCGCACCACAGGATTCCCAGAAGAAATGTGCCCCCCCCCCCCGGCTCACTAAAAGTGTGATTCTGCTGGGAAACTAAGCATGCGCTCCTGTGCATAATCACGCTCATGCTCCTCCCAGCCCACTAAACAGCTGTTTGGTGGGCTGGGAGGGACTGCAGTTCTGATGGGAAACAAGGCAGGCGTTCCCCGTGTACCTTGTTTCCCAGCAGAATCACTGGTAGTGCAGCCACATGGCCTCTTCTGATTGTGGTGGAGGCTGTCTGTGTCAGGGGAGAGGTGCAGCCCACAGAGAGGTCCGTGGGGCCAAATGGCTCCCCAACCCTCTACAGTTGCTGACCCCCTGTGCTAGTTGTTCTGCTAGTGGTTGTGCAGCTGCTAGTGGAACCATACCAACTCTTGCCATTTTTCCTCTAGTGTAACGTTGGCTATAGCCCAGTATTGCCCAAAAGGTAGTCTGGCCTCTAGTGAGGAAGAGTTAGAGAAAATTATTTCTTTATTATATATATTTTTACCTCCAAGGAGCTCACGTGGTTCCCCTAATTATCCTCGCAACAAACTTGCGAGGCAGGTTAGCCTCAGGGATAGTGATTGGCCCAATGCAGAGGAAATACCCAGTAGTTACTGAATATTAGTATATATTTTACAACTAGCTGCTCTGCTATATATCTGCTATTCTTAGTGCAGATGTGTGGGTATGAATAAAAGAAGAAACATTATTTTTTTCAGCTATGATACTTCCTCCATTCAAGGATAGAGGTGATATTGAAGGCATGAAATATGGAAGCAAAAAAGCTGATAACTGAGAATCATTACTAGAGCCAACTACCCCCCCCCCCCATAGCATATTATTTTACTTGGCTTGGGGGCACTGAACACACAATCCTAAGAAATACACATAAAATGCATATGAATTTTCATGAGAACTTAAAAAAAATTCTCACAGTTGAGATGAACCAAACTTAAGACTGGAAAAATGAGAAACTGACAGAAACCAAAATTGACAGATTGACAGGCACTGCCCTCTTCAGGTAGCTGGACTGGACTCAGCAAGCTGATCTAGGGTGAGTCAAGAGCAAAAAGGGAGATGAAAGGGAAACATGGGGAGAATGTGGTAGAATTACAGTGGAAAGTGGAGAGATATGGAAGAATAGGGATGAAAGATAAAAGAATGGAAGAAGAGAAGGAGCCGAGAGTAAAAGAGCCAGTGTGGCATAGTGGTAAGAGTGTTGGGCTGGGACTCAGGAGATCCGGGTTCTAGTCCCCGCTCTGCCATGAAACTCACTGGGTGACTTTGGGCCAGTCACTGACTCTCAGCCTAACCTACCTCACAGGGTTGTTGTGAGGATAAAATGGAGAGGAGGAGGAGGATTATGTAAGCCGCCTTGGGTTCCTTGCAGGAAAAAAGGCGGGGTATAAATATAATAAAATAAATAAAAAATAAATAGGAGGAGGAATAAAGTGGGGATAGAGGAGAGAGGTTGGGCATTAGAGCTGCTGGATCCAAATGTCAAAAACAGGAACAGTTATACATGGGAGAAGAGAGAGAAGAAATGCAATCTGAAAAAGTGAGGAAGGGTTTGGCTCAGATTCCTGAAACCTCAAAGCCCAGGGAAACAAGCAAAAACATAAATTGAGCAGAACAATACTGGATGATGTTAGCTATATTAAATTTATCTGGACCTAGTGGGATTTTCAGTATCTTTTGTGCAGAAATCACAGTAGGAGTTGGCAGTGCTGATCCTGTTTGTTAGAAGGCAGGACTGAAAACCTCCCATAGTAAAAGAAAGGAAAATAAAATGACTAAAAAGAAAAGAAAAAGAGAAAAGATAATGCTTTAACTTTGTTTTACTGTCTGTGGTGCAACTCAAAATATGGCCCAACCAGCCAACCATATTCTGAAATATACTAAAAAATATATACTAAATAATGTACTTCTTGAAAGGAGATATCTATACAAAGCATCTAGCAGTGAATGTTTACAAGCAAGTTATATACTTGAGAAAAGTGTTATTTACAATAAAATTGTAATGTAAGATTAACTATAGTGCCACAAATGGCAGGCCATAAATTAGTCTTGCAGGAAAGTCTATAGTTATTTATGAAGAGAAGCATTAAGATCTCGCTTAGAAGCATATAAAACTCACCATACTTCAGTCAGATATTTTTTTGAACCTATCATGGTTAGACACTAAAGGCAATCATTATTTTTTCTTCCATATAATTTATGCAGTATTCAGTTCCAATAGGTATTAACTATCACAAATATAAATCAGAGGGGAAAAATGAAACCATTGTAGCCAATTGATATGTTTGCAGTCCATTAATATATATATAAAATTTCACAACAGAGTACCTAAGTAAAAATCTAAGATACGATTCATTTATTCATTGCCTTCCATACCAATCCTTCCAGATACCTTTCATTTGAAATCTTTTGGTATTTGAAAGTAGTCCATGACCTTAATCACATTTTTAACCTGTAAAACTGGCACCTATCTGACAAGGACAAAGATTAGAAGATTGATCTATGCTGCTATACCTGCCAATTATTAAGTTTGCTTTTATTACTGAAAATCGAAGCTGTGTGAAAGCAATCTTCAGTGAAGACAATAAATAATAAAATGAAGATTCAAACTCAAACAATGCTATCTAGTATTTTAATCAAAGGCAAACTCTTTTGCTGGCCACTGGTACAAGATACTCTCACATAGCAACATCCACAATTCTCTCTACACTATTCAGTTTAGGGGGAGTGGAGAGCAGTTTAAATATTTCTCTTAGCAGTCCAATGCTTTGTGATTTGTCTAGCACAGAAATGGGTATTACTAGAACACACACACACACACACACACACACACGCACAATGTGTTTAGCCCCATCTCCATGGCCAGCGCAATCCATTGTGGCTACCCATAATCCTACGAACTCTGAGGATTACAGGCATCCAATAGTAGGTGGGAGGAGCGCAGAGGCAAAGATTGCCTCTACACTTCCCTTGCCCTCCAAAATGCCATTTAAGTGTTTTACACCAGCTTGTGAGGAGGAGGGGCTGAGGCCCTACTGGGATTCCTCATATCCTAGCGGAGCCTTGCTCCCCCCCCTTGAACGCTCCCCCCACCAGCACCTGCTATGAAGTTGAACTTGCGACTTTGGAGCTGCAGCCGGCACAGAAAGAACCATGCTGGCTGCGAGGATGGAGGGAGGGCACTCCAAATTTGGAGCTCCAGCTCCGACTTCAGAGCGCTTTTCCGAGGTCAGAGATGGGGCTCCAAATTTTCCTATGGTCGTCTAGACTAGTGTTCTCCAACCTTGGGTCCCCAGATGTTTTTGGCCTACTAGTCGCAGCATGCCCCAGCCAACTATGCTGGCTGGGGCATGCTGGGAGTTGTAGGCCAAAAAACATCTGGGGATCCAAGGTTGGAGAACACTGGTCTAGACAGCATCCAGCAGCCAAAGGATTGCGCCCTTACTCTTTTATTTAGCAACTATTAAAATTTCATGGGAAATGAATAATAAGAAACAGTTTTATACTTTCAAAACCACCTGAGTTGTTTCTTATTTTTAAGCAAAATATATGGATACCTTATATATTTGCCATAGTTACTCACAGGTCAATGAAGAAAGAAAATCATGGAAAGTAGAGAACGATATAGTGGTCTGGACTGAGTCAGTTAGCATAAGGTGCAGCTGGCTTAGAGGGGAATTTGGCATATGTATAGGTGGGGTGGGAAGCAGATTGTGGCACTAATTTGTGTTATCCACAAATGATGACATAAGTCAAGGACTTTTGCTCTCCATGTTAAGGACAGGGCTGTGAAGATTTGTATCAAAATGTGGTCGTGGTCATGGTCATGGCACAGAGTACAGGCAGTCCCCGAGTTAAGAACGTCCAACTTACAGACAACCCATACTTAAGAATGGACTTCTGGGTTCCCTGGCGCTACGTCATTTATGTAGAGTACATAGTGTAGTGTACTACGCAATTTGCGTAATTTATGCAATTTGCGTATATGCCGATTTTAACATATAGAATGCTATGCTGTTCCAACTTACATACAAATTCGACTTAAAGACATTCTTAGGAACGGAACTCGTTCGTAATCTGGGGACTGCCTGTACTACAAACAAGATGACTAAGATCAAATAAAATTGATGAGGGATGCCACGGTAATCCTCCAGGTTCTATTTCTGATGTGAATATTTTTGTTGGTGTAGTAGACAAATATCCCAGACTTTCTTTTTATCCAATTTAATTTCCACTGGGGGAGGGGATCATTGTAGCTGGATGCACAAACACATGGTGGATGCACAAACACAAGGTTGGTGGTGGCTGGAGTTGTATACTTTTGTGCATATTTCCAAGAGAAAAACAGATGTGGCTGGAGGTGCAACATCTTGTGAATGCTTTGAAAATTGTATGCAAAGGCAGCTTTCTACTGTAGCTACAACAAAGTCCAGAGAAGCTCTTTGATGTAGAGGTGAAATTGACAAGGGGGCAGAAGAATTTCAATTTGTTCTCAGTAAAAGTGTTTGCGCGCGCAAAAGAGGAAATAAGAGTCGAGACACAGAATGATGGTGAAATTAAGGGCCACATTTATTGATTGGGGGATCTGGGAAGGGACGAGTGCGGGTGCTAGCTAAAACCGGCTCTCGGCCAGTATACCCTTCAATGGGCGAAACATCCCAATCGGAGGTGTGGCGCTGTAACTCGCCACTCCCCAATTTTACACCGTACGGTGTCGGAAGGCCTCCTCCATGTCACCGCACGGGGCCCTGAAACGCCATGCGGGTGAGAGGAATTGGCCTCAAAGGCGGACCCTGTCTCCCTGGCTGTGCCATGAAACTAGGCTCAGGGTAGGCTAAGGTATCGCCAGTCACCTGAAAGGTGCCGTGGGATGATCACCGAACCTCACCCCACTGCCTAAAACCCGCACTTACCGCCAATGTGACCAAATCAGGGAACTACGTAAAACAAAAAAGCACCCAACCCAAGAACACAGTGCAGAGTAGGCGAAACACGCACACCACCACCAGGCCAATCAGCAATGGTGAGCCAAAATTCCTACTCGGCCCCGTCAACCGGCGACCAGAAATCCCACACTGTGAATTGGGAGGGAGGGGGGGAGCTGCTTTGAGAAAAGAGGCAGAGGGTGGAGCAACGCTGCCTAATAAAGGCCTCCGTCGCTCCTCCCCCAGCCTTAAGCCCATAGGTGTTTTCAAAATGAAACAGCCTCAGCTCTCATTCCTCCACGCGCGCAAACAGTCCTCCCACCAACAGCTACGCGTTGGTGGGGGAAGGGGGATTTCCAGGACTCACTGTAGGGTGGGAGAAAAAACGTATCAATTTCATCACTGCTCCTTGCAATGAAAATGTGAAATTAGCACTGAAACTCTTGATGCAAGCAACAATAGTACATGTCAATTTGTGCATGTAAAATTCAACTATGCATGAGCTGGCCCACCACTATTTGCACAGCTGCCCTTGGGATTTTTGATTAAAATTGCATATTCATACGTTGTTGCACGGACAGCTGCGACTCCCTGCAGGCTTTTCTTGGATATCCAAGAACCTATAGTGGAATCACAGAAAACTGTGTAAAAATAAAGGATTGGTTTTGTACAGTGACTATCCTACCTTGTACTGTAAAGCATCCTTCTGGAGCTGTTGAGTTGTTTGTGATACATTGCAAAGGCAGTATTTCTGCTACATAATAAAGATCAATTTGATTTGACCACCAAAACCTCAGTAGAAACTCTTAACGGTCCCATCCTGAATGCTGCAAAATTAGCTGAAGCCTCCAGTCTTCAAGACTGGTTCATATAGTGTCTCCCAAAGTTCACAAACACAAGCTGATGGAAATCAACATGTAAGGGTTGCAGATCAAGAGCTGAAATATTCTCAAGAAATGGATTTGGTGAATCTACTATTTCAATCTTCTACTAGTAGTACTACTATTAAAATGTATGTGTTGCTTCTCCTTTCCAAAAGTAGTCTTGAAACAACTTACACACCCAATACAAAAATCCATGATTAATATAACTGGGGGTGGGGGTGGGGATAGGTATAAACTATAATCAGCACAATAATACAACTACAGTCTAGAATGTAAATCACATTGATGGATCAAGGAGCAGTTCAAGCTTTGGAATCTGAATGACCAGGCAGGGTTGAACTACATGGATGGTGAGCACTGCTGCCATCGTCACCACTACTACTGCAAGCATTTGCTTGGGAACAATGATTACTGCAGTCCTGTCCACATTCAGGTTCAAGGGGCTTGCCGGCACACTGCTCTATATCCCTGTGACAACTGAGTCAGGAGAGGCTGTGCAAGTCGTGGATCAGTGCCTGAACTCAGTGATGGGCTGGATGAGGGCCAGTAAACAGGCTGAATCCTGGCAAGATGGAAGCCCTGTGGGTGAATGGTTCCTGAGACTGGGAGATAGGCTCATTGCGTGATCTGGATGGGGTTGCACTCCCTTTGAAAGACCAGATTCGTAGTCTAGGGGTACACCTAGATCCATCATTGTCACTGGAGCCCCAAGTGACTGCAGAGGCTCGGAGTGCCTTTCACCATCTTCAATTGGTTCGCCAGCTACGGCCTCTCCTGGACAGGGATAGCTTGGCCACAGTGATACAGGTGCCAGTAATAAGACTGGATTATTGCAATGCACTTTATGTAGGGCTGCTCTTAAGGCTGCTCCGGAAGCTAGAGCTGGTGCAGAATGCAGCAGCTTGGCTATTGTTGGAAGCTGCCCCTATTCAGCATGCAACTCCTTTGCTGAAGGAACTGCACTGGCTACCTATTCGCTACCGGGTCAGGTTTAAGGTTCTGGTACTTGTGTACAAAGCCCAAAACAACTTGGCACCAGGTTACCTGAGAGAGCACCTCCTCCCATACAGACCTGCCTGGTTGCTGAAGTCATCAGATGGCATGCTCCTGGTGGTTCCTCATGGACCTTTGGCCTGATTGGAGTCCACCAGAAGAGCCTTCAGTGTGGCGGCTCCATTTCTGTGGAACTCCCTGCCTCTGGAGGTCAGGCAGGCTCTGACATTGTGCTGCTTTCAGCGTCTGCTGAAGACCTCCTTGTTCTGGGAAACCTTCTTCTATGCTCTTCAACCACCAATGT
Source organism: Shinisaurus crocodilurus (assembly GCA_021292165.1). Lineage (NCBI taxonomy): Eukaryota > Metazoa > Chordata > Lepidosauria > Squamata > Shinisauridae > Shinisaurus > Shinisaurus crocodilurus. Next base: position 75,826,539 of record CM037876.1, on the reverse strand, counting down.
AATTTTAGTTTGTTTTCAATGTGTTGTTTTTGTTTCTTTTATCTGTTTTTGTCTTTTTATTGTTCACCGCTCCAGAATCTGCTTGATGTGGAGCAGTATACAAATACTGTAAATAACAACAACAACAACAACAACAACAACAACAACCTTTTTAGCCACTCTGCAATCTCAGTGCTTACAATGGCAAGCCAAAAGCGAATATCGGTGGTCAGTATAAGAGGTTTAAAGATGTTGTTAAGACTAATCTAAAAAAATGCAATATAAACATCGAAAACTGGGAAGCTCTGGCCCATGAACGATCTAAATGGAGGTTGGCCTTTCACAAAGGTTCTATGGACTTTGAAGAAGCCCGAGTGCAAGGTGAAAGGGAGAAATGTGCTAAGCGAAAAGCATGTCAAACGAATCCTTCACAGGACCATCTTCCATCTGGTAACCTGTGTCCTCACTGTGGGAAGCTGTGTGGATCTAGAATTGGCCTTCACAGTCACTTACGGACCCATCGCTAGAGTCTACACAATTTTTTTTAGAATTCCATCCTTTTATAATTTTCTTTTTGTAATTTTATCCTGGAAGACAATCTTACTCGGTCACGAGTGATCACCTACTACTACTGTTGTTGTTGTTAAGAAAAAAGAGATTGATGTCAGCATCATTCTCTCTCTAAATCTGTGCATAATTATATCCCTATCCCATAACCTCATAGATAATGTAACCTGCAGGGTAAAACAGAATGTCCTCAGAGTGGACATTCTGAGATTTTGAAAACCACCTCAGTCTCTCACCAGCCTATAGGATTTCTGTGTTGGAAAACAGCAGAACCCCTCAAAAGTGGTCAGGTCCTGTGAAATGATTACCTCCTGCTCAACATTGCTCAAAGGCCCCAATTAGATTGATGTCCCAAACAGGCTTAAATTATCTGATCACTACTTCTATGGAGAGCTGCTATGAAATGAGATTATCAGAACCACATGGCTCTAACACTAGGCACATGGATTGTCAGTGTTTGAATGCTTCAGGTTATTATCTTTTGCACTTGACTGAATAGGATACAAGATATAGTACAACATACTATATCTTGTATGCCATGATTATGTTAAGTGTAAATAGCTTTACTCTTAACAGTGACATAAACTGGATTTATTCAAAGCAGGTGTAATGTGCCTTTCTTTGAAAAATCCTTTTCTTGGAACACTGCAGTTTTAAAATTGTCTGTCATGTTATGGTCATATTATTGACCTACCTTAAAAACTGCATGTTGAAATGCAGTTCCAAATGAAATGTAGTTTATGTAGTTATTTACTGGAATTGGAGTATGCCATGTTTTGTAAGTGGGAAATATTAAATTGTAATTAGAAATGTTCAAAGTATGAACAAAATAAAGATGTTTATATTTGTCTACATAAAAGCCTTTCTGTTTCATATAGACACACAGGGAAAACAATGAAAACTAGAACAATTTTCCAGTACATTAACACATACTCTATATACAGAATGCTTTGCTTCAGTGACTTTTGCAGAGAAAACCTATGCAGAAACATTATTAGCTCTAGCTTCTAAAGCAAAACGTTAGTCCACTTTTTTTTTTTTTTTTTAATGGTGTGGATAAGAATATAAAGACTGCTAAGGAAAAAAAAAACCTCAAAGAGCTATTTAGGTTACATATTTACATGTAGTTAAATTAGAAACAAACAAGGGAAATTATATTGCATATTTAAAAATTCAATTTAAATAAAAATAATTCCATGATAAAAAAAAAACCAAAACCCTGTCAGTTTAGGAGACTAGAGTTAAGTCTATCTCATGTTGCCTCAAACTCCAAAACCCCAGGAAATTGGAAGCTAAGGCTAATACCTTAACTGATGTGCTGCATGATCAGTGATGCTGTGCAATGTCACAAATTGTGCTTGCTTACACCTAAGCCTCCATGCACCCACACTTTTCCTTGGTCTTTCAGGCCCAAACCAAGATGGGGAGGATGAAGTGCCTGGGACCAGCTAAAATGCCCCACGTTGTCCTGGTTCTGTATAGCCTTATCAAGCATCTGAGCCTTCCTGTATTGCTAGAGGAATCCACCTGTAAGTTGACCCATGTCTGTCTGTTCTTTACAGCAGTTCCTGGCAGGATGGGTTGAACAGTGTGAGGGAGCCCTCTTCTAGCACATCCTCAACATCTTTATTCTGTTTTTCTTATTGTTGCACGATGGGAAGAATGAATTACATAAGAGTTCAAGTTTCTTATTCTGGATTTTCAATCGCACGGTGATGAATGAGACAAAAAATAAAATAAAAAATCATTCAACACCACACTGAGATTTCCACCAGCATGCTGCAAGATATTTGGTGTTGCTTTGGAATCTGAAATGCTTGTTTGGGATAGAATGAGTTTGGAGCCTGAAAGAAAAATATTCATTCTCTACTACATTGCAATTTCCATCAGCACGCATGCTGCACCTGTCTGGGGTTGCTTTGAAACTAGAGATGCCTGAGGAGTCTATAGCAGTTGGGTGTTTTAGTTAAAAAGAAGTGATGAGTGGAAGGGTTAAGCACCCTCTTCCAGCACACTCCTTGTTTGCTTCAAATTGCATCCTCCCAACATCACTTCACACCGGAAAGGTGTACGGTCTCTGGTTTGTGAGCTCAATTGTCTAACTTCATGCTCTATGTGAGTCCCTGTAAGCACCTTTTAGAGGGGGAAGAGCACTGGCCTATAAACATATTTTAATATTGTGGAAAGTATATAATTTCCAGGATATAATTTGCATGTAATGTGAACATATGAAATGTAAAATGTATTAATCTGTATTAAATGTAATCCCAGAACTTTCTTAAACTGTAAGTAAGAGGAATTCCTATCCTGACTTTTGAAAAGCGGGAAGCTCTCTCTTTCTTCTAGGGCTATAAGCAGCCTCTGTAACCAGTCTTGTGAAATTTTTTGAACTGCTGAAGTTAATTCTATATGAGACTAGCTTTTTTTTACCCGTCGTCATTTTCCTATAGGCACTATTTGTTTGAAATTCCTTAAGGTAGCTGTCCGCTGTGAAATCCCTGCTCCCCCCCAAGGACTGCACAATGAAATCCCTGCTTCCCCTCCCCCCTGGGACTATGCAACAATGAATCCCCCCCCCCGGGACCACACAATGAAATCCCTGCTTTCCCCCCCGGGACTATGCAATCAAATCCCTGCTTCCCCCCTCCCCCGGGACTGCACAACAATGAATTCCCTGTGCCCCCCCGGTACTACACAATGAAATCCCTGCTTCCCCCCCCAGGACTATGCAACAATGAAATCCCTGTCCCCCCCAGGACCACACAATGTAATCCCTGTGTCCCCGCCCGGGACTACGCAATCAAATCCCTGCTTCCCCTCCCCCCTGGGACTATGCAACAATGAAATCCCTGCTTCCCCCCTCCCCCGGGACCGCACGACAATGAATTCCCTGCACCCCCCCTGCAGGACCACACAATGAAATTCCTGTGTGCCCCCCCAGGAGTACACAATGGCGTTGCCCAGGTCATCATTTTCCTATAGGCACTGTTTCTTCGAAATTGCCCCCACCCCCACCCTCGTGTAGGCCCCGGCTGCGGTTCATATGAGGATGAGGAGGTACAGGGAATGCTTATCAAATTTGCAGATGACACAAAGTTGGGTGGAACAGCTAATACTCTGGAAGACAGAAACAAAATTCAAAGTGACCTCGATAGGTTGGAGCACTGGGCCGAAAACAACAGAATGAAATTTAATAGGGATAAATGCCAAGTGCTGCACCTAGGGAAAGGAAACCAAATGCAGGGTTACAGAATGGGGGACACTTGGCTCAACAATACTACAAGTGCGAAGGATCTTGGAATTGTGGTAGATCACAAACTGAATATGAGCCAGCAATGCGATGTGGCTGCAAAGAAGGCAAATGCTATTTTGGGCTGCATTAATAGAAGTATAGCTTCCAAATCGCGGGAAGTGATAATTCCCCTTTACTCGGCACTGGTCAGGCCTCATCTTGAGTACTGCGTCCAGTTCTGGGCACCACACTTTAAGAAGGACATAGACAAACTGGAGAGGGTTCAGAGGAGGGCAACAAGGATGATAAAGGGACTGGAAACAAGGCCCTATGAGGAGAGACTAAAAGAACTGGGCATGTTTAGCCTTCAGAAGAGGAAACTGAGGGGAGATATGATCGCACTCTTCCAGTACTTGAAGAAGGGATGTCACACAGAGGAGGGCCAGGATCTCTTCTCGATCATCCCAGTTTGCAGGACACGGAATAATGGGCTCAAGTTACAGGAACCTAGATTCCACCTAAACATCAGGAAAAATTCCTGACTGTTAGAGCAATAAGACAATGGAATCAACTACCTATGGAGGTGGTGGGCTCTCCCAGTCTGGAGGCATTCAAGGTGCAACTGGACAATCATCTGTCAGGGATGCTTTGACCTGGATTCCTGCACTGAGCAGGGGGTTGGACTTGATGGCCTTGTAGGCCCCTTCCAACTCTACTTTTCTATGATTCTATGATTCTATGAACATTCTGTTTGGACATAGGAGAGATTTGCATATCCGCCTCTGATTGGGCCCCTGTGGAGGCAGTGCATAACAACATTCTACGTGCCGGTTGGAGCTATTTGCATAACGCCTCCTGAATGGCCCCTGTGAGCATTCCAAGCAATGCCATTGGCTCTCATCTATTTTGGGCTGTACAGGCGTGGCGAGGGTTTTTCGGAGATTTTTACCAGCCAGTCTTTGTCCTTGGGTGATGGGGAGTATGCGTGCCAAGTTTGGGGCGGATCTGTCCAACTGGGTAGGAGCCAAGGCGATGCAAACCCGCCGTACAGACCCACGCCACGTACGTACAAACAAACAAATGTACAAACCCACGGACATTCACATTTATATAGTAGATAAAGTAGTCTTCAATAATTATGTTAATCATCCTTACAAGACTGATTTAGGAGGGCATGTCTGTAAATATCAAGGAGGTGTAAACTGTCCTTCCTTCTCTCTACTCTCTCTCCCTCTCACACCTGGTCAATTAGTGTATTATTTACAGCTAAGAAGAAGAAACCAAATGTTGCAGAGAAGTATAAATCTTTTAGATAGATCGCATGTGTAGAGACAAATGCTTGACAAAAAGGTATAAAGAGAGATGCATTTCTTGTGTTAGGGGGTCTCACTCTTTTTTTGAGTGACACCATACAGTGCTGTATTTTCAATAAAGGAATTCTTTTTTTACCCGCTCTGTCTGATTATTGATCACAGGTCCGCTGGGAACGAACTTGGGAAGTGGCTTTAGCTTCCTTACCACAACATATAAACAATTAAGTAACCCAACCCTGCTCAAAATCAGTATGTTACCCACTCCCACACCACCAAGATGCACTTTTTCTTGCTGCCTCTTAAAAATCTATGAAGTGCCCCCCCCCCCAGACAATGTGGGGCATCTTTGATGGTCTGCACACAATGCAGTTATTTCTAAATGCAAGTGTTCCATCCACCCCATTGAGATTTGGGTCTGAAAGTCCAAGGGAAAGTGTGGGTGCATGTCATGGAAGCTAAGCTGTAAACAAGCACCATCTGTGACATTGTACAACATTATCACTGATCAATGGACACATCTGTTAAGGCATCAGCCTTAGCTTCCAGTTTCCTGGCATTTTGGAGTTTGGAGTCAAATGAGATAGCCTTAACTCTGGTCTTTTAAACCAGCAGCGTTTTTTTTTTAACATTGAATTTCCTTGGTTTTAAAAAATCAAATATCTCCCCAACATCTTTGCTTTTAGATTTGGGTTCTGGGCACACTTTGAACCAAAAGGTGGGCTACAAAATACTAAATAATAATGTGTGTGGGTTTGGGAACAGGGCTCATTAATTGAAACACAAAGCATATGGCAGCTTACTAATCTTTGCACCCAGACTAGCATGCAGTTTTTAAATGTCCCTTCTTATTTCCCAGAGGGACTCAAAGCAGTCTTTGGCTTGCATGATTCTTCCTTCTCCTCCTCTTTTGCACGCTCAAGTAGAAGACTGGCATGTTTCAGTCATAATCAAACTATAGTTCTCCACAGACCTTACTTTAAATCTCAATCTAGCAGGGTCCTAGACTAAAAAATGGTCACCAACCTGTTTCTGAACTTTTGAGAGGGAGAGTTTTGTGTGTGTGTGTGTGTGTTTCATTTTTGTTTTTAAACTTCTTTCTCCCTCACTGATCTTCCTGACATTTTCAGGATATGTAACACCAACTAAGGTGTAAACAAGCACCATCTGTGACATTGTACAACATTATCACTGATCAATGGACACATCTGTTAAGGCATCAGCCTTAGCTTCCAGTTTCCTGGCATTTTGGAGTTTGGAGTCAAATGAGATAGCCTTAACTCTGGTCTTTTAAACCAGCAGCGTTGGTTTAAGATATGTAACACCAAGCTAAGATAAAGGTGTCTTTATGACACCTCTACATTTCAGAAAGATTGGTGAAACTGTTCCAATTTAATTAAGGTTAGAATGACCACCATTACCTTTTTACATGGTGGAATCCATTTTCTATTGATGGCCCTTAACAAAGGACACACTGTTGTGTGTCCTTTAATAGACTAAACCTCTTGGTAACTGGAAGGAAGAATGTCCTGTACACATGAAGGACTTCTGTCTTAATTGACAGTTAGGACAGAATATTGATCATGTATGACTTATGTGGCTGACATTCCTCAGTGGCAGACCATTTCTGGTCATGTTACAGGCTTCTTAGGATTTAGAACATTGGCTGACTGTATAGTTCTGTAGTTCAATTTATTTTATGAGAGATGTCTCCTCAATTCTATCAACGGAATAAAGTGCAAATTAGGGAGAGGTTGTCTGCTTTTCTCTAACACAGCCTTTCCCAACTTGGTGCTCTCCAGATGTTTTAGACCAACCCCCATTAGCCCCAGACAGTATGGCCAATGATCAAGAATGCTGGGAATTGTAGTCCAAAACATCTTGCAGAAACCAGGTTGGGGAAGGTTGCTCTCACACATAGGAGACACTAGCCCTATTTCAGGCATTCTACACCTGAACAGAGCAAGCATGCAAGGAGAGGGAACTTTCCAGCCTTCTCTTCCTCTTCACATGTGTCTGTCCCCCTGCCAGGGCCGGATTAAGAGCATTATGGGCCTGGTGCTGAGGATTTTGGTGGGCCTTTTTATGGAAATAAATAAAATGAAGACGCAATTTTATATTAAAACAAATTAAATATTTTAATTACCATTAAAGTGCCAAAACAGAAACATATTGAAAATATTTCTTTTTTTGTAAACAATAAGCTTGTTAACTCAATAAAACCGTTCATCACATATCGTTGATGATAAGTACCTCCACGTTTTTTAACCTCTAGGGCAGTCTTCCCCAACCGGGGCCCTTCCAAATGTTTGGGGGCCCAGCTCCCATCTTCCCCAGCCACTGGCCATGCTGCCTGAGGCAAATGAGAACTGTAGTCCAAAATATCCAAGAGGGATATTTGGTGAACTCTGTTCTCTGGGGTTTTTCAAAATAAAACTTAAAATGCCACACAATTCCCCATGAAAGCGCACGTGCACACACACACACACACACACACACACACAGTATTAGCCAAGCACACACACACACACGTGCACACACACACACACACACACACACAGAGAGAACTCTGTTCTCTGGGGTTTTTCAAAATAAAACTTAAAATGCCACACAATTCCCCATGAAAGCGCACGTGCACACGCACACACACACACACAGTATTAGCCAAGCAGGTGACATTTTGCAGGCGGCAGGAGGATCAACACCCCCAAAAGGCAGTCACATTCACATAAATAGAACATTCACAACAACCATTTTTAAATAAACATAAACCATCTTCCCCAGCCACTGGCCATGCTGCCTGAGGCAAATGAGAACTGTAGTCCAAAATATCCAAGAGGGATATTTGGTGAACTCTGTTCTCTGGGGTTTTTCAAAATAAAACTTAAAATGCCACACAATTCCCCATGAAAGCGCACGTGCACACACACACACACACACACACACAGTATTAGCCAAGCAGGTGACATTTTGCAGGCGGCAGGAGGATCAACACCCCCAAAAGGCAGACACCCACACCCACAAACACACAGCCCTTACGTTCAGTTTGGCTCACAAAAGAGGGAAAGCCCTTTTACAGAAAAGAAGGAGAAGGAGAACTTGCAGAATTTCCCCCAAATTATTTATTAAAAAAAAAAAGCCACAACAAAAAGCCAGGAAGCTTTGCTTGACCAAGAATAATTGTGTTGTTCTTGTTGCTTTTTGTTGTTGTTGTTGTTAAACTAGCATTTGAACAATTGAGCTGCGAATCAGAAAGATCTTTTGCTCGAGGCTGGAGAGAGAGGTCCCTTCTAAATCTGAATATTACAGACCCTAGCAAGCCCCCCATGTGCTAGACGTTCTCACAAAGAAATGTAGTAACAGTGATTGAAATGCAAAGATACTGAAATGCTAATTTGAGAACAACAGTTCTTGCTAGGTCTTGCCTCAAGCCTGTAATGCAGATGTGCTTAGAACACCTTTCTAATCTTGAAAAAATCATTAATTATGCTGAATGATAACGATCAGAGCTAACTCCGAAGGGGGAAAAATCGCCTCGTGTCCCTATAATTGCGGGCCGATTGTCTGTTAAAGGCCTGGAGCGGCCAGCTCCCACAGCCCCTATGTTAATCCGGCCATGTCCCCTGCACTTAGGGAGGGTGATGGTCTGAAGAGGAGAGCCTTCTGCATCCATCGAGGTTCTCCACACGAACCAGAATGCAAAGTTTCCAGCATTCTGGCTTGCATGGAGAGCCTCTACGGGTACAGGAGGCTCTTCTCTTCGGACTGCTGGCCTCCATAAGTACAGGGGGACAGACACATGTGAGGAGGAAGAGGAGGCTGGAGAGCTCCCTCTCCTTGCATGCTTGCTCTGTTTGGGTGCAGAACATCTGAATAGGGCTAGTGTCAGTTTTAGGGATGGGTGAGGATTTTGTTCAGTTCATTTTTTGGTAAGAACTTAGCAAAATTCACATATTTTTTTTCATAAACAAGAAGGAAATAACTTGAGTTTTAAAAAATGTGAATGTGTGAGAAACCAAAACTGACAGAACTGTCCATCCAGGTCCAGGGATTTGAGTGCTTAGCTCTGGCTTTGGATCCCTGTCTATTCAACCATGTTTATGGTGCTAAATTAGGCTTCATCTCTTTTTCTGACAGGCTCCTGACCTTTAACAGCTACATGGCAAGCAGGTTGGTACAACATGGTCTTCTCCATGCTGGGAATAGTTGTACCTATTGAAGTTGGTGAGTGCAGATAGGAAAAATGGGAGAGGCTTTGACTACTTGAGCCTTGATGGGGACTCTGGATATCTGAAGAAATCAGAATTCAGAGTTGAATTTTCTATGGGAAATGCCTGAAGTTTAAGACTCCTAGAGCCTTATGTGCTCTACAGCATGGCTAAATGTTTGATTGAGGAAGAATATCATGACTCTATGGGGCTGCAGTTTGTTAACTGAGCCTCTACTAGCACTGCTTCAAGAAAAGCCTCTTGATGGTGGTGAGACTGCCAGTCTTCAGCAGGTGGCCTTCAGGGAGCTGATCTAGAAAGTAGCTCCTGAGCCACTGCGTTCTTTGAAAATAGAGTTCTGTGACCTCAAGCAGCTACATCAGCCTTTGGCCATCTTTCATTCCTCCCCTATATGTCATGGGTCACTGAGAGCCAGTGTGGCATAGTGGTGAGAGTGTTTGACTGGGACTCGGGAGATCTGGGTTCTAGTCCCCGCTCGGCCATGAAACTCACTGGGTGACTTTGGGCCAGTCACCCCTCAGCCTAACCTACCTCACAGGGTTGTTGTGAGGATAAAATGGAGAGGAGGATGATGATTATGTAAGCCACCTTGGGTTCCTTGCAGGAAAAAAGGCAGGCTATAAATATAATAATATTATATAATAATAATAATAATAATAATAATAATAATAATAATAATATAATAAAAAAGTAAAATTCCCTGCTTCTATATTAACTTACCCTTCCTTTCAGCATACTTGTGTACTGAAACATCCGACTGTGTACAGCTTAAGAACAGTAAGACAAGACCTGCTGATCAGACCAAAAGTCCGTTTAGTCCAGCATTCTGTTCTCACAGTGGCCATCCAGATGCCCATGGGAAGCCCATAACCAGGATATGAGTAGCAATAGCTTATAAATTCAGCACCTCATTTCATTCTCATCTGTTCATGCCAGACTCCTTAGCCTGGCTAGATCTCTCCTCATTCTTCTTCCCTGGTGTTTCAGGTGCCTTGTCCTCTTCACCCCAACCTCAGTTTATCTGGATTTGGCTTGTTTTTCTTGCTAAGAATTGATCTCTAGGGATGAGGAAGAAATTAGTTTCAGTTTGTTTTTGACAGAATTTACCCAAAGGGGATGCGTCAACAAGAGGTATAACAAAGGATTTATATATCATGATTCAAAAAGCAGAAGAGCAAAAGGATCATCTTAAGAGAGTTTGGGATATTGAATTTGAGGAGGAGATTTCGAAGGAGGGCTGGAAGACTATTTGGGACAGACGTATTCTGAGAGTTATGCCAATAAGGATAAAGGAAAACTTTTATAAATTAATTTGGAGATGGTATTTAACTCCAGTAAGATTAAACCGAATAGATAAGAATTGCTCCACATTGTGTTGGAGAGCATGTCAAGAATTAAGTACATATGCTCATATGTGGTGGAGTTGTAAAAACATACTGGAATTTTGGCAAAAGGTTGTTTTTTAAAAAAAAATTCGGAAATTATTGGTATTAATTCGGAGGTCTGTCCAAAATTAGCATTGTTATCAATAACAGAGAAAGTTACTTGTTCCCAAAACACGAAGGAATTAATTGTAAACTTGTTAACAGTGGCTAGGTTAATGATTGCAAGGAAATGGAAGGTTCACCATGACTTTCTAATTACTGACTGGTATAAGGAGGTATGGGATATAACTTTAAATGATAAACTAACTTGTAGTATTAAATATAAAAAGGGACAGCTAAAGATAAACAATTTCAAGGTTGTATGGGGTCAGTTTTTGGATTTTGTGTTAATAAAGGGAAAAGGGAATCAGCCTCGTCAGGATATGTTATATTTCTGGAATTCAGAATAATAATTGATTATTGGGATGGAAGTATATTAATTGGTCCCTAGGAGGGTGGGGGTGCACTATATATATATATATATATATATATATATGTAATCTTAGTTAAATTTTGTGTCATTTTTGTATTTTGTTATATTTTATTTGAAAAAATAAAATATTAAAAAAAAAAAAAAAAAGAATTTATCCAATTCACACCTCCCAGAACTGAACGCAGACTCAAATGCAATTTGCAGTCAGAAACTTACACATTTCTGAGCTTGCAATACAATTTGGGCAACAACAAAAAAATGAATTTGAAAAATGTTTACATTTGGAAAATATGCATGAAAAAAGCAAATATCTTAAAAACTGTGCACAAACACAGTTTAGTCAATGGGAGAAAAATGTGTACAACTCAAAAACGCACAAAAATATGTGCATTTTCAAAAATGCATGTGAATTTTTGTGTGAAGAAAAAGCTCATAACCTGATATGGACCAGAGCAGGAAAGAGCTTTCAGGTGAGAATTGGAGTACCTCGATGAGCTTGGGCTCCCTATTCATCTCTGCCTTAGCCTGGCTTCCTTGGACGTATCTACTCAGATATTGATGCCCATTCAGTTGTGTGATCGCTGTACACACAACCTTGTGAAGACCCAGGCCCTGAGAGACCCTGATCTCTGAATCCTGTTCAAGGCATGACATGGCTTACACTGGCTCAGCTTGTCTGAGCGCGGAAAGCTAAGCAGGGTCAAGCCTGGTTGTTACTTGGATGGGAGACCCCTCCTCTAGTTTCCTGCATTGAGCAGGGGGTTGGACTCGATAGACTTGTTGTAGGCTCCTTCCAACTCTATCTATGAAATCTATTAAATCTATATCCAGAGGACAGGAACCAGGAAAATGCATACCAATGTGGTGCTTGACAATGAGGTTCAGTATGTGATATCGGCATTACATCACATTGGCATTGCTGTTGACTGATAGATAGTGATATATTGTACAACCATGTGCAGGGCTGAAAGGCAATGTAGAACTTCTGCTTCTCTGAATCACAAAGACTGCTTACTGTGACCATGTGTTAGTAGGATCCCTCAGGAGCAAAGAAGATGCCACAGTGGCTGCAGTCGAACGGCACAGAATTATACACCAGCTGATCATGGTAATGGTGGGCTTGACATAAACTGCATTTTCCCTTACCATATTGAAATATATTCAATTGTTAGGTTCTGTTTTAAAAATAGTTCAGAACTTTATGTGATGCAATTTAAATTAGCACCTGCTTCTCAAGTCCATAATTTGGGACAGCACACACTCTACTGAAGCAACTAATTAAGCACTTACAGTAAGGTTACGTTTTTCATTAAATCAATAGGCCCCCAGTGTCAGTAACAAAGTCCTAATTACTATGAAGTAAATTTAGATTGGAATTTGAATTAAGGAGCGATTTTCAATCTAACCACAGCATGTAAATATTGTAAATTGCCAGAATTACAGTTCAATAAAATTGAATGTATTTCACTGTAGATAAACCAAATGCAAATGCACCAAGTGGCCTGCTGAAATGCTGCAAACAACTTGGCAGGATTTGTACATGCCTAGCATCTAATGCAACTGTTTTTGCAACAAACACGTTGAAGCATGAGAATGTAGCCCCCATTTACCTTACCATGTTCTAAATATTTCATTATCTGTTCTGAAAATGAATAAATTTAATCTCTCCCAAGTGATCGAGCAAAATGATGGCTAATGTGGCCACTTACTGTGTTGCTTTAGTTTGATGACTATATTGTTGTGCTAAAGCACAGTATGAAACCAGGTTATCAGGTTATAACTGGCAGGGATGAAAAAAGCCAAGTGCTGGGAAACACAAAATACCCTGTTTTCTAGGCATGAATCATGCACTTTGAAGATTCAAAAGGGGAAAAAAGAGAACCTTAAAAAATTACAGACAATAGCATTCCAATCAAACAAGTATAAAATTGAAAATAATTGGAAGTTTGTGAGGGTTTTATTTTGCTTCAAACAAGTAGAGAATCCACAGGATATTAATTAAAAGGGGGAAACTATATAGTAGGTTAGGTTATGCTAAGTGACAGAATCTGAAAAATTCCTATATTAAGGGGATTACATATGCTATTATTACAAGCATTCTGTTGACCTGAGAACTTGCAATATAGGGCAGTAAAAAAAAAACCTAATTGTGTTTAAGGCAGCAGTCCAAAGCACACCTACCTGAGAGGAAGTCCCATTGATTGAACTCAAGAAAACCTAGTTCTGAATAGACAGACATGAATATGTTTGCACTGTAAATTAACTAAGATATAGCTTAATTCTTTGTATGATATTACCTACTGAGTCAACTAACAGGAGCAAGGAAAAAGGAATCAAAGCTATGTGCAGTATCCAGTGACTGCAGGAATGACTGCTAGGGCAACGGGAAGCTAGCACAACTGGAACTAGCCAAAACTACCACTTCTGGAATGGGACTAGTCAGTGCAGCTTATGGAAGGGAGCTCTGCTGACTAGTGCCATTCTGGAAGCGGTAGTTTGGAGTAGTTTTGTGTTCCTGGGTTGTGCTAGCAAGTGCTATCTTCCCATTGTGCTAGTGGTTGTTCCTACTAGTTTTCTTGAGTTCAATCAATGGGACTTCCTCTCAGGTAGGTGTGCTTTGGACTGCTGCCTTAAACACAATTAGGTTTTTTGAGCTGACAAATTGCCAGCATTGGGTTCTGCCCTATGATAGATAGATAGATAGATAGATAGATAGATAGATAGATCATAGAGTTGGAAGGAGCCTACAAGGCTATCGAGGAAACTAGAGGAGGGGTCTTGTCACATGCACACACATGGATCACTCCATGTCTGAGTACTAATCCTGCTATAAATTATGTGCCGTTAAGTCCAACTGATTTCAGTGAAACCTTTTGAAATGGCAAAGTAACTGTGGTAAACAAAAGAACAAGCCTCTCATCCCATGCACCATTATATATACAGTATTTTTCCATGTATAAGACTATACTTTTTCCTAAAATTGTTAGACTAAAAATTGAGGGTCGTCTTATACACGGAAGTAAGCCGAGGAGAGAACCGCGCGGTTGCGAAACTGCCCAGTGGGGGGGCGTCTTATACATGGGGGCGTCTTATACGCGGAAAAATACGGTACTATCAATCCCTAGATACATTATACTACTCTTTAGAGTCATGTAAATTACCCTTACAACATGGGACTTCCACATCTGGAATTCAATGCCATCCTTTCTCCCCTCCTTTATTGAATCTATTCTCAAACAGCAGCGAACACTTTAACCATAATCCACAATGCCCCCTCCTCCACCATAATGGTTTTCTGTGTGCAGGGAATCCTGAACTGGGGCACTTGGAGGCTCCTCTCCTGGCTTTGCATAGCAAAGATTATGATTTGGTTTCTTGCCAGTGCTTGAAACAACAGCACTGTTCCGCAACACCCAAATGAGAGCAAGTGTGGCATAGTGTTGGACTGGGACTCAGGAGATCCGGGTTCTAGTCCCCACTCGGCCACGGAACTCAGTGGGTGACTTTGGGCCAGTCGCTGACTCTCAGCCTGACCTACCTCACAGGGTTGTTGTGAGGATAAAATGGGGAGGAGAAGGATCATGTAAGCCGCCTGGGGTTCCTTGGAGGAAAAAAGGTGGGATATAAATGTGATAATAAATCAATCAATCTGCCATACCAAAGTTTCAGGCAGCAGATCTGAATTCTGGCTGCACCCTGATTTTCTTGTTCTTTCTAAGAGACTACCGGTACTTTATACAACAACCACCTATCTATAACAACCATTTTTGGTCTGTTGTTTCAAGTACTTTTAAAAAGCAAACGTCAGTATAATAAATAAACCACAAAATCTTTAGAAAAGGAAACCGCTGTACATGGACAGGATTAGAGTAGACTGGACTGAAAAGCAGATAATAAGGAGGAATGGTTGTTAAAGAGTCTGTAGGTGGCCCAGCTGTAGAAACGGAAAGCAGATATTAACATAGAACAGATCAAGAATTTCAAGTATTTGGGGTTCCAGTTTAATCAGCATCACACTTGACAAGTCATCTGAAGACAATAAAGCTTCAGAATTTTCAAATGACACCAATACAATTCTACATTTTCTTCACTCTAGGTCTGGTATCTTAATACTCTTCCTGAGAATTTCCACATAAATGGGCATAGCACAGATGTGTGGCATTGGTTCAATGTTGCTAAAAATGGGGTCTGTCCAGAATTATTTGTTGCAGTTGCTTCTGCATCTATCATGCACCACTCCAACAGTGGTGTTGAGATTAGATTAAAATCATTTATTTATTTATTATATTTATAGCCCACCTTTTTTCCTGCAAACCCAAGGTGGCTTACATAATCCTCCTCTTCTCCATTTTATCCTCACAACAACCCTGTGAGGTAGGTTAGGCTGAGAGTGAGTGACTGACCCAAAGTCACCCACTGAGTTCCAACAGATCCATTACTGGTTGTGCTAACTAATGTTTAAAATATTGACTGATCCCAAATATTTAAAAAGCTGCTTCTCCCAGTATGTTGATGTTCCAGCTGTGCTGCCACTGGCTGTGCATCCTCACAGCTGGCAGACTTGCCTAACAACAATTGCTCAGCTTCCTCCAGTGCTGGGCAGCTGCCATGTTCATTTTCCCAGAATGCAATGCCCTAGGCATCTGGGCTCCCATTGGAAGAATACCACAATTGAACGTGTCTGGGCCTGACTCAGAATGGGATGCCCTTTTGATACCCAAACTGTGTTTCCTTACACTTGCATACAAGATCAGGCATCTTTGCTAGTCCTAGGCACTCAATCCTTCCCATCTGGATTTGGGCCTGAAAGGCGAAGGAAAAGTGGGGGTGCACAGGAGGGTAAGTTGTAAACAAGCACAATTTGTGACATTGCACAACATCATCACTGATCAGAAGACACGTCTGTTAAGGCATCAGCCTTTACTTCCAATTTCCTGGCTTTGTGGAACTTGAATCAACATGAGATAACCTTAACTCTGGTCTTAAATGGGCAGGGGTTTTTTTATCATTGAATTTCCCTGGTTTTTTAATAGGAAATTTCTTCCCAAGGAATTGGAATCTGCTTTCTTGCAAGTCAACCTATATGATACATGGGACCTGAACCTGTGGACATTTATATCACCTTCACCTTGCAAACCCACAACATCCTTGGGGTTAGAAACCGATGCACAAAGTTATATATCAAGTATAGAAATCCAGTTGAATTGAGGCATTCAAGGTGCAGCTGGACAGCCATCTGTCAGGGATACTTTGGACTTGGATTCCTGCACTGAGCAGGGGGTTGGACTCGATGGCCTTATAGGCCCCTTCCAACTCTGCTATTCTATGATTCTATGAAATGTCTAATTCTGCTGGTGATAGTAAAACTTCTTCTGTAGCTATTACACCTGCACTGCATTTCAGTTGTTGGACAAAGAAGTATCAGTGTTTACCTAGAAAAAGCTTACCAGCAGTTAAGGCAGCTATGAATATATCATCAGTTAGACTAAAGGTGAAATTATCAAACTAACAATATATCAGCCTTGTAACTGCTATTATGTGGATACTTGTTAAATTCACTCAGCATTTAGGACCTATCATCTATGCCCCTTTGTTTCTCTTGGTTTTAAAGTTTCTTGGGGGAAATTAACATGTCTATTTCATCCAATTTTTGAAAATCAAGTGGTCACTAAGGAACCGTAACTTTTCATCTTGAAGGATCAATTCCAAGTACCTCTCTATGCTGATGAATTTTGGAAGTCCTTGTTACAACTGATATAATGTATAACTTTATTAAATTGCTAAGCAGGTGAAAACTATACTTGAGAAATGTTAAATGGATTACAGAAAATATAATCTGCAGTATGTGTAACAACAGATATCTCTACTGAGCCACATTTGAATGGTGTTGTTGTTGTTGTTGTTGTTGTTAAACAGTATTTATAGGCTCACAGGCTGGCTCACAACACAATATACTAAAACAATTTAAAATTCAATGGAAATAAAACAAATAACAATTTAAAAAAAATAATACCGCATAAAAAAAACCAAGTTGAAGAAAGTGAAAACTGCTTAAAGTTATGACAGATTAAAAAGCCTGGGGAAGAGATCCTTGCCTGGCCAAACCTCACTTGGCAGGGCCACCCAGAGAAGATCTTAAGATTCAGGTAGGTACATATGAAGAGAGACAGTCCTTCAGGTATTCTGGTCCTAACCTTGAACCTTAAAGGACAAAACCAGCATCTTGAGCTGGGCCTGGAAAGAGACTGGGAGCAAGTGAAGATGGCAAAGGACTGGCATGATATGCCCACATCACCCAGTTCCAGTTAGCATCCTCCAGTTCCAGTTAGCAGCCTCACAGCCATGTTCTGAATCTGAACTAATGAAGTTTCTGGACCAATTTCAAAGGCAACCCTACATACAGTAGTTCAAACAGGAGCAAATACGTAATACTAATAAGACTATCTTTCAGTAGTATTGTTATAATGCTTGTAATGTTTTCAGAACAGATTAGTTAGAATAATTCTATTTACGGTACATAAATGTATAATCCAACAGTCTGACCCTACAACAGACATCATGGGAATACTGTACATTCCACAGATTTTAATTGAATTCTCTTCCATGTAGCATGCTTAGGATCGGACAGTTAAGAGTGAAAGATAACTTGGCAATAGTAGCAGCTGTATCAGTTACTTGAAAGGTAAATGACAGTATAATATTTTATAGGCATGCAGGTGATAGATGCATTAGTGTGGACCTTTTCTTGAGTGCTGGTTATCTGTGCATCTTAGCATATAACTTTCTCCATGAAAAATCTGGAAAAGAAAAATATGCATAAAAATATACAGGAAATTACTTATTTATATGTAAAACCTTTATTCTATTTTGTTATTTTAGATTAAATCCTGTTTCAATTCTATTCTCTCAGGGATGCACTAACAGTTTGAGCTCAGCATGAAAGCCATCAAACACTTGAGCTGAAATTTAGATTGGGCAATTTTGTCTGGTGAAGTAGAAAAGGACATGTGGAATGGCAAAGAACAGAATGACGTATGGAAAGGCAGATGTTTTAATAACTTGTCTAATGGGAGACTCCAATATCTAAACTGGAGGTATTGGGAGGAAAAGTTAGTTCCCTAGGACTTCATGCAAATGTGCACATGTAATGTGTGTGTAGATTTGAATATTGACTTCAAATGAGGGATAAAAAAAACCCAGAAACACAGTTTTTAATAATGGTGCCAAATTTCAAAAGGGAGGGACAATATTAGTTCATGTATTTTTGCCTTCCTGAACCCATTCTGAATTGGATCTAAATTCCTCCCAAATTTGGCCCAATGCAGAATGTGCTGATCCTGTTGATATACCGCCCCACCAGTACCATCACTGCCTCATTCCTTTTCCCATTCAAGCTCACCTGCCACTTGCACCAACAACAATAGAGAAGGCTAGGAACAGGGCCTCCATTATTCCCTAGAAGACAGCCACAGAAGTGTCCATGGCATCTATGATGTTACCATGATGAGCTCTGGGCAATGCATTACCTAGAGCAGGGGTTCTCAACCAGAGGGGAATTCCCCCGGGGGAGAATTTTAGGGTTTCAGGGGGGAAATTGGGACCACTGACTCAAACTGTTGGAATACTGATCTTTCTACAAATTACAATTCTACAGATTGTACATAATCTACAGGACATCACACCTTATTGTATGGCACAGATTAAGTCAGACAATCTTGGAAAGGGGGGAATTCTGACATATGATGAAAGGGGTGGTTGAGAACCACTGACCTAGAGCACCTGATGCCTTGGTAAGAATTCATGAACCTTGGACACTGGTGGGGCAGCCATCTAGAGCATAATGGAGTCCATCTTCAAAGGGCTTTCTGTGCAAATGCAACCACATTGACACCATCACCAAGCAAGTTTGAAAGAAAAGGCAGTGAGTGGTGATTGGTCTCATGGAATGATGTCATTGCGAGCATGTGGCAGAACATGCCACAAGCAGGTGGCCTTCTATCTAACTAGAGATTAAGACTCGCCATGTTCAAAGAAATGTATTTGATTGGTTGTTGTCATATTCGGGGAAATGTATCTGATTGGTTGGCATGGTTTAGCGAATGCATTTCCCATGAGTGGAAAAGGTATAAGAATGCTTGCATGCCCCACCTTCCCTTGTTCAGCTTTTGAGCCACAGTGCTGAACCTTTTTGCGCAGAAATAAATAAAACAGCATAACTTCCTGATTCCCTCAGCCACCAGCTCTGGTATTCAGATATTCCAGTAGGTTCTCCCAGACTTTCTCCTTCCTCAGTGCCAAGCTTTTCAGCCACTGTCAAATCAACTCTGCTCTTCCACTGCTTTCCTCAACCAGTAACCATAAACTGTTCCTAACTGTCACTAACTGACTTTTTCTTTAAATTATTTGGCCATAATCTTTGACCAATAATGTTCCTTATAAAACTTTTAACTGCCAATAACAGATGTTGATCCCCTTGACCAATCCAAACAAAGGTAGCTTCCCCACTCTAGTCATTTTCAAACTCAGTTTGAAGCCTCCCTTCTATAACAACCACAATCAAGGCAGCCACAACTGTTTTAGGTCTCATACAGAGTAGGAAAGCTAGGCTCCTGGCCTACTTGGTTTCATTCTAACCTCACTCAGAAGTCACTCAAAGTAATAAAACATACAAAAACAGATAAAAATGCAGTGTTTATTCATACAGAATAATGGGCCAGAACTAAATGGGTGCTTTTTTGACAGTGACTCTTTCATGACTGAAGTAGCATATAAATGATCTAACCACGTGGGTAGAAGCTGATCACATAGGTATTTTCTACAGGATTAGCACTGCTCACCCAGCATGGCACCAATCCAATCCCATGATGAGGACCCACATGATTAGCCCTCCATCTATGTAGTTGGATTATTTAAATATTGTGCCAGCTGTGCAGGTGTAATTCTGAGAAAAGTGGCTCCTATGTGCTAGATTAATATTTGAAATCCCCAAGGTCTATGGTTTACGCAAATGTCAAGATAAATCGCCAAAGTCTAGATTACATTATTCATAAAATTGAGATCCATAATGTTTAATGCAAAGGGGTACAACACAAAATGAACCTACAAAAAAGCAGCTCCTATATTGCCTGGGTAATGTTTAAAGGGCTCTTCTTTCAGCACAATTCAATAAAAACTCACCAACTGATAGTGAAAGAAATAGCCACCAGGTGCTATTAATTTAGTGCACTTGGAAGCCAGGAGATATTTTAATGAGCAGGTTCTTTGTCTGTAGGCACACACAAGCCAAGGCAGCAAAGCAAGCTGGTGGTTGCCGCATCTTGGAAAGCTCCAGATGAGCAAGGCTGTTGTACTCCTCTCCCCAAATTCTTACTTTTGCAGTACCAACCTGTACCTTATTCTGAGTTTCATAATCTCTCTTTAGGTTGATTAACTATGTGAGATTAATAGCTCACTCATATTATCTTTGGTTCTGCACATATTCTTTTTTGACACACGGTTAGAGAATATACTAACTCACCTAAATGAGTTCATAGAATTGTACGACATATTTGCTTGATAGAACAGAGTTCATAGAATTCTACATATTCTAGAATATTCTACATATTCTAGAATTCTACGTATTTGCTAAAATGTCAAGAGAGGAGCAAAGTACGTCTTAAGCAAATATTTTTATGAAAGAAAATCCATACAAGATCACACTTGCAGTATATAGCAAAGTTTAAATATAATGTATTCAAACAATTGCATAATGTTCAACTCAGCTGACATCCTGTAAGAAAGAAAAATCACACGATTAATCTACCACACAAACTCTCATATATTAACAACTGGGTCCTTTTGTAGGACAACAAGGCCTGGTTATTTGACTTTAGGGGCCAGGGCTTGAGTTTTTAAACTTTTTGGTCATCTCGTCATACCTAGCAACAATTAATTGACAACATATTCATTTTACATTTGTCATCTGGTATATTTGCCTGGTTTGAAGAACTCTTAAGTTTTTTATGATGTACAATTAGGTATTCTTCTGAAATTCTCATGATCAGGCAATTCTTGTAACACGAGATAATTCTTCTCTCTTCTGGAGTGCCAAATTATTTGTCTTGTTTCTGAACCAGTACTGGAATACTTGGAATCCTCGTTTTCCCCCCTATTATTATTTTTTTCATTCTAAGTTTTGTACATAACATTCTGGGGAAGATTCCAGTGCTATCACAGCAGTAGTCCTAATGACATTGCACTAGTGTAAACCAATGCTAGTGCAACATTATTAGCGTTTGCTAGGCAAAGGGGGAAATTGGTGATTTGCTGCCAAAATTTGGTGGGAAACCATACTACTGAAATTTGGTGGCAAATCAGTGCTTTTTTCCTTTGCTTGGCAAGCACTAATGACATTGCACTATGCAGTTAGCTCTAATTTCAGTTCTTTCAGTTCATTTCTATATCCCACTCTATATTATGCATGTGCATAACATACTGCAAAAAAGCGATTGCTACAATCATGCATAGGATTGCTTCAAGATTCTCTTTGTAAGGTGCTTTACCAATGTGCAGGAGGACATGTCTGCATCAATAAAACACTACACACACAAAAGAATCTTGATGTGATCAAGGGCTCTATCCTTAAAGGTGGCCTAAAATCATGATAAATAATTAAATAAATATCATAATATGTTTGCATCAAGTCTGCTTCGTTCTGTGTTTTATTAAAGAGCTCATTTGCACTGGGAAAGCAGAGGGGGGAAAGAAGCAAATCAGCTGAAGGAACACAGCTGAAAGCTGCAACAAAGTGGTCATGCTATATAAATTTGCACCTACATGTATAAATTAGCTTATTCAAATGTTATGCAAATGGATGTCCTCTTTTTAAGTGAAGCATTTCCTCTTTGGGGGAGATATGTAAGTGGCCACTCTAGTGTATAGGCTGAGGATTGTTCTGGACCCTGAGTAGATTATGCAGGCCCAATTACTTATATGGGTTTTTGCTGCAAAAGTGAAACTGTTTCTTCCCATTCACTCACATGTAGGATGGCCACTTATGCATTGTCAAAAGAGAGGAAATGCATCACCAAAAAAGAGTTTTATGTGATGGAAACAACATGGCTTGAGAGGAATTACAAAGCATGGAAGAATCAAGAATGTGAAGGGGTGAATCTGTTGAGGACACAGACACTTGATAACTTTGAGGCAGAGAGCTGTGACATGATTGTGTGTGTGTGTGTGTGTGTGCGTGTGCGTGTGTGTGTGCGTGTGCGTGTGCATGTGCAGGGGACAGGGAGAAAGAACCCTAGAAACAATTTGTATCACAACAATATGCCATTTCAGGATCATGTTTTTTAAATACACACACACTAATCAGCAACGATTAAAGGAAGACTGAAATAAAGGTAAAAGTATTGCCATAAAAACAACCTCATTAGACTGTGATATATATTTTATTCAGAAAAATGTACAAGAAGAACCAACGTCTAGGTGGCCAAATTCAAATTAGAAATAAAGCGAACTTTCAAAGAGTGATTAATGCATAGAACAAACTGCTAATGAAAAGAGTGGGTTTTCTGCAAAGATTAGGCACTACTTTAAAAGTCATGCTTTAGCCAAATAGGATATACTGGGTTTGAGAAAGTAATAACTGAAAGAGATTAGGTTGGCCTCTGCAATATAGGTCACACCACTTAATCTCACTGGGCCCTTTTGACCTTAAAAATCTATGAATCCCTGGATTTTCAAGCATTTTAGAACCCAATTTCCAATGAAAACTAAACTTCTCAATCCACAAAACTCAGAATGTAGGGGCCTAGGAAAGATGTTTTCCTGCAGGAGTCCAGCGAATAGGCATCATTGTGTGAATTGGTAAGTAGGGAAAGAAAGGAGATCTGTTGAGCTACTGTTGACATCATAAGGGTCACAATCTGCAGTAGACTCTGTACCCACAGTTGAAGATGTATCTTGCAACGTTGTGGATATCTTACAGAGAAATGTTTAAGGATATTTGATCTTCCAGGCATAGACATGGGAGTCCTGAGAGTAGTTTTGAGGTATCATGTCTTTGTCCATATTTTAATGGTCCTGACAGCTTTTATTTTATTTTATCAAACTCTAGTTTTGTTTTATGCCTGTAAAATTTCATGAATGCATCAATCTAGCTCTCAAAAGAGTTATGATTGTATTTTGAGCCAGCATGAACAACATCTGCCCCACTTATCTTCCATTTCAATTTAATATTCGTAGTGCTGGAGTTGCCTATATTATCAATGTCAAAAAAACTAAAAAGTCTTATCTTCAACTTTCATTCCAGTGCTTCAAAAGGGCTTTGAATTTGCATCTTACTCTAGGGAAGATGTAGTTTAAAAACATTTTTTTTTTTTTTGCCCAGCTTGCTCCATTAATTTCTGAGGAAAATGCACCTACTGCTGTGAATATGACAGTTCTCAACCTTGGTGTTTTTACAGGATGTCCCTCTCCAGGGAACAGGCAACACCATTCTGACTTACCCTGCTGGAACTGCACCGCCTGCTGGGTAATCAGCTACTACAGTACTAAGGGAGAGACCTCAGTATGATTAACTGAATACCCCTTGTGAATGCTAAGGAAAAGGAGAAACAGCAAGATGGGGGCCGGGTGAAGGGAAGAGACAAGAGGATCTGTTTTAAGTAATCGTCTCCTTTTCAATCAAGGCAGATAATTTACAGATGCACAGAGTAGCTTAATTATTAGCAGCACTTAGTATTTTATACATCCAAGTAAGCTTTAACTTAAGATAATATTCATCATCCCTATCAAACATTTCCCCCCCAATTACATCTTTGAGCGAGTGAAGAACAAAATTCATTTTGTAATGATTAACTGACTCAGGTAAAGCTGATTTTCTATTACTTCAGGCCCAAGCCTCTGACAAGGGCACAAAAAGGATTATTTTTCAGCAGTTTCCAGCCCAGCTAAATCAGCAGATAATGCCATCTACGATGCAGAGTGATCTTCACCTAAAGCCCTCCTCATTGTTAATGTTTCTCACATCTCAAATGTGCCACCGTGGCAAAATTATTCCAGAGACATCTCTCTACAGTGTCACAAGAGAAAGAGCACATTTTTTTGCATTTTTTCCAGCTCTCATACTTTTCCCCTGTCAATTAATACCCCACCCGCCCTTTTGCAACAAAACACCCAGTGTTATGCCCCATTTTAAATTGCATTATCACATGAAGTGTATCGCCCAATAATCCATCTGTAACTGCTTTATCATACGCAGCACATCACATGAATACTCTAAGCACTCAGAGATAAATGAAGAGACACAAAAGAAGACTACTGTATGCTCTGGCAAGATACAAAAAATGAAGTGGAACTGACGGTTATTGGTGGCTATTCAGATAAGAGCAGGTGGCACTATCTCTTACGACTGTTAGAGAAAGTGGGATAAGCTTCTTATACCAAAAGTTTTATTGTTGAACAAGTTTCTTACAGAGGAGGCTTCCCCCCCCCCTTTTTTTCAGGTGAGTCTTTCATTTTGCTCCAACAAACTTCTTGGCTTAAGTTCCAGGTCTGAATCAGAAAGATATGCATATTTTGGAAAGGAGGCACAGTGTTTCCTATTCATTTTATAGTAGCTTCACTAACATCACTAAAAGATGAGATGGTTATGAAGGCTTCTGTTTCTAGTGGTAGGCTGGACCCTTCCCCATAGAAAGATCTACACCCTAACAAAGCAATTATATGGTCCCTAGAAGAGACCTCATCTGAAGCTGAATTGATAAAAGAAAGATAAGAGAAACTGATAAAATCACATATACTTCAGGCCAGAGACAGGAAATACCCGATCCCCATCTGGAGCATCCTGGTAAAAATGTCATTGCTAACGATCATGGTGATGCTGATATAGAACACTAGCTGCGAGAGGGACATTCCAGATTATAACTCTCAGGGAATTGTTTATAAAGTAGACTGTCTCATTCATTAGGGATTTTTTTTTTGAATTACGTATTATTTTCCTAAACTTTCTTCAGATTACATCCTTTGCTGTATTCTTGACTGGAAATTGGAGTGTTGGACTAGGACTCGGGAGATCCGGGTTCTAGTCCCTGCTTGGCCATGAAACTCACTGGGTGACTTTGGGCCAGTCACTTACTCTCAGCCTAACCTACCTCACAGGGTTGTTGTGAGGATAAAATGGAGAAGAGGAGGATTATGTAAGCCGCCTTGGGTTCCTTGCAGGAAAAAAGGCGAGGTATAAATATAATAAATAAAAATAAATAGAACATTTCCCCCCCCAAAGTCATAGACACAGGTATGACCTGGCGAAGGAAATTGAGCAGGGGTTTCTGCCCACTCCTAGCTGCTTCTTAGGACACAACAGTGCCCTGCGAAGAGGCCAGGAAGGGTTAAAAGGGGCTATGCCAGTGGGTGGGGAGGGGAGGAAACAGAGAGGTTGTGGAAATGCACATCCACAAGCCTGTCTGTTTCCTCGTCCCGCCCCCACGTGAGTGAATGAGCTGGATGGGCTCAGGGGCATGTCTAGCTCTAAAAAACAAAATGGAGGAATGGGAGGCTGTAAAAGCCTCTGCTGCTCTTCCTGTTCTGCCTGGCTCTGGCCAGCAGAGCATAGAATAGATGGAGGGCTCCATGAACAGAGCCTTCTGTCTGTAAAGCATAAATCCCTTAGGACTGTACTCTAAGCTGTTGCTTTACACTATGGCTATATAGAACTGATGATCATTTTAACACATCTCAAAATTGGCTGTTTTCTTTTGGCCATATTTCATGGGTGAGACAAAATTCCTTTTGGGAGCAGGAAGGGGGAAAGGGAATCAGAGCTGCCAGAATTGTGTGTTTCCTAGGAAGTCCTGTTCTAAGCTGCTTTTGGAATTTTGGGGAAATTCAAAATGTGGCTTCCTCCTTTGCCACTCACCGAGGGCCACCATTACAATGAACAACAGTTTAATATCTACAGAGTGGGTGGATTATTGTTCTCCCAGTAGCTCCTTTTATTTGAAAGGTGTATTGTTAAATACCCCTCCAAAGAAAGTTCAGTGATTGAAGCAGGCTTGTTAACAATAAAAAGACACAGTGTGCTGTTCCATGCAACCCTATTTTTAAACCTGAATATTAGGGGAAATGTTTTTTACAAGTGGAATTCTTTTATTTATTTTAACTCAGAATGTACGGTATTTCAAAAACTCCAAATATGCTTTGAAAGCAAGCCTAAGGTTTAAAAAGCATTCCATGCCATTTGCAGTGGTGGGGTGCGGGATCAGAGATTATCAGGGATCAGTGCAATCCTATGCATATCTAATCAGAATTAAGCCCCACTGAAATTCAGTGGAGCTTACTCAAATATGTCCCAAGTAAATGTAATGAAGAATCACCAAAATGATCTGGAGTAGAAAAGTTGTGGTCAGGGCCATTTCACAAAACTGTTTCTCCTAGAGTTATTGGGTCAATTTCACAAGTTTTGGTTAAATAACTGTTTGTCCCCAGTTGCACTTTGCATTCCAAGACCTGAGCTGAGGTTTGATGACAGGATATGACTAAGTACAAATCTTAAGTAAGGAATGAAGTTAGAGGCTTAAGGATTAAGGCAGGATGGGCTTGTTTTCTATGTTATTATATGTAAAGCCACTAGATCAGTACTTTTTAAGGCGCGTAATGGCCAGTTGTTGTTTCTGCAACTCATATTGAAGACAAGTGTTAATGGATTCTTAGGTATTGTTGTTGTTGTTTTTAAATCATTACCTTCCCCATCAGAGCAAATTATGCCCCACAATTCTATCCAATCTTAGTCAACACCAAAGCATAGCTCACATTAGCTCATATCTCATTTCATTATGCAAAAAATAACTTAGATGTTGAACAGGAAATGCTGAATGATGATCATTTTGTTACATTTGCTTTCTAGAGCTCCACTTGCACATATAAAGATTTCAAAGGGCACTCTAGCTTACATTTGTAGGAAAACTGATGTAGGAGTAACAGTTTGATTATAAGGCTGATGAATATCACAGACATATAAGGATTTATATATGTTTGTGCTTACTTTTACCTATAGAAGTATGAAGTCACAGACTTTCCAAGTCTCCTTCAAGTGGGCATGCTCAGAACCTGTATGTGCTCATTTCAAGCAAGCAGTAACTTTGTTTTGACCTTTTTGTGGACTGTGGGGGCAAAACAGCTGCAGCGTGTGCAAGTTAACTGAAGCCTGAGTCAAGTCTCGGTGACCCTTAACATTGTATCCATAGACAACCTGGCAAGTTCAGTGTTAGAGCAGGGTAATACTACCTACTAAAACTGTGGATCTTTAAATAATATAATGTTAGGGCACATCATAGAAATAAATTGTAATTTATCCCAACAGAAACCAATCTATCCACTTTACTAACCCAG
Organism: Shinisaurus crocodilurus; assembly: GCA_021292165.1. NCBI lineage: Eukaryota > Metazoa > Chordata > Lepidosauria > Squamata > Shinisauridae > Shinisaurus > Shinisaurus crocodilurus. The sequence continues at coordinate 75,798,991 of CM037876.1, read as the reverse complement.
ATGAATGCCATCCAAGAAAAAAGGATCTGTCATCTATCTTTCTGAACTGAAACCAAATTGATACTTTCCCCATGCCCTTTCCATATCTCTTTGCCACTTGTCAGTCAGAAGCCAGATGACCTGTGTTAAAATATCCATTAATTTTTAAATATGTTTACTCATTTTTCCAAGAAGGGGAGAAACGAAATGCAAATACCTAAAATTAAATTTGTGGTTGATAGGAAAACATTGTGACAAGGATGAAAACTGACCTGTAGCCTCACTTTTCAATGCCATTGGGGGGGGGGGGTGCTGTGAGGGCAATTATCCATCTGTAAAAATGGAGAACTATTTCTGTCTAATGAGAAGATTATATGATTTACATAAATGCCTTTGCAAATGGTCCTTATTCCTAGAATAATTGCTAGACTGGTTTTTTCCCCCTATGTTTCCCTTCTCTTGTTGATTAATATAGTTCTGTAGCAGGAATTCATTCTAATCCCCTCTTTTGTGTGTAAATATATTTATCAACCCAGCTAAGCTAATTAATAGAAAGTAATGCAAGTCAAACTGGTCATAGAAAAGAAAGACTTTAAAATACTTAAGTTGAACAACCAGAAGTGTGAACTTGTGCACTTCACTCTGGTGATATCCTTGGATAGTCTTGGGATTTTCAGATTCTGATGTGTATGTGTGTGCAGATGGGGGTGAGTGGTGACTTCTGACAATGCAACCCAAGATGCCAAAGGTCTTTCTTATCCCAAGTGTCTGTTAGCTTGTGGGGGAAAGGTAAAGGAAGTAATGGCGAATGGTGCTTCTAGATGTCTTGTACTGGAGCCTGGTCTACAGATGCTTCCGACAGAAGTGGTAAACTCTTGAGGTGATTGACAGGACTCTATTACTTGAAGCTGCAGGAAAGGGTGCAATTTCTGGATGCTCTCCCATGTTAAAAAGCAAAACAACACATTCCCTGTGAGCTGAAAACCAGTTCACCACAAAGAAAGCAGTGCCCTCAATGCTTGTTTAGGTACTAGTTGCTGGAATTTATTTACACAGCAGAGCATTCAAAAATGTGACCCCCACCCACTGCATCTGCAGTATGAAGCTTTTACTAGCTTCAGTTGGTCTTCCAGTTGCAGTAGTTCTCAAGCTGTGGCCATTTCTGGATAGATACAGCCTGGCCACAGTGACTGACTGTAGACCAATGCTGCACTAGACTCTCTCTCTTTGAGTGCATTACAGAGAACACATTTTAGCTTTCACAGTTCACTCTAGAGCAGGGCTCTCCAACCTTGAGTCCCCAGCCCAGATGTTGCTGGACTACAGCTCCCAGAATCCCTTTCCCATTAGCCATGCTGGCTGGGTATGCTGGGAGCTGTAGGCCAGGAACATCTGGGGACTCAAGGTTGGAGAGCCCTGCTCTAGAGTTTGGGGGGCAGACTTGGAGTCAAATTACATGTTAAGCTTCTTGCTATTTTTTAAGATTGATAACAGTCATGCAGGGGATGATTCTTAGCTTGAATGTAGCGCACAGTGAAGGGATGCTTAACTTTTCACCTCCCAGCCGCATTCTGACTGAAAATCACCCCCACCCCCTGCCCGCATGTGGCTTGGAGCCTTAGGAAAATCTTCCTGTTGATGTCAATGGGAACTTTTGTTCTAAGACTTCAAGCCATGTGGGTGTGTGATTTTTTTACGCAATGTAGCTGGGGAGTGAAGAGATAAATCTCCCTTTTCTGCAGTGCTGCATTCAAAGTAGGATTTGCCCCCTCCCTGCACAATTGTTACTATTACTAATCTAACAAAAAAACAAGGTTAATCTAACAAAAAACAAATAGCTACATGCTACACAATAAGCACAATGTATAATTTGGCCCTAACTGAGAAAGGCATCTCAGAACTGGGGGCACCCTTTTTTCTATTGCCGTGCATTCTAAACTCCATATGTGGTTTAATGTATAAAGTGGGGATGTGAGGGGGGCATATGGGTTAATGGGCATAGAGGAAAAGCTTACTTAGACTAGGGCAGAGGTTTCAGCCAGATTACCTTGTGGCCCCTTTCAGCTTTATGATTCTAACTTCCTATAGTCAGAGATACTAAAAGAGAGAAAGAACTGTCAGAAAGGGGGGGAAAGAAGAAGAAAAAAGTCCAGTGCTCAACTGTCATATTTCACAGATTTATTATGCATTTACAGAGCAGATAAACTCAGTGGGAGAAGTTAATATCAATTGATAGATACGGTTGAGGTGGTGCCCACACCGAGCATAAGCCGCTGTGGTTTAAGTAGATTTTAATGCCCAGTTGGAAATATACTTTGATGTAAGAGAAAAGTTCATGGATTGACTGAAATATTGTAAGGAAATGACTACCACCCAAGACTACAGCTCTGCAAACGTTTTTCTGTCAAAGCAAACAATGTACAGATGGCTTTTCACAACTCTTTTTATGAGAATAAAGAATCCAGAATCTTTATTTTATTTTTCCTAATGGCATTTTAATTGACTTTCTTGTATGTTGTTGTTGTTGTATTTCTATTCTCCCCATAAGCCTTTGCCAAGTTAAGATTCTTACTATTCTTAATTAAATTAAAAATACTGAGAGAAATCACAGATTTAGCTGTACAAAAGTTACTTATCACATGACAAAAAAAAGAGTCTTGTGGCACCTTAAAGACTAACAAATTGATTCTGACATAAGCTTTTGTGGATTATAGCCCACTGACAAATGCAAAGAGTGTTACCAAGAGTGGTGATGGTTGGGGCATTCTGTATAGGCTAAACAGCCCAGTCTTTATGAAAAAGAATAAATGGACACAAATCTGAGATCAGAAAAGGCCATATTCAAAACTAGTGGGAGAACACTTCAGCCTCCCAGGACACTCTGCCACTCTGATACCTGCCATACATCCTTCCCTCCCCCCCGCAAGGCCTCTTGTGCACATGCAGAAGTAGGGGAGGGAGGGAAATGGATCCAGTATTGTCATTGGAGGCACAGGTGTCTTCAGTGGCTAGGAGTGCCTGAGTTTTACCAGCTCTGGCAGGTAAGATAGTTGCAGCCATTCCTATATAAACATAGCTTGAACACTGTAGTCCATCCATTGGCAACCTCAAAACTGGATTACTGCAATGCGCTTATAGGAATCCTCAGCACATGGTTGCTGTGTTCACAGTGGATTGGCTTGTGCCCCGTGTATTATTCCATGCTCCCATTTCCATAAGCATCAGACATTGTAGGGAAGCCTTTTACCAGGTTAGTTTCTTGTGAGGAGAGGACCAGGACCTTCTGAAGTAATATCATTTGGGTTTTCTAGCTGCAGGATATGGAAGTTTAAGTTCAGGATATGAGATCCCTTTGCAACACTTTATCTGAAATAGCCTCACTCATGGACAAATTAAAGGATGGAGAGCAATGACCAAAATATAAGGTTGGAGTGCTAGGCCAAAGCTACAGTTGTTTGTGGTGGAAGTCACAAAAAGATGTACAAAGAAAAGGAACGAAAAGAGCAATGAAACTATTTCCAAACACCTAAGATGGCTTTGATCTTGTGTTTCCTGAAGAGCAGCTACCCATATTGAGGGTAGGCATTGTTGGGCACCTGCCAAGGGCCACACACCTGCAGAGGGCCCACTGTCCACTCTCTGGAGCCTTGTGGAGAACTCCTTGATGTTGTAGCCTGTATACCTTGCCTTCTCCAAGCATGCCAGCAGTTACAAGGAGATGGAACAGCATCCTCCAATTCGCATGCCCTCTCCCTCTAAGCTGTTGTGCTGACTGGGCACAGAAAGAGAGAGGCAGGCGAACAGAGGAGGAGAGTTCCCATTGAAGATACCTTGCCCAAGGGTCTTCCAAAGCCTGGAACCAGCACTGCCCATGCAATATGACAAACCTCTTATGAAACAGGAAAATTTTAAAGGCAGGTTGTGATACAACACTGGAGTCTGCCATTCAAGGGGGGGGAGGACAACTCTCACTGGGCATACCTAATGTAGCTGTAGTAGTTGTATGGGGGTGCTCATGGATCCAGTATTGTCATTGGAGGCACAGGTGTCTTCAGTGGCTAGGAGTGCCTGAGTTTTACCAGCTCTGGCAGGTAAGATAGTTGCAGCCATTCCTATATAAACATAGCTTGAACACTGTAGTCCATCCATTGGCAACCTCAAAATTGGATTACTGCAATGCGCTTTACTGCAATACGCTGTCCTTAAGGTTGTTCTGGAAGCTGAAGTTGGTGCAGGATGCTGCAGCCGGGTTGGTAACAGGAGCATCTTATCATCAACATATTAAATCTATGCTGAGAGAACTGCACTGGCTGCCTAGATGCTGCCAGATTTAAGGTTTTGGTACTTGTTTACAAAGCCCTAATCAACTCAGGAGCAGGATATTTAAGGGATCACCTGATTCCTTACTGGCCAGCTCAGTTCATTGCTCATCAGGAGATACCATCCTGGTTGTACCCAAGATTTCAGAGGTTCAGTCCATCATGGCTCAGAAGAGGGCCTTTAGTGCCATACCGTCCCACACTCAGGAACTCCCTACCACTACAAACAAGGCAGGTGGGTTTTCAGCACCTACTAAAAACATACCTTTTCTAAGAGGCATTCCCAGGAAGGTAATCTTGTCCTCTGTACATTGCTTAGAAATTTCATTAATATAAGTGATTCATAAGTATTGTTAAATAAATAAATAAAAATGTGGGAGCCTGCCATTCAAAAGAGAGAGAGAAAGCTATGGGAGGGCAGAACTGCAGAAGGCCAATATCTCACTGGGCATCCCTAAAGTAGCCCTTTGGATTGCGGCTGGTATATTTACATGCTGTCTGTCACAAGGGAATAGATGTACTCTGGAAAGGGTAATTATTTGAAGGAGAAGACATGCTATGAAGCGAAGGTAGTAACTACACCCATGGAAGAAAGTGTGAAGCAGATAAATGAAATGCAGAAGCAGCTAAGGGGAAGACAGTGACAAGCTGGAAGCATGAAAAGATGTGACAGGAAAGAGTTCTAGGAGTGAAGAACAACAGATGTAGTAGAGACAACAGGTAAACTGACAGCGAGGAACATTTAGGACTGTAAATGAATGTGGTTGCTTTTTTTCTGCAAGAAGAGAAAACGTTCATTCGGATGGAACCAGTAAGTGATGAGAACATAAAAGAAAACTGGTAGAAGAGGAAAATCCTAATTCATGAGAGCTGTAGCCTGAAAAATTCTACCACTGAAATGATAGCAACACTGTTTAGACTGGGATTTATACTGGATCAAGAATGAGATGGAAAAATAGAGAGAAAAGCTGACTAAGCCAGCAGAAATAGAATAGAGACAAACAAACAAAAACACAAGAAACTTTGCAATACATGCATACACATGCTAGAAGAGACCAAACCAACAGAAATGATCAATTCTGTATGGTGCTGTTGGCTCCAACACTTGTGTGCTATAGGGGAAAAAAACCCGCATGACTGAAGACGGAAATGTTAGTTTGGCTTCCAAACAAGTTATGCTCTTATCAAAGATTCACAGAGAAATCCTATAATTTTCAGAAATGCGCTTAACTGATGGAAAAGATTGCTTTATCTCTAAAATAACTGGGATACTTAGAGGGTCAGGAAGCTAGCTGTAATTTTAATCAGCATTATAGGAGAGTAGTGTGATAAGGTTATGAAGGGGGAATGATATTATCAGTACTAACCTGCAAATTTTTGCTCGTCTTATGCAACTGCTCATTGATAATATGAACAAATAGTAATTTGGATTAATTATGAAATAGAACTTTTAAAAAAAATGATGTTCACTTCCATGCTCTATTTCAGTTGTCCTATGAAAAGTTGGCATTTCCCCCCTTCCTGTTGGCCTCTGTCAGCCATGCAAGCACAGGCAGCTGAATGAGACATGAATGCTGAAGATACGACATGATTTGTCAGGCACATCAGCTGGACATGGAATGCACATGGTTCCAACTTATCCATGGTAAACAGGTTTTGTAGGGCTTCAAAAACCTGCAACACCTTTTTGGCCAGATACAGTCGTATCTCCGATGGGAGGGAATTTACTATGCTAGCCCCAGGGCTTGCATAAACCTGGGTCCATTTCAGGGGCCTGTGGGGCAAATGAGGAGGCTTAGGATGTTCTGGATCTACAGCCTGCAACACCCTGCCAGAACACCCCATTTCTAGCACAGCATCATTGGCAGTACAACAATGGCAGCAGAGCTTTCCACCACCACCACCTCACCGGGGAGGATTCTGGCAGTGGATTTCCATCTCTGTCCACAGAACTCCATCTCCACAAGTGGAGAGAGGGGACCACAGCATCCTATGGCTCCTCAGCCACCCTCCAGGAAGTGTAGGGTTGCACCCTAATTCACATGCCTGTCTGCTCCCCTTTGTAGGTTCCAGGGACACCTAAAGGAGCTGTCAAAGCTGCCATAGAGTTTTCAGAACTGCTTTCATGTGCTACCACTTTCAGACCTGAAAGGTCTAATCACTTTCATTTCAATTAACTAGGGTGCTATGCTGAGAAGAGGGGCCTGCCCTCCTTGTTGGAAATCAATTAATGCAGTTTGAAAGGAGATCCTGACTGAGGGTTGAAACTTTTACAAACATTTGTGGATGTTTCCATTCATTTCCCAGGGATGTTGAAGAGTCCTTGGTTTCGAGTCATGAGTCATGAGTCTTTGGACCCGAGTCTCGAGTCCGAGTCCAAGTCCTTGGTCCAAAATGGTGACTCACGAGTCACAAGTCACGAGTCACTCCCAAAGCTGACTCCACAAGTCCCTATTAAAATCAATGGGGGTTTTTCCCAACAAAATAAGGCTATTTCAGATGTGTGGCTTAAATAAATTCTAGGCACAAGTGTGCCTTTTTATTTCAAAACTCTGCCACTGATTTTGGCAAGAACAGACCAGGCAGAAAAACCCAAAATAACCAGACAGGCAGAGGAGGCAGGGAACCCCAAAACAGGCAGGCAGAGGCCTTTGTCTTGGACAATTCAAACTGTGGAACAGGTTAAGAAGAGACCAGGCAGGCAGAGGAGGCTGGGAACCCCAAACAGGCAGGCAGAGGCAGCCAGACCCAAAATGTCTGAAAGGTTGCATTTTAGGGAAATGATTTTAAAAAATAAACTTGCTGTACTTCCTAAAACCTATCCATGTTGCATTTGAGGAACACGATTTTGGAACACGAGTCCTTGGTCTTGAGTCCCGAGTCGAGTCTCGAGTCCCATTAAAAATATTGGGACTCGAGTCTGACTCGAGTCAGAGGGGGGACTCAGTCCGACTCACGAGTTGAGTCCTGGAGTCCGAGTCCCCATCCCTGTCATTTCCTAATAGGTTAAATGAGAAGCCCCACTCCCCCTTCTGCTTTGAAAAACAACCGTCTCCAAGTCCAAGTTTGTTTGACTTTCTGAAATATGGCTACTGTTTCTGTGGGGAAGAAAAACATTCATTTAACTAAAACCAAAGGCCTAATCCAGAAATCTTTAGATCCCACTAAAATTAATGATATTTTTGGTTAGAGGCAAATAACTTGCCCCACTGGTTTCAATAGGACTAACGTCCAGCTCAATTTTTACTTGAATGGTGAAGATCCATGGATCTTTCTGCATTTCTGTATTACACACACACACACACACACACAGTTCCATTACATCCAGGTCCAATACCAGATTTGAGGAGGCCCTAGACAAGGTACCCTCTCTGCCCCAACACCTCCCTAGCACCAACCCAAGTGCCTCCCATGGGGCAGCTTCCAAGTACTTCCTTTAAGGAGCTGCCAAGTGAGCATATGAGGTGGGGAACAGGCAGCAGCAGGAACAAGTGGCAGAGGGAGGAAAGAGAAAAAAGTTCTGCCATCCCAGGCAGGATTTTCACTCCCATGCTTGGTAAACCTGCCAGTGGTGTACAAGGTGGTGCTTTGGGTAGACGGCCTTTCCAAAGCACCAACCTGGGGGTCCCTGGCAAGTTTACCAGATGTGGGGCTGATGATCCCACCTGGTATTACTTTTCCTTTAAAGGGCTTGGCCCTGAAGGGAGAAGCACCAGATTCCAAATGTCTCTGCACCCTGATGTAGGATTGGCTGGAGCAGCTGGGGATGCAAGAATCAGCAAGGCTTGAGCACTGTTCCAACAGGAAAAGTACACACTTGGGTCTGCATTTGTTAAAAGTGTGCACCCTAATGCGTACTTCCCCCCCCCCCCCATTGACTAAAGCAGTGTTCTCCAACCTTGGGTCCCCAGATGGTTTTGGCCTACAACTCCCAGCATGCCCCAGCCAGCTATGCTGGCTGGGGCATGCTGGGAGTTGTAGGCCAAAACCATCTGGGGACCCAAGGATGGAGAACACTGGACTAAAGCATTAAAATTCACATTTCTCAAGTGCACATTTGTCTAAAGTATGCATTTTACAAATTAGCATTGCAAAATGGGGGATGCATGTGCTTTGCCTGCAAAATGCTCTCACGTTTGTGTTTGAGGGTATGAATGGGGTATGTTTGGCATTAAACAAACAGCCGATGGGCTCCAACGTTTGCCAGACCATGGCAGGTGCTGACGTCAGGCCTAATTACAGTAAGGTTGCATGAAAAACTTTCTTAAAAGGAATTGTTAGTAAGTCTGTGAAGCTGAAGTCCATGTATTTTACATTAGGTTGCTTCCGAATTACATCCTTCCAACTCAGATCAGAACTTAAATTCAGTCTTCTGTTGTGGAGATAGAGGCTTCAATTAGGGATGCTTGAGTGAGTACTTCGTTCAGTCTGCCTTTTAAAGCAAACCAATCAATTTCATACTTCCTGTACTAACCTGCATATCAGAATGCAGTTATTGGTCTGTTTTTGCACTTCTTTGAATTTTGCAATGTAGCTTTCAGTTAACAAAGAAAAAGTGCCAAAATGCATATAAAATTGTTTCCCTGGTTCCAATCACCAAATGGAGATCTCTTTTCTAAAAGGACTGTTTCATTCACTCCTGTGTGCAAAAGGATGTACATGCAGACTTACCTGACATAGTAAATGAATTGAGAACCCCACAAACACTAACGCTCTAAGGGTGCAATCCTATGCATATTTAGACAGAAAGAGGACCTATTCCCAGCATTCTCCAGCCAGTATAGCTAGCTGGGGACTGCTGGGAGTTGTCGGACTTCTTTCTCTCTAAACATGATAGGGATTGCACCCTAAATGTATTTTAGGAGTGCAAAAGGGATTGAGATTTACTTTCTGCACTTGGTTCAATTGGGACTGAAAATTTTCTTTTAAAAAAGCTAGCATATCTGTTCACTAGATATCTTCGAGGTAAAAATCACATTTCTACCCAACTGTTTTTACACTTAACACAGTTATTTCTGAGCAATTATTTTCATAAGCTTCCATCTTCAAAAGTGTAATAAGGTGTTTAATCTCAACCACAATGAAGCCAGAATGGCAAATAAAATGTATAAAATAAGTAATTTAATAGGGCTTGTTTTTCTAATGTAGAACAAGCTGAGTGAGTTTAAATAGTCTAAATAGTCATTACAATCTGACTGTGATGTGTTCTTCCCTCCCCTCTTGCTGAGGCATTTCTTGTGTTATTATAATGGTTTCTAGAGCAATAAATTACAGACGCAGAACCAACTGCTGAAAAGTGTAGGCGGCTCACACAGCATGATGCAAATCACACTGTAGGGTACCACCATTTCTTTATAACAAGAGTTCCATAATATTCCACCCACCATAGCACATTTCCACTCCACTATCTAGTGGCTCTTGCAAAGAAATGTGGCATGTTGGAGAGTTTCTCGTGGAAAGAAAACTCTTTGAGTAATAGGGCTAATGGAACAATCTCATCCTCGTTTCCTCTTATATTAGTCCCACCAAATTCAATGGGATTTACCCTAAAATAAGGTGCAATCCTATGCATGCTTAGACAGAAATAAGTCCTACAATTTCAAGCATTCCCCAGGCAGCATTGGATTGAAGTACGAACTTAATCATGCCCCACCCCCCACCGAGGGAAGTAAACTGTTCAGTGGGCCTAACTCCCAAACGTAGGATTGCAGCCCAGTATAAATAACAACTTTATTCAAACTGTGTAATTGGCATAACCCACAAGAAAAATCTAGATGATCAAGACCCAACCTGATAAAAGACAATAATTTGTATAAATTATGGACAATGGGTAGGATCTAGACTTGCCCATAGGTCTAATTTTAAGTCCCACTGATTTCAATGGATCTGCTTTAAGTATGACTAAGTCTGGATCCAATCCAAAATGTATTGATATTTATTAGATTATTGGGGGGAAAAAATGTCTGGGCAACCAGTGAGTGACCTGCATTGTATTATATGATACAAGTTAACATCTCATTTTCCTCCCATCTTTGTGCTACGCTTTCATCAAAGCTTATCCTTTCCCTTCAACTTTGCCTACTGAGCCGGCAAAAATATATTTTCTGTATCAATCATACAGTTGGTGTTAAATAAGGGTAATACTAATATTAGTACTTTTACAACTACTGTTACTAATAAGTTTACCCCAATATATGGGTGTTATAGATGAAATTAATCAGCCTCTGAGAGTTTGACTAATATTGTCATCTGTTTAGGTTTGCTTTCCACAATTGGCATTCATCTTTTTAAGTCCAGAATTTGTCTTTGTAATAGCACATAGAATGCACACTGTGACTTGTACTGGAAGGGAGCAGAAATCAATAGAAAACAGCATGAGTATCCCTTTTAAGTGTGCTTTTGAGAAATCATGTTCCTTACATTTTAGACCACATTAAGAATATATATTTATTGATTACCTGCAACTGTTTCATGTTATGCTGATAATGTACTGCTTTGTGGATTTCTACTAAAGTCACCAGGTTTAATAAAAGTGACCACAGAGAACATGACTAAAACCATTAGCTACACCTAAGAAACATACTGTTTAAGAGGGCACGTGTATGTGTAATCTATCAGGATTTCTTTCAGGAAAAGCTGAGGGACTCACATCAAATACATTTTAGATGCAATCTTCAACACAAAATTATTGACAATCTAACAAGAGATTGCTTATTGACAAATATAAACTGTAACAGAGCGATCCTGTGGCCCCTAGACAGAGTCTAGAGGGTCATGGGATTTTTCGGATTCCTAGATCTGACGTTGGAAAAGAGCTCCAATCTCGGAGCTGGAAATCCGTGGTCAGATCCCCCCATCACAGCTGGCATGGAAAGAACCATGCTAGCTAGATGCTTCTCCGGGGTTGTAAGACTGACCTCGGAGAAGGGGTAAAGAGGGTGGGAAGGGGAGGAGACTGGGGCTGCCAGGATACAAGATATCCTGGTGGTGCTCCAGCTTCCTTCCCTCCCTGTCCGAAGTACCACAGGTAGACAGACAACTTGCAGGGCAGGAGCGAGGAGGTAGGGATTGCCTCTGTGCTCCTCCTGCCCTGCAGAGGATGCCTGTAATCCTCCAAGTTTGGAGGTTTACAGGCATCCCCTACATAAGTAAATTTAAGGCATACACATGATTAAATCATCTTTCCCCAAACTGGAGCCCTCCAGATGATTTGGACCACAACTCCCCGGATATCTGACTGTTGGCCATGCTGGCTGGGGCTGATGGAGTCCACAACATTTGGATGGCAACAAGCTGGGGAAGGCTGCATTAAATAGTATGTTTTTTATAAGTTTGCCTTTTATAGTCCCCAGTCCATAGAAATATCAGTTTCTTATGATGCAAACTTCATTCAAGAGTAAAGTCCAAGCTCAGAATTCTTTCATTTTTATTTGAATGGCAGAAAGCAAGCTCCTATTTCAAAATAATCCTGCTCCTTCTAGCATCATGGGGCTTGGAGCAGACTTGTACATGGCCGTTAGGAGACATGGTGAAGGGTGGACACTTGACCAGATGCAGTTGCCTCATGTGGGCTGGCCAATGGGAGGTGAGCACTAGTTTGCCACTTAAAGCTGGAGTGCCACCTTCTCAGCACAGTGGATAGGAAACTTGGCACTGCACCCAGCCTTGAGTTGCTATGGTGCAGGAGTAGCTAGTCACCACAGGAGCTGAGGAGGAATGTCCCCCCTTTGGCTCAAATTTGCTTTAGGGATGGATTTTTGTTTTGGCTATTTCACATTATATTGCTAGGTAAGCTGCCTGTAGCGGACGGGACCCCTTACTCCAAAGCCCACTCCCTCAATGTGTACTTCGCTCTCACCAAGTGCCCCCTTGTATGGGGCACTTCAGACTTGAAGCTGTCTTCTTAAACTGCGTTAGCCGATTATGTGTCTTAGGTCTGATATGTAGCTGTTCATCCACGTTTGTTTGTCTTTATTAAGAGCAGTTTGTTTTATTTGATTACTTGAAGTAAGGTGCCCCTCCGTTAATTCACTTCTTACTTTCCTGTCACCAGTCAGACTCTGGAGAATTAGAACTCTGAATAAAAAGGTTGATTTATTGTTCTAACAAAGTCTCTAAGCTGATATTCAACTCAGGAACAGATAACTTGGAATTTTCAACAGTTACATTCAAACTTGTTCTTTGCTAAGATTCAGGTTAAAGGCACGCAGATGTTATACAGTGCTCTTTGTATCAATTTGGCTTGGTTACTTGAAAGTTACAGTATCAGACCAGGGAACTTAACTGTACCCTCACACTAGTCCAGACTGTTTCTCCTTCTTCCTCAGACAGAAGGGCCTTCACTCCCTAAGCAGAAACGCCTGTGAACTGTTCTCTACTAACACCTTCATGTTTGCTTTCTCACAACTTAGTTACTAGATTTCCTGTCTGAACTCTTCTCTTCAGTACCACCTTTCCCTACCTATGCTATTAACCTTCCACTCCCTCTCTCACTCCAACCCACTCTCTTCCCCAACTGACAACCAACTTCCTTAACTGTCAACTCCCTGGGGTTCTATGCTCTCCTTCAACCAATCAGAGCCTCTGGAATGTTCAGGTTGGCCCCTCCCCGGGCTTCTTGTTTTGGCTATTTTTGGCTATTTTTTTGTTTTTTGTTTTGGCTATTTCACATTATATTGCTAGGTAAGCTGCCTTCCTTAGATGGGGCAAAGTGTAAGTTGATTAAGTTAGTACTTAAAGAGGTCAAAGCTGACCAGGTAAGTTGAGGTAAGGAGAGGAATAAGAAGCTGAGAATGTTTGTGAGCACCCTCATGCATCACTTAATAGCTTTGGGTGGATAAAGTAAGTAGACCCCAACACTGTGGTGAGCCTGGATCAGAACTCCAACGGGGCCTGCTTGCTTTATCCACGTAAATCTAGTAGGCTAAAAGCAGCCAGGAGCAGTCCTTGCAACTGCTCCTGGGCTCAAAGCCAGGATGGGGTCACAATGAGAATAGGGCTGGGACAGGAGGAGTCTGGGCATCCACCAGTTCAGTCCAAACTGTTATAACTACACTGGAAATGAGAGTTAGATGTTAGAGCAAGTAATGCCATTGTAGATCTTTTAAACCAGTTAATAAAGTTGTTGTGGCCCTTATTTAACTCAAGGAAGAAGAAGAAAAAGGAGACCATGTCTCTGGTGCTGGAGGAAGAAGTGTTTTAATTGATACAGATGCTCAACTTGTTTTGAAGAGCAATTTTCTCCTTTGTCAGAAGCAATAGTTTTCTACAGTTATCTGTCCTTTGTTCTTTGATAAGAGTTACCCAAACACTCCACATTCATAGTCTGAATATGGTCATGGGTTATTTGAGGGTTGTTTCCCCCTCAAACAAGCCATGCCACTGGGTTCAGACAGCATGGCAACCTGCGCCTCGGTGGGTAATTAGACAAATGGTGCCTGGCATGTGCTGGTACCCGCTGCAGCTTAAACAAGCCACTGTGTCTTGTTTAAGCCATGATGATTGTGCAAACTGGGCCACTGAATTGACCCCTCCACTGAAGTGAAGAATTGAGGAAGCCTGTAATCTACCCTTGTCTCTAGAATAACAGTTGTTCAATTCATTGCTGAATGTAAGTATGTTATGGATTACAATCTAAGGGTATGGTTATATATTTCAAAAGAGGTAATCAACTAAGATAGGGTCAGCGGGCACATTTTGAATTTTGATAGAGTGTCATGGACACTCTCACAAAATGGCTGCCATGGGGGGAGGGCTTGCCCATTCATAAAATGGCTGTCATGGTGAGCATGGCTGTTCATAAAACACTCATTTTCCAGAGTGCAAACTGATGAGACAAAAAGAAAATTAACTTGTCCAAGAACCTAGGTGCAAGGCAAAGGTGGGGCCTGAGCTCCAAAATACAAAACCACTCTTTTGAACCCAAATAAAGATGGCACTGGGGGGGGGGCAACCCTTTGCTTTGCAGTATGCCAGCCTCCCAGTTTTGTTTTTTTTTAAAGTTTTATTTTTAAAAAATCTTAGGAAATTAAATAAAGATCAGGAGAGGCAGGGGCCTGGCTTGCACCAAGAGAGGTGTATGTGGGCACGCTGGTGCCCAGGGACAGCATGCTGAAAACCCCAGAGCTAGCATATTCAGGCTTAGGTCTTTTTATACATTACGGCAGTGTCATGGGTGCCACTTTCCCATGGCTTCATTATGTGGTGCATCCTGCAATGTTTAAAGGCTTGGCACCACATGTGCAGCCAGGGACAATTTCACAGATTCTGGGAAGGCCCTGCCCGTATATTGCTTGGCCTTTACATAGGATGAAAGCATGAAAAGGCAGCTCCCACACCACTGCTGTAATGTATAAAGCACACCTTAGATGAAAGTGAGGGTGGAGGAAGCATGCAGCACCTCTGAAAAACTTCCAGCACTTGGCATTCAGGGCTGGTGTGCACCAGACTAGCATGTAGTACAAATATTTGCTTCAGAAGATACAATGGCCATAAAATTGAAAATACGGTATTCAACTTAAAATTGATTATATTTGGAAATAAGCCTTGAAACGTTAGTATAGTAGAACATTACTTTACTTAAGTTGAATATACTTCTAACATTTAGGATGTGTTTACCTACCTTATTATTTTGAGTTTATGCTTATATGTTTTGCTCAGTATTCATTTATTTAGGGTATTTTTATCGACTGCCTTTTCATAGAATTCTCAGGGTGGTTTACAATCAAATTCAGTTATATATAATTTAGCTAAAATAACAGTATTTGGTTATATCCATTATTATTTTTGGGGGGTGGGGGGAATTATTCAGCTGTAAATTAAGATCTTGTTCTTTATCTCACGTCCCTCCATTTCTCTATGAAGATTAGAGATACTTTGTTGCAGGAAAAGTCCTGCATTGTAAATGAAAGGAAGAATGTATGTAATTGTGGAATTAGTAGTGTGTGTGTGTGTGTCAGCTGGGGGTGGGGTGGGGGGAAACTGCTTGGGGGAACTGGGGGCTGACATCGCCTTGTGCCACCTTGAGAACTCCAGCGAGTGCCAGAAGAGCCGAGTTTTGCCCCAGTAGAGGAGGACTGTTTAGGCAGTGAGATCTCTCTGCTGTAGTAGTGGTTCTCTCCAACAACCGTGATAACTCCAGCAACTACCACACACTCCTGTTTTAAGCATGATGGCACCTTATTTCTCTCATCTGCCTCAGTCCCTTTGGCATTCAAACGCACCAGTTTTCCCTGTTCTCGAACATTCATCCTCCTCTATTACTAACCAATTTCCCTTCTACCCTTTACCTTCACAACTGGAGCATGCTTCTTATCCTGCTGTCTTAACTTTCTTTCCTCCAACTGACCCCCTCCAATCTGGCTTCCATTGCCTATACTCCATTGAGAGTGCCCTCACAAAAATCACCAGTGACCTCCGGACTGCAAAATCCAAAGGTCTCTACTCAGTCCTCTTCCTCCCTGCTGCCTTTGATACATTTGAT
Organism: Shinisaurus crocodilurus; assembly: GCA_021292165.1. Taxonomy (NCBI): domain Eukaryota; kingdom Metazoa; phylum Chordata; class Lepidosauria; order Squamata; family Shinisauridae; genus Shinisaurus; species Shinisaurus crocodilurus. The sequence goes on along the minus strand of CM037876.1, from coordinate 75,783,211 downwards.
CATTCCCTCTTGCTTGACTCTCTTTATGTGCTGTGTCTCTGTGATTCTGCTTTAGCTAGTCCATGTTCTACTTGTCTAATCGCTTTTGCAGTGTGTCCATAGGTAAAGCTCTTTCTCTGCTTTCCCTTGCTCCGTTGTCCCTACCCCTCTTGAAGGGTTATGTTGCTATTCACTCTGTATACACTGTCCACGGGTAATCTTACCACATTGCATGGCTTTAAGTTCCACCATTGTACTGATGTCACACCAGCTCTAATGCATTATGCTAAAACATTCTACCTCCATCTCACATCTCCAAGTGCCTCTTCAATGTTTCCACTTGGATGTTTAATTGTCATCCCAAGTTCAATACATCCAAGGCTGAACTTCTCATCTTTCTTTACAAGCCATCCTGTCCTTGTTCACACTGTTTATATATTGATGACAAGACAACACCATCCACTGTCCGTGTTGATCAGGCATGAAGGGTAGTTTTTTTTTCTGATTTGATTCTCTCCTTTGCCCCCTCCCCATTCAGACCATCATCAAATCATGCCATTCCTTCCTCTTTGTCCCCACAGCAAACACTTTGGTGTACTGTATACCCCGGTCATTTTTCACCTTGATTACTGCTCTCTTCTCCCCTCCACAGTTTCATTGTCTCACTTTGGTCTGCTCATATTTATCCAGAACTCAGGTGCCAAAATTATTCACTTCTCATTGCTCTGACCATGTGATGTCCCACCATAATCTACACTGGATTTATGCTCCCAGATTCACAAGCTTCTCATCCTTAACTTCAAAACGCTTCATGGCCTTGCCTTCACCCTTATTTCTCTGCTCTTATATCTTGACATACCCTTTCTGACTTTTGCTGCCCATTTCCACCATCCACAGCCATCTAAAGGTCTCCTGCTCCTTCAGACAACACTTCCTTTCTTACTTGCTGCTCCTTATATCTGAAACTGCCTCCCAGAATGTCTCCATGAGACTTCTCTTAGGGCGAAATCACAAGTTCTTTCAGAGTCAGTGCGTGTAGTGGTTAGACTGTTGGACTGGTACTCGGTAGATCTGGGTTCTAGTCCACAATTGGCTATGAAGTTCACTGGGTGACTTTGGGCCAGTCACTGACTCTCAGCCTAACCTATCTCACAGGGTTGTTGTGAGAATAAAATGGAGAGGAGAAGGATCATGTATGCCACCTTGGGCTCCTTGGAAGAAAGACAGGATATAAATACAATAAATAAATAAATAAATAAATAAATAAATAAAATAAGTTCTGCAAATACATAGCATACAGCTAGGTATCCAGTTTTGCTTTAGTTAATTACAGGTGTGTGGAGATGGGGCCATTCTTATCAGAAACTACAGATCTGGAGGCGTATGTCTTTACTTCCCACTGTGATTTTAGCCTGAATTGCCACTCCCATGCAGCCAGAATGCAAAGGGGGGGGAATCCCCAGGGATGGGGACTCGGACTCGACGACTCAACTCGCGAGTCCGACTGAGTCCCCCCTTTGACTCGAGTCCCACTCGAGTCCCAATTTTTTCAATGGGACTCAAGACTTGACTTGGGACTCGAGCCCAATGACGCCGCCAACGCCGCCACTCACGTCACCGCCGTCGCTGTCTCCCTCGCCGCCACCCGCTCGCAGCTACCGCCGCCGCCATCGCACGCCATGCCGCCATCACGCCGCCGCCGCCACCGCCCGCGCAGGTCCCGTCATCACTTCCGGCGCGGCGGAAGTGACGCGCCGGGACCCTGCTCCAGCGCGCTTGGCCGCCGCCGCTTTAAACAGAGCGGCGGCAGCCAAGCGCGCCGGAGCAGGGTCCCGGCGCGTCACTTCCGCCGCGGGCGCGGGGGGCTGCGTGCGATGGCGGCGGCGTGGCATACGATGGCGGCTGCTGCGAGTGGGTGGCGGCGAGGGAGATGGCGGTGAGCGGGAGGCGGCGGCGAGGCGGCGGCGGCGGCGAGGCGGCGGCGGCGGCAACTCGAGCTGCACGAACACTCTCCGCGCCACTCAGAAGAGCGAGATTGGGCCGCGCCGCCGTTGCTAGGGAGCGCCCCAGCGAAAGTGATAGTGATGAGGGAACACCCCCCCTTGCCACTTCCGCCGCCGACGCACTCCTTAGCAAGGGTAGGTTTTACCCGCCTTTGCTAAGGAGAGTGGCAGTGGAGGTGGCAGTGAGGGTGGGGGGAGCAGGAGGGGTCTGCCGTGCGCTTCCTCCTGCCCAATCCCTGAGCGGGGATTGGGGAAAAGGAGGCACCACCTTCACTGCTGCTGTCCAATCAAGGAAGAGGACAGCAGCGGCAAAGGTGGGGGCGGGATCCACTCCTCACTGCCGCCACCACCACCAGTGAGTTTAACCTGCCCTTGCTAAGGAGTGTGTTGGCAGGGACAGCGGTGATGGTGATACAGTGGTCTGCTGTGTACCTCCTCCTGCCAGAAGCACCACCTTTCAGGTGAAAGGACAGCAGTGGTGGCAGCAGAGGGGGCAGGATCCTTGCAAGGCTGGGGTGGCTGGATCCCACCCCTGCTGCTGCCACCTTCGCTGCTGTCCTTTTGCATGAAAGGACAGCACTGAAGGCACCAAAGGCAGGGGATCCAACATCCCAGGCCTCGCTTGCTCTCGGGAGCAAGTGAGGCTGGGCACCTGGATCCCCCACCGCAGACCTTTGGGGCTTCCCCCGGCTCCCAGTGGATGCCAGGAGAGAGGGATTGCTTGCGAGAAATCGGCAGGAGTGCGCTGGGGAAGCCTATGACAACCATGCTAATTGCAGCTTGGGCACTTGGCTGGCTATCATTGGCTAGAGCCCCTTGGCCAGAGCGGCAGCCCTTATTTGTCACTTTGGCCAAGGGGCTCTATGCCCTTTTGGCTTGTAGGTTATTTTTTTATTTATTACATTTTTATACCACCCAACAGCTGAAACTCTCTGTCCAGGTTTGGATCATACACTAAACCTACTAGGGTTATTGTAACCTTAATGCAAGCCATGGCTTTGCAGGGTGGTTGAGAAGCCACACCAGGTTGGCTTCGAAAGCAAAGCGCAGGGGTCAGACAACATGTTAAACCTCAATAGAAAGTAGTCTACTGAGGTTTAGCCTGTCGTGTGAACCCAGTCAATGTTTCTGCTAAGTATTGCCCCCACTCTTGTGTGCCTGTAGTTAAATAAAGCAAAACTGGATATGTTGCTGCATACTACATAGTTAGAGAATGTTTGCTATGGACGTTCCTTGTTGCTTCAAATTCCTTAAGTTTCGCCTTTTCCACAAAGCCTTTCAATCAATTCCCTGGCCGATACCTTACTACAACTAAGCCTAAATATGTGTGACTGAAATAACTGCATAATCCTCCCATTTACTACTACTACTTTACAATATGAACAGCAATCTATTATACAATGTTTAATTTTGACATGATAACCATGAAAAACCAGATGGTCCACACAAAATCCTATTGCAAACAGGATTTTACCTTCTATTGTTCACCGCTCCGAAATCTCCATAGCGGAATATGGAGCAGTATATCAATCTTGTAAATAAATAAATAAATAAATAAAACATGTAATGTGATACGTTAATAGTTTTTACTAGTTAGGACAAAATGTTATGATATGGAAATTCAAGTATTTTGGTTGTTCTGTATCGCTTTCCTTGCTTTTTGGAATAGTTACTTCTTTTCCCATCAAAACCACTATTAATCTAATCCTGTTTCTGACACTGAAACAGAGAATATTTTATATTTCAGTCATTAGATGTTTGGTGTGATACTAAATTTTAATAGAATGTGTTAACATAAAAATACATAGTAGTAGTCATCTCATACAAGTGACAATATGGAGTGTAAGGTAATGTTAAATCTGCTATAGTATTAGTAATCTCATCATCTTTTTGGTTAAGGATGAATAAATACCTTGCTTTTAGTATGTAAATTACCAAATTACCACTTTGCAGAAATGGGTCAGGTTACAGATGTAAATGAGGCCTAAAATGTCTCATTAGGTTGCGAATTGCCTTTTTTTGTTTTGTTTTCCAAGCATTATAAATCTTGTAAGCTTTTGAGGTAATTTTCTTGCTTGACTAAGTTGGTACGGTCTTTTCCAATAACAAATGAACCTAACACTTCTTAGCACTAATTTGATTTGAAAAGAATCCAGCAGATTGAATAAGAGCTATAGGGTGCGCTTTGCAGAAAGTAAAAGGTCCTCACCATTCACTTCCTTCCAGCTCCTTGAATAGGTAGAAAGCATATGCTGCCCTCCTGCTCCTTTACCCCAATAGCTTGCCCTTCATCATGTGAATGGAAAGGGCAGAGGAAGCAGTTGGTAGCATAGCAGTGTTGCTTAGTTTGAACCGCTGATGAGTCCTGTCGCCTGTTTTTGATGACACATCTCCTCAGCTCTGCAATATGTCAAGCAGGATATTCATGGATTTGTTTAGCTAGCTATCTCCAGTTAAAGAGCTGCCTCCTACTCCCTTCTACCATTTCTTTCTGTTACACTGTCACTCCTATGGTACAAGAAAAGGGGAATAGACACTTGTCTACAGAGCTGTCTCTGCAAAGATATATATTGTCCAGGGTGATTTGTATTCAGGCTACATTGACAGATAAAAAGGAAAAGAGAAATCTATCTACTTCAGGGCTTAATTTAAGCACTGCTCTGTTCAATTATTTGGGGAAGGGGTGAGGTTTGATTATACCTCAGCTGTTGTCACATATTATTTTGCTTACCATAGCAATCGCAGGTACCAAGGGGCGAGGGGGGAGAGTTCCACAAGGGAGTCACCACTGCATCCAAGCACAGCTGGCTCACAGCAGTGAAGGCAGGAGGTGGGGAGCATTTTTTTAATAATTTATTTGCTGGCTTTAAAAAAAAACAAACACAAAACCTCCCCCCTCCCTGAAAGCAATGGGAGGGAATTAACTACACCAACTCCGGGGCTCACATAGTTCCAGGAGTTGGTTGAGGGCATGTCAAGGGAATGACTAGCCTTAGGATCCGATTGATCCATGGCCTCCCCTGACAAAAGCCTTTGTTCCGCTCCCTCCCACCTGTGGATGGGCCAACAGAGAGGTCAGCAATGGTAGCAGAGTGTTCTGCTGCTGCACTGGGGAGGTCTCTGCCTGTGGAGAGAAAATCGATGCCAGAAAATGAACCTGGGATCTTATCTTCCTGCTTTGTGTACACAACTTGAGCAGTTTGGTGCAATGTAATGTCTGAACAGGTTATATATGTGCTTTTGGCTGTAATTCTATTGCACCAGCCTTGCACCCTCCCATGGCCATAATGGGAATGATGGGAGTTGCAGTCCAACAGATCTGGAGGACGCCAGGTTGGGGAAGGTTGCTGTACACACTCACCTGGGAGTAAGACCCATTTAACGGAATGGGACTTACTACTTCTCAGTAGACATGTGTAGTATAGCACTGTTAAAAGTGCTGTTTTAATTATTTTTTTGGAATGGAGTAAGCATGCATAAGTAGAAGAAGAAATAAAACAAACATCTGTGAAAAAAATATGATAGATGTTTTCCCACTGGGAACTGTTCTTTTAAAGATTCTGAAAGTCTTCTGTTTATTTGAATAATGTGATTATTATTCAAATATAATTGGGCACAGGGATCTCTCCATTCCTTTGTCTTGTATTCATCATCTTACTGATATCCCCGAGAAAACTTATAGATGTTTCAAGTTCAAGTGATGTTTTGCTTTTCACAGTAGGGCAAAAGTCCTAGGTAAATTTACAAACCATAATATTTTGAATAAGGTCAACAATATTCCTAGCTAACAATATTTATAAAGCAGGAACGCAGGAAGTTGGCTGCCTTCTACTGAGTCAGACCATTGGTCCATTTGGCTCAGCACGGTCTACAATGACTGGCACCGGCAGTGGCTCTCCACGCTTTCAGGCAGGGGTCTCTCCCAGCCTTACCAGGAGATGCAGGGACTGATCCGGACACATTGTGCATGCAAAGCATGGGCTCAACCACTGAGCTAAGGCCTGGTGGCTAGTTTGTTGTTCTTTGCGGCTGCTCAGAACAGCCAGCTTAAAACAATGTATTGTTTCAGTCACAGATTCGGTGTAGAGTAGATGGTCTGCACATGAGAACGAACGCCACTGTCTGTGTCTCTTAGAGAAGAAGAATATTAGTCTTCAAGGTGCCAAGACTCTTTGTTGTTTTTGCTACAATAGAGTTACATGGTCACCCTCTGGAAAGTAATACATTTATTAGTATTCCTTTTACATCTCTAGCCAGACTCCATGGAAGGGACCCTATTCTGCATTTTCTCCCTTAAGACGTTTGTTGTGCAACTTCTCACTAAATTCCTCACTTCATACTAGACATCCCCAAGTTTTCTGTTTTGTCCCTTAGCACACTTCCGATGCAATCTTTCTACTACCATTAATGCCACAATCTAATTATTTGTAACTTATTTCCTGCTTTTCTCCAGAAAGCGAATTCAAAGTGGATGACATGATAAAACATGATACAAAAGGTATGCTCTTGAAAGGCTTTATGGGACAACATATTGTGTTGGAGCCATAGCGAAGCATATGGAATGGGGCTAGTGGAAGCTAACATCCCTGCCCCTTCCTCCCTTTGGGGGTTCCCAGGCCCCCCCAAATGTTCCACCAAGGGCAGGGTGGCCTATGGCACAAGGGCTGAGAGGGAAATGGGATCATCCCTGAAAATCAGCCAGAGGCACGTCCAATGAGATGGAGCATTTTGGGGATGACAGCAGTGCTGCCATGAGGAGGAGGGGTGGGGAGAGCCTCCATGAGCCCCGTTACATGTGCTTAATTATGGATCCAACCCACAGTGTCCTAAAACTGTGAGTTTAACCCCCAATTTAAGTTGAATGAAGAAAATATTAATGATGTATTATACACTGCTGGAATGTCGTGGGACCCAGCCCAGCCTTTCTTGTTAGATGGGGCAGCCACATTTCTAGGTGGGCATATTTTGGGAGGAGGTGCTTGGCACAAGCCCATCCCTCCCTCCACTCACTGGCGGAGAGGATATGAGGGCCAGGCCAGGGGAAGGGAAAGGCAATAACCTTCCCCCTCACTCTTCCTCCATGCAGAGAGTGTGCTAACTTACATAATGGGCTATGTAACGGTCACGTTAACAGAAAGCTTGGCTTTGATGCTGGATTAGATATCTCAGTTTTAGATTCCACCCAAAAAACAAACTTGTCCATACTACAAGTTTAGGAAAGGGCAGAGAGAAAATAAATACTTTAGGGTGTATTTATTACCGGTAACTCCTCCTTGAGGGTTCCTCCTTCTAGTCTTGTTCCTGGCCTTTAGATTTTCCTTCCTGTTGAACACTCAAGGGAAAACTTTTTTAACTGGTTGCTATATAAAGGACTAACTAAGCTATTGGAAACTAATTGTGGAAAGCAACTGGATTTTTATTTTTTTTACTGGTTGCTGGGTTGAGTTTTCTGCCCAGAAACCCTGAAAAGGCCTGATGTTGAGCTGCGAAGAGTTATCAGGCGTTCGTTAATGCCAGTAGGAACTTCTGACAAAGAGTTCACTAGTTCATTTTTGATGGCAAAGCCTACACCATGTATTCGTCGGTCTTGCTCAGGTAGTCCTTTCCAGAAGAAGGTATAACCTCCTTTTTCTTCTTTCAGCTGTCCCTCTCCTGCCTTTCGAGTTTCTTGAAGTGCTGCTATGTCAATTTTAAACCGTCTCAGCTCCCTTGCAATAATAGCAGTCCTACGCTCAGGGCGTTCACTATCTATGTTATCCAGCAATGTCCGTATATTCCATGTTCCAAAATTCAAATGTCTTTTTCGACCGCTAAATTGGTGACCCCACTGGACGCGGTAATCCAGTCAGGGGAGAAAGAGGTAGACTATGTTTAGGGCACCTTTTCTAGCCCCCTCCCCATACGGGGTGAGCAGAGTGGATCCTAAATAGGGCTGCTCAGTCATGGATACAGCTGCCGAGCTGCTCGACTACCTCGTTCCTTGAACAGGGCGACTGAGTCTGCATCCACCGCCCATGTGCTGGTCCATGACTAGGGGCTTCCAGATTCACAGTCCTGCCCCCGTTGCCATTCGCCAGTCGCCATGGGTCTTTTTTTGTTTGTTTGTTTGTTTGGGTTGGGTTGGGTTGGATGGGTTGGGTTGGATGGGTTGGGTTGGAAGACGCCTGTGCGTGAAACTGTTTTATGTGGGGAGATCGGTGCACAACGAATCACCACACAAACTTGACAGAGTACGGCAGAGATCCAATGGCACGGTTACCCTGACGATTGGAAAACCATTCTCTGCTGCAGCCTTCATCCGCCTTCACAGCCGTTGTAATTTAGGTTTAATTATCTTCCGCCTGTTCTGCCGTTGAGGACTTTATGTTTTGGATCGTTCTTTGTCTGGTTCCTCTCCCCGGACCTTACCGCCATGGGTGCACACACTGGGAACACACTGCACACACTGGGAAAATCAGAAATTAGTTACAGCCTAGATGGCCAGCCTGTCAGCTAACTCTAGAGTGCACAGCAGTGTTTCTATTCCTTTGCCATCAAGTACTCAAGAAAAAGAAGAAAAAAGAGCCACTATGATTGTGAGTATAGTGAGTGCTTTAAAAGAGTAAAGGTTAACTTAGGGTAGATATTTTTTCAGATCACTTTAAGTTATCTCTTTATTTCACCCTTTAGCAATAAGCAACCAATCCTGCTCTACTCATCATAATAACTGCAGAATAAACAAACTCTTACTACTTACTGCAGAGATACAAACATGCTTCTTTATTGCTGGCTCGGTAGAGAACACAACTGAAACTGAAAGGCAGAGCAAAGGGAAGTTCAGGAGTGGAATCTAACTCTAGCCATTTGAGTTATAACTTAACTGAAGCTGATTAGTGGGAGATTCAGGACAGATAAAAGGAAATCCTTCTTCATACAGCTCATAGTTAAACTATAGAATTCCTTACCACAAGGCGTAGCAATGGCCACCAATTTAGATGGCTTTAAAAAAGGCTTAGACAAATACCTGGATTATAAGGCTATCAATGGCTACTAGTCATGATGGCTATATGCTCTCTCAGCATCAGAGGCAGTATGCCTCTGTATACCAGTTGCTGGGAAACATGAGCAGGAGGGCACTGTTGCGCTCATGTCCTGCTTGTGGGCTTCCCATAGGCAGCAGTTTGGCCATTGTGTGAACAGAATGCTGGATTAGATGGACCCTTGGTCTGATCCACCATGGGTGGTCTTAAGTTCTTAATTCTGCTAACATAATTACTCTGCCTGGTCAGGCTCAGAATTGGGCTCTAAAACCCACAAGGTTTCCCCTAAACCTGGAAAACAGCTCTGTTCTCCTGAACCTACTTCCAAGCCTATTTTGGACCATCACACACCCTGATGATGTCCCTGAGAGCATGAAAGGTTCTAATTGCTTGGGCATGCAACACTCCCCCACACCTGCACGCCCAGGCCCCTGCTTCTGCACAAGCCCTTCCCCCTTGCACTTATTCTGTTACTGCAACATGAGGGGAAGGAAGGGAATTCTCTGTTCCCCCTCCTTTATCTAATGTCTATAGCTATGTGCCAGGCACAAGGCAGGCTTGGTACTATACTTTTCCCAGCACCACCGGCTTCAGACATAGGTTAGTGATGCTGGAAAATATTCCCAGCACTCCTTGGGTCTCATGCAGGCATAGCAGCTTGCTAGACATTAGGGAGGGGAAGAGAAATAGCCCAGCGCTTCCTTCACTGCCACAGCAATAACTGGGAGGGGTGTATGTGTGTGGGTAGGAAGCTTAACTTCTTCGCCATCCCAGATTTTAATTCAAGCTGAAGAAGAATGTTTGGGGTTTCAATACTTGCCTCATACTGAGGCTAGCCTCACAACAAACCCACCTGGATTTGTCCTCTGTGTTGTGCTTAGATAAGGTTCAGAACCACCAGCAGTTGACAGTTAAAATTTCTTGTTTGCTGAGACAAGAAACAAGTAGGACAACATATTATTTTCTCTGAATGTGACAGGAATAATGAGGTTTGGCATGGAGTGAGGAATGACTCAGTTGTTCAGTGCACATGGTTATCATAGTTATTTATAACATCTAACAATATGTTGTTTATTTGCTTTACATAGTTGTCTGTGATATTCATAGAAAAGGCCTGATAATATTTTAGTTTTTGAGTATTTGAAATTGAGGACAGAAGTTAATCATCTTTGGCAGAACTTTCAAGGGGGGAGAGAAGGTTTATGAAGCACTATCAAAATATGCAAATTGTGTTGACAAGCTAATTAAATCTATCTAAACGAATTGCCCTATATTATTGCTTATACATCATTGTAGAAATCTATGATTCTATGAAATCCTTTATTCTAAGAATTTAGGATGGGAAACACTAGAGCAGGAATAAAATTCAAATGAATCTAGTTACAGTAGTACCTTGGATTACGAGTATAATTCGTTCCAGAACCATGCTCGTAATCCAAAATACTCGTACATCAAAGCGAGTTTCCCCATTAGAAATAATGGGAACTCCGCTGATTCGTTCCACAACCATTTAATCACTGCTTTGCCGGCTCCCTGGCAGGGAGCCCCATGGAGGGAGCCGGCAAAGCAGTAATTAAATGGTTGTGGAACGAATCAGCGGAGTTCCCATTATTTCTAATGGGGAAACTCGCTTTGATGTGCCGACTCCTGGGCTCCCGGCCGCGCCTCGCTCTGCTGGTGCCTTGCGCGCTGCCATACCGGCTCCTGGGCAGGGAAGCGGCATGGCAGCGCGAGGCGCCTTCAGAGCGAGGGGCCGCGCCGCGTCTCCTTTGCCAGCGGCGGCTCGCCTCTGCTTGCGCCCAGCGTGCTCCCTGCCTTAGCAAGCTGCGGCTCGCCTCTCTGCTGGCGCCTTGCACGCTGCCATGCCGGCTCCCAGGAAGGGAAGCGGCACAGGCAGCGCGAGGAGCCCACAGAGCGAGGGGCCGCGCCGCAGCTCCTTTGCCAGCTGGCGCCCAGCGCGCTCCCTGCCAGCGTGCTCCCTGCCTTAGCAAGCGGCGGCTCGCCTCTCTGCTGGTGCCTCGCGCGCTGCCATGCCAGGCTCCCAGGAAGGGAAGCGGCACGGCAGCAGCGAGGCACCCGCAGAGCGAGGGGCTGTGCTGCGTCTCCTTTACCAGCTGGCGCCCAGCGCTGCTCCCTACCAGCATGCTCCCGACTGCCAGCGCGCTCCCTGCCTAGCAAGCGGCGGCTTGCCTCTCTGCGGCGAGCCGGCGCCTCCGTCACATCCGGCCCAGGAAGTGACGCGTACATCTGGCCCAGGAAGTGACGCGAACCTGGGGCCGGATGTGACGGAGGTGGCGCCGGCGGCTCGCCGCAGAGAGGCAAGCCGCCGCTTGTTAGGCAGGGAGCGCGCTGGCAGTCAGGAGCATGCTGGTAGGGAGCGCGCTGGGCGCCAGCTGGTAAAGGAGATGCGGCACAGCCCCTCGCTCTGCGGGCGCCTCGCGCTGCCGTGCCGCTTCCCTGCCCGGGAGCCGGCACGGCAGCGCGCGAGGCGCCAGCAGAGAGGCAAGCCGCCGCTTGCTAAGGCAGGGAGCACGCTGGCAGGGAGCACGCTGGGCGCAAGCAGAGGCGAGCCGCCACTGGCAAAGGAGACGTGGCGCGGCCCCTCGCTCTGCGGGCGCCTTGCGCTGCCGTGCCGCTTCCCTGCCCGGGAGCCGGCATGGCAGCAGTGCGAGGCGCCAGCAAAACGAGGCGCGGCGCGGCTGGGAGCCCCGTGGAGGCGAGGCACGGTGTGGCCACTCACTCGGCTAGCGGCGGCGCAGCAGCGCGAGGCGCCAGCTGAGCAAGAGCATAAATTTAAATTTGAAAGCGCCAGCGGCTCGTGTTGCGAGACTTGCTTGTCTTTCAAATTTAAATTTATGCTAAAATTTTCCTCGTCTTACGAGTAGCTCGCAAACCGGGTTACTCGTAATCCGAGGTATTACTGTACCTTACATTAATGATGGGGGACCTTGTGTGAATTTTCAAAATTATACAATCCATTTATAAACAATAATTAAAAAAAACCCTAAAAGGATAGTTCATGACAAAAATACTGTGCAATGCATTATGACATTTACAGTGCAGATTTTTTTTAAATAAAAAAATATGATAAAGCCTTCTAAGTACTAGCAACGATTTTCTAATATATCTTCTAAAAATATGACACTATAGTATGGTTTTATTTACTAAGGGCTTGCCTGGAGGCCCATAGGATTATTTGGAGTCCCAGCTCTGAGGTCCTGTGAGCTTGGAGCTGGGACTCCGAATGCTGGCCCCCCCGCCCCCCCTTGCAACCGGCATGGTTCTTTCTGGCAAACTGGCCTTGGAGAGGAGGAAAAGAGGCATGTTGGGGGTGGGGAGGGGTGGCGGCTGGGGCTGATGATGGCTTATGCTGTATCCAAACAGAGGCCCAGCCTCCTTCCCTTCCCCACTGAAGAGCTTCATCTACATGTCCAAAAATGGCCATGTAGATGAAATGCAGGGGGCAAGGCGGCAGAGACTGCCACACCTTGAATCCAGCATTGGCTGCACGTGTTCGGAGGCTCATGTGCATTGAGGGCGGAGGGCATTGGATCATGCCCTAAAACTCTAGTATTTACAGTTTTAAAAAATATAATTAAATGTATAGCTTTTCAAAACTTATATAACACATTGGCTGTGTTCAGACATCAGAATATAATGTGGCTGATCATGATGGCAATGGATTGCAGCAAGGCTTGGGCTCTTGTGCTTCTCCTTTCCTCTGGCATAGCTGTAAGGAGGATATCGGAAGCATTTACTTGCATTTTTTATTAACTGCATTTTTATCATACATCTGAACCCTAAACTGTGGTTAAACTCAACTATGGTATGTTGAAACAAGCCAGCTTCACAACTCATGGTTTGAAGTAGACTTGTTTCAGACAAGCTGCTATTAAAGCTAACCATGGTTTGACACATTCAGAAAAAACAAGACTGGGTTAATAAAAAATGTAATTTCATCCATTCATTTCATTTCATTTCATTTATTTCATTTTTATACCACCCAATAGTCAAAGCCCTCTGGGTGGTTTGCAAAGATAAAAACCATTTAAAAATACAATATTGTGCATAATATAAAAACACTTTACCTATACACACATATCCAAACAATATGCAATATCCTGATTAAAAACCTATCATTTGCTGCCAAATGCCTGGGAGTAGAGGAAGAGAAATGGCAATGAAAGCTTCCAAACTCCTCCTTATTGCCATGCTGGAGGAGAGGGGAGGGGGAACATGTGACCCCAAGGCTTGTTGTTGTGGGTCTCTGTTGCCGCGGGGCTCCGGGGCTCTTGTGGTATCTTGGCACATGGCTGACACCTTAGGAGATCTCAGCCATATCGCGACATCTCATGATGTGCTGAGATCTCACGAGATCCTCAGAACTGCCGAGATCTGGGGAGGGCCCCTGCGCAGCAGCAAAGGTAAGGTGGTGGACTCTCCGGGCTGGGCTGGGGATGGGAGGATGGCAGTGGCAGGGAGGAAGGGAGGGTTGCATGGCGGCAGCGGTGCTGGCATGACTTCTGCTTCTGCTTCAGGTGGCAAGAGATCTTGCTGGGCCTGCTTGTTGATGGGGAATAAATGACACCAATTGATATTTGCATGCTAGGTATCTAAACTACGGGTCACACTCTCCTGTAGGGGTGTGAGACTCGTATTCTGGATACGTGGAAGAGGCAGCTCTCAATTAGTGTCAACAACCAGGGGGCTGAAAGGGGACTAAGACTGTAATTCAATGTACTGAGAAGTTTTGCCACCTTGTCTTTCAGGTAAGCTTTCACAAATTTTGGCTTCACAGTTTAACTTTTTAAACTGATTTCTGAAGACATGGGGCAGTCTCCAGCAGTGTCATTCTGCAAACACAATAATGCTGGCGAAGCTGTGTTGAATCTTTCCATTGCGCAACTGCTTGTGCATCATACTTGTGCAAGCAAGCAGTTTCAAAACCATTTGTGCAAGTGTGCTTGTGCAAACATAACTTTAGTTGGTTTCTCGTCTTGCGCATATTTCAGAACCTAGTTTTTGCTAGCGCAAAGGCATTTGTGTATTGAAATGCCTAAGAATTCATACATCATTATCATATCAGAAATATTTCAAATCCTATATATAAACAAAGTGGAGCATATCAGCATGTATGAACATATTTCCACTCTGAGAGCATTTTAACAGTGAAGGAGTAAAACTACTGTTTCACTGGGCGACAATGAATTCTACAGTACGCAATTAAAAATAAGCTAGGCATAAAATCTTAAAAGATAGTATAGAAACTTGCAATATTATGATTACAGGGAATATATCTACAGTACATTTTTGGCCAAAGAAGTATAACCATACCTTCAGTCTATAGTGATATAATTTGCAACTGAACTGATTGGCTATAATAGCATTTTACTATTTGGGCAATTTAAGAACTGCAAGTGCAATAAACCACTGGAGATTTAAATCATTAGTATATATTGTGTTCAAAAGGAACATTTTATCCATGATGCAAAGCTGGTATTGAATTACAATAATCTTTTTTTAAAACAACAACACTGCAATCCTGTATTAAGCTTTGCACTTACCTAGTCAAGCAAAAAAATAATTTTTAAAAATGTTTTTTGAATGTGTGCTTGACTGGGAGAGTGCAAAGCTTAATACCCACAGGTAAGATTTATGCAACCTACTTGGGACCTGAGACTTATTCATAGCAGTGGATTTGATAAGAGCACTCTGAGACCTTGAAGTTTATTTTCATCAGAAGTTTTGCATTCAAGGACTCAACCATTAGACCTTCTTAGTGACGATCAAATGTGTTTCATTGGAAGTTCAAGCACAGACACTGTACAAGCACGTAATATTCCTAAAATATAAAAGGAACAGAAGAAGGGGAAAGGTGCCTTTTACTCCTCAAAATAAAAGGATACTTGAAGACCTGAAAACAATTTCTGATGTCTCTTTAGAAAGAGCTCACGATTGTATTTGCATTTTTCTGTCTGAAATTGATTTGTCAGAGATGTCTACTTTTTTTTTTAAACTCGCATTATTTAAATGACAGGTAACATCAGTATCAAAAGCCAAAGTATTTTTTGTAAGAGTTATTGGTAACCAGGGGGGGAATTTGCTATTTCCTTGGCTCATGCCTACTGCCGCAATGGATTTACAAACTAAAATATAAGGGTGAAGCTGAAGCAGAAACTCAGATTGAGAGTCACTCCCCTTTGATTAAAAAAGAAAGAAAGATTTTTTAAAAGCCACATGAGTATCCATGAAAATTGGAGAAGGCTGCAAAGCTGCAGCAATGTTATCACAATCTTCTGTCTTGCCCTCCATCTTTGCTTGTCCTGGTACACAAAAAGATAAATGAAGGTCATGCAGTACTGTACTGTCTACCTAGTCAACTACCATAGTCCATCAGGTGAGGCCTGCTGCAACCACCTAGAGTTAATAACCAAGCTGACTTATACCCCAAACTTGGTTGCCTGACGACATCTATTGTACTGAGGTGATGGAAGTGTCACTGACCTTTCACCATGTTCTTGGCTTTGAAGCATGCCTGGAGATTATTATTATTTTTTGGTCATACTTGTCTGTGACTTACAGAATCTATGGGCAGTGCAACACTATGTGCTCCTGTGCACCTTACATAGGCCCCTATATAGATTGCAATCAGCGTGGCATGAGTCAGGTTCTCCCTCCTGTTCATGTCTTGGAGTGAGAACAATCTACACCATGCAGCCTGCAGCCATGCAGACACCACAGAACCTCTTTCATATTTTGGTTGGCTTGGGCACATGGAAGCCATACAAGGGGACAGCTGGAACACTCTCATATTGATGTCCTCATCTGCTTTTTAGTCAGATCCTTGATATTCTGTAGCATTTGAAATTCACCATAGTAAGGGCTCTCCTCACATAGCAATCAGATTTAGCTAGAAAAGGATACCACAAAGGAGAAATAGGGGCTAGTACCTAGTGTTAGTGCTATGTAGAGTAGATCCATTGAAATGAATGGGACTTAAGTCATGACTAACATACTGTGTCTTGCTTCTTGCAGTATTCATGCCCCTTTGACTTTTCCACATTTTGTTTTGTTACAATCTGGAATTGAAATAGATTAAATAGGCATTATTAATGCTTGATGTACACGAGATACTCAACACTGTGAAGGTGCAAAATATTTTTTATTGTGGCACAAAAGTTAAGTAAGCAAAAACAAACTGGCACTTGTTGGTTTCATGAATATTCACCCCCTTTGTTGTGACATGCCTAAAGAAGCTCTGGTGCAACCCATTGCCTCCAGAAGTCATATATGTACTGTAAGTAGTTGAATGGAGTCCACCTGTGTGCAATTCCAGTGCCACATGATCTCAGATTAAATACACCTGTTTCTGGAAGGTCCCAGAGTTTGTTCGAGAGCATATCTAAACAAGCAGCATTATGAAGACCAAGGAGCTATCAAAACAACTCTGGGATAAAGTTGTACAGAAGCACCAATCAGGGTTCGATTATAAAAAATATCCCAAACTATGAACATCCCCCGGAGCACTGTTACATTCATTATTACAAAATGGAAAAAAATATGGCTCAGCCACAACTCCACCTAGAGAAGGCCATCCACCAAAACTCAGTGAACGGGCAAGGAGGTCATTAGTCAGAGAAGCAACCAATGGTAACTCTGAAGGAGCTGGAGAGATCTGCAGCGGAGATGGGAGGAACCGTCCATGGGACAACTATCACCTGGATGCTCCACAAAGCTGGGCTTTATGGAACAGTGGGGAGAAGAAAGCCATTGCTGAAACAAACCCATATCAAAGTCCTTTTGGGGTTTGCAAAAAGGTATGTGGGAGACACAGACAGCAAACATGTCAGGAAAGGTTCTCTGGTCTGATGAGACCAAAATTGAACTTTATGGCTTTGCCGCAAAACGCTATGTATGGTGCAAAGCCAACAGTGCTCATTGCCCTGAAAACACCATCCCTATGGTGAAGCATGGTGGTGGCAGCATCATATTGTGGGGATGCTTTTCCTTGGCAGGGACTGGAAACTGGTCAGGATTGTGGGCAAGATGGATGGAACCAAATACAGGGCAATTCTAGAGGAAAACGTTTCAGTCTACAAAGGACCTGGGACTGGGGCAGAGGTTCACCTTCTAGCAGGACAATGACCCTAAACACACAGCCAAAGTAATACTGGAGTGGTTTAAAAACAAGAACCTGAAAGTCTTAGAATGGCTCAGTCAAAGCCCAGACCTCAATCTGATTGAGAATCTGTGGCAAGACTTGAAAGTTGTTGTTCACCAACGGTCCCCATCCAACCTGACAGAGCGGGAGCAATTTTGCCAGGAAGAATGGGCAAACATTGCAGGATTCAGATGCACAAAGCTGATAGAGACTTACCCAAGAAGACACACAACTGTAATTGCTGCCAAAGGTGCTTCTACCAAGTATTGACTCAGCAAAGTGGGTGAATACTTATGCTACAAACAAGTGCCAGTTTGTTTTTGTTTACTTAACTTTTGTGCCACAATAAAAAATATTTTGCACCTTCACAGTGTTGAGTATCTTGATTAGGCTTGTGAAAACGAGCCTCGCCGGACAGAAACGAGACCGAAATTGGCCCCGCTCACGCCCAGCGAGGCCTTACCTTGGTCTTCAGGGCGGCTTGCCCTCTCCGCAGCGAGCCGCCCGCGCGGTCCGTTCCATCCCGTCACTTCCAGGACCGGAAATGACATCGACGGGACCCCTGTGGCGCGTTCTGCGCCTGCGCAGGGTCCCGTCGTGTCATTTCCGGTCTCAGAAGTGACGGACGGGGCAGAAGACGCCCGATCGAGCAGCGCAAAGAACCTCTCCGCGCCGCTCAGAAGATCGAGTCGGGTTGGCGCTCCCGCGGAGAATCGGGTCAGGGGCGCGACCCGGCCTTGGTGGAGGCAAGTCTATATCTTGTGTACATCAAATGGTAACAATGCCAGTTAAATCTATTTCAATTCCAGGTTGTAACACAACAAAATGTGGAAAAGTCAAAGAGGGGTGAATACTTCTCCAAGGCACTGTATGTCTTATTCATTTCAATGGGTCTACTCTAAGTAGGAGAGCCATTTGATATCACCCAAGGTCAACAGAAAGTAAGGGCAATGTTTCCTGGATTGATCATATAGATGATTCCAGCCAGTCAAGATTTGACTATGTGATGATATAATTAACACCAAATGAAATATATTGGGAGAGAGCAAGATATATTAACACAAATGGCCTTCTAAGTTGTGGCACCCCATCTATGGAATCAGCTTCCCAAGGAGGCCTGGCGTCTACCCTCTATTCTTTCAGGTGCCAGGTGAAGACCTTTTTATTTGCCCAATATTTTAATGGTTGATTTTATTCCTTTTATTATCGCCACTGTACCTCTGGATTGAATTTATTTTGGCTGCTTGTTTTTATCATGTTATATTTTAATATGTTTGTGCTTTTATATTGTTTTTGTTGATGTTTTTCTGTTGCTTTGTTTTGTAAACCACCCAGGGAGCCTTTTGGCTGATGGGTGGTGAATAAATATATTAAATAAAATAAATAAATAAATAAATAAATAGGAAAATATTTTTTCAATGTATGCTGAAAAACAGGGAAATATCTTTTTCAACACTGAAGAAAATGTTCCCAATCTTTGCATAATCCAGATTTAAGAAATACATATAGATTTCTTTAAAAGCATGCCCCACTTTGACACCCTCTCACATCCTGAATATAAACCATGTTGGCTTTGCACTGTTTTTGGATCTTTGTTTGTATTTACTGTATTATTGTTTAATTTTAAAATAATTGTACGATGCCTAAAGAACCTTATAAGTACAAACAAACATAAAATTTTAATATGCAGTTTGTTAATTAATTAATTAATTAATCATACTAATCAATTAGTGCTTCCTCCAACCCTAGTTGTGACAAAATATGTCTCTTGCTTAAAGTATCTGGCTTTCAGCAACAGCAGAATGCATCTTAATTAGTAGCATATGCTTAGAGAGAGCAAGGCATAAGTCAAGTAAATTCTGCCTTTTCTCCTAACCTACACCTGTTTAATTACTGCCATAAGAAAGGCTGAACTTTATCACATTTAAGCATCTGCTTGATTCTAGTCTGTGAAGATCATATGTAATGTTTCACACGTAAGGAAAATTATTTAGGGCTTTGAATGTGTATTTGTATTTTTGATCAGTCCTGTTTATTTGGCAATTCAGACATTCAACTGTGAATGCAGAGACTTCTGCTGCACTGCTGCCACACTTACTCACTGTTGCCCCAGTATGCTATTGATACTTAGTGACCTGCACCCTTGCTGTTGCTCCCATCCATAATAATGATTTGGGTAACTTATTTTGTTTAATATGGTGGTCACCAGGGCTAGCATCTGCTGGAGGATATGGGAAGGAGTCGGTCTTATACTGGTTAGGCTGAAACAGAGTTTCCCCCCTTATGCACAGTCCTGGTTATTGAAACTGGTTATCACCACGTGGGTTGCTAAACCCTGCTAAAAGGCTCTTAAAAGAAAATGGATTGTCCAAACAAGATTTAAAACTAATAAAGACATTGATTAGTTTTACTTACAGGCCCTTTATTCATATGGGTGAGTCCATCATGTTGGAGAGAGAGGGGGAGAGAGTGAGAGCTGGCCACAGAGAGGCAGGCCAGGAAGTAGGGAGGAGGGGTTAGAAAACAGGCACCCTGGGGATTGTTCAATTAACCCTTTCCTCCCACTCTAAATAGTGGTTATATTACCTCGTTGATTGAAGCTGGCAATACAGTAATACCTTAGATTGCAAGTAACTTGGTCTGAGAGCATTTTGCAAGACAAGCAAAAAATTTTAATAAATTTTGACTTGATAAACAAGCGACGTCTTGCAAGACAAGTTATGTAGGGATGTAACCGCTTGTCTCGAGCGGGCGGAGCGGGCCGAAATCAGCCCCGCTCACGCCCGCCAGAGACTCGCTTTGATATAAGAGTGTTTTGGATTACAAGCACAGGTTCCGGAACGAATTATGCTCTCAATCCAAGGTATTACTGTATTACAATTTCCAACAGCATCAAGGGTAGGCATGGTTGGGCACCTGCCAAGGGCCCACACCTCAGCAGGGTCCCACTGACAAGAGCCCCCTGGAGTTGCTCCTCCTATTCCTCACTGCAACTAGTGATGGGGCCGAGCTGGAGTCAGCTGGAGGCTCGCTCCGGGCTCGGCCCCCCCGCGAGCGGCGGCGGCCTGATCCCGCTCTTCAGAGCGGCGTGGAGCGTTGCTCGCACCACTTGCGCCGCCGCCGGAGAAACCCCCCTGCCCCCCCGCCGCCGGAGAACCCCCCCCCCCGCTGCTGCTGCCGCTGCCGGACAACCCCCCCACCCCCCGCCCCCAACACCGGAGGAAACCCCTCGCCCCCTGCCACTGCTGCCAGGACCCCCCCGCCGCCTACCTGGTCCTGTGCACCGCTCCTGCGTGCCGCCGCCGGAGCCACCACCGGAGCCACTGCTCCGTCGCACTGGACCCCCGCCCGCGCTCTGTTTTGGCAGGAGGAACCAGGGCAACAGGGCTTAAACAGCCCTGTTGCCCTGGTTTCCCCAGCCAAAAACAGAGCGCGGGCGGGGGTCCAGCGCAACAGAGCAGGGTCCCATCGCGTCACTTCCTCTAAGCGTCGGACAGGGAAGGAAGGCTCTCAGCTCAGCGCTGCAACCTTCCTCTTGCTCTGGCCCAAACAATGGTGGTGGTGAGGAGGTGCAGATGCCACGGCCTCCTTGCTCACTGGCTCTCTGCCTGTCAAGCAAGCAAGTGGTAGCAATGATGAGAAAGAGAAAGAGGATGAGGAGGAGCACACAGCAGCTGATGTCCATGGCAATGAGAAGGTAGACTCACTGAGGGAGGGGCCCATTGAGGGAGTCTTGCCCAAGGGCCCTCAGAAACCTGGAGGTCACTGGTGGTCACCTCAGATACATGTGGAGTTCAGTCCCTAAGATAGTAATGAGCAGACAGGAAATGTTGTGGCACACAGCGGGGGCTGCAGCAATAGTTAGCTGGGGGCTATAAGTAGGGAAAAGGAGCAAAAGCTGTGCAGCGAAGGTAATTGCTCTAAATAGGTTTCAACTTAACTGAAAGGATGATGATGATGATGATGATGATGATGATGATGATGATGATGATGATGATTCATACCAGTCTCCCAACTAGCCACGAAAAAGCAAAACAAACAAAAACATTTTGCTGCATGTGTTTACCAGGCCATTGTTGTTATGCTGGTTCTCAAGTTTGGATCAGAACCTTGTGCTATTAAGCCACCTTGATCAACAACTATATTGCTTCTCCATGAAAAATCTCTCTCTGAAAGGCATTACTGTTTAGGAAACAAACATATAACGGGTGGGGTGGGTGGGGTGGGGTGGAAACCCAGCATAATTTCAGGCAGATGCATTTAAAACAAACCAGGAGCTACTAAAGCATGAGCTTGTCTGGAAGACTTACAAGGCTTCTTCAGATCTTTAAGAAAAACAAATAAGACATTAGTATTCCTAAAGGCATGAGTTTAACTAAAGTAAAACTTATTACCGTGCAAACATCCAAGATATGTCATTCTCTTTTCCTTGTCTGATGAAAGGAAAGAACATGAAGTGGAAAGAGAAATCTCTGGATGGAGACAAAGTTGCGGGTAACAGGAAAGGGTGAAGGACTAACTTATGCCTGCCTGCTCACCTGCCCAGCAGAGATGACTGTGATCTAAAAAGAGACTTTGATCAAAAGAAAACAGAACCATGTCACTGTAAAGCCACCTTCTTGCTGAGCATCTGATTGCTGCTTTCTGCATAATCATATATATGCCTAGTGCTATTTGTTCGTTGAGCATTACACATGTAATTTTTCAGGTAATTTATTTTAAGCAATAAAGAATGGCATTCCTTTATTAAATACATAATATTACACAATGGCAAATCACTGGCCTTAAAAGTCACAATCGGTTTTTTAAAAGCATAGTAACAACTTCATATCACTAGTATACGGATTTTGTCATCAGCTCCCTTGGGAGAATTACTTCCATCAAATGAAAACAACATTAATAATTATATTATTATAATTAATAAAAGTGACATGATAGTGAATGCAAGTAGGCAGGGCAGAGGTTCCTTGTGGCAATGGACATATACTGAGAAATGACCTAGCTAGCTATCTAACCTGGTGCAGTAGCCAGTCCACCAGGAAGCTGTGGAATGGGGAGGGGAGCAGAGAGGGAAATGGCTTGTAGCCACCTGGATCCTCCAGGTGGCTACAAAATTGTCGGAATGTCACCATGCAATACCTTGATGGTGGGCCTTCTCAGTAGCGGCACCCACCCTGGGGAAAATACTCCCTCATGCAGTTCAGGAGGCAGAAAATTTGGCATCTTTTAAATGCCTCCGGAAAACGCACCTGTTCACCCAGGCTTTCCCTGGCCCGTCATTAAATTAACTATGCTGTCCCATGTTTACTGCTCCTGTACTGCTGTGTATTATTTATTATTATCACTGTAATTATATTGTTTTTAAAAGTTCTTTTAAATGTGATTTTCACTGTGATTTTAATGTTTATATGGAAACCACCTAGAGATTCTTTTTAAAATATCTAGCAGTATATAAATAGTACAAACAATAAATAAATACATAAACTACAATGTTTAATAGTATGATCACTTTTTAGTTATTATTGGAAGCTTATGATGGTAGCAAACCAGATCTTCGTACATGCATGGAGCTTCCATTGCTGACAAGAGAAGTGTTTTCTTGACTTGCACAGGTCTGCATATAGTTGAATTGTGTGATGAACATTGATTGTCATAATCATCATCATTGTTGCCATCAAAAGGTTATGTAAAAGGGTTCTGTAGATGTGGTCCCACTTCCTGGATCCTGAGTCAGCACATGCAGTTTCTCTTGCTGTTTTCAAGAGCACACACACAATGCCAAATTAATGACAAATGTGTCAGCTGATCCTGAGGGTGTATGTGTTGTTTGGTGTTTGCTTTGATAGTGCACAATATTGAGACGCTGGATTTGACTTTTAAAGCCCTAAACCAGAGATTTGAACCCCTAAACCAGAACGTGTGCTGCTCCAGATGTTGTTGGACTGCAACTCCCATCATCCTTCACTACTGGCAAAGCTGGCTAGGGCTGATGAGAGCTGCAGTTCAACAACATCTGGAGGGCCACATATTTCCCTACCCTGAACAGTTTGGGATCAGCATATCTCAGGAACTACATTGCTTCATATGAGCTTGAGAGGGATCTTTGATGATCTATCTTGGAGGCTTTCCTTTGGGCCCCATGGCTATCTGGAATAAGGCAGATGGGTATCTGGGAGAGAGCCCTTGTTGGCTGTGGCATCCAGGATGCAAAGCCTCCTAAGAGGTCCCATGGTCATGGGGAAGATGATTATATTTAAGCAGGGATTTCTAGAATATAAAATTTCTTGTGTATTCTGCTGCTGTTTTAAACTGATATTTGTTTTTAACTGTTATAGGTTTTGCTTGCTTGTATTTTGTATTTTCATCTGGTGTTGTATTATATTGATGTTATGTAAGCCATTTTGTGTACTTTTTGTACAAAGGTCTTTCTATTTAGTCTGGATATTAGTGGCCAGGGTTAAGGTTTTAACTGGACAAGCAGTTATATGACAAAAATGAAAATTATTTATCATTTTCACTGCTTTTTTCTGCTAGTTCTTAATTGACATTATACTTTGCATGTATGTGCTTAAATTACAAACTGCCTTGAGTGTTAGACAGGGAGTGGATTATATCAAATAATATGATCCATACTTGGAATAAACAGAATACAGTTGCTATGTGGGGAAAAGCACATATCAAAATATGATATGTGAACCAGGCTTCACAAGATTGATAAGGGGATGAAGATAAGCATGTCAGGATACAATTGTATATCCACTTACCTGAGAATGAATCTCATTGAACTGAATGGGACTTACTTTTGAGTATACATGTATAGGATTGTGCAGTTAAAATATTTTCATACATTGAAAGCCCTACACGTACCCTACTTGGAAGTATGTTTTCTCCAAAATTTATTTGCAGTTTTTGCATTTCCTGTAGCTCTTTGCATTTATTTGGATGCTACTTCCAAACTATTTATTTATTCATTTTAGGTTTGCTGCTTTTTATTGTTTTTATTACATTTACTTAATATTTCTTTTGTTGAGCATTTGGATGTTACTGAAAGTGAAAAGCAGGATATAAGTTTTTCAAAATAATATTTTAATGTTTTATTTGCAATGCCAAAAAGAGCTCGATTCAGCTTTCCTAACTCCCATTGAATAGTACCTTTCTTTGAAACCAGTCCCTAAGAGAGATTGACAGTGCTCACAATGCCTACAGACATACAAACACCCTATTAGTAGGTGTTGATTCTGCTAGGAAAGGGTAAATTGGATTCTGCCAATTCATCCAGTGACTTACTGCAATGCTCAGAATTAAAGTAGCTGGAAGTGATTCTTTGCAGGGGATAGGAGCTGAGGTGTGAAATGAACTGTCCTCAGGTAAGAACCTCAGGAATAGCCAAGTCAGTAGGGACTAGGGAGGAGAAAAAACACACCCTGAGCTGCTCTTTTTAATCATCAATTCCTTTACTAATAGAAATAAGCCCCAAGAAGGCAATGAGGTACTGTGATGCCACATCATTTTTATATTATGCTCAAGAGAAAATGATCAAAGGTATTATTTGTTCATATCTAGTTTCTTGCAAGATTAGCCTAAACAACTCTGTGCAAGATTAGCCTATTCACTCTATTAGAGAACTTCCACAAAATGCATAAGATGCCTCAATATTTCACATATTGGTCATAGTAAATAATTTTCCTTTCAAAACACGTTAAGGGAATGATCCTATGGCCCCTAGACATTGGGAATTGTTTGCACAACTTTTGTGTTTGAAAGCTGTTCGTTTTGCACAATTTTCCCTTTCAGGCAAAATGAACAGCAAGCACAAATCAAGGAGAGCACTCACATACTGAAATTAAGCAATCACATATTGAATCCTATGCAAGTTTAGACAGAAAAAAAAGCCTACAACTCCCAGCATAGCTGGCTGGAGCAGGCTGGGAGCTGTAGGCCTTTTTTTTCCTGTCTAAACTTGCTTTAATGGAATTTAAGGTAAAAATAACTAACTTGTCCAGCTGATTTGGGCGTGACTTAATTGTGCCTTTTCTGGGTCAGGGCTCCTTTGTTTCCTCCAATCTGAGACAGTCAAGTCCCTCTCTAGCCAGTGGACATTGTGGGGTGGGCCAATTGTGTGCTATCCTACAGAGTAGCATGGCAGTCATTGTTAACATGTGTTTCTAATATTGAAGCTGTGTTCTGTTTTTCATATTACTTGGGATTATTATTATTATTATTATTATTATTATTATTATTATTATTATTATTAAAATGTTATCTGAAATCTTTCCATAGAAATATACTTTGGGGTGGGGTGAGGGGATATTCTCCATATCATGTGCTGTCCTTTTCAAGACTTTTGCGATATTGCAGCAGTATAGTAACTGCATTCATTTTCTTGCAGTTTCAGCCACAGAGAAACTATTCCAGTGTAAGATTTATTTTTACATTTGAAAAATGTAAATACGATCATTAGCTTAGCACATAAAATAAACTTGGAGGGGGGGACCACAACTGTCCTGCTGTTTGCCAGACTGTTTAAAAGCTGCCATGGCTCTCTTTCTTCTTTTGCTTCCATGTAATGAGATAAGACAAGAGATCAGAATGTCTCAAAGGATTGCATATTTTTTTCTTATTTGAAAAAAGAAATTGCATTTTTAGTATCCAAATCTGACAAGTTTGGAATGTCTGTAAAAATGGACCTCAGTATGTTTTAAACAAAGTGACCAATCTAAAACCCACAGGGAAGCTACACTGTAAACTTGTGATTTATCTCACTCATACTAGGGGAGAGGTCTCTTGCTGCTTTCAACATACTGCTGAAAATGCATAAGCATTACTTTTCTAACTACTCATGCAGTTACACTGCAATCAGGATTACCAGGATTCTGTGTAGTCTTTGAAATTTTAGTAAGAATCCAATAAGAATCATCATGCTTGTTATAAATACAATTATTGTGTAATTTGCACTTGAAAGGTAATTGAAATACAGCAAAACAACACACACACACACACACACACACACACACACAAATAGAAGCCTTGGAAACTCTATAACTGTACTACTCAAATCAATGCAACACCTGGTGGCTTTCATCCAACCCTGAACAAGGTCAGTGCAAGGTGAACTGCACACTTGGCCAGAGATTTCACAGGGACCCCTGACCTCTGTAGGAGTGGAGGACCTATGAAATTAATCTATCCTTGGAGACTAATGGATCCCGAGGGATGCCTATATGCTCTGTGGGATTTTCCTGCCACTAGAAATGGTAAACCTGTCAAAGCCTGGGTTGAACTATAGAAAAGAGAGATGACCAGGGTCACTGACACAATCACTCCGAAGTGTCTTCCTCCAGGACACAGAGCCCAAGATTTTCTGAGGAGCTTAAGGAAATGAAGCACATGGGTAGATGACCAGAGCAATGGTGGAGAAAATGCAAATCCAATTGATCATAGGTTAGAGTCCATCTTTGGACCAATTCTATGGTAGTGAGGGCAGCAAAGAACTCATTTTTCTCTGCCTCTGTTGCACCAGAGGAGTTATTTTGGGTGGTTAAAGAGCTACTGCATTCTACCCACCAAGCTGCTAAGGAGGAACCATCTCAAGCCCGCTGTGACAAGTTTGCAAAACATTTTGTTGCCAAAATCACTCAGATTCACTTCAACTTGGAATCCACATTGAATAAAGACTCTGATGAGATGCTTGCAGCAGCTACTTGTCCAATTTTGATGGATAAGTTTCAGTTTGTTCAGCCTGAAGAGGTGGACAAGTTGCTTGGAGGGATCAGGTCAACTACATGCTCCTTAGACCTGTGTCCATCCTGGCTTATAAGTGCTGCCAGGGGGCGGGGGGAGAACTGGGTGGTAGAGAATGTTAATGCCTCCTTGAAAGTGAGCCATGTTCTGGCTTTTCTAAAGGAGGTTGTCGTAAGAGGTTTATTGAAGAAGCCCTCACTGGGCCTCACCAACCTTGATCTCCCCTTTCTTGAGTAAGGTCTTGGAGTGGGTGGTGGTCTCACAACTCCACATTCTTTGGGATGAAAATGATTACCTTGATCCTTTTCAATGTGGGTTCAGACCTGGTTTTGTGACAGAAACAGTTGGCTGGGTTGCCATGCCAGGAGCTACACAGGGGGGAGTACATCCTTGTTGGACCTGCTGGACCTCTCAGTGGCATTCAGTCAGTACCATCAATCTGGGATGCTTGGCTGATATGGGACTTTGAGGCACTGTGTTGTAGTGGGTCCAGTCCCCTTTGGCTGAGCATTCCAAAAGGTGGTGCTGAAGATTGTTGCTTGTCACCGTGTCCATTGGCCTAAGGGGTTCCTCAAGGCTTTATTCTGTCTCCCATGCTGCTTAACATATGCACAACATGAAGCCACTGGGACTGGGACTCGGGAGATCCGGGTTCTAGTCCCCCTTCGGCCATGAAACTCACTGGGTGACTTTGGGCCAGTCACTGACTCTCAGCCTAACCTACCTCACAGGGTTGTTGTGAGGATAAAATGGAGAGGAGGAGGAGGGGGATTATGTAAGCCGCCTTGGGTTCCTTGCAGGAAAAAAGGCGGGGTATAAAAATAATAAATAAATAAATAAATAAATAAATCTGAGTTTTGGAACTGTGTCTCATCACTATGCTGATGATACACTGTTCTCTCTCTCCTTTCCAACTGATGCTAAGGAAGCTGAAGAAGTCCTGACCTAGTGTCTGAGTGTAGTGAGGGACTGGATATGGGCAAACAAACTGAGGTTCAATCCAGACAAACTGGGAGGGCTTTTTGGTCAGTAGACAGGGTAACCCAGGATTGGGTGTACAACCTGTTCTGGAAGGGTTAGTATTTCCTCTGAATGATCATATATGTAGCTTGGGGGTGCTCTTGGATCCAGCACTGCTCCTGGATGGTGAGATGGTGGCAGTGGCCAGGAGTGCCTTTGCCCAGCCAGTTGGTGCGCCAGTTGTATCCCTTCCTGGAGAAGATGGATCTGGCCACAGTGGTCTGTGCCTTAATTACCTTATGTTTAGATTACTATAATGTGCTGCCCTTAAAGAGTGTCTAAAAACTTTAGCTAGTGCAAAACACAGTGGCCAGACTTTTGTCTGGTGTGCATTTTATAGACTATTATATGGCCAAGATGTTTCTCAGAATCTCTTCCAGTGGAAGCACATAATTCCAGATTTGAGCATGATAACAGAAACCTCAAGTTGAAACTGATCAAAAGGCCAGATAGTCCAACCTGTGCCTGAAGCACCAGTCACACGAACAAGATATTCATTGCGAGTGTATGGGTGAGATAAAGAAGAGTCAGACACAGAGTATATGGTTTCAAATCAGGGCCACATTTATTGAATTGAAGATCTGTGAAGGGTGAAGTGCGGTACTAACCTAGCCCGGCCATTGGCCGGGAAAAAACCAATATTTGGGCGAATACATCCTAACCGCACCTGGAGGCGGGTTGGTCCGCCCCCAGCCAGTTGCCCTCCATGTGGAGCTGGAGGGCCTTACCATCGTCGCCTTACTTTGATGCCTCCAGGCACCCAATGTAGGCGAGAAAGGCAAAACCCCAAAGACGTCCCAATCTCCCTCCTGCCAAGCCTCAGGGCATTAGCAAGGGCAGCCTTGGGTAAACGTCAGTCACCTTGAAAGGTGCCACTGGATAATCACCATAACCCTAAGCCATACTGCCTAATCCCGCACTTCCCGCAAATGAGACCAATTTAACTATGATCCCCCTAGTGGGATCGAGATCGAATTCAAAAACTTCCCTACCCTGATTCACAGTGTAGAGTAGGCAAAACCCGCCCATTGCCCCGGCCAATTGAGACAATGAGCCAAAATTCCTACTCAGCCCCCGTTAATGGGCGACCAGAGGAGCCTACACTGGTAACAGGGCGGGATGGGAGGGAGCCAGAGAACAGCAGCAAAAGAGACCGTGGGCGGGAACCCAGGTGCCTAAATAAGCCCTTTCCTGTGTCCCCACCCTGGTTGAGCCATTGGCTCAGTATCTGTGACCAACCTGACTTGTTACCTGACTCCTCTCTCCTCCTCCACTCGCAAATCTTCTCCCTGGCCCCAGGTGAGGGGCCAGTGGAAGTCTGTTTTAATTGTTTTGAATGCAGAAGTTCCATGAGTGGAGGTCAGCTCATGGAATGGAGCACTCTTGGGTCTCAAGATGCCCCCTTTCCCCCTGGCACCGCCTTAAAATCTGCTCTGGGGGATTCCTTTGGAATAGCGTGAGATGTGGCATGTGGGTAGAGGGAATCAGCAAAAATTTCCTCCCTCCCCTTCTGTTTGAGCATAGCAAACATGCTGTATCAAAGCCAAATTAAAGGGGGCCTTCTGCAAATGGAAGGACTTGTTTCATTCATGGAAGGGGTCCTTGGATCCAACCCAGTGTTGCACAAACTAGGTATGTGCCACTACTAGGTTTCCTGTTTTTCTTATCTTTGGAGATAATGGGCTCTCCTTGGCTGGAGTTATTCAAGCAGAGTCTGAACAGCCATCTGTTAAGATACTGTATTTGAGAGCAGGAGCTTGAACTAGACACCCTCTAAGGCCTCTTTGAACCCTAAAATCCTATAATTCTATATCTCAATATTTGCGGGGGTGGTGGCAGTGTCTAATAACCAAAGACACAATCCAGGGGTAACTTCTACTGGACAAGCTTCATTGAAATGCTTGAGACTTGAGTGAAAACAACACACACATGCTTTTCCATTCTTTTCAATGCAGCTTGGTACAAGAGAAGTTCCTGGCCTGTGCTCCCCCCTACTGCCCACACTTTTTAAAAATTGAGAGAGATCAAATTGAACAATCTGATTTCATTTTTTTAAGTTGGCTTAAGCAGTCACCTGAACTAGCTAGGATATGATTTCCTGGATAAGAAGGTGTGTGTGTGTTTTAAAATGTCATTGAAACTTTTCACATAAATATAGTTATAATATAGACTTCAGTGATTCAAAAGGATCTAGCCATTCCAAGATCATATTTTCAATATGACATGATGCATGGTATTTCTGAAGCTACTTTTAAAAAAAGACATTGCCTGAGGAAGTAAAACTGAGTCACTTTTCACACAGGTATGCTATTTCATGACTGTCAGGTGAAAACTTTTCAGGATTAATGCTTTATAATTCTCATATGGCTGATGCTTAGAACTTCAAAGTGCAGTAGAACATTTCAAATTTTCTGTGGCCCATGAGGAAAAACCTATTTTTTTTTTAACTGAAAGTGGCTGTCATTTTGGAACCTTGCATTTTATACTATACAATGATTACAGATTTTATGAGAATTAAATTTATGCACAAGGCATACAGTGCTGCCATGGCAAAGCAAGCCTATTCCATAATGCAATCCCTAGATCCAAGGAATTTTTAGTTACATGACCTTCCTTCTCTAATATCTTTCATTTAAAACCTCCTCAGTCATTCTTAAGATGAATAGACTTGCTGAAGAAGTTTGTCAGAACAATAAACATACTCTAGATTGCTTGTCTTTTCAAATCACTAGTTATTATGAACTAAAATGGCATAAAATCAATACATATTTCCCGGGCATGGATCTTACAACACTTTTAATTTGAAATCTAACAGTGGTAAGCCATGAATACAGAATTTACTTCTGCAAAAATAATCTGTTTGCTTTTTCTTTTTCTTTTTTTAAATGGAGCTTTCCCTAGTTCTCTAATACTTCAAGAAAAGTATATTAGCACCCTCCCTGAATTTGTGTGAAGCTGGCCCCCTTTGGCAACTAAAACAGCTCTTTGAACCATAGAACAGATGTAATGAAAATTGGTTCCATTAAATGCAGCTGGCAAATTACAAACTGAGAAATTAATGCACCATACCGTGACTCTGGAGGCTAGAATGAATCAAGGTGTGGTTGCCAGCTGCTAACACTTCTCTTCCCTTCAGTATAGAACAGTTGTGTATTATAAAGATATGCTAAACCAGAAACTATAATCAATCATGCATTAAAATTCACACTCATCTGACCAAACCAGACCAATCCAAAGAAATCTCCACAAATGTATGGCCAATGAAGCTAATGAAAGACACTGATCCAATAAAAGGATATTATATTATCTGTTGCCTTGATCCAGATAGGGGCACTCTGTGCTCAGAAGCAGTCTGCACTGTGTATCCCTAGTGGGATGGAGAATTGTATGTGTAACTAGATGCTGCATGTGTGGTTCACCTACTCAGTTTAGCAACTGTATGCAGCTGTATGCACTGTGTGTGTGTGTGTGTGTGTGTGTTTAAACACAACTTTCAGTGATTGGATGTACAGGAGGACAACAGGGGCTTAGATTCAGCCCTGCGCTGCCAAAGAGTTGATTAGCAGGATTTCAGGCATGACTAACTAAGTCTGGATTCAGCCCTCTGAATACTGCTAATCAATGAACAGCTCATTGACATTATTCAGAGTATCTGATGGGGGCCATGCACATTAGGTTTTGATTGGAACTAGTTGCTTTGCAGATCCTGATGTTGATTACTGATAGTCCAAACAGATCAGCTTGGGT
The DNA here is from genome assembly GCA_021292165.1 of Shinisaurus crocodilurus. Classification (NCBI taxonomy): domain Eukaryota; kingdom Metazoa; phylum Chordata; class Lepidosauria; order Squamata; family Shinisauridae; genus Shinisaurus; species Shinisaurus crocodilurus. The sequence goes on along the minus strand of CM037876.1, from coordinate 75,751,541 downwards.
GCCTCAACAATTATGCTTGCTCTATGCTAATAGGTTCTTCTATGAACTATTTCCAGGGACTGGTCATGGCATTTGTCCTGGTTTGCACACAGACACAGTGGAAAACATACATTTGTAGCCATGTAATATGTGAAGCAGAACTGAAAAACAGCACAGACTACAAGAGTAAAACTGCAGGGTTTATGACACATTGACTTAATGCTAATGAGCTGAAAGCAGCAGCAACACAGTGTCTAACCAGATGAGATGCAGAAAATCCATGAGCAGAATTTCTTACAGTTATTTTGAAGTTAAAAGTAGCCATGAGTCCGCTGGGCGGTTGCTGAATCAGACTGGGGCCACAGTGCTGGGGGACTGTCTTTTAACCTTTCCCCCCATGCCAATGTCCCAATGGAAATCATGCCCATGGCCAAACATACAGCTACCATCCTGATAAATCAGCCTTTTACAACCTGGTGTCCTTCAGATGTTTTGGGCTACAACTCCCACAAGCCACATCAGCATGGTCAATGGTCAGGGATGATGGGAGTTGTAGTCCAAAACATCTAGAGGGCCCCAGGTTGGGGAAGGATGCTATAGATCTCCTTTAGTATAAAAAGGAAAAAAAAACATTGTTAGGTAGCTACATGCTGGAAAGGCTGAGCTTGGTAAATTAGCTGGGTAGTGACCCTGCTTCAAAATGAAGTTTTCGTCCCACACCGCTGGCATTTTCTAAAAGGTGCCTTCAGAGGCATAGTTAGAATTATAAAGAAGAGATTAGGAGATAGGTGGATAAGATCGGGGGAGAGATACGGGTATAGTAAGAGTTTTTTTGTAATAATTTTTTTTTTTTGAAAGGGGATAGACTAGTCGAAGAAAGAAAGAGAGAAGATTCTTAAGGAAAAGGATAGGAAAAAAGGCTAACTCAGCTATTAAGCGACTCCGGAGAGAGGATAGAAGAACCCGACGACTACACGCAATGGCGGTCGAAGAGGAACTGAGGAGATGGGCGGGAGCCGCGCTAAAGGACACGCGCGGGGGGAGGGGCTCCCGCCCAATTCACCTCAGCTTTAGAAGTTTCCCGAACGATCTCAGCGCAGGCGCAGAGAACCCATATGTGTGTGATGCACAGAGACCACGAAGAAGAACTCACATTTTCATGATAGTTAAAGGTCTTTCCAGACTAAGGACAGTATGCAACTGTGTCATTCCGTTAGAGCAAAAGATGTTGTGCTAATGGAAACTAGGTTCTGCGCTATGCACAAGAAGAGTATCCAACGAAGGTTATGTTTGTGCAAGCACAGTTATGCAAGCGGTTGTGCATTACGCTTGTATAACCCATTGTGGAACCGGTTGTGCATTCTACTTGCGTTGCGCAACCCATTGTGCAACTGAAAGTTTAGTGTTATTTGAGTTTGCAAGCATAATGGGCAACTTGTGCAACTGAAAGCTTAGTACTATTTGAGCTTGCGGAATGATGCCGTTGGATACTGCCAATGTAGTTTTCATGCTGACACTTAGCACCGGATATCAAATTCTTGCACAGAATTCAAAATTTAGTAAGCCAGCTCTGCTGAGTTTAGGGGCCCTCCTGCTTACTTGCAGAGTGAGACCCTGGACTTCTGCCTGAAAATCTTGCCTTGAGTGCACCACAGTTGCTAGCACAGTGGAATATAATCTACTATTGTTATTCAAACGGTCCCAATTTTCCAGCACTCAACTTACCAAAATGAAATGATGGGAAATTGCAAATCTTGCCTCAGCCAGAACATCCACTGCAATCCTAAATTCTGTGTGTAATGTGGTTATGCGAGCATACAGGCTGCAATCCGATGCCCTTGGGAATAAGTTCCATTCAACTCTGTGGAAAGTCAACAAGCCATGGGACTGGGCTGACAGACACCTATCAGGCTAGTGTATGTGACATCATCATCATGACCAACAATGATGTCCCCACATGCTGCTCTGTGTCCGCTTTTATTTTAAAATATCTTATTTAAAGCATTTTTATGATTGCTATTTTATTGTTATTTACATAATACATAGCGATATCATAATATCCATTACATAATAACACCAAATACCACTCACAAGGATCACATTTTAACACCAAACATAATCACACATTAAAAGCAGCCTTAAGAATTTAAACACAATCCATTTTTAAACCAAAACTGACATTAAATCATCCCTAGTAAAGGAAAGGGGTTTCGTGATTCCTGAGTTTTTTCATTCCAATAAATAATAAGAAGACTCCACATTCCAGTAAAGTGATCTCCCTTCCTTAGCTCTTATGTTAGTCAGTTTCATCACAGCAGCCACATCCCAGACCCTGAGACATCAATAATTCATTGAAGGTGGAATAACCTTCCAGTTAGGGGAACAATCCTATTGATTGTGCCCTCTCGATGCTTGTAAGACCCCGGACTTGGAGGCTTATGAGCATCCAGTGCAGAGCGGGAGATATGATAGAAGTGATCTTCACCTCCCTGCACCTCCCACTCTGCATTTCAGCTAGACTGCCATTTTCGGCCATCTAGCTGATGCGCTTTGGAGAGGGAGGGAAGGAGGCTGGAATGCTATCAGGATACCTCATATCCTGGTGGCCCCGGTCTCCTCCCCCCCACACCAGAATGCCCCCTTTACCCCCTCTCCGAGGTCCATTTCCTGACCTCAGAGAGGCAGCTGGCCTGGCCTGGTTCTTTCCATGCTGGCTGCAAGGGCAGGGGGGAGGGAGGGATCAGAGCACAGATCCACAACTCGGAGTTTGGAGCTCTGTTTCTGATTTCGGATCTGGGAATCCAAATTATCCTGTGGCCCCTCAGATGCTGTCTAGGCAGGGGAGGCTGGTGAATCCTGTGTCGATGGGGCTCTTTTTCCATTGCAGATTTTTCAGCTTTTATTTGGAGCTTCATAGGAGCTATCCATGGTGCTCCATGGTGGTGAACCTATTTTGGGATGGAGTTCAGCACCATGGATAGCTCCTATGAAGCTCCATATATAAGCGGCAAAACCTGCAATGGAAAAGGAGCCCCACTGAAATAGGAGTCACCAGCCTCCTCTGGTGGCTATAGGACCACTCCCTAAAACTGATTGCCATGCAGGCTGCTGCTAAGAGGATAATCACCATTTCAATATCTTCACAAGCAGCTATGCCCTCAAGATATCAAAAAAGAACTACTCATGGGTCCTGAGGGTAGTACCCATCTGAAAATTAAACTGATCTTATTCATCACTGAGGACCAAAATCTTATAATGATTAGGCAATTGATTCTTAAAAATTAATTCCAGGGCAGCCTACAATAATTAAAAAAGAAGCATTCAGTTAAAAATACCATACATTAACAAGCAGCAGATAAAATTAAAAACAACAACAATATTTAAGATGCCTGAGTGAATAAAAATGTTTTAGCTTGGCACCTACCTAAAGGATAATAGCAATGGCACTAGGTAAGCCTCTTTGGAGAGGACAATCCACAACTGAGGCACCACAGCCTTAAAGGCATTCCAGTAAGACATGCACATCCCTTTTCCCACAGAAATGTCTCACCATTTCTTCATCCATGCTTAGTTTTGTTGTCTTTTATTTTGTTTCTTATCCAATAGTGCAGGGCCAGTGCACCTCTGTCTCTCTTCCTGTCCCTCAACACACATATTATATGAAGCTAATAGGATTGCTGTATTTCCCCACAACACGACAGTCCCTAGTGTAGCAAGGCTAACCTCTATTCTTTACATGTGGGCAGGCAATCTAACAATTTAAGTGAGATTGCTCACTAATCAAAAGGTTAACACAAACTTGGAAATCAGCCAATCTCTGGAGTGAACTCTTACTCTTATAGATAGCAAAGCAAAGGAAATACCTATACTGTTGCTTATGAGATATCGTTCAAGAATGGGGATTAGGACTGCAATCCCCAAACCACTTAATATCCCTGTGGAAGATCATGACAAGAATGTGGGGATTTCTCCCCCCATCCCCTGCTCCAGACACAGTGTCTGGAGCAGAGGTGTGCACCAATCACAAGATTCAATTTGGGCCCCAATTCAGAGCACTGGAAAATGGCCCAATTCTGCTCGGAACAATTTGGAGGGCACCCGCTTTGATTCGGGTACTCAACCCAAATCAAGATTTGGACATGCAATGCCTCCCATTGACGATCATGTGAAATTAAAAAATGGCTACAACTTTTTTTCCAGTTTCTCAGAAGTGGGTGAAAATTGCAATCATAGTAGCCCTTTAAGGGATCGTGAATGTCAAATTTTGGAATAAAAACCAGTTCAGTATTTTTTATGCTACACACACACACACACACACACACACACACAGGGAACCCAATGATAACGTTTTAATTTCTTGACGGAATTTGGTGAACTTTTGCAGGGATAGCTTCCCCTTCTGAAGGTATCAATCCTGCCAAGTTTCAAATTAATAGGTGCAAGGATTTTTGTATAAGAGCAGCCTTTACATTTTGAGGGTATTCAAAAAAGGAACTTGCTTATTCCCCAATGGGCAGTATCCAACACTGTTGCTCTGCTTATGCTATTGATGTACTGCTAGCGTAAGTGACCTATAGTGGTACACCAATAGAGTAAGGTGGCACAACATGTCATGTCAGCATGAAAGCATGTCATGCTAGCTTATTCTACTACTGGCATACTGCTAGAGGTCACTTCTGCTAGTGGTACACTGATAGCATTAAGTGAAGCAGCAGTGTTGGATACTGTCCAATGTTTCTTATGGACCATTCTTCTGAAAATGACAGATAGCATAGAAGTGGCCCTAACTAATAAAATTGCAGTGTTTCAAAAGGATAGGTGCAACACTTTGTATGGAAGGGGAGTTCTTAAATTTGGAAGTTGGGTGGATGAGTGATTCACTCCCCCCCCTGTTATTTGGGGCAATTTAAATAAAAATGGCACATATCATAGAGGTATGTCCAGGCAACAAACCTGCAAAGTGTCAGAAGGATAGAATGACCATCTTACAGCCCCATCCATGCCCTCTCCCAAAGCACAGTGATTGGAAAGCTCCTGATAAAATGTGCCCTATGATTAGAAGGTGGATCTGTCAATCATCCAACCCCCCTTCCTTCCTTCCTCATCAGCTTTTAGAGTAAGAAAGCAAAGGACACCATTCTTGAAGACACACTGTCTGCCTTTCCAAAGTAGAATCAGGAATGTAACTTTGTGCAGGGACCACCTTCAATTCTGGTCACTACAATGGGAAGCCCACTTTGCTCCAGGAAGCACCAGAAATGGTCCAAATGGTCCTAATTCAGAGTGGGCATTGAGCCACATCCCTACTTCCCTATTTAGTACATCCCTATCTATATTAGCACATCCCTACTACTAAATATGTGAGGAGAAAAGTGGGTTCTTTGACAGTGCATCTCAGAAGCTTTAGTATATTCATAGTGAGTCTTTGATATGCATAGAGATACTTTGATGAGAAAGGTATTTCACACATGCAACACTGTTTAAAGGCGTTCAGGATAGCTTACATGGGATTATGTTGATTTATACTCACATCTTTGTGTGATATGCCAGTTTGAGAAATAGCAGGATGTAGCATGTCATTCATATATGACACTGCAGCATACCAAATTCTTTCGTGATGGTTTTTGGTGGCATGGTGAAAACTGCTGGCTATTACACAATGACCTGGCTCACACACAATACTAAAGCAGGAAATATTAAACAAAGCCAAAATTTCAGAGTTTGAGAACAAGCTCTGGTTTCTACAGAGTCCAAGCCTGCCTCCAGCTGCCAAACTGCAGCTGCCACACATTAGGGACCCCAAAGATTACTCTTAAGAAAGCCGATTGAACTTTTTCAACATTTGGATTATAACACATAGTTTAGCATTAACTGCACAGGCCTGCTCAACCCTCTCCTCCAGCATGGCAGCAAGAAGTGCACTGGAAGCATCCACTTCTGTTCTAAACTAATTGTAGTTGTTGTTTCATCCAAACTGGGAACTGCAGTTACTTTTAACTAGTGTTTATCTCATCTTTCTCCAACCTGGTGCCCTCCAGATGTTTTGTGCATCAACTCCCATCAGCCTCACACATAGCATGGCCAATGGTCAGGAATGCTGAGAAAGTGTAGTGCGAATCATCTGGAGGGCCCCAGGTCAGAAAGGCTGGTTTATCTGAACAAGCCAGGATCTGAAACCACACTTTGATCTTGGTTTGTTTGGATGAATCATAGTCTAAACTCACCACAGCTTGTCTCGATTCAAACAAAGTGATAAACTATGCTTAATTTAAAACAGAAGTGGATGTTTCCATCTTCTCCTTGCAGCTGTGCTGGCTGGAGAAGGGAAGCAGACACTCAGAAGCCTGAGGCTTGTGCACAAAACACGAAACTATGATTTAGCATTTCATTTGAACCCTTTCTATGTATAGTGAGCTGCTATACCAATGGCTTGCTATGAGCACCAGCTTTCACACAGCTGTGGCAGCAGGGATACCACTTCTTCTTCCTTCAGATACTGCCAAACTTCTTGCCCTTCATTTAAAGCAGGGGTGCAGAACCTCAGGCCCAGGGGTCATATCTAGCCCTCCAGGAGTCCCAATCTGGCCCTCCCCAGAAGGCCACACACCCCTTCTGCTGGTCCCACCTCACCAAATAAACCATCAATCATTTGGTGGTTTACTGGCTTTTGTGCAGTCTCCCACCCCATTCTAAAAGGTTGAAATGCCTCTCCTAAGACTTAGTTAATGGCAGTAAGAGATTTAAGCTAAAATATTCTGGCATTTTTGGTATTTTGGAGCTGCCATTTTTACCTTCAGCCCTGCCCACCACTGGAATGCAGCCCCTGAGAGCTTCTCCAAAATGGAATTTGGCCCTCAGACTGAAAGAAGTTCTGCACCCAATTTAAAGCTACCCTGCTGGCTAGTATTAAGTAAATCCCTCCCTTTAAAAAGAGAAGTCCAGGACCCCAGGGTAACTGATTGAAACCAACTCACTGAAGCCTACTGCAGACTTAGAACATTTATGTAGATTAGAACATGAAGTTCCTCTTCCTGGAATGATAGCCCATGAAGAAACAAGGCTGGGGATATGTGCTGATACTGAATTCTCCTTGCTCGGGTGGTATGCATTTCTCATTTTCTCTCATAAATTATTCTGTAATTTAAAATGCAAACACCAAGAGAACAACTTACCAGACATTTATAACTACTTTCTCATAATTATTGTTCACTCTCTACCATAGCTACTGTCAGAGCTTCCCAAAATATGTTCTAAATTGGTCATAAAGAAGAAGAGGAGAACTTGGCTGAACACTTCCTTGTCTGTGAAATTATTTCACTGTTTTCATTTTTGGTTAAACCCTTTGCCAATGCCAACCAAAGCTGAAAAACAAGCCTCCAAAGAAGAAAAGTCAAACATATGAACACTGACAAAATTCTTTAGTAATAAAGCAGCTTCTAGACATTATACAAGGCAATTAATATAGTCTTGAAGGGCATTTAAATATACACATGGGTGATCACTAGAGAGGTAATTAAAAGTTTAGTTGGGTGCTCTCTCACTGAATATGGGGCAAATCAGAAATTTGAACAGTTGTTTTGGGGGGGATTTTTTTGCTGAAAACAAAAAATCAGTTATTTTGGAAAATAGGTTATTTGTTTCTTTTACAATGGGATACAGATAAAAGAAAGGTATGTTTGTTTTTAAAAAAGTACTTCACTATATTTTGAATCGGAAATAGAAGGTTCAATTTAGATAAAACTATGTGTATGTTTTGCAATAAAGAAAAAAGGTAATGCAAGGCAACTAAATGATGCCCATGAATAGCAGCGGCAGCAATCCAAAGAGTTACTTTCAGTATGCCCAATGGCAGTGAAAAGTTTGACTTTTTTCTTGAAAGGTGGACTCCCATGTCATGTCCGAAACTGCTTACAGAACACACTCAGTTTCAAAAGAGATTTGCCATGAAGCATGGGGAGGGGCTGTTTCAGAAAAACAAGTCCAGAGCTCCCTTGGGTGCATGGAACTAGTTGTGTTGTTCTTTGAATTTAGGCCTGTATGTCTCCAATGTAAGGAACTACTTTCCCTGCCACCATTGCTGCCCTTCTCCTCACAGGCCTTTACTTCTCCCATATCCTAAGAATAAAATCATTCTTCATTTCATAAACTCCAGTGCTTTATAGTCAGGCAGAAATCACTCTTCTGGGTTGAGAGTTCCCTGACTCCAGGGGGGGAAAGGAGATAGTCGTGTATAATCTGCTTCCTTACTGTTGTCTACCTGCAGTGAGCACATTGCATACATGTATGTACAGTATTTGGATTGTTAGCCTGTGCTGTCTTTGACATATTGGGAGAGATAACATTTTAGTGCCATGTAACTGAGACCTGTCAAAACCAGTGACCCCCAGATTGTGTATGGCAGGAGATCCATGTGTTTTAGCTCAGGGATGGAACCAGAAACGACCTGTCAACCAGTAAGCACCAATACATGACTTGGGCCATGGATTTGATAGACCTAGCTGAAATGTATATACATTTAAATATTTTTTTAGGAAAAACTAAACAGCCACTAAAAGAACGTTTGCTTATCTTTTGTTACAGTGCACTCTCTCAGATAGAGAGGTATTACATGGCCTGTTTTAAAATGGCATAAATGGAGCCATAGGGCACAATTCACGGGTAAGTTCTTTTGCAGAAGCTCTCTTGAAATGAATAGGAATGCTTGCATGCAGCTCCCGTTCATTTTAATGGAGCTTGTACAGAAGTGGTGCCTGAAGGATTCTGCCAATAAAGTTATTTGGGGTTTGTTTGTTTTTATTAGTAACTAAAATAAAGGGGAACACCTGAGACTGGTCTGGTTCAGATACAGAATGAGCTTGCGTGCTCCCCCTTTGAAGTAGCTGCAAGGAGTTTGGAAGCTTTCGCATCAGTTTTAGATTAAGCCCGGCTTGCTGTCATCTGAACCCAGACAACACACAACCCTCGCACAACCCACGGTCTGTTCTAGAGTTATGCGAGGGTTGTTGAACCCTTGAATAACTCTCCCCAGCCAGGTTCGCTTGACAAGCCCACATGGGGGTTGCATATTCATAATGGTGGATGGCATGCGCTGTGGTCCGTTGAGGGTTAATTAATCCATGATGGGGAGCCGTGTCATCTGAACCGGTCCACTGTGGTTAACCTTAACTGTGGTTTGTTGTAACAGTAGAAGTTCAAGCCATAGTTTAGCAGCTGGCTTTTTTTCAACAAAACACAGTTAAGATTAACTGCAGTTTAGGGTCTGGACATAATACTAAACTGTGGTTAAGTTAAAATGGAAACAGAATCTTCCTATCTCCTCCTCACAGTCACTGTGGAAAAGGAGATGGGAGGTGGCGAGCCTGAGGCTGTGGAGCAGCTTGTCTACATAGTGTTAAGCCGGCATTACTGGTTAAACAAGCCCGGCCACTGTACTTAGGGCAAAGAGCTATATACTGTAAAAGGAGGCAATCCTAACATTAGAAAGATGGATCATCTTTGCAATTCTTCTTCTGTACTTGTGGAGAGGTTTGTGTGCTAAATCTGCTTAGGAACTTAAGAGGTGACTTTTTAAACATAGTGCTGGCCCAGCACTTCCAGTTGCTATCCTGCTTCTAGCAATGACCTATAACCAGTACTTTGTAGCAAGATGAAAAAGCCCATAATATATCTGGACTATTTTGTAGAGCTGTACCACATGTGAGAGGGAAGGAATTCCTTCTCAGCTTCAGATAGCAATTACTTGATGGCCTGAAGCAAGAAGACGGATATCCCTTATTCCTAGCCAGCAGAAGAGTAAAACTATCCTCAAATACTATGAATGTTTGAACTTTCTGAAACATTCCACAAAGCACTTTCTTCTCAAGACAGAATCAACACTGTGTGTTGCACTAAACACAAATATATTATATTTGCATTTTATCAATCGCTTCTCATTCGTGTAATGAGGGGCACAGAACAGGTAAAAATGTTTCATAGATTTCATAGATCATAGAGTTGGAAGGAGCCTACAAGGCTATCGAGTCCAACACCCGACTGACAACAGAGGGAAAAATTATTGAGATGCATTATACATGTTTAATTAGAATGGTTATCACAATGACTGGTCAGTGTAGCAGTACTCAGAATTAATGAACAAGAATATTTTTTAAAAAATTCTGTTAAAATGCAAGGAACAAAATGGAATATTGTTTTAAAATCTGGTCTTCTCAGCTACACCCTTTGATAGGCAGAAAAGTTTTGCTTTCATCAAAACAAACCAACAATTCAAAGAGCGAAGCCAAAACACAATGACAGGGAGCATCTGCAGACCATTGCCAATGTCATTTCTCTGTTCCCATAAGACAGAAAATGTTTACTCGGTTGGTGTAATAGACAGAATCACTAACTATGTGCATGTGCACAAAGGAGAGATGGAAAGTCAGTCACACAGAACATAACAATCCACTGGGACTCAAAGGTCACATCCAGTAGTGTGACAAAAATACCCCTCCAAACCCCACATTCCAATCAGGTTGTTGTGAGGTAGCTAATGCCCTCATGAATGCTACTCAATTCATTGCATGACAGTGGTAGGGCACCAAATTAACGCAAAGAAAAAATGGTTTTGATCAACTCTCTCAATTCTCCTTCAGACATGGATGCCCATTATTATGCTATTATCCTAATACCATATATTATCGTAAGTGGACATAGCCATCAAAATGAGGGTTTCAGTATGTAATAGTAGGAACCTCCCATCCTGATTTTTGAGCATTAATATATTCATGGCTGATAAGGAAACCATTACACCCCATAGTTTTGCCTTGCATTAATGGCTGTATAATCACCAAATAAGGAGACCGAAGCCCAATATATGTCATAATTATCTAATACTCATAATAATGAAACTAGGTATAAGCAAATAAACCTCTACTGCTGCAGGGTAGATCAGAGCTACTAATGGAGCAAATTATTTTTACACAACATTACGGAATAATACATTTTTGATGTAATCAAACATTTTTCTCTAGCGTGAACACCTACAGGCTGCATCATCTAGTAGATACTTTCATACAGTTTGTGGCAACAAATACTCATGTTTATGTCAGCAGCATCAGCGAGGCATGGAATAATAACTATGCATACGCTGAGTTGGGTTAACAAAGGCCACATCTTTTATTGGTTACAGCTCCCAGAGTTAGGCATGGTAACCTATTTTACCATCGCAGTCCATGTGCTGGGATAATGAAGGGAACAGCAGAAATGGTGGGCCCACCACAGTGTAAACTGATACCATGGATCCCGCCTGCAACCTGGGTGTGCAGCAGGAGTGTCAGCCTCTGAGCTGACGGGGCAGTGGTGGGGCTTGAAGCACCACCCAAGATCCCTCAAGGCAGGGATGGGAAACCTCCACCCACGGGGAATTCCTATCTAGCGCACAAGTTTCTTCTGCAGGCCCCCCTTCTCCTGCCAGCTCAGTCACTGATCAGAAATTAGAGCTGGGATTTTCCTACTGAGTGCTGAAGAAAGACAGTCTTTCTTCAGCATAGTTCAGAGAATCATAGAATCATAGAATCATAGAAAAGTAGAGTTGGAAGGGGCCTACAAGGCCATCGAGTCCAACCCCCTGCTCAATGCAGGAATCCAGGTCAAAGCATCTCTGACAGATGTCTGTCCAGCTGCACCTTGAATGCCTCCAGACTGGGAGAGCCCACCACCTCCCTAGGTAGTTGATTCCATTGTCTTATTGCTCTGACAGTCAGGAAATTTTTCCTGATGTTTAGGTGGAATCTAGGTTCCTGTAACTTGAGCCCATTATTCCGTGTCCTGCAAACTGGGATGAACGAGAAGAGATCTTTGCCCTCCTCTGTGTGACATCCCTTCAAATACTGGAAGAGTGCGATCATATCTCCCCTCAGTCTCCTCTTCTGAAGGCTAAACATGCCCAGTTCTTTCAGTCTCTCCTCATAGGGCCTTGTTTCCAGTCCCTTTATCATCCTTGTTGCCCTCCTCTGAACCCTCTCCAGTTTGTCTATGTCCTTCTTAAAGTGAGGTGCCCAGAACTGGACGCAGTACTCAAGATGAGGCCTAACCAGTGCCGAGTAAAGGGGAATTATCACTTCCCGCGATTTGGAAGCTATACTTCTATTAATACAGCCCAAAATTGCATTTGCCTTCTTTGCAGCCACATCGCATTGCTGGCTCATATTCAGTTTGTGATCTACCACAATTCCAAGATCCTTCTCACTTGTAGTATTGTTGAGCCAAGTGTCCCCCATTCTGTAACTCTGCATTTGGTTTCCTCTCCCTAGGTGCAGCACTTGGCATTTATCCCTATTAAATTTCATTCTGTTGTTTTCGGCCCAGCGCTCCAGCCTATCGAGGTCACTTTGAATTTTGTTTCTGTCTTCCAGAGTATTAGCTGTTCCACCCAACTTTGTGTCATCTGCAAATTTGATAAGCATTCCCTGTACCTCCTCATCCAAGGAGAACTTGCAGGGGATTTAAAGTGGGGCTTTAAAGTCATTTTAAACTTGAAATACCCTGCTGCTCCTTAAACACTTTAAAAATTTAAACAGCAAGGCACCTTAACCAGTCGTATAAGGAGAAGGTTTGCAAACTGGAGGCCTGTACCTTAAAAGTCTGTTTCTGTGGCTTACTTCTGTGCTCCATTTCTGAGGCTTATTTCTGAGCAGGCATGCATAGAACTGAGCGGTGATTTGTATGCCTGAAAGCCGTTGCACTGGGGCTTATGGCGCAGTAGACATGCACAGAATTGAGCTGCGTTTTTTGTGCTTGTTGGGAAAATGTTCAAATTGGTATGAATCATATCTGGCCCTGCCCACTTTGTTTTGGCCCCACCTACTCTGCCATTGGCCCCACCCTCAGTGCCATTAGCCTTGTCCATTGTTAGAAAGTGCCCCCCCAAGACCCTTCCCAAAGTGGAGTTCAGCCCCCAAACCAAAAATGTTCCCTACTGCCTTAAGAGTCTCCCCCAGTGGAGAGCTGGAAGCCCCTCCCCTTGGGTCCCCTGCGGACCCATCCCGATGACTCCAATGCCTGCAACAAAAGATGATGGAACAATACTACAATGCAATTACAATGCAATGCATCCACAATAATGCTCTGAGGAAGGCCATGTCCCCTCAGTGAGGCTGGGGCGGCCTCGGTGAAGCAATCATGAACGTGGGTCAAATTCCTTCCCAGCCCTGGCAACCAGGAACTAACCTCTGTTCATAGCAAAATAATGGCACTAAAGACCGGGTGGGTGGAAATGGTACTGCTCTGGGTTTACAATCCTTAGGGCAGCTTAAGAAAGTCACCCATTTGAAGTTCATGATGACTGCCTTCTTGTGCTTGATTGATCTGTTCCCTGTGCCCAACCCCCACCAATTTAGACCTTTCTTTCAGTTTTAATGGGAGGGGAAAAAATCTTCACAGCCATATCAACCAGTGGTCCTCACCAAGAGCCATACAGCAGCAGCAGCACCCGAGGGTGGAGAAGAAGGCTAGCACTGTGCTAATCTGAAGGCCCCATGCCTCTTTACACACCCTGCAAAGTGCAATTCACTCACAGTCAAGACCTCATACATACAGTACCCATTGCTGATACCAGTGTATGCTGCGGACCTCCAGTGAGCAACACACAGATTATGGAAGGGCATGCCTCCCAAAAGCAGAGTGCTGCTCCCCCTTTGATCAGCTCTTCCTCCGCAAGGATGCACTGCCCATAAATCCTGTCTCATAATGGTAGAGTGGCAAATTCACATTTTGCCATATGGAGGCAGCGCAGATCGGGAGCAATGTAAAGTGGTCTCCATGCAGCATCTGTGTCTGCATCTTGGCTCTCCTCAGCCCAGTGGTATGTTGGGTTTCACTAATCTCTGTTAGTGAAGGAAAATGAAAGATGCTGAGCTTTTAAGAGTTCTTGAGACAAACCAAAAAAGGCAGCTAATATTAAAATAAATACTGAATAAGTACAAATACTTCTCAAGGCAACAAGAGTATTAACAACAAGCTCTTAGTAAACCAAACAATTACCATAAGGATGTACATGAGCAAAATTCATTGGAAGTTAAGTAGCAACACTTAAGGGGAAAGGAAATGCTCAGTTGAATCACTATCACTACTACTGGATTGGGGCCATATCTCAGTAACATAGCACATGCTTTGCCTGCAGAAGGCCCCTCATTCAACTGCCTCTCTTCCCAGACAGAAGACAGCTAGGAAAGACCTGAGACTTGGAGAGCTGTTGTCAGAGCAGCCAATACTGGACTAGTGGACCAGATGGGATTCCTGCTGAAATTTTTAATGAACTTGTACAACATCTTCATAAACTCATCGAAAAAATCTGGATAAGAGAAGAGATCCCAGAAGACTTCAGGGATGCCATAATTATCACCCTCTTTAAGAAGGGTGATAGAACAGACTGTGGAAACTATCGGGGCATTTCTCTCTTAGCAACCACAGGTAAAATATTTGCTAGGATTCTCGCAAACCGTCTTCTATCTATTTCAGAAGAGATCCTCCCTGAAACTCAATATGGTTTCCGCCCCTCTAGAGGGACAGTAGACATGATTTTTACTGCACGTCAGCTCCAAGAAAAATGCCGGGAGCAAAATCAACCACTTTATATGGCATTTATCGATTTGGCTAAGGCCTTTGATACTGTAGACCGTACAGCTCTCTGGACTATCCTTATGAAAATTGGATGCCCCAATAAATTTGTGAATATCTTGCGACTTCTCCATGACAACATGACGGCAACGGTTTTGGACAACAACGGCTCTCATGGTGCTCCATTTAAAGTGGGATCAGGTGTTAAACAGGGATGTGTTATCGCCCCAACATTATTTGCCATTTTCATCGCCATGGTTTTACATCTTGTCAAGGGGAAACTTCCCACCAGTGTGGGAATTATATATCGAACAGATGGAAAGCTTTTTAATCTCAGCAGGCTGAAAGCAAAAAGTAAGGTAATTACAACCTCCATTGTGGAACTTCAGTATGCTGATGATAATGTGGTCTCCGCACATTCAGAGGACGATCTCCAGACTATCCTAAATGCTTTTGCAGAAGCATATGAAAAACTTGGTCTCTCACTTAACATCAAAAAACCAAAGTGCTTCATCAGCAAGTGCAAGCCAACCCTTTGGTGATGCCATCTATCCAGCTTGGCGGGACAATACTGGAAAATGTCGATCATTTTCTCTATCTTGGCAGCTATCTTTCTGTTACAGCTAACATCGACAGTGAAATCCAGCATCGTCTGAGCTCCGCAAGTGCCGCCTTTTCTCGAATGAAACATAGAGTGTTCGAAGATCGGGATATTTGTAAGAAGACCAAAACACTGGTTTATGAAGCCATTGTATTACCAACTTTATTGTATGCCTGCGAAACATGGACTATCTATAAACGTCACTTCCACCTCCTTGAAAGGTTTCATCAACGTTGCCTCTGGGAAATCCTGCAAATTACTTGGGAAGATAGGCGAACAAATGTCAGTGTACTGGAAGAAGCAAAGACTACTAGCATTGAAAAAATGATCCTTCAACGCCAACTTCAGTGGACCGGTCATGTTGTTCAAATGTCTGACTGCCGTCTCCCAAAGCAGTTACTTTACTCCCAACTCAAGGATGGAAAGCGGAATATCGGTGGTCAATATAAGAGGTTTAAAGATGTTTATAAGGCTAATCTAAAAAAATGCAATATAAACATCGAAAACTGGGAAGCTCTGGCCCATGAACGATCTAAATGGAGGTTGGCCTTTCACAAAGGTTCCATGGACTTTGAAGAAGCCCGAGTGCAAGGTGAAAGGGAGAAACATGCTAAGCGAAAAGCACGTCAAATGAATCCTCTACAGGACCATCTTCTATCTGGTAACCTGTGTCCTCACTGTGGGAAGCTGTGTGGATCTAGAATTGGCCTCCACAGTCACTTACGGACCCATCGCCAGAGTCTACACAATCTTCTTTAGAATTTCCTCCTTTTATCCCGGAAGACAAACTTACTCGGTCACGAGTGATCGCCTGCTGATGATGATGAGATGGATCAATGTTGTGAGTCAGTACAGAGCAGCTGACATATGTTTGTATATGTTCATGCATCACCACTAATATGTACTAGCAGCTGTGCACAGAATTGACAGGGTCACCACTTAAAAAAGCTTAACCCCCCCGAAAATAAAACCTTTTTTGCTTGCCTTGGACAAAATGGATATTGTTCATAGAGATCTACTTTTCTTCAACAAAAGCACTCAATAACATATTTCACAAGGGCTCTTTTTAGAGTTAATTGTCGGGATCTCTCAGGATGAAAAGCTTCTTCCCAAATAATAATGGGGTAGGGAAGAATCTCAAGAAATGCTTGTTTCAGCTTGTTGCTTGCTGAAAATAGCTGAGAAGGATGGTGAACATGTCCTGCAGTGTATAGGGTAGGGGCCACTGTGGTTCAGACCAGTGTTTGAATCAATCCTTATTTTTTTCCCTGGGGCTTGTACTAATTAGAAAGAAAAGAGAATTGCCACTGTTTCAGAAAGACAGGGAGTTGGGTTCACTGCACCTCAAGTTTAATTCTGGGTCAAAAACAGAGCAACTTGGATAGAATAGTTTCAAACATCCATCAAAATAATTACCAAATCCACTGTATATCATCAAAATAAAGTCAAACTTTAAAGAAGCCAGAAGTCACAAGGTGGATGATATAAATCTACCAGATATGTATTAATATGCAAGATTTTTTTTCCCTATAGGAGTTTTAAGATCTGAAAGGGTTATTTGAAAATAAGTAATTTTTAAATGTCTTAAGGCCAGTATCAGGCAGTATACAATCTTTTATAGTTTTCTAATCTTTGTGACACGATGCCCTCCAGCAAGCACAGAATGGTTCCTCTTTTGGTGCTTTTAAAAAGACCAGAATGAATCAGAATAAAGTTGGTCTCAGCATGTTAAAACAGCATGAAATGCATTCCCTTGCAAATTGTTTACAGAAAAATGTGTTTATGGAAATGTATCCCTGATTAAAATTACTAAAGGTAAAAGATCCTCTTGGAGTCATTTTAATTGTATTTCATCCCTGAGTGTATCTAGTTTGCATGACATTCCAATTGTCACTAAATCCAGAAACAGATAAACAGCCCAGTCCTGTGCATTTTGCGTGGAAGTAAAAACCCACAGAGTTCAATGGGACTTTCTTCCTACTTAGTACATGTGCTTAGGCTGTAAGACTAAGACACTTTCACAGCAAAATCCTTAACATATTTCTCAGAAGTGAGCCCTACAGAGTTCAATAAGGCTTATTTCCTAGTAAATGTACTTAGAATTGCAGCCTTAATTAAGCACATTGAATTCAATTTCATAAATGGATTGCATTTAAAGCCTGAAATTACTGGTAATACACACTAGTTGTTATGTGTACAAGCATCCCATTGCTTGCCCCCAAAGGGACTGGGCTTTTGTGAGCACTTGCTTCATACTCATTAGGTATACACAAATAATAAATATGCTCCAAAAAGAATCACAAACTGAGTCCAAGGCAGAAGTTAGGTTTGCTCCTCATCACCCCAAACATCTTCCTTAAAAACACTCCATTTGTGGGAGCTCATTGATAGATACAAGATTATTGCTAGGCTCAATTATATGGAGAACCTCAGTTGAGGCTGGTGTGCCAGCTGCAACCCATCTTGGATAGAGTTAGCCTGGATCTGGCAACAGTTAGTAGGGTAGCCAGTTACACATCAGTTACACATCGCCAGAAATGAGCAAATGCATCACCAAAAAAGAGAACAAAAGAGAGTACCAATTTGCATTAAATGTACATATGCTAATTTATGTGCATAGCTGTAAGTTTAGAAATAATTACAATAATTTAACAGAAATACAATGGACAGGTTTGCATGACATGGCAACAATCGTGGTAAGTTACCAGGATTGTATGCTGGAACCTGTGGAGCAACCACAACGAGCCCAACAGATGATCAGGCCTATCATGGTTGCTTCGCTCCCTCCCTCCCACTCTGTGGCTAGCTGCTTAGCAAGAGCGGCAATAGCCGCTCTTGCCAAGCGGCTTGCTTGTTCTAGGGCTTGTACCTTGGCGGGTTTAAATTTGAAAAAAAGGTGAGCAAGGAGGAAGGGGAAATGATAGAGGTATATAAAATTATGCATGGTCATATCCATCTGGTTAGGTGGATGTGACTGCAAAGAGGGCTTTCGCTGTTGTTTTGTCCTGCTTGTGTAATTTTCTCTCCATTTTATTTTTCCACGCTTTTTAATTACTTTTATTTTCTATTTGCTAGATTGCTTTTTATTCTGCCTCAAATTGCTGTTTTTAATCTATGATGTTTCTATTGTTATTTTCTTTTCTTTTAATAAACCACTCAGAATGTATTTGTAATTGAAGGGTGTTATAGAAATCTTGTGTAACAAACACACACACACACACTTGCTGCAGTGCCATGGAATGCCATGTACTAGCCATGAAAGTTAAATGAAATCTACATATTCAGGGACAGTATAAATGAGAATAGTCCTGCTGGATCAGACCAAAGGCCTATCTAGTCCAGCAATCTGTTCCCACAATGACCAACCAGATACATACGGAAGCCCACAAACATGGCATGAAAGCAATAGCTGTCTCCCACTAGTGGTCAATAGCAATTAGTATTCTATTGCCTCTGATAATTTATAGCCATCATAATTAGTGACCACTGATACTCTTATCCTCCATTAATCTGTCTAATCCCCTTTTAAAGCCATCCAAGTTGGTGGCAATCATTACACCATGTATAGAAAATTTCATAGTTTAACTAAGTACTGTATGAAGAAATACTTCCTTTTGTCTGTCCTGAATTTCCCACCATTCAGCTTCATTGG
This sequence comes from Shinisaurus crocodilurus, assembly GCA_021292165.1. Lineage (NCBI taxonomy): Eukaryota > Metazoa > Chordata > Lepidosauria > Squamata > Shinisauridae > Shinisaurus > Shinisaurus crocodilurus. Next base: position 75,732,714 of record CM037876.1, on the reverse strand, counting down.
ATAACCCCCCCCCCCCAGGCTAGTATTATGAGAGAGGGAGAAAAATGTATCTGTATCCACTTTCTCTACACCATGTATAATTTTATGCACCTCTCTCATACAACCTCACTCACCTTTTTCCAAACCTAAAAGCTGCAAACCTTTCCTCATAGGGGAGTTGCTACAGCCCTTGATCATCTTGGTTGCCTCATTCAGTATTGTGAATTCAGACTCTCTCTTTCTCTCTCTCTCTCTCTCTCTCTCTTCTGGTTGATTTGGGGAAAAATTCCCTCAAATCACCTTTATGCCCTGCTTGTGAGCTTCCAGTGGCAACTGGCTGGACCAGACCTGCCAATGAATTTCCCCCAAATTAATTTCCCTCCTAGACCCTCCAAATTAATTTCCATCACGTGGTCCCAAAATTCATTCCCCTCAGATCCTTTCATTAATCATCTCATTTGCTTCTTTCTGAAAGAATGAAAAATCAATTTCTCACCACTCACCACCAACTCTGTTTTCCCAAATCTTCCTTAATCTACTTGCCTGATATGTATAATTCTCACCGTTTGGAATAAGAATCAGTTGCTAAGGAGGAACTCTCCCATTCATTCCCCCCCCCTTCCCATTACAATATCAGGAAATTGCCCCTTTTCAGCATGCAACTCCTTTGCTGCATGCTGCACTGGCTGCCTATTCGCTACAGGGCCAGGTTTAAGGTTCTGGTATAGGCTCTTGATGGCAGGGTGAAAGTCAGGGATGAGGTGGATTTTCCTGTTTTTCTCTCCATCAATGGATGCAGAAAAGAACATTCCCTCCCAATGCAAGCAATGGCAGGGAATATGTTTAGACAAATTCTTGAGCTGGTCTAATGTTCCCCCATATTGGGGGCTGAGAGGGCTTTGGATCCAGCAGAGCTACATCTTCTCCCTCCCTGCCCACTGCCACACCCCAATATGTCCCCCATGAGGTCAGAGTTCCTATCTCATAGAGGGAGCCACCACAGAAAACTCCTTCGTGGCTGGGAGGGACCAGGATGGGGGCTCTGAGATCAGATCAGCCCCTCTGAGGTCAGAGCTTCATCTGAGACCTCGGAGAGTTTTTTCTGATCAAACCTATGGCCCCAGGGATGCATCCCCAGAACCATGGGCTTGCTCTCTAAATATCATGTACAGAAACCTCCTATTATTTATTTATTTATTTATTTATTTATTTATATTTATTTATTTATTTATTTATTATATTTATACCCTGCCTTTTTTCCTTCAAGGAACCCAAGGCGGCTTACATAATCCTCCTCCTTCTCTCCATCTTATCCTCACAACAACCCTGTGAGGTAGGTTAGGCTGAGAGTCAGTGACTGGCCTATATGCCCTATAGTCAAAGCTTTCTCAGTGGCTCTTAATTGCATGCATTAACCATACATACAATTCACTCAATGCACCTATTCAATTGATATATGTGGGGGCGAGAGGTAGGGGAGAGAGGCCCATATCCTGTTGTGTGTCCAGTATTTTAATTTCCAGCCATAAGAATTTATTCATACTTTCACCAGGCTATGACATTAACAACATCTATAACAACAACAACAACAACAACAACAACGAAAACCTACATTTAAAAAAAAATTCTTAATATGGACATAGGAACATAGGAAGCTGCCTTATGCTGAATTAAACCCTTGGTCCATCTAGCCAAGTATTGTTGACACTGACTGGCAATGGTTCTCCAGGGTTTCAGGCAGGATTCTTTCCAAGCCCTACCTGGAGATGTTGGGGATTCAACCTGGGACCTTCTGCATGCAAAGCAGGTGGCTCTGTGTCACACTGAGCTATGGTCCATCCCTACTGAGCACCTGGTATTCCAAGGCAGACACCCATCAAAGTACTAACCAGGCCCGACCCTGCTTAGCTTCCAAGATCGGGCTGTTCAGGGCTGTTCAGATATTAACCTTCACCAATATGGATGACTAGGCTACCAATATATACCAGCCTACTTTGTTGGCGATGGACTATTTATTTAAACTAAAAATAGTCAGTTTACATACTGCCTCATGCACACACACACACACACACACACACATTCATAGGTGCATCAGCCATGATTTGAGCCATTTACTGTGACATATTTACTCCGTACTTCATAGATCAGTCTATTTCAAGTCAACCTTTGTCTCGTAAAGAATCAAGCCTTGGATTTCTTTGCAATACTCTTAAATTCTTTACTTGACTTTTAAGATGCTGCTTCAAGTCATTCAGCTTCATATGTCTAATGCTGCGTGTATCATGCATGGAGAAAATGAATACGCCTAGGGAGCATGTGCAATATGATCTTTAAAGGGCACAGCAGATATTTTACTTTCATGTAAGAAAATAGAAATCCTGCCACTCAGAATTCCTGAAAGGCTTAAAAACACGTAAACAAGTGAAAGACTCAAAGAAAGGTAATATATGCCATGTAAGTTCAAAGGAAATGCACTACAGCCGGATGAAACTCCTTTTTGTGGCTTTCAATCTGAGAGCCAAGTTGTTTAAAGTAAACTACTAAAATATAAAAGATTACAAGTTCGCTGAATCAGAAGAATCCCAGCTTTTGGTATGATTAAGTTTTAATTGTATTTCTCCTTAGGGATCACTAGTAGCTAATAAGCTCACAAAAATAGTTCTTTAAATAGCAGGAGTAGTAAAAATCTCTCCATGTGCTTTATTTTGATATGCTTGGTTGCCTAAGGCATTCTACTGCCTGCAGTTTCAAATGCTCTGTTTTCATCAATGAAATATCTAAATGAAACACAAAATATGCTCATTTTGAAATGACAGCTCACTGGCCGTGCTTCAGCTTATCTAGTGTTTAGTAAATCTAAAATATAACGCTTTTATGGGGCTCATTTAAATCTATTTAAATTTATTTCTATGAAATATCAGTTTGTATGCTGCATATTCCAAAATACACAGTTCTCCACTTAAATCACGTCTATCTTAGAGCAGTTTCAGATGCAATAAAGAAGCACCACCAGCCAGATCTGACTTGGTGCTGCTTGTTCGTATAATCTGAAGGAAAACCTTCCATGGGAGCATCAGCCCTAGTCAGCATAGCCAATGAGGGATGATGGGAGTTGTAGGGTAAAACATCTGGAGTGACACAAGTTGTGCACTCCTGATCTAGATCCTGCAAAGGCCTTGAACAAGTTCTCTTGAATTATACAAACAAATACTCCCAGCAGATATGTGAGTAATTGAGTATTTAGCTAGTAGTGCATGTTTGCCACATCCACTCATTTAGGGCCAAGACCACCTGGGCACATGGTAGCTGCTTGAAATCACTCTTCACCATACTCCTGAAGAGCCAGTTGTGCACAAGCACTATCATACACAGGAGGACCATGTTTTCAGGATGCTACTTCAAACTCATATTTAGAGTGCTTTCCACTGCCATAACAGAATCAGGTAAGCAAGGAGGGTCTAGTCAAAATAGCAATGTTCAGAAATTTAGCAACATTCTTAGTGATTGCACTATCTGAACCACCCAGCAAAATGGCCAGTAAAGACTCATGAGAGCGTCCAGGGAAGGACTGAGTAATTGGGTGTATTAGAGATTCTCTAGCCCCACAATAGAAACTGCAGTTAAAGAGAACATGCACTACGGTTTCCACCTCCACGTTGTTACAAGGGCAACATCTATTTTCTGTAGGAATTTTACTAAATCTGTCATCCAAACGTTTGGAGGGTAGGACGTTAAGCTGGGCCAAGGAAAAAGCTCTCCTGTATTTTGGAATAGAAAGCCAATTTAAATAAAGCATGCCATTTATAGGATAGAAGTCTGGCAGACCTAGCGACAAAGGAGAGCATGGGCCACTAGTGAATAAACATGAATAGGGATTCATGGGGCCATGTGGTCCATCCCCACACACTGCTGTCACAGCACCAAAGGAGTTCTCTGCATGTACAGATGCATGCATGGAAAGCTCCTACATGCTAAGAAGGCCCTTGATTGGTCAGGGTCCCTCCTAGCAGGTGCTCACAGTGAGTGAGCAGGCATTCATCAGGGGGGCATGGAGGTGTACAGTCATGGTGGTGGGTGGGGCTAGCCCACATGGACCGCTACACACGTTCATTCAACCCATGGAGGGTGTTGTGTGTATAGAGATAATGTAGAGATATAATAATCCAGGTTTGCTGTAATGATTCATGAGACTGATGTATGAGAGAAGCTTGTTTATGAATTAGGAAAAGCACTAAATAAGCATTTATATTTACTTATGGACTTATTAAGCATTTATTTTCTTCTGTTTTAATCTATGATTTCATTCATATTTTAATGATTATTTTAAATGGTGCATTGCTAACTTATAGCTAGCCTACACATCGAGCATCTACAAAGAGGAGATACTGAGAGCTAACTCACAATTAAAAGTTTGTGTGTGGCCAGTGGAGACGGGCTGAGTCAATCCTTATTCAAGCAGGATGAATGGTGAAGTGGTTGTTTGATCACTTCGTCATTCACTCAGCTTGCCTGTCAGTACACAATGAAGTTTGTAAAGATCTCTCTGCACACTGATGGTTGAGCTGAATGAATAATGTAGTGATAGAATGACAGCCACCATACGTGGCCAGCTTGAATAAGGATTGATTCAACCAGAATCAGGCCATATGCAGATCCTTGGAGTCTGGTTTCCAAAAGCACCTACAACCACATTTTCATGATGAGAGGGTTGGATCCAAAGGTTCCCTTCCTCTGATAGAAGCCCCCTTCAATTAGAGGAAAGGAACCTTTGGATCCAAGGCAGAGTGTCCAAAAGTCAGATATACTTCCATGAGAATGTACTGATTTTTATCCTGCTTTTCCTCCAAGGAGCTCATAGCAGCATACATGTTTTTTCTGCCTTTCCTTATAGCCTCACAACAATCCTGTGAGGTAGGCATAGGGATAGCAACTGGACCAAGGTCACCCAGTATGATTTATAACTGCCCAGGGTGGGGAAAGAGACTGAATTTGAGTTTCCCTGGTCTAAGTTCAGCACTCTAGCAACTGGCCACCACACTGGGGAATGGCTGGAGATTAAGAAGTAAATTAAAAGTTCAAAAACTCTGAGCATGTATAGAGTGCATTAACGTCTGTGAACAGCAGCAGCAAGCAACAGCAGCAAATCTGAAATTAGGGGCAGCAGCTAGCAGCAAAACAAATAAGTCACCTTGGGAAGGCTGTAGTCTTGAAAGGCAGCTAAGAAATGCATTAAATATTGCTGCTGATTAATAATAATAATAATAATAATAATAATAATAATAATAATAATAATATACACTTTAAATATTCAGAGCTTCTTTAAAGGGATTGATCCTACAATTTAAATGAAATAGAATTCTGGGGAATTTTGATAGTGGGCAAGGATTTTCCATGGAATTTCTCAGGTATAGAAAAGGAAAAAAGAAAAGCAGTACTGTTCAGCTCTACATGGACAAAGGAAGTTGGACAAGTGATTTGGTTTCCCCCCTTCCCAATGCTTCATGTAAAATTCTAATAGTTCGTAAACTCATACCAGCATGTCTCAATTTGGAAGAACAAGAATGATTGATGAAACATCATTGCTAAAGCTTTATTAAAACACAGTAAAAATATGGTGCCAGTAAATTGCAGTGAGTTCTGTGCAGAATTAACTAAATCCCACAGAATTGTCGCAGCCCAAAGGTCCCTTAACAGGTGTGACAATTAAGTATATAACAAACTGAAGGATAAAATCCCCCAGTCAACCAGTAACAACGCAACTGCTGATGAGAAAATTAACTTAATGAATATTAAACTGAACTGTCAACTGAAAATTAAGCCCATGATATATAACATGCCCATCAAAAAAAAGAGAGGTAACTTGAACCATCAAAACTAGAACTGGTCACATACTATTTATACCATGCTTTAGCTTCATAGGGTTGGATCCAGCATTGGTCATCTTCTTGCCCCTGCACCCCCTCCCCCATCTGCTCTGGAGGGTCGAGTGTGAAAGTGTTAGGGAGAGGAGACTGAGTGGATGAATCCCCAAGGCACTCCTAATCTCTTAACCACAGTTAAGAGATCAGTTTGTTCAGCCAGGTGCAAGCATATGTAACAAAAAAAAATTAAAGTTGTTCATTTATACAATGTCGCTTCACTACAAATGTTACCTGATAGTTGTGAAAAGTGGATAATCAAAACAAGACAATGAAGGTGGAGGAAAGCTGGGCCTTAAATCGCAGGTATCTATGTGTGCTCATGCATTTGTTTGAGGTGGTTCGCGCAATCATCGGCATCTGTGAGTTGTGGCACGTGCTGGCCACCACTATGAATATTCAAGGTGTGACAGGTGGTCACCGTGGCTTATTATGGCGTGTGAACCCAGGCAGGGTGGCTTGTTGCTGTGGGTAACAAGCAACCGAGAACCCATGGGCTGCACACTGCAGTAGGTTGCGGGGGGGGGGGTTGTTAATCACAGTAACGAACCACCCTGCCTAGGTTTGCACATCACAATAAGCTGTGGAGACTGCCCACTGTGGCTTGAATACTCAGAATGGCAGCCAGCACATGCCACAACCAATCAAAGGCCTTCCTAGCATGTAGGAGCTTTCCATGCATGTTCTCTCCAGGGATGTTGAAGAGTCCTTGGTCTCGAGTCACAAGTCGAGTCACGAGTCTTTGGACCCGAGTCTCGAGTCCGAGTCCGAGTCCTTGGTCCAAAATGGTGACTCACGAGTCACGAGTCACTCCCAAAGCTGACTCCACAAGTTCCTATTAAAATCAATGGGGTTTTTTTCCAACAAAATAAGGCTACTTCAAATGTGTGGCTTAAATAAATTCTAGGCACAAGTGTGCCTTTTTATTTCAAAACTCTGCCACTGATTTTGGCAAGAACAGACCAGGCAGACAAACCCAAAATAAAAATAAGCAGGCAGGCAGAGGAGGCAGGGAACACCAAAGCAGGCAGGCAGAGGCGTTTGTCTTGGACTAGTTCAAACTGTGGAACTGGTTAAGAAGAGACCAGGCAGGCAGAGGAGGCAGGGAACCCCAAAGAGGCAGGCAGAGGCAGCCAAACCCAAAATGTCTGAAAGGTTGCATTTTAGGAAAATTATTTTTAAAAATAAAATCTTCGCCGGCAATCGCACTTCTCTCCACTCCATCTGGCACAGCCCAGGGATGTTGAAGACTCCTTGGTCTCGAGTCCCGAGTCGAGTCTCGAGTCGAGTCAGAGGGGGGACTCAGTCCGACTCACGAGTCGAGTCCTGGAGTCCGAGTCCCCATCCCTGGAGCCTCTCTCTGCAGAGAACTCCTTTGCTGCAGTGACAGCTGTGGCGGAGTGACAGGCAGAAGCCCAGGGAGGGGCCAAGCTGAACATTCCAGAGGCTCTGATTGGTTAATCAGAGAGCATAGAACCCCAGGGAGTTGGCAGTTAGGGGAGTTGGTTGTCAGTTGGGGAAGAGAGTGGGTTGGAGTGAGAGAAGGAGTGGAAGGTTAATAGCGTAGGTAGGGAAAGGTGGTACTGAAGAGAAGAGTTCAGACAGGAAATCTAGTGACTAAGTTGTGAGAAAGCAAACGTGAAGGTGTTAGTATAGAACAATTCACAGGAGTCTCCACTTAGGGAGTGAAGGACCTTCTGTCTGAGTAAGAAGGTGAAACTCTGGACTAGTGTGAGGGACAGTTAAGTTCCCTGGTCTGATACTGTAACTTTCAAGTAACCAAGCCAAATTGATACAAAGAGCACTGTATAACATCTGCCTGCCTTTAACCTGAATCTAAGCAAAGAACAAGTTTGAATGTAACTGTTGAAAATTCCAAGTTATCTGTTCCTGAGTTGAATATCAGTTTAGAGACTTTGTTAGAACAATAAATCAACCTTTTTATTCAAAGTTCTAATTCTCCAGAGTCTGACTGGTGACAGGAAAGTAAGAAGTGAATTAATGGAGGGGCACCCTACTTCAAGTAATCAAATAAAACAAACTGATTAACAGGCCTGTGGCTCACGCTGGCTCAGCTTGTCTGAGTGTGGAAAGCTAAGCAGGGTCAGGCCTGGTTATTACTTGGATGGGAGACCCCTCCTCTAGTTTCCTGCATTGAGCAGGGGGTTGGACTCGATAGCCTTGTAGGCTCCTTCCAACTCTATGATCTATGAAATCTATGCTCTTAATAAAAACAAACGTGGGTGAACAGCTACATATAAGACCTAAGACACATAATCGGCTAATGCAACTTTAAAAGACAGCTTAAAGTCTGAAGTGACCAATACAAGGTGGCACTTGGTGAGAGCAAAGTACACATCGAGGGTGTGGGCTTTGGAGCGAGGGGTCCCATCCGCTACAACAGCAGTGTGTGGGGATAGACCATGTGGCTCCATGACTTCCTCTGCATGTTTATTCCAAGTGGAGGGGTCGGTGTGCATCCGCCTTATTTTACAGATTGGGGATGAGGCTAAAAGACAGTGGCCTGATTCAGATGTGACAACAGTCTTTATGTATAAGAAGCAGAAAAGGGGGGCGATAAAGCACTTGGAACTGCCCTACATGACTGGATATGGTGAAAAAAGATCTGTATCATTTTGAGTTTGATAGTAATGCATCCCCTAGTCAGTATTCAATCTAACAACCACTCATTGGGTCTTATCACTACCAATAGCAGCATCAGTAGTTGCCCTGGTGCTGTTATCAGCTTTAAACACACACTCTTTTTAAGCCGAAAAAGAGAAAGGTCAGGGAAGTGATGGCTTGAGGTTGCTTGAGAAATAGGGGTATAAATATTTATTCTTCTGGTGGCTTGAGAAATAGGGGTATAATTATTTATTCTACTCTGTTGTATTCACGGTTGCCAAATCTTGTCTTTAAATCAGCTAATGAGTTTGGGCAGGAGGTAGTACTTGGACACTACCACAGAACAATAACCAAGGCAGAGGGGGCTCATATCCTTAGTTGTGGGCCTCTAGAGCAGGGCTCTCCAACCTTGGGTCCCCAGATGTTGCTGGCCTACAGCTCCCAGCATATCCAGCCAGCATGGCTAATGGCAAGGGATTCTGGGAGCTGTAGTCCAGCAACATCTGGGGACCCAAGGTTGGAGAGAGCCCTGCTCTAGAGAATATGAGCCCCTTGGCCTGAGTTATTGCTCTGTGGTAATATCCAAGCACAACTTCCATTCCACACAAGTACACAGTGCTGAACCACCCTCTGGTGCCACATCTCAACATCTGCAGCCCCCCCCCCATTTTTCTTGGTCACCTTTCAGTAGTGATGATGGACAATTATCAAATTTGCAGATGACACAAAGTTGGGTGGAACAGCTAATACTCTGGAAGACAGAAACAAAATTCAAAGTGACCTCGATAGGCTGGAGCGCTGGGCCGAAAACAACAGAATGAAATTTAATAGGGATAAATGCCAAGTGCTGCACCTAGGGAGAGGAAACCAAATGCAGAGTTACAGAATGGGGGACACTTGGCTCAACAATACTACAAGTGAGAAGGATCTTGGAATTGTGGTAGATCACAAACTGAATATGAGCCAGCAATGCGATGTGGCTGCAAAGAAGGCAAATGCAATTTTGGGCTGTATTAATAGAAGTATAGCTTCCAAATCGCGGGAAGTGATAATTCCCCTTTACTCGGCACTGGTTAGGCCTCATCTTGAGTACTGCGTCCAGTTCTGGGCACCTCACTTTAAGAAGGACATAGACAAACTGGAGAGGGTTCAGAGGAGGGCAACAAGGATGATAAAGGGACTGGAAACATGGCCCTATGAGGAGAGACTGAAAGAACTGGGCATGTTTAGCCTTCAGAAGAGGAGACTGAGGGGAGATATGATCGCACTCTTCCAGTATTTGAAGGGATGTCACACAGAGGAGGGCAAAGATCTCTTCTCGTTCATCCCAGTTTGCAGGACACAGAATAATGGGCTCAAGTTACAGGAACCTAGATTCCACCTAAACATCAGGAAAAATTTCCTGACTGTCAGAGCAATAAGACAATGGAATCAACTACCTAGGGAGGTCGTGGGCTCTCCCACTCTGGAGGCATTCAAGGTGCAGCTGGACAGACATCTGTCAGAGATGCTTTGACCTAGATTCCTGCATTGAGCAGGGGGTTGGACTCGATGGCCTTGTAGGCCCCTTCCAACTCTACTTTTCTATGATTCTATGATTCTATGAAATACTATCTCTTGGTCCCACTTCATCTGCTATGTTGGATAGTTTAAAGGTGGAACTATCTTGGTTGCCAATCTGGAAACCCCAGCTGTATTGTGGATCTAAATAAATTTAGATATAAAATGTGGGCATATAGCACTCACTCTTTTACTAGATAAACACCCCGGTGCTAATGTCATGAGCTTACTCAGTAGTATGCTTTCCAATTTTCCAAAGGAGAATGATATTCATAATAAAATGCAATGTATTTTAGGCTTGCTTCCAAAATGTTTGGCACTGAATCGCTAAGGGTGAAAAGAAAGCAGTATTTAAATATGTGAAGGAAACTTAAATAGATATTAAAAAAAACACATGCCCTTGACTTAAAACTACAGGATATGTTAATTCCCACATGAACAATAAATTGAAGATCCATAGATTTTTTTCCATCACACTCAGCAAGTAAAATAAAATAAACACTGTTGTGATCAGAGCAATTATATAAAAGAAAATGATAGATATGTTAGTCTTACAGGTTCAACTAAATATTAAGACAGCCATGGTGGGAAGTTGGCATTTTGCTTAATCACAACATAACAAAAGGCCACAAATGAGCTTCCCCATAATGCACTGCAAATTATGTCAATAATACTCATCAGCAGGTAGTGCTTCTTTACAGTTGTAAGAACCAATTTTGTCTTCATGCTTGTTTCATTCTGGATGTCTCGTCTCCACAGCAGGCAATGTCAAGTCTGCTAAACTGTGTGGAATTAATTGTGGTTATTTGGCTGTGCTTCCTGCTAGATAAGAAAGTAGGGGAATGAGTTATCTTTTACATTTTATACTGAATACATTACATCTAGAGCCACAATCAACATTTTGCCTAAAGTGAAAATCTGAAGCAAGTTTGGGGGATTTCTCATCAGGCTGAACATCTAAAGAATTTTGAGGGAAGCCAAAAAAGTTTACATACAACCAGAAAGAAATTTAAAGGAGATGCTAAACATTAGGTGAAAACTGGTGGCAGAGTGCAGTTCAGCAAAGTGACATTCAAAGCAAATTTAAACATTCTGTCGCAGGCAAAATCTTTCAGAAATTTGAGAAATATTTGAAAAAACCAATACTCTAGATAAGACCAGAACAATTTCTCAGGATTTGAGGTAGCACATCTCTAATTAAATCTTTGAATCTTCTAACCCTCATAACACCAACCCATGCCCCAAAGAAAGAAACAAAGAAAGAAAACATTTGTTTAAGGAACATCAGTTGTCTCTGATATATTAAGCCAAAACCTGGTTAGTTATAGGACAAAATTAGCACTATTCAGAATTTTGTGATGCTGTTCACAAATCATAAAGTGTGCACAAAAATGCATATACCGGTAATAGGAAAATTGTGTGCAAAATGTGTAGATTAGGGTAAAGGGTACACAGAATTGTTTATATTAGAAGAGTGCACAAAAATGCATTAAATTAGGGGAAATCACTTCAGAAAAATGGGTATATTTGGAGAAAGTGCTTAGAAAAATGCATATCATAGAATCATAGAATCATAGAAAAGTAGAGTTGGAAGGGGCCTACAAGGCCATCGAGTCCAACCCCCTGCTCAATGCAGGAATCTAGGTCAAAGCATCTCTGACAGATGTCTGTCCAGCTGCACCTTGAATGCCTCCAGAGTGGGAGAGCCCACGACCTCCCTAGGTAGTTGATTCCATTGTCTTATTGCTCTGACAGTCAGGAAATTTTTCCTGATGTTTAGGTGGAATCTAGGTTCCTGTAACTTGAGCCCATTATTCCGTGTCCTGCAAACTGGGATGAACGAGAAGAGATCTTTGCCCTCCTCTGTGTGACATCCCTTCAAATACTGGAAGAGTGCGATCATATCTCCCCTCAGTCTCCTCTTCTGAAGGCTAAACATGCCCAGTTCTTTCAGTCTCTCCTCATAGGGCCTTGTTTCCAGTCCCTTTATCATCCTTGTTGCCCTCCTCTGAACCCTCTCCAGTTTGTCTATGTCCTTCTTAAAGTGAGGTGCCCAGAACTGGACGCAGTACTCAAGATGAGGCCTAACCAGTGCCGAGTAAAGGGGAATTATCACTTCCCGCGATTTGGAAGCTATACTTCTATTAATACAGCCCAAAATTGCATTTGCCTTCTTTGCAGCCACATCGCATTGCTGGCTCATATTCAGTTTGTGATCTACCACAATTCCAAGATCCTTCTCACTTGTAGTATTGTTGAGCCAAGTGTCCCCCATTCTGTAACTCTGCATTTGGTTTCCTCTCCCTAGGTGCAGCACTTGGCATTTATCCCTATTAAATTTCATTCTGTTGTTTTCGGCCCAGCGCTCCAGCCTATCGAGGTCACTTTGAATTTTGTTTCTGTCGTCCAGAGTATTAGCTGTTCCACCCAACTTTGTGTCATCTGCAAATTTGATAAGCATTCCCTGTACCTCCTCATCCAAGTCATTAATAAAAATGTTGAAGAGCACCGGGCCCAGGACCGAGCCCTGTGGTACCCCGCTCGTTACCTCTCCCCAGTTTGAGAAGGAACCATTGATAAGCACTCTTTGAGTCCGATTCTGTAGCCAATTCTGGATCCACCTGATAGTTGTTCCATCTAGCCCACTCTTAGCTAGCTTACTAATCAGGATATCATGAGGCACTTTGTCGAAAGCTTTGCTGAAGTCCAGATATATAATGTCCACAGCATTCCCACAGTCCACAAGGGAGGTTACCCGATCAAAAAATGAGATCAGATTAGTCTGGCAGGATTTGTTCTTGACAAATCCATGCTGGCTTCTAGTAATCACTGCATTGTTTTCAAGGTGCTTGAAGACTGACTTCTTTATAATCTGCTCCAAAATCTTCCCGGGGATTGATGTCAGACTGACTGGCCTATAGTTCCCAGGTTCCTCCTTCTTGCCCTTTTTGAAGATGGGAACAACATTTGCCCTCCTCCAGTCGTCTGGCACTTCACCTGTCCTCCATGATTTCTCAAAGATAATAGACAGTGGTTCTGAGAGTTCTTCTGCCAGTTCCTTTATTACTCTAGGATGCAGCTCATCAGGCCCTGGAGATTTAAACTCGTTCAGAGTAATCAGGTGCTCCTTGACCATTTGCCTATCAATCTCAAGCTGCAATTCTGCCCCTTCAGTCTGTACTTCAGGTTTGCCAGGGGGGTCATAGACCCTCTTTTGGGAGAAGACCGAGCCGAAGTAGGAATTGAACGCTTCTGCCTTTTCTTTGTCTTCTGTTATCAATTTGCCATCCTCATTGCGTAGTTGAACCACCAGTTCTTTCTTCTGTCTTTTACTGTACATGTATCTGAAGAAAGCTTTTTTGTTGCTTTTAGCATTCCTCGCTAACCTTAGCTCATTCTCAGCTTTAGCCTTCCTGACACTATTCCTGCAGTTCTGTGCTACCTGCCTGTACTCTTCCCCTGTAGCCTGTCCTTCCTTCCACTTCCTATACGTGTCCTTTTTTGTTTTCAGGTCATCTTTGAGTTTATTGTGAAGCCACATTGGCTTCTTCTGTTGCCCTCTGCCTTTTTTCCTTGTGGGAATTGTTTGCAATTGTGCCTTTAAAATTTCCTTTTTTAAAAACTCCCACCCCTCCTGGGCTCCCTTTCTCGTGAGAGTCACTTGCCATGGGATCTTACTAATCATTGTTCTGAGTTTGTTAAAATTGGCTTTCCTAAAATCCAGGGTACGTGTTTGGCTACACTCAGCTTTTGCTTCTGTTAGAATCAAGAACTCAAGTATAACATGGTCACTTTCCCCCAGAGTTCCCGAAACTGCCACTTTATCCACTAACTCGTCTCTGTTGGTTAGAATCAGGTCAAGGATAGCCGATCCTCTAGTTCCTTCCTCCACTTTCTGTAGGAGGAAGTTATCAGCAGCACAGCTCAGGAATTTCTTGGAGGGGCCATGTTTGGCTGAATAAGTCTCCCAACAGATATCAGGGAAATTGAAGTCTCCCATTACTACCACATCGTGCCTCCTTGAAACAATGGCAATTTGCTTTTCAAAAGTTCCATCCTCGTCTTCTCCTTGATTGGGTGGTCGGTAGTAGACTCCAACCGCCATGTTCGTTTTATTCTTTGCCCCCTTTATTTTAACCCAGATGCTCTCAATGGGGCTGCCAAGCTCCTCTTCCTGTATCTCTGTGCAGAGATACGTATTTTTAACATACAGTGCAACTCCACCTCCCTTTCTGTTGCTTCTGTTCCTTTTGAACAAGTTATACCCTTCAATTGCTGTATATTAGGAGAGATGTGCATGAACGTGTGTACAAATTTCCATGTGGATGTTTGGAGGCAGGGAATCACAGACTGATGTGGAAATGGGATGGAACAAACCTGATATTGAAAAAATGAGAAACTGAGCAGAATTGAACTTGACAGATTTGTCCATTCCTGCTCTTCATAACCTTCATAAATGAAAGGGGTAGGATTACCTCACCTATAGGACTAATTTGTGTATTAGCAGCACCAAATTAAATAAATCAATAACTAAGGGGGAGGAGGGAATAAGAAAAACTACATCAACATTGTAATTCTATGGCTGTTAATTTAAGTAAGTACTATAATTTTCAGTGGGGTTAACTCTCAGGTAAGTGCACACAGGATTGTGGCCTAAGGCTGCAATTCTAAGCACATTACCTGGAACTAAATCCTATTGAAACCAATGGGGCTTACTTTTGAGTAGACATGTAAAGGATTGTGCTGTAAATCTAATGAAACATTTGAAAACCTTCAGATGAAGGGGATACATTATATGCACAAACATCAATATTTAAATGTGTTGATGGATTGTGTAGACTGGTTGAAGAGGCAGTGGGTGCCTGATTCAATCCACGTGCTCCCTTTCAATCCTCTACCTGTCTAAGACATAGTTAACCGCTGACAAATTTGACCATGCAGATCACCTCTTAGGGTGAGGTGGTGGAATTCACTCACTGCAGGTAGGCATAGAACATAATGCTACATTCCAAGTTTGCTAGATCTGGGTTATAGTTTGTGAGACAGTGTATGCATTCTCATTTCTTCAAAATTTAATTACTGAGAAAACCTGATTGTGTATGTGCTCGTATGATCTAATCTTTCTCGAAGTAATTAGTTGCGCTTTAAATAATTTTACCGTGGATAACGGTTAAACTCCCAAACTCTAGAGGAGTTTACTTGAATAAATAAAATAAATAAAAGGTCAAGAAAATAGTAGTTGAAAGCTGTTATGCTTTTGGAACTTTTCTAAACTTGCTAGTGCAGACATCTGTCAACAAGGCTTCCCTCTGCTACCCAGCAAAAGGCCTGAACTTTATTCTGGAGGGAGCACCCCAGCTGTCAAGGCATGCAGAAGCTATTCATGATCACACAAAAAATGAATAGAAATATGCAGAGGGCTTTACATATATATTTTTAATCCAAATGCACAATAGTCTGAAAAGTTTTACTAGAGGCTATTTTGCTGTTAAACATATGAACATATTGGCTAGAGTATTTCAATTAAACCATGAAATAATTTTGAATCAAAATAAAACAGCACAAGAAAGGGAGAATACCCCTGACACTCTTTTTGAGTTAAATTCCTTACAACCTGCAAGGCTATCTATATGCTAGAAGGATTAATAAAAATATTTTTATTTTTATTTTTATTTGAATTTACATTTTATTCAAACAACATTTGCTTGGTATATAGCAGTAGCAAAGTACACTACAGAAGACATACAGAAAAAATGCAGCTTTCTAAGGTTTAGAGAAGATCTGTTGGGGTCACAGATTTAATAGGAGTATAGGAAATAGGAGTGAGGCATTTCGGGAAGGAAAAGGTAAGCATGTGAAGTAACAGGCAAGAGGAGTAAGATGGGAAAATGAAAAGAAAAAGAAAAGGGGCAGGATGTGCTGGAGGAATTCTGAAATATGTGTTAGGGAGGGACAATATATATTCTGATTTTCGTAATTCCTAGCCTATTCTTTTATACATCCTACCTCTCTGTTTTTGTTTTGTTTCATTTCCTCTCTGTGTAGCTACAGTATTTACGGTGGAACAGTACCTTGTTGACAACGCAAATGCCCATGAGAAGTTAGGTAAGTTTATGGCCTGTGGCTCACACTGGCTCAGCTTGTCTGAGTGTGGAAAGCTAAGCAGGGTCAGGCCTGGTTATTTATTTATTTATTTATTTATTATATTTATACCCCACCTTTTTTCCTGCAAGGAACCCAAGGCAGCTTACATAATCCTCCTCCTTCTCCTCTCCATTTTATCCTCACAACAACCCTGTGAGGTAGGTTAGGCTGAGAGTCAGTGACTGGCCCAAAGTCACCCAGTGAGTTTCATAGCCGAGCAGGGGACTAGAACCCGGATCTCCTGAGTCCCAGTCCAACACTCTAACCACTATGCCACACTGGATGGGAGACCCTCGTTTCCTGCATTGAGCAGGGGGTTGGACTCGATTGCCTTCTAGGCCCCTTCCAACTCTATGATCTATGAAAGCACCTTTCCACTCTTTCTCCCTCTCCATTTACACAGTTCAGATGGGCAAATATGTCTATTTCTGGTCTGGGTCACTGTTCCATGTTTTTACCCATAATCCTGTACTGTTCTCTTTCCTCATTT
The DNA here is from genome assembly GCA_021292165.1 of Shinisaurus crocodilurus. Classification (NCBI taxonomy): domain Eukaryota; kingdom Metazoa; phylum Chordata; class Lepidosauria; order Squamata; family Shinisauridae; genus Shinisaurus; species Shinisaurus crocodilurus. The sequence goes on along the minus strand of CM037876.1, from coordinate 75,715,998 downwards.
CCTCATTAATCTGTAGTATTTTTTATATTCTGTCAAAATACATATTTAAACATGTAATTCGTGTGTGTGTGTGTGTGTGTGTGTGTGTGTGTGTGTGTGTGTTTGATGCCTGTCTGATGTATATGGCCTAGATGAATTTTATTTTGTAAGTTTTGAGGGCTGGGAAGAGGTGAAAATTGGATTACTCATAGATGGGGCAGGCAAAAATTAAGAATTTTGGGGGTGGAGGTGTCTTGCCTTTAAATATGAGGTGGCCAAAGTTCTTCCTCCTTCCTTTCCTTCAAGCAGTGGCTTCACTGCTGGCAGCAGCACAGCCACATTCCTGGCAGCAAATGCTCCTGGGAACTGGATCAAAATTCACCCACTCCAAAATAGTCTCGCAAAACCGTGTGTGTGTGTGTGTGTATTCAGCACACCTTAACTCTGTTCTCTCAACATACATATTTTAAAAGTGTATTTCAATACATTTAAACTGAGCTATGTTGCGATATCCAGAAAAATGCTCACCTGACACCAAGGCAGCATGGAAGGGAGCAGGAGGAGGCTATACTAAACTTCAGTTGACACATTCCACACTTTGCTTTCTCTTGGCAGGAATGAGCAGGATTGCGGGCACAGGGTTTTCTCTGGGGGATCAACAAAACGGGGCCCATTGCTCAGTTCTAGGTGGGCGCTTCTTACCTTATTGCAGCACTATGCATTTTGAGACTGGGGCTGCTGTTCATGTCCATTTTTCCTGTCCACTTTCAGTTACACTCCTCTCTGGAGGCTTTGCTCTGTGTTCTGTTGCCAACAGAGATATGATTGGTTGGGATGCAGGACAGTGCGTTTTTGGTGGCAGCTGTCCAGTTATATAATTCCCTCCCAAGGCAGTTTTGACTGGCCCCTTCTTTGATGTCTTTTTCGTCGACTATTGATAGATCAATCCTATGGCCCCTCAACAGCATCTGAGGGGCCATAGGATGCTGCAGATCTTCTCCTCTAATGACGGACACAGAGCTCCAACCTTGTAGGAGAAGGAGATCCAATAATGGATCTCAACCACTTCCCCCCGCCCCCTCCCAGCCACCATGGAAAGCTCCTGAGGTCAGGAAGAGGATGGTGACGAAGGAAACAGGGAGTGCTGGTGGGTGGGGAGGAGAGCAGAAAGGAGAGGCTATGGATCCACAAGATATACAGTGCTCTCAGGCTCGGCCCCTGCTCCCAGTAGCGCAGCACAGCTAGAGGGGTTCAAAGCAAAAATTGCTTCACAGGAGGACAGAGAAGCTAAAAAAGCCCCTGCCGCTCCTGCTCCAGCAGCAGCCTGGCAGGGCAATGGATACTCAAGAATCCTCTGGATTGGAGGCTTCCTTCTAGCAGGCGGCAATCCCACGGAATTGTGCCCTTAGTCATTTGTATTCTGCCAGGCTTTTAGCGTATCTTAATCTTGCCAGCTATAGACTTATTTTATTTGCTTTCATTGTGGCTTGTAATGCTCTCTGGTTTTAAGTGCATTGATATTTTATTCTTGAAACCCATCATTCCCTTTATCAGGATGAAAGGCAGCATAAAAGTTTTTTCTTTTTAAACAAACAAACAACATAATTATCCACATTATATGAATATATGCCTGTATGAAGCTATTTTCCTCAGCTTTGCTTATGGGAGCGCAACAAACAAATGAGCTGATGATCAGTTTTGGATTTAAAGTGCATCATTGTTTGTGCCAACATCAACTATGGGTTTTTTTGAAGATTATTAAAGGAATGTGGAATTTTGGACCTGGATTCAAATAAAACCCCTTCCAGTTGCAGAAAGGGTCATGAATGCTTTGAGATTTTCATAACAGAAGGATACAAAAGGCCTTTATCTCATTTGAATATTGTTTTTTCCTGATAAACTGCATGAAGTCACTTTCATATTCTTTCAAAAACTGATGGTCTGAGATCAGACAGTGGGGAAACCTTGGGAAGCATTTAGTCCCGCTGTATCTGTTCCCAAGATAAACAGATTACATTAATTTCTTCATGTAGTCAATACGGCTTCTTTCATTAACTCTGGATAGAACAGATGCATTTATAAAAAAAATCTATTAAATATGCCTTTTTGGCTCCAGCTGTATAGCACCCCTCATAGAACAAACCAGGGGGATGTACTGTGAGATTTCAGATAACTTGTCATCAGTATTGTTGTCTTTAGCAGCGCTATCCACTTGTTCAGTGTTCTATTTAATTACATTTTTAAATAGCCTTCCAGCTGTCTGGTTTTGTTTGTGGCTCCCCCTGGCATCCCACATGCAGTGAATAATGTCAGCACCTTACCATAATAGCAATTTTCCAAACTACGATTATGGGTTGCCTTGTGAAGGAAGCATAGCTCTTGAACAGTAATGTGTGTGCTTGGGGATTATTGGAAATATCACTTAACGTTTTTAAAACTGCAACTCAAAGCAAATTACTTCAGGTGAGACGTGATTTTACATTTAGATAGCAAAATGAAATATGGCTCCAGTTGCGCAGACAATAGTACATTATAACTGAATAACAAAATGAGATAAATTATTTTCATGGGATGTATGGCACATAAGAATATGCAAATGCCATATAATGAAGCACAACTTGTGTACAAACACCTGCATGCACAACTTTATTACTAGAGATGGCATCACACAATTTGGACTGGCCTATCTCAGAGTATGGATTTTCCAGCTCATAATGCTCAGATTATAAGGTGAGCCACATTTCCCCCAAAAATTCTTCCACAGCTTCGAATGTAGAATAAAATTCTGTGCTTCACAGTTGCATTCATCAGATTGGGCACTCAGAGGCAGTTTCTCTGTAGAGGTTGTTTGCTCGTAATTGTTTACTCTCAGTGAAACCTGTAGCTAACATAGTCCTGCCTAGGGATGGACAGATCAGACTATTTTCAGGCCATGTCAGTTTCACGTGTATTCATTAATAAGTCCATTCCTCCATCCAATTTCCACATTAATATGTGTGGGTTTTTTTATAATTCAACATGAAAAGTTGTATGCACTTAATGTATTGTATGCAATGAGAAAGACATTTTATTATATAATACGTGTTTTATAGGCATTTTATTGTAAACTATGCATTTGTATACACATGTTGGTATGTTTTCTAAAGCCAGAAACTGCATTACAAATTCTGGAGAAGTGGGGAATCGGAAGGAAAACTGCATTCTGATCTGCACATTAGTTAGGGAGAATGAAAACATCCTTGAGCATCTGGCCTCAGTCCTCCTCACTGCTTTCCCTTTCCTGCTAAAATTTACCTGGCCATGGCAGGGACCATGAGAATGGCTCTTAGGCAACAGCAGCTTTATGAGCATTAAGCCCGGGGGGGGGGGGGACACATTTCCCTGATTTTCTGGGTCCTTACTAAGGATCCAGAAACCCTGGGAAATGACATTTCTCAAGGACTTTGGAGCCCAAAATACTGCCACTACCTAACAAAGGGGACAGCTACAGCAGAACCCATTTGCACTCTGAAGGAACCTTTGGTAGTGTACTTTCCAATTTACCTTATCAAACATCATAGCTGTTACAGCCAGAGTCTTCTGTATGTACAGGGGCTGGATAGACCTGAGGTTGGAAACATAGGAAGCTGCACTATACCATCACTATTTTCTCAGAAACAAAATGTATGCTCTCTCTGATCTGGCAGCGCTTAAAAAACTAGGAAGAGTCTTGTGGCACCATAATGACTAACAAATTTATTCTGGCACAAGCTTTCATGGACTACAGTTCAGTTTATCAGATGTATGGAGTGTTATAGCTAGGGATGTGTGATGCTGGGAATTCTGTTTTGTTTAAGCCTGATGGAATCCTGCAGCATTTCCATGTAAACTGCACTGGATTTTTTCCCTCATATTCCGGGAACATTTTGTGCATATTCACCCCTGCGTTTTGCTATTTGCATAAATTGTGAAATTCTTCTTTTTTTTTTTAATCCTTCTTTTGCAAGTGCACACCTGTGCACTTATGGGGATCCGAAATGAAAAGCCTTGCCTAGTCAATGTCCTGCGAAGCGTTTGCTGTCAAAGTACAGTAAGTACCAACCATGGACAATGACCAAGAGAGGGTACAAACAAACAGGTTAATTTGTTATTTTACGCTCACTTGACAGCTGTCAAATGGTGAGCTGTTAAATGAAAGCAAAGCTGCAAGAAGATCTTTGCTTGTGAAAGGGGGTGGCATGTATATCAGCCCCTTCATGGTGAGATCCTCTGGCATATTTTTGTTTTGTTTTGTTTGGGCCTGGCAGTTTTCAGTGTCCTGCACCTTTTCCACCCTTTCCCTAGCCTCATTTATGGGAGCATAGCACAGCATTCACGGGAGCACAGCAAAAGAAACAAAGCCTTTCTTTTAAAATGCACAAATTGCCAATGCACAAATCCCCCCCCCCCTGCACAAATTGCCACCATTAAAAACAATCCTGGAAATTGAGTTGACACCGGCAGCAAGTGGGGGGGACAAAAACAGAACAAAATCTGGAGGGATGAACTAGAAAGATCCATTGGGATTTTCACCCCCAAAACTGGAATTCTCATACATCCCTTGCAGCAGCCTATAGCAAGTTTTAGGTTCATATACAGTACAGATAGTGGGTGGGGAGAACTGCAAACAGTGAGCTCAGAAAGAAAGCCTGCTAAGCTGGACTTCATCAATAGGTTCAATTCTATCACCAGAGGCTTCAATTGGGACAAAGGATTTTCATCACTCTACATGTGTTAACTGGCTTATCTAGTGCCAGGATGTTTGTGTTATCAGCAGCAACTGTACTGTGAATGGCTACTACAGTTAATAATATGATTGACACTGTATTTTCTGCATTTGACTCATTGTTTGCAGTTCACCCCTCCCCCCCCCACCATATATACTGTATATAAACCTGAAACTCTCGACAACACTCCATGTATCTGATGAAGTGGGCTATAGTCCACAACTGCTTACGCCAGAATAAACACGCTTGTCTTTAAGATACAAGACTCTTATTTGTTTTTGTAGCAATAGACTAACATGGCTACCCTCTGACATTTTTTAAACTAGGTGCCATATGTCATTCAAAGTGCTGAACAATGGCTATATCACCACTGTGTACCCCTGGATACTGATTTGTGTACAAGAAAGTGATGGAAATATGGAATATTTATCCTTCCCTTACATGGATACATAATGGGAGATGTCCATGCAATGAAATGACTTACTGTTACTTTGTTAAGTGAACACAAAGGTAATGGTATTAAGTAGGTGGAAACTGCTGTGAGACATCTGCTTTATTTCTGAAAACACTCCCTGAGCTGGGAAAGATTGAAAGAGAATGTGATCATACATAACAGTGGAGAGTAGCACACAGGTATAGGTTATGGGCTAGCCACCAGTATGAATTTTGAATTCTCCAAAGAATGCCTCTTATTTAATGAGAGAAACCCCAGGGGCTAGTGTGAGAGCCATTGGCCAACCTATGCTGCCTGCTATGCTAGTAAGAGAAACAGTGGAAGGTTCAGCTACAGGGAAAGAAACCCAAAGGCTTGAAGTGAGAAATTCAATACACAAGTAAATTAAAGAATACTTTTATCAACTTTGCTGAACGAAATTCTAGATCTATCCAGGCTAATAAGAGATAAGATGATAGAAGCTGAGCAGTTGGTTGGAAGCTATCCTGTACATTGCACTGACTCCTTCCTATATAGCGGCTTTGCAGACAGAGGCTGTATGTGAGTGCTCATTGAAAACTTTTCCTGATTGGGAAGAAATGCATTTCTTATAAGCCAGGATGGCTATGTTGGAGAAGCTGAGGCAGGAAGGGTCACCGGGCCTTTTCTGTGGTGGCCCCCGTACTGTGGAACTCTCTCCTGACTAACCTCCGCCATGCCCCTTCTCTGCTGAGCTTCCGTCGCTCATTAAAAACCTGGTTGTTCAGGCGGGAATATGGGGTGGGTTAAGATTTTAAAATTTTTATATTATTTTAAATGTATTTTATTGTTTTTATTCTATGTACATTGCCCAGGGTGGCCGGCTGCCGGCCAGATGGGCGATAAATAAATATAAAATAAATAATAATATTGGGAGGATCTTCAGGGAGAGTACAGAGAAATCCTTCTTCTATCTTGACTGTTCTTGTCCTGTTCCAAAGAATGAGGGTCTGCAGGGCACTACACTAAACCAGAGAAAAAAATTACATTGGGCTGGTTGGTACGACCGAGGCAGCGAGCGGTGGAGGCACCACGGGGCTGCTCGTGGGGTCCGGCGGGGCACCGCACACGACCTGCGCCCCGCACTCGTGGGCGGACCCCGGTGGAGCCGGCAGTCCCCGTACCGCAGTGCGGGCCTCCCGGAACTAGGGGGCAGCAGCCCGGGATGCCCAGAGGGGCCATTTGCCCCTACAGGCCAGAGCAGCCGCAGCCCCAGCCGCTCTGGGCTGCCGCCTCTGTGCGGTCCCCACGGGACGGCCGCCTTCTGTTCGCATGGCAGGGTGGCCACGCGCAGTAGGGGCTTACCCCTCTACCACCCATGGTCACTTTGCATGCTTCACACGCATGCCCGTCCCGTGGGGGCACCCCCGGCCGGCGTTCAAACGACACAGGAACCGCGGGGGGCTTCTGCTCCCCTGCGGTTTCTGTGTCATACGAACCGGCCCTTAGAAGGGAACCACCTCTTATGTGATGAACTGTTTTCCTCTTGTGCTGAGGATGTGCTTCTATGAGTGGGAGGTTCAATGGGTTCATTGAAATTGAAGTTTCAATCACTAGATATGTAGATAGCTAGGTTTGCTGCAAATATGTTGACCATGCTGTAACTTGCCTGTCTGTTATAGACATCACTACATGTCTAGATAGTCAAATTAGTTTAAAATTAAAGAATGTGCAGCAGTTATCAGTTTGCAGATGAGATGATTATATTGGGAGTAGGTTTTCCACAGGGTCCCACACCACAACTCTTCCTCAGAGGAGGTCTCCGTCTCCCTGGTGTTCAGGTTGAGCAGGATCCTGACACCCAAGGTTTGTCCTGATAGTCATAGTTCACTGTTGTTTTTTCTGTGTTTATTGTTTATTTCTATTATGGCTGGTAATATGCCAATTGTATTTTTCAATAAAAATAAAATGACTATTACTCCATGGGCAAACCATGGGTATTTTTTGGGGGGTAATTTATTCATAATTATATTTATGTGTTACATTTATATTCCATTTTTCATTTATCATGGAATTCAAGGCTACAAACCAGTTCCCAGATGGTCCCCTAGCCAGGTACTCAGTAGATCTACACCACCTTTGCTATAGCAACATTGCTGCATCATGCAGTGGTTCTCAACCTTTTTTGCCCTATGCACCCTTTTCACCATATGTCAGAATGTCATTCACCCCTTTCCAAGAAAAACCAAGAAACAGTCAAATATAACTATAAATAGAATATTTCCACAGATAACAAGTGAAATATTTATCTTTATTTTTAATTTAATCTGTGCCATACAATAAGGTGTGATGTCCTATAGATTATGTACAATCTGTAGAATTGTAATTTGTAAAAAGATCAGTAGTCCAACAGATTGAGTCTGTGGTCCCAATTCCCCCCCAAAACCATAAAATTCCCCCCCCGGGAGGAATTTAACTCACTAGTGGACAAAGAGGTCAAAGGGGCACCTCTGAATCATCTTCCCCAACTTGGTGCCCTCCAGATGTTTTGGACTTTAAGTCCCATCAGTCCCAGCCAGCATGGCAATGGTCAGGAAACCTGGAAATTGTAGTCTAAAAATCTGCAGCGCAAAAGGTAGGGGAAAGCTGCTGTAGATAGATATTGCTGCTATCCTTAACAAAGTGTGACTTGTTATCTCCAGTAAGTACCTATACTGTGGCTTTTGTATAGGAGCACAAGTGACCTGTACAATCTCACAATCTTCCAGAGCAGAGACATGCAATTTTTTTCTGGGTATGGTGGCCAGAAAATAGAAACTCTGCATGCTAACATTTACAGGTTAATTCTATGCATCTCAAAACATATATCTATTTTATATTTGTTTTCTTATCTATCTTCCTTATTTTTTTCTTTATATATGTTAACTCTTCTTTTTTTTTAAGACCAGTACATTTTATGACCAGCAAGCCATCTCAGAAAGCTTTTACTGATATCTCCATGAACTGCATAATTGTGTATTATCACCCACATACCTCAATGTTCTGATGACCCATATTGGGATTATGATTTCAAAACATCATCTCTAGTCAACTGGCAAAAGAACATGCCCTGAGGCCTTACCAGAGGGAGCCCATGAGTAGCTTGTTTTTACATTTCTCATAGTAACAAGTAGTAACAAGCTGGAAATGTTTAGAGTGTGTAATTCTAGCAATAAAGAAAAGAAAGAGTGTTCCATTTATTAATAAGAACAGCCCTCTGTAAAAGTGAATACTGAGAACTGCCAATTAAATACCCGCCAGTATCACTTACCATGGCTGCTATTCATGTTTTAAACAAACTTAATGGTCCTGTGTTCCCATTTCCCTATAACATAACTGCCCCCACAAAAACTCATACTCCAATCTGCAACATCTAATTCAACAGATTAAGATTGCCTGTAACCCCAGTCCTAAATCTTATTCCAAGTATTGTGTTTAGGACTGGGTTTTATGTTGAAAGGATCGGATTTCATTGTGTTCAATCCTTTACACGGTCTGGTCTCAAAAATGCTCTGACTTTTATCACCTAGCAGAGAAAGATGGATTAGCCTTTTCAAAAATGTGGCCCATAAGGCATTAAGAATTACCCTCCAACACTTCTGTAAAAGTAAGATGGACTATACATCCTCATTTTAAGTTGGAAAAAAGACACTGCAGGTGAAAGGGATACTTTAGGAAAAAGATGAAGGTGAACAACAACAAGCAATGAAGGGGAAGAAAAGAATGTGATTGTTTGAAGAAAGTGACAGGAAGCTGCCTTAGTCGTGAACTGTTGCACAATATGTTTGCTAACTGAAAAGCCTCTCAAAGTAAGACATTCATAATTCTGACCCTTGCATAGCCCTCCCTACCCTTGGTTAAGCTGCTGAAGGCTTAGGTCCTCTGCCAAAGCTGCCCCAATGTTATTCATCTGCAGTGTGCAGCCACAGCTGCTGTCAAAAATGCCACAGATAAGCATTTCTTTTAGATTTATGGTGCTTGGCCTCATTTTAACCTGTTTTGATGTTTATCAGTGGCCTCTAGCATTTGTGCAAATACTGATGGAGATTCCAGAAGATTATAGGGGTTCCATGATGTTAATGTCAACAGAGGATTGTACTTTAAAGTCACATCTGAAAACACTTCAACAATGCTTCAGATGGCTACAAATCACTAAGGAAAATAGCTCTTTCAATCAGAATTTAAAGAACAATGGTGGTGGTTTTGCACTAGTAGAATGTGCTGGGCCAGGCACCCAATTTACACTCTCCCACCCCCTACCTATTGCAGTCTTCTGTGCCATATCCCATATTGTTCTAGAAGGTCACCCAACACTTAGAAGCAGCTTTTTGGAGGACACCAGGGGTGGTGGTGGTGATGCAGTAGCATAGTCTCCAATTGCCCCGAAAATGCTGAGACAACCCTTAAGCCATCACAGCTTCACACTTTGTCATGCAGAGTCCCGAATTCCGCTGCCTCCCGCAACTGCAAGCTACAAAGGGGCCATGGGCAAAATTGCAGCTAAGCTTGCAGTTTTAGCTTAGCTGCAATTTTGCCCATAGCCCCTTTAAGAGAGCTCTGCTTAGGCCCGAACAGCTGCAGTAAGCAGGGCAGGGAGGGAACAGAAGCTGCTAAGTTGGGAGGGCCAGGCGAGGGTGTGTGTGTGTGTGTGCGCGCGCGCGTGCATGCGCGCATGCTCTACCTGCTGCCTCTGCTGCATGTTGCTGTGGGAAAGGGATTAGCTGGGTGATAGCCTGGACCGAGGGAGAGGTGAATGAGGGAATTTCTCACGATTCCTATATTTATATTGCTAAAGATTTTATTTCCTAACAGAGCTGACTCTTTGCCTCTAACAGGTGAGTTTACAGTGTCAGAAAGAAATTGAAGAAACTTTCCCTTCTCTCTGAAGCTCCATGGTTGGGGGCGTGGGGTGGCTGGGTAAGCTTCACCTGTTGAATTTGTGCCAATCCTGACAATTTTAAAACAAAAAGAGATTGCCCTGCAAGCACTGACACCCCCATGAAAAACACCAGATATCAACAAGTAAGGGTTTAAGTAAGGTAACAGAAAATTACAAAAGCCACATATAAAATATTATAAAATATTATAAAATATTATAAAATAATATATAATATAATAATGTAATAATTATAATATATAAGGTTTTGTGTTTCCTCTAATAACTTTTGTACTTGACCATGCCCTTTGGTTGCCTGGCCATACCCTTGGCCACACCCTCATGTTGCCTGGCCACACCCTCTTGATCACACCTTCATGTTGCTTAACTATACCTCTTACAAATCCACATGTGTGTCCCTATTTTCATCTGTGAAATGTTGGAGGGTATGCAGTAGGTGTGAGGGAAGAGGGATCAGCAAATATTGGGTTCTCTGTCTTGCAGTAGTGGGACTGTTTTCGGCTGGCACAAAGCCATCATTTGATACAAGCCAACAGAATCAGCTTTCATCAGAGGACATTCTTTGCAGGTCTTCAGGAAATCTCTGAAGAACCACCTGTTTTTTCTGGCCTTTATGTAAGTTCTTGGGCTGCTGGTTTTATTGGTACGTTCCGTTTTTATTGGGATTTTTTTTAAAAAAAATCAGTAACCTGTGTTTTTAATTGAACCTTTAATGAAAATATATATACTGAGTTTTACTGTATCTGTTTTGTATGGCTTTATCTTGTACTCTGCCTTGAAATGGTTTTACCCGTAAAGGCAGACTAAACATATTTTAAAATAAATAAATCCCATGATACTTCTATACGAATGCAAGAGACAAAGTGATAGTTTTTGTCAAACGCACTAAGATGGAACAGGCCTGCACAGCTTGTAAACTGCCAAGCTGAATAAATGGCACCAGCCATATATGGTGGCTCACTAGGAACTTGTTGTGATGCCTCCTGTGTTGCTGACTGTGGGCCAAAATAGACATTACTTTAAATGTGTGTCTAGGAGCTATGTCTCCCCCACCCCATTTTTACCCTACAGTAGGCAGTGGACTCCCGATTCAGATCAGGGTCCTAGCAGGGGGGCTTTTAAGATCAATATCACGTTCCCTGCACTTACTCTGGAGTAAAAATGAAAAGAGGATATAGCTGCTGGGCACACATATAAAGTAATTTCTGCTTTGGCCCGGTGTGTGACTGCAAAAATAGGTTTTTCAAGCCACCCGTGGACCACTCCAGATGGCAGGAGTTGGTTGTGCTATTGTTGTTTTTGCTACTGTTTGCTTTTGGAAAGACGTTCAGTACAAAACGCATTAACCTGCAAACACTGGGGACAGGTTTAAAATGTGCAGATAATCAAAGGTCAGTTAAATAACTGGAGAGCTAATCACATAGCAGTATATTGACATGGAAGACCCACTGTGAATGTGAACCGTCAGCGTTCAAATAATGTGGCTTCTCCTTTACAGAGATGGATTGCAGGGCGAAGACAGAAAAAGAGTCAGCAGCCTCAAGACGACAGTGGCATTGAAGGATGGCTGGAGCTTGAGAGTTTCTGTGTGTAATGGCAAGGAGGACCTCCTGCTGTATGTCATTTTCCAGCAATTCTATAGTCATTTTAACAGAACAATGCATTCATTGGTTTCACGTGAAACTCATAACAAAAAGAACTTCTAGGTAGTAATGTTCAAATAATGTATTAGTGTATGAGTTAGCAGCACAAGGTAAATACATGTATTCCTTCCTACAGACAGTGACTTATATTAGTGGGGAGAAATATCTAAGTCCTATGATTAGGTTGCCTAACACTCTTTACTATAAAATACTCACTATTATAGAGAAGAACATTATGTGCTTTCATGGGGTGCAATACAAAAATGAGATGTTCTCAGAGGAATAGCCAGGATGGACAAGAGTTATAGCATAAGGACCGGTGAATGTATTTATTTTCTAATGACGAAATATCATTCTGATGTAGGATCTTTCAATTATATGCCATACATTTTTTAAAAATTTAATCAGAAATCACTGCAAACAATCTCAGAACAGGAAGCTTCTTTAAAGCTTACATGGCCACAGGATGGATTCCACATTCAACAACCATCACAATACCACTACTTGGAAAATTGCCATGTATCTCAAGTTTTTCCCCTAAGCTTTGCTATGGACTCAGGTCTGTACAATCAGTTGATAAGATCAGGTCGCCTGTCATTCCTTTCCAAACAATTAGAGGGGTAGATAACTATTCGAACCCTCTTATCCACCTTTTATAAAGTATGCCATGACAGGATGCCCACAAAATCCTATACTGAGAATGATTTCTGAGCCCATCCAGCATTCCTTTATTTTTTGAGACACTGAGAAATTTTTCTCCTGACTGCTGCCACTGGATACCTGTTTAACATTAGGGAACGTCAATTGTGCAAACTGCTGGCAAATAGTAGGGATTATATGGCTGGGTTAGAGGTTTCACAAGATTTTTGAACAGAGTTCATAGAGATTTCCCAAGAGCCCTAGTGCATCAGTGGCTTAACACATACAGTATCAAAAGCTTGGCCAAACTTTTGTCCTCACCTGACACTGTGATAGGAAAAGACCAGTACTTGCCCATGCTGAAAATTCTTGACAGACGTTATGAAGTTGCAAAAGGCCAGACAGCTAAGTTTTAATATAGAGAAGAATGTGAAGCGAAGAGCAGCAACAATGGAGAGAACTACATGATAAAATTCCCAAGCTTAACACTTTCCACCAGGTTTTGTTGTGAACCCTGAGAGACTTATTATCTCTCCCCTCCTCCCCAACAGCTCCATTTGCATGCAGAGAAAGGTAGAGCATTGATTTCCCAGATGGCAGGGGATGGACAATCCCCATTTCTTAATTGTAGAGATTTGATCATTTTAGATTTAAAAAGATAATAATAATAACATTAAATCTTTGAAAACAGAAGCATGTGACACTTTTTATATAGTTTTTAATACCCATGTGGTATTATGGCTTCATACTATAGAAACACATAATACAGTTAATATTGCTCAGATTCACAGCTAATGCCATTAGACCACCAGAGGAGCAATTAAAGAATGTGAATGTGTATTAAGATTAATACCCCAAACTCTGACAAACCTCAACTGGCCCATTAACATGATAATAGGTCCAAAATGTCTTTATGTCTCTTAGCATGTAGATGGTGTCTCCCCCACCCCTCAACTCACCACCACCTTAATTCAACTATCTTCCCTGCTTTGTTTTGTATTTGTAAATTGCTTTAACAAGAAGTTAAGCACACACAAAAATACTTTCATATAGCATCAAGGGGCTGATCAAACAGGCCTAGTCACTTTTATTTATAACTCCACAAGAGATTTCAAACAACTGAGGGACATGACAAACAGATAAAACCAAGGAGATGAGACTGAAGAAGTATTTCAAACCCCCAGCACTTCCTACTGTGCTTGGAGCTTATGAAGATGCTGACAAAACATCCTGTGATCTTATGCACCATGCTGAATGTCCATTACAATATCTAGCTGCCACAAGTTGGGTTAATGTCAAATTTACAAGGCTTGTTGTTACACTGTATAGCTTCTGTTTATGTTAAAGCAAATCCTTAGTATTGTAAGTCGTTTGTAGTCATAGATTTCATAGATCATAGAGTTGGAAGGAGCCTACAAGGCTATCGAGTCCAACCCCCTGCTCAATGCAGGAAACTAGAGGAGGGGTCTCCCATCCAAGTTATAACCAGGCCTGACCCTGCTTAGCTTTCCACACTCAGACAAGCTGAGCCAGCATAAGCCACAGTCAACTAAGACAGAAAATAAAACTACCAGACCATGCTTTGTTTTTAAAGATCTACTATACAACATACTCCATGGTGGCAACTTCTTGTCCTCTTGTCACATCCAATCCTTTAGATGATCCTGCAGAAAAGCAATTTTCTGCCTCAAAAGCACTCTATCTTTTTTTTAAAAGTTTGTCTCTGGGCAATTTTCAGGTCTACTAGAGCTGCACAACTGTATACAGATGAGAGAGACCAAAATAGGGCAATTTATTTGATTCCTTCCTTTCAAAACATTTAGCAAAGATTACATATCCAACAGAGAAAAGCCCAACAAAAATATTCATTTGTGACCTAGTGTCATGCAAAAAAATCTTCTGCAAGAGTCTTCAAATAGCTCACATTTGCATTTTGTTTAATGTGATCTCAAAAATAAATATATCCCTGGATATTATCTACTAATCTCTACTTTAAAAGGGTAACACTTAGAATCAGTCAGTAAAAGAAAACACTATGTAGTTTTCAGAAAAAAAGTATTGTAGTATGTAAGTTGCTCACTGGAGACATATCGAATGGGAAATTATCTTTTTGTTTAGCTTTGAAATTTGGAATTTAGGATGCAACAACCTGCCAGCTTAATAGGGCTAGTAGTCTGCCTTGTGCTTTGTTCCATTCCTACTGTATGAAGAGTTGACTCTGCTTACACTGAGCAGTCCTGTTTCCTGCACAACAGTGCCAAAGTCTAGGCTTGCAAGGAAAGGTGCCTTCACTTTTCATACCAGTTCATTCCTGATCAGATAAAGAATTTACAATCAGTTACATAGGGCACATTCTGACAAATATTTTGCCCCACTACAAAATAAATGGATATTTACAGAAGTTGAACCTAGACAGACAAGTGGACCTTGTTCACCTGAAGAAGTTCGCTATAGTGTACGATGGATTGAACAGTCAGCACTCCTTTAGCAAGTGTGCCCATTCTGAATTGGCTGTAGAATCTGTTGTACGCTCAGGGACAGCTCACCCATGAGACCCTCATCTCAGGTGGAGGATTGGTGGATCACATGCCCCCATCCACCACCAACGGGGCTGTTCATTGCCACCTCCATTAGCTGTGTGTGTGTGTTGGGGGGGTTGGCTGGCTGTGTCTGCTGCTGCCTGCCAACCACAGAATGTAAATGCTGACAGCTGAGCCCAATGCCTTGTTCTTAGCAAGCACCCCTCAGAGTGAGGTATCAGGCGGGTGCTCTGGAGACCTGCACCAGTCGCTTTCCTACTGGAGTAAATGCCACAGCAGGAAAGTGGCTGGTGCGGCTCTCTAGAGCATCTGGACGGCACTCCAGAGCAGCCAGTGGACCTGGTGCCTCACTCCGAGGAGTCCTTCCTGAGAGCAAAGGAGTCCCTCCAGAGAGCCCTACTACTTGAGTCGTTCCTGAGAGCGAAGGTGTCCTTCCAGAGAGTCTTGCCAGTTGCTTTCCTGGCACAGCAAATGTGGTGTGACTGTCTGGAGGGGCAGCAGCAGGCCCAGTGCCTCACTCTGAGAAAGAACCCCTCAGAATGAAGCATCTGATGGGTGCTCCAGACCAGGCAGCCCTTCCGTTTTGCTTTCTTGCGCCAGTGGTGTGTATGCTGATCTGTTTTCAGATGAGCAAGTAGATAGACAGGAAGTCTGTCCGCTCTTCTCTTCTACCTTCTCACACATTACTGTCTTGTTTTACTACTTCCTCCATAATTCCTGCAATGCTTCAACACTATCCCTGGTCATTGAAACAAAATGTCACACACAGTTCCCCACAAAAAATAGTCACACAAAAGAAAAAAACACACCCAGTAATACAAGGGTTGAAGGGAATAAAATAGACTATGTTAATGATCACAGAAGCATTAAAGGAGAATTGTAATCACAGACACACACACACACACACACAAATGCAGATCATTATTTGCATGAAGGAAGACTCAAGAAACTAATGCTGGGGAGGGGATCTTGAAAAATATAACTCTTGGCCAAACTTGAGAGCGGGTGTTGGAAGTGAAGGGGGTGAAACTACTCAGTCTCTTTTGCCTTTCTTTGCCAGTGTTGCCTATGTTTTGTGGTAGTGGTAGCAGTGCTCCTCTTGGCAGCTGCCAGCCACCATTTTTCTTCCCAGAATTCCCTTTGGAATAATGCTGCATGATGTCATAGGACTGCTCAAAAGGAGCATTCTAGAAAAGAAATGGTGGTTGCCAGGCAGCAACCACTAAGAGGAGCACTACACTGCCAGCATTAAGTTTGTTTCCCATCCTTGACATAATCCGTGAAATCCACCCTCCCCAAGTTCCCTGCCTGTGAATGGGGCTGCAAAATTTGGAACCCTTTCAGTTTAGGTCCACAAGTAACACTGATTTTGTAAGTTACTCCAGTACAATGACTTTTTAAAAAAAATTCTTAATTTGACATTTGAGTAACAAATCAGGTTGGATAGAAGGGACTTCTTTAAACAACAGTAAAAATCCTTAAGTAAAAGTAAAAGACCATAGCAGAGTCGCACTATGTTCACTGAAGTATCCATGTTTTGTTGTTGGAATAATCTACATACTATATACTGACTCCCCATCCCCCAAGTAATTCATGCACAATTTACTCTGCATCACCATTTATTATAACCTCAGGCTTGTCATAATTCCTACAGGTGTTAAGGCATATGCTACAAAAAGATAATTATTCTTGGATTTATGGGTCCATTAATACCACCACCACCTCCTCCCAGGGCATTTTCACGGCACACCATAATATTTATATCATTGAAAGAAAGCCTTCATGGATCAAAACAGCAAAGTATATATAGTCTGCATATAGAATTCCAAATTTCTGCTCTCTCCTTCATACATATATATATATATATATATATATATGGGAGTATACTAAGTGAGATATCCGATTTTGTCTGTTTTGAAGGCATGGGTCAAGACTAAAAGTGATAAGTTTTAATAAGATGTGAGGATCAAAGATCCATCAGTGGTGGCACTTTCTCTTTGTCTTAAGTGAACATTATGACCGCATTCCTATAACAGTGTTTAAAATAGCATGTGTCTCCATGTATAGATTTCTAAAATAGATCTCATCTCAGTGCTCCACACACCTGATTGAAAGCATATTTATTGCTGTTTTTTCTATTGCCATATGAACTATCATTGCCATTGCTCCTGCAAAAGAGTAATTCAAGATGGAAGTATTACTTGGAAAATTTGTATTTTAGAACTGAAATAGCTGAATAGCTTGATGAATATATACAAAATTTTAAATGAGAATCCTAGAACATATGGATGTTATTTTTCTTGAACCTACCTTCCACAGTCAGTTGGTGTTGTAAATGCTATATCTCAAAATGCTTCTCAGTAATATAGCACATAGCACAATGTGTTCTATTGTAAAGAAATTTGCATAAAACTCATTTTAGGTCTTCCTTTGTAATCAAACAAATCAACTTATCGAAGTACCGTTTGAACAAGAAAATCTTATTTATTATTTTTCATGAGAAAGCTGCTTCACATTTTTTTTCCATTTTTCTTACTACAGATCTCTCTGAAGGAGATAAATGAATAAATTGCAATGATTCGTTTAGTTGATAAATTCAACATTTTGTCTTCACGATTTGTCAAAGCACAACTATGAAATAGTCACATGCATTCAATATTAAAAATTATCCATAAATTTCTTCGATGAATAACTCTGTCAAAAAATTACAGATGGTTTGTGGTGAATATTGTTGGTTTATTATCTCATTTAAAGTATAAGACATTCTCTTTGTGGATACATATGCGGAAGGTCTGAATACATTTTACATAATATAGTATGCATAAAGTTACCATGTTTCAAACTCTTACTTGGTACTGTGGGCAGGGATGGAAGAGAAATTTGTTCAGTTCGCGTTATGAGAACTGAACTTCCCAAACCACTTTGTGAACCAAAATACAATTACTCTTCAGTATGTGCACGCCTCCAAATTTTGCAATGCAGTTCTCTATTTTTAAAATGTTTATGTTAGGGGAAAGTGCATGCAAAAAATGCATATAATGGTGAAAATAATATACAAAAATGCATTATATTAATGGAAATTGCTTGCAAAAATGTGCCTATCATGTAAAATTAGGAGAAAAGCGCATGGAAATGCACAAAAAATTTCATGTGAACTTAAATTGCAAACTGCTGCAGAAACAGAATAGAATGAACTTAAGGTCCGAAGCTGAGAGAAACTGATATTGATAGATTCATCTATCCCTAACTGTGAGGAGCAGCCACAACTGCAAAGGGTCTCCTTGGTGAACTGTGCCCTATGAATATTACAACATCTACATCTTTATTTTGTATATACATTGTAACTTATTTCCCGTGTCCCCCTTATTCCCAGTGTGCAGTGATCATGATTATTCAACAAACAAGCACATTTCAACATAATTATTGACAAATTTTTCCTTTCAACATCAGGGAAAATACATCTGAAGACCAAGGGCACCTTAAAAGTGTAGTCTGGAAATATATTTTATAAAATCTCAATAGAAAGCAAAGCAACACTTGGATAGGACTGAGGATTGCTCATGATGCTGGAAGCTAATGCAAGTGTGTACAGTCAATCAATATTTGTACCAAGCAGCATGGAAGTGTCCTCATTAAGCCTCTATGTGTAGTTCAGAGACACAGACTTCAAAGCGGCAAACATGTCTTTAAAGCTTTTTATATATAACTTTCAGTGAAAACTTCTGTAAAAGAGTTTGGCAGTAGACGCACACACGCACACATACAGATATGCTATGGGTTAAGCCCCTCCTCCTTACCTTGCCATCTTTTTCCAAAACAGAATAGGAAAGAAAAGCAGTATCAACACAACATATTTGCTCTCGAATTATTATGGTAAACAAAATATCACTATTCCAAACATTCATTTATGGTAGAATCTTGTTTGACATAACCCACTCTATTCAAAGAAAAGTAGCATGGAAATGTATCACAAGATTTCTTTTTTTATTTTTACATATTGAATCTTCAGTCCCCAGAGCAAATGACTGAAAATTCAGTATCAGGAAAAGTAGGAACCATGTGGTATCAAAGTTTAGAAAACTGGACTGTGGTTAGGGCAACCATGGAAATATTTTTTTTCTAAAAATGTTCAATGTTTATGTACCCTAATTTACTCCTGGCTTTTATAAATATAGAAAGAAAGTTGTTTCTTGACCAAAGGACAAGACACGGTACTATCCATGACAATACCAGACATCTAGCAACCATAACTTGCATAGCAAGTGCTGTGCAAGTTAACCCTTTCGTGATGCCATCATTCCAGCTTGGCGGGACAATACTGGAAAATGTCGATCATTTTCTCTATCTTGGCAAGCTATCTTTCTGTTACAGCTAACATTGACAGTGAAATCCAGCATCGTTTGAGCTCCGCAAGTACCACATTTTCTCGAATGAAACATAGTGTTCGAGGATCGGGATATCTGTAAGGAGACCAAAACGCTGGTTTATGAAACCATTGTATTACCAACTTTATTGTATGCCTGCGAAACATGGACTATCTATAAATGTAATTTCCACCTCCTTGAAAGATTTCATCAACGTTGCCTCCGGAAAATCCTGCTAATTACTTGGGAAGATAGGCGAACAAATGTCAGTGTACTGGAAGAAGCAAAGACTATTAGCAGTTGAAAAAATGTTCCTTCAACGCCAACTTCAATGGACCGGTCATGTTGTTCGAATGTCTGACTGCCGTCTCCCAAAGCAGTTACTTTATTCCCAACTCAAGGATGGAAAGCGGAATATCGGTGGTCAGTATAAGAAGTTTAAAGATGTTCTTAAGACTAACCTAAAAAAGTGCAATATAAACATTGAAAACTGGGAAGCTCTGGCCCATGAATGATCTAAATGGAGGTTGGCCTTTCACAAAGGTTCCATGGACTTTGAAGAAGCCCAAGTGCAAAATGAAAGGGAGAAACGTGCTAAGCGAAAAGCACGTCAAATGAATCCTTTACAGGACCATCTTCCATCTGGTAACCTGTGTCCTCACTGTGGGAAGCTGTGTGGATCTAGAATTGGCCGCTACACAATTTTTTAGAATTTCCTCCTTTTATAATTTTCTTTTTGTAATTTTATCCTGGAAGACAATCTTACTTGGTAACAAGTGATCGCCTACTATACTACTACTATAACTGCACTCAGGGATTTATTCATGGATGAGAAAGGTAGAGTAAAAGCTCGTTGCTAGGGGTTAGTGAGAAATTCACTCCGTTGAGTGGTTTGTTTGTTTATTTTAGTATTTACCCAATTTGCATCTCCCAAGACTTTCAGCAAGCTGAGACAGAGTTGCACTATGAAATCCGCATTTTTGCGAGCTTTCTGATGCAGTTGGTCTCAGAGGGTGGGAATGTGTACCCAGATGTGCATATTAGGGGAAAGTGCACACAAAACTGCATCTCAGCAATGTAAAGTACTAGTGGGGGAAGGGAAGCATATGTTTAAAAATGCACACATTAATGTGCACATTAGGAAAAATGTGCACAAAAAAGTATGAATTTATGTACAGATGTGGTTTGGTTTTTTTTTTTAAATTGCAAGTTTATGTGGAAGCAGAATGGAACAAGGCTGACCTCAAGAAAATAACTATCTTAACGAGACAGAGATTGATACGTCTGTCTATCCCTACTCCTTGCAAGGTGATTGAAAGCAAGAAGTTATTTCCTAGTCCTTCAAATTGGTGCTCTGTGGTTAGTCTTACAAAAGTGTGGAGAAGCACACTACCGGTAGACCCCCGTGGGGCCCAAGTGCAGCACCCACTGAAGGATACTAAAGAAGAAATGTGGGAGCTGCAGATAGGAGCCAGAACAGAGCCAGATCCAAGGCTGAAACAAAATTGGGTGAGAGGAATGGACTGGAGGAATATTTGCTCCAGAATTAGGACAGTTAGAATGCTTTCTCCCAAAAGGTCTTCTGACCCTAAAGGCCACCTAACCCATATCTTAACTTCCATATCTTAATCTCTGTACTGAGAGGAAGCCCAGTTGTTCAGAGCAGTCATTAAGACTGTGGCTACTATTGGTGATTTCTAATGTAACATATTTAGAAGTATAACTCCTTGAATACAGGGATCCTTATAAACTTCCAGACCTATACGTTAATGAAAATGGTAAAGGACTTTCTCTTTTCAACAGACACTGGCCCACTAATCTAGCCCACTAATCCTTTCCTCAGAACTGGGCCAAGTACCCTAGTTTGTTTCAAATCCATTTTTTTAAAATCTGCCTAGCCTTTCCCTATCAGTCAGACATAGGGCGGGGGGCCTGGCCCTAACCCACAAATTCTAATCTACATAATCATTATCAGGAGGGGTGTGTGTGTGTGACGAATCAGTCTACAGGTTACATCCATGTGTTACATGTCCCACCATGCTCTCTTTTCTGGGATATGCATCAGCAAAGACCTGGGGAAATATTTAATGTGTAACTTGCCTCTAAGAGGCAGGGGTTTTCCTAAATCTAAAGCACTGCACCCATTTTATGTTGCTCTAGTAATGTGTTTTTTAAAAAGGCATTAGTGTGTGATTTTAAGTTAAAAATATGGGATGGTGTCTAAAACAGCGAAAGAAAAGTCTTGCACGTAAGTTTTCTGCACACATCCTTAATGTTTACCCCATCTGAAAATGCAGTTTTAAGCAATGTAGTACCCTCAGGCCACTACAGTTCTTAAAACAAGTTCCCTTTCAGCAGGGAACTTCTTTCCCCTTGTGGTCACTCACCAATATTTACAAGGCAAGGTCACTTTGAATGCCAGTGGCAGTTGAAAGAGCAGGAGGAAGAGCGACACTTTTTGTCTTCACCGAGCTGGCTGATTCTGCCACTGTGATAGCTGACAATGACATTACACCAGGGAAGGGTTGTCGCAGTCTCACACTCCCGGCTCTGCTGCAGAGACCAAACAAAACAAAAACAAGGGGGGAAAGCATGTTGTTGGTTTTTTTACCCCCCTGTGAAGGTAATACAAAAATATGAAAACATTTTATCTTTGGAATATAAATAAAGCTTTAATCTTGGCTATAAAAGCTGATATCTAGACGCTACTTTAAAAATTAGGATTTAAAAAGACCCCCTAAGAAAATGAATATCCTTCTGTAAAATTAATTAATTGCTTTGAAAGCTTGCTGGAAGGAGCTGGCCATAAACATCTTATGCACCCAGCAGGTGGTAGAGACTAGACAGAAATGACGATTTTATTAAAATTTCAGGAAGAAATTTTCAGTCAAGCTACATATTTTGGGGGAGAAGGATGGATTGCAGTATCTATAAGTACATGTAACCAATGAAGAAATATAACAAGGCAAAATATTAATGAGAGATTTTTTTTTATTTATTTGCATTTTCATATCATCCATGTGAATTATTACCTATACGCCTGATATGTCCTAAAAGAAGAAAAAAACTGTGATGAATAAATAAACAGCTCTAGAAATCTTCAATAGGGTGCTTTACCTTGCAGGGAATATTATCATTGGCTTTTGATACAATTTCTGCTGCAGGGAAAGACTTTCAAAGCTCGGAATGCTGAAGTATTGCCAGGCGCTCAAAGACCCCCTGCTGTGCGCGTCAAACTAAGAAATCTCTCTGAACTTGTCGAATTAAAAGTCATCTCTCTCTCTCTGCAACCCCTGCATGAGCTGGGAAGCTCTGTCCTCATTTTTTCCCCCCTTCTTCCAGGGCCTCCATAATAAACAAATGGAGCCTGGAGCATCTTTATTCTTTACAGGCACATAATTAAAATTCTTCTAAAAATGTAATTGACTGCAATAAATTTCAAAAGGAGGTTCTAGTTAACAATGACGCTAAAATGGTTCGAGTAGGCCACACTACTTTACCAATTCAATTGTCTTTCAAAGCTAAATCAAAACAGCTTGTTAAGACCCGGGAAAAGTGTTTTGATTTTTGTTTTTTTGTTTTGATTGTACATCAAGAGGATGCTCCTAACTTAAACATCTCAGCAGGATTTATGCCTTCTAGAATGTCACAGACTTAATTACTGAAATCGCAAAAAAGGAGTAAACTATTAAAATATGAACAAAGCTAGTCCAGATCCCTAGTTGCTGCAAATCATTATTTATCTATACCCTCCCCCCACAAAGAAAGAAGCATTATTTATGTTTGGGTATTCAAAGTAACAACCTTTCAATTCATTCACAACAGTGTGCATTCACAACCTTGCAACTACCCGCAAACTTAATGGTTACAATATTAAACTGTTGAGAGTGGAGTTATTGCTGGGGAATGTTGTTAACAATTAGCTGGGTAGCAACTTGCAAATTGCAAAATAATGAATGTTTTCTCCCTCCCTCCCTCCCTCCCTCACAGAATGCCCACCTTCCCATTCCATCCAAATAATTAAATGCCCAATATATATTTTTAAATCACACCTAAAGAGGAAGATAAAGACTAAACAATATAACCTTCAGCTTTTTGTCAAAATTTAATTCTGCATCTCTCACCCCCCTTCATCTCTCTTTCTCATCCTGCCTGCACTACTGAGAGAATTTGTTATTTTTAGAGCTTTCTCTAGGCAGTCTGTAGGTGGAGAATGCATTTACAGTTTCAGTGATAACGAATATGTGATAAGTGATAAGCCTGTCATGGATAGACTTAATACCTTCCAGCTTGGCTCCCATTACTTGGTAATTGCTTAACATGATAAGAAAATGATCCATGATGATTCATCATATGTTGGCTGATTCTAACAGATACAGGCATTCATGCCATCAAGTGATAACTACAATAATTACATTAACAATCTAGCAAGCAAACTTACTTGCTCATTACAGAAACATCAATATGCCCTTGATAGCTACATACATGCTTCTTCATCAGGAACATTTGCAGGCATAAGGGAGGAAATGAAGAGACCAGACACAGAGTATGGGATCAAATCAGGGCCACATTTATTAATCAATCAAAGATCTGCGAAGGGAGGAGTGCGGTTCTAACTAAACCGGTAGTTGTGGACACTAACCTTTCGGGGGGCGCCTCGCCACCGCCTCGCCTCGCTGCGGTGGCGGCCCCCCCATCTCAATCTTCTGAGCGGCACGGAGCTGTTCTCCGCGCCGCTCAAGCTGCCGGCGCCGCCCGCGCTAGTCCCGCCGTGTCACTTCCGGCAAGCCAGAAGTGACGCGACGGAACCCTGTGCTGGCACACTGGTCCCCCGCGCTACGTTTTTGGCGGGGAAACCAGGGCAACAGGCCTTAAATAGAGACCTCGGTTCTCCACCCACCCACCCACCCCCGCTGGCCTAATTGGCCCTGAGGCAGTGGCCTGATTGTGGTCTGACTCTCCCCGCCTCCGCACGTGCAAACTTCTCCCCCGCAACAGGTGGTAGCTGGGGGAAGGGTATTCTGTCTCTAATAGCTGCATGTAAAGGAAAACAAATTGTATGACAAATACTGTGGCTACAATTACTCCAAACATCTGATCCTCATGTTGCTACCATTGTTTCGTGTCTATAGCTTGTGTTTATTTTAATGTACAAGCACGCAGATAGTAAATTGCCCATTGTACATATATAAGGTAGCACCCAAAAGCAGTACAATGGTACACAGAGACCACCACATAGCAAGAAACTGTGGCGGTGGGAAGAAAACATTGTTTGAAGAACTGTATTATTTATTTCAATAAAAGTCATTTAAGGTCAATCCTATGCAAGTTTAGACAGAAAAAAGGCCTTAACCCCCAGCATGTCCCAGCCAGCTATGCTAGCTGGGGCATGCTGGGAATTGTAGGCCTTTTTTCTGTCTGAACTTGCATAGGATTGCACCTTAAATGTTTTGGAAATGAAGCACATTTGGCAAAATGAATAATGACGAGAACTTTCTGGACCCATTTAGAAATTATGTGCGGTTTGCTGCTTTGCTGCTGCAACTGCAGCACTCCAGGTAATGTGTAAAAATCACAGTTCTGGCCTGGCCATTTGTTGTTGCTATGCCGGGGCAGCTGCCAGCCCAACAAGGGGCAGTGCAGGTTTGTCCACCCCTTGACAGGTTTTGCTTCATTTCCTTGGCTACACTCAATAGGTGAATACACAGAGTTGTGCCAGAGGTTCTGTGCCATGCCCCACCTGAATACCAGAAATGTTTGCTTTCAAGACTTGGCTTCTTCGGCACTGTCAACTGTCACTTAGGCACTGTCGACATATTTGAAAGAATAATCATATAAGTCCCTAAAAATAATTAAGACACAATCGTATCGATTGTGCCCTCACTGCCCAGAAGACTCCAAACTTGGAGGCTTCCGAGATTCCTATACCTGCTGGGCTGAAGCTGGCAGGGTGGGAGGAGAGGCAGAGGCAATCTTCACTGCTTTGTCTCCCATCTTTGGTGATTTTCATTCGACGGGCCTTTCAGCTCTGTAGCCTGCCTAGTGAGGCTTTGAAGGGGGAGGGACGAAGGCTGGAGGAGGCTCAGAATATCTCATATCCCGGCCTCTCTGGTCTCCCTCTCTCCCTATCCACCAGAATGCCCCCTTTCCTCCTCTTCCAAGGTTGCTTTTCCGAGCTTGGAGGGCAGCCTGTGCAGTTCTTTCCGTGTCAGCCGTGAGGGGGTGGGGTGGATCTCTGACTCCCCATTCCAAGGCCAGAGTGCTGTGTCTGACCTCGGAAGGGTTTTCCAGGCAATTCTATGCTCCCTGGGATGCTCTCCCAGGGACCATAGGATTACTCTCTTAATCCCAATAAATCTAAAGTTGTGACAATTGTTCTAATTAGTCATGACTAACTTCATCTGAATTTGGGACAATAAAAACTAACGTTCAGAAATGCAACATGTCATTGAGAAAAATATTTTAAACTTTAAAATATGATGCAAGAATAATATTTTGGTGCTTTTATAATTTAGGAAAAAAATCAAAAATCAAAATATTTTTAAGCACACACCTACAAGAATACAATAATATTCATGATGTGGAGGCTTAAAAACAACAACAACAACCCACCAACTAGTATCACAAGAACTTAAAATATCAACAACTTTAAGAAACAATCCCACCCTTTTTGAACTGCAGGAGCTCATCATGACAGTCCTCCAAAGCGAGCCCAAAATTTAGGCAACTGTGTTGATCCAAATCAACAAACCAGTTCCAGCAGTTTTCATCTACACCAGGAGCAGGTCTTTTGTAAAGCAAATGTGTCTTACTCAGTGCTTTTTTTCTGGAGAAAAAGGTACCGGAACTCTTGGATTACATTTCCTCGGGAGTAGATGGCGATTAAATTGTAATGCAATTAATAGAAGAAAAGGTGCTGGAACTCAGTTCCGGTGAGTTCCACCAGAAAAAAAGCCCTGGTCTTACTTCAAGTTACTTGCCCATTCAAGACCAAGTCACCCCAAAATACTTTGCATCACAACAGGAAACAATATATTGTTGCTGGGAAAATTAATTTCCCCAGGTACGGTGAGGATTGCAGCTAAGCTCAGAGGGAACAGGGATGTCTGAGTGGGGCGGCAGATTACATTAGTGTCACCGCTAATTTAAAAAAAGTGCCAGCACTGCATTCCTGTGAGCCCTGGCTCCACTACACCACTGACGAAGAGAAACTGAAATTGTCAGATTTGTCCATCCCCTATCTAAAGCAGGGGTGGGGAACTTTTTTCATTTGGGCTGTCACATTTCCAGAGTCTGAGCCTAGCAGTTGCAGGGCTCCAGAGTTCCAAGGGGGTCAGCACAAACAGGGATCAGGCAAAACATGAGGTCTCAATTGTCCAGGTCACAGGCAAACAGGTTTCAAGGCAACACAGCAGGCAGGACAGCTAGAGCTCAGTCCAGGAGTGCTCACACCCAGAATCAGGCAATGCAAGAGAAGCTTAGTTCAGGAAGGCCTGGTCAACATTGTTTCCAGGTTCTTCCTTGTAAGCAGGTCTCTTCTGTCTGAGTAAATATTTTCTCACAAGTTGGCCTCAGGCTTAGTCTAGCACTCCTTCTGACTTCCTGTCTTTTCAGGGGGTGTCTCTCCCAAGGGCTTGGGTGTTTCTCTGCCTCCACCTCTGAGGCCGAGTCCTTGTCCTCCACACAGGTGATACCCTCATGGTAGTTACCTCTGAGGGCCCAGGCTCCTCCTGGTCTACTGGCAGATCCTGGACATTGATAGTGGCAGGTAGTTCCTGGTCCTCCAGCTCTTCCTCTGAGGATGAGCCTTCCAGTGGGGGCATGACAAGGGCCACATTCCCTTGGGGGCAATCTATTGGGGACCACATGATAGCAGTGGAAGTGGTGCATGCTTGTTGTGGACAGAGCCAAAACCAAAGG
This sequence comes from Shinisaurus crocodilurus, assembly GCA_021292165.1. Lineage (NCBI taxonomy): Eukaryota > Metazoa > Chordata > Lepidosauria > Squamata > Shinisauridae > Shinisaurus > Shinisaurus crocodilurus. The sequence continues at coordinate 75,688,820 of CM037876.1, read as the reverse complement.
TAGGCAGGGCTATCCCTTTTCATTCTTTTTCTTCCACTTCATTTTTTCTCTTCCCCCCTCTCTCTTCCTCCCTGCCCAGCTGGTTGCCTAGGGAAGGACAGATCACTTTTGCCAGAGATCTGAACTGATCACTTGCAGAGAGCTTTGGAAATTTGGCCCAACTATGGTCTACTAAAGTATACAAGTGTTGCACATGACCTCAAGCAATGTATTCATATATGTTATCAGCTCACCACAGATCAACCTAATCCAGATACAACTGTGTCATATGTACAAAGCAAGAACAAAAAATGTATGCAATGCCGATAACAAGCAGGTAAGCCCAGCTGCAGGTTCCACAAGGTAACATGTATAAGACACATAAATTCTGCATATTATTAAGCAATACAGCACTTAGAAAACATTCTAGAAGATATCTACCACAGATGGTGAACACTTAATCTTAGATTAGTCCCCAGAACTAAAAGTACCCACGGCAGAGAATATAAATACATGCAGATCAGATTACTCAAGAAAGTGAGCCAAGCCACAGACTACAGGTCAAGTAAGTCACACACATGCGTCACACTGTCAAGGAATTAAATAGAAAACACTTTCTTTCACTTTCAGTCTCTCATATAGAACAATAAGACCTAGATCCATCATAGACCCCTCTGTCTCTGTTTTACACACACATTTACACAAAGAGAGGGGAGAAACCTGGCCCTGCTCACTATTCCTGCTGAGTTGCAGTGCCCCTGCTATGATTCTCCTGATCCTGGGTGGGTGTCTTGCTGGAGCAGGTAGCAGCAAATAGAAAACGCCTGGCAGGTGCTATGATGGACTGACCCCACGCAGCGGGGCTTGGCCAAATGCCTGGGGCGGGTGAGACTGGGAGTAACAATAGGGCCTTACTGGAGCCAGCCAGCCAGCGTAGCACCTCTTTGCCACAGCCCGCCTACACGTTTCAGTCCCTACACAGTCCCCTGAAACACTCAAGCAAGCCAGGCAACCTGCTAGACTCCTCTGTTGTACTGCCACAGACATAGCAGCCACTTCAAATCTCACAATCCTGCACACTGTAGACATGTGCATGAACAATACATGCACGTGCAAGAGAACCAAAGTTAAAGGTATTTCAATAAAGAAATACATGGAGATGGAGAAAACTGAATAGGAGCAAGAAACTCAGATTTTTCTTGTCCGGCAAAGGTGGGAACAGATGACCTAAAATGTGCTAGGCCATTTTGTCCTGGTTGGTCAGCAACCCTAGTGTACCATCCAATCACCATTCTGCTTTTTGTTTTAAATGCGTGCCAATCTGGTTTTGGGTTACTCTGCATTAAACCAATTGGACCTATATCTTATTGTTAATGTGTATTGAAAGAACAGGAGCCAGAAAAAAAACACCATAATAGCCATTTTATTAAGTGTGCAAAAATCTGACTCCTTTTTTGAAAAAGAAAATGCAATATGGCTTTCCAGAGATAAATAAAAATCTGGGAACGTGAGAACTGTAACAGAAACCTAAGCATAATCTTTTCTTTATAAACGTGGAAATATGCATACTTGAATTGCCTCTCATGTGTTAACAAAGCCATTTCTCTTTGATGAAAATGACTCTATTCCTCCATGCATGTAATCTTTCAATAGAAGTTAAAGATGGCATCAAATAAGGGAGACAGAGTGGAAAAAGGAAAAGGAATATTAGCAGCATGATCCTATGCATGTTTAGTTGGAAGTAATTCTTTCTGAGTTCAATAGAGCTTATCCCAAATAAGTGTGTGTAGGACTGCAGCTTTCAGATAGTAAAGGAAATCCAGACATCAGAACTTAAGGAGAAGGGAAAGAAAAGCATGATATTTCATTACATGTTGATCCTGTGCAGTAAAAAAAAAAAATAGAAGAAAAAGAGTACGTAAAAGAGACAAAAGCTCTTTTAACACATGACATGAATGAGTGCATGTGGGACGAAGATCACAGTGTAGGCTTGTTGTCCACATGATTGGGGGGGGGCTGCCAAAAGCTAGCGATGCGTGAGGAGTCAGGTTGGGGTTGGGAGGTCAAAATCTGGCGGATTGGCCTGGTTCAGCCCCCCTGATTCTGGCCTGTCAGACCAGCGCAGGCTCCGAATTGCTCTGACGTGACTTGAGCCAGCACGCGGCCTTCTGCTTTTAAAGCAAGCCGTGGGAAATCTGAGTAAATTCCAGCCACAATTTGCGTAAATTCTGGCCACAATTTGCACAAAAAAGAAACAAAGAAGATGTCAGCAATATACAAAAAAATTAAGTGACTCCAAAGGGTAAGGGAGATAACAACTTCTCTGGGGATGTATGTATACTTTATTTCTATCTAAAAACACATTTTTTTTGGCTTAGAATGCCCATTGCATTCCTATATTTTTGTGCGCAAAAAAAGTTTTATTTCCTCTAGTGAACCAGTCAACATTAATTCCCCTGTCTAGCTTCTTATTTGAACTGCTCTGGCAAAGTTTTCAGCATCAGTGATTCAAAGGTTCCCTGCTCTTTGTTTCCACTTGTAAATTGACAAAAGCTATGACATCCATGTTATATAGCCTTACATGGATTTGCTGATCTCTTCAGTTCTCTCTAAAATGTACAAAAATCTCTTCTGATGATCAACAAAATGTTCATTTGGATTGTTGCAGAGGCCAACTACCTTTTCCACACTGGCTCCAACTAGATTTCCGTACTGTCAGAAATGACAGCTGAGGCAGGTAGAAAACAAAGATTTCTGAAGTGAAACATTCAAACGAAGCATTTTGCTTTCGGTCAACCAAAGCAATTCACTGTTGAAATATTCTAGAAGGGGCTGCTTTGACTGTCCTAATAAATGACTGTGATTTCAGAAGTAGCCACCAGAGAAGGTGTTAGTGCTGCGGTCCCCAACCTCTTTGGACCCATGAGCACATTTGGGTATTTGAGAAACTGTAGTGGGCACCACCACAGAATGGCTCCCATGAAGGATGTTGCTAGTCACATAATGGCTGTTGTGGCGGCCTGGCTAGTCAAAAGAGGTGGGGGAAGAGAAATAGCGAAGCTAGAGGCTGGGAGGGGGAAATAGCAATGCAAAGGGGTAGAGGGGAGAAAAAGAGCGAGGGTAGAGGCTAGGAAGGGGAAGAAACAGTGAGGTAAAGAGATGGGGGAAAGAGAAATAGCAAGGCTAGAGACTGGGAGTGGAGATAAGCAGGAAGATAAAGGGGTAAGAGCAAGGCCAGGGGCTAGGGAGAGAAAGAAGAAGGCTAGAGATGGGGAAGGGACAGAAATAGCGAGGAAATGGGGTTGGGTGGGGAGAAACAGCAAGGCTAGAAGCTGGGAGTGGAGAGAAGCAGGAAGATAAATGGGTGAGTGGGAGAGAAAGAGCAAGGTCAGGGGCTAAGAAGGGAGGGAATGAAAAAGGCTAGAGATGGGGAAGGGAGGAAAGGGGTTGGGTGGATGGAAGAGAGCTAGAAGCTGGGAGTGGAGAGACAGAGAATGCAAAGGGGGATGGTCTGTGTGGATAGAAGAAGATTGGGTTGGGGTAGGAAGCAACTCTTTCCTTCTCTTCCTGCCAACTGAACAGCTGATTGGCGGCTGGTTCAGGTACAGGAAGGAGAGCCTGGTGCCCTAACTTTTTCAATTTTTTATTAAAAATAAATTTTTGAAGGAGGCAAGGAGTTGAGAACTTTGTGGCAATCATTGGAGGTCCCCACGGGTGCCATGGTGCCTACAAGCACAGCATTGGGGACCCCTGTGTTAGTGAATAGACAATTAAAGTCCTGGTTTAAAGTCAGAAAAAAGCATATTCTACACATATGTACCTGAGCAAATTTTTAAAAAAACCCTGAAGTTTTTCTAAAATATTTTTTGCTTCCCTCTTCTGTGAAAGGATGTCTTCCATCCATTCAGACACAATAGAACATACATCTAAATTTATCTCCAGCTTTGTTAATATAAAAACTGCCTAGTTAATTTCCACTTCTGTATGGGGGGAAGGCGGAGTGATGCAGGTTCCTTCAGCCACTTGTACCGTACCATCTATCTTTTTTTCTTCTTCTTCATTTTCAGGACTTCCATTTCCTCAGTTAAATTCAAAGCTGGCAATAACATTTGCATCCCCCCCCCTCTCTCTGTCTGTGTAGGATTCCTTCTTCCCACCCTTTATGGCCAGTCAATGTCTTCTTCTTTTTTTTTAAAGAAGACATAGAAGTGGGTGTTTGTCAGGTTTAGCTAGCAAGCACTGGCCAAATTTGAGGAAACATCTGTTACCACATGTTCCTATTCACACATGCACAAAATGGCAGGTGTACACATGGGTCTGCTGAACCCCAAACTATAGGGATCTTTCTACTTCAACAAAATGGGGGGAAATTGATCAAGGGTGAACCACAGAAGTTTTATTTTACCACAAAGTATTTTACAGAAGAAAATAATGCTTAGTAGTATACCAACTGCCTAGCTCTTGGACTGGCACAGTATTCCTAATAACAATAGCAGAGACAGAGACAGGTGCAAGTCATAATGCTGGAAAGTCTGTGTTCTAGCTCGCGTGGAGAGATGCCACAGATGCAGGAGGTCCTCTTCCTCAGACTCTGGCCCTCCACAAGTTAAAGGTGACAAATTCAACGAGGAAGGGGGGTAGGGCTGGAGTGCTCCTTGTCATCACATGTTTGTCCTATTCATGTTTAGAATGCCTGCATAGATTTTCTATGCATTTTATTTCAGAGTAAGGGGAACAGAAAGCACCTCACTTCCTGGTGGGTCATGGATACTTCAAAACTCACAGAGGGCACAGGCCATCCTCTAGACTTTGGTCATGAATTCACAATCGGGTAATCACTCAAACGGATCTGATATACCCAAAGGTGGTTCTGAGACAACCCAAGCTAGCCAATATGGTTAAATTGTCAGTCATAGAAGCACAGGTGATAAGTTGTTCAGTTGGGGACTGAACAACTAGCTAAGCTATTATTAGGGATCCCAGAGCCAAACAGTTGTGGCTGCAAAAATAGAATCTGGAATGGAGAGGCTAAAAATGAGGTCTGTCCTTGGATCCTGACTATTGCAAAGAAAATAAGAAACATGGAAAGCAGCAAGGAAACTGAAGGTAAGGAGACAAAGGAGGAAAAGTAGAAAGACCCAGTGTGGCATAGTGGTCAGAGTATTGGACTGGGACTCAGGAGATCCGGGTTCTAGTCCCCGCTCGGCCATGAAACTCACTGGGTGACTTTGGGCCAGTCACTGACTCTCAGCCTAACCTACCTCACAGGGTTGTTGTGAGGATAAAAGGGAGAGGAGGAGGATTATGTAAGCCGCCTTGGGTTCCTTGCAGGAAAAAAGGTGGGGTATAAATATAATAAATAAATAAAGAGCATAAGGGACTCAAGTCTCCGAAAAGCCTCATCAGAGTGCTTTAGGCTCCCAGCTTCTCTACCAAATAAATCAGGTATTAGGTTTACAGTTAGTAACTCATAAGAAGTGACACAGCCTCCTTTAAGGCAGGGTAGGTATAAATGGGACTAGATTGTGCTCACATAGGGTAGTGAGGTTGTGCCATGAATGGAAGCTGGCTCAAGAGCCCCAATGGCTGCTTCATCAGGGAGGGAAGCTGTAGCTGGGTATACAAGGTGACAAGTCTGTCAGTGCTTACAAGTAGGGATGTGGGATGAATCAAATGGGTAGTGGTGGTGGAAATCTGACAGATTTTCTTGACTCAGCCCTGCAGATTCCATTCACTCAACCCTGCGCTGGCAGTGCTTCGATCTGACGTGAATCGAGCCAGCACACGAACTTCCATTTTTAAGATGGGCCGCAATTTACTTCTTCTTCTTCTTTTTTTTAAGCTGGGGGAAATTGTGTAAAATTTGGGCCTCCACTCCACAAATTTGCAAAAATTCGTAAATTGCATAAATTTGTGCAAATTACAGAGCGGAGACCCAAATTTTGCACAAATCTGAAATTAACTGTCAGAAAATTCAAGGTGGCCAAGGCAGAGTGTGTGCATATGCAGTGGCAGGAGGATGCCTCCACACTTTTCATGTTAAATGCTACAAGAACAACAACAGCAGCAACAACAACTTGAACCTAATGAGTCAGCCCTGATTTGCACAAATGGCGCTAGAGTCACGCAGACAGTTGTCGGCTCCAGATTTGTGAAAATATTTTGAGCAATTTCGTGGGAGCCAGAACAGCCCCCCCCCGACTTGGCCCACTTTTGGCTGTCAGGTCAGAAGTATGTCGAAAGTCTGTCGAATTAAAAAGGAACAAGTTTTCCAGTGTTACACATCCCTACTTACAAGGCAGTGAGGTGGTCCAAGCAGAAAGGGGAACTCTGGCTCTGGAAACATTGGCTAGCACCAGAGTAGGAGAGGGAATGCAGTAGGAGAATCACGCCGAAATGTGTGGAGGGGAACAAACATTATGCATTTGGTGCTTTTCTAGACGAGGCTGTTAATGCGCAGTATCTACTTTCAGTTTCGTCGCAGAATTGAGATCAGAGCAGTATACAAAGAATGTTTCCTTTCTTGTTTTTCTGCTACATAACTTCTAGGTGGCACTGTGGTGTAGCGGAAAAGTGCAAATGCACAAGAGAAAGAAGCATTTTGTTTTGCTTTCACAAATAATACCATATTTTCCCCGCTCTAAAAAAACTCACTGAAAGTGCTCCTTAGATACAGAAGCAAAACTGGAGGATCACGATGTTGTCTAAAGAACCTGTAAACAACCATGAGTAGGGAATAGATTTCATAGATCATAGAGTTGGAAGGAGCCTACAAGGCTATCGAGTCCAACCCCCTGCTCAATGCAGGAAACTAGAGGAGGGGGTCTCCCATCCAAGTAATAACCAGGCCTGACCCTGCTTAGCTTTCCACGCTCAGACAAGCTGAGCCAGCGTAAGCCACAGGCCTGTATCTAATGATAAATAAATGCCTCATGTAGAAAAGCTCGTAGGGTGCAATCCTATGTATGTTTTGACAGAAAAAGCCTAACAACTTCCAGAGTTCCCCAGGATTGTTGGGAATGCTCAGAGTTGCAGGACCTTTTTCTGCCTAAACATGCATAGGATTGTGCCTTTATAAATGTAGTATAATTACACCTTAGTATCAGAACCATTGGGTTAGTCCCTTTCCTCTGTCTAACTGCTATACAGGGCAATTTACAAGCAGCACATTACAGCATGCTAGGTACAGTGAAAGCATCGGGATGGGTGAGAATTTTGTCTCAGTTCAGTTTCTCCATATTCTGGATAAAACCTTGAGATATTTTTTTTTTAAAAAAAATGTATCTGTGAGAAACTGAAAATGACAGATTCATTCATCCAGGCCCAGAATTTTTGAGTGCTTTGCTTTTAAAAGACTGGGTTTGAATCCCTGTGTATTCAACCATATTAATGCTGAATTAGGGTTGTCATGTTGTTGTTGTTTTCTGACAAGCTCCTCATATTTAACAACTATATGGCAGGCAGGTACATCATGGTCTTCTCCATGCTGGAAATAGCTATACCTATTGAATTTGGTGGTGCAGACAGGTGAAAATTTCATTTCAGTTTATTTTTTATAAAAAATTTACCAAAATGCACAAAGTTCCCATTTGGGAGAGAAAGAACTTGGGATTTAAAAAATGCAAGAGAAAACAAAACTGACAGATTCTTCCATCCCTATTTTCACCTTCTATTCCTGTCAGAATTTGTTCCAGAACGAAGATGTGATCTGAAGCCTAATACTGTGCTGAGTGTTTGAGCCTGACCCCCCCACCCTTTTTACTGGGGAAAGAGTGTGGTAGATGGGACACTTGTTTGTCTGTGTGCCCATTCCAGGTCCCATGTTTACCTCGGCAGCATTTTCCCTATCACTGCATCCTTTCCCTCCATTTTCTGGGGGTTTTTTTGCTTGTGGCACACAGTATACAGGAAGGAATCTTTACTCTCAAATGAACTGACTAGATGTAGTGTAGTATGGTTATAGCATTCCACATGGTGTGTTTTTCCCTCCATAAAATATCACCGATCTACAAATATATTTCAGATTTTTTAAAACTGTGCTTTATGAGGCAATAGATTCCTGTAACATCATATAAAGATCAAAATAAACACATTCAGTCTGTTCTAAATGCAGTGTGCCTGCTTGTTAAGTCTGTGCCACTGTACTCCCTTCAGCATTGAATGTGACAAACATGGATTATGCAATCATTACTTTTCCTGATTTCTAATGAGGAATCTACAAGAGCAGTTGGTTTAAACTCCTCCCAGATGTGACATGAACAATAACAAGAGATATTCAAAAAGAAAGATAGTGCACTTAGAAACTTACTTCGGGGGGGGGGAGACGACACCACTCATTCTTCATAATATATTTGTGTGTGAAGAAAAAAACAGGAAAGATTTCATTCATTTATTTCCCCTTCGGTTTTTGAGCTGGCACATTGGTAACTGTACATGTTAGGGGTAATGTGAGTTGAACAGTTAATGTTCAGAAGAACCAGTCATTGTGCACATTCACTACACTTCATGGAGAATGTACATATAATCTATTCATGAAGAAGGAATTGTGCACATTCTCTGGCCATTCTGCATAATCCCAATAGGCCTTACGGAATGGGCATATCTTGACTGCAGTTCACACATTCTCCAGCCATTCTGCATAATCCCCAACAGGCCTTGGGGAATGTGCATATCTTCACTGCATTTTGCACATTCTCCAGCCATTGTACATAATCTCTAAGGCCATGGGGAATGTGCATACCTTGATTACATTTTGCACATTTTCTGGGCAATATTCCAACAGTCTTTGAGGCCTGTGTAAGCCTCAACAGCATTTTGGACATTCTCTTGGCAATACGCATAGTCTCCAAGAAACAGTGGAGAATGTGCATATTTCATCATAATCTGATCATAAATTTGTAATTTGCCCATGATGCAAGAAACTGGTCTGCTTACACTGTTGATGGACTACTAGCATAAGTGACCTCTAGCCAGAGAAGCTCTAGGATTGTCCCATCTCTGCACCAGCCTAATCCAGATGAAGTAAAAAACAACAATGAAGAAATATACTGGACAGGGAAAAGACACACCCCCAACACACACACACACACACACACACACACACCTCTTGCCCTGGCTAGAGTGAGCTGGCTTAGTGCAATCCTAACTCCATTTAGGATTGCACTGTAAGGCATCATAGAGTGCACTTCTTGCCATTTCCTGGGCCAAACTACATGTTCCTTCAAATCACACATAGCAGAGTTATGTGTAATTGGATTAATTACCTTAGTGTAAACGCATATGGCTCCAATTTGGATCAGGACTATGGTACTCTGAAAGGGAAGATTTAAGCTTTCCCCCCTCCCATTTTCATCCTGAAATTCCACCACCCCCGGGTGATTAAAAAACCTAAAAGCATCTGAACTGATCCCAATTGAGACATTTGTTTTACTTTTTTTAACCTCCCTGTGGGGTGGGTGTAGAATTTTGGGATGAAAAATGGGAGGGGAGAAACTTAAATCCCCCTCCCAGAGTTCCATTGTCTCGATTCAAATTGGGACTGTACGTGCTTACACTGAGGTAATTAATTCATAACGTATAGCTCTGTTATGCTTGATTTGAAGAATGTGTAGCTTGGCCATCATACAGCAGCTGCTGACGTATATCTTGAACAGTTGATAATACATTGTAAGGAAATTATGTTTTTTTTTAGTATTTCCTAAACCAAAAATAAAAACCAAACACACAAACAATTGCCCAGTTGGCTTCTAGATAAGTAGAGGATAGACTGTTGAAGAATAAGTGAGCACAGCATACAGATAGGCCCTGAAGAATCACTGCTGGGGGTGGTGGTGGTGGTGAGGTTTTACCAGGCGGGTGGAGCTTTCCTGCATTCAGTGCCACTGCTCATCCCATGTGGTGCCTGTCACCTTTCCCATCAACCATCCCATGCCATCACCTGTCCCCATCAACTGCCTGGTAAGTTACGAGGAAGGGAGATACCAGCTAGGTACTGGCCACCAGAGGGCACCTTGCCCAGGGCCACATCATACCTGATGTTGGCCCTGCTCTCCTCATTCTCAGTTGACTGCTGTTGTCCTGTACCTATCTGATTGGTGTGTAATGCTGTGATGTTATCCCATTCACTGCCTGATCCCCAATTAGTAGGGATCACCTATGTGATGAAACAAAGAAGAAAAATACACATTTGAAGAAGTCCATTCAGATAAATTTGCTATCTATGGCAAATAGTGCCTTTTTTTTTTCTTCTTCAAAACAGCAATTATTTTTTCCATTGATTTGTTAACATGTTAATTCCTAATAACTGTATTGTGACTGTTCAGTGATCATACTCAAGTTAAAACTAGGTGACACAGTCTATATTAATAAAGTAGCTTTGTGCTGTGATGACCTATTCATGGTGTTTTCTTTTCATTTTTAAATCTCAGTTGCCTCTTTTTCTCTATAAGGCACAAATTTGATACTCATCTGGAAATGCTACAGAAGTATTCCGCAACTCCCAACGTTGGTATTCAGAAAGGGGGGGGGGATGCAAAAGGACCTTATCTCAAATGCAACACATTCCCTTTTATAAAATATAAAATATCTTCAGAATGTAGTCACTTCATATCATCTATCACTTCTGTCACAGTTTTCTTAAGATTTCTAACCTCTCCAACTTGCTCCTCTTATTACACACCATATGATTTATGAGTACTGCTAGTGAGAGAGACAGCTGTGAGATTAGCATTGTAACCTATCCCAGATCATCTTAGGAGCAATTGCTTCTAAAACATGCTGTCCCACTGAAATGAAATAACAACACATTTTGGGGTGGTTCTGACATATACTTTTAAAATATTTCATGCAATTGCCAGAAAAAGTAAAAATGTAACCAATAATGAATAGGATGTTTTTTTTAAAAAAACAAACAAACAAAGTAATGTTAACTGATTTCAAAACTCAGGTAGGCAAAGGTATTTGGAATTATAAGCCATGATGACCCACTGAGAGGGGGATCCCTATATAGGTCAATAGAGCCTTTTAATTTCTTGCCTCTCCTTGGGTGGCTGGATGCATGCATAGTACACAGCATTACAATGGGAGCCCATTGGTGCTCCAATAGTGTGAGATTAATCACTCATCCTAATCCCCAGGACACTGCAAGGAGTATAGTCATTCTCCAAGCACAAGTAGCACATCCGACTCTGTAGAAAAGTGAGCCACATTCATCTTACTATGGGAACTCCAGCAGGCCTTCTATTATATCCAAATGCTTAACAGTGTGCCCAGCAATAGACTTCAAAGCCCAAAGCCCTCTGCCTGGATGGATGAATCTGTCATTTCTGCTTTCTCCCACAAATTATTATTATTATTATTATTATTATTATTTTAGATCTCAAGTTCTTTCCATCCCATTTATGAAGAGATTTGCACATTTTGGTAAATTCGTATCAAACAACAAACAAAAAACAAACAAAAAAAACAAACAGAACGAAATTCTCACCATCCCTAGCAGCAACCACCACCCATTTTGCAGACAGAACACAGAACTGCCACTGATGCTCCCAGAGCTCTGCTACTACCTCCTCCTCCTCCTCCCTGCACTTCAGTTTCCATGCAGCAGTGTGCAAATGTGCACGTACGACAAAGCAAACCAATTTAGAACCTTCAATAAAGAAAAACACACACCCCAATTTTTCTGAGCATTTTGATGTTTGCAACTGGGAGCCAATTATGATTTCAACAGAGGACGGATTCAACTATCACTAATAAGAACCTTCTTTCTATGTCCAGCTAGTATTAGTTTCATAAAATAATTAGCCCTATAATGGATATGAGAAATGATTACATTATCATATTAGCAAAGGACTTGAAGACAAATAACTTTTCAGGACATTGCTCTTGCTTACCCACAAGCTCATGTCACATGTAGGGCCCATTGTTTGTTAACTGTCTTACAGAGTGATTCTATGGCCCCTAGCCAGTGTCGAGAGGGCCATAGGATTTTTGGGAGTCCCAGCTCTGACATCGCAGGGCACTGCAGCTTGGAGTGCCCTCCTCCCCCCACAGCCAGCATGGAAAGAACCATGCCAGATGATTCTCCAAGGTCACAAAACCAATCTTAGAGAAGGGTTTTAGTGGGTGTTCCGGGGCAGGGTGGGAAGGGGAGGCGACCAGCATTGCCACAGTACAAAATATCCTGGTGGCTCCTCAGCAGCCTCCTTCCCTCCTGCTCCAAAGTGCCACAGTTATAGCCAGCTGAAATCAGCCATATAGCTGTTTTGCAGGGTGGGAGGAGTGTGGACTCGACCTTTGCCTCCATGCTCCTCCCATTCCACCTATATAGGATGCCTGTGATCCTCTGAGTTTGGAGGGTTATGGGCATCCCCATAGGGCTGCACCTTTAGGCAGAAAAAGTAAACAGATATCCTGTGCTGTTAACTGTACCATTGGGGGGGGGGGAACAGATATTTTCACACACACACACACACACACACACACACACACAGAAGTAATGCTTAGTAGGCATTGCTGTTGCTTACCTTTGCTGCCATCTTAGTTTGTAAATAACACAACAACATTTGATTCAAACTAAAAGGGAATTTCCAGAAAGGATATTTAATAGCTTACTCATTTTTCTAGCTTTTCATCTATTGCTTTCCAGAAAGGAACTTATAAACAGCACTTCATATCTTTCTGAAGGTATGTACTGACTGATGACTGAAAGGTAGCCAAGTGATTTAATGGGGGGGGGTTAAGTAGAAAAATAACTAATCCCTGTTAACTTTCATTACTTTGTTGTCAGATAAGAAAGATAAGAAATATAGGGACATTATTTTGGTGGGTCCAGAAGTTCTCCAGACTTTCAGGTATATGTGTATGTATTTGGAGTAGTACTGTACTTAGAAACTGCATTATGGTGATCTGTCTGTACACTTTTTCACTCCCTCCCCCCAGTTTTTCTAGCATTTAAAAGTGCCTGCTGCCAGTGTCTATTCACTTTGGACATTTCAGGGCATTGTCTGGAAAGAAAGATGGCTACTCCATGGGACTTATACATAAGATCTGACATATGGTTTGTGTGTGTGTGTGTTTAAACATATCAACTGTTTTTCTTGCATAGCTATAGACAACTTTCCTAGGGAAAGTTTTTGTGAAGTTTGGAGGAGATGGCAAAGCCTGTATCCAAGATTCGCTATGATTAGCAATAGTTCAGGCATTGCAGCCTATTATAGATTTTATATAGGAAAAACTTTTGGATATGAAGTGCACTCAATGCAAGCTTCTGTTGATAGGGTCATACTGGCAGACAAGACACACTTTCTGGTTGGAAATACAATTATCAAGGCTATGAAGCAGCAGGGTAGATGGAGAATTTCCAGCCAAATGACACCATGATTCATTACCAACGGTCATGAGAAGTGAACAACTGGCAAAGAGAAACTCAAGGGTGTAGAGAAAGGAAAACAATTCAGAGCACACAAACATCAAAGGAGAAATAATCAGTAATAACCAGAAAGAAAGTTGCTGTGAATAAGGGTTAAAAAAGAAAAGAAAAAAGGCTGTTAGACACTAGAAGGGAAAACTGCATTCACAAATTACACTAAGCTGCCCTGCGCATAAGCTATGCAGCATGGGTTGTTCGCGGAACAACCCACACTGTACCTGACAGACAATCGGGCTCACCGTTGCTTGTGCTCCCCACCTTACCCCTGAGTCCTCCAGCCAGTATCCCAGTGTCCTTCATGGCAGAAACTTATCAATCTTGTCTCCTCCTCCCTGCTCTGATTGCTACTCCTCTTCATTTGCCACTGTTGTTTTTTTCCCCTGGAGCCTCAAAAATGCATAGTTGGGGTCATTTTTTTTTTTAAAAAAAATCGGCCCCCAGAAAATTGCGTAATTGTGTTCGTAATTTTATTTATTTATTTGTAGTATTTATACTGCTAAGTATAACAAAATCCCTAGGCAGTTCACATATAAATATTAAATCACATTTAAAATATTAATATTAAAATCACATTTGAAATATTAATATTACAATCACATTTAAAATATTAATATTAAAATCACATTTAAAATACAATTTTAAAAGCAATTCCAATTTTGTTTTTATTACCTTTTTTTGTTGGTCAAATGTCCAATATGTGTAGACTTGCCTGGTCAATTTTCTTGTATGTTTCAGCTGTCAAAGGGAGCAGCAAGGTGGAGTAGGTAACACATGGAAAATGACAGGGTGAGAATGCATATAGGCTAATTTGCGCACAGTTGTCAGGGACCAATTACCGAGTTGTCTATTGAAAAGTACCGGTAAGGGGGGAAAGCAGCAAAAAAAAAAAAAAAACCCTAATATGGTGGCTGAATGGAACAGAGTGAACGGGACCCGGGGTGTGTGTGTAAGTAACACTGCCCCATTTGCTCCATCTTGTTCTGCCACGGGTAAGGGTGTTTTTTTTAAAAAAAAATATAAATCTTTGGAATATTTGCACAATTTTTGAACTGAGCAACTTTAATGTCTGGGAAGTAAATGGAGGGGGAATTTGTACCAATTTAAGAGCTGGGAAGCAAATGGAGAATAAATTTGCCCATCTGTAGTAACTGCTAGAACAAGCGACAGGTTGTCATGGTGGCTTGTTGATGAAAAATAAGCCACTGTGCAGGAGCGGTCTGGGTTTGGGTGACACAACAACCCATAGCTAATTACCCATGATGGGTTGTCATGTTGTGCAAATCCAGTCTTGAGTTCGCACAACGCAACAACCCACCTTGTGGATACCCTATGCAGGGCAGACAATCAGGCTTACCGTGGGTTGTTCTCCTCCTCCTTCAAATGCTCAAATTTGCCAGATAGGGTTTTTTTTTTTAAAGAATCCTTTCCTTTCTTTTTGACATTTGTCAAAGTAAGTGCTCACAAAAAGGTGGCATGATGTAGATCTCCCCTTTCTCAAGTACCTAAAGCCTTGGGAAATGTGGAAAAGGTGGAGGGCACTGACAACAGTCAGGGAAATAATTAAAACTAGGGATGGGTGAATTGCTCAATGGGGGGTGGAAATGGGGTGAACTCGCCCTGCTCGACCCCCCCAAGCCCCACGTAATTTACCTTTCCCCAGCTCAGCGCAACTCCCCAGAGAGGAGCCGGGGAAAGGTACTTCCGGGTCCTCGGCACTTCTTGTCCAGGTCCCCGGCGCTGCGTTTTTTCTGTAAAATCCAAGGTAAACTACCTTAAAACAGCCTATCCATGGCCGTTTTAAGGTGGTTTACCTTGGTTTTTACGGGAAAAACGCAGCGCTGGAGACCTAGAAGTGACATGCCGGGGACCCAGAAGCCCACTGAGCGCTTCGCCAAGTGCCTCTCAGGTGGTGCTCAGCGAGGTGCCCGGCAGATCGCGTGGCAGGGGCGCTCACAGAGCGCCCCATGAGTCGGGGGGTGGACAGTGCTACCTTACATTGCTAAGGGGGAGAGATATTCGCCACCTGCTTTTGGGGCAAAACCCCCTTTGCGGCTTTTCTTTTCAATTGACAGCTCGCCAATTGACAGTTATCAAGCGGCCTCACTTGATCAATGCCCATGGATGTTACCAAATGCACTTTGACAGTAGAAACTTACCAGGACATTAGCCAGATAAGACTCCACATTTCAGGCAGCCATAAGTGTGCACCTGCACAAGATTTTTTTTAAAAAAATCTCAGTTGTACAAATTTCTGCCACCCAAAAAATGAAATAAAGGTAATGAGCCAGTGATGGTCACTCCAAAGTGCCACTTGAGAATCAGTAGAGTGGCTGTAAATGGCAGCGGCATGGGCACAATCACCAAGAGTGACAATGGGTTCTTACTGCTCTTGCTGAGTGGCTTGCTAATCACTTCTTGCAACCCATGATGGGATCGATCTGCCAGGTTCAAATGACATGACTACTTGTCGTGGGTTCAGAAGCCCCTAAAACAAGCCACCCTGTGGGAAGCAGTCCAGGTTCGCATGTCACCACAACCCACCATGGCTAGTTACCCACAACAGGTTGCGATGTCATGCGAACCCAGTTTCTATCTCAGAAGTTTAAAGTGAAAAAGAGATTACTACAAGGAGGGAGACTGTGAGTCATCATGACAAGTCCAAAAGACAAGATAAGGTATCCTCTAGTGACCACTGAAAAGGGGACTAAGATGGTTTTATTCTCTCTTGTTTATTCTCTCAGTGTCAGCAATAGAAATATCATCAATTAGGGATGTATGGACATTGTAAAATCCATTCCATCTATGTTGTGCAGATTGTCAGGAGCCTTTCCTTCCATCATCCACTCACTGACAGAATCGGATTTTGCACATAACTGTTCATGTGCATTTGTGCAAATTCACAGTTGCACAAATTCACAAATCCCCCCAACATATGCAAATCCCCCCCCCCCAAATGTGTATTTTTATGCTTTAGCTTATGGGGGAAATGCACATTTTTGGTTGGTGTTTTTTTACTTTCCATATTTTTCCACAACTAAATTTGTGTAAAATTATGGAAAGTAAAAAAAAAAAAACTGGTCTGCAAGTCCACGGGATCCGTGCAATTCGGGAAATGCCAGTCTGCTGTGGAATCTGCAGGTCAGATTCTTAGAAATTTGAACTCATTTGAGTCCATTGCGGATTTCTCTGACATCCCCACAGTCAATAAAAGTGGTCAGCTCCCAAAGAAGCACAAAAAGTATATATACAAAACTAGAAACTTTTAAGTGGGGCCAAAAAGGCAAAAGTGGTACCGGTAAGTAAATATTTATATCTGCCATTATTAACTATTTTCCATTTCAGCTGTAGATTGGAAGAATGCTACACAGAGGCCCATTCCAAACCAAACATGCTGGGTCCAATGCTGTGCGTGAATACTTACATGTCAGCCCTGCCTCTGGATGGTGGAAAGCTACTGGGGCACATTATTCATAGATTTAAGGCTTGGAAGCGAGGAATCAGGAGAAAGAGCTAGCCTTCCTCTGGATAACAGATGTCTCAGCTGGATCCAGTGGTGGTAGTAGTGGGCTTTGCATGCTTGCTCTGGCTGGCTCCTTCCTTCCAGTTCCAGGAGTCTTAAATACAGGAGACCCAAGGGGCAGTGATCTCTCATGCATGCTGTCTAGCAGGACACTTCACCACAAACTACATACAGATGTTGTCAGCATATAAATCTAGCCCCTAGGGCAGGGATGGGGAAATTCTGGTCTGCAGACCAGATCCAGCCTGTGAGTTTGTGAGTTTATGCTGTGAGATAGATAGATAGATAGATAGATAGATAGATAGATAATTTCCCTACCAAAAACTCCACTTTGAAAACTGAATAAAAATGCTAATGAAAGTCAAATAATATTTGCTGACAAGAATTTATTTAACAAGGAAGAGAAAAGAGGGAAGGGAGCCCGTGTGAGGCATGTTATACTGAGAGAGAGTGGCTGCCCAAAGGTCACCCATTGAGCTTCTTGGATTTGAACCAAGGTCTCTCTTTGTTCAACACTCTAACTACTACACCACATGTGTTCCTCGCTGAGGAAAATCTAACAGTGATCATATGTGTCCATGGTCAAAACTTTAAATCACAACACTTAAAAAAATAATAATCTAATGTCAACTGTGCCATCGGTTTGGGAGGAAAAAGAGAGACAAAAAAAGCAAAAGGACAAAAATTGGGGTGATATCCAACTAGACTAGAATAATCAATGGAAGACAGATGCATACATTTCCAAGATGTGCACAATTGATGCGTACATTTGTGAAACTTAGGGATGGCCACTTACCGTCCCCTGCTTGTCCTGTGGCACTCGGCGCCCAGCAGCTGCGGCGCTCGGCAGACTTCCGGGTCCGCAGTGCGTCACTACCGGGTCCCCGGTGCTGCATTTTTTACATAAATACCAAGGTAAACTACCTTAAAACTGCAGCGATTTGCTATTCACAGCCATTTTAAGGAAGTTTACCTTGGAATTTACATTAAAAACGCAGCGCCAGGGACCCAGAAATGACACACTGGGGACCTGGAAGCTCCTTTCCCCGCGGGAACTTGGGATGAGCTGGGGTCAGGTAAGTCTCACTGAGCTCGGGGGGGGGGAGAGTGGGGCGATTTCACTCCATTCCTCCCCCCCTTGAAATTCTCGGTCATCCCTAGGAAAATACACACAAATTTTCATGCAAACAAAGAACAAAAAAACAAGATTGCAATGTGATGCAGACATGAGATGGAATATACCTCAAGGTGAAATTTGGAGAACTTTGACTGACTTTAATTGTATGAACATCCCTACCAAAATTTCGTAGTGGTCAGAAGCGAACTGTGTGAAACGTGCTTGCCCCAACCCTTGAGGCCTGTGCAAGAACTTAAGCGTTTCCTCTTGGAAAGGGCAAGAGTGCAGAAAGTGCTAGACTTTTAGAATGTTCCTGGAGCTGTTTTTGTGAAGGTGCTGAACCCATCGGTGGGAATGAACAGAGTCCACAAATAAGTACCCTGTATAACAAAGTTCCAGCTTGCTAGATTGTTGAGAAGCAGAGATGGTAATTGGACAAATTGGACAAATCAGAAAGATTAACACAGTATTGCATTATTCTATAGCAGTTTATTATATTAGCAATTTATTCAGTGCTTGTATTTCAAGCACAGTGAAAATATTTTGAATAGCTCCATGTTTACTATGTTCCATTTTTCTCTCATCCCAACAAACTGTTGCTGATCTTAGTACTAATAAATTATGCAGTGATTTGCCAAAAATATACAGTATTAATTACAGTGAAGAAGTGGATGGTAAAATATGTAGAGAACTATTTCCGTGAATTAATTCATACAATTATTTAGAGACTGCATGTTCAATAATTGCAATGCATAACATATAGAGTTGAGCACTGAATTTTGCTATTGCTAATCAGTAATTACCTGTTTAGTACTATTATTGAACTTTTCTGGCACACAATGAAAAATTGTATCATGGGGCTCTAATTCCACACTCTCTTTCCCTTTAAATCTTTCAAGTTTGCTTCTCATGTAAAGGTGTGGAAACCTATCATAAAGATCTGTTGGCAACACATATAGATCCTCATTAAGCCATACTTTCCCTTGACTCCCAAGAAGAGCAACATAAAGGGAATATGCTATGTTACAGTGCTTCTCTGAATGATACCTTTCTGTGTGAAATAAAACAAAGATTTCTTTTTTAAAAATCCCCTCTGTAACTATTTGAAAGTATTGGAGTGAACGAATAACACAAATGTATACCACCCTTCAGGGACTTTGAATCAAAATTCTCCCCAGGCTTTGCCATGCCTCTTGAAGTTTTAAACCATCCATTTTAAATGCTTCTTTTATACAATTGGACTCCTTACATGTCTATAAAAAAATTAGCTTCCAATATAACGACAATGAAATATCCACATATCATGAAAGAAGTCACTTACTGGGCAGTGGTACTTATCTTCATAGCCATATTACTTTAAAGACCTTTTCTTAAAAAAAAAAGCAAACCCTCCTTCCCATTGAGTATTTCTAGAAGCATAATTCTTCAAGATATCAGTGGTAGCATGGACAAAATCACCATAGTACTCTCAACAAAAGGTTAGCGTAAAATGAAAATGTTCTGAAGTCAGAATGATCTATAACAGCATTACAGTTCTCTCATGTCAAGACTGTGATTGTAGAGCATCAGCAGCCATCATATGTTCTAAGCTCAAAGCATGAAAGAAACTTATGTTCTGTCAGAAATCTGCTTACCTGAGATAGTCTGAAGCTGAACACCTTGCTTTATACAGCCTTGCAGGTTTGGATTAACTCTAGGTTTTACCACAGCTTCCCTACAGTCACTGGTCTACCAGCATACTCTTTCAACCTCAAGGTACAACCATCTTTTGGACATGTTTTGGCTCTAGGGTATATTACTGCCATTCTCAGTTGTGGGGTCATTCCAAACTCACCCAGTACAGCCCTTGTCTTCAAACCAGTCTACAAGCTGTCTACATATGTAGGGATAGTATTAGCTGCAGAAATATGCCAGTTTAGAACAGTTACCCTGAAAATGTATTTGTATTGGTATTATTACAAGAGAGAGAAAAGCATCCACAGACAAAGGGAATTTAGAAAGGTGATCATATTTAAAACTTCTCTGGTCTGGCTCTGCATTTATGATGGTTTCTGCTGAACAGGCACTAGGGCTGGGAATCAGCATATTCACATCTTGATATGAAGTAGGACAAACAACATTTCTCCCAGTATGGGTGATTGTTGACCCTCTCCCCAAAAGAATTTGGCTTTGGGGCTCTTAGCCAACCAGGGCTGGCTGAAGTGCCTTAACATAATTTGTGCATTAAGGATCTTTGAGAAGCTGGGCCTTCCAGGTATGCAGTACTAAAGGAAAATGTGGTATGAAAGGAATATATGTCTATAAAGTTAGGTAGATTCCTTAATGATTGCCACTGAACTGAACATTTACCACACAGTTGCCTGACCAGATTGGTAGGAAGTATTTGGGTTTGGGCCGATAATAATAAACGTTTATTTATAACGCCCCTTATACCAAAGGGCGGGACAAATAACATATACAGTAAACATAACAATACAATAAAATAACCAACACCAACCACTTACTATGCAGTATCAAATCCCAGCAACCACCACATTAGCCCAACCACTCATTCTGGCTGACTAAAAATATAAGTCTTTAATCCCATTCGAAAGCGGGAAAGATCCTCCTCCAGTCGGAGGTCCATGGGAAGCCTGTTCCACAAAAGTGGAACCAGGTCCTGAAAGGTTCGCAGCCTTGACAAGGCAGAGCGTGTCGGTGGGACCACTAATAATCCCTGGCCCACTGATCTTAAATTCCTACCAGGAACATACCAGGAAAGCCTAGATGATAAGTAATGAGGGACATTAGAGCGCAAAGCCTTGAAGGCAAGAACCAATAATTTAAATTGGGCCCTAGTCCGAATGGGTAGCCAATGAAGATTCCTACGGGCCATAGTAATATGGGAGTATCGGGGCAAGTTCAGAACAACACGAACAGCGCTGTTCTGAACCAGAACCAGTGGAAGAAGCACAGAAGAGGGCAAGCCAGCTATTAAGCTATTACAATAGTCCAAGCGGGATACCACCAAAGCCTGAACATGGGACAGATCTTCCAGAGACACACAGTTGTATAACTAATGCGGTATGCTTTCATGGCAATCTTGGGGGCAGTTGAAATTTATAGGTAGCTGGGATATAAAAATATATCTAAAAGAGTTTCTCCATCACAAATTGAAAACCACAGATTGAACTCGTTTGCTTTGTTTATACAGCACACAGAATATATGCAATCGAACCCTCATTTGCAAATGTTTACTCTATCAAAAGCATCATTAGAGTATATTTTCTAGGTAGCATGCCGAGTAAACTAATGCACATCCAGACTGCAGGTGTTGATTAGACATTTCTGTTCAAAATGAGAATTACAAACACTGTTACATTTAAATTGTCCTCTTTTTTTTCCTCCAGAAATAGAGTTAATTAATTCCACAGGGACTAAGGAATGCAGAAAGCCTAAACTTCAATGAAAATACAGGTTAAAAAGAAAGAATGCTGAAGCGACACACTACCTTAACTGATTTACCAATGCTTGCTTGCTTTCCCACTTGGTGGCAGTCAAAAGTTCCCTGGGTTGTTTGCAATAAGTGTAAAATCAAAATAAATTTCATGGAAAGCAATATATTAAAACAAATATTTGTCTTGAGTGACCCGGCTACATACAGCTGACAATGCTTCCCTGGATTGCTTGTGAGTAACATAAACAAGGGTGGTTGGGTTTTTTTTTTAAGTTTGCTGAATGATAAAACATAGTAATTAAAAATTATAGCTTCTGCCCTTTTCAAAAGACAAACAAATGTAAAAGAACATTTTTCTCCTACAGGTTTTTGTAGGGAAGATCTTCTGAAAATGCTGTTGTGTAACACTCATCCAAATATTTTACTACTTCAGTTGCTTTGAAGTAGTTTCTTCTTCAAGAAAAAAAAAACCTAACAAGAAATGCTATTATTCACATGAAAACTAGTCCCACTCGACTAGTTTTGTCTGTGAACTTAAATAATGGAAGATTAAGCTGCTTATATAAGTTGGCAGTATATAAATGTGACAAACAAAACTTAGGGGGGCATGTCAAAAATGAAAGCTCACAAAAATGAAACATTACAATTGTAAAAGTGTAAAAAGGATACACACACGCACGCACACACATATAAGGCAGGCCTTGTTTTTTAAAAAATATATATTTAAAGTTTTTCAAACAATATATAAAACAACTAAAATAACATACATACAACTCATATAGTGCTCCCATCACCACGGGACCAAAGGGACTTTCTATCTATAAATTCAGTTGTTATTTATCATTCCAAAAATACAGTCATGCCTTGGATTGAGAGCATAATTCGTTCCAGAAATGTGCTTGTAATCCAAAACACTCTTATATCAAAACGAAATCCCCCCCCAAAAAAATTGTACAGAGATTTTTAATTTAAGCCGTACTACAGTACTTGTATTGCAAGACGTCGCTTGTATATCAAGTAAAAATAATAATAATAATAATAAATATTTAAAAATTTGCTTGTCTTGCAAAACCAAGTTACTTTCAATCCAAGGTATTACTGTACAACATACCTTGACATGGCTTCCCCTTATTTAAAACAAAATCTAAAAATAATCCCCAAATATCCTTAAAATTATTTTTCTTCAGTAGTCCCTTTTTACATTTGATACTACAAGTTAATTTATCATTTAAAGCAATATCCCACACCTCCTTATACCAATCAACAATTAAAAAATCATGTTTAACTTTCCATTTCCTTGCTATCATTAATCTTCCTACCATCAATTTAGAATTAATTCTTTAGTATCTTGAGAGCAAACAATTTTCTCCGTTATTGATAACAATGCTAATTTTGGGCAGACCTCTAAATTAATACGAATAATTTCTGATATTTCTACAAAATTCTAGTACGCTTTTACAACTCCACCACATATGAGCATATAGGTGCCTAGCTCCTGGCACCCTCTCCAACACAATGCTGAACAATTACTGTCTATTCGATTTAATCTCACCGGAGTCAGATACCATCAAGTTCTCTTTTATCCTTATTGACATATTTTTCAATATTTGTCTTTCCCACATATTTTTCCACCCTTCATTCAAAATCTCATCCTCAAATTCCTTATACCAAACTATCTTAAGATTGTCATTTTGTTCTTCACCTTTTTGTATCGTTGTATATATCTCCTTTGTTATCCCTCTTGATGAAGTATTCCCATCTATAAGTTCTCTGGACAAAACCCTCTTTTCAAAACCAGTTAATTTTCCCTTTCATGTTCCATTTTCCTCTTCCATTTCTTTGACCACTGATCCAATTGCATTAAATTTAACCAGGAAATTCTTCTTACTCCAGCCATTTCAATTATTTGTTGCCTGGTCTCCATTTTTTCCACCCAATCCATTAATTTAATGACCTCCTCCCCCCACCCCCAATATACCTTCCAGCTGTCTTACATTTTTGGGGGAAGGCAGACCTTGTGTTTACTTCCACTACCAGCTCTTTTAAGCTTTAAACTGTTCAGGACAACGACTATGCTGCATACACATTTGTAGAAAGTCTGGCATAACACTGTGCCAGTCCCAAATGGGTTCTTCATACTACTGCAATGATAAATAATAAACAACTATTTCTTTCTCACTTCTCAGTACAGCAGTTTCCCAGCTACTGCTGTTCTAAAGGACATAACATTATTAACAATAGTTAGGATTACTTAGACTTATTCTCCAGTGTGAAGTGCTATAAAAAAATGCAGAATGAGTTTGACTACAGGTCACTTTACAGTACCAAGTCTCTGAAAACAAGCCTTTTCAAAATGACCTTGCCCACATTAAGTGGAGAGGAGACTGGTATTGTGCCCACTGTTCCTTCTTCCACTTTCATACATTCAGTGAAATGCATGAATACAACCCAAGTGCATACACACATAAAATTAGTTTAACTTCTGTGCCTAGGCAATGTCCACACAATCAGGCACACAATCAGGCACCCTTTGTACAAGGCCCTCCAATCACGTGTACAACTGTAGCCTCCATTCAGAGGGTGGGATCCAATTGGTGGCCCTCCCCTGAGGAATGGCATCCATGAATGGAAAGGGAAGGGGGGATATATTTGGTGATTTCCTCTTGCCTTGCAGCCCCTGCAAATGTACCCTGAATGGTTGGAGGACCCTACGGAACAGCATGGTGGGGGGGGCTTGTGGGAGAAAGGGACAGGGGCAGGCATCAAGAGCAGGCATTGTTGGGCACCCGCCAAGGACACAAACCCTGGCAAGGGCCCACTAATAAGAGCCCCCCGGAGTTGTTCCTCCTGACCATTGCAACCTGCTTGTTCGCCTGCCTCTCACTCTGGCCCACACAACGACGACAGTGAGAAGGAGGAGCAATAGGTGCTGCTACTTACTGGCTCTCTTAGAGCTGTACAATCGAGCCTCGCCGGGGCAGAACGAGGCCGAAATTGGCCCCGCTCACGCCTGGCGAGGCCTTACCTTTTCTTCGGGGCGGCTCGCCCACTCCGCTGTGAGCCGCCACGCGGCCCAATCCGTCTCCCTCCCGTCCTGTCACTTCCGGGACCGGAAATGACTGCGATGGAACCCTGCGCAGGCTCAGAAAATGGAGTCGGGTCAGCGCCGAAAATCGACTCAGAGGCACCGACCCGGATTGGATGCATCGCTAGGCTCTCTGCCTGGCAAAAAAGCAAGTGGTAGCAATGATGAGAAAAAGGATGAGGAGCAATAGTAGCTGGTGACAATGGTGGTGAGAAGGTAGACTCATTGAGGAAGGGGGCCTATTGAGGGTGTCTTGCCCAAGGGCCCCCTAAGGCCTGGAGCTGGCACTAGGTGGGGGAATTGCTGAAAACCACTGCCCTCCCCATTCTGCTGATGCATATCTTCCATCAGAGGAGGGACACCAATTGGGCACTTCCTGTGAATGCACAGAAATCAAGATGCAAGGCCATCTGGTGTGATGCGACTTCTTCCTTTCAAATATTCACTGAACATGGATATCTTATGCAAAGAGCCTCAAATCTTCTGTAAGCACAGCATGCAAAAATTGAATGCACCACTGCTAAAACAGCTCATGAATATAAATGAATCTATAAAGAACTGAAACTACACCTGAGATAATTGATGAAATGAATGATGTTTCATCTCTGTGCAGAGGCCTTCAGCTGGCTTTGTCTCGAAGAACATCCCCATAGAAATGTGCTGAATAATTCTAAATATAACAAATCATTATGTTCTGGGCTGTGCTAATATTTGCATTTGCGTGTTAAGGTGGGGTCTTTCTAAACCTCTTTCCACATGACCATAATGCAAAAAAAAACAAAACCCACCTGAACACAAATATAAACATGGCTCATCTTCTTTCCTTGTAACGGCTGGAGCTGCTCACGGTTACCATAGGTCCTGCCTGCCTAGGCTGTATTGTATTTATTTGAAATGCCCAATATCTTAAAATTAATGTGCCATCATCTGCTTTCTAAAAAAAGAAAAGAAGGCACGCATATTTTGACAGAGTTACTGCACTTCTGTTGACTTGTCAAAACCATTAAAAAACAACAACAACCTGTATTTTGAGAAGTAAAGCATTTCTGAATTTGATTTATTCAATCACGTCACTTTGTGAGCCCATTAACATGCTTTTTAAAACATAAGTTGCCCAAAATAGAACCCAAATGGTGAAAGAGTCAGGTTTAATTTGCTAACCATAGGACAATGACAGCATTTGTAATGATGTTGGATAACAGTGGATATTTCGTTTTGAAACAACATATATATTCTTTATTACACTGACAGGAAGAGATAACAGGATTTAGTCTTGGGATAGGATGAATTAATCCCAGAGAACAGTGTTATTTATTTTTCTCCCAATGCAAACATAGATGTGTGGACAACAGACAAGTCCCATTTCCTTATGCTTTTCTTATTGACATTTGTTTATAGAATCAGACACCAGTATAGCCAGGTCAGCTTTTTACTCACTGTAGTTTTGAATGATCTTACAGTTACTTTGATGATGCATTTGTGCAAGTAGAAACAATAATACAGAATTGTAGGTCTTATGTATCACACTGCAATGAGGCAGGATAAATTAAATCTAGAAAAATCCAAGCACATATTTATCCAACCAGTGACAATTCCAACTGGCTTACATGGCAATATGCTTCACTTCCAAGAATCTTAATGGTAATACAGCAGGGGTGTTGAACCTCTTTCAGCCCGAGGGTCACACTCCATTTTGGAGAAGTTCTCAAGGGCTGCATTCCAAAGGTGGGCGGGACAAAAGGGGCAGGGCCAAAGCCAAAAGGGGCAGGACCAAAAAACAAAGATACTGGAATATTTTACTTCAAGCTCCTATGGCCTGTAACTAAGGTCCAGTTTGCATGACCCAGGCTGCGGGCGGGGAGGCACCATGGGGCCACCTGCGGGGTCCAGCTGGGGCACCGCAGACAACCTGCACCCCGTGCACGTGGGCAGACCCTGCTGGACCCAGCAGTCCCCGCACTGCAGTGCGGGCCTCCCGGTGCTAGGAGGTGGGCCCCGGGATGCCCAGAGGGGCCGTTTGCCCCTACAGGCTGGAGCGGTGGCTGCTCCTGCCGCTCTGTAGGGATCCTGCGGGACAGCCGCCCGCTGTTCGCACGGCAGGGTGACCACACGCGGTAGGGGCTTACCCCTCTACCGACCATGGTCACTTTGCGTGCGTCCCACGTGCGGCTGTCCCGCAGGGGCATCGTGTGAACGGTCGGCGTTCACACGACATGGGAACCGTGGGGGACTTGCGGTTCCCGTGTCGTGCGAACAAGCCCTAAGTCTTAGGAGAGGCATTTCAAACAGAATGGGGGGAAATGTGCAAAATCTGGAAAACCACTAAATGACTGGCACTCAGGGGAATTGGGATGTGTCCATCTGGTGAACCTCGGAGGCCTGGGCTGCAACCCCAGGAGGGCTGGATTTGGCCTGTGGGCCTGAAGTTCCCCATCCCTGTAATATTTTACAGATATAATATTTAACTTGAGTCTTTCTGGAGCTTACTAGGTTTCTTAAGGATAAAGATGAACAGTTGATCTTTATAAATGTCCTGTTTGAAAATAGCATTCTTCCATATCCTTTTCTATTGAATGTCGTACCCACCCATCTCTTCCTAAACCAAGGCAGTAGCTTGTCTAGCTTGGTTGTCTTTTGCGAGCAATCAGTCTCATTCAATCCTCCTCCTATTCTCCTGTTTTAACAGCTTGATTCAGGACTCCCCCAATGATGAAGCAACCAACTCTCATACATCTAAGACTGAAGGGGAAGGTTAGATCAGACATTGCATATAAGAATGGGAAAGAAATTAGTTTAGTTCACATTTTAATGTGAACTTACCTAATTTCTCACTATCAAACCAATATGTGAACTGAAATTGTGTTGAAATTCTCACTTCTCCAGATTTTGCACTGAGTTCTCCATAAAAAATGCAGTAGAAATATGTGTATATTAGTGAAAATAATGCATATTATGAAATTTTCTTCAAAAAATATGTATACTAGGCAAAATTGCATACAAAGATGCATGTACTACCTGACATGCGTGTCTCTCAGTATGAACCTACCTGTATACTATGATCACCATCTGAGGTCCTCCTCTGAGTGCCTCCTCAGTTCGGAGTTTCAGAGGATGGCAACAAGAGAGAGGGGTTTTCAGTGGTAGCCCCCCATTTGTGGAATGCCCACCTGGTGCCAACATTGTCAGCCTTCTGGTGCCAGGTCAGAACTTTCCTCTACTCCCAGGCATTTGGCAGCATATGATAAGCTTTTTTTTAACAGGTCCTGGGATTATTATTGTTTGTGTGTGTAAAATTGTTTTAAAGGTTTGTATATGAGTGGTTTTATATTAAGTTACTATATTGTATTTTAAGGGTTTTACACTTTGTAAACCGCCCGGAGAGCTTTGGTTATTGGGCAGTATAGAAATGTAATTAGTGAAATTACATATATTAGGAGAAATGCACTCAAAATTTTCAAACAAACTGTAAAAACAAGGTTCAAAGTTCAGGACAAACCCAACTTAAAATTGGAAAAAATGTTCAAAGTTTGGGAAGAACCAAATTTCAGATTGAAAAAATGAGAACCTGGGAGAAACCAAAACTGATAGAATCACCATTCCCAAATTGCATATAAACTGCATTTATCGATTTGGCTAAGGCCTTTGATACTGTAGACCGTACAGCTCTCTGGACTATCCTTATGAAAATTGGATGCCCCAATAAATTTGTGAATATCTTGCGACTTCTCCATGACAACATGACGGCAACGGTTTTGGACAACAACGGCTCTCATGGTGCTCCATTTAAAGTGGGATCAGGTGTTAAACAGGGATGTGTTATCGCCCCAACATTATTTGCCATTTTCATCACCATGGTTTTACATCTTGTCGAGGGGAAACTTCCCACCGGTGTGGGAATTATATATCGAACAGATGGAAAGCTTTTTAATCTCAGCAGGCTGAAAGCAAAAAGTAAGGTAATTACAACCTCCGTTGTGGAACTTCAGTATGCTGATGATAATGTGGTCTCCGCACATTCAGAGGATGATCTCCAAACTATCCTAAATGCTTTTGCAGAAGCATACGAAAAACTTGGTCTCTCACTTAACATCAAAAAAACCAAAGTGCTTCATCAGCAAGTGCAAGCCAATCCTTTGGTGATGCCATCTATCCAGCTTGGCGGGACAATACTGGAAAATGTCGATCATTTTCTCTATCTTGGCAGCTATCTTTCTGTTACAGCTAACATCGACAGTGAAATCCAGCATCGTCTGAGCTCTGCAAGTGCCGCATTTTCTCGAATGAAACATAGAGTGTTCGAGGATCGGGATATTTGTAAGAAGACCAAAACACTGGTTTATGAAGCCATTGTATTACCAACTTTATTGTATGCCTGCGAAACATGGACTATCTATAAACGTCACTTCCACCTCCTTGAAAGGTTTCATCAACGTTGCCTCCGGAAAATCCTGCAAATTACTTGGGAAGATAGGCGAACAAATGTCAGTGTACTGGAAGAAGCAAAGACTACTAGCATTGAAAAAATGATCCTTCAACGCCAACTTCAGTGGACCGGTCATGTTCGAATGCCTGACTGCCGTCTCCCAAAGCAGTTACTTTACTCCCAACTCAAGGATGGAAAGCGGAATATCGGTGGTCAATATAAGAGGTTTAAAGATGTTCATAAGGCTAATCTAAAAAAATGCAATATAAACATCGAAAACTGGGAAGCTCTGGCCCATGAACGATCTAAATGGAGGTTGGCCTTTCACAAAGGTTCCATGGACTTTGAAGAAGCCCGAGTGCAAGGTGAAAGGGAGAAACGTGCTAAGCGAAAAGCACGTCAAATGAATCCTTTACAGGACCATCTTCTATCTGGTAACCTGTGTCCTCACTGTGGGAAGCTGTGTGGATCTAGAATTGGCCTCCACAGTCACTTACGGACCCATCGCTAGAGTCTACACAATCTTCTTTAGAATCTCCTCCTTTTATCCCGGAAGACAATCTTACTCGGTCACGAGTGATCGCCTGATGATGATGATTATTGGAGGCATCGGGATCTGCTGGTTCCTGCATCTTGTGGCAGTTAAGTGGCTTGGTGGTTGGTAAGAGGAAACATCTGATAGCCAAAATGACATAATTTATGAGGAAAGGATACCATTTCCATAATGCAGGGACAACAATGCACATTGTAAACAGAGACAAGTGCCTTTCTGCATTCTCTTTATACACAAGGAAGTATTTCTGTACCTCTTCACATGATGTTCACAGAGTAGTCCTGGCTGTTCTGATACATTTGCTATTGAGAGAGTTAAAAAGTATAACCCATGTAAACCAGCCTTCCCCAACCTGGTGCCCTCCAGATGTTTGGGAATTCAACTCCCATCAGCCCCAGCCAGCATGGCCAGTGGCTGGGAATGCTGGGAATTGAAGTCCAAAAGATCTGGAGGGCATCAGGTTAGGGGAAGGTTGGTGAAAGTCAGCAATCTCTAGGAGAGTCAGCAAAAAGGCTTGGAAGCAACTGCCTGAGCATTGTGCTGTGATGCAAGTTTTGATATTGATATGGGATGAAGCATCACCAAACCGTGCACAGCAAAATTTCTATTGGGAAGATAGGCGAACAAATTACTTGGGAAGATAGGCGAACAAATGTCAGTGTACTGGAAGAAGCAAAGACTACTAGCATTGAAAAAATGATCCTTCAACGCCAACTTCAGTGGACCGGTCACGTTGTTCGAATGCCTGACTGCCGTCTCCCAAAGCAGTTACTTTATTCCCAACTCAAGGATGGAAAGCGGAATATCGGTGGTCAATATAAGAGGTTTAAAGATGTTCATAAGGCTAACCTAAAAAAATGCAATATAAACATCGAAAACTGGGAAGCTCTGGCCCATGAACGATCTAAATGGAGGTTGGCCTTTCACAAAGGTTCAGTGGACTTTGAAGAAGCCCGAGTGCAAGGTGAAAGGGAGAAACGTGCTAAGCGAAAAGCACGTCAAATGAATCCTTTACAGGACCATCTTCTATCTGGTAACCTGTGTCCTCACTGTGGGAAGCTGTGTGGATCTAGAATTGGCCTCCACAGTCACTTACGGACCCATCGCTAGAGTCTACACAATCTTCTTTAGAATTTCCTCCTTTTATCCCGGAAGACAATCTTACTCGGTCACGAGTGATCGCCTGATGATGATGATGATGATGATGATGATGATGATAAACTGCAGTTGCTAATCCCCAGTAGCACGCTTTCAAAACATTCTCTTCTTTCTATCTACCCCACTTACTTTTTCTCTTTTAGTCCATACTGAGGTTCTGTTCTTACTTTGACAAGTTTTAATTGTATGTTTCCAATGCCGCCAGGCCACTTCTTCCCCACTGTGCTGAACTGACACTCCAGAAAACAGGACCTTCTCTTAAGCAAAGGACTGCTGACTTCACATATGGAAAAAGGAAACTCTGCTTCCTTAAATGCTGATTCAGCACAGTGGGGGATAGACAGGCCCGAGGCAGCAGGAGCAGACAACTTAAATTATCTATAAAAAAGTGGGAAATTGCAGAGCGCCCTGGAAAAAGAAATCATCAAGCCACATGATTTTTTTTCACAGGGATGATCTTTCCTTTGCCTTTTTATTTTTGAATCATGCTATCGTGACTAATGTTATTCTCTGTGACAGATAAATCAGGTTCCAACATTTTTGCAAGGCATTCTTAGATATGGAAAGTGAAGTCTGAGCCAAAAATATCACACACCAATGAAGAAATGGCTATGGATAGCTTAAGCATAAATTCAGATTTCCACTTTTTAAAAGCCA
Organism: Shinisaurus crocodilurus; assembly: GCA_021292165.1. NCBI lineage: Eukaryota > Metazoa > Chordata > Lepidosauria > Squamata > Shinisauridae > Shinisaurus > Shinisaurus crocodilurus. The sequence goes on along the minus strand of CM037876.1, from coordinate 75,657,463 downwards.
TTAAAATATTAGGGCTAGAAACAAAGGAGTGAAATCAAATTTGGAAAATATCCTTTTGTTATGCCAAATATTAATATAACACCACACCTTTTCACAGAGCTATGATCCAATTGCCTAAGTGATTATGACTACAATCCTATTCACACTTACCTGGGATTCATAGGGATGTGTGCGGAGCTTGATTTGGGGGTGGAAGTCCAGGAAACATGCCGGGCTCGATCCCCCGAGCTCCACTTGCCCTACCTGCTTCCCCAGTTCGACTAGTGTTCTCATGAGCTGGGCTGGGGAACTGACTTCTGGGTTCCCCACGCTATGTTGTTTACGTAGAAAATGGTGTAAGTTACATTAAAAATGGCCACGATTTGTGCAAGTTACGCGAATCATGGCCATTTTTAATATATCTTACGCCATTTTCTACGTAAACAACGTAGCGCGGGGAACCCATAAGTCCGGCGAGCACCTCAGCTGGCGCTTGATTTCAGCCTGGCTCACCAAGCGCGCTGCGAGTTGGGTGGTGGGCGGATCGCCCACCCCTACCTGGGAGTAAGTCCCATCGAACAAGAGCACTTGCGATAACAATGGGATATGAGGAAAAACTGACCCCAGATGCTCCTGAGAAGATGCCAAAATACTGAGTATGCTGTGAGATATGTGCACAAGGGAATGAGATTTAAGAGTCCACTGCAGTTGTGGGATTGTAAGATCCAGAAATACAGCAGAACAACATGGTGTTCTAGGTGTCAGAACTGTTGAAATTTGGTGAAAGCATATGAGAGCCTTTTCAACCAAGCTGTGACCTGACAACATACAAAACTGGCGCACAACATTGTATGCACACTGTGAAGCGATCATTGGTGCTTCAGAGGGAAAACAGTAGCCCACCTTGGTATGCTTCTTCAGCTGAAACTACTGTGATGTTGCTTAAAGTTTAGAGAAGCTCCATACTTCACGAACAAATTGTGTTTGCTGTGGGCTTTGGGCACATTGTAGTTACCAGTGTGCATTACAGGTATTCATCCTTAAATATCCAGCGTACACATAGCTAGGAACCTTGATTAGACTGTGGCTCACCATCAAATGTACTACAGAGGTGTTTAAGGATGCATGGTTGCAAAGTATTGGATGGGAATAAATGAATGGGAAAACAAACGTTAAAATTTTGAAATAGTGGCTAAAATAATGAATTAAATATCAGGGATGGGGAACCTCTGGCCCACGGGCCTAATTTGGCCTGCACAGATTCTCCATCTGGCCTGTGGAGCCTTGGGCTCCTTCTGCAGGACCTTTCTCAAGCCCCACTCCACTGGCCTAGTGGCTACCAAGGTCTTTGGGAGGAGGCAGGAAGAAAAAAACCCTTGTTATTTCCCATTTGTGACTAGAGATAACAAGGGGATTCCTGGGAGACTAGTGCCTGTGCACTTGGCCATCCAAGTGTGTTTAGCTCCAGCTTCTGATGTCATGTGTGGGAAGGCTTTGCCTGCCCCACATCCTCTCCCAATGGGAAAATTCATGGAGCAGGCAAAGATGGCCCAACCAATGTGCCAGGTAGATCATACACTCGGCATGTCAGTTACTGTGGCTTTGTCCCAATGGGGGAAGTCTGTACACAGCAAAACCAGATCTCGGCTGATGCAGTGGGTGGATCATCCAGCTGGCATGTCAGCCAGGGACTAGATGGCCATAGGATAATTCCGAGTCATAAGAGCATAAGAAGAGCCATGCAGGATCAGACCAAGGGTCCATCTAGTCCAGCATTCTTTTCACACAGTGGCCAACCAGCTGCCCACGGAATCCCATAAGCAGGACATGAGTGCAACAGCACCTTCCCACCCATGTTCCTCAGCAACTGGTGTACATAGGCTGTGATATTGGAGGAAGCATATAGCCAATCAGGACTAGTAGTCATTGAACGCCTTCTACTCCATGAATTTATCCAATCCTCTTTTAAAGTGCTCCAATAATTGGTGGCTGTCACTACTGTGCTCCAACCTCAGAAACTTGCCCTGAGGTCAGAGCTGGGACTCCAAACTCAGAGCACCTTCCCCCCGCCCTCATGGCCTGCGTGGAAAGAACCACACTCGCTACAGCTCCAAGGTCAAAATAGCAACCTCAGAGATGGGCTTTTGAGGGCGGCGAGGCAGGAGCGGGGCGGGAAGAAGACAGGCTCCAACAGCATACACAGTATCCTGGTGGCGCCTCGGCCTCCTCTCATTGTGCTCTGAGGCACCACACTTAAACAACTGAAATTGGCCATACAGGTGTTTGGCATAGCGGGAGGAGTGCGGAGGCGAGTTTTGCCTCCATGATACTCCCACCATTCATAGGATGCCCATAATCCTCCAAGTTCAGAGGTTTATGGGCAGCCTCATTGGATTGTGCTGTTATTTAATTTATTGTGATACCCATTAAGATATTTATGTATTATGAATAGGTTGGATTGCGTCTTGAGAATTAGTTGAAACACTTATTGTGTTGTAAGCTTTTAAAATCTTTAACAAAAATAATACACAGTAATTGTACATGCTTTAAATGCTTGCTGCAGCAGTCCATGCCAATTTTCGATGCATTCTATCCTGTTTCCATATCAATCTGCATTTTTTTTAAAATAAAATGAAACTGAACAAAAAATCACATGATTTGTAATGGCTTGTTGTTGTTGTTGCTTTTTGTTTTGTTTTCTTTTTATTTACAAAATACATGTTTCTGTACTAATTTACCTCCAAATAAATATTCTTGTATGTATTTTAACCTAAATATGCATATAATTTCTATATGCATTTAAGTACTTCTATATGCATTAAGTGCTTTTCTGAAACAAGAACTGCACTGCAAAATTCGGACAAGTGTGAAAATTGAAGTAGACTTACATTCTGATCTGCCTATTAGTCTGAAAAGTGTGAATCAGGTCAGTTCACACTTTAAAAAGGACCAAATGAAGTCCTCATGCACCCCTATATTACAAGGCAAATACAATTGTCATGTAAAATGTCAAGCCACTTGCAGAAACATCTGTTTCATACTGCATTATCAGTGACTATGTTTTGCAACAGGAAGGTGGAGGTCAAATAGAACCAAATTCTTTTGTCATCTGATTATTCTCCCCGTGCCCCCCAACTTTTACACTGCCAGACTGGAGTAACACTAATTGCCTCCAGTGTTGACAGTAGATTTTTAAAACCCACAAAACCCAGAACTGAACAGCTACAACATGAATATACATAGCAAGTGAGCATTTTATATCTCTTCCTTCCCCCATTAACCCCTTCATCTATGTCATGCCTCCCCTCCAATTCCTCGTTCATCAGGTCTTTCTGTCTCTTCATAGCAGCTGGGGGTCCTTTCAAGTAGGCATGCAATTAAAAACAACCTGGCCCCTTCTGGGGTGCTATTGAGTCCTACAATTGAGCTGCAAGGAAAAGAAATAGTTTGGCTTTGAAGCATTGCCTGGAGGAGAGCTACCAATGGTGCTTCAAAGTAAAAACAGCAGCTTTACCCTGCAGTCCAGCTTTAGATGGTTCTTTAACTAAAGCTTGATAATTTAGTGAAAGGAAAAAACCTCAACTATGTTTTCTGTTATTTCTTCTCCTCCTGTTAAATATTTGGGGCTTTATTTTTGTTTTACTGTTTGGAAATGGTGAAAGTAAGACTTACCTACTGCTAACACCTGAGCTGTACGCTTCATAATAAAAGCAATGTCCATGTATGTCTAATTGCTTGTAGAAAACCTATACTATTTTTCTGGTTCTCTGCTTACCTGGGAAGCCTCCTTTGGTGGGGTGTGCAGGCAGGGGCCCAGAAGCAGAGTGCTTGGGACTAACATCCATTTGCTGCAGCGCTGTGAGGTTTCGGGCAGGTGGCTCAGACTCAAAGGGAGTACTTTCTCTGTTTGGTCTGCCTCTGGCCTACACATTCAGGCAAGAACTGTGGGTTCGGCATTACCGTTGCTGACTTCTTCATCCACCCACTCCTAAGAAGATAACTTCATCTTGCTATAGAAAGAAGTTAGCCACTGGTTGATGGGGCTGGGAAGGAAATTGATCTGCATGCACAATTGGCACAATGGTGCAGGGTTTTCACCTTCCCCCTAGCAAGATTATTACTAAGAATTTAGCTTTAAGGGAATTGCTTATCACAATTACAGCATATTGCTTAGCAAGCTTCTTTTCTTGTTTTCCAAGTTGCAACTTTCCAGGGCAGGCACTGAAGGCAACTGGGCTGGGTCCATTTGTTAGGGGAAGAGGAACTGGGCTCCCCACTCCCTACTGTGGGGGTGCCCTTAAGGGATCTTGGAGGCGTGGCACAGGGACTGGCAAGCCTGTTGCACACCCAGGATGGCAGGAAGGGCTCATGTGAGCGTTTTACGCCATGATGAGTCCAAGTCCTGCCCGCTCACCTATGCACCTTGCATGCAGGATGCCATGTTGGTATTGGTCAGCAGGTAGACTACCTGATTACTTGATCCATGCCCTGTCCCCCCAGCCAAATCTATTCAAGCTGTAACCAATAAAGTTGTGGCCTGTTTTGACCCTTTCAGGTTCAGGTGTCCATTCATTGCCTTCTTTCTCCCCCTGCCCCAGGCTCTGGGATGCAATGCTACACTGCCTGCACAAGCTGTTTTTACAGTTCTCAAATTTTTAAAAAGTGTATCTTCCTGCAGTTTTTACCAACACAACTTGTCCGTCTTCAATGATTGGCTGAATTGTTCTCCCCTATGTTTCTGAGATATATTTCAAGACTGGAAAATACTCAGCCATAATCTTAATTTAGACTAAACACACCCACCTCCTTAATCATGTTCTAGACACTGTATTGCCCTTGTAGCATTATTCAGAATCCTTATTAAAATGTGGCACATTTAGCAGGTTCATAATTCTCAAATGCATATCAAGCCCTGACTTCAATCCAACAAACGTTAATATTTTTGTAATGCAAACCAAATTTGTCAATTTATATTTTCTGCACTTGCACAGTCCCACAGTCTGCATGGCTGGCATGACTAAGCAGTCATACTCTACCATCTCCCCCTTGACAGTGTCAGCAACATGCTGAGTCCTGCAACACAGAACTATTTTTGTTGCTGCTTCTGCTTGTTTTGCTTCCGCAGCCACTGCCTCCATCTGTGGCTTCATGTCAATTTACTATTGTAAACAAAGCACATGTGATAATGGCCAATCAGAGAAAAAATGCATTGTGATGCTGTGATCTATGGGTCAGAAAATAACACCGTATTATTCACACCACTTTCCCAAGATCTGTTTTTGTATGCACAAAAATTCAAAGGGAGTTTGAAATCTTGTAATAACAGAAAACTTTTCTCTGAACTTTAGAACACTGGATTCATAAGTCTGTGAGCAAATTATGAATTACTAGTCACTACTAGTCTTAACACTGTACAGTAGCGAGGCTTCCTTTTAGAAAGAAGAACACAGTTAAAGCTATGCCTCCTCTTCCTGTCTTGATCTAGTGCCATTTTATGTATCTGCCTGCCCAAGCCAGCCAACTGGAAAGCAGTAGAATACATAGAACAACTAAAAATAGGGCCTGGCTTATCATGAAGAGACATAAGGGCCCATCACAGCGGAGGAAAAGTGGTGGGAATATTCAGTTTCAACCCAGGATGAACCATAGTTTGTATCTGTGCCAACCTGTGCCATAGGGCTGCACTGATGCTAATACTTTTCTCTGTGCACATTTGGGGAGCCAATATGGCAAACATATGTAATCCAGAACAAATAAAGATACAACCTTTATTTATTATTTATTTAAAGCATTTTTACCCTGCTCTTCAGCCAAAAAGTCTCCTGGAGGGCATTATATATAATCAATGAAAACAAGACAGTCCCTGCCTGCAGGTTTACTATCTAAGGGCTTTTCTACATGAGGCATTTATTGCACGCTCGTGATACCTTACTCATGGTTGTTTACGGGCTCTTCAGATGACAAGTAGGGATGCGCAGAGCTCGACTGGGGGGTGGAAGTCCAGCAAACTTGCCGGGCTTGCCCTACCTTTTCCCAGGCTTAACTTGTATTCTCATTAGCCGAGCTGGGGAAGTGACTTCTGGGTTCCAGCACTACGTTGTTTATGTAGAAAATGGAGTAAGATACGTTAAAAATGGCTGCAGGACCTGGAAGTCCAGCAAGCACCTCAGCTGGCGCTTGGCTTGGCTTGGCTTGCGCGCCGCGAGTCGAGTGCTGGGTGGATCGCCCCCCATGACAATGTGACCCTCCGGTTTCACTTCTGTTTTTCAGAGCACTTTCCCAAGGGTTTTTAGAATGGGGAAATGAGCAATTAAATTACAACAGGAAAATGGCACTCTGACTCCTGGTGCATTTGCACTATACTGCTATAGCACAGTTCCACCTAGAGGTTGTGTAGCAGAAAAGCAGGAAAGGAAGAGCTCTTTGTGTAGCGCTCAGATCTCAATGTTGCAACAAAACTGAAAGTAGTTACAGTGATTCACAGCACAATAAATGTATCATGCAGAAAAGTCCTAAAAGACATGACACTAAAAGGGGGTAGGAAGGATGGGGATGGAAGAGGAAAACAAACAAACTCAGGCACCAGCTCTTAAAGTTAAACAGTCATTCTTATAATGACCAGCTGAAAACAGTTTGGGGAGAGGAGCAGCCCAACTGAGCTGGTCTTTCAGCAGAGCTGGTGGGAAACAGAACATCAGTGACAAATGTAATCGTTTTCCTAGCCATCAAATAATATGAGGATTTCTACATTTGTTCTCGGAAATCCTCCTTCCCCTTCCTCCCCTCCCAAAAATCTAGAATGACACCGCTTAGAATACGACGCACCTTCTCTGAAAATGATGGTCTTGTACCAGAATGCCATAACCCAAGCTATACATAATTCTTCAGGTTGTGGTTTTTTTTTTTTTTTACTATACCAGACTGATAGGGATAGAGATGAATATAGAGGCACTTTTACTCAAATTAGTGCAGCAACTCACATCTCTCCCTGCCATAACTCTTCCTTTGATTAAAAACAGCATTTGTTTTTAGTACAGTTACAAACTGTTTTATGGCTGTAGAAAAACGCATGCTTCATATTGGTTATTTAACCCTCTTACACTTGGAAAAAACACTGTACCAAACCAATATTGGAATCACTTATATAGCGTTTGAGTTATAGCAGGGGGCGGGGAATCAATAAAATGTACTGGCAAAATCTGTCACTGATTGTATGTATATTTTATAAATATATAAATAAGGATTGTTGCTTATAATATAAAATATAAAATGTGTACCATAGAGGCACAAGTATACAGAGATGGCATCTGGGGTTTGAAATGATCCCGGTGTTACAGTGCATCAACTCAAATATCCTACCTCCCCTATAAACTGAAAATCTCCTCCTGGAGGCGTGTGAGCAACATCAGTAACAACAAAATCAGCATTGAAAAGTTAATAGGTGAACGGCTGTATGAAATATGGGATTCCCACATGTTTGATTGCTTCAGTGAAATCTGCAAATTAAAAAAAAAAGGCAATGTGGCTGGAGTGGAAACAAAACAAAGTTTCACTTTGCACTTTAACTCTTATCAGCCCTAGCCAGCATAGCCCACAGTCAGGGATAGTGGGGCACTGTAGTCTAGCAACATCTAGAGCAGTGTTCTCCAACCTTGGGTCCCCAGATGTTTTTGGCCTACAACTCCCAGCATGCCCCAGCATGCTGGGAGTTGTAGGCCAAAAACATCTGGGGACCCAAGGTTGGAGAACACTGATCTAGAGGATCACAGGTTCCCCAGCCCTGCCCTAGGAAAACACACAGACTGGATTCAGACAACACGATAAGCCACATTCAAGGGTGTTGTGTTATCAGCTGCAAGCTGGGAGCTTTTGTTTTGGTTTGTTTTGGTACAATGGCTGTCTCAAGCAGTTATGTTTACGTCTCAGCCAGGGGTATGTGTTGTTGTACTATTCCTGGACCAGCGTGGGAAAGCTCTCTGGGAACCAACTGTCACGTGTCTGTTTTTCTGATGTAGTCTACTGCTCCAGACAGAAGCCATTTTAAGGGGAAGAACTTTAGCTTTGCTTCTTGTTCTTCTTCTTGTTCTTGCTACTGCAACAATGTAACTCTTTGTGTTGGTGGGGTGAAGTTCTCCTTCTCTCCACTGGACTAATGCTTGCTATGCATTTATACTCTGCACATGGACTGTATCTATGGAATGTATACTCTGTAGTGCTTACTTTGAATAAGTAAATAAACGGTTAGAATAGACCTGCAGCTGTTACAGAGTGATTCCTGTGTCCTGGATTAATCTGCAGCTGGAGTGGCTGAGCTGCTGGGTCACTGCTGTGTGGGAGATACTCTGCTGCTGTGTGTGGAACGCCTGGCAAGGCTAGCACACAGATTACAAATCTCTTTCAACACCAACAAAGGGTTGAGTATGGGATGTGTGTGGGTTGTTGCTGAAATGTGGGTTATCGTGTTGTTTGAACCCAGCTGTGCTAACAAGCCATGGCTTGTTAATCAAGAACAACCCATGAAGAGAACCAATAGTTTGTTGGGTTGTGAACTGTGGGTTGTTCACCAAGGTTTGTTATTTCATACAACACAATAACCCCCATTTCAACAACAACTCCCACACAACCCATAGTCAACCCTTGCGTGTGAGTTATCATGTTGTCTGAACCCAGTCACAGAAATGGGACAGGTTAGGGGGGGGAAGAGTTTCACATATTGTCTTGTACCCCTTTTTGTGTAAGTTATGATTCCAAATTCATGGGAGACTTAAAACCACTTTTTACACATTTCTTTAATGAATTAAGTGTTAGCTGTGCATCAAAATTATAGCCACAAGTAGGGATTTAATTGGCAACTCTTGCCAGTAGAGCAAAATACATAAATGCGTATGTGCTATGCTGAATACTTGCCCTTTAATATGCTGCCTAACAAGTTACACAGTAAATTTTGTATGTCCCCAGTTTATGTGCGGTACTATTTGTGAGGTTAAATACAATTTTGCTCCCAGTCATGGCTGTCTCCTTTGGAGATTTTTTTTTTTTAAATCATTCAGGTACTGTAATTGCATTTTAGAAGTATATAATAAGTTGCTATGAGGTGGTGGTTAAGAAATTTGCTCAAGTGTGAAGTGGCTTTTTCACTCTTTTCATTATTAACAATACCTTCCTCAAATCCTTTTTTTTTTTCTACAAAGAGCAAAATGTCCCATTGAAAAGAAAAGACTGAAAGATGAATCAAATGCACATTCTGAAAAACATAATATCTTCGTATTTAAAAAGGCCCACTCTGAATCCCACTAAAGTCAATAGTAAAACCTCAATGAGCTACAACCACGATCCTAACACAGTAACAATGGCAAACCAGAAATGTCCTGTTGACGAAAGGTTAAAAGAATTGAGTTCTTTTATAAAGGACTATTAATCTGAATAATGTTTTATAAAACTTTGCTTGCTGAACTGTACCCAGTTTGCTTCATTATAACTGCATGAAGCTCCTTCTTATTGACAGTGTATGATGAAAGAGAATGGAGAAAATTTTCAGGCACATTTTAGCTAACATCTTCTAATGCAGATATGCAGGATGAGATATGAACAAGACTGAGACTGATGTTACATTGGCTGCTTATGATACTTTATATTTTCTGAAATAAAAGAATGAGCAAATGAAGTGGTGACATAAGGGCAATGACACTAAACACTTACATGCTACTCATGGATATATAGTACATATCCTACATTTCAAATAAAGCTGATTTAACACTTCCAAAGTGACCATGTTTCAAGATGGACAAAGGAACCCATATAAGAATACCATATAATGGCTTGTTCCAGCTCCCTTAAAATTACACGCTGCTGATATTATTTAGTTCCTGTAATAGCAATTGTTTTTGGCAGTTCAACAAAAATGACTTTTGTCTTATAAATTACAGAAAATGTCTTCTTATGTCATTATGATACACATTACCGAAAAGCTAAGCTAAAGAATCAAAGAGTCTATTAACATTCTCGAAGACTTCTAAAAGAAAGTATATGTTCAGATGACATTCCAGGGCACAATCCTTTTGAAAATTACTAAGATGTTAAAAATAGATATGATATGTCAGTTAATGAGGATAATGTGAAAAAGTGAAGAGAGAAAAAAAGAATACTTTGAAACAGGTAAAAAGCCTAAAATATTCTTGTCTGCTCCACATGCAAATTAGCAGCAAATTTTCTGCAAAAGGTAAGAATTAGACAGCTTTGATCTAGTTACCCGCAGTTATCAGAGAGTGTACTGGAGGCTGCTATGGGCCCCAAGGTTGTGAGGCATACTTGGCAGTTGGCACCTTTGGGTTGCTCTTGAAGGCCAAAATGAGCATTGTAGCCTTTCAACGGATCTGCAGTTTGTTCCCAAGGTAAACACTGAACGTGCACCTCAGTATCTGTGTTTGCATAAAAGAAACACAGTATCTGTGTTTGCATAAAAGAATTAGCCTGCTTTTGTTACAAAACTGCATTTTCTCGATAGAAAGGAAGTGATTCTTTAGAAGTGACAGCCATATAACAGGTAGGTGTAGGGATAATGGGTGAAAAGGAGTACCTATACATCCTGTTTGTTTTAACAAGGGTGACAATGACTTGGAGCCTGAATGGAAGGAAGTTCAGGGAAGGGGTCTTGCCTGTCCCAGAATTCTCTTGTGTTACACCCCAAAATGCCTCTCAGCTCATGAGAGAACCCAATCCTAACTCTGGGTGACTCCCCCTCCCATTGCAGCCTGCTCCACCCCCATCTCATACTGTTTAAGAGTGTCATCTTTTAATATCTGTACAGCACTTCATCAATTTTAGGCAGTTTATAAGATCAAGATCATCCTCATCCTCATCATCATCATGATGCCTAAATTGGATGTTACTCTGTTGTCATTAGATACAAGGATTAATGGGGTGTTGTGCGATTCCCCCCCCCCCCCCGTGGCTAAATAACTAAAGGGTTTAAAAAAATAAATATTATTTTTTTTTGCATAAGATTGAATCAATTGCAGTTGAAAAACACTCCCCACAGAGAAAGTAGTATGAAGAAAAGCAGCATTTTTTGAGGTGCAGCATCAAAGGTGAGTAATTTAATTGCCACACTTATTTAGTCCTTGGCCTCTCTCTTCTGATATTGCCAACTACAGTGATAATTAATGCTAACTCTGTCGGTGTTCTGTGTGACAGGAATTCAGGGAAGTGGATTGAGACAGTCTATTCATTTTGCATCAGTCATAGCACTCCAGGACATCACTCAAGGCCATCATCCAAACAGAATTAAGATGAATTTTGTTGTCTGCTAAGTTGTGAGCAACCAATAGGTTAAAAGAATAAATGAACAGAAGGTTCTGTGGTCATGAGAATTGATCCCAGGGTTAGAAACAAGAAACCCTTGAGACCAACTTCTGGCATTGTAAGGACAGGTTGCTTACCTGTAACTGTAGTTCTTCAAGTGGTCATCTGTGCAGTCTCAGAGGAACTGGGGGAATGGGCGGGAGCCGCGCTGAGGAGCAGGCGCTCCTTCCTTCCATAACACGAGAGAATTCTGGGACACGCAAGACCCTTTCCTTGAACTTCCCTCCATTCAGGCCCATTTTACCTCAGCTAAAGAATATCCGAAGCAAGCTCAGCGCAGGCGCAGAGCCCATATGTGTGATGCACAGAGACCATGAAGAACTGTGTGTTGTCTGAAACCATATTAGTCATTCACAGTATACTTTTTCAGTGGTGTTTGTAAGCAGACATGGTGGTAACTTACCACTGGATAACATTATTGAACCAGATGTGAGAGTCTCCACATTGCAAGGATCCTAAGCCATTAGCTTGAACACTCCTATATTGTTTTGAATGCTTTTCAACTGAGAGTAGAGGCTGCCTTTCTTGGATCATAATTTGAAAGCCCTGCAATCACTCTCCTGCAGCCTGAATAATATTGTGTCATTATACTTGCATTCTTGTGGGGAAATCAGATGAAGAGAGAAGAAGAAAATGATTTACCACTGTAAAGGATTGAGGCCTACTCAGGCTTGAGTTTGTTGAAGCCTGAAGGCCCAAACACTTCCCTCGAGTAGTTGAAGTCTGAAGGCCCAAACACTTGGATGGGAGGGGGAGTTTGAGAGTTTTAGTTTACCCAATAGAAGTTAAGAATTAGATCTCCTATTCAAAGTCACATGATTATAACCTTCCATTCCTGGGAAGGCTATATATGTGTGGGGTGTGGTCAGCTAGCAGCAGTGGGAGCCTGACTGCAGAAACAGAGAGAGCAGTTAGTGCTGAGAGAGAGTCAGCTAGAAGCAGAAGCAGAGAACCAGCAGAGAGAGAAGCAGAGAGAGAGAGAGAGAGAAACTGGCTGCAGAGGAGATAGGTAGTCTGAAGTTAAACTAGAGAACCTTGGATTGTTTGTTTGTTTTATTTTATCATACTTGCTTTTGAATTATAACCACTCTATTAAGTAAATACCCTAATATCATAAGTAAAGTGCTGTTGTTTACCCTGGTTTGTTGGAGTGACTTATTCACCACGCCTAAAGCCTACACCCACGTTACTGGAAGCAGGCAAAGGATTTGATCTCCTGAAACGGGAGGGACTTTGAGAAGAGGCAGAGATCTTCCAAAGGGCAGATCAAGGGGTCCCTGTAGTAGCGGAACCTTGACAACCACCACCTCTATAACTATATTGTTGCCAAATTTGCTCTTGAAAAGGTAGGAAGAGTGTAAGAGGAAAAATGAGTGAGTGCAAGATATTATACTGTTCCCTTTCCTCCAGGAAACTGCCTTCTGAAACAACAGCTTCCTGATGAATCATATAAAGCCAGCCCTTCCCTATTTCATAGAGCCTCTCTGTATTTACTTCACTCAAGCTAATTCCATAATTTCTTGCAGCTGGAAGGTCTGATCTGGACAGGGATAACCTGGCTTCAGTCAGGTAATCTAACCTCCAAGCTAGATTACTGCAATGTGCTCTATATGGGGCTTCCCTTGAAGACGGTTCAGAAGTTGCAGCTTGTGCAAAACACGACGGCCAGATTGATAACGACAACAAGAAGGTCTGAACATATAACACTAATTCTGGCCCATTTGCACTGGCTGCCTGTTCGTTTCCTAGCACAATTCAAAGAGCTGGTTTTGACCTATAAAGCCTTTCATGGCTCAGGACCACAATACTTGATGGAGCACTTCTCCCGGTATGAACCTACCCATACAATACATTAATTGTCTAAGGCCCTTCTCCAGGTGCCTCCTCTGAGGGAGGCTTGGAAGGTGGCAACAAGGGAGAGAAACTTCTTGGTGGTGTCCCCCAATTTGGAATGAACTCCACCGTGAGGCCCACCTGGCATCAACATTGTTATCTTTTTGGTGCCAGGTTAAGACCTTCCTCTAATCCCAGACATTTGGCAGCATATGATAGGTTTTTAATCAGGTCATGGGATATTGTTTGGATATGGGTATGGGTATGTGTGTCTACTCTGTTTCTAAACTGTTTTAATATTATGCATAATAAGGTATTTTTAAGGTTTTTAATTTTTGTAAACTGCCCAGAGAGCTTTGGTTTTTGGGTGGTATAGAAATGTAATAAATGAAATGAAATGATGTGAAGCACTTCTCTCTGATGGGTTTTAGAATTTCGATTGTGTAGATACTGAAAATGCCTATGTCAAAGTTTTGTATGAGGACATTTATTTAAGGGTACCTCTGAACCTGTTCGGCTTATCCCCTAAAACATACAGGGTATGATCCAGTAGTAATCATGCACATTCAAATCCTTTATTCCAATAAAAAAAATAGTTAAGCAGATGCTGACATGATCGACCATTGAACTCAAAAGGACTTGAAAGTGCTTAACGTAGACAGGACTGAGCCCTCAGATTTGTGGGGAAATGGTATAACTTTTGTAAGGCTTGACATGTTTTCAGATATGGGAAAAACAATCCATTCTAGCTTAACAATCTTTCTTTATAAAGATTAAGGCAAAATCCAGGTGCTAGATGGATGGCTCCTAGTGCTAGCAACTGGAAGGCATTGTGCAGCTCTTCTGTTTTTTCTTTCTTAACACATTTTTTTGGCATTATGGAAAAAGACAGAAGTGTTGGGAAAACATTGGGGGGGGGGTGTTTCATGAGTAGAAGATTATGACCTCTGGATCCCCTTTAAATGTTCATGAATGAGGCAGGGGATTGGTGTCATAAAAGGCTCATCTGGAAGCACCCTCCAACTATTTGTATAGGAAAATATTTTTTCCTAGTAGAAATATTTAGAATCAAGGGTGGGGCAACACATGGCCCGTGGACTGCCTGCGGTCGCCACCTCCCCCCTAATCTATTTTAAAAAAATTTTAAAATAATAAATTGCATCCATAGTGGCCACAGAGCACCAAAAGGGTCAAAATTAGCTTGTTTGCACTGTAGCCACCATAGAGGCAATTTTTAATTTTTTTATGGGGGGAATGCGGCCTGTTGGGGGGGCAAGTCTGGGGGGCGGAATGGCTTCTAGACTTCCCAAAGTTGCCCACCGCTGTTTAAAAGCATAAAGTTTATCTACTGGGCTGGCTGCTTGTAAAAACTAATGAGCAGACTATTATCAAGCTTAAAGCATAAACTTTAAAAAATAAATTTAAAAAAATGTATGTTTTTTCTTCTTCATTTTTACCACCAATATTTACTATCACTAATAATAATATATTTTTACTTTGCATAGTGCTTTATCCTATACAGTGGGTCTCCACTGGTGCAAGATTATGCACCTGTTTTCAGGCGATTCTCCCATCCCACTGCTGTTTTATGCAGCATAGCTCTCACTGTTCAGGAGGGTCCCTCAACCATCTAGAGAGGGGTTTTGGGTGGGGGACAGGGGGCTGCAGGTGGAAGGAGGGGAAGGGAAAGTTAAGTTGCATTAACTGCCTTATGCTTGCACAATAATTGGATACAACCCATAATTTTGTTTGTCCTCACAACAACCTTGAATGGCCCTATTGTTTATTTCTTTTGTATGGAAAACTGATAGTTATGGGTACTGACCCATAACTATCAGTCTCATGGCTGCAGTGGGTCTGTGAGATTCACATCTCACAGGTTTATGGCCATCATTCCATTGACTGTCCTATATAACTGATGAGTTTTGTATATTAACTTATTTGTAGAACTTTAAGTGCCATTACTATTGTTACTTACCATTATTTATTAAACACTATTATTTATAAAGATCAATGGCATGACCAATTAGCACGGCAAGGAATTTTGCATAGTGCTATATAGGTAACAACATGTTCTTACAGTGTTTGATTTCTATAATATTTGGTGTTTTTAATCTGTTTATACAGCTATACTTCTTGGATATTTGATGCTATACTACTGTCATCATCTACAAAATGGGTGTGGGGGGAAGTGCAATCAGTAACTCTAACCCAAAGGTTAAGTAGTTCACACACAATACCATGGCCAAACTCCCACACTGGTTGGGAACATAGAACGTTACAGTGATTCTCAAGGCTAGTGCTGATATCACTTCAATAAAAGACGAATTTTCTAGTTGTAAAATTCTGAAGAAGAAAAAAAGAAGACTCCCTCTGTGTTACCCTGGGCAGATAAAAAAACTTCTCCAGGGAAACCTATAAAAGTTGTAAAGCTCTAATATACAATCCCACACTAGCAGGAGGGTGGGCAAGATGACCTAATAATGCTTTCCCTTCTATATTCTCTAGAATTCTTATGTTTGAAGTCCTGAGCAAGCTCCAACTACATCAGGTTCTGTTATGCCCTTTGTTATTTTGTAAAGTTATCGTACTTGTAGCACATAGGTGGATCATGCTGTAATAACCTTAGGCTCTTCTGTAGTTGCTACAGTACATCAATATTTCAGAATTCATTTGGGGATTACAGTAAACTATCAGGATTCCATACTGCCAGGCAATGCAATGGTCTTTTTTTGTTTTTTTTGTTTTGTTACTAATAACAATTTATCTAGAAGCAATGCTGACTCACTGCAAAGTAGACATTTCTTTCGGTAAGTGATTTAACTATACTATAAAAGATAGATAACATAAATCATTCTTTGTTATTGTAGAATAGACAGTCGATGATGAAGCAGTGTATACTGGCAAAGAGGGAATTTGCTATTTACCAGTTTCCCGCATGCACAAATACTGTGTGTAATATATATGTGTTTAGGAAATATGATTGTGAGACTGCGAACAAGAAAAATAGAATACATAGAATGCTTAAGAATGTAAGGAAATATGGCTCATTATCGTCCACTGTATGTATGACTATGTAATCACACTTGGCTTGGAAAACCAGTGCTGAAATGAATACTCGGAAGGAAACTCACTGATTTCAGTGACAGTTACTTCCAGGTATGTCTGCTTAGGATCACAAACATGTCTTCCTAGGCATCACATTTTAAAACAGTTATTTATTTATTTACCAGTTTCCCACATACTTACAAAAGGTTCTTTGTGTAGTTTACAGTAAAAGTTAAAACCATAAAGTATACAAATAAAGCACAGACACAGCATATAAAGAAAAGAAAAACAGCAGTAAAATAAAAGCAAACTAAAACCAGTGACACGGAATCATAGTGCAAAAGATCTTAAAAGCATTATGGCGCAATCATATGGCTTCTAGACAGAGTCTAGATGGCCATAGGAGAAGTTGGAGTCCCAGCTCCAACCTTGGAAATGAGTTCCGAGGTCGGAGCTGGGTCTCGGGCTTTGGAGCTCCCTCCCTCCCTCTGCTCTCACAGTCAGTACGGAAAGAACCACACTGGCTGTGGCTCCAAGGTTGGAAGACCATTCTCAGAGCCAGAGGTTTGTGGAGGTTCCAGGGGCGGGGAGGAGGAAGTCTCCACCAGTATATGAAGTATCATGGCTGTGCGTCAGCTTCTCCTCCTCTTGCTCCGGGGCAAAAGACTTACCGTAGATGACTGAAATCTGCTCCTCCCACCCTCCATGGGATGCCCATAATCCTCCAAGTTTTGAGAGTTATGAGTAGCCAGTGCCACATTGGAGTGTACTGCACAACACTTTTAAAAACTGAAAGGCCTAGGAAAGTTAAAATGTCTTTATCTAGTGCCAAAATGAACACAACAGAAGCGTCAGGTGGGCCTGTCTCGGGAGAACATCCCATAGGGGGAACACCACTGAGAAGGCCCTTCCTGCCTTACCTTGTTTGGCAGGGGAATTCAGAGAAGGGCCTCTGAAGATTATCTTAGGATAAGTGGAAAGGTATACGTGAGAGGAGACAATTTTGGGGGGATTTGCGCATTTTCGAAAGTGTAAATTTGTACAAATGCATATAAACGCATTTGCGCAAAATCTGATTCTGTCAATAAGCGGGCAATGGAATTAAAGGTGCTGAACAATCCAGATGGAATGGATTTTACAAAGTCCATACATCTACATGAAACTGCTGGGACATCTATTAACATCTACATCCACTGGTTGTAGATGTCATCTACAACCAGTGGATGTAGATGTTAATAGGATGTGAAATAAAACAGAGCCCTGTGAAACCCCATAGCATAGTTGTTAAAGGGCAGAGGGATAATCCCCCATCACCGCCTTCTGGAATTGATCATTCAAGTAGGAATGAAACCACTGCAGTACAGTAACTCCAACCCTCTGACTAGTCAGCCTACCCAGAGGGATACCATGGTTGATGGTACCAAAAACTGCTGAGAGGTCCAGGAGAATCAACAGGGTCACTCTCCTTTTGTCCTTCTCTCAGCAGAAGTCATTCCAGAGAGTCAGCAAAGCAATTTCTGTTCCAAAACCAGACCTGAAGTCAAACTGAAATTGATCTAGAACATGTTTCATCTGAGAATAGCTGGAATTCTCTGGGGACTACTCACTCGAGCACCCTACCCAGGAAGGGGATGTTAAAAAATGGCTTGCAGTTGTTTACATTTTTCAGGTCCAGGTTAGGTTCTTCAGGAATGCTCTAATTATCATATACTTTAAATAAGCCCTGTCTCTTAAGGAAGCATTTACATCTTCCTGGACATCCTCTCCCTAATAGATGTGATAAGCCATGATGGGCAAGAGGCAAGTATGAGGCGCAAGGGAGGTTGGATAGACTTGGCTGTACTGTCTGTGCTTCATCAGACATTCCTGTCACTTTGATTGCTGTCATATTAGCTGGATCAGGTGAATTCATCCATTTTTATTACATCTCAGTGTACAAAGGCATTGTTATTTAATCCATTCAGGGACAACCTATATTTCGTATTACAGGTGGATGCAGGAAATATGTTCCTCTCAGAATATCCACTAGTAAGACTTAATACATAGTTGTCATGATCTAGTCAAAATTAAAACAGCTTTAAGTCCCATCAATTTCTATAGGGAACTTAAGAACTTGTTTAAATCTTACTCCCTAACATCAATGGGACTTGATTTCTAATAGCTGGCATATTTCTAATATTTGGCATAATTCAGCAAAAGTTAAGAACTTTTTGAACAACTAAGTCTACCTGGCAGCTCACTTAAAACTTTTAGAATTCACAATATTACACTGATAGCTGCTCTACAAATGAGTCAGGTGAAAAAAAATATCATTTGCTAAAAAGGGCCAGACACTGCTGTGGACACCTCCAATGACTGATCTGCATTAATTGTGGAATCCAGATCATGACAGACGTGAACAATTTTATCTTCAAAGTGTCTCACAAACCCTTGTCACAGTGTGCTACCAAGGGTTCCACCATGTCTGTCTCTGGGTCAAACTGTAGCAGGCCTCCAACAGCCCAAAAAAGCTCAGCTGGATGATGCTGAGAAGAGGCAATGCCAGTGAAAAAGAACTTTTTCTTCAGCACCACAAATAATGAACTCTATCCTCCTGTGTTTGGTTGGACTCAGAATGAGGCTTTCTTCCATGCTGCCTTCTAGTCATCAGCTCAGGTTATACCAAGGAGCTACACAGGCTCTGCTCAGAGAGAGTGGGCACTTAGGAACAATCATGTCAACTGCCCATATCCTGCACAGAGATCAGGGCTTCAACAGGAGCACCAGTCAAGGTAGCAGGAAAATCCTGCAAAGCCCTCCAGAACTTTTTGAATTGGGAGCAGAGGGAAAAGGCTGCTGAAAGTCTAAACCTCTATAGGAAGTGATTGGACCATGACAAGGGGATAGATGTTAAACCTGCATAATGAAATTTGGAAGCAAAGAAAATTTCAAGCAGTTTCTAATTTCGAAATGTGATCTGGAATTTTTTTAAAAAAGGTATTTGGAATACACAATTTAAAATGTTGAGTTGGGGGTTGCAAAAGTATGCAAGCTGTGGAGATTTATTACATATATGTTAGGAGCATCTCAGGTAGCAGGAGTGAAAAAGACCTTAGACAGTTGCAACCTGTCAGAAAATGGACAGTACCTGGGTAGATAGATCAATGGACATCGCAGCTTCATAGGTTTATCTGTTTAGAGAACTTGTATAAGCATTCCAGATAGCACAATATCAAAACCCAAAAACCTTTAAGGAGCAATCCTATGCATGTTTAGAGAGAGAAAAGTCCTACAGCTCCCAGCATTCCCCAGCCAGCTGGGAGTTGTAGGGCTTTTTTCTGTCTAAACATGCACATGATTGTACCTTTAGTCTCGCAACATCTCAAACGTTCATTTCTTTATAAGTAAGGCTGAAGTCCCTATCCACACTTACTTGGAAGGAAGTCTGACTGAACTTAGAGGAATCATTTCTGAGCAAGCATGCACAGATTCAAGCCACAGAATGCTTTAGAATAAAATTCATTATATTCTTAGCAATTCTTTAAACAAAAGCTGCCAAAACCATTCCATCAATATGAAAGAATAATTACAAAGTGGTTGCTGAGGTTCTGAACATTTCCTATTTTGACAGAGAACATAAAAATGGTCTTGCTTGTTAGACCAGGGTCTATATAGGCTAGGATTCTGTTTGCAACAATGCAGAGGAAGATGCCATTAAGAGCTCATGACAGGATAATAGACATTGTTGGTAGGTAACCAGCATCTGCAACATGGTGTATGCAATTTTCTTAGTGCGACAATAACATAAGCATTATGTTAATTTCAAAAACTACCATTTATTTAATCACAAAACTTTGCCCATATTGCATGTTAATTTCCTGCATATGAAGATCTATGTTCATGCATGGGAAGTTATTATACTAACACTTTGACTCCAAGACACATTAACATTATTCTCTACTAAATGCAGATATTAAAACCACATAGTGATTAATGGTACTTATATGTATATCAAAGCATAACTTAACCTCATTATAATGGTGAGTGATTGGCAGATATATAAAGTGGCACCTTTCTTTTCTCTCATTGTGCTGTATTTTCTTTAAAAAAGAAATTATGATTGCAGTGAAAAGAAGAGCTAAAAATAATGTCATATGTAGCTTTTACAATTTAATTTAGCTAATGAAAGAAGAGATTTTACAAGGAGGAGAATGGAATCCTTGAATTATCAAATCTCATAGGATCTGGTAACAATAAAACTGTGGATAAATATTAACAAAAAATAGACAACAGAAAATGAGTTAGCATGGCAAAGGCCAAAAGGTTCAAATACTGTGAAATCATGAAATGGTGGTATACGCAAGGCAAAATTTAATGTAGATACTTCATCACAAAGCAATGCTCTCCTTAAACTACAAGTATTCTATGGAAAAACATATTACCATAGTATATTTTGCAATCGGTCTTCTGGTTAACTAAGGGGAATAGAGAAGCTGTGTTTAGCACAGAAAGGCAATACAAGGCAACAAGACACGAATAAGCATTATGGACAGGGCCGGCGCTACCGCTAGGCAAACTAGGCGGTTGCCTAGGGTGCGTGGCTGAAGAGGGCGCAGAAACGCTGCGCTCCTCTTCGCTACCGCCGCCATGCCGCCCCCGCCAGGCCTCCTCCCCCGCCGCCACGCCCGCCCGCCGAAGCCGCACCTCCCCCGCCCGCCGAAGCCGCCGAAGCAGCTCCCCCGCCCACCGAAGTCGCCGAAGCGCCTCCCCTGCCCATCGAAGCCGCCGCCGTGCCTCCCCCGCCCGCCGAAGCCACCGCCGCGCCTTCCCCGCCCGCCAAAGCTGCCCCCTCCCCCCGCGCCTCCCCCGCCCGCCGAAGCCGCCCCCCTCCCCCCCGCGCCTCCCCCCGCTACCTACCTTCTCAGCATAGCTTCCGGAGCCCCGCCCGCGTTGTTTTGGCAGGAGGAACCAGGGCAACAGGGCTTAAACATCCCTGTTGCCCTGGTTTCCCCGGCAAAAAACAGAGCGCGGGGGTCCCATTGCATCACTTCCTCTTCGGAGGCGGCGGCAGCAGCCAGGGCGGGGGAAGCTAGGTAGGTAGGTAGGTAGGTAGGTGGTGGCGGCGGTGGCTGCGCCGGCGGCGGTGCACGGGGGGTGTTTGCAGAGCAGGACTGCTTTGCTTTGGAGGCCCCCCCACGGCACGAGGGGGGGCACAAATTTTATTTCGCCTAGGGCGCCAAACTGCCCTGCACTGGTCCTGATTATGGATCCATCAGTATCAAAAGCCCTAGCATACCAGTGTCTCAAAAACACATTGAAAGAAGACTTTGGCTGTAACCCTATGCAGGAATGGGGGATAAATTTGTTTGATTTGCAGTTTAATACAAATGGATGTAATTTGCACTTCCCAAACTAATACATGAATCCTAACACCATTATTCTTTGGTGTTTGCAGCTCCTTGAATTTTTCAATTCAGTTGTCCAATTAAAAAAAAAATGAATACAAAGAATATGCACCTGAAGGAAAATAGCATACGAAAAGCCATATATTAGGCAAAGTTGCTGGCACAAATCTGTATATTAGGGGAAAATGTGTACACATATGCATACAAACATTTGTGAACGTAAGGGGGGAAATGACGAGTCGAGACGCTTAGCTGGTGTTTAACTGGGCCACGTTTATTTACATACAATGAACTGCAAAGGGATGGAGTGCGGGTTATTCTGCTCGGCCTCCTAGGCCGCTCAATCGTGCCAGTGGGCGGAGCATCCAAAACCGGGAGGTGGCGATGAATCCGCCGCCGCCCCTTTTTTCACTTTCCAGTGATGGGAGCCTTTGTTGCATCGCCTCCTCTCGGAGTTTCACGACAACAAGCTTGGCGACAACAAAGGCCTCACAGGCGTTCCTGATCCCCAGCTGTCTGAGCCTATGGACCCATCAACCTGAGGCATCCTGGAACCGCCTGTCACCTAAATGGTGCCAGGTATGCTCACCTCACCCTATCAATCCCCTAACCCGCACTTACCTGCCAACTAACTAAATGTGACCATTTGACTAGCTATACACTAAATATACACATCCTCCCAACCCTGCAGCAGTATGGAGTAGGCGAAACGCGCTCACCCTTCTAACAAGGATGAGCCAAAATTCCTACTCGGCCCCTTAACGGCGACCGTAGGAGCCCATACTGTATACAGGGCAGGAGGGAGGGAGCTGTAGGAAAACAAAGAGGGTGTGGAGCGGGCTGCGAGACCTAATATTGGCTTCTGCAGCCCCGCCCCCCTTGCTGACTGTATACCTGCGTCAACAGGTATGTATGTCTCGCCTCACTTCCCCCCACATCTGCAAAATTTCTCCCCGCCCACAGCTGCGCGTGATCGGGGGAAGGTCCGCACATGAAAATACATGCACATTTCTGTGCAGACTTTTTGGAAAAAAAATATATTCACAAACTGATGTGGAAACAGGACTGAACAAATTTGTATTTAAAGGAGTGAAAATGTTATAGAAAGTGAAGCAGATTCATCCATCCCTACCCCTATGCAGAGCAGACCTTCTTGAGAGTAAACCACACTGACCTCAGTTACAACCACTTATGAATAAACATGCATAGAAGCAAGTTGTAAGATGTTATAGAATAAAATACGTTATACAGGCAATCCCCAGGTTACAAACGAGTTCCATTCTTAAGAATGTCTTTAAGTCTAATTTGTACGTAAGTCGGAACAGCATAGCGTTCTATACGTTAAAATCAGCATTTACGCAAATTACACAAATTGCATAGTACACTATGCTTTGTACTCTACGTAAACAATGTAGCGCCGGGGAACCCAGAAGTCCGTTCTTAAGTATGGGTTGTCTGTAAATTGGATGTTCCTAACTCCGGGACTGCCTGTATTCCAAGCAATGTTGGAACTAACAATGAATTCTAACTTAACTGTTGTTGGTGCTGAATGCTGACTAAGCAGCCTTTAAACGCACATGTTTTTATCCTGTCCTACGTGGCACCATATCCTGGTTGTTAAGCTAGCAGACAAGGACTGTGGTCTTTGGAACTAGTGAGAATGTGAGCCTGGTTGGCAGGGAAGCCTGAACAGTGTAACTACTAACTGATCTAGAAAAATATTGGCCCCAAATGAGATATCTGTATCATTCTTTGGGTGCCTGGGTCAGCATCATGAAACGTTCAGCCAGATAACTCTAATTCGATGCAAACTTACACTGAGTTCCAATTTTTGGTAGAAAGGCGAGGTACAAATCAGAAAAATACATTTGACCATCTATGCCACTGACAAACTTTTTTTTAATATTCTCTGTAACCATTTGTAGAAGCGTTGACAAATACAAAAAAGAAGAAAAGCATTGTTGTTGGAATCAATTGATACATGCAACTAAAGAAAGGTGCTAACACCATGATTTCTAGGTTAAAATAAATTATTGTAAAAAATTCTGATCTTGTAATTTGTTTTCTAGATGACCATAATTAAAAAAAAGTGGTAAGACAACAACAACACAAAAGAAAAGTAATAAATGGTTTACTAAACAATACACCTGATGGTGTATCAGGCCCCTGGAGGCAAGTATGGAATCAATGCAGAAAGAGCTATCCTTGCCTCATTATGTTTCCTCTGTATTTACAAAGGGACAAAACAGAAAATGCCGAAGCATGCAGGTGCATAAAGCCATCCCTGCTATTCGTAATTGCTACTTCATCACACTATTTTTCAGCAAGGTAGAAGGTATTTTTATAGTAGCAGCATGTGGCTTTCTGGTTTTCTCTGCTGGAAGTTGTGCACTTGTGCTTGGAGGTTGGGCAATTCCTTTATATTAGGATGCTACCATTGCTGCTGCATAGGCATGTCTAGACAATGCTAACTGTCAAGACAGCATTTCCTCTCTTTTTTCTGACACTGACTTGTAAAGATTTTTCTCTTATACATTTTCCTTTCCTATTAATTACATCAAGAATGCAAAATTACAAACACTCTCTTATACCTGGCTCATATTGTGGAGAAGCTATCAATGCAATACTGAGACTTATAAGTGAGCTGCCAGGTTGATTTAAATTTAGTTGTTTCTTATTTTTAGTATTTTGCATGATCCAACCACAGTTAAGAACTTTTAAAAGTCCCATTGATTTTAGTGAGAAAGAGTTAAACAAGTACAGGCCTGTGGCTCATGCTGGCTCAGCTTGTCTGAGTGTGGAACGCTGGGCAGGGTCAGGCCTGGTTGTTACTTGGATGGGAGACCCCTCCTCTAGTTTCCTGCATTGAGCAGGGGGTTGGACTCGATGGCCTTGTAGGCCCCTTCCAACTCTATAATCTATGAATCTAAGTGCTTCCCCATTGAAATTGATGGGACTCCCTGATGGAAATTGTCAGGACTTAAAAGTGCTTAACTTTGACTAGATCATGCCAATTATGTATCACAATTTACTAGTGGATATTCTGAGCAGAATGATTTACCGCATCCACCTGTAATACAAAATATAGGTTGCCCCTGAATGGATAACCAAACTATGCTGCTATACAACAAGATGTAATAAAAATGGATGAATTCATCTGATCTAGCCAATATGAGGCCAATGAAGCTGACTGGAATGTCTGATGTACAGGTAAACAGTGAGAAAAGGGGGTGGAGTTAACTTAATTTTATTGTGACTACAATCCTATATACATTTTCTAGAGCAGGGCTCTCCAACCTTGGGTCCCCAGACGTTGCTGGACTATAGCTCCCGGAATCCCTTTCCATTAGCCATGCTGGCTGGGTATGCTGGGAGCTGTAGGCCAGCAACATCTGAGGACCCAAGGTTAGAGAGCCCTGTTCTAGAGGGTAGGTCCCATCAAATACAGTCGGGATTACTTCTGAGTAAACATACTGTACATAGGATTACACTGTGAGTTGAAGCAATGTAGATTGCAATGTACATAATCTTGGCATCAATACACTGATAATGCATCATGCAGTATTTATACAAAGCCTTAATCTCTGGCAAATGAATCTCTGCACTCCCTAATTCCAGCCACTCAGAACACCAACTCAAACCCAACGGCTGTGTTCGCATAAAATGATAAACCACAAATGCTGACTTCTAACATACTGTGAAACAGCCTTCCCAGCATGGTGCCCTCCAGATGTGTTGGACTACAACTTCCATAATCCTTTGACCATTGTCTATGCTAACTGGGCTAATGGGAGTTGTAGTCCAAAACATCTGAGGGCACCAGGCTGGGGAAGGCTACTGTGAAAGATCAGTGTGCTTGTGCATACCGCTCATTCTCTCCCATTTCACCCATTGCTTCACGTGAGCAGGTAAAACCAATCAGAAATTGAAAACTTTGTGCAAGGGTCTTCTCACACAAATTGAAGAACTGGGGTTTCTTGTGTTTTTGATCCCAAACAAAGCAGGTGTGTAACCAGGAACAAGTCAGCGATTGTTGTTACCTTATGAATCCTGGCTTATTTGGAGCAACAAACCAGCAGCTTTCGATTTCTAGTTGGTTTTACCTACTCACATGAAGGGGAAGTAAACAAGCTGCATGTTCCAGCATGCTGCTTGTTCACAGTAAACCAGGATAAAAAGACATAAAAACTCTGTCTTATTATTATGTGAGAACATGGCCAATAGCTTCCACACAACACACAAAATAGGTATTGAATCCCAGAACACACAAAATGGGTATTGAATCTAAATAAGTTTGCCATCTGACCTGTTCACCTGTTTGTAGCAATGGTGCTTATTAAAGTTTTGTTGGCTGTGCTTAATTATGATAATTATGTGATTAATACAATGGTAGAATAGAGATTACTCTATAAGTTTGATATGCAAGTTAGGCAGGGCAAAGATCAGTCATACTATATAGGGCTGGAAAAACATATTTTTAGTTCCTAGATGATATTACACAAAGATTTTGAAACTAGCAAGAAATACTTTGGTGGACTCTTGCAAGGGACTGAAAGGAAAAAAGGAGGTTCTTAGCAATTTCTAGGCATTTAGGTGATTTTGCACCTGGGGTTTTTTTCCAGCCCAGCTGCTATTATTTGTCACAGGCACCTAAGTGCCACTGACTTTGCACTAAATGATGGCATGCAGGAAACACTGCAAAATGTTTTTTGTCTGGATATGTGCCAAATAGGACATTATCATCACAATAAATGGAAATAAAGTAAGGCAATAGAAAATGCAATCTGATACGGAACAGCACAGTATTACTGTCAGTGTTTTCCCCATGGGGAACTATCTTCCCTTTTAAATGCCTGACTCCTAAATTCACCATTGAAATCCCCACTGCATTTTCCATTCTTCCTCTCTGACAGAGTGTCAGATTTTGAGAAATAGAGCGACTGTCCTGAAGACCTAGTTACATGGCGATTCCTAACACAGCCCCTCACACTGACCAAAACTCAAATCATTCAGTATCATTGGTTTCTCATGGCACCTAAAAATCAATAAAGGCAGAAGTAATTTTACTGTAATAACCATAGCGGGACTGAGAATAGACACAGCTGAGAGTATGCAAGCACGGCTGCAACTGTGTATTGGTAAGGGCACTTAGAAAATGAAAGAGTAGATGAATAAATGAGTGAATCTTGAGCAGGTCAAATCAAAACAAACAAATAAACAATGGGAAGGGGGAAATGGAAATGGGAAGAAGCTTGAAAATTAACTCTCCCAGTTCAGAAATCTCTGAGTGATTAAGAGCTGAGCCTGCCCATCCACCCCTCCAAATTTTGCCCTGGCACCAGCCTACTTGTTTAGGAGTCCCTGCCCCACTCTAACCCACTGTCATAAACCTACCAAGTTTTTGGACAGTGAGAAAACAGCAACCAAGGACTGCTTGAACTTGGAGATTTATCTTTTCAAAATTCTTCCTGGATCACTGAGCAAGAAGAATTTAAAAAAACCCCGCAGTTGTGAGTTAAACCTATGACTGCTGGAATCTTCACCCTGAAGACCTCGGAACATGCACTACTTGACCCCAGTTTAATGGAGAGCAGGGTAGTACTTTTTGCACCCAGTCTGGGGGAGAGGCAAGAGCAGCCCATCTACAAAAGCAGAGGATTGGCTGGAAAAAGGGTGTGGGGTCCGGACATTTAAGTCCCAGTGTGTTCCTGCTTCTGCCTCCTTGCACTGCAGCTTGGCACCGTCCCTTCGTACAGTGTCGGGAAAGTGGTTGGCAGTTGTAGGGTCCACATGTTGTTGTTTTTACCTTCTCAGTCTCCCCTGGCTGGACTCTGGCTGGGGAGTGAGTCCATTTTGAGTGGTGCTGGATTAGACAGTTGGCAAGTACAGTGCAGATTTATGGAGCAGTTGTTGATTACCCTGATTTTGGTGAGTACCCTGGCCTGAGGCATCTTTTGGAGGTATCTTCACACTTGCTCCTTCAAGGCCTTTTGGCTAGAGGGCAGGGGGGACAGGACCTCAGTTTGGGGTGTGCCTGCAGAAAGCCATAAGGCCTGTGCAGGGGTGACAGAGGTGGACCTTCCCTGGCACTTAAATGTGAGGGCTCACAGCTAGAAGAGAGGATAGCAATAGGCCCTGAGCCAGGGGACTTCAACCAAAGGGTGACTACTCCATCCTTCAGCCTAGTAGGGACCAGCAATTGAGTGAGCGAGTTAATTATATAGTGTACAGAATGTCAGAATATGCAGAACCCCCTTTACTGTAAAATAATAGAGTTGCTGCCCATTCAAAGCCGGTAACTGCTTCTGGTCTCTTAACTGACCTGATATGGGTGCAAAAGAAAATGCAAGTCCTGTCAACAATGGCGTTCAGAGACTTTTGCTTCAGGTAGCTGGAAATGTAAGGAGTATCCCTGGCTTTTCAAAAGCCTATTACACTACAATCCTATGCATGTCTACTCTGAAGTAATTCCCATTAAGTTCAATGGGGCTTTCTCCAGCCTTAGCTGCTGTTTTTCTTCTTCCTCTTTCCACTCAACTTGTAAGTTTGGGAAAGTGTGGGAGGGGGAGGCAAGGGAAACAAGAGGGCTGGCAATGGTGGATGAGCTTCCCTAGGTTTGGGATTTCCAAATTTTTCAGAATTTTAGGGACGGTGGGACCTTGTATTTCTTCTGATGAAGTTTTAATTTTATAAAAATGTGAACTATTTCTCCTTAATATTTAAATAATTTTAAAGTAACAACAAAACAAAATCAACAACAAAGTAGGCTCCAAAGATTGGCAGTAACACCTTGTGAGTTTTCCTGCCTAAAACATGGTGATTGTAAAAGAAGCGTAAATACCAAAAGAAGCGTAAATACCCCTGCTAGCATGCAGTGCTGTTAATATACAATATTTTCTCTTCCAGTTCCAAATCGAACTCAAGAGAATAGAGATGCGGCTGCTATCAAGGTTCTTGTGATCTTCTATCTGTATGCAATTCTGTCTGGATTTTCAGGTTGACAATTTCATTCCATGGCTCCTTCTGTGTTTTAACTTCTTTTGTTTTAATTATCACTTAAGTAAGTGAACTGAACCTATGCTTATCAACTCTTCATTTCCCTTGTGGACCACACTATGGGGTATAAGATAGAATTTCCATTTTATCTCTGATGGCCTAAATAAGGTACTTGTGAAAAAGGTATGTGTTACTTAATTTAACTGAGAAAAATGTCAACATAGCAGGGGCTCTAGGGTGTGGATTAGAGGGACAGAAGAAATAGTTTCTCTAGCCCCAAGTCGATTGGTAATTTCTGAAGATTTAGTGCAATGGCACTGAGAGGCTTAATAATATCAAACACAGAATTGAAAATATACACTTATGCTTCAAGGACAACAAAACACTTTGGCATATAGTAATACTTTGCAAAAATGAATTCCCTTTAAAACACAAGATTGTATACAACGTTAGCACTACTTAGAGTAGACCAGGAGTAGGCAACATGGTGCCCACAGGCACCAATGCACCCCAGGCACCTTTCTTGGCAACCACCAAGGTGCCCTGCCCTCCCAATTAAAACAACAACAACAGCACATTTCCTTACTGGCAGCTGGGATTGCTGTGAAAACTGTGGGTTCAAAGGAGTTGTTTAGTGTGTTGCCACTCAGACCCACCTCTGCCTTATACTCAGTCTTTTGGGCAGTTTACTTGTTTACGCATCCCATGGCAGCCATTCTGTGGTGGTGCCCAGGACAGTTTCTCAAATTACCAAATGTACCCAAAGGTTGCCTAGTGCCTACCCCTCACATAGAACCATTAAAATTAAGGGTACTTAAGTTGGACTAACATTGGATACAACCCAAATATGAGTAATATGGAAAAGGTTTTACTCTAGAATTTCTTGCAGATTGGATAAACTATTTTAAAATCACAATTGTAAAACAGTCGAATCTAATAGAGGTCTACACGAAAGTAAGCCCCACTGAGTTCAGTGGGGCTTACTCCCAAGTTAAGGAGTATAGAAGCTTAAGGCATTTGTGCCATGGGTCAAACAAAATTGCTTGCTTATTTTTAAAATGTACTCTGTTCTGAACAGAAAGATATTAGGTACTTATAATAATTCTGCAGTTATTTATATTAGTTTCTTATACAGTTCTATGTTCTTGATTTAAAGATGTATAGCCTCCAAAGGCCATCAAGTTTAGTCCTCTAAAAAAAGAGGTCCATGTATTGGTTGCACACAGAACAACCTACAAAATCACACTGCACCCCTGTTAGAGAGCTAACACAACATAAAATGTTGCCAGAGGAGTCAAAGATCTCCAAACGACTTAACCAAGACAGCTGTGCCACAATGTTACAGGGAAGACAAAAACAATCCCAACTCAAGCCACTCCCAAGTGGACACATACAAATCCTTTGTACATACTGGGTTGGATCCAGACTTGTTTTGTCTATTAATGGAAGGAACCAAGATCTAATTGAGGTCCCTGATGGAGGAAAAGAGGTGATTTTTTTTGCCAGTTCCCCTTCTCCCTGCATCCCCCAGCACCACTTTCCATGCTGTTCTAGAGGGTGCCCCAAGCCCTGGCTTTAGGGTGGGGGTGGGGGTTAGGGAACTGCAGAGGGAAGGGAGAATTAGCAAAACATGTTTCCCCTTTCCTCCAGCAGGAGAACCCATCAGCAGAATTCCATTCATGGGTAGTCTGGATCAGGACCGGTGCAAGGCAGTTTGGTGCCCTAGGCAAGATCAGATATTCAGCGCCCCCCCTTCCCACTTAAGAGCGCTGTATTTTTTTTCAAGGCGTTTCTGGCGCCCCCTTTAGCCCTGCGACCTAGGCGGCTGCCTAGTTGGCCTAATGGTAGCACCAGCCCTGGTCTGGATCCATTCATGGGTAATCTGGATCCAACAGGAGAGACTTATGTGTGAGAATCATAATGTGTGAAGGCCATCAAATGGTTAAAATCCAGTATACATAGTAGGATTAATCTGAGGCAGTTTTTAGTAATGTGCACATTTACTAAACATATATTATCCATGATAGCAGTATTACTGTATAGAGCCAGTGTGGTGTAGTGGTTAGAGTGTTGGGCTGGGACTCGGGAGATCCGGGTTCTAGTTCCCACTCAGCCATGAAGCTCACTGGATGACTTTCAGTCAGTCACTTACTCTCGGCCTAACCTACCTCACAGGGTTGTTGTGAGGCTAAAATGGAGAGGAGGCGGAGGATTATGTAAGCCACCTTGGGTTCCTTGCAGGGAAATGCTGGAATATAAAATAAATAAATAAATAAATAAAGTATTGTACACATCCTTGTGAGAGAACAGGCAAGGAACAACAACAAAGAATGAAGAAAAGAAGAAAAGAAGGAAAACCCTGTTCCAAACAAAGGAGTTTGAGAAGGAAGACCACTATTGCAATAGGAAGAAATATACCGGTTGAAAAGAATGGAGTTTTAGAATCCTAGCTTTCAAATTTCAAGGCTTAAATATAGTAGATAAAGCCTTATTTTGTCATTTATCTTTAGGCAAGTGATCTGTGGTAAAATCTCCACTGATAGTCCACAGAAGCATATCTCATCACCTATCAAAACCCTGCCACACCCAATGAAGAGAAAGCTTTAAAGCTAAATAGGAACCTGGGTTCTGCTACCTGACATTTTTTATCAGAAGTGCCATAAAAGTAACACATGGGATTGATTGAAATAGCCAAACCACAACTGATGGATCCAGCTGGTTCCAGACTTCCAGCATCCTCTGTAACGCATATCTGTGTGTTTATCAGAAGACAATACAGAAACAACTGTTGCTGCTATCACACAGAAAATCCAAAGCAGTTGTAACACATACCGGGTAAACATGTATTTTAAACTTAATGTACAAAATCAAAGTATTGGAATAAATAGTTGCTCTAAATGTTTCAAACTCCATCCTAATGATTCTGTGAATGTTTTATGCAGATCAATTACAACAAAAGCATTTCTCCTCCTTTCCTGTTCCTCTGCTCTGTAATAATGTCAGCATAACATAAGAGCTACCCTCTGATTACAGTCAGATTGCAATGCCTGTGCAGGCTCCCTGCAGGCTGCAGCAGAGCCTTACTAAAGCCCCAAACTGATCTGACAGTATTTGTCATCTCTGCATTGCACTTGCTGCAATTCTCTCCAGTTTGTTTTTTTATTATTATTATTATTGAAAAACAAGATGTCATGAGTTCTGATCTGAGAAACAAGACCAGCTCTATCTATAAACCTGATTCTAGTATTACCCACAAAATAGCTTTCACTGATTTTTAATTTTGTTCTGTTTGACATACTAGACTCCCAATATATTTTTCAACCCATGACCAGTTTTGTGCTTTCTAAAAATATGAAAGCTATAAGAAGAAGAAATGGGTGCAATCCACCCTTGTCATGTCTTTCTCTGTCTTGGTGTACATTCACACAACAAAGCATTCCTATAAAATTCTTCTTCTTCTTCTTCTTCTTCTTCTTCTTCTTCTTCTTCTTCTTCTTCTTCTTCTTTTCTTCGTATTATTATTATTATTATTATTATTATTATTATTATTATTAAATATTTATATCCCGCCTTTTTTCCTCTTGCAAGGAACCCAAGGTGGCTTACATAATCCTCCTCCTCCTCTCTATTTTATCCTCACAACAACCGTATGAGGTAGGTTGGGCTGAGAGTAAGTGACTGGCCCAAGCTTGTCACCCAGGGAGCTTCATGGCCGAGTGGGGACTAGAACCCGGATCCCTCGAGCCCCAGTCCAACACTCTAATGTGCTGTGGGAATGGTGCAGTGCAAGATTCCCAAGAAGAAATCAGTCTGATTATATGATTGTTTTTAAAATATTAGTATTATTTCTCTGAAATAAAGTACAAAAACATAAATATGCGGAAGAGGACATGTCCTCATACTATAGTAACAAAAATACAAGCACTGGAACTGTAGAAAAAGCTCCACTTCCCATGATTTCTCATAGCAGTTTCCATGTTAGAGCCTATTCTGTTTTATTTGTCCATCCTGCACATATTCACAATGAAAAGAATTACAAAATTAAAACATTCAAAAATCTATATAGGGTAATAACTTTATTAGACCAAGTCAAGAGTTTGGCCTAATAATAGCATTACCCTAATAAGGATTTTGATTTGTGGGGTTTTTTTATGGCTATATTTGCTTTTTGTGTAAAATTAAAACAGTTCCAACATCCTTCCAAAAAAACTTTTCATTTACTAAGCAGTTTTATGTGAAACATAAAACTTATTTTATTAAACAAAGTTGCACTGGATGTCAGTCCTTGAAACCTTGAATTATCTAGGGCACAGTCTACCAGGATGTTCTTCCATGAAAGCCCATTGAAATGAAAAGCACAATAGTGTGCGTGTATGTGTATGAGTGCATATATATGCACTTTTAAACTGCCCCAAATCCCAGGTTCTCTACGTGGTGTACAATATATTAAAAATGTAAAATGCAAACAATAAATAAAAACAGCACATAATAAAACCAGGATAAAACCCAACAACAATGAGTAGATATATTACAGCACATAAAACCAAAGTAAAACCAGCAGCAAAATAAAAGAGTGCCAAGATTTAAAAGCACTACAAATAGTTCCTAAAATGCCTGGGAGAAGAAAAGGTCTTCACCTGGTGCTGAAAAGGCCATAAATGAGGCACCAGGTGAGTCTCTCTGAAAGGGCATTCCACAGATGGGTGCCACCACTGAAAAATCCCTGCCTCTTTAGCAACTCACATTGCCTCATTTCATGGGGTACTTGGGAAGACCTCCAATGATGACGTTAGGAGCCAGGTAGTTAGATATGGGAGGAGACACTCCTTCAGGCAACCTGTTCCCAAGCCATTTAGGGCTTTAAAGGTTAAAACCAGCACTATGAATTGGACCTGGAAATGGACTAGCAGCCTGTGCAGATGGCAAAGTACTAATATGATCACATCAGCCAGTCCCAGTCAGAAATCTAGTTGCCCTATTTTGGACTAACTGAAATTTCCAGACCATTTTCAAAAGCAGCCCCATGTATAACACATTGCGATACTCCAGATGGGAGGTTACCAGGGTGTGAATAACTGTTGCAAGGCTATCTCTGTCCAGGTAGTGCTGTACTTAGTATATCAGCCTAAGGTGATAAAAGGCACTACAAGCAACCTTGGCCACCTGAGCCTCTAGTGACAATAAGGGATTTAAGAGCAGCTCAAAACTACAAACCTGATTCTTTATGGGGAGTGCAACCTCCTCTAAAATAGTTGGAATGCTACTCAGCTGGGCAGATGAACCACCCACTAACGGTACCTCCATCTTGTCTAGATTGAGTCTCGGTTATATACTATATTACATTATTAATCATATTTTTGTACTGCACTCCCAGTCTTTCATTGTAGCCTCTGGCAGGCTGACTTCCCAGGGAATCATGCCCCTAACCTTCAGAGCTAACAATTAATATGAATTAAGAATATATTCTTTTTGACAGCCAGCATTAATCTATGCACCCATCCTGCCTTACAGACATAGAAAAGAGAGCAGAACAATAATAATTAGCATGTATAAGGGTGCCATCCTATGCATGTTTAAACAGAGAAAAGGGCTAAAACTCCCAACACACCCCAGCCAGTCATGCTGGAGTTGTAGACCTTTTCTCTGTCTAAACATGTATAGGATTGCCCCTTAGGAGTGCTGGTTGGGGCATGCTGGGAGCTGTAGGCCTTTTTTTCTGTCTAAACATGCATAGGATTGTGCCTTAAATGACTTACTTACTAGTTGAAAAAAAAGGTCCAACTTTTTATTTGGTCTAAATAATAGAAATAAGATATGGCATCAAACTGAACACCTAAATATTGATCCTGAAAGCCCCACACCAGCAAAAGTCAAGAAGAAATAGAATTGGCTTTCATACTGCTCCTGGCTTTTATGTATAAGTACTTCTCTTTTCTTTAATTAATGTCATCAAAAGACGTGTTTGTTTTTTTTAGCAAGAATGCCATGCTGGGTTCTTCTGAGGATAAAATGCAGTACTTCTGATGTAGTATTAAAAATGAGCCAGACTTTAAAAAAAACCAAACAAAAAAAACCCAACCCACCGCTATTCATATGTAAATGTAATTATGTCCTTTTTGCTACTGTTACAATTGGTTCAGTGAATTTTATTGGTGTGATTAACTGATTAATAACTTCATGATAAGAGATTCAAAATAAATCTCAAAACAGAACCATTGAGCTGGTTCACCCACTCAAGACATTTCTCCTTCTCAAGAGCAACTGGGACCCTTTTTCAGACACACAGTGCCCCAGATACCTTCGGAAAATAGGATCTGCCAGGACACAGAAATATAGAGTACAAAGCTGTGTTTTCCAAATCCCCCTCCAAAATATAACATTTTCTTTTGTTCAAATGCTACAATCACAGAGTTCTCTGCAACAACAGCTGTTTTCCACCTGGTTTGTAGTAACATTTTTCTATGTAATAATTTGTACAGATGTAGTGGAGGAAGGAATGTCAGTACATATATGGCCAAAGGGAGGATAAATTAAGATACAGAAGAAACTGCCTATGCCAAGTTGCAAACCACACATATGCAAAACTAACCACATCTCTATAAAATAACTTTAGTCCCATTGATTTCAATGGGTCTACTCTAAGTCTGAATCCAATGCAGGGAGAACGGGTAGAGAGAACAAAATGTTAGCAGTCTGATATTCTTCTCACAAAGGGATTGAAATCCCCAGGGTGTGATATCAGTGGTATAAGTTGCCATGGACTGGAAGGAATTGGTTTATAGTCAGAAAAGGAATTGGTTTATAGTCACTAGTTTCTGTGAACTTTTGAGGAGTCTCCACAAGAAAAGCATAATTGTAGATGTTCATAAAGGTGTAAAATGTCATTTCATTCTACACATCACTTTCATTAAAAATAAACCCAGTGAAATTATTCTAATCAGTGTAATTATTACTTAGATGAAATGGGGGGAAATCAGCTGATGGTAGAACTCAAGGAAAAGAGCCTCCACAGACTTTTATTGCACCAATCATAAATGGAGAAAGTATTCTCCTCTAAGATTGGATTAGGTCTATAATAATGCATATTGCCCTGGGGAGAAAATTAGTTTTGCAACACAATGTTTTAATTTGAAAAATCCACTACAGGCCAATGAGAAGGGATAGAAGTGCAGTTGGAATCACATCTTAATATAGGCTGAAAAAATGAAGAGTATCAAGGGAACACTGTTAATGTATTCTAAATTATGAAGGGCAAGTGGTCAGTGCCATTGTTTCACTCGCTCTCATAATACAGAAGCCAGAGAGAGTGGTACTTAATACATTTAAAAGCCAGTAAATTCAGATCCAATTCCCAGACCAAGAATGAATGTTAAACCGGAGTCGGATTTGCTTTGGCCACCTAGCTTGTTAGTTGTAAAAGAATCCCTACACTGCTCAATGTATAGCGTTCCAAGTCCGGTGGCTTGAATTCATAAAGTAGCAGTAAGAATGGAAAGGCAGTTAAGTGAAGGGCTATTGCTTCTGCCTGAGGTGCTCAGAGAGCACATCAGATACAAAGGATTGAAAACCTCTCAACAATGCTAATCCTTTGCTGTATTCCCCATACATTCTGGGTAAGAAATATGGTAAAGGGGGAAGAAAAGTTACCGAGACCAATACAGAATGTCAACGCAGCAACACATTTTATCTGGGAAGGAATGAAACAGTCAGGCTACTGGGATTAATCAATACATTCGCCATAAAAGCCAGACAGACACAAAGTAAATGGTGGGGTCAGGGGGGGGAGGAAGCTCTGGTCAATTCTGATTGGTTTGTAAACCAAATTTCTAATCTTTTCCCCAAAAGACCTTTCCTTTGCTTGCCCCCTTCTATGAGGTGGTTTGATCCTCTTTCCCTTCTTTGTAGCGCTGCACAGATAGTCATACAGTTATATTCATGAATGGTGCTGGGATTGTGGCTACTGGCCCCATGCTTTGCCTTGCCCAATCTATACATGTTGGTGGTGACATCTACACACACAGGGGCCTGTTCATGTACACCCATCCAACACAGGACTCTGAACGCACAATCCATTCTGTTTTTCAAGCACATGGAACATGCAAAAAAAGGGTTAAATCCAGCGTTACGTTAGCACAGGGGCGTTAAACCTCTTTCAGCCTGAGGGTCAAATTCAGTTTTGGAGATGCTCTTGGGGACTGCATTGTAGTGGTGGGGGAACTGAAGGCAAAAGGACTGGGGCCAAAAGGCCAGCATATTTTAATGTAAAGCTCTTAGTGCCAGTAACTGAGCCTTAGGAGAAACATTTCAACTAGAGCTGTGCTCTGATGGCCTCTCAAAATTCGCCACCCTATTTGTGGGCAGAGAAATTGGGGGAACAATTTCACTGAATTTCTCCAGGGCCAGGAGAAATTCTCCAACAGTTTCTCACAGGTGGGGCTCAACATCACAGGTGGGGCTCAACATTGGCAGAGGCTGTAGCACAACCTCTTTCTTCTTTTTCCTAAGTGTTTTGAGTGCCTTGTGCTGCTACTGCAAGTGGCAACAGCATCAACTGTATTGGCAGCCTAGCCCCCATTTTGCATCCACAACGAAGGTGTGAAAGGGGCAGTGTCACTTGCTCCAGGGAAGACATGGAGCAAGTGAGGTGCCAGAAATCTGCCCTCCAATTTCCTGAAAGTTCCCCCACCACCACCATGAAAGAGGCTTCCATTTTTCTGCTTCATTCTCAGGGCATTTTATAGCTTATTTTGAAATTATTTTCATTCTGTTTTTGAGCTTATCTAATCACTAAGAGGTGGCCAAGGGTTCTGTGTGTATTTTTCTTTCTTTCTATCACACATCTCTCCACTGCTCTGCAGCCTCCCAGGCCGCCTGCACTTCCTGATCTGAAAAAGTGCTATTGGAGGAATTACCTCATGATGTCTTCCTCTAGGTCAGTGTTCTCCAACCTTGGGTCCCCAGATGTTTTTGGCCTACAACTCCCAGCATGCCCCAGCCAGTGTTCCACACATTTCTTGGCTTCCTCATAAATAAGGTAAGCACAAGAAACCCAAACCATGAAGAGTCCTATTGCACAAGCTGACTTCCACTTGCACAAAGTTGGATTCAACCCAATCTCTGAATATAGGGGGGGAAATATAAGAAGTGTGAAGTAGCCCTTACAAAAAGCTAGGAAGTTGCTTTTCAGAATTACATTTTTATTTCAGTCAGCACACCATAATATAGGCATCATTTGCCTCAGGAAGGGGATGGTTACATCATCATCATCATCATCATCATCATCATCATCATCATCATCCCTGAGCAACTACGCCACCCACTCACCCCTTTCTTGACTGGGGGTTAGGAGGTTTCTGACCAACCATCCTGAAAAGCCCCCATCTTTATTTTTATTTATTTATTTATTTATTATATTTATACCCCGCCTTTTTTCCTGCAAGGAACCCAAGGCGGCTGCAATTTCCAGCCCCAGGACTCCCCTGGGGGCTGCACACCTGCTGCTGCACTGCCAGCAGCAGCAAAAAACACACACACAAAACCCCCAGCAGTTTGCTGCCAATATTTGGTGACAAACAGCTACAGAGATTCAAATGGCCACATTTAGCTTGAAAACAAGCTAAATTTGGCACTTTTGAGTGTCCATAGTGGTTTGCCACAGGATTGAGATGTCAAACCACCCATTTGGCACTGCCAAATTTCAGCAATGCAGGGGCAGGAGCAGCGATGGCGGAGACCACAAGGCTCTGGGGCCACATGCGGCTCCTGGGCTATGTGTTGCCCACTCCTGCCATAGCCCATGCTTTGCCCTCATCATCAATCCAGTCAGGAACATTCAGTTACTCACTCGATTTCCCAATGTCCCCAATTGTCTGGTATTAGGATACTAATTTCTACCAAATTGCCAGACCGAGCCACCATCCTCTGGTTTCTCAGGACTTAATGTGACACTCAGTTGGGTCTCCCGAGTTTCCTGCTGGTCTACAATCTCTGAATGTAATGGCTTTCCCGCAGGCAGCTCCCTCACAATCATAAACAAACAACACATTTTAGTAAATGATGCCTTTAAAAAAAATCTTACCTTTTAAATTCAAAACCTATCTTGAAGATAATCCAGTCTTCTCTAGCAAGGTTGGAAGAGGAAAAAAGATTAGTGCTTATGAGCTGACATGTTTGGTGATTAATGAGTACAGCAAAAGTCTTTGGCTGTGCCCTGAAATGAACATATATTGATTTCTTTTTTAAAAAAAAACATGGGCTGTTTTAATAGAAGTATTTATCAATAATTGCTTTTGAATTACAGATAGTGTTGCTGTTTTTCACAACTGCCATGAAACAAGATACAAAAGAAATTTGTATTACCTGGCTGCAACAATGGACTGGATGAGCGGTAATAAACTGAAGCTCAGACGAGACTGAGATGCTCAGATGCTGTCAGTGGGTAGTTCTTCTCACCAGATGGAGGATGTGCAACCTATTCTGGATGAGGCTGCACTCCCCCCGAAGGAGCAGGTTCGTAGCTTGGGGGTCCTTCTGGAGTGATCATTGTCACTTGAATCTCAGGTACGTAGCTTCAGTGACATGAAGTGCCTTATACCAGCTTCATTTGGTATTGCATGCAGCTACACCCCTATCTGGACAGAGATAACCTGGCTGTGGTGGTAGTTTATGCTCTAGTAAACTTTAAGTAATGTACTTGTCAGATGCTGCATCCTCCTCCCTCCTGAGACAGGCTAGTCAGTTGTAGTCCAGTCAATTAGCTTTTATTATGCAGAAGTTACAGACAAACAAGCATGTCCTCAGGCTACAGACTAAAATCCCCACACAAACCAAGGAGACAAAGAATCAAGGCCACTGTAGCTTAATGCTTGTCCTCTAAGCTCTAGTGGGTTTTCCTGGTTATAGCATCATAAATGAAAGGTGAATATAGAAAATTAATCTGGAGGATTACAATCATCCCTGTTCAAGCCAGACAGGCTACCAAGCCGCACCCTCAAGATGGATCCTTCCATGTGGTGACGTCCCTGGCAGCCAATTGCTTAGAATGCCAAGTTATGCTACATTGCTCCTCCTCTTCATTTCATGCTTAACTCTTGGATCCCTGATCCCCGCTGCCTGCTCCTCCCCTTCGCGAGAAGCCTGCATTGCCATGGTTTCAGGAGGGCTTCCTTGGTTATCACAGCTATTCTCACCCATCTCCTGCTCCTGCGGCCTTGATCTCCTTGGCAGCCTCTTCCCCCTCCCCTCCCCCTCCCCCTCCTTCCAGTCTGACTCAGAATCAGTTCCCAGGTCTTTTGAGGCACTTCTGCAGAGGTGCTGGGCCCAATCCTTACAGTGCTCTACATGGGGCTGCTTTTGAAGATGGTTCAGAAGCTGCAGCTTGTGCAAAACGCAGCAGCCAGATAGATAGCAGAGACTAGAAGGTCAGAACATATAACACCAATTCTTGCCTTCTTGCATGGTCTGTCTGTATGTTTCCAAGTCCAATTCTAGGTGCTGGTTTTAACCTATAAAACCATGGCTTGGGACCACAATAGCTGATGGAGCACCTCTCCCAGTAGGAACCTATCTGTATACTATGCTCATTATCTGAGAACCTCTTCCAAGACAAGTGCCTCTTCTGAGGGAGGCTCAGAGGATGTCATGTCAACAAGGGAGAGAGCCTTGTTGATTATGGAGCGCTCTCCCCAATGACGCCCACGTGGCACCAACATTGTCATCTTTTGGTGGTATGTTAAGACTTTCCACTACTCCCAGGCACTTGATAGCATATGATAAGGTATTTTAATATGCCCTGCGATTTGATTGTTTTAAAATTGTTATATTTTTGTATGTTGGTTTTCTATTATGTATTTTTAGGGTTTTAATCTTTGTAAACTGCCCAGAGTGTTTTAGCTATTGGGTGGTATAGAAATGTAGTAAATGAAATGAAATGAAATCTTAACTATTTTTACATCAGTATATTTATTTTACTATCATAATTGAAATGACTGAGAAATTTGCTCTGATTTGAGTTGGTGGTTGCGACATCACTGTCCTTACACTTTAGGACCAGCCGCATAAACCCTTCTCAGGCTAAGAAGGGTTTCACCTAAAAACCTGAGGGGAGGGTCTACTAAAACCTTTCTCCTACCCATGAGGAAAAAGATCAATAAAGTATCTTAAGGATCTATTTTGAATATATTCTACTGTGGGTACAAAGGTGTGTGTGTGTGTGTGTGTGTGTAGGTAGGCCCAACAGCAATGCAGGTTAATAATGCCAAGCTGACACATAGGATTTGGGTAGATAACAAAACAAAAATAAGTTTATTTTAGTTCACAAAATCTTAGTTCAAGAAGATAACTTTAAACCTGCCTACACCAAACACTCTGTAATTATCCTAAGTCCCTATAACTCTAAATTCTTTCACTCTTCAGACAAGCACCAATCTCTCTCAAAACTCCTGACAGACTAGACAAGAATATCTGTAAGAAGACTGTAAAAAAACCCTCTGACATCACACACACTCCTTATATACTCCTCCCCCCACCCTTTCTAAGACATCACAAACCACACCCACTCAGTTCAACCTTCTATTCTCACTAAACATACTAATGCAGACATACATCAGGGAACTGAATTGTGGGGTTACGCCACCGTGGTGGGTTCAAATCCTGATGCCCATACATGGTAGAGGAAAGCAGTTAGTCACTGCAAAGTAAAGTTTTGCTTTAGTTTCAAAATGCACATGGAGTGAATTAGAAAAAGTTGCTTCTCTAAAGAGCTGATCTGAAAGTTGTTTTTTTTTTTGCTGTCCCCTCATGCTCTTTGAAACAGATTAGATAAGTTCAGATTCAAGCACTAGAACGGCTTTCAGCAGCATCTAGACAGTTTCTTGTTAGTAATTGGGTGAAATCTACATTAAAAACCACCCAAACAGCTGTTTACTTGGCAGCATCAATTTTAACGGGACTGCCTGTAGAAGGTTGTCAGTGTAGTCAGTTTAATACAATCTACAAGGGCAAAGAGCTAGCTAACTGGCTCATTGTACCATAACATTTAAGGTACTGAGACATGAGGAAAATGTAAACTGTCTTTTCATAGCACCTGCACTGCATTAAGGGTGCGCTACCTACACAGAATTATTCCTTGCTGTTTCATACCTCACTGAGGATCTTCATGTGCGGATGTCTGTGAAGTTGGCACATACCTAAAAAAGGTCAGCAAGTTCACAAGGAATAATTTATTTAATGAATTTAGCCTCACTTTCTGTACATGTAAGCTGATTGCAGCAATCATTTATTTAATGAATTTAGCCTCTTTTTCTATACAGGGACACTGATTGCAGCATAGATAATTTTAAGGGACTGTGCTACGATGGTGATTATTAAATCTTTCTTTTCCATTTATGTCTGTATTGTTTTTATGCTGTAAGCTGCCTTGGGAAGACGGTGATTTTGAAAAGTGGCTAAGAAATTGATTAAATAAATAACATTAAATAGCCATTGCTTCTTCTAGTTGTTGTCTGGTAGAGCTGTTCTGGGTGGCAAATGATCTAGCGCACCTGTCTCTATCTACAGGGGTTGACCACATGCATTGTGGACAAATAAGTTCATTTTTGGCTCAAGTTAAAATGCTGCAAGATTGAATAAAGAGTTCTATGGAAACTGAGAAAATCCAATAGGATGGCCACATGCATTGCCAATAAAGAAGAAATGCAGCACAAAAAAGAGAGTGATTAGCATAAAATCTGCATATGCTAAGTAATTTATATGGAGACATTCAAATGTAGACATCATTACCATAATTAGGGGGTGAGGGGCCTTGGCAGGTGCCTGACCATGCCTACCCTTGACACTGGCCTGGGCTAGACCTAATTAAGAATGAGGTAGATAAAACCATTCAGCTGACAGTACTAAAAAGAGGGAGCTTCTACCCCCTCATGCAGGGGATGGTGGTTTACAGCAGTACAGGAGAAAGGAATGAATCATCTGAAGTCTCACAAAGCTTTCCACTGACAAAAGGAAAGATATCCAGAAGGGTAGGAGATGAGGGATGGCAAGACATTGCAAGACAAGACACTTGTAAGACTAGGATGACTCATTAGGGCAACAGCTACCCAGGGTAGTAAGGCTCAGGGGTAGCTAATAGACACTGCTGGTGGTTCCAGTGAAGACCCGCCACTAGCATCTTGTACCACAAAAATATAAGCAATCCATTCCACCCACCCACGTTTACATGTTAGAATGTTTTATTATCTAGATGGATTCTATGTGAAATGAGGTCTTATGAATGTATTAACTAAAAAAGAGAGGAGTACAGTTCTATGTGGAAGGGAATGTTCTGAATGTGTAGCACAACCCGTCATAATTATATGTGGTGGTGTTGCTACGGTTTCTGCTTTGGGAGAATGTCATCTAGTATCAAAAGCACAGTCCTCCAGTGAGCAACAAAATAAAAAGGCAAACAAGAAAATAATGAAGAAAAATAAGAGGGAAAGGAACTTAGAGACCAGAAGGGAAAACAAAAGCAGTTCCCTAGCGGAATGCTGTTATTTTTCCCATCCCCCATCCCCCCCAGCAGTTCATTCAGTGCTTCTCTTCCCAATTGTTGTTGTTTTGTTTTTTAAAGATAGATACACAGGTCCAGACAACTCTAAATTTACTGCCAGGTTTTGTTGTTGTTGCTCGCAGACCAGCAACTATGAGGCTAGAAGGGCAAAAGTTAGATTCATTTAAGATTTATTCTGCAACACTCCAAGAGGTGAAAAAAAGGTGAAGACAAGTCAAGAAAAAGGAATGTGGATAGTAAACACATTCTCACAAGGGTTAGAAAATATTACAACACATTTGCCTTTTTGTACAGGAAGTCTCACGGGCAAAAGGGAATGGCCTATAGTGGGATTAGACAAGAAAATAAATGATAGTTATTGAAGACTGCAAGGGATTCAGATATGGCGTGCACGCACATACACACACACACACACACACCTGCGATACCGCCTCTTCCAAGTATAGATAGAACAAAATAAATCTCTTAAGGTTTCATGTAACAACAACTTGGTATGGGACAACTTTTAAACATACATTTATTCTATATTTTCTCACTTGCTTTTCATATACCTCTGAGAAAGGAAAAAGGCTATCAGAGTTAAATTTAAATTATTACTCAATGACCTAGTAGCAATAAAATGGATTGTACCTTAGCTACTGTAAGCAGAATGACACCCACTTGTAGAACAAGGCATTTCTGACTCCCATTCCTGCTGCAGGTCCCAGCATGCCCTGGAAAGCTGCTCCCTAGGTCTGGGGGAGTTTGCTGAACAGTGGGAAATACAGCATGGTAGGCTGGCTGAAGCAGGAAGGGCAAATCAGAACACATACACACACACACACACACACGCACACACACCCCACGTGAGCAGAATTTCCTTCAAGTCACTCAAGTGAAGAGCACCTTTCGATCAAAAAAAAAAATTATCACAATTTATGCCTCTGTTATAACGTTTTTGGAGAGCAATACTATATGGCCCCAAGATAGCATCTGAAGGACCATCGGATGCTGAGGATTCTCCTTCTAAGGCTGTAGACAGAGCTAATCCTACAAAGGATTACAGCTATAATATATCCAGTAGAGTATACTGGTTAGAGTGTTAGACTAGGGCCAAGACCACCTGGGTTCAAATTCTCTCCCACTGGCATGCCCCTTTCCCTCCCACTTCTTCCTCTTCCCGAGGTCAGAGCTCCGACCTTGGAGGGAGACATCCGAGGGGGAATTTTTCCCCAAGCCCCTCCCAGCTGCCTTGGAAAGCTCTGCAGCAGCTCTGACCTCAGGAAGAGGGAGGGAAAGGGCCATACCAGTGGGAGGGAAGGGGAGAGGCTGTGGGTCTGCTGATTCCAAAGGCCTCTCAGCCACCATGCCTAGCCCCACCCCAGGCAAGGTGATTGCATTAGATGGGCTCAGATGCCCATCCAACGCAAAAAGGATGTTCAGTCAGAGGATGGAGAGGCTAAAAAAGCTTCTGCTGTTACTCCCACCCTGCTAGGCTCTTGCTGCTTGGGCACTGGATACTTGGATCTCCCTGACATTAGAGTGCTCTGTCCTATGGGCATCTATCCCATAGGATTGC
This sequence comes from Shinisaurus crocodilurus, assembly GCA_021292165.1. Taxonomy (NCBI): domain Eukaryota; kingdom Metazoa; phylum Chordata; class Lepidosauria; order Squamata; family Shinisauridae; genus Shinisaurus; species Shinisaurus crocodilurus. Next base: position 75,612,756 of record CM037876.1, on the reverse strand, counting down.
TTTCTTGTTTTATTTTCAGGCCTTTACCAACAGCTAGGCAGCTATGTTATCTGGATTTATGGACACACACATAGCATTTCTCATCCATTACAGATCTGTGCTTGGAGTGCTCATAATGAAATTCTGCAGTGGTTCTGGGTAAGAGGTATACTTTGGGACGAGTGGTAATTTTGCTGGTGGAAAGAAATCCCAGTTCAGACTACTTTCCATCTTGATTGTGCATTTAGGTGACAATTACTTACCACATGTGTCAGGCATGTAATTAATGCTGTGGACTGTCAAATATTTCGAGATTATAAAGAGGGAGACTGCAGCGGTTTTATTGAGATGTTTAAAATTGTTAGAATGTTGGAAAGGAGAAATTTTTAGAACTGTAACTCTGGAAGGGTTATGATTAACCCAGCCAGATTTTATAGGGCCCATAGCAAAGTTAATACATTTATTAGCAAAAGCGTAATGGATACAGCGTTTGCATATTATCTGCTAGAAATGATACCTTGTTAGGATTGGGTTTTTAAATAGGAGACTGGTAATAAAAGCAATTAGCAATGAAAGGAAACTGTGTTTGACCTGTGGGGGAAAACAATGGAAAATACTGATGCAAAGAATCAGAAGGAATGTGGGAATATCCTTGAAGGATTAAAGAGGACCTGAACCAGCTGGACTCTGGTATAAGCTCTAATTGTACGTTATTGGATTCCGAATTTGTAATGGTGGTAGTCATCTTAAAAGGGTGGGAAATTTGGGTACCCAATGGTATAAGTTCTCCTTACTTCAAACTGGTAAAGGGGGCTGTGAATAGAGATGTCAAGCTCATCCTAAGGGGCCATAGACCCATTGGTTGGAAAAATTGCCCAGGGGTTTGGGCTGTTGTGATATGTATCACATTACCAGCTGCAGCACATTGTTTACACATAGTAGGGACAGAATGGCGAGGTAAACAGGTTTATTATGTCTTACTAGAAACTGTGGTTTCTGGACTGTGAGAACTGTATGAGCTAGTCACATGGTTTGTATGTTCTGATGACGTGCTAACTTGTTTTTCTGTCTGAAGCCATCTTAGAGAGAGGCAGGACTGCTTTCTCTCTTCTTCTTTGTTCTTCTTGCTGGGCTTTTGTTACTGCAACAATGTAACGCCTTTGCTGAGGTGGAATGAAGCTCAACTTACTCCACTGGATGTAATGCTTGCTATGCATTTGCACTCTGCATATGGACTGTAACTAGGAAATGTATACTCTGTAGAACTTTACTTGCTAAGTGAATAAACAGGTAGAATTAGACCTGTGGTGTTACAGAGTGTTTCCTGACTCCATGAATTAATCTGCAAACGGAGAAGCTGGAAGCAGGTCAGATTACAAAGCACGCTGCGGAAAGGGGGGACATCTGGAAGATCTGTGTGTGGAATGTCTGAGTTCGGCTAGCACACAGAGACAGGATCTTAAATCTCCCCACGCACACGCACTCTGCTGCTTATGCTGACATGCACAAGCGACAACATGGGCAACTCCAGGGTGTAGTATTATAGCTGATGTAAGGTGCTGGGGAGATGCAGGGAGGTGTCTTCAATTCTGGCAGCCAGTTTCCAGTGCCTTTCCTCTAGTAGCTTAATACTGTCAGCTGACTCTCCAAGCCAATCAAAAAACATCAGGCCCTTGAAGACGACCCAGTTTATTCGTTTGAGAAATTGTCTTGACATGAGGACCCTGCCTATTCTCATTCTTCCTTTTCCTGACTGCTGCCTCGGATCATGACCCTTACCTGCCTTTGCCCTAGCATCTGTGTCTGGCCCCCTCAAACCTTCCATTACTGAACTCAGCCTTCTGCTTGGCTTTGACTCTGCACTTGCCTCTAGTTCTTTCTTCCTGTCTGCCTAATCTGGTGGCTGACCTCCAGTCCATCTGTGACCTCCTTCTAATTCTTGCCCACCCACACTGGACATCAGCTGCAGCCCATCTCAGGAGTAGGCCTAGGCCTGACTGCTGCTCAGTATCATGATGATGTGTAGAAATTTAAGCATGTGGTTTCTTTACCATGTAGCTAGTGATATAATATAACATAATTCTATTATTTTTACCCCATGTTAACGTCTTGCCATCACTATTGAGTGGTTTCTATCAGGAAACATATGCCAGAAACTACAGAGATGTGAAGGTTTACTTATCAATTTGAATCTACTACAACATAATTCCAAGAGTTTCTTAAGAAAATTGAATAAAGATAAGGCCTTGAGCTGATTTCTTTCTCCCCTTCTCCTCAATATTTTCAAAGAAGAAACATATTTACTGTAAAATATTTAGGAAAAAACACACAAGACATTTCAGAGTAAACTGTTTGATTTTGGACCCATATAACAAATATTTGTTTCTGGTAACTCTGTCTACACTACCAATACAGTAAAACAACAAAAAATTACTGCAGGGGACATGAGAAAGTAGAACGTATCTACTATTCTAGTACCCTATAATAACCAAAATAAGTGTGATTTAACAACTCCACAGGACTGGAGCTTGTATCGCACTTGGAAATTTCCAGGCATAGAAATGTGGTATAAACCCATGGTCTTACTGTGCAGAAGCTCATGTGTTTATTATATACTGAACCTAATAGTATTAGTAGTTTATTTGTTTATTGTGATGCCTAGCTTTACTTTATAATTTTGTAGTTATATGGGATTTTAATAATTCCTGGCATAAAATGTGGATCCACAGAAAGCATTCCAAGTTACTTGAGGTTTAGTTCAGAGCTCTGTTTCTTCCCACCTCACTCTCACAATTTTCAGACAAAGGAGGGAAATGGAATAATTAAAAATTAGTAATCATATGATAGTTGCTATCAGATTTCAATTTCTCAGGGAAAGTGTTATAGCAACAGTGACACCAATTCCCTTTAGGTTTCAGGAGATAGATAGATGATAGATAGGAGCCCTGTTCAGGCATTCGCCTGAATGCGCAAGGCCATATCAGGGTTCCCGATCACACTGAGCGTTCTACTCGCGTTCAAGTGAATGCAAGTAGAACTCCCTTTCAGACCTTGCTGATTCAACACAGCAAGGTCTGAACTGAAGGAGGTGGAGCCAACATGCCTGAAGACATAGGGGCAGGGCCAGTGTGCACAGCCCTGACTCTCTACCCCCTTTAATCCCTCACACGTTCAGGCAAATGCCTGAACTGGGCTAGAGAAAAATAGATAAAGTCACTTCTCAACAGTAGAGGTTGTCCTTGGTGTCAATGGTGTCATTCCACAAACTGAAACAGCACTAGTGGGGCTCCACTAAATCTTTTCATTGTGCAAGTGGTTGCGTGTTGCACATAGTTCAGAACCTACTTTGATCATCTACTTGGTTGCAACCGGGATACTTACGATCTTGGATCTGGTTTTCTTTTCTGCAAGTCACTTTGATAAAACAGGTGGTTCCTGACCCTGATTTCCATCAAATAGGGTGTAGTTTGTATACCCTTCTTTGATCCTGTTAATTCCCTTTCCTGTATCTTGTCAGAAGCTTCAGAAGCTTGTATTTCCACTGGAGCTTTGATCCCGCAAAGACTTTTGGGGGCTCACACATGACAAACTATATCTATCAAAAGAAATTACCAAGAATACTTCAGTCATGACATGCTCTCCCTCCACCCTTTAATATTTTGCTCAAGTAATTTTAATCCCATGACAATATTCACACAAGGTAATTGCAGAAAAAACAGTAAATTGCAGTGTCATGTACATGAGTGAATCAATGTCATGTATTCTGCATAAAAATTGGATTGGGCATATTCATCACAAAATAGAGCACACTATTTTTGGATCACTTTTCTAAAAACAGAAAAAGCAAGTTGCAGCTTAAATTAAGTACTATAAATGTAGCACATAAAGTTATGTTTAACTTAACTTTAAATGGCCTGTTCTGATATTGTGCTGGACCATCACAATCTTTTAATCTTTCCATCCCAAGTAATTTATAGGCAGTATTGCTGGTAAAGAATATAGCTTTATGTCCTTTAAAAACAATCCCAACACCTCTCATTTCATATAGAAAATGTCAAATAAATGTAATAGGATTGTCATTCATTTCTTAACCTGTTTGAAATGCATGTAGTAAAAAGGGTTGTGATAACAATGATAGCGATTACCTGCTTATTTTTCTAGATCATGCCTAATAGTCTATGATATCATTTTCAGTTATAGTTCACTAGAGTTAAATTTAAAAACATAAATGTGAAGTCAAGGTTCCTTCACATGTAATTAGGCTTTAGAAACAAATTTGGTCAGGTATGCATTGTGTTAAAAATACACAGATAAATCCTTGTGGGCAAGATGAAACAGTTTCACCAAATTAAACTGAAAGTAAGTCTTTGTAAAGATCTATAATAAATCATGGTAGGTTACCTGCTTCAACACTGTGTAAAATGTATCTCAGTTGTGGAAGAACATACCACAGTGCAAATTGTCTCATTCTGCCTGAACTTGAGGACAAATATGGAATATTTTATGCATTGAAGCTTAACTTTTTGTAAATTATGCCAGCAAGTCAGGCAGTTCAATACCTCTCATTTAAGTATGGATGGCACTGTTGCAAATTGTGGCAGAGTCATTTATTTTCAGGAGCGGTGGGAAAAATATTTAAAGAATATTTTGCATATTCTTTGGAAAAAACACACACAGGGACTGTGTAAGTCTTCATAATGTACCAAAAAGCTGATTATCATATTCTCCTAGGCATGTCATTAGCAATGCCTCTGCTGCATATTCCATGTCACAAAATAAGTTCTCTTTGTAAGAAAGTAAAGATGAATTATCTTCCAAAACTAGACCAACCTAGACCCACAGTTAGAGCTGTTTCTAAGAAAAACATCTCAAGGAAAGTTGCTTTTCAAGGAGAAAAAGGGAATGTATGGAATACTGTTCACACCGGGTGGATTTGCATGAGATGCTAAGCTGCCCTGTGAATAAACTATACAGTGTGGGTTGTTTGTGGAACAACAAACGGTGCACTGGCAGATGATCGAGCCGGTGGGTTGTTCTCCCCCTCCTTCAACCTCAGTCCTCCAGCCAGTATCTCAGTGCCTTTCGTGGCAGAATCTGTCTTGTCTCCCCATCTGTGCTCCAATCTGTGCTCCAATTGCTACCCTTTTCTGTTTGCCACTCCCATGTCATTGTCATTTCAGAGCCTCAAAAATGCACAATTGGAGCTGTATTCTTTTCTAAAAAAATTCAGCCCTGGAAAATTGCACAGTTGTGTTGGTAAAAAAACAACTGTTGGTCTTTTGGAGGTATACAGGTGTGCACTTACAGCTGACAGATATATGTAGTCTAGCCTGCTCAATGTCCTTGTAAGCTTCAGCTGTCAAAGGGAGTGAAGTTCATAGCACCCTCTACATTTTCAACACTTCCCTGACTATCCAGCTACTCCAGAAAGGGGAGGTATTAACTCTCCCACACTCAATGGAGGACCTGTCACTGGCAGCAGCAAAGGAGAGATAGTGAAGAGCGGCAAGGTTTTTTTTTGCCACTCTTGCCAAGTGGCTAGCTAGTTGCTCTCCATGACCCATGAAATAATTGGTCTCCTGGGTTTGGACGACATGCCAACCCATCATGGTCGAACAACCCCTAGAACAAGCCATGGGTTGTCAGGGTGGCTTGTTGTCCCAAAATAAGCCACCCTGCAGGAAGCAGTCTGGGTTCAGATGACACTACCACCCCCTATGGCTAGTTGCCCATGATGGGTTGCCAGTGTTGTGCAAATCTAGTGATAGGCCTCATTGCATGTCATGACAACCCACCCTGCTAATAAGGTATGCTGGTTGAGTTGTTCATGAAACAAGCCACGGTGCACCTGACAGACGATTGGGCTCACCATGGGTTGTCCCCCCTTCCCCCTTGGTCTTCCCATGGACATCCCAGGGGATGCTGCAGGATGACCAAATTGTCTCCCCCCCTCCCAACCATGATTGCAAGCCATTTTGGGCTCACCACGGCTTTTTTTTTTTTTTTACTTTACCCTTTTTTTCTCCTGGAGATTGTGAAAGCTGGCTGTCAAGCCAGCTTTCACAATCTCCATTTTGACAGCTATGGGCAGTCTCTTCAAAGTGTCCAAGCAGCACCATGGAGAGGCTGCCCGTGGTTGCCAAACATTTTTTTTTTAAATTGCGCCCCTAATTACTTCAAATGGAGTAAAGTTCAATTTTAAAGTGGGATTTAGAAAGGGTTAACAAAAATTGGGGCAGGAAACTATACAGAGTCTATAGTATCCTGCCATTTTTTTTAACCTTTTCTAAATCTCACTTTAAAAATGGAGCTTTACATTTGACAGCTGCCAACAGTAATTACTCCCGTAAATGGGGTGGCTTGCACTTTTGCATGTTCCCAAGGTGGTAGAAACTTGGGAACAAGTGCAGAAGTGAGGGCACCCTCAGGACACATGAGTCCAAAGCAAAACAAAACATAAAGACCTTGCTGTGAAGGGGGTGAACTAGCCGCCATCCCAGTTTCGCAAGCTAAGATCATTAGTGCCTTTGGTTACATTTGACAGGTCACATTTTGACAGCTGTCAAATGGAACCAAAGGGGAAAATAAATTTACCTACAGCTTCTGTGGAGCAATGCCCAGGGTGGTTACCTGCTGGACTTTGCCAGCAGGCACCCCCCTGCACATTGCCAACCCAAGGCTCTCCATTCCTACACCTGTGCAACTCCAGATGTCCACAATTGTGCAAGTGCAGGTAATTTTTTTTTTTTTTAAATCACAAATATTTGAAAATTTGGGGGGGACAATTTAAAAAAAAAAGTTTAGCAACCATGGGCAGCCCCTCCAAGGTGCCACGGGGGCACTTGGATTGGACTGTCCATCGCTGTCAAAGCAGGGGTTGCAAGCTCCAGGGGGGAAAAGGAAATGTGAAAAAAAGATATGGCAAGCCCAGAATGGCTTATGATCACAGGGGAAGGGGGGAAGCCAGCACTAGCTGCCCCCAAGTGCTGCTTGGGCACTTTTAGGGCGGCTGGCACTGGTGGGTGCCAGGACACACTTGACAAGAGCAGCAAGGTTTTGGTTTTTTTTGCCACTCTTGCCAAGTGAGTCACTAGCCAATTACGTGTAGCCATGATGGGGTCAGTCACCCAGAACTGGATGACACGAGAGCCCATCATGGGTACAAGAATCCCTACTGCAACCCATGGGTTATCAGGGTGGCTTGCTGCCCTCAAACAAGCCATGCTGCACGAATTGGTCTGGGTCTGCATGGTATGACAAACCGTGGGTAGTAACTGATGATGGGTTGTCATATCATGTGATCCCAGTCATAGTCTAGTAAACTATACTATTACCCAGCTATGAACAATACCCAAATAATGGAGAAATGGCTTCTTCCCTAATGCAAGTTTTCTGTTAATAATGTATGATTCTTTTTAATATCAATTTCATTTTGAAATATAATGTATTAGAAATCCCTAAATCCTATAATGGATTAGAGCTCTAATATATCCAGTATAGTACACTGGTTAGAGCGTTAGACTAGGGTCAAGACCACCTGGGTTCAAATCGCCAACTAGCCATGAAGCTCACAGGGTGACCTTGAGCCAGTCACTTTCACTCAGTCTAACCAACCTCATCGGGTTGATGTGAAGATAAGACAGGGTTGGGGGAGGAGAAGTCATGTACACCACCTTGAGCTCCTTGGAGGAGGGTTGGGTTAAAAATGTAATTAATACATTCAAAGTAATAGAGTAGTTATAAGCACACACAACCATTACAAACAGAATGAACTCTCCCAGAGCAAATGTTAGGCATGATGCTAAGCCTGCCATGCACAAGATCTGCTTTCTCCTATTAAATAAAATGGCTTAAACATGCATTAGGTATCCCCATTGTATCTGTGGTATGTTCCCTTGCTCATATCGGAAAACAGTAAAGGCCTTGTGAGCTCAGAGCTTGGTGCACACTTGGTGCTACTGGATCATCATGGCCACTGGTTTTAAATACTACTATATCACATTTAATATGGTAACTGCATATAATTTAAATGGTTCCACATCAGGCAATTTATATTTTCACTACTACCAATCACTTGCATTTTAGGCTTTAGTACTTACATATAGGCTAGTGGTTTCTGGATCACAGCCATAGAAACCCGCTAACTATCTGACAAAATAGCAAATCCCTCAATTTATTCCATTACACCCTGCGACATTGTTTCAAATGAGAAACAACACAAGTTACCAGGACTCCCACATGTGCATTATTACTCTTTCTCTATTATATTCCAATACAAGGTTTTAATATATGGTGTTCTGTACTTCTTAAAGTACAGGAATAAAGTACATATTTAAATGCTCTTAAAATCCAGTAAAACTGTAATACCATATGGAAATGTTCACATCTGAGGCATCTATAGGCTGGAACTACATGTCGTGTGTGTCACAAGGATATTGCTGAAAACATGCACATATCTACTTCCCCCACTTTCCCTGCTCAATGTGTAGGAATGCCTACCCCTGGCCCTGCACCGCCTCAGTGGACGTCACTCATTGCCATGACACCAGGTTCCAACTCCCCATCTTTGGAGGATGAGGCCATAGATCCAGGAAGAGTATCAGAGGGCAAGAGAGAATTTCCCTCAGTCCAGACATTTTATTTATTTATTTATTTATTTATTATATTTATACCCCATATTATATTTTTTCCTGCAAGGAACCCAAGGCGGCTTACACAATCCTCCTCCTCCTCTCCATTTTATCCTCACAACAACCCTGTGAGGTAGGTTAGGCTGAGAGACAGTGACTGGCCCAAAGTCATCCAGTGAGTTTCATGGCCGAGCGGGGACTAGAACCCGGATCTCCCGAGTCCCAGTCCAACACTCTCACCACTATGCCACACTGGCTCTCCTCCTGCCTTGGAAGCTCCAGTGCAAGAAGAGCCCATTTGGCCTGCACATCTCTGGCCTGAGTTGGTCATGTTGCCATGCTCTGATTCTGAGGATCCCAGTCCAGAAGTCCCAGCAACTAAAGTAATACACATGGACAACTTAACCCCCTCATAAGACCATTAAGTCCAGGGTCTCAAATTACTTAGCTTCACCACTGAAGGTGAGGGTGCTTATTTCTAGCAGCATCTCTATTGTACATATATCATCTAGTTCAGTGTTCTCCAACCTTGGGTCCCCAGATGTTTTTGGCCTACAACTCCCAGCATGCCCCAGCCAGCATAGCTGGATGGGGCATGCTGGGAGTTGTAGGCCAAAAACATCTGGGGATTGAAGGTTGGAGAACACTGATCTAGTTACTAGTACCATAGACTCGTCAATCCTGTCCTGTTAGTCACATGTCAGTGCAATTCAAAAAACACATAGGATGAAAGGAATCACAGCCAGATGCAGCACTGTGATTACTGGGAGAGATTATGTATCACTGAATTCCCAGGAAAAGAAAACTGAAGGTGTTAGTCATCAAAGGAATAATTCAAACTTATTTTGCTTAAACAGAGGAATGGATCCACTAGAGGATAATGGCAGGGAATTGGGGCTTATACAGAATGAGGGAAGTTGGAGAATAGTTAAAATGGAATAATGAGGGAAATTGAGGCTGTAAACTGGAGAGGAAACAGAGGCTATGAGAACTGGTAAGGAAGAAGACAGGGAGGAAGAGGCTGGATAGAGGGAGCTGTGGAATAGTTAGAGCTGGGGTATTTTTGTTGGAAAGTACCAAAGCAGGTGTTTTAGGGACAATATCTGTAACAACGTTATTCCCAATATCTGTAGGAACTTTATTGATCATTTAGGTAACTTGATAATGTAAATATTCTGTAAATGCATACTGCTGACATTTTAGAATGATGTCTTCTTCCTGCAGCCAAATCAAAGCTCCAGCTGTGCATCTATTGAAAACTAAATTTTGCCTTACTGAAAAACAAAAACCCACTGAAAATCAAAATGAGGGGGGAAATAAAGTTTCTCTTTTGTACTGTGCAATATTTCAAGACTTCATTGTTCCAAAGTATCAGAGTACAATGATATAATTACCGGCCCTAAAGAATTACTTTGGCATGAATAAAAGCCTAACACCCCCATACTACTTTTTCTAGTAAAACATGAGATAAAAATAGTACAACAATGGAAATGCTCAACTGACAGGAGAAAAAGAAAACTACTTAAAGGCTCTGGAGGGAGAATTGCTATGATTTGTAGCTGGCAACATCAGGAATTACACTGTTGTCTATTTGCTAATACTCTGAGATGTGCCCCAAATAAACTCATATTTAAAAAATGAATATTTACAATAATATTAGAGACGACACTCTCTTTTGGATGAAGGGTTGCATAGCAAAGATATAAAAATCAGTTTACATACTGGTCTGCAAATTCAGAGTGAACTTACAGATGTTTATGCAGCTCACACTGAAAGGTTTACAGAACCCCCTACTTGGAAATATAAAGCTAGTGCAAAATGTCATGACCTATATGATTAATGGAGTGGGTTGGCATAGGCATAGCTCCACATGTGTTCGAGCAGTGAATAGGACCTCTGGTTTTTTTTTTCCTTGAGCAATTTACAGATTTTATCATCATCATCATCATCATCATCATCATCATCATCATCATCATCCAGGAACTACATGGATTTGAAGCTGGTATCATAGCAACTTTTCTGTGCACAGTGTTATCAATGTACCACAATGGTCAATCCTTGCTGTGCAGCCTTAGGGAGTGGAAGAACACATGGCATGTAGTTTTGCAACCTACCCCCTTTCTTCATAATTTCCAAATCATGGTTACAACCCTTCTATTTGCTCACACCTGCTGAACAATCTATACTGATCTAGCCCTCATTGTATGGATGTTTTCTTTCATCTTTTAAAACTGGCAGAACATGTGGCTACTTGAAAAATCAGTAGCATATATAAACTCACGGCTCACCAAAAGCATGCTCTTTGATCTACATTTATTCATTTTGTATATCATGAAACTGACACCAGATGTGCCCTGGCTTGCCCAATTCTGGGCTGTGGTGACTTATTTATTTATTTATTTATTTATTTATTATATAAATAATTATATCCTACTTTCCAATGGGAAATCAAAATGGTTTACAGAAATAATAACAACATAAAATATAACAATCAAAGCATAGTAAAATAAGCACTGGTTCAGCTATAACCATACTGGCTAGGTCACTTTTCAGGGAAAGCATGCATAAAGAGGTGGGTCTTGAGCAGGTATCTTCAGTCTTAATTTTTAGATGTCCAAAGATCAAGACTTAAGATGCCTGCCTAATGTCAATGGGGAGTGTGTTCCAGAGCGCGGGTGCTGTTTGGTTGTGGTGACTACTCCATTTTCTCTCTAAGCATGAGCGAGTTAGAATGGAAAAGTTAGTCAGTTGAAAGACCAGCTATGTTCTGACTAAGGAATGTTGATTCTTTTATTCACATGAGTGCATGTTCAAAAGTGAACAAAATATGATCATAGAATCATAGAAAAGTAGAGTTGGAAGGGGCCTACAAGGCCATCGAGTCCAACCCCCTGCTCAATGCAGGAATCTAGGTCAAAGCATCTCTGACAGATGTCTGTCCAGCTGCACCTTGAATGCCTCCAGAGTGGGAGAGCCCACGACCTCCCTAGGTAGTTGATTCCATTGTCTTATTGCTCTGACAGTCAGGAAATTTTTCCTGATGTTTAGGTGGAATCTAGGTTCCTGTAACTTGAGCCCATTATTCCGTGTCCTGCAAACTGGGATGACCGAGAAGAGATCTTTGCCCTCCTCTGTGTGACATCCCTTCAAATACTGGAAGAGTGCGATCATATCTCCCCTCAGTCTCCTCTTCTGAAGGCTAAACATGCCCAGTTCTTTCAGTCTCTCCTCATAGGGCCTTGTTTCCAGTCCCTTTATCATCCTTGTTGCCCTCCTCTGAACCCTCTCCAGTTTGTCTATGTCCTTCTTAAAGTGAGGTGCCCAGAACTGGACGCAGTACTCAAGATGAGGCCTAACCAGTGCCGAGTAAAGGGGAATTATCACTTCCCGCGATTTGGAAGCTATACTTCTATTAATACAGCCCAAAATTGCATTTGCCTTCTTTGCAGCCACATCGCATTGCTGGCTCATATTCAGTTTGTGATCTACCACAATTCCAAGATCCTTCTCACTTGTAGTATTGTTGAGCCAAGTGTCCCCCATTCTGTAACTCTGCATTTGGTTTCCTCTCCCTAGGTGCAGCACTTGGCATTTATCCCTATTAAATTTCATTCTGTTGTTTTCGGCCCAGCGCTCCAGCCTATCGAGGTCACTTTGAATTTTGTTTCTGTCTTCCAGAGTATTAGCTGTTCCACCCAACTTTGTGTCATCTGCAAATTTGATAAGCATTCCCTGTACCTCCTGATCCAAGTCATTAATAAAAATGTTGAAGAGCACCGGGCCCAGGACCGAGCCCTGTGGTACCCCGCTCGTTACCTCTCCCCAGTTTGAGAAGGAACCATTGATAAGCACTCTTTGAGTCCGATTCTTTAGTCAATTGTGGATCCACCTGATAGTTGTTCCATCTAGCCCACTCTTAGCTAGCTTACTAATCAGGATATCATGAGGCACTTTGTCAAAAGCTTTGCTGAAGTCCAGGTATATAATGTCCACAGCATTCCCACAGTCCACAAGGGAGGTTACCCGATCAAAAAATGAGATCAGATTAGTCTGACAGGATTTGTTCTTGACAAATCCATGCTGGCTTCTAGTAATCACTGCATTGTTTTCAAGGTGCTTGCAGACTGACTTCTTTATAATCTGCTCAAAAATCTTCCCGGGGATTGATGTCAGACTGACTGGCCTATAGTTCCCAGGTTCCTCCTTCTTGCCCTTTTTGAAGATGGGAACAACATTTGCCCTCCTCCAGTCGTCTGGCACTTCACCTGTCCTCCATGATTTCTCAAAGATAATAGACAGTGGTTCTGAGAGTTCTTCTGCCAGTTCCTTTATTACTCTAGGATGCAGCTCATCAGGCCCTGGAGATTTAAACTCGTTCAGAGTAATCAGGTGCTCCTTGACCATTTGCCTATCAATCTCAAGCTGCAATTCTGCCCCTTCAGTCTGCACTTCAGGTTTGCCAGGGGGGTCATAGACCCTCTTTTGGGAGAAGACCGAGCCGAAGTAGGAATTGAACACTTCTGCCTTTTCTTTGTCTTCTGTTATCAATTTGCCATCCTCATTGCGTAGTTGAACCACCAGTTCTTTCTTCTGTTTTTTACTGTGCATGTATCTGAAGAAAGCTTTTTTGTTGCTTTTAGCATTCCTCGCTAAGCTTAGCTCATTCTCAGCTTTAGCCTTCCTGACACTATTCCTGCAGTTCTGTGCTACCTGCCTGTACTCTTCCCCTGTAGCCTGTCCTTCCTTCCACTTCCTATACGTGTCCTTTTTTGTTTTCAGGTCATCTTTGAGTTTATTGTGAAGCCACATTGGCTTCTTCTGTTGCCCTCTGCCTTTTCTCCTTGTGGGAATTGTTTGCAATTGTGCCTTTAAAATTTCCTTTTTTAAAAACTCCCACCCCTCCTGGGCTCCCTTTCTCGTGAGAGTCACTTGCCATGGGATCTTACTAATCATTGTTCTGAGTTTGTTAAAATTGGCTTTCCTAAAATCCAGGGTACGTGTTTGGCTACACTCAGCTTTTGCTTCTGTTAGAATCAAGAACTCAAGTATAACATGGTCACTTTCCCCCAGAGTTCCCGAAACTGCCACTTTATCCACTAACTCGTCTCTGTTGGTTAGAATCAGGTCAAGGATAGCCGATCCTCTTGTTCCTTCCTCCACTTTCTGTAGGAGGAAGTTATCAGCAGCACAGCTCAGGAATTTCTTGGAGGGGCCATGTTTGGCTGAATAAGTCTCCCAACAGATATCAGGGAAATTGAAGTCCCCCATTACTACCACATCGTGCCTCCTTGAAACAATGGCAATTTGCTTTTCAAAAGTTCCATCCTCGTCTTCTCCTTGATTGGGTGGTCGGTAGTAGACTCCAACCGCCATGTTCGTTTTATTCTTTGCCCCCTTTATTTTAACCCAGATGCTCTCAATGGGGCTGCCAAGCTCCTCTTCCTGTATCTCTGTGCAGAGATACGTATTTTTAACATACAGTGCAACTCCACCTCCCTTTCTGTTGCTTCTGTTCCTTTTGAACAAGTTATACCCTTCAATTGCTGTATTCCAGTCATGGGAGTCATCCCACCAGGTTTCAGTTATCCCTATCAAGTCGTACTTGCCCTCATGTATCAAGAGTTCAAGTTCGTCTTGTTTATTGCCCATACTCCTGGCATTAGTATAGAGACATTGAAGATTATGTGCTTTATAGTCCGACTTTCCCCCTACATTTTGTGGTAGACTATCAATGGGCACCGCTGGAGCTGTTCTCTCCATTGTGGCATAGAGGCCTTCTTCCATTGGTACCCCCGAGTTTATGTCTCCCTCCCCTGTTGGATTCAGTTTAAAGCCCTCCTGATTAAGTTCCTCATGCTGTGGCCAAACACATTCTTCCCAGTCCTTGTGAGGTGCAACCCATCCTTTGCCAGCAGTCCATCTTCCAGGAAGTGTAGCCCGTGGTCCCAGAATCCAAATCCCTCACGTCGGCTCCACCTTCGTAGCCAGTCATTCACTCGGAGTATTTTTCTTTCCCTTTCTATGCCTCTTCCAAGTACTGGAAGGATGGATGAGAAAACTATCTGGGCCCCGAAGTTCTTGAGTTCCCTTCCCAGCTCTTCAAAGTCTGCCGTGATTTCTTTGTAACTCCGCTTGGCAGTATCATTTGTACCCACGTGGAAGAGAAGAAAGGGGTATGTGTCGGTGGGCTGCATGAGCCTCGGCAGCTGCTCTGTCACATCCTTAATCCGTGCCCCAGGGAGACAGCACACCTGGCGAGTCCATGGGTCTTCGCGACATACTTTGGCTTCGATCCCCCGCAGGAGGGAGTCTCCCACTACGAGTACTCTTCTCTTCCTCTTGCTGTAGGCCTTGGTTTGATTGCCTCCACTTGACTGACCCTCAGCCTCTTGCTCGCTGTCACGTTGGGTGCCCGATAATCCGTCCTCTGCAGGCTGTCCTCTGCTCTCGTCCTCAAGTACATGGAAGCGGTTCCATAGCTCCACTGCTTCCACAGGCGCAGAGTGTCTTGTAGTTCTTCTGCTCCTAACAGTCACCCTTTTCCAGGGGGTTCCCCCTGCGTTATTTTCCCTTGCCTCTGCAGTCTCCGACTCCGCCTCTTCCTGCCGTTGCCCTTCTGGCTCCTGTACTGTGCTTTGGTGCTGTAGATCCACCGTTCTGTCTAAGAACTCCTCACTTTCTCTTATGCTCCTGAGGGTTGACACTTGCTGCTCCAGTCCTCTGACCTTTTCTTCCAACAGTGTGACCAGCTTGCACTTGTTGCATGTGTAGGCCATGTTGATCTCCGGCAGGAAAACAAACATTGCACACCCCTTGCAGGTCACCACCACTGCTGAGTCCTTTCCTTCCATAGTGCTCTGTTTCTGTCTTCCTAGAATATATCTATATATATATATATTTATGTTTTTATTTTTTTTTATTTTTTATTATTATTATTATTATTATTATTATTATTATTATTATTATTATTTTTTAGGGACCTCCCCCTTGACCTCCCCTGCCGAACTCCGCTGCCAAACTCCTGTTTGCTCTCCCTGTTCGCTCGCTCTCTGGGAGCCTGCTTGCCTTTTCACAGTCCCAAAAACAGCTGGAGCCTCTCTCCTGTTGTGCTGCTGCTCAGCTGGGAGTCAGGAACAGAATGATGATATGTTTTAACGCATGCTAGCACATGGTCATTGTGATGGCAACCTATGATGAGCACTATTATGCCACAGCGGACTTAGAATGAGGATCAAGATGAGCACTAGCAAGGAAGTCAGTTGAAATACAGGGTTAAATGGAAGCCACCAATAAACATTGATGCAGTTGTGCACATGATTGCAATGAATCGTGTATGCAATTGAATGCCGAAATGCAAAAAATGAAAAAAAAGGAGCACAAGATTTCAATGCATGATGCAAAAAAAGGAGCAAAAAATAATTCAATGCAAAAAAAGCACAAGATTTCAATCACTCATACACATGGTTTAACTGAATCCACACCTTTCCTCTAAACCCACAAATGATCTATACTCATTCCAGAAGTCCAAACTAGCAGCGTTAGAAAGTAAATACGTTCATGATGTCCCATGATCTGGACAAGGTAAACAGGAACGAATTTACCTTGGGGTATTCAGAGAGAAGGAATTTGGGGAGCATTCCTTTCTAGTCCTATTAAAAATCGAATCGCTTTGGCACCTGTGTTGTGTTTGTCATTGCTTGACAATATAACATGAGTCACAGGTAAGAGAAACATTTCTGTTTAAAATGAACTTTCCCTAATGGTAAATGATAGGTTGAGTAGTCAAACAATTCTTGTTGGCACAAACAAGAACAGTGTCCAGCAATAACTGCCTTAAAGTTTCAGACTGCAAAATAATTCTTCTATCCTGCAATGCTCATGCCTGTTATACTAGTAATATATCAGCAACAGCGGACTGCTAAACATGTGTATTATTTAAGTGCTGTAATTTTTTTGGGAAATTGCAGCACTGACTGTGGTCCCAGGCATTTTGCTTCAATAAAAATTCTACAGACATTTCTTTTGTTAATGCATTTAACATAAAACCTCAAGTACTAATCCTGTGGGAAGTGTGAATTAAGGCACAAACTGCCAAATTCTTACACAGATAAAAAATATTTAACTATGACACCTCTGTACCTATTCCCCTGCTGTCAAAACCATCCTTTAATACTACTATTACTACTGAAGAAAAGCCTGCATTGATTGCATAAAATACCTGGGCTGAGGATCACAATGACTTCTCCATGGGCTGTGACTCCTTATATTTGGCATATGGAGGGCACTATCAGGGGTACTTTGGAACATCAAAGTAAGCACTGTGGAACATAACAGATGTCACTGTCTCTGATGCATATATTTCACAAGTTGGTTGGCCTCTTTAATTGAACCAGATGTCTCTGATTTGTATGTGTATATATACTGTGTGTGTGTGTGTGTGTATACGCACACCAATATTTCTCTCGTGTCAGAAGAGTGTTTCAGACTGTGAAGGCTACCCATATGACTACTAGATCTATGACCATCATAGGTGGGCAAGGAACATTGATGGAACTTCGTGGGCTGTTGGCTAGGGTTGTCAATGCCTCTTTGCTGGAGAAAATGTTAAAAAGGAGTAGTGATGTGCATATTTCTTATAAAACCATCGTTGTGCAAGTATGGCACTTTTTTTTTTTTTTTTAAGGGGACAGTGTGTGGTAGCAGAACAGCTCCAATAATTTCTGGATGTAGCATCCTTCCTTTACTATTTACAGTCAGGGTTTTAGTCTGGTTATAGAGCTGAGTCAGCCTTAGTAGATGTAAATTATTTGGATCTGATAGATGAAATACCTCCCTGTTGATTCTGTTGGATTTTAATATCATAGATCAGGGTGGGAAGAAGATAGGTCAGGATCTACTGGTAGCTCTCTATGTGATCAGAAAGGACTGATTTCTGACTCCCAACTGTTAAACTTAAAATTACTTCCTCGTCAAATTATATTGCAGAAATGAAGAAATCTTGGAGTAACTACTTTTGTAACCTTGAAAACGGATTACTGTGGTGCACTTTATGTGGGTCGGCCACTGAAGACAACACAGAAGCTGCAGCTAGTACAAAACAGTACACTTCGGTTCCTGGTAAGTATGAAGAGGTAGGGATGGCCAAATTTGCCAATTTCAATCTCATATTTCCAGTCCTGTTTTCCACTGCTAGGCTCAGTCCATCCCAGTTCAGTGCATCCCAGTTTTTCTCCCCACACAGTAATTCATGCAAATTTTGTGTGCATTTTTCAAAATGCATGCACCCAGTGACTAAGGTATGTTTGTGCACATTTTAGAAATGTATGCATTTTTTCTTGCACATTTTAAAATTTGCACATCTTGTCAAATGTATTTCTTTAATCTTGCAAAATCATAGCAAACTCAGAAATGTACAGATTTCCAAGTGCAAATTGTGCAAAACAAAAAGTGCAAAACACAACATATTTCTCACTCACCCTAGTGAAAAGATATTGTTGCAAACCGCCCAGAGAGCTTCGACTATTGGGCGGTATAAAAATTTATTAAACAAATAAATAAATAAATACAGAGCAGCCAGGCTGGTGGGGACTAGGAAGAGGGCCTTCTCTGTGGCGGCCCCCACATTATGGAACTCCCTCCCTAGTGACCTTCGCCATGCCCCCTCCGTGATGAGCTTCCGCCGTGCATTAAAAACATGGCTGTTCAGGCGGGAATATGGGGTGGGTTAGGTTTTTAATGAGAATTTTTTAATATTGTTTTAATTATTATGTTTTATTGTGTTTTATTGTATTTTAATTGTACATCGCCCAGGGTGGCCGGGTGACCGGCCAGATGGGCGATTGATAAATATAATAAATAAATAAATAAATAAATAAATAAAATGATATTCAACCAGTTTCATGGCAGCTGCACAAGCTGCCTGAGTTCGTCTAAGTCCAATTTAAGGTGCCAGTGCTTACCTTTAAAGCCTTCATGGCCTGGAGCCAATATCTTAGAAACTGCTACATACCTGTTAATATCCTCTGATCAGGACCTGCTCAATTTACCTTAATTATGTGAGATGAAATAACCAACAGCTAGGAATAAGGCCTTAACTGCAATTGCCCCAAGGCTCTGCAATGATCTCCCTATGGAAGTCAGGATATGCTTCCCTTAGTGACTTCTGTGTGGACTGTAAGACACCTGGTCCTGGATGGTTCCTGGAAGCTGATTTGATGAGATTTGTTTCTTTGATGCCAAATTTCTGTTTCCTAGTTGATTCATGTTTAATTACAGTTTTGTATTAGCCCCCTTTACATGTTGCTCAAATGAGGGGGCAGAGTGTATAGATAGGGACTGCAGAGCTGTGTCTCTAGCTGTGGCCCCTGCCATTCACACATTAGCATGGACATCTGAGGCTGGGAAGCCAATGTGCATAGGCTTCTCTGGGTCTTGGAACCCTGCACAATCAGGGTTTGGTCCTGTGGAGAGCTACATGCATAGGCTTCCCCACCTCTGATTTTGTGACAAAGCAAAGCCCCAATTCTCTGCCCCCTTAAGAATCTCTTTTCTACCAAAATGAAGCCAGTAATGCACGTAAGCTTGAGCAATACCTGAATATACACAGGAAACATCTAGCAGGAGGAGAAAAGAGATCTCCTCGTGTTTACACTTCCTAAAGCTACTTCTATAGGCAATAAGTGTCGTCACCCACATGTAAGTGCTAAACTGGATAAGCCCAGGGTTCCTATCTTTGCAGATGCTTGCTTTCCCCTGTCAATCATAGCGCCTCCTGGAACACAACTTAAAAATGGGGTAGTGTTTGTATTCTCATTTTTGTCAGCTTGGGGAGTCTCTGCTGCTTCCCTCCAAGACGAATTGCTAGACCACGCAAGTGGGAGGGCACTATTGAATTCATGTCCTGCTTGTGAGCTTCATGTTGGAGCTTCTAGTGGTGACTATGGGAACAGAATGCTGGACTAGATAGGCCTTTGGTCTGTTCCAGCATGGCTCTTTTTATGTTTTTATTAGTCCCATGCTGGTTGCATACTATCCAAATATGCTCCACTTGTAAAGTTAATGAACCTACCTTGGAAACTATATCAGTGTAAGTTAGAGAATATGTATCTTTTATTTTCTTTCGTTGAGACTTCTAGTTTCATCCATTCTCTTATTTATCTTTAAATACACCTTTAAAATTTGAAAATGGGTCTCACTTAATCCTTTGTTAGCTCTGCTGGTCTTACCCACATACTTGGCTAACCATGCCTAGCTACCTAAAGGGGGGTTAAAGGGAGCCTGCTGAAAGGTACATCCTTTCTCCATAAGTAAATACTACAGGTTTGGATCCTCACATGTTCATATTCAATGGGATAACATGGGTAGTGGCAGCTCTACCTGTGGGTAAATAATGTTCAGGGCATCTCTCAGCCTGCCCTACTTCACAAAGAACTTGGGAGCATGTGTTCCTTTGCCACAGGGACCCTCCTGCCGGGATGGCAGGAGGGTCAGGGCAGAGGCGTGGCCCTGCAGCACCTTTCTACATGCTTCATGCAAGTAACTATTTGTTTTATTACATTTTGATGTAAGCCTCCATGAGCCTAGGCAATTGTATATAACTATTCGAAAAGGAAGAACATATATAGTTTGCCACACTATTCCATTGACATATATGCTCAATGCTTGAGATAGCCCTTTCATGCTCCATGCAGAATCAATGAACTATAATAGAACTGCGACTCAGAGGTAAGATAAAATGTTCTGCTTTTAACTTTTCCCCTCCTAGAACACTATCAAAAAGAACATGAACATTCAGCATTAATGCTACAAAAATGTATGTGGTTGACATGTGCACGCTGCAAAACACCCGAGAGGTAATAAAGTTCAGGATTTCAATTAGAGGTGGGTGAACTTGCTTAGCTAAAGTAAAAAGCAGCATGAACATCTGGCCATTCTCTCAAAATGAAGTTAAGTATGCCTTTATTTGACAGGAGAGGAGAGGGTCAGATCCAGATCAGGTTTCAGACTATATTTTGGTTTCAGAGCAAATCATATTTGGGCTCCAAGTTCAGATTAGATGAGTGAAATTTCAAAAGCACTGAAGAAAACTTGCAACTTTATTTGTTCTCCCATAATCTATTTTAACTTGGAACTCCCTTTGCCTAATGTTGGTAGTATGAAACTGGAAAATAGATTTATTTCAATTTTAAATCCCTGCCAGAATGAAAATACAATCAGATTTGAAAACAATTCTCCGCATTCCACACTTAATTGTTATATACCAATGGGCCCAAACAACAGCAAAGCGAAAGTCTGGGAACAGGATGGGTGGGGGGGAGAGACTGCTAGTGAAACAACAATAACATCTTTTATATTGGGGAGAAATCCTTATGTGCAGTGCAGCATTCTTCAAAATCACTAGAACCTCTTTATGTACCACAGGATTAGACATGATGTAGTAATGTAGTGAAGCTCCTCTCCTTTCCAAACTCTTTTTACTGATCTGTGGGTTTAGGGTCTAACACTCTACCTTGCAACTGTGCAGTAGAAGGATCTTACTGTGGATAGCTCAAATTTAAAAACAGAAATGACTATGGGCACTCTAATTTTGCTCTGTTGCACATGGAATTTTCCAAAAGCTTTGTTAGCTTTTAATCCAGTAATGGAAATAAGATTTCAGTGACAACAACATTTCAGTGAAATGCTAGTAAAATTCATGAAAGTGAAGACAATTCAAACACTTTTAAAATATAAACTCAACAAAATGCAACAGTGACTACTGAGAGTATCCTTTAGTTTAGGAAGACCCTACACTTGGACATTTTGAATCAGGAGTAGCGATGGGTAGATCTGTGAATCTCAATCTCAATCTCGTCAAGGTTCTCGGATTTCCAGCATCAAGCTTGTTCTGTCCCCCCCACACAGAAATACATGGCTTTGTGCATGTTTTTTTCAAAAGGACACATTTTTGCACTGCAAATCTTCATGGAATAAAGCATGTCAGTGCACATTTTAGAAATGTATGCAGTGTTTTTGTGTGTGTGTATTTTTTAAAATGCGTGAATACTTTTTCTTTTGTGGAATGCATTGCAAACCTTGAAATATACCAATTCTGACTGCAAACTGCACCTGGTTCCACATTTGATTCCAGGAGGTATGGATCAGGTAAATCCAGAAAAAAAAACCCCACAAAACAAAAAACCCTCCACTTACTGAATTTCTCACCCAAACCTAATCAGGAGGGGCTATAGCCCTATTCAGGCATTATAAGTTAGTATTACCCACCACACAAGCAGGAATTGGGCGACCCCAAGTAGACCTGGCCCTGATGCTATGTCATAGTTCAGAGGTATCTGCACATACAGTGTGAGTTCCTGCAGCGGGGAGGCCTTTGTGTGTACAGCCATATGCATGTAGGCTTCCACATGATTCGGAACCCAGCATGATCAGACCTTCCCCTAGTGAGCAGGGAAATTTGAAGCGTTCAGCAAGTAGAAACCTCAGAATGATAAGGAACCCTGATGAAGCAGAGTTCCCCACTGTGTGTAGCTTCTACTTGCATTCAAGTGAACTTGAGTAGAAGGCCCTTGAGACTGCAGGCTAAGCAGGTGGGGATGGAGATTTTGGCGATAGGACTTGTATGATTGCCCAGATTCCATCCCCACTTTTAGCTCTCGTGTGAGCAGGCTGAATGCCTGCATAGGGCTACTGATTAACTCAGATTGGCTCTGAGTAATTCAAGCCATTTCCCAATTTTGGATTGGGAATTCCACTGCAATCCAAAGAGAATCCAGTGAGGAGTAGTGTTCAACCATCACTGTCAGGAACGAACTCTTGCATCTCACCATGGCAAGATGTGTGAATCTCCACTTAATTAGAAAGGAAGCTTCTTGTTTGGAACTCCTGAAGCTGCCCTGAGTGTTCTGCAATGGTGAGACAGGGATTTTGACCAGCATCAACCTCAGCACAATGGCATCCTGCACCAGTGTTCCATGCTCATGCACACTTAACAGCCCAGCTGCAACTAAAACAATACTCATTCTGCATTTATTCTAAAGCATTTAGTCTCTATCCTGCCAATTGGTTCTTAGTGTGCTATATACATATGAAAGTTACAAAGATTTAATAAAACCACTTTAAAATCAGCGTAAAAATATTTTTAAAATGGAAAGGTGGGAGTGAGTTTGAAGGTTCGCAGGGGAGTTCCAGGAGCTGGCTCTGAAAGCTCCTAGAGAGAAAGAAAATCTCTACAAGATTTAATGACAATGAAGAAGAAACTGAGGCAGACATTCTACCTACAGGGCCCTGTGCTACCAAAAGTTACAAAGTTGCCTGCTGACATCAATTGCAATTCCTAAACATCAGATGGTGTCTCGTTGCAGGGAGGGATTTCTGCTTTATTATATTGTAGATGGGAGGTTGAGACAGATACAGTGGCTTCTTAAGATCACCTCATGAGCTTGTGGCTGAGGGAATTCTGAACCAGAGATTTCATGGCTTAGCTGAAGCTGACAATGCTAGCAACTCCCCTATAACTAATTCTCTTAATAAAGATAGGTCAAGCTCAAGGAATAATATTTTCAGCAGATTTTTTCAAGGTTAACTTTTTTCCAACCTAATTATCAAACCATAATGGAAAACTCAAGTAGTGTTCAGAGTGTATGTCCTTGGATCTTCTTTGAGATTGCAACAAAATCCAGTTTTAAAGTGGCTGTTGAAATGCTCTTTTCTGCAATTATGGCTTCACTACGATGCTTAAGTAATAAAAGTGAATCTGTGCTTTAGTCAAGGACCTGTTTCTCTATTTCTGTGAGAATAAGAGGAACAGGGAATTCTTTGGTGTTTTCTACGAAGGTCACTTGTGTGCTGCTTGAGGTGCTCCATTGAAATAAAAAGTAAATAACAATGCACATCAATTGAGAAATCCATAGTGGGTAACTTACATCACTACCTGAAGCACTTATTTTTATGGACTTCTCAAATATCCATATATGTTGCACACTAATGAATGTGATAAAAGGAAGCACACAAATGAATGTGATATGGGAAATCCAGGAAAATATAATAGAAGTGGAACAATCATATCAAAACCATGTTTACACTCAGGATTTTTACAAATAGCTCAGAAATAATTCATAAGCTGACATTGAAATGAAATGGAATAAAAAGCAATCAATTCATGACATGCATGCCCCCTCCCCCACCATAAACCTTTTGCTAGTTTTACTGAAATTACTTTAGCTTCATTCAAAATTACATCAAAATTACTTCACTCCAGCAGGAACTTCAAAATTTCTTTAAGGGTCTACAAGGTGGCTTCAAAATCATTTTAAATAAAAATAAATATATTTAACTTTTAAAAATTGACTCAAAATTTCAGATGAAAATCAACCCACAGATCCTAATGGGAAGATGAAAGGTAGATGACACACATATAGCACAGCTTGACTGACTATCAACCTATATTACTGTTTTCTGTGGGTTCAAAATACTTACATTTGGAGACTTCCTTGTTTTGTTACCGTTACTGAAGCTCTTTTCCTTTTTCTCAAAATTCCTTTGAAGATTTATTCAAGCAAGGACCTCCAAAATCACCTTAAAATTACACTGCAGTTAAAATTCAATGGCAACTTTAATAACAATGAACTGATCACAATTTCCTGCTGGAATATTTTTGGAATAATGGACAGCATCCAATACTGCTGTTGTACCTCCACTCATTCTGTTGCACCCACAGTACCAACTGCTAGCGCTTCCTAAAGCAATCCAGAAAATGACTCAAAATGCTAGTTTCTGGAATGGGAAAAGTTGGTGCTTCCTTCTGAGAGCTCTGCTGATCTGGCCCTTTCCAGAAACAAATATTTCGGCTTGTTTCTGGTTGCTTCAGGAACCATTAGTTTTCCATTGCACTAGCTGTGGGTCTCAGGAGCACACAGGAAGTCCTGGATACTGCCCAATAGTATTCACTCACATACTTCCAAATCACTCATTGTGATCAATAATATTTTCTCCCCTAGAAAAAAGCTCAAAATGGTACACCTTCTCTTCTAATATAATTACTGAATATCCACAGTTGATATCGATCACACCTTAAAACAGGATTGTTTTCATATGCATTTTTGTCTGACACGGTCTAGCAAGAACTGCCTTACTGAATGTCCTCCACTCATACAGAAGGGGGGGGGGAGACCATCAAGAACAGCTTTCCCCAACCTGGTGCCCTCCAAATGTTTCAGACTACAACTCAGATATGAACACGGGGCATGTAGCTCAGATTTCAAGCTCTTTATTACTACACTATATCCACTTGGTGGACGGGGGGAGGTAGTAAGTCTTACTATGTAACAGGATGATGATGATGATGGAACAGCTACTGAGGTGACTTCCGGTAAAGTAGATGTTATGCTCATCAGGACGGCCTTGGTCGCCTTGGTGGATGATATGAGGAGGGCTTTGGATAGGGGCGAATGCTCCTTTCTAGTCCTCCTCGATCTCTCAGCGGCTTTTGATACCGTTGACCACGGTATCCTCCTGGACCGTCTGGAGGGGTTGGGCTTAGGAGGCACTGTATTGCAGTGGTTCCGGTCCTTCCTCTCTGGAAGGTATCAGAGGGTAGTTCTCGGGGAGGAGGCTTCGGACCCTCGGCTGCTCACTTGTGGAGTGCCGCAGGGTTCCATCCTCTCCCCGATGTTATTCAACATCTACCTCAAGCCGCTGGGAGCTATCATCAGGAGGTTTGGGGTGCAGTGTCATCAGTATGCGGGTGACACGCAGCTCTACCTCTGTTTTAAGTCCTCACCGAGGTTGGCCGTTGAAACCCTGTCCAAGTGCCTGGAGTCAGTGGCTGGCTGGATGGGAAGGAATATGCTGAAGCTGAACCCCGACAAGACCGAGGTACTTCTGGTGGGGGACAAGGGAAGGTTAGGGGATGTTGACCTGGTGCTGAATGGGGTACATCTACCCCTGAAGGACCAGGTCCGCAGCTTGGGGGTCATTCTAGACTCCCAGCTGTCCATGGAGGCTCAGGTGGCAGCTGTGAGCCGGGCGGCGCTGTATCAACTCCATCTGATACGGCAGCTGCGCCCCTACCTTCCTAATCACCTGCTCCCATCAGTGGTTCATGCCTTGGTCTCCTCTCGCCTAGACTACTGCGCTCTACGTGGGGTTACCCTTGAAGACGGTCCGAAAGCTTCAGCTGGTACAGAACGCGGCGGCTCGCCTGATTAAGGGCAGCCGCCGGCGTGATCACATCACGCCAGTGCTTAAAGAGTTGCACTGGCTACCAGTTGCTTGCCGAGCCAAATTCAAGGTGTTGGTTTTGACCTTTAAAACCCTACACGGCTCCGGCCCAGCTTATCTCAAGGAGCGCCTCCAGCAACATCAAGTAGGCCGCTCAACAAGGTCTGCCACGGACGGCCTTCTCCTTATCCCATCAGCCAGAGCAGCCAGGCTGGTGGGGACTAGGAAGAGGGCCTTCTCTGTGGCGGCCCCCACATTATGGAACTCCCTCCCTAGTGACCTTTGCCATGCCCCCTCCGTGATGAGCTTCCGCCGTGCATTAAAAACATGGCTGTTCAGGCGGGAATATGGGGTGGGTTAGGTTTTTAATGAGAATTTTTTTATATTGTTTTTAATTATTATATTTTATTGTGTTTTATTGTATTTTAATTGTACATCGCCCAGGGTGGCCGGGTGACCGGCCAGATGGGCGATTGATAAATGTAATAAATAAATAAAATAAATAAAATTATGCTCACAACCTTCAAATGCAAGTGTAGAAGATGTAGCATGATTCTATTGCATCCTGTTGTAGGACAGCCTATGCTCAGACAGCCTCATAGCATCACAACCAGAAGTAAGGATGTATCACAAAAATTTGTTTCAATTTGGGGTTTTTTTTTTAACCAGAATTGACCCTATTCACACCTCCCAGAACCAAACACAAGCCAGAATGCAATCTGCCGTTGAGGTCCATACATTTGTGAACTTGCAATGTGATTCACAGAACAAAAAATATGTGTTTCAAAAATACATACATTTGAAAAATGCGCATGAAAAGATGCGTACTTTTGAAAAATGCACACAAACATGCTTTAATCAATGGGAGAAATTGCATACATTTCAAAATGTACACAATTGATGTGTACATTTGGAAAACATGCATGAAAATCTGCATGAACTTTCGTCCCCCAAAAAAACACCAAACTAACAATCTGATATAGACACAAGTCAGAATAAATTTCATGATGGAATTCAGGGAAACTTGACAAGCTTGAGTTTTGCTGATTTCCACATCCCTAAGAGAAGTGCAAAATACCAAGCACCCAGTTTCCACAGATGACCTTGCCATCTTTGTTGCTGAAGAGAGCAGGAAGCAAGTTTTTCCTTCTCTTGTGTGTGGGATCTTCCACCTGTTCTTATTGCCTTCATTCCTAGTTGCAGCTACTCACTGGAAGAAGGACTTTTATATCAGATATTATGATTTCTAGATAGGTTTGAACCCTGGCACCTCTCAGTAAAGTATGACATGGGACAAAGGGTGGAGTGGTGAGGGGAGGTACCAGAACACACCAGCAAGAATAGAATTTCTCCTCACCTCTCCCTTGTACATGGATGTCTCCCTTCTTATAAGCTGGCATCTACACTGTGCAAAAATTCCTGAGCTTCTATAGCCATTTGATTACAATATAATACCCACATATAAAACACAAAGTTCACTTTTCTTAAAGGATATTTTGAGGTTTAATTAATGCAGTGATAGGGCTGCTACACTCTGCCAGGTTCAATTTCGTATGCTGATACTATTCAATTGGTGTGGATAGTTATTCTGAACGTGCCTTATGCCCAGGTCTATACTTTTAATCAGGGCAGGGAGGGGGAATGGTTGCTGGATGCCATGTTCCATCCATGGGCATCCACTGCAAAGCACAACGGCAGCAGCAGCTGCTATGGCTATTACTTTAATGTCATGCTCTTATTCTGTACTCAATCGGCACTGACCATTTAGACACAGCACACCTCACACTTTAACACATAGCTTCAAACTCATACATTGTACCTCTGCTCCGCCAGCTTTTCAGATGAGAAAAGCCCTAGTCCAATTACATTACAAAAGGGAGTTATTTAACTCACTGAATTTCCCAAATGACTCTCGGGAGCAATGATCATATGGCACTTGAAAATACACCAAGTTCTCCTGGCAATTTCGGTTGCAGTAATATCGTCTCTCACATGCTGTCCTGCACTCTTGTGTGGTCCTCCTGTGGGCAATTAAAAAGTTGCCATGCTCTACCCCAGAGATCCATGCTTTTTAGTATAATAATGAAATACAAGGATATTTGGCATGCCTTTCCAATTCTAAATATAAAATAATTTTCAAACAACACAGGTGTCATTTTCCTCATTTTATAGATAGAAAAAAATGTTTGAGACATAAGCGATTACCCAATATGAAAACATGTAAGTAGTAAAATAAAGACAACATCCACATATTAGGCCAAAGTCCAAAGAGCTTTCTCTTGTGGTATCTAACTACTGCTCACCAAAGAGCTATTTTCCGCATGCAAACAGCTTGTGGTAGAAATGTGGAAGGAAAATAAAGCCTTATCCAGATATTTTGCTGAGCCTACATTCTTCCAGACACAAAGTGGCACCCATTTGTTCCACTGCTCAGTTTCTTATGCTACCACCTGTGCATCATGCACAAAGCTGCAAAAAAAAGGAAGGAAGGAAGGAAGGAAGGAAGAAAAGAAAAGCCATTTTTTTCTCTGCTTGAGGCCTTAATCTTCAAGACCTGTTATTTGGCATGGCATAGATACAGAGCAGCCACTAATGCATCACCAAAAAAGAGGACAAAAGCATATCCAGATTTGCATATACATATTTATATGTTTAGATTCAAATGTAGAAATAATTACAATAATTTAAATGGAAATTCAGCTCACCATAGCAGGGAAGACTGTGACAAGGAGACCAGTGTGCCTGCTTAGACTGCTGTGCAAGTGACAACTGGTGATAGTCAGCTTCACAGCCCCTGCTCTCGCTTCTTATGATTTTTTCCCCCTTTGAACTGGACTTGGTGTGGACACCCCTTCAAACAGAAGATGGCTTCAGACAGATGACTGTCCTAGAGCACTGTCCTCTGTAAAATAGGACACATACCTAACACCTGATTATGCTGTCAGAATCTATCTGTGCTATTTTTCTATCCTTCCATGTCTCCCCACCACGTCCGACCATCTTAGTGTTAGTTTACTTCATCTTCTAAATTCAGCCAGAGTGTTAGAAAGCAGCACCTCCAAGCTATGATATATACAAATGATATATATACAGATGTTCTTTAGGACACTATCTAACACAGAGTTAAGGTGAACATAAGCACAAGAGCCACCATAGAAAGAGCAGGCAGGTGACCAAAGGCCTTCTGGAAACTTGCTCCCTGAAGGCTTTCCACAGATGAGGTGCTACAGCTGTAAAAGACTTGATTCTAGTGGACATCAGTCTCATATCAGTCCATGGTGTCTGAAACAGACCTGCAGATCTTAATGTACCGGGAGGGTCATATGGCAGGGGTGCCTCTAATGAAAGCTCTTTGAATGAGCAGAAAGAACCAGGGCTATAATCAGCTAGTGACATAATTTGTAAAAAACAGTAAGTAAAACTACATTTTAAGGCAGCTCAAAATGAAGGATAGAGGCCTTGGACAACAAGGGACTTTTCTTTTCACTGTTGGCTATAGATAATTGACAATTTAAACCAGGAATGGGGAACCTTTTTCTGTTGAAGGCTGCATTTCCTTGGTGGTAATAACACCAGCTAGTAAGTGGGGCCACCCTTTCTCTCTCCTTTTGCCCTCAGCCCACCACCACCTCTTTGTTTATGACTAACAGGCTGCCAGGAGAGGGACAGATCACTCTTGCCAGGAGTCTGAACTGAATGCTTCCAAAGGGCTGTTGAGATTAGACCAAGGGTCACGCGAGTCTCTAAGGCTGCAGGAATCCAAGCCTATAAGTCTAATTACAATGAATTCTAACAAAAGTCCTTAGATATGTTAGGAAATACTAACTCCTTAGATATGTGAATGAAAAGTGTTCCCAACTTTAGTATTTGGTACTAAATTTGTAACATTAGCGGCACACAATACTTGTCAATAGTGCATATCAATAGTGAATTTGTGACAAATCTGAATTTTGATAGTGAAACAATCCCTTTCTGTTAAGATTTCTCAGAGCCAATTTAGTGTAGCTGCAATCCCTGGGAGTGCTAAATATCTCCCAGTCTTGACCTTGACCATCACAGAGGTCAAAGATTTCAGTATTAGTTCTCCCCAGCTCAATGAATCTACCTTCTAGCTTTGTAACCTACCCCCAGGAAACAAAGCATGCCTTAGTCCCCATCACTCTTCACTACGCAGAATTCCAGTATTCACTCTTAATACGCAAGGAATCTGATACGGGGTGAAAATCCAATGGATTTTCATGATTCAGCCCCCCAGATTCTGGTTCACCAGCCCTGTGCTGTCACCGACTCACTATGATGTGAGTCGAGCCAACTTGCGGACTTCCGTCTCTAAGATGGACCACAGTTTGCACATTTTTTTAAATGCTAAGGAAATTTATGCAAATTGCATAACTTTATGCAATTTTCATAAATTGGGGTATTTTGTCTGTTTTGTCCAAATAAGCACCCAAAAAAGCATGTGGATCTAGTATGGTTTGCATAAAATCAGCCAATTTTATGCAAATTGCACTAGATCTATGTGCTTTTTGGGTGCTTATTTGTGCAAAACAGACAAAATACCCCTATTTGTGCAAATTTCCTTAGCGTTTATAAAAAAATGCACAAACTGTGGCCCATCTTAGGGATAGAAGTCTGCAGAGACCCTGCCCTGACTCGACCCGCTTCCGAACATTGGATCGGAAGTGGGCAGGAAGTCGGTCAAGCTCAAATGAGCCAGACTTCCAAGCATCAGCACATCCCTACGAGTCAACTGCTTCTCCCCTGCCTACCTCTCCGTTGCCATTTTTATAGCGGTCACTATGGGTTGGGCATAGGGATCGTCCCTGGTATTTTACCCCCACCCATTTCCAGAAAAACCATGTTCATCTTCAGGTCGAGCAACATGGGAACAAGCTGGGCTGAGTCTCCAGCTCTCCACAAACCCTCATATTGATGTTTAGCAATAATTGACCAATCAACTCTTTTACTAAACCTTAATTTTCTGTTGTCACTTTGAGGGGGGGAAATAGAACCCACCGAAGCCAGTTCTGCTAATTAATCCTGAACCAGATCTGCAGAATCTGGTGTTATGAAATGAATTATCACTGATTGAAAAAGTATTCTCACTAAATTTAGACACAGGCCAGTGAAAGTTCCTTTAAAAATCATATCCTATATGCATAATCAGGGGATTAAAAAAGCCCCTTTCTCCTAACCTCTAGAACAGAGACATATACTCAGGAGAACCACAGGAAGGTAGCACTTTCAGGAAGGGACAGATTTGAGATGGTATATATTCAGAATCTTTAAGCATTTATACTTCCTGACCTGCTGACCTGATGCCATGCACAGACTATTCCTGCCTGGGGCACGAGTAATCTGCCCTGGGGGTTAGGTCTGGATCTACTGTCTGATGTCACATGTGTAACTCTGACAGTATTATTTTGCATACATTTCAGAAGAAATAGTAACTGAATTCAAATTTTCTTCTCTATGAAGCTGTGACAGGTATTTAATAATTTAATTTTGCAGAATTACACCACAGAATCCATTAAAACGCAATCAAGCAGCCCAATCTGAATTTGTTAATGGAAAGGCTTACATAACACTTACTGTAAACCATTAAGCCAGAGCCAAGCTGACAGTTTCATGGACAACCTGTAAGACAGAAAACAAAGCAAAGTAAATATTATTGGAAGATATAAATTGTAAAAAAGTGATACATAGGTCCTATTTGCTAAGACACCTAGTTCCACACCCTCAACACATAATCTTAAATAGGTGTGTTTTAAGTCTTATGCTACAGGTATGTAAATAGTACAATAATTAATAAATTAGTTGAGAATCAATGGAATGAAAGAGAGTTCCAAGTTGAGGTCAAGTACTTTGCTTGGAAACAAGAAGGCACAGAATGGGAGTGGGGAAGGAGAAAAACCCAAATCTTTTGGGTTTTGTTTTGTTTTGGGGTTTTGCATAATTTTTTCAACATATTTCAAAGGAATAGGAACTGTAGCCTCCTGGCAATCACTAATGCATTGTTTGTATCCTGAGTTCAGATTATCCACTAGGGTGCTGCTTGAAGTTGCCTATGCTATTTTGACACAGCAACCAGATGCTCCAATTTTGCTTGACTGACTCTAAGCTGAGGCAGAATGCCTTAAAGCAACACTGAAAGGGGTAGGGATCCATGAACAATTAGAGCACTCTGGTGTCAAAAGAAGTGTTTCAGACACCTAGTATTGGTGCTGAAATGACTTGGGTGGCCTTTCCTTGACA
Organism: Shinisaurus crocodilurus; assembly: GCA_021292165.1. Taxonomy (NCBI): domain Eukaryota; kingdom Metazoa; phylum Chordata; class Lepidosauria; order Squamata; family Shinisauridae; genus Shinisaurus; species Shinisaurus crocodilurus. Next base: position 75,580,675 of record CM037876.1, on the reverse strand, counting down.
CTCTTCACGTTAAGATTTAATGTGAGAGACGGGTACCTTGCCTTATACAAGAGTTACCTCTATTTCATAACTACTAAATGCAATATGGGAGTGTCAATAACATGCAACATAAACCAAACTACATCCAGAATATAGGTATCGATCTACTTCTTTAAAATAAACTACGTGTATAAAATGGACAATAGTAAAATTAGAAATATAGACTTCCTAAAGCAACGTCTGCTATATGGTATTAGGCTCTGAATTTATGAACTCCCTTATCTGATTGCCATCTGATTGTTATATTAACAACATAATTATTTATAATTTACAGTAAAAGTAACTAACTCTTGAAATCAGAAAGAAGAAGAACAGTTCTGACATGGGGGCATAATAGGCACCAGGTCAAATTTGTCCTGTTTTTCGCTTTTGATCAAATATATAATGGAATTGCTTTATTGTTTTAGCTGCTGCCTCATGTGCTGTTCTGTCTCTTAGTGGTTTCTCTTTGATCTTTGTTCTGTTCTGGTGTATTTGTTTTTGTATTTTATTCTTGTGGTGTTTTAACATTCATATGTAAACCATCTTGAAGTCCAATTGTTGGAAAGCTGAGGAAGAAATCTTTTGAAATAAAGAAACAAATAAATTGTATTCATCTGTGTGAAGCTGGACTGGGCTTTCCCCAACATATTCAATACTGATTGTATATTGTACACGGCACCATTATCTAAAAATGAAGACATTATGTTTGGTGTTTTGCTTGGTGGAATAACATACTTGTTTTTGCAAAGTGTGAATATCATGCACTCCTACTTCTATCAGACAGGCAATTTTAGCTACACAGGAAAAAAGTATGAATATTTTGGGAATGAAACAGAAAGGCATTTTTTGAGATAGATGTTCTCTAGGATAATTTTGAACAAATGAAGATACTATAAAGCTACTTGAAAAGAGATATGGTCAAACTGACCCAAAGCAGGAGAAGTCTTGACTCTTGAGGCACATTTCTGCCTTCATTTAATAGTTTAACATTCGTTAGAAAGTTTTCACTTAACTCACAAATTACTACTTCCTTAATTCGCTTAGGGTGCAATCCTATGCATGTTTAGACAGAAAACATCCTACAACTCCCAGCACTCTGCAGCCAGCCGTGCATAGGATTGCACTTTTAATTAATGTAATTATAACTAAGTATAACATCAATTTCAAAAAGCATTGAAATTTCAAGCCAACATACCCCATCAAGTAACAACCAACAGCATCTACTTCAGTTTCCATTTAACTAGAATTGAGATTTTTTTTAAAAAAAGTTATTCAGACTGAGAATATCTTCAAGGGGCTTCAGAGCTTGAATTTCAAGACACATGGCACAGATGCTAACTTTGCCTCTCAAAATATAGCAGAATGGGGTAATGACATGGTCAATGCAGTTCACACAGGTGAAGCACATGAGAAAATCCACACACTATGTTGCCCCAGGGAGGAGGGTTTTTCATATGTCTGAAGTTCCCCATTATCTGTAAGAATGGGTGCTCTCACATAACTGTAGAAATTAAAACAGGAACATGCTAGTTTATTTACTTCCAAAACACAGAAGTCCAAAGTGTTGCTGATTTTTAAAAAAGTAAATAACCAAGGCTGCAGCAGAGCTGTATCGAATAATACTCTGAAGAATTTATCCATTTTTCAAACACTTTGCTATGCTTTTATTTCATGCATGACATAGATTCATTGATTCATAGATCATAGAGCTGGAAGGAGCCTACAAGGCTATCGAGTCCAACCCCCTGCTCAATGCAGGAAACTAGAGGAGGGGTCTCCCATCCAAGTAACAACCAGGCTTGACCCTGCTTAGCTTTCCACGCTCAGACAAGCTGAGCCAGCGTGAGCCACAGGCCTGTATGTTGCATGTTGCATGCCAAATTGCCATACCAGGAGTGAACGAAGTTCCCATGAAGTGAGGTATTCTCAATAACCAGTACCTTAGCCAGCATCTTCTTCCAATACATTAATGCGTCTGTAAATTACCAAAAGCTCTCTTTCTCTCTCCTCTCCTCCTCAAAACTGACTTGCTAATGCACGCATTTCTCAGTAAGCTTGTATTGTTCTTCGTCAGCCAGCCACTAAGTGCTATCAAACTTCCCTCATGATTATGGTGATCACTAGGAATTGCCCCACTGTTTCACTCTGTTCTAGGTTCATATTTATTTATTTATTTATTTATAAATATCCTTTCTTATAGCCAGTGAACAGCCAGGCAACCAGGTGCCTCGGCTATTGGAGCTGCAGCGAGCAGCTACCAGGGAAAGGACCTTCTCAGTGGTGTCACCCCAACTGTGGAATCCTTTACAAGGGAGGCTTACATGGCACCTACATCATCGATGTCATTTCAGCAGCAGGCAAAGATAGTTTTATTTTCATAGTTGTTTTCACTGTTTGGTATTTGTTTTATTTCTGCTTCCGGCTTTCAGCCTGCTCTTTTAAATTCTGCTGTTTTAATTATTTTTCTTTTAAAATTTGTTTTTACTGTGATTTTAATTATTTGTAAGCCTCTCTTGAAACTTGTTAAAGGAGAGGATATATTAATCCATAAAATAAATAATACATGTTGAATCGGATTCCTCCCATCCCCAAAATGTGTTGCTTTTACACATATAGAATGTCAGGTATCTGCTTCACCTACTTCTAGATCTTTCTGATCTTCCTTTTGCACAATGTTCCCCCTGATTATTCTTCCACCCTTTTTTTTAAAGAATCTTTTACACTGATTGTCCTGATACAGTCTGGCCTCTCTTGCATTCATTCTCACTCTTATCTACACCCTCCATGCTGTTATCAATCAGTCTCCAACTGGGCCAAATGGACACTTGAGGAAAAGCTAACTTCTCTTAGGGTACAATCCTATGCATGTTTAGGGAGTTGTAGAACTTTTTTCCTGTTTAAACATGCATAGGATTGTGCCCTTAGTATATCCCGATCATTTATTATGGTCACAGGCCTGTGGCTTACGCTGGCTCAGCTTGTCTGTGTGTGGAAAGCTAAGCAGGGTCAAGCCTGGTTATTACTTGGATGGGAGACCCCTCCTCTAGTTTCCTGCATTGAGCAGGGGGTAGAACTCGATAGCCTTGTAGGCTCCTTCCAACTCTATGATCTATGAAATCTATGTAATGTAGATTAATTAGTATTCCCTGAAACCTCCCATTTCGTTCATTGGGTAAGATATGGCCCAGCTGCAGTTGTGTAGCATGTTTAAATGCTTCTTAAAATAATGAAAACTCTGGATTCACCATGCCAAAATGTACAGAATCCAAGATAGAGAAGATTGCAATTGAGTAGTTCAGATTTCTCTTGGCATTTACGAATTGTACTCAGAAGGAAAGGTTAAGAATTTCAAAATAACGTTATTGTATAATTCCCATCTATAATTTTAATGGACAAGGGCCTAGAATGCATGATAAACAGAACAACTGTGTTGTACAATTGCCTCACGCTATACAAAATTCTGAGTGGCTTTAGCTGCAGAATTTAAATTGATACACAAAGTGAAAAGCATGGCTACATTCTGGACAATAAATAAATAAATTACTATAAAAACAATAGAGATGAAGTCTATAGATCCTGAAGGCATGAAAGCTCAATTTGCAAATGTTTCTCATATTATACAACATATTATACTTCCTCTAGTGTGTGTGTGTGTGTGTTTGGGGGGTGCTTGGACTCTCCTTTAAGCAGCAAAATGTCTTGGGCACTGTATAGCTATAAATGTATTATTGTTCTGAAGCACTGTCTTAGGGAAAGGAATTGTCAGGGATACTAAGGCTTGAACTGGGGGCCTTGATTCTGGCATCTGGCATCTCTTCTGTTCCATTTCGGCTCCTGGTCTAAGCCAATATTGGGCACACAGAAAGCAGCACTGCTACTTCGTGTGGTCCCATGCCACGAGGCAACTGGCCCCTGATGACTACTGCTGGGTGGAAACAGCATCCAAGTAGCCTGCATTAATTTGCCTGAACAAAAGTTACCTTCCCTGCTCAAGTGGTGCTGTGTTGCTGCTTAAACCTTGCAGCTGCCTCTCATTCTTGCTGCTCCTTTTCTTCCTGTGTGCCTGCATCTCAGTCCTCCCTAACATTTGCTTTTAGACAGATTTTTAGACTAACAACCTCAGCTCGTCATTGACATTGCTTGTACCGCTGCTTCAGGGCCAGTTGCAAACTTTTGCTTGCCCAGACCTTGTCTTTATCTTGTCTCTGACACATATGGCCCAGCTAGCAGAGACCCCACAATTGGCTTGGGTCTCAATTCTCACAGTCAAAGCTATGTTATGATCTGACTCTTATAGAAATGACAAAAACATATGTTTGTGAAACATGGCTAATGCCAAGGTCGTGAATCCAACCAACTCCATAGGAAACCAGCAAACTGACTATATTAAGATGAATTAATTAACATAGTCAGAGGCAGGGCAACAGGGACAACACAAAAATGGCTCCTTAATGATGAAAGCAGTTCTGTACAGTTTTCTACATCAGACTTACAGAATATACACTGCAGCTAAAATCACATTGGTTATGTTATATATCTCTTTGGCAAAAGGCTTATGTTAGTACCATAGCAAACAGAGAGCTAGATACTATTGCTTTCCTAGAATATGCCATGCCTAAACAAGATGCATGTAGAAGCCCCAATGCACCTGCTTCCCATTGTCTTAATGAGCCTGGAAGTGGTCCACATGTGCAATGGGGAATATTCCCATGTTCACACTTCACAGAGTGTTTCCCATCATAGAAGAGAGCTGGAATCCCCTGCACACCGGGTCTCTGAATGTGTATCAAAGCCACCATGGATCTTTGATTATACGGTATAACTTCTGCCTAACTCCCATTTTCTTCTTTAAAAAGCCACAGTCAATTATACTGCACATTTCTCAGAAAGCTAAAAATTTCTGTGCTGAGGCTGAAGTTCTCCATACTGATAGTCATCTACAAACATTAAAATTCAGTCAAAATTCACAAAATTAAATTAGCAAACCATTACTTTTTCTACTCTTTCATAATCCAGTACATGAAGAAGTCTGTGTTTGAGTGAAAGGTCATGATATCACTCAGGCTGATAGATGAGAACAACCCTTTTGTGTTTCAAAAATTGTTACAGAAACCCTTTCTTATAAAAATTCAGAAATGAAAATGCTGTTGCATAGAATACATCAGTAATTTTCTAGCTGGCAGACTTTAAGAAGATATGCTACCCAGAGTTATGTAGGAAAGGATACATGACAAAACTTTGCACTGTTGCTAATGAAGCTCAGTTGTCAGATGGGATAAACTAACAACGATGGAAAGAAGCAATCTCTGAAGTAGATGATCTTCACAGAACAAAGCAAACATGCTGCTAAAAGAATGACAACCAAACTGATAAAACAATAAAGTCATTTGTAATAAGCCATCTAATTAGACAGGCCACTATTTTATTATAGCCAGCTAAAGAGGCTGACAAGTTCTCTGCAAAGACCAGAGTCTCCGCATAGTTCTGTGTGATAGATTTTTGATGGGCAGAGCCATCCAATGTGGGTTGCCCATAACCCTCCGAACTTGGAGGATTACAGGCATCCTGTGCAGGCCAGGAGGAGCGCTGAGGCAAGGATTGCCTCCGTGCTTCTCTCGCCCTCCAAAACATTTAGATCGCTAATTTCGGCCATCTAAATGTTTTTCCCCAATTTGCAAGGATACGAAGCTGAGACACCACCAGGATTCCTTGTAGCATGGTGGTGCCTCGTTCACCTTCCCCCCCCAGCGCCAGCTCTAAAGTCGGTGTTGTAACTTCAGAGCTGCAGCCAGTGTGAAGTTCAGACCCCTACCTCTGCCTTGTATTCAGGTCCTTGGGCCAGGTACTTGTCTTTTAACCACACCTGTTTGCCTTTCTGTGCAATGGGTGTTTTCTGACTGATCATGCCCACTACAGCAGCCATTTTGTGAAGTCCCCGATAGTAGACATTTTGTGATGATGCCCTTGACACTTCCTCAAAATTCCAAATGTGCCCACCAAGTTGGTGCCCCCTGCTCTAGTGACAGTCTTAGTAGAGCCGTACCCCTGAAAGCAGGTCCTACCTGGGTTTCGGGGCTGGGATTTCCTCTGCCCAAGGAGTTGTTAACTCCCTTGTAAGTCCAACATGGTTTATTTCTACCTGCCTAACTCCTTACGGCCCTATTAGGGTCTAGCCAGCCCTTCTAAGCTTCACTCTATGGTACATAGCCTACTGTAGCCTCCTCTTGAATATTTTCCCTTCCTTCTGATGTCTCCAAAAGCCTATGCACTGCTGCCTCTTGCATCAGGCAGGCCATATATAGGACCATGCCCAGCTACACAGTTCTAGTCTACTGTCATAGCAAAATGGGTGAGACTTGTTACAGTTCAGTATCGTTGTTTTGTTGTCAGCTTTCTGAGTGCTTGTAGCTCTTGCTAGAGACTCTGGATATTGTTGCACCCTCTCTTCATTTGAACAGGTGTTAATGGGAAACAGCAAGCTTCCGTCACCTTTATATTATTTGAAAGTTTGTTTTAAGAGTAAATATTGTGAATATTTTTCTTTCTTTTTTTTAAAATGCAGAAATTAAGGACAGAGGTCACCAGGAAATAAACAAATACTCTGTGATACAAGGTCACATTCTAATCCTAAAGACATGAACCCAGAAATAAAAGCTGGTGATTAAATTGGAGCTCAGGTCAGAATTAAACATTATGGAAAACATGTGGTTCTTGGCCAAAACAGCAGCCCAGCACATGCGCTTCCCCTCCTTTCTCCCCTGTAATGCCTGGCAATATAAAATGTGTGATAGAGATGGGCAGAACCACCCAGTTCTACTCTGTGGAGTTCTGGTGGAGGAATGAAATCATTCAAATTCATCAGTACTACAGAGTGGAATGGCTCCTACAATTGACTTCACAGCAACCAATTCCTGGATGGGTTGGAAGACCCTCAGAATGAAAAATGGGGGGTCTAATGTGAGATTCCTGACCCTCATTCCAATGGCCCCAATCTGATACAGCGTGAGTGTAGTGTTTCTACTAGCTCTCATTGCATGACAGACTTTCAAACATGGAAAGGAAAAAAATCTGGGCTCTCCAATTTGACAGAATAGAGTGGTTAAAAAAAGTCCACTCTCTCTAATTGGACCAGAGGTTATGAGATAAGAAGGGGTTTAGAATAGCTGGGGTTGCTGTGCCCCTCATCGATGCCCCTCTGATTCAGTAGGAGTTCTTGAGGCCTCACTATATTTCCAAATCCCATCCAAAAGCAGCATGGCCTGAGTTTGCTGTGGAAAAGATTCCACCTCCAGCGGAAGCCATGATTTCATCCAGATTTCAGTAGCATCGGAGCTCCACTCCATCCGTGGGTGCAAACTCATAATCTGAGTTTTCCCACCCTCCTGCACGTCACTGGGTATTGATTGCAGAGACAGGGAAACTCAGAACACAATGCCAGTACATCACACATTTTGTATTATTAATGTTATAATAATCTTAAAGGGTAAGAATTAGACAGGCTGCTGTTTTCAGAAGCTAGTGTCAGGGCCAGCGCTACCACTAGGCAGACCTAGGTGGCTGCCTAGGGCGTGTGGCGGAAGAGGGCGCAGAAACGCTGCGCTCCTTCCTCGCCGCCGGTGCGCTCCTGCCCCGCCTGGCCACCTCGCCGACAAAGGCACCACAACCACCAGGTCAGTGCGCGGGGGGGGGAATTGTGGGCGCCGGGCGGGCTCGAGTCTCACGGTCGCGCTCGGCTTTCTTCTGCCCCCGGAGCTAGGCTGGGTCAGAAGCGCGTGGCGGCGGCGACCGGTTGGCAGCGGGGAAAGCGGCTGATGGAGGCGGCGGGGGGACGCTGGGCAAGCAGGCATTTCCCGGCTGCTTTGCTCCGGAGGCCCCCCCCGGCACGAGAGGGGGGGTCACTAAATATAACCTAGCCTAGGGTGCCAAACTGCCCTGCACCGGTCCTGGCTAGTGTGTGCATCAACTGAAACTATTTCCAGCCTAAGTAAACATGTTTAAGATTACTGGAATCCTAAACATGTTTGCCCACATGTATGTCCCAGAGACCTCAATTGGGATCTACTTCCCAGTGAGCTCATGATTGCAACTTTATTCCAAAAAAATGCACAGAACTTGTGTGATGATATTGTAATCAAGATTAATTATAGTTTACACAATCTATTTGGAATAAGTATTTTAAAATGTCTTAATATCTCATCAAGACAGATGAGAACACGTAAGACACAGCAATCCATTCTACAATAAAAATGAGATGAAATGTTAGATTTCTTTAACTTATCTCACACATCAATTCCATTTGCTAAAGAAGAAAAATATGAGGAAAAACTAAGGAAAATTGTAAGTTTTGCCAGTGTCATTTTCAATAACTCATTCAAGATGTAATGAAATACAGACATAATTATTAGTACAATACCCAACACAAATGTTCACCTAAAAATTATAAACTGAAATTACGGCTTATGTATCAGACCATATTGATGCCTAAACGGGTGAACTAATTTATATAAAAGATCAAAGTAAGTAAGTTGTTTCTGGGTTATTGGCCTCTTAATCTTGTATATTAATTCAGGTAATGAACCACTACCACTATCTTCTATTTAATTATTTTTATTTATGTACCATTAAGCTCAGTTTTCATTACTTTTATTGTGGAAAGCGGATGAGCGTTGTATTGATGCAGCATTGTCATCTTATTTGCAATCCTCAAAAGAGCCCTTTCTGTCCTGGAGAAATCAAATGACATTCTTTAGAAACCTTCTTTTTTTATTTCTTTAATTAGGAGTTTTCACTAGGACCTCCTCCTTGAACTCTTCACATTTTAATACACTTCTGCCTCACTAACCCGGCTGATTGTTTCAGAGTTTGTGCAGCACACATTCCTGATCGGCAAGAAAGCTGCTTTCTTTGAGGCTTTTCATATTCTGCCCTAATCCCTTGGTAATTACAAAGGCTCTCTCTGCAACAATAAGCAAGTCTGAGAGGAATTTCTGTGGCTGTGCTTCTCAGAGAAAAACTCTACTTGAGCATCTCAGCTAAATTTTCTTCCCAGGAGTCTCAGACACAGAATACAAGCCTGCGAAATGCCAAAACAGAGGCACTCAAAGGTTATTGTAGAAACTTGGGTTAATTGTAACAAAACATTGGTTAAACAAGAGTGAGAAAGCAATGTCTTCTGACAAAAGCGTTCATTTACTATGGGTTGAATCTCAATTATAAAAGCTTCAGCACAAAGATGACAGAACTTCAAAACATTTATTTAATGCCTGACAGCCATTTATCACCTTCACTGATATTTCCCCCTACGGGATCTTTTCAGGTTCTTTTGTAACCTTTTCTGTAATTATTTATATACTGTAGTGTTATCTGGCACATGTATCTCTGTTCCTTTTCTCTCATTAGACACAGCCATAGGCAGTTGTCCTACTGGAGAAGTGACCTGGCTGTATGGTCTGAGAGATCCTACTTCAGAAAACCCACATGTACATTGTATTTGTATCATCGCAGAGATTAAAACACACACATACACACCTGCTTCTTACTAAATAGAATAGCTAAAGTGTGTCTCTCTTTGGAGGGAAGGGCCTCAGTATATGTAATAGATCTGAGTCAGAGATTACTTTTAAATGGGTATTTCAGGCACAAGAAGAATTGATGCCTTCTAATACCAGTTAAAAATAAAATAAAAGGCAAATCACTGACTCATTCTGCCTATGGCCACATCTATATCTTAAAATGAATTTTGGAGCTTTTTGTCTTTTTGGCACCAAGAAGGAATCACAAATTTGACTGAAAATTGACTCCTTTCCCCAAGTTAATCCTCTTTGGCTATCTGTCTCCAAGACCAGGTCTGGACGCATGTAAATCTGAGTTTGCCAATTATTCTGTTTTCTTAAAATTACCTATTTGATTTTTAACATTTTCCCATTTGGGGGAGTCACCTAGCCACAAACAGTCTAAAGGGTTACATTATTCTAAATAGAGTTACGTTACTAGGCATGGACCACTGAATAGGCAGCCATTTCTTCCAAGTTACACTGTATGCCTGAATTCAACCAACCCTGCCCTACAAGATGTGATCAATTTTTAATCTTGGAATTCAGCCAGCCTAAGAACATATTTCTTCAACATCTGTGGCCTTGTTGGTGGTGAGACGGGAAAAGGTCAGGTTTCTTTAATTGTATACAGTTGTGTTAAGAATTGTGAAATAATGACACACACTCATGCAAACATGCATACATACTATAATTGTAAGACACAAATAACTGCTTCTACCTAATGCAACTAATTATGGACAAACAAGACTCAGGATAAAATAGCATACAAGTAGTCAAATCACTTCATTTCTTTTTTGCTGCTTCTTCTAATTTGCTGTGCTCTTGTGAATCAGGAATCTGAAACCTTAGGGGAAAAAGAAAACATACAAATGCTATTACAGTACACATTTCTAAGCAGCAGGAAGTCTGTACTAAGTGTCAGATTGATCAGGATTTTACTCTCTATATAAACAACTGCTATCAAGTGTACCACAGCAAAAGGTCAGGCATGCATCTATGCTGTAATTTTTTTTTACCAATTTAGACTTCAATAAAAGACTTGATGGAGAATAAATTATTGAAAACTTTAAATTTGAACCGCAAAATATAGCTTCAAAAGCAGAGTGGGTTTCTACTTACACATCCTTTCTAAGGAACTGAATTTGCCAGTGTATATTAAAATATGATAGCCATGTCTAAGAAAGACTTATGGACATTCTACAATAAGTGTATCAACAGCATACATATAAACCTCAATATACAAAAGAATGTATGCATACAAAACCACACACACTTGAGGAATTTGGATATATATTCCTATGAATCTGGTAAGAACCAAGTACAACTGTTCAGTTTAATATTAACCATGAGTTCATAGAAGAGGAAGAGATGAGAACTTGTCTTGTCTCATCCCTTGTTCAAATCTGTGACTATCTTTCAACCAGGTCCCCCATAGAACTACCCAGTTTACACCACCACATATTACAAGCAGAATGCCAAGCTAAACCCCGACAAGACCGAGGTACTTCTGGTGGGGGACAAGGGGATGTTGACCTGGTGCTGAATGGGGTACATCTGCCCCTGAAGGACCAGGTCCGCAGCTTGGGGGTCATCCTTGACTCCCAGCTGTCCATGGAGGCTCAAGTGTCCGCTGTGAGCCGGGCGGCGCTGTATCAACTCCATCTGATACGGCAGCTGCGCCCCTACCTTCCTAATCTTCTGCTCCCATCAGTGGTTCATGTCTTGGTCTCCTCTCGCCTAGACTACTGTAATGCGCTCTACGTGGGGTTACCCTTGAAGACGGTTCAGAAGCTACAGCTGGTACAGAACGCAGCGGCTCGCCTGGTTAAAGGCAGCCGCCGGCGGGACCACATCATGCCAGTGCTGAAGGAGTTGCACTGGCTACCAGTTGCTTGCCGAGCCGAATTCAAGGTGTTGGTTTTGACCTTTAAAACCCTATACGGCTCCAGTCCAGTCTATCTCAAGGAGCGTCTCCAGCAACACCAAGTGGGCCGCTCAACAAGATCTGCCATGGACGGCCTTCTCCTTGTCCCTTCAGCCAGAGCAACTAGACTGGTGGGGACAAGGAAGAGGGCCTTTTCTGTGGCGGCCCCCGTACTGTGGAACTCTCTCCCGAGTGACCTTTGCCATGCCCCCTCTCTGCTGAGCTTCCGCCGCTCATTAAAAACCTGGCTGTTCAGGCGGGAATATGGGGTAGGTTAAGATTTTAAAAAATTTATACTGTTTTAAATATATTTTATTGTTTTTATTCTATGTACATCACCCAGGGTGGCTGGTTGCCGGCCAGATGGGCGATTAATAAATGGAAATAATAATAATAATAATAATAATAATAATAATAATAATGGAAAGGTTTGCAACAATATTTATTTATGTATTTGTATTTTGTACTATTTATATACCACTAGATATTTAAAAGAATATGGCAGAAGATGTGACAGAAGGAGCATATGTAATGCTTCCCATGCATTTCAATGATTTAAAAATGAAGAATATCACAGTTCCAATATGAAATTATGCCTCCTTATATAGTTATTGTAGCATTAAATGGCCCTATTGTATGGTACTCTCTCAGTAACACCATTTATAGAACATTGTAATTATCCAGAGTGGTAAATGACATTGATACATCTTAAGAACCTTCCAAATGAGCATGATACATTAAATCCATTATCCTCTGCACACATTAAGGTCTTTTAAGCCCTGGATATCATTTACACCAACTCATTTAAACACTTGTAAAATATATGATCACAAATGGCACATGTTCCAACAATTACTGTGAAATCCGAGGCTTCACACATTACTGATATGAAAACTTGTCTTTCTAAAATGGTATGTATCATTGAAAGTATCTGGATGCTTACTCAATATTTATATGCTCATATTTCTGTCATTATTTTAAAAGGAAGAATGATATGCCATAAACCATAGCAGGCAATGTCTTTTCCAAATAGTAGTATCCACTCAGGATTTAGTCAGTCTGGATTTTGGTCACCCATGATGACAAAAACAGTAACTATGTTCCCACCTGCAGCCACAGAAATATTACAACAGATGTCTCAGTATGACTGATTTATTATACGATCATGAGTGTCCATGGCACTTTACCGAGTACAGGAGGGCAGATCCCTACCACCCTAGGAACGCACAATCTAAAGCTTGGTTACAGATTTAATTGCAGTAGGGAATCGAACTAGGGATTTGAGCCAATGGACTGATGGAAAAGGTGTGTCTTGAAGAGGGATTCAGCTGAACAGTTACAATCTCTCTTCAGACCTTCTGCTCAACGCGGGAAGTTCCAGGGTGTGTGCCTGGTACTGGTACTGGCACAGGCAGCTGCACGGGCCCTCCATGCTTAGACATTTGAATGCCCGCATAAGGCTTCTGTCTCTCACTTCCAACCACTGCTATTTCCTCTTTGTCCTCCTCTACCAGCTGAGGAGATTTAACCCAGTGGCCCACATCTAGGTGCCTGAGATGGAAGCAGTGCAGTCACCAAGCTGTTCGCTTTCAACAGCTGTAAAGGGAAGGATAGGAGGAGGTGTCGTGCTGGCACCGGTAAGAAGCAAGGGGAGTAAGCAGGTGAGTGAGTGGGGAAAGACTGATGGGTTCTGTTATGCATGTTTGACAGTTCCATAGTGAGGGTGTACTTGGAGCCCAGAACCCTGTTTTTATATTATGTCTGTCCCCAGCCTTACAAAGATATGTTCAGATTTTGCTATTTTGTTCACAGTGAAATCTTAATACATAAAGGGAATATACACATACAGTATAGGCTAGAGTACTTAGCATTGCTAATGCAAAGCCTAAAAATACCCTGATGCAGCACAGCACTCACTCACAGTATGAATATGCAAAGGATTCTACACATTTAAAATTTCTAGTGTCCTAATTAGGCAACATGAAGTCAGCCAAACAAATATTAAATAGAAAGGCCGTGAGAATAATAGGGGCCTTTGCCTGAGGCATGTTCCTAACTCCCATTAATATGAATGCAAGTTAACTATGGGGCAGGAAAGAAAGAATACATCACTGTGTTTATGGAGTCTTTGAATATTTCATTTTAATAAATATATTTTTAAAACGTGTCTAGTTGATCCGAACAAAGACTTCAAATTCTGTTTTAGAATTACTGAGGCGCAAGATAAGGCCAGGAAAGTTCACCCGGCCATGTATATTTTACTGCAAACATGTCATTTTAGACATCTTTCAAAGCTGTATGTGAATATGAAAAGCAATCCTACTGAGGTATTCTTTGCAACTTCTCATTGACATATTCATGCAATGTAAAATCAATCAAAAACCACAGAAGCATTTTATTGGGGTGTGTGTGTTGGAAGAAGAGATGGAACCAAAAAGAGCCACCTTCAGGATTTAATTTGTATAAAAATATCAGTGCAATCTGGCTTTTCTCCCTTTAGAAGCTTATCTTTTAGACTGCAATATGAACCAAATATGGATTTTTTATTAGAAAATACTTAACTATTACTGGAACATTTGCCATGTGATGGTGATTGATTAGACTTCATGGAACACTTCTTCATAAACAAAATAAGATAAAATACAAGAGGACCCGTCTGTTCTACTCTGCTAGGAAAAGGTTACATCTAAACCTGAATAAGGCCTGAGTGAAATATGTAATTCTTGACATGGAGTTGTACTGATTGGTCAGATCTTACCCCATACTTCTACCCTAGTCTTCTTGGGTGTAAGTTGGAATGCGAGCTTTGCACTTGGGTCAATTCTAATATGAGCATACAGCCAAATACTGTAAGTGTCCCCCCAATGGGAGTTCTGAGGTGCAAAATATTCTGTTGTGCAATGTGGAAGTATCCATATAATAGTAATTCAAAATATACATTGTCACCTTTCCTTCATAATTATGAGTGTTAATTCTGACCTCCTGTCTAACAAACTTCCTTCACTTATACACACACAGTGGCACGGAAGCTATTTCTCTCTGGTGCAATCCCATGATATTGGGGATGGGGAGTGTATATCAACACTGAAATTGTGTGCACAGGGCTGATTGTGTGGGAGACTGCAATCTGATTAGCTGCCTATATCACTGTAGGTTTTTGATTGGTTCAAAATGACCCAAATGATTAGCCCCATCCACATAGCTGGAATATTCACACACACTGAACTCTTTGTTCATTTTATTGTTTGGATTATATTTTGTTTTTAATCTATGGTGTAAACTGCCTTGGGTGTCTTTTAGCCTGCACTTGGGCTAAACTAATTGGTTACCTGGATTCCTGATCTACATGGGTATCATACAACAGGGATTCCCACGCAAAGGTGCGGTTCTCACCAAGTACCTCAATATTATTTATCGAGCGTATTCTATTCGAGGGCGGTGCATGTTTGACATATGACGAGAGATTCTGTAAAAAGGCTGCCTTCGATCATTCGCTCAGAGATCATTCTCTGAGATGCCCACAAGCCACAACTCCCTCGGCCTGACTTGGTACAGGGTAGTTGGCTTAGCACTGACCGGTGTGTTGGGAGTTTTCTTCCATGGGCACCTGTTCCTGACCGGTTTGCTCCTATCGGCACAAGTGTGCTGTGTGCAACGGGCAGCACCCCTCCGCTTCTTGTTTTAGGCTCAAGGGCCTTAGAGCCTTCTCCAAGTTCAGTGCTAGAGAAAAACAACCCCCTAGTGTGAGACACCAGCCACCTCCCAAAGAGAACTAGCCTAATTAAAATTGGGATCCTTAACGTGCAGGTTTTGCTCCTGTTCCCGGCAAGACAATCCCATATAATTGTTGGGAGGTTGGCATTATGGGTTTCGAATTGAGAAGGACCATTGGTCTGTGGTGGGGCGCATGCTATCATGTTAAAGGTCCTAGGTTCAAATCCCCATAGAGGGCAGCCTTGGATTACCCATTGCCTCCAAGGGTCATGGAGTACATTATTTGTTCATCTTTTCACGTAGCAGTCTTGTTGGTGACTTGGTCTTTTTCGTATTCGCATTGGTGGCTTAACCCAAACTGGCGTTTCTACTGGAGCCCTTACTTCTCTATTTTTTTCCTTTCTCCTGGCGTACAACTCTTATGTACCTATATTACCATGATTTGGTGTTGCTGGTACGTTCTGTATTTCAGATCTCCGGTGTGGAAAGAGGCCAGTTCGTGTCCTTGTGTGCGGGCACAGTACAGTTCTGGGCAGCGCGTAAGCTGCTGAGTTGGTCCTGGAATCTCTTCGGGATTGGTTGACTGGCTGACATTCAGTGGTTGGGTCAGCGTGTATGCTGTGACAGAGCCTCCTACCCATGTTATTCCGGTTCAGCCTGGTTGGCCTGCCCCCGCAAGTGTTGGTGTTGCATTGCGGGAAATGATTTAGGCTTGCTCATGGGCAAGGCTTAGGTGTTGCAAATGTCTGTGGACCTTGCATTTACAGAGCAGTGTTGGCTGGTAGTCCAGATTGCTGGGATCGTATTTGCTGTGCTTTTGTTGGCGGGGTGGTGTGGTCCCCAGACCCTAGACCAGAGCGAGAAAGCATGTGCACAGCAAGATGTACGGGAGCCTTGAGGGGATAGGTTTTGCAATTTCTCATCCCGGATACCTTTGCCCTGGAGGGAGCTGTTCAGGCCAGATGGGCTGTATTATCTGGGCTGGGAACGAATTGTTTCTCAAGGATCTGCGAAGGGCTCTGCTGGAATTTATTCCTGGCAGGTGGGGGAAAGGAGACTAAGCAGAGGCTTGTCTCTCTCTGTGGCAGGCAAGTGCAGGAATAGGCAGTGGGGTAGGGCTCGGTGATCATCTGATGGCACCTTTTAGGTGACTGGCAACACCTGAGGCTCCCCGCGCTGAGTTGTGCGGCTTTAGTTGTGGGAGATATAATCGCCTTTGAGGCCAGCTCACCTCACCCACATCAGAGTTGTGCGGCCTGGGAGGTGGTGACAGTGGGAAGGCCTCCCAGCACCAGGATGGTGTAAAACTGGGGGGTGGCGAGTTGCTGCACCACTCCTTGGAGTTGGATGTTTCACCCATAAATACCTCTATTGGTTTGGGATATAGCCCTAAATGATAAACTAACTTGTAGTATCAAGTGCCAAAAGGGACAGTTAAAGAAGAATAATTTTATGGATATATGGAATCAATTATAAGACTATGTATTAATAAAGGGGAAGGGGAGTATGCCTTGTCAGGATATGTTATATTTTTGGAATGTGGAATTTAATTGATTAAGGGGATGGATGTATATTAGTTGGTCCCTAGGCGGGTGGGGGGTGCACCTTATGATTTATTTTAGTTGTATGTTTGTGTTTTATAGTTTTGTATGTAGTTTATAATAACTAAATAAAATTTATTTTTTTAAAAAATACCTCAATTGGCCAAAGGCCGGTTTACTTAGTACCCGCACTTCTTCCCTTCACAAATCTTTGTTATTCCCTAATTTTACACCATAACTTGTGTCTCAACTCTTCATTCCCCCCTTTATGCGCACAAATGTATTTTAATGTATTTTGTTCTGTTTTATTTTCTGTACATCGCCCAGGGTGGCCGGTTTGCCGGCCAGATGGGCGATAGATAAATGCAAATAATAAATAAATAAATAAATAAATAATAAATACAATACAGTTCAGTGGAAGACTGAGCAGGTGACCTGTGTGCCTGCCTGTTCAGCCTGCTCTTGAGGTGATACCTGTGGATGGGCAACAGTTCTTATAGTTCATAATCTTTAAAATGGATTTGGATTGGACAGCCCTTCAATTCAAATGGAGGGCACCTTCAAATAGAGGACAATCCTCTAGTAGCCCTTCAAATAGAACACTTGGCCACCCAATTTTTTCAAGTGCAGCACATTTAAGTAAGTTTACATGAATAATATAATGAGGCATGACTATGAAAAAAAAATTTGGTCTCCTTTTGTATTCTGTGTGTATGATAGTACACCATAAACCTGTGTATAAAAAAAACTTTATAGCTTATCGTATCAAAGTTTATCAAACTTTACTTTCTTTAGCATTTACTACTGTATCAGATCCAGCAATATTTTGGCAGCCTAAAATTACACTATTCTGACCTTGACATTAGTATTCAACAGCACTGATGGAAGAATGACAGCTTCTCCATCCTAGTGGGTGATTTTGCAAGCTTTTACCTTCATGACTATGGAGTTTCTGTCAAACGTGCTTCCGGCTGAATGATCACATTCTTTTGAATTATGAAGTGGCTGCAAACTGTGCTAATTGGGTCCATATTGATGTCACTCATAAGGATTAAACAGCCTTAATAGCCTTAAAAGTTATATAAATATGTCCAATCGTAATACACCATTATCTATAGCTTGTATCCTACTTTGGATAACCAATTAAATCACTCAGAAAATATATGCTCAAAGTTTTAATTTTGTAAATGTTCTATTTTTAAAAAATTAGTGAAGAAAACAGAGAAGATAAAGTAACAAATAGTAGTATTCATTAAGAGTTAATAATAAAAGTTTAAAGTGAATAGGGACAAGAAGCCGTTGTACCAAATCAGCTACCATGCATAGGTATTCTCAATATATCACTCATAAAACATAGTTTTAAGAATTTATTTTTAAAAACCTATTAACTTATTTACTCATATTTAAATGTGCAAGATAGGGCACTAGAGTGGTATCAAAATGAATGCTGCCCTGCATTTTCATGGGGTTTAATTTTTGAGGTAAAGTTTCTTTTTTGGGATGGTGGAAATATCTGAGAAATACCTTCAAGACATTTCATGCCTGGTCACAGCCATTATTTCTTTTGGGTTGAATTCTAAGAACTATTCCTCCACCTACAGCCCCCTGTACCCCTCCAAAGCCTGACCTGAAGGTCAAGGGACATAATGGAAGATGCTTCTTCCCAATTTGGGGAAATTATTCTCTTCACCAGCAGCCTCCTCTAACATAGCCTCTATTCCTCCTCTAACATAGCCTCCTCTATTCAGGACTCAGGAGGGTCCCCTGATCCTCAGGAGAGGCTTTTGGCGGGCACTGGGGGCTGCAGGTGGGATGAAGAGGTGAGAGAGTTCCCTTCCATCAACTTCCTTCCACAAGTGATGCTTAGGATACAAGCCTGTGGCTTATGCTGGCTCAGCTTGTCTGAGCATGGAAAGCTAAGCAGGGTCAGGCCTGGTTATTACTTGGATGGGAGACCCCTCCTCTTGTTTCCTGCATTGAGCAGGGGGTTGGACTCGATAGCCTTGTAGGCTCCTTCCAACTCTATGATATCTATGTTATCTACTGTTGCTTTGGCACCATTTTTTTCAATTTGAAAGAGCTTCTTCACAGCACGATTCCAGACAATCAGGGACGATGTGGTGAACATGAATATGGTGATGTCATGGTATCATAAAGCCAACCATACTGGGTATGGGGCAACACAGCTGAGGTAAGGACAGACAAATCAGTCTATTTCCTGTCTGTGTCACTCCTTCCCTCCCTCTCTGGCATGGGTTCTTATAAACCTATTTCATTTCACATAAATCTGGGTTTTTTTTAAAAAATAATCTGTCTTTTTTAATCTGCACCAAAATTTGTATATAATCTGCATTTAAATATACATTTTACAGTATTTTTTGTATTGAAATATTGATACACACATTTCTAAACATACCTTCCCTCAAATATGCAATTTTAAACACAGTTTGATTTTTTTTTTAAAGCCAAGAACTGCCTGGGAACATTCAGGAAGTGCAAGAGCCAGTGGATAATTTGGTTCTGATTCACACATTTTTCCAGGAGGTCTGGATCAGGTCAGTTCATACTGGAATTCTTAAAGATCGAAATCCTCAAGCTTCCTAAACTGAGGGCAAGCACAAAGCCCATCTATTTTCATCATTCTGAAGAGGAAATGAGGGGAAAGAGGCTGATGCTCTCTGTCTGCCATACTGTACCAATGGTTTCATTGCATAGCAAGACTGCCACACTGACTCAATTCTGCTCACATTTATGCATGGGTAGGTGAGGCAGATAGTAGACGGGGATGCACTTTCAAATGGACATCTCATTGAAAGTAACGTAGTGCGGATGGATGACACCTCTATTCAGTTGCAGTGCATTACTTTCAATGGGGTGTATCCACAACCACATTCTGCCTCCACTAATCAATTGGATAAGGCTGATGGAGCATTAACCTGGTTGCTTTAGCCATGGGAATGCATTTCCTTTCCCACACCCCCTGACACTTGATCCCTTCAAGACCTTTTTCAATGGTGTGTGAAAATGCGCCCAGAGAGAGAACATCTTTTATGGGAAGGGTTGTGAGCCATCCATATATGTAATATTCTTTAAGCCACATTAAGCCAAGGAACTTTACATATGTGCAGTACATGCTTGCACACAGGTAGGTTTCTTGGCCAACCCAAGAGGCCTTATAGGTGTTTTTTTCTTTTGGTTTTCTATTGCTCTTATCCATTCAGATGTAAACCTTTTTTCCTATTAGCAAAACATTTCCAGTACACTTTTAAATTTCATGGTTTAAAGCTTTGTGGTCTCTTTTCTTGATGGGTTACCCACCCCATACCTAGTAGCTAGCCACCATACTATATAAAGGAGATTATAGGAGACCATAGCTTTAGGTTGTTTTGTGAAGGCAGCCAGGGGAAATTAAGATTTCAGTGTTGTGGCAGCAGAAAGATTCCAGGAAGGCAAGAGCAAAAAAGAGTCAGACACACTATTTTGCCTGGCCTCCCATTTACATACAGAACAGGGTGTTGGTTCAGCCCCTCAATTTAGTGAAAAATGAATGTTTCTGGTGAAAATATATTTTTTTATTCTTCCAGCGTTTCGAGCTACCTCCATGGGAATGAATGAAGCAACTGAAAAATCATTCACATAAAGTGCTAAGGGTCAAAGTGACTATGAGAAATGCTATTGAAATGTATTAGTTACTTGTCATATCTAGAAATGCTTAGCTCAGCAATTTGTTTATTATTGTGTTCAATAATAGACAAATTGCTCTCTTTCCTTAACATTACTACAATAGGACCCCACAGTTTTACAAAACCTGGATTTTTTTTCTTTTTTAATCCAGCTAAACTTTCCTTGTTTTGTTTTTAAAAAAACTTACAGATCTGATATTTGGGGTCATTACGGCCCCAACTGCATTTGCAAATGATTGCACATTGCAAGCAACCTGCACTATCACCTCAGCAGGTGGTCAGACTTAATGGGATCTCTCAATCAAGGACCTTTAGATGGCCAATGTTATCTGTTCACAGAAAGATCTTTGCAAAATGTGTTGTTGAGAGTTGCCCCAGCACTTCCAAGACACAATGTCACTGGCCTCCTTCAAAAGAATCAATAAAGCCCTCAGATTTGATTTTCACATGCAACACGAAGTTAGCAATGTGACCAACAGGCTTGCCCCTTTGTGCAAACTGTGGGATATGTTTAACAAGACCATCCCAAAATGCCTTGTGCCATAGGAGAATGTTTACAACTGATGAAAAATTAGCACCATTCAGAGGAAATGCCCAATGAGGTTATATATGCCTTCCACACTCACAAAATAATGCATAAGATTCTGGCTGTGTTGTGATTCTAAAACATATGTTTATGATGCAGGCATGTAGATGGGGAAGGAAGTTGCTCCAACAGCTTGAAATGTAGGCCAGACAGTGACTGAGAAAACAAGACATTTACAGGGATCTAGATAGGAGGTAACAACCTGTCTGAAAACTAGCCAGGGGATTATCTAAGAAAATTCAAGACTCTACTTGGCACATTGAATATACACACACACACACACACACACACACACCAGAAATTACCCCTCAGTTTCTTCCTCATGAATCTAGAAGTGTTAACTTCTTTGTAGTATTCAAGAAGATTTGACACTTCTAGGTTATGTGCCAAAAAAAGGAAGAACAATCCATAATGATGCAGCAATCTCAAACCAGAACTCCATGTCTGAAACTGTTCATTATTATAATAAAACTAAAGGTGGGATGGACACCTGTAACCAGGTGGTCCCTCAAATGCATGATCAAACAGTGACCAATGGTGGCTTTTTCAAATATGATGGATATTGTCTGCCTATGCTGCAATCCTATGGGTTGCACCCTTGATTATCATAAGCCCCCTTGGAGGCTTCTGATCATCCAATGCAGGGTAGGAGGAGCAGCAGAAACAGTCGTTGCTTCCCTGTCCTCCTGCCCTACATTTTTCGCTGGATGGGCTTTCTTGTGCATCTAACTCAGGGGCCTCAGAAAGGGAGGGAAGGAGGCTGGAGAGGCCTCAGGATGACTCATAACTCCTGACCTCTCCAGTCTCCTCCCCTCTCCACCCATTGAAAGGCCCCCTTCTTCCCTTCTCCAAGGTTCCTGATCTCAGAGAGCAGCCGGTGTGGTTCTTTCTGCGAGGAAGGAGCGGATCTGAGCTCCGTTTTCCCCTGAGATCAGAGTGCTGTCTCTGACCTTGGATCAGGGAATCTGAAATACCCTATGGCCCCTCAGATGCTGTCTGTCTCTAGGGGCCATAGGATTGCTCCCTCCAATGCTTATATTGTTTTGAACATTCTAAGATGGTGTCAGCATCCCAAAACAGATCACTTCCTAGTAGAACTGGTCTTATAGAGGATCAAACGCTGGGTTTTTAAACTTTTTTTTGAGTGTTTTTTTTTTAAATATACACAAATAAATTTGTATATATCCATAGCAATGAATACATATGAAATGCATATATATATATCTGAAAATACAACTTACTAGCACTTATACATAGGCTTCAACAAAAATGGACCAGATATCCAAATAAGTATCCATTTGAAGGTGGAGTCTATATACCACCCGCTCAAATGTTGAAAGCATGATAAGATCCTTAATCTATTGCATTATAGGAGGTGAGCGCTTATCTTTCCAATGTTGTAATATCAGTCTTTTAGCTGTCAAAAGGGTGCAGAGAATCCATTTCTCCTTCCATGTGTTAATTTCCATGAAGCAGCAGGTAAATAATTTAAAAGAGCACGTACATCAGCAAATATTAAAGGCTGTTCCAGCACAAATGTATCCATATAATAACCTGCTCCCCAAAAGAAGCAACTACTGGACATTGCCAAAACATGTTTAAAGGAAGCATTAGCCACATCGCACCACCAGAAATCAGCAGAATTAGACAATCACAGACATGAAACAAAAGTTTTTGCTGAATAAGATGCAGCCTAAGATCCAAAGACGCAATAGGTATACACTCCAAAGGATCAAACTCTGGGTTGAGTAGAGACACATAGCTACCTTGTCTGGGATGTCAAAGGAGGCAGCCTCAGATCTGGTAGGCCTGTCACTGCTGATACTAAGAAAAGGGGAAACTGTCATATCTGCAGTTGATTATGCAATGACAGAAAAATCACAGTGACAATGTGCTTCACATAATTATCTTGTCTGTCCTACTCATGCAGTTGTGAAATGTGGTAATTGTGCATAGCCGGCTTGGATCGTGTGTGCTAAGGGTGTAGGTCTAAGATTTGTTATTATTACATGTATGATTATAATTATGTTATAGTCATGTTAATGGCACAATATACTTTATTATGTTTAAAAAACTGGGTCAATTAGACCTAACGTACCATTGGTGAGGCTTATGTATTTTACATTGTGGGGTATTGTTGGCCCCAAAGTCTTATGTGCAATTATATTATTTTACTGCAGCTTTTCACAACCATGGTTCCCTCCAGATGTTTTGGACTTCAACTCCCATCAGCCCCAGCCAGAATGGCCAATGTTCAGGAATGTTGCGACTTGTAGTCCAAAACATCTGGAGGGCACTAGGTTGGAGAAGCTCATTTTATCTGAAAAGGGAAGGCCTCAATATAGGCATGGTTTTTCAAAACAAAACATACAAATTGTGTTGTGCTTAATAACTTCAACCAAGTATTTTATTTGTATGGCTTTCATGAGGTACATTTGACTTCGATATTGGATTGATACAGTCAATTTATCGACAGAGGTTTAAAGACCAGCCAATCCTGGTAGATAACAGTACAATCTGTTAAAAATAAGATGTGCCATTAACAGCCTTTTAAAAATAGGTAATATACCGGTATGTTCTCATTTGCAGCTGGCTATCTCTAAACAGATGCTGGCTAAGCCACAGTGAGGTAAATAGGTAATATTCTGTCTTGTCAAAATATCTATTATTGCTCATTGTATTGTATGTCCCACTCCGTATTGTGAACAAGCTTAGTGATAATTCAAGCAATCGTATTTCATGCTTTGAAGTCAAGAGGAGTTGACTAATTCACTGCATTATTTGTGTATTTAAGGAGAATGGCCATATCACAGGGTTGATTCAACACATCTAAATTCACTGAAAAGTAAGCTCACATTTACTTCACAAAAACACATCTAAAGGTTTGTGTGAGATACCTCTATACAATTGTATATAGGATTCTGCTACAAAACTTGTAACTTTAAATGTATTATATTTTGTGTTTGCTGCTGGATAGGATCTGATATTAAAGTGCCATCACAAATAATTTAGCACAGTTGGTAGTTCATAGCTAGAAGGGATAACAATATATACTATATTTTTCACAATGTAAAGAGAAACCAAGGCCAATATTATCCCAACAAATGTTTGTCACCAAGACACAGGAAGAAGGGCAAGGCTGCAGTCATGGGGTTTAAAGGTTGAAGTATGCTTTATTTAGAGCAAAGGGGTGTCCTACTTAGTGGTGATCAGATGGCTACTCTAGGCTTTTAATCTATCTGATCCAACAACCATAAAGTGCTGTTGTGGCTCCATCTTGGGATAGTGATGGAAATGTCCATATCCCTTCTCCAGTAACACAAAGACACCCCATTCTAAAGAACATAAAAATAATTGCTTTTAATGAATGTGTTAAATGGCAAACGGTTGGGGGTATTTTCATAAATCTGTTACATCATGTAACAATCACAGGGTAAAAGTCACTTTATGGTAACTATTTCATCTCAAAATCTCTTATATGAATGGTCCAGAGGGAGAATCCTGGGCTCGGATAGGTTTGGGGCTTACTTTCTCAAGTTTTCTGGGGAATTAAGTTTCCCTTCAGGAGATATTCATTCATTAGCTGCATTTTGCCATGTACTGTATATTGCCTCCAAAGACAACAGAATAGGAACACTTTTTTGTAGGTCTACAGAATAAGAAAATAAGCCTACTGAAAAGCCCAGGTTTTAGTAGTTTTCACAGGCTGTGTTCAGATAATCATTTCAGCAGAACAATGTGAGCCACTCCTCCCCTCCCCACAATACTGTTACTGTGGCATTAAGCCTGATCCAGCATTGATTGCTTGACACAAATAAAATAGAGGGAAAGGAAAAGAAGTCACACTGTAGACGGAAAGGACCAGTTTGCTTCTTTTTCCTGAAAGCTTCGCAGCCTTGAAACTTAAATTCACTTTTGCTTAAATTTAGGGGTGCATGGAATCCTCTAGATACATTTCAATCTGGCTTTAGGTCAAGTTTTGAGACCAAGACTGGCTTGGCGGCCTTGGTGAATGATCTACACTAGTAAGTGGACGAGGGCAGTACATCCCTGTAATAGTTCTATTGGGCTGAACCTCTCAATGCCTTTTTTATATCATTGACCTTGGTATTTTCCTCTGGACAGGCTCACAGGGATGCAACTTAGGGGTAGGGGTGGATGAGTAATTCACTCTGACAAGTTATTTTTATGGATTTACTCAATTTGCAAGTCCAAAGCCTTTCAGTGAGTCAAGACAGAGTTACATCCCAAAAACTGCACTTTTGCGAGCTTTCCAGTGCAGTTTGTCTATGGTCAAATGTGCACAAAGTATGCATATTAAGGGCAAGTACACACAAAATGCATAAATTTGAGGAATGTGTGCACAAAACAGCATTTCAGCAGTGTAAAGTACTTGAGAAGAAAGTGCACATTTAAACATGTGCACAAAAATATGTACATTAATTCATGTATTACAAAAAATGTACACATAAAAATCCATACTTAAAAATAAATAAATAATATCAATCACCAGCTTGTGCAGAAACAGGATGAAACAAGCTTGATCTCAAAAAAAGGGGGGGGGAGGACAATCTTAGCAAGAATGACTTTCACAGATCCATCCCTGCCTACTTGGGGGCATGTTGCTATGGTGGCTTCAATCATTCCAGGAAAACTGGTCTCAAAAGTGGTGCTGGGGTTGCCTGATTAACACATTGGCCAATGGTTTCCCTATGGTTCCATTCTGCCCCCCCCCCATGCTATTTAACACTGATATGAAACCACTGAGGTAATTTATTTGGGGTTTCACCTATAATCTCTTTAGGAGGGAATTAAGCCTGCCAAATTTCATAAAAAAATTTGTGCTACACACCTTTATATTTTGATTTTGTTTTTAAGGAAAGTGCCAATAACTTTTTAATGTCTTGACAAAATTTGATAAAATTTGCAGGGACAGTGATCTGAAAGGATAACACTTGCCAAGTTTCAGGAGAACATAAGAAGATCCATGCTGGATCAGATCAAAGGTCTGTCTAGTCCAGCATTCTGTTCACATAGTGGCCAGCCAGCTGCCTGTGGGAAGCCCACAAGTAATGACATGAGTGCAATTAAAAGTCATCTCTTCACACAGGCTTTCCTTGAAGTGTGACCCAGCCAGTGATGGTTTGTACCATGCAGTAGACTGTGCAGTTTTATTGCTGATTAATTTGTATTGTGTTGTGTTTACTGTTATACTTATTGCTGCTATTGTTGGTGCCATTGTCTTTTATGTTCAACACTTGAGGCTTCTGTGGGAAATGGTAAACTGGGATGATCTCTTCTCGATCATCCCAGTTTGCAGGACACGGAATAATGGGCTCAAGTTACAGGAACCTAGATTCCACCTAAACATCAGGAAAAAATTCCTGACTGTCAGAGCAATAAGACAATGGAATCAACTACCTAGGGAGGTTGTGGGCTCTCCCACTCTGGAGGCATTCAAGGTGCAGCTGGACAGACATCTGTCAGAGATGCTTTGACCTAGATTCCTGCATTGAGCAGGGGGTTGGACTCGATGGCCTTGTAGGCCCCTTCCAACTCTACTTTTCTATGATTCTATGATTCTATGATATAAATTTGAATAATAAATGAATAAAGTAAATAGCACCATCCTGCTCAAGTTCCTCAACAACTTGTCTACATAGGCATACTGCCTCTGAAACTGGATACAGCATATAGCCGCTTCAGAGCTAGTAGCCACTGATGGCCTTATCCTCCATGAATTTGACCAAGCCCCTTTTAAAGCCATCCAAACTGGTGGCCACCACATCTTGTGGTAGCGAATAATACCATAGTTTATGCGCTGTGTGAAGCAGTACTTCCTTTTATCTGTCCTCAATCTCTCACCAGTTTCTAGTATTATGAGGGAGAAAAATGTCTCCCTATCCACTTCCTCCACACCATGCATAATTTTGTACACCTCTATCATGTCTCCCCTCACTCGCCTTTTCTCTAAGCTAAACAGTCACAGAGTTTGTAACCATTCCTCATAGTGATTTTTTCCAACTCCTTGATCATTTTAGTTGCCCTTTTCTGCACTTTTTCCAATTTTACAATGTCCTTTATTTATTTATTTATTCATTCATTCATTCATTTTTTCGTTTATTTATTTCATTTTTATACCGCCCAATAGCCGAAGCTCTCTGGGCGGTTTACAGCAATTAACAAGACAGCCCCTGCCCGCAGGCATACAATCTTTTGTAAGATCTTTTTGGTGCAGTGACCAGAATTGTACACAGTATTTCAAGTGTGGTCACACCATAGATTTGTATAAGGGGAGTTTGACATCGGCAGTTTTATTTTTGATTCCTTTCCTAATTATGCCTAACATGAAATTTGTCTTTTTCCTAGCAGCTGCACACTGGATCATTTTCATCGAGCAGTCTACCATAGCCCCAAGATCTCTTTCTTGGCCAGTCCAGTTCAGAACCCCTCAGTTTATATGTGAAGTTGGGATATTTTGCCCCAATGTGCATCACTTTACGCTTGCTTACATTGAACTGCATTTGCCATTTTGATGCCCATTCTCCCTGTTTGGAGAGATCCTTTTGGAGGTCTTTGCAATCCCTATTTATTTATTCATTCATTCATTCATTCATTCATTCATTCATAAGATTTATATACCACTCCATATTCCAGTATGGAGAATTTGGAATGGTGAACAATAACAGAACAAAACATTAATTGGTCCCTAGGAGGGTGGGGGGTGCACTTTATGATTTATTGTATGTAGTTTAGATTTTTTTTTTTGTAAGAAAATAAAATAATAATAAAAAAGAATAAAACAATATGTTAAAAATAAAATCAATAAAACTGTAGCTGGTTAGTTCAGGAAGACTTCCTGAAATAAAAGTGTTTTCAGGAGGCGCCGAATACAATACAGTGTTGGCACCTGCCTGACTTCCAGAGGCAGGGAGTTCCAAAGAAATGGAGCCACTACACTGAAGGCTCTTCTCCATGTAGACTCCAATCAGGCCATAGGTCCATATGGAATTGTGATGCTGTGTTCTTTGAGTTTAAATTTAAAGTGTATATGTGGTAAGTATAAGTATGTATTCCTGCTGTATCTGGGTGAGTGAGAAAGGATGGGCAGGAAGAATGGTGTATTTACATATGTGACATGATTGGCTGAGAGAGTGTGAAGGTGGGTAGAGTCTGTGTTATATAAACAGTGGGCGGTGCTGTTCAGGCAGGTTTTGAGGGATTGTGAAGACAGTGCAGGAGTGAGAGGAGTGTGTGGAATGTGAAGCTGAGTGATTATATTAGGATTGTTAAGAGATTAGCTAGTGAGTGCAGGGATTGATA
Organism: Shinisaurus crocodilurus; assembly: GCA_021292165.1. Classification (NCBI taxonomy): domain Eukaryota; kingdom Metazoa; phylum Chordata; class Lepidosauria; order Squamata; family Shinisauridae; genus Shinisaurus; species Shinisaurus crocodilurus. The sequence continues at coordinate 75,552,329 of CM037876.1, read as the reverse complement.
TTGGGAACAATTGTTGAGGGAGGATTGGTATTAACTGAAAAACTTAAACACAAAACTTATTTCCAGAACTCGTATTTTAAAATAAACTTTTCTTTGTTATTTGAAACAGTCTGTGTGGAAGCTGTGCTTATTGTACTGGTCAAACACGTATAAAGCAGGGATTAGACATCCCAAAGGCAGTGTGAGAAATGTAAGGGTAAGGGTTAGAGGAAAAGAAACCCCCGACCTTACATAAGTACACCAAGAGATCCCAACAAGGAGGGCAAGTTTGAGGCCCTATTGAGGGGTGGGGTGTGACAGGAACCACCAGGGACACGCCATCCAAGGACCCCAGTGACCAAGCAGTTTGGTAAAGGAGAAGGCGCTCTTTCACGTATCCTGGTCCCAAGTTGTTTAGGGCTTTATAAACAAGTACCTTAAACCTGGCCCGGTAGCGAATAGGCAGCCAGTGACATTCCCTCAGCAAAGGAGTTGCATGCTGAAAAGGGGAAGCTCCAAACAACAGACAAACTGCCGCAATCTGCACTAGTTCCTGCTTCTGGACCAGCCTTAAGGGTAGCCCCACATAGAGCACATTGCAGTAATCCAGTCTTGAGGTAACTAGCACCGGTACCAATATGACCAAGCTATCCCTGTCCAGGAGAGGCTGGTGAACCAGTTGAAGTTGGTAAAAGGCACTCCAAGCCATCATGTCACTTGGGACTTCAGTGACAATGATGGATCTAGGAGTACCCCCACACTACGAATCTGATCTTTCAAAGAGAGTGCAACCCCATCCAGAACTGGCAATGAGCATAACTCCTGGACTTGGGAACCACTCACCCACAGGGCTTCAGTCTTGCCAGGATTCAGCTTCAGTTTATTAGCTCTCATCCAGCCCATCACTGAGTTTAGGCGCTGATCCAGGACTTGCACAGCTCCAGGACTTGCACAGCCTCACCTGATTCAGATGTCACAGGGAGATAGAGCTGTATGTCATCAGCATACTGATGGCATTTGGCTCTAAATCCCCTAATGACCACTTCATATAGATGTTAAACAACATTGGGGACACGATGGTATCTTGCAGAACCCCACAGCTCAGTTGCCAAGGGGCCAAAGAATAATCACCCAATGTTACTCTTTAAAATTGACCTGCAGGTAAGACCAGAACCACTGTATCAAAAGCCAATGAGAGATTGAGAAGTATTAACAGGGTCGCACTCCCCCTGTCCCTCCCCTGATAAAGATCATCCATCAGAGCGACCAAGGCTGATTCACTCCCACAATCACGTCAAAAGTCAGACTGGAATGGGTCTAGATATTCTAGATATTTTTTGTTTTAACTACCCTAAATAATTTGGTGTCATCAGGAAACTTGACCACCTCACTCCTAATTCCAGATCATTTATAAACAAGTTGAAATACATTGGTCCCAATACAGATCCCTTTGGCCCCCACTGTTTATATCACTCCATTGGGGGAATTTCCCATTTATTCCTACTCTTTCTTTGCTTTCTGCTCTTTATCCATAAAAGGACCTCTCTTGAGGGACTTTGTCAAAAGTCTTTTGGAAGTCCAAGTGAATAATGTCTACCAGATCACCCCTGTCCACATGTTTCTTGATACTCTCAAAGAACTCTAAAAGGTTAGTGAGACACGATTTACCTTTGCAGAAGCCATGTTGATTCTTTTTCAGCAGTAATTGTCCTTCTATATGCTTACTAATTTTATCTTTAATGATGCTTTCAACCAATTTAATCATAACAAACATTAAGCTAACTGGCCTATAATTTCCTGGATCCTCCTTGGGTAGGGGTGTCGTAAATCTGCCCAGTACAAAGATAAACTGTCGTCGTTATCACAGTCCAAGGGTCGAAGCCAAAATATATACGTCCGAAAAGCAGCAACAGAAACCAGTTCAGGAGCAGGCAAAAAGGTCAAGGTTGTTCTGAGGTTCAAAGGCACAAGTCTGAGTTCAGGGGTGTCAAGGCGTCTGGCTGAAGCTGTATGAGCAAACAATTGCTTCCAGCGTTTGATGTGCATTTGGGACCTGCCTTTTGAGCAGGCGCTGATTGGTAAGGCAGCCCAGCCGGGTCAGGCTGCACGTGCCTTGCCCCACCCCAAACACACTCTGGCACAACCGGTCTCCGTCTGGCCTAATGGAGGCACAACAAGGGGTGGGTGAACTCACCGCAATCTGACTCTCCAGGCACTTGCCAAGCACCCCCGCCACACGATCCGTCCCACAGCGCTCAGCGATGCGCTCAGCGGTCTTCTGGGTCCCCGTTGCATCAGTTCCGGGTCCCCGGCGCATCACTTCCAGGTCCCCAGCGCTGCATTTTTTACATAAAAAACAAGGTAAACTACCTTAAAACAGCCACAAATAGCAAATCTCAGCCATTTCAAGGTGGGTTTCCTTGGTTTTTACATTAAAAACGCAGCGCCGGGGACCCAGACGTGAAGTGCCAGGGACCCAGCAGAAGTACCTTTCCCCAGCTCCTCTCGCGGGGACTTGTGGTGAGCCGGGGAAAGGTAAGTCGTGCAGAGCTTGGGGGGTCGAGCAGGGCGAGTTCACCCTGCTTCCACCCCACCCACCCCGAGATCCGCACACCTCCCTATCTTGGGTCCCTTTTTAAAAATTGGTGTTATATTGGCCATTCTCCAGTCCTGTGGTAGAGAGGCTGATCTTAGGGACTATAAGGGATTAGGGATTTATGTTAGATCAGCAATTTCCACATTTGAGTTTTTTCAGAACTCTAGGATAGATAGCATCTGGTTCTGGTGATTTATTATCTTTCAGTTTGTCAATAAGGTTGAGAACTTCATCTTTTGTCACCACTATTTGCCTCAGTTTTACGGTCCCATCCTTGCTCTCCCATAAAGCAGTGATTGGAGAGCCCCTGGTAAAAACATGCCCTATGATTAGCAGGTGAACGTGACACTCACTCAACCCCCTCCCTCCCCCCATCTGTTTTTAGAGAAAGGAAGCAAATGGTACTATTTTTGGACAAACTATTTTTGGTTCTGGTCACTTCAGGGTGAAGCCCACTTCAGCTCAGGAAGCACCAGAAAAGGTCCAAAGGGACTCAGTTCAGCTTGGGCTTTGGCCAAATCCAATGCGCATCCCTTGTTATTTGGACAGTGACAGAGACTTTCTTGGTTTTTTGGACTCATGTTTCTGGCCTCTCCTGCTGAGTTTTGCTATTCCTCCCTGGGTGAGGTCTGCTCTTTTGGTATCTTTCTCTTTGTCTTCACCACTCTGCTGCTTTCCATTATCTTTCAACAGCTCTGCTTCATTCTTCTCTGCTTTTCTGCAAACTGTCTTTCTCCTCTTAACTTAGGGTTGGAGAGTATGTGCCATATGCTTTGGCCTATAACTCCGATCAGCCCTAGTTAAAAAAATACTTTCCACCCCATCCATTCCATGCCCATCCCACTTTTCACAGCTTGCATTCCAAGGCCTTTAGGAACACTTATTATACAGGTTTAGGCTGTAATCCTATATTCAGTTTCCTGGGAGTAAGCCTCATTGAAATAAGTAGAACTTACTTCTGAATATACATGTTTGAGGTTGTGCTGTTAAAGACTTTTTAGTGTCTCATGTATATATAAGGTTATGGGTTATTATTTATGATTGTATTATTATTTTAAATAATGTATTATTTTCTTTAAAAACAAACCAAAAAAAACAACAACCATGTACATTGCAAGGGTGAAAAATTGCTCCCCTAACATGAAAATGAACACCAAACAGGCTTTTAACTGGGTAGTTGTAAAAGCAGTAATAACTTGTCAAGACTATTTCCTTTCACTATTTAAAATACTGGGAGGGAAGCAATCTGATCAAGGAAAAAAAGGCATTTAAATGTATACTGTACTCTCTCTCCCTAAGATATTTGTGGCTTAAACTGGGTGTACACTAAAATATCTAGAAAAACTAAAGCACATGCAATATAAACATAGAGCTAAAATAACTCTATGGTTAAATCCAGTAATCAAGATGTCCGCTCAAACGAAAACAACTCAAATTGACTCTGAAAGATGTCCTGGTTCAGGATTTTGGTGGCTTGTTGTAGAAAAGTGGTAGCACAGACCTAAAGTGCATGCTTTGCAAAAATTTCTTGGTTTAACCCTAGGTTTCATTAGTTAAAAGGATCTCAGGTTGCAAGGCAGAGAAAGACTGAGAGCTGCTAACAATCAGAATAGACAGTAATGGTCTCTATTGGAAAAAAAAAGGCAGCTTCGCATATTCATCCGCTTTAGGGACAAAAACCAGGGGATAGCTGTTGCCTTCATGTCCTGCCTGAGGACTTAATGAACAACAGTAGACTTCTGGCTAACCACAGTTTGTGGGAAGATGCTGGACTAGATAAACCTTCTTATCTCACATAATGGCAGTGTTACCAAGCTAGTGAGTAGTAATGAGGAACACCATAAGAACATAAGAAGAGCCCTCCTAGATCAGACCAAAGGCCTATCTAGTCCAGCATTCTGTTCATACAGTGGTCAACCATGGGAAGCCCAAAAGCAAGACATTAGCAACTAGCATACAGAGACACACTGTCCCTGATACTGGAAGTAATATTTAGCCATGCTGACTAGTAGCCTTTGATAGCCTTATCCTCCTACATAGTACACAGTATGCCTATGTACTCCAGTTGCTGGGGAACATGGGCAGGAAGGTGTTGTTGCACTCATGCCCTGCTTGTGGTATCCCATGGGCAGTTGGTTGGCCACCATGTTAACAGAATATTGGACTAGATAGACCCTTGGTCTGAACCAGCATAGCTCTTCTATGTTCTTATGTTCTCCATGAATTTGTCTATTTCCCTTTTAATACCACTTTAATATATATAATGTTTATTTACGGTCTACCAACCAGAGATGTTGAAGAGTCCTTGGTTTCGAGTCACGAGTCAAGTCACGAGTCTTTGGACTCGAGTCTCGAGTCCGAGTCCTTGGTCCAAAATGGTGACTCACGAGTCACGAGTCCTGAGTCACTCCCAAAGCTGACTCCACGAGTCCCTATTAAAATCAATGGGTTTTTTTCCTAACAAAATAAGGCTACTCCAGATGTGTGGCTTAAATAAATTCTAGGCACAAGTGTGCCTTTTTATTTCAAAACTCTGCCACTGATTTTGACAAGAACAGACCAGGCAGACAAACCCAAAATAACCAGGCAGGCAGGCAGAAGAGGCAGGGAACCGCAAAGCAGGCAGGCAGAGGCGTTTGTCTTGGACAATTCAAACTGTGGAACTGATTAAGAAGACACCAGGCAGGCAGAGGAGGCATGGAACCCCAAACTGGCAGGCAGAGGCAGCCAAACCCAAAACGTCTGAAAGGTTGCATTTTAGGAAAATAATTTTAAAAAATAAAATCTTCGCCGGCGATTGCACTTCTCTCCACTCCTTCTGGCACAACCCAGGGATGTTGAAGAGTCCTTGGTCTCGAGTCCCAAGTTGAGTCTCGAGTCCCATTAAAAATATTGGGACTCGAGTGGGACTCGAGTCAGAGGGGGGACTCAGTCCGACTCACGAGTCGAGTCCTGGAGTCCGAGTCCCCATCCCTGCTACCAACCACACCAATATATATATACAATACAAACAAGATATACCAGCTCTCAGTTGTACACTCAGAATAAAAACATACAATAAAACCGAATCAGGCAAGCATAGAAGGCCTAGTCAAAATAGCAACATTCAAGAATTTTGCAACTTCCTTAGTGATTAAACTATTTGAGCGATCAAGCAAAATGGTCAAAAGAGACTCTAAAGATCGTCCAGGGAAAGTTTGTGTGATTGGATGTATTAGAGTCTCTCTAGCCCCTCGATAGAAACTGCAATTAAATAGAACATGCACAACAGATTCCACCTCCTCCATTGTTGCAGGGGCAGCATCTATTTTTCACTGGGGTTTTACTGTATCTGCCATCCAAAAGTTTGGAGGGTAGAACATTAAATTGGGCTAAGGAGAATGCTCTCCTGTATTTAGGGATAGATAACCACTCTAAATAGAGCATCCCATTTTTAGGATAAAGGCCCGACAAACCCAGTGACAGAGGGGAACATGGGCCCTGGGCCGCTGCATGGAGCTCTTGAAAATTGATGTCAGTCAGTCTCTGCTTGACTAGAAATTTAGCTTTCTCCCAGGACAAGGATAGCAAATAGGAAGGAGACAGCCCAACTGAGGCAACCTTTTGCCTCACTGCTTTATTCCAAGCAGACACATAGGAATCTAACATCACCTGGGAAACAAACGAATTTGGCTTAACCAAAAGCTGGCAACGAAGCCAGAAGTGAATAGAATGTATCCAAGCCAGACAATTGAGAGAATTAAGGCCAGCTTCAAGATAAAGGGCAGCACCAGCTACACACTTGGGCATGCCAAATATAGATCTAAGGAAGTAAGACTGAATGCTTTCGAGAGAGTCTTTAAGACAAGGAAACCAGATAGGAGCTCCAAAAAGAATCTGGGATACTATCTTAACTTGAAAAACACGGATGGCAGCTGGAATAAATTTCCCACCTCTAGTGAAAAAGAAGCGCAATATGGCACTCAGATTTTGTTCGGCTTTAGCCTTAGCAAGCTTTGCCTGGACTCTCCAGTTAGCAGTCTCATGAAACCAAATACCCAGATATTTATAGGAGTCAACTTGATCAAGTCTACTGTTATCCATAGGTCTAACCTTCCTTGCAAATACCATAACTTTAGATTTAGATACCACTTTAATATCTTTGCTATGTGATTTGGTACACAGAGAGAAATGTTGAAATTGTGTTTCCAGGCTGTAGAAAGCTTGAATGAGGGCTTATGGAAGAATACAAGAAGCCTGAGCAGATGCTACACCACTGTATAAAATGTACCTGGCAGACCAATCACATAAATAGGTGGGGGCTGCAACTTTCTGTACATGGCCAGTTTCTGATCAGTTTTCAGATTGCCTATATGTAGTGGGTATTGTAACCTCAGCTTTTGTGTGAAGATGTAGACATGAAATATAGGATTATAAAAAATTGAAAGGTTATTGAACATCTGACATACAGGTCCTACTGCCTACACTCTGCCTCAATTAGGAAACAATAAACATAATTAATTCAGCAACTTCTCATTTTCTAACATTTACTTTAAGTGATTGGAAACAGAACCTTGTTAGTCCCTAGAGGTGCTATAGTTCTAAAGGTTAACACTGCAAGATTCACTTCAATTAACAAGATCTTCCTTTCATCATATTAGTCTCTCTCTTTCAATTTCAATAATCAGCACTGAGGTTTTCACATATTAACGCAATGAAATGGCTTGATAACTGGATAATTTGTTAATGACATAATTGCATCTATCTATCAAATCTCCAAACCCGTAATTGATGCTTTTCTCCAGCTAATTTTGAAAGAGTGACTGTTAAGAGATTATATTGATTATGGGAAAAGAACAAGAGTTTGCTCTCATAGATACTGTAGATGGAAAAGTAACTCAGTTAATGGAAATGTTAATAATTGAATAAAATATGCCTGAAATGTCCTACTGATTAAAAAGTTTTTGTATAACTTGGACTTATACATGTGCCCTGTCTTTAATTTTTGTATGCTAACACATTAATCCTTTATGTTTAACATATGTATTTAGGGGCTAAAAGAACTCGAGAGAAAGATGGTCTGTATGAATAATACAGTCTAGAGTACGCCACCATCCCTTTAATATGTATTGTGTTAGCAGCTTTAAGGAAGATAAGACAAAACTGGAGATAACTGGTCCCAACTTTGGAACAGACTTGTAACAGGTGGTAAGGTGCTAGTGACTTGCTTGAACTCAATTCCATATAGAAGCCTATCATAACTACCAGATGCTTATTTTGCGAGTGTATGGGTGAGATAAAGAAGAGTCAGACACAGAGTATATGGTTTCAAATCAGGGCCACATTTATTGAATTGAAGATCTGTGAAGGGCGAAGTGCGGTACTAACCTAGCCCGGCCATTGGCTGGGAAAAAACCAATATTTGGGCGAATACATCCGCACTGCACCGGAGGCAGGTTGGTCCGCCCCCGGCCAGTTGCCCTCCATGTGGAGCTGGAGGGCTTTACCATCGTCGCCTTACCTTGACGCCTCCAGGCACCCAATGTAGGCGAGAAAGGCAAAACCCCAAAGACGTCCCAATCTCCCTCCTGGCAAGCCTCAGGGCATTAGCGAGGGCAGCCTTGGGTAAACGTCAGTCACCTTGAAAGGTGCCACTGGATGATCACCATAAGATTAAGCCATACTGCCTAATCCCGCACTTCCCGCAAATGCAACCAATTTAGCTATGATCCCCCTGGTGGGATCAAGATCAAATTTAAAAATTTCCCTACCCTGATTCACAGTGTAGAGTAGGTGAAACCCGCCCATTGCCCCGGCCAATTGAGACAATGAGCCAAAATTCCTACTCGGCCCCCGTTAATGGGCGACCAGAGGAGCCTACACTGCTAACAGGGCGGGATGGGAGGGAGCCGGAAAACAGCAGCAAAAGAGGCCGTGGGCGGGAACCCAGGTGCCTAGATAAGCCCTTTCCTGTGTCCCCGCCCTAGTTGAGCCATTGGCTCAGTATCTGTGACCAACCTGACCTGTTACCTGACTCCCCTTTCCTCCCCCACTCGCAAATCTTCTCCCCAGCCCCAGATGAGGGGCCAGTGGAAGTCTGTTGCGAGTGTATGGGTGAGATAAAGAAGAGTCAGACACAGAGTATATGGTTTCAAATCAGGGCCACATTTATTGAATTGAAGATCTGTGAAGGGCGAAGTGCGGTACTAACCTAGCCCGGCCATTGGCCGGGAAAAAACCAATATTTGGGCAAATACATCCGCACTGCACCGGAGGCAGGTTGGTCCGCCCCCGGCCAGTTGCCCTCCATGTGGAGCTGGAGGGCTTTACCATCGTCGCCTTACCTTGACGCCTCCAGGCACCCAATGTAGGCGAGAAAGGCAAAACCCCAAAGACGTCCCAATCTCCCTCCTGGCAAGCCTCAGGGCATTAGCGAGGGCAGCCTTGGGTAAACGTCAGTCACCTTGAAAGGTGCCACTGGATGATCACCATAAGCTTAAGCCATACTGCCTAATCCCGCACTTCCCGCCACAGAGAGAGACAAGCTATCGCTTAGTCGAATCTCCCCCACCTGCCCGATAAACAAGCGAGCAGGGCCCTTCGCAGATCTCCAATATTATTCTCATTATCTACACCGGATAGGTGAACCCCATCCAGGCGAACCCCATCTGGGCGATACAGCTCCCTCCGGGCCAAGGATATTGTGGGATGGGGAATATAAAACCCAATCCCTCCTACGGCCCTACAAATCTCGCCGTTCACTTTTCTAACCGCTCTGTTCAAGGCCTTGGGCCAACTGAAACGCGGTATCATGAACGACCAAGGATCAGGACTCCCGGCCATCGTTGCCGTATGTATGCCATATCACATGACACCTGCAAAATCAGGGCCTTGCCTTTTGACAAGCCCAAATCATTCCCCGCCAAATGGAGACCAGGACATCTGGGGGGAAGAACACTGGTCAGTCCAGAACAAAGTGTGGAGGAGGTTCTGCCATCTCATGCCGCGGCGACCCATCCACTGGACGTCCGCCGAAAGCTCAATCGCCAGGAACACCCCATCGGTGCCGTATGTATGCCATATCGCATGACACCTCCCAGATCAGGGCCTTGCCTTTCAACAAGCCCGGAACAAAGTGTGGAGGAGGTTCTGCCATCTCATGCTCCGGCGACCCATCCACTGGACGTCCGCTGAAGGCTCAACCACCAGGAAGCCCGACATGGCAGTTAGTCCTGCCACCCAGTAAATCATACTGTGCCCAGAAATCAGCACACGGACAGTCCTGCCTCCACCCTGGTGACCTGGAAGAGAAACACAGCCCACGGCAGTACCATCAAGGCAATTTTGACATACCATTAAGGAAATTTTCGCACCTAGGACCAGTATGACTGGGACCTCAGAGAAAACCCCAGTTTGCCCACAGTGGATGCGACACCAATCTGTATGGAGTGGGCTCAGAAACCCAAATGTGCCAGGCTCAAGTCCGCGAGAGCAGACCTCGTCACCGAACAAAAGCGACACTTAGTCAATGGCTAGCCGTCTTGACGACAAAACAGCCTACCCTCAGCGAGTCCACGGTCAGCCACAAATGTGTGCAAATGGGCGAGGCATCCTGCTGACAAAACAGACTGCCTTCAGCAAGTCCACGTCCTGCCATGAATAGGTGTAGAGCCCTGCCAGGACATAGCTCTGTCATTGATCCCGCATGTAGCAGGATGATAGACCCTCTACCCAACAGGTCATGAAATAAGACCGTCTGGCAAAGAGAATGGCAAACTGTAGGCCCATGGGGCAGGGCCCGAAATCTCTACATCTGCCCCCAGGCTCTGAGCAGAATATTGTGCTTTAAAGTGTGCAACGTAAGCGCCCAGACAAGCACATAACTCTGGAGTTCTTAGAGGACATAGTGTTCAGTATCTGCACTGTAGCCTGATTGTCACACAAAAATTGGACAACCTAGTCAGCCAAGTGGTCTGCCAAGAATGCACGACCAGGGGCAATAACCCTGCCAGCACAATTTGAGATGGCCAACCAGGCCTTGTAATTGGCGTAGAAATACGCCTAATTAGGGCTACTATTTTTTGCTAGAGATGTGGGAATACTGCTGCACTGAATCCCAACTCTATATAGGAAAACTGAGTGTAGAAACAGGCAATGGTACCCCCAATCAAACGCCAATTCACAAAAAGGCCTTCGAACAAATAATAGTGGACAACCTGTTCGAGGCCCGTCCCCTTCCGTCAGGCCAATTGAATGATAAATTTTTTGCCCCGGAAACAGAACCCAAGAAGGTCAAAATCCTCTGGGTGGACAGGCAGCAGCTTAAATGCTGGTTTAATATGGCATTTTTTCCTCAAGACCCCGGGACCACAGGAACGGATCATGTGAAACTCACATTTCTTGCTGCCATTTCTTTATCAATTTCAGATTGGGCCATGTACTCTGCCTAGATTACTAGCCTGGGCAAATTAACAGGGCTGGGGCCATTTAGGAGGTGGGTGCTGGCCTGTATGGACGCGGTGCAGGAAAAACTCAGAACCCTCCCCCAATGGGAGATGGGAGGAAAAAACCTCAAAGTCTCCTGCACCACACACACACACACCTCTTCAGGCGCAAACAAGTATAATCGCAGCTGGGGACCTGGAAATGCGAAATGTACATATCTCAGATGGCGCCTCAGAGGCTCCCCATCTTGATGTCTATGTGCCCCAGCAATTCGTATGAAAATGCCATGCAAATGCAAGCATAGCCATGAGCCACCATCTTGATGTCTACGTGCCTCAGCAATTCATATGAAAGTGCAATGCAAATGCAAGCATAGCCATGAGCCACCCCTCCCCTCTGCCTGTGCCAAGTGAAGTTCATCCTGACTGGCCAAAGACAGCTGGGCCACTGGAGGGGGGGGGAAGAATCTACACTGCTGCTGTGGCTTCTGGTTTCTGTTGTTGTTGGGTTTTGCACATGAAGAAGCCCGGGCTAGGGCTACCTGCTGAGGCAAGCCTTGGAGAGGACTAAGCAAGGAACCAGCCTTGTTATTTTGTAGCTCTACTGTGTAGGAAAAAAAAGTGTCTTCTTAATGCTCAATGGTGAGCCTGTTTGCGTGAATGGCCATGTTGCCATGCTGTTGTGTGGGTAGCACTCACCACTCTCTGGGGAACCCCCCCGCATTGTTGGATGCATCTGCATCTGCCTGGTCACAGGGCCGTGAAGATCTAAGCATGCTGAAAATGAATGCAGAACATTATCTTGTGATCTGCTACACATGGAGAGGCCCTGCCCAGCCCACCCCTTCTTGGCAACCCTTGAAGCATCCAGGTCCTCTTCATCTGAAGAGGAAACACGAGTCGGGTGACGGATGCTTTGCTGGTTGCCTAGGGGCACGTCCTTTGCTCTTCTTGCCACCTTGATCTTTCTTGGGAGGCGTCTGGACTGGGACTTCAAGCTGTAATACTGAAAGAACTTGATGAGAGTAATGAGCAAAATTGAGCAAAATTACAGTAGCACACTGCTTAACTTTCACGCTCAGACCAGCTGTGCCAGAACAATAAGGCACAGGGGAAAGAGGGGGGGGGAAGGTGGGGGGGATTAAATCAATTGCTTTAATCAATTGGTAAAAGGTTCATATCCACCTTTCTACATTATCTGCATGGCACACAGAAACCTATCTTATACTGAGCTGATCTAACTCAAGTCAGACCCTTGATCCATCTGGCCCAGTAATGTCGGCACTGACAGCCAGCCATTGCTCTCCAGGGTTTCAGACAGGAGTTCTTCTCAGCCCTACCTGGGGATGCCCGGGATCGAACCTGGGACCCTCTGCATGCCATACATTTTCATAGGCCTGGTTTCATAGATTTCATAGATCATAGAGTTGGAAGGGGCCTAGAAGGCCATCGAGTCCAACCCCCTGCTCAATGCAGGAAACTAGAGGAGAGGGTCTCCCATCAAAGTAATAACCAGGCCTGACCCTGCTTAGCTTTCCACGCTCAGACAAGCTGAGCCAGCGTGAGCCACAGAGACAGGCAAGCAGCTGCTCTATCACACTGAGCCACAGTCCCTCACTTAAGTTGATCGGGAGGCTCCCCCCCCCCTTTTTTTTTTTCCTTTTATGGTCAGCTGTGCCAGAACAATAATGCACAGTAACATTAAAACGAGAGAGAGAGAAAAGGGGGGGGGGGTTAAGTTAACTGATTCAATTTATTTTATTTATTTATTTATTTATTTATTATATTTATACACCACCTTTTTCCTGCAAGGAACCCAAGGCGGCTTACATAATCCTCCTCCTCTCCATTTTATCGTCACAACAACCCTGTGAGGTAAGTAAGGCTGAGTCAGTGACTGGCCCAAAGTCACCCAGTGAGTTTCATGGCCGAGCGGGGACTATAACCTGGATCTCCCGAGTCCCAGTCCAACACTCTAACCACTACCCCACACTTTACCACAATTGATTAAACTGATTAAAATTAAATTGATTAAAATTGATTTAAGTTAATGGAATAAATTGATTAAACTGATTAGAATTGATTTAAATTGTCTGAATAAATTGATAACTTTGATTTAAATTATCTTTCCATGCTCAGACAAGCTGATCCAGCATCAGCCACAGGCATGTTCAACATTAATTAATTAGTTAAAAAAAAAAAAAGGGAGAGAGAGAGATTAGCAATAACTTTAATTGATTGATTGAATAATTAATGGCAGCAGGCAAACGAACAGCTGTGGCCCACGTGGCGCCCCGGCAGGAAACCCCCGGCAAGCCGCAACAGCAAAGATCGGCTGTTTGGCGCGAAACTCCAAAGGCGGTCAACAACAAAGAGGGCAGCCAGCTGATAAGCGGCCAGACACGTGGCGCAGCAAAGGCAAAGCCCTGGCCATGCACCAGTGGCACCGCAACCACTCGCTGCTCCCTCTACAATTTGGCTGAGTTGCCTCCCCTGTTCCCTTGGCATGGACCCGGTTCCTGTGTCCCATGGCTTCAATACAGTCGAGATATGTACCTTGCTCATAGAGATTGTGCCCTGTCTGCTTAGTCACACAACCAGTCGTTATCCCCAAAGAAGCAATACGTTAAAACAGTGAGGGGTTAAAACAGTGAGGGGGGGAGGGGAGCCTGGCTCCGACAAATTTAAGGAGGCGAGGAGCAGCCCCGCGATGCGGCTGCAGGAAGCACCGGGCAATCAGCAGCAGCCACAAATTTAAAGGCTGCGAGGAATCAGCTGCTTTAGGTGATATCAGCTGCTTGATGCTTTAAAGGGTGGCAACAGGAGAGGGACGTGGCCGCAGAAACACTGGGGAATCAAATAGCTGCTTGGGATCAGGAGCAAATAACAACAGCGGCGCAGCAAAAAGTAAGCAAGGGAGGCAACCGGAGTGAAGCAGCGCTGCAGATTCTAATCAGGGCAAGTCCACCTTAAATAAACAATGCAGCCGGCTTAATGGAGGGGGAAAGAAGCTCTGCTGGCCGGGGGGAAAAAGGCAGCAGCCACAGCCCGTCCCACAGCAACCGAAAGTCCATTTTAAATAACAAATGCAGCCGGCTTAATAGAAGGGAAGGGAAGGGAAGGGAAGGGAAGGGGAGGGAAGCTTTGCTGAGGGAGAAACCGTGGCGACCAAAGCCCAGCCCACAACAACAAAACTTAGTAACTGATTCTCCCTAATCCCCTCAATTAATTAAATTAAAGACACAATTAAGCTAATTAACATGAACAATTAATTTAAACGTAACTAGGTTTAACGTAACTATAAAGCAAACACACACACAGTACTCCCTCCCAGATTTAAACACACACACATGCCCCAGGAACGATACCACGAGGAGATGAATCAGCAAGGACGATGAATGTGGGTTCAGCCGGAAAACAGCAGCAAAAGAGGCCGTGGGCGGGAACCCAGGTGCCTAGATAAGCCCTTTCCTGTGTCCCCGCCCTAGTTGAGCCATTGGCTCAGTATCTGTGACCAACCTGACCTGTTACCTGACTCCCCTTTCCTCCCCCACTCGCAAATCTTCTCCCCAGCCCCAGATGAGGGGCCAGTGGAAGTCTGTTCTTAGTCTATCCCTCAGCATGGGGGGCAATCTAAACATACACAATCTAAACCAGTGATGGCGAACCTATGGCACGGGTGCCACAGCTGGCACGCAGGGACCTGTCTGTGGGCACTCGAGCCATTGGTCACCAGATTGCAAAAAGACCGTCCCCTTCTGCAAAACACTAATGATCTTGTTCTTTCTCACAGTGTGGAACAGAATGATTTTATTCTAGAATTCCTGTTACAGAATTCTTTTCTACATTGTTATCACATTTCAAAGATTTTGAAGAATGATGCACAGAGCATGGCTTGGATGTAAAGCCCTAACAGTTGACCTGAGTGCTGCATGTGTTGCTCTCAAACTAACGGAGTATGAGCCAAGGTTTGACAAATTATCAGCATGCACGCAATAGCAAAAATCACATTAATTGTGCAAAAGCATGCCCAATGCAAACTTTTACCTAATGCAGCGTTTGCAGTCCAAGACATAAAGTGTTTAAAATGTGTTAAGCACGTTTAGTTTTCTTGTTTATCTTGCTCATCCTAGTACAGGTTGACTTTTACTTTTACTAATCCGACACCTGTAGAAGCAGGGAAAGGACCCAGGGAAAAGCTTGCCCCATACAATTTCAGTGTGGCATGTAATCATATTACAAGTTGAGAATCCCTTATCCAAAAATACATGTGCCTAATTATTTTAAAAGTTTGTATAAATTCCCTTCAGGCTATGTGTACAATGTAGTACTATAATAATTTTTTGAGTTGATTTTTTTTTCCAACAAAAAACTGTTTGCATCATTGAAAGCTCTGTTATTGTGTTTTTCTTTTAAGACAAAAGATGTTAATTAGTTCACACAACTGTATGAGTTGTTTTTCTAAAACTAAAACCTCGGTATTCAGGTTTAATTGCAGTGTTGGCACTTTGAAATAAATAAGTTGGTTTTGTGTTGCAGTTTGGGCACTCGGGCTCAAAAAGGTTCGCCATCACTGATCTAAAAATTAAGTTCACACTAGAAGTGTAGGGCAATCGCATATATCTCAAACACATGCTTGCCTCAATCATGTATTAAGTTGAAGCTATGAAGTTCTACTCATTCTAGGAATGGGGAAGAAAATCATTTCAGTTCATTTTTGACTAGAATGTATCTGATTTGCACCTCCTGGAACAGAACATGGACTCAAACACAATTTGCAGTTACAAGTCTGTACATTTCCAAGCTTGCAATGTGATTCAGGCAACCAAAACAATGTGTTCGAAAAATGTGTATACTTCAAAAATGTGTAAGAAAAAATGTATGCATTTGTACAATGTCCCCTTCATTCTACTATTGAACCCACAGCTCAAATACCAAAACTTTTGATTTTCCATAGTTGATTTTTAAACCATTTTGTACACAGTAGTTGAGAAACTTCCTTAGCAAATATTTTAGGCCTGGTTTGGAATGAGAATAACTGCATCATCAACATGTAATAAAATGCATATTTTTCTGTTACCAAGTTTTGGAAAGTGCCCATCAGGGTCATTCAGAGCAGTGTCAAGGTCGTTTAAGAATGAATTAAACAGTGCAGGTGCAAGTATACAGCCTTGCCTAACTCCTCTAGTCATGAGTATTTCTTTAGATAGCTTCCCCTTAATTCCACATCTAACTTGAAGAAGACTATTACTATAAAGAGATTTGATAAGAAAAAGAATTCTTTTGTCAACAGTACTATTATCCAACTTCTGCCATAATATGGCTATAGGAATAGAATCTAAAGTTGCCCTCAAATCCATAAACGTAGCAAACAATTTCCCTAACAAAGGTCTTGTGTATTTCTCCGCACAAGACCATGCAATGCTCTAGAGCTGAATGATTCTCTCTAAATGCAGCTTGGGCATCTGTGAGTATATTATTATACTTGCAGAATCTCATGATGCACAGGGCTTTTTTAAGGCCACAAGGGCCATTTATGGACCAAAAACCTACGGTACAAACTCTTTAAAATCAAAAGATGGCACCAAACTCTTAAAAGACAAAGGGTCTATTGCACTGCGTTGGAAAGAGCATTATTATGATCTTTTAAATCATAAATTTAAGGTGGATAATGAGATTTTTTTCGGAAATCCCGCAAAAACAAATTAGAGAAGAACTTGTAATACTCCCCACTTTGGATGAAGTTATAAAAGCCATTAATCAAAGGAAGAATAACAAAGCTAGTGGACCAGATGGGATTCCTGCTGAAATCTTTAAAGAAGGGGGACCCGAACTTGTACAACATCTTCATAAACTCATCGTCATCGAAAAAATCTGGATAAGAGAAGAGATCCCAGAAGACTTCAGGGATGCCATAACTATCACCCTCTTTAAGAAGGGTGATAGAACAGACTGTGGAAATAATCGGGGCATTTTTGTCTTAGCTACCGCAGGTAAAATATTTGCTAGGATTCTCGCAAACCATCTTCTATCTATTTCAGAAGAGATCCTCCCTGAATCTCAATATGGTTTCCGCCCCTCTAGAGGGACAGTAGACATGATTTTTACTGCACGTCAGCTCCAAGAAAAATGCCGGCAGCAAAATCAACCCCTTTATATGGCATTTATTGATTTGGCTAAGGCCTTTGATACTGTAGACAGAACGGCTCTATGGACTATCCTTATGAAAATTGGATGCCCCAATAAATTTGTGAATATCTTGCGACTTCTCCATGACAACATGACGGCAACGGTTTTGGACAACAACGGCTCTCATGGTGCTCCATTTAAAGTGAGATCAGGTGTTAAACAGGGATGTGTTATCGCCCCAACATTATTTGCTATTTTCATCGCCATGGTTTTACATCTTGTCGAGGGGAAACTTCCCACTGGTGTGGGAATTATATATCGAACAGATGGAAAGCTTTTTAATCTCAGTAGGCTGAAAGCAAAAAGTAAGGTAATTACAACCTCCGTTGTGGAACTTCAGTATGCTGATGATAATGTGGTCTCTGCACATTCAGAGGATGATCTCCAAACTATCCTAAATGCTTTTACAGAAGCATACGAAAAACTTGGTCTCTCACTTAACATCAAAAAACCCAAAGTGCTTCATCAGCAAGTGCAAGTTAACCCTTTGGTGATGCCATCTATCCAGCTTGGCGGGGCAATACTGGAAAATGTCAAATTTTCTCTATCTTGGCAGCTATCTTTCTGTTACAGCTAACATCATCAGTGAAATCCAGCATCGTTTGAGCTCCGCAAGTGCCGCATTTTCTCGAATGAAACATAGAGTGTTCAAGGATCGGGATATCTGTAAGGAGACCAAACGCTGGTTTATGAAGCCATTGTATTACCAACTTTATTGTATGCCTGTGAAACATGGACTATCTATAAACGTCATTTCCACCTCCTTGAAAGATTTTATCAACATTGCCTCCAGAAAATCATGCGAATTACTTGGGAAGATAGGCGAACAAATGTCAGTGTACTGGAAGAAGCAAAGACTACTAGCGTTGAAAAAATGATCCTTCAACGCCAACTACAATGGACCGGTCATGTTGTTCGAATGTCTGACTGCCGTCTCCCAAAGCAGTTACTTTATTCCCAACTCAAGGATGGAAAGCGGAATATCGGTGGTCAGTATAAGAGGTTTAAATATGTTCTTAAGGCTAATCTAAAAAAATGCAATATAAACATCGAAAACTGGGAAGCTCTGGCCCATGAACGATCTAACTGGAGGTTGGCCTTTCAGAAAGGTTCCATGGACTTTGAAGAAGCCTGAGTGCAAGGTGAAAGGGAGAAACATGCTAAGCGAAAAGCACGTCAAACGAATCCTTTACAGAACCGTCTTCCATTTGGTAACCTGTGTCCTCACTGTGGGAAGCTGTGTGGATCTAGAATTGGCCTCCACAGTCACTTACGGACCCATCGCTAGAGTCTAGACAATTTTTTAGAATTTCCTCCTTTTATAATTTTCTTTTTGTAATTTTATCCTGGAAGACAATCTTACTCGGTCATCATGAGTGATCGCCTACTCATTATTTTTCAGAAAAAGAGACAGTTTGTTACATAAAAATCTGGCAGATAACTTTCCCACTATTCATAGCAGGCCAATAGGCCTGTAATTCTGTGGGTCATTAGCTTGACCTTTCTTAAAAAGAGGTACTATTCTCGCTTTCTTCCAGTTAACAAGGATTTTACCTGAATTATTAGTTGTTGTAAATAGGGCAGCCAAAAGTGGTGCCCACCAATGTTGATTAATTTTAATACGTTCTGCAGGGATAAAATCAATGGCCTTGCCACTCTTAAATTGCTGTATTGAATCTAGGACTTCCTTTACTGATACTGGTGCCTACTCAGGAGCAGCTAGTAAAATATTTTCAAAGGAGTGATCAAGGTCAATGGCAGAACCTGCTGGGTCTGAAAAGATAGATCTAAAGCAGGGGCCCTCAAACTTTTTACACGGGGGGCCAGTTCATTGTCCCTCAGCCTGTTGGGGGGCCGGACTCACTGGGACTCCCCTGTGCCGCCTCCTTCATGCTGCCCCCCCCGCCGCCACCGCTGGTGCAGGACCCCCCGCCGCAGGACCCCCGCCCCCCGCTGCAAGACCGCCCCGCTGCCCCTGCCGCCACCGCAGGTCCCCCCTGCCCCCATAACCCCCCCGCCGCCGCCATAACCCCCCCGCCGCCGCCATAACCCCCCCGCCGCCGCCATAACCCCCCCCGCTGCTGCCATAGCCTCCCCCCGCCGCTGCCATAACCCCACCCGCCGGCGCCATCCTACCTGGTCCCCTGCGCGCTGCTGCTGCTGCCGGTGCCTCTGTCACAGCCTCCGCTCGAGGCCGCCGCCGCCGCTCCGTCGCGTCCATCCTGGACTCCGCCCGCGCTCAGTTTTGAAAAACAACGCGGGCGGGGTCCAGGATAGACGCGACGGGACCAGCGGGCGGCGAGGCGGATGAGGTAAAGCCCCCCCCCGCCGCTGCCCACCCACCCACCGTAACCCGCCGCTTCCCGCTTCCCGCCCGCCCGCCGTAACCTGCCGCTTCTCGCCTTCCTGCCCACCCACCCACCATAACCCGCCGCTTCCCGCCGCTTCCCGCCTTCCTGCCCACCCACCCACCGTAACCCGCCGCTTCCCGCCCGCCGTAACCTGCCGCTTCCCGCCCACCTACCCACCATAACCCGTGGCTTCCCGCCCACCGGCCCACCGTAACCCGCCGCTTCCCGCTTCCCACCCATGCATCCACCCACCATAACCCACCGCTTCCCGCCCGCCCGCCCGCCGTAACCTGCTGCTTCCCGCCTTCCTGCCCACCCACCGTAACCCGCCGCTTCCCGCTTCACGCCCACGCACTCACTCACTGTAACCCGCCGCTTCCCGCCTTCCCACCAACCGTAACCCGCCGCTTCCCGCCTTCCCGACCGACCGCTTCCCGCCTTCATCCCTGCCGCCGTCCTACCTCGCCACCGCCACCGCCGAGGCCGCCGCCGCCGCCGCTGCTGCTCCGGCGCGTCCATCCTGGACTCCGCCCGCGCTCAGTTTTGAAAACAGCGCGGGCGGGGTCCAGGATGGACGCGACAGAGCAGGGTCCCGTCGCGTCACTTCCGCCGCGCCGGAAGTGATGTGACGGGACCGGCGGGCGGCGAGGCGGATAAAGTAAAGCCTCGCCCGCTACTGGCAAACCCCCCCAGGATGCGGGCGGCAGGCCGCAGGCGGCGCCGGCGCCCGACGCGCCCACAGCATGCCCCCCCCCCCCGGCCAGCCCCCTTTCTCACAACTCTGACAAAAGACCGGCTTGGGCCCGCGGCCGTTTGAGACCCTGATCTAAAGAACCAACCGAGGGAATACACTGGGCTTGAGACCTAGAACACAAGGCACCTGAAACTAGCTACCAAAAAGTTTTTGCGTCATTCTTAAGGGAGGCAGTTAGAAGAAGCAGTGACCATGAATTAGCATCACTCTGTTTTTTGTGAAGCAATAGGGCCTTGTATTATTTTTTAATTGAAAATAACTAGGAAGAAGAATACTTTATCCTGACCTTCTATATGATATATAAGAATCTCGGTGTTCTTTTTTTCAACTGGCACTCTTTATCAAACCATGTAGCGCCCTTGAAATTGTTGGAATCTGAACCAAAAAGGGAAGGATTAGGATAATTTGTTAAAATTTCCTGTAAGGAATTCACTAATTCTTCATATGCCACAATAATGGTTGCAGCAGGTAGCTCAGACATTATTACTGATCTCAACTGGATTGCTGAATCAGAATTCAGTTTAATACCCACAAGATTACTTAAAAAGGGCTGACCATTTGGCTCTTACCTTCTGTCGGCCCCCCACCAATAGACTGGTTAGATAAGATTGAGTTAACTGCACCTAGTGCCCTGGCATAAGTACGTCTATAACCAAGGGATGGTGAACCCACAGTTGCCAGGGGGCATGGGCAGCAAGGGTGTTGGCACAACTCTGCTACACCCCTCCCATGTTCATTGACTATTTGGTGGGGTGTCTGAAGAGGCCCAACGTTGTGGAAAAACAGCAAGCATGAGTTGTGAATGAACAAGAAGCAAGACAGTGCAAGCCTATCATGCCTACTCAGAAGTAACCTCATTGAGTTCAATGGGACCTACTTCCAAGTAAGTGGGTATAAGATTGCAGCCTGAGTCATGTTTCCTTTGCTTAGCTGTCATGTCTGAAGCTGCTCTGAAACAAACTTCCAAAGCTCAAATAATAGGCCTAAATATTCTGATTTCCTCAAATGATTGCCAGCTGCTGTATTTTCCATTATTAATTAGTTTATTTAAAGCATGTTTTCCCTGCTCTTTAGCCAAAAAGGCTCCCGGAGCAGATTACTCATATATCAGTAATAAGACCATCTCTTTCCTCAGGCTTACAATCTAAGAGACACGTCACACAAGGAAAAAAAGAACAAGGAGGGAGGAGCTTAGGCACCAGTTCTTAAATTACAGATCTGTGAAGAAGGACTGCCAACCGGTCCTTTATTCAAGACCAGAGATCAAGGTGCAAGACTGCCAGCCTTAGCTCTGCCGTCTTGACACTGATTCTCTCAGGGCCTTGCCCTTGTCTATACTCTGGATTTAGCACTGAACCACAGAGGAACCACACACACCGTGTGGGGTAAAACCAGGAAAGTTTATTCAAGGTAAACAGATTACAACAAAAGGTGGGAAATGAGGGAAGGGGAAAAGGTGGGGAAGACACTTTGGTATACACAGTAGAGCTACAAAATAACAAAGCTAGTTCCTTCACTATATCACTACCCAGCCCTTCTCTTTACCTGGGGGTTGTTTGGTCTTCTTCAGGGCTTGCCTCAGCACAGCCCTCCTCCTGCCAAAGCGTGCAGACCACAACACAGGTTGGTGGTCCCCTTGAGGGCTTGCCTCAGCAACAGCCCTAATTCAGCTAGTTCACTGAGAGCTACTCGGGGCTGGATCCTGAGGTCAGACCGAAGTCCTGGACCTCTGCGCAGCTTGCTGCCCATGATCAACAACGAACCCCAAAAGCCTCAGCAGCAGTATAGATTCTTCCCCACCCCCACCCCTCCTTTCAGTCTTTCGCCAATCAGAATGAACTTCATCTGGCTAGGCAGGGTGGTGGTGGTTCTTTCCTCATGACTAGGGGGCTTGAGAACATTTGCATATGAATATCTGAGGCACAGGGGCATCAAAGGGATAGGGGAGACTCTGTGGCGTCAGGGCCCCATCAGATAACCTATGTACATTTGCATGACTTTCCCAGCCCGCAGCTGGGATTATCGTGTTTACAGGTGTGGAGGTGTGCGTGGGGGGGGGCAGGAAACTCTGAGCCCTTTTCCTTCACAAGATCTTATCATGACCAGCTGAGATGGAGGTGGGATGCTGGACAATGTATGAAGCTGAAATGTGGACTGGAGACTGAGAAACCATTAGGGGTTTCAACAAACCTACAAAACATAAATTTCAACTCAAAGTTCACCTTTCAATAAGATTAGATATACTGAATGAGGGGCAATTACTATCTTTGGAATGGATTACTTCCCACACCAGAGGGACATTTCCCCATGGCTAATAATCACAACATACAGCCACCCCATATGGTATTTCCATTACATGGCACTAGAGCTAAACAGAAGACAGCAGTGTAGAAGCTCACAAAAGGTTTCCTCCAGTTTCACCTTAGTGGTGCAGCACTTCCACATACCATTTGGTAACACTGGAAGTCCAAAGTCACATGGGAGAATTAACATCATGACTCATTTCACACCAACACAGTCTCTTCTGGAAACTGGAGCAATGCTGAAGTGGAACAGAACTAGGGACAAGACTCCTGTCATGTGACTGTAGACGTCCATGTTACAGCACCTTCCACACCCCCATACACTAAAGCTTTAGGAGAGTGGGCAGTGTGTCTTCTCCAGATATTATTGGACTACAACTCCGATCATCTCTGATCATTGGCCATGCTCAACTCCAGCTCCCATGGGCTGAATGGAGGTGGAGTCCAACACCATCTGGAGGGCCTCAGGATGCCCACTACTGGATTAAAGGGTCACCATAATAGGATAACAATTGGAAGTGTGAAGTTGACTGGTTGACAAAGCACGTTGCTATATGCTTCTTTTAAAGTTAATATATTTTAAATTACCTGTCTCATTCTACTCTGGAGGGCCCTCATAAGCAAAAAATGTCTGAGTCGCAAAGTGAGATGAGTAGTGATTAAGACTAAGTAGATCTTGTTAATTCGGCAGCACTTTAGAATAATTGAACATGAATAAAATGGTAACATTAAAATGAACTTCTTGTGGAAGCACATACAAAATCCACATTAACAGCACATTAAGTTCATCATGACTAACATTATTACAATTAATACAAAATGACAAAATAATGACTGGCTACTTATAATAGTGTTATTATTATTTCTAATCTTGCTCCTAAGATTTGGAAGAAAACGGTTAGAACAGTTCCTTTGTAGTCAAATTCTTATCAACCTGCCTGATTAAGATCTTAATCAACGGCCCTGTTCAGAGAGATTCCACCTTCTGAGGTATGTGAGGACTGGCAAACAGGACAAGGATTTCTGGTTTTGGTGCCTCACAACACAACTCCTCTACCCGGTCTATTCACTTAGCACCATCTTTCCTTTCAGATACCAGCTACAGACACTGAATAGGGTTTTAAACCCCTTGATCTGCTGCCCTTTAAAACCTGTTGAAGCAATCTTAAAAACTGGGTTCAACTATTGTATTTCCCCCACCACCACCACCAATTTTTATGGGCTTATATTTGTTTTTTGTTTTTAAATTGTTTTTAATGTTGTAGGCCCCACTAAAATATATGATTGAGAGATAGGTTGTATTAAAGAGAGAGAGAGAGAGAGAGAGAGAGAGAGAGAGAGTGTTTCAGTGGTAATGTATTTTAAGACCATAATAATACAGTTGGTGGATTCAGACCAATAATCTAATCTAGCTCAGTATTCTACCACTGCCAACTAGATGCTCCTGGAATATAGTTCTCACTGATCCTGACATCTGTCTAAAGCCTTACAGAATCCCCATGACCTTTCTTTTCTTTTTTTTTCCTTTTTGAACAACCACCAGATACATTTGGTCGGGAAAAAGGAGGTGGAGAAGGCTCAAGGGGAGCATCTGTGACAATTTCTAATGCAATTACTAATGCAATACACTTCATGTAGGGCTGCCCTTTAAGACATCTTACGGCCTAGACCTGGGCCTAGACTCAGGAAGAATCTGGGCTCAGTTCAGAATAGACTTTGGGAAAAGGATCAAATATTAAATTAACTTTCCAAACCCTCAAAATAGAGGTTTCCCTCCTGCATTAGAGGGGACACAAAGCAACATCGCAGCCATGGGGTAGTATCCAATTGTGTTGTTCCATCAGAAGGGAGATCACTGGTGGAATGGATTTTCCCTCTCCCTACTATCCCCATGCCCCCCACATCTGCTCCTGAGGGTTGGGAATGCAGATTTGGGAGGGTGCTTGCGCTGCCGGGAGAGAGGAGAGGATGGGGAGGTCCTGTTGTGAGAACGAACCTCCGCTTGCATGACGTTGGCTCAAAACCATGGATCTTAAAGAACAGGGAAGTATATAGGAGGGGAGACACTTCCTACAGTAGTAATGAGTGCTGAGCTTCCTTCCATTCATTCTTGTCAGTAGATAGACCACAACATTCTATACTAGCTGAAGCTTCTAAGATGTTTTAAAGGGCAGCCCTACATGGGAGTGTATCGCATTAGTCTATCCAGAATATTTTGAATTCATGGATGATGGCAGAGTCGACTCATGCAACCATATTAATCTCTATTTAAAAGGTTCTCTTGCTGCAATCTCTACCTGTCAGCTGGGAGCTGTTTAGATCTAGAATTACCTCAAGACTATGAATCCCTCAAAAGTAAAATAAATACATCATACAATAGTGGAAACTGAGATTTTGCTGCACAAGATAGATCTTAGCTTATACAAACCTCTGGAACAATGCAGCTTCTGCTTATGGGACACAAAAAAGCTAACCTCTTGGGGTACTGGTAATAGAGGAATGCCTCACTGTATATAATCTGCAAGCTCTTTCCAATCTTATGTGGTAAAATATAATTTCAGTATATGATTTCTACGGTATATAATCACATAACTTGCAACAAATATTTCCTATGCTTTTACTTGTATGTAATCCTATGCTACTCTGTATGTAAAAAGTTCTATCTCACATAATGCTAATACAAAGGGCCTCTAAGGGGCCTCTTGATTTCTGGTGTACTGTTGAAGTAAACCTGTTTCTAACAGTTAATTGGTATTGAGATAAGGAGAAGTTACTTCAAAGATACCTTTCACTCCCTAAAAACTCCTCAGTATACACAGGTCAATTAATTGTTATTTACTGCTTGAAAGAGAGACCAGATATTGTAAAAACATCATTATGTCACAGTAGAAAGAAAGAATGAGCTCACCTTGTAGAATTTGTTAACACGCATGCGCGAAGAATAAGAATGCTTGTATTTCTAATGGTGGATTTGTCTCACTCTGCTTTGGAGTGGAACCATACAGCGCTGTATTTGAATAAAGGAATTCTTTTTACCCGCTCTGGTTGATTTATTGGGCCATAAGTCAGCTGGAAAACGAACCTAGGAAGTGGCTTAACTTCCTTACCACAATTTGGCGACTCGGCCGGGACCTCCAGCCCAGAGTTTTGGACATTCTTCCTCCATGACAAATTACCCAGCCGGCAATTGGTGAGTTCACCTCAAGGGTTTTTTTTGTAAGGGAGGAGATTGGTCTGGGATTCTGCGAAGGACGGTCTAAAAAGGGTAAACTGAATTCCGGTCTGGTAAGGCGCCTAGGAGGTGGACTGACAGAGTTCAGTCACTAGGGGGAACCAGGAACTTCTGTGTGAATCCAAGCAGTGGGCAGGGTGACAGGAGTAAGGTTCCCAAACTGGAGAACAACAGGTTTTTCAAGAGAGACGCCTCTTGTCAAACAGTTCTCCTAGGATATGGGCAAAATTGAACTGAAATACCTCCTTTTCATTTTTCTCTGGGTTTTGGTTATTGCATTGTGTTATTGATATTGTGTTATTATTATTGCATTGTGTTATTGATATTGAAAGGTATAGGATTTAGGAAAAAGGGAAACCTTCAAAGAGGGGTGGCATACATGTGCATGTGAAAATGTCAATGTGCGTGTGTCATTAGAACCATGAACTGATTCGGTTTCCGAACAGGCAGGGAAAGTAAGCATGGGTGCGTGTGTGCGCATTATTAGATTTATGAGCTGTTACTAATACAGACAGACCCACATCTCTCTCTCCTCCGTTTATTAGAATTTATGAGCTGATGGAATAAGGGCTGGTCCTAGGCCACAAGCTGAATACCGCCCTTCCACCAGACAGGGTCTCCCTCCCCCTTTCCAAATCTCCCTGCTGAAGAATGTATATAAGTCACTGGGACTAAATCAGGTCAAGACGCCCTGATCTCTGTTTGCGAGGGGTAAAACCCAATGACCGGCAGAGCTTCAAAAGCAAGTGGGCCTGATTGAACCCCATCCCATGATCCAGTGACGTGTGAGTGTTGTGTGTTTGTGTGCGGACTGAACAAAAAGCACTACACACACACACCAGAGTGAGGAGATCATAAAGGAAGCATTCTGTGCCACAATACACCATGGGTGAGAATCAGAGTGTTCCAAAAGGGGCACCTTTAGCAATAGTGCTCCAAGAATTTGCCTCTTTACCTAGAAGTAAGACTTTGTCAAAAACACGGTTGCAAACTTTTTGTACTGAGGAATGGCCATGCATAGGGGGAAGTACTTGGCCCAAGAATGGGTCCTGGGGAAAACAGATCCTAAGGGACCTTTGGGTAGCCCTAGAGGACAATTCCCAGGACAATTGGATTATTGGTATGCTTGGACAGAGGTAGGATATCGGAAGGGCTACCTCAAGCCTTCCGAGGTAGAACCTACCGCACCTCCTGCAAATAAACACCCACCCTACCTTACTCGTCAAGTTGGTCTGTATCCACTCTTGACCAACACGACACCAGTATATTCCTCCAGTGGCAGCAGTTGCACCGCAACTAGGAGGGGAGGGGCAGGTGATACAGGCTGGGTGGGAGGCAGTCCCTGGCCGCACAGAACTCAGGCAGACGTATCAATACAATACGTCCCTCTGAGTACACAAGAAATCCTCCTGTGGCAATCCTCAACCCCAGGATTGACAGAGGACCCAGACCATTTCGTACAGTGTATAAAGAACAATTTTTTGCTCACATAAGCCTTTAGTAATATCTGTTTGTAAAACATTCAAAAAGGGGTGTGTGGGTGTGCTGAATCTCTGAAGTAAGCAAAGATTGGGGGGGGGATTGTTGCTTTTGGTCATGCAATTGAGAGCTTGCTTTCTCTCATATGGCAAAAGCAACTAGAGAGGTGGAAAGATTTTTAAAGTAGCAGCCACGAATTGCAAGGATTTTAAGGTGGAAAAAAAAGGTTGAGAAAGAGGTTTCACCCCAAAAACAAAAACAAAACTCTCAGGTAGCTGCAGGATTTCCTGGAAGGCGGGAATTGGCCAATCACGCTCCCAGGGAATCAGCAGCTAACCACTTAAACGAAAAACATACTAAGGTGTTTTTAAGAACTGTCATTGAGAGAGTTTGAGTATTGAGAATGCAGGTTTTCTGAGCATAAGCAAAGTGTTAGTGCCTTTTGAGAACTGAACTGTGTTAGCTTTAAAAGGTCAGAAAGAGTCTGCCCCTGATCAAGGCGGGCTTTTTCTCAAAGACTACAGCTGGTGCAAGATAAGCTCAAAAAAAATATTGTTAACTATTTTCCACAGAAATATATATATATATATATATATATATATATTAAAACACACACACACACACACACACACACACATTTGGCAGAAGATTCAAGAGCTTCACCCATGCGTGGAGCCAAAAAGTTTTTGAAAAAAAGAAAATAAATAATTATTTTAGAAGCATATGGACTGTCCCCTCTGCCCCCAAGGGAGGCAGACAGGGGTTGTAAACAGAGAAATGGCAAGTAGAAAATTTTAAGAAAATGTAGAAAGAAAGAGGGTTCCTTACTGCCTCAGGACAGAAAGTGGCGAATGGGCCAGAGATCTTAATGCTTTTAAACAATATACATGCCCCGAGGAAGTTGGCAATCCTGCATTGCAAAGCACACACAAATAAAAAGGATCCTGTAAGCATAGGGAATAATCTGGCAGACAGGGCAGCGAAAGTAGCGGGGGGAGCCCCCCTCCTTGCTATGCTGCAAGCAGCAGAAAATAGCGCCTCTCTGCCAGACGCAGTATCAAATTGGCAGCAAAACGCTCCTGCTGAAGAGAAAAGGCTCTGGAAACAAGTAGGTGCAAAGAAAATACAAGAACTTTGGACTTTACCAGATGGGAGGCTAGTTCTACCGCGTGTTGGCCTTCGGATTGTAGCCTTAAAGAAACATCAAAAGGGACACCAAAAGATAAGCGGGCTGGCGGCAGCAATAAGCAAAGTGTGGTTTGCTCCTGGAGTACATCAAGTGTCAAAAGCCATTACTGCCGCTTGTCCTGTTTGTGCGAAGTTAAATGCTAAGGCAGCTGCTCCTGGGCCAGAAGGGGGGAGACCCTGGGTTCAACTCCCTTTTGAAGCCCTACAGATTGACTTTGCTCACATGCCAAAATGCCAAGGATTTCAAAATTTGCTTGTTTTAGTGGATCAACTATCTGGATGGGTGGAAACTTTTCCTTGTCGAAAGGCCACTGCAATGGAAGTGGGGAAACATTTGCTCAGAGACATTGTGCCAAGATTTGGGATCCCCTCCCATTTGGAATCCGACAGGGGCCCCCACTTTATTGGAACTATTATACAATATGTGGCAAAGACCATGGGCATAGAGTGGAAGCTACATGTTCCATACCATCCTCAGTCATCAGGCCAAGTGGAGAGAATGAATGGAATACTGAAGCAAAAGATTGTTAAACTGTGTAAGAACGCAGGACTCACCTGGATCCAGGCCCTTCCTTTAGCTCTCCTGGCAGTCCGAACAAGTCCCAACCGCAGGTTCAAGCTGTCACCTTATGAACTCCTTTTTGGGAGGCCTCCCCCAGTTGGGCGAGGCGCAGTTGTTCCACATGTTTCACTCCTAGAAGGTGATGAAGCCCTTCGGGCTTAAATTATAGAACTCCAACATCAGTTTAACAGGTTGAGACGTCATGTTGGAAACTCACAGACTTTGCCTTTAGATGTTTTCGCCCACAGGTTCAGAGCTGGAGATTGGGTCTACGTGCGGAAGTGAAGTGGTCACCCTTTACCTCAGACAAGGTAGGTATTATCTGATCTTGGTCACGTAGGCAGGAACATAGTCATTGTCGGCCATTGTCAGTCATTGCCACAGTCATTACCCTGGCAATCTGTCTACATGCTTGGCTAAGTTTTTCCTTTTTAACTATTTCGTTTCCTTCAGAAGTGGACAGCAAAACCCCTTGAAGGACTTTGGGAAGGGCCATATCTCATCCTACTCGTGAGCCAGACAGCCTTAAAAATCGAGGGGAAAATACCGTGGATCCACTACACCCATTGTACCAGAGCTGCGCATCCGGAATCCAGCCCCCCCAATCTGGAGGAAGGGGGGCCAGAAGTAGACGCTCGCAGAAGACAACGAGGGAGTACAGCCAGGGTTACCCAAAAAGTAACCCCAGAAGCAGATGACATCACCAGGAGCACAGCCAGGGTTACTGACCAGGAAAAGGTAACCCCAGAAGCAGATGACATCACCAGGAGCACAGCCAGGGTTACTGACCAGGAAAAGGTAACCCCAGAAGCAGACGATAGCAGGCAACTTCCAGGGAGCTCCGCCCAAACCTCTGAGATTCCAGGATTGGACAATTCCAACCAACAGACTGGGTGGACTGTGTCTCATTTGGATGGCCTCAAGCTTAAACTGTCATAAGGAAAATGATTTTTCCAGTTGCCCTAATATTCTCCCTTTGGATTTACACCTTTGCAGGAGGAGAACACCCCTACCTAGGGGTAGTGCGGAGTATTGCAACCAACTTCAACTTGTCGAACTGCTGGGTGTGCCAACACCTAACTCCTCAAGCAAGGGCTGAAATTTGGGCCCACCCAGTGGATACAAAGACTTGGTTAAAGTTAAACACCACCACATGGGAACCAGATCGTCTCTGGGATAAGGATCCCAGAACCCATGGTTGGGAGGGGGTAAAACTTCCAGCCTCTAAGCCAGGGTCCCCATGGTACACAATCACTCGACTGGTGGGAAATTTTTCAATCTGCTTTGAAAGGATAAATGGCACAGGCCCAATTCTGGGGTGGGTCCCTCTCCAGCACTGTAACTTAACCATACAGACTGACTGGAACAGTCAAACTATCCAGCTTTACAATGGGAAAACTGAACTCCACATCACTTCCACTGATCAGTCCCCCCAACCTCCTAGGTTACAGGTTCCCTGGGACAGATGGAAGGTATAATGGGACAAATTTTGAAGTAAAGGAAACCTGGACTAACTTCACAGTGGAAGGAGAAGTTTTCTAGATAGGTAAGAAACAAGGTCTCCTAACAAAAAACTTGTCTTTAAGTCACTCTTTACCTTGTAGTGAGTGCAGGTGTAATGAGCCTCCATTGCTATGGCAACTGACCAAGCAATGGTATTGTTCTCAGGCGGTACCACACCGACCTTTTAAGACCAGTTTTGATGCTATACACCAAGTTCAGTGGTCACAAAGATTTCATGGTCATGATTCAAGATGTCTAGGCACCTGGTTTTCCGTTGCCACTGACAAAGTGGCCGATTGGGACGGAAACCAATGGTGGCTGGAAGATAGTAACTTGAATTTGGCACTAACTGGAGGGGGGACATATTTTTTGTGTGGGAATAAAGCATACAAAGGCTTGCCTCCTTCATGGGTTGGGCGATGTGGGCTAGTGTACTTAGCACCAGACATTGACACTCGGCCAAGCATAAATGCATCTGAAGTACTGAATCTGGGCTCTTTCATCCATCGCATCATACCTACACACACAAAGCGTAGTGCCAACCCTCTAAGTTACTCCTTTGGGCCAGTAGGTGATTTCTTTCACTCTACCTTCCGATATTTGCTCCCTTGGTTTGGTACATATGAAATGGAAGCAGCTATCCGGAACATCTCAGCAGAACTGGAGATGGCTTTTAATGCCACAAATAAAGCCCTCCAGGATTTACAGCAGGAAATAGATGAGGTGGCTGCAGTAACACTACAAAATCGTCGTGCCTTAGACCTATTGACAGGTGCCTTGGGAGGAACATGTGCCATGTTGGGTGAGACATATTGTTTTTATGTAAATCAATCAGGACAGGTAGCACGAGAAGTGCAAAAGGTGAAGGAAGCTGTGCAAGTTTTCCATTCAGTCAACCACCCAGAACGTGTAAACCTCCAGAGTTTGTTAGCCTCTTGGGTAGAAAATCTGTCCTGGTTATGGAAAGGTCTGTTAGTTTTAGAATTATGTGTACTCTGTATTATTTTTCTTTGTTGTTGTATTCAATGTATTCCAGGGCTTCTCCAAATGATTCGTCCTGTACGACCACAAATGTATATGCAAATACCACTAGAAGAAGCTTCAGTTCGTATTGCTCTAGAGAAGCTAGTTAATTAGAAATGATCCTCAGTGTGTATTTATCCACTAGGATCAAAGAGGGGAATGTGGTAAAATATAATTTCAGTATATGATTTCTACGGTATATAATCACATAACTTGCAACAAATATTTCCTATGCTTTTACTTGTATGTAATCCTATGCTACTCTGTATGTAAAAAGTTCTATCTCACATAATGCTAATACAAAGGGCCTCTAAGGGGCCTCTTGATTTCTGGTGTACTGTTGAAGTAAACCTGTTTCTAACAGTTAATTGGTATTGAGATAAGGAGAAGTTACTTCAAAGATGCCTTTCACTCCCTAAAAACTCCTCAGTATACACAGGTCAATTAATTGTTATTTACTGCTTGAAAGAGAGACCAGATATTGTAAAAACATCATTATGTCACAGTAGAAAGAAAGAATGAGCTCACCTTGTAGAATTTGTTAACACGCATGCGCGAAAGTAAGGCGCTTGTAAAAAGAGTATAAGAATGCTTGTATTTCTAATGGTGGATTTGTCTCACTCTGCTTTGGAGTGGAACCATACAGCGCTGTATTTGAATAAAGGAATTCTTTTTACCCGCTCTGGTTGATTTATTGGGCCATAAGTCAGCTGGAAAACGAACCTAGGAAGTGGCTTAACTTCCTTACCACACTTATCATGTTATGATTCTATATTAGAGTTGCACTTCTCAGGCGAGGAAGGAATATGACTCTCTCCTAATCAGGGGGCAAAAACTAATCCACTCATGCTTATACAAAATAATGCCAGTTATTCAAATTATAATTTATTTCTTATTTGAAGCAATAAATTAGTGAGAGGCTGTACAGAGAGAACCCCCCCCCCCCGATACATCTGATATCTGATCCAATAAATGGTTGGCCACTGTCTAACAGGAAGGCTGCATTTGCTTTGGACCAGCAGCTACATTCAAAACTGTAAATGCTCTCAGCCTTTGAAGCAGTGGTGGAGCAAGAGTTTAATAACTAAAAGTTGATAGAAAAGCCAGTATTAAACGGATTTTAGATATACACATATTTGTGTATTAACAAATATTCACAGCTCACATAAATGTCTTTATTTTACAAGTCATCTATGGCAGATATATAGAGATCAGTCAGTTAGTATAAAAGGCAACAATTCTACATGGCTGCTTCATGATACCCCAAGTCTATACACATTTACTTAGAAGTAAGTGTGCTCAGGAACTGCTAAAAACATCACTTGGGTATTGCAGAATAGCTAATGATGGAGATTCACAGCTTCTTTGTGTGAGATTTTTCCTCATCTGACATATTTGGGTCAAGAGCACTGAGATCTAAAGTTCAAATACAGGTCAACACTGTTTGGTAAATCCAGGAAACTGACATAACCTATTCTATCACTTTAACCTCCAAGACTTCTGTTTTGGCATATAGTTGTACATTGTGTATGTATTAACAGAGTGTTTGACCCATGCTCTCAAAGCTGGACTCTTTTAGGTGTCTTTGGCCTTGTCTTCATCATTAGTTTACACAGGTCATTGCTGAGCCAAAATTGATTTAACCTTAAATTGGCCTGCAGTGTCTATTCTGGAAATGGCTGTGAATGGCTAGAGACACCCACTGGAAGCTGTGTCAAGTTACACCACCTTGAAGAGGGCTAATGTCCCCAGTAAAATGGCAGGTCACTATTTTACACTGCAATCTGATGCATGTCTACTCACAAGGAAGTCCTACTGAGTTCAATGGGACTTACTCCTAGGTAAGCAGGTACAGGATTGCAGCCTTGGCCATTGTTTTTGTATTGGTGAGGCTGGTTTCCCGTGCCTACCCATGTCCTCACTTGCTATTTACTCCCCCATTCAGTCAGTGATCAAGCAAGCTGATTTTCAGCCTGATTCTGATCTTCTTTGGTGCAGGATAAGGAAGGGAATGGCTAAGCCACACCCCACTTCCCATCTGAACACCTGACTGGTGTTGTTCCTGCTCATTTTTACAGAACTACGTGTGGATTGGTGTTCCCACAGAGAGCTGAGAAATGTCTCCAATCTCTAATTAAATCTATGGTGGACTTCTTGGGGAGAAGGGAAAGTGACTTAATAACTTTGGGGTTTGATTTTTGAATATTGGTAAGGTGATAGAAATTCTTTCTGTGAAAATACAGGAAACTTAGATTGGATAAGGATTGGTAATGTTTGTCAGACAATGAGGTGGAAGCCAAATATGATTTGTTGTTGTTTTGGAAAATTCAATAAAAAAATTAAAAAGAAAAAAGAAAAAAGAAAAAGAAATGTCTCCAATCAACAGCCTTACTGAATTTCCCCCTGGTCTAATCAGGAAGGGGGCTGCAAGGGGCCTCTGGGCATTCTGTTGTGTATGCCTGGGCTAGGACTTTGCATGTGTAAGCTTGCTTCTACATCTCTATCAGGACCTAGCTAGATCAGGGCAATAGCGTAAATGTATACAAAACTGGGGTTGTCACCTTATTAAAGAAATCTCAGCAGAGCACAACTTGTAGGCAACTAATTGATTAATTGTATAATCTGCATGAGTTAAACATTAGTTCTTTAAAAAGAGCATTGTTTTTCAATGACAATGAATTGAGTGGTTGATTAAATGCTGGTTAATGAGAGCCAGTGTGGTGTAGTGGTGAGAGTGTTGGACTGGGACTCGGGAGATCCGGGTTCTAGTCCCTGCTCAGCCATGAAACTCACTGGGTGACTTTGGGCCAGTCACTGCCTCTCAGCCTAACCTACCTCACAGGGTTGTTGTGAGGATAAAATGGAGAGGAGGAGGAGGATTATGTAAGCCGCCTTGAGTTCCTTGTAGGAAAAAAGGCGGGGTATAAATGTAATAAATAAATAATAATAAAATATTGCTCTGTTTTAATTGGGGGGGGAATCAAATAAAGTAGTTTTTAAAAATAATGATACACGCTTTTGTTGCGTCAACACACACACACCCTTTTCCTCTCACACAGTAGGGAATGCCTCTTCTTAACATTGTGATTACATTTAAAAAAACAAACCTTCAGGTCACCTTTTTAGTCTATCATAATGTTTTCATCAATAATTGACTCACTGACTCTCAGCCTAACCTACCTCACAGGGTTGTTGTGAGAATAAAATGGAGAGGAGGAGGAGGTTTGTGTAAGCCACCTTGGGTTCTTTGCAGGAAAAAAGGTGGGGTATAAATATAATAAATACATAAATAAATGTTGCAGCCCTACTATACACAAAACTGACATTTGCATGTGAAGTCTTACTCTGCAATAATTTACAGCTTCTTTTTCAATATACAGATTTTCTGGGAAGCATGTCTTATGTATTAAACATTCAGACAGTACATTTTCAGCTGTTTTCAGTCAGAAGAGTCATGTACTAGAGAAATAATATGCCTGGAAACAGAATGTTAGAACTGCCATATATTTTGTGTGGAGGCATAAAGAAAAGAAACCACCAGCCTAATATGCACAGCAGGGCTAGAGGTGAAGAAAATGATTTGAAGGAGATTGGATCAGTCTTGTAAATAATAATTTAAATGTGAAATTAGTATTATAAGGCAGATAAAAACTAGGTTCGTTCTGTTAATTTTTGTTCTGGAAAATCTATCTAATACATTAAAATAAAAACCACAAGATTGTATATCTGGAAACAAAATGTACTTCTTGCCTCCAACAACTTTTTATTACCACGTTTGTATGATTTTTAAAAATGTGGTCCAAAAATCAATATACTTGATTTATACAGAATAACAGGAGGTCTCAATTATATATATATATAGCATTCAAGCCCACTCCTTTGCCTGTGTATACATCCTATACACACTTTCCTGGAAGTATGTTCCATTGAACGCATTGAGCAGGGGGTTGGACTCGATAGCCTTGAAGGCTCCTTCCAACTCTATGATCTATGAAAAAATCTATGAAACTACTGTGGCTTACATCTGAGCAGACATGCCTGGCATTGCAGTATAAAACTTTATTTCATGGGAAAATCTTTATTGAAAAGCCTTATGGGGGATGGGAAAGACAATGGTAAGACCATTCAAAGTTTTCTTGCAAGTGTGGAAGTTGTACTTATAAAGAGCAGCAAAGAATAAAAGAAAAGGAAGAAAAGGGATGAGAATTCAAGAAAGTGACAGACAATAAACCAAAGAGATAGTAGTGGGTGAAAGCAGAAATCAAACTAGAATATTGGAGATAAAAGAACAAATTGTTTCTGAATTAAGACTGTCCTAGTTTGAAGAATGCAGAAGGACAGTCAGATTTACACCGTGCAGAAGTGCCATCACAACTACGAGCTTATTAGTAGCATGAGCTTTTGCCTGGTTTTTCACTCTGCCCCAACAATAAGTACAAGTGTTCTCATGATCACTTTCAGAATCCCAGCCTACATAACAGGAAATTCTGGATGCTGTCACGTGACTGGCAGAGGTGAAGCAGGAAGGGAAGGAGCAAAAGCATAGCTGTTCCAGATATAAGTCTCCCAAATGTCAAAGCATGGTAAACATTTAATAGAGGCCTGAGCTGTAGTACATCAAGTAGGGCAGTAACAGTCATAGGTATCTGGCTGGTCACTGTGGGAAAAGAATGTTGGACTAAGGATGCCTTTCGTATGATTCATCAGGGCTCTTCTTATGTTCTTACATTCACGTGAAGAAACAGACAAGCCCCATCTCTTCCCCAACATGCCTATTATATCATGAATGATGCAGGTGCTTCTTATCGATGTTTGATTGCATGGAATGGATGTCCTGTGTGTGTGATCATCTTGGTGGGGTTGGACCGGGGGGGGGGGGCATGATGATGGAAAACAGGAATCCTTCCAATTTTGCATCCATATGGATCAGCCATGCCACAGCAGGGCCAAACTAGCCATGCAATTAACATGCATTAAAAAAAGTAAAAAGTAAATATCAACTGTGGGTGGGTGGGGTGGGGGCTGAGCAACAGCCAGACTGCAGGGGTGGAAAGGAAGAGTTTAACCTTTTCTCCCTGCCATGGTCTAGACAAAAATCACCTCCTCCTGGAACCTGCTACTTGCAGAGGGTTTGCCTCTATTGGCACCAATGGAGGCTTGCTTCCCTCCTGCTGCAAACAGCAGCTTAATGTATAATAGATAAAAATATTTTTTATACGTGTATCCCATTTTTGGGCATGCCTAAACAAATAAACCCATCTGAAACTGAGGTTGTAGTAGCCAGAAGCCAAATTCAGTGCAGGGCATGGATGTACTTTACCAGTTTATTGAAATAGCTGGAATACAGTTGTTCCCATGACTGCCATGTGTGAAAATGGTTGTGAACAGAGGCCCTGAGCACTCAAAGAATGGCACTGAATTTCAGAAAGTGTCTAGCTGAGGCATCCCTTTCTACACTTCTGGGTAAGAAGTCCACTCCAGGAGTTCAGAGATAAAGGGAAGAAAGAAAGTTATATAGTAGGCGAAGAAGGAGGATGAGTCAACAGCTTTTTGAGAATAGGGAAAACAGAAGGGAAAGAGCCAGAGGAGAGAGATTGGTTGATAAGGTGTGGGAAAGGGTGGATAATGGCAGGGAAAAGGGCAACTAGTCTAGAAGTCAGGAGGGGACAGGTTCAAGGGGGCAAGTGGAAAGTTTAGATGAGGATAATACATTACTCGGCTTGTCAGATGTGATGGGGTAAAGAAGTGTAGAAGGAGGTACTGGAAGAGGAAGAGGTGGAAGAGCAGGGAAGAAGAGAGAGTGAGAGAGGTCAGAGCAAATGGATTCAGTCTGAGCACTGAAGAAAGAGGCAGAACCTTGCTGGGATCAAGGAATAGGGAGGTGAAGAGGTAGGACTTAAGAGGGTGTCAAAGGTAGAGAAGAGGCTCTTGGGAGTTCTTGAGCTGGTATGGTTCAGAGGGGTGAAGTAGCATTGTTTAGCCAGGTTGATGGCAGAGGACAAAGACTTTAAGAGAAATTTATACTGGACTAAGTCTCCTAACTTTTCCCCCCTTTCTCTTCCAGAGGTGTTCAGCTACATGAGAACATGAACAGGGATATCAAATTGAGTGAGAGCACCAGGACTGAGGACGTGAAGGGCAAATAGATCTGTGGGAGAGTGGAGCAAATATGTCAAGACTTGAGGACAGGGATGAATTGAAAGTGCAACCTGCAGAGTCTAATGAGCAGGAAGAAGCCTGAGGAGGAAAGGACAAGGAGAAAGCCAAATGATAGATGGACTGGATGTCATGGAAGGAAAATGATGCTGAAAGTGGGGTGCATGGTCAGTAAACAATGCTGAAGGAAATAAGATTTGATCAGACAGAGGGAAACCCACACCGGAAAGGTCAGAGATACAGCCGTCTTTCTTGTTTTATATCTGGTTTTGCTTTCAAAGCATTGTAACCAAACCAGTGCCTTCTGAATACATTCATATATACTATACATAAGGACTGATTAAAGTGAGTAATCAGTTTTGCAGCTGTGAGTGTGACATCAGTGACTAATTTGCAAAGATTATAACATTGCATCTACTTAATTTTAGATCACTGTTAGCAATGCAGAAATTCAGTGAGAGGCTGCCAAAGGGAACAGTTTAACTTGGGCACTGAATTAGCAAATTTGGTGACCCAAATGCAACATCTGGGCTAAGCCTAAGAGTGACAAATGTAATGATCCCCAGGGTTCTTAAATATCAACATGACTCTTGGCAGTTATGTTTGAATTGATCTTTGAAGAGGCTGACCTTGTGAGCCAGGTTAAGGAAGTAGGCGTTTTTTAAAAAGATACAATCTTTTATTGTATAGGCTAGGATTTGCTGCCGTAATAAATGCTTAGCAATGAAACAATACAAAGCCCACAATGGTAATTATTCCCTTATCATCATACAGAGACTTTAGCCTATATAATACAAGAAAGGAGAAGAATATGGCATTTGTGGGGGATGGTAAAAATAGATGCAGCATTTACAAAGCAGAACTGAAGATGACATTCTATATGAGCAAAGCAGGGAAGGTTTGGGGGGTTGGTTTTCAGGTTTGTGGGTTTTTTTTTTGCAAAACTCTCTACCATTTTTCTAGAGTAATTGCAATCATGTCACATCATTACCACTTTGCATTTCTCTGTATTTGGTATTCATTGCTGAGTGATCAGTGAATCGGTGTCCGAGGCATTTTTTGTGGCAGATTTATTTAAATTTATTGAGCACTTTAACATCCATCTAGCAGCAACTACAATAAGCTCCTTATGAATGCTACTCTCTGTCCTCATAACTAAAAGAGGACAGCACACAAAGAATAACAAAACTACAAGCTATGAAAAGGATTAGCGGAACCCTATGTCAAAATGGACAAAGAAAAGCTGGTATTATGCTATAAAAATAATGGCTTTTCTGTCTCTTGGGCAAGGAGAAATAACTTTTCCGCCACATAATAAATTTATTAACCTTCCCGACCTCATCATTCCCACCTTAACTGAGATACAGCATCAAAGACAAGAACATCTGTTTGACAGCAGCATTTTCAAATTCATTCAGCTTGTTAACAGGCACCACAGCTAGGGAAGATGTCAAAGTTACTGCATCAGCACCACCTTGTGGCAGCTTTTTAAAACTGCTAAATCTAATTGTGCCACATGGCTAATAGTGATTGCTAGTTCCCAAATGCCTTAGACTACGGTATTTTGAATGTATTAGAACTGGTTTTTGAAGAAATTGATGTTTTGAGAACAGGTGTAAAATGCTAGTTAGTACACAATTCATAATGATTTGCAAACATCTCATCCCATCCACCAAGTATCATACATCATACATGATTTGACCTTTTTGATTTTATGCATCTACATTAAGAATATTTTTAAAAAGTAAGAACATAAGAGTTGCTTCACTGGATTCAGCCCAAGCTTCACCCACTCCAGAAATCTGTTTTCTAAAGTGAATTATAGCCAGAATTATACAGCCAGATGAATATAGTTGCTCATATGAAGAACATGATGGTGATAGCTTTTCTTCCCTGCAGCATCTGATATGCAGAGATATACTTTCTCATGAAGGTACCATTGAGCTATGATGGCTATTATCTGTTAATAGACCTTGTCCTTGATGTTTAATCAAAACAACTATCTGCCGTGTTTTCCAATCTGTTTCCTTTCAGATTTTGTGTTACTATTTATTTATTTATTTATTTTTCTAAAGTTTATTTCTAAAATTAATTAGTAATTCATTTATATTTATTACTTTTCTATACCACCCAATATGCAAAGCATTCTGGGTGGTTCTCATAAGCCAGCTGCTGTATCTTGGTTGCTGTTAAGAGTCTGATGTAGGGTACTGTAGGATAGAATCTTTCTGTCACTTGCCTGTGAGTGCCTCCTCCCTATCCATTATCTCAGTTGCAGAAACATCATGGAATAATCATCAGCATTCCAATTGCTCAAGATGACTGAGTAATCATCATGCAAGGAATAAACAGCTTCTGCAAGGGAAATGAAAAGTCAGATTGGCTGGGATTAAAACTGCACATGGGGCTAGAGAAAAGAGGGACATTGCACTATTTGGACAAGCAGAGAGGCTTAGGAAAAGGTCTCAAAGGCAGGGTAGCTAAAGAGATGGAGTAGGCTACTCCGAGTAGCTAGTAGGATGAGAAGCAGGGAGATGGGTGGAGGAGTAATAAAATGAAGAGAGACAAATGGAGCAGGGAGGTTGGGGATACTAGGAAACATAGGGCTCGATGCTGAAGTAAGGAAAAACAGTAGCTGCACCAACTAGCTAAGGTACAGGAACCAGATGAAATGGGGGGTGGGGGGAGGCGTGCAGTTGAGGAAAAGGAAGTACCCAGTGGGAAAGTGGCACTGGGTACTGGGAGGGAAGAGAAAAAAAGGCAGAGAAGTTTTAGTTGGGAAGCCCAGCAGAAACAGACCTCAAAGGTAGGTGGAATGGGGGAGAGGCAGCTAATCGGCTGAGAAGCAGCAACTGCAAGCTGAAACTAGAGAAAAGATGGTTTTGTGTATTACTGGCAGAAAAGAAGTCAACAGGCAAAGTCGACTGTCAAGAGACATGGACAAGAGCACAACAATGCTTAAGAGGTGGAGGCGAGAATATCTGCTAATTTGAATTCTAGCAACTTTTACTTAAGTGAAGTCAGAAATGTTTGTTTTCCTGAATATTCAATTTCAAGATACACCACATGGTTTAATAAGCAACAACATTCCTCTTTGAATCTACATTTTTCTCACAATTAACGTCCATACATCATGTAGACATTAAAAATAGCTATAATTACTTCTGATTTAGGGTGCAATCCTATGCATGCTGGCCGGGGAATCCTGGGAGTTGAAGCACTTTTTCTGTCTAAATATGCATAAGACTGTGCCTTTAGTCAGCTTTTCCTAATAGTGCAAATCACACACACACACACACACACACATCCCCTCTCTCTACTGTTCACCCTAGCAAGATTAAAAGGCTAAAGTTATTGCCTTTTATGAGACTACTAACGCATAGGCATTATGAGATTGCTAAAGGATAGGCTGTTTATAGAGGGATGTTTAATCAAAGCCAGAGTGTGAGGAAAATTGGTCAGTGTGGCGTTCACAGTTCCTCTCATCTTCGTGACTGACTACCCCTTCTGATGGATTTATTTTGTTTATAGCAAATCAGCCTGCCCTTTCTCTGTGAGCTTTCCAAATAGCACCACAAAACTGGGAAAAAAATAAAATGCAACACTCAAGATATGTTTAAAAAGGCAGACAGAGATTTTATCAACAAGTACAATTATGAGCACAAGATTTGTACATCTGACCATTCCAATTCCTCTCTCACCAGATGCCTTGGGGGGGAAATGCAGATGTGGACAAAGCTTGCCAAAATCAAGGCTGCTATAAAGTAAGGAAGAAGCAAATTCCAAAGCTGGAGAATACTTAAATGTGTTTTTTAAAGCCTGTTTGAAATCTGCTTCCTATTTTAAATTGAGTAGGAAAAAGGCAAATATAATATTTCTACTCGTTCTGAATGTTGGAAAAGGTCACAACCAAATTACATATATAAGGTTTGCTGAAAATGGAAAAGCTGTTTTTTTTAAAACAGGAAAATATAAAAAGACTAGTGCACAGTCTATTACAGTTTCAGCAGCTTTCTGACATCAGGAAAAAATTATGAGCTCAAAGAAAGGTAGGCACATCAGAATCACAGTAAAATTATTTCCAGCAATTTGAATGACATTTTATTGGTCACAGTCCTGCACAGTTGGGTGTGTTTAAATTCCATTGAATTTATGCGAGGAAGCATCTTCAAGTTTCTTTGGAATTTGCTAGGTGTGTTAATTCACACAATTAAAGAACACACTCTAACAACTTACTTGCATGAATCACACCAGCGTATACACTAAAAGCACATGCCCATTTTCTTAATGCAAATATGCACTTGGGTCACAATCCACCACAGAGCTGAACATACTTAAGCTCTTTGACTATTACAGGGTAACATGTGCTTGACTCTTGTGTGGACTGTGGTCTTGTTCTTGAACAGGCCTGTGGCTATAATATAGGCCTGTGGCTTACGCTGGCTCAGCTTGTCTGAGCGTGGTGGAAAGCTAAGCAGGGTCAAACCTGGTTATTACTTGGATGGGAGACCCCTCCTCTTGTTTCCTGCGTTGAGCAGGGGGTTGGACTCGATAACGCTTGTAGGCTCCTTCTAACTCTATGATCTATGAAATCTATGAAACTAATTTGGCTGTTGTTTCCAAACCACGATTCTCAACTAGATGCATTTTTTAATACTTGTTGACAAGCACATTGTTACAAAAGGAAATACAGTAGCTTTGTTACTATCTTAGTAACAGTTCAAGAGGAAGATAAAAGCCATGTGTCAGATTGCTATGCTAACAGGGCAGAGTAAGTAAATACCTCATTAATAATAGGTTTTAAGAAAATACTTACTAGTTTTAGGTTCCAGAAACTAAGGTTTTGGGCAATAAGGAACATACTGCGACTGTTAGGTTGGGTCAGCAAACAACAGCTCAAGTGCAAACTCATGAAAATGTACTTTGCATTTTACATTTATTCTGCCTAATTTTCCAAGCTTTATTCCACATGGATGGATTAGATCTTTTCTAAAACATTTCCCTAAGCTATTTAGGCTCTTAAACAAATCAAGTCATAAAACTACTGATCAGCTTCTTTGTTTAAAGTTAGCTCCAAATACTTATCAAGCATAAAAGAACTTGCAATAAAGAGTTTCTAGTGGTAAAATAACATCCGTTCCCCCTAGAGCAGCATCATTTCAGAAGAATGTTATTTGAGTCAACAGTGCCATTTCAGGGTATAAGGGAGTGTATGCTGTATTTGGTTAACTTCTCTCATTTTGCTGAAGCCAGAAGATACCATTAAAAAGCTGTATGGAAGTTTAGTTTACTCATAAAGATACAAGTGATCTGCAACTTTTCAGGTATTATTGTGTTACAATGTCATTTCTTTCCATCTCATTTATCTAAGTCCTCTTTTCCAGTTGGACTAAAACGATAACATTATTAAAAAGACTGCATTAACCTTATGTGTATTGTACTTATCTTTTCTGCCTTCCTACTATCTTGGAGAACAGCAACTTTTTTTTTTTTTGCTCTTGCAATGCCACTTATGGCTTTCATCTGACTATACTGTCTATATTGTTGAACTAGGGTGAGGTTCTTTGTTTGTGTTTTTACTATCCTTCCCATCTAGATTGTGAAAAGCTTATCTACAATGAAAACCAATACTCTATATGTATAATTATGACACCATATGTAAATTAGTAATGCAAGAATATCTACACACATACACATATAACAATAGATTCTGCCCTTGTTTCTCTTAATTGTAAATAAACGAAGAACGTCTCCAAGTATTAGGAATCATATACTGATGATGGCATCAGCAAACATTGCCCTATAACTTCAAGAGCCTTTTCCCATTGGTAATTTAGAATATTCCCTGGTATATAACTAACAAATTTTTTGTTTTCTGTTTTGTGATGCTTCTTTATATAGAGCTTCACCTGCCATCTTATTTTCCAATAACTAGTTTATATGGAAGACTTTTTTTCTTTTTTGTCTTGAAGTATTCATGATGTCACACAAGCAGGACAGCAGTAGTGCTAGTACCAGAATCGAGGCCAAATCAACATAAGTCTGGACAGAAGTAGAACCTCTGAATGTCACCAAAGGTTTCAAGAAAGCAGAGAGCTTCAGCTATTGGGCGGTAAATAAATAAATAAATAAATAGTAGGCCAGGAGACACAATCAATTAAAAACATATAATCAAAGGAGCTGGGATTAGAATGGGGCTGGGTCAAAGCTGGAGCCCTCAAATGATGTTGCAAGAGACAAATTCATTTAGAGACAAGGCTCTAAATGGCTTTAAGTAATGGCTAAATGGCTACAAGCACATATCTAGCTCTATATATCCTCCAATATTGGAGGCAGTTTGGCTCTGTATTCCATTTGCTGGGGAACATGAGTGGAAGGGTACTATTGCACTCGTATCCTACTTGCGGGTTTCCCAATGGCATCTGGTTGGCCACTGTGCTAACAGAATGCTGGACTAGATAGGCCTTTCATCTGATTCTGCATGGATCTTCTTATGTTCTTAAGTAAGAAGCAGGGAAATATGAATGAGCACGTACAAGCAACATATTCAAAGCAACCTGAAGCAGGTGAGGATAAACGCAGCCAAGTATGAATGCAAGAGAGAAACTAAGGCAGTGCAGATGTACAAGCCAGACAGGGATGATTTTTGTATTGATAAAGGCAGGGGGAAGAAAGCAAAGAAATTCATAGTAAGGAGAGAAAGCTTTTATTCTGCAGTCTTCAAATTTAGCTCAGATACTGAGGACTCACAAGTCCTATTCAGGCATTTAGAATCTGTGTCTAATAAACTTGTAAGAAGGAGGAGCATTCTAGCCCTGCCCCCCTCCTCACACGTTTCTGTTGCCCTGTACTCCTGTAGGGTGAAGCTCTGAAGAGGAGCATTTCCTGTATTGGTTAATTTAATCCTGTATGTGATTAAGAATGCTGATTTTCCAGGGTCCTTAATTGCATGGAGGAGCACCTCTAAGGATACCGGAGGCTCGTGTCTTCATATTTCTTTGTATGTACAAATCAGCACAGTATATCCAGAAAAGCTTCACTTTTAACGTAC
Source organism: Shinisaurus crocodilurus (assembly GCA_021292165.1). Classification (NCBI taxonomy): domain Eukaryota; kingdom Metazoa; phylum Chordata; class Lepidosauria; order Squamata; family Shinisauridae; genus Shinisaurus; species Shinisaurus crocodilurus. The sequence continues at coordinate 75,507,540 of CM037876.1, read as the reverse complement.
ATCCAAAAAGGACTGCCAACACTTCTAACCCAGGGAGATCAAAGACAAGTCATATTGAGCAAAGAAACGACTAGACCAGTGATGGCGAACCTATGGCACGCGTGCCACAGCTGGCACGCAGGGACCTCTCTGTGGGCACTCGAGCCATTGGTCGCCAGATTGCGAAAAGACCGTCCCCTTCTGCATTCAGCGTTGGGTTTGCATAGTAACTCCTCTCCACTCATTCCTCGCTGGCCTCCACAGGCAGGCACACTCCAACATCTCCACCCCCAGAAGCGGACTGCGCAGGCACCCAGCCCTCCTTCTAACTGAACAGACAGCTCAGAAGCACAGCGCGCGCGCGCGGGGCCGAATCTTTGCGCGCCCGGTGAAGAGCCATGCCCTGAGACAGAGCGGGGCGCGATTAGCTAGTGCCCCCTCCTCCTTGCCAAATTTAAGGCACTTTGAAATAAATAAGTTGGTTTTGTGTTGCAGTTTGGGCACTCGGGCTCAAAAAGGTTCGCCATCACTGGACTAGACGTTTATCATACATAATTAATTATTCATAAACCATAAAAAAGCAGATTGTTATTTTTCCACTTGTGAAATGACACCTTTTGATTTGTAAATCACACATCAGCTGTACAACAGCAAAGAGGGAACAATTGCACAGTATAACACAATTGCTTAAAGTCACTCTGTTGTCTAACCAATATATCCACTTATAAAGCATCCTCTATGTACTACAACATTAGTTTTAAGGCGGGAAACTCCAATTTTGTTATTTCCTGTCACAGAAGTGCCAAGTAATTTCTGTATGAATCCAGCCTGTCTTACTATTCATTTTGTACAACAATCTCAGAGAAATAAGTGTTCTTCAAATGTCAAACGTAAATTTCTTATAAAATTTCTTTCTATTCATACGCTCTTCACATCTTCTTTTTAAAAAAAGAAACTTAACAATCTCACAGTGCCTTGAATCTTACACATTGTAACATCATAAATGTCTTAGATATATTTAGTACACCACAATTTTTTATCTTATGATTGGCCTTTTTTATTCATGTTCTTTAATAGCAGGTATATAAAGTGCTACATACTAGTCAAAAGATAAGTAGAAAGAAGTTTTCATGTAACTTTCTTAACCATAATATTTTAAATATTGAAAGTATGAAAAATATTTCATCACATAAGTTCATGAATTATAGTAAGACTCCTACCCACATCTTCATGTGAAGGCAGACCACAGTAATAAATCAGCAGCACCATGTTAAAGGGGACTGGGGGAGGCATATAAGATTTCCTATGACACATATGAAAAAAGGCTGGTGGTACATAGTCACCAAAATGTCATGTGGTAGAACATGGACTAGCACCAAATGGATTTTAAAAAAAGCAATCTGAAAACACAGGCTCAATTGAAGTTATCACCATTTCTAAACCGTCCATCAAGATAGCATGTTGTGTCCTTTTGTTTATGTGTCCAGGCATGTACATGACAAGCAATCAACTCAGATGAGAAGCCACTAAAGGATCATTTGGTAAAGTTCAGTGTCTGCCTGGTTATTTAGAGCTTTGATCATAATTCACTCAACTCTATCCACACCTCTCTGAATGTCCCCCCCTTATTGTTCAACATTTTCAGCAAATTTTAGTTCCTATGTGTTCAGTGCTTTTATTTCCTTTGTATATTGGTATTATTCTTTTATGAAACACCATGGAAGAAAATGGTAGTCTGTGCCTATGGTTTCAAGGAGCAACATTCCCACCCAAAATATTTGCAATAACAGTTATCACATTTGCTCCATGAACTTTTCTGCTGGCAAACAAAAGCAGTGTTAAGCAGCACTTTGCCACAGGGCATGAAAAACTTAATGATGAGTAACAAACAACAATAACTAAAGAAAAATGTGCAGGAACTCAAAAGTAGGGATGCTACAAACAACCATGATTTTCATTTTTCGGGAATGAAAAAATCACAGCTTTGCAAGCCTTGAATAGGCGATCTGAATTATGTTTCATACAGGTTATATTAAATTGAGAATGTTTTAAAGGCTACGTGTAGTACAAGGTACTGTGTACCATCTACAATAGCAAACCAGCACTGATTTAAATGGGGAACAAAAAATCAGCACTAGCATGGCATGCTGTAGAACAGCAAGCAGTTAAAAAAATTAACAAGGGGAATGGAGAAGGATGTGCACTATTTGACTATGTACAGAACAAAAATATAAATGAGAAAATAGCACAAGGCTATGTGTTCATCTGCAAGGACAAGTAAAGCACAAGTAAACCAGCGTTCTATGCCTTTAATAAGGAACAATGCACAGTAATTCTTAGGTCCAAACTAACATGTTCAGCAGTTCCTGTCCCCTGCTTTTGCAAATGCATGTCCCAAACATGCAATGCCATTTTTTCAGTGTGGTAGAAACATCCCTGGTGAAAAGTAAATGATATTAGTCATCAATTATGTGCCAGTGCTAAATATGCAGGCTCCAATAACTCCCTGTTTCAAAAGAAGCAGAATAAATAAATAAAAGGAGAATTAAACCATGATTGTTGCCTGGCTTCTACTCAAGTGTTTTTAAGAGGAGCTTGTTACAGATAAAACCATGATTGATTAATTTATTACATTTCTACACTGCCAAATAGCTGAAGCTCTCTGGGCGGTTCACAACAATTAAAACCATAAAAACCACAATAAAATATAATATAAAAGTTTAAGCATTTAAAAATATGTATAGTACAAAATAAAAATAAAACCAAAATAAAACCTAGCACCAGTGCAAAGGTTTAAAATACAGTAACAGATTTAAAACAACACAGACTGAAAGACTAAAATGTCTAGAAAATTAAGTAGGTCTTCAGATTTATTTTATTTTTATTACATTTATACCCCACCTTTTTTCCTGCAAGGAACTCAAGGTGGCTTACCGTACATAATCCTCATCCTCCTCTCCATTTTATCCTCACAACAACCCTGTGAGGTAGTACAAAATAAAAATAAAACCAAAATAAAACCTCTCACTGGCTGAGAGTCAGTGACTGGCCCAAAGTCACCCAGTGAGTTTCATGGCTGAGCGAGGACTAGAACCCGGATCTCCCGAGTCCCAGTCCAGCACTCTCACCACTATGCCACACTGGCTCTCAGATGGCACTGAAAAGGCCATAATGTAGGTGCTAAGCTAGCCTCTCTGGGGAGCTGAGGCCCTCTTCTTAGTAGCCATCCACCTCACTTCATTTGGCTGGGGCTCCCAGAGAAGGACTGCTGAAGATGCTCTTAGGTATATATGGCAGGAGATAACCCTTCAGGTAACCTGCCACATGCCATTTAGGGCTTTGAAGGTTAATACCAGCACTTTGTATTGAGCCTGGAAATGGACGGGCAGCCAGTGCAGATGGAAAAGTACTGGTATAATATGATCACATTGGCCAGTCCCTGTAAACAATCTCACTGCCCTGTTTTAGACCAGCTGAAATTTCCAGACTGTTTTAAGAGGCAGCCCCACATATAACACATTGCAGTAATTCATACAAGAGGTTACCAGAGCATGGATAACTATAGTTAGGCTATCTCTATCCAGATAAGGACTTAGTTGGTATATCAGCCTAAGCTGATAAGAGGTGCTTCGTGCTACCGAGTCCACCTGTGCCTTTAGTGACAATGCTGGATCCAAGGGCACCCCAAACTACGAACCTGAACCTTTAGGGAGAGTGTAACCCTCTCCAGTACACAGTACACCATTGAGCAGGGAAGACGAACCACCTAGGACTTGTCCGGACTGAGTCTCAATTTATTGGCCCTCATCCAGTCCATTACCATGCCCAAGCACTAATTCAGAACAGCCACTGCTTCACCTGGATTTGATATAAAGGAGAGATAGAGCTGCATGTCATCTGCATTTTGATGACACCTCAGCCCACACCTCCAGATAACCTCCCCCAGCAGTTTCATGAAGATGTTGAAAAGCATGGGGGATAGAATAAAGCCCTGTGCATAGGGACATGCAACAAATCTATTGGGGGGGGGATTCCGATGGATTTTCCCAACTTGGCCCTCCAGATTTCATTCCATTTCTCCCACACTGGCACCAACTTGATCTGACATGAGTCAAGCCAGCATGCAGATTTCCACTTTTAAAATGGACATTGATTTGTGCAAGGTTTTTTTTAAGCTCCAGAAATTTGTGCAACCTGAGGGGTGGAGCCTGAAATTTGTGCACATCTCTCATGCAAATCCATGTTTTTCAAGCCAAAATAGTATCTCAGATTCTTTTCGGAGCCCCTATCTGGTTTCCTGGCCTTAAAGACTCTCTTGAAGGTGTTCAATCCTACTTTCTAAGAGCGATATTTGGCGTGCCCAAGTGTGTGGCTAGTGCTGTTCTCTATCTGGAAGCTGGCCTTAATTCTCTCAGCTGTATGGCTTAGATACATTCTATTCACTTTTGGCTTCACTGCTGTTCTCTGCTTAAGCTTAACTCTTTTGCATTCCAGATGATGTTAGATTCCCATGTGTCTGCTTGGAACAAAGCAGTGGTGAAAAAGGTTGTCTCAGCGGGGCTGTCACCCTCCTACTTGTTATCCATGCCTTGGGAGAAAGCTAAATTTCTTGTTAAGCAAAGATTAATTGACATCGACTGTGAGGGATTGAGGCCTACACAGGATTGGGTTTGTTGAGGCCTACACAGGCTTCAGTTTGTTGAAGCCTGAAGGCCCAAACACTCTTGGATGGGAGGGGGAGTTTGAGAGTTTTAGTTTACCCAATAGAAGTTAAGAACTAGATCTCCTATTCAAGGTCACATGATTATAACCTTCCATTCCTGGGAAGGCTATATATGTGGGGTGTGGTCAGCTAGCAGTTAGTGCTGGGAGTCAGCTAGAAGCAGCAGCAGAGAAACAGCAGAGAGAAAGAGAAACTGGCTGCATAGCAGATAGGTAGTCTGAAGTTTAACTAGAGAACATTGGATTGTTTGTTTGTTTGTTTTATTTTATCATACATGCTTTTGAATTATAACCACTCTATTAAGTAAAGACCCTAATATTATAAGTAAAGTGTTGTTGTTTACCCTGGAGTTTGGAGTTATTCACCACGTCTACAGCCTACACCCATGCTATTGGAAGCTGTAAAAGGACTTGATCTCCTGGAACGGGAGGGGCTTTGAGGAGAGGCAGAGATCTCCCAAAGGAAGGTTAAGGGGTCCCTGCAGTAGAGGAACCTTGACAGATGGTGGCAGCGGAGCGATCCTGAACAGTGAGATTAAGCACTCCAAACAGTGATTGGGGTTTTTTTTACTAATAGAGCTGGCAAAAGCAGTGTATGTTTGAACTTCAGGACTGCGGAATAGGGACCCAGTGAGGCAATTAAGATGAGCCAGTATCTCTCCATGAATAAAACTGCCCTGATTGAGCAGTGTGAAAAGGACAATTTGCCATGGGAGGAGAAAACAGCAGAAGAACTGAAAGTTATGCTGATCTCCCAGGCGGCAATAGAAGGAGCTGCACCCTCTAGCCCTAGTGTAGCAGGACCCCAAACAAAAGAATGGGAGCTCCGTGAACAGGAACTGCGGCTAGTGGCAAAGCAGAAGGAAGAAGAGACCCGGTTAGGGTGGGAGCGGCTTCGTCAGCAGGAAGAACAACGCAAACACGAGGAAAAGGTGCGGCAGGAGAAACTGAAAGCCCAAAGAGAGCAACTGCAAGCCCAAGAGGAACAACACAGACACAAGGAAAGGATGATGCAATTGAAACAGGAGCAGCCTGTCAGAGTTACCCTGAAGGACTTCACAGCATACACCCCAGGAGAAGACCCACAAGTGTTCCTGACCACTTTTGAAAGGGCAGCACAGAAGTGGGGACTGCAGGAAGGTGATTACATGAAGTTTGTGCCTAATTTAATCAAAGGGGAGCTGGCAGAGATTTATAATAGCATGCCAGAGGGGGAGGCTGTTTCCTATGCTCAATTCAAAGAAACTGTGTATAAAAGGTTCAGGTTAGGCCCTGAGCACTTTAGGAAAAAGTTCAGAGGGTTAACACCTCAACCAGGTAAATCTATGGTAGAGTTTGCAACAAAATTAAAAAACCTGCTATTAAAATGGGTGGATGAAGCAAAAGCTGACAACAGGGAAAAGGTGCTAGAGCTTATGGCCCTGGATCAGTTTTATTTTTGGTTGCCCAGAGAAATAAAACTGAAGGTTAAGGATAAAGATCCTGAAACTGTAAACCAAGCTGCAGAAATGGCTGACAAATTGATTGAAAACCGGGAAGGGTTAGGCCCCAGGATTGAGTCTGAGAAGAAGGGGGGGAAATGGGAAGCCCCAAGTAAAAAGGAGTTCAAAAAACCTCCTTTTGATCCTTCTCACCCCAGAGACCGTGCCTGTTATTCGTGTGGTCAGACAGGCCACATCAGGAGTAGCTGCCCCAAGTTACAAGTGGTAACACCAGCTAACCCAGGTAGTCCTAAACCCGAACAAACCAAGCCACAAGGTGTAGCAAGCATAAAAAAACCTTATAATTGTGGATTTGTGATCACCAACAGGGAAGAGGTTAATAATCAGTTTAAAGAACCTGTTTATGTAAAGGATAAGACCATTATGGCAATGTTGGATTCTGGAGCTGATGTTTCTCTGATCCGAGCAGATTTGGTGACGCCTGAAGATTTGGTACCAGGAATGTCTATTGAGATCCAGGGAGTGAATGGTCCCTCCTTTGAAGTCCCAGTAGCAAGGTTATCCATAGAATGGAGGGGATGGAGGGGTCTGTATGAAGTTGGGGTCATGGAACCTCCAACTCAATTTGCCCCTATCATTGTGGGAAGGGATATAATGGGACCAGAAGCTCAAATATGTGTGGTAACCCGCAAGCAAAAGGAAAGGGAGGAACTTTCAAGACAGGACCAGGTAAAAGCTGATGGGGTAAAAGAAAAGGTACTAGAGGTACAACCCACAGTGATTCCGGAAGGTCCAAAACCAACCCCAGACCCTCCCCAAACCGAAACAACAGAACAAGCCTCCATGCAACCTGGAGACCTGAAAGCCAGTGAAACAACCGAGGCAGGTGGTTCTGTAGAGGAGAAGGTGCTAGAGACCCCTTTTCCTGATTTAAGAGGAGTAGAGGAATTCAAGCAGGAAGTCCTCAGTGATCCTAGTTTGGAGCCTCTGAAAAGAGTTGCTCTCCCTCAAGAGAGGCCCTTCTCTGAGGAAAGAAGGGAGCAGATTATTTGGGAGAAAGGATTACTGTATAGGTTGTGGTTACCAAAAACCCAAGAGTTAACCTGGGAACCACTAAAGCAACTGGTAGTACCTAACCAATTCCGGATAAGGTTGCTAGAACTAGCCCATGATGTGCCATGCGCAGGGCACTTGGGGAAAAACAAGACTAAACAAAGGCTCATGGCAAACTTCTTTTGGCCTGGAATTGCTAAGCAAGTAGCAGAGTACTGCAGGTCTTGTGAAACCTGTCAGCGTGTGGGAAAGGCAGGGCATCACAGTAAAGCCCCTTTGCAGCCTCTGCCTATTATAGGAGAAGCTTTCTTCAGGGTGGGCATGGATATTGTAGGGCCTTTCACTAAACCCACCCGCAAGGGGAAAAAGTACATCCTCACAGTGGTGGATTTTGCCACAAGATACCCAGAAGCTGTAGCACTAGCCTCTATAGATGCTCCGTCTGTAGCTGAGGCTTTGCTAACTATATTTTGCAGAACTGGATTTCCCTCTGAAATCTTAACAGATTTTCTCTCTGAGATAATGGAATGTCTGTGGAAGTGTTGTGGGGTAAAACACTTGAAAACCACTCCTCATCACCCACAATGCAATGGAATGGTGGAAAGATTTAACGCCACACTCAAAGGAATGATTAGAGCTTATGTAAACACACACCCAAATGACTGGGATGACAAACTGCAACACCTACTTTTTGCCTACAGGGAAGTTCCACAGGAATCAACGGGATTCTCACCTTTTGAGCTGTTGTATGGCAGAAGAGTGAGAGGCCCTCTTGATCTCCTGAGGGAAAACTGGGAAGGTAAACTCGTAGAAAACAAAACCTCTGTGATGGATTATGTGTTAAAACTTAGACAAACCCTAGATACACTCTGTAAACTAGTTCAAGTCAATGTAACCAAAGCCCAAGAGGTGCAAAAGTTCTGGTATGATCAAAAGGCACGCTCTAGAGTATTTGAGGTAGGGGATCAGGTAATGATATTTCTTCCTCTGCGCAAAGACAAGCTTAAGGCTGCTTGGGAAGGCCCCTACACAGTCAGAGAGAAAATGGATGATTTAACCTATGTGGTGGTCAAGGAAAAATCTGAAAAAAGACCAAAGGTAGTACATGTAAATATGATGAAGCCACACTATGAGAGGAGTGGAGTAGTTTTACAGGTGCAGAAGGTGCCAGAGGTAGTATACTTAGGGCACAGGGTTGGAAACGGCCATATCACACCTTTATGGGACAAGGTTGAAGCTATCAGAACCTGGGACATACCTACAACCAAGAAACAGGTCAGGTCATTCTTGGGATTTGCTGGGCATTACAGGAGATTTGTTCCCCATTTTGGTGAAATTGCTGGACCTTTGACTGATTTAACCAAGAAATGTAAACCTGACAAAATTGTGTGGACTGATGAATGTCAAAGAGCTTTTGATAGACTAAAGGACATTTTAAGCTCAAAGCCTGTGTTAAGAGCACCTGACTTTGAAAAAACCTTTATTGTGGATACAGATGCCTCTGAGACTGGCTACGATCCAAAAGGAATGTCTGGCAGTAGTGTGGGCTCTGGACAAGCTCAAGCCTTATGTTTTTGGACAAGAATTTACTTTATGGACTGATCATCATGCCTTACAATGGATACAAACAATGCAAAATACCAACTCCAAGCTTCAGAGATGGTCTTGGCAATTGCAGGAATTTCAAATGAACATTGAACATGTGCCTGGGAAGGAGAATGTGATAGCTGATGCTTTGTCTAGGAAATAACCAAAAAACAGTTGCCTTTTTGTGTAGGTTAATGTTTCACAATTCTCTTCTGTAAAAGGGAAATTGTTCCACTTGAGGAGAAGGAGGGGAAGATGTGAGGGATTGAGGCCTACACAGGATTGGGTTTGTTGAGGCCTACACAGGCTTCAGTTTGTTGAAGCCTGAAGGCCCAAACACTCTTGGATGGGAGGGGGAGTTTGAGAGTTTTAGTTTACCCAATAGAAGTTAAGAACTAGATCTCCTATTCAAGGTCACATGATTATAACCTTCCATTCCTGGGAAGGCTATATATGTGGGGTGTGGTCAGCTAGCAGTTAGTGCTGGGAGTCAGCTAGAAGCAGCAGCAGAGAAACAGCAGAGAGAAAGAGAAACTGGCTGCATAGCAGATAGGTAGTCTGAAGTTTAACTAGAGAACATTGGATTGTTTGTTTGTTTGTTTTATTTTATCATACATGCTTTTGAATTATAACCACTCTGTTAAGTAAAGACCCTAATATTATAAGTAAAGTGTTGTTGTTTACCCTGGAGTTTGGAGTTATTCACCACGTCTACAGCTTACACCCATGCTATTGGAAGCTGTAAAAGGACTTGATCTCCTGGAACGGGAGGGCCTTTGAGGAGAGGCAGAGATCTCCCAAAGGAAGGTTAAGGGGTCCCTGCAGTAGCGGAACCTTGACATCGACTTCCAAGAGCTCCACGGAGCGGCTCAGGGCCCATGCTCCCCTTTGTCAATGGCTCTGTCAGACCTTTACTCTACAAATGGGATGCTATACTTAGATTGGTTATCTATTCCAAAATATAGGAGAGCGTTTTCCTTGGCTCGATTTAATGTTCTACCCTCCAAACTTTTGGATGGTAGATTCAATAAAATCCCAATGGAAAACAGGTGTTGCCCCTGCAATAATGAGGAGGTGGAAACTGTTGCACATGTCCTTTTTAACTGCAGCTTTTATCGAGGGGCTAGAGAAAACATAATACATCCAATCACCCAGACTTTCCCTGGACGATCCTCAGAGTTTCTTTTGTCTACTCTGCTTGACGGCTCAAATAGCTCAATTACCAAGAAAGTTGCAAAATTTTTGAATATTGCTAATGTGACTAGACCTTCTATGCTTGTCTGATTCTATTTTTATTTTCTAAGTTTTTATTTGAGTGTATAATTAAGAGCTGGTGTATCTTGTCTGTATTGTTTTATGTATTGGTGTGGTCGGTAGACCGTAAATAAAATATTCATTCATTCTCATGCAAATTCAAGCTTTTCACAGGGCCGACCTGACTCGAGTTGGCTGCCCCACCACTGGGATCTACCTCGTTGCTAAAAAAGAAAAACTGCACCAGTATATAAGTGATCACATTAAACAGTATTTGTTGGAAAAAATACGCTACCGAAAGAAATCAGATATTGTACACATAATATTGGTGGGAAGAATTAGAGTTGTATAAACGAGCCTCGCCGGGCAAAACGGAGGCCGAAATTAGCCCCGCTCACGCCCGGCGAGGCCTTACCTTTTTCTTCGGGGCGGCTCACCTCTCCGCAGCGAGCCGCCTGCACAGCCCATTCCGGTCCCATCGCGTCACTTCTGGGACCAGAAATGACGCAACAGGCGCGTTCTGCGCCTGCGCAGGGTCCCGTCCCGTCCCGTCCTTTCCGGTCCCGGAAGTGACACGACGGGACTGGAGAAGGCGGATCGAGCGGCGCGGAGAACTTCTCCGCGCCTCTCAGAAGATCGGGTCGGGGGCGCCCCCCCACAGAGAATCAAGTCGGGGGCGCGGAGAGCCCCCGACTCAGGTTTGGATGCACCTCTAGGAAGAATGAGGGGACGGGGGAAGAGACTAAAAAAACATGACCCCGTTTGCACAAATCATGGGAGCTGAAACATACTAACTGAAAATAATAATTTAAAAGTGTGTCTATCTGATGTGTGCAAATCATGTAACCTAAGCAGAAAACCGTACTGCTGATGCCGAACTAGACAAAATTGGCAATGACAAGTTCTTTGTGAAGCACAGAATACGGCGAGCTAACGACGAAGTAGTGAGAGGATGAAACTCACAAGGATATTTACCAAAGGAACATGCTGCACCCAGGGTTATATAACAGACTTGCCGATTAAAAACAATGCAAACCTATTTTCACACATTTTAAGATTCAGTCCCCATTTGCGCAAAAGACCCAATTTGTGCAAATCACCATTTGTGCAAATAGCCCTACAAATACGAAGCTCTTGGTTCTCCATGTCCATAACTATTTAGCGCATATTACTAGAAACCCCCCCCCCAATCCAGCATGGTCTGTTTCCGATCACTGGATCCGAAATGCTGTGGATGTCACACACCCCTACTTGTGGAACCCCATAGCGTAGCTGCCAGGAACCGAACAATAATCCCCCAGTACCACCTTCTTGAACCGGCCATCGAAGTAGGAATGGAATTGCTGGAACACAGTGCCTCCAACTCCCAACTCAGAAAACCTATCCAGAAGGGTAATATGGTCAATTGTCTTGAAAGCCACTGAAAGGTCCAAGAGAACTATTACAGTCACACTTCTCCTGCCCATCTTTCAGCAAAGGTACAGGGCATCCAAGGCAATTTTGGTTCCAAAACCAGGCCTGAAGCCCAATTGAAATGGGTCTAGATAATGTGTTTCATTCAAGAGTGTCTGAAGTTGACTGGCAATCACCTGCTCAAGCACTTTGCCCTGGAAGTTGATGTTGACTACTGGCATATAGGTGTTAACATCATCCAGGTCCCAGTTAGGCTTTTTCAGGAGTGGCCCAATTACTGCCTCCTTTAAAGAGGCTGGTACTATCTTCTCCCAGGGAGGAATTTACAACCTCCTGGACTCAGCTAGACATCTGCTACCTATTAGATGTAATAAGCCATGGTCAAGTACACAGGTGCTCAACCAGACTTGACCAAGCACCTTGTCCACATCCTCAGGCCTCAACAACTGAAACTCATCCAATAAAACTGAACCAGCCAGGACTCTGGACTCTTCTACTAATGGAATTGCATTAACTGTGGTGTCTTAAGTTGTGGCAGATTTTAGTAACTATATCTTCAAAATGCCACACAAACTTGTCACAACGTGTTACTGTGGGTTCCACCATCTCTCTTCCCCGGCCCAGATTGCAGTAGGCTATGAACCACTTGGAGGAGTTCCGCTGGATGACACTGATTGACAATGTTGAGAGAAAGCTGGGTGGAAAGTCCAATTGCATATCAGCTTTCTGTATGCAAGCGTACAGCTTTGGCATAAAAGAACTTAGGAGTGTGGCAAGGCAGAGGGTCTCTTAGCAAATCCCTTAAGGCTTAGAGGACAGTGTTTTTGCCATCAGAAATGCATGCACCTTGTCAAGAATAAAGTTTTGTTCACTACACTATTCCATTTCTTGGGACAGCTTGGGACAAGGCTATCTGAAAGACCTCCTTCTCCCATATGAACCTGCCCATGTCCTTAGCTCTTCAGGAGAAGCCCTTCTTTCAAGACCACCACCTTCAGAAGCTAGTTTGGTAGCGACACAAAAAAGAGCCTTGTCTGTAGCAGTTCCCAGGCTGTGGAACTCCCTGATGAGAGAGACTAGGTTTGCTCCCTCTGTGCTATCCTTCTGCTGGCAGGCAAATACCCTTTTATTCAAGCAGGCATTTGGCATGTGAGAGGGTCTGTTCCTTTGGATGTTGTTTTTATTCTGTTATTGTGTTTTTAACCATGTTTAATGCATTTGTTTTATTGTTTTAATCAAGTTTTATTTATTATTTTAATGGCACCTTGGGAACCATTTTTTCTTGGTAGAAAGGTAAGGTACAAATCAAATAAATAAATCAATTTCTAAAATCCTTTCAGGTTGTGGTAACTAGTAACAGTTATAATTGGAGATGAGTTCATGAGAAGTTTTTGCCATATGGGTTTTAATGGGATGCTTCCACTGTTAAATTTATTTATTTGATTTTCCACTGCCTTTCTACCAAAAAATAGCACTCAAGGTAGCTTACACAATTAAAATGTGTGCTCCGCTAACCTGCCCCATTCCGGAAATGTGTGTTGCCACTTGTTTCCAGATGTTTCGGGGGAAATGATTTTTTGTTATGCTAGCGGTTGGTTCTGCTAGTGGTCGGACATCATTTCCAAATGCCAACTGGATATTGGTGATATCTGACACATTACTCTCTTGCACTATAGGATGGCCAGATGCAAAAGAGGATAGGGGTCCTGCAACTTTAATAGTTGTGTAGGAAGGCATTTCAGCAGGTGTAGCTTGCAGTACAAGCAACGTATGGTGAAGTTCCTTCTGCCATGCAACTATTAAAGGTGCAGGACCCCTGTCCTCTTTTCATCTGGTCATCCTACTTCTCATACTAAGTACATACCTGTCATTATTTAATTTTTAAGGAGTCTTTTATTTGGATGGTGTCTGCTTCGTCTGCCCCAATACAGCCATTATTGAATGGATCCTGTGATGATAGAACCTTGAGTACATTATGTTCAAGCATTGCAGATTCATACCAGAAATGTAAAAAATAATAATACTGGCACTAAGCAGACAGACTCGAGAAACTATTTTTAAAGGGTCCATTGGTCCCACAACAACAATTGGTCCCACGACAACAAATAGTGCCCTACTTCATTAAGTAGCAACACCATGACTGTTTCACAGTGTGAAAAAGTCCCTAGGTCTTAAATCGCCAGAAGTATATATGTACCAAACCGTATGTAGTCAACATTGAGGCTGCAATCCTGTACACACTCACCTGGGGCTTACTTCTTAGTAGATATGCATAAGATTGCACTGCAAAAGTCTTCCCATAACTGTTATGGCATAACAGATTCCTATGATTACACACACAGAGAGACACTCACTAGTAGAAGAAATGCACACACAATGCACATAGCAGCTGCATGACCTTGCACACAGGAGTACAAAGGTGAAAAAAAGGACAGCACTGGAAAGGCATCAAGATTTCTTTCAGGAAATATGCTAGGAATCAAGAGGTGAAAAGAACAAATAATTCAATTATCTCCAGCAGCTGACTGGTCTGCTTTTTTTTTACTTTGACATCCAGAATTAATGACCTTAATTTTAAGCTTCAAGATGGCGGCAGAGGGGAGGAGGGAACCTGACAGAAATGTTTGGATCATTAAGGGCCTTCAAAATGAACTTACGCAGTCCTAGAAAGATTATTTTCATTACTTTTCTAGCCCTCAGAGGAAAAACATTGAAAGAATATTGATAAAGGGTAAATTCACTCGAAAACTTTGAAAGATGTTTCAAAATTTACCAGTGAGAGCAATATTTGCATTAATGATGGTTTAATTGCCCAGAGGGAAAGAGAGAGTGTTTTGCAGACACAGAAGTTCATAAAGTGTATGATCCCCCCCCCCCCCGTTCCCAGTAGCCAGTGTCCTAGAGGCTGTATGGATGGTCTATGTTGGAAGTGGGGCACAACCGATGACTTTGCCCAAAAGTAACCACTGATTTTGGGGTTTGCTAAGGAGAAACTGGGGCAGAGCACTGAGAAACTTCTAATATTCTGTCCCAAAATCCATCTATGCAACTCCCTCAATTTGCCCATGAAATTCATTCGAGAAAGAATTCCGCAACACCTGAATTAGAGATACATTAAAATCCAACGCAGATTGCAAAGGCCTTGAAACAAATACTGCTGACCTGGCAATGGAATCATATTCTTGCCAAATGGAAAGAAAACAAGTGGGAAGCCCAATTTATGGAAAGATTTTTTGTAATAGGGTTATTCTAATTCAACTGTCTTCACTTCTGCACACCACGTCCTACTAACAGCACATTCATGGATTCATAGATTCATAGATCATAGAGTTGGAAGGGGCCTACAAGGCCATCGAGTCCAACCCCCTGCTCAGTGCAGGAAACTAGAGGAGGGGTCTTCATTTTCTTGAAAAGAACTCTATTTGGTGTTCTCTTAATAACGGCAGCCATCAGGAGAACGAAGAGGGAAAATTAGGAATGTGACCTTCTTCAGCTCTCCACATTTCTTCCTACCAATATTACACTGTTCTTCACTCCATAAACCCTGACATCCTGTTACATCATAATAGCTCCTGTCAGGCAGTAGCAGGTATTCACAAGCAAGCATATTTGATTTTCAGCAAGATCCACTCTCCTACTTCTGCAGCCTGTTTCTATGGTCCCTTCTTCATTCAATTCTGTCACATCTAACTGTTCCGCAAAGGCCACTGACTTCCTCCTGCCTGCTGCTTTTTTCCACACTCCTCAGGCCCTCTTTTGTCTTCATTCATGACATTCAGACCAGGGGTGAAAGGGGTAACATAGAATTGTAATAAAAAATCATTACATTCAGGGGAATGAAATTCATGGTGTGCACAGAATGTCCCTAAATATCAGCCTTACCTAAGCTGATGTTTTGTACTACAACTCACAGCATTGCTGAACATTGGCCATGCTGGCTGGGTCTGATGGGAGCTGATGTCCAAAATGTCTGGAAGGCACCAGGTTGAGGAAGGCTAATCTATATAAAACCTGACTGCCTGATGGGTATTGAGCCTGTTCCACTTTTGCTCTCTTGGGTTTGAAGAATGTGGGCAAAAGGATGGTAAAATTAACTCCTAGGCCTAATCATAGGCTGAAGTATTTTGAGAATGAAGGGAGGATCTGTTTGGGGGATAACTTCATTTGCTAAAAAACACAGGATTCCTTTCCCAACAAACAGGGTTCATTTTTCATTAAAAAAAAATCCCAGTTCATATACTCTGTGCTGGAGATTAAGATAGTGATCTTATGTTCTAGCATGGAAAGCATGTGTTGGGTGGGGTGGGGATGTTGAGGCTGAACTAGTAGCTCTAAAGGGCATGTTGTAGAAGTACTCACAGTACCACACTGAGGATTGGTGACAGCCAAGGGCCACTGGGAGGCTGCACCCCCTGCCTCCCAGGAGTAACATCACAGCAAGGGGGAGACCAACCTGGCCCCATACATCAACTGGAGAGGGAGCAGCTGCGGGGAGCTCGCATCACCCCTCCCTGCCGGAAGGAACGCACAGCTCCAACTGACAGTTCCCTGGGGGGGCAGACTCTGGCCTCATCCATCAGCCAGAGAACCAAGGGCCACTGGGAGGCTGCACCCCATGCCTCCCAGGATTAACATCATGGCAAGGGGGAGACCAGCCTGGCCCCATACATCGGCCAAAGAAGGAACAGCTGCAGGGAGCTTGTTTTGCCCTTCCCTGCCCCCCCAAAAGAAGAAAAAGAAAGAAAACCTATAAGAACCTTTTTAACTAAGAACTGATGCCTGAGTTTTGCATTCTTCCTCCCCCCTCCCAATCCCTTTTCCTTTTGTGTCATGTCTTTTAGATTGTGAGCCTGAGAGCAGGGACTGTCTTATTATTCATCTTTGTAAGCCACTCTTCCATACTTTTTCTAGCTGAAGAGTGGGGTATAAATGCAATAAATAAATAAATAAATAAATAACAGATCAAAGAAGTGGGCCTCAAAATGTTCTTGATCAAGGGATGCAAAGACATAACGACCTTCTAGACTTCCAAGGAAAGTCTCCAAAGACAGCAGAGATTTCCTCCTCAGCTTGTCAGCTGATGGCCTGATTTCAAGCTATCTTTCAAAACGGGAAATACATAATTAACCAAAGTTCTGAGAACAGATATTTTTTTTTAACAGTTACCCCAGGACCAAAATAAAAGGCTTCCAGATTTTGTTATATGCACTGATAGTGGAATCCTTACATGATACCAAGAGTGTGGTAATTATTATGAAGTGAAATCTGAGCAAGGATTGCCTTTCAATCTTGAGTTGGTCAAATGGAATAATTGAGGCTGATGTTAAAGGAGAAGAAGTAGGTCAAGAATTGTCCATGGATCCTGTGAATTCAATATTATGCACACTTATTTGGAAATAAGAACCGTAGAACTTGCTGGGATTTATCACCAAGTAAACATGCTTAATGCTGCAATCTTATACATTTACTTTAGAACATAAGGAGATCCCTGCTGGATCAGATCAAAGGCCTATCTAGTCCAGCGTCCTTTTTCCCACAGTGGCCAACCAGATGCCCATGGGAAGCCCACAAGCAGGATATGAGGACCGTAGCCCTCTCCTGCTGTTGTTTCCCAGTAACTATTATTCAGGTACATGCTGCCTCTGATCCTATAGATAGCATATAATAATCATGATTAGCAGCCAATGATAGCCATTAATTTGTCCAATCCTTTTAAATACTTCTAATCTGGTGACCATCACTATATCCTGTGGAAGCGAATTCCATTCTCTAACTATGTGCTATGCTAATCTCCAATGGAAATCAATCAGACTTACTTCCAAGTAAATATATACAGAATTAAGTCTACTTCATTTATAGTTTAAGCTTTGGTATGAAGATAAACCAAACTGCCCATTGATAGATCTCTATCACTTTTATTTACTATCTGTAGCTTAGCCTGGAGGCCCTTCTCGGTAGCAGGGCACATTACAGGGAATTTATTCATATAGTAATGAGTACGCAGATTTATAAGCTATTATCACAGTGTGTTCAAACTACTCCATTTGTTTTTCATATACAACATAATGCTAGGGAAGTGACAGCACTGAGCATTCTGCTATTCTCAAATTTGTGGGAAATAAAGTAAAACCCAAAATCTGTCATACTAATATTTTCTTCTGACTTCATCTTGCTAACATGGGTGTTTTGAGAGAATAAACATGTAATACCCAGAGATGAAGGAGCAAACTTTAGAAAGTGATATGACAGTTGAAGATAGGTGGAACTAGGCAATTCAGCATCTTCTATCTATCTTGTGTCAGGGAAATTAACGCACAAAGCCCCTGACACTTCAGTTTGTAGTGTGTAACGTATAGGAAACAATCTATTTTTCTGCACTGTGAAAATGAGTGGTGAATGATGCTGTGAAAGAATTTCTGATTCCCTTGAAGCTAGAGATAGCAAAGGTAACTATATTTCCTCAGTGGGAGTGATCCCTACAGGAACTACAGTTGGAGAAGGTGATTTTCAGCAGCAACAAATTCCCCCTACTTATGGAAACGGTAATACCAAAAATTAGTCACCATTAAGGCAAACTGTAACAGGCCAGCCTGCAGCACCCCATGCTGTTAACAGGTGTTGATCCTGCTGGGAAAAGGTTAAGTGGATTCTGTTGACTCACTGAAGCAGGTAGATTTTTACGTCCCTAGAATACCAAGAAATTAGGATTCGTCTAGCAAACAACAAAGCTTTATGCTGAGCATTGCTACGGTGGGATAACTACAGTGGCAAAAGAAGTTTCGAACTGCACTGCTGAGTTATAGACACTCTGTTGAATAAATGAAGCTAAAATTATAAGACTGTATCATGAAGACTTTACACACTGCACAAGGCGGGACTGAATCCATGATGGGTCCTGGGCTAGCAGGCTGTAGTGGGCTCCTACACCAACCACAACTCTGAACCCACACAAATCTCACACATACACACACAAAGGAAACTGTGACGTCCAACAACGGTACAGGGGTTGGTGTGAAGAATTACTATATATCTTAATGGAGCATCATCTTCAGAGTTTTCTATAAAAAGACACGAAAGCCCCATTCATGCATTAATTGTGTGACAGGGTCTCCTCTAGTAAAAGGGCCCATGGGGCCATGCTGCTGATCTACTTCTGACTTCATGTGGCTTCCCTGGCCCCATCCCTGATGCCCAGATGTTGAGCATCTGCAAAAGAGAAGCCCACAAGTCTGGATATAAATGGCCCAACATTTCTGTAAACTGAAGACAGAATTTTCATCTAAAAAGAATTGTTTATTTAAAATGGTCTGGAATGCTACCCAGGTCATCGCTGGGCTCTGAGTGGAAAGTGTGGACTCTGTCTCTCTTCTGCTTCTTACGCATGTAAGCAGTAAATGTGGAAAAGGGAGTGCGCCTATGAAGACACAGCAGGAACAAAATAATTTTAGCATTTTGGAGATGGGCCTAGAATGCAGCGTGCTCCCTTTGACGGGCCCCCGGGATGCAGCCCAATTAGCCCATGTCTTTATCTGGCATTGAGACTGCAGAATGAGGGGATATGCTTTAGAGCAGGGATGGGGAATCTCTGGCCCATGGAGGTTCCCCATCCAGCCCGTGAAACATGCTTGGATCAGTGCCCTAAGGGCCTTCCTCCTACAGTGGAAGTTATGAATGCTTTATGGATATTTTGCTTGCTTATAGGATCACTTGCTTGTAAGATCACTCTCTTAAAATGTATGCATAAATTACATAGAATGTGATTGTAGTTTTATATTTATAATTTGTTAAGAGATGCTAGTAGGTGCCAAAAATATATATAAATAAGAGATAACTTTTTAATCTTTAGAAACTTGCTAAAAGGCTGTAGGAGCTAACAATAAAAGGCAAATGAACCCACTCATTACTTAGAATAAACCTATGATGTCTTCAAAGAAACTAGAATAAAAAGGGAAATGTTATTCATTTGATTCATTCATAATTAAATTTTAAGGAGAGTTCTTAATGAGAAAAGGGCTTTGGATTCGGGGGTTTAATTGTTTTGTGATTTGGGATAAAATTGTGAGATTGAACAATTAATCTAAGCCTTAAGCCCTCTTTGGGCATTCTTCTTACTGTGTTGTACAAATGCATGGAGAGGAGAGCTCCAGGCACACCCCTAAATCCTTACATCTGTCGCCCTGTATGCATAGAGGGTGAGTCTGGACAGGAGAGCTTCCTGTATCTGTGGAGACACTCCACGTGATACAGGAACCCTGGAAAATCAGCTGCGACAGAGGGGGTTGGGGCTGGAGTGCTCCTCTCCTCATGTGTTCATACAACACAGTAAGAAGAAAGGCTGAAGAAGGCTTTAGATACAACTGTGGTAAGATTATAATCAAGCTAATCTGGATAGAGAGGTGTAATGTTCTACAGATATCAAGGAACTATATTCTTAGTGTATTTAACAGTTCCAAGTTTTCCAACTGATTTTTTAAAATAAAAAACCGTATTAAAGTGACTTGACAAGAAAATGTGCATAAATATTAGCAATTGTTCAGACTCACTTGAAGGGAGGGAAATATGCATATATTGGCATGGATAGAGAATGGTGTATATTGTTCAGTCAACATGCATGATGTCCGATGGATGTTGAATAATGTTAGGATTTTATACATTGGATGGTGAGTGTGCATAGGAGAATATACATACTGACCAGGAAATGTATGAAATACTCTGTTTATGCTGTTGCGTTATACACATTATCCAACATTGTTTGGTGCCTATGCACATTGCCCAGGAATTATATGAAACTCTCACTTTAAGCTGTCTCTTTGCGCATTTTCTCTAAATTGTCAATGTTTATATTCACACTGACAGAGGTTCAGATTTATGGGATTTATAGGGATATGTGGGACCCACCTAAGAAATTTCATTACTTGTTCCTTTCCCCTTTCAAACAGCCAAACAATTCTGTTGAATGTTCTGCTCAAACATTCCTCAGGTTTGTAGTTCATTTCAATTATTGGACCCATCTCTTTAACAAATATCTGAACATTAGATTGCTCCCAGGTCCTCGGATGATTAGCACCTAATCCTAGATTTGCTGATTTGATGTATTTATTTTATTAAAAATTTTTATTGCTAATATAAATAACAACAACAAGAAGAAAGGGGGGAACACCAACAAAAGAGGAGGGGGGAAAGAAAGGGGGGGAAAGAAAAAAAAACACTTCATAAAAGCATATCCATTCACAATAATCACTCATTACTAAAAAAGAATGAATGAAAAAGATTCAACACTTCTATTTCAACTATATACATTAACATAAGCAGTCCATATATCCAAATAAGCATCCAAATGAAACCAACAACTTAAGCATATAAGTTTAAATGTAGGAAGAGTAGTAAGATTTTCAGACCACTGAATGGTGGTGGGTGTGTATATTCCTCCAGGCTTGAAGTATGAGTCTCTTCGCAACTGTAAGACTCTCAGTCCACTTTTGCTGTCCATCTGTTAATCCCCAAATCACAGAAATATACTTTAATAGCACATGAACATCTGCAATTTTTACAGATTTTTCAAGAACAAAAAGTATGCAGGCAATTACTTCTAACCAGAAAGAAGCCACCATAGGACATGCCCAGATCGTGTGCCTCAACAAGGCATTGTCTGCATTACATCGCCTAGCAAAGCTAGCAAGCTTTATCTTAACAAGCCTCTGTGGCGTCCAATACATGTGAAACATCCAGTTTTGTTGAATCAGCATCAAATTTAAATCTTTAGAAATAGTACATATGGAAATTAGGGGAACATTCCATTTATTAGGCAACTTTCCATTGATTACTTGATGCTTTTATTAATTGAAGGAAAGCTACTCCACATATGCTTAAATGTTCTAGACCTGAGACTGGATCTCTTCCAGTCTCCCATGCAAGGGGAGTTTGGTTACCTCCTAAGCCTTAAGCAATAGCATGGCTTCTTGGAGGACTAGTGACAGATAAGGAAGATCTGGCTGAGGTTAAAAAATAGGGTTTCCATTACATTTTCTAGAAATACTCCTGTGCCAGTAATAATTGCATTTCAAACATAAATTTAGTAGGTACTTTAATGGTTTGCTTTTCCTTTGAGGAAAAGATCTTGATAATAATTATTTAGGCATGTGCAACACTGGAAAACTTGTTCTGTTGGAGCTCGACAGACTTCCAACACATTTCCAACCCGACAGCTTCTGTGAAAGTGCTCAAAATATTTGCACAAATTTGGAGCAGAGAATTGCGTATCTCTAGCGCAATTTGTGCAAATCATGATTTGCAAATCGCAATCTGTGCAAATCGGGGCCAACTTGTTAGATTTGAATTGTTGTTGTTCTTGTTGTAGCATTTAACATAAGAAGTATGGAAGTATCCTCCTCTCACTGCATATCCACCTTGGCCCCCTTGAATTTTCTGACAGTTCATTTCAGTTTTGTGCAAAATTCAGGCCTCTGCGCCACAATTTCCACAAATTTATGTAATCTGTGCAAATTGTGAAGAGGCCTGTATTTTGTGCAAATTTCCCTGGATTAAAAACACACACACACAAATCATGGCCTGTTTTAAAAACGGAAGTCCGCCTGCTGGCTCAACTCGCATCAGATCGAGTCCGTGCCAGCACATGGTTGACAGAATGGAATCCGTTGGGCTGAGTCGAGAATATCCATCAGAATTTCATCTCCCATCAGATTCCTCACACATTACTAGTGGTACTAGAACTATAGCAAAATGAACAAGGTTTCCTTTTCCTCACTACCACTACAAGGGCACAATCCTATGGGTTGCACACCCTTCTGAGATGGACACCTCAGAACTCGAAGGCTTCAGTGTATCCAATGTCCTGCTGCCCTGCTGCCAGCAGGGCAGGAGGAACAATGGGGGTGATTTTTGTCTCTCCTTTCTCCGTGTTTTGCTTTTTTCTGTAGATGGGCCCCTGAGCCCATCTAGAGAGGGTGTGCTGGCAGGGGTGGGACTAGGGCAGGAAAGGCCATAGTGGTCCTCGCATCCTGGCCTCTCCGCTGCCCTCCCCTTCCTGCCCAACAGCCCAACCCCTTTTTGACCTCTCTGAGGCAGCTTTTGCAACCTCAGGAACAGCCAGTGCAGTTCTTTCTGCAGCGGCTGTGAAGATCAGATACTGGAGTCGGCTGCCCAAGGTCATAGCAATGTTCACAGTGACGTAGGAAACTGCCTTATACTGAGTCAGAACATTGGTCCATATAGCCCAGTATTGTCAACACTGACTGGCAGAGACGCTCCAGGGTTTCAGGCAGGAATTTTTCCAGCCCTACCTGGAGATGCCAGAGATCAAGCCTGGGACCTTCTGCATGCAAAGCATTTGGTCTACCACTGAACCACAGCACCTGAGATGTCAGCTCAGGGGCCGTACAGTCTCGGAGGGGGAATCTGAAGAATCTTATGGTCCCTGGGATGCTCTCCTGGGACCATAGGATTGCTCTCTAAATTAATCAGGGTAGATAAAATGTGAGAAAATACCTTCAGGTATTACTAAATACCATTAGTAATATAAAAGCTCTACCCTACCCCCAAATGCCTGTTATATTGATTCCTGGGAAAGCTCCATTTTCACTTCGAATTTTACTTTAGGCAAAACTCTGTGGCAGCTCCTGTTATAGTCCTATTTTGCCTAAAAAATAGCATAGGAGGACATATCTCAAAAAGGATATTGTAGAATATTCTAGAAAGGGTACAGAAAAGGACAACCAAACTGATCAGGAGACTAGTGCACCTTCCCTAAGAGGAAAGGCTACAGTGCTTTAGAAGAAAGGCAAGTCACAGGGAGGGCAGCAGCATGATTAAGACTTATAATATGCATGGTGGGGGGGGGGAAATGGATAGAGATACATTGTTGTTTTTTGCTTCTCATGTAGCACTGGAAGCTAGGTTCATTCAATGAAGCGGAATGAAGCGGAATGGGGAATGATTCAGGACAGATAAAAGGAAGTATTTCTTCACACAGTGCATGGTTAAACTATGGAATTTGCTGCCATAAGATGTGGTGATGACTATGATATCAGAAGACTTTAAAAGGAAATTGGACAAATTCATGGCGGATTAGATTCTCAATGGCTACTAATCATGATGATGACAACTATATGTTGCCTCCAGGTTTGGTACACTTCTCAATACCGATTGTGGCCCACGACAGTACCAGTTGGTTGGTCAATGTCAGTGTAAAGCAGGATGCCGAAATAGATCGGCCTATGATCTGATCTAGGAATGCTCTTCTTATGAGTAAATGATATACATAGCACATTTGTAATACTATCTTTTGTTCTTACTCAGCAATGAAAAGTATACAAATTATATGTGATAAATTCACTCAAAACTGAAATACTGACTGAAAGATCATTCAATGGCTGGCAAAATCATGATTAATGATTTTAATTAATAGATAGATTTATCTTCTTTCCTTCATCCCAATATTTAGTGTAAGCAGTATATATATATATATATATATATATATATATAAAACCTTTCCAAAATAAGTGCCCAATGTCGCCTGCCCTCATCATGCTTGTTTGCCCAATTGTCCATCCCTTGTCGATTTTTCATAATAATTTACAGATCTAATTTAAATACTTGTACAAATTCATCACAGATATTCTCTTAGGCACATTTACTCAACTTACTTTTAAAACTTCTAATGAATTCTCCTGATATGCGATTTTATACTCCAGCATCATGATTTGAATTAAATATTATTGAACAACGTGTTCATTATTGAATATGAAATATAATTAAAGTGATGGGCAGCCTTAACTATGGCAGTAGACAGCCAATTCTCCTGAAATCCTTAATTTCCAGCCCTGTTCAAAGATGATAGCAACCTACTGAGAACTCTCCATAAAGGATATAGGTGAAATGAGCAGTGTTAGTTGTAGCACGAAAAGCCTGGGTTATTAATTTAACTAATGCAATTTTAAACATAAAACAAGAGAACAGGCTGTATAGTGTATAGTCCACACAACTAAAAGAAATGCCCACTGTCAGATATTTGAAAAAGCTATGGATGTTAGAGATATCACAAATATCTGTGATTTTTCACTCCTGAAGTGAAAAGTGATTTTTACAACAATCAGTAAAAAATACAATATAATACAATAAAAGAATTTATTATTAATAATAATAATTATTAATAAATGGCTAAGATCCCTACATCTTGGTTCAAAATGAATTCTCCTAACACAATGGTGAAGCCTTTTTGCCCTGAAAAACCACATTGGGCACATGGATGCACCCCCCCCCTCTCTCTCTCTCACACACACACACACACACACACCAGTCACTCTCACCACCCCACCACACCACACACACACATTCACATACTTTCACACACACCCCTCACACTCACTCAGCAACAAGAGAACTTGGTCTTCAGCAACAGCATCTGTTCCATGTGACATCATCAAGCTGTTGAAGTCGGCTCCCCTCTCCAGCCACCCCAATCCAATTGCCAAAAAAGAGAGGGGAAATGATCTGGGAACAGACTCTATGGCTCCTGCCATAGACACCTCTTTCCTACGAAACTGGCAGGAACCTTCAAGCACGGCTTCCTAGGATGCTCCACGGGCTCTCTAGGAGGGAGGCATCTACGGCAGGAAACATAGGGTTTGTTCCTAGAGCAGTTTCCCCCCTTCCTCCCCATTTTTCATTGGCTGCTGATGCTGGACTGAAGGCCTGTGGGCCACCAGAAAAGGCTGGGTGTGTGTGTACACTTTTTGCATCCCTGTCCTAATATGAGCTACCGGTAAGTCTTGAATCAGCTTATTGTAACACCCCATTCCCAAGCTCCAGGACTAGGCAAT
The DNA here is from genome assembly GCA_021292165.1 of Shinisaurus crocodilurus. Classification (NCBI taxonomy): domain Eukaryota; kingdom Metazoa; phylum Chordata; class Lepidosauria; order Squamata; family Shinisauridae; genus Shinisaurus; species Shinisaurus crocodilurus. Next base: position 75,482,252 of record CM037876.1, on the reverse strand, counting down.
ATAATGCTGGCCCAAATGTTTATATGCTGGGAAATTTCTGTTGTTTAGTCTTTAGGCAGGGCTCTCCAACCTTGGGTCCCCAGATGTTGCTGGCCTACAGCTCCCAGCATACCTAGCCAGCATGGCTAATGGCAAGGGAATCTGGGAGCTGTAGTCCAGCAACATCTGGGGACCCAAGGTTGGAGAGCCCTACTTTAGGGCCTAGAAAAGGCCTGGGGAGCAGCCTTGCCCCTCACTGCTGCTAGAACATACATTTGGATAAGTCGGGGTGGGAGAACCAGGAATGTTTGAGCTTGCTGAGATTCTTCAAACTCCAAAGCTCAGTTTGCCTCACTCCCATTTTCGCTTGCGAACGGCTTTTCTTTTCATTCAAATGGGAAAAGTGCACATTTCTGTGTGAATTTTTTTTATAAATTGCACACTTTCCCCCATTGACTAAAAGCATGAAAGTGCAGATTTTTTGAAAAAAGTGTGCATTTTAAAGTGAGCATATATATCGATCATAAGTTTGGGAATGTGTGTCCCATAGCTGACAGTACTGATAATTCCCCTTACTTAACAGGCAAAGTGGGACATAATTCAACCTTCCCTTCTCCAGACCAGCTGACAACTGATCAGTGGTGGAGAAGCGCACAACACTATTTCTTAGTTGTGCATCCTGCTGTTGTGCATGTGGTTCCCTAGGCTGAGGTACAGGCAACTTCCATCTGAGGGCTGCAAGAAGGTTTCAGTGAACACTTTGCAATCTGGTGCACAGACCAGCTGTATATACGACTGAGAAATATCTTGATACTAAAAGATGACCTAGATTTGCTAAGCATGACATATGAAGCATCGACAGTGGTGGCTGTGCTCACTGTGCATATCTGATTCACAGAGCACTTACTGGAAAGCAATTTAAACCATGGATAGGCATATGGATTTAAAATATTTGGTATTCTAGCAATGTAAAGAACAACAAAAGACAGCAAGCTTCCTTTTGAATCTTCTCATCCTCTGGTATGATTAATTTGATAGTTTAAGTACTTGCACAGGTAGAACTTGGATTACTTATAATATAGGTCCTATATGCTATGCAATTATTTCTGGTATCTTAGACCCTTTTGCTGCATACACCAGACTTTGTTCCCACACGGCTTTCTTAATTTAATGTTTCCTTTTTTCTTTCTTTGTCTGAATTACATTTTCTTTAAATGCTGAAAAAAAATACCTCGTAATACCTCGTAATCTGTCATGCAGAGTTCCCCCTCCCAGGTTCCTGTACAGACAACTGTGATGGTGCCATAGCATGGTGGGCCATTACAACAGTGTAGTGGGCCTGCTCAGGCCTCCATTTCCTGTTAAAGGCCTTACATACTGTGGAGCTCTCTCCCTAGTGACCTCCACCATCACCATGCCCCCTCTCTGCTGAGCTTCTGCCGCTCACTAAAACATGGCTATTCAGGCAGGAATATGGGGTGGGTTAAGATTTTAAAATTTTATACTGTTTTAAATGTATTTTATATTTTATCATGTTGTACATTGCCCAGAGTGGTTGGTTTGCCGGCCAGATGGGTGATTCATAAATACAACAAATAAATACATAAATAAATTACAGTGTACATGTGCACAGGAAGCAGGGCTCTACTGAACACAGCACCAACCCAAATGCACGTCCATGGCGATGGAGCATGCCCTGTGTCTGCCCCTACTTTTCAAAGAAGTTCTTTAAACTGAATGCTACAGTTTGTTCTTCCTACAGGAAAAAGTAAGCACGGTTTCTTTTCCCTACCATGTTAATGTGTTCAAGAAAAGAATTCTTCAGAGGCTTTGAGTTAGTCCATGGGACACATCTACCCCTCCAAATAAGAAGATATGTCATGAAAGATAATGTGGGGCTAATCAGGGAATAGTGAAAAGCCAGTGCTCGTGAACATGCCATAACAGCATGTTAAGGGTGAAATCTGTAGTATTATTTTCAAAATAAAAACATTGTAATACAAAGGGGAGACAAAATGATGAATATGACATGCAATCTTCATTGGAAACAACCTTCTGCTGCAGAAATAGTTTTCTTCTCAGATGGTTTATTAAAAAAAGGGCACAAATAATCTGTTTCAAATTTAGACAGAAGGACAATGTTTCCAATTATGGCTGGTACTTGAAATCAGATGGTATTGTTTGCAGTAGCTTTCAGCTCTGCTAAGATTTATGACCTGGTCCCACTGAACACCCACTGGGTGCGCCTTCTGATTGCCCCTCCCAGGGTGTCTGGTGAAATAACTGCAACACAAAGATGGTTACCACCCTATAGACCAGGCTTTTCAAGTCTTACAATCACATTACTACTCTTTTGCCAATCTATAGTTCCATAGAAGCTGTTAGCTCCCAATCACCATCTAGACTGCATTCAAAAAGAAAATTCTATCAAAAAAGAAAAGAAGAAAAGATTGCTGTTTCTCTGGGCATCAATTTAATTATCTATTCCAACTGGTAAACAAAGCTTGTTTGCTTGGAAATCAATTAAAACCAAATATTAGGACTTATATGAGTGTAATTCAATGCATGTTTATTTGGAATTACTCACCGGTAAGTGTGTAAAGGATTGCAGCCTCAATCTGTTATATTAATCTCTTGTTACACAAAGCCAATAAGCTTGTAGGAGTTCACACATCATCCTAGAAAGCCTTCAATAAGCATAGAATTGCATTTTGCACCAATATATTTCTGCTACTGATTGCAAATGCAATAAGAAAACCCTGCATGCATTGTCCAGCTATTAAATGTTATTACCAGAACTGGACTTTTAATTGTTATTTGGGGGTTAAAACACAAATTTCATCTAAGGGTGGTTTGTACAATCGACAGAAGGGAATGTCACTCTGTGCATTATTTGGTATAGTAGCCTATAAACCAGGCTAAGGAAAAGTTTCAGGGTGAGGTCCAAATGACCGCATCTGGCCCTTTTGTGGCCTGACATCAAGGTGCATGCATTTCCCCAAATGGGGAAAAGGTGCAGCACGAGCAAAGCCACCCTGACTGAGGTTGTGGCACGGGGACCGCTCCAGCTGCTGCCTTGGTCAGGGTTCTTTCGCCCATGCCATGTCCCCCCCATTGGGGGAAGTTGCAATGCAGGCAAGTCCCCAGCTTTGCGGGCACACATCATTGCCATGGGGGGAAACACACAAACAAACTCGGCTGGTGCTGGGCAGAGCATATCAATGGGGATTTCCCTGTGCACCACTCACCCAAGCAGCAAGCAGAGAAAGTTGCAATTTGGCTAGTGTTCTACATGCTGATCCTAAATACGTTTGCTTGAAAGTAATTTGAATCCTGTTCCCATATACTCATGTTATGGATTATAGCAGCAAGGAGCGTGGTATAATACTTGCAACGATTATAAATTGTCACTAAGTGGAGATATAGTGCTGTTGAATGTTCACAGTGCACAGCATCAATGAGGAAATCTGGAAAACAATCTATAATTAACTCAGTACAACATCCAAGTTCTGTGGGAGGAAACTGTGCTATGTTTATCAAAATAGACAAGTAGAGAGGGAATTCTGAAGATCACATGGGAGAATCATCTGTGAAGCATATTATTATTATTTTATTATTATATTTATACCCCACCATTATTATTATTATTATTATTATTACTGATTGTATTGGCCAGGATCCAAAAGCCATGAGCTGAAACAGGGAATTTTCAGCTAGTTCTCTGGAAATATCAGGGAAAGTTAGAAAAGCAATATTCCCCCAAATAGATATCCAATAGTTATTACACCTTTCTGTCTGCACTCTGGGCAGTTGGGTGTGCCTCACTTTGTAATATTAAACCAAAATAGCAATTAGCCAATAGCATATAACACCAAATTTAAGAATAAGTATGTGGAGAGGGCTTAAATCTAAATGCAACTTAGTACAATTTTTTAAAAAACAAAAAAAGATTAGGAAATATGATCACTTACAACACAATAAAGAGAAAGAATGTGTTTCTAATCTGGCTAAAATCAAACTTTCTTTACGCCATCCTCACACACACATACACATCATTCATACACATAATATACAGACTCATGAACACACACACACATTTTCAAGTCCCACCTTCTCAGCTGATCCATCTTCCCAACCCCAGTGATGAGAAAGGTGCCTCTCTCAGCACTGGAGAAGAGAAAAGGGCCTATATGGTTTATCTCCAATCTGTGGGAGATTGGAGACAAACCCTTTCCCCTCTCTTGGCACCTAGGCAGGGGAAAGGGGCAGGCCTGGGGAAGAAGCTTGGTGGGCCAAATAAGTAAGTTCTTTGGGCCCTATTTGGCCAGTGTACTGGAGGAGGTTCCCCATGCCTGGTATAAAGAGACAAAGCATTATAGCTGAGCCAGAGATATGCTACTGACATGATAGATATTACAGGGGAACTAATTAACTAAGTAATAAAATATGCTTGCAGAATGCTCCGTAGGTGGAACTGTTCCAAATTAGTGGAATGGTCCACAGGACCAGGTTACCTGAAAGACTGCCTTTTCCCAAATGAGCCTGCCAGTCCTTAAGATCTGGAAAGGTCCTTCTTTCGAGACCGCCAACATCGGAGGTGCATTTGGTGACAACGCGAGAGAGGGCCTTTTTGGTGGCTGCTCCGAGGCTGTGGAACTCTCTCCCGAGGGAGGCTAGGTTTGCTCCGTCTCTGCTGTCTTCCCAACAGAAGGCAAATATCACTTTATTCAAGAAGGCCTTTGGCCTTTAAGTGGGTCTGTTGGTTTGGTGCTGTTTTTTTAATTCTGTAATTGTTATGTGTTTATTGTTTTAACCTATTTTAAATAATCTATTTTGAAATATTTTTGTAAACCTCATTTTTCGGTAGAAAGACAGGGTATAAACCACACAAATAAATAAATAGTGAAGCAGCTGAAATGGAGTGGAAATGTGACAGTGATGGGGGTAGTATGGAGGGGGGGGATACACATACCAAATCCTATAACCTTTCAATCCATGGCCATGCCCCTGTTGTCAGCAGAACTCTGCTGCAGCCCCAGTTTAAGGAATTTCCCTCAATGGGAGGGGGGAATTAAAAACAGCCACCCTTCCACCACATTCATTCCACCCTGTCCATGTTGCCAGAGCAGAGGATAGGATATGGTTTCACTCAACACCCAACACGCCTCATGTCACGCGCACTTAGAGTTCACAAGAGAGGACTTTTATGATGGAAAACTATAGCAAAAGGGGGCACTGCAAACAAAGGGGGCAATTTGCGCAAAACAGCATGGCCTTACACGGGAACTTCAGCACTTCGCTAACACCACCTCCAAGGGAATCCAGGCACAAACATCTAGTCCCAAACTCCACTCCAACAATTGTGGGTGTCAGGACAAAGCACCCCATACAGGCAAGCAAGGGAAGGGGGGACATATTATGTAATGTATACCAGCTGTGTTCCCTACACAGCACAGAACAGTGTCTCCTACGCATAAGGATGGAACTCATCCCCACAGGCATGTAAGCTCTCTGTTCGCCAGGGCCAGGCAATCCACTCCAACCAGTGCTACTGCTTATGAGAACTTATAGCATGGATGCATGAAGCAGGACATACAGCCATTAAACACGCAGTCAGTGTTCCGCTACAACCCCCAAGGTGTACATCTAGTCACCGCAGTCTCCCCCTCCCCCCACAGGGGCGAGGCTGAAGCAAGAGCACCCAAATGGCACCACTCACTCTTCCCTCTAAATCCCTTGCCCTGCTCTCACCTGCTCACAAACAGCTATTTGTCCACCCATGTCCAGGAATGATGTGCTGCAACTGCTGGCTATTACTCATTCTTCGCTCTTGAGTCTCCCCTTGCTCTTCACAGGCCACTCTCATACATGTACAGGATCTACCCCAGGAGGGAGGCCGCCTCCCCATGACCAGCAGCAGTGACCAGTATGCTCCCAACTGTTCCTTTGGGGGGTTGTTAACCTGCTTGCTCCATGCAGGTTTCTTTAACCTTGCAAGCCCCAGGACAGTTATGCAAGAGGTGAAGCTGTGCCTATCATGGAGCTGCACCTGAAATGCTGCTGCCTGTTGAGCCACTGTCCAAGGCACAGGAACTAGGTGACAACGTCATGTGTCTTTCCTTTTCAGGATCTCCTCTATCCTGGGTGCTGTTTGCATTGCTACACGTGATGTCTTGTTCCCTTCCATCTCAGTGTGATCTGGCTTCAGCCGGCCTCAGAATGGGATTCTGAGGAGGGGCAGACAGCTTGATGGGCTCTGGGGTAATAGGTCTCTTCTCTCTCTGTTCACTCGGGGTGCACAAGTGGGATGGGTGCTCCTGCCCTGATGTAGGGGCAACTGACGATGGAGGGGGGATGAAGCCTGTTGTGATGCTACCCAGCAGGGCTGGCCTATCGAGCAAAATAGTAGGCAGGTGGACTGGTCACATGAGTTTCCATGAGCAGAGGGTGAATCAAAAGGGCTGGTTGTCTCATGCAGGGCTGTTGTTCCATTCAGCATACTTCCTGACTGGCTGAGGTGTGACTGAGTTTGGGGGCCCTTTCTTGTTTGCTAGTGTGGGGTTGTACCCTGGATTCAAACCAGCCTCCCCTCTCATGTAAAATGTGGCCTGTTCCACCAGACCAGGGTTCCTCCTGGAGCCAATCAGAGCTTTCCCCCGAAAGTTGCAGTAATGTGGGAGGAGGGAGGGCACATTTGTCAGGGTCACAGCTGGGGAGGGAAGGGTTAAACCTTCCCTCCCTATATACTGTAGTCTCAATAGAAATAAGCTTTCCTGCACATATTAATTTTTCTTCTCTTTTTTTTAATGAACACATTTCTAATGATAAATTTAGTGACACTTGCAGTATGGCCATTGAATATCCCCTCATGGGGTGTTTGCTCAGCTCAGTTTGAGCTGTGATTAGTGTTCAAGACCTGAACCAAATGATATTTTGAATCAATTTAATTTAATACAACTAACGTTATGAGCCAATTTAGGGCTGTTGGAAAAGCAACCTTTTCCCCAAGAGTTATCTAAAACTATTCATAATTGGTGACCCATTTCCAAACCAAACTGAAGGGAGTTTGGCTATCATTAGTTGGATCTGGATGCTGCAGTAATCTAAACCCCAGAGGGGCCTGGCTCTGCTGACTGGACTCAATGTCACATACGATTACGGTTGTAACTCCTTTGAAAACATGGGAACCATCCAAAACTTTTCTTTTTCTTGGTGTAATCTTAGAAGACAAATGGAAAAACTGGAGTGCAGCAGTGAGAACTGATGGTGAGGTACTGTAGAAAGGAATGCAGTTTTCAGGTGACCTGGGGCACACTGGGAAATGACAGTAGCTAGAAAACCTGCAGCAAAACACTTTACCTACAGTAGTGACTTCATTTAATACTTAATCTATGCTGCCACTGGCATGTCACACCACTGGTTATTTAAGGGGCTTTGGTCTTCTTGATGCTCATAACATATTCACACTGCATATACAATCCTTAGCAGTGGTAATTGATGCCTCAGTTATTGTCTTTCTTGCTGGGTTGTTTAGAATTGATGATGAGTTTACTTGTTATTAGTTCCTGTATGTGTGCTATGACTTGTATATCAATTGAATAAATAGGTTCTTTTTTAAAAAACAACAACAGAGAAGTAGATGTGTCCTCTTATTTAGCTGTCCTAAATAAGAATGTAATTCATAGATGTAGAACAACAAAGTCTCACATCTTGATATATTGTTTTCTGTAAGTACAATGTTACCTCCACTGAGGCTCTATTTTGCCGCCTGGAAATTAGGGTTGCAGTTTTGACTACTGCAAGGCACAGTTCTGGGTTGCTCTGCCTGCCAGACACTAGATTTAACTGCAGCATAGGGAGAATCTGTCTGTGATGCAATGCAATTCTATTTTACAATCAGATGTTTGCAGTACTGATTTTTTAAGAATGCAAGAATCTTCTCTGACAGCCAGACTGATAACTCTCTTTACAGAGCATAGGAGGCTACCTTCTACTGAGTCAGACCATTGGGTCCATCTTGATCAGTGTAGTCAACAGTTACTGGCAGTGGCTCTCTAGAGTTTCAGGCAGGATCTTTTCCTAGAACTACCTGGAGATGCCAGGGATTGAACCTGGGATCATCTGTATGCAAAGCATGAGCTCTACCACTGAGCTATGGCTCCTTTCAACTCTGAGTAGTTCATGATATGATAGACCCATATCGGTAAGACGCCACCTGTTGCCAGAAACTAAGGTCTGCTTCCACTTATTGCTTCACAGACATCACCCTGCATGTCCAACTATTTTTTCCCACAATGCTCTGAACTTCTTTCTTGCAGTACCGGAAACCTGTATGACGAACTGCACCCAATGCATTTCCTTACATTGACTGTAGATGTAAATGTGGTGAAGTGATAATAAAATAATCATAATATTATCTTGAAATATTTATACTCCTGGTGTGTGTATGATCTTCTGCTCTTAAGACACCTATAGTGTGTTCTCTCCATTTCCAGTGCCTATGTCAGTGGCAGGCATTTAGCATCCTGTGGGCCAGCTTCCACTTTCTAAAGTCTTTCTCACTTCTCCCTCACCATCTTCCCTACCTTAGAATTCTATTTCAGATGATGCACACACTTGTCCATCAGTGTCCATCAGTGTCCTCTGGATGGACAAGTGTGTGTCATTCCTTATCTGTGCTTGAGCTTCCCATTATAGAGCATAGATACATTTTTTGATTCAAAGATTTATGCAAGTCTCTGTTGGCTATATATGTCCTGTGTTTCAGGTACAGGCAATACAGCTGCCATGTCAGTAGTTATCAGTGGAGACAATACTGGTAATTGATGAATATGTAAATGCATTAGTACATTTTAAAAGGTATTTCACATTATGTGTTTGTTTGTTTTTAATTTAACACTAAGCAGCATGTCCACAGATAGGCATCAGCAGTGCTCAGTGTGGATGGAGACGGTAAAAAGGACAGAGATTCAAGAGTTAGATTAACTGTAACTGCTAGAGAGTTTCTATGCTTTCAGTACTGATTATGAGTAGTTGCGTGGGTACAGCTTTAAGGAGCAGAGCAGTAAGGGAATTTATTTACATGTGGGTGGACTATAGGATGTTACTTTAGTACTGATTTACAGATATATAAGCTGTGTGTGTGTGTGTGTGCATGCGTGTGTGTGTGTGCGCGCGCGCACGCACACGTGCGTGTGCTTTCACCGCAGAATATACTGCCTTCATGGCTATTAAGAATTGTGGCTTTTCTTGAGCAGATGCTGACACTGCAGTGAACAGTTTTATCAGCAGTGAGTCAAAGTGCTGAATATTTCTCATACTGACCGCATTGAGACCTTCAGATTTGACTAGTTGAATATTTTTCATCTTTGGCACATGTTGCATGATGTTCAGCTTCCTTCACTGCTAAGCAGGGGGTGTTGGGCCCTATATTTGACTACAGGCATTTTCCAGGTGTGTAAACGTCACAGCATATGAGCTGTTGGTTCACCATATTTTTCAGGGTAATGGTGATTCCCATGCATGACCTCATATAATTCTTGTTGAAACAACAAGAATTAGTTAGCATCCAAAAGGCATTCTTTGAGGTGCTGGATTTCCTAATGTGATAGGGCTTATTAATTGGATACATGTATCCATCATTGCACCAGTCTCTTCAGAGGCTCTGTAACAAAGGGGGGGGGTGAGGGCCCGTAACCTTGAAGTACAGTTTACAGGCAGTACCCAGGTTATGAATGAGATCCATTCGTAAGTCTGTCTTTAAGTCGAATGTGTACATAAGTCGGAACAGAAGCTGTGCAATGTTTTCGAAGTGTTGCAAAGTGTCGCAAAGTATAGTGTGTGCATTTGTAAGTACGAACCATTGTATTTAACTCAGATTTTCACATATATGGCGGTCCGTTCTTAAGTATGAGTCGTCCGTATGTCGTATGAGTCGTCCGTATGCCAGGACGTTCGTAACCCAGGGACTGCCTGTATCTGCAATGACAGGGGCATGATCACACACATTGACATATGTGCAAAACTCACATTTTCAAGATGTTTGGTGTTCAAAAGCATTAGCCACTTGGTCAGGGTAGGCTTCTAGGTTGGTATGGAGAATTTCTGGATCGTGGCATTTTTGGATGCTGTTGGATGCTAGTAGTCTATTTCTGGATCATGTCATTTTTGAATATTTTATCTGTAATTCCATCCTGTTCCATTTATGCATTAATCTGTATTTTACTTTTTAAAGTATTTCCAAAATATGTATTTAAATTAAGGATGGACAAATCTGTCAGTTTTGCATTCTCCTGGTTTTGATCTTTAAAAGTCTCAACATTTTTCCTTTCCAAGTCTGAAGAAATTTGCAAATTTTGATAAATTCTTATAAAAATGAACTGAAACAAAATTATCATCTATCCCTAATTTAAATACATATTTAAATGCATATTTGAAGATATTTAAATGCATAGTTTCTCTCAAAATACATGTGTACTGTGACTTGTTTAAACTGCCAAGAATGATGTTGGAATATTCAGAGAAGTGAGAACGCAGCGGCTCGCCTGATTAAGGGCAGCCGCCGGCGTGATCACATCACGCCAGTGCTTAATGAGTTGCACTGGCTACCAGTTGCTTGCCGAGCCGAATTCAAGGTGTTGGTTTTGACCTTTAAAACCCTACACGGCTCCGGCCCAGCTTATCTCAAGGAGCGCCTCCAGCAACATCAAGTAGGCCGCTCAACAAGGTCTGCCACGGACGGCCTTCTCCTTATCCCATCAGCCAGAGCAGCCAGGCTGGTGGGGACTAGGAAGAGGGCCTTCTCTGTGGCGGCCCCCACATTATGGAACTCCCTCCCTAGTGACCTTCGCCATGCCCCCTCCGTGATGAGCTTCCGCCGTGCATTAAAAACATGGCTGTTCAGGCGGGAATATGGGGTGGGTTAGGTTTTAATAAGGATTTTTTATATTGTTTTAATAATTATATTGTGTTCTACTGTATTTTAATTGTACATCGCCCAGGGTGGCCGGGTGGCCGGCCAGATGGGCGATTAATAAATATAATAAATAAATAAATAAATAAATAAATAAGAAGTGTGAAAAATCCAGTAGATAGCTCTGGTACACAAAGAGAAGATCAGGTCATCTTGTGTATGAATTAGTAAAGGGAAATCTTCAAGGATCTGTACTTTAGGTGAGTGGAATGAAATCAAAGCTATAGTAGTTGCTAGCACTCACTGTTTCAGTAGTAGATGCCTGTGGTTATCCACTAATCCAGGAGTAGGCAACCTTTTTGGGCCGTTCGGCACATTTGATATTTTGAAAAAGTGTCCCAGTCACCACCACAAATTGCCATGGCAGGGGGGATGGCCAATCACCAAAGGTTGGGAGTGCTCCCTCTGTGCATTCTGACATTTCTTGCCCCTCCGCCTCTGAATTCTTTTTCTTTCCCTCTAGCTTCTCTCTTGGCATTTCCCCAAACCTCTCCCGAGATTCCTTTCAGCCCTCAATCACCTTCCTCAAGTCCTGCACATCTTTCTCACCACTGCTCCCTGTGCACCTTCCCCAGCCCTTGCCTGGGATATTCCCTCCCTCCTGTTTTTGCTGCCTATATCTCTGTGCTCACCTCAGCGGTGCTGAAGCCCTGACGAGGAAGCAGAAACTCAGGGGATGAAGGGGCAGCGGACTTCCTGTTTCCTTGGGGCTTCAGCACTGCTGAGGTGAGTGCAGTGGTAGGCGTCAGAAGCAAAGGGAAGAAATCTGAAGGGGTGGGGTGGGGTGGGGGATGGGGAAAGCATGTGGAGGTTAGCGGGAGGGAGTGCAAAGCCATCTGGTAGGCACACTCAGAGGTCTTGGCAGGCGCCAGTGCACCCAGCCGCAGGCACCATGTTGCCAACCCCCTGCGGCACCAGCTCCTATAATAAAAAACTGCTAAAGTGGTGTGAGTCATGTTGGCTTGTGCAGTCTTGCCACTCTGCATTTCCTGCCGTTGTTGAGGAATGCCCTGGGGAAGAGATGTCCATTCAGAAAATCCATACACATATACATTGATACATACCTTTGCCCAATATACACTTTTTGCAAGCAATTTCCCTAATATGCTGCATTTTTCTACATTATTTTTCACAAATATACACATTCTTATGTACACATTCCCCAATATGTACATTATGGCACACATTTTGGGATTGGAGATGGAGAACAGAATGGCAAAATTGGCACAACTCCAAATACTGAAGGATAACTGCGTTTTGGTTTGCATATTGATTCAGAAGGTACAAATTATGAAGGTTTTCACAAAAATGAGAACCAAACAAATTTCTCCGCCATTCTTATCTCATTATTTATATTTCCTAAAAATGCATTGAATACTGGAAACAGCAGGACACTCCCCACCTGCCAGCAATTCAGATATCAACAGCAGCCTGGTATATGCATTTCAATTGAGAGCCAGTGTGGCGTAGTGGTTAGAGTGTTGGACTGGGACTTGCAAGATCTGGGTTCCAGTCCCTACTCAGACATGAAGCTCACTGGGTGACTTTGGGCTAGTCACTGACTCTCAGCCTAACCTACCTCACAGAGTTGTTGTTGGGATATAAATACAATAAATAAATACATATTAAATATAAAAGTTTACTGTGAGTTTAAAAATGGAGGTTGCATAAGCAGCAAGGGTAGTTACAGGTGCGTGTGTGTGTGTGTGTGTGTGTGTGCATGTGTCCCTTTTGGTGGAATCCTGTTTACAACTCCACATGCTCCTTCTTCTCCATTATGTCAGTGTTTCTGAATGAACTTTCAGATTTATGAGCTTCTTCCCTGCCCTGTTTCGGCTATGAATGAGGTTCTGGATTGGTAAACCCATCCTTTCCTGGAGGTATAACCAGGGTATGGATATGGGAGGTGCTAAGTGCCCAACAGGAAGAGGAAGCTACAGTGACTGATATTTTCCAATGCATCTTTTAGAAAGACCAAAGATAGTACTAACCACCAATGGGGGTGGGTGGGAGATGTAGTAGCAGGTGATCACTCGTGACCGAGTAAGATTGTCTTCCAGGATAAAATTACAAAAGAAAATTATATAAAGAGGAGATTGTATAAAATTGTGTAGACTCTAGCGATGGGTCTGTAAGTGACTGTGGAGCCCAATTCTAGATCCACACAGCTTCCCACAGTGAGGACACAGGTTACCAGATGGAAGATGGTCCTGTAAAGGATTCGTTTGACGTGCTTTTTGCTTAGCACGTTTCTCCCTTTCACCTTGCACTTGGGCTTCTTCAAAGTCCATAGAACCTTTGTGAAAGCCCAACCTCCAGTTAAAGCATTCATGGGCCAGAGATGTGTAGCTCTCCAGACTATAGAGTTATACTTCTATATAACATATGGTGTATGAATGATGCAATAATAATATAGTCTAAATGAGTTGCTGTAAAACTAGCCGAGAAAGAAATACTCAGCATGATTTCTTGAACTGAAAGCAACTTTTCTAAATAACATTTTAAAGGTCTATGTATATTAATGAAGATAATAAAAAGAACGATGCCACAGGAATTAAAAACCCTCTCAATAATTAATGGATAGGTTGATCTCACAGATATAAACCCTCATGGGATGAACCTTTTATATCTTAGAAACACCATTATAATATTTTGATTGGATTGATATCTGATTTCACAATGGAGACTGATATTATATAACTATGTAAGAGCTTAAGGACTAAAGCGCTCTCATTCTATTAGTGATCCAGATAACCAGGCATCACGCTATCAAAACACTAGAGATAAAGGGTCATTCTCACTATGGTCCTTAAAAAGCCCCTCACCCCGTCACTTTGTGTCACTGAGTTGATCATTCCCTTGATGTGTACCCTCATCATAACAGAGAAAAGTTTAAAGAAAAAGAATATACTGGCTTTAGCCATTAGCTCTATTCTACAGATACACTGTAGCACTTGCAACATATCATTTTGCATCAATAAAACTGGTCTGCAAGGTCAGACACAATTAAAAGCGTTACCTTCCAGTAAATACTATGAAAGAATGTAATCTCATGGATGGTCACACTTTTGATCACAAGTGCAACGTTCAGCCAGTTGGCAAAGAAAAAAAAAGTATTTAAAAACAAAAAAACAACCATCCAAGGCAGACACATCTGAATCAGGTACTAAGGTCTATGAACAGCAGTTTACTTGTTAATAACTAAGGTCTAAAATGAGTCAAACAGTAATAGAATGCTGAACAATTAAGATTCTTCCCATAAGCCCATCTCTATCATTTTATTAAAGGCAACTGGGAAAAGCCTTACTGAATTAGTAATTCTAAATTATATTTGAAGAAAACAAATTAATGCAATAATTTTCTTTTTGAAATTAATTTAAATCTCAGAGGATCCTATAAGACATTTTGTCTTTACTATGCAAGGGAAAAAAGTTATGAAAAGCCTTACTGTGCTACTTTAGGTGTAGATTCATTGTTCCACAGTCACAGAAAATGACCACTATTCCCATGCAGATAGCTTGTTGTACACATACAACACACACACTTCTTTGCTTCTGCACTTATGCCAGCCAGAGAACTATCTTACTCTCTCTTTCTCTCTGATATATCGGAGCCCCAGATCTACAAAGTTTGTGGCATGTCTTTTTCTAGGCATCTTAAATATCTTCTATATTTGGTTGTGTGTGTGTGTGTGTGTGGGGAGATTAAGGATATTTGATAAACAAAATCCAATTTCTTTGTACTTCTTCAACTTTCACATTTGTCCCTGCAGATTCTGGTATATTTGAAGAAGGAAAAAAAGCAGTATTTTTCTGAAATGCGAAAGTACTTTTGAATACAAATTGCATAGCAGTTTTAGGGCACAATCCTATTGATTGCACCCTCGATACTCATAAGCCTCTGCACTCAGAGGCTTACAAGCACCCATTGCAAAGAAGCAGAAGTGGCGGAGGCAGTCTCCACCTCTCCAGACCTCCTGCTTTGCATTTCAGCTAGACGGCTGTTTCTGGCCATCTAGCCGAGGCACTCTGGAGGGGAAGGGAAGCAGGCTGGAGTGCTACCAGGAAAGCCTGGTGCCCCCAGTCTCCTCCTCTCCTCACTCCCCAGAACACCATCTTTGAACCCTCTCTGAGGTTGATTTACCAACCTTGGAGAGGCAGCCAGCACAGTTCTTTCCACGGTGGGTATGGGGGGAGGGAGGGGATCGGGGCATGGATCCCCAGCTCTGAGGTTTACACTCTGTCTCTGTCTGGGTCTGGGAATCTGAATTATCTTGTGGCCTCATAGACACTGTTAGTGGTCAGGAATGATGGAAGTTGTAGTCCAAAATATCTAGAGGGCAGGATTGGGGAAGGCTGGTTTATACTCACAGGAATCTCATCTGCATTCTTCTTGATTACATATTTGGGAGAGAGGAGAAGGAACTGGTTTGTGGTTTCATTTAACTGAGACAATAATACACGCAGGCCTGGCTTATGCCAACTCAACCAAAGTAGCCCACAATACACCAAGCTATATAACACCCTTCCTCTTTCTCTATTTTCTCTTCCTCATTCTTTTTCCCAATAGCCCATAAAGCAGGCAGGCCACAGCTCAGAGTCTTAAGAATGAAAGTAGTCTCTGTAGTTCATAAGAACGTTGTAGCTTTTAAGGTGCCACAAGACTCTTTGTTGTTTTTGCAGCAACAGACTAACATGGCTACCTCTCTCGGAAATTAAGATGAAAATGAGGCTTCTTGGTGTGCCCAATTTTGTCCACTATTCTGAACATGGACAGCCAGGACACTGTGAAATATCCCTGGCCTAGACCCAATGCTACTTTGACTACTGGCAAACAGGGGTAAGGACAGAGACTGCATATGAACCACAACTGTCACTGAAGACAAAAAGAAGGTATGGTTCTGCAGTGAAGGGTGAAGCACTCCTATGCCTCCATCCCAGTGTACCACCAGTGTGACTTCCCAGTACGTCTAGTGCTTTCTCAGCTGTGCACTTGTCTTTATTTTTTTTTAAAGAAAGACAACATTTGTATGAATAAGAATATGGTAACAATATGAAAAACATTATACATTGGAGTCTCCTAAAATATCTCATACACCTGAGAATCTAAATACAGCATGGAACTAAACCAAAGAGTATTTGATATGGCTATTCAGAATGCAATTAGTGCTGTTAATATTCCTTTGTGTATAAAAACTTCGCATCTATTCAGCTTCAGATGAAGTCTCCTACTCTTTCTAATATTAGCACTAGCTGTTTTTAAATTATTCTAACCAGGAATGCATGCTGATCTTCATTCAGATTGAAAGACTGATAATGCCAATAGAGGAAGTTCAAATAAAATATATATATATAATCACCCTTTGAAGATGAAGAGCTATGTCTTTGAGTTGTATTAAGGCTTAGTTCAGATTGTTAGAAGCCAAATATTGATAAAGATGAAAACAATAGTAGGCCAAAACTGTCCCTCCAGATACACATTTGCTCATTAGACTCCTGTGGCCAACTGAGAATAAAATAATATTAATAATTTAAATCAAACTCCCCCCCCCACATGTCAAAGTATTGTTAGAAATGAAATAAAATTACTTTGAAGCTGTATTCCCACCCCAGCTCTTGTTACTAGGTGCTAATTTAGGTTAAAAGTAGGAAAAATTACAAGACAAGGTGAAACAACTTCCACGGTTTGAAAAGCATTAAGAGTTAATGTTATCAGAAATTGCTTATGAAAGTGGAATCATATGGTCTAGCATTGTGGCTCCTTCCCACACCACTCTGTAACATCTAGATCTAGGAACAATAGGTTACAGTACATCACCACCTAGGTATCAGTTAGGTGGAATATATTGTACTCAAACATTTGGTGAACCTTCCCCTGTGAGGTAGATTAGACAGAGAGAGAGAGAGACTTGTAGAAATAACTTTACTGTTGAGCAGCAATTTAAATTTGAGTTTTCCAAATCCAGTCCCAACACTCCAGCCACTACACAGTTGTACTTGAACAGAACGTGCAAATGTTAAAATGTGTTTCAGGGATGTATGGACATTGTAAAATCCATTCCGTCTATGTTTCGCTGATTATTAGATGCCTTTCATTCCGTCATCTGCTCATTGATGGAATCCGGAATTGTATGCATTTACACAAATTCGGAGTTGAGCAAATTCGCAGTGCAGGAAATGCACAAATCCTAGCAAAATAGGCAAATCCCCGTAAAATCCTTCAGTAGCTAAAGAGGAACAACACAAAGGTAGGAGGGCTGGATCAAGGATGACTATCAATGTCTTACAGTGACAACTCCACAAGAATGACAGTGCTGTGCAAGTTGTTCTGCAGAAAAAGCACAGCAACTGGCAAAAGTCAAATATATTTATATTTTTGTTTTTGTTTTGGAAATTTAATAAAATAAAATATTGGAAAGAAAAGCAATTTTAAAAAAAGAACAACAGTGCTGTGCAAGTTGTTCTGCAGAAAAAGCACAGCAACTGGTTTTTTATGGTATGGGGGTGGACAAAGATAATGCATCTCACAGGGGAACTAAAGGCTTGTAAAGGGAAGTTCGTCTTTAAAAACAACAACAACAACCAATCAAGTTTAGGGTGCAGTCCTATAGATGTTTGGATTGAAAAAAGTCCTACAACTCCCAGCATTCCCCAGCCAGCCAGTAGGATTTCTTTCTATCTAAACATGCATAGGATTGCGCCCTTAATTGGTTTAGAAGTTTGTTAAAGCATCACACACTAAATAAGATGTCTTTCTCTAGGACTCTTTCATATGTAAACTGCTGCGACATGATTTGTGTTCCTCGAATGTGTGCTATAAATGATGCAGCAAACTGACAATTACAAGAACATCTGTTTAGACTGTGAGCTTGGGCAAGCTTTCACCAAGCTCTACAAGTGACTTAATTTAAGCAGTCAATCTATTACTATCACTTTGGGGGGAAAATTAGTCCTATATGCAATCTCAAAGATGTTAATCTTTATGACCAGATGGGATTGTTATCTACACAGTGGGGTAAAAAAAAAAAACACAACACCCTCTATTCTTAATGGATATGTTAAATAGTCAAAAGGATTTCAAATCAATTAATGAAACTCTGGCAAAATTTAGAGCAAAGCTCCCTGGCTTAATTTACACCAGAGTTTTTGGAAGAGACCCTGAAATATAAACTGGCTCTGGATAGTTAATTTGGTTCAGTAATGTTGAAGAAACATATAGACAAATTCTATTAAGCTAAAAGATGAAGTCAACATGTTTTCTGCCTCAGTGGTTCCTTCTTATTATTACGTTATAGACTAAGGGTATGCATCTGAACTGAAGCGGGCTGCTTTGGAACGATTCAAGCTTTGTCTGAGCTGAAACAGGGCTTCCCAGTAGGGATGTACTTCGGGCCCTACATGGGCCCGAAGTTCTCAGCGGCTCAGACCTCCGTGGTGGTGGCGGCCCGATCTCGCTCTTCAGAGCGGCGCGGAGCGTTCTCCACACCGCTCGAGCCGCCGCTACCGCCGGAGGACCCCCCCAGCCCTCCCTGCTGCTGCTGCTGCCCCCCCGCCCGCCACTGCCAGTCCTACCTGGTCCTCCTGCGTTCCGGTGCGCCTCCGCGCCGGCTGCGGAGCCACTGCTCCGAGCCTCCGATGCGCTGTAGCCCCGCCTGCGCTCTGTTTTGGTGCGGGAAACCATGGCAACAGGGCTTAAACAGCCCTGTTGCCATGGTTCCCCCCGCCAAAACAGAGCGCAGGGTCCCGTCACGTCACTTCCTCCGCCGCCGGAAGGGACACGACGGGACCCGGCAGACAGGCAAGCAGGCTCTCCGCTCTGCGGAGAGCTTTTCTTAAGTCCGCGCGTGTGGCTGACGCGAGCAGGCCCAGTTCGGGCCTCGCTCGTGTCCGCCGAGATTCTCGGCCACATCCCGACTTCCCAGAAACAGCCTGTGGAATCGGGATGCTCCTGACTGAAGCCTTTGGTCTGCCTCAGAGATTCTGGGCTTTTTGACATGAGGCTTTTAACCTGCTACTTTACCGAGGCTTCTGCTTCCAGATTCTTTGCAGCATTAAGATTGGTTCCTTTACACGTTTTTCCCCCAGGGGTTTTCTTTCTCTGCCTTTCTATATGTTCCATTACACAACCACTAGGTGGTGCTGTGGTATAGCGGAATTGCACAAATACATGAGAGTTTCATGCTGCCATTCACAGATAATACTAAACTTTCCTCGATCTAAAAAAAGCCATGGAAATGGTTGCAAGGAATGGGAGAGGCCCTGGAGGATGACGACATCATGTGAAGCATCTGCAAACTACCGTGAGTGAGGAATCATGAACACACAATAAATGCCTTGTGTACAAAGGCTCTCAGAGAATCCAAATAAAGTATGACAGTCTCACACTGTCTATTAAAAATGGTTACCTTGCCCCACCAAACTTGCCATAAAAGGGAATTGGCATGCAGGGGAGAGTGGGGAGGGAGAGTGTGTGGTTTTGTAACTGACAGCTCTAACTTCCAACCAGGAATAATTTTACCGTGGGCCTCATTTTTACTTCTAATCACTGTGCTTTTGAGAGGGATGTAGAAGGAACTCTTCATTTGTGTAAACGGAGCAGAAAATAAAAATAAAGTCTCAAGTTGTTTTTATTCATCATAACTCCCTAAACCCTAAAACGATCTTTCTGAAATTTTACATGTTACTTACCTAGGGGCACTTCCGTGATGTATGCTAGTTTCATGTAAATTGCCCAAACTACCATGAATCTGCCCCCACTAAAGACTCCCCTGACACAACACCCCCTGCACCTATCTTTCTGAATTTTTGAAGGCTACTTATCTGGGGGCATCTCTATGATGTATGCCATTTTCATACAAATTTCCTGCAAACCACAGGAGGGAAACAAACCCCTTTTTACCCCCTGCAACTTGAGACATTTTCCTTGCACAACCACCCCTGCACATAACTGTCTGAAATTTGGCAGCATTCATCCCCTCAGAAGAGGCAGCTTCTCCTGCAAAGGTAATCCAGTTCAGCCATTTATTTTTTTTTAAGTAGTGGGTGTCCCATTTATGAAAAACCCAGCCAAACCAAACCTGTAAAGGTACTTGGTACAGAAACCTTTCCATCTATTTGTCTGACATTTGGCAGGCTTCATCCACTCAGAAAGGTCTACTACTGTGCCTGCAAATTTCATCCAATTTTGTCAAAAAGTAAAAAAATAATAATAATGTTATATATAGCTATTTGTTCATTTCCTCATGCAAGTCAATGTGGAGAAATACGAAATCTCAGATTGAGTTTCTGCATCAGATTTCATTTGACATAAGCAGGTCATGCCTGAAGCGTTCCAAGCCAAATTGGCCCAATTCTGCAGCATCAAAGTGAGGTCCAGATCTTTTCTTTGGTGCACATAGAGATGTAAAACTTCCATCAATTTTGAAGGCATGGAGGAAAAACTCCCTTCCCCTACATTTTTTTCCAGAAAAAAATGGAAATTTGGTGCGGGGGGAATTGAAACATATGCAATACTTACTTTCTTATCAAACTAAAACATAATTTACTGCTTGCATAAAATCCATAATTTATATCAAATCATGCTAGTTGGCATATTTATGAAATGTACAGGGCAATCCTACGCATGCCTGCTCAGAAGACTCACTCTGTTTAGTAGAGCTTACTCCCAGATAAGCACATTATATAGGATTGTTGTAGTCTCAAAAGTATAATGTCTTAGGGCCAAACTACACATTCTGCTATTGCATAGGCGTAGGTGAGCACTATTGATGCCAAGGCAGAAAAAACAGGGGGAGAAGGTTTAATCCTTCCTGCCCCTGAGCACGCTGGTCCTGATCCAAAGTTTCTTAGTTTGTGCAAGCAAAATTGTGAATATGCCAAACACGAGAAAGAGAGAGAGAGAGAGGGCCGGTTCATACGACCCAGGTGGTGAGCGGGGGAGGCAGCACAGGGCCGTCTGTGGGGGTCTGGTGGGGCGCCACAGATGACCTGCACTCCGTGCGCGTGGGCGGACCCCTGGTGGAGCCGGCAGTCCCCGCACCGCAGTGCGGGCCTCCCAGCACTAGGGGCGGCGGCTTGGGATGCCCAGAGGGGCCGTTTGGCCCTACAGGCCGGAGCGGCCACGGCTCCGGCTGCTCTGGACTGCCGCCTATGTGCGGCCACGGGAGGCCCCCGTGGGATGGCTGCCCACTGTTCACACAGCAGGGTGGCCACGCACAGTAGGGGCTTACCCCTCTACTGCCCATGGTCACTTTGCATGCTTTGCACGCGCGGCCATCCTGCGGGGGCACACTTGGCCGGCATTAGCACGACACGGGAACTGCGGGGGGCTTCTGCTCCCCCACGGTTTCCATGTCGTGTGAACCGGCCCAGAAGAGAGATGCAAACTGCATCTGAAAAGTAGAAAAAAAATAAAAGTTGAAAATAGAAACCACAAATTTTGTAGTGAACAAAAGAAAACATTATTTGTGCAGAAACTGTCTCATACCATCAGGACTAGCAGCATATCGATTTAAACTATAACTACACTGAAAACACTTGAGTGTTGTATGATCATCATCAAAATGCAGTACTGTGTTACATAAAAGCACACACAGAGTTTTGAAAAACAGATATTTCTTTGGGTGGCACGACATCATCAGGATTGGTAACGTTGGTCTCCTCCCCTCTCCTTCTGTGTTCACTGCTTGCATCTACCTACTATATGGTATATGATGGGATAGCGGGACTTGAGGCTTTGTGGCTGAGGTTATACAGCTCTATTTTATACCTAGCAGCCCTGCTCACAATCCTCCCTGCTTTACGCAAGAAAGAAAAATCCTCATTAAGGTTTCAAGTGAAGATGCAAGAAATCTGAAATGCACTTTTCCACATAATGTGCTTTAAAAAATTCATCACCTTTCCCTCCATACTTCTGGGTTCACTTCTCATTTCCTTGCCACAGGGCATGTATCTCCAACAGGGAGCACAATGGGAAGACAGAACAAAAAAAAATAACAGAGTGCTCTAGCAATTACATTTCTACTTTTAACAACATGCTTAATGGGTTTATTTAAAAGTGTCTGTTATCTTTGGCATAGAAAAGAAAATATGTATTCAGAAGCCACTCTGTTTTATCCCACAGGCTATACAGATGCTATCTTACTCACCTGGATTGAACTATCTTTATTCAAGGTAGTTTTAGGAAGCTAACCATTTTACTATCTGAATAATACTTTCTGTACAATACACAATGTTAACATGAAATATTTATATGATGATAGCAGCTGTTCATCTGTGTCCTGGTAGCCCTGTGTTCTTATTGGCATTCTACAACTACCTTTATAGTAAGACATGCTCCCTGCTTTGAAAGGTCTAAAGTAAACTGCTTTAATGTGAAAACCACTGTGTCAAATTGAATGGGGGTACGGAGCATTCACACAACCATATTTTCACACAGTGAATGAAATCAATGTGGTATGTTGAGCTAAACCTATGAAGGTTCCCAAAATTTCACTTTTTTCCCATTGGAAAAATGGAAAATTCTTAAGAGGAAATAATGGATTTTTCCATCACCGCCCCCCAGGCCTTCACATCTCTAGGTACACACCCGTAGTATAGACTAAAGCTTAGTTGAAAAATTGTGAAGGTGGTGGGGAGAATGGGAGAACAAATAACACACAAATACACAAATATTTGGGGCAGAAGAAATGTTACTAAAAAAAAAAAATCAGTCTGGGGAGAGGCTTACTGTGATAAGGGAGGTGACCTAAGAACTTTTTGTTATAGGGCAGTATACTAAATACATACATACATACATACATGTTTGCAGTGGCAGCAGCAATTTTATTTTATTTTATTTTTATTTTATTTTGCTACTTGCCTAGATATTGTAAGCTGGCTCAACTGCTTTGTGGACTTTTTCAAGACACTTTGAACCAGGATCAGGCAACATGTAAGGGGACTCACAAGACAAAAACAAGGTTCTAGAAATCACCAAGAACTCCCCCCCCAAAAAAAACCCACCGTGGGGTGGGGAAGGAAGGACAGGTTGCTTACCTGTAACTGTGGTTCTTCAAGTGGTCATCTGTGCAGTCACACATATGGGCTCTGCGCCTGCGCGGAGGCTGCTTCAGGAAGATTCTAAAGCTGAGGCAAATTTGGGCGGGAACCCCTCCCCCCTCGTGTCTCCTTTCACGGGTTCTCGCCCTCTCCCTCAGTTCCCCTGAGACCGCCATCGCGATCCCAGAGTTAAGGGAGAACATATAGGAAAAAGTTTTCCCAGTGCATGAATCAATACTGAAAGACGAATTTGATGGTGTTACACAGTATCGACAATTGTATACCCAAGTGCCCCGATTCAGTACACCAGCGAACTCGACAGTGACACTGATGTGGGGATGGCTGGGCGGGTTGTGTGACAGATGACCACTCGAAGAACCATAGTTACAGGTAAGCAACCTGTCCTTCCTCGTGGTCTCTGTGCATCACACATATGGGCAGAGTAGCAAGCTGACTTACCAGAGGAGGGTCGGTGTCGAGATTATTGCAGGACCGAGGAAAGGACAGCTCTGCCAAATGCATTGTCCCTCCGGGATCGGACATCGACCTGGTAATGCGTCACGAACGTTGAAGGCGTGGACCATGTAGCCACCTTACAAACTTCCGTCATCGAGACGCCTCTTGCAAAGGCCGTCAAGGTTGACACAGCTCTAGTAGAGTGAGCTCGTACCGAACCCGGCAGCAATTGTCTTTTGAGTTCGTAAGCCAACTCAATACAGTTCACTATCCAAGAAGACAACCGCTGGCTCGAGACCGGGAAACCTTTGGAGGGTCCACCATAACAAACGAAAAGACAGGGAGACTTCCTGATGAACTCAGTACGGGACTTGTAAAATATTAGCACCCTTCGTACGTCCAACATGTGCAGCTGATGATGCTCCAATGGAGACGTTGGAGCTTGAAAGAATGCTGGCAATATGATGTCTTGATTTAAATGGAAAGTAGACATGACTTTAGGGAGGAAAGTTAAGTCCGGGCGTAACACCACCTTTTCTTTGTGGAAACTAAGGTACGGTGAATCCACCCTTAGAGCTGCCAGCTACGAGGCTCTGCGAGCGGAGGTGATGACAATAAGAAAAGCGGTCTTAAAAGTTACTAAATGAAGATCTGTTGTAGCCATTGGCTTGAATGGCTTAGACATGAGCACTTGGAGCACTAATTGTAGGTCCCAAACTGGAGTAATTGCTCTAAATGAAGGTGCTAAGTTCTTTAATCCTTTCATAAAGCGCTTGACTAATGGGTTTGAAAACAAAGTAAATCCATCTTGCCCATCATGGTAAGCTGATGAGGCAGCTAAATACACTCTTAACGAGCTCGTCTTAAGCCCTTTGTGTTGCAAATGGAGGAGGAACTGCAGCACTTGATGGATAGGAGCTCTAGAGTAGGGTACTTCAATGCGACCAAGGTACTCACAGAAGGCTTTCCATTTCCTTGCATAGGAAGCTCTAGTGGACGGTTTCCAAGCTTCTTGTAGCACGAGCTTGATCTCCGAAGGGAGAGTGCTCGGTATCATATTTGCCAGGCTGTGAGTTTCAGGATGGACGGATTCGGGTGCAGCAGTGAGCCCCGAGCTTGTGAAAGTATTGTTGCCGTGTTCGGTAGGTAACGATACTCTCCTTTGGATAGTCGAAGGAGTGGTGCAAACCAGGCCTGCCTCGGCCACCATGGGGTCACCAGGATGCAGTTCGTGCCTTCGGACTGGATTTTTGAGACGACCTTGGTCAGTAACGGAATTGGTGGGAATATATAGAACAGAGTCCCCGACCAAGTTATTAAGAACGCGTCCCCGATCGATGAGCTGTCGTGCCCCGCTCTGCTGCAGAAAGTCTGGCAAGCGCATTGGCTGCAGTGGTGAAGAGATCTACCATCGGAGTCCCCCACTGTTGAAAAATTCGATCTTCGAGCTGCCACTCATGAGAGTTGATAGACATTCTGCTGAGGGCATCTGCCAGCGTATTGTCCTTCCCAGCAATGTGGATGGCTCTCACGGATATATGACGAGGGATCATCCAGTCGAACATACAAAGGGTTAGGTTGGTCAGGCGCAGCGAGCGGGTGCCGCCCTCCTTGTTCAGGTAAGCCACAACCGTTGTATTGTCCGTGACCACCTGCAGTTGCCTCGCACTGAGTATGGATTCGAGGGATTTCATCGAATTCCACACTGCCTTGAGCTCGAGTACGTTGATGTGCTTCCCTCGATCTTGTAGGCCCCACTGGCCTTGCGCTGTGTGAGAGCTGCAGTCTCTGCTCAGCTCTCTCTGAGCTCCCCAGCCCAGGAGGGAAGCATCTGTCGTCAGCGTGAGTGAAGGCGTGACGAGTTGAAAAGGTAGTCCTTTCGTCAGGTTGGAGGGGTCCGTCCACCAAGGAAGTGACTGTTTGATGCTGGCCGGAATAGATAATCGGGTTCGATGGGCATTCATCTCGGAATCGAATGACCTTATGAACCAGTTTTGGAGCTGGCGCATTCGAAGTCGAGCGAGAGGGACGACCGATATCGACGATGCCATGAGACCGAGAAGTCGTTGAATCGAATGGGCTGTGCACGACGTTGCTTTCTGTCGTTTCGAAGCGAGGGTAAGTATTTTGAGAGTCCTGTCATTTGGTAGGAAGGCGCGACCGACAGTAGCATCTAAAAGTGCTCCGATGAATTGGATCCTCTAAGATGGATAAAGTGTGGACTTTTTCTCGTTGAGGCAGAGTCCGAGAGTGTTCAAAGTGTTGGTAGTCAGGCGGAGGGAGCTCCATAGTTCCTGAGCAGATGGTGCAACGATGAGCCAATCGTCCAGGTAGGGGTAGAGTGTCACCCCTTGAGTCCGTAGAGCCGCACAGACTACTGCCATACATTTGGTAAACACCCTCGGTGCCGTCGAGAGTCCGAACGGGAGGACTTTGAATTGGTAAGTATCGGATCCGATCTTGAACCTCAGGTATTTTTGGCTGTCTTGATGAATCCCTATGTGGAAGTAGGCATATTGGAGATCGATGGATGCAAACCAGTCGGTCTTGCGGAGGAGAGGCAAGATCGATTGAAGAGTGACCATCCTGAACTTCTTGGGTGGAATGAAGAAGTTCACCGAACGCAGGTCCAGGATCGGTCGAAGCCCTCCATCCTTCTTTGACACCGTGAAATACCTGGAGTTACAGGCCGTCCTGTGCAAGGTGATGAGGGACTTTCTGGATGGCCCCTTTGTGAAGCAAGGAAACGACCTCTTCCCGCAGCGTGTGGGAAGGCTGGGTGGTGCGGATGCCAAGAAAAGGTGGGAGGGTGTCGAACTCGATCCTGTAACCATGTTGGATAATGTCCAGAACCCAACGATCGGTGGTAATTTTCTTCCAGGATGGTAGGAAGAGGGATAGTCGAGTTCCAAACTGAGGTCGAGCCGGGAGGATCGGTGCAGAGATGTCGGTCGGGCCTTCGCATGAGTCAAACGCACTGCTTTTGAAAGTCGCCTCCTTTACGGGAGCCCCGGTACCGTTGTTGCTGGTACTGACGACTCGGTGCCCGGGGCTGCTGTGGACGAGCACGACTGTCCTGCCACTGCTGTTGTTGTTGACTCGGTTGGGCAGAAGTAATAGTGGCCGGATACAGAGCCCACCTGCGGCGTCTGAAGGGTTTAGAGGAGGGTGGTGGAAGCAGACCCATCTTCCTCGCGTTTATACGTGCCTTCTGCACCCTTGATTCTGTCAAGGGAATCATCAGTTTTATTGTTAAAAAGTCCGATTCCATCAATGGGTAAATTTTCTATCTTGGCTTTGGTTTCTGTGGTCAATGTTGAGGACCTAAGCCAAGCGTGACAGCGTAGGGCGACAGCACTCACCAGAGATCTTCCGTGACAGTCTCCTTGGTGCCTGGCAGTATGTTTTTGTTGCCTCGGCCTGGAAAACTCGAGCCAAGTCCCTTTTCTCATCCGGTAGATAGTCGATTAGTCCTCCCATTTTCTCCCAAAGGAAGAGCTGGTACCTAGCCATGGTAGCTTGGTAACCAGCAACCCGGATCCCCAGGGCGCTTGAGGTGTAGACCCTTCTTCTGAAGTTGTCTAGTCGCTTTCCTTCGGGATCAGATGGGGTGGAGTGTTGCTTCCCCGATCTGGATTGGGCCGACTCTACTATCACCGAGTTGGGAGCTGGATGGGAGAAAAGGAACTTGGCTGTGTCTGATCGAATTTTATAAAGTGCGTCCAGGTGCTTTGCTGCTGGCGGGGTCATGGAAGGTGAGTTCCATGATCCCTGAACAGTTTCCAGCATCATCGGGGTGATCGGTAGTAGTGTTGGACCCGCAGACGATTTGGAGACTACATCGAAGAGTGGATCGACCGTTTTCTTCTCTTCTACTGCAGTCTCAAGACCCAGTGCCTGGGCCATTCGAAGGACTTGATCCTGAAAGGTGCCCATGTCCTCAGAAGGGGACACTGCAGCCTGTGTGGAAACATTCTGGTCTGGAGACGTAGACGATGGAGACAAGGAAAGGATCGAATCCGAGTCAGATAAGGGGGACCCTGGAGTCGAGGACTTGCGGGAATGAGACACTGCTGTCATTGATACCGTAGTCAGTTGGTCCTCTCCTTCACGAACCTCCGAAGGAGGGGCAAGAGGTTGAATTAGAGGAGAAGACCTCCTGGGATTCGGACGTGCCACTTCCCGTCTAGGTGGAGGTGGCCTGGACTCCCTACGCGGAGATTGTCTCCTGATCAGTACACTCTTGGTTGGTATCTATACTCCGATACTGGAGAGCGCCTTCGACGATAGTCGTATCGAGATACAGAGGAGTACCTCGAGTCCCTTGAGTCGTGGGACCTCTCTCTGTAGCGCGGGAGGTCCCGAGGCCGATGAGAATCGGTAGATCTGGAGGATGCCCGGTCCAGGGTAATCAAGACTTCCTCGATCTCGAGGGATCTAGACCGAGTCCGTGGCGTACGAGCCCGTACGCTACGGACAGGAGAGCCGAGGGCTGGAGGAGTCGGGGCTCGTTCCACAGGCCTCGGGTCTGATGGGGAGTCCGGTATTTCGCCCTCCGATACCGAAAGAGCTAGAACGGGGTTCTCGAGCCCGAAGAAGTTTTTGGAGGAGAGGAAGGCATTGGGTCCCTCGAGCCCGAGGGAGCTGCGGTAGGAGGAGACTTCTGCCCAGCCGGGTCTTCAGCGGTTACGACATCCGTCGGTTCAGGAGCCAGCGTCGATCTCGAGCCCGAGAGGGACGAGGCTAATTTTTTTGCCAGTCTCCTCGTTTTGTGCTTCTTCTCCTTGCTCTTTCTCTTCGCCTCCTCCTTTTCTCTGCGAGCTTTTTTAAGTTTGCTCTTAGAGATCATAGTTGCCATGTATTTCTCCTGAGCAGCCGCTGAGGAGACCGTGTGGGATGGTGGCGTACTAGGCCTTACCGAAGGGACAGGCCGTTCTGCGGGCGGTTGGAGAGCTCTTTTATATAAAATGTCGGTCAAGTTGTCTGCCCTGTGCCTCCTTGCCTGCTTTGTGAATGCCTGACAATGGTGGCAAGCATCCACGTTATGCTCTTCACCCAGGCAGGCGAGACAGAGCGAATGCCCGTCCGCTGGTGGGAGTTTCGTGCCACACCTAACGCACTTGCGAAAGGGAGCTTTTGGAGCCATAGTAGGGCAAACCATCGACGATCCCACGACGAACAGGGGGAAGAAGATATTTTGAAGAAAAGTCCTCAGGAAAAACAGTGAACTCAGTTGAATTCTCTAATAGAATACTAGAACCTCTTGAAGAAGTACCATATGCGATGGCGGTCGAAGAGGAACTGAGGGAGAGGGCGGGAACCCGTGAAAGGAGACGCGAGGGGGGAGGGGTTCCCGCCCAAATTTGCCTCAGCTTTAGAATCTTCCCGAAGCGGCCTCCGCGCAGGCGCAAAGCCCATATGTGTGATGCACAGAGACCACGAAGAAGAAGGTATAGTATCTAAATATGCCTTACAAATCACCAGAACCTAGAAAGTGTTATCTTTAACATGTTGGGACTATACAAAAGTCCAACATGACAAAATATCCCCAACAGTTCAAGTCAGGGCCAAACTAGATGGTCTGTTCATTACACAGGGGTAGCTGAGCCTAATTTTTTTAAAGTTTACTCCAGTGTAATTGTGTGCAGTCCTGAGTCAGATTGGGAGCAGCATGCTCTGGGAGGAAAAGATTAAATCTTCCCCCAACCTGTTTTTCCTTCCAAATCCTTCTCCCCACCCCTACAAGGGGATTAAAAAAGAATCCGCAAGGGGATTTAAAAAAAGTCAGTGGAGACTTTTTTCTTTTTTTAACCCCCCTATTTGAGTTGAATTTTGGGGGGAAATGAGGAGAAGGTTAATCCTTCCCTCCTGGAACACGCTGGTCCTCATCCAAATCAGGACCATGTGCAGTTATAGTGAAGCAAAGAAAAATATCAGGTTCAGCTACACCTACACAATTAGCAGAACATGTAGTTTGGCTCTCACACTAACTTCAGTATATTGAAAATGGTAACATTCATCATCATCGGTAATATAATTAATATAATTTAATTTTTTGTAGAAGTTAACTAAATGACTACGACAACAAATTCACAACTCTATGGACAAGGATGAGGAAATCCAAATTATTTTTGTCCTTGAAAAATTAAGATTGCAGGGGATGGGAAAATAAAGAATAATCATACTGAGGAGCACCTGCAAGTCAGGGCACTTGGCTTCTAACCATAAGGCTTGTGAAATGCTTGATGAAATGCATTTATTGGGTCAAATATGGTCTAAATGTTTGTGTCAGAACACACGTTTTCCATGTTAATTTTAGAAGTACATATTTATTTTTACAGAATGATGCTTAATGATTTGCAATCATATCCGCGTCTGCCACAATGTTTGGAACTTTTTAATAGCAGAACAGATGGTCCTAATTATTTAAGTAAAATGCAACAAACCAGTCAAAAAGAATTCAGGGTATTTTATTGTGAGCAAAATGAGATTTTTCTCATACTATTTTCTGCATGACAAACCCTCCAGGCTTGAAGTGTATTGAATAGAGATGTCTTATGTGTTATGTATGAACAGATTGCAAAAACAATTTCTCAACCTTAGGAGGATTCACTATTGTATGAACATTCTTTTCTCCAGGAGTGTCTCCTAGGAAAGACAAAGTTCTCTTTCCACCAACTTATTTTCCATTTTATAATTGGTGGTATATAGACAATTTCACATATGCAATATCATTTCCCAGTTTTATGAAATTTACTTATAAAACATTACAAGCTTTTCAAAATGTAGATTCCTGCCAGGAAAGAAACCTTTCTGTTAATATCTAAGGGTATAGATGTTTTAACCTAGAAATGGCAATATGAAATTAATTGCATTCCTGCTTCATATTCTTTCAAAAGTCCTCTTCACATGACTTACTAGGTACACAGAATGGTGTAGGAGTGTGTTTGTACAAACAACAGAGACTATGTTTGTACAAACTGCTTGTATCAAAAAAGCTAATAGGTCTTGCACATCAAATAACATCTACTAACAAATCCAGTTGTGTATATCTGTTCTAAAGCTACTCATTTAGAGATGGTCAACATGGGCGGCTTTTTCTATGAGATTTTATCAGGCTTACTCATGACAATCACATAGAATTTCCTCCACAAGAGAACAGGTGCACATTAGAGAAACAAATGATTGTTTGGCAACTCATCAACACGGTCACACATGCGAACTTGTTTAAATCTTTACAAAACTGAAATAAGTTGATGGACTTACATAATAGTTCAATACAGTGGGACAAAACTTCAAGCTTAAGGTATACAACAAGCTTCCCCATTGTGGTGCTCTCCATACATTTTTTTTAACTCCCACCAGTCCTAGCCTGCATAGTCAGTGGTGAGGATTGCTGGGAGTTGTAGTCCCAAACATCTGGAGGGCACCACACCACATTGGGAAAGGCTGCTATACAACTTCTACTTTTTATGTATGATTATCCTTGGTTTAGAAAGAGATATTCCAGTGTTGTGACAAGCGTAAGCATAAATGCTGACGTATAAGCATTCTTATCGGAAAAACAAAGTATGTATGATTAATGTACATGTAAACATGTAACAGTGAAGAGAAAAGAGCCGTGCATCATTATCTGCTAAAATATTATGGTACCTACCTGGTAAGAATGAAAAAGGGGATTGAAACAAACTGGGGTTCTGTATGAAAAACTTGGAAATCTTGTGTCTTGAATAACATTTTTACAGCGAAGAAGGCCATCTCCATACGGCAGGGATGGGGAACATTTTTTTTCATGAAGGGCTGTTAACCCACTGAAAAAGACAATCAGCAGTTGGAGCCACTGGTGGGTGGAGCTAGAACAAATGGTGGGCAAGGCCAGAACTAAATAAAGCTGACCACTCCTCATCTGCATGCTTCTTTTTATGTTAAAACTATATATATATATATATATATATATATATACACACACACACACACACACACTGTAAAGAGGGCAGGGATGTTAACAAAACATGTATGTTCCAGTCATGTCATGTCACGTTTCACCTCAGTGGCACTTAATTTGAGTGAATGTGCATAGAATTCAGCATGCAAAATCCCAAAGTAGGAATCTACAGCAGCAATTCAAAACTTCCTATGCTCTTCATACCCATCCACTTATTACCTAATCACATGTTACATTTGTTGTGTAGTACTCAGAGTTCTCCTTCTCCTTCTCCTTCTCCTTCCTTTTTAAATCCCAGTACTAGGGCTCCACTCTGGATTAGGACCATAGCATTGGGGACAGGGGGCTTTAGCCCTTTCCCTCTGTTGCTGTCCCAATACAAATTGCCATAAAAGGTTCCACTGAACCTAATGGAGCCTTTTTTGGCAATGCAAATTGCAGACGGGGGGAGGATTAAATCCCCCTACCTCCATGCTAGGGCGAGAATCTGGTTCAGATTCCCATGCTTGCAATTTGTAAAAACACACATGCTGCACTCAAAGACAGAACTATGCAGTATATGTAATGCGTATTTTGTCCGTA
This sequence comes from Shinisaurus crocodilurus, assembly GCA_021292165.1. Lineage (NCBI taxonomy): Eukaryota > Metazoa > Chordata > Lepidosauria > Squamata > Shinisauridae > Shinisaurus > Shinisaurus crocodilurus. Next base: position 75,450,280 of record CM037876.1, on the reverse strand, counting down.
TTTTTTACCGTGGTGTGGGAAAGGGAGCACCATTTAGATTATATGACCCACTGAAATATTTTCTCACATGCCCCATTCAGCATCTGAGGATTTGGTCCAGATGGTGTGCCCACTGAATGTGCAATAGGCAGTGATGAGGAAGGCCTTCTCAGTGGTGGTGCTAATCTTGTGGAAAGCCCTTCCACAGAGGATCTGAAAGCCCCAAACATGTATGTTTTCAGACATTTGGTTAAAAATTGGTTAAGAAAGGTTTTGAATAAGTATTTTCTATTCCCTTCTGTTTTGTCTGTTATACTTACTGATTTATTATTATTATTATTATTTAATTGATTTTGGAGTTGCTAAGTTAACTGTTATTTCCCATGATTAATATTTTATTATAGCTGCCACAGTTGTTCAGGGCAGTGAGTAAAAAATAAAAATAAAAGTGTTCCAAAAATTTTAAATAGTGAACATTTGTAAAGCTGGAATCATTTCACCAATCTTTCTGAAATTTATCGATGCCAGAAAGAAGCATTGGTTTTACATACCCTAAACATTTCAAGAAGACTGGTAAAAGTTTGAGGAGAAAGAGCAGTTTAAAGAGAAAAAGCAATAGCAGCAGCAGCAACAACAAAAACCCTCACTCAGTCAAAAGTGACTTTGACAAACTGATTGGTGGCCATTTTGCATGCTATTTCTGCCTAGACTTGCACACTAGACTGCCTACAAGACGGAGGTGACCAGTGACAGCAGAAGGCCTTGTGGAAGGCCTCCTCCCTTCCCTGGTCACCCCAAGCAGATCGCCACTTTGATGTCGCCATGAGTGGCGCTGAAGCAGCGACCAGGATACTTCTAGTAATACAGTGAGGCTCAGATGTTTCATAAGGCCTATTCAGGCCAAAGACAACATGGGCCATCTTTGCTGGTCCCAGGCACTCCGTCCTCCCCATCTGGATTTGGGCCTGAAAAACCAAGTAAACATGTAGGTGCATGGAGGGTAAGTTGTAAGCAAGCACAATTTATGACATTGTATATTATCACTGATCACAGGAAATGTTTCCTTCGTATTTCCTGGCTTTTGGAGTATGAGCTAATATGAGATAGCCGTCACTCTGATCTTTTAAACTGGCAGGTCTTTTTTTAATCACTGAATATATTGTTGATTTACATGTTTTATATATAATTTGCCATTTTATTGTTGAATGCTGCCTTGAGTTCTTTTTTTAAAAAAAAACAGGTGTGGAAGCTGGAATTCACTTTAAAAATAAATAAATGATTGGATAAATAAATAATCATCCTCAGCTTGTGTTAAAGCTGATCCTGTGAACCCTGAGTACATTGCTGTGCTGCAGTTTCTGCTAAGTTTCATTTTCTGCCATTACTTCTCTTGGTTCTTCTTTTCATTAGGTCAAAAATTCAAGGCACTGAAAGAAGTGATACAGAGGGGTAGTCCAGAGAGACAGAATGGACACATAACATCTTGAAAGCCAGATAATGCTGCACAAACTGGATAAAAACAAATAAATGTGTACAAAGTCCACATTTCATTTTTCTCCAATTTCATTATAATGATAACTAGTAAGTAAAGAGATTAATACTATTAAACCATAAATGTTACAGAGAAGACTCTGATTTAATTAGGCCTAGAGAAAGAAAAAACACAAGCAAAGGATATATTAAAAAATATATATTATTAAGAGAAGATATATTAGGATTTTGTTCTATGAAGATGTCCTAATGAAATTAATAGGTTTTTTTTAAAATGCTCAAAACACTTCTACCAAATATTTGAATCCAATCCCTGTGCTTCAAAAATGGAAATGAAAAAAAATGCTAAGCACAAAACAATCACAGACATGCATATACAAACAATAAAAGTTAATAAAATTTGTATATAGGATAGTCAGCTAACACTGGTGTTTCAAAGGACATCTGAACCAAACTGACAAAAACGAGACAACCTTACATACTGACCTTACAATGCCTTGGAAATAAACCCTAAGCACAGTGAAAAGTATAGTTTAACCATAAGGGAGAACATTTACACCTCAAGTGTGATGAAGGTCCAGAAGGGTCACTAAATGGAATCTAGTGACCTCTATTCTCAGGTACAGACAATCAAAAATCTAATATTCCCTGCCAACTCCCAGCAGCTGAAAGTCCACTTGAGGAAGTCTGAAACTAAGCATGGGGAAAATTAAACACCAATGTTAATCTAGTTTCCCTTTGATTCCCCCCCCAGACAAGTGGGGAGACTGATGCATGAGTCAAAAGGTGCTACCAACTATCTGTGATATTATATTGGTTTGAGAACATATAATTGCTTTTCCATCATACCTTATTGTTTTATGATTTGTATTTTTAACTAGTTATCTGCAGGTACTGCCACTGAGAAGTAGTGTAGGCAAGATCAAACATATGAAACTGGTATACTTTAAGTTTCCCCGCTCCAGTGACAGCAATATAAATATCTAGAAGGTAAATACTAAATTTACATGTAAAAGAAATCAGTTACATTTCCCTCCAAATATTGCCTGATTTTGTATAAACCTTCCTTTAAACAAGAAAAAGGAGGTAAACTAAAAGATAAAAAGTAACATCTTTTCCAATTCCAGCTTTGTCTTGTATTGCATGAAAACCATTTGCGTACGTAATGGGGGAAATGAAGAGTCAAGACACTTGTTTGGGATTTAACTGGGCCACGTTTATTTACATACAATGGACTGCAAAGGGATGGAGTGCGGGTTCTACAACTCTGGCCTCTTAGGTCGCTCAACTGTGCAATTGGGGCAGAGCATCCAAAACCGGGCGGTGGTGATGAGTCCGTCGCTGCCCCATTTCTTACTTTACAGTGATGGGAGCCTTTGTTGCGTCGCCCCCTCTCGGAGTCTCACGACAACAAGCTTGGCGAGAACAAAGGCATCACAGGCGTTCCTGATCCTCAGTTGTCTGGGCCTCCTGACCCATCAACGAGGCCTCATGAAACCGCCTGTCACCTGAATGGTGCCAGGGATGCTCACCTCACCCTATCAAATACCCTAACCCGCACTTTCCTGTCTATCATCTAACTGTGACCGTTTTTTTTTTTGTTGTTGTTTTGGCTTGCTATTTACACTGACTATAAACACTCCCAACCCTGCAGTAGTATGGAGTAGGCGAAACCCGCTCACCCCCCTAATGGAGATGAGCCAAAATTCCTACTCTGTCCCTTAACGGCGACCAGAGGAGCCCATACTGAATACAGGGCGGGAGGGAGGGAGCTGCAGGAAACAAAGAGGGTGTGGGTGGGGCTGCCAGTCCTAATATTGGCTCCTGTAGCCCCACCCCCTTTATGGCTGAATACCTGCGAGAACAGGTAAGTCTCGCCTCACCTCCCCCACGTCCGCAAAAGTTCTCCCCGCCCACAGCTGCGATTGATGCGGGGGAAGGTCCTTCTGGGTTTTTTTTCTTTCCCTAGTAAGCAAAGCTGTAACTATAGATATTAACAACAACAACAACAACAGAGCTCCTTCCCTTTGCTAATTCAGGTATAGTATTATTGGCTATGTATTGTAAATGCTGGGAAAGTAAAACAGTTTTGAGTGATGGAGGCACACTTAGCATATTGAACTGTTATTGCTATCAGGGCTTGTTTACTCTAACAAGATTTAGAGGTTATCTTCTCCTGGTTTTTATCATGAGATACCAACCCTGCATATATGAAGGAGGAATGCCAGAGTATTTCTGACAAGGAACCTTACTATCTCTGATCTGTGATGGCAGAATCCTTTCCTTTATTCAAGAGGCTGTAAACTGGATCGGATTGTAACTAGGGCCAAACCAGATGTGATGGCAGAGATGCACGGATACATCTCCCAACATATTTTTCTAGTTTATTTTTAATATTTTATTAATTGAAAAAGAAAACATAAAAACAGCTGTGGAACCCCAATTTGGGTTTGGGCTATGGTGCAGGAAAGGGTGTATGTGTTAACCTTTCCCTGTCAGGCTTGGGAGATTGGTTTTAGGAGCTGTCTCTTTGAAGGAGGGCCCCTCTATTTTAAAAGAATCCAAGAGGTAAGGGAAAAGAAAACACAGCCCTCAGTGGCAGTTATCTCTTGGGGATTTAGATGTCTGCAGAAGAGGTTTCCAGGGAGGAGCCACTCAATTTGGCATAAGCACTGTCATATAGCTGTGTCACCCTTCCAATAAGTCTAGTGAAATAGAAAAAGATGAGAGAGTGACAGTGCAGTTATTTTAGTAAGTATGTTCCTTTTTTGGGAAGACTGCTCTGTATGGCTATCCTTTGTTCTCTTATGGCTATCCTTTGTTCTCCTTTGGGTCAAGAAATAAAGCAAACCCAATGGGTATTATATTAAACCCCTTATGTCCCCTGATTGGGGATTCCTCTCCCAAAACTCTACTCCACTACATCTTCCTTTTGACCCTGCTTACTGAATTAAGGATTGTCACTGTGTTGTACTAGCACAGCAGATAAGGATTGCACTGTGTTGCACCATGCAATGCAATTCAATTGCATGGCAATGTAAATCCAGCAGTGTCCAGTGAAAGCCAGAAGTGGGTAGAGAGTCACACTCCACAAAGTTAATAAAGGGAGAGACCTATTATGGGGTACCCGAGGGAGAGGCAGTCCAACATCCAAATGTCCCACTCATCAACCCTGGGCATCTGAGCCATTTAAACTCAAGGAACAGAGCAAGGGTGGTATTCTTAGTGGGGAAACTAGGATAAAATTATAGGATTAGATAAAATTATAGGATTAGATCATACATTCTAATAGCACACACAAATTAGGTTGGAGCCAAATATGTGTACCCACTTTCATATGAAATTTTGAAGATTCTCTCAGATGGTGGGGAAAATTCTAAGAATTTTGTGGGATAGGGGGCTTAAACAGAAGTGAGTTACTCTAGCATCTGTCATATATAGACTCAACTAAAAAGGGCCTAAGAGCTTCCAGCCAGGACTTACAGAATGTTGGTGGCAGTTAAGACTGCAAGTGATACTAAAGTAATTCACCCCATTCTCTTGGTATGGAATTTCCAGATTCACATTGAACACCAAAGACAGAATCTTTGCTGCTATCTTTTGGCTTTGCTGGTACATTTTGTTGTATGCATATGCATGTTTGTGAGGGATATGCTACTGTCTAACAACAGCTATGCCATAATCCTAGATTCCTCCCCTGCATTGTTTTCTATCTGTCTTGGAGGATGTGACGGGGCTGGGTGGGGTGGGGAGGAACAGTTTCCCTTACAGGTGGATTCCATTTTGTAAGAATTCTTCCCAAAATAATTACTGTGTTGCTGCCACCTATCTGTTCAAGCTGTCACAAGCAGTGGCTTGTGGCTCCAACAGTGGGGTGGTGTGTCCACTCCAGGTTTCAGTCTGAACTTTAAAGGATCTATCCATGGTGTTGAACCTAGTTTGGGGATAGGGTTCAGCATTGTGGATAGCTCCTTAAAAGTCCAGACTAAAACCTGGAGTAGATACACCATCCCACTGACATTGGAACCACCAGCCTTCCCTGGCTGTCACCTTGAATACTCTAGAGCAGGGGTTTTCAAACTAAGGCCCGCGGGCCACATCCGGCCCGCCTTGCCTTTTTATCCGGCCCGCTGGCCGATTGGCGGAAGCAGACTTTTTTTAACTCTTTCACTTCAAGCGCCGATTCTTTTAATTCTTTTCCATAATATGGAAACATTAGTGGTGGTGTTTTACCTCTTATGTATGAGCTGATGTAGCTAAGTCAGATTTCTAATGTTTCAAAAATGCTACTTTGGATTGAAGCAGAGTATGCTCATTTGTGTGATGGCAAAAACAAAAGTACCGGTATATTCGTTAGGCATGAAACAATTGTGCAACTATATATGCAACTATATATGTAAATACCACCAGCCCTGCCAGGAGTATTCATTAATATTCCCTCTTCTTCCCTCCCCATTCCTTTTTCCTTGTGTGTCGTGTCTTTTTAGATTGTAAGCCTGCGGGCGGGGGCTGTCTTGTTAATTGCTGTAAACCGCCCAGAGAACTTCGGCTATTGGGCGGTATAAAAATGAAATGAAACGAAATAAATAAATAAATAAATAAAATAACTTTCCATTTAAGGGGAAAAAAATTCACCCCTATCAAGTTAAAAAAAATGACCCGGGTCGTTTTTTTTTACTTGATCCATTCGTTCATATTTTTTTCAAACTATAGTCCGGCCCCCCAACAGTCTGAGGGACAATGAACTGGCCCCCTGTTTAAAAAGTTTGAGGACCCCTGCTCTAGAGCTATCAAGGTGCTTAGGGAGTTTCTAAGCCCTATTGCAAAGGACCCCTCCCTTCAACACAGCTCCAGAAAAAATAAAATAAAAAGGAAGGTGCTTTCGATTTAGTTTTTAATTGTGTCCTTTCCCCCTTCCCTCTTCCTGAAACCCTCTCCACATCTCCACTGAGGATTGAACAGCACTACAAGGCTCCTGTTCCAGGATAGGTAGAACTGTGTGAACAGAACTCCTCTTATGGGGAGGGGCTACACTGTGTCTCTATATACCTATGAGTTCAGCACCCCCTCCCCCCTGCCAAAGTAGCAATACCTCTAAGGTTTTCATGATCAATGATCACATATGCTAAACCTGAGGGAAATTTACATAGCCAGTGTGAAGGTGTCTTGTAAATGCACATTTAGGGCTTTCCAACATGCACTAAGTTCATTCTCTATAGTATTTCATCATGAAAAATACATTTCAGTGGGGTTTACCTTACTTCCTGGTAGGAATATTCAGGATTACAGCTAGAGATGTACAAGAATTTTGTTTCAAATCATCAGACATGCTCTGTTCATAACCTCGAATGCAAATGAGAACACAAAGGCTTTGCTGGACAAAGCTCACACATTCCTGAACTTGTGATTGCATTTGGAAAATGCATTTTTTTAAAAAAGCACTTTAAAATGTGCATTTTTCAAAAATTGCACATTTTCATGCTTTGGTCCATGGGAGTGGGAAATGTGCACTTTTGAAAAAAGCACATGGAAATCACATTTTCCCTGTTCGAATGAAAAGAAAAGCAGGTAACAAACTGAGAACAGGAGCAAGGCAAACCAAGCTTCAAAGTGGGGTTCAGAGAATTTTAGCAAGCTCAAGCATCCCTGATTCTCCCTTCCCTAATTACAGCTATTCATCGTTTAATGAAGAACACATAATGAAAGAGCAGAATGGTTTGCCCCCTATCCACCTGAAGTTAAGCAAGTGCTTATTTAGAAGCTGTACAACTGTTGGCATGATAACAAAGAATTTTCAGTTTGTTTCTGTTTCATCATCAGATTAGCAAAGCATTCAGTAAAAAGAATTTATATCCCATAGTCACATTTTCCCTTAGATTAGCTTCTAATTTTCAAGCAGTGATGTTACCTATTTCTTATTATTGAAATCAATCAGTGATTCTGATTACAATGCAATGTTATAGCAATATTTCATACTGGGATCATTTCTGCAGATGTTTAGGATTATTTTCTGTTTATTCAGCCACAGCAGTGAGTCCAAAGTTAACATACGTGATGCAAGTCAACATCTCCTGTGCACAGCACAAATAATTTGCTGTGGTGTCAGCCAGAACTCAAGGTTAAGTTTATACTTGTACAGAAACATGAGCCTCTTATACTAAGTGAGGCAAAATACATTATCTTCTGCTTTATTTTTTGTCTACTAAAAGTGTATGCTGTTTTAGTATTACAGTGTTTTGTATTGTATTATTTTTACAATGATTAAGCAATAGCACAGAGACCTAGTGTATTCAGAGTATTATTCATCCCATAAATTTAATATATTTCTGTACAGGTATGCAACGATCATATCACATTACATTTTAATGAGCACACTGAAAATGATTTACCTGTACTCGTTAAAGTACATTCTGTACATGCAACAAATATACATTTATTTATCATGCAATTTGTAAATTATACATGTACATTTATCACCTATGTGTCATACAATGTGTCAAGGAATTGGATTGGCAGCTGCAACTCTCCTGCTCGTACACATTCTTTGTAAAATATGGGCTTACTGCTGTGTATAGTGGCCTTGAGAAGGTGGGCGGAGGGCAGTTAAGCAAAAGAAGAACTTGAAATAATTTCTATCAAGATGAAAGAACAAAAGCATTATTTGAGCCCTAATGATGTAATGGCAACAATATCATCTAATTTTTAAATAATCTCTGATTTTGCTTAAACTATCTTCTTGTTCTCATCTGCCACACCATTCTTCTTTCTAAGACTCAGATTTCCATGCCTATCTCCTGCCCTCTTGTATTTTCCCTTATCTGCCCATTATCATTGGAATCATCTCCCTTTGGTATCTGCCTTGCTCTGTCCATTATCATCTTCAAGAAGCATTTAAAGATCCCTCTCTATCCTTAGGACTTCACCATATGATTGGTTTTATCCAGCCTTTCCTTTTCCTGGCCCTTGTGTGTCATGTCTCCTCTTAGATTGTAAACCTGTTTTAAACTCCGTAAGACAACTAATCTGGTTTTCGGTATTTAAGTATATAAGAAGGGTCCATCTAGTCCACCATTCTGTTCACACAGTGGCAACCAGCTGCCCATGGGAAACTCAAAAAGCAGGACATGAGTGCAATAGCACCCTCCCACTCATGCTTCCCCGCAACTGGTGTACATAGGCATACTGCCTCTGATACTGGTGGTAGCATATAGCCATCCAGACTAGTAGCCACTGATAGCCTTATCCTCCATGAATTTGTCCAATCTCCTTTTAAAGCCGTCCAGATTGGTGGCCATCACTACATCTTGTGGAAGTGAATCCCATAGTTTAACTATGCGCTGTACTTCCTTTTATCTGTCCTGAATCTTCCACCAACCAGCTTCATAGGATGACCCCAGGTTCTAGTATTATGAGAGAGGGAGAAAAATGTATCTCCATCTGCTTTCTCCAGCCCATGCATAGTTTTGCACACCTCTACCATGTCTTCCTTTACTCACCACTTTGTAATCTTTCCTCATAGGGGAGTTGCCCCAGCCCCTCAATCATTTTATTTACCTTTTTCTGCACTTTTTCCAGTTCTACAAAATCCTTTTTTAAGATGCGGTGACCAGAATTGTACACAGTATTCCAAGTGTGGTTGCACCATAGATTTGTATCAGGAGAGTATGATCTTGGCAGTTTTATTTTAAGTTCCTTCAGTTCCTTTCCTAATTATGCCTAACATGGAATTTGCCTTTTTCATAACAGCTGCACACTGGGTTGACATTTTCATTGAGCTGTCCACCACAACCCCAAGATCTCTTTCTTGGTCAGTCAGATCCCATCAGCATATATGTGAAGTTGGGATTTTTTGCCCCAACATGCATCACTTTACACTTGCTTACACTGAACCACATTTGCCATTTTGATGTCCATTCTCCCAGATTGGAGAGAGCCTTTTGGAACTCCTCGCAATCCCTTTTGTTTTAACCACCCTGAATAATTTAGTGTTAGCAGCAAACTTGTCCACTTCACTGCTCACTCCTAATTCTAGATCATTTTTGAATAAGTTGAAAAGTGTTGGTCCCAATCTAGATCCCTGTGGGGCCCCATTGTTTACTTTGGGGTTTCAAAAAAAAAAAAAAAAGCTTGTTGACACTTCTTAAGGTCTCAACTCTCAAGATACATTGTTACTAATACAAGCCTCATAATGACTTCTCTTACCTCAAGCCAAATTTCCTAAACCTCCACCCCAGCCAAATACACCCAAAATCAGGTACAGGGAATAAAAGTACAGTCTTGGGTACAGTCTTGGGTATAGTCTTCCTTTTATTCCCAAAGCACCTCCTGTTGTATGATGGCTGCTTGAATTATTTAACTGGGTTTTTAATGTCTGCCTGTGATAACACAGCCACCTGCTCCCTTCACCAGTCACATACAGTTATCCCACGGAGAAGGAATTGCTTAATATTCAGGCCTTAGCTATTCTCTTTCTCCTTACCTTTCTCATAGTCCTTCTATAACCCCACCCATGAACCAGGAGACATTCTCCCTCACTGACTACCAACAGTTTCTTTCTATCCCTAACTGTCCACTCCTTAACTGTCAGCTCCCAACCACTATTTCCACCAAAGCTAGAACTGCCAGCCAATCAGAAGAGGATTTACCTTATCCAGGCCCCATCTAACAATATTCAACGCATTTGTCTCTCCCCCTTCAGAATGTCAACAAGCAGCTACTACTAAAACAGGCCTTCAGAACAGTAACAACACTAGGCCTAAAGCCTGCACAGATACATTATAGCCTCTCAGAGGCCGCACAGACTATTTACAGAACAGCAACAGTTATATACATGGCATTTCTTCACAGCAACCAAGGCTGATTCTGTCCTAAAACCAGGTCTGAACCCAACCTGGAATGGATCAAGAAGCATTTATCCAGAAGCGCCTGCAGCTCTTTACTCAGAAAGGAGATATTTGTGACTGAATTATAGTTAGTATAAATATCTGGATCCAGGGAAGGTTTTTTTCAGGAGTGGTTGCACTACCACTTCCTTCAAGGCCACAGGGACCACTCCATCACACAAAGATGAATTCACCACTGCCCCAGTCTATTCAGCCAACCCCTCATGGCTAGCTCAAAGGAGCCATGAGTAAGTGGGGACTGGACAGAGGTATGTAAAATTATGTACAGTGCAGAGAAATTGGAGAGAGATAATTTTTTCTCCCTCTCTCGTTAGAACCTGGAATCATCCAATGAAGCTGAATGGTGGAGGTTCAGGACAGACAAAAGGAAGTGCCTCTTCTTCACATAGTCCATACTATGTACAGCTATGGAATTTGCTTCCACAGGATGTGCTATGATAGCCACTAACTTAGACAGCTTTGAAAGGGGATTAGACAAATGCCTGGAGGATAAGCCTATCAACTATGGCTAGTAGGGCTACTATGTCAGGATGTCTATATATAGTCTCCATGATCAGATGCAGCATGCCTCTGAATACCAGTCATCGTGGGGACAAAAGGGGAAGAGGGGTATTGCCCTTGTGTCCTGCTTGTGGGCTTCCCATGAGCATCTGGTTGGCCACTGTGGGAAATAGGCTGCTGGACTAGATAAGCCTTTGGCCTGATCCAGCTGGGCTCTTAATACATCTGTTTCTGAAATACACTTTAAGTGAAATACACTGTCATTAACTCAGAGTTGTAAACAGTTTCCCTAATCATTGATAGCCTCCTTTTCAGAAAGGCTACATTCTTCCAGCTTCCAATGACTTCTGAGAAGTACTTGGCAAGTGGAAAATTCACAACAACACAGTCTGAAGTTAAAAGGTGCACTACACTGATATCTCTGTATTGCAAATTTATGTCTCTCTCAGCCTAACCATGAAGGCTCTGATCTGATAATTGGGTTGCACCACCAATGCCAATAAAACAAAACAAAAAAACATATAGAACAACTAAGTAAAAAGGCCCTTGAAGGAAGGGTAGGAGGAGATGAGACTGTAGTAAACAGGGTGCTTTCCCAGAGCACCAAAACTGGGGCAAAGGGATCAATTCAAGTATTGATTGTCACCTCTTTCTGTCTGGTACATTCATTCACCTGCAGCTGCCTTTAAAGTGCTGCCAGGATGCTTTAAGACTTCACGCTTCGAGGCCACGTCAAGACATCATGACACAGACTGGAAGTAGGATGCCTCAGGGTAGCCTTGAAGCAGAGAGAAGGCAGCAGTGGATAAATGAATGAAAGTAGACAGAAAAACTAAGAGCAACTGAGTAGTATGTTGCAGAGAGCAAGGTGATTGCTCACCGTATCAGAGACAAAACATGTGAACAGGGGCAGAATTTGGACTTGCCTTAAGAAATGTGTGTCCATATACCGTGCCTTCCAAGAAAAAAAACACAGTGTTTCAAAAGAAGGTACTGCTGCATGATACTGCTGACTGTTATATAACTTATCTGGTGAATTCTTCACTTTCACTGGGTATTTTTCCGGAATGTTTCAAGCATGCTTCTGTACGCCCCTTGTTAAAAAAGCCTAATTTAGACCCTTCAGCTTGTGTTAATTACCGCCCTATTTCACTTCTTCCTTTTCTTTCTAAGATTTTAGAAAGAGTAGTTCTCTCCCAATTGATGACTTATTTAATTAGATTTAATCTCCTAGATTCTTTTCAATCGGGGTTTCGTTCAGGCCACTCCACAGAAACAGCCTTAACTTATGTGATGAATGATATCTTAGTGGCGAAAGCTCAGCGTCAAACATCTGTGTTGATTCTGCTGGATCTTACTGGCAGCTTTTGACACACTCGACCACCATATTCTGCTTTCAAGGTTGGCATCACTGGGAATCAAGGGCAATGCTTTATCTTGGTTTGGTTCCTTCCTTTCTAATCGCTCTTGTTCTGCTTTGTTTCAGGGTTCAGTTTCAGATGTTTTCCCATTATTAGTGGGAGTTCCACAGGGTTCAGTCTTGGGTCCTCTTCTTTTTTCATTGTATACTTGTCCTCTTGGACGTTTGGTTTCTGATCGGTGTTTTCAGTATCACACCTATGCAGATGATACACAGATATATCGAAGCTTTGCATCCATTGATACTGCAGTGTGGCAGTCCGTGACGGAATGCCTGTCAGGCGTTTCCTCATGGATGACCGCACATCATCTGAAATTGAACATGGATAAGACTGAAATTCTGGTATTTCAACCTGATCGTGTGTCAGCTCCCTTATTATGTCCTTCTTTGCATATCCAGGGCTCAGTTGTGGCCCCGGTTTCAGCTGCCAAGAGCCTTGGTGTTTTGCTGGATGATCGTTTGTCCTTGCGTCCTTTTATTAATAGGACTGCTAAGGCATGTAATTTTCACCTTTTGAACATTCGCAGGATTCGCAAGTTTTTGTCTCCTGAAACAGCCCATTTGCTTGTTCAGGCTTTGGTGGTATCCCGCTTGGACTATTGTAATAGCTTAATTGCTGGCTTGCCCTCTTCTGTGCTTCTTCCACTGGTTCTGGTTCAGAACAGCGCTGTTCGTGTTGTTCTGAACTTGCCCCGATACTCCCATATTACAATGGCCCGTAGGAATCTTCATTGGCTACCCATTCGGACTAGGGCCCAATTTAAATTATTGGTTCTTGCCTTCAAGGCTTTGCGCTCTAATGTCCCTCATTACTTATCATCTAGGCTTTCCTGGTATGTTCCTGGTAGGAATTTAAGATCAGTGGGCCAGGGATTATTAGCAGTCCCACCGACACGCTCTGCCTTGTCAAGGCTGCAAACCTTTCAGGACCTGGTTCCACTTTTGTGGAACAGGCTTCCCATGGACCTCCGATTGGAGGAGGATCTTTCCCACTTTCGAACGGGATTAAAGACTTATCTTTTTAGTCAGCCAGAATGAGTGGTTGGGCTAATGTGGTGGTTGCTGGGATTTGATACTGCATAGTAAGTGGTTGGTGTTGGTTATTTTATTGTATTGTTATGTTTACTGTATATGTTATTTGTCCCGCCCTTTGGTATAAGGGGCGTTATAAATAAACGTTTATTATTATTATTATTATTATTATTATTATTATTATTATTATTATTATTATTATTATTATATAACACAGCAGGGCCAGCCTAAGTTTTTTTGCTGCCCTAGGCGAATTAATATTTGCTACCCCACCCCACCCCAGCCCATGGTGTCTTATACATGCCAGATATTATTTTCTGAGTTCCAATTTTAATGTCTGCCATGTCTTTACTTTCTCCCCATTTATAACTGTCTGTGCATGAGCAATTGTTGAAGCTTAGAAGGTTCTCAATCATGCCACCTAGAAATTAAGGAATATCACCAGTGGATGAATGGGTTCAGTGGAGGGCAATGAAAATGGACAGCAGTATGAAAAACAAATACTACGAGGAAAGGTTGAAGGATCTAGATATCTTTAGCATGGAGAAGAGAAGACTGAGGAGGGACATGATAGCACTCATCTAATACCTGAAGGGCTGTCACATGGAAGAGGGTGAATACTTGTTTTCTGCCGCTCCAGATGGTAGGACTAGATCTATATTAATAGAGGCTAGATTTTCATTATATATTAGGAGAAACATCTTAATGGTAAAAAATTTTTGACAAATGAACCAATTAACTAGGGAAGACATGGGTTCTCCCTAGCTGAATGTTCATGCAGTGGCTGGACAGCTATCTGTTAGAAATGCTCCAGCTCAGGATTTTTTGCACTGAGCAGCGGGTTGGACCAGATCAGGGCTCTCCAGCCTTGGATCCCCAGATGTTGCTGGACTACAGCTCCCAGAATCCCTTGCCATTAGCCATGCTGGCTGGGTATGCTGGGAGCTGTAGGCCAGCAACATCTGGGGACCCAAGGTTGGAGAGCCCTGGACTAGATGGTAGGGATTGTGCACAGAAACAAATATTTGGTTTAAGAACCTGCTTCAGAGACTTGGATAGGGGGTCACTTTGATTTGGAGCCTTGGATACATACTGCACTTCATTTCTGATGCAAAGTGGATCCTCACTTTGGTTCATTTTCCAAAGCTTTGGATGTCTCCCCATTGAATGGGAAGACAACAAATTGCTATAACTTTTTTATGTTTATCAGAACGGTATGAAGTTTTCAGGCATAACAGCCTTCATTCTAAGGGGATGAAGCCTGCCAAATTTCAGACAAAATGGTTCGGGGGTTTCTTTTTGTGCAAAGAGACTTTACATTTTGCAGGGTGGACTTTTGGGGGGGAAGGTGTCTTACCTTCTCTGTGGTTCTTTGGGAAATTTGCAAGAACATGACACACACAACATAGAGGTCTCCCTAGGTTAGTGCAGGGATTAGGGAGTTATAATGAATGAAAAACAGTAGGCTTTTTTTGTTGTTGTTCTTGTTAAATTGGCACCAGTCACAGAAAGTGGAAAGCTTCTGGTCACAAAACTACACCCTTCTTCTCCTGCATTTTCTTGTTATGGAGAGCTAGCCTGTGGGAGGTTGTATCAAATTAGGCTTGCAAATGGAAAATAGAAATGACCCCCTAAAGCAGATCTAAAGCTTCAGTTCAGACTGCTTCAGACCAAAGTTGCCTCAGTTTAGAGGCAGTTAGAATCCCTCTGAAATGGATTGCTTTGCCTTAGGCTTTGAACTTTTTCTGAAGTGGATACACTAGGAGGCCTGCAAGGCCCCCTCTAGTTCTAGGATTCTGTGCTAAGCCACTTCACTGCATCTCCTCCAAGAATGAATGCAGGCAGGGACTCCCTTCTACATGGGCATCCCTGGTGAAGAGCTGCTTTCATATAAAATAATGTGCAACTGGCAATGACAATGAATTTGCAAATCCTGCCAAACTTTTATCTACATGGTCTTTGTCCAATGCTGAATCACTTCAAACAGCCATGGCTATGATCCTAGAAATGATGTGGGCATGTATGAGATAAATGTATATACAGCTGGAGATGTCTTTGATGTTTCTACTACAGTTGCTTAAGAGGTTGAAAACTCAAGCTGCTTATGAGTTAAAGGCAGCTTGCCTGTTCAGCCATACAAGCAGCTACAGTATAGTAGCAAACACCATCAGCTGCATACACAAACTCCCCTCCCCTTAATTTGTCAAACTGCAGCTCATGAGATTTCCACTCTAAGGCAGTGGCCAACTGGGGAAAGTTTGTGTGCGTGTTTCCTAAGTAAATGGCACCATGTTCCTAGGCTCTGGAAATCCTTGCTGAAGGAAGCCAGGTTGGCTTCCTCTTTGTTGTCCTTTCATGAGTAAGCAAAGACATTTTTATTTGGCATGTAAGATCGTTCATTCCTGAAGGGAATGTTAACTAGTTGGGTCTTGTTGCTTTTATTGTTTTGTTTTTAATTGTGTTTTAATGTTATGTTTCAACTGAGATCCTGTTTTTAATCTGTATATTAGCATTGTTAGCCACTCTGACTGCCATTTTTTTGGTGGAAAAGCAGGATATAAGCTTAATGAATAAGTAAATAAATGGTTCATCATGTGCTTTAAGAAGATAATTCTGAGATGAAGTTGGAGTGATTGTTGCTTGTGTGTGCTGCGTGCGTGCGTGTGTCTGAGTGAGGTATAGGACAACAGTAGAAGGACCTGGTGCCCTTTGAAGTGCAGATAGAAGACCTATGTATAGTTGTGAGAACTTGAGTGAGTCACCTTTCCTAATCTAAAGATTTGGCTAGGCACTGGACCTTTTAAAGATATAAATAAGATTATATCCAAGCAGATTTTATGGACTTTTAAAAAACAAAAACAGACCTCCACCCCTTTGCATATTAAAATATAATAAATATTTCCAACAGTTTCTCAGCATGTCACAGACAACACATTGTGACATTCGAAATAATTTGGAGAACAGGCAGTCCCCAGGTTACAAACAAGTTCTGTTCTTTCTTAAGAATGTCTTTAAGTTGAATTCGTATGTAAGTCAGAACAGCATAGCATTCTATACATTAAAATCGGCATTTACGTAAATTGTGTAAATTATGCCAATTGCGTAGTATACTACGCTATGTATTCTACATAAACGACGTAGCACCGGGGAACCCAGAAATCTGTTCTTAAGTATGGGTTGTCTGTAAGTCAGACATTCTTAACTTGGGGACTGCCTGTATTGGGGAAGGATAATTTTTATACTATTACCAATAGTTGGTAATTATATAAAATCATTCACTCTGGGCAACAAATAAGTCCACTTTAAGTATGTTCACATTTAGTAAACATTAAGAGAAAAAATGAGATATTTCTAGAAGGCATTAAATATTACAAAAGCTACATCTTCACACCATTTATGATGGAGCTGGAGTTTTTCTGCTAAATAGCTATGAGTGGATAATACTGCAGGAATAAGTTATTTCAGGATTGCAATCTAATATTCCAGATACTAAATTGTGTTAGGATTCACTGGAGAAAAAATTAAGATGTTTAGATAAAAGTAAACTCAGGCAATGTAAAAAACAACAACAACAACCCTTTCCCCCTAAATATTTGAACTGGAGATAGAAGTACAGGACTTGAAAGCAAAGAATTTTACTTTGCTTGATAGTAATTCATTTTGCAAAGTAAAGGTGAGAAATTTCATCAGAAAAAAGTCTTGAAAATGTAAAATTAAATCTAATATATAACATCTTGCTCAACTAATGCTCAAAATGCCTCTGTTCCTAATCAAATATGATATAGCCATATAGCATATGGCAGCTGTGACCAAACTAACTCAGAGAAATCATAGTAATTAAAATTGGTATAAAGATATTTTGTTGAAATATTTCTTTACAGTGCGATCCTATGAGCCTGCCCATAAACCTCTGAACTCGGAGGATTACGGGCATACTATTAAGGGCTGGAGGAGTGTGGTGGATAGGATATCCGCTGTGTTTCTCTCACCCTCAAAAACATCTAGTCCAACAATTTTGGCTGTCTAGATGTTCAAATGCTGGAAGACGGAGGGGTGAGGGTGGGAAATGCAGCAAAGTAAAATGTGACATAAGCTGTTTGAGACAGAGGACTATCCCAATACTCATTTTGCAGGGCCACTAGTATACTGTAATAAAATATTAGAACCAAATTAATGGTTTATTTATACTTCTCTAATTAAATCCATATCCAGAGCAAGGACATGCAATGTTTTATCCATGAAAAGATGAAGAGAGATGGCTCCAAAGCAGTTTAGATTACAAAGATTTTTATAGCAAAGAATTTGAACTGTATAAAAAAGAATCAGACCCCACAAATCTATTCTACCTAGCTTTACCTTATAATCTGTTGGTCCTAAGCACATCTGATATCACCAGAAACAGGGTGCTTGAATTTTTAAGGTAAGACCAAAGTGGGGTTGTCACAGCATAATATATTTAAAAGGAAGATATTTCAAATACTTAGAATAATGCTTAGAATGGAGCTGTTGCTGCTGATTTGATGTGAGAACAGAATTGTGGTTGATGAAATGCAATAGAGAGACATTTGGGTTTCTTACAGCACAATCCAGTGAGGCTGCCCCATACCTTCTGAACTCGGAGGATTACGGGCATCCTACGGAGGGTGGGAGGAGCGGAGGCGAAGGTCACCTCTGTGCATCTCCCGCCCTGGAAAACACATAGGCAGCCGATTTTGGCTGTCTAACTATTTACACTGGAGTGAAAGGAGGGGAGGCTGAGGCACCGCCAGAATAGCACACATGTGGGCGGAGCCTCTCCCCTCCCCTCCCTGTGCCCCAGAATGCCCACAAACCTCCAGCTCCACAGCCTGTCTTCTGAGCTTGCAGCTGCAGCCCGCGTGGTTCTTTCTTTGCCGGCTGTGAGCATGGAGGCAGGGCGCTCCAAGGTCGGAGACCCAACTCCAACCTCAGAGTGCATTTCTGAGGTCGGAGCTGGGACTCCAACTTCTCCCTTGCCATCTAGACTCTGTTTAGCGGTGATAGGATTAAGCCCTTAGACACTTACTGTATAAAATTATGTTGATGTATCAGACTGTTTAACTACATAATGTGAGATACAGAAGAAATATTTAATGCTATATTATAAAACATGTAACATTTACTTTTTTTTAAAGCCCTGTCGTGTGGACCCCCACAACCCGCAGCTGCTGCTGTGAAAGCCACTAGTGCTGCCTCAAAAAACCCTTCTCCCAGATTTTCTCCCTGTTGCTTTAATTTGAAAAAAGTCCCTTTCATTTGCACAGTGTCACTGTACTTTGGAAAGACACTCTAGGAGCTGGAGTCAGAAGGCAGGAACCATAAAGCCCTCTGTCAGCAAATCTGCTCCCAGAAGACAATATGGCAGCTGCAGTCAGGGGGCTCCATGACCATTTGCCCTTTGAGTGCTGCTCTGACTGCCACTGCTAGGAGGCAGAGAAGATCAATTTTTTTGAAAAGTAAGAATTACTTTTCAAGGCAAAGGGTAGGTCTGGACCCCACCCCACCCACACTGTGTCCCAGGTTCAATGCTTTACTTTGTCCCATATAAATGAATGGTTTCCACTCATAACTATGGGAAAAAGTAAAACTTGCCCTGACCCATGAAACTGGGTGACCACAGAAGGACAGTGCATTGCAGACTAGTTGGTTTGCCTGCTGACCATATGTAAAGATTTCCAACTCATATGGTGCATGTGTGCATAGCCAGCAGCAAGCCAACTGTTAGCTGAAAATGTGCCCCATGGAGGAATTACTAGTCCAGGCAGGTCATCCTAGGTGATGCAAGGGTTCCCCACCACCACCTATCAACACCCTATGAATTGTAAGACAGACTATAGGATTGCTTCATTGAATTCCACTAGGAGGAGTTGCTCTGATTTACAAAAACAAATAGGTATTGTGGTCAGAGCTGATTTAAATACAGTAATACCTTGGATTGCAAGTAACTTGGTTTGAGAGCGTTTTGCAAGACAAGCACATTTTTAAATATTTATTTAATATATTTTTTTACTTGATATACAAGCGACGTCTTGCAATACAAGTACTGTAGTACGGCTTAAATTAAAAATCTCTGTACTAAATTTTTTTGGGGGGATTTCATTTTGATATAAGAGTGTTTTGGATTACAAGCACATTTCCAGAACGAATTATGCTCTCAATCCAAGGCATGACTGTATTCAGAAGAAACATGGCACAACCCTTTTCAGACTGTACTACTTCAGAATGTGGGTAAGTATCACCACTGAATGCCCCTCTCCTTGGAAAACATCTTGCCTGTAGAAAGCTAGACTGTCAGGGGGAAAGGTTCTGGAATAGCTTTCACTTAATGTGCTAGCTTCCTGTATTCACAGTGGTTCTTTATATATAGTGGATCATTAAAACATGCAGTCCTCTAATCATTATCTTCTTACTCCTCAAGGGAGTATGCCTATGTCAAAATACTTATTTCAAATGTACAGCTAGTAAAATCACTTTCTCTCACCAGGAAACAAGAGAGATAAGACAAATCAGTTGAAAGCTATTACACTCATTTAGTGTGTTTAAAATGTGCAGTTATGCTTTGAAATAGTACATATTATACTTTTTGGCATAACATGGCTTTTAATTGGCAGGAATATTGTGCCTGAACCCTGGATTTTGCCCGCATAAAGTTGTTAGTGACAGACTCCTAAAATGGCATGAATGGCTCCTTCCTAGGAATGAAATACATGACTTAATTCTTTACATCCCATGGTGTCTGCCTGCTGATGAGAGTGGAGCTTAGTGCTAGCTGTGAAAAAGCTGTACTGCTTCATTTGGGCTGTTCAAAACGCCTTTTAATTCTATATGCAAATTCTAATTCGTTATTTGCCTGGGTGATACTTGCATTTCCATGTAAATGAGGATTTTGACTGCCATGCAGTATTGTCATTCTTAAATCAAACTTTCATCTGTTTCA
The DNA here is from genome assembly GCA_021292165.1 of Shinisaurus crocodilurus. Lineage (NCBI taxonomy): Eukaryota > Metazoa > Chordata > Lepidosauria > Squamata > Shinisauridae > Shinisaurus > Shinisaurus crocodilurus. The sequence goes on along the minus strand of CM037876.1, from coordinate 75,429,999 downwards.
GGCAGACATTGATACAGCAAAGTACTGATGCTGGTTTTCTAACCTACCCTCATAGTATGATCGATAGGCCATCGGGGGTGGGGGGTGGAATCTATTGAATTCTTCTTCTAAAATATGTTTCAAAATCAAGATATTAGTACTAAGGTTTTCTTCAAAGTGATAGCTCATTAGCAGAAACATTTTTAGTTGGAATAATATATCACATCCAAAGTAGTTATTTATGAATAGTGTCATATACAAACTGGAAAAGCAGACTTGGCCCAGGTTTTCCTGTGCTGTGATAACACTTTTGTCTCATTGGAATAGGAATGGATTGAATTCAATTTATTACACATTCAGTATTCTATTTGACAGATTTTGAATATATTGTGAAGTTGAGTTTGAAGTTATCATTATTATTTTTTTGCTAACCCTTCTTCCCTTGGCAACTCTTTCTTTCCCATACCTCTCTTGCTGTTATCTACCCATATATATATATATATATATATGGAATGTTGTATTCCAAGGTAAATGGAACATCCTTTGAGATAAGAGAAAATGCACACTTTGAAAGTAATCCCAGGTACGCGGATTAAAAAGATAACGTGAAGCTTCATTTCTCTTATCTTATCACATCTTTGCTCCCTCACAGGAGTAGAAATGATAAATGCACTATACAAGAATGACACATGGCAGACACACTAATCAAGGCAGGACCTCTCTCAGACGGATGATAGAAGAAACCAGTCAAGGAGAATCTGCCTTTCCTTCTCTTTTAGTGACAGGTTCTTCTCTCAACCACCAAAAAGATTTATATGGAAAGCCAACATAGCTAGACAATGAAACTTCTGAAGGGGAAAAAAAAAATCAGAGCATGGACACAGTTTAAACAATGGAGACTAGACTGATAGAATCCTTGGGCATACTTCATTTCCATAAGACAGCCATTTCCTAAAACCTTGCCTCCCCATTGCTGCGCCCAGGCACTGCCACTGACTAACAGAGATATCTATAAGGCTGTTTGCTGTTCGAAGTTCTGTTCATTATAATGGTGTTGGCTTGGGAAAAGAAAGTATTGCTGTAACATATTAACTTAATTTCTTTTTCATTCCGTACACCAATATTAATAGTTCATGAACGTGTCCATTTTTGTGCGTGCTTATATTTTATGTTGTGCACTTTTATCCACTAATTTTATGCCTCCCTAAGTCCCCCCAAATGAGATAACTGTTGTCTCGTTGTTGTTGTTGTTGTTGTTGTTGTTGTTGTTCTCATTGTGTTAGATAAAATCAAATTGACTGCATGCCAAATGAGCTTGAACAGCCTTAGCTTTGACTTATACGTGCTTTATTGTCAATTCTGCCTATTATTTATTTATTAAAACAAACAAACAAACAAACATATCCCCCCCCCCCCCCGGAAATCAAGCCCATAGTCCATGTTTCAAAATGACTCCGATATAAATACAAGCATTTGGAAAATGAGCACAAGTATGACTATGAAATGTATAACTGGGTTACATTTTACTTTTTCCTTACATCTTTATCTCCATATTTATTAAGAATTGTTCAGTGGATCTATTAAAGGCAAAGAGTATAAAGAAAAAAATACACATGGTGCTCATTTTTGTCTTTTGTTATAAGCACTCTTTTATGTACCACCCCTATAGGTAATTATCTGCTCTCCTTGGTTGTTCTATGTATCTATTCACATTTCTGTTTACATAAAGAATTTCTCCTGGGAGGTTTAGTTCTATCTCAAAAATCATCAATTTCTGTGTAATCCTTCTGGATATGAAGTGAGATATGGCACACAGAGGTGTGGAAATGCAAGAGTCACCAAAGTGTGAATAAAAGTCACCTTGAAGGGCTACTATCATATCACATTTTGCCTAAAGGATGCCAGTTGTCATCTTTTAGTTCAGCAAAAAAAATGAACAGAACATATTTTTGTCTGTTTAAAGACAAAATTAAATTATACGCTGAGATTATCAGTTTATAACAGAAAACAAGAGACTAAATTAAGTTCTTGAATAGTATGTTTCTTAAATAATGTATATAAAACAACCTTTTAGCTGTTCAATGGGTGGCCAGATATATCTTGCTACTAGTGGTTGTTCTGGACTGCAAGAACATAGCTGTTAATGGCATTGATTCATCATGTGTGAGAGAGGGGGCTATATAACCTCCTACCTTGGGATTTCTTAGGCTATCTGTCTTATATTACAGGCTTCCTTTTTAACTTGAAACTTACATTATTACTCTACGGTACAATTCTAGACATGTCTATTCAGAAGTATGTTATGAAGCAACACACACACACCCCATTCTGCAGTTTTGGGAAGAAGGGGCCTGTATCTGAAAAGGGACTAGAGGAATTTTTGGTCTTAGAAAAGAGCTGAAAAGTAAGTCCCATTATGATATTGAGGCCTTGCATGTCCCAAGTGAAGATGCAGACTTCTTGCAAATAACTTTCTGGCCAGCCATTGTGCTCTGATTGCCTTAATTGTGTTAACATTTGCAAATTTCAGATATTGCCTCAGGACAACAACCGCAGAAGCCCCCACCATGAAATATTTTATGCCGATCTCTAACTTTCTTGTTTAAGCCAGATGGAAGGAAAAAATAAGAATTCAACATCTTTTTAAAGCTGTGAGACCCTCAAAACCCAATACAGTAATACCTTGGGTTGCAAGTAACTTGGTTTGAGAGCGTTTTGCAAGACAAGCAAATTTTTAAATATTTATTTATTTATTTATTTATTACTTGATATACAAGCGACGTCTTGCAATACAAGTACTGTAGTACGGCTTAAATTAAAAATCTCTGTACAAATTTTTTTGGGGGGATTTCGTTTTGATATAAGAGTGTTTTGGATTACAAGCACGTTTCCGGAACGAATTATGCTCTCAATCCAAGGCATGACTGTATTGGGTAAGTAGTGCCTACATGACTCTTTTGTCACCTGTGTTTAAGACAGTCACCAAAATCCCTCTCGCTATCTTGCTCACCTGGATCTGTGATAACCAGATATATTTATGCAAAAATACTATGCATTAACTCCCACCCTTTCCTCACATCACAAAGGAAAAAGGAAGTCATTGGACTGGTCTGCATGTCACGCTAGAGCTCCCTGGAGAATAACCCACCTTAGCTTGGTTGTTTGCTCCCCAACCCACATTACAGACAGACAATCAGGCACATGGAAGCTTGGTGTGGCTTCTTTCCTGCTCAGTCCTCTGGCTCACTCCCTGTACATTTCCCAGTGAACTTTTCATGGCAACCTATCTTGTCTCCTTGTCCCTATGGAGGGACACTTTCCTGGCCCCCTCCCCACTTTGATCACTACCCCTTTTTGGAGCACTTAATTCGTTTGCCACCTTTTTATTTTATTATATTTTTTCGGTGTTTTGGAAGAACACATATTTGCCTGTCCACTCTGTGTAGTCTTGCCTTGTCAATTTCCTTGTATTTACAGCTGTCAAAGGAAGCCCTGAAGTGGAGTAGTAATGTACTAGCATATTGACAAGGTGGGACTGAACAGAGGCTAATCTGCACACACTTGTGAAGGACCAGGGGAAAAAATAATACTAAGAGAAAGTACGAACCCATTTGTGCAATTCAGAAGCACCAAAAAGGAGAAAAAGAAAAAGGGCGAGAGAAGTAAGTGCTCTGAAAAGGAGCGCCAAAGTGGGGAGGAGGGAATAACTCCCATTTGACCAAGTTATCATTTCACTATTTTCCCTTGAACTGACACTTGTCTGTGTCTTCCCCCCTTTTGACACTTCCCCAAGTCTTGATGAAGTCCACAAATGGGAGTTATTGGCTCCCCCACTTTTTGCCACTCCTTTTTGGAGTAGTTACTGCTGGGGTGACTGTGTTTCAGCACATTTGTGAAAATCTCCAAGGCATTTTTTAAAAACCCTTAGAAGCCAGCTGCATGGGCAGAACTGTCTTCTAAGTTTGTTTGTTTCTTTTTTTAACCTTCAGGGAGATTTCTGCAAATGAGGTGAAGCTCAGTAACTGCAGCAATAATTGCTCTGAAAAGGAGCTGCAATGGTGGTGGTGGGAGCTGATAACTCTCATTTGTTGACTTCATCAACAGTGCTTCTATTTTTCTTCTAAGTGGTCCATACTCCAATTATTCTCTTTTTCTCCCTTTCCCCAATATTCAGCAGGGGTAGTTTTGCACAAACAAGGGAAGCGTTGAAAAGGGGGAGCAGAGTGACAAGTGTTAGTTCAAGGCTTAATAGTGAGAGGATGTCATTGCCAAGTGAGAGTTATTGCCGCCCTCTTTTGGTGCTCCTTTTCAGAGCACTAACGTTGATTGCATTTCCCCCCCTTTTCAGTGCTTCTGAATTGCGCAAATAGGTTCCCACTTTCTCTTAGTATTATTCCTCCCCGTCCCCCAATGCTTCACAAGTGTGCACAGATTAGTCTATGTGCAGTCTCGCCTTGTCAATTTTCTTGTACAGTATGTTACCTTCTCCACTTCTGTGTGTCCTTTGACAGCTGAAATTGTTGGTTCTGTTGGACTGGGAGATTTAAAATCCAATCTGTGTGCTAACAGTTGCCTGGAATTCCACACACAGATCTTAGCAGAGCTCACCTCCCCTCACAGCGTGCTGCGTGCAGATCCAGCCTTACCAGCCCAGCCTGCCCTTGTTATGACACTTGCTTCCAGCTTCCCCGTTGCAGATTAATCCATGGAATCAGGAAACACTCTGGAACACCACAGGTTTAATCCTACCTGTTTATTTACTTATTCAAAGCAAGTTCTACAGAGTATACATTTCCTAGTTACAGTCCATGTGCAGAGTATAAATGCATAGCAAGCATTAAGTCCAGTGGCGTAAGTTGAGCTTCACTCCACCTCAGCAAAGGTATTACATTGTTGCAGGAACAAAGGAAAAGAACAAAATGGAGAAGAAGAAACCCTTCCCCTTAAAATGGCTTCTGCCTGAGCAAGTCAGTATGTCATCAGAACAACAAACATGTGACTGCTGTTTCGTTCCCTTCCCACAGATCAGGTTCTCATGCATCCGAGAATAGACCCTGTGTGTGTAGACATATGTGTGTAAACAATGCACTGCAGCTTGTAAGTGATAAATATCACAACAAGGAAATTGACAAGTGAGACTGCATGTAGTGGTGGGACTGAGCCTTCAGCAGGCTCGTGGCTCACTCCGGGCTCGTGGCTCGGCCCTCTGCGGCGCCTGATCTCACTCTTCAGAGCGGTGCGGAGCGTTCTCTGCACCGCTCGAGCTGCTCGAGCCGCCGCTGCCGCCACCGGAGGACCACCCCGCCCCCTGCCGCCACTGCCAGACCGCCGGCGGCAGACACCCCCCCGCAGCCTACCTTGTCTTGCACACTGCCTCCACTGCCACTCTGTTTTGGCGGGGGGAACCAGGGCAACAGGGCTTAAACAGCCCTGTTGCCCTGCTTTCCCCCGCCAAAAGCAGAGCGCGGGGGTCCAGCGCGACGGAGCATGGTCCCGTCACGTCACTTCCGCGCCGGAAGTGTCATGACGGGACCAGTGGGTGGGAGGCAGGCTCACCTGCAGGTAAGCCTGCGGGGGCGGGAGAGAGCCCGTGTGGACACGAGCAGGCCCAGTTCGGGCCTCACTTGTGTCCGTGCCCGCGCTTGGCTAAATCCCTACGCATAGCAGACAGCAGAATCTGCACTCTTGTGCATTTGCAAAAGACTGGGTGGGAAAATTAAAAAAACAAACAAACAAATGGCCCCATTTGTGTACTTCTGAAGCACCGGGGGGGGGGAGAGATGGTGACCAAATTATGGCCCTTTCAAAGTACCATTTCGGCATCAGTGGAGGGGCAGTCACTGGCGAGGGAAGTTGGAGGTGGCGCTAGCAAGATCACAAAGCCTGGCATGGCTTTTTTGCTGCTCTTTCCAAGCGGCTCTGTAGCTACTTGGGACAAGGCCTGCTGCTGTGTTTGGATGTCATGACAAGCCACCCTGAAAACAAGCTATCCTCAACAACCCTAAAGCCATGGGTTCTCAGGGTGGCTTGTTTGTGCAAAACTACCCCTGCTGAATAGCCTGCACCACATTCACACATCACACTAAGCCACGCTGACACTAACAAGGCTCACAACCCAACATGGCTTACTGTGCCATGCGAACCCAGTCACTGCCTTTTTTCTTCTCTCTGCATCTGACACCTAGAACTCCATTTTCCAACATCTGATGAGCAATCTCAGAGGAAGAACTTGTTTTGTTTTAATTACTAAATCCTGGGAGGAGGGATAAAAGAGCAACCAAAATCCATGGATTTTAGAAGGAGGGGGGAAGGATTCTTTCATCCAAGAAGGACCCTCACACTGTCTGCTCAGAAGAGCAACCTCCCCTTTTCTCCACTTTCTCTTCCCTTCTTTTTAAGAGAAGGAGTTCAAAAGAGCTTCCCATCACTTCCCATCAGCAGATATGGAGAAGTAAATATTTGCATCAATCCATCATCTTCTATTTTTCTTCTAAGTGGTCCATACTCCAATTATTCTCTTTTTCTCCCTTTCCCCAATACTTCACCTCATTCCCAACTCCAGAAACCTTGGCTTTGAAACCCTGTTGCTCTTTTATGCCTCTCCATCCACTTCCTTCCAAAACTCCTGCATTTGCTCTAACACCCTCCTCCAAGATGCTCTCACAGTCCCCCAAACAGTCTGTTTCTCCCCTATTGAAATTAGCCCAGGCTGAAACTTCTTTCTTCCCCCTGCCTTTTCCATCACACACACACACACACACACACACACACACACACACACACATTCACACCTTGCTAGGAATTAAACTGTATTCTTTAAGGTGCCACACTGCTATCACCTTTTTTTAAAACACACACTCTCACACACACACTCACCTTGCTAGAAATTAAAACTTATCTGTTTGAAAACTGTTCTCACATGATTTTCACTTCTGATTTTAAATGCTTATATCGTTGACCTTCTCCGTATTGGTGTATGATTCTAATTCCCCTGATATATGTATGTATGGTTTTAACTCCCCTGATGTGTGATTTTACCTCAATTTAAATTCTTCTTTAATAAAACAAAAAATTGCTTTCAAGGACCTCGTTGTGGTCTCAGACACTCTCAGGAGCTGGGAATCGGAGCTCTGACGACCCCCCCCCCCACAGCTAGTGTGGAAAGAACCATGCCAGCTGCTCTCCAAGGTCAAGACAGCAACCTGCCTAGCAGCCAGGCAGAGCCAAATATGTTTTCTTTTTAGTCTGAGTTTTTTGTGTATAAAAAGACTTGCATGTCCAGTATGTTCTGTAGCAGTGGTAGTTTCATTCTGTTAGGAGCCTGGCCTAATCTCCTGCTGTTTTATATGTCTGGCTTCTTAGCCAGGGGACTTTGCCTGTAAACTGATAATTACTGTACAGCAGTCTTACTGGTACAATTTTGTTTAGCCTTCTGTTATGACTCAGGGACCAATCCTATGGCCCCCAGACAGCATCTGAGGGGCAATAGGATACTTCAGATTTCCAGATCTGTGCCCTGACCTCAGAGAAGGAATCCATGATCCATCCCGCTCCCCCTCGCAGTCAATGTGGAAAGAACTGTGCCGGCTGGCCCTCCAAGGTTGGGAACATGACCTTGGAGAGTGGTAAAAGGGGCTCTTTAGGTGGGCTATCCTGGGACCTCTCCAGCCTCCTTCCCTCCCCCTCTAAAATGCTTTCGCTAAATGGGCAAATAAGCCTGTCCAATGAAAGTCCAGGGCATGAGGATAGGGAGGCAAAGATCATAGAATCAAAGAAAAGTAGAGTTGGAAGGGGCCTACAAGGCCATCGAGTCCAACCCCCTGCTCAATGCAGGAATCCAGGTCAAAGCATCCCTGACAGATGGCTGTCCAGCCGCACCTTGAATGCCTCCAGACTCAGAGTGGGAGAGCCCACCACCTCCCTAGGTAGTTGGTTCCATTGTCTTACTGCTCTGACAGTCAGGAATTTTTTCCTGTTGTTTAGGTGGAATCTGGGTTCCTGTAACTTGAGCCCATTATTCCGTGTCCTGCAAACTGGGATGATCGAGAAGAGATCCTGGCCCTCCTCTGTGTGACAACCCTTCAAGTACTGGAAGAGTGCTATCATATCTCCCCTCAGTCTCCTCTTCTGAAGGCTAAACATGCCCAGTTCTCTCAGTCTCTCCTCATAGGGCCTTGTTTCCAATCCCTTTATCATCCTTGTTGCCCTCCTCTGAACCCTCTCTAGTTTGTCTATGTCCTTCTTAAAGTGTGGTGCCCAGAACTGGACGCAGTACTCAAGATGAGGCCTAATCAGTGCCGAGTAAAGGGGAATTATCACTTCCCACGATTTGGAAGCTATACTTCTATTAATGCAGCCCAAAATTGCATTTGCCTTCTTTGCAGCCACATCGCATTGCTGGCTCATATTCAGTTTGTGATCTACCACAATTCCAAGATCCAAGTATTGTTGAGCCAAGTGTCCCCCATTCTGTAACTCTGCATTTGGTTTCCTTTCCCTAGGTGCAGCACTTGGCATTTATCCCTATTAAATTTCATTCTGTTGTTTTCGGCCCAGCGCTCCAGCCTATCAAGATCGCTTTGAATTTTGTTTCTGTCTTCCAGAGTATTAGCTATTCCACCCAACTTTGTGTCATCTGCAAATCTGATAAGCATTCCCTGCACCTCCTCATCTAAGTCATTAATAAAAATGTTGAAGAGCACTGGGCCCAGGAAAGAGCCCTGTGGTACCCCGCTCGTTACCTCTCCCCAGTTTGAGAAGGAACCATTGATAAGCACTCTTTGAGTCCGATTCTGTAGCCAATTGTGGATCCACCTGATAGTTGTTCCATCTAGCCCACTTTTAGCTAGCTTGCTAATCAGGATATCATCATGAGGCACTTTGTCGAAAGCTTTGCTGAAGTCCAGATATATTATGTCCACAGCATTCCCACAGTCCACAAGGGAGGTTACCCAATCAAAAAATTAGATCACCTCTGCCACTCCTCTTGCCCTGTATAGGATGAGCATAAGCCTCTGAGTTTGGGGGCTTATGATCATCGCAATAGGATTGTGCCCTCAGTAAAGTTTGCCAAGCCCTTCACTTTCTGAATTCAGTCTACTTTATTCAGCCACTTCCACTAATAATGGCTGCACTGTTTTCCATGATGGTGGTGGAACTAGGGGTGGGTGATCTGCCGGGACGTGCCTCTGGCTCAGCATATGCCACTGCTCTGCCCACCGAGCCAGGCCAAAAGCTGGCGCATGCTGCTCTTCTTGCCAGACTTTCAGGTTCCTGGTGGGCAGCAGTTTTTGTAGAACACACCTTAAGATACACCTAAAGTGGCCACAATTTGCATCATTTATGCAAATTGCCACTGCTTTTGATGTATCTTAAGACATTTTCTACATCAACAGCAGCCCACCAGGAACCCGGAAGTTGCTTCCCCATCTTGACTCGGGAGAACGTGAGTCGACGCTGGGGAAGAGGTAAGCGGGACGGAGATCGGGGGGGGGGGTCGAGCCTGGCTAGTCTGACAGATTTCCACCCCCCAAACAAAATCCTTGCACATCCCTAGGTGGAATTTTTTCAAATGATTATGGTAATCCAATTGTCTGCATATAAACAAATCTCATAGAGGTGCCATTTCACACAAATGACACCGCCACATGCTCTGAAGGTGCCTATCGAGGGGTGTGTGTGTAATTGCATGTCTGAAATGGAATGTGGTCAAGGTGGAATTTTAGTCAAGGCATGTCTGCAATGCACAGCATGATAGCCAAACTCAAGTTAAGTTAAGGCGGCAGGAGCAGGCAGAGGGAACATCAGGGCCTGCTCCGGTTGGACTGCCCCTCCCAGGGCTAACTGACATCAAGGGCCCTGTGGGCAAGAAGGAGGATTGAAGGCGGCAGGAGCAGGCAGAGGGAACATCAGGGCCTGCTCTGGTTGGACTGCCCCCCCCCCAGGGCTAACTGACATCAAGGGCCCTGTGGGGATGAGGAAGGAGTGAAGGCGGCAGGAGCAGGCAGAGGGAACATCAGGGCCTGCTCCGGTTGGACTGCCCCCCCCCCCGGGCTAACTGACACTCTGTTTTTGGTTTTTTGTATTTAATTAGTCTGTACATTGCTCAGCGTGGCCAGATGACTGGCCAGATGGGCGATTCAAAAATAGAATAAAATAAATAAATAAATAAATATATCAGGAACACTATCTTTTGTGGCCATTCAAGGACAGCATGGCAGAAAATTGAATTTCTCAGTATGACGGAAGTTACACCAACCATACTGAAAAAGATGAGAGTCATGAACAGAAACCTCTTAAAATTTTGATCTGAATCCATGGACTTACTGTAGAGGTAGAAATCGGGCAACTATAGCCCTTTCTTTCAAATCTGAGTCAATATTTGGGGACCTAGCTGTAGATAAACCATGAGTGAATGAACCATTAGAAAACAATGAGGTAATAAGGTAGACTATAGGTTTCTTAGATGTCTAGCTTGAATTAAAATGATCAAAGTTATATCAATGGTTTGGGTTGTCTAGCTACTGGCTGGCACTGAGATTATAAAGTAGTGTTCTTTAAAGATTGGATCACGGTGATATGAAATATGGCATTTAAAAGCCTTTAAATAATGAGCTTCTTGCAGTTAGAGGTTGCCACAGCTAGACAGCAAAACAATTAGATTTTGTGACAGATCACAGTAAAATATGGAAACATTATTTAAAGTAGCTGTAAATTTACAATTTTAGCACAGTGCTTATTCCAAGTCATTGTAGAAAAGGGTTTCTTTACTGCTGTCATGTCACCTTTTCTAATAAAAAGCTTGCAGAGGTTCTCCTGATTATCTGTACCACAATTATTATCCTGTAAGAAATCCCTAACATGTAAGATATTTTAGGATAGTTAAGTAACAGCGAATGTGCTCCATATATGCATTAGTTTTGTAGGTTTTTGCAAAAGGGTCTAAAATCACAATTGTATGATAGTAACACAAATTTTGAGAATAGTTTGTATCACTCTTTAAAAGTCCTCCTGAGGTTCTTCTTCTTCCTAAAAGATTTCTATTGAATTATTTTGCTGCAAAACAGTACTTGTATTCTTACTTGCATTTTCTAGAGTTGATGTAGTATAGTGGCTAAGTGTGTGAGCCATGAACCAGGTAATCCCCAGTTGGAATCTCAAGTCAGCCATCTTATTCCATACACATATGTCCTCTGCTATGAGTCTCCTTGGAGCGGTGAGCAGAAAGGATAGGAAACCATCCTGAGAAATTTACCAAGTGTTCTTGACTGGGTTTGGATGACACAACAAGCAAACAACCATAACAGACAACCATTGCTTGTCGTGTCGTCCAAACCCAGGTCGTTGTGAGTCACAATGGTCTGTTTTGTCCTCAGAAACAATGGTAAGAAACAATGGTTTGTTCTAGGGCTTGTTCTTACAACGATTGTTTGTTGTGTCGTCTGAACCAGGGAGAGCTGTTTTATCGTTGGTGGCTCAAGAATCCTACAGGCAGGGTCGCATGACAAGAGCAGCAAAACAAGCAGCCGCTCCAGTCATCGGATCTCTATTTCCAATGCCTGCCCAGCAACATACACATTAATGCCAGCTTCACTTTTAATTGTAGGATGCCTTTTACTTTTACAAGCAGAATACCAAAAACAGTATTTTTCTTTCAAAATAAAGTAAGCTTTTAATAGAGGAAGAGTAGATTACAACTGGAGAACTTTACAAGTATGTGGTGGGGGGAGGGGGTAGTTGGGTAGTAAGCAGAGGGCTGGAAAAATGAAGTCAAGGCTAAATTCTGACTGCAGGAGCAAGAAAAGCTCTGGGGTAGGGAAGGTGTGGAAAAGATCTAGTTCAGACTTACAACACAGGTGGGAGGCAGGATAGATGGGAGAACTGCTAGAGATAGCAGGTTCTCTGCCATGTGTGTATGTGAGGGGTGGGAAGAAGTAAAAGAGGTGCAGTGCTAAGCAGAGCTAGGCATGGAGGGGGGAAGGTGTAAATAACCTTCACCTGTCTCCTAGCCAAGATGGGAGCGAAGGCGGGAGGGAGAGGGGAGAGCGAGAGTGGCTTTGGTGCCAGGCGGCGCAGAGAGGGAGCGGGGCAAGGATCAAAAGCCGCTGCTTGCACAAGGGGCACCAGGCTGTGTGGGGGAAGGTGTATAACATGTTAATCATCATCATCTGTATGGTAGACCAGGTGGGAACAAAGGCGGGAGGGAGAAGGGGGAGCGTAAAAGGTGTTTGTGATGGGTGGCGAGGTTGGGAGTGGTGGCTGGATTAGGAGAAAGTCAAGCCTCAGTTCATACTAGAGGCTCCAGGAATGGGGTGTGCGTGGATGGCTGGATGGGGCAGGGGAATGCTTCTCTGCGGTGATGGATACAGCCAGGTGAAAGCAGGAAAAGTGACAGGCAGAGAAAGAAGCGCGGGGCAACATACACAGGAAACATTTTTTTCCAATGGGAACACACAACAAAAGGGATATCGATCAGCTACAGGGAGGTAGAGAAATGGTTAAGGATTCCTGCAGGAGGAGGGAGAGGGGAGCACTCAGCGGGCTGTGGACAATTCACGGACAGGCTGCCTACATAGACAGGGAGCGATGGCCCCTGGGATACATGCCTGGAAGTGGAGGGAGGACTGGGTGGGAACAAAAGCACAATAATGAGGTTCTGTTGTAAGATACCACCAATCATGGTAACTTACAATGATAGCTTGTTGTGTCATGAGAACCCACCCCTTGAAACTCTTTCGGCTTTCCTTGAAACTTCAATGGTGACTTGATTCACACCTTACTCCTCACAACTGTTACTTACCCAGTAATGTGCAATATGCAGAGAAAACAAGGTACATCATTTATCACTTCAAAGGCTGCTTCAGGTAGATAAACAACTGTTATTCCTCTTTCTCAAATTGACACTTAAATTAATCGATGTTGAAAGCATTCTGAGAAATCCCAAAATAACCTTTTTGCATAGAGCTGAATTCTTATTTGGTAGCAGATTTTCCTGCTGGTAATTCAGCAACTTTTGAGGAGCCAAGAAAACACTCACTCGGGGATCACTCAGATGCAGATGTTCACAGATATTCACAATGAGGTCTCAGTTGGATGTAAATATGTTTTTCCCACAGAATGATTATTACTACATGCTTGCTACTCTGGGCCTGTCCTCAAGTCACTCCAGTGGTAAACATACTTTTCCTTTGCCAGAGCAGCATATGGTTTCAAGATTGGTTTCCATACATTTTCTGATCACTCTGCAAACTGTGAAGGAGAGGGATAGTGTCAGTCAAAGTATCTATGCTGCGGGCAGAATGGGAGAAAAGGTAGGATCAACAATATTTATTTCCATGTAATTCTTTAAAGAAGAACTCCATGTGGGACTGCTCAAGCAGAAGAGAGGAAATGCAATAGCTTTTCCCAGCTTGCGTTTCTGCTTTATCAAGCATAGGAAGAATGAGTGCTAAAGCTGCCATGTATATAGCTAATATTGGGGTGGAGGAGCTAGGAATAATGGGCAGGCATGCATACATTTTGGCGACACTGAACAGGGGAAATTCAGCAAAGCCAGGCATCCAGAATGGTGACAGCTGCAATACTGAGTGAGCACAGAAGGTAACACAGATATGAAAAATGAGCCACTTAACTCAGATATGCATCACTGCATGATACTGGTATGTTGCATAGGAATGTATGAGAAATCTGACATTGCAATGCATTCTATTTTTAAAAAACATTTGACAACATGGGCACATTTGAAAGATGCACGAAGAAATATGTGCACATTTCCAAAATGCACACAAGCATGCTTTAGTCAATGGGTGCATGTGCCCAAAAATGCATTTAATTGAGAATGCACACATTTTAAATAATGTGCACAGAAATACGTAGGAATTTCTGTGAGGAAAAAAAAAGAAGCTCCCTCAGAACTGATATGAGATTATTGAGACAGTGAAAAGAACCTCGATGAGATCAATGCTTGACAGATTTGCCTATCCCTAATGTTATTTCAGCTACCTCATGGGCCTGAATTAGCTGGGAGTTTGGGATAATATTTCTGAAAACAAACAAACAAACAAACAAAAATACTACACTGCATGGGATATTTTCTGGAGTAGAAACCTTTGTAAGACCCCACTTCCTACTACAAGAGGTAGAAGAACAGAGCCCATCCAAGTGCAGGGGGTGGGGGGCAGCCCAGGGGAATTTGCTGCTGTGCAGGCCAAGAACGCCAACCTCACTGTTTTACAACTCATGTTGCAGTATTAGCATCAATATTGCTCCAATCTCACCCCCCGGTATACTAGAAGAAGAAAAAACCCCACCCTAGATCCACTGTGCACTGCAGCTGCAACTGATAGATTCCTTATAATTGTGGGTTAGAATCAGTGTCCAGGAGAGAAATTAATCCCAGTTTGTAAGAACAAAAGAAGAGTCCCACTGCTGGAACAGAGCAAAGGTCCATCTAGTTGAGTATCCTTTTTTCCCACAGTAGCTAACCAGATGCCTCTGGAAAGTCCTTAAGTAGGACATGAAAGCAGTAGCCCTTTCCAAATTGTTGTTCCCAGGTACTCAGAGGCATACTGCCTCTGAAATTAGGAGGCTGCATATAGCCATGCTAGTAACTGTGAAAGGGGTAGGCACAGGAAGTAAATGCAGTATACACAGCAGACGGTGCACAGAAAACCTCATTCCTTCCATTGATCTTTTTTTAATGGGACTGGGAGAAACCCATCCACAGCTGAGATAGACCTTGAAAAATCTCCACATAATAAATACCCAAGGGATCCCTTACACAAGGTATCAAAAACATAGCATTGGGCCTGAAGATACTGTTGTGTTCTCTCTTTTTCAAAGCCCTGGAAATATACAGGTATAACATTAGTTGCCCATCATACAACACAATAAAACTCTTTCCTAGCATTTCAAACAAAACTATTTTCCCACCAAGGCACCTCCCAATGATAGCCCTTCCCTGGCTTTGCACTTGTTTTTACACTTATTTTTACAACTTTATATTTTGTAAAGTTTCATTAAAAACAACAACAACACCATAGCTGAAGGTGTGTGCGTGTGCGCACATTCTCTTAGTGAAACCACTGCATGTATAAATCTAGAACATAATGTGTTCAGTTGGCATAAGTTACTAGCATAATGTGTTCAGTTCAGGGCTGGCCCTACCATTAGGCAGAGTGAGGCAACTGATTTGGGTTGTCATGAAAAGATAGCAAATGGTTGGTTATTTAGTTTTAAATTATTGTAGATTTACTCCAAGGGAAAGGTGCTTTTGAGATTTTCTGTCTCAGATATTAAAATAACTTCGGTAATATGAACTTTGACTTGGGGCAGAGAGTGCCATTTGCTATCCTGCCTCAGGCAGCAAAATGTCTTGGGTTGGCTCTCGTTTTGTTGGAATGAGTTACTATGTTACCAATTACTCCTAGTGAAATCACTGCATCTATAGATCTAAAACATAATGTGTTCAGTTGGCATGAGTGACTGTGTTAGAAAGTGCTAGCTTAATTTATAACATTTCAACACAGCTAATGATAGAACATTAATCATGTTTAGGTAACATAAAATATATGTTTTAAATTAATATGTTTGCAGTTATTTAGGCATCAATTGGGTTATAATAGGCAAAAGTGGATAAATTATTTCTTACACCAGGTGTTCTTAGACACAATACAATTTCTTCAAAAATAATTTTCTACCCAAAGGCAAGTACAGACAGAGGAGCCTTCAAGTAATTCTGTGCTTCTATTGTAATTTTGAAATTCACAGCATTTAGTAACCAATGTCTCAAAGGAAAAAACACAACTTTCATTTTTGTCTCCCACAG
The DNA here is from genome assembly GCA_021292165.1 of Shinisaurus crocodilurus. Lineage (NCBI taxonomy): Eukaryota > Metazoa > Chordata > Lepidosauria > Squamata > Shinisauridae > Shinisaurus > Shinisaurus crocodilurus. The sequence continues at coordinate 75,414,194 of CM037876.1, read as the reverse complement.
CTATTCCAACAGGGAAAGGTCTGGCTTCTGAAAATGCAGCTCATTAAAATGAAGAATTTCCCAGACTTTGATACATACAGTTCACTGGGGACCTACTACCTGTGCACTGAGCTGTTAGGTCTAATAGGAGGTTGCTGCACAGCAGACTACATCTTGATTACATCTTACATTTATAAAACATGATGAGTTGTATGTGACACTCTACAGCAGTCTCTAAAATACGGAAGATCTATAAACATTAATCTGTCCATGTAATGATCTGGCATCACTTTTATCTGTTTCATTTGTATTTTTGTAGGCTAGTAAAGCATAATCTTACTTTAGCTGCCCTTACGTACTACCTACTATGCCAGCAGATATTTTTGAGATTACCTTCCGAGTATTAAACATATGCATTATTATGATGCCACCACTGCCCTGCAGTGGCACTGTAACGTCTTCTTAGGTTTGCAGTCATTGTTCTCTTATTAAGTTCTTTGAGGCAGGGGCCTGGAAATTGCAAACTTTTACATACACACCCATACACAATTTAGACAAAAATATTTTTTTTCTGTCATCACCCACGCACAGCTAGTTCAGAATTCAGCAGGGATGTTGAAGAGTCCTTTGTCTCGAGTCACGAGTCGAGTCACGAGTCTTTGGACCTGAGTCTCGAGTCCGAGTCCTTGGTCCAAAATGGTGACTCACGAGTCCCGAGTCACTCCCAAAGCTGACTCCACGAGTCCCTATTAAAATCAATGGGGTTTTCCCCCAACAAAATAAGGCTACTTCAGACATGTGGCTTAAATAAATTCTAGGCACAAGTGTGCCTTTTTATTTCAAAACTCTGTAACTGATTTTGACAAGAACAGACCAGGCAGCCAAACCCAAAATAACCAGGCAGGCAGAGGAGGCAGGGAACTCCAAAGCAGGCAGGCAAAGGCAGCCAAACCCAAATTGTCTGAAAGGTTGCATTTTAGGAAAATGGTTTTAAAAAATAAAATCTTCGCTGGCGATCGCACTTCTCTCCACTCCTTCTGGCACAGCCCAGGGATGTTGAAGAGTCCTTGGTCTCGAGTCCCGAGTTGAGTCTCGAGTCCATTAAAAATATTGGGATTCGAGTGGGACTCGAGTCAGAGGGGGGACTCAGTCCGACTCACGAGTCGAGTCCTGGAGTCCGAGTCCCCATCCCTGGAATTCAGCTCGTCCAAACCATATTGATCTCTGAGTTTAATTCAAAACTTCCCATCCTTTCTCCAGGACTGTTGCCCCCATTAAACAGGTTCCCTGCTCTTTCTTTGCCACACTAGTCTTTTCTGCAGTCCTGCTACTAGGGTAGATGTGATAACATTAGCAAGGGCATGAGTAACTTTCTGCTGTCCTGGTTAACAAGTCATGTTTTAATATGTACGTATAAGCCTTATTCCATTGCTTAGATTTCTTCTGTGGGCATTCCGCTGTTACCACATTTCTATTTATCTACATTTTAAATTACTTTAAACCAGGAGTTGGCAAAAATTATAAAAGGGGGGAAAATCACCACCTATTCCATAGTTAAGCTTTCTTGTCAGATTGCCTCTTCATGGAAAGATTTATATTTAATTACAAATAGAAATGGTGTGTTTAAAGCAGGGGTGGGCAATTCGTGGTACTCCAGATCTTTTGGCCTACAACTCCCATCAGCCCTCTCCATTGGTTATGCTGGGACTGGGTAAGGCTGATAGGAGTTATATATCTGGAGGGCCACAATGTGCCCTCTTCTGTTTTAAATATACAGTTTTCAGTTTAACCATGGAATAATGACAAGAAAAGGCACCATTTGGTGAGCTTTTTCCTTTCAAAATTGTGATGATGATTTCTAAATTACAGCCATAAAAATTGTTTTAAAGGTAATTGTAGTGCATTTACCTTTAAAACTTGGACTTATTACTCCTTCAACATTCTTGAAGCATTCTGCTACATTCAGAGTCTGAGTGGGGAAAAACTAGCAGAAGGATAGATCAGTCCCATGCTTATGGGCAAAGTGAGGATTCCAATCCACACTGGTGATTTTGAATATGCAACAAGAGGGTAGTAGTTATTCCAGACAATTAGCACAGATCATAATCCAGAAAACCGTGCAACTAATTCTGCATGCCCAGTAGGGATTTGGAATTGGGTTTCTCAAATAGCAGTCCCACCTCAAACACATGGCAAACTGGTTTTAAAACTCACAGGAGATTCCAGAGTAGTTTGTGATATATGCCATGGTGTTCTGATTTCAGAAGAATACAACAGAGTATGCTTCGGCCTTGTGTGTGACTACAGTAACTTTTTGGGCTAGGGCACAACATACATGGGTGTGGTCTTTTGTATGCAGCATTATTATGTCTGCATTAATCAATAGGTTAATTACAACAGCATTTATATTCAAATGAGGCCTCCCTGATTTTAATTTTACATTTTAATAAAGAAACGTTTAATGTTGTCACTATATTCAAAGGCCAACATGTTAAGTCTCTTTAAAGTGACAATAATACTAGAATAACAGGCATACATCACACTGATTTGTGAATAATCTCAATCTTATATTTTAATACGTAATTCAGAGAAAATGGGATAACTATTGTATATCTTTCTACTAAAGAGATTGAATGTCTGCTTTCACAGTCAAACAAAATGTTGCAGTGGACTGACTTGACATCATTTCATTTATTTCATTTATATACCGCCCCACAGCCGAAGCTCTCTGGTCTCTACCTATCATACTATTCAGAGGTTTTATGTTGAATCTTTCAGCTGCAAAACTGCAATCCAACTCCATCTGCTGACATTTTGGGAAATTGCAGTTTAATCCAATTGAGATAGCATACTTTAGAAAAAAACAGTAAACACAGCATTTTTCTTAATGGAATATAACTTAGTATACTATGCAGAGGTTCAGTAGAAGTCCCAGAGGTGAGAACCAAACCCTACAGTATATCAGGTATTCAAATGCCATGTATTCCAATAGAAAAGAATACAAATGAAAATCAGATATAGTGATTGCCACTGAAGGGCCTTTCCTGTCAACACAAGTTTACAAGAGTAGCCGTGGTGACGTTTTCGTAGAATCATAGAGCTGGGGGGGGGCAGGGGGCTTGGAGGCCATCTCGTCCAGCCCCCTGCACAGTGAAGGAAACCCAGAGGTCCAGCCTTCCCAGCAGTTGACTGTCCAGCCTCTGCTTGCAAACCTTCCAGAGCATGGGATTAAAATCAAATACAATATCTGTACAATAAAACTGAGAGGCATAAAACTATTTAACCAGTGAAAAACACAATCAGTCTGAAATGCCTAGGCATGGGACATTTTTTTCTCCCAGTGGTGCCACCACCTATGGGGGATCTGTTCCTTCACTGAGCAATTTCACCTATGAAATTTCTTATTTATAGCCAGTGCTTATATTTCAGGGCCTAAGGAACTCTCCGCCACTATAACTCAAGGTTCCCCAAGGTGACCCTTTTCCACTGCCACCAATTCCCTTAGAATACTTTAAAACCTCTTAGTAGCTTGGTATAAGAGGCTTAGGGATTAGATGGGCACCAACACTAAAGACTAGATGAACTACTGGATATTTTACACATAAGGGAATCCTAATTGGTATAATAATACCCTTTTGAAAACCCTAAAGTAAATATTGGGTACAGATGTCCTTTTACTCCCTGTGGTATTTCTAGCTGCTTGGACTGTTTATCTAGGTTTTAATGCCTGCTTCTTCTGGCAAGATTTTAGGGCAGCCTCCTAGAAAAGCACAACCACCTGCTCCCTGCTCCTGATATGACTGAGATCTTGGGGACTGAGATCTACTTCTGTCTAAGAAGCAATGGTGTGTGTATGTGCGGGAGGGGGGCAAAATTGGATCTCAGAGAGGGTGCCCTTTGACATGTTGCCCCAGAGATCAAGGCACTCCCCCCCAATGAATATCTCAAAGACAGAAGAAGACTGATGTCGCCCTCTGATTATTGGGAGGAGGGTGATGGGAAAAGGGGCAGTGTGCCCATTGGCTTGCTATCCCTTTGACTTGCCAAATCCCCCCCTCCTAATGACAGAAAGGAGGCTGAACCTTCATTCTGCTCCAAAGCAGAATGGTTTGGAGCAGAATTCTCCCCAATCATTTTGGGGAGAATTGCACCTTGTGAATTTTTGCATGGTGGCCACATTTATTATTCCTATGATTTTCAGTTTAACTAGTTTTAAGCACAACCACCCACTATCCAACTCTATAGATAAACCAAGAGATCAAATGTCTGTCTTATACTGTAACAAACATCAAATGATTGCATGAATAAAGGCTGTGCTCAACATGCTTTCATGTCAACTCACTTGGGTCCATTGCTGCCCTGGTACAATACCTTGGTTCAATGGGCAGTGCAGAAACATGGAGCATAAATAATCTATTTTAATTCATATGCTTTCTGCATTCACCCATTTTGTCCTCCCAGAAATTATACTTACATTTTTTTAATATTTTCCTTTATTAAATACTGAATTTTCACAATTTTATGCATTCACTTATCTCCATAAATATAAACAAAAGCTAGGCAAAATATATCCTCAACTTTTCAGTGCAATTGTTCATACTCCTACAGACATCCAAACAGGTTCCTGATCTCCTCTGGTTCATAAAAACCTTGTACATAAAGTCCTATACACAAATGCACATGGGCTTGGAATTTGCAGACTCTACCCTCCATTCCTGCAGGATACAGATTGTGCATTCAGAGCCAATGCACTTTTGGGTGCACAAATTCCAGTCAACTGTCAGAGGTGTCAGTGGAGGAATCTACAGGCATGATACTATTTCATCCCTTTGGCCGTATACACAGGGCTGTAGTCAATAATACTGCTTTGTTTTCCATTTCCCTGTTTCAATATTATATGATTTTCACACACACACCCGATGTTAGTTGCCTTGGACATCTTGAACGTGAGATGGAAAGGTGGGACATAAATATTTAAAACAAATAAATACATAAATAAAATGCACCTACATAAATAAAATGTCCCAGGGCAGAGTTTTACTTTTACCAGACTAGCCTACAGATTGTGGATACTGGACTTGTTTCCAGCAGTTTGGCATGGTGTAATAAGCAGGTGACTTAGGTCCCAATACTCAGCACACTTATAAGTGAATCACAGTGCAATCCTATACATATCTACAAAGAACAGTAAGCCCCATTGACCTCATTGTTACTTACGTCCAGACAGGTATATAGGATACATGGAAGTAATGTGGATTTACTTCTGTGTAAATATGCTTAAGAATGCTCTGTTAATGAACAAACAGTTATGATCTGGTTGCTTCAGAACCAGAATGGTATGGCACGGTTTGGTGTTCTGTGACAGAAGCTGATCCACAGAATTCTCTGACTATCTTCCTACATTACACTGCTCACATGACCACCTGAGTACCCCATGTATGCAGGCTTGATCTCCAGGATGGAAGAAAAGCAGGACATACATTTGCTAAAGGTTAGTAACTCAATCCTTGGGAAGAGGGAAGCAATGGCAGACACTTTGACCTTGTGCAAAAGGCTTCAGCTTTTGGGCTCAACCTTTCACATAATTATGCCTCCCTAGTTCTATGTTGCTCTTTTGTTCAGACAATATATAGAAGAGGCAATGAAAATTGGATTTGAGACAGAGGACATACCTGAGGAAACACAGAAGGATTTTAAAAAGTTCAAATCCAAGTTATCAGAGGGGCATTCAAATGGGACCTGCAGACAACTTGGAGAGATTATACTGGTCGAGCATTCACAACAATGAATGCTTTTCTGTCAGTGCACATTCATTTGAAAATAGAAGGAATATGATTCATCCAAACCCTTTCAATTATTTTTGCGCTTTACTATTTCCTTTGAAACTGTTTTACATGAGCAAAGATATGGTTATAAAGAAGAGCTCTTCCAAATATTCTCCACTGCATAATATAAAATTTACTTTTGCTACCACAGCAGCACATTTTATGATAATAAGATGGTAATCCAAAGGGTAAAACACAATGCAGCAATCAAAATAAGTACAAATAATTAGAGCCACCTTCATCATGTGGAAAATAACCCACTTGGGTACCACTGAGCTTTCTGAGTCCATTCACATTCAAATGTAGTCTTCCACAGACTAATCTCTTAATCAGTCAAATCACCACTGCTGTGAAAGACACCAAATGAGGAAAAGTTAATAACGGTATATCTTTTGTGCATCTGTGGTGATATCCTACACAAATAATTTAAAACAAATATGCATGAAAGTCATGAGAAAAAGATCTGCAAGAGAATAGGTAGGGTTTAGCAATATCCAAAAGGAATCTTTCAAAGATGAGGGAAAGCAAACACAAACTATTATAACTGATGTTTAGAGCTATCAGCTTAGGAACCAAATACTGCTTTTCTGGTTGTGAAAAGAAACATGAATGCATGTAACATTCTCGTAATACAGTAGTGTGACTTTTTAAAAGTTAGGAAGCAAGGAAAAATAGCAATAGAGGCCTAGTTCTGGAGCATAGGGATTGTCCTGTCACACATTTCAAGTCTTAGCAAGAAGAACAAATCCAGATGAGGCCAAATGGTAATCCTAGAATCATAAGCCGTGATCCAGAAAGTTATGTTGCATATACAATGTATATGCATTGTATCCATATACAATGGATACTTTTTTCTTTACATTGGGCAGCAGTGGATTTGGGGAAAGTAACAGTGAGAGTGCTGCTATTTGGAACAAAGAAGTCTGAACTAGCGATGTGAGAATCAGCAAAAGCTGAGCTTGATGAGGTTCTCTGAATTCTATCTCAATGCTCATTTTGACTCATTTCTATATCAGATTGTGAGCTTTAAAAATATTTATATGAAAATTCATGTGTATTTCTGTGCACATTTCCCCAAATGTGCACATTTTTCTTCCATTAATTAAAGTCTGTTGGGACATTTTTCAAATATACACATTTTTGTTGTTCAACCAATTATGTTGCAAGCATGGAAATGTACAGACTTTGAGCACAGATTGTGTTTGGATCCACGTTTGGTTCTGGAAGGTGTGAACTGGGTAAATTCTGGTAAAAAAAACTAACTGCAACAAATTTCTTTATCTGACTACAAGTCAAAGCCTTTTTGTGAGCAGCTGCTCATGCATAGGCTTCAAAAGTGTAGCTGCCATCCAGGGGTGGGACCACCAGCACAGCACCTTCTCCCAGTAATCATGTGGAGAACTGTTCACCCAATTAATGTTGGTGCGTGTGTGCGTGAGCAGCAGAGTGCGTGTGCGCATGGGAGATTTAAAATCCTGTCTGTGTGCTAGCAGAGGCCTGTTATTCCACACACAGATCTTCCAAATCTCTCTCCCCCCTTTTCGCAGCGTGCAGCGTGTTGTGAAGATGCCAGCCCAGCCTGCCTGTAATCCAACTTGCTTCCAGCTTCCCCGTTTGCAGATTAATCCATGGAGTCAGGAAACACTCTGTAACACCACAGGTCTAATTCTACCTGTTTATTCACTTAGCAAGTAAAGTTCTACAGAGTATACATTTCCTAGTTACAGTCCATGTGCAGAGTATAAATGCATAGCAAGCATTACATCCAGTGAAGTAAGTTGAGCTTCACTCCACCTCAGCTTAGAAGTTACATTGTTGCAGTGACAAAAGAAGAAGAACAAAGGAGGAGAGAGAAAGCAGTCCTGCCTCTCTCTAAGATGGCTTCAGACAGTAAACAAGTTAGCACGTCATCAGAACATACAAACCATGTGACTAGCTCATACAATTCTCACAGTCCAGAAACCAGTTTCTAGTAAGACATAATAAACCTGTTTACCTCGCCATTCTGTCCCTACCATGTGTAAACAATGTGCTGCAGCTGGTAATGTGATACATATCACAACAATTAATTCATGAAGGGTGCTATGGTTGACAAAGAATTCACCAGCATAAATTTCTTTCATTCATTCATTCCATTACATTTCTATACCGCCCAATAGGGATGTCTGAGGAATACGATGGGTGTGTGTGTGAAAATCTGATGGCTTTTCTCAGCTTGGCCCACGAATTCTGTTCTGTCACCCCTGTGCTGGCGCTGACTCAATCTGGCATGAGTTGAGCCAGCATGCGAACCTCCATTTTTAAAACGAGCCAAGATTTGCGGGGGGCGGGCGGGCTTTTTTTAAGCTGGGAAATTTGCACAAAATTCAGGCCTCCACGCTGCAATTTGCGCAAATTTACGGAGCAGAGGCCTGAACTTTGCACAATCTGAAATGAACTGTCAGAAAATTCAAGGTGGCCAAGGTGTGTGCATATGCAGCGAGAGGAGGGTGCTTCCATACTTCTCATGTTAAATGCTACAACAAGATCAACAAGAACGGCAACTATGACTTGGATGTAATGAATTGGGCCTGATTTGCACAAGTTTATGCAATTTGTGTTAGAGATACGCAGTTCTCAGCTCCAAATTTGCGCAAATATTACAAGCAATTTCGCGGAAGCCAGTCAACCTCACCCAACTTGGCCCGCTTTTGGCTTTCAGGTTTGAAATGTGTTGAAAGTCTGTCGAGCTCAAACGGAACAAATTTTCCAGTGTCGCCGCACATCCCTATGTGCAGGGCCAGATTAAGAGCATTATGGGCCTGGTGCTGAGGATTTTGGTGAGCCTTTTTATGGAAATAAATAAAATGAAGACGCAATTTTATATTAAAACAAATTAAATATTTTAATTACCATTAAAGTGCCAAAACAGAAACATATTGAAAATATTTCTTTTTTTGTAAACAATAAGCTTGTTAACTCAATAAAACCGTTATAAATAGAACATTCACAACAACCATTTTTAAATAAACATAAACCATATAAACAATTTAAATATAAGTGTATGATGTTTGGCTCATAAAAATTTGTTCCTTAAAGTATTATTATTATTATTATTATTATTATTATTATTATTATTATAGCATCATAATCAATACAGCCTGCGTTATGATTATGGTGCAGAGAGTAACTCTTGAAATAAATAGCAACCACTAGTTTTAAACACACAAACAGGTTATTCACTGAACTCTAACCTGCATTTAAACTAAATGAATCAAGCTGGTAGATTAAAATAAAATTACACATTAACTTTTCTTGCTTTTTTACTTGCAAATTCCTCAGTTGTAGAATCAAGATTAAGCTCGTTCAGCAAACCATTTTCAATGCACAACAGAGCGCGCGCATTTAAACGCTCCTGACCCATGGAAGACCTTAGTTCATTTTTCACACGTTTTAATGCTGAAAATGAACGCTCACCACTGCAGTTGCTGACCATTAAACACAAATACATGCGGAGGGTCACAAATGTATTTGGAAATGCACCGACTAGAGATTGTGCAATCATAAACTTGTACATTTGTGTTTCTTGACTCCCATGAATGTCTTGATTTGCAGTGGAGGATTGGTACATTTTGAAAATAGATGAAAACTGTACAATTTCGTCTGCAAACAGGGGTTCAAGATCTTCACGATATTTTGACACTAGTGTAGTGGCTCTGGAACGTAGACTATCAGCTGCTAGGGTGCATATTTCTGATAGAAATCCAAATCTTTCTTGAATTATATTGTATGCTGCTTGCCTGTGCCTCAGTGATTCTGTCAATTGGTCAATTATAGGATAAAAGGTATGCACTTTAAACCTCTCAGAGGGTGTCATATCAGCATTAGCATCTTCTGCATCACCATAGTCCCACCTCCTATTTCTTTTCACTTTCCTTCCACGTTGTAGCTGGTACTCCTCGCAGCCGGAAATATTTTTACCCTGCTGTTCAAATTCAGAGAATCTAGAACGGCACGCACGGGAGCAGCCCCCCCCGCACACAGCGCATGTGACGCGCCCACCGGCCCCGCGGGGCTCGCTGCCTCGACCTGGAGGGAAGGGGCGGCGGGCGGGGGCCCTCCCTTGCCGGCGCATGACCCCGCAGAGGGAGCCGGGCTGGGCGGCCAGCGCAGCGGGCGAGGGGAGGCGAGCTGCCCAGGAACCCCCCCTGAGCCCGCAGGCGGACCAGGAGGGCAACACCGGCCCGGCGCCGCCCGCTGTCACTGCAGCCCGGTCGGGGCAGCGGCTTCCTGTCGGGATCCCCTCGGCCCGGCCAAGCCGGAGTGCCTGGGCGGCGCGAGGAGGCAGGCAGTGGCTCCACCGGGCGAAGCGCGCGCCGCTGCTGGGGGGCCACGTGCTGATCCCCCCCCGCTGTGCTGTAAATGGGCCGCGATCTGGACCTTCCTCTCCGGGCAGTCGCCTCCGGCAATGCCCCGCAGGTGAGCGAGGTGACGTCCTCATTTCCCCGGCGCCGCGCGTCCCTATATTGTGGGCCTATTTTGTGGTAGGGGCCTGGAGCTGCAGCTCCAATAGCCCCTATCTTAATCCGGCCCTGCCTACGTGCCCACTAGGAGGTTGTTTTTGTCATCATCATACTCCTGCCCAGCTTCTGAGCACTGAGAGGCATTATCTGGATGCTTTTGGAAACAGATTGCTGGACTGGATGAGGGTTCGTCTGATGATCTAGAATGGCATTTCTTGTGCTCCCAATATTTCTTTCTAATGTAGGGGAAATCAGAAGTTTTTATTTGTTTTCAAAAGCAGGAAAGCATTAAACAGTCCATCAGGCTCTGATGGGTGTGGGGGAGAGAGAGAATATGAAGAATCCAATAAGTAGTGTGCCCTGGGCTTCATATATCAAATGGCCCTAAGGAGACTTCAAGATCCAAGATCTTATTCATTCACAGTCATATACTGTGTGTGAGCCAGGAGGCTTCTGGGTTCATTTTGCCACAGGCCTTTGGAAATCTCTGAGCAGCCCTAACACTTTTTTGGATAAAATCTTTCCATATCTTATGCACGGTTCAGTACTGTGCCTATTCATAATGTGGGGTAACTAATCATATCATTATAAGTTACATTGTATCAAAAATAACTCCATTTTATTCACTACTATTAACATGTAACTGACTTGAGCATACTGAAATACAATATGCAGAGTCTACACAGTCTTCTATTTAAGGTTTCCTATTATCAGCTGAAGTAGCAGTGCTCTGAGCTGTAATTGACCCTGCTGTGTGATCAGTCATAGCCACCAGAGAATTCAGACTTACACAGAAAAGCAAGGGAGAAGGAATACTTTTTCATCAAGAAAAAAGTGTACGAATGGCCTGCCATATCAACCAAGCCATATAAGAATAGGAGGCCTTTAAAAACACACAATTTCCAGCTATTTTCCAGCTATTATAACAAGTCTTAGAATGCACTACTGAAACTTTGAATCAGCCCCCACACCTAACAAAAAATAATTATCATTGATAATTTTGAATTTGCTGCATGATATGCCTAGCTAGATCCTTTGCCATGCATACCCAAATAAAGCATCACACTTTGTGAAGTGTCCATTCATACATTTTACCCACATCTCTTTCACTGGGGTCGTCCACCCACACTGGGAACCTCCATTTTGTATGCATAGCCACATATGTGGGGCTGCAGACCTGGGTGGCCTATACTCTTGGACTTAAGGGACAACTGTGTCTCACAGTAGGGCAACAGGGCAGTTAAAGTTGTGGACTTTAACTTCATTGAGTTTTTCAGTGACCAAGCTGGGCTCACAAGGCATTGTTCTAAGGTATTTCAGGGTCTCCAGCAAAGCACAATTCACACATTCACACTTTGCTATCTTCCACTCCTTGCCTCTTTCCCCTGAGTTCCCTTGCCTCTCTCCATGTTTGTTATTTTCCTTGGGATAGTCAGGATTCAAAGAGAAGTTGTGCTCCAGGGCTCTCATTCCAAATTCTTTCATTTCATGTAGTAGATTTCTATACTGCCCAATAGCCAAAGCTCTCTGGGCTCTTTAATTTGAATTGTATTTCACACCTTGTTGTAGGGCTCTGGGATCCCTAATAATGGCTTAGCCAGCTGTTTGGTCTCCCCATCATCACCCTTTTGGGATATTTCAGAGTGGGTGATAGCACATTGTGGTCCTCAGTCCTATCCAATCTGAAGAAGAAGGGGAAAAAACTACCTGAAGGCTGGTGAAGGCCAGGATAACTTATGCCTATGGTGGGTTTCCAAGTAATTGTGACCAACCAGGAAGTACAGTCCTTTATGTGGCTCACGCTGGCTCAGCTTGTCTGAGCGTGGAAAGCTAAGCAGGGTCAGGCCTGGTTGTTACTTGGATGGGAGACCCCTCCTCTAGTTTCCTGCATTGAGCAGGGGGTTGGACTCGATAGCCTTGTAGGCTCCTTCCAGCTCTATGATCTATGAAATCTATGTTTCCCTTTCTCTGAATGAGGTAAATATACCCAGTTTGACTTTATTTCTTCCACATTTTGCTGAAACATCTCAAAATCTATCCATTTTGCCTCTAGCATGACTTACTGAAACTTGAAGGGCTCTGTTGTGTTTAGTCCCCACTGCCTAGCCATTTCTCTTGCCGCTCCTTATTTGATAATCATAACTTCCCACCTCTGCCTTTTCTTGCCCTATCACTATTATTAGGAATAGTGTGCCAGTCCAGTGCTAGGGGTTGGTATACTAATAATCGATAATCTCCCCCCCCCGGTAAACATTTATGGTAAAATAAATATTTATGTTCCAACTGCCAGTGTTCTTGACCTAATTTCCCCATGTTGTCAAAGTACCGTGTAAAATTTACCATTTGTGTACCTCACTCCTGCAAAAGATCGCTGTATTTCCAAGTTCAGTTGGGTACACATGTGAATTTGTGTGCACACGTGAATGGGAATGTTTGGTAACAGAAGATTTAAAGGGGGGAAGTCACCACTCACCTCCCACACTGGCCACAGCAAGCCACCAGGGCTTTGGATAAAGTTGGTGTTCTACTGCAGATCTTTCCCCTGGGTATATAGGATTGGTTTTCTAGTTGTTTTTACCTTGAGGATACTAGTAAAAATGTCAAGGAAAATACATAATGGATAAGACCAGCATATACAGGAGTTCCATGTCCTTTTTCATAACAGAAAAAGAAAAAAAAGACACACACCCCCCATGCTACCATGGCAGGCATTCAGACTAACTCTGATTTCAGTCACAACACACCAATACTAGTATATAAATCCCTGAGAAGGAGGTATTTTTAGCTTAAATTACAGGAAGTGTAGTATGGAGCTTTATCATTCTGCCCTCATGTTGTGCACATCTAGAATGTACAAGACAGAACTGTGGCAACTGGAACCATGGAGAAAGGGCACTTGGCATGAAACAGGAGTAGTTTGCACAAAGAGCTAAACCTCAGAATTCATATAGAAAGACACATTACTTATCTTTCCAGAACTATTACAAGTAGCTTGCCTCAGGAGTCCAGACACAAAAATGCAACAGCAACCCGCACTCCAGTCCTACAACTTGGGGATACAAGGACAGAGCACCTCACATAGGGATATGCTGACGCTCAGAAGTCGGGCTCCTTTGGAAGCGGGTTGAGTTGGGGGGGGGGTTCAGCGGACTTCTGCCTCTAAGATGGGCCGTAGTTTGCGCATTTTTAAAATGCTACGGAAATTTGTGCAAATCGCGCAAATTGCATGACTTTACGCAATTTGCATAAGTTTACGCAATTTGAGCAAATTTCCTTAACGTTTTAAATTTTTTGCAAACTGTGGCATGTCGTAGAGATGGAAGTCCACAAGCTGGCTCATCTCGCATCATAGCGAGTCAGCGGCAGCGCAGGGCTGGCGAACCGGAATCCAGGGGGCTGAATCATGAAAATCCATCGGATTTTTACCCCCAATCAGATTCTTCACACATTTCTCACATAGTTGAGGAAGGGAAGGGGAACCCATGCTACAAAGCAGAACTGCTGCAAATGCTTTTATGTCTCTTCCCCGACCATTATATATGAAAACTGACTCTAAAGACGCAGAATTCATGAAAAATCTTTCTTGTGCAACAGCTGGAAGCAGACACAAGGATAAGCATGCATGCACCCCAATAAACAGGAAAGCCCTCCCTTGGTAAATGCCAGGCATTCCACTCCAACCATTTCTACTATTGACTAAACATTCATGAGCACTTTTTCGCGGATCACCACCAGGACACATAGAGCAGAATTAACTGTCACTGCCTACTCAGAGTCTCTAGAGGCAAATACTTTAAGTACTGCCCAAGTCAATGCAGTCTCTTGCCAAGGGAAGGTGCTGGCTCCAACTATTTAATAATGTTGGTCACCCTTTTCTGAACCTCTGTACAAAAGTGTGCATCTGTGAAATTTGGTGTGTGTGTGTAGTTATGATTAATGCAGTAATGGCCTTGCTAAATTCCAAAAGGTGTGCAAGTATCTTCATTTGTATCTAATGGACAAGAGCTCTGCATATGCAAGCAATGAAAAACTGCAAAATAGGATTTGACCCAGAGATGCAAATGGAGAAAAATTTAAAGCTTTAGAGCATTTAAGTTTCAGTTTCTGAATTACGCTGTTTTGCATTGAAAGCTGCTCCTGAAGCTCATGTATGTGTCTAAGCAGCCAAACTAAACGTTCTCCCAATCACACATAGTGGAGTTATGTGTGATTGTTTCCCCTACTCTCCCACAAGCACATGTAGCCTTGGTTCTTTTGCATCAGTTGAATGGTCTGGATACTTTGCTACAAATCAGGTGCACTGAGCGATGAACATAAACAGTTTAAGATACTGAAATTCAGGAACAAGAGACAGGAAGTGAACTTACTGTGCAAAAAATGTAGTTAGTATTGAGTATAGCAACCATATTAAGTTAACATTCTTAGGTTTCATGTAACAAAAATATACAGGGATAATCATGGTGTTCTTAAATTTATGACACTGCAGGCATGGATAAAAAAATTATGTATTTCTTAAAAGAAATGTGAAGGAAATCCTTGAATATAAATTGCATTTAGCACTCAATTTCCATGTTTTCGAGCACAGAGAAGGAATAAAAAAGCACATAAAACATTAATGAACCTGGCCTTGACATTTAAATTCTATACATTTTAATGTCCCTTTGCTTGCTTTTGATTTCTTTAGGGACCTTTTGCTGTATATGTTGCATTAAAGTTTGTTCATATGTTTGGTTCACCTTACAGGAAATATGCCAATAACTGTAAATATTAAAAGGGTCTGAACAAAGTATAACCCTTTTTTAAATGGATGACTTAACTTGAACACTTTGTGATTTTTTCTGCAATAACACTGCATTTGAAATATCAACCCTACATAAAATTCAACCCTTTGGCAACCAGTTTAATTCCTTGAGGGTCCTGCGTAGAAATAAGAAACTACAAGAATCTCTTCTAACACTATACAAGCGATATTCTGCTCCTTTTTTAAAAGAAAAAACTTTTTGGAATACAACATATGCAATACACCAAGAGTTTCAAACTTACAGCATTATAAGTACTGGAGAATATGTATTTATATGGGTTATTGATATATGCAACCATGGTATGCAATAAACAAAGTAAGTAACATGATGCAAGAAAGACAGGGCTCCTCCTGCACCTTTTCTCATTACTGAATCACACTGGCCACAATTCCATTTGCTTAACAAATACTAAAGGTTGTGAAGCCATTTTCTCTTTAGCATCTGATTATTTGAGCAATAAAGGATCTTTTAAAAAAAAAGCATGCATAAAATTTGTGCAGACTGGGGCTTTTCAACCATGCCCACCAACCTTTCTCTCCCCACCCCATTTTTTCTTTGGTTAACATCTGGTCTGAAGAAGAGTGGTCTGGGGAACCAAGAAACATAGAGAGAAACTGGGTGGGTTCGCACAACTCTTTAAGCCTCTTGGGAATTTAAGCCAATGTGGCTTAAATTCCCCTGTGCCTGACAGACAATCGGGCACAGCGGGGGTCGGGTCCCTCCTCCTCCCTCCTCTTCACCCCTCCTCCCCTTCTTGGTCCTCCTGCAGTATTCCAGGGGACATTGTGGGAGCACCAAGATGTCTCCTGAGCCATGGCGAGCCATTTAGAGCTGGCCGTGGCTTGACTTTTAGATTTTTTTTTAAAGATCGAGAAAGCTGCCATTAAAGGAGACTTTCATGATCCTGTTTGGGGGCATCCTGGAGGTGCCACCCCAAGGGGGACCTGCCTGTGATTGCCCACCATGGTTTTTTTTTAAAAAAATTAAAGTCCGATACTGACTGCGATCAGGAGCGCTCGCCGCTCAGTATTGGAGGGGTGTTTGTTTGTTTGTTTGTTTGACCAAAGCTGTCATTTGCACTAAGGAGACCATGCTCTTTAGAGCTACTGGGACTGGTCTCCTTAGCACAACATGGACCCATAGGTAGGTACTGAGTAAGATGGGGATCTGCTGGCAAAATTGAGCAGGCATCCCACCCCTTTGCATGGAGTCGAGCTGTCAAACTTGAAAGGTTGGATCCTTGCAAAGGCTCAGAACTTCACACTGCACGGAAATGGGCTGCTTCCCTCATTCTACATCACAATCTCCTCATTTCTTTGGGGGAGGTCTGCTGCTCCAGGTGTCCCCCAAGTGATGGCAGTACCAACCCCAGCTAGCAGCTGGGGATCACTTCAAAACTTGGGGAAAACCATGCACAAGCCACTCTGGCTGGGTTCAGACAACACAACAAGGAACAAGCCACTCTGAAACAAACATGGCTTATAAGCCACCACGGCTTATTGTGTCATGTGAACCCAGCAACTATACTGAGTCAGACCATTGGTCCATTTACCTCACTGTTGCCTACACTAACTGGCAGTGGCTCCCAAACTTTCCCCAGATGCCAGTACTGGAGATGCCAGGAATCGAACCTGAGACCTCAGAGTTAAAGCCCTTCCCCAGTGTGAAAGTTTACTCACTATTTTGTGATATTTGATGTCACATTCCCATCGAAGATGAAGGCTACAAGCCAGAAAGCTACTTGGAGTGCCAACCAAGGTCCTCCATGTATCCAACAGTACTTTTATTTTTGTTTTTCATTGCAGCAGCAGCAGATTATCAAGCTACATCACAAAATGATGTAGCTTTTGAAAGCTCTCCAAATGTCTAACCACTTTTGGTTAGACGTTAGGCATGGTGGGCTGTTCATTGAGAAACACAGTTCAAAACTTAGATAAATCTGTGGAGCTAGTTCAGTTTTCTCTCACAATATATTTCATCAAAATGGCAAAAACACACTAGCTTTTTTACATGAATTTAGAGAAAGAAACTATTTCTGTTCTGCAATTTCCCTGCTGGGGGCAATATCACTCCACTTGTCTTCAGCAAATAACCAAAAAGTACAAAGAGGATAGGTCTAAAACTGAAAACATATTTAAAAGCAACAGCAAAAGACAATAAACGGGGACATTAAGCACCGAATATACCTTAATGAAACATTTTCAGCAATTCTTTTAAGTGCAGAAAGTCACAGGAATTCTGGCAGGTTATATATTTATTACTTAAAGACACAAAGAATAGTACTATAAAGCCAGAACTAGGACATGAGCATTATAGAGAACGTCAAAACAAAATTACAGGTTTTTAAAATCAAATTCATCTATGCCTCCATTTTCCCCTTTCAAACAATTTACGTATCAAAATTGGGATATGTCAATTGGCATAATGTAAAAGATTTCTAGTGCAATTAAGGTTTTTTTCCCCCATGTCTAACAAAACATTTAACTTTCCCCCCTTCGAACTAGAGATGCTTCTGAAATTCTCTCCATATGATATTCTCCCAGGATTATGATTTCCCAGAATAGTCTTGTTCTGAACTGAAACTGAAACATTAGGAATTCACCATTGTTGCTTCTTCTTTTTTTCTATTTTCAAGTGTTGTAGAGCATACTCTACCTGCAGTTTGACACAACTTTCATTTCCTTCATCTTTCATCCTCTACATTACTAACAGAGCAATCCTATTGCTCCCAGATGGTGTCTGGGGCACCATAGGATGATGCAGATCTCCTACTCTACAGCCATAAACAGAGCTACGACTGTGAAGCAGGAGATCTCATCTTGGATCTCATCCCACCCCCAGCTGCAGCTGAAAGCTCAGCGGTGGCTTCTCTTCCAAGGACACTACTGCGACCTTGGAAGAGACAACTGAAGGAGAAAAGGGGGGGGAGATGGTGGGGGGGAGGGAGGAGAAGAGGCCTGGATCCAAGACCCTCTCTGTCTCTGCCTTGCCCACTCCCTGGTAAGCAAGGAAGATGGGCTGAGAGACCCGTCTAGCTGAAAAAAAATCTAAACAGAGGATGGAGAGGCTGAAAAAGCCCATCATGGTTTTTTTTAAAAAAAATTAATGCCAACAGGGCTTTGGATAGACAGAGGGCTCCGAGACTGGAGCTGTATGTCTATTGAGTGTCAGCCCTTAGGATCATGCTCTAATATACACACATGCACATTGATAAATACTGTAAAAAAGCAATCTTGATGAAACTGTACATACAGTTTTTTTCAAGTTTCCTTTTGTATGGTATTCTAGTAGTAGTAGTAGTAGGCGATCACTCGTGACCGAGTAACAGGGATGGGGACTCGAACTCGAGGACTCGACTCGTGAGTCGGACTGAGTCCCCCCTCTGACTCGACTCGGACTTGAGTCCCAATGTTTTTAATGGGACTCGAGACTCAACTCGGGACTCGAGACCAAGGACTCGTCAACATCCCTGGGCTGTTGACGAGTCTTCTGGCTGTGCCAGAAGGAGCGCGATCACCGGTGAAGAGCGCATGGAAGCGAGGCGCGCCGCTGCTCGGCCACTATGGACAGCTACCAGGAGCGCAGCCCCAACGATGTGTTGAGATTTATTTTGATTGATGTGTTGTTGTGGGGGGTTTGGGTTAGGGTCAGACATTTTGGGTTTGGCTGCCTCTGCCTGCCTGTTTAGGGTTCCCTGCCTCCTCTGCCTGCCTGGTTATTTTGGGTTTGTCTGCCTGGTCTGTTCTTGCCAAAATCAGTTGCAGAGTTTTGAAATAAAAAGGCACACTTGTGCCTAGAATTTATTTAAGCCACACATCTGAAGTAGCCTTATTTTGTTGGGGGGAAACTGCATTTATTTTAATAGGGACTCGTGGAGTCAGTTTTGGGAGTGACTCAGGACTCGTGACTCGTGAGTCACCATTTTGGACCAAGGACTCGGACTCGAGACTCGGGTCCAAAGACTCGTGACTCGACTCGTGACTCGAGACCAAGGACTCTTCAACATCCCTGCCAAGTAAGATTGTCTTCCAGAATAAAAAAAATTACAAAAAGAAAATTATAAAAGGAGGAAATTCTAAAAATTGTGTAGACTCTAGTGATGGGTCCGTAAGTGACTGTGGAGGCCAATTCTAGATCCACACAGCTTCCCACAGTGAGGACACAGGTTACCAGATGGAAGACGGTTCTGTAAAGGATTTGTTTGACGTGCTTTTCGCTTAGCATGTTTCTCCCTTTCACCTTGCACTCGGGCTTCTTCAAAGTCCATGGAACCTTTGTGAAAGGCCAACCTCCAGTTAGATCGTTCATGGGCCAGAGCTTCCCAGGTCTCGATGTTTACATTGCATTTTTTTAGATTAGTCTTAAGAACATCTTTAAACCTTTTATACTGACCACCGATATTCCGCTTTCCATCCTTGAGTTGGGAATAAAGTAACTGCTTTGGGAGATGGCAGTCAGACATTCGAACAACATGACCGGTCCATTGTAGTTGGCGTTGAAGGATCATTTTTTCAACGCTAGTAGTCTTTGCTTCTTCCAGTACACTGACATTTGTTCACCTATCTTCCCAAGTAATTCGCAGGATTTTCCGGAGGCAACGTTGATGAAATCTTTAAAGGAGGTGGAAATGATGTTTATAGATAGTCCATGTTTCGCAGGCATACAATAAAGTTGGTAATACAATGGCTTCAAAAACCAGCGTTTTGGTCTTCTTAGAGATTCTAGTAGTATTGTGTAGGATTGTGTATGTACCTCAGGTAAAACACTGCACAAAAAGAATCTTGATTCAGTTGTATATATAATCGCTTCAATACTAGTCATATATATAACCACTTCAATACTACTAAAAATCATAGGATGATGTAGCCAAGAGCAACAACCTTTCATTAAATGGTCACATGCACAAATGATTTTCAAAAGAATATTCAAAATGTATACAATTTGTTCTTAAAACATCCACCTACAATATATTCATTGCACAGATTTTACCAAATTTTAATACACTCATATTTTCATATTCCCTTCTTTTAAATCCACTCAGTTCTGCAAAGTGCTTGGTTCCTTTTACTTCCATGTCATACTAGTCTTCCGTTCCTGCTACTACGGGGCAGGGATGTTTCCTTCTTTTTGACATTTAAACATCCCATAACTCTGCATTTAAGGGAGTTTTCTGTCTACTGTTTTGAAGTTTCAGATGCTATTGAAGGAAGTATATATTCCTTTCCAGGTTATGCATGCAAATAAATGAGAGGTATTATATTGCACGGCAACATGCTGTCATCTGAGACATCCTTATCAGTTCACTTTCCTCTCTTACCCCTTTCCTGGTGGTCCCCTTCTCAGATGTCTTCCTTACTATTTTCACTCCCTCATTGATATGGAACTTACTTCCACATTTTCAATTTATTTGTTCACAGTTCCAACTTGGTGGACAGCATATTTACAATTTCTGGTTTTTAGAGGGTGATGAAAATTACTTTCAGTTCTCAAATTAGGATCTGTCAGTTTCCAAATTAGAATATTTTCTTCTCTTTTTTGGTCACTAACTCCATCCATGTGTGAAGGCAGGAAGAACAACTGACAGATACTTTTTTCTAGGACTACTAATTTCTTTATAATTTATTTACTTGCTAATTCATCTTATAAGTCACCCTATAGTCCATTCTCTCAGGGCAACATACATAATTGCAGAAACAGAACAAAATAAAGAAAATAAAATCCAATTACATACAGTCAAAGTTAAAAGCAGCAATGCCATTTACAATACTGGTAATTAAATTTCAGAAACAACAATTTAAAAATATCTAACAGAGAGGAAGAAGATGCCTAAAACATGGATTTAAAATACAACCAGGCGGAAAACCATAACCAGTTAAAAGAGCTCGGAGAATAAGAAGGTCTTTGCCTGGCATTGAAAAGTCAACAAATTAGGCACCTGGTAGACCACTCTATGGAGGGCATTCTACAATTTGGGTTTGCAATTGAAAAGCCCCACTCATGAGTACCCACCTGCTAGATCTCAGTGTGTGGGGGCACTTGGAGCAGGGCCTCTGGTGAAAATCTCAAGGCACGGGTGGGAACATATGGGAAGAGGTGGTCCTTTGGATACGTTGGCCACCACCTACTAAACTCAGGGAGGCTGTGGAAGCCTTGAGTGAGTGCCAGGAGGTGGTTTGGGGATGGGTGAGGGTGAACAAGCTAAAGTTTTATCTATACAAGACAGAAGTGCCGTGAGTAAGGAAGATAGCTGATCTGAATAAAGAATTACAACTAGTTCTGGATGGGGTTGCACTCTTCCTGAAGGACCAAGTGCATGGATTGGGGGTTTTCTTGGTCTGTGAAAGCACAGATGGCAGTGGTGCTTAGGTTTAGAATTTTACTGGTTTAGACTGGCTTTGGAGGCCCTGCTTGTTGACCAACCTTAAGAGCAGTTACAGTGGCAGGCACTAGAGACAGGGCATTTTTAGTGGTGGCCCCTAGCTTATGAATTCCCTCCCAAGGGATGTGCAATTAGCCTCATCTGTGCAATCCTCCAAAACGGCTTTGAAGACTCACCTGTACCAACTGGATTTTAATTAAGAGGATTTTATTAAGGTTGCTGTTGGTTTTTAGAGTATACTTTAGTCTAGTAATATTAAATTTTGAACATTTTTATGCTGAACTGAATGTTTTAAAGGATTGATGCCCACTGCCTTATTATAGCTTGTTTGTTGTTTGTACATGGGTGGTACAGAAATGTAATAAATAAATAAATATGTTTGTAAGCTCCCCAGGGAAGACCTTGTCCCATAAGGCAGTATACAATATTTTAAATAAATGTATAAAAATAATATTTCTGGGTGATTCAGTAGTCTCCCAGTGCTGGAGCACAGCACAACTTAGCCTTCACATCCCCTTTGCCTACTACACTTATGATTTTCAACCCCAAAAAAAGCATTGTGTTGACATTTGTTAATCTTCAATGCTACGGATTTCAGAAACATTATTATGAATTGAAACTGCTGCTTAAAACAGCAACATTTCATTACATACAAACCATTGATACTATACAGTGCAGGCTATTCTGATTCATAATGTATTGCCTTCATGAATCTATATTTAAAGATTTATTGAAATTTGTAAGTACCATTCTCACACAAGACCTTGAATGCTAGGTTAAGTTTTAATCTGGAGCTCAATGTTATGGCTGAGTTAACAACCTCTGATCAACAAGGCACAGTAGCAAGCAAGATGATTTATAACAACACTCTCCATATTGAGCAGGCGGTTGGACTCGATAGCCTTGTAGGCTCCTTCCAACTCTATGATCTATGAAATCTATGAAATCTATGACATAGCTACTAAACAAGTTTGAGATAAGAACTTTCCTTAAAAAAATATATGATTATCTGATACCTCTTAACAGAAGTTTAAAGATAGAATTTAACAATGAAAGATATCAGATTTTTTGTTGTTGAAAGAAGTTAGAGGCAGGCATACGCATCTGAAACTATGCTTAGTGGTAGTTACAAAATTCATTAATGAGAACTCAAGTTTCAGACAATAGACCCATGATCAACTGTTTGCATAATCCTCTTATTTATTTATTTATTTATTTATTTATATCCCACCTTTTTTCCTGCAAGGAACCCAAGGTGGCTTACATAATCCTCCTCCTCTCCATTTTATCCTCACAACAACCCTGTGAGGTAGGTTAGGCCTGAGAGTCAGTGACTGGCCCAAAGTCACCCAGTGAGTTTCATGGCTGAGTGGGACTAGAACCCGGATCTCCCGAGTCCCAGTCCAACACTCTCACCACTATGCCACACACATTTCTTATTGGGAATTAAGTCTCAGGGGCTAGTTTGCATGATCACAGAGAGGGAAATAAAAATAAGTCACAGTGGCTTATTTCCCCAGCTGTGCATGCTGGCTGGATTTCTCTAATTACCCTTGCTGGCGCAGCTTGCCATGTCATCCAAACCTGGGTGGCATGGCTTGTTGTGGAGTGGGGACAGCAACCTTCAAATAACCCAACAACAGCCCATGGGTTATTTGAGGGTTGTTCCTCCTTCAAACAAGCCATGCTTCCTGGGTTTGGATGACACCACAAGCCACACCAGCGACGGTAATTAGGGAAATCCAGCCAGCATGTGCAGTGGGGTTTACAAGTGGTTTGTTAGCCACACCATGATCATGCATACCTGGTCACTGTGTCCAATGGGTTTAATCCAGTGATGGCGAACCTATGGCATGGGTGCCACAGCTGGCACGCAGGGACCTGTCTGTGGGCACTCGAGCCATTGGTCACCAGATCGTGCAAAAAGACCGTCCCCTTCTGCAAAACACTAATGATCTTGTTCTTTCTCACAGTGTGGAACAGAATGATTTTATTCTAGAATTCCTGTTACAGAATTCTTTTCTACATTGTTATCACATTTCAAAGATTTTGAAGAATGATGCACAGAGCATGGCTTGGATGTAAAGCCCTAACAGTTGACCTGAGTGCTGCATGTGTTGCTCTCAAACTAACGGAGTATGAGCCAAGGTTTGACAAATTATCAGCATGCACGCAATAGCAAAAATCACATTAATTGTGCAAAAGCATGCCCAATGCAAACTTTTACCTAATGCAGCGTTTGCAGTCCAAGACATAAAGTGTTTAAAATGTGTTAAGCACGTTTAGTTTTCTTGTTTATCTTGCTCATCCTAGTACAGGTTGACTTTTACTTTTACTAATCTGACACCTGTAGAAGCAGGGAAAGGACCCAGGGAAAAGCTTGCCCCATACAATTTCAGTGTGGCATGTAATCATATTACAAGTTGAGAATCCCTTATCCAAAAATACATGTGCCTAATTATTTTAAAAGTTTGTATAAATTCCCTTCAGGCTATGTGTACAATGTAGTACTATAATAATTTTTTGAGTTGATTTTTTTTTCCAACAAAAAACTGTTTGCATCATTGAAAGCTCTGTTATTGTGTTTTTCTTTTAAGACAAAAGATGTTAATTAGTTCACACAACTGTATGAGTTGTTTTTCTAAAACTAAAACCTCGGTATTCAGGTTTAATTGCAGTGTTGGCACTTTGAAATAAATAAGTTGGTTTTGTGTTGCAGTTTGGGCACTCGGGCTCAAAAAGGTTCGCCATCACTGGTTTAATCCCTAGAAAGCAACCAAAGTAACCTGCACTGCAATTCTATACATCTCTACTTAGAAATAAATCCCATTGAGTTACGTGAAGCCTACTCCCAGGTAAGTGGGAATGGGATTGCAGATTTAGGCTTAGCTGGGAGTACGCTCCACTGAACTCAATGGAACTTACTTCTCAGTAGATGTATATAGGATTTGCAGGGCCAGCCCTATCACTAAAGCAGTTGCCTCAGGCAGCAGATGCTGAGAGGTGGAAAGCAAGCAAGTGAAAGAGGGAGCTGTGTGCTGAGTCTGAGGACAGCCTGCCCTCTGCCCCCTAAGCTAGACTGCTGCCTTCAGATGTGGTGGATGATGCTGTCCTACTGTCAGCGTTGCAGAAAGAAATCAACTTTCAATCCAGTTAGCTTTTGTACATGGAACGAAAGGAGGTGCCATCTGGTTCTTTGCCTCAGGCAGCAAAATATGTTGGACCAGCGCTGAGGATTGCACTGTTAGTATCCTAACCCAAGAAGCAATGTAAACAGGGTGAAACTCCTAAAACACCAACCATTTGGGGGAAACAATACAATACAAAACATTAAAAATATGAGGAACCCAGAAATCAATGGTGCTCTATGAAAGCTACACTACTGGGTCCAAGAACCTCTTAAAGTTTTAAAAACATGTAATGAGTCACGTGTGATCAAGACTTGGGCAGAAAGCTTTCAGGACTGGTGAAGGATGAAGATTTGACTTTAGCTGGTAGTACAAACCACAGATGGCCAAATGGCCATACTTTATTTTTGTTGCCATCATTTTAATTAATATTTATAACAGCATATTGTCAATACACATTAAATAATAGCAGTTTTAAACAAACTTGTACATCTGTGCATCAAAGCATTATAAACACTGATAAAAAGCATCCAATTATTAGTTTAAAAAACATTCCAATTCTGATTTGTTTTGTTTTGTTAACATTTACAGGGTTATATTTTCCATCAAGGCATATCCCTACATTTTATGTTTGAAATTGGACTGAAAACAATCATGAATCATTTTTTTTTTATTATTACTTCCCCATTAGGTATTGACTCTCTTCATTAAGAAAGATATGGCCAGGGAGAAAAGTTCTTGCCAAAACCTCCCCTCCTCCCACAACACGTTCTGTTTTTATTTTACATGGAGGAACATGAATCACATGAGCTGCCATCTGCAGTCTGAAGTAGCACAGCTGAGACACAAGTTTGCCACCTTATCTACTATATGATGATGGTTGTAAAATGCTTTAGCTAGAACAGTAGATGGAGATATTGCGGACCAACCCACGTGCCCACCCCCTTGTAAGCAACAATAACAAAAACTATAATTTCCAACTTATTTTGAACACATCTTTCCAGGGAAAACTGCGCGTCACAAATTTAAAAACAACACATAGAATCCAACACCTTTCATATGTTTCCAACTAAATAATCCCATGAGGACAGTTATTCCCCCCACCCACCCCACCCCCATGTCCCTGGGAAGCACACTATGTCATCATGTAGCAATATTTCCAGCACCACTCTTAAAAGAGATTTTTAACTGGTCGGAAGCTGTCTGCTGAGTGTAGTTCCTTGACCTTCTTTAAAGAAGAAGAAAAGACAGAGAACACTCTACCACCTTGTTAAATTGTAAGTACTCCTACCACATCCCCCAAAGTGTTGCGACCTTTGCAGGAAGCCTGTGAGGGTTACAGAAATTCTCCACCAATCTTTGATGGTGGACCAAGGTCCAGCGGACATGGGGGGATGGGTTGAGAGCAGCTCTATTTCTGCTTAGTCATGGGACTCCAGGGTCCAGACATGTACAGAAGTATGTTTGATTGTAAATTAAAAGTAAAGCATGTCTTAGCAATGGACCAAGAAGGACCTGTGAACTTAGTGGTTAGGGTGTTGGACTAGGACTGTGGAGACCCAGGTTCAAATACCCACTCAGATATGAACTTCACTGAGTGACCCTAAGACAGTTACTACATCTCAGTAACCTTCAGTTCTGTCCAGTGTCCTGACCATGTCCTTGTTTCAAGTTTGATCCAACTCATAGTTTACCTCCTGCCATCTCACCTAGCCTGTTGCTTGGCCTTGGCAGTGGAATCTGTGATGGACAGGACAGGGCAGGAAATAATTAACAGAGAAGGATGTTTACTGTGGGGTTCTCCTCCCTTTCCCACTCGAGAAACCTTCTACCTCAACTCTATAGTAATAAAGTACTTAGCATTTCTGAATTGGAAGATTGATCTCTAACATTTCCAAGAAAGTATTCAAATTTATAAACAAATTCCTAGTATGTTTTCAAAGTAAGTTATCAATATACAATGCACATTCTTCTTGAATAATACAAAAGGAACAGCTAATTTTTTGTACTACTATTACTTTCTACTTTCTACTACTATAGATTTCAACAGGACAGGGTCTCAATGACAATTCATCAGTTCAAAATCTCATTAATAAGCTTAATGTGTCTATGACATTGAGAATTCAAATTTATTTGGAACATATTCATTTGTATTAATCTGTGCACAGAACGTATATACTTTCAATCCTATAAACATTGCCAGAATGAATTCCACAACACACACACACACACACACACACACACAACATACTTAAGTAGTGATTCAAACCCAACAGGATAAATTACATTCACTTACGGACCAAGATTTGAAAGGGCCTGCTGGACATTTCTATAAGCTTCAGACACTCAGAATTTCAGGAACATTCTAATCATCACTCCCTATTTTAGTAAGAGACCATCCTGCATGTGGACACACTGAGCATGCAAATGAGGGGGTGGCCAGGGTAATAGTTGGCCCCTACTCATGGTGAGAAACCCTAGTTGTTCAGGAAAATCCTACTTTTTGGAAAAACCAAACCGAACCCACATCCAACCTGCAACTGCTGGAGGCTCAGGGCCATGCCTGTGACCTCACACTATCTACAAAAGTTGGCAGCAGAGAGCATGTAACCAAACTGGCAGTTACACTAATGGAAAGCAAATCACTCGTGGGGTGCTTCCCTTCAACCTGTGGCCTAAAGAAAGAGCATGAGGGTAAGCATTCTTTGAGCCTCATTCCTTCTCCCCAATATACTTTAAAATGGGAGGGGGACTGTGCTTTCACAGTTCAAAGGATCTTGAGTGGGCAGTTGGCTTCCTCTGAGATCAAGTTCACCTCCTCCTGCATAAAGATCCTTTAAGCGATGAGTGGAAAAGTTTTCTCAGAATATAAAGGAGGGTTTGAGGGAGGAAACTTGAAGGAAGAGGGCAAAAGGGGATTTCTTCTCTTGCTCAGATTAACATACAAACTGGAAAAGTATTTGGGGATTACAATGCTCCCCTCTTATTTGAGATTAGTATTACATATCTTAGATTTGTATTTGTAAGCCCAGAAATATGAGTCTCAGTGACAGCAATATTAGAAACTAGGAAGCCCTGCATTTGCCAGGCACACTGAAGAGAGGTTGATCATGGCTGCATTCATATGGATTTTATAGGGGTGTCCACAAACTTGGTGGGGGCCCCCGCCCCGCCTTGCCTCTCTGCAGCAGCCCGCTCGATCCTCAGCCCTGTTGCCCTGGTTTCTACATAAAATACGTAGAATTGCGGTCCCGACGCACTGGTGCAGGGTCCTGGCGTGTCACTTCTTGCCAGCCGGAAGCGACGCAACAGGAATGGCGCAGGCAGCACAGCTGCCTCGCCGCAGAGAGTCAAGCAGCCGCCAGAACCCGGTAAGGCCCGCTCGCCTCTTGCGGGTGTGAGCGGGGCCGATTTCAGCTCCGCTACGCCTGCTCGAGGCGAGTGGATACATCCCTATAAATGGATATCCTTTCCCAAATTGTTCCAGCCACATTTGGACATATAACTCTCTTAGCCTCCATGGAGCTGTTCTCTTCACTATAATTAAAACACTGTGGCCATACATACAACATGCCGTGGGAAGGTGAATGGGCACTATTTTGTCCCATGGCTCCCTGGTAGCATGTAGTTGAAAAATGCTGTGACATGAGCCCCTTTACAGACACATCCTGCAGGAACAGGCAAATGCCTGGAGGATCGAGTGGGGCTGTGCCCTGGGCCCAATGGGTTATGCTGAGGCTGCTCCACCCACTAATGTTTGTGCATTAAACGCAGATGTCTGAAAGGGGGAACCTGTGCATGAGCAGCTGCTCATGCATAGCCACCCTTTTGCAGGCAGCTGCATGTTAAGAGGTGTGGTGGGAGGCCGGGAGGCACAGTCCTGCTGCATCTTGCAATCCTACTCATGAAAAGAATGTCTGAAAAGAGCTATAGTGTTCATATTTTTTTCACCCCACGCTTTGCTTCACTGGCTGCCACTTGGTGGGTGGAGGAAATGCTATGTGTCAGGGCTAGCTCCACTAGCCCCTCAAGTTCTGACCCTCAAACTCCAAAACAGCACTGGTCAAATCCCGTGGGAATGGATTCTGAAATGGAAGGGGAGCGGGAGTTAGAAGCGGAGACACTCACTGTTGATAACACTGACCCAGCTGTGCCATCAAGGTTGCAGCCAGTGCCAAGTATTACTGGGGAGGAGGGGGGAGTAGTAGAATTACTGGGAAAGGAGCTCCCGATGGGGGGGAGGAGGAAGAGCTCCTGATGGGGGGGGAGCCAGTCTCCGTGACAGATCCTCATGAGCGACGTCGCCTCCGGATCAACTCACCTCTCTCCGTCATATTCTGCTCTGTTGGCTAACAAGACTTTTGATCTGCCCTAGAGGGAAGAGTAGGTTCTCTGGTTTGAGGTTGGGAGGGCACAAAACTTCCCAGTTGGGGATTAACTGTTGATCATTCATGATTTCCCATTGACGGGATAACAGGTCTTGAATTACTTTCTTTACTTTTGTGTAACCCTTTTCTGCAACTACCTGAGTTGCCCTGCATTTTACTCAATAAAGCTTTACAAAGAAACCCGGGAGCTGTGCGCAAAGTTCTGGCTGGTGGGAGGGGAGTAGGACCATGAGAGAGACATAACACTATGCCCTGTGGTGGTGGAGGGGATTGAGCTGCACATTGCCCAGGAAAGCCTTTATAAGCATTCATTCATTTCATTTCATTTATTTATTACATTTCTATACTGCCCAATAGCAAAAGCTCTGTTTATTAAAAGCAGTGTTTATTAGCAGAATGTGATGATGATGATTCAATACAAGAGATTAAAATGTTATAACAAGACCTTATTTGGAAGGAAGAATGGTTGAAAAAGCTATGCAGTGAATGTTAGAACAAATGTGGGACAAAGACTGAATGATAAGAAGGAAATGAGGATGTCAAAAGGGTGAGATTTTTGTACTTTTTTTTGTTCAGCGATTAAGTATAATAAAAGGAAGAAAAGCTACACCCCAGGGCAAGCTTTCCATTTTTACGTAAGTGTTGCTGACAGTTGAGGATAGAAAAGGTTATAATATAAATTCAGTTCTAGCAAAGTTCTTGTGAATAAACATCTACAGCTGTCTTGAAGGAAGAAGCAAGCAAGCAAGCAAACATTGTTTCTGTGATGTCTTGTACGCTTCAGTTTCAGAAAATATCTAGCTTTTGTTCCGTTACCAAAGATGACAAGCTGCAAGTTTTATGTCAGATGATATTGCCTTCCACTTCTGGATTTAAAAAAAAAAATCAAACAGAATGAAAGAGGGTGTGATTGAATGTGGGTATAGAAAGGCTTGACTCCTCATTCCATCAAAGACCAGTTCTTGGCACTATGCATTGAGTTTGGATTTGCCTCAACTTACTGAGTCATTGAGAGTTAGATCAGCATTAGGTACTACAGTTAAAATGATTCAGGCTGTGGGACCCTACGTAGACCTCCCAGCAGTCCCTTATAATGCAATCCTATGGCCGTTAGACAGCACCTAGAGCCAGCCATAGGATTTTTTGGAGACCCAGCTATGAAGTCAGAAAATCGCTCTGAGCGCCTTCCCCCACCTTGCAGCCAGTGTTGATAGAACCATGCTGGTTGTGTCTCCAAGTTCGCAAGAGTGGGCGGGGAGGGTAGGAGGCAGGTGCTGCACACTCCTCCTACCCTGCATTGGATGCCCATAATCCTCTGAGTTCAGAGGGCTATGGGCATCCCGATTGGATTGTGCCCTTAGCCTAATATTTAACTGAAAAAAGCAAGTCAACCCATGGTGATTCCACTCTTCTCCCAGATCCAACCACTAGAAAATTTAACAATAATGGTTGTTTATCACAGTACAGAATGGCAGTAACAGAGATCAGAAAAACTATCAATATCATATGGCTGGAAAAGCACAGTTCATTAGTTGAAATCTATTTTAGATGCAACGATGAAAATATTATTAGCATAACATGAGTCATCAAAAATTTCAAGAGAACTGGTTTTAAAACTATTACTGACATATATGTAGGCATGATAAAGATTTTTGAAGTTATGCCTGAAATTACTGATTTGCAGTTTTCACATCAGCAATATCCATCAACAACCAAAGCAGCAGCCATGATAAACTATCATCATCTCATAAGACTACCCTGGTTGTATCCCAAAGACAGCACCCAGATGATGTGGTGCTGTGGTCACTATCTCTCAGCCTTACCTACCACAGAGTTTGTTTTTAGGCTAAGGCACTGCCATCAGAGGAAAAGCAGGATTCAAATATAATAAAACAAATATGATTGCAGTCTCCATCCACTTTCTCACCAACAAGCTCTCTAGGTCTACCAGATCACCATTAAACCATAATGGATTATGGACCAAAGTTACAACTAGGTTTGACAACAGTCACAAGGAACAAAGGAAAGTATAGGAAATTCCTTTGATCCCCAAACAGAGATCTTTACAGTCTATGCAGAACAAGCATAGACAGCTGATGAAGTTTTTCTCAGACCGAAGGAAGCCACACAATATATTTCCTTTGGAAATAAGAATTGAAGTGTTTCTGTTGAATGAAGCCATTTTGTAGATAAGATAATTAAGATAACCCACTGAAAAAAAGAGATCAATATTCAATATGCTTGTCTCTTGCAACTGTTGAAACAGAGCTCAAGAGAAAGATATATAGTAATGAAATACTGCTTTTTCCAATGTTAACTCTATGGATTGATTTTATACCTGAGTCATCAGCAGTAATGCACCAAATTGTGATACTCTGAAAAGAATATTGCATCAGACCCTTATTGAGCTAGAGTAGATAATATGTTATTCACCATGGTATACTTGGACAACCACCTACTTTTAAGTACTGGTAGGGATGGATGGATTTGTCAAGCCCATTTCCATGGAGTTCCTCCTTTTCCCGTCTCCAAATCTGTTCTGTATGGATTTTTTAAAAAGAAAAATGGGGGAAATCTGTACAGATTTTTGAGCACATTTTTCAAATAGATGCATTAATTGACACATTAATTGATGCATGCCCCAACTGACTAAAGTGTGTTTATGTGCCTTTTAGAAATGTATGCGGTGGGGTTTGTGCATTTTCAAATATGCACGTGTTGTTGAGCACATTTCCCCCCTTTTGCAGAATGCATTGCAAGCCTGGAAATGTACAGATTTCCAATTGCAAATTGTGTTCATTTCTGCATTCAGGTCCAGGAGGTGCAGATTGGGTAAATCTATTTTAAAATTTTTGAAGAAATGTATTTCTCAACCATTCCTAAGTAAAGGTCAGTAAATACAAAATTGTCTAGTAAATGCTTCATACCACAATAAAGTATGCAAACAAATGTCTATATAATACCATATCTACCAGCAAACATATAATACTTACATGAAACACAGAAAATGATAATAGGCTTGGTTATGTTAACACAGACATGCTGAATATGGGTGTACCAAGAATGGCCAGGCAAACTGGCTAGTGTCTAGGATGTGTACTTGTTATATTGGTTTATTTGAAAAAGGAATGCATGACCCTTTGAAAAAAGACAGGATTCCATCATGGTTTCTGAAATGCAGCCATAATGGACTTTTGATGTGGCCATGGAAGTGGAAATTAAGGCCTATGGGAAGTGTTTAGGTAGTTGCAGCAGGAACAATAAATTGTCATTGATAGAGGGACTAGACTTTGTCCTCCACACTGGAACCTAAAGATAACAGGAACTTCTGGGGAAATGGGGCAAACGGGTCCTCTCATTCTTTGGTTTCTGTTAATATAGAACATTCTCCTTCCTTGATACAAATCAAATCAATGGAATGGATAAAGGGATGTAATCAGGATAATCAGTTGTGTGAAAGCCATACTTGTACACATTCTCGGGACCTGGATCAAAACCAATGGGGAAAATCCAACCTAGCTCCTACTTAGAGTAGACCCACTGAAGTGATGACTAACTTATCCCATTCATTTCAATGTCACATTGGATTTTACCCAATGAGATTCACCCTATAGGAAAATGAAAGGTTGTATTATCAGGAGAGCCACTGTCACATTTGTTGTCAGCATCCATATTCTGCTGTAATGTGAGAAAAGAACAACTGAAACAAACTACAGAATAGTTTGAAAAGGCATGCATGCACACTAGGGATATTCAAAGAAATCCACAATGGACTCAAATGAATTCAAATTTCTAAGAATCCAACCCACAGATTCTGCAGTGGACTGGGTTTTCCTGAGTTGTGCAGATTCCACAGACTTGCAGACCATTTTTATTTTTTTTACTTTCTGTAATTTTACACAAAGTTAGTTGTAGAAAAATAAGGGGGGAAACACCCACCAAAAATGTGCTTTCCCCCCATTGGCTAAAGCGTGAAAATATGTTGGGGGGATTTGCTCATTTTCAGAAGCATGAATTTGCACAACTGTAAATTTGTGCAAATGCCTACGAACACATTTGCGCAAAATCTGATTCCATCAGTGAGCAGGTTGATGGAACGAAAGGCACTTGACAATCCGTAAAACATAGATGGAACAGATTTTACAATGTCCGTACATCACTAACTAAGTGATGAGAATGTGAGCTGTAATTTTGATATTGTTATTCATAATGAATCTTCCTTGATATCATATTCTTGTAAGAAGCCCTGAGAACTTGGTGATAGAGCAGCATATACATATTTTAAATAAACAAATAAAAAAAGTTTTCTATTACAATACTGGGTAGTGTCTCAGTACTATGCAAAGAATGCACTCTGTTATTAACCAATACCAGCCCCTATTTATTATTTCAAGCAGAATCTGTACAAAGATTCAGGTGGACAAGTGTTTTCTATTCATTTAATCAGATCAACTGTGGTGAAAATATGCAGTTTATGCAAGAAAAGATCCATAAAATACATTTTATGTTTTAAAACATAAAATTATTAAGCTGCATTGAGATAATTTAA
Source organism: Shinisaurus crocodilurus (assembly GCA_021292165.1). Lineage (NCBI taxonomy): Eukaryota > Metazoa > Chordata > Lepidosauria > Squamata > Shinisauridae > Shinisaurus > Shinisaurus crocodilurus. The sequence continues at coordinate 75,380,642 of CM037876.1, read as the reverse complement.
ATGAAGGATATTTTTATAAGTGTTCAAACCATTTGAAAAAATAAGCAAAATTAAAGCCAGGGTTGTTTGTCATTTGTTATTTGACTGCTGCACAGCAAGAAATTGACATAAATGTCATAACTACAGTATATTAGGCTTTGGTACAGAATAACTATGATTGTGCCTTGCTTTTTTTAAAAGTGTTTTGTTATGAGTCCATATGATAATTATATTAATGGTACTCATATATTATGGGGTGCACAGCAGGACCAGCTTTTTGTGAACCTGTTTGTAAATATGCTTTTAATATGTTTGTACTTAAAGGTTATCAAAACCAATAACGTTCTCATTGATGTCTTTCATGCAAGTTATAGACAAATTACTTTCTTCCATGGTTCAACGTACATGAATGTACTGATTGCAGATGAACACATATTTTGTAGGTTACTATTTAAAGAGTTCCCTTCCCCCAGCCACGTGCAGCTGTGGCCAGGGAGAACTTTGTATGTTGGAGAAAGGAGAGTGAGACCACTGTGGGGTGATCTCACCCTCCAATCAGATTTCAGTTGGGTGGGGCCTCAAGGGCTGATATTGGGCCTGAATGTCCCCACCCACTTCCTCTTTCTTTTGCAGCTTCCTCCCTGTTCTCAGTGTGGGCTTTGCTGGCCACCATTTCTAGGGGCCGAGTAGGAATTTTGGCTCATTGTCCTGATTGGCTGGGGGCAGTGTGCTTGTTTCGCCTACTCTACACTGTGTTTCAGGGTTGGGTGTTTTTTTTATTTTGGGAATTGGTGATTTGGTCCAGTCTGGTCACATTTGGCTAGTAAGTGCGGGAATAGGCAGTGGGGTAGGGTTTGGTGATCATCCGATGGCACTGTTCAGGTGGCTGGCGAGACCCGAGACTCCCCGTTTACTGAGTTTTGCGGCTTAGTTGTGGGAGATTAAGATCACCAGTGAGGCTGACTTTCCTCACACAAATCGGTGTTTTGCAGCACCGTGACTGTGAGAAAACCTACCAGCACCCATGAGGGTGTAAAACTGGGGGGTGGCCAGCGCTGCTCTGGAACAGGAGTCTGAAGTAGAGGGAGGAAGCATGGAAGCGGCTGTTCACTCTGCCTCTTCTTACCCCTCCACTTCAGCTACAGCATTAAAACTGCAGCTTGTCTGCTGACCAAGTTGCCCCTTCCTCTCCTTTTCCTCCCAGCCAGCCAGCCAGCCCGCCAGCCCCAAAGGTATAGCTGATAACAGCTTTGAGAAAAGAACACCCTAGGTTGGTTTGTGATGGAAGAGCGTCAGATAGCAATGGGGAGTCAGGGCGGGGGAGACAGAGTCTCATTCTGCCGCTACCTGCTAACTAAGCGAGTGATTCACCTTGCCTAATGATAGGACTGGCCCTGGGTGGGGTGAGTGACAACTTTCTGTTGTCCTCCTCTTTCTTATCCATGGGGGAGTGTAGGTTAACTAGCAAGTGTAAGAGCCCTTCTTGTGGGTAGGTGACAACCACCATTTCCCGCTTCCAGAAAATTGCTCTGTGTACAGCATCTTTCTGGGGGTGAGAAATGGTGGCTGTCAGCCAGATGGCAGGCCAACAGCCACGCACTGAGAGAGCTCTTACACTTGCTGGCTAACCTGCATTGCTTCCTTCTCCGCCACCATCATGGACAAGGTAGATGGGGACAGGAAGCCACTGCCACTTGTCACACTACAGCAACGTTTAATTTGAAGCCTTTCTGCACCCATGAACCACTGCAAATATTTTACCCCACACCCCAAAATTGAATCCCCGCATTTGCCATCTGTGACTGGGGCGGCAAATGGAGAGGAGGCATTTTGCACCAGGCCTGTTCTACATGCACATGTTGAGGATTCTCCTGCTATACCATAAGCACAGGGGGAAGTAATGGGAGTCTTGAATGTGACTCACTAATTGAATGCACAGTATTATATGGAACAAGCAAACAATTCCAAAAGAAAGTAAAGCCTGAATTACGCCTCTGTTGCAAAGTGCAGTTGCTAAATATGTTTTCCACAATGAGTTGAAAGATGGGAGGAGAAAGTGCTCATTATTATTTCAGTTAAAGACAAACAGCTGGAAGTTAGATGAATTGCCAGTAATTTACTTTTTGGCATAGACTAAATTCACGAGTATTATTAAAATGGCAGCAGAAATTACTATGCATCACCGAGAATCCAGTTCCGATTTTTTTAAAGACTTATCGATCTGTTGGTAATGTCCAAAATGTTGCAGATTTTTAAATATGTTACAAATTCCTGAAAGGAATCATTTAAGGACTAGGTACAATGGATAAGCATGTAGTCAAAACCTAGGCTAAACTGCAACAATAATAATGCAAGATTACACAAATACACACCACATTTGTATACTTTCCCCTTGAAAACCCACCTCAAAACCCACTTTAGCAAAACCTTTTGTCTTAACACCTGGGCAGCACAATCCAATGTGGCTGCCCATAACCCTCCGAACTTGGAGGATTACAGGCATCCTATTGAGGGCAGGAGGAGCGCAACTTCAGCCGCCTAAGTTGTCTGCTGCAGCTCACAAGGCCAGGCAGAGGCGCCTCCAGCATATATTGGATCCTGGTGGAGCTTCACTCCTCCCCTCCCTGCCCCCCAGAACGCCCACCCAACGCTGGCTCCGCTTCTGACTTCGGAGCGGCAGCTGGTGTGCCAGTGCAGGCTGCAAGGGCAAAGGGAGGGTGCGCCAAATTAGGAGCCCAGCTCCGACTTCAGAGCACGTTTCCTAGGTTGCAGCTGGGACTCCGAATTTTCCTATGTCCATCTAGACTCTGTCTAGTGGCCATAGGAGTGCGCCCTAAACTGCTTTTCCAGGTATAAAACTCAAGTATGTATGACTACATTTGGCCACAACCACTTGAGACCCATGTCTTTCCTCACCTTCTTCTGTTGTCTTTTATAGACTCTGTGGCCATGGAATTTTCTGCTTTTTGGATACTACTTTCTAAAGTATCATGTACAGTCAGGGTACTACATAAATATTGCTATTGCTTCTGTCTAGCCATTCCTTTCATTGGGTATATTGCAAGTCAATTAGGCTAGGGAGAAAGTATTCTGTGCAGACTTTTTTCAGTGTTGCGGAGGTGGGGTGAAAATGCAGCAGCCCAGTGCTGCTCCATTTGTAATTTGGAACAGAACACAATGCCCTATGGGGGAAAAATGCCATGGCCAGTGAGGGCAACCATCTCCCCCCTCTCAAGAATGATCCTGGGAATGATGTTTTGTCATGACATAGGCCATAGGGTCATTTCATTCCCATGGAGCACTGTGTCCCAAATTACAAGGGAAATGCTGATGAGGGTAGACAAGCTGACACTTGAAACAGGGGTCAAGATTTTTTTTTTGTCTGTTAAAAAAAGAGAGGGAACCCCCCCGCCACCTCATCTTTAATAGTAAGCTTCCCTCAAAAGTGTTTAGAATCTGCCCTTTCCAAAAGTTGCCAAATATCCCACCCCCTGCCACAACACACCCCAGTTTTGCAGGGGATGAATGGTCCATGAAATTAAAGGGAGGGATATTCAGTCTACAGTAGCTTTAATCTGAATGGTCCAGAATGGCTAGTAGTAGCAGACAGTTCCTCAGAAGGTGCTAATGGCTTAGGAATAGTTGGAGATCTCTCTTCTTGAGTGCTAGAGCTCTGAAAGTAATACACCCCTGCCTCCTCACTCCCTAATAAGGGGAGAGGGCTGATGTAAGGGGTACGTGTGTGTTTGTGTGTGAAGGAACAAAAGAAGCAGCTTGGGAAAGAGAGAGGCAAAGAAAGAGAGCCGGGAGCTGGGTGAAAGCTGAGGGCACCTAGTGGAGTGCAAACCTACTGCCTGGGAGGAGTGCACATGCCGCTTGCCTCCACCTATGCTCTACTCCAGTGCCAAACCAAACTTTCCTCAAACCTTACTGACTTCAATGTAAGCAGATGCAGCCCCAATTCACATTGGGACTTTGATGCTTCGAGAGGAGGGTTTTAAGCTTTCCCCCCACCTGTTTTCATCCTGGAATTCCACCCACCCACAGGGTGGGGGGGTGTTAAAATAGAAAAAGATGCCTCCATTGGAATCAATGGAGGCGTTTTGTTGTTGTTCTTTTGAACCCAAGCCCATGGGGGGAGGGGGTGGAATTTCAGGATGAAAACAAGTGGGGGCAAAGCTTTAAAAAAAACTCTCCTGGAGCACCACAGTTCTGCTCTGAATCAGGGCCACATGCACTTACTCTGAAGTAAATAAACTAACTGTAAATAAACTAAATAAATTAGAAGAACGGTTAGTTTGGCGCTAAAGGATGGGCTTGTGAGATCTACTTTGTGTTTTACTAGAACCGAGAGCTCCCCACTGCCCCCCAAAACAATTTGTAAAAAAAAAAAAAAAACGGTAAAAAATAAATCCAATGATCTCTCTTTCAAAGGAAGACAAAGAACCCAGGTAGTGCTGCCCCTGGAACCTCTCACCATTTGAAAGGAATCCTATTGGGTAGGACAGTTGCTGTATCATTCGTAGTTTATTTTGCCAAATGGTAATAATTCTACATCCAATAAATAACAAATTGGCCTACCACCTATCCCCAAATACTCTGTTAGTTTTCTAAAAAAAGTGAGTTTTGTTTTTAATTAAAACCTCATATTACATCCAACCATTTCTATAAATATTTTCTCTGACATATAATTAAATACAGATTAAGAGATAACCAATGGATTATTATTTGGTGTCTCAGTTAATACCTTTCTCTTTACTTAACTGATATCCTTTCCCCCCTCGCTGTTGATGCTTTTTAGCTTTTTAGCAAGTACATAAAGACGGGACTTGACAAAAGAGCATGTTATTGGTATTTTAGATTTAACAAAATGAATTGCTAACTGGTATTTTTCTCTTAACAAGTATATAACATTGAGAAACAGATGCTTATTTACTAACATTTTATAATTCCCCCAAAATCTGAGTCCTAATTTAAAGGACCTCAATTGAACTGTATTTATTATCTTTGGTGGTAGCATTCTCAATATGTAACTATATAAGTGCACGATTCTCCACTAATGGAAGTTGGTTTACATGCAGGCCTGTGGCTTACACTGGCTCAGCTTGTCTGAGTGTGGAAACTGGAAAGCTAAGCAGGGTCAGGCCTGGTTATTACTTGGATGGGAGACCCCTCCTCTAGTTTCCTGCATTGAGCAGGGGGTTGGACTCGATAGCCTTGTAGGCTCCTTCCAACTCTATGATCTATGAAATCTATGAAAATCCTGCTAGTTTCCTGAAACTTTGGTTTCTTAACAATGCAGTCCTATGCACATGATCTACTCAGATGTAAGCCCCATAGAGTTCAATGAGAGTTACTCACAGGTTACATACAAGGTATGTAAGGGGGGATATAATTTAGGTGGCAGCCTAAATTATATTCCCCCTTACATACCCAGTATCCTGTGCAATGTTATTATATATGGAAGCTTTGCTTCATTTCTCTGGCATGTTTTCGCCTAATGAATACATGCAATGGATTGGAATGGAAGTTTGAATGGCTGCTGTTCATTTGATCACCAGCATTCTGAAAAGATTCACCTTCTGCCACTGTTCCTGTTGAAGAAGACCCAAGCTGAGAGGGGTCCAACATAAGATAAGAGTTGGTTGAAAAAAGGGAAACTCCTGTTTTGGGGTCTATTTTTATTATTTCCTTAAATCAACCATCATGAATTTTAGGTAGGATATACATTCTTCAGATAGGTATCAAATTCATGTGACTCACAAATAGTATGCATAAGGAAAAAAGGACAAGGCCACCCATCAGCAGTTGCTTTTACTTTTGCAAGCAAGTTCCTTGAATGTCCCTGTTGCAGCAATTCCCAGAAGAATACTTCATAGCTCTATTCTGCTTCAAAAGCCATGTGACAGAAACTAAATTGACTGGCCGCCATCTAAGGCTGAATAAAGTTTGACCCAGTTCACACAACACAAAGGTGGTTAATAAGCCATGGTGACTAGTTGACCACCCTGAATGTGCTGGCCTGATTGACATAATTTCCCTCGTCGGCACAGCTTGTTGTGACATCAGAACCTGCTGAGGGTGGTTAACAAACCACTCCAGAACCCTACAACAGACCGTGGATTCTGGGTGGTTCCTTTGTTAACCACCCCAACCACCCACTCTCACCAGGTTTGGATGTACAACAAGGTGCACAGAGAAGGTAATTAGGTAAATCTGGTGGCATGCAACCAGCATGCGCAGGGTGGTTAACAGGCCACCATGGCTTATTAATCACCCTGCAATCATATGAACCATGTAAGAATGTACTGAATTGCAACTTACAATTCCTGCAGCACGATCCTAAGTGTGATTACTCAGAAGTAAATCCCACTGAGATCAATGGTACTTACTTCCTACTGTGTACTTAAAACTGCTGCCCTAGAAAATCCAAAATCAAAATGCTTTGCCTATTCATCATGGCTACTTGCTTCTCAAAAGCTTAAGTGGGATATTTAATGTTTACAATGAGCAGAATTGAGTCACCTTTAATATTAAAAAATGTATTTCACTTTAAATATTAATGAATCTATTGTGGAATGAGGTTTTGTGGGCTAGAGCTCACTTCATCATACCATATGCTACAATAAATGTACTAGAGTTGGATCCAATGCTGGTCATCTGCTAAAAGAATTGAAACTGCTAGTGGAACAAATTTCCCCTTCCCCCTGAAGGCCCTGTACACTCCCCAAATTTGATCCGGAGGATTGGGGAACCCTCCACAACAGATTTGGGGTACAGTGCAGTGGGAGAAGAGGATTGGGAAATCCCATTGTGCCAGCAGAAGTCTGTTTGTGTGACATTGTATCCAACTCCTAGTCTTTACACAAGACTCTTTCATGGTTTTGGTGCATCAGACTAACATGGGTATTAGTCTGGAATTTGTTAGTTTTGGTGTTTGTTTTCATTTTACTGTCATTTTCTTCTAACTTCACTACAAGGTCTTCCCATAGTGGGAATTAGTTGAATAATTATTAACTTTCCCTTGATTCAGCTGGCTGTCATAGCTAGATACTTTACAAATCCAAGAGGTGGGAATTAATGCTAAGTCTTTTGTCTAGGAAACTTAAATTTCTTCAAGATTGTAGCCTTCCATGCTTCCTCACCCCCTCTGCCTAGAAGAGCATAATCTAGGGATTTTTGTTCCCTGCTGCTCAGTTAAATATAGTAAATAGCAAGGTCTCTGTTCTGGGAAGAATATCATTGATGCCTTCCATCAGGAGGAAATCCCCTATAAGTGTCAAAGCTAAAGTCACAGAAGAGGTATAATGAATCCTGTGTTACAAAACATTGCCATAGAAGACTCTGAATGTGGTACCGAGGGAAAGAATAGGGCAACTGCATGTGAATCTGTCAGCAGGTGACAAGACAACACTATAGTATTTCCTGCAACCCGCTGGTTTGGTGGCCGGCCTACTACAAAATAGGTTGCGAACAAGTACTAAAGTTAACAGGAGGAGGCAAAGTCTAAGCTTTCTGTGTGTGCTGCTATTACTACGGAGCTCTTCTTTTTTAGGTATTGATGGGCTACCACTTGTGAAGTTACAAGCAAAGGATATACAAGCAAAGGATAACGTAGAGTTAAGTTTGGCCCATTGTAACTCAGAGCCAAACTGCACATTACTTTAAAGATGTAACTAGCAGCTATGTATTTTTCCTTACTCAAAATTAAGCAGGGAGGGAGTGATATGGAGTGGGAACCTAGTATGGAGTGTAGGGCAGCTCTAACCCTTTTGTCCCTGTTGTGGTCCTAATCTAGACTCAGAGAGTGGGGGGGGGGGAGTCTGCAATTTGCATTGCCAAAAAAGGATCCATTAAAACAAATTGATCCTTTTTTGGCAATGCAGATTGCAGGTGCTCCCCAACCCACCCCCAATCTGGACTGGAACTGCTTCAGGGGCAAAGGATTGAAGCCCCCTAATCCACATGAGATCCCAGTCCAAATCGCCGCCACGCTTATTTTTTTTTAGTAAGGAAGAAACGAAAATTGCCTTTATGGTAATATATAGTTTGGCTCTCAGTGTATATATATTTAATACAGGGGTCTGATTCACTCTGAAAGCTATTACAACTAATATATTAACAAAATAGTAGAACATATTTTTTGTACAGCACTCCTTTATTCAACATTAACATGTCTCCTCTGGTCTCACTGCCCAGTGATACCAACCATATGCCTCATCTTCAGAAGTATTACAGAGCAATCCTAAGGAGGCTCACCACTTTCCAAGCACTACTGCAGGGGTTGGCAACTTCCATGGGTGCCCTCCGATAGCCTTTTGCAAGGGTTAGGATTGTATGTATATATAAGTGTTTTTCAGGTTAGAAGCAACTAGAGGACAGACTGTCGGCTTGCAGTAAGACTGAATTATGTATAAGATGGAATTGTTCCACAAACACCTTATCAGTGATGACATATAACCTTATACTTTCTGTCTGTGGAAGAATACAAACTTATTTAAATGACAAATTATAAATGGAATGATTTTATAATCTTTTATCTTCAAGGCCTCATTCTTGAGGCAGAAAGGTGGGATATAGAATTGCTTTCAGTAAAGAGATGTTCCATTGATTCCACTGATAACAGTGGTGTATGATCACTGGCAGAAGGAATGGCAATGTCAAGACAGGTCATTCGTATTACCTCCCTGAATGTAGTACAGAAGATGGGGTGTTTTTTTTTGAGGTCTAATAAAGATATTTGAATCTTATCAGGCAGGCCCTACTGTAACTGTTATGTCCTTCCTTGGAAGTTCAACAAGCATAAGCATGTTTGTTCTGTTATCACACTTGAACATTTTTCAAGTGAAAATTAGGTCTCTGCATTGATAAGCCTCTCAAGCCTGATATCGATGCATGAGAAATTAGTTCAGTTTGCATTTCAATGCAAACTTACCAAATTTGCACTTCCTCAACCTAACCATGAACTGGAATGCAGTTTTAAGTCAAAATCCATGCATTTCTGAAGTTTGCAATGCAGTTTACAAAATAAGTATCCAGAAATACATATATTTGGGTGGGGGGATGTGCGCAAAAATGCTATATTCAATGGGGAAATAGCTTGAAAAAAATTGTAAATTCGCAAAAGTGAACACAAGAATGCATATATTTGGAAGAAAATGGATACAAGATGCATATTTTTAAATGAGCATGAAAATACAACATTTTGTGTGGACTAAAAGAAATTGCAATTTGATGCTGAAGTGGGATGGAACAAACTCAGCACTGGAAAAATGAGAACCAGAGTGAAATTGAGCTGGACAGATTTGCCCATCCCTGAAATGTGCTATGGGCTTTTCTAGACCACTCACCATTCTTCACTCAAAGTTGTTTCTGGGTTCTTTAGATATTGTCACTCTCCAGTTTTGCTCCTGTGCTTAAAAGTAGTTCCATGTTTTTTAGGGTGGGGACAATTTGTTATTTTTTGGCATCACAAAACAAAGCACAAGTCTCCACCACTCATTGCTTTATTCTGCTATGCTATAGCACCACCTAGAGGTTATGTAGCCTGGAAAGGGAGGAAAGGAAAAGAACCTTGTGTAGCAATCTGAGCTTAATTCTGCAACAAATCCAGAAGTGGAAACAGCAGGTAAACAGCCTCAGCTAGAAAAGCTCTATGAATGAGATTTTTTATTGCACACACCTTTAACATTATTAATATCCTTCCTTTCTGAGGAAAATAAATTCAGCCATTAACACTCCCTGTTCCCATCATTAGTCTTATTATAACAAAATAAAAGGGTTGATACAAAATAAGTCTCGAAACATTGGCAGTGCAATCCTATACATATCTACGGTACTTAAAAGTAAGTTCTATTTAATTCAGTGGGGATTACTCCCAGGTAAATGAGTTTATGACTGCATATACTAGAGGACATAAAATAGGCCATTATATTCTAATGAATAACCCTGGCACTGCTACACAGAAAGGTCATGTTCATCAAGAAGATCCTGAAAAGAAAATGAAAATGGTAAATCCAATTCATCTTCAGGAAAACGGTACATAACGGCCATGGTAAGTGGCACAAAATTAGTCAGTTATATGCAGTTTCAATTTTTGGGACTCATACATGCTTCTGCCCTTGAAGGAACACTTTAAGGTCATGATGTCAGTTTTTATCATCATTTAAGTGACACAAATATATTTGTATGTATGTATAATATAAGGAAAGCTATTTCATTTCTGTCATTTTACTGGGCCAATACTAAATCACATATAGATCACTACTTCCCCCAGGAGGCCTTGAGAGAGGTCAAGTTGATTTTCTTCTGGCAACATTGCCAAACTTTGCAGCATTTGTGATGACTTGCAGTCTCTTAAAGATTTTTAAAATATAGCATTGCACATAAATATAATATGTGACAGATCAACTAAGCCGAGGGCCTTTCTACAAAATAGGTTGTGTGCAATGTATGTGTGTGCGAGAGCACGCTTATGCAATAACACTGCACATGCTAAGTTTCTTGTGCACAGCCTACATCTTCCATCCAGCCTATGCTTCTCTTATGGGGATTTGTGCTGCTTAGTCCTCTGGAATTTTGCTCCTCTCCCTTAGATGGATGGAACATGTGGAGCTGATCCAGCGATTCCATCTAGCTGCCTTTATGAAGTTCAGTCAATCAGACGCAAGTATGGCTACACCTATTTAAGTTGGCCATACTTCCTCTGAAGTGCAGTTTCAGCCAGGCCAACATTCTACCTACCCACTCAGTTTTAGGCAGTGCAGAATTCACTGGTCATCAGTAGGAATTCTGGGTTCCCATTCCTAATTCAGCCACAGGGCACAAGCTTTCCCCTCTACTCTTCACTGTTTCATATATGGACTTCATTTGGCTTAAGGTTTTTCTCATAGAAATAGTTTAGTTCAAACCTGACATGCTGAGAGATGGCGAGACATTGGTAAGTAAGCACCTTACCTAAAGCAACATCTCAAGACAACAATCTCATGAACCCTAAGCTTACTGGGCTGTGATGCTGATAAGGTCTCCTCTGCATACTTTTCAGATATGAAGGAATTACTAGCAAAAGTGTTAAATGAATGATCTGATGTGAAGAATCATAATGGGCAAGCCTCCCATGACTTGCATTGGATTGGCTCAAAAATAAGCCAAGCCATTTTCCTCCACATTAGAAAATAGCTTGCCTTGTTTACAAGCCAATTCTAATTCAGCTTTCTCCCACCCTGCCTGCATCACTGAGTCAGGGGACTACTTGCAAGCATCTCAGATGCCTGTACAAAGCAAACACTTGTTGGAAGGAATGGACTTCATGCACAGGACCCTTTGGGCAGTATTATATGTGGACAGGATATCATACCTTGAACTTGAGATGGGCCTGTCACAGACAATCAAGAATAAACTGCATTAGGTGTTATCACTGAACAGCAGAATCCTATGGCCACTAGACCATAGGAGCCGGTTCGTACGACACAGAAACCGCGGGGGAGCAGAAGCCTCCCGCGGTTCCCGTGTCGTGCGAATGCTGGCCGGGGGCACCCCCGCAGTACGGCTGCACGCAGGACGCACGCAAAGTGACCATGGGCGATACAGGGGTAAACCCCTACCACGCGTGGTCACCCTGCCGTGCGAACAGCAGGCGGCCGTCCCGCGGGGGCCACACAGAGGCGGCAGCCCAGAGCGGCCGGAGCTGCGGCTACCCTGGCCTGTAGGGGCAAACGGCCCCTCTGGGCATCCTGAGCCACCACCCCCTAGCGCCGGGAGGCCCGCACTGCAGTGCGGGGACTGCCGGCTCCACCAGGGTCCGCCCATGCATGCGGGGCACAGGTCGTCTGCGGCACCCCGCCGGACGTCCCCGTGGTGCCTCCCCCGCTCGCAGCCTGGGTCATGCGAACCGGCCCTAGATGACCATAGGATTATTCAGAGTCCCAGCTCTGAGCTTGGAAACTCGCTCTGAGGTTGGAGCTGGGACTCAAAGCTTGGAGTGCCTGGCCACCCCCCCCCTCCCCCCCACCAGCAGCCGTCGTGGAAAGAGCCATGCCAGCTGCTTCTCTGAGGTCACAAACAGGACCTTGGAGAAGGAGTTTTGAGGGTATTCCAAGGGGCAGGGTGGGGAAGAGACAGGCACCGCCATGAGACAAAGAATCCTGGTGGTGCCTCAGCCTCCTTCCCTCACACTTTGGCGTGACACATAGACAGCCAAAATCAGCTGTCTAAGTGCTTTGCAGGGCGGAAGGAGCAGCCCCTTTCCACAGCAGCCTCTCCACCCCACCGAAAATTCTACAGAGTCATGTGACCCTGCTGAATGGGGTGAGGCTGTGGTACAGGAGGAAGGGGGAAGGAGGGTTCCCCAAAAATCAGGTAGAGGGAGCAGAGTTCTTCCTCTTGAGCAAGGCTGATCCTAGATCCAACCCTATGCATTTTATTTGTTCCTTTTAATTTACTGTTCATTGTATTAGGTTCTTGTTGGGGCTGGCTTTTTTAAAATTAAAATCTTAAACAATTACCAAATTTAATTATGCTAACAATGAGCAAGTGAGCATAATAAAGGACTTAATACATAAAATAAATATAAGAGTTAAGACTATATTATAAACATAATACAATTATAATTATTAATAATCATTATAATTTCCATAATATATTCATAATAATTATAATATTATAAACTGTAACATTCTAGACCCCTCAACATGCTGGAAGATGTGCAAGGAAAATTATAAAACAAATCACTTCTGAGAATGTTTAAATTTCATTTCTGTTTGATCACCCATTTCAGGATCAACCATTTAATCAATGTTAGGTTAATCTCTGTTTCCAACTTGACCCACCCCTGCACTAGAGGGCAATATACAAAACTTTCTTAGACACAAGTCCATCATCTAGGCAGACTGCAAGTTCTTCAAATAAGATGGTATTAATGCTCATCCCACTTTTGCAAGTGGTGATAAGTTCCAGGACAAAGTGCTTATCCGGGTTTGATTTTTTTTGGGGTGGTGGCAAGGTCACTAGATGTTTACGGCATTTTACAATATTTCAGTTTATTTGCAAATATACAGGTTGAGCACAGGTGGAATCACAGCTTAAACAGCCCAGAACATAGCTAATTCCATTGTCTCACAACAGATAGGTAGTTCCCACCATCCATGGCCCCAAAGCTTAGAGTCTGCTCTCTTGAGTTTTCTCTCAATGTCTCTCACAGTATCTGATTCAAACTGCAGCTTCTATTGTTTATTTTCACACAGAGATCTAGATTATACCATCTTTAGTTATAAGTAGGGAGAGAAAGGCATTTCTTCTTTCAAGTATGTCATAGCCATTCAGTGCCATTGTGACAATCTGCCTCTAACAAAAGACGCAATTGGCAACTATGCCAGGATGGAGTTATTTTTCTCAGAGGAGAGCAGGATTTGGCAAAATCTAAACAAGCATTCCAGTTGAAATAGGACTATGGTTATACAACAAGTTAATGAATTAAAGTTCTAAGCTATGAGCCCAAGGAGAACAGAGGGACCTATTGATGAGAGCAACATTTACAATCATTGTAAGGAGGCTGCCTTGGTAAATATTTAACCCACTAAATGGCTCATATGCGTACCACATTTGTATGCCAACACCACATAGGTATATGGGGTGCAGGGGGTAAATATATTTTAAATGTGGCACTGCTTGCATGGAGACCCTACCCATGTCCAGCAACTTTTCTTCTGTTGCTGCTGGTCAGCACAGCAGGTAACAAGAGGGAGAATGTAATAAGATTTACTGCATAATCCTATGCACATTTACTCAGAAGTAAATTACACGTTGTTCAATAAGATTCTCCAAAGTGTGCATAGGATTTCAACCCTAGTATTTTGGAGAATATGAATACCGCCACAGAAGTGTGAAGGAACACAACTGCCCTCTACTTTTTGTATTTACTTTGGATATTATAGCATTAAATCCTTTTGTGTGCGTGCTAGTCAGTTCCAGCCAAAAAGGTTACTAGTTTAGAAGTCAAACATTTGGTAAGAATGTAGAGGTCAAGAATTGTGCTCAGGAAACCAGAAGATGATATAGTTCAGTTCAGCTATGGCCAGAGGAAGAAAGAAAGAGAAGAAGAAAAAAAGGTTTCATCTCAAGAAATAGAAACTTTGTTCACAGAAATGAACAAGAAACTACCTCTTGATGGGTTGGAGTTAGGGAGAGAGAAAAATAATTAAGGGAGCAATCTTATGCATGTCTAGATAGAAAAAAAGGTCCTACAACTCCCAGCATTCCCCAGTCAGCATACTAGCTAGGGGATACTGGGACTTGTAGGACTTTTTTCTGTCTAAACATGCATAGGATTGCAACCTAAGGGATAGAGGTCAGACAAAAAGGCAGAGGGACAGAGAAACAGAGAGGAGAGAGAGAGACAGAGGAACCAAAGAGTCACAGCTTCTAGAACAGGTGGAGAGAATTGGACCAATGACAGTAATGTATTGCTTGGATAAGGGACTCAGATAAAATAGGGAAAATAGTCTAGTGAGGTTAGCTGGATACATTTATCCCTGCTTGTTTTATTACTCTATTGCTCATATTGTGTGTTTGTGTGTCTCCATTCAGATTTTTAAACCTTTTCCCATTGACATTTTTCTTAGTAAAATCTAAGCTCTATTGTCTGAATCTCTCTCTCTCTCTTTCTTTTTGTTATCCACCCAACAACTAATAGCCAACCCCCACACAACCTAAAGTAGATGCCTGAGACCCAAAGAATTTTGAGGATGGTTTGGTGGAAGGAACCAGAGAAGTAGAGAATTCCAGCTGGTAGTAGCGAAAAAGGTCACAGGAAGGGAAGAGCAAAAATGAGTGCCACCACTCTATTTTGCCTGTTTCCTCTTCCACTCACGGAACAGGGTGTTTCCGGCCCATGACAACAGGAGAAAAGCAAAAATAAAAAACATCTGACCAGCAACTTGAACAGCAATTTCCCCCCCAGCCAGTCCTATATAAGGGCATCTGTTTTACATATGTGTAGATTCATTAGCATTGCATTTTTTGTGCTTCAGCAGCTGGTGGATTGTTGCAGATTATAAATAAGTTCTATGGTATTTAGACACGGTCCTGTCTAAAAATTAAATAGTGAAGCAGGAATGCTATTTGTAAAATAAAGCTACAGGAATGAGAGAAAACACCATAGGCAGAAGCTTTTATTGTAAATACATTATCTGCTATAAATAATAAAGTGATAAGATTATTACAAACACACAAATGAATTTACCATTCTCCAAATACGCATTCTGCACTTACTGTAATGGTGAAAAGGAATAATAACAACAACAATAACTACTATTGTATTCACTCCTATAACATTTCTTTCTTTCTTCTATTTATAATCTTGTTCCCTGAATTCCTATTAATTAGTATGATTTCACTCTCCTACAGGAAAGGTCTGACTGTGCAGAACAATGATCTAGCAGTATAAGGCCATTCTAATTATATATTTTTTTCATATTTTCCCCAAAGAGGCAGTTCTTAATAATGAGAAGCATACTTAGAAATACTAATGTTGAGGGGAATATAGAAAATAAGATACACTAGTTGATAGTTCTTTCAGTCTATCCCAATTTACTTCCTTTGGCAGACAGAAAAATCTAAAAATTGGAATTCCATCATGAAGATCAAAGCCCTCAAAGTTCATTCTAAGCAAGCTCATTCTAAGTCTATAGAGAAGAACTCTTGAAGACAGAAGCTTCAGAAGAGAAGAATGGGTTGGCTTGAGATATCCTATTTCAGCATCCCTTGGGATTGTATTTATCTTGTTTAACAGGATGGGTTGTGGAAAGTTAGTCACTGATTTAACATTAGCATCTGTATCTCTGGAACATGAAATACTTTCTTGTTCCTAGGATCCTCTCCTCCAGTTCACAGACAGGGAACAGAAGCATTCCAAGTTTCTGTGGTTCTCCATTGTTTTTGAAACTGGCAGTACCCTGTTTCATGTTGTTATTTGCACTATTTGTTTTGTATGACAAAGGGAATGTTTTGGAAAGGCTGAGAAGAGGACCTGGCACCCTCCCAGCAAAGGTAATGGCTGATGCTAGGCAATTTTTTTTACAAGCTGAGACACACTATGGAGAGAAATTTGGTTTGGCTCATAATGGGTGCATCATTTGTGAATTTTGAGAATTTGCTTCCACCCATTCCAAAATTCAGCATAATTCCTGTTAACTGTAACATTTGCTTCCACAAACTATGGGAATGACCACAGGCTTAGATGTGGATTAAACAAATTCTTGAAGGATAGGCCTATCAATGGCTATTAGCTACGATATCTAAATGGGACCTCCATGTTGTTCTTTTTACAAAAGAACTAGCTAAAACTAAGTACAAGAAACTTTTTTGGGGGGAAGACTGGATTGTTGAGCATGGACAGATTGCTGCCCATCAGGGAGAAGGTTTGTAGCATTCCCTTTGATGGGCTAGCTGTACACAAGCTGGGATTTTAGACTTAAAGGACCATTCAGTCATGTGATGCACCACCTGAATCTGGAGTGGTGGAGCCCCAGAACAGCCGAAGTACATGATTCTTCTGAACATGTACATTCAACCTAATTTGGTACATGTACATTCAACCTAATATTGGGAAATACATTACAGTGCATTACTTCAGATGTCTAACCACTCCATTCTGAGGGTCTGGTAAAATAAAATGTAAGCTACTATGCGGAATTAAAATGGACCTACACTTGTTTAATCCCAGCCCCTCAAAAAAGAAATGCTAATATACTAAAATATTGATTTATTTTGAAATATGCTATCTGGAATATGATATTGCAGGCATGTGTATTAGATAGTTGCTGAGATAGCCTACAAAACTGTTTATCCATATAGGTTAGAAGAGGTGATTCTACAGTTTTGTAAAGTGCAAGAGAAACATCAATTCACATTGATACTTGTATAAAATTCTGTACATGTTTCTAAAGGGCTTGTTTTTTTAAAAAAAATAGAATTTGGTGTACCCCGCACCACAAACTAGTGTTTCTAAGAGGAAGGCATTTAGTCCTACTACTGGTATTATATACTACATAAAACAGGAACCAAGTGTTAACCATATATGTAACCACCACTCTTCCTGCACGTTGGCCTGTTCACTCATCTAGTTCAGTGCTGTGCAAAAATCTGTCTCCAATTTCCTGGAAGTTTTCTTCCCCTGCAACAGAGGGTTGTGTTTTCTACCTCATTGTCAGGGCACTTGAGATTCCTTTTTGAATTTATTTTGGTTGTGTTCTGAGCTTACCTTATCAATGTGAGGTGGCTGAGGGTGCTCTGTGTTGTTGTTGTTTTTCTGTTACACATCTCTCCATCACCCTGCAGCCTCCCTGGATGCCTGCACTTCCCTATCTGAAAAAGCACACACACCATGAGAATTTCCCCAAAATTTTCTTCTCCTTTGAACATTTCTTCAAAAGCAATTTCTTTTCCATCAAATTGAATGGGAATGGTAAAGAAATGTAGTAAACAAAAATGTGGAAGAAATTTTCAGCACAGCACTAGTCTAGTTTTATGACTTTCACCCTATTTGCCTTTGCCCATTCTGCCTGGCAAAAAACAAGAAATGGACTGGCTCCCAGGCAAACCCATTTTCCACCTACTTAATTTTAAAGGGTATTGTGGTACAATTATGGAATTGTGACTTCCTTTGTGTAATTTCACTATGCATTTTATCCTGCTCTGCATTTCTTTGTAGGATTTAAGTATAGGGGCAGAGAAACAAAATGGGGTAGGTGTGTGGGAGAAAACACACGAGACATATCCAGGATAGCTGTTTTTGCACAGTATTGCCTACTGTTCATGTTTGCTTACAACCAAGTAACAGGTAACAGAGAAAGTCAGTCAGATACAATAGCAGTGTGAACCCGGTCAATTAACAGTCTGCCAAACTGGCTCAGAACATGAATAGCTTCCACTTGATACTGAGGGATGTTTCACATGTTACAGCAACATGTGATAGAGAGAAACACAATTACTCTTCCTTTTTGTGATGGTTGTTTTGCATCCCTACCAAGAAATATGTGATATCCAGATGCAGATAAAGCTCATATATCTCATCATGGGGAAAATATTGCATATATTACATGGGAAGTGTATCTTCCTGCTTGAATCTTCTCTGCCATTTTATACTGTGAATCAGCTCTAAGTTATGACAGCAAGAATACAACAAGGCATCAGGGCTACCAGGAATCCAGCAGCAGACAGGTCAAAGACAGGAAAGGCATTGTGATGTACAGGAAGGAAACACTGGAGGCAGGGAACTCATGAACAGTAAGCAAGAATTCTGGTTCTGGACAGAGTAACTGTGTTGTTGTCCAGATGAGAGACCACACCAGTTCTGTGCCAAAAATACATTTTGCAATTTTTCAACCATTCTCATTCAATCATTCTCATTGAGAGCCAGTGTGGCGTAGTGGTTAGAGTGTTGGACTGGCACTCAGGAGATCCAGGTTCTAGTCCACACTCAGCCATGAAACTCACTGGGTGACTTTGGGCCAGTCACTGCCTCTCAGCCTAACCTACCTCATAGGGTTGTTGTGAGGATAAAATGGAGAGGAGGAGGAGGAGGAGGAGGATTATGTAAGCCGCCTTGAGTTCCTTATAGGAAAAAAGGCGGGGTATAAATGTAATAAATAAATAAATAAATAAGATAGAAAATGAATTTATTTATTTTTTTCAAAGGTGAAGAAAAGTCTGGTAAAATTCCTGTGGGTGGATTGCAGGTTTCTTGTCATATATATGTCTATTTGGTGCCATTTCCTTATTAATCTGCAAATGCTTAAAACACACACACACATGAAAATTAACATTTAAATAATATTTAAATATGTATTTTTAAACAAATTTTTCTCAAAATACACACTTCTCAATATATTTTCTCTCAAAATGCACATTTAAAAATGTGCTTTACATTTTTGATTATCATTAAAAAACTTTTTGAGCTAAGAACTGCATCAGAACATTTGGGAGCCATTAAAGAATGTGGACAACTGAGCAATCACCCACACATTAATCATTTACAAGGTACGGATCAAGTCGGCTCATATTAGAATCAGCAAAGATTTAATTCTTCACATGTCCCTATCTGGGGGACCCATTGATTTGTGCTAGACATTAATAGTGGAATAAGAGGAGCCCTCTTTGAGATGTTGCTTACCAGATACAGTGCAGATTTTGTGCCACAAAAGAGTACGGTGTGGAAAAGCTTAGACATCCTGTCACGATTTTCAACATTGAAACATAGGAATGTGTGTGTGTGTGTGTGTGTGTGTAACACACACACACACACCAAATAAGCTTGTCAGTCACCCAAAGCCCTCCTCAGAAATATGTCTCTGAGATCATAATGTTACCGCAGCCAACAAATTCCCACATCACATCTTAAAGTTGTTCCCACAAGTGCATACTCAGGCCAGAATAATTCATGCTAGGGAAAAATACAATGGTTGGGAATCAAAGATCCCAGTGTGCATCAGCATATTCATGGGGCCTCCAGTGATTTAAAATTCTGAGTGTTGACCATTGCAATACATTGGTTATTACTCTGGAGAGCACCTTGTCCTTCAGCAGTGTTTCTTTATAGGCTGCAATGATTAGTGCTAAAGAGGAAGTATTGAGAACCTTGGAGTGCAAGCAGAATTCTGAACCTTCCCTTTGGATCCTGACCAGTGCCTGAAATCTATGATTCTGCTTTCACCAGATGTGAAACCCAGAGTCATTATCATTTTTTGATATAATCATAATCATCATCTTCATACTTATAATCTCATTTATATCCTGCTTTTCCTCACATGGAACTCAATGGAACTCCACCTGTACCAGGACACCTTGATCAGCTCCTTAAAGATATTCTGCCTCTTTAACAGCCCCTCCAGTATCAAGATGCCAATTCTCTGCCTTTTACCTTCTCTTCCCAGTAACGTGGGATTAGGCCTTAGGGCGTGGTGCAAAAGACACTCCAAACAACTTGAAGTTAACAATAACTGTTTACTTTAGTAAATGTTGGTATAGTAGATTCACAGTAACTTAAGGTAATTACACAAATAGAGCTGTATACTTTCAAAAAGCAGGTATGATAGAAATAAAAGAAATAATAACACAGTTCTCTCTAACCTAGCTACTCTTTCATCTGTAACCTTAATAGAGATTCCTTCTCAGCCTAGCTCTGGCTGTTCTGCATTTCTTCAGTGATATTCAGACTCTGCTTCTGTCTGTCTCTGTGTTGGTGCCTGCAGCTCCACTCCTCCACACAGCTTCTTTTTCTTTTTCTTTTTCTCTTTCTCTTTCTCTTTCTCTTCTCTCTCTCTCTCTCTCTCTCAATTTTGCTCTTTCTGCCTCTCCTTTATATACACTCCCACAACTTTAGGAGGCTACAATCAGGTGACCTCAAACTAGGGAAATGAAACTTAACTCCATTAGGGGGGAAAGGAGACTTCTCTCAATGAAAAGGAAACTTTAACTCCATGAGGGGATAATGAAACTCATGAATGCCCCCCTCCCATCAGGAGATGTTTGGGCCTACAGGCTTCAAATTAACTCAAGCCTGTGTAGGCCTCAATCCTTCACAGTCCTCTCATGCGTCATTGGATTAAGCCAATGTCAGCTTTTCAGAGAAACAGGAATACCTTGATAAAATACCAGCAGGTTCCTAGACATGTTTGAATGACAATTCAAAATGGAGAAAGAAAAAAAAAAGTAAGGGGAATAAATGTAGATTATCATAGTAGCTGAAGGCAACTCCTTTTCACTTCCCCATATCCTGTTTTACAGTTCCCAAATGTGTCAGGAAGAAAGCTCCTGTGAATTAGGATTTGGACAAACATTTTGCAGCTCTTTCTGGCATGATCTGGGCACACAAAAATTGAAACAAAAGCAGCAGGAAACTATACAGCATTTGTCAAGCTAAGGCTATGATAAAAGGAGGAAAATAAATTAATTCTAAGCACTGGAGACTGGATTAAAATTAAGAACAGTGTGGAGTAAAAACCTCCAATTTGAATTTCACAACCCATTAAACTGAAGTCATTTAAAAATTTACAACAATAAAATAAATATAAAATGAAATATACTTACCTGGCAGGGGAGACACCATGAATAATGGGCAATTTCTCATTATAAAATATTATATTCCATGTGTAAGGAAAATACACAGAAGATATACAAATACCTACTGTAGTTAGCTCTGATATCCTTGCTAATCATATGCACAAAACAAATCTTTGCAAGCACAAGAGATTAGAATTGCTCATCTGTATTTTTACCTTTAGAAAAATAGTATAATTTTTTAAATATTATTTTATTAGTGCATCAGCTAATCAAGACCATAAAACAATTTTGAGCTAAAAGACACCATACACACACACACACACACACACACACACACGTATCTTGGATCCGTGCCAGTCGGGCTTCAGGTCTGGACATGGGACGGAGACGGCCTTGGTCGCCTTGGTGGATGATATGAGGAGGGCTTTGGATAGGGGCGAATGCTCCTTTCTAGTCCTCCTCGATCTCTCAGCGGCTTTTGATACCGTTGACCACGGTATCCTCCTGGACCGTCTGGAGGGGTTGGGCTTAGGAGGCACTGTATTGCAGTGGTTCCGGTCCTTCCTCTCTGGAAGGTATCAGAGGGTAGTTCTCGGGGAGGAGGCTTCGGACCCTCGGCTGCTCACTTGTGGAGTGCCGCAGGGTTCCATCCTCTCCCCGATGTTATTCAACATCTACCTCAAGCCGCTGGGAGCTATCATCAGGAGGTTTGGGGTGCAGTGTCATCAGTATGCGGATGACACGCAGCTCTACCTCTGTTTTAAGTCCTCACCGAGGTTGGCCGTTGAAACCCTGTCCAAGTGCCTGGAGTCAGTGGCTGGCTGGATGGGAAGGAATATGCTGAAGCTGAACCCCGACAAGACCGAGGTACTTCTGGTGGGGGACAAGGGAAGGTTAGGGGATGTTGACCTGGTGCTGAATGGGGTACATCTACCCCTGAAGGACCAGGTCCGCAGCTTGGGGGTCATTCTAGACTCCCAGCTGTCCATGGAGGCTCAGGTGGCAGCTGTGAGCCGGGCGGCGCTGTATCAACTCCATCTGATACGGCAGCTGCGCCCCTACCTTCCTAATCACCTGCTCCCATCAGTGGTTCATGCCTTGGTCTCCTCTCGCCTAGACTACTGTAATGCGCTCTACGTGGGGTTACCCTTGAAGACGGTCCGGAAGCTTCAGCTGGTACAGAACGCGGCGGCTCGCCTGATTAAGGGCAGCCGCCGGCGTGATCACATCACGCCAGTGCTTAAAGAGTTGCACTGGCTACCAGTTGCTTGCCGAGCCGAATTCAAGGTGTTGGTTTTGACCTTTAAAACCCTACACGGCTCCGGCCCAGCTTATCTCAAGGAGCGCCTCCAGCAACATCAAGTAGGCCGCTCAACAAGGTCTGCCACGGACGGCCTTCTCCTTATCCCATCAGCCAGAGCAGCCAGGCTGGTGGGGACTAGGAAGAGGGCCTTCTCTGTGGCGGCCCCCACATTATGGAACTCCCTCCCTAGTGACCTTCGCCATGCCCCCTCCGTGATGAGCTTCCGCCGTGCATTAAAAACATGGCTGTTCAGGCGGGAATATGGGGTGGGTTAGGTTTTTAATGAGAATTTTTTTATATTGTTTTAATTATTATATTTTATTGTGTTTTATTGTATTTTAATTGTACATCGCCCAGGGTGGCCGGGTGACCGGCCAGATGGGCGATTGATAAATGTAATAAATAAATAAAATAATAAATAAATCTTGTGGAGTAAAATAAAATAATCTCATACTTATCCCATCTCTTCATAGCATAGAAGAGCTGTAAACTGGCATGTGGGATCCTACAGTTGCATCCACACAGTAATACATAAAGCAAATCAGTATGATTTTTTATGAATATGGGCCCTCAGTCCAATGTTCAGATGATAAACGTGGACACTCATATATGTCTCACAAACATTCCACTTTTCCTCTTGGAATGCATTAAGATAACTTGACTGACATATCTATATGTAGCAGTGTTGCAGTGATGACTGAAGACAACACAAAGTGTCTGTGGACCCCTGCAGACACATAGTTTGGAATGTTTTCTCATGCAGGAGCATTCCCCGCCCCCACCATGCGCGTTATTAACTACAACTCCTCAACACTATTTTTATTCATCAACACCAAGAGCTTCACACTCTCTAAGTATGAACAAAAACCTGTCTTGTGACTCATCTACACTCATGCTTCTGGGTAGCATGCAAAAGAGAAATCTGTACATTTTTCCTGTCATAAGATGCATAAATTCCATAAGCATCTGCAACTCACACATCTTATAGGAGAGGGGAAATGCACAAACTTTTCATATTACATGGAATTTCAAAGCAAAGGTCCAAGTTGCTCACTCCAGTCACTTGCTCCCTTGTTGCAACATAGTGTCAATGGTGGGAATTTAAGAGAGGGTATTTAGAACACAGCAGCAGTAGAGGAGAAGGTATATATGCAACCTTTCCCTTCCCAGTGCTTTTCTAGTAAACCCCATCTTCTGCAGGGCTGAGTGAGTTCAGCTTTGTGTTTATCTTACGGACACACAACTAGAACTCCATGGGGGAGGAAAGCGGCTTCAGGTGAAGTGGAGGGGGAAAGTGGTCACTTGAGAAATTTGATGGAAATTGTAATATTGCCTGCTTAAATAAAAAGGGGAACCATGGATTACAAATTAAAGCTACCAGCCACCAGTAATCCAAAGTTAATAGGCTACACAGATGCCGATTGGGCAGGAGACAGAACAGACCACAGATCCACGCATGGACACTTGTTCTTTTATGGCAGAAGACTAGTCCCCTAGTCCAGCAAAAGGCAAACCATTTGCAAAGTCTTCAACTGAATCTGAGTATGTTGGAGCAGCCTACGCATGCAAAGAAGCCCTATGGCTGGACATGTTGCTCAGAGATCTTGGCATAGAAGAGCAAAAGCCCATCCAGCTTCATGAGGACAACCAGAGCTGTATTCACATAGTTCAAACCCAAGGCTTTGTTGCGAATATGAAGCACATAGATGTGAAGTACTATGTCATTTGCGAAATGACTCAGAGTCAGAGGTGACAGATCCAGATGGTGTGCTGCTTTTTTAAGGAGATGCCAGCAGACATCTTGACGAAACCACTGCCTCGAGACCATTTCCAAGAACTAAGAAACAGACTAGGATTAGTTGATTAACGCATGCAATATTAAGAAGGGGTGATGGAAATTGTAATATTGCCTGCTTAAATCAACGAGGTAATGCAACCACTAGTTAGAGTGGGAGGAAAGGGTTAATTGAACAATCCCCGGGGTGCATGTTTTCTAACCGTTCCCTACTTCCAGCCTCTCTGTGGCCAGCGACCCCTCTCTCTTTCTACCTATCCAACCTGATGGACACATGGTCTTAGCTGGCTTCCAGCCAGTGATCTCCAGTGAAGAAGACTCTTAACACCAAAGACTCTAATCTACCTATATGCATCCTGCATATATGAATAAAAGAATTGTAAGTAAAACTAATACATGTCTTTATTAGTTTTAAATCTTGTTTGGACAATCCATTTCTTTTTAAGAGCCTTTTAGCAGGGTTTAGCAACCCACATGGTGATAAACAGTTTCAATAACCAGGCTGAGCATAAGGGGGGGAAACTCTGCTTCATCCTAACCAGTATAGGACTGACTCCTTCCCATATCCTCCAACAAAATTGTCCCCTCCTGACCCTGCAGTAGGTCTTCAGGGTTTTATTATGCATGTAGTGAGGCTCTAAACACAAAAAGAACAGAGATCATACTGTGCACATTCTAAAGTTAATTATCTGTGAATACTTTAATGATAATAATGAGTGCTTTCCACGTATTTGTGATAGAAATGACAGGGGAGAAAATCTAAAGGAACTTAAATTATGATGCAATTAATAAGAAGTGAAATAATTTCCTGTGGTTCTTGTTTTTTTCCTGATCCTGTGGTCAAAAAAACAACAGGTTATTAGTATTACATTGATTTTTATGTAGAGGTTTCCCTTGAAACCAATAAACATTTCTACTTGAAATCAGTGATGTACTTCCTATCAATGGTATTCGAGCAGCCGGTATTTCACTGTAAATAACTGTAATTTCTTTTTCGTCTTGGTCAATACTACATCTTATTTTAGCAACTATTGAGCTAATTACAACAGTGATATATTTATTTTACAACCAAGGTTGGATCCATTTCATCCCCAAGCTGACATTATAACCAATCCACATACAAGAGGAATACTCAACATTATATTTGTAAGCACATTACCATCTCCCTATATACCTATAAGCAATTCTATGCTGATAATCCAAAGGGGGAACCCCCCCACAAGCTACAAAGCATTTATCCAATGCATTTAAAATAAAAAGACTATATACAGAGAACAAACTTTTTTCCTCCCTTCTCTGTTAATGATCTTAAAATTGCACCATGAAGGTTCTGAAGAAAAACTTTTTAAAAGGGCTATGACAAGATGGGCCACAGTAAGGTAGTAAGATAAGTTTTAAAAATTAATTCAAACGATAATGGTCGCAAATATGACATACAATCTTTTTAAAAGAAGTTGTAGCAAACACAAATACTTACTGTTATTTTTTCATAGCAGAATCTGTATTCACAATGCAAGTTTGAAGTTATTACCTGTCAAAAAAAATATAAATAAATAAATACAGTAATTTTGATATAAATAACATCTGAATTACGTATTAGCCACAGCTAATAAGAATATTTTCAACCCCATAGATAAGAAATATAACAACCGTAATATCTTTATTTTAGTTTTATTCCATGAATTAAGAACAACAAAAGCAGGGCACTTGGAAATGATGTCTTAATACCAAGAGTGCCTTAGTATGAGCTAAGAAATACTGCTCAGGGAATTTGAACAAATTCAGGCTAATACACAAATCTGAAAATGGAGAAATAGGCTTAACCCTTTTGACAATTCAAATACAAAGCTATAATACTTCAATTTCCTATTTCTCTTACAGTACAATCTACTGAGTCATATGTTTTCAGAGCTTGAATTAGTGTCCTAAATGAGATATCACAGAGTCCTTTTGTTCTGCTGGGGCAGGAGGCCCGGGGAGAGTAGCAGGAGAAGAAAGGCCTCCCCTGTGCCTTGCAAGGTATGCCAACGTCCATTTTTTTTTAAAAAAAAAACAACACACAGCAATTATAAGACATTTTTTCAGTATTACGTTCTACTATTCATCAATCTCAACTGTAAAGAGAAGTAAACTAATCAAAAAGACAGTCACAGACAAGCTTGCATTTCAAAATATCAAGACATTTTTAAATATAGAGATAAATTAGTCAATTGCATATTTATTATTTAATGTAAAACATTTAAGATGAGACATTTCCAGATAGAAGATTCTGACAATTTCAACATTTCACAATAATGTTTATGCACCAGATATACATGTCATATTTTGAGTGCATTGGTGGCAGTTAGGGGAAAGGAATTAAACATTGACCATTGTCAACGATAATCTAGAAACTAATGGATCTTCTAAACAGCCTTCAATTCACAGTGCTCTATTAACACAAACCCTGTCAAAGAGATTATATTGGAACCTAGAGATTACATTTTTCCAGAAATCACTACATAGATTGTACCTGCTACAGGACAATTAATTATGAAATCACAAAGTGACAGATTAAATATCCAGCTTTAAGACATTCTGCCTATTGCAATCAAATGATATATTTTCCTACTTCTATTTTGCTGCCACCAAATACATATACCGTAGATGATGTTTCTATTCACACAAATTATAGCTATGACACCACAGTCTGTGCCGATATGACTGTCTCCTTTCAGATCTCCTTGACTTGTAAATTTCTGTGTCTGTGATCATATTTTTACCAAGTCATCTTTGATTTGAAAATGAAGGTGTATTTATTCAGAAGTGGGGGTGGGAAATGGTACTTTGTAAGATTCTAGGGGGGAGAGGTCAAAAATAAAACAGAATTGCACCTTGCATCCTACTGACATGTATCTGACATATTGATGAACCTCAGAAATTAGGGACTACAGAGCTCCATATTATTCAGCTTATGCCTGAACATAACATCTGTTATTAGTATTTTGTGCAGCAATGTCTTGGTTCTCACATCATGCTAAACTTGCAATCCTGGCTTAATAAGCCAGGCTATGCATGAGCAGCAGGCAACCCTATTTCTGCCACTTCACATGAGCAGCAAACCCAGCCAGGATTGGACACTTAAATGTAGCTTCTGGCTATGTTCAAACTAGGAACAATAGTTAAGCCAGGATTCAAAAACAAACTTTAAACCCTGGTGTGAAGCTGGCTTCTGATCCTGGCTTGTTTGGAAGCACTTAATGACAATAATTCCCAGTTCACATGTAATGGAAAGCTGTACTTAAGTGCTAAATACTGGCTTATATTTCCACTCGCACAAAGGGGGAGTGAACAGGCTTTGTGCATCCACATTTCTGGCTTCCCATTATGTGCAAATGCAGTCCTTATCTCACATTGCTTATACTATGCCTCCTTTTCATTAGTTATTCCTTTCTGTAGCCGATGTACATTATCCTTTTCCTATCTGCCCAGATGTATCAGATTTTCAAGGGAAAAATGAGCAGTCACTTTTGGATGTAAGGATGGAGCTTGCTTATAGCATCATTAGTAGTTTTTGATCAAGAGAAAAAAAAATCAGTGCTGCGGCTGCCAAGTCTTGGCCTAGAGTAAGGATGGGGGAGAAAATAGTAGGGTTTTCATTTTAATGCAAACTTACCTAATTTTCACTTTCCAAACCAATACATGAACTGAAATACAGCTATATACTTTGATATTGTACCATTTCAGGCCAGGCCCATGGGTTCTGTCAATGTTTTGCACTGTAGCTCTGAGTGGAACCACTCGGGACTAGGGGTTGGGATCCTGATTCATACAGATACTCAGTTTCCCAAATTTAGCAATGAAGTTTTCCAGTTTAAAAAAATGGGTACAAAAAAGTGTATATTAGGGTAAACGGCACACAAAATGCATTCATTAGTCAAAATAATATACAAAAATGCATGATATTAGGGAAATCATTTGTAAAATGTGTATATTAGGGGAAAGGGTGTACAAAAATCATATATTTTTTTATTTATTTTTTATTTATTATATTTATACCCCACCTTTTTTCCTGCAAGGAACCCAAGGCGGCTTACATAATCCTCCTCCTATTTTTATTTTATCCTCACAACAACCCTGTGAGGTAGGTTAGGCTAAGAGTCAGTGACTGGCCCAAAGTCACCCAGTGAGTTTCATGGCCGAGCGGGGACTAGAACCCGGATCTCCCGAGTCCCAGTCCAACACTCTCACCACTACGTCCAACACTCATTCAGAGAAATGAGCACAAAAATGCATACACATTTGCATGTGCTTTGTTTCATTTTAAAAAATCACTAACTGATGCAGAAAGAGGATGAAATGTTAAGATTGGAAAAATGAGAAACTGAGCAAAACTGAAATTGACACATTTGCCTCTTTAAATGCTATGAGGCACTGTAGGGGATTCCTGCTCTGCACAACCCCCATCACCTGCCTTCTTCTGTCTACAGCCACATAGGCAACAGGATCCTTATTTTGCCTCTCAGCAACAGGGAGATGAACACAGGTGACTGGCAGGGAAATGGCAGCCGCAAACTCTCTGGCCGCCTTGGATCATTTCAAGGATTGGTACCATCTCGGCTTCCGGATGAACATGGAGCCTTGAAGTCACACAGAATTTCTGTGAGACAACTGATACAGCGTTCCTGGCCAGAGAAATTCTGACTGGGGAGTCTACTTCTGATAAGAAGCTAAGATTTGATGTTACCCCCAAAATATCTCGCAGGGTTATAAATTGCTTTCTGTTTGCCTTTCGGCGGACAGATTGTGGCTGTAACCTGAGGTGGGGGGAAACGGCGCCGTATTCAGGAGATCGGCTTTTACCGATCAATGTTAGAGGTGTACGTGTTCGCTTCCAAAATGATGGATTATATCTGGACTGGCCGATTTGGAATCTTTCTACAGCACAGTAGGAATTATAATTAACTGTAAGTTGAATGTGGGTATATCTGGGTCTGGGAGGCAAAGAAGATAAGAAGTGCTAATTGGAAGGAGGGCTATAATTCTTTTATGTGCAGTGGAATTTTGGAAGTACAAGGGCAATATGACTTCAACATTTATGTTGCTCTGAAAAAAGTTGGAAAACAATATTCTAAATAAACTGGAAAGAAGAATCCAAGGTTGGGATGTAAACTTTGAAGTAGACTTAACAAAAAAAAGACGGGAATTGGACACTACACAGGAGGAGAAAGAAGTAATTAAGGATGTTGGAGACTTTCCAGAAATTCACAGAGGCGTTGAAGTTTTAACTGGACTGAATTTGTTTAAGGAGAATGCTCGGAGAAAAGTTATGATGCAGTTTTTAAAACCCAAGATGGCGAATGCTGAGATTCACAGAGGCTTTGAAGTCTGGATTGGACTGAATGTGCCTGAGAAGAAGATTCATGAAGCCGGTGAGCAAGATCCCCAGAGTAGGCATGCTTTGTTTTTTGTTCAGAATCTGGAATTTAATGATTATCCATTTGACAGAGGGAAATATGAGCTTTTTAAAAAAATCTGATTTTGTTTTGACTGGGAAAAGATAAAAGGCTGTTGTTTATTGAATTATTCAGATAAAGGGATTGCCTATATGATTTGTAGGGACTTTAAACATTTAAGAAAAGGGATTGCTTACATGATTGTGCTGGATTTCAAATATAAATGGTGATGTAAGAGAAAATATTATTATTATTAAGATATAAGCATATTAGGTCTGTTTGGAAATATTTACTTAAAAATGTCTTTTTAATCTTGTGTGGAGTATTTGACATATTGAAGGGGAAGGTTGTTTTTTGTTTTTGTTTTTTGGAGTGTTTTTTTTTGTCTTTTTACAAGTAGAATGATGACTTATGTGCTTCTGTTGTTTTGTTAGCTGTTACTTATTTTTTAACTTTCAAACTTTTCTTTATATATAAAAAAGATATCTTTAAAATTAAAAGTGAATTGGTTTATGGATAGATAGAAAGAAACAAGGAGTAAATGTACTATACTAGAGAGGGATTCTTAATATTCTTAATAATGGGATTTTAAATTGGATTAAAATCCCATTATTAAGAATATTAAGAATCCCTCTTTTGGGGTTGTTTTGTTTTTGGTTTGCCGTAACTGAATGTGAGGTTTTGTTAACAGAAAATGTTGTAAGAATAACTGTGGTTGCTTAAGCTGTGGAGAAGATTGGAAGTCCTTTTTAATTGTGTATATTGTTTGTTATATATGTGTTTTTGTGTTTGTATGAAATGAAATTAAAAAATCACAAACAAACAAACAAAAAAAAGGATTGGTACCATTTCCCGTTCAAGACCTGAAGCACAAATGTCATTGAAATCCCCCCTTCAAATCTGTCATCAAAATTCTCCTTCTTCGTGAAGCCATTAGATCTCAGCTTAATCCATTAGATCTCATCCCAAGCTTGAAACAAAGATTGATTTAACTGAATTCACTCGCATTCATCCCTTGCCTTCCCATGCATTGCTTCTAGAAATGTCAACTAAGCTTGCTTGTCTTGGGCCAGGATATGAGTTTGAGGAGCTTGTCATGCCCACGTCAAAGTGGAGTCAAATATTATGAAACCCCAAATTATTTTTAATTAAAATCTTATCTAGAGAAGAATTCTCAGTTTTACTGACTCTTACACTGGACAAAATAGAAGTGAAGCTCATTACTGATCATGCAGCAAACAGACATTGCAGCATGATCAGGAATATATATATATATATGCTGTTTTACATTCTAACTCAATTATAGGAATAAGATTTATAATATTTTTATAAGTATTAGTAGGGAATTGTCATCGGCAGCATGCAGCGAAGCACCTTAAGTCACATACCAAAAATAGGGCTCTTCAGGTGTACTATTTTTGCTCTAATAGATACCTAATAGCTCAGTTGCATTGTTATCTGGCACCTGGCCATATAGTCCCCTTTTAATATATTATTCATTTCAAAGAGTTCAGGCCCGTAGCTGCAGTAATCAGATGTAGTTCTTCCAGAAAGGCAAGAGAGCACATATAAATTCTAGCAAACTACTTTATGGCTTGGATGAGATGTTCCTAAAATCATTTCCAATGCTCAGTGATTGGGAGAAAGCATTATTTAGTTGCCAATAATACCTCCTTCATGAAAGTTTTTGAAAGATACATTGCTATTCTAAGTATAACCAGAATTGTCATTCTGGATTGGTTCTTTTCCTGTCATCTCAATGAAAATTAATTTTGAAATATTTTTAATAAGGAATAAAACTTTTCAGCAACAGTCTGTGGGACAGTATAAACCAATGGATCATTTTAGTTTCAGTAAGATAAGTGTGATTTGCAATGAGGCAGTTTAGTAAAGTTAGCCTTAAACTATGTCTGGTGTGTGTGTGTGTAATGAGATTAAATATACCTGATACAATTCTGTACTGGTTTTCTTGGCTCTTCTTATGCTACATCTTCTTCTTCCCCAGTCCCCATCTCTAAAAACCCTACTGTTAACTCTCGTTGCACAGTACGACTGCACTAGAACATGGATAAGTGTTCCTATTCCTATGCTGTTAGTGGAGTTTGGATTGCCCTAGCATTGGTGTTTGATCATATGGCCTGAAGCCTTAATGCAAAGATGCCCAGAATCAGGCAGTAACGTCCATTACATGCAGGATATATATAATTTTTGCAAGTATCCACACAAGCTACAGGAGTTTAGGAGGTCAATTAGAAACATTGGTCAATGTTCTAATATGGTGGACCATAGTTTACCTTCTTCCCAACCCATTGTCCATTCTGTAATGGTCTACCCTCAAAGGAGGTAGCTATAGATTCATAAATTCAGGTTCGGAAATGCATTTTCTACCTCCTTCTGGAAACTGAAATACCTTTCATGATAAAACCATTGTCTTACTTTTTCTTTCTAAGGGCAAGTGAGTGTGTGTGTGTGTGTGTGTGTGTGTGTGATTAATAAGAACTTATGGATTCCCAGCATTTATCAGAGTTCACTCTGTTGCAAAGGACCATGTGAAGCAGAATGAACTGCAGAATTTTTAGAAGGATGAATGATGAGTTACCATAAAAATATAACTAAATCCTTCATGAAAGAACTGTCTGTATTAACTGATTTGTACTGCTATGGAAAGGGACAGAAAATGTTTGATCATTTTTATTACATTTGAAATGGGAGACCTGTAGCTCAAGTATGCAACCTACTATAACTCACTGTTGTTTTCTAAACTAGCAGTAACAATGCCACACAAGCTTAGCCATGTCTGTCACACTGATTTATTAAGCAAATATTTAACCTGTCACTCAGTGCATAATTTTCAAGGCAAGAAACAAAGCAAACCAATACCAAAAACCTTAATCAAGAAATAATACATTCAGAATGAACAGAGGGATGAGCAGCATGTGGGAGCATAGTCTCTTATTGAAGAAAACATGGGGGATTTTCCTGTGCACCAGTAGCCCTCCCAATTGGGAGTGGGCAGAGCTTGGAAGCCAAGTGCCCCCTCCCCGGGGAATCCAAGTTGCTCTGCAGGCCAGATAGGGAACTTCTGCAGGCTGGATTAGGCCCGCAGGCCAGAGGTTCCCCAACCTGGCACTAGATGCTATGGTTACCATGGTTACCAAATGGTAACAGCTGGGTCAGATCTCTGAATCAGGACTGCTGCAATATTTTTGGTTAGTATTTAATTCATACAACAGTTCTCTTATCTTCCAAAAACCCCAGTTTCTGAACTATCAGGTAGAATTCAGGTTACCAAACCACACAAGAAAAAAGCTCTCTACATCCTCCCAATTCAGCAAGGGGAATCTATATGCAGAAGGAACCTCCTTTCCCTCCTGTAGCTGATGTACACACAGATTTGCATCTGGAAACATATTTCCATCTGCATCATGATGTACATTTGGCTTCACTGAACATGCTGGATGCATCTTTGATACCAGTGGGGATGTACATTCCCCTTCCAGGGCCACCACTCGTTACAATCTACTATTTGTCCACAATGAGACCTGAATCAGGACCTGGTGCTTAAGGACATTTGAAAGGAGGCCTAAAGCTGACCAGTTGTTGGTAGCAGCAGCAAACTCCATCACAAAATGAAGACAGGCCTAGGGTTAAATTCTGGCTGGGCATATATTGAGTCTCACTATCAAACTCTTCCCAACATATGGGACTAACAGCTTTAGTAAATATCATGCCCGGTAGCTTCTTTATGTTGCTGTAGAGTGCTCAATCTTTTTTCCACTTATAGATCTGGCAGTTGGTAATGAAGGAGGAAGGTCAGATCTACAGCAATTCCATTTTTGCTGATCTTTAGTACTTTCAAGGAGACAAATTTGCTTCCTGTTTACTGAACCTGTAGAAAAGTGGTATTATCTATCTATCTATCTATCTATCTATCTATCTATAAAAAAATCCTAAAGTTTTATGCAAATATCCAAAAATGGACAATTTGAAAAATAAATAAAGGACACCTGTCTGGTGGTGCAAGAATCTGTTTAATGTGACATATTTTGAGATATAAAATACTAACTATAAGATTGCACATTTGCAACAGGTGTGTGTGTGTGTTTTAATTGAAATGGTGTCTGGATATCTAAACATCTGAACTATCTGATTAACGGTCTGAGACGTTTTGTTGCATGTAGGGCCTGTAACAAAATATGATAGTGTATCCCCAATGCTTAAGAGAAGTTCTGTTCATGATTAGGTGATGGTGGTTCAAAATAGGGAAAAGAAAATCTCACCATTTTTTCTTTCTTTCTTTCCACTCCCCTTAAACCTTACCACACTGTACTATACAGCATTGAAGGACTCTGGTTCAAGGCTGGCTGCCAGCCCCAAACCAAGCACTTTATTTCTACAAAGAAGAGGAGGGTGGGCCAATGTATGGAGAGTGGGAAAGGGAGAAGGTTTTCTCTCCTCCTCCACCTTCCTTCCCTTCTGAAACCCCTCCATATAGCAAAGGGAGAAGAGTAAAAAAAACAAAACCTTAACAACGAACAACTGCCCAAACCTTAATTCCCTTCTCCAGGATACTACATAAGTGATTAGAGACTCAAGCAGGCCAACACACACACCCTTTTCTGTCTTTTTCAGCTAACCCATCTCAACAATCTATGGGACAGATGCCCTCAACATTATGTAGATGCTGGAATTCACTGAACATAGGATCTCTGGGGATATTTTTTAAAAATGTTTTTTTTTTCTTTTAATCTACAAAGTAATAGATTTCTGTATACCTGGAAAGTCCACCAAGTAGGCAGAAACCACAACCTTATTTTGGGATGTACCCATTTTACTTCCAAACTGAAAGGCCACCCAGGTTATTCAGGAGAACAAGTGGAAACATAGCACAAAATGTTGCAGGGTATCCTGAGCCACTAACATATGTGATCCCTGCTGGATCAGATTACAGGTCCATATGAGCCCTTTTCAGTCATTAGGGCTCTTCTCCATGTTTACAACAAACATGAGGGTGGTGGCAGATTCTGCTCATCACACACTGAAATGCACGCCTGCAACAGGCATACAAGTGTATGTGTGTAGCAGGTTTGCTGATCACATGGAGTCCTGCCACCACAGCTTTGTTTTACGAATGTTACGGATGTCTGTTCCAGTGCATGAATACCAGTGGTGGAACCCTGGCTTTCTACCACAGATGTAGTGTGTTTTTGCCACTAAACATGGGATTCCATTGACCTATCATGGCTAATGTCTGTTGATAGATCATACATTTTGGCTACTCTGTATGTAAAGCTATCCTGACAAGTGGCTTTCCTATCTTGTGGCAGTGAATTCCATATTTTGCATGATCTGTAGGAGTGCTTCCTTTTGCCTTTCCTGAACTTGATGCCAATCTGTTGCAATATTCTGTGACTCCACAGTCTGGTAATATGAGACTAAAAATATTTCTCAATCCACTCAGCAGACAATTCATTCTTTTATATACCCATATCATGTTCCGCCTTAATCGATAATCACCATTTGCAATTAAGAGTGACAGTCCCAGGAGTGTTTTTTTGTACATTATTATTATTACTTTAAATGCATGGATCATCATTCAGTTTCACCTCGCAGCCTCCAGAGAGAAACAGCAAACACGAGAGAGTCTATGGACATATAGAACCCCTTCTCCAACTATCTAAAATTCTTCTTTGCATGATTTTGCACATCACAAAATGATCCTGAAATGAGCGCAATGTAACATATGTTGATTTTTTCCAACTTTGCAATATGTTACCTGAAAACATGAGCAACAAATAAATTAGGTGAGAGAAAGAAGATGGACTTAGATCAATAGGAGAGGGCGGAGAAAAGTAAACGACATTGACACATATTGGGTGCATTGCACGTCACGCTAACCCACCCTGGCAATAAGCCACGGTGGGCTGGTTGTTGTGCGAACAACTCAGAGTGTGCCTGACAGATGATCGGGCTCACCATGGGTTGTTGATCCCCTCCCTCCCCTTCTTCCCACTCGGTCCTCCCGTGGGTATCCCAGGGTACACCGCAGGAGGACTGAGTTGTCTCCCCCACTCCAATTTTTTTGGGCAGGGAATTATACAGGTGTATCGACTCTATATACCTGTATACTTCCCTGCCCCCCCAAGTGTTTAACCCTTTCTAAATCCCACTTGAAAAATTGAGTTTTACCTTTGACAGCTGTCAATGGTAACTATTCCAATAAATGGGGTGGCTTGCTGTGATAATGTGTATCTTAAAAAAGAAGCAAATGCCGCAAGCAATATAGTGGTAGTTTTAGTAACTGCTTTAGTTGTACTTGTTCAGAATATGCATAAATGGCCTAATTTAACTTGTATAAATACCTCATGTGAAAATCAAAGCTGCCAGTAACAGAACTGCAGCCTGAAATTCTTTAAAAACCTGTTAAATCCAAACAGATATGCACATTTTGTGTGATAAAGGTTGAGCCCACTTCTTGCTGAATTAGTGTCTCTGTCCTTGCACAGACACAGGCACATTTTCAGTGCTTGTTGCTGGAAAAAAAACCTCCAGTGGATAACAGAACTGTGATTTTAATTGGAATCACCTTGTTCTTGTACATTGCTGAACTGTACTTTCACCATAAGTACGCTACCTAAACATATAATTATGCACTTAGAGAGACATCACTAACACTTGAAAAACAAAGATAGCTGTGGTGGTCCATAAGAAAAAAAATCTAAAATCCACGGCTAGGCAATACCTTTATTAGGACCAACCAAAATGCCACAAAAGAATATGCAAGCTTTCCAGTTCTCCAGAACACTTCATCAGGCTATACAGTGCATAAAACAGGCTGGGGGGGGGGGATAAAAAGCCCCACATGTTGTGGGAATTAGGTCTGCAGTTTACACTCAGTCTCAAGATGGAGATTGCACACCTAATGAATTCGACACTAGTGGGTGTTGCAGGTTACACCTAGCATTCTGAGACAAAGAAGTAATTTCTGAAAACATAATAGCTGGCTGTGACTCAGATCTGTCTCTTGCTTTGGCAGAAACACACAGGTTCTTTGGTAGGCTGAGATCAGAAGTGAAGAGAAACATGACAGTCTTTATATTAGCAATGTGGTACACATAGTTCCCGAGCAAAAACAATGTCTATGCTAGTAGTGTGGGCGGCTTGTCCATATGGATGGGGGGTGGGGCATGTGCTACACCACTGCCACTGCTCAATGAGAATCCATCCTGGCTGGAGTGCAAGATAGTACACAGGTATTTATAATTCAATTCAGGTTCTTGGCGACTCCTCCTTATTACCTAGTATATTTACCTAAGGAAGTTGATTATTGTAAATTACTTTTTACACATTGTACACTGAAAAGTACTAAAAAATGATAAAGATTAGCAATACGTAACAGAAGAACATAAAAGGAGCCATGCTGGATCAGGCGAAAGGCCTGTCTATTCCAGCATTCTGTTTGCACAGTGGCCAACCAGACGCCCATGAAAAGTTCACAAGAAGGACACGAGTGCAACAGCACCTTTCTGCTCATGTTCCCTAGCAAGTAGCATACAGAGGCATACTACATCTGATACTGGAGGTAACATATAACCATCAAGACTGGTAGCCATTGATGGACTTGTCCATTGCATCCTCATGATGAAGGCTATTATGATGAGACAGGAAACTGGCTAAAGCCTATCTCGACACCTTCATGGATCAGGATCATGCTAGACAATGTGTGGGAGGCACATAATCAGATCTCCTGCAGAGGGCCCTGAATGGGAGTTGAACCCCTTTCTCCATGCAATTTCCCTCAGTCTAAATCACCTCTGAAACTACTATTTGTCCCTATGGGAACATACAGCTTTGGGAATGGGGAATTTGGATAAGGAAAATGGCAGAACTTCCCCAAAGCTAGAACAGCAATCCAGTTTGCCAATCCATGGCTACTCCCAATAGAAATGTCAGGAGATCTGAACACAGAACTCCCACAATTTGTCTAGTCAGCCCTAAATGGGAATTTGAACTTGTATATTACACATCCAGATCCAGTATGCAGCACTGTAAGACCCAGGTTTGACAAGGATTATTAGAAAGTTTGAGTTATGCTTGCTTCCCCCTTTCACAAATAAAATAAATTCTTCAGTTAATTCACATCCTGCCCTAGATCCTATCAAATCAATGGAAAAAGTCCCCCCTAAGCTTAACTGTCAGACCGGGGAAGATTTTTGGAGGGGTGCATCACCAGCTGCAATCCCCCTTGAAAATAACCCCCAACATGGCTATTAAACTGAGGGGAAAAATTTATTGCCACCATTGGACACTCAGGGTTCTGGAAAATCGATCTGGGCCCTTTGAAATGGCCTACCCAGTGGAAGCTTAGGAATTTTAGGATATTTTAAAAAGTTTTTAAAGAATGTTTTAATAATATGTTTTAACTAGTTTATGTATTTTATATTGTTGTTCCCTGCATCGATCCAAGTGGAGAGGTGGGTAAGAAATAATAATAATAATAATAATAATAATAATAATAATAATAATAATAGTTGTTGTTGTTGTTGTTGTTGTTGTTATTTGCGGCCAGGGCCCTATGAGCCCAGCCCTAGCAATGCCCCTGGAGTGAAGAGAATGAAGTGATGGGACACTGGCTATTTTTAAAGATATAAACAGAAAACAGGAAGCAAAAGCAATGAGGAAAATATAAGGAGAGTGGGTAGGGAAAGAAGTCTAGCAGAAATTTATTCATGAGGCATGAGCAGAAAAACAGAGGCACAGTTCAGCCTTGGGCTGATGGGCTTCCTCTCCCCTCTCCTCCTCCTCCTCCTCCTCCTCCTCCTCGGTGCATTAGAGGAGGATTGGGAAATGGACCATATTTCTATGTTACAGATGAACCGGGAACTACAGCTTTCCTCTAATCAAACTTAGTTACACTAAACCAGCTTAAAACTATGTATGATCTCAACTTTGTTTTAACTAGGTTTGGTTTGAAGAGCAGTCCCCAACCTTTTTGGGCCCGTGACAACATTTGGCATTTTGAAAAAGTGCCCTGGGCACCCACACGCATTAGGTGCTGTAGGGCGGGTGGAGGGCCAGTAAAAAAAAATGTTGAGTGTGCCCCCTCCCTTATCTATGTTTGTGTGTGTGCATGAATGTGTGTGCTATTCACTCTGGCTTCTCTCTCTCTGGCTGCTCTTTCTTTCTTCCTTCCTTTCTCTCCCTCTCTCTCTGGCTCCTGTTTCCCTCTTTTCTTTCCCTCTCTCTCTTTCCCCATCCTCACCACGCAAGTGAATGGAACAATTTCCCCCATTCATTTGCATACTGTGAGAAAAAGCCCCTACTGAAAATCAACTATAGGGGAGTGAAGGTCACCCCCACCAAGGCCCTGTTGCCTCAAGGGACCTTGGTGTGGAGTGGACTTTGCCTCTGCCCCCAGCAGTCTTTGGAAAGGAGGACTTACCCCCCTCCCAGTGCAAGGGAATGGAAGAATTGCTCCATTCACTTGCAGAGGGAAAAATAGCTTGGAGGGCACTTCAGCCTGGCCTGCAGGCAAGATGGCACCTGCAGGCACTGTGTTGGAGACCACTGGGTTTGAACAAACCAGAGTTCCCTGAGCTCAGACATAACAGGGAACTGTGGTTTGTTCTGCAGTGCAAGATGCAATAGATGAGGAGAGGGGAGGAGATGCACATAAGTCTGAGGCTTGCTATGGCTGATTTCTGATAATTTAGGCCATGGTTTAGGTAAACTGGGCTCAATGAAAATAATGTGGAATAATATTCAAGAAAGATAAGAAAAGGAATTAAATATTGTTGTTAGCTATAGATATTTCATGATGGAAAGCAAATTCAGTCCTTACTATTAGTTTAGCTTCTCATGCAATGAATAAATGAAACATTTTTTTCCTAGTGCCACATAAAATAAGTATATGGCAAAAAAGAAAGTGCTATCTTGCCTTCTGCAGGAAATATTGAAGCCATTACTGTAATGACTCACTATTAAGATTATCCTTTTATGAAGTATCTGTGGCTGTATATTGTCTGGTAAGGCTTTTTGTTGTTAAAAATAGCACCAGATCTGCCTTGTCCATCTTAGTGTTCTGATTTTTCATGCTACAAAGTAGTTTCTACCTTATTCACACCTAAACTTTGCACCATAAAATGCACTGATTAGAATAACATCAGCAGCAACCTAGGAATCATAGAATATAGTGGATAGGACATCTTATGCTCAAAGGTCCCTAAGGCCTGGGGTTAAAACTAGAATCCCTAAGGCTTTGGCAGGAATGGCTTTATATTGCTTAATTTAGAAACATTAACATAAGAGAATACAAGCAACAGTCTCTGATAATTACAGCAATCCTATGTAATTCCCTCAAGCAAACATGTGTTTTATATAGTATACAAATCGCTATCCTGTTAAATGAATAATAATTACACTGTTGCAAAGCAATGCATCAGAAAACATAAACCCTCTTGGGGGGGCATTTCAAAATTCATTCTACAATACTAACAATAGTAAAGTTTGCTGTAGGTTGCAAAACTAAACAATAGCTAGAGGAAGGTGTTGAATGCTCTCAACAAGTATTTGCATGTTCTCAACAAACACAAAGGAGGATAAGGAACTGCTGACTGTGGACAAGAGAAGCAATAAGGGAATGAAATTAAGTTTTGCTTTAGTATAAAAGAGGAACCCCTTAGCAATAAGGTATATTAAATTGTAGTTTGTAGCCAACAATACTATACATGCCTACTCAGAAGTAAGTACTACTAAAAGTACTACTGAAAGTTTCAGGGGGTTGATCCTAGGGCTTTAAAATAAGTTGATGTATCAATTGTGGGATATATTTCAGTTCTCTCTGTGTGTGCATACAAACCACCTGGCCAGCATTTTCTAATTATTATTTGTGTGAAAATTTACAAAATAATTGCCCTAACTTATGGCTGTGTCATGGGAAATCTCTTTATTGATCCATTTTCATGCTGTTACCATCATGTCCTCTATAAAAAATTTTTTTTAAAAAAAAAATCTGTTTCCATTAAGGCAAGCTACAAGTATGCACACAGGTCTGTAAACCAAAGAAAATGTGTGTTTCCAAGTAATTCCCCAAATGTCCTTTGGTATGGAAATTGCTTGGTGTGGTGCTAGTCAATTGCCTAATGACTGTGGCAAATAACCCTTATCTTAATGAGCCATCTGTCTTTTTCTGGCAATGCATTCTGAGTCCAGAGTCCAGACATCTGTAATCTTATAGATCAATTGGGAAAGCTTTTATCATCTTAAGGGAAGGTGAAGAATAGTTTCAAAGGACCCTACTCCCAACTGGCCTGATCATGGGATTGTTTTGAATATTGGGTGAGGTTGAAATTAGCATCTTAAATTGGTTCAGACCTAGAAGCTGATTGAGCTAGTGCCCCAGGAACCATCCTTTCCATTTCTTAGGACCTCTATGAAAATGGAAGGCTTCTATATGTATGGAAGTCTTCAAAATCCAACACTTTCCTGGGGGATTTATGTGCATCTGAAGATGTGGTTATGCTTACTTAGTAATTAGATACTTTATTTTATTACTTATTTATTTAAAACATTTAGCTAGAGCTCTTGGTCCTATTAGGATTTCAAGGCAGTGTACAACCAATTATGTCACAATACTACCACCACCACAACAATAAAAATAGGCATTATGCTAAAATTCACAAAAGTTTTAAGATCACCTCTAGAGGCCCTGCTTGCTGACCTGCCATCAAGATCAGTAAGGGTGGTAGGCACCAGACATAAGGCCTTCTCAGTGGTGGTCCCTACCCTATAGAATTCCCCCCTAAGAAAGATATAGCTGGCCCCATCTATGGCTATTTCTAAGAGAGTTTTAAAAACTCATCTGTTCTCCCTGAGTGACTT
Organism: Shinisaurus crocodilurus; assembly: GCA_021292165.1. Lineage (NCBI taxonomy): Eukaryota > Metazoa > Chordata > Lepidosauria > Squamata > Shinisauridae > Shinisaurus > Shinisaurus crocodilurus. The sequence continues at coordinate 75,339,193 of CM037876.1, read as the reverse complement.
TTAATTGAAAACTTTTAGGTTATTCACTGCTGTTGGAATTTTGATATTGCATTTTATTGAAACTGGTTTTATTTAAAGTTGTTTATATTTCATATTATATTATTGATACGTTTGTATTGTTTTTGTGCTGTAAGTCACTGTGGGAAGACTAGGGTCTTGGGAGGAAGCTTCAAAATGGATTGAATGAATAAATAAAACAGTTTGAAATGGACTGGATGAATAAAAAACTTTTTTGCCTGCTGCTGCAAGGATTGTACAGTAGGTGCCAGGTGAATCTCCTTTTTTGGAGAGCATTCCATAATTGGGGTGCCACTGCTGAGAAAGTCCTCCCTTTTGTTATTAAGTAGTATGCCTCTGATAAATGAGGTACCAGGAATAGTGCCTCAGCAAAATAGGAGAACACATGGGTAGATTTATATCGGATTCTAGTTAAGACTGTGGGGCAGCTTGTGCTAGCACCCACACAATCCTGTTCATTTATTTAGTGATTTATATGGCATCTCTCTCAAAAAAAATATCCAAGATGCTGTACAAAAGTGTTATGTAGGAGTGCAAAGGTGTATGAAATTTATACACATGTGTGCACATACATGTATTACGCACATATATATATGAAACATACAGCCAGTGTGGCGTAGTGGTGAGAGTGTTGGACTGGGACTCGGGAGATCCGGGTTCTAGTCCCCGCTCGGCCATGAAGCTCACTGGGTGACTTTGGGCCAGTCACTGCCTCTCAGCCTAACCTACCTCACAGGGTTGTTGTGAGGGTAAACTGGAGAGGAGGAGGAGGAGGAGGATTATGTAAGCCGCCTTGGGTTCCTTGCAGGAAAAAAGGCAGGGGTATAAATATAATAAATAAATAAATAAATAAAAATACCGGAGTACCACAGAATTCCACAGTATAGGAATATAACTATAAGGCATAGGTTATGAACGGCCTACAGTAATGATTAGGTAAATCACAAAAGCAGGAAGTTGGTATACGTGCAGCAGGTGGCATGGAAAGTTACAGAAAGACAGCACAGTAACAGGAGATGTGCCAGTCGTGTGGTTAAGACGAGAACATAGCAGAAGCACTGTCTCCCTGGTGTGGACACTTGGGGTGGCTGGGTTGGTGGATAAATGTCACTAGGAGAAAGGGGCAATAAACAAGTAATGTAAAGGGGAAGTATCGAAAGGTAGGAGTAAACTGGTACAACAACAAATCAATGGTCAAAACCCACATCATGTCCGAGTATAAAAGTATAAAAGTAAAAGAAATAAACTGGGTGAGTCGCTCCTAGCAGAAAAACACCTCTGCTAGCTCACACTGGTAATGTATGAGCTGTGCTCTTCATGTAAGTGTGTATGTCATCTTTTCATTTCATGTTATACTTTGTTAACAAGTCTGATGGTACCTGTCTTGATTGTGTGTTTCTGTTGTTTAATCCGAAGAGCAGCTGGCATCCAAGGACCAGATTTTTTTCCTGTGGTGTGCAGTTGGCAGAACCCATCTGAAACAGGGCCTGAGTTTTAAGGTATCCACAGCTGTATCCAATTAAAACAACTATAAATTTAGGACAGTATCCAATGGAGCCATTGCATAAGTGTCCCCACCTGCCAATTCCTTTACAGAAGCATGATCCACCGTTTGCGCAACAGAGATTTAACGCTTCCTATAGGAAGCCTCGAAATGAGCAAACACTAGTTTCTGAATCAGGCCGGGTCGGCAGAGCTCCCTCATGTGAGCTCCGTTGACCTGCCCCATTCCAGAAATAAGTGTTTCCGTTCATTTCCAGTTAATCCCAGAAGTGCTAAATCTCCGTTGTGCTAGCAGTGGGTCTCGCTTGTGGAATGGAATTGGCAGGGGTGAGGCACTCCATTGGATACTGCCCTTTAGTCTTACAAAAGGAATAAAAATATAAAAAACATATTAAAATAAATCAAATACAAATATCTCAATACAGTGACAGAAACAGAAAATTTGATCAAACATCCATAAAAACGAAATAAAAACGGTAATAAAACCTACAGAAAAAATATGGAAAGCATCAAGGGCATGTTCATAGGAACACAAGAAGATACTTTATAGTAGGTCAGACTATTTGTCCATCTAGCACAATATTGCCTACTCTGGTTGGCAGCAGCTTTCCACAGTCTCAGAGGTCTTTCATATCACCTGCTACCTGAGCCTTTCAGCTGAAGATGCAAGAGACTGACTGAACATGGTACCTTCTAAATGCAAAGCATGTGCTCTACTACTGAGCTATGGTTCCCCCCCAGTGGTTCACCTGCACATCTCCCTAAACAGGATATGCAGCACTTTCTTGCAACACTCCCCCTTCTGCCATATACACAGACTGAACAGTTCAGCTACCATGCAAAAGGACAGGGCCAGCAACAGGGTTTAAGCAGGGCCCTGAGTAAGGTGCTCTCTAGTGGGCCCCTTAGTGCCTCCCTGATGCCTCCAAACCTTACCAGGGGGTAGATGGAGACAAGAGGTGGCAGGAGGGGATGGATGGTGGCAATGAGAGCAGTGCAACTCCAACTGCCTCTTGCTCTCTAAGCCCAACGCTATGATGAGAAGCACTGGAGGAAGCAGCTGCTACCATTATCTTCAATATTCCCAAGGCCTTTGGGCCCTGCTCTTATGTGTACATCATGGGCAGGATCCAGAGGCATTGATTTGGGGATAAGGAAGATAGTGGCAGCTTTGGCCACCTGGCTGAGCCACTAGTTTGCAGTGAGTAATAGTGGGCCAACCTAAACGTTCTACTAATCACACATGGTGTGGCTATGCACAACACTTTTCCTTATTCTTGTGTAAGCATGTGCAACACCGATTTGTATTGGGACGATAGTGCTCCAGGAGGGTGGGGTGATCCCCACATGGGGGGGGGGGGAGAGGAAAAAAAACTCAGTTGATTCTAATGGAGACTTTGTTCTTTTTTTTATCCCCCCATCCAGTGGGATTGGATCTTGGGAGAAATGAGGGAAAGGTGTCACGCACGCACGCACGCACGCACGCACGCACACACACACACACATTGGAGCGCTGTGGTTCCAATCTGAATTGGGGATGTATGTACTTACACAAGATTAAGGAAAACTGTCACGTATAGCTACACTATGCGTGTTAGTTTGGCCCACACATACTGACTGGATCTTAATCACTTGATTCAATATTCATATGTGCATTCCATGGTGCCCCCTGCTAACTCATGTATCGCTTGACCTTTTCGCCTCCCTTTGTAAAAAAAGAAGAAGAAAGAACAGAAAACAAACAAACCCATTGCTTTTTTTCTTTTTCTTCTTCTCTGTGTCCTCAGGGTGCAGAGAGAAGAAGCTATACCTACACACTTCATGAACCAAAATAGAGTGGCCCTGGACCTAGAAAGTTTATGTCACCCAATACATGTGTTAGGCTCCAAATGCCACAAGATTGTTGCTAGTTGCAGAAGCATTACTATATATATTCCTGAATAATTTAAGAAGTCTTTGTGAGAGAGGTATGAACTATGTGGAGTGCAGCAGACTAGCCTTTGTAAAAAAAAAAAATTTAAAATACGGGTTTCTACTCAGCTAATTTATTATTATTTTATCACAATAAGCAATAACAGAAATCTGTCCATCTAATTGTTTTAAAATACTGCTTATGGCATCTTAAAAGTTCCTTAACATTAAGAGTTGGTTCTTTGTCAGAAGGAAACATGGAGATGCAAATATTCCTGCAGCGAGCAAAATAGAAATTTTTCTCTCAGATTAGAAGCCCACCGAGTGCATAATTGGAAGGGTCTGACCATGCCAAAACTCCAAACCTTGAAAGTGGTCTTGTCTCATTCTCTTGTTACCAACCTGCCTGTTAAAAGGGGATTAGACAAATTCATGGAGGCTCTCAATGGCGACCACTCATGATGGCCATATATTAGCACCAGAATAAAAGGCAGAATGCCTCTCAATCAATACCAGTTACTAGGAAACAACAGCAGAGGATAGCAATTGCACTCATGTTCTACTTGGGGGTTTCCCACATCTTGTTGGCCACTGTGAGACCAGAATGCTGGATTAGACAGGCCTTTGGTCAGATCCAAAACAGCTCTGCTTATGTTCTTATTCCATGCATTCGCCCTTGCTTTGCTGCCTTCTCTCCTCCCCTCCCCTTCTAGATTATGGCAGCAGGAACAAGCCCTACTTGCTAGTTAGTGAGAATGCTGCAACTGCCTCCTCCTCCCTCCTTCTCCAATGGCTCAATTTGTCATTATAGCAATAATATAATGAAGCCAGCTTTCATACAAGGCCATACCCTGCAGTTCCTACTATTGTAAAATTCCATTTGAACTCCGCAGGAGTTTTGTCTTACTAAGCACAACAGGATTAGTCCCTGATTTATAAAGCACTGGATGCCATATCATCTAGGCACTATTTCTAAAAAATTAATAGCAGATTATATAAAACTATCCACAATGAATAATGTTAAACTGATGTACTGCTAACACCTGTGATGTATTAGTAACCCTGGGGTGGGAGGCAGCAGGAACATTTGATTTTTTTTTCCTTTTGTGATTAACCTCAGTAGGGAATTTTCTTTCTCCCCCCTGCACATTACTATTTCATAGACACTCCGGAAGTTAACAAGACGGCTGCTGCACAGTGATCTCCATAGGTTTGTTCTTAAAAGCACAGTAAAACCTAATTTAATCACAGCTTCAAAATATCATACAATAAAACTAATTTAATTACACTTACCAATGGCCACTAGCCTCATTAAAATGTTAATGAGGCATCTAATTATTAAATTGCTTAATGATTGCTAATAGGGCTAAATGACAAAATAAAACTTAACTACAAATTAAAAATGCCCTGAGCTGCAGCCTTATCTTCCTGCCTCCCCCCACTCCTTCTATAGTTTAAGGAAACAAGGTAAACTAAAGCCATGGAGGCCAGGAAATGGAGCACAACAGAGGGCTCTCTGAGCATCTGCTCCTACAATCCCAAATACACACACACACACACACACACACACACACAAACACACTACTGGTGATGACCATCAAGAGCACCTTGTGTGCTGGAGATGGGGGTCTTCCTCCAAGCACCTTTCCCACATGCACTGGTGAGCTCCACAAATCAACACCTGCTTCAAATCATGGATCTCACACAATGCACTGAAATACAGGATAAACAAAAGTAGAGCAATGGCAAATCTGTGAAGTTTTATATCCCTCAAATTTGGTGCATTTTTATTACGCTGGAATCACTGTCACGAAATGCTAAATGCTGGCCTTTTTCACTGGCAACCAAAGTTAAAGACAGACATTCTAAAGTGTGGTGAGATTGGTTTGTGCATGCATTATCTGCCTTGAAAACAAAAGTCTTGGAATGCAGCAACTGTGCTCCAATCCTCAAACCACTTTCACCACACTTTAAAATGTCTCTTCTCTCTTTACTCCTCACTACTGATAACTAGTTACCAAGCCTGGCCAATAAAAGTAAGGCATATATGAATTAAAAATGTATCTCCAATATGAGTATGCATCTCCTTGATAGAAGGAAGTCCAACTTCAAGAACACGGCATGCATGATGTCTTGTCAATTAAAATCTACTTCAGTATGAAAATAACTGCTCACAGTCAGCAAGGGATTACGGATAGGGACACTGGATCAAAGCTTCCAGAATATGGGACACAGCAGATATCTGATAATGCTACTCCTTTTATTTGTGTTACTAAGATGCCATCTTGCAAAATGTTTTCTTTGAAGCAGAATGCATACAAAGTCGTGAGTGAAATGCCATTACACAAACAAGCACTAGATTATTTTTCATTTTTAGACTGCATAGCAGAAGGAATGAACTGGACTACAACACTCTGGTTCTAGACAAGTCGCCCACCCCTGCTGTAGATTTTCCAGGAAATGTAAAATTATATTAATTTCTTCTTGTTGTTGTTCTTATATTATTATTATTATTATTATTATTATTATTATTATTATTATTATTATTTTCATTCCTATACTGTCCATAGCCAAAGGTGGTGGTTCACAACAATTCATATAATAATAATCCACATAAAAACCAACAATGAAAACATACAGTGTAGTTAAAAAGTTTAAACCCGAATTTAAAAGTGCAGTTTAAAATAACACTACTAAAACTTAATAAAACTAAGCCTACAGGTGACAATTTCCCCCCCCGACCCCCCCTGTGTTATTTTGAACAGTTAAATATTTAATGCCTTGGCATAGAGGGAAGTCTTAATCTGGCGCCGAAAAGATAGTAAGGTTGGTGCCAGGTGGGCCTCAGTGGGGAGCTTATTCCAGAATTGGGGGCTACCATAGGATTCATAGGATCATAGAGTTGGAAGGGGCCTACAAGGCCATCAAGTCCAACCCCCTGCTCAATGCAGGAAACTAGAGGAGGGGTCTCCCATCCAAGTAATAACCAGACCTGACCCTGCTTAGCTTTCCACACTCAGACAAGCTGAGCCAGCTTGAGCCACAGGCCTGTCACCTTTTGGGGCTGTCACCACCGGGGTGTCACCACCCCACTCCGGGCCGGCAGATAAAGGCCTGTGGAGCATCAAGCAAGCCCAGGTGGCAGGCATGACTAATCAGGCAGGTCTGGGGGAGTCGCTCTCCTCATGAGTACTGATGGCAGTGGAGCTTCTCCCAGGAAATGAGCCCCAATCCAGCCAGCAACAGCCTTAGCCAAGGCAGAAGGCTGATGAGATGGTAAGACAGCTGGCAGGATGGTAGGAAGGCTGGCAGGATGATAAAGTCAGCCCTGGTCTTCTCACCTTCCTCCCCTGAGAGTGTCCACGTCCGGTGCTGGTGCTGGTAGCTGCAGGCTTCAGTTGTTACTGAGTCCTGCTCTGAGCCAGCAGATAAAGGCCTGCGGAGTGTCAAGCAAACCCAGGTGGCAGGTGTCCGTAATCAGGCAGGCCTGGGGGAGTAACTTAACATGATGTCCACAATATGTATAGTGACTTAGCTAGGGATGGGCAATTTGCAGCCCTCCAGATATTTTGCCTTACAACTCCTATCAGCTCTAGTTAATATAGCCAATGGTGAGGGATCATAGAAGTTGTAAGCTAAAACATCTGAAGGGCCACAAGTTGCCCAAATCCCAGATCTAAACAGTGAAGGGATTGACTAGTACTGTATGCAAGAAGACCTTCAGTATGAACTTCTAATGTCAACAAAAATAAATCGCTTCCATCACTGCTCTCACTATGCCTCTAACAGCTGCATCAAATGTGAAGAATTTCTTTCATGGATCGACATTCCATGTGCAAGTGACATGTAAGTTGTCATATTTGACAAATCACATGCATCTATTTTGCTGTATGTACACAGTCTACAAGCCACATCTAAGCATGGCTTTCCAGCACCTGTACAGGTAACAAATTAACCACATGTAAATTAACATGAGTGTTGCTCATATATGTGGTTTTCAGGATTTTCTTTTTGTTTTTTACTTGGAAGAGTTATTCATAAAGGAAATGCACTATTTTTGAAGCATACCTCAGCTCTATCCTCTTATCAAGTTATGTTCTTATTCACCCACAGATGAGAAGAAATTATTTCCCCGTCTTGGCTTGTTTTCCATGCATCTACAGATTTTACCAGAGAGTGTCCGGTTGGTAGAGCACATTTAGAGAGTAATACATAGTATTCACTGTGGGAATGCAAGTGATTATTATTTCAGTAGTTTTTTCTTCAGGTGGAAGTTGCCACTTGCATGGTAACTATTAAAATGGGAAAACAGTATTTTCAGGACATTTTCATTCCAGCAGGGTCTTGTATTCAGGGATTGATTTGTAAGAAATGTAGCTCCCTACACACATTTCTTCCCTTTGGACTTTTCTAAAGTAGAATAGAACTTGCTATGAACAGCCATGATCTATTCATAAGAGTTTCAAAATTAATGATTGTGCTGCATTCAGGAGCATTGCTGATTCCTAGTGCTTGACAGCTTTTACTCTGGCACCACCAGCAGGACTGAGGCAAGGAGTGGTGAACCTATTCAACATTACTGACAAGCACTTCATTTAATGGGAACATAGTTTTGAAGAATCACCTTTAAAAAGGGCAGAAAAACATTGCGCAATTTGAGACTAACCGGACACTGAACAGGAGACTAATAGGAAACAGGGTATCATCTTTGCTAATTACTGTTAATATAATATTTATTTGATGAATGCAAGAAATGTGTTATCTGAAGTGCAGCACTGAAATCCTGTTTGTCAAACTATATTGACTTCCCCCACCCCCTAGGAATCAAAATAAAATCACTTAAATCATGTACTTAGGCCTGAGGTGTTCAGTGTCTTAAGTCAATTTGGCAGGTATCTCACTCAGCTACACACACTGTTACAACAACAGCATTTTTTTTCAAGTGGGGAATCTGTTCTGAAAATAGTCATTTGGTTCTTCAACTAAAACAACGATCTTACTTTAACGATCTTGTTATGGTGCTATTCACCATAATGGTTTATTTCTACATCATCATCCAATCCATTCGAAACATTTTATTATATTTAGTATGACTTTATTCATATGTGTACCCACATCCTTCCCCCCATTTTTCAATAATAAAATGAAGCCAGTAACATCTGACATAAATAATGGTCTTAAGATATTATAGGTTGAATATCAGAGGTTTGGCATTTCTGTTAAAGACAGGAATGGCTTAAGAGCCAGCACTAACTGGGAGATGCTTCTTGTACTCACTGTTGCTTGTTTAGTGTTTGGCTGCTGAACAGGAAAGGCACTGGGAACGTGGGAAGAGGAGGAAAGAGTGTGAGGGAGGGAGACTTCTACAAGGGGAAGGAGGGAGAGAGCTTGGGCCAGTGTCAAGCGTAGCCATAGTCAAACACCCTCCAAGGACACACAACCCAGCAGGGGCCCACTGGTAAGAGCTTGCAAGACTTGCTCCTCCTCTTCACCACTGCAACCTACTTGACTCCTTGCCTCTTGCTCTGGCCCAGACAATAGTGATAGTGAGAAAGAGGAGCAGTAGATGCCACTGCCTACTTGCTCTCTGCCTGTCAATCAAGCAAGCAGTAGAAATGATGAAACAGAGGAGGAGGAGCAATAGCAGCTGGTGACTATGTGTACCATTTCAGGCCATGGGTTCTATTGATGCTCTGTGCTGTAGCCTGGGTTGCAGAGATCTACTATGGGTCAGATTTTATCAGGGGTCAGGGGTCTCAGAGAAGCAAGATGGGAAGATATCAACACCATGGAAACCTCTAAGTGGGGCTGGAAGTCACATAGGGCTGTCTGTATGTTGCTCCAACACAGAGCAGATAAAGAGCCTTAAATAAGAGTTTGGTCTGAATTTATGCTGGTTGGCTCTGCCTCTAAACTAACTGAGGCTTTCTGTCTGAAAGAGGTCTGGCCTGTTTTAGCCACTTCAAACAGCAACAATGTGGGGAGTGTCTGTGCCATGAGTCCCTTCATGGCCAAAGTCCTCAGGGTCTGAAGACAGCAATACAATCTCCTCTGGACACATTGCTAAAACAGGACAAGCCCCTTAAGAGACAAAGTCTTAGTCAGTTTGGAGGCAGGGCCAACCAGCCTAAGGGTGGTGTTGACAATACTGAGCTAGATGGACCAATGACCTGGCTCAGTATAAGGCAGCTTCCTATGTTCTAATATGTCAGGTGATTGGTTAATCCCCTGTAATCCCTTGAAAATTCTCAAGTTTTTCCCCTCTGAATGCTCATAGGGAAATATTGCCAACATCAAGTGGAAAGGCAATTTTACTCATCTCTAAAGAATATATAGTAGATAAAGTCAGGATGAGTTGCACCATATTTGGGTTATGATAAATATATATATATATATAGGTTGTGCAAAGGTGTTTCAGACTTCTAGGTTTATCTTGTCTTTCGTTTTAATAGGGTGATAAACACTTCAAAGTCCAAAGAGGCATATGTGAAGTAAGTTTTTAACTGCAAATTAAAAACACTTCCAATATGACTCCCTAACTGTTAGGAAGGCAGAAGCCATGGAATCTGACATATGTTGGTAAAATTCCAAACCTTTTAGCAATAGTTTTCCTGTTTAATTTTCTAACAGCAGCAGAATCCGACAATTTCCTCTGAGAGAGGTGTTTTCCACCACCAAAGGATTTATTATTAACAAATGCTTAACCATTTTGGTGAGAAGCACAAGTTAGGCTGTTTCTGCTGATTATTATTTTTTACCTCACCATTCAGTGTAATTTTCCTTATTGAAGCCTCATTTGTGTAATTAGAATCTGGGACTCTCTTAGTGTTTACAACACCTCTGCTCAGCATTATAATGCAATTATGACATCTCAAATGTCCAGTTCTGTCAGAAAAGCAAAGCCACTAATTTTGTTTTTCTTTTGATAATAAAATGGCCTCTTTAAAGGATAATGAGGGTAATCCTGAATAGATACATTCAGTTAATCAGGTTTTTATTGTCATGGCATAAAGCACTGACATGTTAACAATCCATGGAGTGTTGACTGGCTTCATGGGGGCATTCTTAAGGTACAGTTCCTCGGGCAGTTCTTCCCACCTCTTTGACATTTCTACTTAGCAAAGATAAAGTGCCTCTCATATAGTACATCTGGGGGGCCAAAAACATCAATTTGCTCTTTTAAGCACTGAGGTGAAGACTTCTCATCTGGGTTATCCCACAGGTAATAAGACTACTTACAATGTTTGGGGCTTTTCAGTTTAGAAAAAAGGCAAGTAGGAGGGGGTATGACAGAGGTGAAATAAAACTACCAATATTGTACTACCCTTACACAAATCTATGGGGCAGGGATGTTATATACAGTTCTGGTCACTGCAGCTCAAAAAAGATATTGTAGAGCAGGAAAAGGTGCAAAAATGGGCAACCAAAATGATGACGCTTTAAAAAAGGGGGAGTAAGGGGAGACATGGTAGAAGTGTATAAAACTGTGTATGGTGTGGAGAAAGTGAATACGGAGATGTTTTTATCCCTCTGTAATAATGCTGGAACCTGAGGTCATCCAATGAAGCAGAATGGTGGGAGGTTTGAAATGGGTAAAAGGAAGTATTTCCTCACACAGCACATAGCTAAACTATATAGTTTACTACCACAAGATACAGTGATGACCATCACCTTGGACACCTCTAAAAGGACAGAACCATGAAAGATAAGGCTACTGGTATCAATGGATACTAGTTTTGATGGCTATATGTTACCTCCAGTGTATCTCTGTGACTAGGGTGCACAGTCATGTGCTATTGCACTCATGTCCCGGTTGGCCACTGTGGGAACAGAATGCTGGAATACATACAGCATTGGTGTGATCTAGCATGTCTCTTTTTATGTTCCTATGTACTACCGCTTACTAAACAATGTGAAAAAGCACAGGACCATTCCCCATCATGTGGGACACAATCACATAAATGACAGCAATGTATCTTAGGACCGCTATTATAATTCCAGTCACTCTTATGCTGAATTTATGAGCTCTGATCTGAATCATATTGATTTTAAGTACGGTAAACTATACAGAAATAGTTTCCTTCCAAGTCTATAGTGCTGGATTTTCTATAGACAAATGTGACTGAAAAGGTGCTTAATGTTTATCAGTAATATTTATGTACTGCCCTTCTTTCAGGGAGCTTGGAGCAAAAGACATGGGGTGTTCTCTCATGTTGTTGTTGTTGTTGTTGTTATTATTATTATTTTGCGAGGAAATGCATTCAGAAATTTGTATTTTGAGAGAAAATACATTTACAAATACATATTTAAATATGAATCCTCATGGTCACATATCTTTCTTTTCTTTTTTTAATGTAAGAACAAATATGGATGAACTCATGTGAAAATGACATGGAGTGGAAACAGCGATTCACTGATCCCTACTCACAACTAGCCTGCAAGGTACATTACACTGAAACGGTTGGCCATGGCCACCCAAGAGATTTGTGGCTGAGTAGGGATCTGAAACTAGATGTCCTATGAGCAGACCCAACATTCTTGCTGCTATACCTGAGATAAATTCTTTCCTATTGATTGCGCCCTCGGTGATTGGAAGCCTGCAAACTTGGAGGTGTCCAATCATCCAATGCAGCGCAGAGGAGTGGCAGGGGTGATCTTCGCCTCCCTGTCCTCCAGCTCTGCAGTTTTCGCTAGATGGGATTTTTAGCCTGTCTAGCGGGGGTGCTTTGGAGGGGGAGGGAAGAAGGCTGGAGGAGACTCAGGATAACTCATATCCTAGCCTTTTGGGTCTCCTCTCCTTCCCACCCATCAAAATGCCTCCTTTCCTCCTCCTATGACAGTGTTCTCCAACCTTGCGTCCCCAGATTTTTTTGGCCTACAACTCCCAGCATGCTCCAGCTAGCTACGCTGCCTGGGGCATGCTGGGAGCTGTAGGGCAAAAACAGTTGTGGGGACCCAAGGTTGGAGAACACTATCCTACGGGGTTGCTTTTTGGACCTTATTGGGCAGCTGCCGCAGTTCTTTACAAGCTGGCTGCAAGGGGGTGGGGGAGGAGGATCAGATATGTCTCCAGCCTCAGAAGGGGGGATCCGAACACTCACTAAGGGACCATAGGATTGCGCTCAAAACTACCTTTTGCAGTTACTTGCACTATCTATATACCACATCTAGGCAGGGAAGTTCATTGAATGAATGCCTACAAAGTTGAGTCACTCAGATATTAAACCTAACAATAGTTTTCTAATAAAAAGGAGGATAATAAGTCCAATACACATTTCCCAAAATTATACTTTTTTCCCATTTCAACACATTGAAATGCTTTTTCAGGATGATGGGAAAAACACTTTAAACTATATATCTTCTATGATAATCACAAAGATCCTTATTTAATATAAATACAAGCCAAGGGGAAATAAAATGTACCATGATATTTTAATATCAAATATGCAATTTGCAATAGCATTCCTTTATTAAGAATGCCAATCATAATTGCACATAAAATTTAATTGAGGCCATTACCCTCCAGGCAAGTTATTTCTAAATTTATTTATTTATTTATTATATTTATCAATCGCCCATCTGGCCGGTCACCCGGCCACCCTGGGCGATGTACAATTAAAATACAATAAAACACAATAAAACATAATAATTAAAACAATATAAAAAATTCTCATTAAAAACCTAACCCACCCCATATTCCCGCCTGAACAGCCATGTTTTTAATGCACGGCGGAAGCTCATCACGGAGGGGGCATGGCGAAGGTCACTAGGGAGGGAGTTCCATAATGTGGGGGCCGCCACAGAGAAGGCCCTCTTCCTAGTCCCCACCAGCCTGGCTGCTCTGGCTGATGGGATAAGGAGAAGGCCGTCCGTGGCAGACCTTGTTGAGCGGCCTACTTGATGTTGCTGGAGGCGCTCCTTGAGATAAGCTGGGCCGGAGCCGTGTAGGGTTTTAAAGGTCAAAACCAACACCTTGAATTCGGCTCGGCAAGCAACTGGTAGCCAGTGCAACTCATTAAGCACTGGCGTGATGTGATCACGCCGGCGGCTGCCCTTAATCAGGCGAGCCTGCCGCGTTCTGTACCAGCTGAAGCTTCCGGACCGTCTTCAAGGGTAACCCCACGTAGAGCGCATTACAGTAGTCTAGGAGAGAGGAGACCAAGGCATGAACCACTGATGGGAGCAGGTGATTAGGAAGGTAGGGGCACAGCTGCCGTATCAGATGGAGTTGATACAGCGCCGCCCGGCTCACAGCTGCCACCTGAGCCTCCATGGACAGCTGGGAGTCTAGAATGACCCCCAAGCTGCGGACCTGGTCCTTCAGAGGTAGATGTACCCCATTCAGCACCAGGTCAACATCCCCTAACCTTCCCTTGTCCCCCACCAGAAGTACCTCGGTTTTGTCGGGGTTCAGTTTCAGCATGTTCCTTCCCATCCATCCAGCCACTGACTCCAGGCACTTGGACAGGGTCTCAACGGCCAACCTCGGTGAGGACTTAAAACAGAGGTAGAGCTGCGTGTCATCCGCATACTGATGACACTGCACCCCAAACCTCCTGATGATAGCTCCCAGAGGCTTGAGGTAGATGTTGAATAACATCAGGGAGAGGATGGAACCCTGCGGCACTCCACAAGTGAGCAGCCGAGGGTCCGAAGCCTCCTCCCCGAGAACTACCCTCTGATACCTTCCAGAGAGGAAGGACCGGAACCACTGCAATACAGTGCCTCCCAAGCCCAACCCCTCCAGATGGTCCAGGAGGATACCGTGGTCAACGGTATCAAAAGCCGCTGAGAGATCGAGGAGGACTAGAAAGGAACATTCGCCCCTATCCAAAGCCCTCCTCATATCATCCACCAAGGCGACCAAGGCCGTCTCCGTCCCATGTCCAGACCTGAAGCCCGACTGGCACGGATCCAAATAATCGGCTTCATCCAAGTGTGCCTTCAACTGAGCACCCACCACCCGCTCGATCACCTTGCCCAGAAATGGTAAATTGGAGACTGGGCGAAAGTTGTTTAAATCCTGGGGATCCAAGGAGGGCTTCTTTAGAAGCGGTCTTATTACTGCCTCCTTGAGGGCTGATGGCATCACTCCCTCCTCGAGGGAGGCATTCACCACCGCCTTGATCCCCTCACCCAGTCTCTCCCTGCAGCTCATGATGAGCCAGGATGGGCAAGGGTCAAACAAGCAGGTGGTCGGCCTCACAGATGAAAGCACCTTGTCCACTTCATCAGAAGGAAGAAGCCGAAACCGATCCCACAAAACCGGTCTGCCATTGGCCTCCTCCCGCTCACTCCCTGTGTCCACGACGTACGATATCCCACTCCTAATCCGATCGATTTTATCTGCGAAGTGCTTCGCTAAAGCCTCACAGGAGGCTTTTGACTGTTCCAGTGGGTCCGGAGCGACTGGACCGACCAGACTCCGGACCACTTGGAACAGCCTCCTGGGGCAGCACTCTGCAGACTGCAATGGAGGCAGCATAGAAATTCTTTTTTGCTGCCTTCACCGCCACCCGGTAGGCTGAAGATGCAGCTCTAACCCGTGTTCGATCGTCTTCGGAGCGGGAATTTCGCCATCGGCGCTCTAGCCTTCTCACCTCTTGTTTCAGAGCTCGCAGCGACGGAGTGAACCATGGCGCCGCGCGAGCTCTGTTTAGGCGAAGAGGGCGCTTCGGGGCAACTCGGTCTAATGCCCTGGTGATTGCAGCATTCCAGTCATTCACCAGGGTCTCGACCGAGCTACCGTTTGTGTGCTCCAATTCCCCAAGCGCGTTCAGGAATCCATCTGGATCCATAAGACGCCTGGGGCGGACCATTCTAATAGGTCCCTCACCCCTGCAGAGGGGTTGTGGCACCGAGAAATCCAACCCCACCAGATAGTGATCTGACCATGACAAGGGGGTGGTGGATATACCCCCGATCTCCAGATCATTTCCCCCCTCTCCGGAAACAAAAACCAAGTCCAGTGCATGACCGGCTACATGGGTAGGCCCAGTTAATACAGGGTGCAGCTCCCAGGAAGCCATGGTCTCCATAAAGTCCCGAGGTGCCCCAGTGAGGGAAGCCCCCGAATGCACGTTGAAGTCCCCCAGCACCACTAGCCTGGGGGACAACACACGCACATCGGAGACCACCTCCAGCACCTCGGCCAGGGAGTCTGTCGTGCAGCGGGGTGGACGGTACACAAGCAGAATCCCCAGGCTGCCCTTTGGACCCAACCTCCAGTACATGCACTCAATAAACTTGGTCTCCCGGAGAGGGAGTCTGGTGAGGACCAAGGACTCCCGGTAGATAACAGCCACTCCCCCTCCCCGTCCCCCAACCCTTGGCTGCTGGGCATACGAGAAACCGGCCGGACACAAGGCCGCCAGAGTAGGAGCAGCGGCCTCGTCCAGCCAGGTTTCCGTAACACATGCCAGGTCCGCACCCTCATCCATGATCAAGTCATGGATGAGAGATGTTTTTTGGGTAACGGACCTGGCATTGCACAACAGCAAACGCAGGGTGGGGGGAGGGGCAACACATCCCCCAGTTATCCCTTGGCTCTGGGCAAGCCCGGAACAAGGGATAGATATTAAGCATCGATCCCTTGTTCCCCTTACTCGGCGTGGCCTGCCCCTAGCGCTCTGCCAGCGCCTGCCGCTCAACGTTGGTACCGTTTGCCCCCCAGAACTCCCCCCACTATCTCCCTGGGAGAGACACATGCCCCCTCGCTTCCGCCAGTCAGGCGGGAGACCCACCCCTAAAATCAACCCCTAAAAAGCCCCAACCCTTCAAAAAGGAAGGGCCTCTTTAAAACTCCCAGCCCCACCTATATCCCCAACAGCAGGAGGACAGGCCCTCGCCCTCGTGCCACCCCCAAAGTGGCTCCCCCAAAGGGGCGACCCCCGCTGGGGCCTGGTCTTTATAGTCCCCTTCCAAGTTGTTGCAGGTGGGGCAAGGCGGCTCCCGGCTGAGCCCGGGCCTGCAGGGGGCAGGCAGCAGTCCCACAGGTGCGGTGGAGTGGGCTGGCCTTGCACAGGCGGCGGCAGCAGCAGCAGAGCTGGTTCTTTCATATATATTTTTTTTACATTTTCCACATCAGTACATCTTTCACATCTATATTCTTCTTATCTATTTATAAGATAATAGTAGTCACCAATCATTTGGTTGGTTCATTATGCTATTAAGAAGATACATATTTAAATACATGTATGGAGAATGTGATCTTCATTTATGTGAGTATACATGATCATCAGAAGAATATCAGCAGTTAGGATGAAGAAATATTATGAACAAAAATAGTTTTGCATAATTCTCTTGGCAAAACAAGGAATAATATTTTGTACATCTACTTTGTAGCAGGTCTGCAGAATTGTGGCATACATACCAAGTGTCAGGGCTGGCCCAGAATATTTTCCTGCTTGAGGTGAAGCACAAGATGGCACTCTCCCTCATTCCATGAACAAAAGTCAATTGAACTGGTAGGTGAATCTTCAACACCAGCCCTATTCAGGCATTCAATCTGTGTAGAAAGTAAACACTTGAAGAAAAGGAGCACTTTAGCCCCATCCCCTCCTCACACATTTCCATCACCCCTGTACTCATGGAGGGCACCGGTCTGAAGAGGAGAGTTCCCTGTATCCGTGGAGCCTCTCCATGTGAGCCAGGATGCTTGCGGATTCAGGAGACTCTCTTTAGACTGTCATCCTTCACAAGAACAGGGTGATGGAATCACATGAGGTGGAGAGAGGCTAAAGGTCTTGCTCTCCTCACACATTTACTTCCTATACAGATTGAATACCTTAGCAGGGCTACTGGCGATAAGACATTGTCCTCCACTGAAGGCTTCTCTCCATGATGCATTTAACCTGGCGCTTTATTGGGGCTGCTTCTTCTGCTTTCTTTGTGGGAAGAAGAGTGTTTTACATGAGTTTTTTTGGGTGTGTGTGTGTTCCTCTCTGCCTTTCCATATGTTCCTATATGTTTCATTACACAACACCAGGTGGTGCTGTGGTATAGAGTGGAATTGTGAATTTACACGTAATGAATCATGGCACGGCAGTATCCAGGATATGCCTGACTTTCCTCGCTCTAAAGAAAGCTGCAAAAATGGCTGGAAAATACTGGAAAGGCCCTGGGAGGATGACAATGTCATGTCAAGGACCCGCAAACCTCTGTGAGCGAGGGATCACAAGCACGCAATAAATGCCTCATGTAGAGAAGCCCTGACTGTGAAGGCAGCAGGCCAGCCTAGGGATGCAGTGCTGGTCAGGCTGCATGGCACCCATAGCTCTGCCCTCCAACAACTCGCCACCACTCCTATCCCCCAGAAACTGCCATCTGAAGTGGCCAGTTCACTCTCCTTAATTGTAGCAACAAAACAGCATTGTATGGCAGTCCACTAGGGGCTCATTATATCTCCTGTTCTTGCTGCCTGGGACTGCAATAAGACAGAGCTGCAAAGTACCTGATTAGTCACAATACATGACTGGATGACTAAACTAGGCTTTGCGATCATGTTATGTTTGTTTGGTTTAGACAGACAATGAAACCGCATATATTTTGCTTGCTCACATTTAATTACAATAGACTTTCAGATTTGTTTTGTAGTTTATATATTTTAATCTTCTAGGAGCACATAACTAATTAAGAGAAACACAGATATACCTTATTGCTAAGGGATTCCTTGCTTTTAAAGGCAGTACACCGTCTCCTGAACATATTCCTCACTTCAAAGAGACATGAAATTGGGTGAAGTTTATTTCACTTTTATTTAAAGTATTTATAAGCCACCTTTTAAAGCAAATGTCCTCCCAAGGCAACTTACACAGAACAGTTAGAATACAATCTCACATCAAAATAAAGGAATAAAAATATCATAAAAAGAATAGTATACAATAATAAAAATGAACCAAATCCATAAAAATAACAGTGCCAACCAGCATAAAGTCATTTAGAACCAGCAGAGCCACAAGGCCATAAAAATACAATTTAAACCAGTAAAAATACAATTTAAACCAGTAAAAATACAATTTAAACCAGTAAAAATACAATTTAAATCAGTAAAATCAATAGGATCACAAAATTTATCTAGAAAAAACAACCTGAAATAAATATAGGTGTTTCCAGATGAGGCTTTTACTATGCAATCGCCCTGCCTCAGTCACACAATTTTATGGGGGTTTTTCCTCCAGACAACACTGTCTTGTATTTGTAACCATCCCATGTTTTCCCACCACTTCTTTCATCCTTTTTCTTACTACAAAAATTCTATTCAGGAGGAAACGCATAATAGCTTCAGAACAGCCTTTGATTGTGTAAGTCTCCACTGTCCACCTGAAGGACTGTAAAGAAGGCACCACACATATCCCAACTGGGACAGAGTTCTACAGTTCTGGGATCATTGCCAAAAAGATCTCTTGCCCACCAACCTCTTAACTGATCTTACAGGAGGGCATATGACGATGGCCTCCAAGACTGATCTCAAAGCACTGGCAGGCTGGTACGGATGAAGGCAATCCTTCAAATTGCTGGTCCCAAAGCATCCAGTGCATTTTAGGTCAATACCAGCACCTTAAACTGAGCCCAGAAATGCACTGTCAATGAGTGCAACTTATACAAAATTAGTGATACATGTGCCAACTGCCTTACTCCCACTAATAATCAGGTGGATGAATTTTGCACCAGTTGATGTTTCAGGGCCATCTTCAAAGGCAGCCCCACATAGAGCACATCACAGCATTCCAGTCTGGATGTAATTAATGTATTGATAACTGAGGCCAGGTTCATATTTTTGAGATAGGGTCACAGTTCACACACCAACCTTACCAGGTAAAAGGTACTCTGAGGCATCACTGCCACCTGTGCTTCCACAAATAGTGCCAAGACCTGGACACAAACCAATCTCTCAAGCAAATCTACTTTATAGGGTTGTTGTGAAGAAACTATTGCTTGGAGGGGAAAACCATATACAATACCTTGGACTCCTTGGAAGAAAGTCAGGATCTAAATGAAATAAATAAATAGCACTGCAATTCTTCATATGAATGTATTCCTGTACTGTTCTCTCATAAAGTAACCCAATGGTAGGCCAGAGAAAGAGCAAAGGAATATGAGCTTGTCTCTTTGAACTGTCAGCTGATAATTAGTGGTGGATATCCACGGTTTGTTCACAACAACCTCAGAAATAATGTTAAGCATAAAGAGATTTCCTTTCTCTCAAGTGGAAATTTACGATATAAAGGTGTCCTGGCCCGAGAACCCAAGCCCTTGTCCTCATAGGATCCCAACTCCTCTTCCTCAGAAGAGAAGGTTCCTGAGTTAACAGTTCAGGGAGAGGATTCAGTTACAGAAAGGCATCATGATGCTTCCAACTTCTCAGAACCCAGTTCCCCAGGAAGACTCCAGGGACTTCACCCCTGCATCCAAAGGAGGTCACATTGCTTTACTAAGAGGACTTCAACCATGCAGACACCAACCATGAAGACAAGACACTATATGCCACAGGGGTGGAGCCCAACCCCATTGACACCATCTGGACCCAGACCAAAGATGGTTGCTCTCCCCTGATATACAACAATATATTAAATTCTATTATATTTGGTTTACATCAGCTTAAGGGCCATGCAGTGATCTTTGCATGTTCCACAGAACTTCTGGCTCCTTTTGATTCTCTGACAGAAGTCTCTCTTGCCACTTCAGAAGCCAATTATGAAATGCAGGAAGGATAATTAAAAAAAAAAAAAAGAGTGTGCAGTGCACCATGAAGAGCTGCTATGCTGCTATTAAGGAAACAAGTCAGAACCCCACAATGACTTGGTCAGAACCCCGTGTGGCGGAGTGACAGGCAGAAGCCCAGGGAGGGGCCAACCTGAACATTCCAGAGGCTCTGGTTGAAGGAGAGCATAGAACCCCAGGGAGTTGACAGTTAAGGGTTGTTGGTAGTCAGCTGGGGAAGAGAGTGGGTTGGAGTGAGAGAGGGAGTGGAAGGTTAATAGCGTAGGTAGGGAAAGGTGGTACTGAAGAGAAGAGTTCAGACAGGAAATCTAGTAACTTAAGTTGTGAGAAAGCAAACGTGAAGGTGTTAGTAGAGAACAGTTCACAGGCGTTTCCGCTTAGGGAGTGAAGGACCTTCTGTCTGAGGAAGAAGGTGAAACTCTGGACTAGTGTGAGGGATAGTTACCTAAGTTCCCTGGTCTGATACTGTAACTTTCACGTAACCAAGCCAAATTGATACAAAGAGCACTGTATAACATCTGCCTGCCTTTAACCTGAATCTAAGCAAAGAACAAGTTTGAATTAACTGTTGAAAATCCAAGTTATCTGTGCCTGAGTTGAATATCAGTTTTGAGACTTTGTTAGAACAATAAATCAATCTTTTTATTCAAAGTTCTAATTTTCCAGAGTCTGACTGGTGACAGGAAAGTAAGAAGTGAATTAACGGAGGGGCACCCTGCTTCAAGTAATCAAATAAAACAAACTGCTCTTAATAAAGACAAACAAACGTGGGTGAACAGCTACATATAAGACCTAAGACACATAATCGGCTAATGCAGTTTAAGAAGACAGCTTCAAGTCTGAAGTGACCCATACAAGGGGGCACTTGGTGAGAGCGAAGTACACATTGAGGGAGTGGGCTTTGGAGTAAGGGGTCCCGTCCGCTACACCCCGCAATAAGCAAACTATGGTTTGGGTGTCAGGGCTTCACTTCAGGTTTTGTGCAGTCCAATTCCTTCCTTTACTTACAAAGGTTACTGTTATGTCTGAACTGGTTCGCCAAACTGGGACTAGAACATAGAAATGGATTTATTCCTCCAGGCTTCATTACAATTGGGAATGACAGCTATGAGCAAAAATCTCATAGCAGCGAAAAACCTATTTGGTTTCCTGGAGAGTTGTATATTTCCTCATAATTGTCAGGCTCCCCGTGAGTGCCTAACAACCCCTTACCCAGCAGCTGCAGCTGTTGGGTTTCTGCAACATCTGTCTTCTTCCACCCACTTCTTCCTTCTGGCAACAGCTCCATCACAGCAAAGCAACAGAGATGGGGGCTAAGGAAGGAGGTCTCAGTCATTCTCTTGCCCTCATCCCTAGCATACGAAATGTTGCTAGGGGAGTGTGCACAGAGACTTCAGGAAATGTAGTTTTCAAGGGCATCTAACGTGTATCAGATGGCATGAGAAAACCCTATTATCCAGTAGTCTCTGTGCACTTTGCCTTAGGGACAAATAGAAAGAACTTGAGAGGTGGCTGAGATCTTCCCCCTCCCCCCACTAGAGCAGTGAGGTGTGTAAGTGTGGAGGCGAAGGAGCAGTTCTCCAAAGGGGGTGGGGGATGACTGTAATGCTTACCCTCATATTGAAGGTGAGCATTCTGCATGGCCAGAGTTCATATTCTGAACCTAGAATTTACACAGACAGTCTAAAATAATAAAAGTCAGAATGGAACAGGCTTGAATGGGCCCCTTATTTTAAAAGATGTTGCTAAAACCTGGGACATATTACAGGCAGTTGAGGATAATATTTAAGAACTGGGACCCTTCCAATATTATACTTTTATGAAGCCCTTAACACCCAGAAGCTTTTGGTAATTTAATGGAATGGCCCAGAACACTAACACCCAAGCTATTCAAATTTCAAACCAACCAAATTCAACAGTCATGCATGTCTAGGTTGGAATGATGCAGTCAGCCACAAAATGTCCACAGAATCCATGTTCCAATACCCATTCTGGATAATTAACAGTATTCTGAGGAAATGGTTCAGTACGCCAACTTCAGAGCAAGCCAAACCAACCAAATTCACCAGTCACACATAATCAGATGGGATTGATGCAACAAACCACAAAAAAATCTCACAGAAACCACATTCTGGTACCCATTCTGTGTAACAAATGATGGGCAGCAGGTTTATTACCTGTATTAGCCTACAGCTAATAAATCAACTCTCCAAAGGCTTCTGTCATGAGAAAATATCTCCGCATAGGAAGGACAGCACTTAAAGTAATAGACTGCTGTATTTTTGTAGCTTGGCAGTTCATTCTTCTTCCCTTGTAGCTCCAAAGAGCCCACCTAGCTGGCTGGCAGTTGCTTTTCTTTGCATTTGATCTACCATGTGCTACATCGCCTTGGCTTTTGATTAAACTTGGAGACACACATTTTAAATTTGGGATTGCACATTCCCTCTTTTTACCCCCGTTAACCCTATACAGTAATCTCATCTTGTCCTTCTACCAGCCAAGCTGTTATCTAATTCCAGACACAAAATATTTATTATTGCTGATGACACTGCTTGACTTTCTAATGGTACTGAAAGCTTCATTGGTTAGAGTAAAAATTGAAAATATGAAGGAATAATGCGTATGAAAGAGCTTTAGTACCAAGTGAGAATTTATCACATGGATTCTTTTAAAGGGGGAACAGTTGTATTTTTCTTTAGTAACAGCCACTGTTTCATAGACATCTTGGGGTCCTATATCGTCTGTCAATAACAGTAACAAAGTACAGCTGCTGAAAACAACAATTAAGACTGACAGGTTCAAGGGAGATGTATAACAATTGCCCCGTATTATCTGCATGTGTTCACTTTTATATTTTTTGCAATCAGCAGAGCATGCTGTCAGGACAATAATCTACAATGAGTGAAATAAAATTAATCCTAAATGATTTCCAATTTTACAGTAAATTAGATGTATGCACGATACTAAAAGCACACTTGGAACGTCGAAAATTAAGGGAGTCTGTGCCAAGAAGGATTTTACTTGCATGCTATTTTCCTCTTCCAACAGCAACAATTTCAGTAACTGAAGCTTGTGAGGGTTTGGAGGGAAAGAATTCTAAAAACAGATGAGTTAGAAATCTGAATGAATACCACTGCAGAAATCTTACAACTTTACTCCCACCGCATTCCGTGGCATCTATAGATATAGCCATGCTTTAACGCTGGCCTATATAACCTGTAGATCAGCAAGTCAAACTACTCCCATCAGCCATTTATGGTGGCCCTCTATGCTAGGCATTCAAACAACCACCTGGTTTGCTGCCTAGTTGTGACTGCAAAGAGCATCTGTATTGTCAAGCACCTGGCAAATCACAATTTATGGTACAGTGCTGATTTCCCACTTAGGACGAGGGGCAGGGGGCTCATGTCTAGCAAAACTTGAAACCTCAGTATTCCCTCCTTGTACTGAAGTGCACAAAACACTGTGATGGGATGGACCCTTCTTTTTGTCCTAATGGTACCAACTTGTGAAAAGGAGAGAAATGAAAAATTACCTAAGCAAAACAGGCATGCCTTAACTAAACATACAAATAGGGCTAATCTTGTTCCTATCTTCAAAAGGGGCAAAAAGGAGGAACCTGAGAACTACAGACCAGTGAGCCTGGCATCAATCCCTGGGAAAATTCTGGAGCAGATTATAAAGCAGTCA
This sequence comes from Shinisaurus crocodilurus, assembly GCA_021292165.1. Lineage (NCBI taxonomy): Eukaryota > Metazoa > Chordata > Lepidosauria > Squamata > Shinisauridae > Shinisaurus > Shinisaurus crocodilurus. Next base: position 75,315,349 of record CM037876.1, on the reverse strand, counting down.
TTCTGCAAGCACGTTGAAAACAATGCAGTGATTACTAGAAGCCAGCATGGATTTGTCAAGAACAAATCCTGCTAGACTAATCTGATCTCATTTTTTGATCGGGTAACCTCCCTTGTGGACTGTGGGAGTAGTGTGGACATAATATATCTTGACTTCAGTGAAGCTTTCGACAAAGTGCCCCATGATATCCTGATTGGCAAACTAGCTAAATGTGGGCTAGATGGAACTATCAGGTGGATCCACAGTTGGCAACAGAATCAGACTCTAAGAGTGCTTATCAATGGTACCTTCTCAAACTTGAAAGGTTGTCACACAGAGGAGGACCAGGATCTTTTCTCCATCATCCCAGAGTGCAGGGCATGGAATAATGGGCTCAAGTTACAGGAAGCCAGATTCCAGCTGAACATCAGGAAATCTTCCTGACTGTTAGAGCAATACAACAATGGAACCAACTTCCTAGGGAGGTCTGGAAGCATTCAAGATGCAGCTGGACAGCCATCTTTCAGGGATGCTTTAACTTGGATTCCTGCATTGAGCAGGGGGCTGGACTCAATGGCGTTATAGCCCTCTTCTAACTCTATTATTCTATGATTCTATGAAACTAACATGCAATACCTGATGGAGAGCTTCTCCTGACATGAACCTACCTATACACTATGTTCATCTTCTAAGGCTCAGAAGGGCAGGCTCAGAGGGTGGCAACAAGAGAGAGGACCTTCTTGGTGGTGGCTCTCCAATCATGGAATAGTCTCCCAGACAAGGCCTGCCTGGAAACAACATTGTTATCTTTTCAGCGCCAGGTTAAGACCTTCCTCTTCTCTCAGCATTTGGCAGCACATGATGAGGTATTAATCAGCTCCTGGATTTTTCTTATTGTTGATTGTTTTAAATTGTTTTAGATATACATGTGTCTCTCTGTGTGCTGTCTGTTTATATGTTTGTATGTAAATGGTTTTTATAATATATTCTTAAGGTTTTAATCTTTGTAAGCCTCCAAGAGAGCTTCAGCTATTGGGCAGTATAGAAATGTAATAAATGAAACTGAAATGAAATTTATATTTGCATATAAAATATAATGCACATAAATACATGTCAGTATAGATGTTCTCATCATATAACATTGATACTGAGCTTAAAAGCAAAAACAAACCCTAACTGGGTTGCAAAAATCTTACACAGACATACATTTATTATTGGCTGAAATGTTGCCCTTTGAATACATATATCTATATATATTTCAGCACCAGGTTAAGACTGCCCTCTATGTTGAGGCATTTAACAACTCTAAATAGTACATGGTGGGGTGGTTATTTCAACTCTTTTACAGGTTGCGTTGTATTAACTTATTTTAGTTATTTTAGCCATTTTTAAATTTGGTTTTAAATTTTTTATAATGTTTTTATTGTATATATTTTATTGTATTTTTATTGTTTGTTGTAAAGTACCCAGAGAACTTTGGTTATTGGGTGGTATAGAAATAAAATAATAATAATAATAATAATAATAATAATAGATGCTGCAAAGCTTGAGCTGTGCCTGAGAATTACGTTTTGCAGAATTAAGTTCTTCCAGTAGCCTACTATATATTTTTAGACAAATAGATTTCTGTAAGAGTTCTGAGTAGTAAGCCTAAGCCCGGCACTGAATATTGGAGAGATTAATTCATAGTGATTAATAGTTTACACTGCACTTCCCCTTCGAATCTATTTTCCCAAATCAAGTGTGTTTAAATTCCACTGAAACCCAGAAACCAACAAGACATGTTAGTCATGGCCAATTTGACTGCCACTGTCACCACCCTTTACCCTTCCTTTCAGTCACTCGCCCTTTAAGGCACCATACAAAGTATGAATTGATTTATGCATGTATTCTTTAGCTAGATCTCTTAAAAACTGTTGTCACTATTTCCAAGCAGGAAAGTATTTGACTTTCAGTAATTTCTAAGAAGGAAAAAAAAATCAACTTCTAACTTGAGCAATGCCTGAATTTGATCAAGCATATCCTAATACGTAACAACAGAGACTTGCAGCATGATCTGTTAGATGTGGCACATAAAACCTGTGTTTAATTCAGCCACTCCGTGAAGCCTCATAAAATTTTGAGAGAATAACAGTAAGCTTACAACATACTTCTGCCTCAAGTGAAGCAAGAAATACCCATCAAAGTCTTCTTTCTACATGCTTTAAAGGTGCTCGAAAGACATGCTGTAAAGGTTCTGGAAACAGGGAGAAAATCAGGACCATGGCAATGTGCAATTCAGTGCTTTGAGTAAGATCAATGGGACTATGTGCAAAACAGCAACTTTTTAGCATAGCTCTCACAAACCACATGACATGAGCTGATTCCAATATTCATTGACAAATGAGCAGACTTTGATGCATAATATAAGGGTTGCACTTTCCTCTGAAGAAAGATAGTAAATGTATGTGTATGGCCTTTACTTTGGTTTTATTCTGTTTTAAACTTAAGATTTTTATATTATGTTTTATTATATTAATATAGTATTATATTTTATGGTTTTAAGTTTTGTTTTGTGAATCATGTAGAGAGTTTTAACTATTGGGTGGTACAGAAATGTAAGATGGTGTTAAGATGGCAATGTGATCAGATTGCAGCCTGTGCCTCTCCCAATTTTCGGCTTTTAAAATTTATTCCAGACTGTTGTGTTATCCTGGTATTTTGTATTAGCCTTTTTTTAGTTTGTTTGTATTTATATATCTGCTTGCTGTGCTATTATACCTGGAAAATATTTTCAAAAATTCAATCCTCTGTTTTGTAAAAAAAAAAAAAAAAAAAAAAATTGAGGGGGGGGTCCTCTCTATTACGAACATCCTTGAAAAGGATGCAACTTCCAATTAAAGAAGGTTGGATTGGCTTTCTGGATCTTGTGTTTTTTGAGGCCTATTATTAATAGGCCTCAATTAGTGGGTGTCAATGATAAGTTTTGTCATTCTTGCCTTTACGTGCAAAATACAGTTTGCCTACTATGGCTGAACAGCAATACTTGCAATTGCAACATTTGTTAGAATCTAGGTTTGGCCCTGCTGCTTTTACAGCTTCAGAGTCTCCTTCACTTTGGAAGCACTTAATGAGGCTGATCAGTTATACTGACCCACAATCCATGTTTATAAATACTTATTATTGGTGAATAACTGTGATACGTAGGGTCTTAAGCAGGAATGGAATAGGGAACTGGATTTTGCCTAATCAATGGATCTCCACTTTAGTGTCTGTATCTGAAGCATCTATGGATCTCAGGTTATGTCTTATTCAGCAAAAACTCTTGTTCCGTGTCCATTCGATGCCACATTTCTTGAATAAGGTTTTGTCTAAGTCAGCTAATTGCTGGAGGTGTAACACAGCTAATGCTTCTTTTAATCATAAGTTTTGGCAATACCCAATAGTTGCCTCTTTTGGGAAGGAGGTTATTATTCAGATAAACTTTGTATTGGAGCACTCCTTAATGTTTACTGATGCTCATGTCCTCTTAAATTATCTACCTGCTTCCTTGAAGTTAACACACAATCAGCAGAAATTGATCCTCCGCATCCTTTTTTAGCATCCGCTAAAAATCTGATATTACAACACTGGAAGGATAAACACTCACCTCCTACAATGCAATGGATTGAGGATCTAACAACGCTTTCAGCATTTGAACGCGACGGGTGGTACATAGACACCACTTGCTAATTGATACATATATGGATATTTGGTCTGCCTTTGTTGAACTTTATGTATAATTTTTAGAGAAATATATCCATAAGCAAAAAGTACTATGCAGGTAACTGGGTGGCAGGATATTTATCATGGCAAAATACCATGATAAATGTTTCAAATTAATCATATCTGAAAAAACCACACATATTGACCTTTTTAACCTACCATAGGGTTGATTCCCAATTTAGTCAAACATAGACCAATTGAAGTCCCTTTGATTTCAGTGGGCCTACTCTACGTATGACTAAATTGGGGACCAACCCATAGTCTAGTATATGTACATACATTTGTACTGACATGTTATATAGTTCTTCTATTGATGAAGAGCTTTAGTACCACATTGTGTTCAGCTTCCTGAGTGAAAGACTGCCAACTTTTATCAACTCATGTCAGAAATTATCCTCAAACTATGGTGTACCTATAATCAGGCTGCTGACATTTATCAAATTAGGTTTTCATCCTCTGGCAACTGCATTTGTCTGTCCATGAGCATACAGCATCTAGTAATTAGTCAGACTGGGGAAGGGCTGCTGGACCTAAGTTAGCTTCAATGACATCCAGAGGCAGAGCTCTTATATACCTGTGCAGAAGACCCTACCATGCTCACCTTCCCGGGATCAGGAATTCTTCCATGAAAAAATGACACTTGGACCCAGAGTCTTGCATACCTGATATACTCTGTGATCAGGGGACTCTTGTTGACTCTTTGGGGGGAACTGGTCTAGTGGCTCTGAGGTGCCATTCTTCTCTCATCCCGCCTCCACACAGTTTTTTTGCTCATGTCTTTCTCATCCTCACTGGCATCTGGGCCTGTGCTAGTGTCCAGGCCTGTATCTCCTTCTTTGTAATCTGTGTGGAGGCATGACCAATTTCCTGTTCCCTGCTCCTTCCATAGCCCTCTCTGGCTTCTTTTTCCTTGGTGTCTGTTCCTATTACACTCATTTTTCTAGGCTGGTTTTTGCTTCCATTGTCCTCTTCATTAGGCACATACCATTGGAATATGTTTGGCAGGGATATTTAACCTCAGGCCCATGGGCCAAATACGGCCCATGGGCCCAAACTCTTCTACTGGGGGTTCCCCATATAGCCAGGCCCCTTTCCTCTAACTGCTGATTGTGTGATGGTTTCCTGGCTTTGTGCAGCCCCCCCCCCAATTTTGTAAGGTTGAAATGCCTTTCTTAAGGCTTAGTTACTGGCTTTAAGCTTAGATATGCACACTTTGGGTATTTTGCACCTGCCCCTTCTGCCTTTGGCCCTGCCCTTTTGCCTTCCACCCCAACAGCCACTGAAATTCAGCCCTCAGGCTGAAAGAATGTTGACATCCCTGATATATAGGAATGCGGCTAGGGATGGGTGAGCCCTTGCAAAATAAAGAGATTTCTATTTGGAAAGTGGAAAATGAGGAATGATCTCTAATTCCTTAACTGCTCCAAGCAATTCCAAGCAGTAGTTGCACTGGATTTTGTGTATCTGTAAGCACCCATGGCTGTTTTGTATTATCTTGTCGGGGATGCATGCCCCCTGTTCATTAACCCGCCAAGAAGAGTTTCTTGTTTACCTTTTCATTCTCCATGACCTTTCACTATGCACTGATCATGTAGCTTCCCTGAGTGCTGCAGAAGTGCTCAAAACCAGGCAGGCAAATGAAGTGCCACACTAAGAATCTGAGAGTGAGAGTGTGTTAATAGCCTACGTTCCCCCCCCCCCCATGACCTGGGCTCTTCATGAATTCTCCTCAAATGCCTCGTCCTTCAGTACATGTTAGCTGGCCCTGTTGGACCTGGAAAGGTCTTTTCAGGGGCCATGATATTCAACCTCAAGGCTAAGATGGATAAAAGGCTAAAAGATGAAAAATATCAAAATTAGAATGGAAAGTGCAGAAGAAATTGCAGGTTTGTGTGTGTGTGTGTGTGTGAGAGAGAGAGTTTGTGAGAGTATGTACATAATTGGGCTATGTACATAAAAACACACTTTCTTTAACAGACAATAGGGCTATAGAGACTGCTGCTTTTACTGCAGTCATTCATCTATCTGACAGCTTGTGGTCATAGCAACGTGCTTAATTGATAGCTGACAGACTTGGCAGCCAACTCAAAAGATTTATCAGGGAAAATTGCAAATAAGTAACTCGGCTAGTAATTTTGTTAAGACAGCACAATGCAGGTAACTTGAAAAGCAGGTCCATGCAGTTATGCATAATATTAATTTAAATCTTATACCTAAATTTGTTTACTTATATTTGTTAGGTTATCTATAATAATAAAAGAGAATGCATGTCTTTCTATCAGCACCATAGCACCAAAACCATCAACTACAGACATCCGAAACTTGGAATCCATACTAAGGGGACCCTAGGGGTGTGCACCTATGGGGTTGCTATGTTTTTAATATGTATTAATTAATTTATATTAATTTAACTGTGTCTTGTGTATTTGAAGCCTGCAGTAATATCTTCAGTCACTAGGTGACAGACTTCCCTAAGCAGCCCATTGCTTTGCAGTCAGCACAGTCTGAAGTCAGGGGAGTGTATACTGAGGGACAGAGTTATATGGCTGTACACACCCTGCTGTGGGGCACCCCACTTCAGCGGAATGGGGTTGGACAGACCAGAATTGAAATATTTGGGTGGGGGAATGAAGCACACTTAATATGATTTAAATGTTATATTATGTAGAATATTTTTATTGAAATACTTGTAAAAATTTGAAGACAATAGCACGCACTTCACTTACATTATTTAAATTTAAGAAAAAGAACAAAGGTACTGAAAACAGTTGACACTCTAATTAATTTTAGTAATCCAAAGCACTTTGTATGATATGACAGCAACCACTCATTTGTTGCAACAGAGTTAAACTCTCTTCCACTGAAGTTGTTGGGGCACCTTCAGTTTTGCTGTCACTACTTATTCCATTTTTCTCTGAGACATATATGTATTTCATATATATATATGTATATATATATATATATATATATATATACACACACACACACACATATTCACATACTTGCTACGGATAATCAAGTGAAACAACATTAATTACTACTTTGAAACTGCCAAGCTTGCCCAATACTGTATTTCCAATTGGCATCCATTCATAGTTACTAATGAACTTAGAAAACTATTTTTTTTTCTGCAGAAAAATAAAGCACTGGAAAAATTGCTGGTGAACATTTTCTGTCCCATATCTCTGCTGCTCGCAACTGGAATGTGGCTCACAAGAATTTGTCCCTCAGGCTGAAAGAGGTTAAACATCCTTGGGCTTAGGAGAAGGATGGGCAACTTGTGGCCCTCTAGATGTTTTGGCCTACAACTCCCATGATCCTGCATCATTGGCTGTGCTGACTAAGGCTGATAGAAGTTGTAGGCCAAAAAACATCTGGAGGGCTACAAGTTGCCCATTCCTGGGCTAGGGGATCAATGCAGTGATCGGATTCGGAAAAGGTTTTGGAAAATGCTGGGGTGGGGAAAGCAGCTGTCTTCAAACCAACCTGAAAGAGGAAAAACAAAAACGGTTTTGTTTTGTTTTTTGCTGTGCCGAACCCTTTCCCCTACTTTCATAAAATTCTTCTCTCCCTACAAAAGAAACATCTCTTCCCCCCCCCCCTGCCTTTTTCTCTGGGAGGAAACAATGTTTGAAGAATTTTTTCATTGGGGGAACGGAGACACTGGGGGACAATGACCTTTTCAAGTGCAGGAGGTGACCGAGGCAGACACTGCAAGCAAGAACACGGTTTTTAGAGCTTTAGAAAAGCCCTGTTTTTGCTTGTAGCAGTGCAGTGCTCTTTGTACAGAGGCTTTCAGCCTGGAGACTATGTAACATTACATGGTCTCTTGGGCATTCCAAGAAGTGCTGCTGATCTGAAAACTTCTGTGCGAAGTGTCCCACGATGCTGTGACTGTGCAGTACATTTTTAAAGTAAAAAAAAGTATTAATTATTATTAATTTTATTTCTCTACTGCCCAATAGCCAAAGCTCTATGGGCGGTTTACAACAATAAATGAAAAAGACAATAAAAATAGATAGAAGACTACTCGTCTACTTCTTTAACTCAAAAAAGTAAATAGAACCCCCTCCCCTCACCAATGAGATTTTTTTTTTGTTTTCAAAATTCTACCCTGCACCCAATTCTCTTTTGCTGGAGTCTTCACTTCATCTCCACCCACCAAAAATTGCTGAAAATGAAAGAATGGAAATATTTGGCACAGCACTAAAAAATATACTATACATATCTTATGAACAAGCATCCAGCCCAGCAGCATCAGTCAGCACAAAGAGGATGAGGAGAAGCGGCAAAGAACCACAGACAGATGCTGCAAAGAACCACAAGAGGGGAAGAGGCAAGCAGCTTTAAAAGGCATGGCGTATCTGACCCATCACTTGATTGTCTGGACCCACCAGCCCGTTTAAGAACCAGAAACCTATCCAGTCCCCTTGGGCAGCTTTGAAGGGCCTTTGAGTAGATGCTGGCAGTGTGACCTGCAGAGCAAGGTGCCAATCTGAGCATATTCTGAGCCTACACCTAGGAATTTGTTTCAGTACCAAAACTGAACTGACTGAACTCACAGCCCTTTTGCACAAAGTCCACTCTTGGTTCCTTCATTTCAGCACCCTAATTTAGGTGGTAAAAGTTATTTGGTTGTTGCTGTTTTAAGCAATTGGAAATCTTAGACTCATGCTGATCAACCAAAAATCACTTACAGGTTTACTGCTAGTTCCCAAACTACCTTCTTCCTACCCTTTCCTTATAGGACACTCCCTTCTCCAAGTTACTGGAAAGGGCAGTACAGGTTCCAGGCTTCCAACACAGTTACACGGGCCACTCATTGGAAGTGTCTCCTTCCTGATGATGTTCTCTCAACACTGCACAGTTTCTTGCTTTAGCCTATATTCCCAATCCAGGCCCTCTCACTACCTTTCCCTTCTGCCACATAAGACTACTATCTTGGTTGTTCTCCAACTATCCTGCCAGTTGTCTTTTGCATTTTTGCTACATAATTCACAGAGCACTGCATATGGCACAGAACCTACTTTTTCCTTGGTCACCTTTGCACAAGGTGAAACAAGAAAATGAACAGAAAATGTGATATTTGTAAATCCAGGAATGAAATGTTTGATTGTTGGAGAAGCAGCTTTAGTTAGCTCTTTATCTGTCATGGATACAGAGTCAAGAAGGAGGATTTTTCCTCCCTTCCCTCAGTAGAGATATTACCTATTCTTTTAATAATAAAAAACAAGATCCAGAAATAGTGTGAGGGGAAACCTGCTTCTTTTTATTCCACAGGGGACCAGAAGAAGTGACTGTTGAAGAGAAACAGTGCATAAAAGTAAATATCAGATAACTAAGAAAATCTTAATCAATATATATTTTTTTCTTTTTCAGTCAGGCTATTTTTAATACACACAGTCCTGTTTCTTTCTAGGAGACATATGTTATTGGAAAGATTAGTTTTGCAGTGCCTATTGCTACTGCCAGCCTGCATCAAAGTAAATTTAGAGATGTGCTGACAGTCTAATACCTTCTATCAGGCTTTACCTGCAGATAAGAGGTGAGAAAAACATGTGTTGAAGGCCACCCTTAAAAACTCTAGGTACTCTCATTTTCCTGTAAGTTTATGAAAAGTGAATATTTGTAATACTTTACAGTATGTCCTTGTACTGTATGTACTGGAAAGACTGCCAACTACAAAATGCATTTGTGATTCTATGAACATTTTACAAGAGGACAAATTTACTACAGATAAAGTGCCCCTAAAATGTGAACACTATGCAAAGCATTGCAGTGACTACCCTGAAGTGGTCATTCTACAGACCTGGTCATCATGAAGCATGGGTAAAATAGTCTTTGTGCAGCCTAAAAATAAGGGATTTTATTCGATGACAGCATACATCCTACTTGAAAGAAAGGATACATTAGAAAGGCATTAAACTGCATATACACACCATTAACACAGTACAGAACTATGCACTGTCTAGTTTAAAAATAATAATTAAGACCAAGCAGTGTTTGTAGTTAGTTAGGATATAACATTTTTTAGGCTATGGTCCAATTCCTACATACTACTAATAGTGTGGGAGCCACTTCCCTATGGTGATATTACCATATGCTGTTACAGTAAGTATCTGAAAACAGGAACTCAGAAGAGGAGGGCCAGCTGCATTTGTCCTTCCCATCAGATCACCACCTAGCCAAAATGGAAGGCAATGGGACTGTTTGTGTGACACGATAGCCACACTGTGGGTTATGTAACCCATGCTGAGGCTGTGGTACATGTGGGGTGGTGCATGCAGTCACCATTTTGAATATGCAACCCTGCTCGTGGCACAGTGTCGGCACACACACCCAAACATGGATTGCATGCATATACAACCTGACGCCGCTGTGGTGCGTCATAAGTGTCTTGTCCAAAACCTGGTCAGTGACTGGCCTGCAAAGACCCACAAGGTTGGCCTCAGAAACGTGCTGTCTATTTACAGAGGCTTACTGCAGCATTGTGAGTTTTTGCTAAAGGCAAGCAACTCTACTGCTAGCAGTAACTGTGAATGGGGCTTAATCTTCAGCTTAAAGAAGAAACAGTAGAAATCTACATACTTAGTGGTTGATTAACAGGTGTTTTTTTTTTTAAAAAAAAAACATGGTATGAAATTCAGAATATGAATACTCCATAATTAAAGTAAACTGAGTTGGGTTTAGCTTTTGTTATAATTTTTCAGCATTAAACTGGAACTCCAAATTTTTATTCAGTGGCTAAAAAATGCATTAAGGGCTGAATTAAGATATAATGTTTGGAACATTTAAATGTTAAAACAACAGAAATGCAAAAAATCCTAGCCTTATTGTTAGCCTTATCATTGCACTACACCATAAGGAATTTCTTAACCTGAATAACTCATTGTATTAATATATGTAATATAATGTAATAAATATATACAACAGTGCAGGTTTTGTTATAGTACATTTTTACATCTTAAATCAATAGCAGTGATAGAGCTGCATGCAGTTTTGTTTTGTTCTGTTATGTACATATTTGGTAAGGTCTATCAGTTCTCCTGATGGCCCACTAGAAGGAGCTAGATGGTAACATCTCAGAAAGAAAATTCATTTCCCTTCCTTAAAAGAAATATGGGGGGAAATAGTAGAAGGTTACAAGTTAAAGTTTCCTTGTTTTCCCCAAGGACTTCACCTGTTGTTTAAGGCTTTTAGTAATAAATAATTTGTGCAATAATTAGCCTGATAAATGGTCTGTATATTTTTTCCGAATAACCCTGGGTCAGGACTGAAAGATCACTGAATGACCTTGAAAGAAATACATGTGCGAGTGTGTCAACAGCAGTGAGTGTGAGAGAGAATATAAAACTATCCAGATTGTACTACATCTGTACAATCATCTCTGTACTAAACATATCAAGGCTTCTTCCTTACTCTTGATACCTTCCCATTTCTACTAATTTGCTTATCTGTCTGCTTTTGTATGCTGGTCCTGCATCATTGCATTGGTCCAGACTCCCCTTAGATCTAATCCTGCCAAGACTTTTCTCTCTAAATTTAATCCTGCAAAGGCATCTCACAGGGATGTTCCATATATACTTGACAATATGCTACAATTACCACAAGTCAGCTTTTACCCTTATTTTTAAAAATGGCAAAATGTTTGCCTTCCATCCAGCACAGACTTACATATTAGAGGGGTGCTTTGGATTTGAACAAATCCCGAATGAAATCAGGATTCGGACTAGGGAAATGTCCAACCTGAAGTGAGGCTCCTTCGCAGCAGACCGAATTAGCATCTGAACGCTTGCGAAGATTTATTTATTTATTATCTTATATTTATACCCCGCCTTTTTTCCTGCAAGGAACCCAAGGCGGCTTACATAATCTTCCTCTCCATTTTATCCTCACAACAACCCTGTGAGGTAGGTTAGGCTGAGAGGCAGTGACTGGCCCAAAGTCACCCAGTGAGTTTCATGGCCGAGCGGGGCCGAGGATTCAGAGAGGGCAAAGAGACACAAACAGCGTGTCTCCAAAAACTTATACATTTATTCCCCAAGGCTCTCTATATTTGGAAAACACCAGGGTGGCAAGAAGGGTGACGGAGAGGAGGGGGTTTAGCTTTGTGATTGGCAACTCTAGTTTCTGATCACATTTATTTATTTTATTTATTTATTACATTTATACCCGGCCTTTTTTCCTGCAAGAAAATCAAGGCAGCTTACATAATCATAATCCTCCTCCTCCTCCTCCTCCTCCTCCCCCTCTCCATTTTATCCTCACAACAACCCTGTGAGGTAGGTTAGGCTGAGAGGCAGTGACTGGTCCAAAGTCACCCAGTGAGTTTCATGGCTGAGTGGGGACTAGAACCCGGATCTCCCGAGTCCCAGTCCAACACTCTCACCACTACGCCAGGGCTTTCCAATCCCAGTGCTTTGGGGGGAAGGATGTTGAAGTAATATATTGTACGGGTTTGGTGGAGTTTGTGGGACCTGGAATGGTGTAGCATTGAATGCTTGCTTGGAAAATGCAGGCATGTTCAACTCGTTCTGCCTCTGTCCCTGCTCCGGCGTGCTGGACCCCCGTGCTATGTTTTTGGCGGGGGAAACCAGGGCAGCAGGGCTGTTTAAGCCCTGTTGCCCTGGTTTCCTCGCCAAAAACATAGCGCGGGGGTCCAGCGCGCCGGAGCAGGGTCCCGTCACGTCAATTCCGGTGTGCTGGAAGTGACGCGACAGGACCAGCGCGGGTGGAACAGGCGGCGAGCCGTGAAGAGGTGAGCCGCCACCAGGACCAGGTAGGCCCGCGCGAGCCTCACGCGGAAGTGAGCGGGGCCGATTTCAGCCCGCTACGCCCCCGCGAGGCGAATTGTCCACCCCTACCTCTGCCACTCAATCTTCCGCATCTATCATCCACCCCTGCTCTGTTCTGAAACTTATCAGGGTGTGTGTGTGTTTGCCCCTGGACATCTCTATGGAATATGCAATTTTCATACAAATTGCCAACCCCCCTAAAAAAAAAAAACATTTGGAGGGAGATAAGGGAAAGGGAATCACTTACTACCCCCGCAAAAAAACAAAAACCTGAACACCCTCTTCCACAAAAAAACCTCTGCACCTATCCTTCCAAAATTTTGCAGGATTCTTAACTAGGGCCACCTCTATGCTGTATGTTATTTTCATAACAACCATCTCACATGAAAATAGGAGGATAAGTGCATCCTTTTTTGGAAACCCCCAAACTGTAACAACTACTCCCTGCATCTATTCATCTCAAACCTAGTAGACTTCATCCGCTCAGAAGGGGCAACTATCCCTGCAAATTTCATCCAATTCTGTTAAGAAATAAAAGCTATCAGCAGTTCCCCCTTTTAAAAATAAATACATAAATAAAGATTTAAAGGTACATAGCACAAAACCACCTGTGCCTACATTATGTGCCTGCATATTCCTACATACTGTGCCTGCATATTCCATCCAATTCTGACAAACAGAAAATGTATTTATTTATTATATTTATACCCCGCCTTTTTTCCTGCAAGGAACCCAAGGCGGCTTATAGTACATAATCCTCCTCCTCTCCATTTTATCCTCACAACAACCCTGTGAGGTAGGTTAGGCTGATAGGCAGTTTTATAGCTGTTTGTTGATTTCATAGATTCATAGATCATAGAGTTGGAAGGGGCCTACAAGGCCATCGAGTCCAGCCACAAGCTCAATGCAGGAAACTAGAGCAGGGGTCTCCTATCCAAGTAATAACCAGGCCTGACCCTGCTTAGCTTTCCACACTCAGACAAGCTGAGCCAGCGTGAGCCACAGGCCTTTGTAAGCATGAAGATTTGGATTTCCGAATCAAGATTTGGATTTGAGTTGAAGCAGGAGGCATCCAAATCAGTCCATGCAGAATCAAGCTGTTTCAGAACTGCTGAATCAGTTCAGAAATTGTGTGAGCGCTACACATCCATTACGTATGCTGAAATATCGTAAGTATCTCAAAGAGAACACAATAGTTCTCTTGAGTGCAATACAAGCATTCTAAAGCCTTGATAATTCTTCTCTCTTTGCTATGCTTTCTGAGATGCAAGCTACGCATTACTTTTAATATGTGCTCTTTTCCTTTAATCTTGTTCTAATTTTAGGGTTGTTGTTTTTAAATAAATGTCTCCTTTGTTGTATTCTTTTCTTTGGCTTCTATTTCCCTGAGTAACTATTTCTAATTTTAAATCTCTTCATTCTTTAGCCCTATTCAGGTGTTCAAAAAGGGGTTAAAATCAATATGCAAGAAGAGGGAGTACTCCAGCCACGCCCCTCTCCTTCACCACATTTGTCGCCCTGTATTCTATCCGAGAGGGCTCTCCAACCAACTGAGAACCCTGACTTTCCAGTGTTCTCAATCGCATGGAGAACCTCCATGGACAGAGGGGACTCTCGTTTTGAGATGGGCACCCTCCACGAGTAGGGGGTGAGGAATGCGATGAGGGAGAGTGACAGGATTGTATCACTCCCTCTCTCCTCATCTGTTGATTTTAACTTCTTTTTGAATGACTAAATAGTGCTCTTGTCTTCTCTTCTTTCTCTTCATTTGTTCACTTGTTATCTTCTCTTTTTCTTCATAGATAAACCTTGGTTTACTTCAGCTATGCCATGCCTCTGTTTGTTTATTTGTTTGTTTGTTACATTTAAATTATATCCCACCTTTCCTCCAAGTTCAAGGCAGCATACATGATCCTCCTCCTCTCCATTTTATCCTTACAACAATCCTGTGAGGTAGGTTAGCCTGAGAGTAAGTGGCTTGCCCCAAGTCATCAGTAAATTTTATGGCCGAGTGGGGACTAGAACTCATTTTCTCTTAATATCTTTATCTCTCCCTCTTTGCAACTGTAAAAGTAGATTTTTGAAAAAAGTAGTCACCAGCCTTTGACTTCTGCTACTGCTTCTTTCCCTTCCATTTTCATCCCTCTCCCTTGCCTTGTGACTTGTCCTTATTTAAATTTAAAGCTTGTGGACAGGATTTGTTCTTTTTAATATAACTACACTCTAGCCCCTAGCTTTTGATGTGCTTTATACATAATAATTATTTCTATTATTCTGAATTTGTAATACATGTATGTTTTTTTTCATTTTTTTTTATCCATTAAGCAAATTCAGATACGCAAAAGCATATGACCTAGGCCATACTCATGAGCAGAACTACTGAGAAAACACCATTTTCCTTATATTGCAACTGACATATACTACCGTATGTTAAATGCAAATTATATTGTGCACAAGGTGAAATCTCATTTATCTGGAATCATAGAATCATAGAAAAGTAGAGTTGGAAGGGGCCTACAAGGCCATCGAGTCCAACCCCCTGCTCAATGCAGGAATCTAGGTCAAAGCATCTCTGACAGATGTCTGTCCAGCTGCACCTTGAATGCCTCCAGAGTGGGAGAGCCCACAACCTCCCTAGGTAGTTGATTCCATTGTCTTATTGCTCTGACAGTCAGGAAATTTTTCCTGATGTTTAGGTGGAATCTAGGTTCCTGTAACTTGAGCCCATTATTCCGTGTCCTGCAAACTGGGATGATCGAGAAGAGATCTTTGCCCTCCTCTCTGTGACATCCCTTCAAATACTGGAAGAGTGCGATCATATCTCCCCTCAGTCTCCTCTTCTGAAGGCTAAACATGCCCAGTTCTTTCAGTCTCTCCTCATAGGGCCTTGTTTCCAGTCCCTTTATCATCCTTGTTGCCCTCCTCTGAACCCTCTCCAGTTTGTCTATGTCCTTCTTAAAGTGAGGTGCCCAGAACTGGACGCAGTACTCAAGATGAGGCCTAATCAGTGCCGAGTAAAGGGGAATTATCACTTCCCGCGATTTGGAAGCTATACTTCTATTAATACAGCCCAAAATTGCATTTGCCTTCTTTGCAGCCACATCGCATTGCTGGCTCATATTCAGTTTGTGATCTACCACAATTCCAAGATCCTTCTCACTTGTAGTATTGTTGAGCCAAGTGTCCCCCATTCTGTAACTCTGCATTTGGTTTCCTCTCCCTAGGTGCAGCACTTGGCATTTATCCCTATTAAATTTCATTCTGTTGTTTTCGGCCCAGCGCTCCAGCCTATCGAGGTCACTTTGAATTTTGTTTCTGTCTTCCAGAGTATTAGCTGTTCCACCCAACTTTGTGTCATCTGCAAATTTGATAAGCATTCCCTGTACCTCCTGATCCAAGTCATTAATAAAAATGTTGAAGAGCACCGGGCCCAGGACCGAGCCCTGTGGTACCCCGCTCGTTACCTCTTCCCAGTTTGAGAAGGAACCATTGATAAGCACTCTTTGAGTCCGATTCTGTAGCCAATTGTGGATCCACCTGATAGTTGTTCCATCTAGCCCACTCTTAGCTAGCTTACTAATCAGGATATCATGAGGCACTTTGTCGAAAGCTTTTCTGAAGTCCAGATATTTAATGCCCACAGCATTCCCACAGTCCACAAGGGAGGTTACCCGATCAAAAAATGAGATCAGATTAGTCTGACAGGATTTGTTCTTGTAATTACTAGTGTAATCTAGTAATCACTGCATTGTTTTCAAGGTGCTTGCAGACTGACTTCTTTATAATCTGCTCAAAAATCTTCCCGGGGATTGATGTCAGACTAACTGGCAATGGATTAGGAGCCCCACCAAAATAGGAGCCAACAGCCTCCCCTGGTTATGGGTCTCAAATTTACCCCATGTAATTTAAAGCTCACTCTATAGCAGGAGTTGTTGAGCTTCTTTCAGTGAGGGCCAAATTCAATTTCAGAGAAGCTCTCAGGAACCACGCTGCAGTGGTGGGCAGGCCCGAATGCAAAACTTTGTCCCAAAGGCCAAATGGGGCGGGACCAAAAGTAGCAGCGTGTTTTAACTTAAAGCTCTTAATGCCAGTAACTAAGCCTTATGGCAGGCATTGCAACCTTTTTGAATAGAAACACGCACACATACACAAGCCGGGAAACCACCAAACACTCGGCGGTCAGGGGAAAGGTGCATGGCCACCTGGGGAACCCAGTGGGTGAGAGGGCTGGATTGGGACCCCCAGGTGGACCAAATTTGGCCCCTCAGCCTGAGGTTCTGCACCTTTGCATTGCTGTGTTTATAGGGAAGCTTGCCTTCCATTATTGATCCTCTAATTAAGAAACCCCTCATAGGTTCCCCTCAAAATATTTTGAAAGCTACTCTAAGGTCCCTCCAAAACATTAAGGTCAACAGTTGTTTAGATAAACTAGCAGTATATAGTTAATGTAATATATTCCCATGCATGTGAATTTGGAGCCTTATGTCTTGGATCGGTATTGGTATCCTGAGGATTCCAACTTTGTTTGGAGGGAAAACTTGGAAAGGTTGGTTATGTTGCTTGAAGGCTTGTAAACAAATGAGAGCTTTGGATTAGAACTCATGCTTATCATGGGGGAAGTCTTAATTTGCATAATTTCTTCAGAACATAGAATTCATATTTCATTCACAAAGGATTTTGATTTTTCATAATGATTACAGAAGGTATAGATTTTTTTCAATAAGTAAAAGACTTTTGCATTTTTAAGCCAAAGTTCTTGAACACATTCCCTATGCAATTACTGTTAATTGCATTCCACCTATAAATATCTGGATATCAATTGCACAATTTATGGGGGGGGGAAACTGACTACAAGATTATCTGTAATGTGATGAAGATGAAAAAAACTTGGCTTGAAATATTTTTTCTTCCTCTCAGCAAAACTTCCTTAGTGATTTTGTAAACTCTGCATTTTGCTCCATAGTACAGAAACAGAATGGAAACTTCCTGTACAGCAGGAGATCTTGCTTCTTTGGATAACTTCGGCAGAACACACATCTCCCATTAAGACTAAATGGATGGGTACACTGGTAAAGAATGTTCTGTTATACAGAAAAGGTTCCCTCTATAGGCTTTATAAAAAATTTAACTGAAATGGTTTTTCTTTAATTTCAGCATCTATTTTAGAGTCTTAGGGTATGATGAGGGAGAACTCTTTGAATATTTATTAATTACAACTTGTACTGAAAAAATGCAATTAGTTGAATGGAAGTGTTATGTCTAAACATCCATAATGCTGCACATTTGGGTTGTTACTATAGTCTGGTTTTAATATACAAAATAAACACAAACATTTTTAAATGATTTTGTTTACACTGTAGCTGTGAGACTCATTCCAAAAGGAAGAGGGGAAAAGAGATTAATGTACTAGTCGAGAACACTGCCCTATGTTACAATGGACTACATTATAGATTTTTAGGTATGGAAATGTTATTTATTGAAATATCTAGTATACCATGTTTCAAGGGAGACTGAATTCAGACACTTGCTCCCTATCTTTAACAGTGGATTTGTGTGACTGCCACTTATTTTATGGGGCTACGACTGTCAAATCAGGTTAGGGAATGGGCATGCAACATCCATTTACATGCAATGCATATAGCCTCAGAGGCCAACCTTGATGGCTGGGCAGGCTCATAAACCATGCCCATTTTCTGGTCTTTCACCACAAAATCTTGTGTTCTTGCAGCTCAGCCTTCAGCTGGTCACATGGGCACAAAACAATGACTAGCCACACTGCATCAATGCAAGAACACTTAACTGTAGCATTGGCAAAATACAGAATAGTGCTGTGCTGCTGAAACTGGGTGGGGTGGGGGATCTAGCCTGAAGTCCAGGGAAATTTCAACTTCCCATGTAGTGAATGGAGGGGATGGACACCTCATCATCAAAGCAAATTTGGAGCCTGTATCTAAGTTTTGGATTGAGTAGATGTGGAGCATTTTTAATTTAATTTAATTATTTGAATTTCTATTGTGTGTATATATATATATATATATATACACACACACACACACACACACACACACACACACACATATATACAGGCAGTCCCCAGGTTACGAATGTGTTCCGTCACGTACATCGGAACAGTATTGCGTAGTATACGGCATTTACGCAAATTGTGTAAATTACGTATATTACGCTATTCTCTACAGGCCTGTGGCTTATGCTGGCTCAGCTTGCCTGAGCGTGGAAAGCTAAGCAGGGTCAGGCCTGGTTATTACTTGGATGGGAGACCCCTCCTCTAGTTTCCTGCATTGAGCAGGGGGTTGGACTCGATGGCCTTGTAGGCCCCTTCCAACTCTATGATCTATGAAAAACAACATAGAACCGGGGAACCCAGAAGTCCGTTTGTAAGTATGAGTTGTCCGTAAGTCGGACATTCTTAACCCAGGGTCCAGGGGCTGCCTGTACAGAGAGAGAGAGAGAGGCTGAGACTGCACACTGCTATGCCCTGTGCTATAGCCTTGTGAAGGATAAAAATGGAATACACAAGAACATACACACACACACAGGTTGCTGTACCATCTATTATTTGCTATAGCAGGATAGAAAAAATAAAATTAAAAGTGTATTGTTTCATATCACCAGTACAGTACAACACAGAACTGGGTGATGGTTATGAAATTTGGGGGGTGGGGGGGTGGAAGCCTGGCGAATCTGAATAGCTTTCCCCTTGATTTCCCCATGTTCACTTTAATCATTTTAAATAGATGAACAATGTGTTCCATAAATCTGAATAAACAATTGACAAAGTGCCTCATCTTTAGAGGTCAGTGAAACTGTCTGCTTAATGGAGTGAACTAGAATAATCTATTTCAATTTTATCTCCTCCTCTCCTTAGTAAATAGTCTTATTTGGATTAATATCATGATTGTATTGTAAACTACATAATAAATAGATATAGCAATTTGTCTTAGTATGTATTAATAGAAGAAAAAGTGTATTAAGGGAAAAAACACACTGTAAATTACATTTGTCACCCTTAAGCAATCAGCTAGCTTAAGAGCCCTTGCTCCAAAAGCTATTATTCACTCCTAATAGACTTGCTGTTTACCATGGTGTCCTGAAACTCTTCTTCTTCTAAAATAAAAGCTATTGTGAGGCTATGGTGTCTCAGTCCTTGGTTTATATGGATTCCTAGATCTATTTTAATTTGGATTATCACAGTAATTTCATTTATCAATGCCATTATTTTACAAGTTTTGCAGATGGGATGGTTTTTTTAATAAATAGAATGTACCTATTTACAAATGCCTCGACTTCCTACAAATGCTGTACACTCTGCTGCAACAGCCCTGGTTCTGCACACTATTCCTCATATGTGAAGTGTGATATATTTTCCTTTGTTGCTTGAGCAAGTCGCATCTCCTCCTTCCTGGAAGTGAAAGTGAAACTGTGAAGTTCTCGCAGGAAATGAATCAGGGGAGGGATATGAACAGATTCCTACTTTCTTCGGATGAATAAACCACCACCCTAGATCTAGAGCAAGCCACTAATGAATTTGGTTCACATTTTAATACAAACCAACATACTTCACACTTCCTGAACTAATGCGTGAACTGGAATACAATTATACTTTGGCTTCCACACTTTGCCAAATTTTGCAATGCAGTTCTCTGATTAAAAAAAACTGCATTAAAAAGCTGTACATTGGGGGGGGGGATTGTGTACAAAATTAGTGAAAAATGCATATAAAAATGCATATATTAGCGAAAACCGCTTGCAAAACATGTATATTAGGGAAAATGCATATGAATGTTCATGTAGACTTTAAAAAAACATTTGTAAACTGATATGGAAATGGGACAGCACACATTTGTGATTGAGAAAAATTATAGGAAGCAAAAATGACAAATTGATCAAGAAGCTGCAAAACTTCTTGAAAAATATGGTAGTATACAAGTTTTGCTTAGGGAAAAGTGCAAACCTAATCTCTCCTATAACACACTGCAGAGAGGCCATCTACTCTAGTTAGCACTAGTAAGAATTGCAGAATGTTCAAAAGACACTGACAAACTTTAAAATGCCAATATATATCTGGATTGGGACCATGGTACTTAAGGAAAGGAGGGTTTAAGCTTCACCCACCCACACACCCATTTCCCCCCTGAAATTCCAACACCCCTCCCCCACCAAGGAGGGTTAAAAAAAGAAGAAAAGTGTTTCCATTAGTATCAGTGGAGACTTTTTTAACCCCCACCCCCAGTGTGTGTGTGTGTGTGTGTGTGCTGGAATTTCAGGAAATAATGGGTGGGTGGGTAAAGCTTAAACCCTCCTCTCCCCAAGTGCTATCATCTCAATCCGGATTGAGACTGCACATGCTTACACAAAAGTAAAGAAAAAATAGCAACCCAGCTATACTGTCCTGATTAGTAGAACATGTAGTTTCCCCTGAACATCCTTGAAAAATAGCAACAGAACATCCTCTGGGACCAAAGTCAAAATTAGTTGTAACGAGGGAAATTGCTGACTTTCTCATGAGTGATTCTTGGATGTTGTCTTAAAATTGCCTCAAATGTAGGCTTTGGTAACTATCTACCAAGATAAGATAGATCTAAGTAGTCAGGCTGGTGTCTATTTTTACTGCTATGTTAAGAGACAATTATCATGCTCTATCTTGTAAGTCTACCATTGAAATTATTTGGGTAATTAAACAATGTCATCTAGCCATCTGCTACAAGAGCAGTAGATCTTTCTCTCCAGCAACAGAAGTTACAGTTGGATCAATCAGAGAGAAATCAATTGAAAGCATGGTGGACGAAGCAAACGTTTCAATCCAGAGTTTGACTAATGAAGGCATCTACATTGACTCCTTAACTGAAGATAAGAAGAGTTAAACCAGCTGAAGAAGTACACAAACCTGATTCTTGCAAATTTATTGCAGAAATTCCTGGATTCTGCTCAACCTCCAAGTAGCTTTTACAGGTGCCTGTCTTATCAAACATCAGCAGTACAGTGGATTGAAAAAGGCTCTGTCATGCAATTAGAATAGAACAGAAAACATGAACACAGACTGGAATATCTTTTGATGAATGATTTCATTGTGCTTTTGGAATTTCTATGATGTGTTGCTGTTGGCACCTTGGGCTTTGAAAATGGAAAGGTGGGATGAGGATGATGACAAGAATATCAACAGTAATAGTCTTCAACTTCTTTTATATCATCAATAGTACCGGTAACTCAACCTGATCTTGCTGCTATTTTTCTGTGAAATGAAAGGAGCAGGGATTAATTTTTTGCCACTTACATTCACAGCAGTTACAACTGAGTGTTCTTTTCCATCACTGAACAGAATTTTGTGTTCTGACAAAAGCCACCTTCTGCCTGATTGTGTGAATGATCAGTTGAAGGACTGAAACTACCCAACACACAAGAAACAACTGAAGATTAACGCACTACATTCCAAAACTTAATTAAAAGTACTGTTCAAAATTACAACAGGATATGTAAGAGTGACTAACTTTAAACTGTGTGATGATACTAAAAATACATATTAAATTTAATAAATGGTCATGAGTGTGAGACATGTTTCTCACTCTCTCCTGAACTAGGGTGCTGTACAGCCAAGTGCATAGGTCTCACCTGTCAGCCCTTGCCCCCTCAACGTTTACCCTGTTTCAATTTCAGTTCCTGGGGAAAACACTGCTCTTGATACAAGAATTTATAAGTGAAAGTGTACCAAACAGAACTCGTCTATTTCAAAACAGGAGTGGTTGTGAGAGAGGATGCATATCAGTAAATGTGTATGCATAGTCACACAGCAAATCTGATGCTTTTAACCCAAAGTGGAAGATTTGGTCATCAATTTTGACTTTATTACATTGGTACAAGTACAAAATTATCTACCTGTCTTATGTATCTATTACATTTCTATACTGTTCAAGAGCCAAAGGCAATCTGTTTGTCTGTCTGTCTATATAGATATCTTGCTTAGGATTTAACACGCAAACCTGGATCTAAATTTCATCTTAGATCAAAAACCATGAGATGTAAAAACATGGTCCCTTTTTAAAAACAGAAGAGATTAAACAGAGATGGAGAACCTGGGGCTTCCAGATGTTGGAGTCAAATTCTCATTAGCTCCAGCCAGTATAGCTAATGATCAGTGATGATGGGAGTTGTAGTCCTACAACATCCAGAGAGCCACATGTTCCCAACTCCTGAGATAGAAGACATAGCAAGATATAAATATAAGACATAAGACAGTATCTTATGTTTAATTTTTCATTGCACTAGAGGATGGTTGCCAAATATTTTCATATTTTTTCAATCAAAAATGAAATATGTGCTTTCTACTCTAATTGCATTCCTCTCCTCTCAAGGGAAAAGGGTATTGCTGTTCAAATCAATCTTTACTTCCAACCGTTGCTACTGACACCTGAAACTATGCTGTAATAGTCTCATCCACTGTGATTTTAGTGATAAATGCATTTATTGCACACACTGACAAATGCTTTCATATATGTGCATGCTTTCCTCTCAGTCCCTAAAATTTCTGACTAAAGTCTTTAATTTTGCTCAAGTGACAGAAACGTAATGTGTTTTTCCCCCTCTGATCACTTCATTTTATTAATGAAAGAATTTTTTTCCAGCATTTTCCTGAAAAAGATATTCAGTTCAATTTTCTGTAAGAGTGAACACTAGTAGCATATTGTATATTTATTTTTATTTGAGTTTTAGATGGTAAAGCAAAAGTAGTGTACTGTAATTGCCAATACAGTAAAAAATCCCTGATTTTTAAAAGGGATATGCAGGTTATCAAGGTTAGTACTGATACCACAATCCTTCTTCTTCTCATTCCTCTCCTGCTGGAGGCTGGACATCATCAGGGCTAAACAGTCTTTAGATATGGCCGCTCTAAACAATGATGTTGTATTGCCCCCAAACCAATCTTTAAGGTTTTCCAGCCAAGACATTCTTATTCTTCCTACACTTCTTTTCCCATTTATTTCCCCTTATATAATCAGCCACAACAGTCTATATTTTTCATTTCTCATTATATGACCAAAATATTATAGTTTTTTGCATCTTAATAATTTCTTATCTTTATACATTCTCTGTAATACTTCTTTGTTGGTCACCTTGTCAGTCCATGAAATTCATAACATCCTGCGATAAATCCACATTTCAAATGCTTTTTTTTTTTCTTCTTTTTTTTATGATAACCTGTGTTAAAGTCCACAATTCCAGGCAATGCAGTAGGCTCAAGGCTAATTTTAAGTTTTTGTTACATATTACATTTTTTCATCTTAAAAAAGCTACTCCAGGCCATCTCTATTCTAACTTTTATTGCATTATTAAGATCCCACTGCTTGTTCAACCAATTCCAAGATATTTATATTTATCAACAATATTTACCACAATCCTATGAATATCTATTATTATGTTTCTGACTTCAATTCATAGTTCTGGTCTTAACCTTTAAAGCCCTATACAGCTTAGGACCCACATACATGTTGGACCTCCTTCTCACCCATCAATTTGCCTGTCCACTGAGATCATAATCTGGGGCTTTTCTCAGGGTGCCCCACCACCCAAAGTGCAGCAGATGGCAGCCGGAAAGACTGGATTGCCGGTCCTAGGAAGACCCGCCTGGAGCCCACATTACTATTGCTTAGGCACCAGACAAAAAACATTTCTATTTTCTCAGGCTTCTAAGAACTGCTAATGGTAGCACTTTTAACTTTGATTTTACTGTCTGTTTGGAAGGATAGTTGCTGTATTAGTTGGTATGCTTTATTTTATTACTTTATATTTTATTGTATCTTTATTGTTTCTCACTACTTTGCTAGCTGCCTTGGAAACAAATTTATGTTGACAGTACAGAGCATGAATTATGTAATATATATATATATATATATATATATACACACACACACACACACACACACACACACACACACATATATATATATATATATATATATATATATATATGATTTCTCAGAAGTAAGACCCATTCAGTTCAATGGGTCTTACTCCCTGGTAAGTATGCATAGAATGACAGCCTTAAAAATGGAGACCAAGGCTGAAGTCCTAATTCCTTCAAATCAAAGGAATAGCAAAATATCTTAGAAAAATGGGCTGAAATATATTCAAAGAATATGTACAGTGTAATTTTAGGACAGTATCCAATGCTGCCCACAAACTAGTGGGACCGAATGTGACTGCAACAGACTAGCAGATACTTCAGTAAGTGAAAATGAGTCAAAATGCTCATTTCCAGAATAGGGCAGTTCAGCGGAGCTCACAGAAGGGAGCTCTGCTAACCTGCCCCCCCCCCATTCTCGAAATTATTCTTTCTTCTCATTTCCAGGGTTGTTTTAGGAAGCGCTAGCTTTCCTGTAGCGCTAGCGATGGGTCCCGTGGTGCAAAAGAAACAGCAGGAGCATCGAGGCAGTATAGGATACTGCCCTTATTTTCCTAAAACCAGAACACACACACAAGGAAACAGAGTTCCATGACCACTATATTATTACTATAGATTTAAGCAGAATGACGCCACTCACCCTCTTGATGTAAAGGTGTCAGCCTCAAGATGTTAATGATTCAGTAATAACAAATAAAAGAAAGCATCAGTTGTTCTTTTAAAAATCAGTATAGTTAGCAATTTAAAAAATGAAGTGCTTGATGTCAGGTCTCCAAGGCTCTCCTTGTTTAGACAGGAAAAAGTCCTACAGTTCCCAGCATGGCTAGCTGGAGAATACTGGGAGTTCTGGGGGGTTTTCTGTCTAAACATGCATAGAATTTCACCCTAAAAATCTTGCTCAATCAGGCGTCTAATCCAGTATTCTGTTTAAATACTGCCAGATGCTTCCAGGAATCTCATAAGGAAGTAAACGCATGGGTGGAGAATCTGTGGCCCTCCAAATGCTGCTGCGTTACAACTCCCATCATTACTGGCCACCAGCCATACTAGCTGAGGCTGATGGCAGTTGGAGGTTCCCCACCCCTTAGATAAAGGCAGCAGCTCCTGCCCTCAGCATTTGATATGCACAGCAAAACATCTGGTATCTCAGCTTACAAAAATTAGTAATAGCAGTTCTGGAGCATTTAACAGTTTATACAGTGCTTTCTGTTGCAAGCATCCTCTCTAAGCACATACACCCACACATGCTCTCAGAGATATATGCATCTAAGGGACCTTTTAATGTTGGTTGTACCACTTGCGCGTGTAAAGGCGAGATAAAGAAGAGGCAGACACAGGGTATATGGTTTCAAATCAGGGCCACATTTATTGAATTGAAGATCTGGGAAGGTTGAAGTGCGGTTCTAACCTAGCCCGGCCCTTGGCCGGGAAAAAAGACCAATATTTGGCGAATGCATCCTAACTGAACCGGAGGCGGGATGGCCCGCCACCGCCCAGTTGCCCTCCATGTGGAGCTGGAGGGCCTTACCATCGTCACCTTACTTTGGCGCCTCCAGGCTCCCAAAGTAGGTGAGAAAGGTAAAACCCCAAAGCCGTCTCAATCTCCCTTGTGCCAAGCCTCATGGCCTTGGCGAGGGCAGCCTTGGGTAAACGTCAGTCACCTTGAAAGGTGCTACTGGATGATCACCATAATTGTTCTTGCCTAAAATATGCATCTAAGGGACCTTTTAATGTTGGTTGTACCACTTCTCGGCAGATTTGTTCCAATCTCACTCACACGTACACAGGACTACACATGGGTAGTCCATTTTTATTGAACAGGAATTACGATGTGCAAATGAGCAATTGTGGGGAGTTAACTGGTTGCAACAACAACAACAACAACAACAACAACAACAAGGCACTTATACAAATTCTAATATGGATTCAATCAGTTGATATAAGATTAATACTCCTTGGCATATTGAACAAGTAAAGCATAGAGAAAAATGGATGAGGTACCTATCCATTCACAGGGGTCAAACTGGTGGTGGGGAGAGGCAAAGCACCAACAACTCTGCTCATTGACTGAGCTGAAAGCTAGACCACGGACACGTGTGTTCAATTCAGGTTTGAATGGGTTGGGCTGAGATTTCAAGGTAGTTGCAAGAGTTGGGGCAAGACAAATTGGGGTCCTAAAGCTAACTAGAAGAGAAAAGGAAGAATGAAAAAAAGAGGTATGGGAATGAGAACTTGAAAGGCCAGGCAGGGAAAAAGAGTTTGTGGATGCTTGTCTCTGACGAAGGGTGGCATGCCAAGACTAATCCTCATGTATAGTCGCTGTGGCAAAAGATGAGGGTAGGACAGATAAGTATTGTATCTATACTAAACACACTCAAATCAATTTCCAGTGTCTTGTATGCAACTTGCTTCTTTCAGCTTCCTCTTCCAGATATCTCTATTCTTCACAACTGGAGGCATAGCAACCCCAGATCACATTCGGTGTCAAGCAACTGTTATGGAAGAATTGGCTGACCACAATGGACATAAGAGAGAGAGAGTGGAGAAGCAGAAAGAGAGGAAGCCTGGCTGCAATCCTTCCCACTGGATGATCAGAGCAAAGCTTCACTAAAGCAGATGGGCTTCCAACCAAAAACCTGTTAAAAGGACAAACTGAATTCCTACACACCCACAAGGATACAATAGTAACGTGGGTTACAGGGATGGAGGCTATGATTTGTAGGGAAATGAGCTCCAGAAAATAGAGCAGAGCTTAGAAATACCTTTCCTGGGATCCTGTCAGATCTTTCCTGAAGATGGCGCTGAAGTGCAGGGAAACTCCTTTCTATTACCTATTATCTTGTTCTCCAAATTGGGAATGTGCATTTGGCCACATCTCGAATCACATTGGGCCACTTTGGAGAGATTCTGTGGCTCTCTGAGACAAAGTGGGATTCCTTCCAAAGCGGCCAGAACTGAATCTGGACCTGAATCTTTATAAGCACTTTGGAGGGTTGCAGAAAGGCAGGTAGTATAAGAAGTCACTATTTTTGCTTTCACTTTTACATACAGTCATGCCTTGGATTGAGAGCATAATTCGTTCCGGAAACGTGCTTGTAATCCAAAACACTCTTATATCAAAACAAAATCCCCCCCAAAAAAATTGTACAGAGATTTTTAATTTAAGCCGTACTACAGTACTTGTATTGCAAGATGTTGCTTGTATATCAAGTCAAAAAAATTTAAATAAATATTTAAACATTTGTTTGTCTTGCAAAACGCTCTCAAAGCAAGTTACTTGCAATCCAAGGTATTACTGTATATGGAAAGCACCAGGATGGAAAGCGGAATGGGAGAGGAGTCAAATGACTGACAGGTCTACCTTCTAATTACAGGGAATAGTTTACCAATAGTAAGCCAAGACTGCTGACCAGGGATCTCTAATCACAGTGCTTTGGTGGAACACTGTTGAGTCCTATAATACTATGCTCAAGTCTGCTCTCTGTTCTTCGTTAGTTATGACTCAAATGAGCAGGAATGTTAAAAGACAGAGGGAGGGGTGTTACTATCTTTCCTGATTCTGTCTTTATTCAAACCAAACCAATGCTTATCTTTACCCTTATTCCAGCCAGTGGCAGAGCATGCTAGGCATGTAAGAGGTCCCAGGTTCAATCCCTTACATCTCCAGGTAGGGTTAGGCAAAGCTCCTATCTGAACCCTGGAGAGCCTGGATTCATTTTTAAATCCATATGAATTTTCTGTTCTAACATGGCTGCTCCTATGGGAGAAAAGATACATTGGAACTGGCTTATAAAATAGTGAGCAGTTTGTATGAATGTACATACTTTATGTATGGGAAGAAGTACAGTCCTGAACTTGCCTAGGAATTGGGGAGAATTATGTATCCATATATTATCAGGGGTTCTTAACCTGTGGGGTACGCCTCCCCAGGGGAGGTGTGAGTAGCCTCTCAAGTATAAATTGTTTATTTTGCCAGTACATAGCAGCGCAGCTTGGCAGTTGGCCCAACCTTATTTCTTTCCACTAATCTTGGAAGCTACGACGTAGCTCATTTGTACACCACGTGCGTTATCGTAGTTATCATTACCTGCTACACGAGCGTTATCGTTCCTGAAGAACAATCAATCTTTCAAGGTAAGTGACTGCTTTGTTCGAAGTCACTTTTCCCCCGGTTTATTGCAAAAAGTAGAGCTGGGCCGAAAGTTTCAATTGTTCCATTTTTCAGCATTTCGTGGGGGGTGGGAGGAAAATTAAAACTCTGGAGAAAAAGGCTGGAGAAAGGAGAAACTTTTGGAGAATTTCTCCTTGGAGAAAGAAACAGGATTTCCACAAACCCTTTGAAGTTTAGGCAGTTGTTCCTTTCTTCTTTCAATTTTTTAATATTTTTAAAAGCACCCCTTGAAAATGCAGCAGCCCAAGAGTTCTATCTGAATGCTGTTTGGAGAGGGACTTAGGGATGGGCGAATTGCTTGAGGGGGGGATGTAAGTGGGGTGAACTTGTCCTGCTCAAGCCCCCCGAGCCCTGCCCGCGGAACTTACCTTTCCCTGGCTTGGCACAGCTCCCCGGAGAGGAGCCGGGGAAAGGTACTTCCGGGTCTCCAGCACTTCTCCTCTGGGTCCCTGGTGCTGCATTTTCCCATAAAATCCAAGGTAAACTACCTATTCATGGCCGTTTTAAGGTAGTTTACCTTGGTTTTTATGGAAAAAACGAAGCGCCGGGGACCTGGAAGTCCGCCAAGTGCCTCGCTGAGCGCCTCTCAGCTGGCGCTCGGCGAGGCGTTCAGTGGATCATGCTGGCGGGGTGCTCACCAAGTGCCCAGCGAGTCGGGGGGTGGGCAATTTGCCCACTCCTATGCCGCATGATCCACTGATCATGGTTTGAGAAGCTGCATAATGGTTTCAGAAGCTGCATAATCACCCCAAACACATATCATTTAAAAAGTGTGTCTTTCTCTGTTTCTCACCCTTCTCTTCTTCTCCTTCTCCTTCTCAAACAATTAGCCTGTCCAGACACGTTATCTACACAGTGGAACAAAGAGAAACTGCTGCTGCTCCTGCTCTCTGTGACTGTCTGTGATCTCCTTGCCCCCTTGCATTGCACAGGCTCCAATCATGTGATACGGTGTAAGTAAGATGGGGTGATTTTGCAGATGTCTGATTGACTGAGGGCTGACTTCCCTTTGCTCCATAGCCATGAGATAGATGAAGGGAGGAAGGGAGAACAACTAATCAGTTTTTGCTCTCTGGCTCACAGACAGAGGACACTCTTGAGTAATCCAGGCTTTTGGCTGGCACCCCTGGCCCCTCCCTAATAGGTCTTCTCCTTCCCTACAGGCATTTGCATAGAAAACAACAACAGTGGTTCCTGTGGGAATGTTCTGAGCATGTGCAACTTATCGCGCATGCCCAGTGTTTCCCCTAGTCAAAGCAGGAAGTAAAGAAGAACAAACAGTGTTGTGCTGCTACTGCCAACCACTTTACATTGCATCCTATGGAGGGAACAAGGTCTGGGACACAAGCAATGAGAAGCAGTTCAGGCAGGACAGGTTAGGTGGGGCTCTGCCCCCTTTGTACTGTATGATGAGCCTCCACTGACAGAAAGTCCCCATCCAGTTTAGGCCACATTAGAGTGGCCATGTGTCCTAATTTACAGAGAAGAGTCCTCTATTAGAAGTAGGGGTGTGTCTCGCCGAGCAGCCCCCCCGAAACCTGGATTCTCCACGGCACGGAGCAATTCTCCGTGCCTCTCGAGCCGCCGCGCCAGCAATGCAGGGTCCCGTCGCGTCATTTCCGGCTGGCTGGAAGTGACGCGGCGGGACCCTGTGCTGACATGGCGGAACCCCGCACACGTTTTTGGCATAGAAACCAGGGCAGCATGGCTTAAAACGTCCATCACGGTCGTTTTAAGCCATGTTGCCCTGGTTTCTCCGCAAAATACGCAGCGTGGGTGCCCAGCGCGCCAGGCGCAGGGTCCCGTCGCGTCACTTCCGGCCAGCTGGAAGTGACGCGATGGGACCAGTGCGGCCGGCTTGGCGGGCTCGAGCAGCACGGAGAAATGCTCCACGTCGCTCAGAAAATTGAGGTGGGGGGACCGCCACTGCGGAGAAATGAGGTGGCGGCGAGGCGGGACCCCCCAAAGGTACGTGAACACCACTATCCATCATGTCAGCGCAGGGTCCCGTTGCGTCACTTCATGGCAGCTGGAAATGATGCGACGGGACCCCGCGCTGTTGGTGCAGCGGCGCGGCAGCTCGAGCAGAGGGAAGAGCGGGCAGCAAGGTAAGACCCGCAAGTCTCAGGGGGTGAGCGGGGCCAATTTGGGCCTCCTTTCAGCCCCCCAATATGTTGGGAACATGTAACACAACAGCAGCTGTGCCACAAATTGTTTTCATTTGGAATGGTACAGGGTGTCTAGAATAACAAGCTTATTTAGGCTAGAACTGTTATTCTCTTTCTCATGGGAAAAGTGGGATGGACAGAAATATGAACTGGTCACATGGTTTGTACTTTCTGATGACGTGTTATGATTGTTAAGATTCGTTTCCTGTAACTGGAGAGAAGAGGATTGCTTTCTGTATGCACTTCTGTTCCTGTCTTCTCTCTGACATGTAGCAATCATGTAATGCTGTGTGCTTGCCAGGACTGGCTATGCACTGAAATAAGCTAAGCTATGTAGTTTTGTATTAGCTCTGATATAGATACAATAAACAGGTAGAAAGAAGTCCTGTGTTGTGAAATCTATTGGAGTTGTAATTCCTAAGCTACAGTGCTGCAGGAGACAGGCTGTAACCCGAGACGCTTGGAATGCTGCGTAGAAGGAAAGACGGTGAGTCTCTGTGTACATGGGCCACACAAGAGGCAGACGCTGTATTTTTTCATCTAACGCTCTGCTGGATCCACGTAGGCAGACGGGCCTACAGAGTGGATTATGGACCATAAGGCTAGATTAATTTCCATAGCCATATCACAATATTCACGGTAATATGTCTAATTTGAAGGTATCCTCCAAGCCAGGTTTAAAGATAAAAGAACCAGAAGAAGGGAAAGCAGGGGCCTTAAAGTTGGCGATCAATAGAACTGCTGCTAGCTAGCTTTGTTTCTTTTTTAATCTGTGGTTTTAAATCTTATATTTATATTATATTGTATTTTATGGTTTTAACTGTTGTAAATCACCCAGAGAGCTTCGGCTATTGGGCGGTATAAAAATGTATTAAATAAATAAATACTGTAAAATAAATAACAGCAGATTGTGCATATATGAGTAGACATGGATCTTATATCCAGATTCTGGTGAGATGTAATGTACTACAGTTTAAATGATAGTAATTAATTCTAAATTTGCATCCATACATATAATTTAGCATATGCATTTTATGCAAATCTGTGTCCTCTGTTCTCCTTTCTGATGATACATTTCCCTAAGCCAGTATCTGTTCAGTGCCCTGGCCAGATGGAACTGATGACCAGTTGTAAGTTCTTGCTGCACAGAAAACTGAAGGTGAACTTTACTGCCTGCTCCAACGCCATCACTATAAGCCTCCCTGTCTCCTGAGTACACATAGCACAAATCATTCTGGGGATAATTTCAGCCATGTGAAGGCACCCTTGGGCTCACTTTCCATTCTTTCTAACGACACACAGTACGTTATATAATTTAGCCATGACAAAAGTATTGCTTATCAATGATCTTACTGGTGTCTATGAAATATTTTGATATTCAACAATGAGTGATACAGAAGTTATGTATTAAACCAAGCAAGAGAGCAGCAGGCTCGTCAGAAGAAGCAACAATCATACCAAGCTGTTGCCTCTCAGCCCTATGTTAAAGACCAACCAGAGTTCACATTATTTCACACTCTGGGAGTATCATAGAATGATCATTTTTTGCTTGAGTAGGTTATTGTTGGTTTAAAATTCCCTCACATCAAATTAGGACATGAAAATAACCTTATAATTACCCCATCATTTTCAATAAAATATTTTTAATTACTGAAGTTGAAGAGTGCCTCTTCCCAGTTATGCAGGGAGAACATTTTCTTCTACCCCTACTGCTACAAAATACAGTAAACAATTTGGCAGCTTGCGCCAATTAAAACCCTACAGACCTTTGGAACATACGGTCCAATTAAAATATTTTTAACTACATTAAAAAAATAAGTGCAAATTTAAACTCTTGATCTAATGTTCAGGTCTCTAATAGTGTATCTGAACCTTGTAAATCTTGTAAATTTAATTAGACAGTGTTAAGTTCTTTCTAGCTGAAGTTACAGATGTTTCATACTGGGAAAATCAGCAAGCCCCAGGGTTTGTTTGGTCTAGAGTAGTGTCAGATTTTCATGGATAATTTAATGGCTAATAACTCTAATTTTTCCCCATAAACTAAGAGTTGATAAATACTGATTGCTCTAAAACGATAAAATTAACCCTGTAGGCTTGCATTCTTTTTCCCAGTAACCATTCAGGAAATTAATTTCTGATACATTAAGGGTTTTTCTTGTTGTTGCCAATAGTCCTTGAGATATATTACAAAGAGACAGAAAAGGCAAACAAACAGTGAAATTACACCGTTCAAAAAGAATTATGCATCAAGAATAGCTGTTAATATCTTTCCTCTGATGTGCTCATTACCTAACTACTGATGATGTTTCTGGCACTTCGGGCAATTTATGGGAGATATTTATTAGTGCAGTTTTTTAAGGTCCTTCCCTAAACAATTCACCCTTTCGGTGTGAAAAGTGAACAAAAGTGAAAAGTGAATTTTAAATTAAGGTGGCCTTTTCACTACTTGTAAAAATTGAGAATTAGAAATGGACGATACACTGTTCATATTTCTTTCTACTTCGTTTCTTGTCATGTTCTCTACTGTCACAGCTCCTTTGTAATTAGGATACATATCATTAAGGTCTCTTGTGCTGATTTGGTTATTGATACACCTCATTCAAGTAACTCAGTGGCTGTAGCTCAGTTGCAGACCACATATTTGGCATGTAAAACATCCCAGATTCAGTTACTGGCATTTCCAGGTAAAGCTGGGAAAGACTTCCATCTGACACTCTGGAGAGCCACTGCCAGTCAGTGGCCACTTTCTTATACAACATTATGCCAAACCCCCTGTCTTAATAAGCCAGGATGATATGCATGAATAGAGTGTACCTGCATACAGCCACTTTCTTGCTGCTTCTCTTTTACGTTCATATGAGCAGCAAAACAAGCCAGGATTTGGAACATAACATAGCTTCCCATGATGTGCAAATCTGGAAATATGGTTAAGTGCTTGCAAACAAGCCAGGAATAGAAGTCAACTTGATGCAGAGTGTGATGTTCTAGGGATTCTCTACAAGGCCCTGCCCCCTAGAGCTCACTAGGTAGTCACTCATTCTTTCCACTGGTCCAGACATCCCCTAATTTCCCCCAAATAACTTTCTGCGCTTGGCTGTGTAATTAAAAACTAGCACATGGGGTAAGGTAATTTATCCCTAGAATCCTCCAAAACCAGAACATAGGTAGTAAAACCAGGAAACAAAGATTTGTTTATCCATCCAGGAAAAGTAGTCATTTGATCAAGAATAAGAACTAATGTCTATTTGATAACTTAACCCAACATAACTGACTCCCCTTTTCAGCATCTATCAAAACTACTAGACTTTTATCTATGCCTTCTCTTTCTCTCTCCCTGTTCACTCTTCTAACTGTCTCTATCCATAGCCTCTTCTAAATACAGTCAGTCCCCAGGTTATGAATGAGATCCGTTCTTAAGGATGTCTTTAAGTTGAATTTGAATGTAAGTCAGAACAGCATAGCGTTCTATACGTTAAAATTGGCATTTATGCAAATTGCGTAAATTATGCAAATTGCATAGTACTCTACGTAAACGACATAGCGCCAGGGAACCCAGAAGTCCATTCTTGGGTTGTCTGTAAGTCGGACGTTCTTAACTCAGGGACTGCCTGTATAACTTTTTAAATGACTCTCCCCAACACTCACTCCACCCACCGTTGCCATGACATCAATCATTCCTCCACTCATTCTTCTATTACAGAAGATTTAAAGATGGCTTATGAAACTGTGCTAGTTTGTTTCCCTGCCCAATGTGCAAAGTTATGGAGTTGGAACAAACAGGACCAGTAATGGGACCAGCACATGACCCTACTCGGCCTCCACACACTCCATGAATACACTGAGGCTAATTTTTAAAGGGGGCTGCTTCCTTCTCCATGCCATTTCTGCATTAGCTTGAAATCCTTTGGAAGGGGATTCGTAGGGATGAGTTCGAGTGTTGCTGATTCACACACCTCTAGATTCCATTGTTTTAAATTATGGGTATTTAATATTCTTTCAGTATTTTAGTTAACTGTTTTTAAGAAGAATATAAAGAACTTTAAAGCCAGTACACTATTAATGCTAAAGCTTTTCCTGCTCCGCATCTTACAGGAAGCAACAGAGAATTAAATCAAAAAAGCAATATGACTGCATTTGTTCACTGGAAGCATCCCAATTGCCATTGTTGTTTTAAAATCAATTTTGCCAAGCGCATGCCTTTATTTCAATAGTGTGGTATGACATTTATTCTCACATGGCAAGCCTACATTCAAAATACTTACATTTATAAGCTAAACTGACTTGACCTGAGATTTGTAATATTTATTGTAAATGTAACAAAAATATTTTTATTTTCAAAGATCATTGGTGGAAAACACTGTTTATGTGAGTTACAGCCTATTCAAATGTATTCCACTTTGAAGAGTCTGAAGTCTTTTTTGTTTCCAAGGATACTAAAGGTTGTTATTGCTTCTCTATATAGATGGGTAATACTTCTTAAATCTACAGTACACCTCTACCCATCAATGGTAAATGAGAAAGCTGATTTAGCAACCTCTGGTGAATACTTTCAGCAAGGCAAATGCTGATGCAATTACTGGGTGCAATTCAGACCATCTCTAGACCAGTTTAAAAATTACCAGAAAATTTTTTTGAATCTAACATTTGTATTCTGGATTGTATCCTTCATGATAAGTCTTATAATTGGAAGGGGTCTAGTGGATCATATAATCCAACCCCCTCTTGTGAAGCAAGATATCCTATGAAAATCATCTTCCCGCCAGACACTGATATAAATCTCCTCTTAATTTCCCCCCTCCAAAGGCAGCTTCATCTGAAGGTTAATTGCTTTTAAATTTTGATACTATCCAACATTTCACAGATAAAATAGGGATATTTCAGTGGACAGCTAAGGGGGTGGCCTGGCAGCTTAGGGAGATTTCCCCATATTTCCAAGGAGAAAGCATAGATGAATGAAATGCTTTCTGCATGCCATGTTCTAGAAATGTGACACTCTACTATCAGAGGAGGGGTTGGAGGATATTGAGGATTGAGAAGACTGGTTGCAGGAAATAGGTCCAGGAAGAGCCCCAGAAGGCACTGCCCCACTAGAGCAGGGGTGGGCAACTTGTAGCCCTCCAGATGTTTTGGCCTAAACTCCCATCAACCCTAGTCACCATAGCCTATGCTGAGGGCTCATGGGAGTTATAGGCCAAAACATCTGGAGGCCATAAGTTTCCCACGCCTGCACTAGAGTCTCCCACAAGAGAAGAGAGCTAGGAGCTAGTTATGCCTTCACTTGCACTACCCTAAGGAGGTAGCCTTGCCCACCTCTTCTGAATTGGAGGACTCCTCCTCAAACCCATGTGAGTGCACAAGAACATCTCTCTCCAACCATACAATCAACAGAAGGCTACCCAACTGTGCTGGAGTCAATACTTGTGGAATAGTGTATTGCCCCTTTACACAGAGTTTCCTCAAGCGGGGGTACAGCTGGAAGCACCAACCTCACAGCAGGAGTATTTAAACCTTAAAATTGATTCCAGATCATTGCTGGTGCAACATCTTGGTTGCCTTGTGTAGCCTGGCTCTACCCAGCTCCTTCCATGGATCCACTCTCCTACCTAGATTCCTGCCAAGCTTTAACTATATTTCCTACGGGTACTAGCCTGGAACGGGGCAATACATAGGCTGCTCCTGGACAAATTAAGCAATTCATAGCCCCTCTCAGATGTCAACTGTGATGGTGGGCCGGGCGGCGGGGGGGGGCGGGGCGGCGGGGCCGGGGGCGGCCCCAAAAGTCTTTGCACTCTAAAAATTTGGCAAGACTTCTGCACCAACCTGCATAATATTTATCCAAAATAAAGAGTTATTTGGTCTTCCACATTTCTCTCATAAATTGCTATACTCCAAAGCTTTTCTAAAGAAGCAAATAACATTCATAAAGAAACAAATCAAATATTAAGATGTTTCCCTAAATGTGGTTTGATTCTAGCAAGGCATTCCAAAAGAAGCATTCAGGCTAACATGCTGTGACTTTTCATTGAATTTTTCACTGACCTCTTAGCTTGCTGACATGAGAAAAGCAAGGTAGAACTATTTTCCCAGCTGAATGCAGGAAAAGCAAGGTTTCCCACCTAAAGTCAGGAAAAATGTGCATCAGATAGGAAAAGAAGAACTGCTTATTGGACTACTGTCCACATATCTGCTTACGTATAGTTATGAGGCAAATAAATAAACATAATATTGTGGGAAGTAAATAGAACTGAAAAGACACTTTAAATGAAAATAGGCCAAGATTATAAAACTTATAAAAGAGAACTAACTATCAGTTCTCACAGGACACAACAGCTCATTCACTTCTCTGCTCTGTTTTGCTACAAGGTCAGTAATGCCATGTGGGTGATTAATTTAAAGGCAGAACTAAACTTAAAATGTTTTTAACATGTGTTTTAGTTGTAAGAATAATATTTTGGGGTTTTTTAGTATTTGTTCAATGAAACATAAAAACTGCATAGGATTTTAAACCACCTGGTTCATCACCACTGGTGTTCTGGTGAGCTGTGTGAAGAGAGAGTAGAGTCAGGAACCATGGCCGGGCTTGGGATGGGGTTGAAGGGTGTCTTTGGGATCTCAAGGTGAGGTACCCGTGCAATGGCACTGCTCAGGTTTCCCTGTCTTCTGTGGGAGAGGGGTTTGCTGAGTATTCCCAATCCTCCTCCTCCTCCTCTAGTGTCCCCTGGGCTTGGGCCAGCCAGGAGCCTGACACTGGATTTTAGTGAAGCTTTTCAGGAAGAGGTGGAGTTTTGTGCCTTTTAGCATGCTGAAAAACATTTTAAAAATAGTAATAACTCAGCTTTTTTGCAGAGAAGAAATTGAAAGGTTTGCTCTTATTTTTATTTGTTCCCCCCCAGGGGAAAGTGAGAGATTCTTCATGTCACTGCACACTTCCTGAATGCACTTCTTCAGCAGCCAGAGAAGGATGCTTTTGTTTTATTTTTCTCCAGCATGTGGTGAACAGAAAATCCTTAATTCCTGTCCCATGAAAAACACCTCCAAATCTCTATTTGCGACAGTGCCCAAGTACATTTGAAACACATACCCTGGGGCAGGGGTAGAGCCAGTGTGGCCTAGTGGTTAGAGTGTTGGACTGGGACTCGGGAGATCGTGGTTCTAGTCCCCGCTCAGCCATGAAACTCACTGGGTGACTTTGGGCCAGTCACGGACTCTCAGCCAAACCTACCTCACAGGGTTGTTGTGAGGATAAAGTTAAGAGGAGGAGGATTATGTAAGCTGCCTTGGGTTCCTTTCAGGAAAAAAGGCGGGGTATAAATATAATAAATAAATAAATAGGCAGAAGGTAGATCTGAGTCTACTGGTAGATCTCAGGGTGATTTGCAGTAGATCTGCAAGGATTTCTGACTCCTAATTATTTAACAACAGCAGTAACAAAATGACTCCCCTCCAGCCCTAAATTGTACTGCAGAAAGGAAGAGAGGTTGGGGTAACCAGAAGTGGACTTCTGTGTGGAAGAACTGTGAGCTCCATTCAATCCTGGTACTCAGAACAAATTCCTGGGCTCCTTTCATTCTAGAGTATGTCTTTTGCACCAGGCTCTGGTTGGTGGATCTTAGGGTTCTAGTAGAAAACAAAGGAGACCCCTAAAGTCTGAAATCTGCCCATCCTTGACCTGGGACACCTGAGATCAGGCTGCCTTCTTGAGCATGGCTGGAACAAGTTCTTCTGCACTCAGAAAGAGCACTGAAGCCTGGGAGTAAGGGGTGGAGTATCAAGTGCCGATTAAAGTAAGGATGTATATCTTAAAAAAAACAAAACACTAGATGGATTCTAACACATATGAGGTAGCTAGGCCAAAATTCATGATTTTGTGGGGATGTTGACCCACCCAATTATCAACAGGTATTCCCTTCAGGTAATTCAGGACAGTTGGAAGTGTAAACCTTTCCCCTAAACTTTAACTGATATCTGCATCTCTGTAATTTAAATATGCCTTAACCTTATAATATTTGGGGACAGCCCACACAGGGTCTAGGAATATAATGTTGGTAACAATGCAAACAAATTTTCTCAGCTGGAGACCGTAGTTAGTAAATCAAGAACACATATACACATAGACACACCTTAAGTGCCTTCAGAATAATATAACAGTTGTTAAAATTAGAGTCTTCTTCCATTCATAATTTCCCAACATGTCTATGTTTGAAATGACATGATTTTTAAAAAAATATATCTACCGTAAGTTAGACTCTTTACTATTCTTCGCTAAATTTCAAAAAATTTAAATTAGTTTTTTAAATGTGAAATACACCAAAACAAAGAAACTCCATAGAAAGAAAGAAAAATGAAGGGGGGGGGGGAATTCAGACTTTAGAGTTGTAGGTACATACATACATAAAAGATAATTACCCTCATATTTACCTATTTCTGCTTTAACTATAATCCTGAAATATGGTATTGGCAAGACCACTGAGAAAAATGAAACTATTATTATATTTCAGTAACAGCACAACCCTATACCCAATATATGTCTTACTCCCTAATAATTGTGTTTAGTATTGCAGCCTTACTTTAGTGAACACGTTTGAATATGCTGATGACTACCCATCCCAAAGTCCATGATTCTTGATAGCATAATGCTGACAATAAAGTAGGATGGGGGGGTGGGTTTGTGTGTGAATATGTTGCAATTTACACAGTAGGTGCTTTACAGGTGTAGCTGATGTTTTCATTATTAGTGTTTATAAAGAAAGATAAAATAAAATGTATTGGAAAGGCTTAAATAGAAATTGAGTATCTATAATTTTCTCTAACAAAATAGCACATCTGTTATTGGAATAAACAGAAGAAAACAAAAGATTAAATCTGAAAGTAGAAGCATACTTCATGTACTTAAGTGGAAAATGCAATTATAGTGTTGTTAGCAGAGGGGGAAAATAAAGAAGATAATTGATCAAGAGTAAAAATAGAATGTATTTTCTGATACACCAGAAAATACACCTAAGCAAAAGTGTAAATAAAACAAAATTCAGAGAATATTGATTTCCCCCCCTATTGTGAGGCTCAATGGTGAAGGAGCCACTTTGCATTTTCACATCTAGTATTGAATTGCTGATATAGTTTATGGATGGTATATGAAGTAATATAATTATTTTCAACATCAATAATTTGATGTAGGAGGGCCCTGATCCAAACTCAGCATGCAGTTTAGTGCTAACATGGACTGCCTGACTCATTTAAATGGAGACAGTAGATCCATATGCTTAGGTAATCTTTAAAGGTTTTCCTACTCACCTAAGAGTTGCTTATTCATGAATAGATTCGCCATGTCTGAGAGAAGGTCTAACATTCCAATCCTCTATATGGCTATTCACAAGTACTGTAAGTGTCATTGGGTGAATGGTAAGGGGATATAGGATTGCCTCCGAAATGATATAACCATGGAATTGTTTTCACACCAGGTTTTTAGGGCTGAATGAAAATATCTACCCACATTTACTGCATCATTTGCAGGGATTAATCTATGAGGGGATTTTGAAGGAAGGGACTGCCAGGTACTCAGCTTTTGTTCTTTAAAAAGTAACTATGAAGAAATGGGAGACATTTTAACCTAAACTTCTTTTCTTAAGTGCATAATTTATCACTTAGTTAACATGTAAATTGTACCATTGGGCATATTTGCAAAGTGTACAGAGCATGTTTACTCAGAAGTAAGACTGTTTAGTGGTGCTTACTCCTGGGTAGGGATGGATGAATCTGTCAGCTATGTTTTGTCTCACATTCAATTCTTTAAAATCCCAAATTCTTTCCATCCCACCTATAAAGAAATTTGTGAATTATGGTAAGCACAGGGTTGGCCTATGGGCTGACTTTGGTGAGTAGCACCACCATGTACCTCAGCTATGCTGAGTATCAGACGGCGCTAAATAACCCAACACCTGGGAAAGCCAACAGCTTCTGGCAGAGGAGCTTGACGATGTGGTTTGTGGAGCCTTGAGGAATTAAATCACCTCTAAATTCCACCTGACCTTGGGCAGCAGCAATGCCAGTACTGATCGGAGACCAAGGCAAGGGATGTCGATAGGGCTTCGGTGTGGAAAACTGCAGGTAAGATGGTAGCCATCGTAATCGGCCGTAGCATTGTGATGCGGAAGGCAATGGAAAACCACCACACTATATTTCCCAAGTATACTTGTCATGGCTAAACAGAAATATAAAAAGGCCCTCAGTCCCTGGCAGGCCTTAGATGGCCAGAGGGTGCTAGGAATCCCCAGGTTAAAAGTTAGACTAGGAACTAGGAATGTAAGAACCTTAGAGAATGGGTAAGGGGCAATACACTGTTTAGAGAGGCATATCAAAAGACAATCTAGCCATGATGACGTCCAACCTCTAGCAGGAGAGGAGCGAGAAGAAGAATAGGAAGGTAAGCACTTATAAAAAACCAAACTGAAATCAAATGATCACTCATCTCAACTAGCTAAATTCAGTAGGTACAGCTATCCCCAGCATGTTGTGCCTGTCTGCTGTGAAAAAAAGAGGTAGCAACCTAACTCAGTACCAGAAGAATGGCTGAATACACAGCCATTCAAATCCAGACTTTTATGAGCTAACCACTCAAAGCCCTCTCTGCCTGGAAGGATGAATCTGTCAGTTTTGTTTCTCTCACATTCATTTTTTTTTTTTAAATCCCAAGTTCTTTCCATCCCATTTCTGAAGAAACGTTTGAAATTCCAAGGCAGGGCATAGATGCAAGAATCCTGTTTCTGACAACCCATGTGCTGTCAGAACTGGCGTGGCCCAACACACTTGCTGGGTAGATGGAAGGCGAAGAGCAACAGCTTGAGCCAGTCCCACAACCTAAACACTGGGGGCCAGGGAGGGCAAAGGCATCAGATCCTAGGTGGACTGACCCATGCCCCGTACTTCTGAGTCTACTTAAGAGGGGTCTTCCTTTGTGTGAGGGAGCAGGGAGCCCACCCCCACTCACCTCTTCACTAAGGATCATGCTTGATGCTCCTGCTCCAGGTGCAAAAGATAACAACAGTTGTGACACAGGTACTAGACCCTGCAGGAAAGACATCAGGTAATCAGGAAATTGCTGTGGACGAGGCAAATCCTCTAAAATCAGTGAAGCCAATTGTAATTCTGGGCAGGGCTAGTCAAGGTGCATAGTAGCCAAGGCCTGGCAAGTTATTTTTTCACCTGAGGCAGAAAATGATACAAGGGCATTTCCCTGTCCCTGACAGAAAAAATGCAACAAAAATAAATTAAGTAACGAACAACTTGCAGTTCTTTCAAAACACCCAAAGTCACTCTGCTTAGATTAACCTGATAATCCTGTCCTGAACATATCTGGAAGCATATCTGATTTGACTCAAAGCAAACAACTGAGTTGGTGATCATCCTGAAGCACACTATTTCCTTTTCAAAGATAGGACAGAAGTAAGTTATCAATGGAAGTACTTCAGGCTAACCAGGCAGTAGATTGGAGAGAAGGTCCGTATTTAGGGACTTCATTTTGGAGGCAGTAACACCATATATTTCTGGCCAACTCACTGGTTCCCTAGATTACACTGGTTCTACACACCAAGTAACTATTGTTATAATGATCAAATGGGTGGAAGCACTAGGCATAGATGCCCAAAGAATTTGCTTAAAACCCCTTACAAGAGCTGTCCTGTATGGATAACATTGCAATAGTTAAATTATGAAGCATTTTAAAAGTAATGATAACAAATGCTCTTAAAAGACTCTATGTACACCTACCTTGAAATTAGCCTTATTTAATGTAGTGGGACCTACTTCTGAGTAAACATGCATACAGTTGTGCTGACAGTGTGAAAAGTGCTCTTAGATTACATTTCTTTTTGCAGTTTAATCATGAACAGGTCTTTGGACTTTACTGAAACTTGCCTTCTTCCTTCCCTGTCAAAATCTGAAGAAAAGTCTCTGCCTTTTATTTTCATTAAAGCACGAAGAAGTTCTGGCTGAAAGAAAGCCAGATGGAACATGATCTGACCTCTCCATTCCCTGTGAATTTGCTTGGTTTAAAAGAGAGCTTCATATGGAAGGGAGGAGGGCATAGGAGATGGTAGCTGCAGGCATGTATATGTGAAAATACCTGGCAGAGAGAAGACATCCAAATGTAGAATCGCCTTTGCCAGGGGGAAATGGCTGTGAGAGAGCCACTTTTTTTTTTTAATGAGGGCACATTATGCTGTAAAATGGGTTGCATTCCCTTCTGTCTGGTCAAGTATCAGAATAAATCCTAGAATAAATCCAAGTTTATAACACACACACACACACACACACACTCACACACACAAGCGCTCAAGTCAGAAACTGTTTGTCACACTCAGCTGAACATTCCTTCGTGGTCAAACAGTTCAGAGATGAAGAAAGAACAGTATGGATTTCCACCTTTTTTTCTTCTTCTTGTGATCTGTAATTAATGGTTTTGACAAACAGAAGAATTAACCTCCAATTCCTGCTTTTGAAAAGGAGCTGATAAAGTTCAGCTAGGCACAGGTGAAAATGTTTGAAACAGCAGTTTAAAATGGTGTAATAAGAGAAGAGCCAGTTTCAGCAGAGTGAAACTGCGGGGCGTCATGTCTCATAGGATACTCCGTCCCATTCCAAGAGTGAATTCAGATGCTTGAGGGTCTGTCTACTGCCACAGCTATACTTTTGCTAGGGGTTGTGAGAGCAATGAGGCTCTGATACCTTCTCTTTGGGTGCTTCCACGTGAAGCTTCTATTGTGCAGTCACCCATCTCATTCATGTAACTTTATGGGGGATCCAGATGTCGTCTTCCTTTTGTAATCCTCCCATGTTTTCTCACTAGGGGTGTGTAAGGAATCTGGTTTTCCTTGGTTCGGCCCCCCGGATTCCGTTCCACTTCACCTGCAATGGCTCTGACTCTGATGAAAGCAACAGCACCCTCCTGTTCATGTTCCCCAGTAACTGGTATACAGAGGCAGCTAATATAAAGCCATCATGACTAGTAGCCATTGACATCCTTATCCTCCATGAATTTGTCTAATCCCATTTTACAGCCACCCAATGGCCAAACTAAATGTTTGTGGATTGTTTACTTTAGTGTACAGCTCCCATTCAGATCAGGATAATGGTGCTCTGGAAGGGGGTGACTTAAGTTTTCCTCCTTCCCATTTTCATTCCAAAATTCCGCTTCCACCCCAGCGTGGGATGGTTAAAAAAGGAAAAAGAAAAAAAAATCTTCATTGATTCCAATGGATTCCTCTCTGTGTCCACTTTCCTATAGCTGTAGGCAGCTGTTTCTTATCAGGCTTTGTGAATTATACATGTATTTTCTGAACCTTCAAACCCATAAAATGGGAATCATTTGGGTGTATTCAGTTTTTTAGAGCTGGTCAAGGCCATTTCATTAAAAAAAAAAGGGCACTATAAGTTTTAACTATAAAAAAGAGGCCCAATTTGATATGCACTTAAGCTATGTTACTAGTATAGACAAAAAGTTTCTAAAGAAGCCATTAATTTTAACACACATCATTTTACTTGGACATATACAAATAACATTGAGATGTATGGTATAGATTTTTTTTAAGAAAAAACATTTTTAAAGCTGCCCATTATTTGTAATTTTATCTGTCTTTTATAATGAAATTGCATTCTGCACTATAGTTGCATTTATCCATTTAGCAATTGCAAAGGAACATGAGGTTTTAGAGAGAGTATTTGTAAATAGTGCAGTTTAGAATTAAAAGGCTGAAGGAGGAAAAGTGAAATATATAGTGGAGAGCCACCCTATCATCATAAGGGTGTCATCCATGTATGCATTGGACCGGCCTTGCTAGATGAATCATCTAAGCCAGAAGTTGACCAGATGGTTTATGCTAGGAACTCTGTGTGGGACCACTGTGGACTGGTATGGGAAATGACTGGAGG
This sequence comes from Shinisaurus crocodilurus, assembly GCA_021292165.1. Taxonomy (NCBI): domain Eukaryota; kingdom Metazoa; phylum Chordata; class Lepidosauria; order Squamata; family Shinisauridae; genus Shinisaurus; species Shinisaurus crocodilurus. The sequence goes on along the minus strand of CM037876.1, from coordinate 75,270,655 downwards.
ACTGGTTGGATTTAAAAAAAACAAAAGCAAAATATGGCATGAAATGCACATCACTGGTTCTTGTGGGGATACTAGAAGGTCTTGGACTCTTGTTTATCTTTCGGAACAAGAATCACTGCCTGAGCTTGCAATAGTTCTCTGGAAGGTGCTAATGTGACCCAACCTTTGTGATTCTTGGCCATCATGCTGAAACTAGCTCTATTAACATAAATATTTCCTATGCTCAACTTATTGGTGGGACTTTGCACACCCATTACTCAGGCTAGTATAAGTAATTAAATATAAGATAAATATTAAATTATTGGTAACCAATTGGCCGGCCAAGACAGCATGTGTTTTGGGGGTTGGTTAGTGGTTTGGTGGTCTGTTTTTGTGTGTGTTCATTTTAGTTTGGGTTTTGTGCTTGTTTTGCTTTATCTGCTTTAATTAAATGTTTCTTTCACACACATACACAAGCTTTCTCTAGAGAGCATCAATAAAATTAAATCACAAGGTACATACGGTATTTCACAACCATATTTGGATTTGGTCCCTAATTGTAGCCCACAAAAGAGTAGCATTCAAATTCAGTGAATAAGTTTTGAAAACTGATTAGGGTTGCCCCTTACTCATCACAACAAAAGGGGATTTGCACCACCAGACCTGAAGACAAAAAGAGGACACATATTTGCATATGCTAATTTATATGTATAGATGCAAATTTAGAAATACTATGCTTTATATTAAAATGGCTGAAGACAAAGGCCCCCAAAGCAAAAGAATGGGGTCAGGGTCAGACAGAATTATTTTTTGCCATAAATTGCAGTATATTCTATGCACAATCACACTTCCCCCACAACCTCACAGCATGACTACTGGCTTATCAGACTTTTTCTTACTTGGGAGAGGTACTAGACAGGGATGCCCACTTTCTCCACTGATATTTGATCTACGTTTTGGTACCCCTGGCATGCACTATTAGACAGAATGATAGTATTAATGGATTTGTGCATAAGTGTTTAGAATTTCAACTTATTCACTATGCTGATGATCTTTTATTGTTTAATTTTTTATTGTTTAACTCCAGTTGTCTGTTCCAGCTTTGATTAATTAATACTTTTGGCTACTTGGCTGGCTACTCAGCTAACTGGTCAAAGTCTGAACTGATGTTGATTGGACAAACTATATCCCACAGTATGCTAGCTAACTGGCAATTTAAACCTTGTCCAGATTTTATTACTTATTTCAGAATACTCATCCCTAGTCAGATATATCTCAAATGATTAAGTTAAATTGGAATAAGTTTATTAATGAGATCTTATGGGTTATTGATAGATGGGCATCTTTAAAGTTGAATGTATGGGGTAAGGTAAATACACTTAAGTGGAATATTATACCTTGGATTGTGTATATTTTACCTGGGATTCCTCTATTTATACCTGGCAAGTATTTCCAAAAAAATAATGTTTTGTTTTGTAAATTTTATGGGGTTCTGTTCCACCACGAATATCTTTGAAAAGGATGCAACTTCCAATCAAAGAGGGTGAATTTGGCCTCCCCGATCTGGCTTTATACCATCAGGCTTATTTGTTGACCTGCACTAAATTCTGGTCTTTTCCACTTAGATTAGACTTTTCCCCCTGGTCACTTTTGGAATCTTCATGTTTGGATGGTCTCCCAGATTGTATTGGGTTCTTGAGATATTAAAACAATAGAGTACCCCCCACAATTATGGAAGCAAGAGAGGTGTGGTGGACAATATCACGTCAATAACAGTATGATCCATTTCTGCATGCGAAATTATGGGGAAACCCAGATTTAAAAATTGGTAAGAAAACGTTTGTCTGGCAGACTTGGACAGATAAGCTGTTGTTTTTTTTTTACTTTGGATCAGCTGGTGGGTGCCCATGATGATTTTTTGCCATTTTCCGCTTTGCATACTAAGTATGATTTATCAGCTACTGCTGAATGGCAATATTTGCAATTGAAACATCTGCTATAATCTAGGTTTGGCGCAGCCACTTTTGAAGTTTCAGAGTCACCTTCCTTATTAGAATTACTTATTACCATAAGTAATAAGTAATTAATTAATAAGTAATTAATTACTTACCATGCTATTTGTTTGTTTTTGTTTTTTGAAATGGTCGGAAGACTTATTCAATAAAGTTATTCATTCATATTAAAATGTTGACCAGATGTATCAACCTGTGATCCTGGTTTATAAATAACTAGCTTTTTTTACCCAGCGTTGCACGGGTCGTCATTTTCCTATAGGCACTATTTGTTCGAAATTCCTTAAGGTAGCTGTCCGCTGTTTTGAAAGGTCCCCCGGGACTACATAATGGAATTCCAGCTCCCCTGGGAATCCCAGCTCCCCCGGGAGTACACAATGAAATCCCAGCTCCCCCGGGACTGCACAATGAAATCCCAGCTCCCCCGGGACTGCACAATGAAATCCCTGCTCCCCCCCTGGACTACACAATGAAATACCTGTTCCCTTTCCCCCAGGACAGCACAATGAAATCCCTGTTCTCCTGGGACTACTCAATGAAATCCCTGCTCTCCCGGGACTATGCAATGAAATCCCTGTTCCCCTGGGACTACACAGTGAAATCCCTGCTCCCCCCCCCCGGGACTGAACAATGAATTCCCAGCTCCCCCCCCTGGGTCCACACAATAAAATCCCTGCTCCCCCCCGGGACTACACAACACTGAAATCCCTGCTCCCCCGGGACTACCCAACAATGAAATCCCTGCTCCCCTGGGACCACACAACAATGAATTCCCTGCTCCCGCCCGGGACTACCCAACAATGAATTCCCTGTTCCCCCTCCCCCTCGGGACTACCCCACAATGAAATCCCAGCTTGCCACCCCCCCTCAGGACTACCCCACAATGAAATCCCAGCTCCCCCCCCGTGTAGGCCCCAGCTGCAGTTCATATGAACATTCTGTAGGATGTAGGAGAGATTTGCATATCCGCTCCTGATTGGGCCTCTGTGGCAGCAGTTCATACGAACATTCTATATGTTGGTGGAGTGATTTGCATAACCATTCCTGAATGGCCCCTGCAAACATTCCAAGTGACGCCATTGGCTCTCATCTATTTTGGGCCGTACAGGCGTAGCGAGGGCTTTTTCGGAGATTTGAAACCACCAGTCTTTGTTCTTGGGTGATGGAGAGTATGCGTGCCAAGTTTGGGGTGGATCTGTCCAACCGTGTAGGAGCCTATGTGAAGCACGCAAACGCCCATACACACCCACCCACTCACAGACAAACTTTCACATTTATATAGTAGATTATTATCGGTGATTAAATATAATACACAGGGTCTTAAGCAAGAATGGAATTGGATTGTCCTATCTTACCCAATCAATGGATCGCTGCGTTGGCATCTGTCTCAGAAGGGTCAATGGATCTTATTCAGCAAAAACTTATGTTCCGTGTATATTGGAGGCCACAACATCTTTTTAACAAGGGCTTGTCTAAATTGGCTAACTGTCGGAGGTGTAATACAGGTAATGCTTCTCTTACCCATATGTTGGCAATGCCCAATGGCTGCCTCTTTCTGGGAGGACGTAATATCACGGATAAACTTTGTGTTGGAAAACTCTTTAATATTTACTGATGTACATGTTCTTCTTAATTATCTACCTGCTTCTTGGAACTTAAAGCTAGGTCAAAATAAATGTGTTTTCTGCACTTTTGACAGCTAAAAGACTGATATTACAATACTGGAAGGACAAACAAACCACCTCCGATAATGCAATGGATTGAGGACTTAACAACGCTTTCAACTTTTGAACGGGTGGTCTTCAGGCATAACCTATGAATTGATAAATACATATGTACCAATTGTAGTTGATCTATTCAAATTTCATGTAAGGAAACTGTAATATATTTTTATGTCTTTCTTTTGTTTTTGTTTTGATTTAATGAAATTCACAATAAAAATTTAAAAACAACAAGCCACCCCACAGGAATGCTTGCTTGCTTTCATTCTCCGCCCACCCCTCTCTCATACACACACCATTAATCTATTATCTATTCCCTCTCTCTCTCTCTCTCTCTCTCACACACACACACACACACACACGCATACATGCTCACACACAGAGATGCAGCCCCTCCTCCCTTATCTACTGCTGGGACACTGCTGAATGAGGCTCATGGCAGGCAGACACTGCAAGAAGCATTGGCACCGTTTATGCAATCAATCATACTGCCGCCTCTGTTCTTCTACACTTAATGATTAACTGGAAGTCACTGGAGTACACTCCTTCACCTCCCCGTTGTTGTTGGTATTTGTAGTTCAGTAAGTAGAGAGGAAGACAGAGGGAGACAAAGAGAGCACTCTCCTCCAACCTTATTTAAATCCACAAAGACAGAAACTTCTAGAGGCGGGTGGGAGGACAAAAAAAATAACACCACAGTTGTATCTCCTCTGGAATCCCAGAATTTGGGATTTGGAATTTGGACAGATTTAGAACTGGACAGAATCTGGACAGAACTTTAACACAGAGGACTGTCCAGGATAAAAGGGGGCTACTGGCCATGCTAGAACTGGCATAGCCATAGGTGGACACGCATACAGACTTTGGTACTTTCAGTATCTTTCAGTAAAAGACAGTAGCTCCTAAGATGTCTGTGAGTGATAAAGGCATCTGTCTCTCGCACATTAAGAAGTAAGTCAGCCATTAACTATAAATTCAGGAAGACAGTTGAGGGACAATAAAAACTATGGGATAGGTAAGACAAATATCAATTTGAAAGGTTAATCTGGAACAAGGAAAAACTGTAATTGGTTTGTGTCTAAAACATGGTGAGTAAACAAATAGTAGGAATTTAGGATTTAGATCTCATTAACTAGCCTAGTAGGCAACAACAAAGGTCATTTTCATTATCTAACAAAAAACACATACCGTAGGTTTAAAAGGGTAAGAAAAGCATCCATGCATTTACTGAACACCATGTCCTGATGCCAAGGCATACTGATGTGCTTATGATTGAATGTCAAACCTACCTCTTAAGGTTTATCAACCTTATTATGGTTGCTTCGAATCACATGTGTTGATAGTCACATGACTATCAACACATGTGATTAGAAGCACCAATGATTTAAAACTGGAATTCACAATAAAATAAATGTGATGTGACTCATATTTAGAATATTGAAATAGAGGCTCCAGAGAAAACAGAATAAGAAAATATGCTCAGTTTGTTTGAAATTAACCCGCTAGACATACAAGGTGCTAATGACAATCAAAAGCAGTCTTACTGAGCATATTTTTTAGTCACGGCTTAGCTAGACTGCAGCAGATAACTGAGTATTCTAGGTACCAGACAGTATTGATGAAAATAAACCTTTGCCCTTCCTCCAAAATGGGAAACCGTTTCTATTACAAATTGGTTCCAACTCCAAGAGCACAGATCAGATGAAGCACTTTTATGTGAGTAACCTGCATGATCTCTAATTATAATTTAGCCCTAACTTTTAATTCCTGTTTTAAAAGCTCTGCTGATTTCTAGCTGATTAAGTACTTACAGTTGCCAAACTATTATCTTCAAATAATGTTTACCTATATATTTCTACATATATTATCGGAGCCTGTTGCACAGATTAAATGTATAACTGGAAAAATATTAAATATAATATTAAATATCACATCTATTGAAAACTAGTTATGCACATGATCAAAAGTGTCGATTTGAATGAAGCCTTAAGATTATTCAACTAAAATAATCTAGTAAAATGTCTACTAAAAGCAGAACTGTTAGCTATGCATAATACACAAACAACAGAAACAAAAATGGTCAATGAAGGGTATACAATTAAACAGATAGGGCTGGATCTAGTCTTAGTCATACTTAGAGTAGACCCACTGAAATCTATGCAACTTACGTTAATGAGGACTAACCTGAGTCCCACTTATTACAATGAGTCTGCTCTAAGTATAATTGGATCCATTATCTCTGCAGTCAAGAGTATACCATGGTGAGCTATTATTTTGTAAGTAAAATTGTTAAAATGAATTTATGTGGTAGTGCAGGCAACTGAGAACAAGAATTGTTCAGTTTTGAATTTCTTTGCTTTAGGACATTAAAACTATCCTAACTTTGTATCTTAATTCTCTCTTAAAATATAAAAAAACCCTCACCCATGGAAAATTAGAATGTCAATATATATATATGGGCAGCCATATGATGAAAATTCAATGCTTCTTTCCTGGGTAGATCCGAAGATTATTACACATTGCTTCTACTTTCTGACAAGGTCCCCGATATTACTTACAAAGTGGCCAAATTCTGTGCAGCTGCCATTGCTTGCTGCACTTCCTTGTTAACACAGTGATCTTTTATCCTGGTTATGGTTTTTTTATATAAAAATCTTGATATAAATTATATACAGTTTGGGATGTACTGTTGATGTAATGGTGTTATGTGCATTACTATATGTTTTGCTTTGTCTGATACTGTTTTATTATTGGGTGATGGTCGCTGACCATAATAAATATATTCATTCATTCATTCAATATATTCATTCATTCATTCATTTAATGCTTTTTGTGAATATTTGGAACAGCTCACAGATCCACTATAACCATGCTATGTATTCCATACAGACCTATTTTCTTCTGTGCTTTCAATTTGGTCTTTATTCTCTCTTTTAAAAAGAAATCCGCTAAAACAAGGCTTTCCTACTGAGCCTGATCCATTAGTGGTGCTGTCTCCAATTCCCCCACTCCAGGTGAACTCACAATTCCATCCTTTCATCTGAGAGAATGTACCATAGCCAGCAGACTATATGGCCAGGATCCAATCAGATTCATTAAGTACATACCTAAAGTATTAGGTATGACCTATAAACCCCTTTTTGTTTGTTTTTACTTTTTTCCCTTTAAAAGACAAACTCCCATGCCATTAAAAAAAATTATTTAAAACATTTTATGTGGCCCTATATATTACAGTTTCAGGGCAGTTCACAATTAGTCATTATTATAAGAATATCATAATAAAACAGTAATTAAAATCCATCAATCACTAGTTGGTTTTGAAACTCACTCAGGTTCAAAAGAGATTTTGTGGCCTGGGGGATGTGGTTCATTGGATTCTAACCCATGTCTATTATGAGAATATGCTTGGATCCTGTTGTGAAGGGGGAAATGCCCTTTAGTGTCTATTTTTCAAAAGCTACAGGCATCTTTGGCCAGGATGTTTTTCTCCATAACCTACTTGGAATAATGCATGTCTTTCCCAGGGCTTCCAGATCCACAAAAGAAAACAGGAAGTCTTTTCATGCATTCACAGTCTGCCAGAGATAGCTAAACCGATCTTCTTTTTAATTAACACTTTGATAGTCCATCTCCTTGACCCAAAAGGTGAGAAGAGGATATTCCTGCTTACGTGACACTTCAATGATTGGTGAAACTTGTTGGGCAGTCATCCCTGTACCTCTCCCCAACCAACCATAATAAAATGGAATATGGTTCTTTATCAATCTCATCATCGTTTGGTGACTCTGGTTACCTCCTCCTTTTTGACTACGTAAAGATGTGCTATGTGTGTTGCAACTCTCAGAGTGACCCTTGTGTTATGAGTTATGAGTATTTACCTCAAAGAGTTTAGGGTATGTTAAGGTGCAATCGTATGGCCTCAAGACAGAGTCTAGGCAGCCGTAGTAGAGGTCGGAGTCCCAGCTCCAACCTCAGAAACGCACTCAGAGTGCTCTCCCTTCACCCTTGCAGCCAGCGTGGAAAGAACCATGCTGGCTGCGACTCCAAGGCTGGAAGAGCAACCTTGGAGCTATAGGTTTGTGGGAGTTCTGGGGTGCAGGGAGGGGAGGAGAGAGAGAGGCTCCACCAGCATACGAAGTATCCTGGCAGCAACTCAACCTCTCTTCCTTGTGCTCCAGGGCAAAAGACTCTTTAGATGGCTGAAATTAGCTATCTAAGTCTTGGCAGGGCAGGAGAAACGCGGAGGAGACCTTTGCCTCTATGCTCCTCCCACCTTCCACGAGATGCCTGTAATCCTCCAAGTCCACATTGGATTGTGCTGTTAGCGCAAGCTTTTTACTTTGTTTATTTTCAAGTACCCATTCTGCTTTCCCTTTTTCTCTTTTTGCATTCATTTCATAAATATCTCCTTTCAATTTGGAGCTGAGCTTTGAGTGTGAGTCTCTGGCAATTCCAAGAGGGGATTATTTCCCCACCTGCCTTGCCACTTGGCTTACCTACCTACCTACCTATTATATTTATACCCCGCCTTTTTTCCTGCAAGGAACCCAAGGCGGCTTACATAATCCTCCTCCGCCTCTCTATTGTATCCTCACAACAACCCTGTGAGGTAGGTTAGGCTGAGAATCAGTGACTGGCCCAAAGTCACCCAGTGAGTTTCATGGCCGAGCGGGGACTAGAACCCGGATCTCCCGAGTCCCAGTCCAACACTCTAACCACTACGCCACACTGGCTCCCATGTTTACCTATTTATATCTACGGGGAAGTAAAAGGAAAGCAGGCTGCTTGCCTGCAGTAACAGCAGGCTTCAGCATGTCACTACTTTATTCCAGGCAGATAATTAGCTCGTACCTCTGGGGCCCCACTTACAAGGCAGTTGTGGCATGGTGAATCGTTATACCCATCTCTGCCTGCTCCCACTGAAATGTATGGCAGTTATGAAGAAACAGGTCTTCATGAAATATAACTGTGTAACCCATTAAGTAACTACTGAGATGAGGGAATTCCACCCATGCTGCAAATGCACTTACTGATATAACTGCCATTTGTGGGATAATTCACAGCAGTATCAATCTGTACATCACAGCCCTTTTAGTGTTAAATGCTTCAGAAAAGTCATGAGTTTAAAAAAGTGTGCTGGTTGGCATAGAAAAATTTTGGTTTTGCAAGGATTGATTCCTGTAGCCATTTTTAATATACTAACCATAAGGGACGAGTATGTTTTAAAATATTTCAGGAGCATTTAGAGCAAGAAAATCATTTCTCGAATCAACGAAAAGTGATTATTCCAAGAATTATATGCTTTATAGTAAGTGTCTGACAGGATTTAGCTGTAACCATTAACTATGTTAATAATGGTTTTCGCAACCATTACACAGTAATAACTACTATATGCAGTTAATATTTAATAAGATATCTACATTTACCTATTTATCATTTATAATATACATCACAAAAGCATTATAAAACATTTATTAAGTATATATAAATAATTTCATGATACTACAGCTATGTGTTATAAATACATTATTAATTCCGCATACATTATTGAAGGACTGCTTGAAACCTTACATGGAAGGAGCTTTTAGGTGATTGGCATTTCGTCACCTGCAGATCTATCAAAGGAGCACAGAAGCTATATATGTGAATGCACCCTAGGTTATTGATTTTGTTTTTCTGAATTAAAAATAAAAATAAAAACCTTGTTTGGGATACAAAGCTGAAGAAAGCAATCACAAGATGTTTTCTTTAATTGAAATCTATATACAAACTCTATGTAGGTTAGACTCTCCTACCTACTTTTCTATGTGCTGGGAATATTTTATATGGAGGAATATTCTGAAGTGGTACATTCCTGCAGTCTGAAGTGGTACATTCCACACACAGTTCTAGCACATTTGCTGTTTGTGAGAACTAGGTGAGAATGAATGAATTGCGCCCTGCGAAAATATACATTTTATCACTCCCTCCTACATCAAATTGATCTGATAAAGACTGATAGGGCTGTAGCCAAAATGGGGCCACTGAAAAACAAGAGGGAAGGGATGCTCTGGGGAACCCAGAGGTCTGCAGAAGTACAAACAATTTTTAGGGGAAAACAATCCAAAGGGGCCCAAAATAAAACACCAAACAAATCTCAAAACAGTTCAATGTCAAATCTCAAAACAGCTCAATGAGAATCTCAATGCTCAGTGACCACAGAATACTGAATTTATGTTTATTTATTTATATTATTATTTATTATTACCTTTATATCCCACCCTTTTTCTTCTTGCAAGGAACTCAAGGTGGCTTACATGATCTTCCTTCGCTCTATTTTATCCTCACAACAACCCTGCGAGGTAAGTTTGGCTGAGAGTCAGTGATTGGCCCAAGTCACCCAATGAGCTTCATGGCCAAGTGGGGACTGACTTAGTAAAAGGTGGTTTTAATGTATCATAGCACAAACTCAGCCGGACAAGGAAAGAGAAACACACACCATTTAATAGTGTGTAGCACTACAAACTGATCTTATTTGCATCCCTTTAAACTGATTTAAAGAAGTTATTCCTATGTTAGGGTCTGATTCATCCATTTCAATTAGAATAGGAGTATGCTCTTTACACTGGTTAAATGAGGTTATGACCACAATCGAATTTATCTTTGGAAGCTGGCACTTTATAGTTGGAAGATGGGGGGGGGGGATGCTGTTAACAATTTTTATAATTAAGTGTTGAATCAGAGAAGGAAAAACAGTTTTCTTACTTGCCATTTACTGTTTAAAAATACTAGATGGCAAATACTGAAAAACAAGTGGGACCTGCAACAAAACATTGCAGTGCATCCTCATCTACTAACAGCAGTTTCCCTGGTTCAGCAAGCCAACCATGTCCTCTTTAAGATTACTCCATTCTGCTCTCCCCGGAATATATATATATATTTACAACTTACCCTCCATGCATCCACACTTTTCATTTCTCTTTCTGGGCCAAATCCAGATGGAGAAGATGGGAGTGCCTGGAACCAGCAAAGACATCCTGCTGAGCTTTTATTGCCTTATGAAGCATCAGAGCTGTACTGTGTTGCTAAAGGAATCCTCCTGTGACTTGGCCCATGCCTGCTTGTTGCTCGTAAGCAAGCAGTATTTGTGACATTGCACATCATTACTGATCACGTCACACATCTATTACGGCATCAACCTTAGCTTCCAATTTCCTGATTTTGTGGAGCTTGAGCCAACATGACATAGCCTTAACTCTGGTCTTAAACTGGTAGGGTTTTTTTATCATTGATTTCCCCTGGTTTTTAAAAAGGATATTTATTATCGCAGTGTTATGAGCTTTCTGCCTGAATTTTTACAGAGAGAGGGAGGAAGGTGGAGGAAAGGATTTACACATGGATCAGTATTTGGCAATATATGTTGCAAGCAAGCATAGAGGTCCCGATATGAATAAAAGCCCTCTCCATCCACACTAGGGTTCTGATCCAGATCAGGACCCCTGCCCTTACACTAGAGGGGGGGAAAGAAAACACATCTTTAAAGTTTTGAACTTCAGTGTGGATCATGATAGCCTGGATTTATTCAGTAAAGCTTTTGAATTTTTAAATGCTTGTTCTCTCAATCAGCTAAAATATAGTTTGACAATCTTTAAAATCATTATGCAAGAGTCTATTATTTCAAACAAAGTTTAAAATGCCATCTTTATGTCTACTCCTGTGATCAAGAACTGCTGCAGAAAGTGAAAAAAAGAGGCAAGGTAATTAATCGAAGAAGCAATGTAGAAAAGCAGTACTTCTCTATCCAAGTCAGTACAACCAAGTTACTTGTAATCCAAGGTATTACTGTATATGGCTCATATCACCATAATGTCTTAGCATATGCAAAATTCATAAATCTTTTAAAGGCTAACAAATGTCTAAAGCCATTCAATCAATGCAAATAAATAATTAAAATCTGTGAGAATAAAACGACACCAGGCGTGCTGGTAAGTTGTTGTTATTCATAGAAAGAATTAAAATAGTCAAAAAGTCAACTATTTGGTCATTAAATATGGATGATTCAAAGGAACGAGTATATAAATAAAAGTGTATTTTATTATATAAGACAGCACTAGTTAGAAAAGAGCTCGTGCAAAGAGAAATAAGCAAAATTGGAAGGGAGCAAAAAGATCAGCAAGTCTAATGCCCTGCTGCAAGGCGGACCAATTGCTTACCAATACACCACAATTCATACATTTATTGTGCACTCGTGGTCCCTCACTCACAGAGGTTTGAGGGTCCGTTTCATGATGCTGTCAGCCTCCAGTGCCTCCACTGTGTTTTACAGCCATTTTCGTGGCTTTTTTAGAGCTAGGAAAATGCAGTATTTTCCCTAGATGGCACTATTATTCGCTACAGAGGCCTTGTATAAATTCTCAATTCCACTCTATCCCACAGCACCACCTTGTGTTGTGTAATGGAACATATAGGAACAAATAGAAAGGCAGAGAGAGGGGGGAAAAACAGGCAAAAAAACCTCATGTCCTTGGTAAAGCACCGGGGTTATATGCCTCATGTAAAGAAGCCCTTTGTGTGTTGGAAAGATTAGTCATTATGCAAAGTCCTATGCATAAGTACTGTCCTCCCCAGTGGTGAGCTATTCTCTTTCTCTACAGATAGGAGCCTAGGTTATAGTCATGTGCTTTACTACTAAGATGGGGCTCTTAGGGTAGTATCCAATGGTGGCACAGCACTAGTGCAAATGATGTTGCGTCTGCATAACTCTATCATTAGTACTTTCTGGTGCAAAAGGAAAACACGGTGGTAAATTGCTGCTTTTTTTTTCTCTTTCCAGTAGCAAGTGCTAATGACATTGCACTAGTGTTGGTTTATGCTAGCACAACATCATTTGCACTAGTGCTGCACCAGCACTGGATACTACCTTAAGAGTCCAACCTTAGTAGTAAAGCACATGATTAACGAAAAGCAGCAAGTTGTTAAGGTCTCATAAAACGAAGCTGTACATTAAGGGAGAATACCCCAATTTCCATAGAAATACTGATCTGCCTGATATTACTACTTTATTCTTACAAATCAGTTATTACAATGAAATAATTTTATATAATGTTCAGTAACATGCGCTCTGAAAAATTAAAAGGCAATTTAAAAACAATTAGCTAAGCTAAATATTGTGTGTTAGAGGCTTATTATACTTCTTACATGCCTTGTTGTTGCAATTCAGTCTTTGTCTGAACAAATACACCCTTTGTTTAAGCAACAAGCTTACAGAGAAAGTTGTCAAGTTGACGAAGAAATAACATATCTTGGTCCAATTATAAAAGTAAACAAACAGGCAAAAGGAGGAAAAATAACGGCGGGGGGAATCTAGCCCACAGAAAAATCAAATGTTAGTGACAGCAAGCTGTTCACTCATATGGTAGCATAGTTTTTTTTGTGTTTTATGTATATAGCTATCTTACCTTCACTTAAGGAGGAAAATGAACCAGAATGAAAAGAAAGGGTAGAGTGATTTTAGGAGAAAAAATAGTTATTCCTCAGTACAGAACTATTTTCTGAAAGCGGTAGGCTAAGAACTTTTCTGCACGAGGTATTTGTTGTACGCTCATCACTCATAGATGTTTACATGTTCTTTAGACAATGTTGTGACTCTTCAGTTTCACTTATTTGTAAACAGCATTTTCCATGAGTTTTTTTAGAGCCTGGAAAATGGGGTATTATTTCTGATTGGTGAAAGAATGCGCAATTTCCTCTTGTGTATTTGGGCTTTTCCGCTATACCACAGTGCCTGTCACGTCTCTCGCGTGCTCCTGCTCCCCTCCCACCAGTCAGGACGTCGTGCACAGCTCACGGGTTTCTTTGTAAACCTTTATTGAGTAAAATGCAGGGCAACTCAGGTAGCTGCAGAAAAGGGTTACACAAAAGTAAAGAAAGTAATTCAAGACCCGTTATCCTGTCAATGGGAAGTCATGAATGAGCCACAGTTGATCAAACTGAGGAGTTTCGCATGCTCCCCACCTCAAATCAGAGAACCTTCTCCACCCCTTAGGGCAGGTCAAAAGTCTTGTTAGCCAATCGAGCAGAACGATGAAGAGAGGTCAGTCGTTCCTGCTTCCGGAGACGACGTCGCTCACGAGGATCTGTCACAGAAGCTGGCTCCCCCCCATCGGGAGCTCCTTTCCCAGGGATTCTTCTACTCCCCCCTCCTCCCCGGTAATACTTGGCACTGGCTGCAACCTTGATGGCGCAGCTGGGTCAGTGTTATCAACAGTGAATGTCGCCGCTTCTAACTCCACTTCTAACTCCCCCTCCCCTTCCATTTCAGAATCCATTTCCACGGGATCTGACCAGTGCTGTTTTGGAGTTAGAGAGTCGGAACTTGAGGGGCTAGGGGAGCTAGCCCTGACACTGCCACCTAGAGGTTATGTAGGGAAAGCAGGAAAGGAAATGCTCCTTGTGTAGTGCTCAGATCTCACTTCTGAAATGAAACCAAAAGCAGATGCAGTGGATTAACAGCCTCATGTAAAGAAGCCCTAACTCCTTTTCTAAGCCACTGGAATCATGCATATCATGGCAGTGATATGTATGGAGATGCAATTATTATTGGGCCTCAAGCTGGATTGTGGGGCTATGTTCTTCACAAGAAATCATGTGGAGGCTTCCAAATATCTTTGTTGGGTTTTTGTTCTGTGCATACTTAAATCTATTCATTGCATGTTAGTAATAAGATGGGGCAGTATCTAATGCAACGCTACAACTAACGTAAATTAAGTTATGTTAGTGTAAATGACGTCTAGTGCAAAGCCAACAGTGCTTGTTGCTACCACAATGGGTTTTCCTGGAAAACCCATCACTCCAGCAAGCACTATTGACATTGCACTAGAGGTCTTTATGCTAGCACAATATAATTTATGTTAGTGGCAGTGTTTCACTGGATATTGCCCTTCAGTTATTATTTATTTTCTTACTCAAATTTATATACTGCTTTTCACAGAGCTATCAAAGTGGTGGGCATAAAACATAATGCCATCAAAAGAACAATAACATATAACAATAAAAACCCACAACAATTAAAATGCAGTAGAACTGCACACCATACTGTGCGCTATAGACCATAGATGTCTGGGTCATACTTCAGGGCAAGCCTGTGTAAAGGAATGGGTTTTGAGGGATGGGTTTTGAGAAGAGATCTAAACATCAGAGCTGTAGGCACCTGTCTAATGACAGCTGGTAAAGCGTTCCAGATGATGGGTGCTAGGAACCCAACCCTGTGGAACAGAACCAAGTTTTAGGTAACCAAGAATATTACTCAGGGCAGAAAAAGTTAAAAGCTAAAAGCTTCATATTATCCCATCAATAATGATCAAGAAAAAAGAAAAAAAAAGTATGGTCTTGTGTGTACATGCCTAGAAGTAAAAACAACAGAGTTTTGTGGCACCTTAAGGACTAACAATTTATTTTGACATGAGCTTTCATGGACTATAGTCATCAGATGCATGGAGTGTTATGGAGAATTTCAGGTTTTTATACAGTATGTATCGTGGTGGTGGTGGTGGGAATTGTAAACAGTGAGGCGGTCAGAAGGAAATTCAATGCAGAAAGTACTGATGGTGACAACCACAGCATCAATGGTAATAATTTACAATGCAGCTGTTGCTGATAACACAAATATCCTGGCACTAGGTGAGCCAATTAACACATGTACTGTGATTTAAAAAACACCCACCCACCCATTATCCTGATTCAAGCCTCTGGCAATAGAATTAAAACTGTAGTTGAATTCTAATTCAGCAGTCTTTCACTCAAAGTTCCCTTTGAAGTTCCTTTCCTCCACAATGGCCACTTTAAGATAGAAGCCAGGTTTGCATGATCAAAGGATGGTTACAAGCCACCATGGCTGATTAACCATCCTGTGTGTGCTGGTCACACACTGGCTGATTTGCATAACTACCCTCACCGGGTACAGCTTCTTGTGTCATCCCAACCTGGTGAGGCTGGCTTGTTGGCGTGGTTAAGAAACCACCCAGAACCCATGGCCTGTTGTAGGGTTGTGGGGTGGTTAACAAAGGGAACTTTAATGGGAAATGAGAGTGAGAGACTGCTGAGATAAGCCACCCTTGCTCGGTTTGGATGGCATGAGAAGCCACGGTGGCGGAGGGTTGGATCAGTAACCTGGTGCCCACCGCAACCCACTGTGGTTAATAAGCCAGGGTGGACTGAAGTGATCAGAGTGTCCTGGGAGGCTGAAGTGACAGGTTTCTGAATATCGCCATTTCTGATGTTAGATTTGTGTCCACTTTATTCTTTTCTGTAGAGACCGGCCTGTTTGCCCTATGTAGAATGCAGAAGGGAATTACTACAAGAAGATGGCATACATCACATTGGAAGATGAGCAAATGAAAGAAAGAGCCCCTAATGTTGTGGATGACATTTTTAGGTCCAATAATAATGTTTCCAGTGTAGATATGGGGACAGAGTTGGCATCTGGGTTAGTTGCAGGGACTGGTCCCTTTGTTTGTATCCTTGTTATGTGGTCTGTTGTTGCTAGTGAGTAGCTGTTTTGGGTTGGAGGGCTGCTTATTTGTTAGTCTTTAAGGTGCCACAAGACTCTTTGCTGTCTTTGCTATAGTTTGGGAAATGTCTAAAAGTACATTCAGTTGTCCAGCTACAGTTTGCTAACTGAAGTAGTAACAGCTCACAAGTGGCCTACCCATTTTACTTATTGGACTCAACCTGAGTACACTCACATATGTAATGTGGATTCACTATGAAACAGAGGTTAAAGATCAAATTTTAATCAATTTTAATATGCCATTCCATACATATGCACACTCCTAGCTGGATGTGAAACCATGCATGCAAATGAGTCCTGTGCCTGCAGCTTTCCCTCCCTGATTCAAATTCCAGAACAGCCCAGATATATCACTTTTAAAATCCCCTCAATAAGCTGTTCAGGAGGAAAAGTGAGGAATCTGGTAAAGTGCTTGCTTCTCCCACTTTCTTGCCAAGCAGCTGATAGGTTCTTGCCAAGCAACATTCAGGTCCTCAGGGAAGAATTTACTTCAGTCAGCCAAAACTAGGCTGACGGGTACTACCCAGAGGACCTTTTCTTCTGCTGCTCCCAGATTATGGAATGGCCTGCCAGAGGAGATTCGTCAGCTCACCAGTCTTTTGGAATTTAAAAAAGCCATAAAGACTGATCTCTTCCAGCAGGCCTATCCGGCGGAATTTTAGGTTCCCTTTAAGATGTTTTTAAGATATTTTAAGATGTTTTAATGATGTTTTAATGATGTTTTTAATGATGTTTTTAATATGTTTTAATATGTTTTAATAGTATGTATTCTGTATTTTATATTTTTGCTGTTCCCCGCCTTGATCTAGACGGAGAGGCGGGTAAGAAATAAAATTTATTATTATCATTATTATTATTATTATTATTATTAGGTAGGATCTTGGCTTTTTTAGATGTTGCAAAGCTCCAGCTGCTTCATATGCAGTGTGATGGATTGGAGCTTAAAGCATTCTCTTTTCTTCAGATCACAGCACTGTTTAGATTATGGTTGATAATTTTGAAAGACCGCAATTTACAAAATATTTAAATAGGAAGTCATACATGGAACCTTTGAGGAAGTATAGTTCAAATGTCATTTACCCTCCAGTTGTCCTGATTTAGAGCCAAAGTGGATGAGATGTCATCAGAGACCTGTGAATCTGTGATTATATTTCACATCACAGGCAGCCCCATCCTATGTGCTGCCCATGACCCTCTGAACCCGGAGGATTATGAGCATCCAATTGAGGGTGGGAGCAGTGCGGCAGGTAGGATTGCTGCCACACTCCCCTCGCCCTCAAAAACATCTAGACTGTTAATTTTGACCATCTAGATGTTTTAGACTCAGGGTGGATAAAATCAATGATATTTTTTTTAAAAAATAAATTAATTAAAAAATCAGATTTTTCAAAAAATTTAAACCAGATTTTTAAATTTTTTATTGTTAAAATGCTTTTGTGTAAAAAAAAAATGCCTTACATGATCATCATTTTAATCATTTTAATTTAAAATGTGTTATAGTTCAAAGATCTCATTATGGAATAGGGATTATAAATTCTAATTCTGTATTATGAGATAATGTATGTATATAATCTTTTAAAAAAAGTTTTGTAAATAGGGTCTTGGGTTGGGGCCTCAATTTTATGGGATTCCGTAGGCTTCTGTATAGATTATTTAGATTAATCTTTCTATCTCCCCAAGTACTCAGTCTAGTACTCAGTCTAGAAGATACCATCAGAAAATTTTGAGGTTCTCCAACTGGGTCTGTGATACATACTTGTTAATAGCAATATATGGATATGAGAAATAACAGATCTGATCAGTCCCATTTTCCAACTCTGACTGAAGTTATTCCAATCCTGGAGCTACCCCCCCACTCCCAACATGATATAATGTTGGAAATTCTTAGAAGCCCTATTCAAATCTCCAAGATTGCTTTCAACAGTTTCTTTGAATGATGCTCATTCCTTTAGAGTGGCAACCCTAGCAATTGTCCCTCTGCAACTTTGTATAGACAAAGTCAAGCCCTTAACACTCTCTCTGAAAGAGCACTTTCAGACACTGAAAGTGTCAATGAATGGAAGATTATTGGAGGTGGAGTCAATCTGAGCAAGGAGAAGAAGCCTGGAGATAAATGCACGAAGGCAGGGGCATGCAATAGAAACGGATGGGAAACAATATGAGCAGAATACCTGACACAGTCTACTTAATTTTGGGTTTTTAAAAAATAAAAAAAAATCATTTAAAAATAAAATTGATTTCAAAATATCTGGAAAAAAACTTAAATGTTTAACTAAATTTAAAACAAAAAACAAAAAACCCAAATGCTTGTTAAATATTATATCTTTAGTGCTGAGGAAACAGTAAATAAATAAATAAAAATTGCACAATACAGTGTTGTTTTTAGGTATGTACGCGGAGCCCAATTGGGGGGTAAAAGTCTGGCGAACTCGCTGAGCTTGACCCCCCGAGCTCCGCTCGCCCTACCTTTTCCCTGGCTTGACTCATGTTCTCGTGAGCCGAGCCGGGGAAGTGACTTCCGGTTTCCGGCGCTATGTTGTTTACGTAGAAAATGGCATAAGATATGTACGTTAAAAACGGCCACAATTTGCAAAATTTGCACAAATTGTGGTCGTTTTAATGTATTTTATGCTATTTTCTACGTAAACAACATAGAGCCGGGGACCTAGAAGTCCGGCGAGCACCTCAGCTGGTGTTTGTGCTCGGCTCATGCAGCAGGAGCACTCGGCTCATGCGCCGCGAGTCGAGTGCCGGGTGGATCGCCCACCCCTAGACTTGTTTTACTTAAATGAAGTAGTTTCAGTGTCTGTCTGGAGCTGGTGTCAATTGCCCCAATAGAGTAAGGTAAGAAAATCCTCCAAATATTCATGAGTAAGCTGTTCAACTGGAGATTGTTCACCTTCCACTGCCTTCACAAATATCTGTTGCCATTATTTTTTTGGGGGGGGATCACATAATTAAATCGAGTCTTGCTGAGTTTTGAGTTAAATCAAATTGATTTAAATCAAATCCACCCCCTTTACACCTCCTCCCAAGGAGGAGAGGCTGAGGCACCATTTGGATTCTGCAGAAGCCGGTGGTGCCTTGCTCCTCCCCACACCAGAACCGAAGACAGGTCTTCAGGCTTTGGTTCCCAGCTGGCGCAGAAAGAACCACACTGGCTGCGAGGTGGAGGTGGAGGGCGCTTCGCACTCGGAATCCCCACTGAGACTTTGGAAGGGATTTCCAAGGTCATAGTAGGGAGTTCAACCAATCCTATGGCCCCACAGGCAAGGTCGGAGGGCCACAGGACTGCGCCTTTAACATTTTAGCAAATAACACCCGTGGGTTGAGAGATTCATATCTGGACCATGCAGCTCAGACAAGAGAGCTAATCCTTGATGAAAATTGCCCTTCCACGGCAGCTACTGCGAGGAGAAATCTTTGTGCACAGCTCCTGTACTTTCGTAATGAGAAGCCATCAACTTGTACACATTTTAAGTGCTAACTTTCTGTTTGTAGTACATTTAAGTCCCAATTGTCAACCAGGTCATGCTACTGGGTCTATCTCCATCCACACACACACAGGAGTGTCCCTATTTTCTTTTCTGAAATGTTAGAGGGTTTTTGGTGTCCCTCTCATATATACTCCTTGATTCGAATTCAATGAATACTCATTTTGGGTCAAGGAAAGAGCACAGAAGAAAAAATATTTTCCTTTCAGAAATGTATCATTAGGTGCAGCACTGAAACCTAACTAAAATGTAGTAAATGACACTTGATTCATTTACTAATACTGGGACAATCCAGTGATTTCAACAGGAATGGAAAAAGGGAGAGCTAATCCGTGTGTGTGTGTGTGTGTGTGTTTGAATCATGAAAAGATATAGTAGGCCTACCTTTGTCCTCTTACATGAAAGATACAAAAACTGAAGTGCAGCATTAAGCCTGAATATTAGCATACAATTTATTTTAATGATTATGCTACATTTTTAAGCTTCTAATCAATTGGGGAATATTAAAATGAAATGACTAATTAATGTTAAATAATTAACAATGTTTAAACACATCTGCCATTTGTGATATTTCTAAGTGCTGCATAAACCTTCACTAATTAATCTGTGCAGCCCTTTCAGAGAGTCCATAGTAATTGTGTGTGTGTTTGGGGGGGGGGGGCTTTCTGAGTTATGCTATGTTGATATGCATCAGTAAGCATAATTACAATACTGTCATGCCCTTGCTGGAACACTCTTCCTCGGAAGAAGAGCAGAAGGACCAGGAACCACCTGCCACCAGCAATACCCAGGATCTGCCAGTAGACCAGGAGCAGCCTGGGTCTTCAGGGGTGACTACCATGAGGATATCACCTGTAGAGGACAAGGACTCTGCCTTAGAGGTGGAGGCAGAGAAAACTCCAAGCCCTCGGGAGAGATGCCACCTGAAAAGACAGGAACTCAGAAGGAGTGCTAGGCTAAGCCAGAGGTGTCCTTGTGAGAAAAGATCCACTCACATGCTAAGAGACTTGCTCACAAGGAGGAACATTTCAGCTGCAGTCACTAACAGCTCACAACTGAAGCTTGGGTATGGCTCTGACACCCTCTGCATAAAAAGAGCAGTGTAAGGCTGAGAGAACTGCTAGAAACATGTTAACCCGACTTTCCTGAATCCAGTTTCCCTTGACTGATTCTTGGTGTAATTCTGGACTGAATTCTGACTATCCTTCTGCCTGCTCATTGTCTGCTGTGTTGCCTTGGGACCTTTTTGCCTGTGACTTGGACTGTTGAGACCTTGCCTTTTGCCTGATCCCTGTTTGTGCTGACCCCCTTGGAACTCTTGGACCGTGGAACCTGCAACTGTGTAGTGCTCAGACTCTGGAAGTGTGACAAATACAACAGCCTTACTCTTTTTCAGAATTCAATATTATTCCTAAGTGTGGAATAAATGCAGTCATCAATTCCTAAGTGTGAAACTGCAGATTATTCCCGTCACCCATTACTTCAATATCATCATTAGGCGATCACTCGTGACCGAGTAAGATTGTCTTCCAGGATAAAAGGAGGAAATTCTAAAGGAAGATTGTGTAGACTCTAGCGATGGGTCCATAAGTGACTGTGGAGGCCAATTCTAGATCCACACAGCTTCCCACAGTGAGGACACAGGCACTCCGTACACATATATTCTTGTTTTCAGACACATACAAACAGGCATACACTTACACAGACATGTACGCACACACAATCTCATACAGATCCAAACACACACAATCAAGAATTATGCTTGGGTCTGACCAACTTATTCAGTACCAGAATTGTGACGGTGCTTCCACAGGCTGAAATTTGGCGTAGGGATTACTTGGCATGGGTAGCCATGGCTCTGAAAACTCCTCCTAGAGACGGGCAGATCTGCCAGGTCCTTTTCTGCAGGCTCCCTCCATTTCCCATCTACAAGCATGCTCCATGCTGGTTCCATGCATATTTTTTTTCCCTTGTGAAAAAAAAAATGCATACAGTTTTTTTTTCATATTATTTTAAAAATTGTGCATTTTGTGCACATTTTTCAAATTGTACATATTTTTGTACACATCCACCCATTGACTAAAGCATGTGCACACATTTTTGAAATGGATGTGTTTTTCTTTGCACACATTTCAAATGTGCACATTTTACTGGACGTGTCTATCCTGTGTTTTGCAGAATGCATTGTAAGTCCTGAAATGTATGAATTTCCAAATGGAAAGTGCATATAGTCTGCATCCATTTCCAGGTGATGCGGATTGGAAAATTCCAACAAAAATCTCACATATCTCTACATCCCCCAAAACTTTTTTTTGTGGGACTCTGAACAAGGTTCATTACAAATTCTGCATAGTATCTAGACCACCATTATGTCATGTATAGGTAGCAACGTACAGCATTTCCCCCTAAAGGATACTGATGACCTAGCTCTGTGTTCTAGGGAAAAAATGAGAATACACAGGGGGGGGGGGAATAAAGCTTGTAAAGCACCAAATATCTAGGGCTGAACTGAAGCAACCCGATTTTGCAGACGTATTCAGGGATTCTAAAGCTGAACCACCCATCACTGTTTTAAGATGAGGGGGCTACAAAGATGGGTGAAGTCGCTGTGTATCTTACTTAACACAACTGAAGTTTTAAGGCCTACTTGGAATGTAAGTACTCTCCCCCCCCCCCCCCGGTTAGGTAATTGAGAAGTGCAAGGAAGGAAGCACTATATAAAGGCATACTTTCTTTGTTTGCCCGATATCCAGACAAGAAATCATGAGAAGTTTGGATACTAAGAGTTGAAAATAGTGCTGTATTCTCCTGACAGTTCCATTACGGGCAGCAACAGTGTCCAATCATTTCTGAACATTAAGGTCACTTTGAAGGCCAAGGTGAAGATAACTTATTGTGGCACCAAATTCTTCTTACGATACCCAAGGTTAAAAGAACAGTTTCTGTTTCTATTTTTTAAAAATAGTTATTATAACATTTCCCCGCCCCACAAATCCACCACCCACCCAACCTTGACATGAAAAAAAAAAAAAAAACCAGTACTGGGAAAGTATCATTCAATAAATAAAGCTACCTGTCACTGATTCTGCAGAAACCATCCTTGGTCTCCAAATCATCATCCAAGTATGTACTATCTATCCATATAGTTATAAGGCTGCATGTTTCCTACTTCTCAAACATTCTTGAATTCTTGTTGAAAAGAAGCTTTAGGCCTAAATGTGCATTGCAAAAAAACAAAACAAAACACTGCTACATGTGTCTTTGGGGAATTAGTAATCACTCTGCAATATATTCATACATAATTCTAACCAAATTAAATATATAAAAATCTGTAGAAAGATTTGACTTCCATGATATTTGATTCATCTCTATATCAGAAAGAAAATGAACAACAGAACATAAATGTCTCTTTTGCTCCAGGTACATATATTAGGAAGCCACCTTGTATTCCCAGTGTGTGCGTCCAGGGTGAAAAATGATATCTACACCATCACTCATTCATTATGAAGAGCATACAGTGTGAAAATTACTCTCTGTGTCAGAAAAAGTAACCTGTCAAGTAGTGGCATTACTGAAGCTGGAAAAGTACATGACTTGTGCAACTGAAGCCACCAACACTTCTCATTCAGTATTCTACTGTTTTTCCATTCTTGAATTTGAGTGCACTCCTTTCCCCTCTTGACTTTTTTTATTAGCACATATTTATTGTTTTTAATTTTTATGAATGTATGTTTATACATTTTCTACAGTTTTCAGCATGCTGTAGCCTGTATGTTCTGTTGTATCAGTGTTAATACTGCCCTCCTTCAGCCCAAAGTGCTGGGGGGGGGGGAATCCAGTATGTCTAAAGAATGGTACTGTATTTAAATGCCACTCCCCCACCCCTCAGAACAACATCCTGTAGCATATTCAATTTTCTTTATCCCCATTTGCTTTTTAAATACTTACACTGGCCCTACTTCTTTGAGATGTGAAAAGTTCTAGGGGTATAATGCTTACCCATTTTTTTCCTCTCCTTTGAAAGGAGGTCACTGGATGAATATAGTGTTTTGTAATACTTTAATTTATTTACAAATATAGAAGTTCAACATAGGTGGAGGTGTACAGCTGGCACATTGCAACAGCAAATTCTGCTGCCCCATATCAGATCTCAGGAGCGGGGCAAGCCCTGTTCAAGTACTATGCATGAAGACGGTATATAAATGCATGTAAAGGACACCAGGAAATGTGTTTTGGTCTGGCTTCCTCTCTCCCAACCTCCCCAGATTGAGCAGGGAAGTCTGACATAGGCTTCTACTCATGATCCCTTGAGTTGGAGTAGCCTCCACCCTGCTCTCCTGATCAGGAGTCCTGATAAAGCAGGGTCCCCAATCATGCAAAGAGTTCTAATTACAGTCAAGTAAATGTGAGCAGAATGACCCTCAGAACTTGTCGCTCAAACTGGGAAGGTCAGGAACAGGAAGGGTGTGACTGGGGTGTTGAGGGTGGAGCCAGCATGCATGGCTCCTTGCCCCATGCACATGTTTATATACCTGTTTGTGCATGACACCTGCACAGGACTACAGTCATCAGGGATGGGGACGAGGACTCGACTCGTGAGTCGGACTGAGTCCCCGCTCTGACTTGAGTCAGACTCGAGTCCCAATATTTTTGATGGGACTCGAGACTCGACTCAGGACTCGAGACCAAGGACTCCGCCACCACCGCCCGCCACTGCTTACCTCACCTCACCTCGCTGCCGTCGCACGCCGTCGCCGCCTCACCTCCGCCGTCACCGCCGTTGCATGCCGCCGCCGCACGCCACCTCACCGCCGCCTGCCCGTCGCCACCGCTCACCTCACCTCCGCTGTCACACACCGCCGTTGCACGCCACCTCACTGCCACACGCACGCCGACGCCAACATCGCTCTGTTTTTGGCGGGGGGAACCAGGGAAACAGGGCTTAAACAGCCCTGTTGCCCTGGTTCCCCCCGCCAAAAACAGAGCACGGGGGTCCAGCGGCGGCGGCGTGCGTGCGACGGCGGCATGAGGCAGCGGAGGTGAGCGGCGGCAGCATGCAGGCGGCGGTGGGGCGGCGGCGGAGACTCAAGCGGCGCGGAGAACGCTCCGCGCCGCTCAGAAGAGCGAGATCGAGCTGCTTCACCGCCGCCGCGGAGAACTACGAGCCCAGGGAGGGCTCGTAATACATCCCTGGTGGCAGCAGCGGCGGCGGCAGGAGCAGGGACGAGGGAAGGACCCGCCGACGGTAAGTGGCGGTGGCGGGGGCCCGTGGAGGGAGCGGGAGGGTCTCAGCGGGAGGAAGGGCAGCTCTTCTTCTCACGGAGATCCTCCCACTCCCTCCATGGGCCGCCACTTTGGGAGTGACTCGGGACTCGAGTCACCCTTTTGGACCTCAGACTCGAGACTCGACTCGAGACTCGGGTCCAAAGACTCATGACTCGACTCGTGACTCGAGACCAAGGACTCTTCAACATCCCTGGCAGTCATCAACTGTAAATGTTTCCAAAGCTGACAGAGCTCAAAACACAGCTCTCTCTCTCAATCTGACTTAGTCCCTCCCTAACTCAAAACTGAAGCTTTTATTATTTCAATTCACACAGAAACTTGAATTCATCATCCTTAGCTGTGCGGGGGGGAGGCTTGCCCCCTATCCCTTGTCTGATCAGTTCTTTCCCATTCAGAATATCCCAGAGTGGTCCTGTAGCAAGAAACAATCTTCTAACAATTAGCTACTATTGAGACACATCACCAGAGTATCCCAGGCTATTGGCACTAGGTCCTCAATTCCAAGATTCTGGCCAGGTATTGCCTAAGGGAAAACCCACACTGATAGTCCTATTCACATAAATCTGATAGCAAAACCATAACATCTGTACTCGTTGTTTATGTTTGCATTAGCGCTAACCTAGATGTAATGCAGGAGATCCACAATCAGTGGTGATTTCACATGACCTGCCTCCTTCTCCCATTGTAGGAAGGAGGCAAGGTGCACAAAGCTAAACCAGAACTGACCTAGTCCCTGTCACTCCTCCATCAGAGTGATGGTGACTAGGCTTCACTGCATTTTGGACTTCTCTAACTGGAAAACCACACACGCAGTGAAGCCTGGTCCCCGGCCCAAACACTGGGTGGAAGATCCATGCTGTGCTTGGGCCAGGAAGCAAATGATGTTAGGTGGGTGTGGCCACAGCCACTGATGTCAGGGGTGTGGCCATGCCCACCTGATATATATGGTCTCTGGAGGGCTGGTGAGGTCAACCGACCCCCCCACCCAAAATTAGTTCTCCACCCCAGCTTTAGATGGTCATGTTGTGAAGAACTTAGCTAGAATTTCTGGTCTCCCCCACCCCTACAACGCCATTCCATGGTTTAAAACTGCTTTTACATTCCTGATATAGTAGAGCAAACAAAAGTGCCAACCCTGCTGAAGGAACTACTCTGAGCATGTGCAGTTTTGCATTTTAAACTCACTTCCATCATAGCATCAACATGATTTCAGGAATAAAATGGAGTTTGCTTCTGCTGCCCTAATGCTAAACACATTTACTTGGAATTAAGCACCATTTTGTTGTAGAAAAGGACAACATACTTTAAAAGTAAAAACAATAAAATTAGCAACTGCAACCATGTACATCCCTGGCCAGCTGCCCCCGACTATAAAATGTTGGGTTTCTTTTAAATAAGAGAGAAAAAATGCTGTGGTGAGCAGCATCAGTGACTCCAGCATGCCTATGCTGGTCCATGTGTGAACGCTGGGCTGTCTGTCGCTGTCCCCATCACCTGCCATTTGGGGGTCCTCCGGGCAATGGGGTTCTTGGACATCGGCCCTGAGGTACAGCACTAGTTGAACCATTGTCCATGATTAGGCTCTCTCGCAGTTTTTGTTTTGCTATAGAAGTTCCTGAAGATGAGGAATGTGGTGCTTTTGGAGATAGTATTTAAACTTTTCCTCTCATGCACATAAAATTACCCTCAGGGATGTATGAGAATTTGTTTCAGTTCATTTTTGACCCAATTCGCACTGCCAGACTGAATGCGGACTTCAGACCAAATCTGTACATTTCCGAGCTTGCAATCTGATTACAGACCAAAATATGCATTTGAGAGCAGACATACCTTTGAAAAATGTGCATGAAAAACTGCATACTTTTGAAAATTGCGTACAAACACGCTTTTATCAATGGGAGAAGAATGCATACATTTGGAAAACTACACACGAAAATATCCACAAATTTTCATGCGAAAAGAAAAAAAATGAAGATTGCAATCTGATACGGACACGAGTTGGAACAAACTTCAAAGTGAATTTGGAGAACTTCAACAAGCATGAGATTTGCTTGTACACATATCCCTACTCAAAACTGATATTAGTTCCATGGGTGGGGGGCGGTGAGGGACAGGTGCGGTAGCTTTGGGTTGAGGGGCAGAGATTTCTATTGGAAAATGGTCCTAGGAGGAAAAGTCTAAACACTGCTTTGGCAGCTGTTGATTAGCAAAACAAAAACCGCACAAGATCATAATCAAGGATTTTCTGCATCATATAGTTTTGCCTACAGAAACATGTTGCAACTAGGAAAAAAACAAGTTACCGGTATCTAGGAAATTCCTAGTAGAAGACAGAAGAAAGAAAGAACAGAGAAGCATGAAGAAACATTCTTGTATCCCCATGTAGTCAAAGGCATTCCTGTATCAGATGCTAGAAACTAAAATGTGAACATGTTCCCTGGTGGAATTACAAAGAAGCTAGCATAACTAATGCTATTTTGGATGTAGTGGATATTTAGATTAGAGCCTCTTGTAAAGTAATACTTTGAAAAGAAGCTTGAAAATCAAATTCTATCCACACAGAAGACTACATATTTTGGAAGAAATGCATTTATCAGCAACGAACAATTCATGCCAGGCTGAGTTTTTAAAAGTTTGTTGCTGTCATTATCAGACTGTAGCATGCTTCAACATTTTAAACTTTCCCCATCACTATTACTGGCTGCTGTCGATGCTATTGAAATTCCTGATTTCATGCCGTATGTTCATAATCAGTCTGCACAGGATATACCACAGCAGGACAGTAATAAAGTGCATATAATCCTTTTCATACTTTAACTGGAGAAGATACGTGCTTAATGCAAGGCAGAATTCTGCCTTGCATAAAGCAGTCAGAGCTATAATAGGATTAGTAAGGAACATAAAAGATTCAAAGTGGCCCAAAGATGGTGCACCTTGCACATGGAACCCGGTGCGACTACACTTATGGTCACTTATGAAGGCCTCTCTCAAAAATGTCCTTCTCACCTTGCACTGTAACACCTCCTAGAGCAGTGATGGCAAACCTATGGCATGCAGGGACCGCTCCGCTGCTCTGGCCCTTGAGCGGCTTTGGGGGCACAGGGGGGGTGAAGCTACTGAAGGATGGAGGTGGGCAGGGCTGATGGGAGCGCCTGCTCCGGACCGCCCGCTCTTCGCAGGGCACACGGGCTGCCACCCCGCAGCTGGCGCCGCTTCCACAGCCCATCCGCAGCCCGAGGTGCGTCCCCTCGGGAAGCGAGTTTGCAGGTGCCGTAGGGCTTTTCTTCAGCCAGGTGCTGCGGAGGGTGGCCCGGGCATGCCGTCAGCAAAGAGGCCGGAGTGGGCAGAGGGCTGCTGGTACAAGTCCCGCCTCAGGGGGCTCCGCAGGCAGCAGGCCAGGAGGCTGACCTGGAGGAGGGCAGCGGCGAAGAAAGGCAGCCCCCCCTCTCACACACACGGGTTTAATTGCTGTGTTTAAAAACAGGTTTAATTCAGGTTTAATTGCAGTGTTGGCACTTTGAAATAAATATTTATTTTTATTTTTATTTATTTCATTTTAATACCGCCCAATAGCCGAAGCTCTCTGGGCGGTTTACAACAATTAACAATACAGTCCCTGCCCGCAGGCTTACAATCTAAAAAGACACGACACACAAGGAAAAAGGAATGGGGAGGGAAGAAGGGGGAATATTAATTATTACTTCTGTAATTCTCTGTGTCTCAAGAAGCTCCAGCCTCCTTCTTCTTCCCCACAATTTTAGTTTTCACCCAAAATTGATAAAAATATATATGCCTGTCCAAAAATGGGAGCAAAAAGCGTAAATGTGTAAATTTCACCACTTTTTAACTTTTTGTACCTTATCATGGCAGAACCTTTTTTTGTGCATGACTCACTGTAACAAAGGGGCACTACTATGTTCCTTTAATTTGCCTTCCTATATTAACATTTCCAGTTTGTCCTGTTTATTTCCCATATAGACACTGGAAACCATGAGTTGTACATCCAAACCTTTCCCGACAACACAATTTGTGTAACCAGTCATTCACTTCCAATAGGTTGGTTTTGTGTTGCAGTTTGGGCACTCGGCCTCAAAAAGGTTCACCATCACTGTCCTAGAGCAAGGGTGGGGAGAAGGTATTAATGATTTATTTATTACATTTCTATACTGCCCAATAGCTCAGGGTCTCTGGGCAGTTCACAAAACAAGTCTCTATTATTTATTTATTTATTTCATTTCATTTTATTCTAACTGTATGTCTTTTGCACCAGGCTCTAGTTGGTGGATCTCAGGATTCTAGTAAAAATCAAAGTAGATCCCATGAGCTTTAAGTCTGCCCACCTCTGTCATAGGGAATCCAATCTTCCTTCTTCTTGCTTTTGCTCTGACTGCTAGGTTTCTAGTCTACTCTTGATCAGGTGTCTAGTTACAGTTTTGATTTAGTTTCAGACTACTATATGATTTACATTAGAATTACTATCAAAGCAAGGTGTAAAGCAGAATTCATACAATACTGGGACTCTTCCTCAAACAAAACATCTGATGAATATTAAAAGCCACCAACATTTTTTCAGCAGGACTAACAAAATTTCTCAGGGTAGTTGAATGCATCCCTACTTTGCTCATTTTATTTTTTGCATTTTTATCCTGCCTTTCTCCATTATCTAAGGAGCTCAATACAATAATTATTCTAACACCCATCCTGCTTGGTAGAGTAGGCTAAGAGGAATAAATGACCCAAGGTCACTCAGTAAGCTTCATGATTGAATGGAGATTTCAACCAAAGATTCCCTGGTCCTAGGTCAACACTCTAACCAGTATATAACACTAGTATGTGAGATATATATGTACACACTTGTTTAGAAGCAGTGACACGGCCCCATGCCTAGCCAACTCAACAGTAATTGGTGTCATGCCCAGTGGTGTGCTTTTTAAAATATGGATTTAAAAGCTATATGTTTACTCAAATGTAAGTCCTACTATATTCCCTAGTAAGTGTGTTAAGGATTGAAGCCTATATCTGTGTTTTTCATATGAGTGCAACCCACCACACAATGGTCAATGAATTGTTTTCTATTGTCTGCCTTGGAGATTAAAACAAAACTAAAAATAATGGATACATTTGTGATAAAACTGTACTTATTGATTTTTGGGAGGGCGAGATAGCTTAATTATTTGGGGGGTGAAAAAGACAGAGGGCTGTATTCACTGGTGTGGTGTCATTCCCCTAGCACAAAGTTTCTTCCACTGGTGGAAACACTATTATCTGCTGCAGCTGTCAAATCCAATACTTTGATCCTATTTGTGGAAGCAATTCCAGAAGCTGTTCCACAAGGCTTTGCATAAGCAGTTTCATAAGTTGTTCCACAACTCATTACAACTTCATTAGTCTAGGTGTCACTTGTCCTTATTGTGCTAGTTGTTCTGCTGTGCTTGCTCAACTGTTAATGGAAGAACACTACCTTTTGTATTTTTCCACTAACCTAACATTGGATACAACTCTAAAATTATTCCAAATATTCTGATTATTCTAAAATTCCCAAAGCACTGAGAATGGAAATGAAACATACCCATATTTTTTGCTCCATAACACACACCTGGCCATAACACGCACCTAGGTTTTAGAGGAAGAAAACAAGGAAAAAATATTCTGACAAGAAAAAAATATTCTGAACCAAATGGTGAACTAAAATATTTTTATTTCAACCATGTAAAGTGAACAGCAGTCAACAGTGGCATTAAGAACCATCATCACATAACAAATGCGGGCACAAACAAAGGACTGCCAGGCAGACAGCTTACGATAAGCTCTGCTCCAGGCATTCCCCTCATCATCATAATAAAGTGTTTCCAAAACAAAACCCTGTCCAGTGAATGGAATTACAAGCCCCACTCACAGGCAAAGAAACGTGGCAGGATGGAGAAAAAGACAGAGACCAGGGGGAAAAGACAGAGACCGATCTTTTGGGTGCTTTCAACAGCTGAACTCCCTGTTTTGTTTTTTCCACAGGGGAGCATGTATAGAAACGACATTATCCCGTGAGGTTGGGCCCCCAGGGCAAGGACTGTCTTATTATTACCGTAATCTTTGTAAGCCACTCTGAGAGCCTTTTCTGGCTGAAGAGCAGGGTATACCGGCAAATGCAATAAATAAATAAATAAATAAATACAAAGGGTCCAGAGTCACAGTAGAATACCGTAGTAGGTGTAGGTAGTACCGTAAATGCTGAGCCCAGGGCTTTGCTGCAAATTGAGGCTCCTTCCCCCTCCTTGCTGGCGAAGCGTGATCTCTTCCTGGCTCCCCCACGCCTGTAGATACCCAGCAGGAGAAACGCGCAGTAAACGAGAGAGAGGAGGCGGGGGAAGGGGGGAGGGTGCTCACAGTAGGTGGGAACCCACAGAGGCAGCAAACTCCCCCAGTCTGCAGTTGCCAGTCTCTGGCTGCAAAGAGGCTGAGAAGAAGGTGGAGCCACCTGCCCAGCCGCGCCGCGTTTATATTAGTTTATGTTTGCCGCCGCTGCTGGAGCAGCTGAGAGGAGCGGAATCAGCTGTTCCCAGGGAATCAGCTGTTCCGGGAAATCAGCTGTTAAGCGGCAGAGGGAGGTATGAAAAAAAAATATTCTGCACCCACCCGTCCCTGCTGCCGGGGGGGGAGGCCACCGCTGCCAGGGGGTGGGAGGCCGCCGCCGCTTGCCCAGCTGCGCGCTGCTCTGGCCCTGCACCCGCCCATCCCTGCTGCTGGGGGGGAGGGAGGCCGCTGCCATTGCCGGGGGGAGGCCGCCGCTGCTTGCGCAGCCGCGCACCGCTCTGGCCCAGCCGCGCACCGCTCTGGCCCTGCACCCGCCCGTCCCTGCTGCCAGGAGGGGGACACTGCCGCTGCTGGGGGGGAGGCCGCTGCCGCTTGCCCAGCCGCGCACCGGTCTGGCCCTGCACCCGCCCATCCCTGCTGCCGGGGGGGAGGCCGCCGCTGCCGGGGGGTGTGAGGCCACTGCCACTTGCCCAGCTGCATGCCAGTCTGGCCCTGCACCCACCCGTCCCTGCTGCCAGGGGGGGAGACTGCCGCTGCCGGAGGGGAGGTCGCTGCCGCCGCTCGCCGCTCTGGCCCTGCGCCCGCCCGTCCCTGCTGCCGGTGGGGGGGGAGGCCGCCGCCGCTTGCCCAGCCGTGCGCCAGTCTGGCCCTGCACCCACCCGTCCCTGCTGCCGGGGGGGGAGGCCACCACCGCTTGCCCAGCCACGCACCGGTCTGGCCCTGCACCCGCCCAGCCCCAGCCCTGCTGCCGGGCGGGGGGGCGCCGCAGCTGCCGCTGCCAGAGCAACTGAGAGGCGTGGAATTAGTTAAGTGGCAGAGGGAGGTATGGGGGAAAAAATTAAGTTTAAAAAAAAAAATTTTTTTTTACACTATTTTTACAATATTCACTCCATAACACGCACAGACATTTCCCCCTATTTTTTTGGGGGGGAAGTGCGTGTTATGGAGTGAAAAATATGGTAATTTATATTAGACAAGAGTACAGGCTAGTAATATTTTGACCTGTCATGGGACAAATAGGATACATATATTTTATTTTAGTCATAGTTTAAGTGTAAATATTTCTTGTTGGCAGCAGTTGTCTTTTAAAAATAAATATTATCGTTAGTTATAGTTTCTTGCAATTTTACTCTGCATTTTTGTGTTCTATAAATCCTTATTATTTAAACTTTTTAAAAACTTCAACAACAAATGAACAGTAAGAAAGAAGTTTCTCCTAATTTGTGTCTATATAATTTACACAAAATCTGATTATTAACTAGCTTTAAGTCATTCATGATCACAACTGAGGGAAAGATACTCAGTGCCACAGCATATAAATAATAGTAATTTGTTAACAGGAAATGTGGTTTAATTCCAAATAAAAAATAATTATTAAACTGCCTCAAACACACCTTTAAACATATAAATTATTAAAACCTAATATTTCTATTTAACAAAGTAAATTACATTCCAGATAAACTGAACCATGGAGAAAAGACTTTGATGTTTATGGTTCCTTTGGTGTGTAAAAAAAAGTGCCCTAGATTAGTAATGAGAGTTCAGGAATTCAATTTGTCATTTTAAAATGTATGTTTGAAAGCATACTTTTGGTTGCTTCATATTCTATGGGTTGATTCCAGAGATACACCAGGAGAAGAAATTCTGTTGGTGGCACTATTCTGCAAACGGTTAAGCAAGACTTAGTAGAAATATTCATGCACAGACTCAGCACAAACACGCATCTTGAGATGTGTGACACCTTATGTATGAGATTGTACAATGTCTTGTGTTAGCAGATATTGCACAACACTGAGTGCTAACATGCATCTTGAGACATTATGCAAGACTAGGACTGTCCCCAATCAATGCATTCAATTTTTTTTTTTACTGCATTTTGGGTGTTTTTGAGGGGGCAAAAAGCCTCCCAAAAACCAAGGGATGGGAAAGATACTTTGGGAAGGTAGGGTGAAGGTTCACAGCAGGTACTCCTTTTATAACTTGCACTGTTATGAGGTGGTCCAAGGGTCGTTTAAAAAACAACAACAATCCACAGTCCTTTTTTGCAGTTATTCTACTCCAATTTCTTTTGAAAGGCAAACCACCCTGTAAGTGTTAAGATTTCAAACCTATCTTCACCCCACCCACCTCACCTGAAGTTTTCATTCCTTTCTTTGTTGTGAAGGTCAGATAATGGGGGAGGGCCCTTCGGACAGCCATATGGAAGACCTTGTGCATGAGACTGTGCAAGGCCTTGTGCTGGATTTCAGTTGTCCTTCTTCACTAAAAGATCTTCCACTAAGTCAGGGGGGAAAAAAACTCTTCTATTCATGGAATAGGCCTTCCACTCCCTGAAGGGCACCTCTGGATGGATTCAACCCAATGAAAAGAGATATTTGCAGTAGGTCCACCATATATTCCTACAGTTTCTATCATAACACTGAAGGGAAGATATGTGTTGGTAGACGTATACCCAGGTGTCCCAGGAAATTACAGCTTCCAAGTACATATTAACCATGTCTCTAAACACATTCCTTCCTTTCAGATGTTACAATTTCACAATGGGAACTTGTGGCAGCTGCACAACAAACACCTCTTTTTACATTGTATGACAGAATTCTTATTATTCATCCAGTTAACTTTTACATGAAACATGGAGATGTGGTGCCACTATTTTCTTTAATTGTTTTGACTATAATATGGCCTAGAACAGGGGTGGGCAACTTGTGACTTTTATATGTATTGGCCAACAATTCTCATTAGCCCTAGCCAACATAGCCAATGGTGAGGGATGATGGTAGTTGTACGCCAAAACATCTGGAAGGCCACAAGTTGCCCACCCCTGGACTAAGAAGCCAGTTTAATAAAATGGAGTACAATAGTGATTGTATGACCAGCTTCTCACCAATGTCAAATAAAAATGTTTTTCATCTCTTTTGGAAGACATTTGGATTTTGATAAATGTCTGGAACATTGGCAAGTCAAAGCTGGAGAACAGCCATCAAAACCTAATATTTCTTATTAATTGCTCTGTGTGTATCTTTGCTATTCATAAGTGATGCTTGGAGAAGTGTTTCAGGAAGATGTTTTCAACTGATTGTAGAGCTTATGTGATTCTCGATTTCTTCCAAAATGTTTCATACAGAGCATGACCAATCAGAAGCATTATTTAAAAACTAATGGTAAGCTTATTTAAAAACTAGCAATAAACTTGTACATTCTGAAGTGGAATGGAAGCAGTATAATTCTTTTGTTCTTCCTCTATTAAAGTATCAGTTTCTGTTCAAAATAATATGGCTGGAATGGAAGTAGCCCGGGCAGTCTTCCATGCATACACAGTGCTTTTTGGGCACTCTTCTCCAGCAACAGCCCTGAAAAGCTGCCCCCAAAGCTTGCAACACCATACAGAATGGCATTAAATTAGGCATGAGAGTTGCTACTGGCAGGGAAATCATGCAACCTATAGCTACAACTCCAAGCATGAAAACACTGTGTGTTCATCTGCGCACAAACCTGATTAGACTCTGCCTTATAATTCCCCCCTCCCACCCCAGAATCTTATGATACTTCTCTCAGAGAAAAAAAATCAATTTTATATTAAAATTATCAATGAGGAAATAATGTGCAGTAGAGAATGAACAGTTACGATTGTGCACTCTCATTGATTTACCAAACATTTCATGACATAACATGATGGCATCATAAGATTGTTACAGACTATGCAATAGTTCAAAATAGTAATGTAAGAAACATTCTATTTTGGATCTTTATTTTTATCTTCTACCAAAGTTTTTATTAAGCAGTGACAACAATTTATAATGTTCTGCTGAAGTTTATTTTGTTTTCACTTCATGAAGCCTGAAGCTGCAATCCTGCACACAACTAGCCAACTTAAATCCTATTGAATTCAATGAGATTTAAACAGCTTATGTGTGCAATTGCAGCCGGAATCTGCAATTAGATGAGAGAAATCTAAATTGCCTTTTATTCTCCAACTCACAAACTTCATTGCAGATGGTTCTTTCATTATTTAATTTAATAAAGCAAAGTCAAAGCCCAACTCCTGTAGTTCCTATAATTTGTTTGTAAAGGATTTTGCATAATAAATGAAAGGATTTTATTACTTCTGCTCTATTCCATGTGGAAGCAATGTTCAACTGAAATTATGCAATTAAAGGTGAGAAGAGAGTAATTTTCAGCAAAATCTCTCATGGTGGTTTTCCCAGCAGGAGTCCTGAACCTTTAAACACCTTCACAGTAGTAGTCTGTTCATTTATCACTCACAGGGTTTAAGGCAGGGTTCTCTTATTTTAGCATTCATTACAAAGTACAGCAAGACACTTTCTTTGAATGTCATAGGTCCATAGGAGGTTTGACATATAGGCAAGATCTCAAATCTAGTACTGGCTATTACTGCTAGACAGATAATTTGAAGTCAGCTAGATTCCCTGAAGTTTATGCAGTACAAAATTCTGACTTTCAGTGGACTAGCTATATCCTAAATTAAACACACGTACACACACACAGAGGGGGGGAAATAAATCTGTCAATCACTCTTTGAGATGAGGCCTGGTTTTAGATATGGATATTAGCCATGCCTCTTTTCTAGCGGGCAGAAAGGTAGAGAAATTCCCTACCAAGCAGTGAGGCAGACATAAGACAAACATCACTTACCCTCAGCTTTGCTTACCAGGCATGCCCTGCTATTATAGCATATAGACTTGTAATAAATATAAGCAGGAAATGTCAGAATGAAAATGGCAAGGTAGGCTGCCATGAAAAGTTGGCCTAAATAGCCCTCCCTAACAGCAACACTAAATCAAGCAGGCAGAGAGTTCCTGCCAAGTCCAAACTATAGATATGAACTGTAGAAGAATAGTACAGTCATGCCTTGGATTGAGAGCATAATCCGTTCCGGAAACGTGCTTGTAATCCAAAACACTTGTATATCAAAACGAAATACCCCCAAAAAATTTGTACAGAGATTTTTAATTTAAGCCGTACTACAGTAATTGTATTGCAAGACGTCGCTTGTATATCAAGTCAAATTTTTTAAATAAATATTTAAAAATTTGCTTGTCTTGCAAAACGCTCTCAAACCAAGTTACTTGCAATCCAAGGTATTACTGTAGTAGGTGTTCTCCTAGAAACAAGCCTCTATCTCTTAACTTGGGTCCTACCTAATAGATAGCAATTCCCCTTGTTCCTACCTCCATCTTCTGAAAGATATTGTCAACAAACACGGCAAGTCAAAACAATTATTGTATGTTCCATTCACAGCAGTTAGGCTTCCAACAGATGTTAGAATAGTTGAAATCCCACCAGACTTCCCCATTCCCTCCTCCTCATGACAGGGTGGTTGCTCCACTCAAATTCTGGGGATCCCTTCTTCCCGTATGCACTATAGTTTAGTTCATTCAGCATGCTCCCCTGACTCTGCTGAATCCATGTAGCATTTTTTCACATGCCTAAATCTGGATCCAACCCACTGGGTGGAAGGAGAAATGGTTTATGCTGCAGAGAGGACAAGCAACAGCGGATAACAGAAAAATAATACCAGAGAGACTTTTGGATAGGAAAACGAACTGTAGAAGGGGAAGAGAGAACTGGGAGATCAGGGGAAAGCACCACAGTGTGCAGAGGGAGTAGCAAGAGGTATTGGTGGGGATTCTCTACCTTATGAATTCCTCTCCCCAAACCACTGTCTACCATTCAATCACTCTCCAGCATTCATCCAGACTGTGCAAAAAAACCAAACGAAACCCTTATCTCTTACTGTTTAAGTAAGAACTAGCTGTTTTTCTGTTAGTTGTTCATTGAGCTAGTCCTACAGAAACAAGTATTCTTGATCAAATCACAGCAGACTGGAAAATGTAATTAAAATTGCTTCGATCAAATCTTGTGCAAACTCACAGCAAATCTTGTGGGGCAGACAACAGAAAATCACCCCCTTCCATATATTTTTTAAACACCTTCACTTTTTTTTTGCCTCCATGAATCCTTACTTTACACACACACAAAAATACACACACCTCTCTATCTACTGGAATGTTGAGTGTGTAAAATATGTGTAAAATAGGGATAGAAACGTAAGTGTTCAGGTATTTCTGTAGTCTTTCACTGGTAAAAATGTGACTGCAAGCATGAAAGGGATTTCACTGCATTTGAGCAGGTGGTTATGTCTAGAGAACTTGTAGAAGGAAATGCATCAGCTAGGGGTCTTACAAAGATGTTATATAAAATGTTGCAGAAATCAGAAGAGCAAGCAGAAAATCTTAAAATAGTTTGGGATACAGAGTTTGAAGAGGAAATATCAAAGGATGAGTGGAATAAGATTTGGGATAGGCGAATATTGAAAAATATGTCTATAAGAATTAAAGAGAATTTTTATAAGCTAATTTGGAGATGGTATTTGACCCCCAGTGAGATTAAATAGAATAGATAATAAATGTTCTCCAATGTGTTGGCGAGGATGTCAGGAATTGGGTACATATGCTCATATGTGGTGGAGTTGTAAAAATGTAATGGATTTTTGGAAAATGATTTTTGAGGAAATATCAGAAATTGTTGGAGTTGATTTAGAGGTATGCCCTAAACTAGCTTTGCTAACAATAACGGAAAAGGTGATTGGTTCACAAAATGTTAAAGAATTAATCATAAATTTGTTAACGGCAGGTAGACTAATGATAGCAAGGAAATGGAAAATCCAGCAAGTTTTCACTATTACTGAATGGTATAAGGAAGTATGGGATATGGCTTTGAATGATATGTTGACTTGTAATATTAAATGCAAAAGGGGTCAATTAAAGAAAAATAATTTTAAGGATATTTGGGGTTTATTTTTGGAATATGTGTTTAAAAGGGGGAAAGGGAGTTTACCCTGTCAAGATATATTGTATTTTTGGAATAATGAACAATTATAGAGTTATTGGATTGTTTGGTCCCATGGTGATGGGAGCACAATATTAGTTATGTGTGTATGTTATTTTCTTTGTATTGTTTTAAAATTTAATAAAATATTTTTTAAAAAAAAAATGTGATTGCAAACAAATGGAATTTTTCCAGTATAATAACATGATCCCTTTTATAATGACTGCAAAATACATGCTACCCATCAATATATTTCAGGTCAACTAGAGAAGTAGAAGGAAAAAATGATTGACCTTGAACAACCTCAAATAAATGGTGACTATAAAATATGATATTTCTGTCAGCCTTTCTACAATAGTGTTTTTAATGTACAGCTTCAGTGCTAAAAATAATGTTTAAATGACCACTTTATTCTGCTTCTCAAGCCAGAAAGACCAAATGTTTTAGTGAAATAAATTCAATATGATGCATACATATTAATATTAATTACTAATTTTATGCACGACACACTAAATTAATTACCAGTGAGCTATTTGAGTGGATATATGCCCTGACTCAGATTGTTTGGGGGCAGAAATGGCTTCATTATAAATATTTAACATACTGTGCAATAGTCTTACTGTACTGGTCAACCATTCATTTCCTTTCATCCCCAGAAACTCATTTTTGTTGCACTGAACTGTAACAGATTGCAGTCAACTTTTTTTAAAAAAAACAACCCAATGTTTCTAATGTTCCTTTTCCCAATTTGCTTTTCATCTGATTGAAATTATTTATTCTGTGGTGCACACTATGTTGTTAAGGCATAGTCACTTTCTTGGTAGCCTATTTGTTCTGTAATACATTTGAGATGTTAATCTGCTGGAAAAATATGGTAGCACACTATTCATATTAAAATATATAAAGAGCAGAAAAATATAAGTCAGAATTTTGAATCAGTACTACTCAACAGTAAGGTCAATTCACTTCAGTGTGATTGCCTAGAGCAGCCCTATTCATGAATTCTAATTTAAATGTGAGGGATAAAAATGGGGCTGGGGCTGTGCATGCTGGCCCTCCCGCTGCCCGAAATATCTCCATGCATGCTAGGCCCTGCCCCTTTATACCCCCAACCTCACCATGTGGAGGTCTGAGATGGGGTTCTATCCATGTTTGGTTGAATGTGTGGATTCAACTGATAGTTAAGTTCCAGTTTGTCCTCCTTACAGTAAACTGTTAATGCTTTCAGAGCTCTTCTGAGACCTACGGGAGTTCTTGATAAAATCGCAGCAGCATCTGCATATTAAAGAGATGAGATGTGCTTACCTGCCAATTTAGGGGAGTGAAAGTTCAAATTGTCAAGATAAGAAATCATATTGTTTATGTAAAAATTAAATAAAAGGGGGGCAGTATACACCCTTGTTTAACCCCTTTCTCAACTCCAATCACATTTGAGAGATGGCCCTGAGGATTACATCACACTTTCATCAGATTTCCTTCATGAAGTCTATGGATAAGGTATAGCAAACGCCTATCAAGTGTACAAGCCTCCAATTTCCCCCAGGCATAATCTATCTCTAGATAGATTATGGATAGGATTCCACTGAACATGAACAGAACCTCTGCTCAAACCAGGGGATGAACGGGTGGGCCTGGCATGCAAGGGGCCATTGGAGATGGGGCCAGTGAGCATGGCCCAGTCCTCTCTCCACTTTGAGCCCTCACACATTCTTTGGAACACCTGAGGAGGGTGTTCATTTGTCCCAGTTCTGTCTGGCAAAAATGTATGCAAGATATTGAAAGACCACTCGACTGCAGGAAAACCTACCTACTGGATCTCCTTAGTTTTGGAGATTATTAAGGTCTGCCTGCCCATTTGCAAGCCTTTCTGGGTATGAAGTTCTTATGAGTGAATGGAGGAGAACAAAAAAGGAGAGGCTATAGTCCACTGGTAGAATACATTTTGCATGCA
Organism: Shinisaurus crocodilurus; assembly: GCA_021292165.1. Lineage (NCBI taxonomy): Eukaryota > Metazoa > Chordata > Lepidosauria > Squamata > Shinisauridae > Shinisaurus > Shinisaurus crocodilurus. The sequence continues at coordinate 75,230,288 of CM037876.1, read as the reverse complement.
GAATGTCCCAAGCTCAATCCTTGGCCTCTCCAATTAATATAAATAAATAAATAACAGCAACTCACGTAGTAGAGCTGAGTTTATGGGAAAGATCACTTGGGAACCATTGCTTGTTGAATTAAACATAACTGGGCTAGACAGACCAATGGACTGACTCAGTATATATTATATAACAGCTTCAAACATCCATACGTAGAAACCCCATCACACATGGAAAAATGGAGCTAGGCAAGATGATCAGCAGCACGGAAGCGGACTGGGCCTGCTACTCTGCAAGGAAATTCACTGCAAGGAAGTTTAGTATTCTCCTGCCAGTACTAAACATTTCTGAATTGAAATGCAAATGAGGGGGAAAAAACACCCTTAATCAGTAAGGGTGCATCAACATGCAACTATGGTTGCATGTTGATCCTAATATTCTTCCCACCACCCCACCAAAGCACAGGAGAAACTGAAACAATTTAAGATAGCTAATTCTATGTTAATTTACCAACTTTTTAATTAGCAACACAATATATTTTGACAAAGGAAATGAATTGTTAAATATAAAACATTGTCTGTGAATAATTTATGGCATTGGGGGGAAAATGATCAGCACAGTTTACAATCTTTTTGTGCAAAAAGACATGCTACATAATACTTTTTTAGAAACCACCTATGCAAAATTAATCATTCTTGTCGTTATCAAGAGAGTAGTTCTACATTTAATATAGAGATGCTGCAAGTGTGTGTGTGTGTGTGTGTGTGTGTGTAAACAAATACAAAAATATTCAGTTCTTTTCACATAACGAGAAAAGCTCTTACCTTTACCTTCTTGCATCCTAACTGTTGCGGGTACAGTGGAGAGTGACAAGGACAAACATACTTGCACAGAGATGGGTGAAAAATGCCACAACATTTATTGAATCCAGAGCTTTCACAATTTGGCATTAAAAGGACAGGGATATGAACACTGTCACTGCTAGCTGGCCTGCTGGAAGAAGCTGTATACCAGTGCAAGCTCTGAGAGAGAAAAGACTGGGAGATGAATGGCATATAGCATCAGACAAGCCTAGCTGCCTTCATCATCATCAGCCGTGAGCCTGTGAATCATGTCCATCTGTTGTACCGATTGGAAAGTCCCTAAGACCTCTTAGGGAGGAGTCCCAAAACACATTTTTTATGGCATGCCCATCTCCACTCACCCCATAAACCTATGCCAAAGTATTTTTTCCAACAGCAAGCATGTGCATTAAAAAAGAGAGAGTAAAGTATCATATTTGTACAGCAACACAAAAATATTGCTAATACTGTACAGAACTGGGAAATATTAAAAATAAATTAACCTTAACCAATTTGGTGGCTTAGTAAAAATTCCTTTCTAGCCGTGTCAGCTGACAGTCAGCATATCCACATCAAGCCTTAGCAGAACATACAGATTCATCTCCCAAAATCACCCAACCACCAGACTACCTTACCAAACTCTCCCTTGCCTGACTACAGGGGACAGCAATGACAAGGCAGGGAGGGAGGGAAGGGAATAATTTACCCTGTACCCCCACAGCATTTGGGACACTCCTATGGCAGTGCCTCAGATATCCAGGGAACTCAAGCAACATGAAGGAAGAACAACGAAGAGAAAGACAAAGACCAGCCTTCTTTGCTGCCACCATTGCAGCTAAGCCAGGAAACAGAGCACGAGAGTGGACATTTCTTTTCCAGCTTGGATTATAATCTGAGACAGAGAATTGTGGCAGCAAGCAGATGGCCTGGTTCAAAATATGGGTACCCTTTGAGTGTGCCAAATGTGTATTATGAACCAGGTAATTACAAAATTCAATAACTAGTCTTCACTCCAGTCTGCCACCCCACCACTTCCCTTTTCAGGCAAACACATCCCATGCAGTTGGTGGGTGGGGCGAGAGATGACAATGTAGTCAGACAGTCCTGGTTTGGATGCAATGACAAACCAGTTCTTTTTTAAAATCCTGGGTTATTATGAACAAGTGGGAGTGATAAAGCATGCTAGCTCCCACTGGTGCTAAATGACCTAGGGATGCTCTGTCCCTGGGTTGCAGGGCCGGTGCTACCATTAGGCCAACTAGGCGGCTGCCTAGGGCGCCGGGCTAAAGGGGATGCCAGGAGCATAGGGCTGGAGGGAGGGAAGGCTCAAGTGGGAAGAGGGGGGCGCTAAATATCTGATCTTGCCTAGGGCACCAAACTGCCTTGCACTGGCCCTGCTGGGTTGGTTAGCATTGTATATGAACCAGGCACTCTGGGTTAACTCTTCCCCCAACACGCAGAGTTCCTGGTCCTCATGCAACACTAAATGTTATAATTTATCTTTGGAGGCATATTGCACTACCTGAAGAAATAGAAAGATTGCAAAATTATGTATCAGAGATGAAACACTGAAATTCAAACCTTAAGAACATATACTTGGAAATAAATTCCACTCATTTTCATGGAATTTGCAAGTAAAAGTGCTTAAGATCACAGCCGAAAATATGCAAACTATTTGAAGGGCACTCAAATCTTGAAGATAGCTGATATTATAAATGAGTGGGTATCTTCTACTGAATAATTTATTTTTAAAAAAACACAAAGCCCAACTTTTACTTGAACAATCAATGCATATTGACCTTGATATTCTGTGACGTAATCCTTACATTAGAGATGCCAACAGTGTGTGTGTGTGTGTGTGTGTGTGTGTGTGTGACTGATTTTCATAACTGCACATTGATTTTTGAGTAAAACCCTGCAAATGCTCAATATATGATTAGTGATAATACTGGTAAGATAAGCTCCATTATATTTGTGCAAAAGCATGACTGGCAAAAATCTCTGATCTATGCCGATGAATTTTTAAATGGGGCTGATATGGTACTGGTGCGAACAATGATTGAGAAGCAAAAAATACCACAAATAATGCCAACCATTCTGTCAGAGAAAGGGAACGTTTGAATCCAACCCTATATGAATATTACAGGATATGAAAGGGGAAATATAGCTCCCATATATATTTAAAAAAAACCAGTTCATTGTAAGAAAAACAGCTCATGCATGCAGTCTATTTGTGCAAACTGTGTAATCTGTGCCAGGTACAGCTGGCAGCGTAATTTTTAAAAATCTATTTATACTCAATTATTACAAAACAATTTAAAGTAATAACTAATTATTTTAACAGAGCCAAAATTAAAGTAGCCTATTATAATATTTCAAATTAATCTCTTCTTAATTCTTCCAACACAGTTTTTCTATGCAACCAATTTAGGATCAGCCTCAATGTGATAAATGACTTTAGAGTAGATTAAAAATGACAGCTCAACAAGTAAGTCGAGAGGAAAAGTGTGGGGGCTTGCTAGCAAGTGCCTGATCAGTTTGTCTATATCCTAGAAATGGCTTCCACATTAGAAGTATACAAGTGGGGCCCTACAACAAAAAGTTGCAGTGTTTCCATGGTGTGCATATGTTACCTGAGCCTGTGCAGGTTGGGGGGAAAAGGTTAAAATCATAGACAGGAGTCTCTGTTCCAACTTTTGTCTTACTTCATGTACAAAATGTATTTATTTGTTAGTTTTTCCACAATTAAAAAGTGCAACCAGTCTCCATGCAAGTCAACGGGTCAACAGAGCGTGAGGCTTCTGAATGCAACTGAGTGCTTGATTTTTGCCTGAGAGGAGGTCTGAAGGGGCAATTTAAGTAGATTGACCTTTGTTGCAACCTGAGAGTATGGGGGATTTTTGACTGGGCATTCAAACCACCCTCAGGTCCACCTCTGACCTGAAACAGTAACAATGGAATACATTGCAGGGCTGCTGTAAACTACTCTCTCTTAATACAACGCTACAACTTGCAATACAGGAATACCAGTGAACTATACTGCAGGGTTGTTGTACTCTCTCACTTTAGTCGAACCCTCAAACTACAGTAGGGTGCTAATTCCATAGATAACACTTCAGGCTTGTTGTAAGGCCCTCAAGAGCCTACTTTGCAGCATTCAGTGTGAAGTACACTGCAGGGATGTCATAAACCACTCTGTCTGTCCCAGATACAGTCCCTTCTAACCTGCCATATGGAGAATGAATTTTGTTTGCTCTAGAATTTCCATTACTAGGGTTTTGTTTTTATAAAAATGTTTCACACTAAGTAATAGCTGAGTTATAAAAAAAATAGGAAATATTTTGGCTGCTTTGGGTTTTTGGGGTGAGAGGTTGACAAACTAGTGTTCAGTGACAGCTACATAAAAAATATCAGATTTCTCCACTGATTTCCACGAGCAGCTCTCACTTCTGTCATTGGGGACATTTTAAAATAGCTTATTTGTGTTAACCAGAAAATGACCTATCCAGATAATGAGATTATTCTCTCTGAGCCCTTTTTACCTCTGTGTGTGTGTTCCTCCCTTTCCAGCCACTCCATTCCTCTTCTCACCCAACTGTCAGGTTTTTTTTCTTCTCAGTTTCTTAACATGCCAAGCCACTGAGTCCTTATGGGGCTGTTTTGGAGTGTCTCCCTCTTTACGGTTTTGTCCCTAGAGATTTTTCCCTAAAGCTAGGCAAGGATCCCTTCCCACTATTAATAAGGGGGAAACTGAACAAGAACAACATATCAATTTTATTTTTCAGACAGCTGCAGAATTATGAAAAAGACATTCAATTTTTTATTTAAGTTACTGTGAGGTTTGGGTTTGATGGGGGGGGGTTGGTTTTGTTTTGCTTTTTGTTCTGGTAATTATTGACTGGGTTTGCTTTGTCATGTGCCAGAGTAGAGATGAAAAGTAAGGATGGAAAGATCTTATGCCTCTTATTCAGGTACGGTATATAGCATTTCAAAGAAACCACGACAGAAGTGCACGACAGAAATGATATATATGCTCATATATGATCAAATAGCTGACCATGATATTTTTCATTTTACTTCAGCTACTTAGTGTCTTGTTTTATTAATCTTTCTCTTCTTTGATTCATCCATAAAGAAGATTTTTAAACTCTTTTTCAGCATATCCAGATAACAAAGAGGGATACTTAACTGATCAGACATGAGACTATGTTGCACCTTAAAATGAGTGTTTCTGAAACTTTATGAATACAAATGCAGGGATTTAGATTCCACAGCATACTACTGCCTCCAGCTGCCACTGTACCTCTCAGAAGGTTGGCTGCTTCCAGTAGTATCATAGAAGAGTTGGAAGGGGCCTATAAGGCCATAAGGTCCAACCCCCAGCTCAATGCAGGAATCCAAGTTAAAGCATCCCTGCCAGATGGCTGTCCAGCTGCATCTTGAATGCCTCCAGAGTGGGAGAGTGCATGACCTCCCTAGGTAATTGGTTCCACTGTTGTATTGCTCTAACAGTCAGGAAGTTTTTCCTGATATTCAGCCGGAACCTGGCTTCCTGTAACTTGAGCCCAGGCTTCCTGTAACTTGAGCCCATTATTCCGTGTCCTGCACTCTGGGATGGTTGAGAGGAGATCCTGCCCCCTCTTCTGTGTGACAACAACCTTTCAAGTACTTGAAGAGTGCTGTCATATCTCCCCTCAGTCTTCTCTTCTGAAGGTAAAACGTGCCCAGTTCTTTCAGTCTCTCCTCATAGGGCTTTGTTTCCAGTCCCCTGATAATCTTTGACTTTGTTTTGTTGCCCTCCTCTGAACCCTTTCCAGTTCTCTGCATCCTTCATAAAGTACTCAAGATGAGGCCTAACCAGTGCTGAGTAGAGGGGAACTAGTACTCCTTGCGATTTCAAAGTATACTTCTATTAATGCAGCTCAAAGTAGCATTTGCTTTTTTTTGCAGCCACATCATATTGCTGGGTCATATTCAGCTTGTGATCTACAACAATTCCAAGATCCTTCTTGTTTGTAGTATTGTTGAGCCAAGTATCCCACATCATGTAACTGTACATTTGTTTCCTTTTTCTTAGGTACAGAATTTGGCATTTATCCCTACTAAATTTCATTCTGTTGTTTTCAGCCCAGGGCTCCAGCCTATCAAGATCACTTTGAATTTTGTTACTTTCTTTCAGGGTACTAGCTATTCCACACCAATTTTGTGTCATCTCCAAATTTGATAAACATTCCCTGCACCTCCTCATCCAAGTCATTAATAAAAATGTTGAAGAGCACTGGGCCCAGGACTGAGCCCTGCAGTACCCCGCTAGTTACCTCTCCTCAGTTTGAGAAGGTACCACTGATAAGCACCATTTGAGCCTGACTCTAGCCAACTGCAGATCTACCTGATAGTTCCATCTAGCCCACTTTGGCCAGTTTGCTAATCAGGATATCATGAGGCACTTTGTTGAAAGCTTTGCTGAAGTCAAGGTGTATTATGTCCACAGCATTCCCACAGTCCACAAGGGAGGTTACCCGATCAAAAAATGAGATCAGATTAGTCTAGCAGGATTTGTTCTGGACAAATCCATGTTGGCTTCTAGTACTAATCACTGCATTGTTTTCAAGGTGCTTGCAGAATGACTGCTTTATAATCTGCTCCAGAATTTTCCCAGGGATTGATGTCAGACTGACTGGTCTGTAGTTCCCAGGTTCCTCCTTTTTGCCCTTTTTGAAGATAGCAACAACATTAGCCCTCCTCCAGTGATCTGGCACTTCACCCGTCCTCTGTGATTTCTCAAAGATAATAGACAGCAGTTCTGAGAGTTCTTCTGCCAGTTCCTTTATTACTCTAGGAGGCAGTTCATCGGCCCTGAAGATTTGAACTCATTCAAAGTAATTAGGTGTTCCTTGACCATTTGCCTATGAATCGCAAGTTGCAATCCTGCCCCTTAAGTGTATACTTCAGGTTTGCCAGGAGGGTCATAGACCCTCTTTCAGGAGAAGACCGAACCAAAGTAGGAATTGAACACTTCCGCCTTTTCTTTGTCATCTTTTATCATTTTGCTGTCCTCATTGAGTAGTTAAACCACCATTTCCTTTCTCTGTCTTTTATTATGCACATATCTGAAGAAAACTTTTGTGTTGTTTTTAGCATCCCTGCCTAACCTCAGCTCATTCTCAGCTTTAGCCTTCCTGACACCATCCCAGCAATTCTGTGCTACCTGCCTGCTGTACTCTTCCTTTGTAGCCTGGCCTTCCTTGGACTTCTTGTATGTGTCCTTTTTTGTTTTCAGGTCATCTCTGAGCTTTTTGTGAAGCCACATTGGCTTCTTCTGTGGTCCTCTACCTTTTTTCCTTGTTGGAATTGTTATTAATTGTGCCTTTAGAATTTCCTTTTAAAAAAAACTCCCACCCATCTTGGACTCCTTTTCTCATTAGAGTCTCTTGCCATGGGACCTTACTTATCATTGTTCTGAGTTTATTAAAATAGTCTTTCCTAAAATCCAGGGTACATGTTTGGCTACACTCAGCTTTTGCTCCCTTTAGAATCAAGAACTCAAGTATAACATGGTCACTTTCCCTCAGAGTTCCCGTAACTGCCACTTTATCCACTAACTCATCTCTGTTGGTTAGAATCAAGTCAAGGATAGCCGACCCTGTGGCTCATGCTGGCTCAGCTTGTCTGAGCGTGGAAAGCTAAGCAGGGTCAGGCCTGGTTATTACTTGGATGGGAGACCCCTCCTCTAGTTTCCTGCATTGAGCAGGGGGTTGGACTCGATGGCCTTGTAGGCCCCTTCCAACTCTATGATCTATGAATCTATGACCTCTAGTTCCTTCCTCCACTTTCTGTAGGAGGAAGTTATCAGCAATACAAGTCAGGAATTTCTTGGAGGGGCCATGTTTGGCAGAATTTGTCTCCCAACAGGTATCGGGGAAGTTGAAGTCCCCCACTACTATATCATGCCTCCTTGAAACATTGGCAATTTGCTTTTCAAAAGTTTCATCCTCGTCCTCGTCTTCTCCTTGATTGGGTGGTCAGTAGTAGACTCTGACCACCATGTTCCTTTTATATTTTGCCCATTTTAATCCAGATGCTCTCGATGGGGCTACCAGGCTCATCCTCCTGTATTTCTGTGCAGAGATATGTATTTTTAACATATAGCGCAACTCCACCTCCTGCTCTGTTCCTTCTGTTCTTTTTGAACAAGTAATATCCTTCAACTGCTGTATTCCAGTCATGGCAGTCATCCCACCGAGGTTCAGTTACACCTATCAAGTTGTATTTGCCCTCCTGTATTAGGAGTTCAAGTTAAATTTACAGTGTATGCAGCCTTTCTGCAGCCTCCATGCCAATGAAAAATTAACATATTGGCAAACTCAGCCAGAATTCATATTTTGATAGTGTCATGAAATTACTGTTTAATAAATATAATATATTATGCCGCACTCTCACGGGCATGTCAATTCACATTCTGGGGCTGGGGGATTTTCATAATGCTATTATTAACCACCACCATTAAAACGATTTACACCGAACTTTTATTTATTTATTTATTTAAAAATATTTCTATACCGCTTGTCATGTACAACATAACCAGGCAGTGTACAACTTGAGACTTGCCTCTCCTGGATTGTGCTTCTTGCTCCAGCAGACTGACAGCTTCTGTCTCCCACACCCTCAAACATGACTGCTTCCTGATAGACCCCGACACCTTCATGATGTTTTGATACAAATCTTTTTTAAAAGCTACCCAAGCATATGAGTATCATCATCATATCCTGCAGCAATAACAAGCCAATTATTGTGAAGTACTTTTTAAAAAATAAAATAAAATCAGTCCTGAATATACTACTAATAATCTGAAGTATGTGAAGGACTTTGGTTGATGTCAGAATTAAAATGCTTTAAACTTTTTCTTTTCTTTCGTTGTAATTCACAAAGTGCTAGGTCAGCAAAATACTTGGTCACCATGTTATTTACAAACCCCTTCCAAATTTGAAGTATTGTGGCTATTGAGAGGATAGTAAACAAAACAATAAAGTATAATTTATATGTCAAAATATTATACAAACAACCAAGTCTACATTAAAGGGAATGGCCTCATTTCAGCCCACAGCAAATTTCTGTTGAATAGTTTATACCCTTAGATTTAGGGGTTTATAAAAGGTATATAGACATAATTTTAACTATACCAGCATAAACAGCACCATTATACTAATATATTGCAGAAAGGTAGAGCACAAGAGCAGGCAGAGATCTGGAAGGAGTAATACAAGAGGCAATTGATATAGAACATAAAGAAAAATATGTCCAGATGTAATTTCTAGTGCTTTATTCTAATATTTTCCCCACAAAGTTAGGGGATAATGTTTTTCACTGTGTTAGATTTTTTTTTTTTTTGAGGTAACATTTTTCTTTCTTTTTTGTTTTATTCCAGTTATTGTGCAAATTATTTAAGGGGTGAGGAATATCCATTGATGTGCAACTTTCACTGAAATGAATGGAAGCTGCCATGGTTTTTTTGTTCAGCACCATTTCATTTCAATAGGGTGTGTATAGCAGACTTTCCCTCTGGATCCTGCTCAATGCCGATTTTCTTTGCTCATTTCTTTCGATCCTGTATCATATCTCTGTTTATCGGCTTTTGACTTCTGGGATGTCTCCAAATATTCAAGTCACATCCCAACACTTGCCTGGCAAACAGAACTGGATTAACCATTAGGCTAATAAGGCTATAGCCTTAGGGACTTTTATTTTTTAGACCTTCAGTTTCTCAGCTCAGCCACAAAGCTCACTTGGGCCAGTCATTCTTTTAGCCTGATCTTCCTCAGAAAGTGGTTGTTATGAGGATGGGGGGGAGGGGGTAAGGGTAAGGGAAATCCAGGTATAATGTATACCATCTTCCATAGGTGCTGTGCTAGTCTATAAGCAGCAAAAACAGTTTTAGGGCACCTTAAAGACTAACACATAATATTACACATTTATTCTGGCATATGTTTTGTGGACTATCGCTCACTTCATCAAATGCATGGAGCATTACTGAGGGTTTCAGGTAAATATATAAAGTACATATGGTGATGTGGGGAGTGGGTGTTGGAGAACTGAAAACACTGAGGTCAGAGGGAAAGACTGCTGAGTTGGACTTCATCAACAGGTTCAATTCTGTTGCCAGGCTTGAATGGGGGTGAAGGATTTTTGTCACACTACGTATGTTAACTGGTTCATCTAGTGTCAGGAATCAGGATGTTTGCCTGTTATCAGCAGCACTGTATTGTGAATGACCACTGTTAATAATGTGATTGCCATTGTCAGTACTTTCTGCACTTTATTTCCTTCTGACCTCACTATTTACAATTCTCCCCATCTACCTTACGTACTGTATATAGACCTGAAATTTTCAATTGCAATGTGTTGTACGTTGGGCACATTTGAAGATGGTTCAGAAACTGCAGCTAGAATATGGCAGCCAGTTTGTTGACTGCAACTAGGAGATGTGAACATATAAGTCCAGTTATGGCTCGCCTGCACTTGTTGCCAATTTATTTCTGGGCCAAACTCAAAGTACTGGGTTTAACTTATAAAGCCTACATGGCTCAGGACCCCAATACTTCAAGGACTGCCTCTTCCCATGTAAATCTACCTGGTCCCCGATATCAGTTTCAGAGTGCTTTCTGTGTGCCTCCTCTGGGAGAAGCTTGAGGTAACAGGCCTTTTCTGTGATAGCCCCCATGTTTCTGGAACGCTCTCCCTAAGGAAGCTCGTCTGGTGCTGACAGTCAGTCATCTTTTCAGTGCCAGACAAAAACGTACTTATTTTCCCAGGCATTTCAACATTAGTTATGGTCCAACGGTTGTGGGCTGCTTTTGTGGCTTCCATTCAAGGCTGTGAGCGAGATAAGATCTTGTGTTTTGTGGATGAACACTTTTCATACTGCATTATTTTTAGATTGTTTTTATGGTATTTAATTTGATTTGTATTATTGTGCTGATATGATTTATATTGATTGGTTTTTTCTTTTATATTAATCATGGATTTCTCAATTATGTATATGTCACTTTGAGACTGCTTTTTGCAGTGAGAAGTGACACATACATAATTGATGATGATGATGATGATGATGATGATGATGATAATGCACCATGCATCTGATGAAGTGGACAACAGTCCACAAAAGCTTATGCCATAATAAAATTGATAGTATTTAAGGTGCCACAAGACTCTTTGTTGTATACCATCATGAGCACCTTATAGTTAAGTAATAAATAAAGCTATTATTCTTATTGAGAGACAGGCTCAGTAAGGCATTTTAAAGTGTAATGAGTGAAAATGCCCATTAGTACTATGGCTTTCAAAGCATAATACACACATCTGAGTGAGTGTTATGTGGTGTGGAGGGAACACACTCAAAAATGGCTCTGAGGCAGGATATTCTAGGCCTTAATAATTTATTTAGGGCTCAAATGGCTTCTTCGTGCTTTCTTCACTATAAATCAAAAGACTCCTTCCTCAGCCAGAGCAAGGAGGCCTTCCGATTTAATACCTTCATCACAATCACTGAGGGTGAAACTACACATTATGTTAATTGTGTAGCGTGCAGCTGAGCCTGGTCACGTTCTTTACTTTAGTGTAATTGTGTATGACCCAAATACAGATCCTTCTTTCCCAGTGCATACTGGTCCCAATCAAAACTGGGGCCATGCAGAGTTACACTAAGGTAAAGAAAATGACCAGGTTACACAATTAATGTAACATGTAGTTTCACCCTGAAAAACTGACGAATGCATTAGGATATCAGATCAAGGCCTATACTGACATCGATGAAACCTTTAGTGTCTTTGCAGGTTTTTAACCTAATATTTCAAGTTCACAAATCAGTGCTGGTATCAAATACCCAGATGATCTCCCAGTACATTTTACTAAAGAACTTTAACAATTCGTTGAACTCACATCCTTCTCAGATTACTGAGAAAAAAAGCGATGAATGCTAATCTATTTGATTATACCATATTATCATTGGATCCAATGTGATAAATTATTTCCCCAAATGTTGAAATTGCATTGCAGCTGTAGTTGCGGCAATGATAGCCAACTGTAGCAGCGAAAATTCCTTCTCTTTCCTAAAAAGGATAAAAAATGTATCTGATCTACCATGACTCAAGAGCATCTCACTACTCTCTTTAGCAGTGGAAATTAATTTGCCAGCTCTTTGAATTATGGCATCATCCATGACTTTGCCTGAGCCAAAGCCAGGAAAATAACTTTTTTTGTTTGAAGAAATGACTATAATTATTTATTCCCAAAGATTTTCTCTTTGATTTGAATACTTAACTTTTTAATAGCTAAATAATGACTTTATTATTATATTTTGCAATATATAGTGCATACTACTTAGGACCCTCCCTCCTATCATCCTTAGGTCCCTCATACCTTTAATCCAGTCCTACTGGTGAGGAGGTTAATTTTGCACCTATGGCTCTCTCTTTCTAATCTCTCTGCTATGATGTTCACTATTTTTCAAGCAAGAGCCATTTTAGCTTCAGGCACTGACACCAAAACCACTTGGGGGCCTTTCTCAGGTCATGAGAGACTTCTCCTTTCCCTCCCTCCCTGGTCAAGGGCTGACGGTGAGTACCGGACTTGGCCAGAGCCTTTTTCAGGGCTCTCCTCCCCATCCCCATCCATGTTGTCCAAGCAAGGCCTCAGTCACTCAGCAAGTCACCAGGCAGATGAATTCCTTGGATTGGGATGGAACTTTTACTCATCACTGAGAGAGTGCTCTGCTCTACTCAGTGCCCAGAAATCTCCCAGTGCCCATGCATTCGGTTTTGCCTCCACCTCCAACAGCCCACCGCTAAAGCAAACAACGCAAAGCATTGTTACAAATACTTTAAATTATTGCACTTTTCTGGATTAAAATACTTTAATTAAATAAAATAATAAAGCTAGGAAGCCCCTGCTGAGAATGAGCAACTACTGCAAAGAAAGAGAGAGGGAGAGAATGAATGAATGAGAGAGAGAGAGAGAGAGAGAGAGAGAGAGAGAGAGAGAATGAATGAGAGGGAGAGAGCCAGCCACAAGGTGATTGGGTGCCACTAGTGGCCCTTGGGCCTTGCAGTGAAGAACACTGGTCTACTGGCTCCAAGTTGACCGGATCCTTTCCTCTAGTACAGCCTTCCCCAACCTGGTGTCTTCCATATGTTTTGGGCTACAAAACACCCAGCATTCTAGGCCATTGGCCATGCTGGCTGGGGCTGATGGGACTTGAAGTCCAAAACATCTGGAGGGCACCAGTTTGGGGAAGTCATTTGTCCTTCAAACACCCACTGGAACGTTCACATTACCTATGAGGGAACCCATTCAGACAGCCTTCCAGACCTAATACTTAGTACTCCTGTTGCACAGTCTTGACCTTCTCGTCTGCAATATTCCAGACACCACAATCTTCTATCTTAAAACTTTCTCCATCTTTGACCCTTCAATGACGCTCCAACTGCTGCTTCCTCCCTTGTCCAGGTTCAAACTAAATCCTTTAGAACAGACAGATATCTCTTACTTCAGCTTTATAAAGCAACTTGAAGCAAACATTTATAATGTCTATAACAAGAGCTAGGCATATGTGAAACTCTGATAAACCCTGATAAATTTTACTAGACTTATTGAAACTTATTTTCCTAGACTTGTTTACTAGACTTATTGAAATAAGGTCTTCAGATGTCTTGCCTGAGGACTCCCTCACCCCCAAATCACTGTAAATATTGCTTTAGTCAAATTTTGGTTTTATGTCCCAGGCTCAATCACAGAACACCTAATGCAAAGAAAAAGACTAGGCTCTTCTCCCATCCTTCCTGACAATACTTGCTAGTGGAAGAGGGGTTTGGAGGGCAAAGCCCACATTACTCTAAAGATGCTTCTTCTTTTTTTGTGTGTTGAGCAGGTGGGCTTATGACTCCAGATTTCTGGACCAACAACTCCTGACATACCTCACCATTGGCTTTGCTGGCTAAAGCTGATGGGACTTGTAGGTCAAAATATCTGGAGGGACCTGAGTGTGTGTGGGGTAGGGGGACTTTAACCTTTCAACCTGCTGTGGTTCCAATCCAGATTGGGGGAATGCACCTGTGATTTATATTGCTAAATAGTGATCCATCAAGCAAGTGGATCGCTATTTGGCAATATATATTGTAGGTGCTGGGGCCCTGATCCAGATTGGGACTGCAGTGGGGAGAAGGGTTAAAGTCCCCTGTCCCAGCACTAGGGTCCTGATCCAGATTGGGACCCTGCACTTACTCTAGAGTAAAATAAATAAATAAAAATAAAGAATAAGACATAGCTGTGCTAGCTATGTTTTTAAAGTAATATGTGCTTTGTGTATGAATTCATATAGCTATATATTCTCAACAGACGCTTTAAAAAAATGGCACTTAGTCCAGCTCTTGGTTTTTCTCCAATTGTCGATTACTCTCTAGTTGTTGTTGTAAGCAGATTTAATATCTGGGTTAGTTAAAAATGCGTTAGTCTGTGACAAAATTGATGGAAGAGATACAATTATCTTTAGTGAGAAAGAATTATTTCTGCCTATCAGCAGCAGCAGCAGCAGCAGCAGCAGCAACAAGAAGTTCAGGGGCTTCAGAACTCTGATTTTCAGATGCAATTGGATGAATGTATTTCATTCATTGGAATGTATGAATGAAATGTACAGCAAAGTCTTTACTAATTAAATTCATGAATTTTCATTCATGAATGTATGGATGAATGTACTGTAAAATCTGTGTTGGTGAGGCCACAAATTGCACTGTTTGTGATTTAAACAATGTGGCAGGCCCTGAAGCATAAAAACCATTGGGCGAGTTCGCACGTCACGCTAAGCCATCCTGAGAATAAACTATGGTGGGTTGGTGATTTGCTCGTTACTCTTGACAGACAAGCAGGTGCTCTGCGGCTTGCTGTGGCTTGTTTCCCCCATCAATATATTCACTGATAAGGTAGCTTTAAAAAACAAACAAACAAACAAAAACAAACTAATAACCATACCCATAAAATGAATCAGGTGATCAGTGAGAGCTATTTGATGACTACTTATGAATACGGACAACTCTAAGTCATACAGTAATAACTTGGATTGCAAGTAACTTGGTCTGAGAGTGTTTTGCAAGACAAGCAAAAAAAATTAAAAAAATTTGACTTGATAAACAAGCAAGGTCTTGCAAGACAAGTAGACGTAGGGATGTAACCGCTCACCCCGAGCGGGCTGAAATCGGCCCCGCTCACACCCGCCAGAGACTCGCTTTGATATAAGAGTGTTTTGATTGCAAGCACGGTTCTGGAACGAATTATGCTTGCAATCCAAGGTATTACTATACTTAAAATAATTAAACAATCTGGCAAAATATAGAACACCACTGCTTTTTAAAACACAGAGTTTTATGCTATATGGTTTTACAATATGTTTTAGATTAGAGGATGAAAACCATAACTTTCATAACAAGATAAATGGTTATCTCAGCTATGGATCTTTAATACATTCTGATGGGTATATATAACAGTGATTATGTATTAGTAATTCCGTACAATGGAAGTAATTACATAAAAATGTTAAACAACTAAATGCTTCATTGCTTCATATACTGTAATATATTTGACTAAGCCTATGAATTGTACAAAACTGCTGTCTGCTACTCCTAGAAACTGTTAATGATCTGTCTCAGTTGTGTTTTTGACATTTGTACCCTTAGCTTACTAACGTACACTTCAAGGCTTCAATAACTAGATTAAAGTAATAACCCACCAAGTGTTGCTGCAGGCTACAGTTTTAGATGACACAAATCATCTTTCACTGGGAACCATTATAGTTCCCAACAAAAATGACTTTTCAGAAAACCAAGTGTTTTGCACCTTGGGATTACATTTATGAAGTGCCATTAAACTGCAGTACCAGTCAACTATTTTAAAAACATCTATTAGTTCACTTAGCTAATGACCCTTTTGTTAAAAATGTTAAACCAGTATACCATTAAACTTGCTTGATAATACAATTTTTTTTGAAATACATTCTGTGTGTTCTGTTTCAATGCCATGGTTATATTACAGTCTTATTTCACTAGTAGTTTAAGAGAGACGGTGTTGTTCGAGTGCTGAATTTTGGATGGAGATATCAGAGTTCAAATCCTCACCCATCAACTTTCACAGGGTAACCTTGGGTCAGTTATTTTCTCAGACTAATCTGCCTCACAGCATTGTTGTCAGAATAAAATGAGGTAACCCAAACCATCTACACTACACTGAGCTCAATACAGAAAGGGATATATTATATTTGCATTTACCAAACAATCAATCAATTTATTAATTCGGCCAACAGACCTCACAACACGAACGTCTCAGTAAAAATAATAATGAAATTAAAATAAAATAAAACAAGATTTACATTCAGAGCAATACTTAACGCAGATAAAAATCCTAAAACAGCAATACATAAATATGTATAGATATATGAACTAAAAATTTATGTACAAATGGGGGGAGGGGAACCAGAATAAAAGATTAATATAATACAATTTCTTTCCTAATTCTTATTGCCCTCAGTAAATATTTAGCTGCAATTTCCGTAACAGGCTCTTTCAGATCTGAAAGAAGAAAAAAGACATAATATTCAGCCGTTCTTCCAGGATAGCGAGAAATCAATGGATCGATCAACTCCCTACGTAAGTCTCGATAGAAATTACAGAAGAGGAAAACGTGATTTATAGTTTCAATTTCCTCAGAGCTGCATGGGCATAATCTATTTGAATAAGGTATTCCTCGAAACCTTCCCTCCAAGAGGGCTGAGGGTAGTACATTGAAACGGGCAAGCGTGAATGCTCTCTGACAGTGGTGTGAGCGATCCTTGCAGCAGCTGGCTCACGAATTCTTTGAGCTAGTCGAGTCTCCTTCTCCCCCCTCCACTGCCATTCGAACCCAACTGAGTCACGAACAGCAAGATCTTTTGCTCGAAGCTCACTTGAGAGATAGCTCTCAGAAAGCGTTTGTGTTTCTTAATGCTTTTGTGTTTCTTAATCTCTGCACTTATATGCTAAATTCCTTGCTAAATTCCTACTAACACCAGGATGATTATAATGCTGATTTGAGAACAGCCTCTCTGGCTGGCTAGATTGAAATAAATACTAGTAAATACTAGTCCTTTACATTCCTACTTAGAAAAAGGATTTTGTTACAGATTAGACATAATAATGTGGTAATTCTTGTGAGATGCATACCTTTTCTACAGAGGAATTTTTAATAAACGTAGGTGGTATAATTTATGATTTTTTATATATTAAGCACATAAGGTAACCTTTCTTCTAAGGTAACCTTTCTTCTTCTAACTCTGACTGAGAGGAAAGCCTGCTGTGTAAAACCTCTCTCATATACTAAGTTGGTTCTTCCTTCAAGGCTCCAGCCAGACTGCTTTTTTGCATCTCAATAGTAATGCTAAAATCTAAGTCACAGCATCGACACAGGTAAAACCTGTTTAACAGCTCTGGTTCAGCATCTGGCTCGCAGATCTCTGTAAGTGGGGGACGAGCAGCTGGTTAAGATCACAAGAATCTTTAATTATGCTGAGTGAATTTATTCAAATACTTAGCTTGGAAATTAGGAGAGACATACCGTAATTGATACCAAATGATAGAGGGGAGCAGGTTTTGTTTGCTGCTGCAGATGAAACTTGAAAATCAATATTTTGAATGCGCTCTGTAACATAATATCTATGTTACATAATATCATAATATAGGAGAGGAGCAACAGTGGAGAAAACCCTAAATTATATACTTTATTAACTAATATTTTCATCCAAGAGCTAACATGCTGATCATACTGGACTAGTGATAAAAAGTCATCGGAGGGAACTGAGAACATTAAACGAAGCCAAAATTTTAATGTGAGCGACCAAGCTCTAGCTTCAATAGAGTCTGCGCCCACCTCTAGCCGCAAGACTGCATCTGTTACACAGTTGGGAACCCCAAAAATAGCCCTTAGAAAGGCAGATTGGACCTTTTCAACTTCTGAATTAAATCCTGTGATCCATATTTGAACTCCATAGAGAAGTTGGGCCTTAGATTTCACGTTAAAAACCTGCATTACAGAGGGAATATGACAACTCCCTTTAGAGTAGAAAAAACCCTGAATTGCCATCTTGGTGTTACTTGCAATATTGATGGCATAGTTCCTATGGAACGTCCAAGATAAAGAAGAATGAAAGAAAATTCCTAAATATCTAAATGTAAAAACTTGTTCCGGTTTCTCTTTAGATCGTATAAATCTTTCGCATTTACCAAACATGAACCAGAATGCAGTTTCCTGTTGAAATCTATACATTTTTGAAGTTTGCAGCATTATTCGCAGACTGTGCCTGGGATATAACACAGTCTGCTGACAGCAGTAAGCAGTCTTACCCTACCACCTCCCCTCCAAAATGGCATGAATCTCTTTGTGCTGCCCACTCTCCTTGCCGCATTTTAGGGTTTGCACAAAATGGCCATACAAAATCAGGTAAACTGCAAAATGGGACACAAGGAAACCAGACCTTCTGAAAATTATGGCCATACTTACTGAATCAAAGGATGGTGGGTAACTTTATACAGCAACTGTTAGGTCAAACTACGCATTATGTTAAATATGTAGCATACAGGTCTCTCTCTCTCTCTCTCTCTCCTTTTTCTCTACTCACAAGTAAGCACTCACAGGGTCCCTGATCTGAATCACCTTCGCACATGCAGAGAGGAGGTTTAAACTTCCCACCCAGCTGCTTCCCTCCTGAACCCTGCACCCCCCAAGTGTTAAAAGGAATAGATAAGAAAGATGTCTCCATTGGCACCAGTGGATACTTCTTATTTATTCTTTCTTTAACCCCGCACCGGTGTGTGTGTGTGTGTGTGTGTGTGTGTGTGTGAATTTCAGGAGGGAAGTCGCTGAGGGAAAGGTTTAAACCTCCCTGTGTATGGTGGTCATGATCTTGATTGGTCCCTAAACACTTACTTGTGAAATATGCCGTTTGATCCTTAGATAACCATTTGGAAGAGAAGCCCTCTTTTGTGATCTCCAAACTGGGTAATCCTCTATCTTCCACCCTAGAGATCCTACTTAAGCTCCAGTGTAGGGAAAATGGGGAAGCAGGATACCCTTGTTTGGACTTCATCCAGAAGAGATCTTGATTTCAATGAGAACTGATTACACTTAATTTTGGGGGAGAAGGGAGTGAGCTCTGTGGCAGTAGGACTCTATCTGATACCATCATTAGTTGCTACTTTGCAGGTATTTTGGGGGCAGTGCCCCCCACATGCCTCTTAGCATGCACACTTAGCATTGCACTTGGGGAAGCACAAGGAACACTCCTCTCTTCTTCTGTGTATATCTATCGTTGGCATCCAAGACTACTCAAAGAACTCTTGATCAGGCCTAAACCTACAGAACTACTGCTACCTGTGGAAGAATATTATTATCCAAATCACATGCTGGATTTGGTTGAGCCTCCCTCAGGTGTTTCTCACACTGCAGAAGAGTGTTTATTGTGATGTACCTGGGCCTTTTTTCATAGTATTTTGTGGTTGTATAAATTTGTTGGATTATGACTAGATTGTTTCTCCGAAAATATTGCAAGGGCTTTAAGTTAAAGCTTTTTTTTTTTTAGCTCATTTACCTAGCTTGGTCCTAGACAGCTCATTTACTTAGCTATGAGGCAGCTATTGGGGTTTGTTTTTTGTTTTTAAGTGCAAGTTTAAAGTTTGTGTTTTGGTTTGCCCCACCAGTATTTTGGCAAATTGCCTTAGACATTGTTTTAATTATTGTGGGCAACAAGAAACAGCATGATACTTCACAAAGTTCTTGGATACCCCCTTTTTCTAAGCAAAGCAAAACTGATAGTTTTCTAAATCCTTTAACAACTCAGGGCAACTCTACTTGCTTAGGAACAGAAGTGCCAGCTCCATCTAATAATTTTGTGGAAAAAAGCTCCCCCAAACAGGTTTTTCTAATTGAAGGTTTTCTAACACAAGTCCTATGTGTGGTTTGGACTATCAAATCATAGCAGAACTATGGCTGGGTTTGCATGACACAGCAATCCATCATGGGTAACTAGCCACAGTGGGTTATCATGTCATGTGAACCCAGACTTCTTCCTGCAGGGTGGCTTGTCTTTGGGCAACAAGCCACCTTAATAACCCATGGCTTGTTATAGGGGTTGTTGGACCCACAATGGGTTGATGTGTGCAGCCATGAAATGTGTATATGTCCCTGTCAAAAGCCTTGGTTTAAAAGAAAGCCTTACTTTTGATAGCTGTCAAAGTCAGTGCTCCCATAAATGTGGTAGGCTGCACTTTCCCACTTTCCTGAGCACCTAGAGGCTTGGGAAAGGGTGAACAGTTGGAGGACACTGAAAACTGTCAGGTCCACACTTAAAACCTAGATGATCTTGTTGCAAAGAATGTGATCTACTTGCCACCCCCTTCCGCAAGCAAATATCTTTTTGCAGCTTTGCTTTCACTTGAAGGCTCTCTCTTTGACAGTTGTCAAGTGAAAGCAAAGTAACATATTTGAAGCCTGGCTTTGTCAATGTCCACTTACCATGACATTGACCAGGCAAGTCTTCACATTTTGGGTAGTCAGAGTTGCGCACTTGTGGAACTCCAAACTATTGACTAAAAAAAAAAAAAAGAATTAACAAAAACATTTGCACACATTTGTGGCACAAAAAAAGGTGGCAAACCAGTGATAGTCCCTCCAATGTGCCACTTGTGCACTTTTGAGAGGCTGTCGTTGGTTGTCACTTCAGAGATCGCAAAAAGCAATCTCCGGGATAAAAAGGGGGAAGGGGGGGGAGCCTCGATGACCACAAACGGGGTCATTATCGCAGCGGGTAGAGGATGTTAGGTTTTGCATGGTGCGCAGAACGAGATTGTCACCTGACATCAAGATTGTCACCTGACATGGAGGATGTCTCCTGAGGTGGTGTGCAAATAGTCACCAGACATAAGGTCTATGACTCAGAATCATGTGGACAATTGCAGTAAACATGTTGTGAAGAATAGGTTATATAACTGGTGAGTAATATCCTATTTATAGATACTATAAATGGGGTCTTACTATATAAGTTGGGGTAAGACACACATCCCCTCATTGCTTCCAGACTTCTGGACTTCAGACTTCTACTTGAAGTCAGTCACTTCACTTCATTTCAGCCTTGCCACTGGGGTCTTGGATTTGAATCTGCAATCATGTAGTGAGGACATCTCTTCTGTGTAAGAGATGCATTGCTTGCCTTAATCCCATGTAATTGGGTCTTACAAATAAACTCTTTGGTCTTTATTAACTGCTGTTATCTCCTCCTTCCGTTTGCATGACTGGGCCTGAGGGTCACTGGCTAGGTGAGCTTTTGAACCCGTGTCAGTCCAGCTCTCACAGAGGAGACAAGATGGGTTCTGCCATGCAGGTCCCTGAGATACCTGCAGGAGGACCTGCAGGATACCTGCAGGGAGGAGGGGGTCTATGCCTCGTGAGCACGATCATCTGTTGGGCACACCGTGGATTGTTCCACGAGCAACCAACACTATGTAGCTTATTCTCAGAGTGGGTTGCCATGTTGTGTGAACTCACCCATTGTTTTTTTGTTGCTGCAGACACTTTGCAAAATATTTACAGCCAGTTAACATGTATTATTGATACATTTGATCCTTTGGCTCAAACATTAGGACCTCCTAAAAATCAGTTAACTCATTCTGAGCTTCCTAGACAGGGTAGTAAATTGTATGGGCATCAACAAAATAAGCAAACAGGACCTTCTAAATCTAGTAAGTATCAGTGCTTTTTTTCTGGAGAAAAGGGTACCGGAACTCTTGGATTACATTTCCTCGGGAGTAGATGGCGATTAAATTGTAATGCAATTAATAGAAGAAAAGGTGCTGGAACTCAGTTCCAGTGAGTTCCACCAGAAAAAAAGCCCTGGTAAGTATGAACCCATGCTGCAAACTAATCAGATAGTGCTTGATATTTTTCCATTTCAAAGGCTTATGCCTTTTTGGAACTCAAAACATCTAACCTGTCACCACTTGGGTTTCTTTACTTCAATTTCCTCCATGTCATATTCATCTGACAAAAGTTGAATTTTCCCAAAACTGGCAGCTAGCTAAAAGATTTTTGCTAACTCTTGATATGCCTAAGATACATTTTATGATCCTTAATAAGAAGGCACTCTATAACTATGGGATAATTCCATCTTGGATTTCAAAAATATCATTATTAAGCTTTTGTTGCTAGCAAATCTCAGGAAGATATATCTTCTTAACTGTTTCAGTGTTCTCCCAACAAAAGAACAGAAATCAGTACTGCACAAATTAGGGACTTTACAAACTAAGTTCATTGAAATAAGTGATATGATGAACACTACTCTTCTTGAAACATTATCAGCTTCAGAAAAACATAACACCTTATCTAAGCAGGCTGTGTTTGGCTCTAAATGCATAAATTGTCAGTGAATATGTCAGTCTTAACCCAGTTCATGAATGGATGTCTGCATAGGAATAGACAGAGAGGCGGTGTTTGGAGCCTAATGAGTTGGGGTAGACTATAGAGCCTATTTTGAAAACTCCTTTAAACCCCAACATAGGTGTTATCACTCTATCAACCATATTGGCATATTTAAGGATGCAAAGGGGTAGATAAACAACATGTCCCATATTAATTGACAACGAATGATTCAGAGTGGTTCAAAACTGAATATTCCATCTTGGAACACTGCTGAATAGAAGGCTAAAATGAAGGAGAGGGGCTTTGCTGAATTCATTAATTCTTTTGATGTTTGTTGTTCCAGAAACCTGGGCTAAAGAAAAAAAAAAAATGAGTTAAAAGGATTTTCGACCAGAACAATAGAACCTACGTAGTTCTTCTATAAAGGTAGACCAAGTGTAGGACTTGCCTGCCTTGTCTCCTCCTCACTGAATCTGATCGCTATGGCAGTCTTGAAAAAATTTAAACCTTGTAGTTTTTTGCTTTTTAATATATACCTACACCATTACATTCTAGGCAGAAAGTGAAGGCCAACTAGGATAAATTGGAACAATACTTTATTATGATGAAATTTCATTATTCTTTAGTTCATTTAATTATTGCTGAAGATCTTTATACGAGGAGGATTGGTCTAGGCAGGGCTTTTTTTCTGGTGGAACTCACCGGAACTGAGTTCCAGCACCTTTTCTTCTATTAATTGCATTACAATTTAATCGCCATCTACTCCCGAGGAAATGTAATCCAAGAGTTCCGGTACCTTTTTCTCCAGAAAAAAAGCACTGGGTCTAGGATTGGACACATTATATTCTTCTAAGTACTGGAATTTGAGGGGTTTGAATGCTTGTCCAATCAACTTTACCAGATTTTCTAAAGATCAAAGAATCAATTACTCAGGTACCTGCTTAGCTCACTTTATTAGATGTATGGGTCTGATAAGTTTTAAATGGGAAACAACAGATTGATAAAAGAGGACAATATACCTATATTTCAAGAAGAGGAAGCAGTGTCATCAATTATGTGATAGTATCGGGATCAGTATTTGATCTTTGTAAAACAATTGAAGTAGGGGATTGTCTTAAGAGTGATCATTTGCCTTTGACTATCCATTCCTCTATTCATTTTGCTTTAAATCAGTGTTCTTATACATTTGAATTGGTTACCTCAAAACAAAGAAACAAACAAAAAGGAATGAACTGGAACTCAAAACTGAAAGAGAAACATAATCCTGAAGTCGGAAATAAAAGCCCCTAATATGGAGAATGGCATTCTGTAATCCTTTACCATTTAATTCTTGCTCTTCAGAAGAATATAACTGTTGATCAGGTACAACCAAAGAAGGGCTCTGTATTTCTAAATAACTAGTGGTTTAATCAGGAATATGCCCTCATGGAAACCCCCCCACAAATGAATAATGTCTATCAACAGTAAAAAAAGAAAAAGAAAAGAAAGAAAGAAAGAAAGAAAGAAAGAAAAGAGGGGGCCAAATCTTTACCTCAGGCTTATAATTTGAAACAAAAATATAAAGCCTTTATTTGCCAAAACTAAGAGAAGTGTCTGAGAGAGAAAAAATGGATTTTATTTACACATGCCACCTTAACAAAGGATACTACATCATTTTGGTGGATTGTTACTGGGACCTTGATGGACTATCAGGAACCCCCTCCCTGTTGTATTCCTCCACAGGTTTGGGAACGTAATTTCTCTGCTATTTTTCATGATCCTGATCATTCTTTTTGCATAACACTCAACCTTCCTTTAATGCTAAAGCATGGTAACCTGTAAACCCTGGTGAACTTCTTGATCCAATTGCCCAGCTTAAATCTGACAGAGCACCTGGCCCTGATTCTCCTGATCTGTTAAAATCTAACCCTGAATGCTACACTCCCTTCCTATCATTCTTTACTTTTATTAATAGAAATGGATATATTCCTGACATTTGGAGCAAATCAATTATAGTTCCCGTCTTAAAAAAAAAGATGATTGCACAAATCCAGCAAATTATCATCTCATCAGTCTTCTTTCAGTTATAGGAAAACTTTCTGCCAGGTTTCTAAAATGCAAGCTTTTATCCTGGATTGAGGATAATATTATTGGGGACGAAAACTGGTTTAGAGTAGGTTGCTCAACTTTAGATCACTGCTGCATATTAGCAAACTTGACCTAGAAATATACCTCAATTTCTGGTGGAAAGAGTTTTCCTGCCTTTATTGACCTTAAATCAGCTTTTGACCTGGTCCCACGGGAATGACTATGGTCCAAATTAAACAAAACCTCTATCAACAAATATTTGTCAAAACCTCTATAGACAATCTAATATTTTAATTATTAGATGTCTATACAGTCAAACCTCTAACCAAGTAAGATGCAGGCAGCAGGGACAAGTGTCAAACCCAATTCCTGTTACTAGGGGTATTAGACAAGACTATATTTTCACTCCCTTAATTTTCAAGTTATTTCTAAATGACCTGTCTTCTCATTTTCAAGATGTTGAGTCTCACACCTCTAAATTATCTACTGTTAGGATCCCCTATTGTTGTATGCTGATGATGCTGTGTTTCTCTCCTCATGCAGAATAGGTTTAAACCGCTTATAAGCTGGTTTTGGGCCTTATTGCTCCAAGAAAAGTTTGATCATCAATTTTATAACAAATCCAAGGTTTTGGTGCTCACCAAAGGCGGAAAGAAATATAAATGTACCTTAAACTGCAATAATATAGAGCAAGTTCCCCAAATAAGATATCTGATATACAAATACAGAGCACTGGTTCCTGGCCCTTGATTACTGGGTTTAACCTTCAAGCAGAAAGAGTCCAATCTAGTTTCCTTAGGAAGATTATGGGTTTACCTCCCTGTGTGGGGAATGCAGCTATTTATCTGGCTATTCAATCAGTTGAATTCCGGGCTTGGATAATGCCCTGAAATGGTGGCTACATATACATGTTTTTGCTAGTTATATTAATTTCTTGCTTTCAGACTCTTTTCTCAGTCAGTGGATGAGGGAGATGGAGAAGAGGATTCTTAGGCTGGGTTTTTCTCCTGAGGTTCTGGGCAATTATGGTTTAAAGAAGGCACAATTATCTGTTACACAGAATTTAGTAGATCCAGACCTCCAGTATCTGAGAACTGCAGCTAACAAATCTGGTTACCCACTACTCTTATGTAATCATTTAAAATATGGAATTGTTAGAACTTTGTATCTTCATACACTGTTTTCAAATACAGGAGAGCATTTATGCTCACTTGTTTCAATGTGTTGCCCTCTGCATTATTAATCAGATGATTTATTATAAGATCCTAACTAACAAACGTCTGTGTCTGTGTGGAATTGGAGTAATTGAGTCTGTTGATGATGTACTTTTGTATTGTAATTTGTATAGAGATTACAGAGAGATGCCGATTCTCCCTCTACGATGAACTCTCCGGGATGATCTTCTGAAGGACTGGTATTGCTCCACCTAAAGGACGATTCATCTCATATTACTGAGAGGCTTGCAATTATTTTTTTACTCCAATACAAATTAGGAAACATATACATTGGTCTCCTGTTAAAACCCATTTATTTTTTTATCTATTTGTTCTTATTTAGTTGTATTTGCTCTTTGTACAAAAGTTCTTATACGTCTGTGACCATAACAAACAATTAATTCACTTAATTTTCTCCAGTTTTTGCTTCATATGTGAAAGTTATCAAACAAGTTACAGATTTAGCAATTACGAATCTGTAACAAATGCAAATATTCAAGAACACAAACTGACTTCTAATAAAATACATTACAAAAATGAGTGTTATAGATGGTATGCTATTAAAATGTGGGTAAGCTGAAACATTACATAAGTAAACAAACATTTTGGCATTACAATCTAGCTTTAAAATTTTCTAATGGCACATCAGCAAATGGAAACATGTAGTATTAACAATATGCCAGCAAAGTTTGCCTTTCTGTATAACCACACTCACACCACATATAACTGACAAGTAAAATGTTAAACAAAATACTTTTAAGTGCAACAGAATGAATTAAATCACTGCTACCTTGCATGAGCTTTAAAATATGTTTTGAAATTATAATTGATTATTCTGGTTGGTAATTCATTCAGATCAAAAACCTGCTCTGACACGTACAGTTTAAACCCAGTTTGAAGTTAAATATTGTAACTCAAGGGTATATCTCATTCTACTGCTGTCATAGTTTTTGAAAAAGTTTTCTACCACTCAAACTACCGGTACTCTTCCCAAAAGCAGTTATTATGCCTTCATATTCAACTTTCAAACATTACATGACCCGCTGAATGTCATTAATTAATTGGTGAAGAATGCTTCATTACTAACTAGTTCACAATTTATTTTAAACTTAAATAGGAGCCTGCAATTAAAGTTGTAGATGTCCTATGGTCTCATTTAATTCTAGGGTTCTTTGTGGGAGGATGAATAGCCTCTACTGAACATACCACATTAGATGTGAGCTGAGATCAATTAGTTGGTGATGTTCTGCCAAATTGTTCATTACCTGTCATAGTAACACCAGTGACACTTTTAAAAGTCGAGCTCATTGAACCTACTTTATTCTGTTAGGAAAACCTCATTACATGGGTGCGTCATTACATGGGTAAAAATAAGTAATCAACTCAATGCCAACGTGTTACTAAAAAGCAGAAGTGGGATGCCAAATAAAGGTTACTTAGCAACCAATGTAAACCTCAAGCAAATCCCCTATTTTTATATTATTTAGCACAGTTTAAACTAATACCATTGTGTAAATCTAGTAAATAGATTAGAAACGGATAAGTTATAGAGCCAGCAATAGACAGCTAGAGTACTCACCAAAAAACAGCTGCCAAATATCCAACATTTCAGATTATTTTCCCTCATATTCCTGTAATGAATATGCCAGATAAAGGTGAATAAAAAACCCAGTTATCGTATATATTGAGCTTTGCCTATTTTCCTGCTCTACACACACCTTCTAATAAATCACAGTATTTAGTTACTAGCACAAATATTGTGAAGGACTGCCAACCGGTCCTTTACTCAAGACGAGAGATCAAAGGTGCAAAACTGCCAGCCTTAGCTCTGCCATCTTGACACTGATTCTGTCAGGGCCTTGCCCTTGTCTATACACTGGATTTAGCACTGAACCACAGAGGAACCACACACACCGTGTGGGGTAAAACCAGGAAAGTTTATTTAAGGTAAACAGATTACAATAAAAGGTGGGGAATGAGGGAAGAGGGAGATAGGTGGGGAGACACTTTGATACATACAAGTAGAGCTACAAAACAACAAAAACTAGTTCCTTTTCTATATAAATACCCAGGCATACTTACTCTCTTGCCTGGGGGTTGGTCTTCTTAGGGCTGACCTTAGCAAAAAGCCCTACTCCGCAGCACGTCCAGACAACAACAACCCAAACCAGAGGCCACAGCTGGCAGTATAGATTCCCCCCCTCCTTTCCGTAGCGTGGCTGTCCTTGGCCAATCAGGATGAACTTCATCTGGGCTAGGTGGAGGAGAGGTGACTCTTTGATCTTGAATAGAGTGCTTGGGCCGCATTTGCATGGGAGACTCTGAGGCGTCTAGAGTCTTCAGAGGAAGCTACATTTGCATAGGATTCCCAAACTCCAGCTGGGATTACCTCATTTACACGTGTGGAGGTGTGTGTGTGTGTGTGGTGCAGGAAACTCTGATGCTTTTTCTTCACAAATATAAAATTAAAATTAAAATAAAGCCACTTCTTAAAAGAAACATAGGTTTCTTTTAAGAAGTGGATGTTTTTGAAAAAAATAAAATATATTGTTGTCAGATTTACCTCCATTTCCTCCCTCTGACTTATATCAAACTTACTGGTGCAGTAGCAGAGCTCCACTGCCGTTTCCCATTGTGCAAGCAGTTGCACAAGCGGTAGAGGACCACTTCGTAAACTAAAATCTGCAACTAGTTGCACAGTCAGTTGCATAGTTGGAAGTTTAGTTGGAATCTCCCCTTGCACATACTTTGGAACTTGGTATCTGCTAGTGTAATGTCATTTGTGCTAGTGGAATGACACAGCTGAATACAACCCTATGTTTCCATTTTGTTCTTCAGCTTGCATCTTGTCCATTAATAGTTTCTAAGCTTATTTGGAGTAAAAAAGGGGGGGCATTTAGAGAGGGGAGGAAAGGCATTACTTTTGAATAAAAAAGCTAGTAACTATGGCTTTAAAGTAACATGTAGTTTGGCTATAAAACTTGCGATTTGCTGATCTTGTTTATATTGTACAGTTGCCTCAGGGTAGCTTTGCATGTTACAAGTGCCCAAAAAGGGTCTCAACCCTGGCAGGCAAGGCAGAAGATGCATGAACTCCAAATGAAGAATGAAGAGTACATTGCCCTGTGGAACAACTGGAAACAACTGAACATAAGGGACCCAAAACAAACTTAATCAGTCTTTGATTCTGTGATACCACTTGCAAGAACCTTCACGATATCTTGTGATACAGAGACGTGTCTTAGCTACCGCAGGTAAAATATTTGCTAGGATTCTCGCAAACTGTCTTCTGTCTATTTCAGAAGAGATCCTCCCTGAAACTCAATATGGTTTCCGCCCCTCTAGAGGGACAGTAGACATGATTTTTACTGCACGTCAGCTCCAAGAAAAATGCCGGGAGCAAAATCAACCCCCTTATATGGCATTTATCGATCTGGCTAAGGCCTTTGATACTGTAGACCGAACAGCTCTCTGGACTATCCTTATGAAAATTGGATGCCCCAATAAATTTGTGAATATCTTGCGACTTCTCCATGACAACATGACCGCAACGGTTTTGGACAACAACGGCTCTCATGGTGCTCCATTTAAAGTGGGATCAGGTGTTAAACAGGGATGTGTTATCACCCCAACATTATTTGCTATTTTCATCTCCATGGTTTTACATCTTGTTGAGTGGAAACTTCCCACTGGTGTGGGAATTATATATCAAACAGATGGAAAGCTTTTTAATCTTAGCAGGCTGAAAGCAAAAAGTAAGGTAATTACAACCTCCGTTGTCGAACTTCAGTATGCTGATGATAATGTGGTCTCCGCACATTCAGAGGATGATCTCCAAACTATCCTAAATGCTTTTGCAGAAGCATACGGAAAACTTGGTCTCTCACTTAACATCAAAAAAACCAAAGTGCTTCATCAGCAAGTGCAAGCTAACCCTTTGATGATGCCATCTATCCAGCTTGGCGGGACAATACTGGAAAATGTCGATCATTTTCTCTATCTTGGCAGCTATCTTTCTGTTACAGCTAACATCGACAGTGAAATCCAGCATCGTTTGAGCTCCACAAGTGCCGCGTTTTCTCAAATGAAACATAGAGTGTTCGAGGATCGGGATATTTGTAAAAAGACCAAAACACTGGTTTATGAAGCCATTGTATTACCAACTTTATTGTATGCCTGCGAAACATGGACTATCTATAAACGTCACTTCCACCTCCTTGAAAGATTTCATCAACGTTGCCTCCGGAAAATCCTGTGAATTACTTGGGAAGATAGGCGAACAAATGTCAGTGTACTGGAAGAAGCAAAGACTACTAGCGTTGAAAAAATGATCCTTCAATGCCAACTTCAGTGGACCGGTCATGTTGTTCGAATGCCTGACTGCCGTCTCCCAAAGCAGTTACTTTATTCCCAACTCAAGGATGGAAAGCGGAATATCGGTGGTCAATATAAGAGGTTTAAAGATGTTCTTAAGGCTAATCTTAAAAAATGCAATATAAACATCGAAAACTGGGAAGCTCTGGCCCATGAACGATCTAACTGGAGGTTGGCCTTTCACAAAGGATCCATGGACTTTGAAGAAGCAAGGTGAAAGGGAGAAACGTGCTAAGTGAAAAGCATGTCAAACAAATCCTTTACAGGACCATCTTCCATCTGGTAACCTGTGTCCTCACTGTGGGAAGCTGTGTGGATCTAGAATTGGCCTCCACAGTCACTTACGGACCCATCGCTAGAGTCTACACAATTTTTCTTTAGAATTTCCTCCTTTTAAAATTTCCTTTTTGTAAATTTTTTATTCTGGAAGACAATCTTACTCGGTCACGAGTGATCGCCTGATGACAGAGATGTCACATACAACTAAACATAACAATGTTTAGTATAGGCAAAACCACTGTTTTAATAGTAAAATCAATACAGTTCTGTTAATGCTATATTGTTGAGTGTCTATGTAAAATGTATCTTAAATGGTTTTGTTTAATCTTCCCTGTAAATAAATTAATATCTTAAAATGTTAAAAAGTCAGAACATTGATGATTACAAATAGAATACTCATTCAAAATTTAATGGATGTTTGAGCATTTCACCCATTAAGTTACTTCTGCCTGCCTACAGCTCATTCAGTGTTGCACATATGTATTCCATGATATAGCAACAGCCCTATAGAGTAAAAAATAATAATTTAAAATTACTGTTCCATATCCCCCCAATTCAAATGTAAATGAGCCATTTCAAATTCTAATCAGAACTTTAAAACCAGTAATTTAAAGAATAGTTGTCAAATTTAGGAAGTCCATTTAAATATTCCAGAAATGAACAATGAGTAGCAGCACCCAAGATACCCCTGGCCTATTAAGGGCTTGCAAAAATAAGGAGAATCTCAATATTTATCTCTAAATTTAGAAATTATGAGCACACATAGTTGCACAGATAATTCCCCAACTTAACATTCATTTGATAGATTTACAAGTGGCCAGATAAGCGTCAAACACCCTACCTAGACTTCAGGTATTTAAAAAAAATATATATTAACATGTATATACCACTTTATCTGCTAAAAAGCCATCAAGGCAGCGTACAACCATTTAATTCAGTGGCCATTGTCCAACAAAGAGTTAAGTGTGCTTAAGCCTTTTGTTCAATTGCAGGCAATATATTTAATGTGGTCTTGATCTCCTAAAATCCAAACAAAATACCATACTCTTATGAATGTTGTGCAAACCTGCCAGCCATGCCTGGCCATGCCTTGTGAGGCAAAGTCCAGCCTCTTTACCTAAAATGGCTGGGTCTATTTTTTTTTTCTGAATACACAGGAAATAGCCAAATCTTCCTTGACTGTTCTGAATGGAGTAGGTGGCATATCTCTCCCCTCAAGCTAAGAATGGCTAACCAATATAGGCAGAGTTCTAGAAGCAGAAAGCTAGTTTTGAGCTCTAAAAGGCATCTTTTGGAAATCTTTCTCACTGCAGATCTCTTGTGAGGTAGCTGTTTTGTTAGTTGTAGGACTGGTTAAGCTGTGTGACTCTACCTGTGCTCAATTTGTATATTAGGAAATAAACCCAAATATTACAAAAATGTCATAAGTCACCAGTGATTTCTCCTTCCAGAGGGAGCCAAGACCAGTTAAGTGCTGACCCAGGAACTTCTCACTGCTTGGGGAAGTAGGGAGCACGTAACAATACATACTACAAAAAGTTACACTGCAACAAAATGATTCAATTTACTTAAACTGGTCTCTGATTTATCCTAATCTAGTTTTCCAAAACAAACTGCAAAAGTGAACAAGTGTAGCAAGGAAATCCATCTTGGCTTGGATCAAAATACACTGAACTTATAAAACAGACTATAAGTGCAGCCCAAATCCCTCCCCTATGTTGACAGTTGGAGAAGGGTTAGGATGGAGTATTGGTGCCTCTTTGCTGGCTTCTGCCAGCGTAGAACAATGCCACTGGTGGATGACTCTTCTGTATTAGAGGGCCCTGCTGCGCCATGGTGGTTGAAAAACTGCCACGGGCAGTAGCAGCTGGAACATGCTCAATAGGGTATTCTGGGAGTGGGGAGAAGCCAGCTTTCAATCAGCTGGATCTAAATCAGCTCCATTCCCCCAGATGGGCCTGATCACGGCTCATCAGCCACACCAGCCCAGGATCTGGAGTAGCTAATTCTCTACCCCACCCCCGCTTGTTGTCAGTGGAGTAGGAATTGAAACTTCAAGGATCCACTGGGTTTAAAATCTGATGGAACTGACCCCCGCCCCTGCTACCAACCTTCAGACCTGGCCAGTACGAGCAGCAGAGCTGGAGATGAAAGAGGAGATTCAGAGAACACATCCACTATTAGGCCTACCTCTTAGGAGTTTTGTCAACTACATGGTTTGTGAACAAACAAGGATGCCAAATCAGTAGAACTCCTTACATGTACCCAGTCTAGCATAGCTACAACTCACTGGAAAGGTGTGAAGTAGGGTTTATTACCAGTTAAAAGGCTAATGGCTGAATGATTATGTGAGGTTTTTAAAAAACAAAACACCTCACTGCATGTATCACAGCATTTAGATTTTGAAATTCCTGACTATGAAAAAACATCTTATAACTTCAAATACAGGGAAAATCTTCCCTCTCCTGCATACTGTGTGACCCAATTGCCACTAGCGGAATGTTTGGCATCAAGTCTCATCTCACCGAAAGTAGCAGAGACCAGCTAGCAGACTCTTCATTTACAAAGCTACAAATCTAAAAATGATATTAATATCCGACAACCGGAAAATACTAAGCGGAAATGCTTAAGCAAATTACCTATAACTTATTAGTATGCAAGCAATTATAATTAAGAGATTGGTACACTTCTATTTTTATGCTCCAAATCTTGTCAGTTTTTATATTGCACAGCTACAATTCACGAAGAGTTATGAATCAATTATACCACTTTTAGGGGGAGTTCACAAGTGTGTGTTCATTACTCAATGATTGCAACATCAGGTGATGATTTACTTATGTGAAATGAGCTATTACAAACACCAGAGACAGAGCTTTTATATCACCTCAGGGCATGTCAAGCATAATACTGTTCAATTGAAGTATAATTGCCTAGCATATATAGATGTGAGCCATCAAGTGGGCATGTTACTGAAGGATGCCAGCACAGGTGATTCTTGACATTTAAGAAGTTGCAGTAAAGAACACAAACATTCATATTGTTGGGACTTGAAGAAGATGCTAGGAGAGGATATATTGTTGAGTATTATCCTTCCTATCTCACGTTATTAGAGATGTACAATCGAGCCTCGCCCGGGCAAAACGGGGCCGAAATCGACCCCGCTCACGCCCAGCAAGGCCTTACCTTCTCTTCTGGGCGGCTCGCCTCTCCGCGGCAATCCGCCCACGCGGCCCACTCCGGTCCCGTCACTTCCGGCACCGGAAATGACGCGACAGGACCCTGCGCAGGCGTGCTGGACCCCCATGGCGCGTACTGCGCCTGCACAGGGTCCCGTCGCGTCACTTCTGTGATTCGATGGGTGGGTCGAGCCGCATGGAGAACTGCTCCGCACCGCTCAGAAGATTGAGGCGGGGGCCCCGCCCCCACGGAGAGTCGAGGTGGGGGCACGGCGGGCCCCCACCCAGGTTCGAATGCATGGCTAAATGAG
The DNA here is from genome assembly GCA_021292165.1 of Shinisaurus crocodilurus. Taxonomy (NCBI): domain Eukaryota; kingdom Metazoa; phylum Chordata; class Lepidosauria; order Squamata; family Shinisauridae; genus Shinisaurus; species Shinisaurus crocodilurus. The sequence goes on along the minus strand of CM037876.1, from coordinate 75,196,565 downwards.
ATCAGCAGAGTAGAGTCCGTTTCCAGCTTAAAAGAAGCTTAGATTTGGCTAGTGTTAGCCAGTTAGCATTTGGTAATCCAGGATGCTTTAAGGCAGACTGGATTTCCCTGGTTTTGCCCCCTTTTCTCTCCTTCAGAACAATAATCAGAGACACAGTCTTGTAAAAGTTAAAAGTAACAATTACTCACTCAGATTATGCAGTTTTATTCAGGCAGGCTTAAAAGCGTTTCTTACAGTTGGTTACAATACATTTGGAAATACTTGGGGTCTGAACTTGTGGAGTTCAGACCAGCAACTCTGGTTACATACTGCTGTTATGTGGAGGCAACTCCTTTACTACCACATCCAGAGTCTTAGTAGGAAGGAGAAGAGCTGAGAGCTACGCCCACTTCCTGCTGAGGCTCAGCTAAACACACACTGAGTATCTTCTAGGGAATCCACCTTAGAAGATACTAGTGGCCTTAACCATTTCATCCAACTAACTGGTGAAACATGAGCCATTGGTTTTGACTGCACTTTAAATATCCCACACATATGAAGGACCCAGGTATGGAGGACCCAGGAATAAAGACACCATAGCTGAAGTGGTAAACCACAGATAAAATGAAGTACAGGCAGGCAGTCCCTGGGTCATGAACGAGAACCGTTCGTAAGTCTGTCTTTAAGTCGAATGTATGCGTAAGTTGGAACAGAAGCTGTGCAATGTTTTCAAAGTGTCGCAAAGTGTCGCAAAGTATAGTGCATGCATTTGTAAGTACGAACCGTTGTATTTAACTCAGATTTTTACATATTTGGTGGTCCGTTCTTAAGTATGAGTTATCCGTAAGTCGGGACATTCGTAACCCGGGGACTTCCTGTACTGCTATTTAAGGATCAAATTGCACATTACTTTTCACACGTAGTATGCAGTCATGTCAGTTATTATCCTGACTCAAAAGTAAGCATGGTCCTAGCATTGGGGAGTGGGGGCTGTTGTCACTGCCCAAATTGGGTCCCCTCGCTGGTTTGGCACAACACAATAAGCCATGGTGACTGTCCGCCGTGGCTTGAATATTTAAAAGGGTGGCTGGCATGACCAGAATCCTGAAATCTGAAAGGAGAAGGAAGCTTGTGAGATGGGACTTTCCCATCCTCCCCTCCCCTTGCACCCCAAAAAAGCCTTTCAAGAAGATAAGGATCCTCACATGCACTTCCATGCACTGGTAAGTCACAATTAGACTTGCCTCCAAGGCCAGGTCGCGCCCCCGACCTGATTCTCTGCGGGGGCGCCCCCTGTTTGAGCGCCGGACTCGGCGTTCGACGGGCTCTTCTCCCGTGTGTAACTCAGACGAAATCGAATCGGAAAAGTAGGTTGGAAGGGCTCAAAGGCATCGGTCCGTCAATGAGGAATCTAGTCAAGATTGAAGGTCCATGCTTGATGCTCAGAGTGGGAGCCCCCACTCCTGGGTGATCATGTCTATGCTTGACAGCAGGAAATTTTCCTGAGAGGTGAATGACGTGACGGGACCCTGCGCAGGCGCAGAATATGCCACAGAGGTCCAGAGCGCCTGCACAGGGTTCCGTCGCGTCATTTCCGGTCCCAGAAGTGACGCGACTGGACGAAACGAACTGCGCCGGCGGCTCTCCGCGGAGAGGGCGAGCCGCCCCAAAGACCAAGGTAAGGCCTCACCGGGCGTGAGCGGGGCCAATTTCGGCCTCGTTTCTGCCCGGCGAGGCTCCATCGCACAACTCTAGACTTTGTTGCATTCTTTTAACACTGCATTGCATGCATCATCATTAATGGAAAGGAGAGGTGAGGGAAAATCCAGAACGAACAAGTTGAATTTTGTATGCACAGCTTGCTGCAGCTCTCTGTACAAAATCCAGTCCTTCATACATATATACACACATGAGTGAGTGTGTGTGTGTGTGTGTGTGTGTATGTACACACAGGAGGATTCCTATGGCACCACTTTGGAAACAAGACCAGTTAATTAGAAGCATTAAGCTCTAGGGAGAAATTCAGTAGAATTTCTAAAACATCTTGCCCTTGAGTCCCCATGACCCTCCTCCATTTTGTGGCTACATTGCTTGGTTTATTCCTGTTTGAGCTGTAATAGCATTCTGTTATTGCAAGTCTCTCTCAGTTGGAATATGAAAGAGTTGGAGCTCCTGTGCATTTGTTTTCCTATGTAGTAGATATCTTCCAAGCTCCCGTATTTATTTCTGTATGTATTTTTAATCTTCAACGATTGAAGTATCTTCACAGCAGTCTGGAAATAATCATTTCCTGGGGTTCCTTCCCAACTTGGCAAAAATTAGAATCTTTCCAGCCTCCTGCTCTTTGAATGACTTGACATTAAAATGGATGTATTTGATTAACAATAATTTTAGGCTAGATATAGCACCCATCTTGCCAAATATTGTAACACACTGAGATCAAAGATATCAGCACAGCTATACAAAGAATCTTTGTTAATTAACTTCTGCTGCAAAGCCTTACAAGATGCACACCAATACTGTTTTATTAGTGTATGTAAAAACATGGCTTTGTTTATATTCCACAGGATTATTAGTTACGGATCAACAGATTACAGCAGACCTTAAATTTTGAACTTGGCTGACCACTGTCGTTTAGCACAGAACGAAAATTTAGAACTGCTGTGTCTCATCTAAGGCTTGACAGCACAAAGATGAAAAAAAAATGCCCTGAGTATAATTCTGGGTTTCACAAAATATTGTTTATATATAACAGGCATGGGGAACCTTTGGTCTGCCAACTGGATATGCCCGCCAGCTTCTTCTTCAGGTCTTGCTCTGTCTCCTGGCAGGGAAAAGCTCATATCTTCAATCAACAAATGATCAGAGGGGGCCTGAGGAAGAAGCTGCTGAGTGATTCAGTCCTGCTTACTTATCAGGCTTGTCCTAGAGGCTTTTCCAACTTACTTCTGAGTAAACATGTGCAGGTTTGCCCTGCTTACTTATGAGTAAACATGCTGCTCATGCTTATTTTTGAGTACACCCGCAGAGACTTGGCATTTGGTATGCTATCTGAAAGTGCTGCTCAGTAATTCATTCCTGCTTTCTTCCAAGTAGACATACAGAGACTTGTCCTGCTTACTTGTGAGTAGACACACTACCTATGCTTAGTTCCAAGTAGACATTCAGAGCCCTGTCCTGCTTACTTGAGTAGGCTTAAAATAGGTAAGTCACATTTTGACCCTACCCACTTTGCCTTAAGCCATACTCACAGATGGAGAGTAACCCCCAAGACCTTTCCCAGATTGGAATTTGGCCCTTGGATGAAAAAGGTCCCCCCCCCCCAAAATGCTCAGGATTCTTCCCACACTGGTAGATGGTCATGGGTGGGTAGAAACAGTCCAGAAGCAGCAAGCTCCGATCACCTGCCGATCTTCCTCTGTCTTCTCTCTTTACAGCAAGAGTGGGCGACTTGTGGCGCTCCAGATGTTTTGGCCTACAACTCCCATCATCCTTCACCATTATGCTGGCTAGGGCTTATGGGAGTTGTAGGTCAAAACATCTGGAGTGCCACAAGTTGCCCACCCCTGCTTTACAGGATCACAGGTGAGGACTAAACTTGGAAAAATCAGGACAAACAACCAAGACTTGGAACAGAAATTCAAGTCAAGCAGGAGCCTCAGGAAAAAATGCTTTGGGAGTAGTACCAGGGCATGGAAAAACAGAGGCCAAAAGGTGAGACATATCCATGCATTCTATGAGACATCAACGTAATTGAGACAGTAAACTTGCTGTCTAATGGTGTGGTTGACTCACCTTTCAGCAGCACATTTCTGCTTCCTTCTGCAGAAGCTGCTGGAAGGCTCGGGTCAGTTAGGCCAACGCATCCAAATAAGCCAGAAGCTACATTCCAGATTCCAGTATGGAGGGTTGAATGGCGACTTGTAACATTTGGTTTAATTCAAACCTTTTGTTCTGACTACACGTATGTTCCCTATGCATTGATTTACTGAAATTAATAAATGATCTCTTAGGAGAGATTCCATCCTTCCCCCACCCCATGTGGGTGATGGCTTCAGAAGTACTCTGTTGCCATTAAGCCTTCACGTGCTGGCTGTTTACTCTAACAGCACAATGATGTCAATCTGAAAATTTTCACATGTAATATTCTTCCCCTAAACTGCATTTGCCTTGAGCTATCTAAGAAATAATCAATGAAAGCATCCTCAAGCTACTGGTGTCTGAATAATTATGTTGCACCCAATATATAATGGGAGATTTAACATTTTACTTATCCAAAAATACATGACATCCCCGCCCCCCAAGACATTATTTCCCAGAATGAAAAACTAAAATGTTCCTCTTTGGATTGATGTTCAACAGCCAGAGTTACTAGGCATGGGGGAATTTTAATCTGACTATGTTGCTTTTTAGTTCGTGTGTGTGTGCGTGTGGTGTGCGTGTGCGTGTGCGTGTGTGTGCATGCACATCACACACAGATTGTTTCATTCTTAATAGCTGTTACCTCCACTGAGCCCTAGAGAAGGGGCAGGACAGAAATAGAAATAAATGAAATAAATGTAAATTATCTGAATCATTTTGAATTTAAATGTTCAAATGATCTAGGCTCTATCCAGGGTAAGACAGGGGGAACAGACAGGTAAAAAATTAGTCCTGACATATTTCCACTGAAATGTGTTCACAAATGGTATTTAAAACCCTCCAGATTTTATCCCTGAGTGAGAGTTTGAATTTTTTCATTCAAAATCATGGCAGTATTATAGCTCAGTCATAAAGTTGCCACGTTACACATCTAATGTCCCATGTTCAATCCCTGGCAAATATCTTAGATAGCAAGGCCAACATAGACATTTGCTTGAGGCACTGTTGAGCTATTACTTTTCAGAATAGACAGTTGTCAGCTAGATGAGTGGTAGTTTGAGTCATTAGAAAATAACTTATATCCTTAATACAACTATTTCCAAAACAGAAGAAGGGAAAGCAGTTGGTAGAAGTTTCCTTCTCTAAATTTACTGAAAGAAAAACAGGAGAAATCTCAGCCATGGGAAAAACAAAAGGAAGAACTATTAGGAGGTTTCAAGATTTTTAGGGTCAGTAAGCCATTTTCAATATGGCTTATATTTGAGTAAACCTTGATTAATCCCTTTGTAGACTGGATTAGGGTGTACATAGTGTCTCACAGCAAGCAGTAGTTTTTTTCTTCTTCTCCTGACAGTGCTTTCTTCCCACCCTCATGAAGCTTGTTTATAGGTTTCCTTTATTTAAAAACAACAACCTGTAGCATCCCATTATGCTAGCTTTGATTGTATGAAAAAGATTACTGAATAAACTGTCCCTATGACAGAGCAAGGGCTGCTTCTAGAATCATGTTACTTTGTATATCCCCATAGTGTAGAGAAGGTGAGAAAGCATATTGTAGCCAATGGTGTGCTCATACTGCTACCTACGTTTCCAGACATTACAGTTATGTGCATTATAAGCATAATGTCAGGAAAAGCTTTCCCCTGTGCCTGCCTCCAATGCCTTGGGAATTTTTCTTCTGGCTACCTTATAGATCTTTCACAGAGCAATGAACTTGCACTGCTTGTCTTTTACCAATACTTTAAAATGTACTTAGGCCAGTGTTCTTCACTGCAAGGCCCGGAGGCCACTGGTGTCTCCCTGACCTCAAGTGTGGCTTTCTGCTCCCTCCCTCTCTCATTCACATTCCCTTTCTTTTTGCAGCACTTCCTGCTCACTCTTAGTAGGGACTCTCTAGCTTTTTTAATCATTTATTTATTCATAGCATTTTTAATACTTAAAAGTACTTAAAAGCAGTGCTTTTTTTCTGGAGAAAAAGGTACCAGAACTCTTGGATTACATTTCCTCAGGAGTAGATGGCGATTAAATTGTAATGCAATTAATAGAAGAAAAGGTGCTGGAACTCAGTTCCAGTGAGTTCCACCAGAAAAAAAGCCCTGCTTAAAAGTATTTGTAATAAGACTTTGCTTGTTGTTTGCTTTTCCGATGGGCTATTGGAGGAGGAGGCAATACCAAAGGTGCAGGCCAGAGAAGAGAGCAACGTGGACTTTCATTGGAAGATTTTGCAGCACCGAGTAGAGCAGAGCACTCTCTCAGCAGTGAGAAAAAGATCCATCCCAATCCAAGGAGCAAGGGAGCCTATCGGAATTTGCCTGCCTGGTGACTTGCTAAGCGACTGAGGCCTTGCTTGGACAACATGGATGGGGAGGAGGGAAAGGAGAAGTCCCTCAGGGCCCGAGAAAGGCCCCCAAGTGGTCTTGGTGTCAGTGCCTGGAGCTAAAATGGCTTGAAAAATAGTGAAGATCATAGCAGAGAGAATAGAAAAAGAGAGCCATAGGTGCAAAATTAACCTCCTCACCATTAGGGCTGGATTAAAGGTATGAGGGCCTAAGTAAGGATAATAGGAGCGAGTGAAGGCCCTAAGTAGTATGTATTACATTTTGCAAAATAAAATCATAAAGTCATAAAATTAGCTTTTAAAAAGTTAAGTATTCAAATCAAAGTGAAAATGTTTGGGTATAATCATTCGCTATAGGCATAGTGACTATATAGTGACTATATAGTCATAGTAGGGAGCAGAGGCCTGAAAAGTCCAGTGCTCACTGTCATCACTTGACTGCAGGGTGGGAGGGCAAAGGGAGAGGAAAATATCCCTCATGGCCTGAGAAAGGTCCTCAAGTGGTCTTGGTATCGTTGCCTGGAGCCAAAGTGGTTCGTCCTTGAAAAATAGTAAAGATCAGTGACTTAAGCTCAGATCAGAAACAGCCCAATACGTTTTGCTATCTGAGACAGAATAGCAAATCATGCCTCCATCTCCTAGTCAAGGCGCATAATGTCCAATGCTAGCCAAGTTATTTTGACACTGAAGACAGAAAATCCTGAAAGCACCCTTCCTTGAAGGTAAAAATACAACAATAATGTATTAGATAACCAACTATTTGCTGTCTTTTCATGACATTCCAAATCAGCTGCCTCCTCCCTATGCCAAATGGTAGGGCTGGCCCTAGCTGTGATCCTAAGCAAACTTATTCAGAAATAGCTTGGATCCTTTCGCAGAAGTGGGGCCCACAATTTTTGGTGACTCCTGCTTCCTGCTATAGGCTCCTGTGCTACATGCCATGGTGTTCCTGAAGATTTCCCACCTTTGGGAGCAGATTTTTTTTCAGGGGGGATTATGATACAAGAATCATTATTAGGTAAGCCATTAAAATAAAAGCCTTGAAACTGAAACATAGGTTTAGTACTAACTTTCAACTAGAAACACAAGACTTACGTTCTTTTTTTTCTTTTTTTTCATCTTGAGAGAACATTCAGTAAACGGGTAAAACAGACCACTGCTTACTCAGCTACCGTAATTTAACCCAAACAGAATAATCTCTCACTAAGTGGCAAATAGGAGTATGTGGTATCTGGGAAATTGGATGCCATTTTTTTTTTCCTTATACCAAGTTATTAAAAATAAAAAATAAAAGCAGAAATCAACTGTTCATATCTAACTACTTATGAACAACAGGAGACATACAGATAACTAAGCACTTTCAGATTTGCCCCCCTCATGGTGACTGGGTTTGCATGACATGCTAAGTCATGGCAGTTTATATGCCATAGCGGGTTAGCGTGATGTCCGAACCCACCATGGTTTTGTCAGGGTGGCTTAAGTTTGGCTTATAAGCCACCCTGAGAAGCCATGGCTTGTAGTAGAGTTTGTCTGACCCATAATGTGCTTGTTTGCAGAAGCCCAAATGGATGGATTTCAGGCCTCAGCTGGGGCAATGACCAGGGGGGTGACCGCTGCCAAGGGGCGGGCAGCAGGTACCCACCCTGAACATAGCACAGCAAAGGACGATGAAAGGACTATAGTTCGCTCCGAGGACTATGAAAGGGGGGAATGTAGTGGAAATTTGGAGGGCACGAGGTTGGGGAAGCTTGAGCTAGATGGTTGAGGTTGTAATTTAGAGGAGTAGCAACCTCTCTCCCTCCTAAAGTGAAAGAATAAGGCAGATAAGAAGTATCTCTGTAGAATTAGTGAAAACATTCTAACATTCGGACGTCAGTGGGTCTGCACTCCCAAAAAGGGAGGGCCATTCAGAGCTCCCTTTATCACTGTCTTGCTGTGAGTGTGTGTGTATGACTGGATACCCAAATAAGGTTAAAGGCTTATTACTGCATTTCCTGGTCTCTTCCTAGAGAAAGCTCCTGTTTGTTTTTGTAGTAGCCCCTGCTATAAAAAACCCCAGAGCTGCAACTCTGGCTCTGTACTTTTCCTTGTACCTGTGCCAGGAATTTACCTCTAATCAGACTACTAACAATAAAAAGTACTTGATTGCTCTAAAGGCAGAGTGGTTTTTCCTTCTCAGCGGACCTCCAGACCAAATCCTTAGAGAAAATACCACAACCCTCCCCCCTCCCCAGTTTCTCTAGACAGCTTGCAGAAGGCGAAGCTGTCAAGAGAAACACAAGCCGTGAGGGATCTTCTGCTGAGAAGGGATGTTTTTCAGGATTTACACCCCCTTCTCAGCAAGATGCTCTTTTTTTTTTTGTTTCCCCCCTTTATTCTCCATGGGGGAGCAAATTTTGGCCTTTGCCTCTAGGGGCTTCGGAAAGACTAAAAGTGCTTCCCCACATTTTAAAGGGAAACAGAGTTTGACAGATGACTATCAAAACTCAGGTTCCCTTTAAAAAGAGGGGTTTGAGTGGGAAGCGGGTGGATTTGGACTGGGACATACCCCTGAGTATGTCCCAGTCCAAATCCCCCCTGTGACGGCAGCAGAGAGTGGGGCTCATGGTGGCAGCAGGCAGTGGGGGAAAGACTCGTTCCTCCCAAGGTGTCACCTGGGATACCTGCAGGAGGACCGAGGGGGGCGGAGGCGGCCAGCAACCCATGATGTGTCCGAGTGTCTGTCGAACACATCGTGGGTCCTCAAGCGATTCACCCACACTGCTTGGCTTGTGCAGCAGTGTGGGTTGTGTCGCATCATCTGAACCGGGCCATTATCAAAGCAGTTTAGTTAAACATGCATGGTAACAACCAGTGAATTTCTAGACACAGTTTTACAACACTTTGAGATAGTTCAGGCAAAGACCCACAGGGTGGTTTATCTGATGGATTTGACATTTAAATAGTGTTTCAGAGCTTCAAATGTTCATCTCTAACATGACTATATGCATTTCAGTGTAGGTTTCATCCTACCAACTGACAACACAACCTTATTTAATAAATGATACCTGAATTTACAATAAGAGTATGGTTTAATTATATACCCCTTCCACTTCTTTTCCTCCAAGCTACAAATACTGAATGGGTTTCTTTTGATAGATAGTACTGGTTGTCAGAAATGTGGCACACATTTTCACAACCTAATATATTGTGTTTTCTTTTTTCACTTTAAGATTCCTTATACTGTCAAACAGATTTTTCTTTTTCTTTTTAAAGTACAGCACATACTCTGTCTCTTTAAAGAAGGAAACCAGTACCTCACTTATCACTTCAAAGCTATTTTCCTCTTTACTTTCTCAGAAATATTACTTCAGTCTCTCAGCCCAACATTATGCTTAAATCCCCAGTAAGACCAAAGCTGTTCCTAGTAGCTGAGAAGAAAATAAATTACCCCATCTATTATATTTCTCTATAATGGGCCAGCTAGAAAAAAAGAAAGAAAAAAATAGGGATCCTGACATACATAACAAAATCAGTCCATTTCTTCTAGCACTTGTAGTTATTTATTTATTTGCTATTTGTGATGGGAGTTTCAAGAATTGGAAACCATCTCAGATATTCCCTCAACTTGAACAATTTCTAATAAAAATCATCTGTAATATGAGAAAATATGTGAAGCAGCAAGAAGAAATGCATAATCAAAAGATGAAATCTTGCCAAAAATGAAAAATACAAATGTTCACAGTCATCTCTTGAACTTATCTCACCCCAAACCATATATCATACCTCTGGATTTTGATAACGTAGAAAGCTTATTTCTCAACTTTCTATTTACTTAGTCCAAGGCCTTAATTGTTTTTCTGAGATTATAAATCAATGACACCAATGAAGCTAAATAATGGTATCTGGAATTCATCGGAAGCCTCCAAGTGCTTCAATAAAAAAAGAAAAACCTGGCAAAGAAGAAGAAAAAAAGCCTGCATTGGTACCAATGAAGTCTTTTTTTTAACCCCACTTGGGGGGGGGGATTTGGGGAAGTAAATGTCGGGGGTGCATTTTAATACTCCTCTTCCAGGGTACAGTGGTCCCAACCCGAACTAGGTCCCCACACATTTCCTCTGGAGTAAAAAGAAAGAGGGTTCAGTGACATACTATGTAATTAACATGTTTCCAGGCAAAGATTGTATTCGCTTTTTTAACAGCCACATCATATTGTTGCCTCATATTCAACTTGCGATCCACTAAGACACCTAGATCGTTTTCACATGTATTGCTGCAAAACAAGGTCTATCCATGTTATACATATGCCTTTGTGATTTTTTGTACCTAAATACAATGTCTTTATAATTATCTCTATTGAATGGCATCTTGTTGGTTTAGGTCCAGTGTTCTCAAATGTCAAGATCTTCATTCTGTCTTCTCTGGTGTTAGCTGTCCCTCCCAGCTTCATGTCATCTGCATATTTTCTAAGCAGACCCGGTATGCCCTCATCCAAGTCATGTATAAAAACTGTGACGAGTGCAGGGCCTAGAACAGAGTCTTGTACCACTACCTCTGTGTTGATGCAGAGCCATTAATGATTGAACACTCTCTCTTTGTATGGTTGTTCAACAAGCTGTGGATCCACTTGACAAAAGTATTTTCCAACCCCCCCTTTTACCATCTTGTCAACTGTCCTAGCTAGGCTACCTCGCCCCTCAGGCAGCCGCCGCCGCCGCCACCACCACCACCACCACAACAACAACAAAAAGGTGGAGAAAATTTGGAGACAATTCTGCAAACCGGTCTTCTATTTCTAAAGGGTAAGAAAAAAAATATCTCAGAATTTCTCAAAAAAATGTCTTCTGATAAATTTTGGCTTATTTATTTATTTATTTATTATATTTATACCCCGCCTTTTCTCCTGAAAGGAACCCAAGGCAGCTTACATAATCCTCCTCCTCCTCTCTCCATGTTATCCTCACAACAACCCTGTGAGGTCGGTTAGGCTGAGAGTCAGTGACTGGCCCAAAGTCACCCAGTGAGTTTCATGGCCGAGCGGGGACTAGAACCCAGATCTCCCGAGTCCCAGTCAAACACTCTAACCACTACGCCACACTGGCTTTGCTCTAGTTGTCATTCCTTAGGGTTCAGCTCCTTCCCCAGCGTCTCCCAAATGTTAAATTTCTGAAGGGTGATTGTGAATACATCTTGTCTCTAATGCAGAAGTTTATAATACCGTTCCTTATTTGCACGCCCTTTAGTGAGTATGAGAGGACGCTATTGTCTCCAGCTCTGGGGAAGAGGTGGAGCTAACATTATGCCAAAATCTGTCTTCCATTGGTAGTTCTGGAAAATTCTTGAGGCACTGCAGGTAAGTCCATCTAGAAAGCAAATTGGTATACATGCCAATGGGAGTAGTGCTTACCATCTGAACAGCCCTGAGCAGTCCGATTTCAGAAGCTAAGCAGGGTCAGGCCTGGTTAGTACTTGGATGGGTAACCACTTTGGAATACCAGGTGCTGTAGGGAGGGACCATAGCTCAGTGTGATGCAGCACATGCTTTGCATGCAGAAGGTCCCCGGCCTCCAGGTAGGGCTTGGTAAGAATCCTGCCTGAAACCCTGGAGAGCCACTGCCAGTCAGTATCGACAATACTGGGCTAGATGGACCAATGGTCTGACTCAGTATAAGGCAGCTTCCTGGAAGTGCTGGCAAATTTATACTTCTGTGGCTCGGGCACAAATTGTAGGGGCCTGTAATGTATGCTTTATAGAAGTGTTAGGTGCTTCACCAGCTCAGATTAAAACCTGACCCTGAGAATTCATATCCAAGCTCCCTCTCTCCTACCCCCCCTCCCAAACCCCGCCCTTTCCTTTAAGTACCACTTATTTGGTAAGTGTAGCCAGTGGTGGCAAGCAGCCATGGGAAGAAGAAAGGATGAAGGTCTCTCTCTCTCTCTCCCCTCCCACCATCTGTGGTATTTGGTGAACCATGTGGTTTCCCCAAGGATTAGTGTAATGTCATCATTAGCCTTTGGGGAAACTATACTTCCCCGGGAAGCTAAGGCTTTATTCCTTCCTGGTATGCTTTACAGCATTGCTTGACACCACGGAGGGGAGGGAGAGATTTTCCTCCTCCCCTTCCCACGAGGCTGCCTGCCACAGCCAGAGTGCCATTGGCAACCACACCAGCAGGTAAGTGGGGTTTTAATGCAAGGGGGAGGGGTTGGGGATAAGGTGGGGAGCGGGTTTAAAGGTTTACAGGGGGGTAGGTCAGGCCAAATTCAGCTTGTCTCCGAAATGAGGTAAGACTCTTCCTGATTGGAGCAGGGGTATGTGTGTAGAATGGTGGGTTATTCCCAAGCCAAATCTGATAAATCACTGGCAACTCATCCAATTTTAGCATTGATTGTTATGTCTTGTGGTAAGTTCCTGACGGCTATATTATGCACAGTGAGGAATTAGGCATACAGAGTATATAAGAACATAAGAAGAGCCATGCTAGATCAAACCAAGGGTCCATCCAGTCCAGCACTCTGTTCACACAGTGGCCAGTTTGCTGCCCATGGGAACCCCACAAGCAGGACGTGAGTGCAACAGCACCGTCCCGCCCATGTTTCCCAGCAACTGGTGTATACTGCCTTTCATGTAATGTCCCCTTTAAGATTTATGAACTGCTTGCCAGCACAGGTGAAAAGTATTTAATCAGCCAAGTGCTTTTGGTCTGGCATTCCTTTTCTAGACATGTGTTTGTACCTGTTGTGTTATGGAACGGTGAATAAATCCATTTGCCATATGGGAGTCTTGAGCATTATTGAAACAGCACCACAGAGATGTTGAGGACCAGACATTACATGGTGTCAGAGGTCGGTGTGGATTTTATATCCTTTTCTTTTTGAAGTCGAGAGTTTGTTGTTGTATTTTGGCACATACTTAACAGCTTAAAAGTTGTCAACATGGATTCATTTCAACCTCCTCCTTCACTGGTTCTACAAGGCAACTTGGCTGAAAACTGGAAACATTGGGAGCAAGCTTTTTTTTCCAACTATATCTCACTGCAGCTGGAGCTGATAACGTCTCTAAGAAACGGCAGGTAGTTATTCTGCTGCATTGTGTGGGAGAGGAAGCTTTGGTGGTTTAAAATACTTTCGTTTATCCTGATGAAGGGCCAAGAGATATAGCAGAAGTCCTTGAATGATTTAGGACGTACTGTACTCCTCAAAAGAATGAGGTGTTTGAATGATATTCTTTTTGGAATTATTTGCAGATACATGGAGATACCATTGAACAGTTTGTCACTGAACTTAAACTTAAAGCTAGTAACTGTGAATTTGGTCCTGCAGTCAATTATATGGTGAGGGATAAGATTGTGTTCAGTGTGAAGGAGGAGAAACTAAGGGAAAGGCTCCTGAGGGACTCTGATCTTACTCTGGAGAAAGCAATTGAAATATGTCATGTAGTTGAAGTAACAAGAGCTCAGCTACAGGCTACGGCAACTTTCTCAGTATATTGTAAAGAGCTTCATACAGCACACATAATTGACAAGGATTGTGAGGGGACTCCAGTACAAGTTCTTGGACCTGAGAAGTCGCAATTTAAATGTAGATATAGCCAGACTAAAGACAATAAGTGCCCTGATTGTAACACAGTACATAAGCCCAGAAGCTGCCCGACATTTGGAAAGACCTGTCATAAATGTGGCATGAAAAACCGCTATATAAAGTAAAATCAACAAGTTTTAACAAGAAGGACACCAAATCCATGAGCTTGATTTAAACAATTTGTACTGGTTTAGTTGTAAGCCAAGTGGCTGGATGGTATGCAGATATAATTTTACAAGGATTTCCTGTAAAATTTAAAGTGCATACAGAAGCAGAGGCAAATGTTTTGCCGCTTAACATATTTTGTGAGTTACTGGGCAAGAAAGTATTAACTAAAAGTGATGCAACCCTTATGGCTTATGGAAGAACATGTATACAGCCTTTGGGAACCACTGTCCTTGAATGTCACATTCCAAGGGGAGCAGCAAGATTACTGTTTTATGTAACAGATAGTTCCTCTCTCCCATTATTGGGCAGGGCAGCTTGTGAGACTCTGGACTTGGTTCCTTGGGTTGACAGCATGCAAACAGTTGAACCTCTGTCACAGGAATGGCTACTTGCTACATATGCTGATGTTTTTGAAGGTCTTGGTGAGTTTGAAGGTCCTCACCATATTCATATTGATGCTGCAGTGGCTCCTGTTATTCATGGGTGTTATACTTGCAATACCTTTTACATTGGCCTACATAGAGAAAGCAGAAGTAATATCCAGAATTATGGGTCCCAATGATTGGGTGAGCAGTCTTGTTATTACAGAAAAGAAGAATGGGAAGTTGCACATATGATATGTCTTGACTGTCGTGATTTGAATAAGGCAGTTCATAGACAGCATTATACCATTCCCACAACAGAAGATGTTTTGAGCCAGTTAGGATGGATATTGGCAGGATATACAGTTAGGATGGATATTGGCAGGTGAAGTTGGATGAACTCTCATCACGTTTGTGTTCATTTAGTACACCTAGGGGAAGGTATTGTTTTCATCGGTTGCCATTTAGACTTAAATCTTCTAGTGAGGTTTTTCAACAGAAAAATGAGGAGACCTTTGGTCATGTACATGTTAGCGTATGATATGATTATCGCAGCAGAGACATCTGAACAGCATGATCAGGTTCTCCATCAAGTTATGGAGGTAGCACATGCTAAGAATATTAAATTTAATGAGGATAAGATTCAGTTCAAGGTTGACATATATGGCTCAGATAGTGACTGCTCAGGGAGTTTGACCAGATGATAATAAAGTTAAGGCTATTTGAGTCATGGTACATCCACAAAATAGAAAAGGTGTGCTCAGATTTTTAGGGTCCATGCAATACCTGGCAAAATATATTCCACGGGAGGGAGAATTTGACAGTAGCTTTGTGAAATTTGTTAAGAAAGGATGTTTCAATGGATGCCAGAACATCAGAAAGCTTTTGAAATGATTAAACAAAAATTGTGTCAGGCACTTGTGCTTCAATATTTTGATACTACCAAACAGGTCATTGTGCAAGCTGATGCATCAAAAGATGGCCTGGGAGCATGTTCTCTTCAGAAGAATAAACCAGTATCTTATGTGCTAAGGCTGCTTAGCTTGTCAGACCAGAATTATGCCCAAATAGAGAAAGAACTCTTAGCAGTTCTGTATGCACTGAGAAAATTTCATCAGTATGTGTTTAGTAAAGTTGTTTTGGTTCAGACTGATCATAAACCATTAGAAGCAATATTCAAAAAGCTGATTGGTGGTGCTCCTGTCCACTTGCAGAACATTCTTCTACAGCTTCAGCAGTATGAACTCAATGTAGTATACACCCTGGGTAAGCTCATGCATCTTGCTGATACATTGTCTCAAGCTACTGTGGATCCCCCTGTAAGTGATGAATATTCTGTGGATGGTGAGAGGGTAATACATGTATTGGACACACTGGCCATGCATCCAGAAGGCGCAGCTATTATAAAAGAAGCCACAAAACAAGACTGCCAACTCCAAGTGGTGACATCTCTCAAAACACATGGATGGCCACAGTATTTGCGAAATGTTTATCCAGCTGCAAAGCCCTTCTGGTCTGTAAAGGACTCTTTATGCTGTCATGATGATATTCATTATCTGGGAGACAGGGTGGTTATTCCTGCGTCTCAAAGACAAAGTATGCTCTCTCAGCTTCATGACTCTCATCAGGATATTCAGAGAACTAAAGCTACGGCAAAAGGATTTATGTGTTGGCATGGTATGTCTAATGATATTGAAAAGGTGGTCAAAAATTGTTCTGTTTGTGCTCGGCTTGCTCAAGAGTACTCAAAAGGACTAGGAGCCACTTAAACCATATGAGATCCCTGAATTACCATGGGAGAAGTTGGGTGTAGATATTTTTGAATATGGTTTTTCCCCTTTCTTCTTGTGGTTGATTATTTTTTCAAAATATCCAGAGGTATTGAGTCTGTCTGACAGGACTGCAAGAACTGTGATTGTTAAACTTAAAGCTGGTCTTTGCTTGTCATGGAATTCCGAAGATAGTCATGAGCAATAATATGTCCTTTGCTAGAAGATGCTTTAGTGGATCCGCATGTGGTGCTGCTAGAATATCGTAATATGCCAGTTACTGGAATGCCATACTCACCTGCTCAAACGTTAATGGGCAGAATGCTTAGGAGTAAGCTTCCAGGAACGACTAACTTATTACACCCTAAGATAGCCACTAATGTACAAAGGGACCTTCAAAAAATTCATGGAAGACAAAAAGGATTGAATGCAGAAGTGAAATTCAGAAGCAAAGGCCTATTATTTGATCCAAGCTCAACCACAACATTGTATAGCATGTTTTTATAGCAATGAAGATGTTGGTATCAAACCACTTTATATTTTTGAGATCAGAAACTAGTAATTGCTGTTGATATATTTGAAGTTCAAGAAGTGACTTCCATAACATTTGAAATTATGTCTATCTTATATTTAAAGCACGGCTGGCTGACAATAAAGCACAGGGATAGAAAGAACTAATTAGAATTAGAAAGTAAAATGTTTCCTGCAGTCACACGGGACATTGTCTTCATATCTTTTGTGCTTATGATCTACCTAAATTACTGGTGAGGTTAGCAAACTTACACTGCTGCTGCTGCTGTAGCTAGAGACCAGACTCCATTTGGATCTGCCTGAAATAATGATCTGATTTGCAAGGTCTAGGTTACCTATACAGGATTAAGCAGAAGAAGCCCTTTGCATAGCTCCTTTTGGAAAGAGGGTGTGTTTTCCACAGAACCCGGGTGTTAAAGCCCTGGAAGACAGAGCACTGCACGGGTTGTATCCTACCCTAACCGACCACTGGTGGAACAGAAACCGCTGGTGGAATGGTTTTCCCCTGCCGCCACCCCCCGCACACCCCCACATCTGTTCTGGAAGGTTAGGGGACACTCCAGAGCAGATTTGGAAGGCACACGGGGGAATGTAGGGGAAAGGAGAGAAGATGGGATGTCTGCTCATGAAACATTGGATTTAAGGCAACATTTTTAAAGAGATCAAAATCCCACTCTTGAACCATTCTGGCACATCTGGTGTGAAGAAAAGTGGCAGTAGTGCAGTTAGGTAATTTTAGACTCTGGGATTAATGGTATTTCAGGGTCCTTCCTTTTCTTTGGACAATAATGTCTACTACTTCAAAATGTGGTAAGCAAAGTCTCAGGAGGAATAACTCAATTGTTTTCTAACTTAAGGAGAAGTCAGCCTTATCTACCCCTCTAAAGCCCATCATCACCCATACAGAACAAGCTTGCATCAGCTCTCCCCACCCCACCATCTTCTCAGATAAAGATATGTGATGTAATTTATTTATTTATTTATTATATTTCTATACTGCCCAACAGCCAAAGCTCTCTAGGCGGTTCACAACAATTAAAATCACAAAATACAACATAAAATGCAGTATATATTTTTTTAAAAAATTAAAACTACAGTATAAAATAGGGGTAAAAGCTGAAATAAAACCTAGCAGCAGTACAGATATTTAAAATACAATAAAATATTTAAAATAACAAAGACTAAAAGACTAAAATTCCTGGGAAAATAAGAAGAAAACAGTGCAGCTGGACAGCCATCTGTCAGGGATGCTTTGACCTGGATTCCTGCATTGAGCAGGGGGTTGGACTCAATGGCCTTGTAGGCCCCTTCCAACTCTACTTTTCTATGATTCTATGATTCTAAGGTCTTCACCTGGTACTGGCATGAGCACAAAGAAGGTGCCAGGCGAGCCTCTCTGGGAAGTTTATTCCACAACTGGGGTGCCACAGCAGAAAAGGCCCTGCTCCTAGTGGCCATCTACCTCACTTCCTTTGGCAGGTCCTCCTAGAGGAGGACAGCTGAAGATGATCTTAGGGTCTGAGCAGGTTTATATGGGAGGAGATGTCCCTTCTAATACGACAATACTTCTATTAGGGAGGGGATATCGGGCTGGGTCCAAGAGGTTGTAAACTTCTCATTGAGAGAGGGAGTAATGCCGGCCTCTTTAAAGGAGGCAGTAATTAGGCCACTCCTGAAAAAGCCTAACCTGGGCCTGGAAAATGTTGACAACAATAGGCCAGTTGCCAACATCCCCTTCCTGGGCAAGGTGCTTGAGCGTGTGGTTGCCAGTCAACTCCAGGCACTCTTGAATGAAACAGATTATCTAGATCCATTTCAATCGAGCTTCAGACCTGGTTTTGGAACAGAAACTGCCTTGGTCACCCTGTTGGATGACCTCTGCTGTGAGAGGGACAGGGGGAATGTGACCCTGTTGATTCTCTTGGACCTCTCAGCGGCTTTCGATACCATTGACCATGGTGTCCTCCTGGACAGGCTGTCTGGGTTGGGAGTTGGAGGCACTGGGTTGGGAGTTGGAGGCCAATTCCAGAAGGTGGTGCTGGGGGATTATTGCTCTGTGCCCTGGTACCTATGCCATGGGGTTCCATAGGGCTTTATTCTATCCCCCATTCTGTTCAACATCTACATAAAACCACTGGGGGAGGTTATCCGGAGGTGTGGGCTGAGGTGTCATCAATATGCAGATGACACCCAGCTCTATAACTCCTTTTCAACAAATCCAGGTGAGACAGTGACTGCTCTGAATCAGTGCTGAGCACGGTAAGCGACTGGATGAGGGCCAGTAAACTGAGACTCAATCCAGACATGACGGAGGTACTGTTAGTGGGTGGTTCGCGTGCCCAGATTAGTGATATTCAACCTGTTCTGGAGGGGGTTGCACTCCCTCTAAAGGATCAAGTTTATAGTTTGGGGGTGCTCTTGGATCCAGCACTGTCACTAGAGGCACAGGTGGACCCAGTGGCACGGAGCACCTTTTATCAGTTTAGGCTGATATACCAACTATGTCCTTATCTGGACAGGGATAGCCTAGCTGCAGTTATCCATGCTCTGGTAACCACTCACCTGGATACTGCAATGCTTTATACATGGGGCTGCCTTTGAAAATGGTACAAAAATTCCAGCTGGTCCAAAATAGAGTAGCAAGATTGCTAACGGGGACTGGACAATGTGATCATATTAGGCAAGTACTTTACCATCTGCACTGGCTGCCAGTCCATGTCCGGTCCCAATTCAAAGTGCTGGCATGAATTTACAAACAGTTTGGGGCCAGGTTAACTGAAGGATCGTCTCCTCCCATATATACCTGCACATAATCTGATCCGGAAGCTGCCTTATACAGAGTCAGATCATTGGTCCATCTAGCCCAGTATTGTTGACACTGACTGGCAGCAGCTCTCCAGGGTTTCAGGCAAGGTTCTTTCCTAGCTATACTTGGAAATGCTAGGCATTGAACCTGGGACCTTCTACATGCAAAGTATGTGCCCTGTTTATTTATTTGTTACATGTATATGCCACCTTTTCCTCCAAGGAGCCCAAGAGAGCATACATGATCCTCCTCCTTTCCATTTTTATCCTCACAACAACCCTGTGAGGTAGGTTAGGTTGAGAGTCAGTGACTGGCCCAAAGTCACCCAGTGTGCTTTATGACTGAGTGGGGACTAAAACCCAGGACTCTCAAGTCCTAGTCCAACATTCTTTACTACACCACACTGGCTTTCTCTACAACTTAACTGCTCCCCCTCCCCTTTACTCAATTCCCATTCTGTTCAACAGAGCTTATTGTAATTGAATTAACCAGGTACACCATTCAAAGATAATGTAGAATACATTTGTCCCATTTAAGACATGGGAAGCACTGAGGATGGAGTGACTTTCCAAAGAAAATCCAAAGCAGAAATTTCTTAAGTATTAGCCCCACAGTACAGAAAGATGAGGAAGACTGAGAGAAATATTCATGCTCAACGTGAGGCTGTAAGTTCTTAAGCATGCAAAGTCTGGAATAGACTCTGCATACGCACCATACAAACTCTCCATCCATCCGGTTTACGAGTTTCTCGTAAGACGAGGAAAAATTTGGCATAAATTTACATTTGAAAGACGAGCAAGTCTCGCAACACGAGCCGCTGCTGCCGCATGTGACTCCTGTTGCGAGATGTCTTTCAAATGTAAATTTATGCTAGAAACGCGAGGCGCTGACTGAGCGAGCGGCCGCGCCGTGACTCGCCTCCACGGGGCTTCCCTGGAGGTGGGGCACGGCCGGGTGCAGCCGCCTCCTCGTGCTGCTGCACTGGCCGGCTGAGCTTCCCTGGAGGCCAAGCACAGAGCGAGCGTTTGCAAGTGGCGGCCGTGGCTCCCATTGCAAGCGGCGGCTGCGGCTCATCTCCACGTGTCTCCCTGGCAGGGAGACGAGTGGAGCCGCCCCCACCTCTCCCTCCCTTTGCAAGCGGCGGCTGCAGCGTCTCCCCCCCTTTGCAAGCGGCGGCCGGATGTGACGCGACGGGACCGCCGCCGCTTGCCAAAGGAGGGAGACGCTGCAGCCGCCGCTTGCAAAGGGAGGGAGAGGCTGGGGGCGGCTCCACGCATCTCCTGCCAGGGAACTGGCAAAGCTTTGCCGGCTCCCTGCCAGAGAGACACGTGGAGCCGTGGCCACCACTGCAAAGGGAGGGAGACGCTGCAGCCGCCGCTTGCAAAGGGAGGGGAGGCGGGGGTGGCATGGCAGCATGCGAGGTGCTAGCAGAGCGAGTGGAGGCGAGGCGAGCCCGGGAGCCAGCACATCAAAGTGAGTTTCCCCATTAGCCCCACAACCATTTAATCACTGCTTTGCCGGCTCCCTCCATGGGGCTCCCTGCCAGGGAGCCGGCAAAGCAGTGATTAAATGGTTGTGGAACGAATCATCTGAGTTCCCATTATTTCTAATGGGGAAACTCGCTTTGATGTACGAGTACTTTGGATTATGAGCATGGCTCCGGAACGGATTATGCTCGTAATCCAAGGTATTACTATAAATTCCTACCTGATAGCACATAAATGCCATCATGCTTGTTATTAAATATATGCAAATACACTGAACCATATATTTTACTCAAAGATGCAAGGTGTGATCTTATATTGGAACTTATTCAAGTGTGCATGGGAATGTCGTGCTAAATGCTGCCCAGAACATACATTGATAGAGAACTGCTGTGGCTAAGAAACTAAACTATATTAATCAAGATGTCCCCAGTTCAAAACTTTACTCTGTCATGCGTGAACTCACTAGCTGGCTTTAGGCAAGCTACTGTGCCTCTTAATCCCCACTTGCAATAGTAGTGACCTACATTACAGGTTGTTGTCAGGATTATAAAAAGATAATGAAATGCTGTATGTTTAAAAGCACAATGTAAATGCTAAGTAGCATTGAAGTAACAGTTGATCATCACTGAGCACACACCCATGTTTGGTTTATAGGCAGCATAATAGTTTGGGAGTTTAGGAAATTAGCTAGTTAGTGAACATGAAGTAATTGATTACAGCTCCATTTGCCCTTACCTAAAAGGCAAAGAAACCAGTTATTTATTTTTAATAGGAAAAGAATACTGGACCCTTTCTCAGAAAAGTTATTTGTGCATTAAGACTAACCATTTAAAGCTCCACTTGCTTCTCACATCTTGGAAGGCTAGCCAGGTGTCCTCTTTTGTACGAGATTGCCCAGTATTTTAAAGAATGCTGAGGAAAAAGTTCAGATTTGATATGCCTGGTACCGGACAAAAAAGATGGGAGCAGGTGGCTGGCCAATCTGTCTGTCTTCCTTTTTAAAAACATAATAAAGTGAGCCAAAGGCAAGATGCTGCAGTAGCTAAGCTGAACTGCCTGCCTGCCTCACAGCATGAATAGAAACTTCAAATTTCTCTGGAAAGGAAGAGAAGAGAAATGACATTCTTTCCATTTCCTTTACAGGGACAGTTGTGCAGAAAAAGGAATGGCTGCTAGTATAGCCTGCCCATATGTTTAAAAAGCATTTAAATAGCCTTAAGATGGCTATCCATTTCTAGCACTTGGTATTTCACAGCTAACCCTCCTACAGTTAAACGGGCTGTTCACATATAATGGCGGCATTTGGCAGCAAATCATGGATTAAGTAACCCATGATTTGTGGGGACACATGCAAGCCGCTTCCAGTTTACAGCAACAACCTATGAATACCCTATTTGCAAGTTGTTAGCATGACATCCAAACCCAGACACTTTGGGTTATTTGTGGGTTAAACAACCCAAAGGTACCCTAAGGGGAAAAAATAGGTTAACTTTGGGTTGTTTAACCCACAAACAGCCCAAAGTGTCTGGGGTCAGATGTCATGCTAACGAATCGGACATAATCATAGATTTCATAGATCATAGAGTTGGAAGGAGCCTACAAGGCTATCGAGTCCAACCCCCTGCTCAATGCAGGAAACTAGAGGAGGGGTCTCCCATCCAAGTAATAACCAGGCCTGACCCTGCTTAGCTTTCCACACTCAGACAAGCTGAGACAGCGTAAGCCACAGGCCTGTATGGTTCATAGGTTGTTGCTGCAAACCGGAAGCGGCTCGCACACGTTTGTGTCCCTACAAAGCGTGGGTTAATTAATTACAGTTTGCTGATGAATGATGCCATTAAGTGTGAACCAGGTCCAATAGATGCCCTCAGGCCAGGGAAGTTTCACTTTCCATTGGTTCAAAAGCTCTGAGCATTTTCTGCTCTACAGCAGGCACTTGCTACTGCTGCTGGTCCTATAGAATCAGCACCGATGGCTGGCCTTGCTGTATTTGGGCCCCCTCCTGCTCATTCTGCTGACCTGGGCCTCAGACCTCTGTCCCAAAGTCTGCCCTGATGGAGCCACTGAAAAGTGGGATAACATTATGACCCAGACGTATTTTTTTAATCCTTTGATCAGCATGGCAAATAGGATCATCTGGAGACTCAGCATGTCATATGGTATGAAAGAAAAAAAAATTCTAGCTACAATTCTTTTAGCCTAATATCCATGAGTAAGTTGTGGAAAGTTGCCAGTCATGCCCAAGTGTCAAATGGTGGCTCCCCATGAGAGAGAGATCAATGGCCATTTATCCCAGCTACATTATTTGAAAAAGCGTATACACTGTACAGGCTTTAGAATGTAGCTTTACAGACAATTGGTATATATTAGTAATCTGTGACTATATGGCAAGACATCCAGCAGCTGTTCCACTGCATATAGAGTCATCTGCCAGAAACCTGAAGAGCTTGTGAAATGATTGAGCAAACTGAGAACAAGGGAGATCTTGGCTGATTAGGGCATTGCCTTTACATGTAATCTTTGATGGTTGGTGAGGTTTTTATCTGTATCACCTCAGATTGCTAGCACCCCTAAAGATGCCTGTAAGCTTTTTAATGGGAACCATTGTGAACTCAAGTTTTCACTCGACAAATGGTTGTGAATACAAAATTATTAATAAAAAATAATGATGCTAAATTATGTAAATTGGCTTATTTTGAATTGACAAAGCTGATTCCATTTCAGAATTTAAAGTCCTAAAAGGTTGAATATATAAAGGTAGATGTGAGACTGGTAACTTCTGGATTGGTTCTATTTGCCTAACCTAATTTCTTAAATGTGCATTAGGTAAGCTCAAACAACCCCTTTCAGAGATCCAACCAAAGCTGACATAAATAAAAGGCCTACTGAGACCAACACATGTTAATTCATATAAAGAATCAAATCTTAACATTATTTTCTGCATTCCTTGATGAGGAGTGCCTATACTCAAAAAGCATTTGTACAAAGGCATTATTATACTGGCAGTTTTATAGTTAAGAGAAGCATTTAGAGAAAAGCTTTTTCTCTCTTTCTCAATGTACTAAAACTTGGGTTCATCTGATGAAAATGATCGGTAGGAGATTCAGGACAGATGAGAGGAACTACTTTTTACCACAACACATAGTTAAACTGTGGAATTCACTGCCACAAGATGTGGTAACAGGCAGCCACCAACTTAGATGGCTTTAAATGGGACTGGAATAATTCATGGAGGATAAGGCTATCAATTGGCTATATGCAAACTATATGTATTGTTCCCACACTCACATGAGGACAAGAGGTAATATATGGGATGAACAGGTTACACTTGATTGATGTAACTTATCTGCAATGGGAATAAACATTCCCATTACAGTATGTGTAAGACAGGGGTGGGGAATTTGTGGCTTTCCAGATGTTTTGGCCTACAACTCCCATCATCCCTTACCACTGGCTATGCTGGCTAGGGCTGATGGGAGTCGTAGGCTAATATCTGGAGGGTCACAAGTTGCCCAGCCCTGATTTAAGAAGATGGCTAGGATGACTGCATTCTGTCATCATCCTTGTTTGATGACCCCCACCTGACTCCAAGCTTGAAATCAGCCACTGTCTGATCTTCGCTCCTCACAGCCAATCCATTCAAGGGGCTGAGGCAGATACAAGCAGCATCAAGATCAAATTAACAAAGCTACCCATGCTCTAGAGAGCTCCCATCCCCATCTGCACTGATCAGCTATAAGGGCTGGGTAGTTCTGCCCACACCACAATAGTACCTCAGGGTGGTCACCATCATGAATTTTGCAGGGCTCTGCCCTACCCTGCACTGCCAGTTATGATAAACTATCATGGTTTCTTAACACCTATCTCAGCCTCACCACTGAGAAGTAGGCAAAAATAAAATAAAATAACCAAGGCCAATCAGGCAGAAAGCAAAAAATTCTACTGGATCCCCATAAAGGACTGTATGCTTTTCTGACTTGTTTTGTACTCCTATCGCATTATTTTTGAAACCACTACTTGAATGTTTGTTGTTACTTAAGTGATGTGGAATCACAGAGACAGCTCATTCAGGGGACATGGCAGAAGCTGCCTTCAAGTAGGTACTCTAACACTGATTCAAAGGAGAGATTGCCTGGGAAGCTTGCCCACACCAAGTATGAACAGCTCCATCTAAGTAGGAGCAGTTTACAGACTCTTGAATGATATAAGATCCACTGTTTGACCTTGACGCTGAAACCAGCAATGCAGACCACTGAGGTGCACAACCTGAACACAACCATCCAAGAACTTGTGCAACCAAGGAGATTCTTGTGAGAGGCAGCAACAGCACAGCAGGAATCTAAGGCTCCAATCCAAAGTATAGTCCCTTTTAGCCTAGTCCATTTGTAAGATGCGTAAAAGGCAATGTAACTGAGCTTATCTAAGGCAGAAGGCCATATGAAACTGCCATAATGTTTTGTTTACAAATAAGAGCCTCATAGATAGTATATATAGACAGGTATAGTGGGATAGCCAAACGCCTAACAGTGGAGCCATACTGTATTTCAGGAAGTAGTTATTTTGTTTCTTGGAAAAAAAGAGAAATATACTGGAATAGCTTGTGGTTGTTACTCCAGTTGTCCACAAGGTACAGCCACAGGATGCTTAAGGAGAAGTTGGGAGCTTTCCAAATTCTTTGGAACAAACCAGACTTCAGCAGTGATGTCAGTACTGATACGAGGCACTTAGATTTAGAGTAAGGGGCTTAGAAAGAGCTAGACCTTATGATAACCAATCAGCAAGCTTCAAACATAATTGTTTCCAAGTATGGTAATAGGAACAATAGCTGGCATAGGCTTACAGATAGAAAAGGAAATTTCACTTTATGGGCAGGGCCCTGCCATCCAGACTCAGAGAAAAATGATTTGTGCTCTTTTGAAGATGTTTTGAGAGACAGCCATCTCTACTGGCAGATTTGGTGTAAGCCTAACTCTTTTCCTTCTATTTCTGTATTAAGTATGAAAGGTGTGTGTGCATGCTACTCTTTTTTCCTATTAAAAACATTATTTCTCATTTTAAACTGTTGTCTGTCTCTTTGTGTGTCTAAGTCCGTGCATTTCAGTGTCAAGGCAGCCACTTCTCCTGACCAGTGCTGAATTTTAGCAGGCAGGAAACAGGAACCTGTCATAATTTTAGAAAGACGGTTTGAGCAGAAGATGAGTAAATTCTAAATACCCACACATTTTCCCCTGAGAGGAAGAGCTTGGAAGAGTAATCAGACCCTACACCAAGATATAAGGGCTCAGTTTAACTTTCTAGCTTGCTAGAGCAAGTTGAAGTTTTCTATAGTTTGGTGAATCTGTTGCTGCCTAAGACCCTGTTGCTCCCCTCTTCTCTGCTCCTAGCAACTTGTCACTTGTCTTTTAGGCTTGTACTTACTAGAAATCCTTGGATGACATCACACATCACACATAAAACCAGACTGGTACACAACATACAAGCCTCTGGAGCATGCAGCGCTTTGTAGCTAGGCTGTGCCCAGTGTCTCTAGATGGGGCTACATATGCAGCCAGAACAATGTGTATATTCTTGGCACCTTAAAGACATGGAAGATAGATTGCACAAACCACAGCAGCCATGTTTACCCCTTGTGGATCTGCTGATTCTATCTCTATGCGAGCAAAACCCAGCCAGAAGCAGTGGCCCATTCTCTTTGCTAATTCCAAGTAAGGATAAGACTAGTTGTGAAGAAACACCTGTATATTGGAGTTGGTGTCATGTAATATTTACTTTGTGTGGCCTCTGTGTAGGTATATCTGTGTAGGCCTGAGGCCTTGTTTTGTTATTGTCAAAGGCCTGTGTAGTAGTTGCTTAGCAATATTCTGAAGTGGGAAGAGATAGACAATCACTTTGAATATTGTTAGATGGGGCCTGGATCAGGTAAATTCAATTCTGATTGGCTGGGGATTCTAGCTAGGTGGACAAGAGCTAATTGGGAAAAACTCAGTTAGGGTATGATAGTTAACAGTTGAGAGAGAGTCTGTAATAGTCTGAGAGGGAGAAGGTCTGCTGGTTTATGTGTGGTTTTTTTAGAAGCCAAAGGGAAAGCGGAGAAGAAAATGAATAGCTAAGGCCTGGATGTTAAGCTATTTTTTCTCTGTGAGATAACCATACATGGCTGGTGAATATCAGGAGTAGGGGCAGGTGGCTGTGTTATGCCAAGAGGCTGCCCTAAGATCTTGCCAAAGGAAGGTTATACAAGCAGGCAGTAAAAGTCCAGATAAACTGTCAAAGCAGACAGAAATTCAATGGGAGGGACTTGTCGTCAGAGGAAGACTGTACCCAGAAGCTGGACCTGGTTGAAAGGGGATTTGGCTGGGGTGGAGGTCTAGGGAATTTGGCTGAGGTCAAATAAGTCCATAGAGGCTTGTAACAGCAACAGTGTCTCTTGAGTCCTAAATAATTGTCACTAGGCAGTCTGGGAAATGCTGGGAGTTGTAGGGCCTTTTTCTTCTAAATATGCATAGGATTGTGCCCTTGGCCCTAAAAAATAAGTGTTTGCTATAAATAAGAAACTTCATAGGTAGGATTGCCCAGTGAAGGAGCAGTTCCCCCATAGGGGGTGGCAGAGCTGGGGAGAGGAAACCCCCATACTTAGGTTACTTAAACAGCTCTCCATGCTTTAACCCTTTTCCTATCCCTCCATTTTGACCCTGCAGCATACATATAATCCACCCTCTGCTTGTTCTGTCAAAACTCTTTTTCAGAAAACCACATCATGTGGTAACTAGAAGTCAAGCCCTGTGTCTCCAGTCTATTTATCTTTAACCTGTTGGTGTTTTCTGCTCTCCCCCTCCCCCTCTCTTTTTCATTTTCTGTTACCTAAGTGGGACAGGTTTTCTAAGGCACTTCAAACAATAATGAAGTTATTCATACCATTCCTTGAAAAAGTAATTCCCACGTCCATCTCTGTTTCCTTATTTATTAAATAAGGGAAAACATTTCTGCATTATACTGATTCTACTGATAAAAGCTGTTAATTAACAATAAATACAGTAGGGAAGGAATTAAGAAATGTCATACCAAATTAAAGTGTACACTGGAAATTAAACCAAATAAAATATAATTACCACAGGTGGATAGACAAAGTGAGATGTCTGTGATTATCCAGAAACAGACAAGCAGCGGGAGGGATATCTAAACAATTAAGGGTTCAGTAATATTTTGGAAAGATAGAAGATAGATCTATCTTCTATAAATAGAAGATAGATCTATCTTCTATATATAGAAGATATATAGCAAAGATAGATTGCTATATATGAAACACATATGTCAGAAATATATTTAGCACACAATTAGTGACATGTTATGTTTAATATCGCACTAATAATATGCAACAGTTTAATAATTTGCAACAGTGTATGAATGTAGACATTTTTGTAATTGTTCCATCACCTGCTCTTAGCTAGGTGATCAAAAAGATAATCAGAAAGTACCATCATCAATTTACACATGTAATAGGATCATTTGAAATTGTTTATTTTAATTCACATTTTAATGCTCCATTTTATCTAAAAGTTGATTATATAAAGTTACCTACTAGGTAATGAAATGGTGTGCAAAAGATCAAAGCCCTGCTAATGACAACAAAAATACAACTTTTAATAGCCCAAATGATTACTATTCATATCTATTAAAGCATTGCTTTAAGTCTGGAAAAATATCTAGCAAATTGATTATTGGATCCCAGCTTTATCTTTAGCTGCTATATTGCCCAGCTAAAAATGGAAACAAAGAAAAAAAAGTGCTACTAAAGTACTTAAAATTATTTTGAAATTGTGTACTATGACAGGAGGATGACTTGATGCTGGCTTTACCCATAGTTCCTAATTCAACAGTTCCATTAACACCACAGTGAATGAAATACTTTTTTGAATTTGGAGGAGTTAAAAGAGATCTGTGATTTAAGGGAGAGGGAAAACAAGACTCCACACACTATAGCACTGAATCAGACGTTCCTTGCACAGAATGAACTGCCGCATGCACACACAACTCCTGCAGGTTTAAGGGCTTCTTCAGTTTCTTCAGCATTAGGGAAATCTCCATACATGCATTCTCATTGCATAAATTTATTTATTTATTTATTACATTTATACCCCGCCTTTTTTCCTGCAAGGAACCCAAGGCAGCTTACATAATCCTCCTCCTCCTCCTCTCCACTTTATCCTCACAACAACCCTGTGAGGTTGGTTAGGCTGAGAGTCAGTGACTGGCCCAAAGTCACCCAGTGAGTTTCATGGCCGAGCGGGGACTAGAACCCGGATCTCCCGAGTCCCAGTCCAACACTCTCACCACTACACCACACTGGAGCAGTCTCCAATATTTTAGCAAACTGGAAAGCCAGTTCTGCTTAGGAGCTGTGTGTGGGTATTTGAATGGCCATGGAGATCTGGGTGTCTGCCTCTCTCACATGTATGTTAACATTTTTGCATTGTAACCAATATCTCCCCTTATATCACAGATAGATTGTATAGCTATTGTAATCTGTTGATGATGAATCCGTTTTGTAACCACTTTCATGGGAGTTAAAAATAATATAGGATTAATGTTTAAAATATGAAGTTATTTCCCTATTAAGGGAATGACTTCCAGAATGCCCATAGTTATCAACTCTCACTGAAGGATAATGTGCATGTTCCTTGAAGCAGCATGGATAGTTTTTTTCCCCCTCCTTAGCACTTGTGTATATATGTGTGTGTGTGTGGGGGGGATGATATCTGCTGGGGTGGAAACCTGATTCTGTCCTGTGCCTCTGAACCACGTTGCTATACTAGGTATGACAGAGAGGGAAAAGGAAGGGTTGAGTAACCATAGCATTCACTTATGTCTTCTTACTTTAAAGGACCCAATGCTATCAATCAAATAAAAAAGTTATTTTAAGGTTTCTGAACATTTAGAAGTAGTGACCCTAGAAACACGAAAGTTGTCTCAATTCCAAACGGCCTAAAATGTCTGAAAGTTGCTGAATTCTATTCCATTGATAGATTACCTGAGCCAGAACAGATAAGCAATTAGAATGGTTGCCCTGCCAAGTGTGGAGGTCATACCATTTTGCCAGTTGGAATCCTGACAGAAAAAACCTGCTGCTGGCCTGAGTCAAGAAATACCACCGTAATGGCTTATTAGCTGCTACAGAAAAGCACATTTAACATTGTTTTTTCTCTCTCTCTGTTGGTATGGAATTGATTAGTTAAGTCTTAATTCTATGGAGAATTCCATGAAGTTTTATTATGTTCCAGCTTTCAGTGATGACAACAGGATGTTTATTGCAACTGAAAATTTGCTGTCATTCCCACATTTTGGGACATAACAAAATTCATCATAATCACCAATAGCTTATTCAAATATTATGGCACCATATAAGATTAGTATTCATATAACATCTTTATTGCTAATCATATACCTGTATTTAAAGAGAAGAATTATCCATAAAGTTAATTAAAATATCTGACTTGAATAAATCATGAAGTAACATTTTGTAGCTTCCTAAGTGTGTTGATAAAATTATGAACTGTTAGCTTCAATAGAACACTATTGAATGTTTAGTACATAAAACATATACTTTGACAGTTTTAGTTCAATTTTGTATTTTTTGTCTTTCTCCCCCCCCCCCCGAGTAATCTCTGTTCACCAATAAAACATCATCATCTCAGGCTTGTCCTTGTTCACTAATGAATCATAAAGAGAAGCCCTAGTGTAAGAAAGATGGTGGAAATTTACTGCAGGAAAAGAACGAAAGAATGTACAATAATTATGAATCTACTTATTGCCCAAGATGAAATGGGGTTCAAAGCTGCTGCTGAAAGGAAAACTGAACAGATGCAGTGGGTGCTTTTACTTCACAAATAAGTATATAGAACAATAATCTGACTGAACTGCAAGTCATTGGTCATTTCTCCTCCAAGGTGTGAATATTATCACACCTTGGAGTGGCTTACATGGTCCCCCTCCTCTCCATTTTATCCTTACAACAACCTTGTAAGGTAGGTTAGGCTGAGAGCCAGTGACTGGTCCAAAGTCACTGAGTGGGGACTAGAATCCAGATCTCCAGTCCCTGTCCAACTCTCTAACCGCTACATCACACCAGCTCTCTTGATGATATAGATAGTTAGAATCGCCATTCAGGTGCTCTAAATTTCCCACATGATGAGAGAGAATAGGGCGTAGCGTACAGGCTCTGCCGCCTCATTGCCGTTCCCATTGCCTCAACGAATTGGAGGGTGACTATCTGCAGTGAGGAGGCTGCTTTACTTGTGCAGGTTCTCCACATGATTTAGAACCCTTATTTTTGCATTGGGAGCCTACACAAGTAAAGCACCCTCCCCACTGCAGATAGTTGCTGGCAGCGGAGGGGGACGGAACCTACACGCTCATCCCCACTCTGCCTTACAACATTCTAATCACATGATAGAAATGATTTGATAATCTGGCTCATCTCTCTCTGACTATACCAAGTACCTAAAAACATCATTCAAAGCTGTATTTTACTTCGCAAATAAGTATATATAATTTGTTGTAATAATCTGACTTAATAATTGCAAGTCATTGGTCATTTCTCCTCCAAGGTGTGAATATTATTATTATACAGTACAAGCATATTGTATTATTATACAGTACAAGCATATACATGTCTACTCAAAAGTAAGCCCAGGTGAGTGTAATTGAACATACTCCCCAGGTAACTGTGCATAGGATTGCAGTGTAAATATCAGTATTCCAACTTTGGGAGTTCTACCAATTTTAGTCCTATAGCTTGTGATTCACCATTAATAAACAGGAGGTTGTGCTTTCATCTGGTTCCAGCTGTCAATGTTATATTTTAAAAGGAAAGAACGAGCTGCCAAATGCAAGTTAAAGAGAACAAATGAGTAAGAGGTCTTAGGATGAAAGCATAGTTATAAACATTTATATTAATTTAACACTGACCAGATAGCAAATTTGTACCTCTTGGTGGTGGTACAAGTTATGGAACAGCCTACCCAGAGAATCTCATTTGGCCTCATTTTTATGGACTTTTCAATAGGGATGGGAGAGCCAGGGATGCTCAGTGTCACCGAGATTCTCCAAATCCCACGGCAAAGCTTGGTTCACTTCACTCCTGTTTTAGTTAATGACCTGTTTTTCTTTTCATTGTAACGGGGAAAATGTGCATTCCCTGCCCACCTTGACTAAAGGGTGAAAGTGTAGATTTTTTGAAAAAATGTGCATTTCTTAAAAATACACATTTTTTTAATGTAATCGTAAGTCCAGGGATGTGTGAGCTCTTTTTTTTTTTTTTAAGTGCTTCCATTCACGTTCATGTTTGGAGTTTTGACTGGGCAAATTCTGATGATTCGTGAACTGGAAAAAAAAATCCCACACATACCTACTTTTTGTCACCTTTTTGTCACTCAGGCCTTTTATATAACATTCTTTTTAGCCAGGGCCTCTCAGTTTCAAATTCTGTGTTTTTAACTGTGTTTTTAGTTTTAATATTTTTTACTGTATTTGAATGTTATATTTGTTTGCAATCAGCTCAGAGAACATATGTTATGGGGCGGCTATATAAATACAGTAATAAATAAATAAAATTTAAGAATGATACCCTCCTCTCCGTTATTCTATCCTTTCCTATGCCACCCTGTTCTCTCATTCTTGCAGATAAAGTGAACACGAAAATGAAGTTATTCTAGATGATGATGAATCTCGAAAAAAGATTTGAAATTCTGAATATATGTTGAGCTCATTTGATCTGACAGGCAAATTTACACCCATCCTTTGATTTATTGACTGTCGGTGCAATCCTATGCATGTTTAGTCAGAAAAAAGTACTACATGCATGGTGGAGGATGCTGGAAGTTGTAGACCTTTTTTCTGTCTAAACATACCGAGGTTGCACCTTCAGAAATAAGAAAGTCTTATAGTATTATTTATATTGACAAATATGTCTCTCCTTGTGCTCAGATGTTCGCAGATATGGCTGGAGCAGGTGGTGCTAATGGGAGACAATGGTACATTGGCAGTATAACAGATTTTCCAATGCATAAACTGCTAAATACTTCAGCAGTCATCTCATTAAGCAGTAGGAGAGCAAGAGACAAGATGGAAATTTAGTAGTAGTTGGCATCAGCACTACTGCCATACTCTCTAGGTGACTGTAATTCCTGTTTTGCCCAAATGCAATTCAGATTTAGAGCCCTTGATATAGTAACATCCATAGCAAAAATGGCATTCATGTGATCTATAATATACATGAGATGTCCCTATTATCTTAATTGAACTTCTGATCTCTCTTTCCTATATATGAATCTTCATCATCTGTATCAATATAGTTTAACAGCTGACAGCCAGGCTCCCAGGAAATCTGTGATTTGTTCGTTTTGTAGAAAAATGCATTACAAACTGTGTAAAGATAAATAAATGAGTCCACCATTTATACACAACTCTGAGTCCACCATTTATAAAGCAATTTAATTCCTTAAACCACTATTTTGTCCACTTTCAAAGTATAAGCAGGTCTCATTCATTATAAATTATATGCAATGAACAATAAAAATGGACATTTCTATTTTAAGCTAAGATTTGTGTAATTGAGGGCCAGATATTTGATGTTTCATGGTAATATTGTTTCAGTGTATTATCTGTAATACAGATAAAATATTCATCCTATATTATCACTTGTATCATGAAACACTATGAATATTAACATCACTCCCTCTAACAGAGAACTCAGCTGAGTGCTGACAACATTGGAGCCAAAATGGGGCCACTGAGAAAAAAGAGGAAAGTTAGCATGTTTGGGTGAACTCTGAGATTTGCGGAAGTAAAAACAACACAAAAAAACATTTAAAAGGAGAAACCCCCGCCATGAGAACTGAGAATGCCACAGAATATTGAGTGTCAGTTGGAAATGGAAAATGGAAAACTGGATGGGGCGGGGGATCAAATGGAGTACCCTGGATGAAGTTATGGCTGGCTGACTGGCACTCTGAAGAGAGTCACTCCCACTGAGATATAACACTGCAACATTTTGTTGCAGGTCACCCTTGTAAGACCAAAGAGTCTTATGGCACCTCAAAGACTAACCTGTTTATTGCGGCAGAAGCTTTTGTGGTTTAGAGCTCACTTTGTCAGAGGCATGAACTGGCAGATTATATATCATAAACAGTGGGCTATGAAATTTAAGTGATAGCTCCAGATCTGTGACATTTCTATGCATACCCCAAATGTATACAAGGAAAGATCTGAGTAATCCAGTCGCAACAGCAGTCACTTTGCTGGTAATTTTTCATTTATCTGTTTCATTCTGGAGCCTCCCTCTGATGTATTCTGTTGAAGTAAAATGACTTTGAGGTCAGCAGCAACATAATGTCCTGGCTACTATCTTCAGGATGATGCACTGAGATGTCCTGGCTAGCCCAAGGTAGCCCATTCCTCACTGGTTGCAGGATACTCATTTAATTTATTATAATTTCTTCCCTCACTTCCTCCAAGATCTTCAGGTGACATACATGGTTTCCACACACAATGATCCATCAAGGTAGATTAACTAATGGATACTGCCTGGCTCAAGGTCAGCCAGTGAGCTTTGTGGCTGAGAAGGGATTTGAATTTTGTTATTTTTAATGCCAGGTTTCTGTTCATGTGTATTCTTCATGTATTACATATCACTGTTTTGACTTCCCCACCCATAACACTGATTTTCAAGTCCTTCCCTCCGAATAAAGTCAATGAAAAAGGCTGAAGTCATCAATTTGTAGTGGAAGGAAGCAAGTCAGAAAGGCTTAAATTCTTATTCATTATTATTTCCCATCTGGATACATGTGCTGGTTTCTATATGCGCGTGCTCAAACAAATACACCCTTTTAATACTTGAGAAGCATGACAGGGTGGAAGAAATATACTTTTGAGAGCCTATGCCTTTGGATTTTAGACCACCCATTTTTAAAAAAAAATTAATTGAATTAATTGAATTTTCCAAAATAACAACGAATCATATTTGTCTTCCACCTCATTGTCTGACAAACATTAACAATCCTTATCCAATGTAAGTTTCTTCTATTTTCACATTAAAAATTTATATCACCTTATCAATATTCAGAAACCATTTTTTAACCCAAAAAGTATTGGTCAGTCACCAATCAGATTTGGAAGTTGGTGAGGAATCAGCATAACAACTAGGACAGCCATTCCTCTCAAACTTCTGTTCTTGTCACTAGTAGTAACAGTTCTAAAAATTACTGATTAGGTCATTTATTCATGGTTATAACCTTATATAGGAATGCAATACACATACAAATTAGTCGGGATACAAGTACGTCCATGGTTTATTTCAATTATTTATATAGTTGATCTTCATAACTTGTTTTCTAAGGTTATTAATTGACTGGAGCCATCAATTTTATTACTGATTTGATTGGTTAACTGGAGATATTTCCTTAAGTGATAGAAGAGTGTTTGAGAGTAATATTTGTCTCTTAAGGGGTAGAATGACTGTGGGAAACTGGAACTGACACCTCCAGGATGCCATTGAACTGTGAAACTAAGCTCAGAAGGGTTTGAAAAATAGCCATTCTGTGTTATCCCCTTGATTTCATTCCACTAGGAATTTCAAGGCTTAATACAGCCTAGCAAGATGCAAGGTTAACAATACCACACACATCATAGATTTCAGAATATATAACTAATCTGTCACTTTTTGTGACTTCCCCCCCCCAATTTCACTTACTGGTTTTCTTTCTAAACATGAATCCAATGTATATATCAGATGTCAAATGACTTTGTGGAGAATTATGTCAAAAGCTCACTGACAATGTGGGGGCCCTATATCTGTTCACGATTACTAAGTTTGTTTAAAAATGTGTACTTTCTGAAAATGTCCACTGCATGATTTATGTGGCTAATTGGAGTTGTACATATAAGTTGTTCCTTATCTTGACAGTTATTACACCTGAGGTGCTACTTCCATAATCAGGTATGACATGAATTCTCCTATGGAAGTGGATGAGGTGAACACTGATGAATCTGACATTTCATCCATAATTGATTAGGGAAGTAATAGAATATTCCAAGAACCACTTTCACAGACATGCATTTGTGGCTAAACTGCTATTTTTCCTACTCTACACAGTTGTTTCATACATGAGTCTTAAACCAGGCTGAAAACCCAGCCAAATATTCTAAAGAGCAATGAATTTAAGAAAATATTAAAAATACAGATCAGTGTATTCCTTTATATTATCATACGTCATATAAGTATATAAATACATGTAGTATTATACATAAGGCTAAAAAGTATTGACCTGGTTATCTGAAGCTATCCCTTTCGCTACACGAACTATTTGGTCTTCAGCTAATAATTTCTGTCATCTTAGATTTTGGGGGAAAAAAGTTATGTTTTGATTGCTTCAATTTATTGTGATTGCATTTTTATAGTTACTGAATGTGTTGATCTTAATGTTTTATTTTTATTGTGTACATCACCCTGGCCTATAAATAAATAAAATAAATATTATTTCATTGCTTCTTAGAATGGAATACAACTAGGATTATAAGAATAAAACGTGTCCTATATCCTAGGACATCATACATTAATAGTGCAATCCTATGGCCGCTAGCCAGTGTCTAGATGGCCATAGGATTTTTCGGATTTCCAGCTACAAGGTCGGAAAATTGCTCTGACGTTGTAGCTGGTGATCCACACTCAATCCCCCTTCCCCCTTGTAGCTGGCACAGAAAGAACTGCACTAGCTGCTTCTCCAAGGTCATAGTTCCGTGGAGCAGGGAGGAGAGGAGACTGTTGCTACTAAGTTGCACTTAGTTGCTACTAAATGCACTTAGATGGCCAAAATCAGCCACCTATGCACTATGCACTATGCATAGTGAGAGGAGTACAGAGGCGACCTTTGCCTTCATGCTCCTCCCACCCTCCATAGATGCCCATAATCCTCCGAGTTTGTAATATCCTGTAGGATTCTGCCCTAAGACTATTTCAAAAATAGTATCTTGGAGAACCTAAATTTGTATTCCAGTGGTATCAAATCTTAAATTTATTCAGAAGCACATATTTGAAGAGAGGTAATCAAGAAAGTAAACTGTATTTTGTTTTAACTTTAACTTGATCTATAGCTATCCCACTTCTCCTTCAGGACAGTTTGGTTGCACACTAGCCCTTTTCTCTGGAATTGTTTATTTATTTATTTTATTTATTATATTTATACCCCGCCTTTTTTCCTGCAAGGAACCCAAGGCAGCTTACATAATCCTCCTCCTCCTCTCCACTTTATCCTCACAACAACCCTGTGAGGTCGGTTAGGCTGAGAGTCAGTGACTGGCCCAAAGTCACCCAGTGAGTTTCATGGCGGAGCGGGGACTAGAACCCAGATCTCCCGAGTCCCAGTCCAACACTCTCACCACTACGCCACACTGGTTCTCCTTTGTTCATTCACACTTTACAGAGTATCCAAAATTTCTTTATTTAAAATACTTATTGGCTGCCTTTTAGGGTAAATACCTTCAAAAGGCTTTTAGCCAATTAAAACCTTTTAGCCAACCAAAACCCATAGGGCCACAGCAACATTTTTGCAAGAAAGTCATCTTAAATAAATGATTCTTTAGTGTCACTCTTGTTAGACTGTTGCATCTAAGTATTATGTTATTTTTTTTATTTTAGATATTTTGCAATATCTATCTAGTCTTGACAAAAATCCATTGAGATTTTGGGGCTCCTGTGCCTTTAAACATACACTTTGCATGTTCAGCCCATGTTATTGCTTCCTGATAAGTGCAGCGGGAGGGGGATTTGTGATTAATTTTCCTGGAATATGTTTGCTTATGTTCAAGCCACACATGTTGTTAAATATGTACTGTGCAGCTCCGTATGTGTTTATTGGGATGCAGGAGTCTAACAAAACTAAACTGAAACTAAAGACAAATGTATTCCAAATGGCTTTCCTGCAAAAAGTTGCTACAGCCTTCTGGGTTTTAATTTGGCTAAAAGCATTAATCTAGTAGTTAGGCATGGGCTAAGACCTTGCTTGGTAATACATTTACTAGAAGAGTAAATTTGAATGTCATTAAAATAGGACATGCCTTTCCTCTCATCTACCTGTGGTCTACTTGCAAACCAATCTACCTATTGCTCTACCCTTCATGAAGGACACTGGACAAAATAAGCAGTGATGGAGACATAAGTTGAAAGGCAGAATGACGTTCAGTGTACTAGTGGGGAGAACCCACTAGGTTAGGGCTTCATCTTCCTCTTAGTGTGAAATATTTGTACAGACCAGACATGCAACAATGCGTAGCTCTGAGGCATTTGAATATTTTGCCTAAATTATAGAAAACTGATCTGAATCCCGGGCACCTTAACTGTTCAGATACTTTAAATATTGGAGTGATCTTGTTAAGGAGATTATTAATTTATTTACTTGCTATATGTTGAAACCACCCCAGAATAACAAAAGTACTTTTAGTGGATTACATAAAGCTAAAATAACAAAATACAATAGAAAAATCAACAAACAGCACGGGGGGAAAAGCTATGTAAAATATATAAAAAGAGTCATAAATCTAAAATCCTGGGGATAAAAGAAAGGTCTTCGCTACAGAATGTTTGTGTCAATCACTAGAATTCAACTAGCAAAACATGTGTAAGAACTATAACAGTACTGCTCTCTTGCATAATATATTAGCTTCATTTTAAATGCAATGAAATATACTAATGCTGCCAAAAGTACTGAATGGAACTCTTTAGCACATTCACACATTTTTGGCTAGGGGATGAAATGAAAAGGGAAAAGTAAAGAAACCCCACTATCTTTGGTGGGCTGCCACTGTTTAAAAACTTTCCAGAGTAGAGGTCCCCTACCTAGCACCCGTGGGTGCCACAGAATCCACAGGGCCCTCCAACGGCATCCACAAAGGTCTCAACTCCTTGCCTCCTTCAAAAATTTACTTTTAATAAGAAACTTGAAAAACATTAGGGTGCCAAGTTCTCCTTCCTGTTCCTGAACCTGCCACACATCAGCTGTTTAGCAGGCAGGAAGAGAAGGAAAGAGTTGCTTGCTGGCCCCACCCAATCTTCTTCTGTATGCACAGACCATTCCTCTTCGCTCTCTTATCTCTCCACT
This sequence comes from Shinisaurus crocodilurus, assembly GCA_021292165.1. Taxonomy (NCBI): domain Eukaryota; kingdom Metazoa; phylum Chordata; class Lepidosauria; order Squamata; family Shinisauridae; genus Shinisaurus; species Shinisaurus crocodilurus. The sequence goes on along the minus strand of CM037876.1, from coordinate 75,157,555 downwards.
CCCAGCCCCTAGCCTTGCTATTTCTCTTCATCCAACTCCTTTCCTCAAAATCCTCACTATTTTTCTCCCCTCCTTGTCCCTAGCCTTGCTATTTCTCTACCTCCACCTCTTTACCTTGCTTTTCCCCTTCCCTCCCAGGTTCTAGCCTCGTTATTCTCCCCCCCGCCTCTTTTGACTAGCCAGGCCCCAGTAGCCACATCCTCCATGGGAGACATTTTGTGGTGGTTTCCCCAGCAGTTTCTCAAATTCCCAAATGTGCCCACAGGATGAAAAAAGTTGGGGACCCCTGTTCTAGAGTGAGGGAACTTACATTTATAATGGCTAGTAAAAGTGGTTTCTCTATCCCTCTTTTTTTTTCCTTTTAATTTTTTTCTCTCTGCAGACATGTTACCCCGAAATGCTTTTACAGAAAAACACTACATCACAGTGAGTGTAGTCTTTCCAGGGACATTATTTAGGGAGTGGGGATGGCTATCCCCTGTTTTAGCCCAAATAAAAAGTTTTCTGGTACATACATTGATAGCAGGGAGGGGAATCCAATTTTTAAAATATTTTCAATTAACAGAGAAATAACATTTCTGAAAAACTATGCTATCCTGTTACTTTCTAATAATGCAGATGGTAACTATAGAAAAAATCTCTTATTGTTGACATCTCACATTGCTATTTCAAAAAGGGTTGGGTTTTTTTGCCTCAAATCAGTGTGTAACTTGGATATTGTTATAAACCAAGCATCAGATTACGAGTATCAGTTACTGCATGGCGAGAACATATTTGTCCAAGCAGTCTGAAAAGGTCAGAATTATATGGCTCCTGCTATTTATGACTATCAGTCATAGCCTCCAGGCACTTCTTAATGAAACCCTTCACTACTGGTAACTATTTTCAAGCTGTCAAAATGTGCAAGTAGAACAGAAACAAAATATATTTAGTGCCTAGGCTATATGCATATACAACATACACTGCTAGATTTGGGAAGGGGGGTTGTTTAAACACCAAAGAGATAACTTTTCATTTAGAAGTTTGGTAAAATTGGTTGGTTCATTTTGTTCACAGGATAAATAGCTCTTAATGACCAATCAAGCATATTTCAGTGGTGGGGAAACTGCGGTGCTCTCGATGTTGGACTACAGCTCCCATAATCCCTGACCACTAGCCATGCTGGATGCGACTGATGGGAGGAGAAGTCCAAAAACGTCTGGAAGGCCACAGGCTCCTCATTCGGATTAGTTGATTGTGACAAATGATGTCTCAAAATCCAGCCACTGCACAGAAGCCATGAAAGATTTAACATTATTCTAGGAGTCACACAACATACGTAACATCAATTTTAAGAAACTGCACTAGCTACATGAGTGGTCAGCTTTGATGGCAGTGACCATTTGATATGGACAGATTGGACTGCCAGCTATATATTTCAGTGGAAGACCGACAACCTGGTCTTCTGCGCGGGTTCAATGCTAAGGGGGTAGCGGGTGCTGGGGCGGGCTTTCTCCGAGGTCCCCAGCGCCTCGCCTTAGCCCAGAACAAAGGGATAACTTATAGCCACAAAAGTATCTTTTAGAAAACAAGTTTATTTACAAAATTACCTTCACAAACTAAGACCCACGCCAGCAATACAGCTTATCAGTAATTGACAAACCTGGTGATGCTTCTTGCCTTCCCCCCTGGGGTGATTCTATGTAGATGTTGTTTGTCCCCTTTGGCATCTGTGGAGACTGGTTGTCTCCCCCCCTGGGTCTCCTTCCCCCCTCCTTGGTGAGTGTGTGTGTGTCAGGCAGGGGGCTTAGGTTGGCTTTCTCCACAATTTCTTTATTGGGTCTCCACTCACATGGTACAACCAGCTGCTTTTGCTTCCCAGTTAGTTAAAGCAGAAGTCCAGATAACTCTATCAATCAATCAAATCTATCTACGGTATATGTATTTGACTGGCAAGTGTCTCTCTCAGGTATTCTTGTATTTTGAAGAGGTATTATTATTTTGCTTAGTTCTTCTACCAACACTACAATGTGGTTTGACTTTTCTGCATCTGAACAAAATATCTAATTATGGAGAAAAACTACATAGTAAGAATTGAGGTGCAAAATTCTAATGAAATGCTTAGAAATATTTGTATAAATGATGTGCAATAGAAAACAAAGAAAAAAAATCCACCCCTAATTAGCCACTGCTTTGAGGCAGTGTAAAGAAGAGTCTGATAAAACTACCACAGCAGTCTTATTTGGCCATTTCCAAGGTCACATCTCCTCGCTCCACTTCCAGCATGGCATCCCCCCTAGCCCCACCTCTGTTTTCTACTCATTGGGGGGAATGTATGTAAAGGGGAGGCAATGGTTGCCAGTCACACAGAGAACCTGTATGTGTATAGCAAGATCCCCTTTACTCTGGGCTTCTCTACATGAGGCATTTATTATGCGCTTGTGATTCCTCACTCACGGTAGTTTGCAGGTGCTTTTCCATGACGTCTCATCCTCCTGGGCCTCTCCTGTGCTTTACAACCACTTCTGCAGCTTTTTATAGATTGAGGAAAATCTAGTATTATCTGGAAATCGGGCTAGGAAAGGCTCATGTATTTTTGCAATTCCGCTATACTGCAGGGCCACCTTGTAGCTGTGTAATGGAACATATAGAAAGGCAGAGAAAGAAAAACCCCAGGGAAAAAAATATTCATAAAGGAGCCAGTCTTAATCCTGCAAAGAATCTGGAAGCAGAAGCTTCGGTAAAGTGGCAGGTTAAAAAACCTCATTGAGAAAAGCCCATACATCCCCCCAACACATGGCCTGCAAGGGATGTGGCCCCTCTTCCCTGGAAGGGGACACCGGAGTAGAGCTAATGACCCCCTACACATCTTATTGAGTGAAAGCGCAAAGCTTGTAGAAAGGACGGGCCCTGAGGCTATATGCATAGACTTCTACACGGTTAGAGATTTCCTGGAATCTCTAACCCAAGGACCTTTAGTGATGAACTGGCAGTTTTGCAATGAGTAACTCAGTGGCAGAGCACATGCTTTGCATGAAGAAAATGATATTTTCCTCTGAAATTCCCGACCAATGTGAGTCACAATCCACAGGCCATGCCATACAACCTTGAGTCCAGCTTGGTATATAACTGAATAAGCCAATGCTTAAAATTTAAGGGAATTCCAAAAGTAGTTGATGATTTAAGTGCAAGGAGCTGTAATGAACCCTCACTCATTCCTAAAAGAGGTGAGCAGTTACATGTGCCAAAAAGGATTATTTCAATTGAAGCCAGCTTTCCACAGCCTGGTGGCCTCCAGATTGGACTTTAACTCCCGTCAGCCTCAGCCAGCATGCCAATGTTCAAGAATGCTAGGCAATTATAGTCCAAAACATATGGAGGGCACCAGGTTAGGGATGGCTGATTGCTATAAACTCAGAATCAACAGTAGCGTATTGTTATGCCTTCAAAGATCTCTACATGGTTCTATGTGCTCACTCAGTGTACACAAACTATGTAAACCCTGACCTTTGTTTCTGCTAGTTTACTGCCCATGGGGATGACATGATAGCAGCAGTAAGTATGTTGCTGCTGCACCATGTTGTCCCTCGCTTTCCCAAGAGGAATTGTCTATTTTGGCACTGAACTGTTGAACAGGAAATATGTGAAATTACCATACATGTTCTTTCTCAAAGTTAAAACTGTAGACAGTTTTATATGCTTAAACAGTGATGTATCACATAATCCTATACATCCAACTTACAGACAACCCATACTTAAAAACGGACTTCTGGGTTCCCCGGTGCTACACCGTTTACATAGCGTAGTATACTACGCAATTTGTGTAATTTATGCAATTTGTGTAAATGCCGATTTTAACATATAGAAAGCCATGCTGTTCCAACTTACATACAAATTTGACTTAAGACATCCTTAAGAATGGAACTTGTTCATAACCTGGGGACTGCCTGTACATGTCTACTCAGAAGTAAATCTCTTTGAATTCAATAGGGCTTACTCCCAGGTAAGTGGGCATAGCATTGTAGCCTGACAGAACTACTCTTTGAGTTAATCTCATTAGATGTAAGCCACTCTAGGTTTGAAAACCATGAACATGAGTAAACCGTGGGAAATGAGTAACATGTATAAAACTTCTTTAAAACTAGGATTCCTTCTATTAACAAAAAGCAGCTGATTTAGTTGGTAGATAGGATAGAAAATCATATCTAAATCTTATCCATATATCAAAACCTAGAAATGAAGTGGAGAAAATGTTGAATACTTAGTCTTAACCAGCGGTAACTTCCATTTTTCTATGCGGACAAATTTTAATTTAAAATTTAAAAGAGCAAATTGAGCTGGAGGACATAACTAACACACAATTTATTAAGAGAGCAACCCTACATTTTCAGAATGCAGCCTTCAGCATCAGAGGCGCTGCTTCTTCCTATCCTGTGCAGATTGGAAGACAGGTGGAGATTATTGTGTTTTTCTTCCATCCATTGGGAGAAGATTCATTTAGACACGCACCCACCACCTAGTACACTCCCAGAACAACCAGTTTCCTTCTTCTGTGAGGCTAAAGTTCCTCTGTGGTGGCTGAGAGGAACCAAAAAGAGGGCTCCAACATGGAAAAAACACACAACCCCCCCTCTTTCGGCCGTAGCTCTGTTTATGGCCTCAGATAATTTTTCCTTAACAATCTTATGGACCCTGAGATGCTGACCAGGATCCATAGGATTGCTCTCTATCTAGCAAACATTGTATCACATTGTATTGAATATCATCTCAAACTTCACATATTTCTAAATGGTTAAGAAAAATTTGAAAAGTAGCTTTACTGATCAAATTAATGTATCTTTTAAGGAGTCAGCAGAATTCACAAACAAACTAATTTACAGAAAAGTGGTCTCTTTTTATACACTTTTGGAATAATAAGTACGTACCATGATAACGTTTTATCATCTCTCTTTCTTTTCCATGATTAAATTATTGCTTAATATAAAGTTTGTTGTAAAACTGTGCACTTTACATGTAAATCTTCTATATTGGATCTTAATCCTTATAATTTGTTTAATCTGTATTGTTTTGTTATCTTTCATAATAATTTTTTTTTAAGTATTTGTCAAATCAGGTTTAGTTTCTATAATAAAGTTTTAATAATTCTCATTGTGATTTAGTTTACCATTCCCTGATATGGTAAAATATTTTCATTAAATGGATCTATTGAATTTCCTTAAATATAGTAATTTTAATGGTTTGTATTTGTCATAAAACGGTAGAATGCATGTCTTACTTTTGTTTCTATAGCATAGATTTTATGTTTCTAACTGATATTGAATTATTTATATAAAATACTCATGTATTTTTCTAGCTTATATTCTAGGTGTATCATCTACTAGGCATTACCATGTATGTATAAAGGTTCATACCCTTTGCAAACTTTGACTAGAATTTACTGATCAGCCATTATTCTCTGAAGAGACAGTTTGCATAATCAAAGCTTAGGCTAACATCTTTGTAATCTTCTTTGCCAGCATCAAGTTTTCTTTAACCTGTGTCGATGAATTCTTGAAATTGCTATAAAGAAAGATCTAGACAGAACTGGTAGTAAGCATGTACTTATTTCACGAGTAAACACACTGTCCTTGATTTGTACTGTTTTCTGTTTATGTCCTTGCTGAGCATTCACTGTATCGGGAAACAACATTCTTGGTTCACTTTGGGAGTAAGGGTGTTGATTTATTCTGTGCTTTTACCCTTACTGTAATGAGAGAGAGAAAATAAAAAATAATCTTTATAACAGGTTGGCTCCAGAAATCCCATGAGCAGGGTTCTACTTGTGGAGTACCCACACTTTATATGGGGAGGGGAATTGATTTTCCACAATTCCATGTTGCATCTCCCTGCATCTCCCAAAAATCAGCTCTGAAGATTGGAGGACACTGCAAGGGAAGCTTCAGGGTAAAGTGGGAATTAGCAAAAGTCACCTCCACGGCTCCACCGTCCATGTACAGTAGCCTCTGCTGGGTTGCACTCCCTTCCAGAAACAAAAGGAGACCATCTATACACAGAAAAACTACTCTGGATCCAAAGCTATATATGAGAGTTCTTCCTTTACTTGCTTCCAAGTAAGAACTAACCATATCACAGAGCTATATAATCAACAGGAATGAAAGCACCACATGAAATGTATAATATAGGAAAACAGGAAAGAGATATAACATCCCTTATAATTCATATGCCATGGCAACTTTATTTCTCAAGCAGCATGGCTCTTGTACTTCATGGAATAACTTACCCAGCAATTAAGGACCCCATTCCTCTCACCCTTTCCAATGACAGTGTGGTTGCAATCCAACATACTGAGAAGCCCTAAGGCTTTACTTTATATAGGCTTTCTAGTAACAAGTCCTGCAAAATTGTTTGTAAACCACCAGTGCTGCTCCATGTCTCCCACTCAATTTAAGAAATGCTTTATTTGAACCTAAATATTTTTACTTGCATGATATATGGATTGTATTAAAGAAGTGCTGTTTTGATAATGCTGTCCTAAACTTGATCTTGGATAATATCCACTTTGAAGTTGAATTGCCAGTCAGCTTTAGATTCATATCCATATAGAAAAGCTATTCAAGAACTACTTACTGTTTTAAAAAGTCTATTCACACCACTTCTTATTATCTGAAGGCCAAATCTGACACATGCTCCTCAACTTATTATGATAAACATTACAAGTCCTTGGAACTGAAGAAAAAGAAATGTAAGGTAGTATTCAAAAAAGCACATTCATTGAGGCCTGCAAGGTGCTTGACAAACAACAAAAGCAACCCTGTAAGCCTCCATGCAACCATTTGCCTTGGTGAGTCTCAGATTATGCGGACTTGTATAATGGATTCATATAATAACAACAACAACAAAATCTTACTCAGTTTAAAGAATATCCTCCTTCCTTTCCACATTTTTGCTCAACCTCTAAATCCATGTTTCCTATTGAATTCATACTGTAACCATTTAAAAATAGTAACTTCAAATAATAGGCTGTGCTGTAGTATTTCTTTACTGCTTACTTAAGATTCACTACTTTAAAAATATCTAACCTATTTTTTTGGTAATTCTGCTACATTATGGAGATATGTGCTCCCCAACGCAACACCCATGGGCACCATGATACCCATGGGAACCTCCAGTGGCGCCTACAAAGCTCTCGACTCCCTGCCCCCTTCAAAAATTTATTTTTAATAAAAAACTGGAAAAACATTCTCCATCCATGGCATCAGGTTCTCCATCCTGTTTCTGAACCTGCCACTGATCTAATCAGCTGTTTAACAGGCAGGAAAAAAAGGAAAGAGTTGTTTACAGGGCACAACCAATCTTCTTCCATTCACACAGACTTTTCCCCTTTGCTGGCTCTTATTTCTCCACTCCCAGCCTTGCTATTTCTCACCAGCCAACTCCTTTCCTTGCTATTTCTCTGCCCTTCCCATTTCTAGCCTTCTTTGTCTTCCCACCTAGGTTTTCTCTTTCTCTCCCACTAACGCCCTTATCTTGCTGTTTCTCCACCCCTCCTAGCCTCTAGCCTTGCTCTTGTTTTCCCTTCTGCCATGTTTCCTCGGTATTTCCCCCTCCCTCCCAGCCTCTACCCTCACTATTCCTCCCCTCCCATACACTGATTGACAAGCCAGGTCCTCAGTAGCCACATCTTCCATGGGATCCATTTTTTGATGGTTCCCACAGCAGTTTCTCAAATTCCCAAATGTGCCCACAGGTCCAAAAAGGTTGGAGAACCCTGTGCTACATGGATGACTTGCAGTTAACAAATCTTAGCCAACATGCCTAGCACTCTTTGCTCCCTCTTCCAACTGCATGCATCATTTTCTAATTTCATATGTGATGAAATGTGGAGTTCTTAGAGACCACTGTCTGATTAGCTTATTGTTGCCTCCACCATTTCCTGTATCTGATGAAGTGGACTCAAGTCCATGAAAACATATGCCATAATAAATTTGTTTGCCTTTAAGATACCAGAGGACTTCACTGTTTTTGCTGCAACATATTATCATGGCTACCCCTCTGGAAATTAATATACTGTATCTGGTCTTCTAAGCAAATATTACAACAGTATTAGATCATCAAGTGATAAATAATTTTATCATTTCTTGTTTGATCATTTTATTTGTTCTGCTGTATTTTATGTATGATGTATTAATGGTAATGTGTGTGTTTCCCCCCCCTCTTGTATTTTATTGGATTGTAAATCGCTCAGAGTGGCCGGATGTCTGGCCAGATGGGCGATTCATAAATATAATAAATAAATAAATAAATAATGGTCTGTGGGTAATGCAAATAGTATATATTGATACATACCTGACTCCAGCCAATCTCAATCGGACACTTCCTTATTTTACCTCTCTCTTCACTAGTACTACCACCCAATCCCCTCTGGGTCTAAGCACATCCAAACTCCCCACCATTTAACTTCAAAGATGGAACATCTCAAAGATGAGAGAATTAGTTAAAAGGAAATTAAAAGGATAATAGAGGCTAAAGTAGCATGTGTAGCTCAGATTAGGAAAGGCACAAATGTTCAGCAAAAGGCCTGGTATGGTAAAGAGGCAGTCAAAGAAATTGAAAAAACCAAGAAGAATTCCTAAAGTGGAAGTCCTTACCAAATTAAGAAACTAGAAAGATAAACAAATTCAAGTAAACTTGAAGAGCATATTAATAGAAACAAGGACAAACAATAAAAGCTTTTTCCAACTATATCAGAAGCGATTTAAAAAACCTTTATCCTAAACTGCTCTTTTATTTTTAAAAACTCTACCTATATTTATCCCAGCAGCTACAGTGTCGCAGTAGAAAAGATGTATTTTAAAAAATAATAATAAATGATGACAAGAGGTCATGGTTTCATATATTTTAAAATAAGAAGAATGGGGGCATGAATGCCCTTAAAATATCTTCTACTGTGGAGACCAACACAAAGATTTCCTTCAGCTTTTCTGCAACCTATACCTCAGTACTCTTTTCACTCCCTTGTCAACTAGTGGTCCAATAGTCTCCTGGGCTGGTTCCTACTTCTTAAAAACATAAAAAAATAAAAGTTAAATTATTTAACGTTTCCTTTTCAATAAGGGCACCACTGGCAGAATGGATCCTTTCCTTCCCACTACAGTCTTCCTTGTGTGCATTAAGCACCCTGTGGAGCAGATTTGTGGGGATGCAGGGGTGAAGAGAAGAAGGGGCAAGAATTCTGCTTGCATGTTTGGATGTCACCTGATGTACTTTGTTGCTCTTTGCTAATTTCATATCAACCATACACAAAAAGGAAAAATATAACTGAATAAGAACTTTTCAGACTGTCAAGTATATGAACCTGGCTCTCTCAGTGGCCAAAATGTTATATACACACACACATTCCATTCATGTGGAAACACTTTCAGCTCTTCACATGGGGCTCTTTGGATCCTGGCCCTAGGTTATTTCTAGTCTTTAAAAAGTTGCTTCATCAAATACATTTTTATACTGTGGGTATCAGAATACATTTCTGATTCTCTTTAGATTTGGATTCCAGTACCTCTAGTGTACATGTAAGCCTAAGCAATGTAACTTTAATTGAACCAAGCTCTTTTACTCAATAAGAATAAGATGTTTCATAAAACATTGTTATATGAAATTATCCTTTTGCCACCCCATGGAGAAGGAGTAACACACATGGTTGTATTAGTAAACAAGAAGTGTGAAGGCAGAAAGAAAGTACAAGCTTTGTAATGCTTTTTACCTGCCAGATTCCAATTGTGCAGTCAATATGCTCCTGTGGCTGACTATATGTGAGTGATGGATCCTGGATCAATACACTGCCATATATTTTCCAGGGGGACTGCAATTACTGACTTGGAAAGCACTCTAGCAAAATTTCAATATTAAGTCAATAAAGTAAATGTCTCTATTTTGATCCATATTATCTTAGATACAAGTAAAGATGTTTTAAGCTGCTTCTTAAGACAAGTTAATGAGTGTATAGAGTTTTTGTAACTATAATGTTATATAACTATAGGAAGTAAGGCCGCCAAACTCAAAAATGTGATTTTATGGAATACCATATTTATACTTGTTAAATAAAAATGCCAGAAAGCATCTTGCATGGAACAAACAACAAGTAATTGTCTACGAGACTTTAATCTTATGCACAACTGGTGGGTATGCATGGAAGCTTTTACAATTTCCTTTTATTGTACTGAATACTGTAATAAGATATGAAACAACTAACATAAATACTTCCGAATAGGATTCACTCATTTACAGCCCATCTACAAAAGTACCCAGCCACTACCCACTGAAAATAGTTCTGCAGAAGCAAAACCCATGAGTTTTTGTATATAACCCAGTTTGACCCAGTAATGAGCTTTATTTCAAGAAATATATATATATATATATATATATATATATTAAGTTACTAAGGGAGTAAACCTAGACAGGGTCAGAGGGACCACAGAATATATTGGATTCCCTGATCCAAGGTGGGAGACAGTGCTCCAACCTCGGAGCTGGGAATCAGAGCTTCGACACCACTCCCCCTCAGAGCCAGCATGGAGGGAACTGCCCCGGCTGCTCTCCAGAGGTTAGGAAAGCGACCTCGGAGAGGGACAAAAGGGGGCATTCTGGTGGATGGGGTGGGGAGACTGGAGAGGCCAGGATATAAGCTATCCTGAAGCCTCTCCAGTCTCCTTCCTTCCCCCTCTGAAATGCCCCAGGAAATGCCCCAGCTAGATGGGCAAAAAAGACCAGCTAGCGAAAATGCAGGTCAGGAGGATGAGGAGGCAAATATCGCCTCTGCTGCTCCCCCCATCCTGCATAGGATGATCGTAAGCCTCTGAGCTCGGGGGCTTACGATCATCGTGATACGAATGTGCCCTAAATCTACTTTAACTGTACATTTAGTGTAGAGTAGACTGTAGAAGCAAGCATCAGTATAGGAGGAGTGACTATATTGATTGTACTTATTTTAAATTATCCTCCTTTTCTTTCAGCAATAATCAAAATGGTTTGTAAGTTGAATAAGGTTTCAACCCCACTGAACTCAATGGGACTTAATTCTGAGTGGACATGTGTGACGATAACGTGGCCGGTTATTTAAATTTTATTTCTCTCCCTACCACCTGGCTGTTAGTTCACATTCACTAACCCAGTGGCTGAGATAAGTTAGCTCCAGGGTATCAGTTCCCTCTCTGTCACAAGATTTCCCTCTCTCATCAGACAAACCCGAGCGGACAATCTGTCTGTGGGAGATTAACTCTTAACATACCAGGGCTGGTTATTGTGGTGTTTATTTTCTTAAGTAAACATTTCTCTAAGCAGGTACAACTCCTTTTGTCTAACACTCTAAACCCTAAACCCTCAACTCTCAACTAAACTTTCTCTCTCACACACAGGCACATATAAACATAGAGCTCCCCCTCCCATCAGAACCCTCTCCAGGCGAGCCCCAATTGGTTGATGGGTGCATCTACTCTGCCTAACTGTTAACCCATTCATCAAAACATGTATAGGATTGCACTGTTAGACAGTAACACAAAAAATCTATAAAATATCAAGGACAGCCAAATAAATTAGGAACACATTAAAATACTACACTACTACTACTACTACTACTACTACTAATAATAATAATAATAATAATAATAATATTACAGAGTTTGCCGGATTGGCAAGGAAGAGAATGCACAGCATTTCTACAGATGTCCATTATGTCTTTCCTTAGATTACATTGGTTATTCGGGAACTTCCCATTGAGTTCCAGATGGTTTTTGCAAGGCTATTTTGTGTCTAGAAACTGGAGTATGGGAGAAACATCTCAGGGGAAATAGAATTTAGAGCACAAAACTAGGGGATGGGTAAAGAGTTTCTTCCTGAAACAGCTTTTTAAAAATAATATTTTTTAAAAAGCACAGCCACTCCAGATTCATTAATAATGATAATGATAATATTTTTTTAAAGCACAGCCACTTGATTCATTACACATATTTGCACACTCCTGAGTGGTTGCAATACACATTATGTATGTTTATGCTTGGTTAATGCTTCCCCTCCCCTTCATCCAGCTTTCACTGACATCTGTGTGGTATATAGAGACGGAAATTGAATAAGCGTTAACAAAAAAAGGGTGGGGCTTGAAGGATGCAAGCAAACTGCAACACAGCCACACATTAGTACACTTGAACCAAAACTGGATCTTGAACTACCTCTATTGGATAATTGTATTGGTTTGGTCTCTGGGATTTCAAAATAGCAATAAGTAATTAGGTGATTTGGACTCAGTAAGTGATAAGAGATAACAGACAAAAAAATAATAATGATTTCCTGTTGGGGAGGGGGAAGCACTGTTGATTTATCATTTTATTCAACTAATGGATATGATAAAAGAACATGAAAGGTATGTAGCTATGTGGCTAGAATATATCATTATGATAAAAATGTCTGCCAAGTTTTAATGTATTTGAAATTTCATTATCAAAGAGGTGAAAATGGCTATGATACAATGATTGTGCATGTTCTTCCACCCACAGAGAGAGCCATAACTACCACCCAAGTCTTAATATACATTATCTATAATGTTACATAAATATTCTTCCTTCTACTATGTGGACACTTCTCTTGCTTTGAGCGACAAAATCTCACTAGTAATGGATAACAAAGCTATTCAATAATTAAAGGCCAAATCAGATTGATCTGTGCAGCAATCACAAAGTCCTTTATTTCAACAAACACTACTCTCATACTACTCTCTAACACCCACATGAATGTCCTTTTAAAGGCTCATTATCACAAGCCCACCTTATATACCTTCAGTTGATGAAATGTGACAAGCCCATGTACACCACCATGAGATCCTTGAAGAAGAACAGAATAACCACTTGAGTAGGACTGTACCCTTTCCATGTAAGGCTGTCACACTTTTTAGAATATACATACCGACTTTTAGCTATAGCACCATGCATGCAGAGCTGATTGTAAGCTCCCTATAGCAGGGACCAAAAATGTGTGTGTAAAAACAGTGTATATGGTACTTCAGCAAACCATGAGCATGAAGATTTATCCTAACATTTTGTCGTATCTGACTGATAGCTAATAACTATTTGTAATAATATTTTAGGACATACATGCTAATGCATGTATGCTAATGACCTACATAAAATCTACCAGCAGTAAATTACGAAGTCCAGCAAGCTGTAAAAAAAGAGATTCTCACTTGTTTAAAACTGCTTCTTAATACCTCTGCACACCACTTCATTCTCATCTCAGGTAATCATTTTCCAGGAAACTTGGAAGTGTAATTACCTACTCTGTTTCTCTGTATTTCCTGGCTTGAATTATGTTTAGATTTTACTGAGCACATGTATACTCAGAAATAAGTCCCCCTGAGTCTAATGTGCTTTACTCCCAACTTAAGCGTGTATATGATTCCAGCCTTAAAGTGCATGCATCTTTTCCCACCATATAAAATCCATTGCAGAATTGCAAATGAATTCCAGATCAGAACAGTTTCTTTTCAGATCAAAGAAACATAACTTTTTCATTAAATAAAAGTTGACATTTGCTTAGCCTTGAGGGTTTTCTATGTATGGGTAAAAGCAAACAACCCAAGCAGAAGTACATACAGAGTTATGTAAGCTACTAGAGCTCAAGAGCCTATTTCCAAGTAAACACAGGATTTCACAAGTTTTAAAAGTTATCTCCCAAAATCTAACAATAGATCAGCATCAACTGAGGTACAACACTTTCATCTGTGATAATTGACTATATAATTCGCAGTAGGCAGCTGTCTTAGAATCCTGTAGCTCCTTCTCCCTTCAGGGATAAAAATAAATGGTGTCATGATAGTGCTGTTCTTGGTTAGTTTTTGTCAGGAACCACTAGTACCTAGTCCTCAGACCTGGCCATACTTCCTCTGAAGAGGGGGAACTTAGAAAGAAGTCTAGTTGTTCTGTTAATTTTTGGGGTATGCATCACAAACCTTGACTAACTTCTCTATTTTATCCCGGAAAGCAGGCTAAACAAGGATTAAGCCAGGAAACAAGGAAACAACTTACCTTTGTTGACCTCTAATCTATTTAAATTCATCAGGAGCAAGGGAAACTTCAGAACTTGCAAATGTCTCTGGTTGCCAAGTCACTATCCAACTAGGGATGGGGGAGAAATGACCTAATTCCACATTTTCAAACCACTATGCAAAGCGAAACTCAATTATCCTTCAAAATTCGCACTTCTCCGAATTTTGCAATGGAGTTCGCCAATCAAAAAAATGTGTATATTAGGGGAAACAACATTTAAAAATGCATTATATTAGTGAAATTATTTGCAAAAAAATGTGTATATTAGGCGAAAATCCATGCAAAAATGCAAGTATAAGAAGAAGTGTGAACAAAAATAATTAGAAATTTCATGTAAACTTAAAAAAAAAATTTCTCAAAGTTTGAAATGAACTGAATATAAATCTGAAAAAAATCTCAAAGTTCATGATGAACCAAATTTAAGATTGGAAGAATGAGAAACTGAGAAAAACTGAAATTAAGTGGCATCTCCACCACCAGTAAACCCATTAACGGCTATCAGGGACAAGAACCCACACCCCAATGTTTGCACATAGCACCTATTTGCAACAGAACAGGAAGACAAGGGAGGATCATGAGAACCAGGGGGCACTGCAGTTCATGCATTAAGTTTGAAACCAGCATCCAAACACATCCCAGTGCTTCGGACCCTTTCTGAATGTCTATACCAAATTGACATTAACCCTTCCTCCACCTTATTACATCTTATGAGGAAAGTTACATAAATTAGAAGAATAATTTCCTAGTTAAACTCCTGTAATTAGGTTTCTCAGCTATGCAAGCAGATGACCTTCTTCAAGTATGAGCATCCATGAATACAATTTGTAATTTTTAGTGCTCTAGCTCAACTCTTGTGGCCAATTTAACTTCAGGGGACAGTCATCCCATTACTTCAGCCCCTCCTTCTGATACCAATTCCCTTGTTTCCGAGAGGCTCAGACTCCAAGAACATACAACTCTGTGCATGGCTTCCAACCTCTGCCACCACTTTCCCAGGACAAGTATCTGTCTCATTGTTTGCTGTTCCAGCTATCAGGGAAAGCCAAGCACAGGAATCAATGTCCACTGCAATTTTATCAGGGCTCTTAGGGCCAAGTTGATGGCTAGAAGAAGGAACATGTGCCCACATCACTCGGCAGTTTCTCACTACTTTCTCACTTGACTCCCTGGCATTGCTCCCTTCTGTTCATGAACCCAATGGTAGTTGTGGCAGAGCTGCTATCCAACTAGAATGCAAGGCTGACCATGTATTTCTTTTCCTACTTTCTGCCTTAAAGGTTCAATAACTCTAAAGGCAAAAGAAATATAGAGAAAGCAGTAAATGCAGCCCCAATAGTATTGACCAATCCAATCTCTCTCACACTGCACATGATTCTGACTCAGTGCTGTTTTGTGTTTAACAAAAGACAGTATTGTTTCTGCTTATACACAGGGATTGGCTTCTCCCCCTTATCAAAGTAACAATGTCCTGGGGATAGAAGGAACTTGAGAGTACTACTCATGTAGCCACGACAATAATGCATATTTTGTCACTCAGTTGCTCAAGTGATGAGAACTTATCACCCCAGAGAATGATTAATGATGTATTTCAAACCTTTGATAGAATGACAAAAGAAGGGTGTCCAGAGGGTCTCAATATATTTCCTTGAAAATGTGCATATGTCTGCAAAGAACAACCAGTATAGAAAAACAAAGAAAACAAAACCAACAGAGAAAGGGAAATTTAACTTTCCGAGTACAAACTGAAACTGCTATGATCAAATCCCATCTGAACTGGAAGAGTATTATAATCATGTTAAATATAGTATTTGGGGAATACTATAACCACATGACACAATTTGTATAACCATAAATTATAGGAATGACTTAAGGAATAGAAAATAGTTAAGTCTGCACTTTATATACATCAGTGAAACACAATATTGGATTAGGATGCAATTATATCACTTGACAGAGAGTGCTGGTAAGGAAAGAACATTCCATTAATATGATTTCAGTGAAGTCATCTTCACATTTACGTTTAAAATAAGGCAGCTTCACATCTAAACAAGAAAATAATTTACTTTGCTACAAATATTTTACACACACACCAGATTGATTCAAACTATTTAGATAGCCAATATTAGTCAGGTATTTTTTTAAAAAAAAATTCATTTACCGTAAAAGATTTTCAACCCACCTTTCAGGAAGTACTGCCCTCACAGGGCAGCTTACAATATTATAAAAACATTAACATACAAATTACTATTAAATACACACATATACACACCAGGAGTAACAACAGCCACTAATGATTTTTAG
The DNA here is from genome assembly GCA_021292165.1 of Shinisaurus crocodilurus. Taxonomy (NCBI): domain Eukaryota; kingdom Metazoa; phylum Chordata; class Lepidosauria; order Squamata; family Shinisauridae; genus Shinisaurus; species Shinisaurus crocodilurus. The sequence goes on along the minus strand of CM037876.1, from coordinate 75,141,185 downwards.
TTGAAAGAAATGTGTAACACATCATTCTAATTCTTTTTCTTAGCTTTCAGTAATTTATTTTTGTTAAGCTTTCAGTAATTTCAGGAATAAGCTACTCAGTGGCTAGGTTCACACAACACGCTAAGCCACAATCAAGGGTTGAGTATGGGTTGAGTGCGGCTTGTTGTTGAACTGTGGCTTGTTGTTGAACCATGGCTTGTTGTTGAACCGTGGCTTATCGTGTTGTCTGAACCCAGCCAAAATAACAAACCATAGTTGGTTTTTTTATCAATTTTATTTAAATTTTTATCAAACAATACAACAAATAAAATACACACAACTAATACAGCGCTCCCATCACCATGGAACCAAACCATGGTTTGTTAACAACGAACAACCCCTGAAGAGAACCCATGGTTTGTTTTTGGGTTGTGAACTGTGGGCTACTCACCATGGTTTGTTATCTCGGCTGGGTTCAGACAACATGATAAGCCACGGTTCAACAACAAGCCCCACTCAACCCATACTCAACCCCTGAGTATGTTGTGTGAACCCAGCCAGTGTGGGTTTGTTCACCCCCGCCTTCCCCGCTGGTCCTCCAGCCGGTATCCCAGTGTCCCGCATAGCAGAACCCATCCTGTCTCTCCCTCCCCACTCCGATCGCTACCCCTTTTCGTTTGCTGTCGGGGTGGTGGTGTTTTCTGGAGCCTCAAAAAAGTGCAATTGTCATATTTTTTAAATTAATTTTTTGGCCCCTGAAAATTGTGCAACTGAGTTCATAATGTATTATTTATTGTTGTTGTTGTTGGTGGTGGTGGTCTTTTGCAAGTGTGCAAGTGCATACTTAGGGCTGTTCTCCAAAAAGGAGCTGCAAAAAGTGGGGCAAATTAATATCTCCCTTTTCTGGAGTAGCTGGAGACTTGGGGAAGTGTTGAAAAGGTGGAGGGCACTGAGAACTATCAGTTCAACACTTCAAATCGAAAGAATTACATGGCTATGTGGGTATATTGTCTCTCTCCTCCTCCCTTTTGGTGCACCTACTTTCGCTGCTCCTTCCCCTTTACCAGTGCTTTTCAATGGAGAGCTAGGCACTTGGTCCCTGGCAACTGTGCACAAATTAGCCCACATGCAGTCTTGCCTTGTAAGTTTCCATGTATATTACCTACTGCACTTTGCTCCCTTTGACAGCTGAAACTTGACAAAGAAAAAGGCTATACATATCAGAAAGTTGTAAGAGCACACTTGAGCAAGACAACCACCACCAACAATAACAGCAATAATATTACGAACGCAGTTATGCAATTTTCTGGGACCACAAAAATAATTTTTAAACATGTGACAAACCAGTGATGGTTGCTCGAAAGTGACACTTGGGCATTGGTGGAGGGCCTGTCACTAAGATTGCGAAGAGCGGCAGGGTTTTTTGCTGCTCTTGCCAAGCAGCTCTGTAGCTGATTCCCACAACCCACGATGAAACTGCTCTTCTGGGTATGGATGACATGGCAAACCATCATGGGTTGAACAACCCCTAGAACAAGTTGTCAGGGTGGCTTATTTTGGGGCAACAAGCCACCTCGCAGGAAACAGTCTGGGTTCAGAAGACACGACAACCCAGTGTGGCTAGTTACCCATGATGGGTTGTCATGTTGTGCAAACCCAATCTATTAATTTAGCAGGCTAAGAACCAGAAATGCACTAAACAAAGTTCAATTTAAGAAAATTATTTATTTATTTATTTATTTAATTTCTATACCGCCCAACAACCGAAGCTCTCTGGGCAGTACACAAGAATACATACAATAAAATCTACAACAATAAAAACATACAATGTAGTTAAAAAGTTTAAAACCAAATTTAAAAACACATTTTAAAATGACAATACAAAAGTTAATAAAACTTAATAAAACTAAGCCTACAGGTGACAGGCCCCCCTGCCCTCCCATGTGCTATTTAACCAGTTAAATATTAAATGCCTTGGCACAGAGGGAAGTCTTAACCTGGCGCCAAAAAGATAGTATGGTTGGCACCAGGCGGGCCTCAGTGGGGAGCCCATTCCATAATTGGGGGGCCACCACTGAAAAGGTCCTCCGCCTTCTTGCCACCAACCAAGCCTCCCTTGGAGGTGGCAGTCGGAGGAGGTCCCCAGATGTTGAGCATAGTGTCTGGGTAGATTGCGGTTGGGAGAGGCATTCCATCAGGTATTGTGGCCCTAAGCCGTGTAGGGCTTTACAGGTTAGAACCAGCACCTTGAATTCGGCTTGGTGGAAGCATATTGGCAGCCAGTGCAAATGGGCCAGAACTGGTGTAACATGCTCGGACCTCTTGGTCCCTGTAATAAGTCTGGCTGCTGCATTTTGCACAAGCTGCAGCTTCCGAACAGTCTTCAAAGGCAGCCCCACATAGAGTGTGTTGCAGTAGTCTAGCTTAGAGATTACCAGAGCGTAGATTACTGAGAGCAGGCTTTCCCTGTCCAGATAGGGGAGTAGCTGGGCCACCAGCCGGAGCTGGTAGAAGACACTCCTTGCCACTGAGGCCATTTGAGCCTCAAGTGACAAAGATGGCTCCAGGAGCACCCCCAGAAGCTACGAACCTTCTCCTTCAAGGGGAGTGCAACTCCATCCAGAACAGGTTGAACACCCTCCATCCGGTCAGAGGAACCACCCACTAACAGCATCTCAGTCTTGTCTGGATTGAGCCTGTTTGTTAGCCCTCATCCAGTCCATTGTCACAGTCAGGCACCGGTTCAGCACATCCACAGCCTCACCCGCTGAAGATGAAAAGGAGAAATAGAGCTGCGTGTCATCAGCATACTGATGGCAACACACTCCAAAACTCTGGATGATCCCACGCAGCAGTTTCATGTAGATATTAAATAGCTTGGGGGATAAGACCGACCCCTGAGGAACCCCATATTGGAGAGTCCACAGGGCGAGCAGTATTCCCAAGCACCACCTTCTGGAGCTGACCATCCAAGTAGGAGCAGAACCACTGCAATGCAGTAACTCCCACTCCCAACTCAGACAGCCTCCCCAGAAGGATATCATGGTCGATGGTATCGAAAGCTGCTGAGAGATCCAGAAGTATCAACAGGGTCGCACTACCCCTGTCTCTCTCCCGACATAGGTCATCATACAGAGCGACCAAAGCTGTTCCTGTGCCAAAACCAGGCCTGAACCCCGACTGAAATGGATCCAGATAATCAGTCAAGAAACCATTCTTGATTAACTCAATACAACCATTTCTCAATGAGACAAGAATAGCACCATATGATTATCATGGTTATTATATCATGTATCTATAATTGTTTTGGAAAACATCTCAAACTGGTAATAAAATTGAGCTGCTCACAGACAGAATCTGTTCCCACCTGTCTGATTCTATTCTGCTCCAATGAATAATTATGTTACATCAACTCAGCCATATCTAAAATACAATGTAAGAACTGCCTTGCTAGATCAGATGAAAGGTCCAAATAGTCCAGCACCGAATTTCCAACAGCAGCTAGCTAGATGCCTCTGGGACATCCACAATCAGGGCATGAACAAACAAATCTTTCCTTTTGTCTCCATCCAGGGATGCTTTAAAATTTCATTTGGTCCGCATGTTGAAGTTAACTGCCCTGATTTGAACCTCCTAATTTAATTTGTGGATGGGAACACATGTGACCCTCCAATTTGCATTTCTCTAAATTTTGCTTCTCAGTTTCAAAATGTGCTAAAAATATGTATAAAATGTGTATAAAATGTACATTTTATGATGAAGTATGTATAAAATATGTATTGTATTATAAAATGTGTATAAAACACATATTTTATAGAGCTGGGTCACTCTCTTTTCAGCTATTAGTGGGGGATGAGGACCGAAAAGAAATCACCTTGAAAACGGGGAAAGGCAGGAAAATTTCTGAGACATTTTCAACCAGCAGCGGGGGGAGTGCTTACACTACTTATTAAGATGAGATGGCTGAGGGTTTTATTCATTTTCTTTAGCACTTTTTAAAAGTTTAGTTGGCTGCTCCTCGTAGACAGACTTTCCCCTGCAGCCTTGGGGAGGAATGGGCTAATCCTCCCCATGAGCTGTGGTCCCAATTCAAATTGGGGCACCTTTACTTTATTTAACATTAATTGTTTAATATACTCTATAGAGCAGTGTTCTCCAACCTTGGGTCCCCAGATGTTTTTGGCCTACAACTCCCAGCATGCCCCAGCCAGCATAGCTGGGAGTTGTAGGCCAAAAACATCTGGGGACCCAAGGTTGGAGAACACTGCTATAGAGGACTTCAGGAATGTCACTACCTCTTCTTGATCTGGTGCAGGAGGCTGCAGTGCAAAGTCTCTATGGTTGCAAGGAGCAGATAACAAAGCTTTTTAATAGTGCTACAGGAATAAATAATGTGCTCCGTCTTCTCGTCCTAATAAGTAAGGTAAGGCCCTGCACCCCACCCCATTCAAAAATTTCTCAGAATTTTTTCCTGCCCTCATGAAAGCCACTGAAATCTCCCCCCCTTTTCACAAGCAGGTGAATGTACACACGAACATGTGGGTGGACTTTCAGCCCAGCACTAAATTTTATAGTAAAATGCATATAAAGTATGTATGGATTTTTGCACAGATCCCACTCCCTAAATAAGTACAGTAATACCCTGGATTGCAAGCATAATTCGTTCCGGAACCGTGCTTGTAATCCAAAATATTCTTATATCAAAGCAAGGCTCTGGCGGGCGTGAGCGGGGCTGATTTCGGCCCGCTACGCCCGCTCCAGGCGAGTGGTTACATCCGTATAATGTATTGCAAGTCGTCGCTTGTTTATCAAGTCAAAATTTATTTTAAAAATTTGCTTGCCTTGCAAAACGCTCTCAGACCAAGTTACATGCAACCCAAGGTATTACTGTACAGATTAATGTGGAAATAGGACTGCACAGATATATGAATGAACACATGAGGAACGGACTTGGACTGAAAATAGAGTGAGCTGTACATTTCTATATCATCTAGAGCAGGGTTGCACAACTTTTTTGGTCTCAAGGGTCACATCGGGTGACCACTAGGATGACATGTGTGCACACACATACAAGTACACGCACTCACATACAACTCACACACATACACATACCCTTTTCACTCACACACTCACCCCAACAGCAACAGATCTTGGTCGTGCAGCAACAGCATCAAAGAACTGAAGCCCCCTCCCTGCACCAGCCACCCCAATGCAATCACCAAAAAAGAGCAAAAATGTTCTAGGAACAAGCTATATGGTTCCTGCCAACTAACCTGGAACCTAATTCCTAGAGTGTCCTAGGAAGTGGGTAGGAAACTTCAACCACTGCCACCTGGGATGCTCTATGAATGAGGTTCCAGGCTCCATGGCCAGAATCATAGTGCCTGTTTCTCGAGTCTTCCCCCCCATTTTTTCAGTGCTGGCAGATGCTGGGGGTTTGAGGGGTCACCAGACAGGGCTTGGGTGGCTGCCTGCTCCTGATCTAGAAAAAATACATTCAGATGTATGCTGCCTGTAAACATGAAGATACTATTTAATTATCATGGTTAATAGCCAGAAATACCCATCTTTCATGAATCTTTCTAATTCTTTTAAAAGCCATCCAGCCTAGTGAACATTACCACATTCTAGGTAAGTGAATTTACCTTTTATAAGAAGAAGTGAAGAACTGATGGGATGGGTGAAATAAGAACTGGGGTAGGTGAAAGTAAATTGACACCAACAGGAACTTTTTTCCTAAGCATTCTAGGCACATGGCAGGGTGGCGGGGGGAGGATTTTCATTCCGATCATGCTAGGGAGCGAGGATATCAGCCTCACCTCCCTGCATGCTGGGTTCCCTGTAAGGATCCCACCCCCCACCGCGTGCAAACCTGAAATAAATAAAAGTAAACACAGAGACATAACTACATGCTACGCATTAAACTTAACGTATAGTTTGGGCTTGACCTGTGGTGGGCGGGGTTGTGAGAAGTGGGTAGTACGGAATGGGCCAAAAAGAACAGCCACAAACTACACTCCAATCCAGAGATCAGCCTGCTCAAAGCAGTGTCTTAGTGAGACACTTTCTCCTGATGAGAGCTCTACACACTCCAACCAAGTCAAAAGGATTTTGGAGATACAGTAATACCTTGGATTGAGAGCATAATTCGTCCTGGATCCATGCTTGTAATCCAAAACACTCTTATATCAAAGCGAGTTATTTCGGCCCGCTATGCCTGCTTGAGGTGAGCGAGCGGTTACATCCCTACGACTTGTCTTGCAAGACGTCGCTTGTTTATCAAGTCAAAATTTTAAAAATTTTTTGCTTGTCTTGCAAAACGCTCTCAGACCAAGTGACTTGCAATCCAAGGTATTACTGTAGTTGCTAATCTTACACAGATGGAATAAATGGGAAATCCAGAAGGAAAGCTCGCATATAGATTACAAACAAAAAGCTTTCAACAAATCCTTTTTTATTCACTTTTTTGCAACATCCATTTCAATATGTATCCATATACAATCCACTGTAGAGTAGGTGACACATACAGTTTAGTGCAAAAGTTGGCATGTCTAAATCTCATCTCTAACAGAAGCTTTCCTGCCTTTTTAAAACATGCAGATGATTCTCACTACTTTTGATTCTGCAGGTGTGCTTTGTATATATAAAGGCCAAATATTAGCTATAAAATACATGAAAGTTTCACTAATTTAATGTTTTAGGAGTGTATATTCCTAGTAACCTCAGTCAGGCTTATAAAATTAATCCTCTCAGCAGTATTTCAAAACTGGAAATGATTAGTTGAATAGGAATAAATTATGTCTCTCCCAGCCTGGCCATACAGCAAAAAGTTAAAAGTGAACAGGGCTGACAAAAATTCATTTCCTAACACTATTAATATGGATAACTAAAGAATCCCAGAGGAAGGCTGGATAAGAACTATTAAATTTGTGTTGGTTGATAAGTTCCCCTGAGTAAATAAGAAAACTTGCTAATATAAATTTTACATGGTACATCATTATCTTCTCACTTCCCTTAAGAATTACCAGGCGTTGGTTCAATCAAAACATTGTGTTAAGAAGAATTAGGAAGAAGGTCTATCAGTTTTTCATGATAATATGAAGAACAATAGTCTTTAAAAGTAACCATCTGCAAGGAGTCAATGGAAGTCTGCAAATATGGGTGGCTTCTTAACAAGTCATCAGGGGAATACAGCTGAAATGAAATTCTAACACTACTGTGTGAGAGGAAAATGTGTATAGGAAACTACAATTCAATTCAAACAACTAAGTGTCCCTCTCCATTCAAAATGGAGAAATTACCTTGTGTTTTCCTATCAGACTGTCTGAAACCTAGAGGGGTGGGGGTGGGGAATTAACTGTTTCCATCAAGTGGACATTTCTGGCAGTTACCTTACAGAATCTAGGTTAAAGCAAGAAAACCACAACCCTGATTACTATTGGGCAGAAAAAGAAAAGGGTTTATCAAAAGATCTGTTGGGAATTAGTGATAACATCAGCAGGGAACCAGTTCTCCAAACAAAAGTCTAGGCAACCCAGTGATTGCCAAAAAGCCAAGTAGAGTGATAAAAAAACAGCAGGAAAAAAGGAACCAGCAGCAGGAAACAATGGGAGTTGCCAGGGGGTCCATTGAAAAGTTAATTGAAGCAACAAGCTGAGATCCACAGCCAGAATGCATCAGTGCTGAAGAAAAGCAAACAGTAGCTGGAAACAACCACAGAAAAAATGTAGACTCACAGAAGAGGGGTAAAGAGAGAAAGGTAGACAAACAAGCCACTGCACGGAAAAAGGTCAGCAAAGTGACAGGAACGAAAGATGTCCAACAGTAAGAAAAAGGATTGAGAAATGAAGGGGGGAAAGTGTATGAGTAGAAAGGACAAAGAACAGGGTCCCACTATGCTGCCACACACTGTACGCCTGACAATTTCAGAGTGCCTCAGTACCACCAGCCTCTAATTTATTTATTTCTAAGATTTATTACCGTAGTCTTCGTATAACTAAAAGCTCAGGGAGACATACAATAAACATAATAAACAAAATAATAGACATAAACAATAAACAAAATACACATTGAAAACAGCACTATGAAATAATCAATTAAAAACAGCCAAGACTAAAACAGGCTTCAGAAAATAACTAAAAATATAAAGGTAAAGCTACACAGAAATGCAGAGGATTAAAAGGCCTGAGGGAATAAAAAGGTCTTAGCCTGGCACCACAAAGATAACAAAGTACGTGCCACATGGACCTCTCTGCGGAGGGTTTTCCACAACTGGGGGGTTATTACCAAAAAGGCATACCCCAAGTAGCCACCTACAGCATGTGAAGGCAGTCAGGGCAGGGCCTCTGATGACAATCACATGACATGGGTAAGAATATATGGGAAGAGGCGTTCTTTAAAATACTATCTCTCCAAGTTGTGAAGGGCTTTGTAGGTTAATTCTGACACTTTGAATTGGACCTGGAAATGAACTGAGAGTCAGTGAAGATGATACAATACCGGCATAATATGATAATAAACCCCACTTCTAGCCAGTATCTTGGCTATCATATTTTGTAGTAACTGAAGTTTCCGGACCATCTTCGAGGGCAGCCTCCACATACAGTGCATTGCAGTAACCAAAACATTAAGCCTTGACCATAACTCTTTTTTTTTTAGTCCATTCTGTACAATTACTGATTAGTAAACTTTGATTATATTAGTTAATGCTATGGAAAAGTGCATTTTCACCCATTAGATTCTAAGATTGGTGCTTTAAAAGAAAGTAATACTTTAAGCAAGCAATACACCCCCTTCTTCCCTCCCCATTCCTTTTTCCTTGTGTGTCTTTTTAGATTGTAAGCCTGCGGGCAGGGACTGTATTGTTAATTGCTTGTAAACCGCCCAGAGAGCTTCGGCTATTGGGCGGTATAAAAATGAAATAAATAAATAAAAAATAATAATAATGAGAACTAGCAACTTCTATTACATTATTTCATTTGAGGTTCTAATGAATGTAATAGAAGGGGCTACTTGCTTTCAATTATCAAGAACAGAAAGCCATTATGCTGCCCCATCTCTACATAAGCAATCTAGTCAAAAACCTGTATGGTATAATATCACAAATAGATGAAATAACAACTGTTGTTCCTTAAAAATATTGCTCTATGGTCTTTCTAGGGTAATAAATCACTGTGCTAATATTTTAACAAGGAATGCAAATATGGCAAAAGACCGTTATCTAATATATGTGTGTGCATGCGCGTAAGCATTTTTAGCAGAATGTAACATATACAACTCAGTGCAAAAGAATCAGCCTCTGCTCAGATTTTAATTAGGTACAGGTGACAATTGGGTACAGTGATAACTTTACTCCACAACTGCACCTGATGAGTGATAAAAATTCTTATTGCCATTGGCAAGAATCTGCTTCACACATGAATTGGCCCCACCCTACACCACACTAGGCTCAGGCATCTGCAGGAGAAAGCCCATTTGCACAGACTTCCATGTTTGTAGGCTTTCCACATGAACTGGACCACTGATAGTGTATGGTTCCAGCTTGTGCGGAAAGCCTACACATGTAGTCTTTCCCCTGCAGATATCCAAACCCATGGATGCCATGGGGTGGGTGGGTGAAGAAGCTACACAACTTAGAGGGCAGGGGCAGCAACATGGCTCCGCAGCTCCTTTCTATGAAAGTTTCATGCAATTCATGCACAAAAGTAAGATTGAATACGTAACAAGTTTACCAGATGGCTACATGCACAATCAGAAGTCACCACCACTCCACTGAGTAAATGGTAGCAATGGGCAAATTGCCGACAGTTCAATTCAGGTCAACAATTATTTGGAGAAATTATTTGGGGGGGGGGGAATTCCTGCATTAATTCCTGATGTTACTGGGCTATAGTCCAGAAAAGCTTATGCCAGAATAAACATGTTAGTCTTTAAAGTTCTACAAGGCTCTTGTAGTGGAACTCTTTTATGCAGTGCAAACTATTAATTCAGTTCTATATTAGTAAGGTCATATAGTCTCTCCCTGCCTCCCCAGTCCAATGAAGCTCCCCCTGTTTCTAGGCCTGTGTGAAGTTTCACCCCCTCCCCCACCCCCACCCCCTCCACCCCCAGTATAACTGATTGTTTACAGTGGTTGCACTCATAGTCAACTTTTCATTATTTGGCCTACTAAATCTAGCAAAATAATATTTAAGAACATTTCATGACATCACAGCAGCTCAGTCAATGCTTAGTGGGAGTTGCAGGTGGCAAGCATCCCCTTTTTGAACCGATACTCCTAGGCAATTGAGACATATCTTTGGCACTGCTTACCCAAAGGTACCAGCATAGCAAAATGCATGGGACCAATGTGAAAGTTGTGCTTGGGCCACATCCAAGCACATACCAAGGCAAATATGACAGAAGAAAAAGAAACAGATAGGAAACTTTATAGAAAATACTGGCAGTAGAAGTTTCAGAAACACCATTTTCTTTCTAAACTGTGAATGCTTTGATACACTGAAGATAATTACAGGGGGGAAGGCTTTTCTAAAATTATGATCAGTCTAATGTGATCTTTCTCTGTTCTTAAACAGCAGGATTTCTCCTATACTGTACATGCCTTTATAATTACTTTACTTGAATGTAATACTTTAATGAAGATGAGTTTAATTAAATTAAATTTCTCCCTAGTGGTAACTCAATCAAAATGCATTCTACCCTCATTATATTATCAGTAGGAGTCCAACATTATAAGGGCTATAAGAAAAGGTTGTTTTAATGAGAGTGGTCATTATGAGCTATACTTGAGGGTAAGTTACAGACTTTAAATGTCATAACAGACAACTATATATTAAGATGAAAGGGTATACATTTTAGTTCCTAATTGGTACAATATGCTAGTTTTATTCTATTCTAGGTATTACCATTAAATGGTACAATAGAATGCAATGCTTACTGATGAGGCACATCTATTTCAATTGACACATTGAATGGGATGTAATAAGTAACCAATGACATATTGATAATTATGGCCATGACAGGGACATCTCTCGCGATCACATAACACAAATTCTGAAAGAGCTGCATTGGTTGCCTATCTGTTTCTGGGCTGAATTCAAGGTGTTGGTGTTGACCTCAAAGCCCTAAACAACTTGTGTTGATGTTGACCTCAAAGCCCCACTATCTGAAGGAATACCTCTCCCTGTACCAGGCTGCCTGTGCTCTTAGATCCCTTGGGGGAGGCTTGTCTCATCCCACCAGTGGGTGAAGTACATCATGTGGTGACACGAAATAGGGTCTTTTGGAATGCCCTCCCCCAACTTTATTAACATTTTGGAACCAGGCTAAGACCTATTCCTTTACCTGAGCATTTATACACAGTTAGTTGCTGTTGCAATGAATAAGACTCGATCTACTGTTGAATATTCATTTTCTCTGCTACTTATCTATGTTTTTTTATTACAAGGTTCATAGATTCATAGATCATAGAGTTGGAAGGGGCCTACAAGGCTATCGAGTCCAACCTCCTGCTCAATGCAGGAAACTAGAGGAGGGGTCTCCCATCCAAGTAATAACCAGGCCTGACCCTGCTTAGCTTTCCACGCTCAGACAAGCTGAGCCAGCTTAAGTGTTTTAGATATTGTTGTCAATTGTTCTGGGTTGTGTGTGTGTGAGTTTTTATGAATAGTGGTGTTCTGCTTATGGTGGTTGCTAGAACAGAGCTCCAGGGTTCCTGCCAGAATCACTTCCAAAAGCAAAGTCTGTAGGCAGTCAAAGTCAAACACACACAGGGAAATCCAGAGAAGAGTGGGATTAGCAGGGAAATACAAGCTAGGAAGCTGGTTCTCAGACATTGTTCCAACACCTAGTGCCTGGAGCGCTCAGAGCTCCACCCAGAGCAGCTGCAAGCTATTAGTGCCACCTGAGGAAAGGACTACTCATGAGCAGGGCCTTGCTCATGAGTGGACCTTTACTCATACGGAGTCCTGTTTCTTAGATGGGCACTTCTGCATCTGACAGCTGGCTGAGTCTTGATCCCTTCACTTTCTGGGGGTAGGTGGTAGCTTGGTTTCTCCCCCTGTGTCAGAGAGGGGGCCAACTAAGGTCAGCTAAGTTAAGGTCAACAGCCGTCTGCCTCAAGAGCCCAGGATCCCTGTGATCTTCCTCAGGGCCCCCAGACACAGGCAGCTCCTCTGCAATGCTTGGTTCAGGGTGCTCCAGGTCCTCCTCCTCCAAATAGGAGGTATCTAACCCATAACTTATACTTTCCAATTGAACTACAAATCTACATAAGACCCCTTTGATATTGGCATACCAGGGGAAGCAAGGAGGGCATATTATGGACTTGGCCCCTGGAAGACTACAAGCTGCTTTGGCCTCATGGAGGGGGGAAATCCTAGTACCTATAGCAAAAAGCAGCTTAAAAGGATGAGAGAATAAAAGGACAGAGCGAAAAGGGTTAAACAGTCCTTCCCACTACCATTGCTTCTCAAATGAAATTCACAGCATCAGAGGATCTTTTGGTTAAAAATAAAAGACTCATGCAACGGTGTGTCACATGCAATTTGGACCTACATACTGGGCAGGTTTGCATGACATGCTAAGCCACCCTGCAAATAAGCCACGGCAGGTTGGTTGTTCATGGAACAACCCATGGTGCACCTGACAGACAATCAGGCTCTGCATGGACTGTGCTTCCCATCCTTCCCCCTTGGTCCTCCAGATGGTATCTCAGGGAACTTGGTGGAAGAACCCATTTTGCCTCCCGCTCCCCGCTCCGATCACTACCCTTTTTCGTTCACCACCATTCCCCCCCCCAGTCTCAAAAATGCACAATTAGGGTTGTATTTTTGTTTCAGCCCCACAAAGTTGCACAGGTGTGTTCGTAATTTGTTTTTAATTTTTTTTGTTGGTTTTTCAGAGGTGCACAGGAGCGCACTGCCTGATCAATGTCTTGTTTGTTTCAGCTGTCAAAGGCAGCAGCAAAGTGCAGTAGGTAACAGATTAACAAGTCGAGACTGCATATATATATATATAGTAATACCTTGGATTGCAAGTAACTTGGTTTGAGAGCGTTTTGCAAGACAAGCAAATTTTTAAATATTTATTTATTTATTTATTTTTTACTTGCTATACAAGCAACGTCTTGCAATACAAGTACTGTAGTACGGCTTAAATTAAAAATCTCTGTACAAATTTTTTTGGGGGGATTTCGTTTTGATATTAGAGTGTTTTGGATTACAAGCACGTTTCCGGAACGAATTATGCTCTCAATCCAAGGCATGACTGTATATATATAGGTTCATTTGCACCCAGTCGCTGAGCTGTCAATTGAAAATTCATCTTGAGTGTATTAACCTTACCCCACAAACTTAACTTTCGCAATGCCTATCTGTCTATATCCTGTGAGATCTCATTAGTCAACTCGTTCAAGTTTAGCTTAATCATTTCCATCTATGTGACCAACTGCACTTCACTCCCTTTGACAGCTGAAAATTAGAAGGACATTAACCAGGCAATACTACATATATTGGACAGCTGTAAGTGCAGACATGCGCACCTCCAAAAGACCGACAAATTAGAGGGTTTGGGTGTGGTGAAACCACTTTCTCCATTTTGGAAGTGCATTTACTGTAGTGGTGGCAGTGGATTTCTTTTTTATTTTTAATCTCTTAACTATTTAAAAGTTGCTGCCTACGAGAGCCACAGAGCCAGGAAAGCCATGGTTTCCGGAGCAAGAGCTCTTGCTCCAGGGTGTATGTGGATAGGAAACGTCACAGGTGGTGGATTTTTAATGGTTGAACGGGAAAAAGCCACTGCCACTATGCTAAGCCCCCTGAAAATGCATCCCAGTTTTTTCGGGGGGCACAAAATCTCCCCCACCAAAACTGGAGAAAACTTTGATACTGGCTGAACTTAGCCCAGCCCTAACAGAGTCCCATGGGAGTGTCATTCATCATCATTGCTGCCACCACCTCATGGTTTTTATTCTGCTTTTTGGAAAGTCTTATCACATGGCAGCTTATAATATATATAAAAACAGCAGAACTAAAAGCTAGTCAAGAATATTTAGGGGAAAAAAACAAATTAAAAAATGAAGCATTATTTTCTGCCAGCTCAAGGTTATCACTATTACCAGGTGTAATGTTTTCCCTCAGCAGTGTAGTGTTGTGGAATGCAAGGAGATTTAGGAGTGATTCTGTCCTTCCCAGCACGTGGGACATGAGGACAGGATAATTCTGAAAAGATATCTTTACATTTCAGTGATGAAAAACAATGATGATTAGCATTGTTTGACATTTACATCTGATTACTTTTAGAGGCTTAACTGTGAAATCTTTCAAAGTAAAGTAACTTTGAAGACTGAACTTCGGAAATGATGTAGTTTGTCAGAACACTAGTGCATAAAAATAGACTTTTTTTTCTGACCAACAAAAGGAATGTTTAATACATTCTGCAATTACTGCTCTACAGAAATGTTTACAAGTTCGAAGAGATCACTAAACTACACTGACGAAAGTATTTTTAATTATAGCATTTAAGAATAGCAGTCTTGTTCTCATTAGCAGCCACATTTGGCAGTGATCTGAAACTGGCCTCAGTGGAATTCGTATTAGAATCTGAAGCATTGTTGAGCATTACTGAGATACCCACAGACCATTATCTGAAATTCAAAGTTCCAGGCATACTCTAACTACAGGGGGTGAAGGCTGACTACTGGTGCTTTTATCTGTAATCTGGTCCTAGAAGTCACAAAGCAGGACTCCTGTGGTTAAAATAATAGGAAGTGAGTGCCATATCAAGCATTAAAAAATATATAAAAGTAGATAACAAAATAATAGGGATTTCCCTCAACCATAATCTATGATATACAAAAACTTCCCCCATTCTTTCAGCAGAGATTTCTTCCTTGGTTAACTGTGGCATCTCATGTTCAGGACATTTATCACATACATGATTTTTTCAAGCATATAGTTTTCTAAATTTTATGTTACCTCAGATCCTAGTAAATTATTCCCCGCCTAAATGCAAAGAAACCTGGCTTAATTGCACTTTCCCCAGATTCAGAAGCAGATACTTGACTTAAATGTGCCTTGTTTCCAATCAGTAAGTGAGAGGCTAATTGTGTATTAATTTTGGTTTTATAGACAGTGATGTGGGTTTTTCAGAAAATTTTCTGATGCAAATTAGGCTAATTTGCATGGAATAATTTGCATAGGAAAATTTTCAGTTTGCATCGGAAAATCACTAGAGAGTGATCTAATTTAGCATGTTTACTAAATACAAGTAAAATAAACAACAAAGCTAAAAAAGCGGCCCATGATAATTTTTGTCTCAATACACCATAAGTATGTGACCTGAAATATTGGAGAGAAAAAATTAAACCGCACAGCATGATATGCTGAGAACCACTCATCAATTTCAACAGAGTTCAACTCTCTTCCACTACGGTTGTTGGGGCACCTTCAGTTTCACTGTCACTACCTATTAGTTCCATTTTACTCTGAGGCATATGCAGGCAGTCCCTGAGTTAAGAAAGTCCGACTTACAGACAACCCATACTTAAGAACGGACATCTAGGTTCCCCGGCGCTACGTCGTTTACATAGAGTACATAGAGTAGTATACTATGCAATTTGCATAATTTATGCAATTTGCATAAATGCAGATTTTAACGTATAGAACGCTATGCTGTTCTGACTTACATACAAATTAGACTTAACGACATTCTTAAGAAAGGAACTCGTTTGTAACCTGGGGACTGCCTGTATGTATTTCAATCACATATATGTATTCTCTCACATACTTGCTAGGGATAATAACCTGAAAAACATTAATTGCAACTTTGAAACTGCCAGGCTTGCTAATATTGTATTTTCAATTGGCATCTATTCATTGTTACTAATGAACTGGAAAATTTTCCGTTTTGGAACATTTTCTGCTCCACATCAGCGTTTACAGAAGGGAAGTGGCTTACAGTCCAATTCTTTACATGTCTACTCAAAAGTAAGCTGCATTTACTTCATTGGGATCTACTCCCAGGTAAGTAGATTTCATAGATCATAGAGTTGGAAGGAGCCTACAAGGCTATCAAGTCCAACCCCCTGCTCAATGCAGGAAACTAGAGAAGGGGTCTCCCATCCAAGTAATAACCAGGCTTGACCCTGCTTAGCTTTCCACACTCAGACAAGCTGAGCCAGCGTAAGCCACAGGCCTGTATAGTGTGCATAGAATTCCAGCTTTAATTATTCATGGTTCCTCATTTTAAATAGATCTGATTTAATTGTACCGTATTCCTATTGGGAAGTGTGCAGGAATTTTACAGATATGCATAAGCACAGCATTCATGCATGTCTTTCTCCTTTTTCAAATAGAGTTCAAACATTGTTCTGCAGGTCCCTATGGTTCACTTTTGCACTTAGGACTGAGTATGAAACAGCATGCTAGGATGGTTTTCTCAACTGACTGCATGAGTCAAATGATTAAATAAAGACAACCACAGACCTGTGTTTCTTTAGGGATCCTTTTCTGTCCAGGAAAAAACAATAGCCAGTCTGAGTGGGCAGAGTCAGTATAGGGCCTGAAGATACTTTAACCATTTAGAGATGGGGAACCTCTAGCCCAGTGGTCTCCAACCTTGGGTCCTCAGATGTTTTTGGCCTACAACTCCCAGCATGTGTAGGTTGTCCATGTGCTCCATGGAGCCCTGAAGTGCTCGAAGCCCCACCCTGGAGCAATTACCACTGTTATCGCCAATCAGTGATTGGAGATAGAAGTGGGGATTCCCCTTGCTGTGCTTCTCCCCGCCCAATAACAGTGGGGATTTTCCTTAGCACACTGCTCCCAATTGGGAAGGCAGCAGCATGCAGGGGAACCCTGCTGCCATCTCCAATCACAGATCACAGATAACAGTGGGGATTTGGCTCTGCATGCCACTCATCGCTCCAAGCATTGTCCAAGTCCTTTTCTCCATGCAGAGAGGGGCATGTAGCTCAGGGCCTCTCTCTGCATGGAGAAAAGCAAAATAGATGGGGGCTGGGACTAGATGTCAGTAGCGCAGGGCTTCAGGGCAGAGCCCCACCCCCTAATATAATCTGGCCCATGGGGGGTTGTGGGGGGGCAATCCAGACCCTGGACCTCAACAGGGTTTGACATCCCTCGCCTAGGTAGATACTGCAACCTGCAGTTTGATGACTCATCACACAGGGCAACTGCACACAGATCCAGTGTGAGTCCCTGAAGCTCCTGAAACTATCCAAATACAGTCCTACCCTTTCTGCTTCCATCATCTCCTTGAACCAGACAGCAGGTTCACACAGGCACTTACTCTCCTCTCCTCACTCCCAGTACCGGCGATAACTCAGAAGAGCTGCACAACTGCTAGGTGTGCTGCTGCTGTTTAGGTAGCTGATTTGTAGTCCACGCGAAAACAGGTTCCTGGTAGAAGACAGGGCTAAAAAAAGGAAGACATTGATTTCTGTTCCAGATGCCTCACAAGACATGAGAGGATAAGGGAATACAAATATTTACTTTAGTTCAGTGGACTACAAATCAGAAAAACTGAACAGGAGTGGCCTGTACAGTGCCTGTGCAGATATGCTTTGCCTATGGGTCCAGTTCAGTTGCACTGGCCAATGCTGGACATCCTTGCCCAGAAATCAGCCCTAACAGGGTTGCTGGTTCACCCATCCCTATGTGTGAACCAGCAAACTTCGAGCTCACCAAGGTGCTCTGTGAATTCCATCTCGAAGCTTGTTCCAACCTGAGTCCATATTGTTTTGCGAGCTTTTTCTTTTCACATGGAAATCCATGTGTATTTTCGTGTGTATTTTTCCAAATGTACGCATCAATAGTGCACATCTTTTAAATGTATGCCTTCTTCTCCCATTGATTAAAATGTATTTGTGCACATTTTTCAAAAGTACGGTATGCATTTTTTCCATGCACATTTTTTTTGGTCCACGAATCACATGACAAGCTTGGAAATGTACAGACTTCGATCACAGATTGTGTCCAAGTCCAGGTTCAGTCTGGAAGGTGTGAAATGGGTAAATCCTGATCAAAACTGAACTGAAACAAATTTCTCATACATCCCTAGACCAAACCTGTGATAATATTGCCAGTTGATAGATCACCTGCTCCCACCATTGTCCACTGGAACTATTGGTGATCCCATTAGTTGCCTTATACTGAGCCAGAGAAACCCAGTGTTGTCTATTCTGACTGGCAGCAGCTCTCCAAGGTCTCAGGCAGGATCACAACCCTCCTAACCAAGGTCCTTTTAACTGGAGACTCTAGGGTATAAAGCTGGGACTTTATGCATGCAATGTATGTGCTCTACGTCTGATCAGGCCTTCAACACACTCCTTCGTTTAACACCGACAGCCAAGACGAGCAGAACTCCCCACTACATGCATCTCTCTTTTAGTGTAAATTCTGTTATTAATCTCAGCAGCAAACACTACCAACCTGGACAGCTTGTTGCCAAAGAAAACACTTGTTCCGGCTTGAATCTACTTGATTGACTTCGGGAAGTTCATCTCATCCCTGTAGGGGTTAGCAAGCTGGTGCCCTCCAGATGTTTTGGACTAAAACTCCCATAATCACTGACCATTAACTATGCTGGCTGGGGCTTATGGGAGTTGTAGTCCAAAAAATCTGGAGGGTATCAGATTGTCTATCCCTATGGAGTGACTCTTCTCAACCAGCAATGATGAAGCTGCCTACTGCATGTTGGTCACAGAGAAGACAAAATCAGGCCACAGGTACAACATGTTTATCTGAAAACTAGAGTGCTGGGGGCATCCAAGGGGTCCTAAGCCCTCCCAGCCCCCCACCATGATCCTGGCACAGAGGGGAAGTTAAGCAAGCTCTGAATCCGTTTAATGGACATTCCCTTTTTGGAAGACCCATTAGTGGGGGGGGGATGCCTCTGCCATTCTTCCTGCCCTGCCAGCAGGAGCCTGCAGGGCTTAGGACAGGACAGCGCTTCTGAGATCGGAGTGCTTCATCGATAGGGCTCCTCGCCCTTGTCCAATTAAGTGTTGCACCACCAAGTTGTCACCTTGACAAAAAAATATAAAATTAAATTAAAAAAAATATTAAAGGAGAACTTGTATGCTTTGAAGCATTTCGTGCAAAACATCGATTAAATTAACATTACACAAAATAATGTTCTGGTTTCCTTTGGAGAAATATTACAATGTGAATCCACAAAGACTTTGATGAATACCCTATTAAGACAGAAGCTCTGCTTCCTACAGTATTGCTTGTAATCTTCATGCTTTTTAGGTAGCAAGCAATAATAGAGCAATAATCTTATGCTACCTAGAAATGAGTAACACCAAAATAGCTGAAGGACAGGTATTGAACAATTCTCCTTGCCAGCACACCAAGGGCCAAAGAGTTTCCCTCCTGTGGAAAGCTCCCTCCCCCACCCAAGTTCTTCATGAATTTCAAAAGGCAACAAGGTGTCTTCCCTTCAGGAGGCATGCCTGAGATCCACCAATGTACAATAGGAACATTTGCGTGGCAATTCAGTCCTCCCCGAGGGCTTCTTTTTGAGGCTTAACTGATAAGAGAAGCCTAAGAGGAATCCTTTCATTTGCAGGAGTATTGGACCCTGCCCCTTCTTGTAGTTTAGTATTAAGGCAGAAAGAAAAGGCAAACTCCCTCCCGCTCCCTCACACACACACACACACACACACACACACACGCAGAGGACTCTTAAAACTATTTTCTTTTAAAAGCTGCTCAGGACAGAGGCTAGCAGGTGGGAAGGGATGCAGAAAATAGTAATTAACCAAGACTACTATGCTAGACTCTTAGGCTGCAGTGCTATATATGAAAGTGCAGCAGTGTGTGTGTGTGTGTATCTACCACAAAACTGAGACTAGTTTAATTTTGTGTTCTTGTAGATCAGGGATGTGGAACCTTCAGCCCACAAGAGGCCCATCCAGCCCCTGCCTTTATCTCCTATCAGAGATTTATTCCCTCCCATGCTACAAATGAGACCTTTAAAAAGCCTCCAATAGTGACAATGGAGGCTTATTTACAGCCTCTGTGGGCTTAAAGTGTTGTGTGAACCTGCCCATTGTGTTTTATTAAGCCAGGATCTCTGGGTTATCATTATGTGTGAATGCAGCCAATGTATTTGTGATGCACAAACAAAACTGTCTAAATAAAACAGTTATCAAAAATAAGGGCAGCAGGACTGTCCTCCGCCCCCGTTATATTATTATACTAATTACTAGTATACATTACTAATGCAACATCATTAGCAGACTTGTCAACTATATTTTAATATACTATCTCATCTTCAACTGATTGATAAAAATCGACATTTTTCTCTCAGTAATGTAGCCAAGCAGTTGTCAGGGGCAAAGCAAAATCATTTTCAGTTGCATAGGTAAGCTAAGCCAAAAAGCAGAATGAAAAGCTTCCAGTTCTGAGTTAACATAAGTACAGGTTGAGAGGTTACAACTTCCAATTCTCTTTCTCTCTTGTCAGATATCTATACACACTTACTTGAGGGGCACAAGCTTGTAAAAAGAATAAGCTGTAAGTTACCAAGACAAGAAAACTGAGGGAAGCTTTGGGTAGTACCCAATGCTGACACAGCGCTAGCACAAATGACGTTGAGCTAGCAGAAACCAGTAGCACAGCATCGTTAGCACTTGCTAGGCAAATGGAAAAAGCAGCCATTTGCCACTGAATTTTTCCGCAGTTTGCCCCCATAATGGCAGCAAAGTGACAAGTGCTAATGATGTTGTGCTGGCATTGGTTTATGCTAGCATTGTGAAAGCTTTGGATACTGGCCTTGGAGCAATTCTATGAGATTGCTTTCTGCGCTGGAAATATCAAAGTATCATATGGGAAACTTCTTAAATAAATAAGTTATCCATTTGTGCTTTAGTTCTAGATTAGCCGATGCAGACCAGAGTGAAACTGGATGTAGTCCCAACGCCTGGCTTGTGAGCCTAATGGCAAAGAATGGCACATGGATTTCTCATTCTGAAAACAAAGAGCATGTGGATGAGCTGTTTGGCATCAATAGGATATGTTAAAGAATGTACTGCTCTAAAACTGATTCTGATTTAAGTTGCATTTGACTACAAGCATCAGGGAGGTGCTGCTAACTTTGGTTGCATCATCTGCTACTGCATAGACTACATTTAGAAAAAGATGTTTAAATTGAAAATATCAAGTGCCATATATACCTAATACAAGGAAACATCACATGAGTATATATATTTGCCACATTTATTCTGTGTGTAATGTAAGAATTTTAACATGTTTATAAGAGCAGTAAACCTCAAAATGCTCATCGTGTTCCTCTGTGAAGAACTTTTGATGTTTATTCAGAAATTTTTCATCATGATGGGTGGAAGCCCCTCCCGCCTTAATGTCAATCTTAATATTCTGGAGCTTATGATTCTGGATTTCCAGAATCTTGCAATGCACTGTAAGCATTCAAAACAGGATGGAATAAACTCAAAATGAAGGCAATCTTGCCTAATAGATATTGCTATCTTGCTCTGGTAAACCACAGTTCATTAGATTGAGAGAAAGAGTTGTGACATTGTGCACTCTTCTCCCTGAAAGATTAATTAATTTATTATTTATTTATTTTATTTATTACATTTATACCCCACCTTTTTTCCTGCAGGGAACCCAAGGTGGCTTACATAATCCTCCTCCTCCTCTCCATTTCATCCTCACAACAACCCTGTGAGGTAGGTTAGATTAATGCGATATTTGGGGTGGGGGTGAGTTGTTAAACAAATGTTCCATTATATCCAAACAGAAAAATTGTGGCTTAAGGTCTGACTACAATCCTGGCATGCAAACCAGGATCAAATCCTGGTTTGCAATCCTGGTTTGTAGTCAGAGTTTGAAACACAGTTTCCCAGTTTGGACAAAACAGCCTGATTTTTGGACACAATGCTGATCTATTATTTAGCATTATGTGAAAAAGCCTTGAAATGGAAGTGAAATCCTCCAATATCTTCTTCACAGCCATGACAGAGGAGGAACACAAGCTTGAGGCTCATACACATAACACTAAACTATAGTTTAGTATAGTATTACGTATGAACCAGGTGAATGAGATACTGTGATTTTTAAAACTCTGAAATTTACACTACGGTGTGAGAGAAAAAGGAAGGAAGAAGCACATTGGAACAATTCTTGTTTGCTACCTAATAAACCATGGTTTTGGGGGGACTGAAATGTTTGTGTCTGAACTGGAACAAAGAAAGTAGAATAACCTTATAAGCGTGTGGACCATAGTTAGAGGTTGTCTTGAGCCTTCACAGAATACTAAGCTACCCTAGGGTGAGCACTTATCCCAAGGTAGTTTGGTTTTCTGAATTATCTTGTCAAGTATGATTTATCTTACCACACATAAGGGGCAGTCTAATTGTGAGACCAGTCAAAGAAAGAAAGCTTACTTCATATATGGATAAAATTTATCCTGAAGTCATATTTACCCTGAAGACATTTTGCATTGTATTGTATTTTATTCTTTTAAATATTTGTATTGTATTTTATATTTTTAACTTTTCTATGGCATTTTAGTCTTTGAACTGTTTGTAATCTCCCCAGAGAACATTAGTTATTAGACAGATTAGAAATGTAATTAATTAATTAATTAATGTTCTCAAAGTTATATGGAAAACACTGAAAAATTAATTTGTACTCATTTTACTGGCTCAAAAAAGCTGGAATTTTCTCTTCATAGCATGTATCCAACAACAATGGTTTACTGATCCTAATGAACGAACATAGAAAACTTATAATTAAAACGAAGACTCTTTCAGTAAATGGTTACATTATACATTAACTGTCTAGTTAATTGCTGTGAACCGCCCAGAGAGCTTCAGCTATTGGGCAGTATAAAAATGAAATAAATAAATAAATAAATAAACACAAAGCACTAAATAACAATTAAATTAGGCCTATTATTATTATTATTATTATTATTATTATTATTATTATTATATTTATTAATCGCCCATCTGGCCGGTCACCCGGCCACCCTGGGCGATGTACAATTAAAATACAGTAAAAACACAATAAAATATAATGATTAAAACAATAAAACAATTCTTATTAAAAACCTAACCCACCCCATATTCCCGCCTGAACAGCCATGTTTTTAATGCACGGCGGAAGCTCATCACGGAGGGGGCATGGCGAAGGTCACTAGGGAGGGAGTTCCATAATGTGGGGGCCACCACAGAGAAGGCCCTCTTCCTAGTCCCCAACAGCCTGGCTGCTCTGGCTGATGGGATAAGGAGAAGGCCGTCCGTGGCAGACCTTGTTGAGCGGCCCACTTGATGTTGCGCTCCTTGAGATAAGCTGGGCCGGAGCCGTGTAGGGTTTTAAAGGTCAAAACCAACACCTTGAATTCGGCTCGGCAAGCAACTGGTAGCCAGTGCAACTCATTAAGCACTGGCGTGATGTGATCACGCCGGCGGCTGCCCTTAATCAGGCGAGCCGCCGCGTTCTGTACCAGCTGAAGCTTCCGGACCGTCTTCAAGGGTAACCCCACGTAGAGCGCATTACAGTAGTCTAGGCGAGAGGAGACCAAGGCATGAACCACTGATGGGAGCAGGTGATTAGGAAGGTAGGGGCGCAGCTGCCGTATCAGATGGAGTTGATACAGCGCCGCCCGGCTCACAGCTGCCACCTGAGCCTCCATGGACAGCTGGGAGTCTAGAATGACCCCCAAGCTGCGGACCTGGTCCTTCAGGGGTAGATGTACCCCATCCAGCACCAGGTCAACATCCCCTAACCTTCCCTTGTCCCCCACCAGAAGTACCTCGGTCTTGTCGGGGTTCAGTTTCAGCATGTTCCTTCCCATCCAGCCAGCCACTGACTCCAGGCACTTGGACAGGGTCTCAACGGCCAACCTCGGTGAGGACTTGAAACAGAGGTAGAGCTGCGTGTCATCTGCATATTGATGACACTGCACCCCAAACCTCCTGATGATAGCTCCCAGCGGCTTGAGGTAGATGTTGAATAACATCGGGGAGAGGATGGAACCCTGCGGCACTCCACAAGTGAGCAGCCGAGGGTCCGAAGCCTCTTCCCCAAGAACTACCCTCTGATACCTTCCAGAGAGGAAGGACCGGAACCACTGCAATACAGTGCCTCCCAAGCCCAACCCCTCCAGACGGTCCAGGAGGATACCGTGGTCAACGGTATCAAAAGCCGCTGAGAGATCGAGGAGGACTAGAAAGGAGCATTCGCCCCTATCCAAAGCCCTCCTCATATCATCCACCAAGGCGACCAAGGCCGTCTCCGTCCCATGTCCAGACCTGAAGCCCGACTGTCATGGATCTAAATAATCGGCTTCATCCAAGTGTGCCTTCAACTGAGCACCCACCACCCGCTCGATCACCTTGCCCAGAAATGGTAAATTGGAGACTGGGCGAAAGTTGTTTAAATCCTGGGGATCCAAGGAGGGCTTCTTTAGAAGCGGTCTTATTACTGCCTCCTTGAGGGCTGATGGCAGCACTCCCTCCTCGAGGGAGGCATTCACCACCGCCTTGATCCCCTCACCCAGTCTCTCCCTGCAGCTCATGATGAGCCAGGACGGGCAAGGGTCAAGCAAGCAGGTGGTCGGCCTCACAGATGAAAGCACCTTGTCCACTTCATCAGAAGGAAGAAGCCGAAACCGATCCCACAAAACCGGTCTGCCATTGGCCTCCTCCCGCTCACTCCCTGTGTCCACGACGTACGATATCCCACTCCTAATCCGATCGATTTTATCTGCGAAGTGCTTCGCTAAAGCCTCACAGGAGGCTTTAGACTGTTCCAGTGGGTCCGGAGCGACTGGACCGACCAGACTCCGGACCACTTGGAACAGCCTCCTGGGGCAGCACTCCGCAGACGCAATGGAGGCAGCATAGAAATTCTTTTTTGCTGCCTTCACCGCCACCCGGTAGGCTGAAGATGCAGCTCTAACCCGTGTTCGATCGTCTTCGGAGCGGGAATTTCGCCATCGGCGCTCTAGCCTTCTCACCTCTTGTTTCAGAGCTCGCAGCGACGGAGTGAACCATGGCGCCGCGCGAGCTCTGTTTAGGCGAAGAGGGCGCTTCGGGACAACTTGGTCTAATGCCCTGGTGATTGCAGCATTCCAGTCATCCACCAGGGTCTCGACCGAGCTACTGTTGGCCTACATATTTAAATAAAATTAGTAATTCTTAGAATAATTAAATAAGGTCAGCTATTCTTCAAAGCTAGAAAAAACAAACAAACAAATTACTGCAGAGTCCACACCAGATATAGGCATGTTTTTGCTGAAATGTGAGGCTTCAGTACAATACTAACTTAACTCCTGAAGATCAACAATAAAAAATGAAGCCTATTTCAAAAGGTTAGAGAGAGCTTACATCAAAAATTTGATGTCTGCGTCTTTAGTTTTCCTTTCATTGCTCACAAATCTTAGGAGGCTTCAGGCTCTTAAGATTTTTTTGATCCTACTGAAAGTTATTTTCAGAAAAGCAGAATAAGCCAGGCCAAAGGTCCACTGAATTCTCTAAAAGTATTTTTTTCTTAATGTTCCTATGGAATCCTAAATTGTTTATGGGTACAATATCAAACATCTGCAATACTAAATATAGATAACAAAAGAATGCAAGTGGATGACAATAATTGACAAACTATTGCAATAGTGAATTGCACAACCCAATAAGAGCTGAACTTGGGTCTCCCAGGTCCAAGTCCAACCCAGTATCCAATGGACCATGATAAGTATAAGTACAGGCAGGCAGTCCCCGGGTTATGAATGAGATCTATTCGTAAGTCTGTCTTTAAGTCGAATGTGTATGTAAGTTGGAACAGAAGCTACGCAATGTTTTCAAAGTGTTGCAAAGTGTCGTAAAGTATAGT
Organism: Shinisaurus crocodilurus; assembly: GCA_021292165.1. Classification (NCBI taxonomy): domain Eukaryota; kingdom Metazoa; phylum Chordata; class Lepidosauria; order Squamata; family Shinisauridae; genus Shinisaurus; species Shinisaurus crocodilurus. The sequence continues at coordinate 75,115,326 of CM037876.1, read as the reverse complement.
GTGTGCGTTCATAATAGGGATGGCCACTTACCACCCCACTCGTCCCGGGGTTTGCAGCGCGCGGCACCTGCGGCGCGCGGCGGACTTCCGGGTCCACGTTGCGTCACTACCGGGTCCTTGGCGCTGCGTTTTTAATGTAAATACCAAGGCAACCTACCTTAAAACTGCTGCGATTTGCTATTCACTGCCGTTTTAAGGAAATTTACCTTGATATTTACGTAAAAAACGCAGCGCCAGGGACCCGGAAATGACGCACCGGGGACCTGGAAGCTCCTTTCCCTGCGGGAACTTGTTGGGACGAGCCGGCCAGGTAAGTCTCGTTGAGCTCAGGAGGGAAAGAGTGGGGCGATTTCACTCCGTTCCTCCCCCCTCAAAATTCTTGGCCATCCCTAGTTCGTAAGTACGAACCATTGTATTTAACACAGATTTTTACATATATGGCAGTCCATTCTTAAGTATGCGTTGTCCATTCTTAAGTATGCGAAATTCTTGGCCATCCCTAGTTCGTAAGTACGAACCATTGTATTTAACACAGATTTTTACATATATGGCAGTCCATTCTTAAGTATGCGTTGTCTTTAAGTTGGGACTTTGGTAACCTGGGGACTGCCTGTAATTCAGAATGATGTACAGAACCTTGGAGGGCTTGTATATACAATACAAGATATGCTATTGCCCTATAAAATGTTACAAAGTGTTGAGTATATTAGCATATACATAGATAAACACTGCACACCTAGAAATAACTATGCTACAAATAAATATCAAGGGAGAGGGATGACTTAAAACTCAACAGTGATCTAGTCTTTGAAACAGCAGTAAAGGAAGCTTGTCATAACCAACAAGCTTTGCTGCTGTACTTAGACTTGACATGTGACATATTATGTACTTAAAGAACGAATGAACACACTCCTTTCTGCTATGTGCATGTTAAGTCATATCTATTTTAGTCTACTAAAAAACAAGTTGTTTATGCTTTTCCCCATGAATATCGCAAGCTGAATTTTGCTCTGCTCTCCTGCTACAGCTGATTTGCGATCTATACTCTTTACATTGTGCATATCTCAGATAGTTCAGAATCTCCAAAACCCTTTACTAAAAGGGACTGTTACCAAGCAGCTCAGCCATGCAGCCAATTCCTTAACTTATGTTTCCCAGGCAAAGTATGACAAGTAAGGGCACAATCCTATGGTGATACCCATAAGCCCCCAAACTCAGAGGCTTACGGTCAATCAATGTAGAACGGGAGGAGTGGTGGAGGTGATCTTCACCTCCCTGTTCTCTTGCGCTGCAATTGCCATAGACAGGCTTTTTTGTCTCTAGTTGGAGCATCTCAGAAGGGGAGGTAAGGGGGCTGGAGAGACATCAGGATAGCTCATATTGCAGCCTCTCCAGTCTCCTCCCTGCCCCCAAAATACCTCCTTCTCCCCCCTCCGAAGTTGCTTTCCCAGCCTTCGAGAGCACCCAGCCTTCGAGAGCACCCAGCATGGGTCTTTCTGCGCTGGCTGCAAAGGGGGGGGGGGGTTGGAGCTCCAATTCTCAGCTCCGAGGTCCGAGTGCAACCTTGGATCTGGGAATCCAAACTATCCTATGGCTCCTCAGATGCTGTAGAGAAGCCATAGGATTTCTCCCTAAAAGTAGTAAAATAGGTTCAAGTGGGAGGTCCTCTTTTGCTGTGCTCTTTCTGAATGTTTGTTTCCATTCCTACGCAATGGGTGTGAGACCTCTGGAATATACAGAGACACTCCTCCCGCGCAGTCCATAACTCAATCGAGCCAACCAAAGCATATCCCTGATTGGCCATTCAGAGCCCAAAAAAGAGAAAGCTCCAATCCAACGTATTGCTATTTGCTACCACTAATAAATACAATAACACTTATCAGCTGTTGTTAAGGATAGGAACCTACACCCTGAATTTGCACATGGACTTCCCTTTTCATACTCACCAACCATGGCAAGCCCACTAATGTCCTAGATACCTATTTGCCCCTCTTTTGATCTTTGGGGAAAACTCCTCCCCTAAACCAGGGCCTTCAAAAGGAATTATTTCCAGTAAGAGTTGAGTTTGTGCTATCCCCACAGAAGAGTTGATCTCCCATAGTCAGCTTCCCCCATCTTTAAAACTCTGAAATTTACACTACGGTGTGAGAGAAAAAGGAAGGAAGAAGCACATTGGCACAATTCTTGTTTGCAGCCTAATAAACCATGGTTCTTACCTTCCCTAGTTTCCCTTCCTCCTCCAGCTGCATTTTTATTATTTTGCACTCAGAAAGGTATGGTTCATGGGGGCCTAACAATCCATTGCCAGCCTACAGTTCCCATCATCACTTTTCTGTGCTCTTAACAGAGAGTTATTTGAGGACCAGCATACTTAGTGACCCATAATAACTCACAATAACTCTGATAATTCCAGTCCAAAAACAAACAACAGACATTCAAGGAAAAGTCTCCCTTCTTTCTCTTTGCCTTAGAATAGGTCATATTTGCATTTAAGTCTCTTCTCTCTTCAGTCTTTCCTGCCTTCTTTCCACCCTCCACCCTGACCCTAAGGTTTTTATCCATGTCTCCATGGATGTAGTTAACTACATTCAGGTTCCTTTTGCCATTCCAATTAGACCCCTCATGCTGTCTACCCAACAACTTGTGCCTTATTTGGAGCAGCTTCCCCTCCTCCTTCCACCATCTAAACCAGTGGTTCTCAACCTTTTATGCCCAATGCACCCTTTTCAGCATGTCAGAATGTCATTCCCCCCTTTCCAAGATTGTCTGACTGAATCTGTGCCATACAATAAGGTGTGATGTCCTGTAGATTATGTACAATCTGTAGAATTGTAATTTGTAGAAAGGTCAGTATTCCAACAGTTTGAGTCTGTGGTCCCAATTCCCCCCCTGAAAGCCTAGAGCCAGTGTGGCGTAGTCAGGGATGTTGAAGAGTCCTTGATCTCGAGTCCCGAGTCGAGTCCCGAGTCTTTGGACCCGAGTCTCGAGTCCGAGTCCTTGGTCCAAAATGGTGACCCACGAGTCCCGAGTCACTCTCAAAACTGACTCCACGAGTCCCTATTAAAATCAATGGGGTTTTCCCCCAACAAAATAAGGCTACTTCAGATGTGTGGCTTAAATAAATTCTAAGCACAAGTGTGCCTTTTTATTTCAAAACTCTGCAACTGATTTTGGCAAGAACAGACCAGGCAGATAAACCCAAAATAACCAGGCATGCAGAGGAGGCAGGGAACCCCAAAGCAGGCAGGCAGAGGCGTTTGTCTTGGACAATTCAAACTGTGGAACTGGCTAAGAAGAGACCAGGCAGGCAGAGGAGGCAGGGAACCCCAAAGCAGGCAGGCAGAGGCCTTTGTCTTGGACAATTCAACTGTTGAACTGGTCAAGAAGAGACCAGGCAGGCAGAGGAGGCAGGAAACCCCAAACAGGCAGGCAGAGGCAGCCAAACCCAAAATGTCTGACCCTAACCCCCCACAACAACACATCAATCAAAATAAATATCAACACATCGTTGGGGCTGTGCTCCTAGTAGCTGTCCATAGTGGCAGAGCAGCGGCGCGCCTCGCTTCCATGCGCTCTTCACCGGTGATCGCGCTCCTCTCCACTCCTTCTGGCACAGCCCAGGGATGTTGACGAGTCCTTGGTCTCAAGTCCTGAGTCGAGTCTCGAGTCCCATTAAAAATATTGGGACTCGAGTCAGACTCGAGTCAGAGGGGAGACTCAGTCCGACTCACGAGTCGAGTCCTCGAGTCCAAGTCCCCATCCCTGGGCGTAGTGGTGAGAGTGTTGGACTGGGACTCGGGAGATCCGGGTTCTAGTCCCCACTCGGCCATGAAACTCACTGGGTGACTTTAGGCCAGTCACTGACTCTCAGCCTAACCTACCTCACAGGGTTGTTGTGAGGATAAAATGGAGAGGAGGAGGATCATGTAAGCCGCCTTGGGTTCCTTGCAGGAAAAAAGGCGGGATATAAATATAATAAATAAATAAGAGAGAGAGAGAGAGAGAGAGAGAGAGCATGAGCGCACAACAACACACAATATAAAAATGACATAAAAATCAGAAGACACAACAGTATTAAAAACAAACAAAAACAGCAGACTCAGTCATAAAATACCTTATGGAATGAAAATGTTTCAAAAGCCATGTAAAACTGAGGAAGAGAGAAAGAGCCTATGAGATTGGATAGCTGATTCCCTAAAGTTCATGGCTTCAGTTTCAATTTCATTTTGCAACTAAAGCAACAAATGGCCTATCTGACAAGTCTTTAGGTTCACGAAAATTCCACACATTTGCAGGTAATGAAAGTTCTGTTGTACCACTCTGCTTGTACAGTGACATTCACATCGCCTGGGCTGGGTTTCCTGTATCACTCTGGCTTCTTTGCTTACTAATATGCATATTCTTAGGTAGCCAATACAAACCTCATCAACAAAATTAATCCTTTTCCAGCAGCTAGAATATCGGAATTGTACGTTCCTCCAATGTATTGTGCAAGTACCAGACGTATGGAAGCAGAAAAGGAATATTTTTTAGAAGTGGAAATACAGGGGGGGAAAGAAAGTAATGCAAGCAGTTCTTTAATCTCAGGAACAAAGGAACACTCCTCCAAGTGAATTGTGTTGATTACCATTGAGCAGGTTAGCCTATGCTTAAGATATAGGTGGCAAATGAGTAAAACAGAAGGAAAAAAGTACCCTGGCCTGTCATTACTTTATAGTAGTAACATAAAGCTCATAGCAACATACGGGTGTTAGGAATGGAATTTTATAGCATGTTCGCACATGCTAAATTAGTACAATCTTTTACAAAACAATATGACTAGGCAAAATCCAACATCACACAAGTGGACTTTCACTTGCACAATAGGGATTTTCCCTCTTCTCTCCCTCTCCCACAGCTCCCACCCCACACCACCTTCAAAATCTTCTCTGAAGGCTCTTCCTGCCATAAGAAGATTTTGAGGGCATGCAAGGGGCTGCAGGGGGAGGGGGGAAGGAATCCCCTCCCTCCCCATTCAACTGATGGGTGCTATTATGTAGCTGGGAGGGGCTAATTGGATGGCTTTTAAGGTTGTTTTTAAGGTTTTACTATTGCTTGTGATTTTTGTTTTTTGCATTTTTTATTTTCTGGAAAAAAATATATGCCTTGATTAGTTTTTCCAGAAAAGTGGCATTGCAATATTTTAAATAAATAAATAAATCCCATTAATTCTGCAGGATTTTAGCTTAGCTTTTAATAGCCTCTTAACAAGAAGCATTCTTCTCTACAGCATAAACTTGCTATTCATGGGATTGTTACTGTTCTCTGTATTTGACAAGTTAATCCTAGTTTAAACTTGCAAGACTGGCAGCAGTGTTCTAAGTAGAAATACAGTAAGACTGAACCCCTTATAGACAATAGCATTGCATTAATTAATCAGTGGTAATTTAAAGTAATATAAAAGAAGTCATCTAATTTCAGCCTTTAGTTGACATTATGAAATACATTAAGTACCTACATTCCAACATTAACTGCAGCAGAAAATAATATCTGAATATAAAATATTTTGCATTTCATACTGCAGTATGCAACAGGCACAATATTCAAAGGAAATGTTTTAGGAACCATTTGAGGTTAAAGTCAAGAAGCTGGTAATAAAACATCAATATTGTTTTATATGAATAATAATATCTATCTGATATCTTACAAGCTACGCTCTCTATGGAAATCAACAAAATATGTTCCATTATTGTTACAGTAATACCTTGGATTGCAAGTAACTTGGTCTGAGAGTGTTTTGCAAGACAAGCAAAAAAATTTAAATTTTTTTGACTTGATAAACAAGCAAGGTCTTGCAAGACAAGTAGTGTAGGGATGTAACCGCTTGCCTCGAGTGGGCGTAGTGGGCTGAAATCGGCCTTGCTCACGCCTGCCAGAGACTCGCTTTGATATAGGAGTGTTTTTGATTACAAGCACGGTTCCGGAACGAATTATGCTTGCAATCCAAGGTATTACTGTATTTACTTTGGAAATTAACTGTTAATACATGGAGGGTGCAATCCTATGGTCCCTAGACAGCATCTGAGGGGCACTGGATATTTCAGATTCCCAGATCTGAGGTCAGCGGAGCTCTGACCCCCCTCCCTCTCACAATTAGCGTAGAAAGAATTAAACCGGCTTCTCTCTGAGGTCAGAAAAGTGATCTTGGAGAGGGGGAAAAGCAGGTGGAAGGGGAGATGATGGGAGGAGACTGGAGAGGCCAGGATATGAGCTATCCTGAGGCCTCTCCAGCCTCCTTTCCTCCCCGTCCAAAGTGCTCCAGCTAGACCGGCAAAAAAGCCCATCTAGCGAAAATGCAGAGTGGGAGGATGGGGAGGCTAAGATTGCCTCCACAGCTCCTCCTGCCCTATGTAAGATGACTGCAGGCCTCCGAGTTTGGGGTCTTACAGGCATTGCAATAGGCTTACGCCCTTAAAATACTAAAGTTTCAGAAAGCTGCATTTGGATATCTTTTCAGCCATTTTATTATATATATATCTGTCTACATACTAGTCTAGGGAAAAAATCAACATATTCAGACATTTCCCTCAAAAGTTTGTTCAAGGATGTTTACTTGGATGTAATCCCTGAGATATAGATGTTGTTGTGGGTACTGCAACTTATCATATGACTGTGTTACTGTTTTGGGGTCAGTGGCTCATCAAGCCTCCACCCCTCCATTGTCTCCATAACAATAAGGTACCCAAGAAAGAGTGAGTCAACTGATATATAGGCTTTTATTCAGCCATAATACTGTTACTGCAGGGGGAAACCAAACAACTTGAGGGCAAACCCATAGTTAGGTGGTTATCAAGGCAAAGATGTGAGCCATTCTTTTTGCAGTGGGCTTACATCTATTGGGAGCCAGGGAGACTCCAGGGGTACAAAACCCAAGTAAGTATAGCCTCACCTCAGATTCCACAGCTGCAGCTCGAGGCAATGAGAGGACACTTCTCCTAGATGAGTTGTTGGATGTTCTGCCAAGTATTGATTGGTCCCACCTCCACATAAGTCTTATTGGTAGGTGTAGGGGTTCTGCAGAGTAGGATCCGGCAACTGCCTCTTCTCTGGGCCCATTCTCCCAGCCCAGCCACTCCCATTTCCATGGTGCTTGCTTATCCCATTGACTGATGTGTCCCAATCTGCTATCTCTCACCCTCTCTCCAGGTCTGTCCACCCATATTTTTTTTTGCTCTTTTCCATCCAACCTGCCCCTCTCACTCTTCCTTCCACCTCCCACATCTTGCCTTGTCTTCTCCTACCATCTGTTTTTCTCCTGACCTCCAGTCTTCCATTTCTCCTCTACTTCTCCTCCCTCCCTCCCTCCCATCAGGGTTTAAATATCCACCCCATGTATACAGCCACTCCACCCACACATCTTTCATTCTTCACCAGATCTGCAGTCTCAATTCTGGGTTGCCTGGCAAGCCTCTGAAGTGCACCATTTGTAGGAGCCTTGGCCATCAGAGCCTGCCAGTCCGAGAGTGGCAGTTCATCAGACTGTGGAGCCCAACTGGATCATCATCAGATCATCAATTTTCTGAAGGTGACACAAAGAGAAGATGAGCATAATAGGCCTTCTCTCTTGCCCACTGACATACAAAACACCAGAGTGCTGTTTTTTTTAAGTATCAGGCAAGATTCAGTACTGTCATTTCCATTACTTTGGAAATTTACAGTCTAAATAGGAAGGGAAGATATTATTCTGCATATACAGACCCATCTCAGGACTTTATTGCATGATCGAGGAGGTACACCTCAGAATACCTTGCTATGTTGCAGAGAATCCTGGCAAATTCTGTTCCTTTCACAGAAGGAATGTTAGGATGCAAGCCATTGTTTGAAAACCTTTGTTAGCTCAGACACATATGCCTTTTAAGGTGGATTTTTTTTTCTGACCTGTAAGACAAGTAGAAAGAGTGCTTTGCTAATATATTATGTCTTTTTGTAAATCTCCTAGATACCCAAGAGTTGTCACTAAATGTTTCAAGAATGTTAATCTTGCCTTTCATGGAAATTTTCTAACTCCATCTAATTTCCTTATCTTTCCTATTAAAATTCTATACTTTAAAGAGACATTGATAAGTTAAAGGAGATTTTATACAAGGCAAGTAAAAATTAAATATGGTTGATTATCATTAAGATAATCTAAACAAATTAATGAGCCTATGCTGAATATTATATACATATATACACACACACTTGTATATCTGAAAAAGAAAGGTGGAATGTGGAAAGTTGAGCTCACAAACTATCTGTTCAAGGATATTCAAGTATTTTAGCCACTCAGTAGCTGAAGGACTAGGAAAGACATTGTGCAAGTCCAAGAGGAAATCAGCTGGCCGATGCTATTTTGTAGTATCAGTAAGCATAAAGATTACATCTTCCAGCCACAGCAGCAGGACATTTTGCTAATCAGTTTGTTCCTTCTTTTCAATGAGATCGTGGCAATGTGCTCCCTGAAAGTCAAGGTAGAGTGCTGTGCAATACCACTAGACAAGGACTTGGATATATCGTCAGGCATCTGTCCCTTTAGGAAAAAAGCTGAGGTCTTTATTCATCTTTGTGCTAGTTAAATGGAGACAGCTAGAAGCTCTATTTATAAGAGTTTAATATAGTGGACCCTCTCATGTCAGCATATCTAAGCATTCTCTTCAAGTGTGATTACCACTTTTCCCATTCAGTGTAAGGTAATTCACACTGGCAGATACGGGCTCAGGTTCCCTATTCTCAAAGCAGGAATATAGGGAAATGCAAATTGGCCCTACATACAATCACTGTAGATATAAGCTATAATCTGCTTTCACAATCACACCACCACTTTGAACTGGATACATGTTTACTGTGGATGATTTTAAGAGGCTCCCTTATCAACATTTTGCCCATCTGGAACAGAACTGTGAAGTTGTTCTATATCCATCAGTCTAAGGAGGAACATTAAGCTAATATAGGAAAAAATAATTGTTTCTCCACCACATCATCCACATCATATGAAGGGGCATATGTAACGTGCAGAAGGAGTGAGGATGCAGTAGAAGAGCTTGCAAAGATCCCTTTCAAGGGCTATTAGAAAGAACTTGTCTTGCTGTAACCTTCCCCAACCACAGTGTGATACAATCAAAGCAGACAACTCAGATGGGACTTAATCAGTAGATACTCAATTTTTAAAAACAAACAAACGAGGCTGCGCCAATTTTGCTTCAAGGCATAATCATACCCTCAAAGATTTAACAGATGAAAACAGGGATGTTCCATTTGACATATACTTGTAAAAAGCCAATGGTAGAATCTACTGAAGCCCGTGAGAGGGTCTGATGGAGCCAACACAATCCATACTGTTTAACATCTATATGAAGCCACTGTGAACAGTCATTAGGGAATTTGGAGTGCAGTGCCATCAATATGCTGAATCCTGGTAAGACAAAAGCCCTGTGGGTGAGTGATTCTTGGGTCCAGAACCTATGTAGGTTCCCTCATTTTGATGTGGTTTCACTCCCCTTAAATGAGCAGATTCATAGCTTTAGGGGTACTCTTTCATCCATCTTTGTCACTGCATGCTCACATGGCCTCAGTGGCTAGCAGCATCTTTTTATGAGCTTTGGCTGGTGCGCCAGTTATGCCTGTTCCTAGATGGAAACAGCTTGGCCACACTGACTCATACATTAGCGACTTCGAGGTAATATTACTGCAATGTGCAATATGTGGAGCTGCTCCTGGGGGTAAGTTCAGAACCTGCAGCAAGGGCAAAGTGCAGCAGGGTTAGGATGCTTAGTGGGACATCCTACTGTGCACATATTATACCAGTGCTGAAAGAATTGCTGCTGAGCCATGCTTAAGCTTTTGTTGCTGGCACAGAAGCCCTGAAAAGTTTAGGGCAAGACTATCTGAGAGAATGCCTCCTTCTGTTCACTGAGGTCAAAGGAGGCCTCCTAGTCATGATGCATTTAGCACGAAGGAGAGCCTTCTCCATGGTGCACCCCCCCCATTATAGAAGGACCTGTCCTTAGACATCCAATTGGCACCTACAGTGCAGGTGTTCTGCTGGTTATTAAAAACATTTCTATTCATGCTGGCATTCCCAGACACTAATTCTTAGGACTAGTGCTATTGAATTCTTGATATTTGTTGTATGTTTTATTATATCAGTTTTATTTTTGTAAATTGCCTTATTGTCTATGATGACAGGCAGTCCATAAATAACTTTAATTAATAATAAATAAATGATAAACAATCTACACTACAAATGGTATAGAGATAGTAGAGACAAATGGTATACTACCCTTCAATTTGAAACATTTCAAGGTGGTTTAAAAATAGCATTAAAATACAATGAATAAAACAAACAATAATGTAATAATTACAGGCAGCACCAAATAGAAAACAACCAGCAAAAAAAAACACCTCAGAATGACACTCAGTTCTAGCCTTTCAACAGGACATGGTTTCTGGTAGCTAGAACTGCGGGAGAAATCCTTCATCAAACCATGAATAACTTTGGGAACAAGATATAGGTAGCCTGTAGAAGGATTATCTTGCACACTTTGCACACCTTATGCACACTAAGGCTTATCTTGCACAGTATTTGCCCTCCAACTGTTAAAATTACATCACAAATAATAGATTTTCAAATCTTTTGATTCCTCCCATCCCATTACAGAGCATTCAAATTTTATGAAGACAGTGAGTGATACCAAGAAATGCAGAATATAACATTGCTAAGGCAACAATTTATACTGAACCAATATTTCTTTATATTGAAGGTTCCAAACTTTCAGGTTGTACAGAAATTTTCATCAGGCACAATGAAATGAAACTGGTTTTTATATAGGGCAAAGTATGTAATAAATGGCTAAATACATTTGTATTTTTAAGCATTCAAACAGTACCTTCATCTTGAAGTCATTACAATTATTGATCACATTCTGCCATTTTTTCTTTCACTCAGCCAAGGCAAATTTAGTTTATTATTAACATTTGTATACCATTTTATTTGCTAAAAAGTCATCAAGGCAGTGCTCTCTGAATGCTTTTTCTATAAAAGCTTTGTCTATTGGGCAGTATAGAAATGAAATAAATTCAACAACAAGAACAATAATAATTTAAAATTTTGTTTTACATGCGGTGTAATTTGTGCACTATCACTACTTTTTATTTCTATGGCATCATGCATAAGCTTATTACCATGGATTTAGTCCAGACTTAGCTATACATAGAGTAGACCCACATTCCCTATTCTCTTCATAATTTGATTTAATCTTGCTTTATTATTAGAAATCTAAGCATTGGCTTAACATTAAGTCATCATTTTCACAACCCAACTTGTGAAACAGTCAAAGTTGTCATACATTTTAGAGTTGTTACTTTATTTCTATGAACAGTTTTTATTGATGTACAAGGGCATTACTTCCCAGCAACCCACCATTGTGGGGAGAAGCTAGAACTGTTTACTGCTGAAATGGGAGGTAATCTTGACCCTCGAAGTAGTCCAGCTAGTTGAGAATTCTTTTCTGTATTTACAGTGAGGACTTAAAACCAGCAGCCACTCAGCAGGGACCAGGCTTGAACTGAATTCCAGTCCTGCCAAGAGTAGTGGAAAGGAAAGCTTAGCTTGACTGACTGGCTCAGAACAATTATTCTACGTCCCAGGGATTATTCCAGGTGATAAGGGGAAACACTTTATTACTAGTTCCATAGAACTAGAGTTGCCAATTGGCCAGGATTAAACCTAGTGAATGTGTATGTTTTCTGTTGTTCATAATGAAAATTGTTACCTTGAAAGTTTCCTTATTTGCGCTGGTGCCCAGGAAATTGAGACCTAAATTTGTTGCTCAACTTTGAATGCTCCTTTTGTTTCCATTATGGCTTATAGTTGAACAATAACATCATTACTGGTCTTTCTAAACTGGCTAGAAAAGAACAAAGCAACCTGGCTACCATAGGGGTTTTTGTTTTTACTTTTTTTCTAAATATTCAAATATATAGAAAAACAAATATATCTAATATATTTTTAAAAATATATAACTTTATAGATGTTGAAAAACATTGATTGATTTTTTTTTTTAAATGGCATGTTTCGGCAAATTGTCCCTTCCCTGGCTATGGAAGTGTGTCATGCCCACTAGCAGGGATGGACCATAACAAGATGTACACACAGAAGTATTATAACCCTTGAATTGTGGAAAGTCAAACTGCAATTCTACATGTAACTTACATGAAAGAACAATTATTGGGAAGTGCTGGGAGCCCTAAGTCTGGAAGCACCCACAATGTATTTGGAAGAGAAGTTGGCTATAGTAATTATTTTATGACTTGCAGCTTGTTATACCTTGTAACTATCATAACCATATCCAAAACTATTGGTACTGAATTAAATAACATATCTTTTCCAGAATCCTTAAGACTAACTGTTAAGGATGTTGCATAACAGTTAAGGATGTTGCTGGACAGTAATGTTAATTAAAATGTCAGACCTATTAAGGGAAACAGGATGGGAATACTGTGAATCTGTGAATTTTATAGCACAGATTGTGCTAGTTTAGTGATGCCACACTTCCATGTTTAAGGTATTAAAAGATATTTAAAAGGGTCAGAGATCATTCCAGTACAAAAGTAGACTGGGAAGTAAATGTGATGGATTCAGCCTAGTCTGATTTCAAGCTTTTCATTACATGTCTTAGAAAACCTTGTTTTCAGAAACTGTATGGTATGGTTGAATTATTTGAATATAGATACACATCTTTGTGACAGTGTGCCTGATGTATTGTCAATAGGTTAGGATGGATTTTGCTTCCGGTGGAGATAATGGTGGACTGAACATCTCCATAAATTTGGGGAGATCCAACGCAGTTTGTAAATGCAGCCAGGAGGGATCCTAGCCAGTGAAAACTCCCTGGAGTAAGGGGAAAGACAAGATATAAGCCTTATTTACTCCAAAAAGGGTTGCTTTCAGTGAGTCTTACTGCCAAGAATCTCAACAGTCAGCTTGTGGGAGTTATCCGGAGTGAAGGATTAACAGCCTGCTCGACGCTGGATTTGGAGACCTGAAAAGGTCACTTAGGCAGCCTACCATCCTCCATTTCTTTAAAGATTTATGGGCTACAATTATAAAACTATAATTATAAAACTATAAAACTAAGAGAGATCTTTTCTACAGTTGAGTTTTCTTACGGTGTAACCTTCTTTTTTCTTTCATAGATCATAGAGTTGGAAGGAGCCTACAAGGCTATCGAGTCCAACCCCCTGCTTAATGCAGGAAACTGGAGATGGGGTCTCCCATCCAAGTAATAATCAGGCTTGACCCTGCTTAGCTTTCCACGCTCAGACAAGCTGAGCCAGGATAAGCCACAGGCCTGTAACAGTCTTGAGACTATAAATACCGGAAGGACTTAAAGGAAGATGTATAAAGTAAATTGGAAAGAGGTTTTCTAACCATTTTATCTTTTTAAAATAATTGTAATTAAAGTGTATATGGGCAAACCTGCCAAATAAAGAGCTGTCGTGGGGTTGTTTGTTGTGTATTGGACTAAACTTACTGTGATTGGAGGCTTTTCCATAAAAAAATATATGGAAATGATCTGACTGTGTCTTCTGTTGCTATACTGGAGGGAAAAGCTGGAAAGGGAGCAGTAAAGAGATTTTACGATCCTGGATTCACTCCTTTTTTATTATTCCTCTTGATAAACCTACCTATAGAAAAAAATGGTATCACTTGATTTGTTCCAGAAATTATTTGACCATTTTTTGAACAACTGGATAAAAAGTGAGAAGAAATTGAAAATAAAATGGACTTTGCTAAGGGAAAAATGGACGAGAGAGGCCTGTATGCACAAAAGAGGAGGTGACAGAAGAAGATAAGGAACTAGACAGTTTGATACCAGGAGAGATGAAACAGATCAACAAAAAAGTCAAAATTTTAAAGTATAAATCTGAAGTGACATACAGAGTGTCTGATAGAGATAATAACAAGGCTTTGTTAGAATTTATAGAAAAAGAATATGGTTTGATATCTGATGTTACTTCAGTTTCAGTTGAAGATTCTACAGAAAGAATTATTAAAATTTTGAAAAAAAAATGGATTGGAAAGAGGGGGATACTGAGAGTTTGGCAAAACTTACAGAATAAACTTCTTATTTGTCAGATCAAGAGGGGTTTTTAGTGTCATGTGGGTCCATTGTGTCAGAAAGAAGACAAAGGATTTAATTCTACAACAACGTTTTAGAATTCACAAGAACGAAAATGGAAGACATAAATATAATTGTGATGGATTGCCCTGAAGGTGTGACCATCATTCCCAAGGAATAGAGATTTAAATGAATTTATTTTAAATGACAGGTGACTTTGAAGAAAGATTTATAAGTTGGAGAGAAGAGTATAATATCTAAAAACTTTGAATATAAATTTATTTAGATATAAACTATTCTGTGTGGCAGTATGATTACTTTCTGCATAAAATAAGACTGCCTGCATTGTATAACAGATTTAATATTGATATAATTCTGATAGATTGCCATGAAGGTGTGACCTTTACTATCAAGGGATGGAGACCTAAATGAGTTTAAATGGCAGGTGATTTTGCAGAAAGATTTAAAACAGAGTGGGAGAGAACAGTAGAAAGCTTCAAAACTTTGAATATAAACTAATTTAGATATGGGTGTTAATCTGTTTGACATAGTGATTATTTTATGTTTTTAAAAGTATGCTTAATATTGTGCTATATAATACTGTATAAGGTTTAACATTGCTTATGATAGAATGATGGGCTGGGGATGATGTTGGAGTGGTCTGTGACTTTCAAAGGATTTGAATTGAAGTTACTTGAAAAGGTGGGTGATTATTGGAGCAGAGGTAACTGGAAATGAGTAAGAAGGCTTTAAAACTTGGAATATAAATTTATTTCTTTTGGGATTAATGGATCAGTGGAAAAGAAGTAATGGAATTCTATTTTGTCTGGCAGCATGATTATCTTAGTGGGAGTTAGAGATAGTTAACTTATGTCACTAAGTAGAGTAAAGATATTACTTGGGTTTATTGATATGTGGAAACCTCTTTTGGACAATAGAAAAAAGAAAACTTCCTTTGTAATTATAGAGAAAGAGAAAGTATTGTTACTTATCGTTCCAGTAGAGAAAATTGGAAGTCCATCTGATTTATATTGTTTGTTATTTAGTGTTATTTTTTTTGTTGCAGTGTTTGTTTAAAATACATACAAATGATTTTTTAAAAATAGGTTAGGATGGATCTTGTCCATATTACAAGTCTTCCGTGAATTGGCTTGTTCCCAGTTTTTTTACTCTGTCTCCTGATAGTTTCTAGAGAAGTTCTATCATTAATTTAAGAATTAGTGTATGTGCAGTTTGCTCTTTCCAGTTTTCTATTCTTTTGTGTGATTTCCCACCACCACGCTTTCTGGTCAGATGTATATTGCCACCTGCACTGTAATGATCATCTTTTTTCTTTCCTTTCCTTTTCTTAAATGAAAGATACGACTAGCAACAAGCGGAGTACCACAAGGCTCAGTCCTGGGCCCAGTGTTCTTCAACATTTTTAATGACTTGGATGAGGAAGTGCAGGGAATGCTTATCAAATTTGCAGATGACACAAAATTAGGTGGCACAGCTAATACCCTGGAAGACAAACAAAATTCAAAGTGATCTCGATAGGCTGGAGCGCTGGGCTGAAACAACAGAATGAAATTTAATAGGGATGAATGCCAAGCTCTGCACCTAGGAAAAAGAAACCAAATGCACAGTTACAGGATGGGGGATACTTGGCTCAACAGCACTACAAGTGAGAAGGATCTTGGAGTTGTTGTAGATCACAAGCTGAATATGAGCAAGCAATGTGATGTATCTGCAAAAAAGACAAATGCTATTTTGGGCTGCATTAATAGAAGTATAGCTTTCAAATCACATGACGTACTAGTTCCCCCCTACTCAGCACTGGTTAGGCCTTATCTTGAGTACTGCATCCAGTTCTGGGCACCACACCTTAAGAAGGATGTAGACAAATTGGAAAGGGTTCAGAGGAGAGCAACAAAGATGATCAGGGGACTGGAAACAAAGCCCTATGAGGAGAGACTGAAGGAACTGGGCATGTTTAGCCTGCAGAAGAGAAGACTGAGGGGAGATATGATAGCACTCTTCAAGTACTTGAAAGGTTGTCACACAGAGGAGGGCCAGGATCTCTTCTCGACCATCCCAGAGTGCAGGACACGGAATAATGGGCTCAAGTTACAGGAAGCCAGATTCTGGCTGAACATCAGAAAAAACTTCCTGACTCTTAGAGCAATATGCCAATGGAACCAATTACCTAGGGAGGTAGTGGGCTCTTCCACACTGGAGACATTCAAGATGCACCTGGACAGCAATCTGTCAGGGATGCTTTAACTTGGATTCCTGCATTGAGCAGGGGCTTGCACTCAATGGCCTTATAGGGCCCCTTCCAACTCTACTAATCTATGATTCTATGATTTTAATTTCAAAATGTATTTAGCACTAAATGTGCTTTTGTGCTTCTGCCTTCATCAGTAGCTACTGGGAGATGCAAATCTTAAGAGGAAGAAAAAAACAGAGGCGTGAGTAGTATACTGCTTATGAATTGTCCTCCAGTTTAAGGCCATACAGACTAAGAGTTCTGAGTAGGGGTGGGTGATACATTGAGATCCGACCTGCTGCTGCTGCTGCTCCTGCCAAGATGGGCTGAAAGCGTCCGCCTGGCCCGGGTTCCTAGCGGGCTGTTGTTTACATAAGAAAATGCCTTAAGGTACATCAAAAGCGGTCACAATTTGCGCAAGTTTCGCAAACTGCGGCCGCTTTGGGCATATCTTAAGGCATTTTCTACCTAAACAGCGGCCTGCCAGGAACCCAGAAGTTGCTTCCCCAGCTCGACTGGGGAGAATGCGAGTCAAGCCAGTGAAAAATGTATCCGCATCATTGGAGATGTTACTTAAGTTCATTATATATTTTGAGAAGTTTTCTTCATTATTGCAAATATGTTTTATTCTAAGAAGTATGGTATGCTATATATATGACTGGATTTCTGACGTCAAACCTTTATTTCTTTTCTACTCAGGGTAATAATAACACATTGGTGCCTCCATCTAGGTAAATGTAGGGTCAAAATCTGAATGCAGGAGAAAACAAAACCGACAGATTTGTTTTCATGAAGAAGCCCCTAAAAGTGAATGTTCCCAAAAGTGAATGTGTATTAAAATTCAATGAAAGCTATTTTATGGTAGAAAACATATCTTCCATGACTAGAACGTGCCTCCAGTTGCAAACTCTTTTGCCCTCCAGACTGTAAATCACTTGTGATTTTATGGACATCAAAACCAAGTATGCTTCACTTTCTACTGAAGAAAGCCTGATTACTTGGTTTAACTAAAAAGTGGGCAAGTTGGGGCCGTTCAGTTATTTGGTCTACAACACCCATCAGCCTTAGCCAGCATAGCCAATGGTGCAGGATTATGGGAGTTGTAGGCCAAAATATCTGGATGGCCACAGGCTGCACACTTCTGGTTTAACTAATGAATGATAGATTTTTCAAGCTGACTTTGAGGATCATCTCTGTAAAAATGAACACTGACAATATGGTTGTCAAGCCCATGTGTAAACTGTTTTCCTGCAACTGACATCCTAATTTGGGATGAGACATTTGGTTCCTCTTGCAACAGCTAGCTGAGAAGAAAAGAAAAAACAGGAAGCCTTGGAGAGTCAAGTATGACCCATGAGTTTTATGTTGCCTATTTGGCAGTGCACTGCCAGCAATTATACAATTAACTCTATAATAGTGACAATGTTTCTAGAATCTAGAAACTAAAAGGAGTAGAAATGTATGTAAGAAACAACTTGTCTAAATAATTTGGACTATGCTCCCATAATTAGGTTCGGATTTTTTAAATTGATCAACATCCATACTAGCAATCTGGTGAAACACTAGGATTTATTAAAATGCTCTCAGCAGAAGATATTGGAAGCTGAGCACACATTAAAGTTCCCCAGTTCATCTGGGGATAGGAGCTCTTTGTAAATTGCCAGAATAATTCATTTTTGGCCAAGTGTTAAGCTCATATAAGTCTGGCACCTAAATTGTTTGTTATTTATGGGAAACCTTGTGGGGCCCAAATTCATGACTCTTGTCATTTTAGATGCAGAGTGAAATAGACAGCTTTTAAAACTAGGAAAATATAGTATGAGAGAACTGCTTCCAATATGTTATTCCTTTTCTGCAAGATGGCAACGTTCACTTCCTTCATTTTAAATGAAACTCACTTGCATCGTAAGACAAAATTCCTTAGAACCTAAATTTTTCAGCTTACTCAGCAGGAATACACAAGAGTTACCAAATCCTCTCCCTAAACCAGGAGAGCGAAACCTTTCTTCTTCTTCTTTTCTATGAAGGGAGCTTGACCTATGCAAAAATCAATTGGGGGTCAGAGCCACCAGTAGGTGGAGCCAGAAATAAGATACAAGAATTCTGGTTGCTTCTTCTCTAAGTTTGCTTCCTATTATGATTTGATATCTGTGTGTCCTTCAGATGAATCCTAGCAGCCTGCAGAGGGAAATTTTCACTTCAGAAAATCAGCAGTCAAGAGTTGGAAGGGTAAAGCAAGAAAATCTGGGAGCAGAGCTTAGACTATTTTAAACCCATCAATAGAATAAGTGATTGTGGAATTGGCCTTGCTCATGGTTTCATTCATAAGGAAAAGCAAAACAAACTACAAGATTTTAAGTTGTAAGGAATGGGCATTGCAGACTTTAATGTTGTGCCCCTCTCTCTTGGATTTTGTATGTAATGTCTTGCCTGTACACAAGCTTGTGTGATCCATAAAAGCAATTCCTTACTGTAGGTGGTGCCAACTTTATCATGACCCTCTTCAGGAGGTCAGTTTGTGGAGGAACACACACCTCTGGCTTCTGGACCACTTTCTGGAGAAGAGTGGACCACGCCAATATAGAAGTAAGCCATCCCTACCCTCAACCTAAAATATTGCACCAGTCCTACTTTGACCCCCTTATATCCATATAGTCTGGATGCCACAAGAAGAATGCATAAGCAAAATAGAGGGGTGGGGGTGGAAGGTTCCTGCTGATCAGTGAGCTCAAAACATGAGTGACAGCATGCAGCTCTGAGAAGGGTACACAAGAGGCAAAATCCAAAAAACTACCGAATTACTGGCTTAATTTAAAAGGTTAAATACAGTACAAATTAATTTTATAGCTCAGAAAGGTAACAGAGCATACTGCTATCTTTAATCTTTCACTTTCAGGGAATTAGATATAATTTTTCCCCCCTCACAGTATGAACAGAGTGATCAGACAAATGGAGCTTTTGATCACAAAGCTAACTACTCAAAGTTTTCTCCTATTAAATTACATTCCACATTATTGTTTTAAAATCTTGTAAGTTACTAATGCCTGAACTGGTGCTAGCCATTTGGAACAAATTAAATGTTCTTTTTTAAAAAAAAAATTCACATGGAATCACTGCACTGGTCAATCAATTTTTTTATTGTCGATTGAACAGTCAAATCTAGAGATGCTGCCAAAACTCGAAATTAGGCAGTTGGTTGTTACAATCTATTATGTTCGTAATGTTCATATGCTATGTAAATTCATATAATGGCCGCCTTTATTGGGTGAAAGGGTTCCTGAGGTCTGAATGAAGGAAGGTTACTAGAAGAAATGTGCAGTAGAGGCCGAAGAATTGGGGGGGGGGGGAATAGATGTGTGTATGTGTGCAGTTGACTGGGAAACATGAACAAGATGCATGCAATTAGCGGAATTTGGGAAAACACGCTGAAGAAAGAAACTTCCAAGATAAGCCCAAACCTGAGAGCAAGGTTGTATAATTCAGGAATGTTACCAGCAAAAGAAGTGGTGGGTGAGGCTTCCAAGGGAAAGGTGATGTCCTTTAGCATCAAACCACAGAGTTTCCAGTGGAAAAAGAAAATGCCAATCACAACCAAGACATGTAGTCAACAGGTGTGTTTTTCCACATTGTGCAAAGGCTTTGGAAAAAATGTATTTAAGATACACAAAATCAACAAAATTCAGAGGAGGAAGGCACAGACACTGGAGAAGCAGTTGCACGCAGCACACCTCCTGCTTCTGAGTACACAACCTGACTGCCGTCAAGCTCTGTTTCTCCCACCACGTTGGTAACCATCTGCGTGAAAGTGGAAAGTGTGAAAGGACTGAACTGAACTGCATTCTATCTAAATAAAGGTGTTCTAGAAATTGCATTTGGGTTTTAAGTCTCTGTCTGTATCTCACCCCATTATCCCAGTTATTATTCCTAACACATATGTGTACCAAAGCGTGGATAGCTATCTAAGTTTCATTTTTTGGTCTTCAAACTGAGACTGAATATGAGTGCCTATGCAATCTGCATGACTAAAGCATCTAAGCCCTGTTATTTCGGTGCCTGTCCTGACATTGCTTGGTTTAACACTTTACTTTCTGAAGGAAATGTAAATGTCCCGTTTGCATTGTTCATTCTTGTGGAATGATGTCACTTTACCATTTAGTTATTGTTTTCCAAACCAACCAATGTAAATGTTTTGATCTGAAATCCTTCAGCAAACCAATCATGTCTGAAGAAAGAGCCATATAGGTTAATATCAACCCCTTGCTCAATGTTTCTTTTTCATTTGTGGCTTAGTTTCCTTTATCCAGCTCGTCAACTGAGTTTCCAAACCTCTGAACAATCTGAATCTGGGAATCTGAACAATCCTATCCCCCCCCCCCCCACGATGGTGTCTATGGGCCATAGGATCGTTCCCTACATTTGTTAGTCTTTAAGGTGCCACAAGACTTTGTTGTTTTTGTTGGAACAGACTAACACAACTTCCCCTCTAAAAATTGAAGAAAGTACTTCCCTGATTGGCCCACACAGATCCTGGCAGTTTAGAATCAGTAAACAGATAAATTATTTGTGAATTAAAGAATTGTAAGAAGTCACGGGTAAAACCAACACAACTTCAGAGGTGGACCAAAACTTTCAATTTCAATTACCCATCCCATTTGCAGGTGATGAATTTGGGACTGAAGTTTCAGTGGCCACAATCCCCCAAATGGTGTTGGAGGGAGGAGGTGTTACAATAGCAGTGAAGGGGGGTTTCTTACCCCCTTCCCCCCCTCAAATTTAAGCCATTGCTGCCATCCTTTTCTTCCCAGAGTGTTTCTGGGAAAAACACTAGCATGTCCATGCTATGTTTCAACAAAGAAAATAAAAGTAAGAAGCCCTTTGCTACCATTTTAAGCCTCGACTCCCCCAAGCTTTTTTTCTTTTTTTTACAAAGGAGGGGAAAAAAGGAAGAAGTCCTCACACCACAATTGTAAACTAGTTTATCCCCACCCATAAATCAGTGCAAATCATTCTGCACCCCTTGCTACAGATTTGGGCTTCACTGAAAATGCCCCACCTAATTGGGCAACCGGCAAAACAGAAAGGAGACTAGTCCTACCATCAGTGGATCTACATTAATACCCTCACAGTTATGTATCAAGAGTTTTATGCTGAAGAGTTTTCTCTTTTGACATTTTGCTTTAACATTCATTCTAAGCACTATTCTCAAAGGCTCAATAAGAATAAAAATAAAGGCACAACACCAGAATGGGATGGAATCAATTTCTCAGTTACAGAAAGAAAAGTGGTATTGTGTCACTGTCACTACCTCTTGGCATGCTTGAGCTGTAATACATCAGGATAAACCCTGTGCCTAAGTGATACTGTAGTGTACACTACTTGTAAAACTGTCCTTTAATTCAGTTAAGCACTATTCTTGTATTGAGCATCAAGTTAAAAGGCTTTTGTTCAACTATTTGTTGACAGTGTCTTCCTACCAGTTCTAGCTTGAGCTGCTTTCACCATGTCTTTCAGAACCACTTTATCATGGTTAACATCTTCCTTTTCAAATGTCAAACAAGTACCCATACTACAGGAAACTGCAACCTAAAATGAGTTTATAAAACCCAAATATTTGTAAAATGCATATTCTACACAATCTCTTTGATACTTGGGAAGTTTAGTGCCATTGGCGATCATGTGACTTTTCTCAAACACAACCTTTTACCCGTTCTGAGTCTGTTGCTACTGAGTAACATCTCTTCCCTCTCTCAAGTTGATCCATTAATTATCCTATTTGAGAATTTATACCAAGTGTATATTGTTACATGTATCCCAGTTCACTTAGTTTCCATTGTATGAGGCACTGCACTGGAGACTCATGGGGTTTTTAAAATAAGTTCTTTATTTACAGATATGCAAGCAGAGCAGAGTGGAACCAAACAGACAGTTACATGCCCAATAACAGTTAGGGGGAAAAAAATCTTGTTCTGACACAACACCATTTTCTTGATGAGATCTGCTTCTCACTGACCTAGCGAAGAGTAGGATGACTCAACTCTGCAGTGATTTTCACTGCTGGGCAAGGCTCTCTTGACATAATGATAATATGAAAAGTGTCAATGAAAGTGAAATGGTCCTTTCCCAGGGTCTCTTGCCTTGCTTTGCTGGCATCTTGGTATGCCCAGTTCAGAGGCCACCTCAGATCTGCTGTCACTTTTGCAAAGACTCTTCCCCCACCACTCTTCTCTCTCTATGCTACTCTGCTGTCTTGATCCCTATCCCATTCTCACTTACGTCCTGGTCTAAACCAGGCCCCTGGGAGATAAAGCTGTCCCACTGCTAGACTGGGGAAGGACACTGGACTGGACACTTTGCACCATGAGACCAGTGAGGAGACATTGGAGCTGGAGGGAATAGGACTGTTTGCTGCTTTAAGAATTGGCTGCAACTGCCCCCTCCACCTTCCAGTAACCTACCTTTGTCTTGGACAGATCATCAAGGGCAAAGCAGACACCTGCCAGAGAAGCACCAAGGAGGTTGAGCCTTTGGCAACCTGCAGGTTCCTGGGAGATATAAGCAGGCCCTCTTCAGGATACTGCAAGGGCGAAGATGCCCTCATTTTCCCGCTCCCCTTCCATTTGTATGCCTGTTTGTTTTATTTGCCTTTAGTCTAATACTTGCAGTGTTTGGGGTAGGTGCTCCTGGGGTTTATGAGCTATTGTCCACCCTGGTTGAGAGACAGGTGGTCTCAAGTGTGGTGGTAATTCTGAGTCTAATTTCCATGCTGAGGCTGCCTCTGGAGCCCTAGTTTGGGATTTCATGGCTCCACGACAACCACGGGGCTGTCTCAATTTGTCATCAGTCCAACATATGAAATGGGGCATACCCTTGCTTTGGTCTTTGCTCCAAGCTGTGAGAGGAGTAATCTGAAAAGTGGGGTGTGTGTGTCCAAGTAACCCCATTGTCATGGTCAGACCATTTCCTGGTGAGATCTGAACTCACAGTGTTACTTCCCTCCTACAGGAGTGGGGGGGGGGTGTCCATTTGGATGGTCCGCTACAGGAGTCAGATGGAATCCAATGGATTTCTGAAAGCTCTTGGGGATTTCCCAGTGGAGAGAGCTGGTGATCCAGCTGAGGCCCTACTCTCACTGTGGAATGGTGAGATACGAAGGGCCATTGACTCGATTGCACCCAAGTGCACTCCAGCTCTGTAGAGCCTGCTCTGCTCCTTGGTATACTGGGGAGCTGCAGTCAGTGAAACAGGCCAGACGTTGGCCAGAGTACAAATGGTGTAAGACTCGAAGTGAAGATGACCGAATATGCTCTAGACTGCGTAATCATGGTTATTTCATGGCAGTGCGGGCAGCAAAGAAGCTTTACTTTGCTGGTTCCATTGAGTCCTTGACTAGCCATCCAGCAGAGCTCTTTCAGGTGGTCTGGGGGCTGTTAACATTCTCCCCAGCAAATGGGGTCCTGGTCCCCTTAAAGAGCTGCTGTGACCTTTTGGTATTGCACTTTGAGAACAAAATCATTTGTCTCCAGAGTGAATTTGACGCTGTTGTTAGCGCAGCTCTAGTCGAGGTGTCTGATGCCACCATCCGTCCAATTTTGTGGGATCAATTGCAGTTACTGTGGCCAGATGACATGGACAAGGTGCTTGCAGCAATGCAACTGACCATGTGCCTTCTCGATCCTTGCCCTTCCTGGCTTATAAAAGCTGGCCAAGGGGGCATTGGCTGGATGGGTCCAGGCAGTGGTAAACACATCTCTGTGAGAATGGTTCCTGCTGTCCTTAAGGAGGCAGTAGTGTGACCACCCCTGAAGAAACTCACTCTGGACCCAATGAAACTTGACAACTACCATCCAGTCGCAAATACCCCTTTCTTAGGGAAGGTACTTGACAGGCTTATGGCAGAGCAACTGCAGGCCTTCTTGGAGGATACTGATTATCTAGACCAATTCCAGTCTGAGTTATGACCTGGTTACAGGATCAAATCATCCTTGGTCACCCTGATAGATGACTTTTATTAGGAGAGGGACAAGGGTGTGTGCAACCCTGTTCATTCTGTTCAATCAGTCATCGGCTTTCAATACCATCAACCATGGTATTCTCCTGGATGGACTCTGCAGACTGGGCATTGGAGGCACTGTGGCACAGTGGTTCCAGTCTTACCTGTGGGGGACCATGCTTGAACTGTATTTGGGTAGTTTTCAGGTTGCACAGGCTTGCTTTAAGATAGAACTTCCAATGGCCCCTCACCTGGGGCCGGGGAGAAGGCTTGCGCGTGGGGGAGGAGAGAGGAGGCAGGCAGCTGGTCAAGTGGGTCACTGGTAACTGAGCCAATGGCTCAAAAGGGCGGGGACACAGGTAAGAGCTTATTTAAGCTCCTGGGTTGCTCACTATTTTATCGTGCAGGTGGGGGGGATTCAACTAAGCGATAGCTTGTCTCTCCCTGTGGCGGGAAGTGCGGGTTTAGGCAGGAACAATTAGGGTTATGGTGATCATCCAGTGGCACCTTTCAAGGTGACTGACGTTTACCCAAGGCTGCCCTCGCCAATGCCATGAGGCTTGGCACAAGGGAGATTGAGACGGCTTTGGGGTTTTACCTTTCTCACCTACTTTGGGAGCCTGGAGGCGCCAAAGTAAGGTGACGATGGTAAGGCCCTCCAGCTCCACATGGAGGGCAACTGGGCGGTGGCGGGCCATTCCCGCCTCCGGTTCAGTTAGGATGCATTCGCCAAATATTGGTCTTTTTTCCCGGCCAAGGGCCGGGCTAGGTTAGAACCGCACTTCACCCTTCACAGATCTTCAATTCAATAAATGTGGCCCTGATTTGAAACCATATACCCTGTGTCTGCCTCTTCTTTATCTCGCCTTTACACGCGCAAAGAACTTCCAATGGCCCCTCACCTGGGGCCGGGGAGAAGGCTTGCGCGTGGGGGAGGAGAGAGGAGGCAGGCAGCTGGTCAAGTGGGTCACTGGTAACGAGCCAATGGCTCAAAAGGGCGGGGACACAGGTAAGAGCTTATTTAAGCTCCTGGGTTCCCGCCCTCTGTCTCTTGCTCCTGTTTTCCAGCTCCCTCCACTCCCGCCTTTGGGGTTTTACCTTTCTCACCTACTTTGGGAGCCTGGAGGCGCCAAAGTAAGGTGACGATGGTAAGGCCCTCCAGCTCCACATGGAGGGCAACTGGGCGGTGGCGGGCCATCCCGCCTCCGGTTCAGTTAGGATGCATTCGCCAAATATTGGTCTTTTTTCCCGGCCAAGGGCCGGGCTAGGTTAGAACCGCACTTCACCCTTCACAGATCTTCAATTCAATAAATGTGGCCCTGATTTGAAACCATATACCCTGTGTCTGCCTCTTCTTTATCTCGCCTTTACACGTGCAAGCAAACCTCATTTGCTTCTGGGATTGCTACTGGAATGTTTCCTTTCAGAAGTACTATAACTGGTTCCATCTTGCCTCAGTCACACCAGCACCTGACATCAATGTTACACACTCTCTACTTCCCTAAGCAGTAGAAGTCCAAGAAAGGCAGGGGGTTGATTCCTTTGGATGAGGGAGTACTGCTGTATTTACAAATGTACAAGCAGGGCATAGCGGAGGCAAATAGACACTCCTTCAGCAGGTAGTACAGCCACTGTTATTTCTTCATATTCCTAGGAATTAACTGTTTCAGGCCAGCCAATTCCAGCTAAAAAAAACAAAACCCTAAGAGCTCCTTTGTCTCCATCTGTTCCCAAATTTAAAACTTCAGTAGTTTTACTTCCCACTTCTTACAGAGCACTACCTCCAGACCTCACCTTATAAGTAAATTGCCCATTAGGAAGACATCTCCTGTCATTAGTTCCCATTGAGGAAACATGATCATGCCTGACTATTTATAAACAATCAGTTTTACAAAGGTTGGTCACTCAGCAGTCATAACAATATTGTCTCAAAACACTTCAATTACATATTCCTGTTGAAAAATCCATATTGGAAGATAATACAAAATATTAAAATATCCAAAGTAATTTAACATGTTTTGTATTCTCAAGTAGAGTTCTTTAATCTTAATTTCCTGACTGCACTGGAGTCTTTGCAACATGTTCCTAAAGATTTTATAGTTGCTCCCCTGAGCTCCAATTGCTTCAGCTAAAAGCTTTAGGAATAAGCCTATACATCTGCCTGCCCTCAAGGACAGTTTTTACTAACTTCACTACACTACTCACCATGTTCCTTTATATGCTGCCTTGCCTATTAGACACCTTTGCCAACAGCTTTGCATTAAAAGTGCTCCCATAACACAGTGGAACTGCAGCAATTATGCTTCTACCTTTACTATAAATGGGAAGAGCTATTTTAAAATTTCCATTTATGTGCTTGTATAGAAGCCATCATAATACTTAAGGCTGATTCTAATATAATGCTTTTTTGGGTGGCATCCTGAAACATTTCTATCAGTATACTTCATTTTTCTAGAATCCAGCTCCAGATAATGTGGCTCACAGATATGCCTATGCATTGTCAAGAATCCAGTTGAAAGAAATCACTCAGGTTTTCTCTGATGAGAAGACATATCATATAAATTGCCCCTCAGAAACAACAGAAAGTGGGTGGTATTTCTTTATTTGTATACCTAGAAGCAATAGGATAAAATAAATTCAAACTAATGGCCAAGAAATAATGAGAAACATCTGGCAATAAATTATTCCCATGCACAGTATAATTCTACTGTATCAATCAATCAATTAATCAATTTTATTAATGCTTCAGCCATTGGCCATTTGCATATAACATATATACAAAATATATAAAACCTTATAAAAGTACTATAACATACAGAAATAATCATATAAGAGCAGCTAAATGTTCAGTGGAGTTATTGTGTAATAAATCAAACAAATTTACAAACAACAAACCAAACAGGCTAGTTAAACCTAAGAACCTGCTTCCCTCAGCCAATTATGTTTTCTCACATGTAGATCTAGATTACTCTTTGAACTGGTTTGCATGTCACTGTGGCAATTCCTGGGTTGCTTAATACATGAATTGTAGGGGTGAGCAGAGCATGCAAGCTGTGCGCTTATTGTTTCTGCTTTTAATTAACAACCTGTGAAGAGAATGCCAGGGCAGGTACACACAGACCCCCACCTTTCACCTGGTACGGCACTTGATTCATGCAACGAGGCTCACAATGGAACACATCTGCATACCCCCTAGCAACTTCCCCTCCCCTGGCAGCCAAATGAGTTGTAAAACATTCCAAACAACAAGAGGGGCGCCAAGATGCCTGGTGGCCACAAAGAAGTGGCAAGTATTCCCAAGCACCCTAAAGCACCCAGAGAAACAGGTACTCCTGGCTCGTTCAACCGGTCAGGAGGGGGGGGCGCAGGAGGGAGGAGGGAGCCAAGAAGAGGGGATAAAGACGGGGGGCTGTGGCGGGAAAAGGTTGTTGGTCGTGGGCACCAAGCTGCGCGGAGGTCCAGGGTTTTGGTCCGACCTCAGGATCCAGCCCCGAGAAGCTCCCGGTGAAACTAGCTGAATTCGCCCAGTCGCTAGCATACGCGGCTGTCGAGGAACCGGGGTCATTCCAGGTAACCCTTGTGTGTATTACTGCTATGGCTCGCTCTATACCAATGTCAATTGCAGACGCGTGCTCTGCGTTCTGTTTTTGTGTATGTTTTGATACGTTCAATTAAACTCTGTTTACCTATAAACAGTATAGTGGCTCCCATTCATAAGACTGCTTCTTTCACTGTCCTAGCGTTAAAACTGGTTGCGGCTTCCGCCTAGGTGCCGCGAACCACGCGTAAAGGGCTAACCCCGCTCCGGTTAACCCCTTGGTGCCCGAACCCGCGCAAAGGACCGGATTTGGTCCTTTTCACACAACCCAGTTCCGGGGTTGTTTTGTGATATGCAAAATTCTGGGTTGCTTATGGATCAAACAACCCAGAGTTAACCAAACAACAAACCATGGGCAATTGTTGGGTTAACTCTGAGTTGTTTAACCATGAACAACTGAGAGTTTCTTGGTTCTCATATCAGGAAAAACACAAGAGCAGAGAGTTCCCGGGTTGTTAATTTAAAGTGGAGACAAGAATTGCACAGCTCATGCACTCTGCTCATCCCTGCAATTCCTAGGTTAAACAACCCAGGAATTGCAACCATGATGTAAGAACCAGCTCGTAAAGCCTTTCCCATTTTGGTGCTCAACATTTACAAGTTCTACAAGTAAAGGCTGTGTAAGGTGTTCTGAATTTTAAAGGTACCAGGGGTGCATGAGTGGGGAGTGCAAAACTTTTCATCTACTCATGGTTCTCTACAGCCCAATTCCAGGCACTTTTCTCCCAACAAGACCTCTGCAAGGAAAGCTCTTAGAGGGAGGGGCTGCAGGAAAAGTTTGACTATCATCACCCACACAGTTGTTTTGATTTTAAAATCAGCTCCCCTGCCTCCTCTTACTTCACGATGTGGGCAGTTCTGCATTTAAACATATGGAACGATTCCTGCCATACCTAGTGTGGCATACACCACCACAACCTTTTAAATTTATTTTACCACTGTCACCACTTTTCACTGTGACACACCCACCTCTGCCCAACACTCATGGAAGCCCTCAGTAGCATGTTTGTTGGGTGTTTTAGCACCCTTACTCTTTAGTTTATACAGCTCCTTCGCTCAAGCTATGGGCCTTTATACTTAGGCCTTGCACCCAGGTCACTATGTTCCCCTCAGGTATCCTGCTTGCCTCCCACCCAGGATTCACGGAAGATGCTCAGCCTCTTATACTCAGGATCCCCTTCCCAATCCCTCAGAGACACACCAACAGTTGCCCGGGACACTTCCCTCACCTCACAAGCCTTTGGCCCCAACCGCCTTGGCTAACCAAGGTAATGACCTGAATACAACGGTGTTCACATACCTGTGGGGGGGCTTGCCTCTCCGCCACCGCAATTCTCCGCGGCGGCGCCCCCCGCCTCGTTCTTCCGAGCGGCGCGGAGTGTCCCCCGTGCCACTCAAGCTGCCACCGACTGGCGCGCTGGTCCCATCACGTCACTTCCGGCATGGCGGAAGTGACGCGACGGGACCCTGCTCCGGCACGCTGGACCCCCGCGCTATGTTTTTGGCGGGGGAAACTAGGGCAACAGGGCTGTTTAAGCCCTGTTGCCCCCCGCCAACAGGACTTAAACACGGAAGAGACGTGACGGGACCAGTGCGGGCGGCACAGGCAGCTCGCTGCAGAGAGGCAAGCCGCCACTGGACGGAGGTAGGTCCGCGCGAGCCTCACGCAGGCGTAAGAGGGGCCGATTTCGGCCCGCTATGCCCGCGCGAGGTGAACGGTTACATCACTACCTGAATACCGTTATTTCCCTTGCTGCCACCTTTCTCCTCAGACATTGTTCTCTCAGATGTATGTTCCTTCCCTCAGTCACTCACTCCCACACTAATGGTTAACAGTAAAAAAGAACATTATTATTTTTACAGATGAAACATAAGTTACATTCAGGTGCTTGCTTATCTTAAAATCAGTTACAATATTTCAACTCAAGGCTGAGGTAACTCTTTCACACAGAAATCTCTGCCAGTCTCTTCTACTTCCAACTCTGATCCAACTAGTTGTCTCTCAGTTCCACCCTCAACCCCCACACTCACTGCTCCCCAGTCTGTCACAGCTCCCTGCCCCTTGCCAACATTCCGAGTGCTGTGATTGGCTCTGCACTCTCAGGGAGGGGCATATATATATATATATATATATATATATGTCATATCATATCATACATCTGATATACATGATATAATATATGTCATATGATATATATGTTATGATATTTTGAATTTCAAATGGCATTCACATGAGATGTTCACAGAATTGGGTTTTGCAATTCATCTGCTTGGGCTCTATTCTAAAGCCTTAAATGTAGTTTAAACCAGTTCATCCTTGTGAGTGTTCTAAATTGAATGCAGGCAACCTCCAACCCACATACAGTCCTCAGAGGCCTTGTGTGGCCCACCTGGGTGTCCAAGCCCAAGGATCCCTCACTCTGTTGTCACCACTAAATTCCTAATCATAATCGTGCTCCCTCCAGCGCACACAACAGCTGCTGAATGGGCTGGGGGGCCTACAAATTTGCATGCTGAGGTTGGCACCGAGGGAGGGGAAGGTTAACCCTCTCCTCTCTGCATGCAATTCCTCCCCATGAGTGTTTGTGTGCACGTGGGTGTGAGAGTCTCTCTGTGTAAGTGAGTGTGTGAGTGAGAGAGAAAGAGAATTGGGGAGGCTGTGTAGGTGAGTTTGTGTGCATGACTGGGTATGAGGGGTGTGTATATGTAAGAATGGGGAGAAGGCTGGGGAGGAGGAAAGAGGGACACTGATTCGCTGCATCCAACCCAATCCCTGCCCACCTCCACC
Organism: Shinisaurus crocodilurus; assembly: GCA_021292165.1. NCBI lineage: Eukaryota > Metazoa > Chordata > Lepidosauria > Squamata > Shinisauridae > Shinisaurus > Shinisaurus crocodilurus. Next base: position 75,084,561 of record CM037876.1, on the reverse strand, counting down.
TCTAGCCACACCTGCCAGCAGGCATCCCCCAACTCACCATCCACTGTGCAGTCCTTGGGGGCAAAAATATTGTCCACCCCTGTTCTAACTTGTGACAAAACCTTCCAATCTTCCTTGACGTTCTACTCTTCAACATTACAAAAAGTAACAAAATATAATGTTCATATATGATGTGTAAAATCAAGTGAAAATGCACGGGGTACAACAGCCTTATCTTAAATCCAGTATAAATGACTTCTTTCCCTTTGTATCAACCAACAGAAACTTCTGTTGATGGCAATAAACCAAACAACGTAGCTTTTAACATTTAGTGTTCCCCTTATACAAATGGGGAAGATGTTTAGGTAAGTGCATAGATAACCTATTAGAGTTGTTATAAAAACAGACAGGAAATTACGCTATGGAAAAATGCATCTAAATGAATCATATTGCTCCAAGTTTCCATTCTCCTTTTGATGCGATAGGCTGATTTGGGCAGTCTCTCTCATACCGTACCACATCTTTCTCTTTCTTTCTCTGACCCTTAGCAGCCTGTAACTAGCCAAGCTGAAAACAAAGCAAAAACGAGTTTGTTTTCCTTATGTTTTTAAAGTCACTAGCCTGGTACGCTAATTAGAAATAAAACACTTGACCCATAAAGGAAATGGCAGGAAATCTGAAATGAAGGCATTATCTAGCACTTCATGCTCCTTAGTAATGCCATTTTAAATATTTCAGACAGCCTATAAATAATTAAAACCTCACCAGAGCAAATTATGTCCTATTATGCAAATAAACAGCCTCCTCCCCAGTTTCATTACAGATTCTAAATGACAAGCTGAGCAGTTTAAACATGGCAAGGTACTGCACTGAGCCGAGAAATCTTTCAATATTTTTTTTAATTGTTAGTGCCAAGTTTCATGTGGATTTTTACTCTAACGCTTTAATTTGCATGAGCAAATAAACCTTTAATAAACCTTTTGTAAGTGGTGAAAATGCATCATTTAATTAAATTTGATTTGTTGTGAGACTATTGCACCTCATAAATATTTAAGGTCTGCAAACTCACTCTTTGGCTAATACGGGAATTCATTCTGTTTGTCAGAATGAAAATTGTTCTTATGCAACACCTGTACTACGCACACCTTCCCATTTCCTTTTAGAAACCATATTTCAATCTCAGATGCTTCCAGGAATGTATTTAATATTTCCCTCCAGGATAAGGGCCTCGTCCTCGATGCACATTTGCAGCCTACAATTAGGATAGCCATGTATTCATTGGCAAAAATGAGAAAATGCATCAGCAAAAAAACAGAAAAGAGGACACCAATCTGCATGAAATGTGTATATGCTAATTTATATTATAGATGCAAATATAGAAATAATTACTATAATTTAAACAGAAATACAATACATCTCACCATAATGTAGAAGACTGTCACCAGGTAACCTGTTTGCTTGCTCAGCCGGCTGTCTAGGTGCTAACTGTTGATGGGACACTGCAAGGCCCCTGCTCGTTTAAAGCTTTAGCTTTAAAAATGGACTTCGACTGGACAGTTCTTCAAATACGAGACTGTCCCCAGACAGCCTTCAAACAGAGGACTGTACTCTGTAAAGCAGGATGCATGGCCATCCTACCTAAAATATAGAAAATAAAAGTGACAGGAACATATGGATATTGATAAATTACATTACTGTAAGACTGGGTAAGAAGCAGGGGAAGAAAATAAAATATTGATAGAAGAAATACAGTCCTCCATAAGAGAAGGAGTTATCCATCATTTTTCAATGTAAGCTCTATTAGTTAACATTAAAACATGGTCTTTAGGATGCAATAAATTTGTGCTGTTCCATAATTTGTAAAATGCAAATCCTTACTCAAAATATAGCTATCTAGAAATTTCTTAAGATTTGCAAACTGAAGCTTACAGTACTAGAATTATCTAGAAACCAGTTTGCAACATTTAAAAAAACAACAACTGGATTTGTTAGGACCCTTGCAGAGGAGGCATGTTCAACTTAAAGCCAGAGTGTAAGTACAGGTGCTTGTCACTAGTCCTTCATGCAGCATATATGTAGTCAGCATAAACTAGCAGATCTCATATGATTGGCTGGGCTGTTTGCCAACATATTCCTAAAATATTTTGGAAAATTATTTTGCAAGATAATTTCCCAAGCTATTTCAAAAAACTGTTCTTCAATTCCTTTTTACACACTGGAATTCTTTTCAAATTGGACTCCAGTTGTTTCATTATAAACAACAGGGGAGCATACTATTCAAGTGCTTTCCTGCAGAGAAGCCAGACAGAAACAGATCTGAGCACTTCTGCCACACCAGATTTAAAGGGGGAAATGTAAGAATCATAAAGTATTCAAAATAAGTGTATATCATCCACTTACATGTCAGTATAAAAACTAACGCCAATAGTTTATTACCGTATATAAAAATTATAACATATTACACTTATAATTATTTACTTTAGGACATGAAGTAATATGAAGCATCACTTATTTAATTAATTAATTAAGTTCTTTGACATGTCTCAAATTAACCCAGTTATAATAAAACAGTAAGAAAAGTGTCCTGTTCTCAGCAATTACACATACTAACTTCAAAGAAGGTAGCAAACTTAAATAATAAATATCCATGACACTGATATTGATATTGATGCAGAAGTAAAGACATGTATATATATATTTAATGGGATAGATATTTAGAGAGCAAACTGATCCTCAAGTTTAATCCCCCAGTGGGGCAGTATCACTTCCAATTTGCCTGCACTGGAAAAACACAGTGCTACTCTGGCAGAAAAAATATATATGAAAGCATAGTGATACCCTTGCACTGGTAGGATACTACTACCACTGGTGACAGCCCTCCAGCACACAGTACAAGAAATAGGCAGACTGTGAACAAGTTGAGGGAGGAGCAGAACTTAAGAGGTATCTTTTGCTCATTCATGATTCCCTTCTTTCCTGCATCGACACATAATTACTCCATGAAAAATATTTGATACCTTGAAACATTTATTTATTATTTATGTATTTAGAAACATTTACATACAACAAGGGACTATGTTTAAAATCCTGACAAACACAAAGCATAGAAACTTAAAAGTCAAGAATTTGTATATATAAAAAATAACCATAAAATATAGTAAAATAGATTAAATTTTATAATGTAATATAAAAATTTCCAGAAATGTTTTTTAAAAAATTATATATATAAAACATGTATAAGACAACAACAATTACGTAGACCTGTAAAATACAACGTCTTAAGGGCTGAAGATGATACAAATGTCCTTTCAGACTTGAGGACCTCTCTCTCTAGATGAAGTAATATTAGTGCCAAAGTTTTTTTTGTTTGGTGCTTCCAGAGAATGTCCTCACAGCATGTAAGCTTTCTTAACTTGTGTGTAGAAGCCAAACGCGTTTCGGCCCAAAGGCCTTCTTCAGTGGCCCTGTAGTTTTCACTAAGGTCAATATACAAGCTAATGCTCTGTATCACTCCAATTCAAGGTTGGTTTCATCTACCAAGCATTGCCTCAGGAGCTTGGTAGATGAAACCAACCTTGAATTGGAGTGATACAGAGCATTAGCTTGTATATTGACCTTAGTGAAAACTACAGGGCCACTGAAGAAGGCCTTTGGGCCGAAACGCGTTTGGCTTCTACACACAAGTTAAGAAAGCTTACATGCTGTGAGGACATTCTCTGGAAGCACCAAACAAAAAAAACTTTGGCACTAATATTACTTCATCTAGAGAGAGAGGTCCTCAAGTCTGAAAGGACATTTGTATCATCTTCAGCCCTTAAGACGTTGTATTTTACAGGTCTACGTAATTGTTGTTGTCTTATACATGTTTTATATATATAATTTTTTAAAAAACATTTCTGGAAATTTTTATATTACATTATAAAATTTAATCTATTTTACTATATTTTATGGTTATTTTTTATATTTAGAAACATTTACACCTCACCATATCTCCGGAGAGTTCAAGTCGGCTTACAAGTCAGTAAAACTAAAAACATCCTTTTAATGTACAACATACGCACTAAATAGCAACAGAAAACCAGGAAAGCAGCAACAACAAGATGTTCAAAAGAAATAGACAGAGATTAAAAACAGCAAATTAAATGTACCTTCTAAATGCCTTCCTAAAAAGAAAGGCTTTTACCCTCTTATGGAAAGTCATTAATAAGGAAGTGTGATGACTCTCCTCTGTAAGGGAGTTCCAGAGCCTAGGCACAGCCACCAAAAAGGCCCTCTCCCTAGTCTCAGCGAAGACATCTCTCAAGGGTTGTTGGGACATAGAAGAGGATCTCCAAAGATTACCTCAACATGCGAGCAAGCAGTTCTTCAGCTATCCTGGCCGTACACCTATTCAGGGCTTTAAAGGTCATCACCAGAACTCTGAATTGTACTTGGAAACAGATTGGAAGCCACTATAGCCATTTCAACAAGAGAATCTCATGCTAACTGCATGCAGCTTGTAAATAATCTAGCTGCTGCATTCTGGGCCAACTGTAGTTTCTGAATAGTCTCCAAAGGCAGTCCTATGTAGAGTATATTGCAACAATCCAGTTGTGATGTAACGAGCCATGTGTTACCCTGGCAAGACGTGCATTCCCAGCATTAGCTTTTAGCTTTTAAAACCTGCCCTCCGGAAAGAACTGAAGCCATTGTAACACCATTCCCCCAAGTCCCATCCCTGAGAGCTGGTCCAGAAGTATACTGTCACTGGCACCAAAAGCCACTGGGAGGTCCTGGAGAACCAACGGGGACACACTCTCCCTGTCCAGTTCCTCGTGTAGGTCATCCACCAAGGCAAACAAGGCTGTCCTGTTCCCAAACCGGGCCTAAAGCCAGGTAGAAATGGACATTTCAATTTAACTTGACAAGCAGGTGCTGAAGGTACATTTACTGTTACTTCTCTAACTGCAGCATCTTAGTCAGAATGGATATCAGTGATTTTAAGCACAAAATGCTTCATAAAATGGTCACAGCTGTGGCATGCGGTTTTTTAGTTTTACTAAACTCAAAAAATGGCAATTTCAGTGGCCTAAAGGGAAATACATGCTAAGGTCTTATATAACTGGTATCCGACACCTTTGAAATATAATAAACTGAAGAATTTAGCTACCCATTTATGTTGGAGATGTACGGGACCAGATGGTTTTCTTATATGGTGAGATATAACCGCCCCCCTCAAATATATTGGACAGAGGTAGTTGACATCATAAAAAGAATCACTTACATGCTTCATCCATATAGTACCATTAAGATTACTTGTTGGATATATAGGTGATTGTCACACCCCTCCCTTCATAGGGCCCTCAAGCTTGCCCTCCTTTTTGGAGCTATGGGTGTGCTTATGTAAAGTTGGGGGTTTCTCTTTCTCTATCCCTTACACCACTGACTTTGGGATGTCTATTATCCCTACCTTATACTTCTTTGACCAAATATAAAGCACAACTTCCCACACAGGTTGCTTCAATAAACAAAGTAAAATTTATTTTGAAATACAACAGTTTCTAAAAATAAGTTTCATATGTAAGTTTCAGTCAAAATTAAGTAATTTACTATCTTATTCTATTACCAATCCGCCCTCATCAACTGTTCCCAAAATATTAATCCCTGCACTCACTAGCTAATATCCTAACAATCCTAATACAATCTCTCAACTCTCTCCAGTCAGCTCCACATCTTCCCAACAGCACTCTAGCACTCCTCAGAACTCTTCACACACACACTCTTGAACAGCACCACCCACAGCTTATATAACACAGGCTTTACCCACCTTCTCACTCTCTCAACCAATCATCTCACATATGCAAATACACCATTCTTCCTGCCCATCATTTCTCACTCACCCTAGACTTACCTAACATAAAACACATAGATACAACAGGAATACATACTCAATACAAGAACACATGATTGTACTTACCATATATACACTTTAATTTACCCCCAATAACATAACATTACACTGATATAATGCCAAAAATAAACGGGAGATAGTGTATAATCTGATTATAGCAGCAAGAACAGAAATATTCTTGAAATGAAAAGAAAAGTGCATGGACCATTAATACATGATTGATGGAATAGAATTTGACATTAGTTGGATATGGTAGAATTAAGTCATTTAGGCTGCCATCCTATGTATACCTGGGATTAAGTCCCTTTGAACTTATTTGGTCTACTTTGTTGAGGTTGTCTGTGTGTGTGTGTGTGTGTGTGTGTATCTGTATGTGTATGTATATATGAGAACATTTTGAGAACATTTCTATTCTTACACACACACACACACACACATATATCAATTGAAACTGATATATCCAAATTTATGTAATTACATTTGTTGTTTCTTTTTTTATGGTGCTGTTTTGTTGAAATTTACAATAAAAATTAAGGAGGAGGAGGAGGAGGAGGAGGAGGAGGAGGAGGAGTCCTATTGAACTCAGTGAGGCTTACCTCTGAGCAGGCATGCATAAGATTGTGCTATTAGTCAATTTTTAAGGAGATGGGGAAAAGGAGACAATATAAGGAATTTTGAGTTTAATTAAAACATGACACTTTTTGGAATGCATATTTTCAAACTAACACAGCGATCAATATTTTTTTTTTATTTCTGAAGGAAATATGCAGCACAATCCTATGCATGTCTACCCATAACTAATAGGGCTTACTCCCAGTTAAGTGTACATAGAATTTATAGATTTTATTTTGTGTTTATGGATCTTGTACACACTGGTTAAAGGGCACTTTGCACAAACAGTGAAAGCTTAGAATGAAGTCAATTGAGCATATTGCTAACACTTTACACCAGCTGTCCCCAGCCTGGTACCCTTCAGATGTTTTGGACTACAACTCCTACATTCCTGACCATTGGCCATGCTGTCTGGGGCTGATGGGAATTAAAGTCCAAAATGTTTGGAGGGCACCATGTTGGATAAGGCTTCTTTACAGGGCAGGCACCGTGCCTCAGGGATCCAGATACCAACATCCACCAGAAATCTCAACACTGTTGTAACAAGGGTTTTAAGGAGAACGTATCCGACACTGATAAGCCAGGGAGTGGGATCCCCACTTTGCCCATATCTCAAAGAGGGAAGCTCAAACACACACCCAATTCCATTCCACCCTAACTAACATGGGCACTCAAATACCCATTGCCATAGTGTTTTCCCCTACCATATGGCAAAACCATGCACTGTTTAACCATCTTCTGTTACTCATGTAGCAGTGTTTCCTGCACAGAGGACAAAGGATAAGTATTAACTGTGCAGAAAGACAGGTGTTAGGTCACAATCTCCCAAATCGAAATAAGCTCCCACCATGCACAACTACGGCAATGGGGAGCACAACTATGCGGAGGGCATGCAGAGCAAAACAGATTTCCTGCAGTTGATAAGTTAATGTTGCTGCAATAGCGACGTTAACTTCTCCAACAGGTGACTTTCCAAATATAAACATCTAGGGTACTTCACTTGGAGAGTAGGGCTGGGGCACAGAAGGGCACCCAGATGGCAATACCTTTCTCAAATCAATCACAGTCACAGGTACTACCTGTGTTGCTGCTGCTTTTCACCCTGCCCATATATTTGTGCAGGTAAACAGACAGTACTCCAGCACTCAGAGAGGCAAGCATATTCCCCACTCCATATCAAACAGGCCACCAGTGAAGCCACAGCAGCAGCCAACTGTTCCTGTGTAGGATTGTCATGTTTGCCCTCTCTCATCGGCACCTTTGCCTCTCAGGCAGGGACAAACAGCAATGTTAGAGGTGCATCAATACCCATCATGGGGTTGCAGCAATGAGGAAAGCTGGTCCTGCTACCTTGCTGTCTGCCATGTACCTGTTAAAAACTCACTCAGTAGTGTTGCAAGAACATAAAGGTTTGCAACTTCATTTCTATCTCTGTCTTGTAGAACTGAGGGACAAACTACACATCACCTTTGCTGCGTAGTTCTGAGAAGCTTTCGTTTTTTGACAACTTTCCAATTGTGGGGGGCAATCTGTACCCTAGCATGGGGATAAAGAGGCTTTGCCCTTTGCCCTCCAATGTAGGGCTCTAACCCTTTGCCCTCCCTAGCAAAGATGAGCAAGATGGTCCTGGCAGCAAAATGGCCTCCAGATGATGCCACCCCCACCACAAGTTGCTGCTACTGCGATAAACCAACAGTAAAGTTTCCATTATATTAAGAGGGGACATTGATAGAAGTCTTCAGAGAGAACGTCAGCAGGCACTGGGCAACATCAAGAAGAATACAGGGAAGATATGGGTGATGGGATGGGGAGGGCATAATAAAAGACATCCCTTGGCATGACTGGGTGGGTCAACACTCTGAATGCGCCCCCATTTGTCCTTGCACCATTCTGTCTGGTGTTTGAGTGTGTGTGTTCCCAACACTTTCCCTACTTTCCAGTATCGAGTCTGTGCTGTTCCATTTAGTCACAGGCCATATGAAGTCCCTTTAGTTCTGATCAATATGATTGTATTCCCAGGTGCAATGCACAAGAATGGGGAAGGAAGGAACATGACATGTCACAGGCTGGGGCCCAGCTCAGGCAGACTACAAAAAGCCCAATGATGCAAAGGGAATTGCAACTACATTATACCAATAGTAGATCTGACCTAGCAGGGCCATAAGATCCCTCTGCCCAGGCTAATGAAAATTTAACTGTAGACAAGTCAGGAATAAAGCCCCTCAAATCTGTGCCTGGCAACTATCACCTATAACATAGGAGGTGATGCTTCCAGTAATTCCATTTACTCATCATTCACTCCCTAATCTCTTTTAAACCCTTGTTTCTCCATTCCAAGTACAATAAAAGGATTATGCACACCACTCAGCTTTCTCTGGGGATAAGAGATTTAATTACTGTTTCTCCTTCTGTGAAAACTTCCATATCAGCATATTTTGTGACATCAGGGTTTTTTTGCAGTACTGAAGTCTCGTGTATCTGTAGCCAAATAAGCTCACGTGATAGAGTCTTATTAAACTATATTCCAGCTCAAATTCTCAATATCAGTTCTAATTTTTTAAATGAAAAATAATGCAATCCAATGTTAAGTACTTATTTTATACAAAATAACAGCAACACATACATAACTGGTACTTGGTAGGTTTCCCCACACACACAAAAACTAATTTTAAAAATATTTTTAAAACAAATCAAAGGAACTGTACAATATTATCACAAAATGCTTATCAGCAAAAAAATTTAAAAATGGCCATCCAGTTTAAAGCACTAGAGTAATTTGGTTGATTCTACAGTGTATACATAATATCAGGCCCAATATCACCAACACTCATACTGTCAAGCATGTAAATAAATACATTCTCAATTTCTAAAATAAAAGTTCTGCTTTTTGTTTTTGCAAGGCCTATATTGTACATGTTCAAATTATTTGTAAAGATACAAAGGTAAGAAACGTTATCTTCTCAATTTCATATATACTTTTGCTCCTAGAAGAGTATGAAAGCAATGCACCAGGATGCCACCCTAAAAGCTTAAGGGTGCAGTCCTATTGATTGCACCCTCGATGACTGGAAGCCCCTAAACTTGGAGGCTTCCAATCATCCAGTGCAGGGTGGGAGGAGTGGTGACAGTGATCTTCGCCTCCTCGTTCTCCTGCCCTGCACTTTTCGCTAGACGGGTTTTTATGCCTGTCTAGCAATGGCACTTTGGAGGGGATGGGAAGGAAGCTGAAGAGGCCTCAGGATAGCTCATATAAAATAGATGAATTATTGCTGAAGTTAGGTTAATACTTGGATTAACTGGGGTGGGGGTAAGTATGGGCTAAACATATAAGTGAAGTCTCTTAAGTGAAGACCATGCCAACTGTCTGCCTCACTTCAAATAAGAGATACATACACACACATGTACATTTCCCTGTAATTGAAAAAGAGAAGGCACAATTCACATATTTTAGAAGCTGCACATTAAACGCAGAATTTCCTTCTGCATCACAGTAACAGCAGGTTGATTTGCAGCTTAGAGTCTAATAAGACACAATACAAGAAGAAAAAAGGATAATGAGGGGAAATTGCTGCAAGTTGTTGGTCTTACATTGGCCTAGTTGCCAGCTTCCTGTTACTCCCAGCACTGCAGGTAAGGCTCAGGAGTCCTAGATTATACCCCACCCCACCCCACCCCTTGAACAGATGGTTCCACTGCTCTTCCTCACAGGGCATTTAGTTGTGAAAATGGAATGGCTAGGTAGGTTCAATTTCAAAAGTAGCCCAACATGGTTTTCATTTAAAAGATGGATTCTGGGATGGATTCTGACATGGAATACAAGGAAAGTGAAACATTATATAATACAGGAAATATAAATCAAATACTTTATCAGAAGAGAGCAAGCAGGTCATTGTAAGGAAATTTATTCAAGTCAGAGCTCAAATGTAATGTAGTATAGGTGTACACCCTGCATACTTGCTAGAAACCTGAAACTATAAGAAATAAATCTGAAAAGGAAGAGAGCTGAAGCATGTGATTGCTTTTCTCTCATTTGTTTTAAAAGAGTAACACTTTTAATAAGTATTATTTTATGCCCAAATATGAACAGTTACTTCAGTTTAACAAATGCTCTTTAAATCCTTAATGCTTTTTTTAAAAAACTTTCATTCAACTTTAACACTAAAACTAGATTCAGCATAACTTTAGATGACAAAGGAAAAGATAAGATAGTGTTAAAGAATAAAAATGAAAGTTAAAAAAAAAGCATTAAGGATTTAAAGAGCATTTGTTAAACTGAAGTAACTGTTCATATTTGGGCATAAAATAATACTTAACGTTAACACCAAGCACAAAGGAAAAGATAAATCAAACATAACTAATATATAAACATAACAAAAATATGAACATATCTTAAAAATGAAATGCACAAGCTATGATATCAAAACAAACTCTTAATCATTTAAAGCATAATTACTGGTGCTTGACAAATTATACCTTCACTTTTTAATCTTCTAATTTCTGTACTTTACATTGTGGGTCACTTTTAAAACATTTTAAGTGCAGTCCAGCTGATGCTCAAACTTACTTCCATGGTTGGGGCTCCATGATGCTGCAGTAACATCTAGACTAAAGCTTGGCTTAAGTAATCAGCCCAGACATTCATTAGGGAGGTAGGGTCAGAAGGACTCCCAAATTTTATAATAAACCTTTGCAAATTGTTAAAAATCTGCTATTTTGTTGCTGTTGTTGTTGCCAGAGGAGGGGCTTAACATTATTTAAGCAGAGGTTTTGGTCCTTGCCCCACTTTCTTAAACAAGGAAATAAAAAGCTTTGCTGAAACTTCAAGCAGCCACAGAGCCACAATTAAAGCAGCCCAGTGGCATTCCCATTTGGCACAGAATGGCCCAATTCAATGATGCTGCATCATCACATAGGGTCATTACTAGAGCCTTCTGGGGGGTGGGGGAGATGGCTGCTCCTACTGGCAAAGATCTTTTGCTTGTTTAGGAAAGGAGGGTGAAACCTGTGCAGCCTCATCTTAAATAATGGTCACTAGCACCCAACAAAAATAAATTGATTTTGAACCCTCTCACAAATGTCACTGAAAATTATCCCCCTTTGTGGAGCACAAATGGCTTGCAAAAGTGCATGGAGGATATCCAGCTTTCAGAATATATTATATGGTTTATGAAAATAAGTACCCATTCCAGTGCCATATCTCTCCAGCAGAGCTTCATCTAACTACGTGAGCTGAGCTCATACATGTTATGACAATTGTGTACAGCCCTGGCCACAAAAACTTTTTGGGTTGAACTTAAGCTATGTGGTACCATTGAAAACAGCCTGAGAGGTATTTAAGAGAGGCATAAACAAGAACATGAAGACTTTTTTTAAAAAAAATTAAAGGATAAGCAACATCCTAGCTCCTGCACTGTTTGTTCATGTAGACATTGCAAAAGTAAGCCCACTGTTACCTTTTAGTGTACAACTTTTCTCTACAGAGAGTATGACTATGGACAGTGCTAAATACTCCACTTCTTAAAGCATGTGTGAACAATTTAGAAATAGGCATGTTCACCTGAATAACCAGTACATACATATCTATCTCTGTCTGTGTAGAATCATAGAATCATAGAAAAGTAGAGTTGGAAGGGGCCTACAAGGCCATCGAGTCCAACCCGCTGCTCAATGCAGGAATCCAGGTCAAAGCATCCCTGACAGTTTATGTTTATGTGGATGCAACCATAGACAAGCAGAAGGGTAGATAAGAGGTTTGACCTCCTAAATTCTGAATATCAGCAATAAAAATAGAAAGTGGGGTGGGGGAATATTTTAAATTAGATAAGAATGATGGCTTGTTTTACATACTATGGCAGCCATCCTACCCACAGTTGTGCTTAAATAGTCACAAATACCTTGAGAACGTCAATAACATAGCATAAGACCAACTAGCATAAGGGAAATGAGCACCCTTGGTGTGCAAATATACATGCACAAGATATTCTTTACTGTATCAGTGTGGACACAATCAGAGGACAACCCTCACAATGAGACCCCACAACTTTGTATGAAATTTTTATTTTATGTAATGTATAAATATATACCGTATTTTTCGCTCCATAAGACGCCCCTGGGCCATAAGACGCACTTAGTTTTTAGAGGAAGAAAACAAGGAAAAAAAGATTCATGTGCAGATTATTGGAAAACTAATGACAAGAGAACAAAATAATATCTCCATACATTTATTTATTTATTAACTGCTTTTTTAACCCTGCATTTCTTAAAAACAATCCAAAACAGGTTATAAAGAAGAATAAAACACAAATTACAATATCGCTGCGGGGATGGGAGGGGCAATACTGTAATTTGAGTTTTATTCTTCATTATTGTTTTTTAGAAATGCAGGGGTAAAAAAAGCAGTTAATAAATAAATAAATTTATGGAGATATTTTTTGTTCTATTGCTATTAGTTTTCCAATAATTTGGAAAGATTCCATGAATCTTTTTTCCCTTGTTTTTTGATAACCATTACTGCTTTCACGTGGGCCTACCTGCCTCCTTGCGCTCTCCACGGCGAGCCGGCCGCGCTGGTCCCGTCGTGTCAGTTCTGGCGCGGCGGATGTGACGCGACAGGACCCTGCTTCGGCGCGCTGGTCCCCACGCTATGTTTTTGGCGGGGGGAAACCAGGGCAACAGGGCTGTTTAAGCCCTGTTGCCCTGGTTCCCCCACCAAAATCATAGCGCGGGAGTCCAGCGCGCCGAAGCAGCCGTATGTGACGCGGCGGCGGCAGCTTCAGAGGCTCTGGAATCGACTCCAGTGGCAGCGGCGGCGGCAGCTTGAGCGGCGCGGAGAACGCTCCACGCCGCTCAGAAGAGCAAAATCGGCCCGCCCCCGCCAGCGGGATCAGGTCAGATGTGAGGCGGCGGCAAAGTTTTTTGGGGAGTGGGTGGCCTTGCCCCGCTCCGCGCAGGAGTCCTCCTCTCTTCTGCCGCCCACCTGCTCGCGTCCCTGCTGCTGGGGGGGGTGCCGCCGCTGCGCCGCGGCGGCAAAGTTTTTGGGAGTGCACAGGAGCCCTCCTCTCTTCTGCCGCTCACCCGCTCGCGTCCCTGCTGCCCGGGGGGGGGGGTGCTGCCGCCGCGCCAAAGTTTTTCAGAGCGTGCTGGAGCCCTCCTCTCTTCCACTGCCCGCTCGCGTCCCTGCTGCGGGGGGGGGGGGTGCTGCCACCGCGCCAAACCTTTTGGGAGCGTGCAGGAGCCTGCCTCTCTTCCACCGCCCGCCCACTCGAGTCCCTGCTGCCGGGGGGGGGTGCCGCTGCCGCTGCCAAGTGTTTTTCCCTGCAGGAGCCCTCCTCCTGTCTTCCACTGGACCGGTTGGAGGCACGCAGAGGAAGGTAGGGGGGAAAATATTTGGGTTTTTTTTCAGCATTCACTCAATAAGACGCACAGACATTTCCCCCTCCTTTTGGGGGGAGAAAAGTGCGTCTTATGGTGCGAAAAATACGGTACATGTTAAATAGATGTTAAAAGTCTGGTAAACATACTATTGCTTTTGCAATTTGTTGACATGCTGTGTATTGTTATGAAGTCATATATAAATGTATGTACACAGTCACAGATGACATCAATGGAATTCAAAACAGTATTTTCAGTTAAGGAATTCTGCTGTTAAGATATGGGCATGCGGAATGCAATTCAAGCAGTTACTGAATGTCAATTGAACAGGGAGATTAATGCTAGGTTGGCTTGAATTATCAATCAGTTAGAATGCATATAGTATTATTTAAGTATGTTACAAGCTTCTTTAAGTCAAATATCATTTTCTCCTACCCTCCTCTCACACTTATTTTTAAACAAAGACATTTTTTGCTAGTGTATTGCATAAACTATTATGAAAAAAGGCAATTTAGATTTCTTATTTTGAAAAGCATTCTGGAATCTGGCAAGATAGATTATCAGTATTGAAATAGTAGCCCAAGCTTTCTTGAAGGGGGATTTTAACGTGTGAGGAAAGGAAATTGGCTCACTCTGCAAAGAGCAACGATTGCTTATTTGTCTCATAATGTAACATTGGTTCGGTTCATGATTGCCACAGCCCAAAATGGTTTGTTTCCGTCACAATGGGTTGCAGTATGTGCCAGTGGCCATTTTGAATTTTCAAGCTGCGGCAGGCAGTCGCCATGGCTTCTCATGTCATGTAAACCTGGCAAGACTGGCTTATGCAAGGGTTAAACAAACCTCACAGAACCCTAAAATAGCCCACGGGTTATGCAAGGGTTGTTTTAACCCTCACATAAGGGTGCAAAACCTCCCTGGGTTTGCACGATACAATAAAGCATGGCGCCTGCCTACCATGGTCTGAATATTCAAAAGGGTGGGCAGCACACACCGCAACCCACCATGGCATAAATAAGCCACGGTGGGCTACATTGATTGTGCAGACCCAGCCACTGTGTGATCTATTTTAAATATACTGGGTGGGTTCGCACGACACACTGTGGCTTAAATTCCCCAGGACCGTGCTGTGCACGACAGACGATCCGACACATTGCAGCTCCATTGCCACCTTCCTCCTCCACCCTCTCGGTCCTCCTAAAGATATCCCAGGGGACACCACAGAAGCACCAAGGTTTCCCCAGCTCCCTGCAGCTGCCACCACTCATTTGAGGCTCGCCGCAGCTTGACCTTTTATTTTTAAAGCATTTCTTTTTTTAGATTGTGAAAGCAGGCTGTGTGGAAGCCCTCTTTCATGATCCCAATGGGGGCATCCATGAGGCGCCGCTACAAGGACCCCCAGTGGCACCTTGGGGGGCTGCCCATGGTCCCGCCCTTCAAAAAAAAAATTTTCCCTCTAATTATGTGTGCAAAGAGGTGTGCTCATAATATTCTTCTCCCAGGTGCCGTTTGTGCAAATGGAGCATTTGGGGTTAAAAAGGGGGGACCCTGGGGTAGGTACTGGCGGGGGGGGGGGTGCCTGGTGGCCAAATTCAGCAGACACCCACCCTCTACAGTGCCTAGCACAGGCTGCAGGTAAGTATTTTCCCCTCCTTCCCATGCTTTGCAAGGTCCTGTCAAATCTGGAAGCTCAGGTCCAGCAGGCTTCTTGCAAAGCAAGATTGCATTTTGTGGAAAGGGGCTTCTTCCACCCTCTCTGCAGCACGATTTCCTGTGTTTTTTGGGGGGGAGACACGAAGTGTACGTTCCTAAAAGCAACATTGTAGCGCCTTACAAAACCCACTTTGGAGGTACATGGGGAAAAATGGGGATGTAGGAGGCACCCTTAGCAACAGAATCTTGGGGGGGGGTTGGGGGGTGCTCATGTGGCCCTGGACTTTTCCAAGTGCAGATAACCCAGAGGCACAAGCTCCCCCTTAAAAAAAAAAAAGCAAAGATGCAGCCAAAAAGGGTGTTTTGGGGGACACCCCCTCAATTCCCCCCCAAGCAGGATCCCAGGTTTTTTTTGGTGGCGATAAGAAGTCCCAAGTGTCCACTCTGTTTTACCATTGACCCTGAGTTCCTAGCACCTCGGGGAGTGGCAAAGCCTGGGGGGAACCCAAGTGAGGAAGATAAAACAGTGACACATGCCAAAGTTAGTCCCACCTCCTGTCACTGGGATTTTCTTCCAGTTTTGCAGGTTCTCCCCATGCTAGCAGTGGGGGGGACACTTGCAAAACTGGGGGGCAACTAGGGATAGGTCATGGTGGCTGTGGTGAGCAGGGTATGCCTTTGCCAGCTATCCCCAAGTGCTGCTTGGGCACTTTCGGGATGGCTGGCAATGGTGATCGCCCACTATCTGCTTCGCTAGAGCAGCAAGCCCATTCTGCTGCTCTTGCAAAGGGGCTCTCTGGTTTTGGGGCTTGACCATGGCTTGGTGAGTCGTCCAGGTTCGGATGACATGCTAAGCCATGGACAGTTAAATAAACCCTAGAACAAGCCATGGCTTTGCAGGGTGGTTACTAAGCCAAACTTAAGAGACCATGAGAAAATCATCCCAGGTTCGGACAACACACTAAGCTACCATGGCTTAGCGTGTCATGTGAACCCAGTCACTATATTATAAACTGAGAAGAGAGTGACTCCAAGTTATATTCCAGACAGCGTCTCACTCTCATTTCAGAGAAAAAAGAGAGAGGGTAAATATAGGCAGGGCACCTACATTCTCCAGCTGAAAGGATCAAGTAGCTAATGATGGAAAAGTCCACTGAATGGCAAAGACAATGTGTTGTTATCTAAATAGGTCTCCCAAATTTCATGAACTGCAAAATAAATGAAGCAAATCTTCTCTAGAAATCAAAGTCCGGGGGGGGAGGAGGATCAGTAAATGCAGAGTACAAAGTAATTAATAATGGACTCAAAGAAGAGATCGTACCAACTGAGCGTAGTACTTTCCCAAAATAATTACTTCCTTCTATAAGCCTTTAGAATACCCTTCCCCAGCTACCTTGTGTGGCAGGGGAGAAATTTGCGAGGGGGGAGGGGGGAACAGTCAGACTACAATCAGGCCACTGCCTCTGGCCAATCAGCCCAGTGTGGGGCGGAGTGATGGGTGGGGCCTCCATTTAAGGCATGGCATCTCTGCCCCGAGGTGGCACACGTTTTTCCAGCTCCCTCCCTCCCTGTGTAGCAGTGTGGGCTTTGCTGGTCGTCCTATTGGGGGCTGAATAGGGATTTTGACCTGCTGTCCTGATTGGCTGGGGGCGGTGGGCGTGTTTCACCTACTCCACACTGTGAAGCAGGGTTGGGTTAGTGCTTTGACCTCTGGTCACATTTTTGCGAAAAGTGCGGAAATAGGCAGGCATTTTAGGGTTTGGTGATCATCCAATCCAATGGCACTGTTCAGGTGACTGGCGATAACCTGACGCTCTCCTGGCTGTTGTCCCGCGGCGCAGCTTGTGGGAGGTTGGGCCACCTTTGGGGTCTCCCCTTCTCACTCACCAGTTGTCCTGCAGCGCTGGGCAGAGCTGACACCAGGAAGGCCCTCCAGCATCAAGTGGTGTAAAGCTTTGGGGCAGCGAGTAATCGCGCCACCCTTTTGGCTTGTATGCTTTCACCCGATTATGATTTAAATACTGGCAGAGGGCTGGTTTAGTTAGAACCACACTCCTCCCTTCACAGATCTTTGATTGATTAATAAACGTGGCCCTGATTTTATCCCATACTGTCTGGTCTCTTCATTTCCTCCCTTATACACGCAAATAACAGTACCAAAGCATTGGCCTGGTTCAGACAATCATATCTCAGCTTTAGCTTCTCTTATCCGTGCCTTTGCTCTGCTCCTTTACAGTGCAAGTAAACCAGGAAGCTTCTAATTCAACATAGTTTTGTTTCATTCTGATATTAGGTTCAGAAAAAGCCAGGATCTTAAACCAACTTAAACCAAATATTTAGTTTAATATTCTGCCTTGTTCTAAAGCTGAGATATGATCATCCAAACACAGCTAGTTTACCTTTCTTGATTTATTATGGAAATATTTTATGTAACATTCTACAGTGTAGAGCAGGGGCACTGAACCTCTTTCAGCCCGACAACCAAGTTCCACTTCAGATAAACTCTTGGGGCCATATTCCAATGGCGAGTGGGGCCAAAGGGAAAGAGGGCAGCACCAAAATTCCAAGAAATACCACTATATTTTAGCTTAAAATTCTTACTGCCAGTAACTTAGGGTCAGCAAAGGCTTTTCAACCTTCTACAATGGGAAAATGACTGCACAAAAGTCAGGAAACTGCCACATGATCAATGTTCAGGGGGAAGAGATGTGGCCATTTCGGGAATCCCAGAGGGCTGGATTGGGGTCCCAGGAGGGCCAGGTTTGCTTCCTGGGCCTGAGGTTCTGTACCTCTGGTGTAGAGTCTACAGAGAGGGGGGAAATGGCTCCTCTAGGAAATTAGAATTTCTTTTCCCATATATTAAAAGATCTGCAATCCATAAAGGAAAAACTACTAAATTAGTAAAAGGAATGTTGGTTTCATAAATTCTTCAGGTCAAAACTGGGTGGATCCTTAAACTGTATTTGGATAGGTATATAATTCACAGAAGAAGTTACGATTTATGATGCTGCTGAAAAGATGACCCATCAACACCTATAACATATGTAGATCTCTGTGGCGTATATAATTTTAACTAATTTTGCTACAACATTCTACACAAAAAGGTCATTCATTGGAAGTGCTGATTCAATAAAGCATAAGATGCTGTCAGTGAAAAGAATTAAGATGAAGAGATAGAGGAGGGGAGAGTGACTATTTCAAAGCTATCTAATAATATCAAAGACAGGCAATATCCTGAAATGTAGAAATCAGATCTGTACGAATAAGCATTTAATCTTTCCAGGATGTATTCTACTATATATTTAGAAGGTGAAACCACTGCTTCATGTGATATTTTACATTAGATCAGCTTTTCACATGAAGCAAGGTTACAGACACTGAATCTTGCAAATAGTTTAAAATAATTTTATTTTAATATAAGATAAAGTAGTTTATTTTCTGGATAAAGAGAACATAATTGTCAAAACTGTACTTCTCTGTATCCTTCTGCTATAGAATGTCCTGTCCTTCTACCCTGTACCATGAGGAACCAACTCCTGATTGTACCACTGGAAACTCTCTTCATGTGATGACTTGCACCACCATACTTCAACTGTCCTCATGTGATGACTATGCATCAATTTGAGTCTCCTAGTTGCTCCTCATGTGAAGCATCTCCATGCCAGAGATCACACCCTTTCTGGATGATAGTGTTAGTATGAACACTCCATGTAATGAACTAGAAGCAGAGTCTACTTCTATACATTATGGCCTCAGAAAGATATGTTGCAGACACTTAGGTCATTTTCTTTTCCAATAGTCAGCACATTATTTCCATAATATGTATAACAGCCTAAAAAGGTAAACTGAATAAGTTCTATAAAATGGCTTGACAACTTCCAGTCCTTTAAACTGTAACAAGTCTGCCAAATTATATTGCTTTGTTTTCTAAAGGATGTCAAGCCTTCCTCCCACAGCTTTTTCAAATAACATTCTTCTTCAATGAAGCAATGCATACAAGGATGTTTGAGGAATTTGTTCTTTTCAAATTATGGTACAAACTGACCTATCTGCACCTCCTGGATCAATGGGTGGATGGGAATGTAGTTATCCTTAGGATTTCACAGTTCTCCAAATTTTGTGATACAGTTCTCAGCTAAAAAAATAAACTTACCAAATTGTGTGGACAAATGTGATAAAATACATTTAGAAATATGTACTTTGAGAGAAAATACATTCAGCAAACTGTATTTAAATACAGATTTCAATACAAATTTTCATGTAGATTTTAAAATTTAAAAAAATCTGTGGATTAATACAGAAACAAGATAGAACAGACTTCTGAATCCATGCAAAACTGACTCAAACTAGACTGGGGGATGGACTAATCTGTCCATTCCTTTTTTGTTTTTTTTGCGGTTTAAATTTTTTATTTCTATATAAAACAAACACATAATATCAAACATGTAACAATTAACAAAACAAAATAGACCTCCGATTTTCTTCTACAGCAAATATAGGTAAGAATATTTTTTCTTACTCGATAATCAGAATGAGAAATCTCTTTCTTCCCATTGTCCCAAATTCACTTATTATTCCATAAATCCACAAACAAACAAATCATTATTTTCCAGTCTCTGCAAAAAGTCAATTAGAGGTTTCCACTCAATAATAAACTAATCTGTCCATTCCTAAATACATATATTAGTGTAAGGAAAAATAAGCTGAATTCTGATCCTTGACTAGAGATCCTATCATACTTCAGGAAGGGGAAAGTAGCCAGTTTTTAATCTTGACGTATATTTTGTACCAAATTACATGCATACAGTCATGCCTTGGATTGAGAGCATAATTCGTTCCGGAAACGTGCTTGTAATGCAAAACACTCTATCAAAACGAAATTCCCCCCAAAAAAATTTGTACAGAGATTTTTAATTTAAGCCGTACTACAGTACTTGTATTGCAAGACATCGCTTGTATATCAAGTCCAAATTTTTTAAATAAATATTTAAAAATTTGCTTGTCTTGCAAAACGCTCTCAAAGCAAGTTACTTGCAATCCAAGGTTTTTTGGGGGGGATTTCATTTTGATATAAGAGTGTTTTGGATTACAAGCACGTTTCCGGAACGAATTATGCTCTCAATCCAAGGCATGACTGTATATAAATTCTTCATTTCAAACTTACAGACTTCAGCAGACAAATAGTGTCGACAGCACCTGGCTTTCAGAACTCGATAAGTGGAGGAGGCTGTTAGAGGCACTGCAGGAACAATGATGTAAGAAGTACTCTCCCTCTCTCCAGCTCTCTTGTTCTTGTTTTTGCCACCCTGGACCTATACAAGCCACACAGAAATAGCCACACACAGAGACACTGCCATAGAAGTGCATTACCAGACCTAAGTGACAAAAATGTTCATGTCCAAAGAGGGAAGGAGCTTCTCCTCACCTGGAGAGATTATGATAATGGTATGAGTTACAAGCCTGTTCAAAAGGTATCAAATACACCTACACATTCAAATTTCTTTATGTATTTACAGTCTTAGAATCTTACAAAAATCTGTTCATAGTTAGTTACGGTATGACTTTAGCATGAAATAAGTCTCAATTTTTTTCTTCCCACGCAGGTTAAGAGGAAAACATCTATAACTACACGAAGTGCTTAGCTTCTTTTCTTCAGATATGTGTTTATAGTAATGTGTAAACCAAAAATGCTATTGAAATTTTTAATTAAAGTTCACCTGAAATAACATTTTATTTTATTTATGTTCACTTGTATAATGTTTCTGTACTTTCTGAATTCCTGGCCACTGGTCATGCTGGCTAGGGCTGATGGGAGCTGAAGTCCGAAAGATCTGGAGGGCACCAGGCTGGGAAAGACTGCATTGGTTTTATAAAGAAGTGGCATTTCTAAAGTAAAGATTTTTTAACTTTCTTGGCTGGGGCTTGCATAATCAATGGAACATTGTTTTTGCGTCTGTTTCAGAAGGGTCTATGGATCTTAGGCTACGTCTTATTCAGCAAAAAACTTTGTTTTGTGTTTATTGGACACCACAGTGTCTTTTAAATAAGGGTTTGTCTAAATCAGCTAAGTCAGCTAACTGTTGGAGCTGTAATACTGTGAATGCTTCATTTACACATATGTTTTGGCAATGCCCAGTGGTTGCTTCTTTTTGGGTTGAGGTTATTGTATGGATAAATCTAGTATTAGAATGCTCCCTAATATTTACTGATGCACACGTTCTTTTAAATTATATACCTGCTGTATGGAATTTATCACAAGAACAACGCATGTGGATTTTCCGCGCCCTCTTGCCAGCCAAAAGACTGATTTTACAACACTGGAAAGATAAACGCTCGCCTCCTATAACACAATGGATTGAGGACCTAATAACACTTTCAACATTTGAGCGGGTGATATTTAGACGCCACCTGTGGATGGATAAATACATGGATATTTGGTCTGCTTTTTCTGATGTTTATGCAGAACCATTTTTATTGATAATTGTATTGCTATATACTTTTTGAAACTTATGGATATATATTTCATACATATTTACAGTAATGGGTCAATTTAAATCACTGTAAGAAAATTCTATTTTTTTCCCTTTCCTTCTTTTTCTTTCTTTCTATGGAGTTCTTTGTTTTAGTGTATTTCACATTTAAAAAAATAATAAGAAATAATAAATATTAAAAATTAACTTTCTTGGCTGGGGCTTAAGTCTCTCCTTCTTTCAGCATCTTTACTCTCCAATTCCTCCCCCTGCTACATTAAGTATCCCCTTTCCTTGATTTCTGCCCACCACCACCACTACTGATGATGATGAACATAATGCAACATTCCCAGGGGGTAGGAGTAGGGGAAAATCATCACTGCGAAAGTAGGGATGTTTCAGCAACCTTTCCTCCCAACCATATGAATTGGACACAAGAACATAAATAAAAACACGCTTTCTGAGAAGGCAATTTCTATAGGATTCTTTTTTAAAATAAATAATATATATTTTTATTTATCAACAAAGAAAAAACAAACAATACAAAACCATAACAAACAACAAACAGGACTTCCGATTTTCTCCACATAAAGGAGACAAACAATAACTGTTTTAAATGAAAACATATGGTGAGCCTTCTGTATACAATCAGGCAGGTCCCTCAATTTCCACCTCCTATCCCATATCCTTGTTTCTAAGAAAACAGATAGTAGAACCATATGCATAGGATGAAGGTGGCATGGACATTTCAGAAAGGTTTCTTCCGCTATAGCTGTGTGTACATCATTTTTATAACTGTATTCATTATTAACAGTATCATATTTTCCTTGCTGGAAAGACTTGGTTTCCACTTTTAGTCCAGTTCTATTTATTTTAGGGGACCTCAACAATATGAAAAAAATCTCTACCATAAAAGTTAGATTAATCAGCATGTTTCTTTATATTGCCTCAAGCAGTGTGCTTAGTAATTGGATAATTTGTCTTTGCTTTCATAACCACAGTGGATGGAATCAGGGGACAGCTCAACTCATTTTGTCAGAACAGCCATACATTTATTCAGAAGGTTACTTTACAAGATGAAGTGTGAAAATTTGACACCGTGCTGTTTGGTGCCATTGTGCTTTACTATGCACATAATACAAACACACAAGGAACCATTTGTAATAAATTTGATATGTGAAAATTGTGAAATAATTGAAAAGTAAACTTCCTTCAGGAGGTAGCTTTGCTGACAGTAGGTACGTTTTTTCTGGTGTAACAGATACTTGTGCTATCATGATTGTTCAACTTGGACACCCCACTCCTTCAAAAAAGCAAAGAAAATGAATTGCTCTCAAATTAATAGCTCTTATCCTCTTAGCTTATTCAAGGGCTGCTCTAGTGAACTGTTTTTATAACATAAAATTTGCGAATTATTCCAGAAACATTAGTAAGAAAAAGTAACCTGCTTCCAGCCTGCTTAGGCATGGTGTGTTTGTGTGTACGCGTGCACGTATAAGCAAATCACATATATGCAACTACTATGCATTCAATATAATGTCCCAAAAAAACCCACATTATGAATGTATGCATGGAGAGATTCCTCCACATGATTAGTATTTTCATGGTTCCTCATCACACGGAGAAATCACTTCAAGTGTACAATTGCATGCACAGGCTTTTCCCCGACATATTTTTTAAACTTTTGGATAATTTTAAACTGCCCTATAACAAAGATTCTCAGGGGTGGCTTACAGAATGCACAGTGGTTGGGTATCCATGATCTCTTTCCCTCAAACAGGGATTATATCCTCCAAGATTTTCACACCTTATATTACAACTATGAAAGTAACTTGAAAATCATGAGAACTATACTGTTATCACATGTTAGCAGGTAAAATTTCAATAATTTAAGATGTAAATTCGCTGGGCATTCATGCTGCAAAAAAATCTTGCAGATGCCCGAACTGAAATAATACTATGGAATAAATTCTGACACCAATGCATTCTACACGAAGAACATAATTTGGATGCACAAGAGTAACTACAAGTGCATTTGGCTGAGGGTCATAACTCAGTAGTAGATCATTCACTCTGCATACAAGAAAGCATGACCCAGGTTCTAGGTTCAATCTTGCATCTCCAGTTAAAAATCTCATGTAACAGCTTTGTACATATCCCTATGTAAGGTTTTGGAAGACTGCTGCCTATCAGAACAGACAGTGCAGGACTAGATGGATGGATTTCCTATCTCCATATAGGGCAGCTTTAGAAGTTCATATGAAGACGTTTGAAATTAAATTGCATTCTATGTAACTCAACATATACTCCAGGGATGGGGAGCCTATGGCCCTCCAGATATTGGACTACAACTTGCATCATCCCTGAACCAATGCCATGCTGACAGGAGTTCGAGCCCAACATCTGGAAGGCCACAGGTTCCCCACCCAATATACCATAATATATCACAATGGTGGTGAAAGTTAAATTCAGTGCACAAACCCTCCTATATGTTATTCTATTTTAAGCAGGAAAGAGTGTGATTATATGACATCTTTGTATTGCAAAAAAGAAAAGTAAAACCATAACTATTTATAGAAATAACACAGCAGAGTCTGTAGCTAAATATGTATAACATAATCATGAAAATTCTAACCAATACACAGCCCGAAATTTATGTCCATTATCAATTGTGCGTGGAAAGTACACTTTAAAACAGATTGACAAATTCACTGATCCAACCGGCTGTAGGTCCTGGAAGAATTCTGATCTAGTTCCAATGGAAAGCCAGTCCAATTTCCCATTTTGATTCTCAGTCATGACTAACTGACTCTGGTGATAATGAATATACAGGTTTTTTTAGGGATATATCAACATTCCGCTTACTGACACTGTGGACTGAAACTGTTAGACTGCAGTTCTAACATTGAAATCAGTGGAAAGTACTGCCCAAATAAATGACTCATGTCTAAAGAACTATGAGCACAATGGTGCTACTGCTACCCATTCCCTCTTCAACCTCCTGTTTATGTTAAAAAGATACTTTGGACCTTCTAGAATAGCAGAAAGAAGGCATGTGGGCTTGCAGCATGCAGCAAGGTACAAGAATAGGTGGAGGTGGAGGAACCCCCCTGATACAATTGGAAGCGCTTTCCATTTGTGCTAGAGAACTTTAGATACAAGCCATTATTATGGTAATTGCTTTGGTGCCAGTTTCTAGATAAGACGAGCAGATAAATTGTTATCATATTCACACAAATATGGAAAATTAATCTATGCTAAAAAACTCAACCTACCTTAAGGCTGAGGTAGGCAACCTGGTGCTTTCCCAATTATTTGGACTACAACTCCCATCAGCCCCAGACATGCCACTGGTCAGAGGTTGTGGGAGTTGTAAGCCAAAACATCTGGAGGGCACCAGGTTGCTTAACCGTGCAGTAAGGAGAAATGCAACATACTTAATACACATGGAGAATCACATTTTAATGTTTCACACTTATCTAAATCTTGTACCTAAACTAAGCAAAAGTGTCTACAATTTTTAGAGAGAAAATTACCTAGAGAGAGTAAAGAAAACATGTCATGTATAACAGTAACATATGGTAGACTGTACATGACAAAGACAGGTTATACTCTATAGCAGTGCTTCAAGGAACAAGAACTACCAATACTGCCATTACCAAGCAATTTAAATCATGATATAATTGCACAAACAGATGGAACTAGAAAGCTTGCCAGAGCCTATTAAGCATTTAAACTGGAGTGACAGATAACTGAAGAGGTTTTTTCCCTGCGATAAACTATCAAAGAAGTAACATAAGCAAAGTAGGCCAAATACAACATTTTGTTGTGTATATATGGGAGTCTCAATGTAACATTTGAATCAATAGTCAAATAGTGAAATTTAGAGGCAGCTAAGTTTCCCATAAATCTAAATACATAAGCCCCACTTTATAGGGATAGGTGACCTGCCCAGCACTCGACTCGCAGCGCGTGAGCCAAGCACTCCTGCTCTGCGAGCCGAGCCAAGCACGAGCGCCAGCTGAGGTGCTCACTGGACTTCTGGGTCCCTTGGCTCTATATTGTTTATGTAGAAAATGGCCTAATTTGCACTAATTTGGATGTAATGTGTGCAGATTAGGTTGTTTTCTACGTAAACAACCTAGCGCCGGAACCCAGAAGTCGCTTCCCCAGCTTGGCTTGCGAGAATGCGAGTCGAGCCGAGGAAAAGGTAGGGCGAGCAGAGCTTGGGGGGTCAAGCCCAGCGAGTTCGCCGGACTTCCACCCCCCAATCGAGCTCTGTGCACATCCCTAAATTTTTAGTGATGGTTATCTCTTTAAATGGATGGTGCTTTTTCTATTGTTGTTTCTATTGCTGTACTGCTTGGAATTTTTTTTTTTTTTTAAATACCCTCAGTTTTTACTTTAATAAATAATCACTCAATCCAAGGCTGAATACTATCCACACTTACTTATTTGGTAGTAAACAGTGGGACTTGTTACCAAGTCCACACACACAAGCTCAGGCTTTAAGACCTATATCCTTTTTCACTTTGGCTTTAGATATAGTTTAAAACTAAAAGCTCATGACAGTATCTGGGCAGAAACATGCATACCCAAATGCACATTTAAAACTGCATGATTACCTCAAAGTACTGGCTTGGAACCAGACTCAGGACACATTCTTATCAGCATATTTAGACAGAAAAAAGTCCCACAATTCCCTCGCCAAGATTCCATGAGCATCAGCTCACTGCTCATCTCTCCTTGATTTGTGCTTGCGTTTGAGATCGCTGTTCGTTTTGCATGAGCAGAAAAATTGTGCAAAACGAACAGCTGTAGAATGTGAAAGTTGTGCAAACAATTCCCAAATTTGCACAAATTTCCAAAATTGTGCAAATTTCCCCCATAGACTAAAGTGTGGATGATTAAAAATGTGCACATTTTGAGCAAGCTGCACATTTTTTCAAGTACACATTTTGCAGACGTGAAGGCACATTTGGGAATTTGCAAACATTTTCAGAGCAAATGCGCTCCCATTCATGTTCAGGATTGTGAACGGGGGCATTTTCAAGTGATTTGTGAACTTTTACAAATAACCCAACTGGAAGAAGCTGGCCAGCTCTTTTGAAATATACTATATTTTTCCGTCTATAAGACGCCCCCATGTATAAGACGCCCCCCCACTGGGCAGTTTTGCAACCACGCGGTTCTCTCCTTGGCTTACTTTCGTGTATAAGACGACCCTCAATTTTTAGTCTAACAATTTTAGGAAAAAGTATAGTCTTATACATGGGGAAATACTGTACGTTTAGAGCTGTTAAGCAGGTGGGAGCAACTTCAGGATAATGTTCTGATTGGCTGGCTAGACTACTGATATCAGAAATTAATTTTATCTTCACATTGGCTAAAACTATATCCATTATGGGGCCAGTTTTTACTGATCACACATTCCTGCAAATATGTGAGACTGCTCTCAGATTTCGTCTTCTGGCAACATCTAATCAGGAGGCCAATTATGCTTTCTCTCAGACCATTTCTCTACAAGGAACTTTGCTTATGCTCTGAAACCTAAGATTCTATTCAAGCAGGTAACACATAACTAGCTAAGTAAGATTAACATTATTGATTTTTCTTAAATTGTGACTGTTATTTTCCCTTGTTCTTCTCCCCCCACCCACTTTCCCCCAAATCAACATCCTTTTTTTATATCTGGACATTTGGCTGAACTGTCTTAAAATTGATTTTTTTTTCAGTAAAACATTCCTCTGTGTAGGGCTGCATGGTTGCTAAGCTACCCCATGTGTTCTTAGGTTATTTCACAATGTTTTGCTATAGCTATGTTTTCTGGGCTTTGCATAAGGAAGTCCAACGAGCCTTCCTCTGTGTGCGTGCCTTTCTAGAGCTGGGCTGAAGGGAGAAGGCCTTGGGAATATGGTTTAGAATCTTCTATACAGCTGGACAGCTGAGTGTGTTCAGCAAAGATCAGCCTGTGATAGCAGCTCATCAGTACTTCTTTTGCGGGGAACTCTAGCTGAGAAGGTTCACCATTATGGAAAGTTATCCCTGTCCCAGATCAATAACATACTATAAACAGTAATATAACAATTAAACACAGAATGTGATCTAAAAGATGTTATATGTCTACCTTAGAGAGAAAGTTTGTATCCCTAACAGTTTTATTTGAATGCATGAGGTAATCATCAAGGACTTGCAATTTGTCTCTGCTGAGATAGGTAATGGTAGTTATCTATGCTAATGTAATCCTATATTGTAATCTTACAATGCAATCCTATGCCTACACAGAAGTGAGTCCTAATAGGACTTACTCCCAGTTACATATGTATAGAATTGAAGCCTAAAATAGGCCCTGGAAATGATCCACTAGCCATGCTTAGACTGTATTTATTTTTCACTTTTAGACCAACCAGTAACCCAAGTTATCTGGGTGGCGTACACATAAATTAAAAGTATAATACACAAAACAGTAAAACCCTACAAAAAACATACATAATAAAACCAGGATGCAACCAGCAGCATAGAGTAAAAACAATGTTGTACATAAGACCAAAGTAAAACCACCAGCAAAAATAGTGCAAAGTTCTAGAAACATAAAACATTTTTTTAAAAGCCTGGGAAAATAAAAAGATGCTCACCTGGAGCCAAAAGGACAAGAATATGCTTAGATTAGAATCATATATTTGGCTTCCAACCAGGGGCCAAACCAGATGGATGTTCTTTAAAACTCCCCCCCCACACACACATTTTCATATTTTTCCTAAGAAGGAAAAATGACTCAGACAATATCAGCACATGCATCCTTAAAGTTAATGTAGTGGATAATGCCAATGACTTAATGTCACTTAATGTTGATCAATAAGCAACTCACTATCACAAATCACATTTCA
This sequence comes from Shinisaurus crocodilurus, assembly GCA_021292165.1. Lineage (NCBI taxonomy): Eukaryota > Metazoa > Chordata > Lepidosauria > Squamata > Shinisauridae > Shinisaurus > Shinisaurus crocodilurus. The sequence goes on along the minus strand of CM037876.1, from coordinate 75,055,699 downwards.
ATGAAACCACGCACAGGGGTAATAATAAGCCCTCCCTGCTGTGGAGAGTGACTGAGGGGATAATGACTCATGGAGGAAATTTAACTATTGTCTGAGACAGTTTAGCTCAAATTGTGGTGTGGAGATACAGGAAGCTGAGCTACTCACACCATAGGATAATTCTTGTTCAGTTATCTATACTAATTCAAGCAAGCAGAGATCCCAGATTAAAAAGAAGGCTGGGGAACAGTCAACAGAGTTTAGACTGCAACACTTGTACTCACTGAGCCAGTATGCATGTCATGATAAGCCATGCTGATAAGCCACGGTGGGTTGGTTGTTCGCTTGCTAACCCCCGTTACTTCTGACAGATGATCAGGCACTTTGCAGCATGCCATGGTTTGTCTTTTCCTTAGTTCTCCCACCTGCTCCGGCAGCAGGCTTTTTATCATTGGTACGCTTTGTGTGCTGGGCATATTTTGCTTTTGCCAGCTCCAGAGGAAAACCTTTCCACCCCACCCCCTGCAAATACTTTTTTGATATTTCTGCATTTTTACAAGAATGGTCAGGGAACCGCAGCAGTAAGTGCTCCGAAAAGGAGCCACAAAAGTGTGGGGAACCAATATCTCCCCTTTCTGGACTACCTGGAGACTCAGGGAAGAGTTGAAATGGTGGGACACTGAGATGTGTCAGTTCAACATTTAAAATTGAGAGGATTACACTGCTAAGTGGGAGAAATTGTCCCTCACCCCTTTTGGTGCACCTACTTTTGCTACGTTCCCCCTTTACCGGTGCTTTTTAACTGAAAACTTGGCAATTGGACCCTGGCAACTGTGGGCAAATTAGCCTCTATTTACTTATTATATTTATACCCTGCCTTTTTTCCTGCAAGGAACCCAAGGCGGCCCACATAATCCTCCTCTTCCTCTCCATTTTATCCTCACAACAACCCTGTGAGGTAGGTTAGGCTGAGAGTCAGTGACTGGCCCAAAGTCACCCAGTGAGTTTCATGGCCGAGTGGGGACTAGAACCTGGATCTCCTGAGTCCCAGTCCAACACTCTCACCACTACGCCACACTGGCTCTATTGATCTATGATAAATTACGAAGACATTTATACAATTTTCTGGGGCTAAAAAAAAGGGGGTGGTGTACCAGTGACAGTCACTCCAAAGTGCCACTTGCGCATCGGTGGAGGGGCTGGCAGTGGCAGTGGCAATTGCGAGATCATGAAGAGTGGCAGGGGCGAGATCATGAAGAGCACTAGCCAATCCCTGCAACCCACAATGAAATTGCTCTCCCAGGTTCAGATGACATGACAACCCATCGTGGATTGAACAACCCCTAGAACAAGCCATGGGTTGTCAGGGTAATTTGTTGATGAAAAATAAGCCACCCTGCGGTAAGAGGTCTGGGTTTGGATGACACAACAACATTGTGGCTAGTTACCCATGATGGGATGCCGTGTAAACCCAGTCACTAAGAAGTTTAAAAACTGAAAGTGTTATTCCTAACTGTGAGGACAAAATAGCAATAAAGAATTTGAAATAAAATGGACTAAGGAAAAGCCTTCCTGAGACATGGCATTTGTCATCAGGGAGGGAGGAGTTGCAGCAGCCTCCAGAAGCAGCACTAGTGCTCTTGGTCCTTCCAGGGGCAAGTCTCATGATAGCCTGGATTCTTGGCCATCCCTAGACAAATAAAGGAAGTGAAATTTCACAGTGGCCAGGATCTACAGATATCTCAAGATTTCATGGTAAGACTTGGGATGAGGCAATAAGAGGACTTGTTCCATGCCTCCCAGTCTCATTGTTCAGCCAGAAACCTGTGTGGTTGGGGCCATGGCTTCAGGAGGAAAGAGTGAGGCCAAGTGAAGAACTAGTCCTCTGCTTGTTCTTCTATCTAGGGTGGCATTTGGGGAAAGGGAAGGCTGGTCTTAGGCCACCTATGAAGGTGGAAGGTTCATGGGCTTGCCATTTATGTTCACTGCAAGGGATGGAGAACATTGTTAGGTCTAAAATACAAAAAGAGAAGCAGGTCATGTTATTGGGCCTAATTTTGCACTTTCATACCAATAGACAGACAGAAATTCAGTTATCCTTTGAAATTTGCACTTTTCTGAATTTTGCAATGGAGTTTTCTAATTTAAAAAGATGCATACAAAATTGCATATTAGAGAAACGTGCACACAAAAATGTATATATCAGTAAAAATAATGTTCAAAAATGCATATTAGGAAAATTGCTTGCAAAAAAGTATGTATTAGGCAAAATTGCATTAAAATATGTGTATTAGGATAAATGCACACACACGGGGTGAATACAAATTGAGAGTTGAATATGAATTATCTATTTACTGTACTTTTAAACCAAGAAGACTCTCTATTAGCTGAGAAGACTCTGACTAGGTATGAAAATGAAAAATATTTAACTATGTTTAATTACAACTGTAATTACTGGGGCTGGAGGGGTGAAGAGAGACAAGCAAACTTAACCCCTTCCTGTGGAAGGTGGGAAAATATTGAGGAGAACTAGGCAGACAATCATGTTGGATATGCCTGTCCTAGTAGTCAAGGGACAGGAGGGGCTCACCCTGGTGGGTGGAGTCATCTGTAGTCTGCTAGTGGGTGGAGCTGCAGGGCAAGGTCCAGCCAGCCAGCTGATCTTGGTAGCAGTTGGAGATGGCGACACCTTGCAGCCTAACCGTCCCACCAGGTTAGAGGTTTTACTACAGGCTTTAAGGTTCAAGTGTGAGCATGGAACCTGAGGGACACAAGTGCCATGGACAGCCAGGCCAGTTACTTAGGAGCAAAGTGTATGGTATGGGGTTCCCTCCTTCACCATTCCTCCACCAGTCCCAGTCAATATCATGCTGTATTTAATAAAGGTTGCAACAGCATTTAATCCAATATCTGTGTCCACCTCTTTATTGCCGACACAAGAATTAAGCAGGGGCTGGATATTTATCTCCTTTTGTTTGATGGAGTTCCTACTACAAGTGAGCAGATTAAATATGATATTGTTGTGTTATCATGAGGGGAACAGACTTTACAGTTGGCAAGTACAAATGAATTCTTAGCTACCAATCCCAGCCATAATTTGTAGCCTCCAGTTCACAATATTTAGAGAGAATAAGCTTTTTACATGCCGGCTTGTATAGTGAACTTATGTCAATTCACATGCTAAAAATTCAAAAGGAGCCTCTGGAGAAGGGCATGGTGGTGGGGGTGGGGATGACTGAAAAATGGTTAGAATAGGATTTTAATTAGTGGTACAAAAATTAGTATGTGTGACCTAGTTTAATGTTATTTCTGGAGGGGATCTGTGTGGAAGGATGTATGAAAGAGAAAGAGAGGGGCACACACTATCTCTGGCACATGTGACTGATGTGCACTAACATGTGATTGTTTTGTTGAACATGAATAGGCATATATAAAATACCACTATATGTAAATAATTATACATTAGAAACCGTACTACGCATATGGTGACCCGCACACATAGAGACCAGAAGAATCATGTTGTCTTACATGAACACAATCTGCATATCCAGAATACTTACCTGAGCTACAGGAGTTAAGAGCAAGATAGATATACTCAAATGAAACACATTTTGCCAGTGTACTTTCCTGCATTGTTCCAGACAATCTACCTCTGAATCATGTATGAATAATTTTAACTTGGAAATACCAAATGTGATAACCTATTATTTAAAAAGAGAGGCATACTTCATAAAAGAACTGACTTCTAGATCATAGTACAGGAAGATATACAGGCCTATGGCTCATGCTGGCTCAGCTTGGCTGAGCATGGAAAGCTAAGCAGGGTCAGGCCTGGTTATTACTTGGATGGGAGACCCCTCCTCTAGTTTCCTGCATTGAGCAGGGGGACGGACTCGATAGAGTTGGAAGGAGCTTACAAGGCTATGATCTATGAATCTATGAAGATATTGTACATCTACATTCTTTTTGTTTGTCAGATATTGTTTGTAGCACAAACAAGTTTATGCATCCCCTGTATCCTTTCTGAGTCCTCAACTTTAAGACTCTAAAACTTCATCTGAAAATTATACAGCAATTTTGTTTTAAAACTGTTAGTAATTTATATGTGAAAAATATTGATACTTAGCAGAGACAGAGGCAACAGCTATTTTTTACTTAGCATTTTAGTGGGAGCATTTGGGTAATCCAAGATTGACAACAATACTATTCATGAAATGATAACAGTAGCATCAGAACAAAAAACAAAAACAAAAAATGTTACAAGTCTCGACAATGTCAGAGGTCATTTTGGGTCAGCAGTGGACCAAAGAAATGCAGTGTTCCTTCCTTCACATTGTGTTATCTCACATTTCTTCCACTGTTGTTTTGGGACAGCTCATATTATTCCCTTCAGCTGATACCCACAAATTCACTAATCAGGGACAAGTGTCCCTGACTCCCCAGTAAGAAGATGTCCAACAACACAGATTATTTTCCCTGAACCCACACTTGTGGTACAATCTGGAGAGGGTAAAAAATAGCCAGTGTTTATCATCTTCTCCATACCCCAGCACAAAACAAAATAATTTCTGACACTCTCCCCAAGCAAACTATGTATGTCAGAAGACTTGGGAGAGGCAAGGGAATTGGTGATGAGCATAGAATCTTGGCTAATAAGCCAAACAGTTATTTGTGAGGCCATGCTCTTCAGCATGCAATTGTTTGCTTGTTTCATGCCTGCCAATGCCTACAAACTTATGTTTGCATCATTAAATTCCACAACAGTGGAAAATAATTGTTGCCTTCAAAAAGGAATTGGAAAAACGGGAAGACTAATGATGATGGAAGTGTACTAACATGGCACTGAAAAATCTGGTCTTCCTTTTAAATCTTTTTGCATTCTAGTGGCAATGCAATAAGTGTAAGGAGAACATGAGAGATTCAATCTCCATGCATGCATTAATATCACCACAAAGTGAGTCATACACATTACGTATATTGTACTATTTAAGTCCTGCAATGTAAGGCAGCCATTAAAATATGAAAGATATAAACGCTAACACAAATTTCTGAAAGTTAATTACATTTTCAGTATTTATGGTTCATGCATGAGTAAGAGAGAAAGACAAATAATATTGCAATAGAGTAGACAGGATGGATAGACCAAAATTAGGAGATGGGTCAAGGCCCAACTCTTCCATAGACTATATTTCTGTAGCCCTGTCATGTCCTTATTTGTAAAACGGGGATACAAGTGACCAATTTCACAGAGTAATGGTGAGAGACTGTACAGCAGGGGTAAGCAACCTGGTACCCTCCAGATATTTTAGACTAGAATTCTGATAAACAACATCTGGAGGCACCAGGTCACCTGTTCCTGCTATATACATACATACACACAAATGTAAAGCACCTTGGAAATGGACATGCCACATACAATTCCTTGCTATTCCAGTGACATATGCATATTTGATTATAAATTAGTGATGAAAAACACTGAGCTTGAAAATATGAAGGTGTACAAAACACTAAGCATTTAAAAATACAAAATAGATGCTAGTAATTAATGAAAATATGCATTAATTCAGATCCATTTGCAAACATGACCAAAATCAGCCTCTTGTCAAATATGGAGCTCCTCCTGATCAGTTTCTTGATACCTAAAATCACTCTTCTTTTAAGGAGAGGAGTTATTTGATTGGATCTTTAGAACTATTGTCCAGGGAGAAATTAAATTGCCATTCAAAGAAGAAATGCTTTCAGAAATCATTCAAAGTTGGCCCCAAGTTCTGAAAACCACAAAAGGCTAATTAGTAGGACACTTACAAGACTGATCCATATTTTCATTAATGCGAGTAAACTGGCACACATTCAAATAGTTCAGCTTAATTGGGTTATAGATTGGATTACCAGGATATATTCACACAGTAAAAACTGGCCATAACCCACTAATTCCCAACATGTACTACCATAGGCTGAGAGTCAGCCAGTCACTGACTCTCAGTCTAACCTACCTCATGTTGGATATGCCTGTCCTAGTAGTCAGGGTTATTGTGAGGATAAAATGGACAGGAGGAGGATTATGTAAGCCGCCTTGGGTTCCTTGCAGGCAAAAAGGCGGGGTATAAATATAATAAATAAATAAATAAATAAAATAAATAAATAAATACTTGCTTGGGATATATACCTCTATACATATCTGTAACCATCCTGAATACAACATAAGAAGAGCCAAGGGTCCATCTAGTCCAGCATTCAATTCACACAGTGGCCAAGCAGCTGACTGCGGGAAACCCACAAGCAGAACATGAGTGCAACAGCACCCTCACGCCCATTTCCCCCAGCAACTGGTGTACATAGGCATACAGCCCTCTGACACTGGAAGTAGCATATAGCCATCAAGAGACTAGTAGCCATTGATAACCTCCTCCTCCATGAATTTGTCAAGTCCCTTTTTAAAACCATCCAGATTGGTGGCCATTACCACAACTTGTGGAAGTGAATTCCAAAGTTTAACTATGTGCTATGTGAAGTAGTACTTCCTTGTATCTGTCCTGAATCCCCCACTAATCAGCTTCTTGGGATGACCCTGGGTTCTAGTATTATGAGAGAGGAAGAAAAATATATTCCTATCCACTTTTTGAGAAAAAGTGAGGGAGAAAAATATATCCCTATCCACTATGCATAGTTTTGTACACCTCTGTCATGTCTTGCCTTGTCTTACTTGCCTTTTTTCAAAGCTAATTTTGCCTAACATTGAGTTTGCCTTTTTCATAGCAGCTGCACACTGGGTTGACATTTTCATCGAACTATCCAGCACAACCCCAAGATCTCTTTCTTGGTGAGTCACCACTAGCTCAGATCCCATCAGCTTATACTTGAAGTTGGAATTTTTTTGCCCCAACATGCATCACTTTACACTTGCTTACATTGAACTGTTGTTTCCTCCTCCAACAAGCCATGCCACCCTGGTTTGGATAATGCAAGCTGTGCCCAGGCAGGTGATTAGGCAAATGACACTTGGTATGCTTATTTAACCCACGGTGATTGTGTGAACCAGGTCACTGACTGGCAGCAATGGCTCTCCAGGGTTTCAGGCAGGATTCTTTCCTAGCCCTACGTGGAGATACCAGGGACTGGATCTGGGGCCTTCAGCATGCAAAGCAGGTGCTCTACCACTGAGCTGCAGGTCCTCCCAGAGAGCCGGTGGCAAGCTCAAGTCAGCAGTTATGCCTTAGCATACTGTAGAAGTGGAGCAGGATTGAAATGGTGGAGGTTGGGAAGCTGGAGAAGCAGGGGGGGGAATCGAGAGAGGGATTGTGATTGTCCTTTTTCACAATCTGTCTGATGACCACATCAAAGGGAAAGGGGAATGAGGGTCCTTAGCATCAGAGTGAATCCAAAAGGAGGTAGAGCAGGTGAGTCATGGCATGTATTTATTTATGGGTCATGGTATTTATTTATTTATTTATTAACTTGTTTGTTTATCCTGCTCTTCAGCCCTCAAGGCTCCCAGAGTACTGGAAAAGGACTGATGCTATGTGTGCGCGCAGAGACAGGTACCCAAAGCCAGGAGTCTCAAGAATCTTCTGAAATCACACCAAGGTCTCAGCTCCAGAACAGTTATAACTGATACTGAACTGTAAGTCTCCTCCCACCCCACCCCATTTCTGCATGATGGGAGTAGACAATTTCTGCAATTGTCCTGGGGGGCACAAAAATCACAGCACATTCAGATGGGGAGGCAACTTTGATTTTTTTGAGGTGGTGAGGATTACTTTTTCTTCAATATGCTCTATAGCAACATGTTGCAGGTTAAAGGCCAATGTCAAAATAAAGCAGAATCTTCTTCCAAAACAAGTAGCCTACATTCCAAAAGATGTATAACAAACACAGCATTCTCGTAATTTTGTATATTTGTAACATTTATAGCTTGTCATGTGCCAAATGAATTTAATCCCCCCTCAAAACACTCTGCAGAATTTAAAAAAAAAACCCTCCACCCCACCCTAATATACACTCTGTAGAAACACATGATACATGAAACATGCTCAACAGAATTTTATTTGCATACAGCAGAAATAGGGAGAACATATATAGTTATAGCAAAGTCAAACTATCCACTTTTGTCACTGCCTGCTTATCAAGGACTACAAATATCAGAGATTTCTATCTGGAGTAGCATTACACTGACTCAAAGCTTAGTGTTTCCTTCCATTAAACTATTCTCCCAAGCATGCACATTGACACCTATACAAAACCTTCATCCTATGGATCCCTTGCAACTCCCCCTGCCCCACCACAGTATGTGCGAAGGGGAAGTATGTGAAAAATAGCAAATCCTATGCTGCTTTTCTCTTTTTAACTCGTGGTTCAATCCCAAACTTGAGTTGGTCTACTACAATATATTATTCAATACAGATAAGTATGTTTGCTCTCACCCACACAAAGCATCAGCAAAAATATGGCACATGGCAAACACACACACAGAGATCTGAATTAAAAAATGACTTATGGGGAGCAGAGTATTTCTCATAGTGTAGAATCTGTGAGGGCCATCTGGCAGCTTACAGATTTGTGAGCATTCCTGAATTAGTTTATTCATGCTCCCAGAGATAAGGCTTTGTTCAATCAGATGGCATGGATTTCCTACAGAATGTGTGATTTTCTATGCATGCCTACAAACAAGATGTTTCATCTGACACCAGCATGGGAAATAACTTCCAGCTACCATTGCCTTAAGAGTGTTTCCCCATAGAACTAAGTGAATGGCACTCAAGGGAATATTCATTTATTAGACATCAGCTGCTCTCAATTGGGATCCCCTTGGATTTTCCCCAGCCCTCCTGCAAAGCAATTCATTTTAAAGATTCCCAGTGAGAACTATATGAAGGCAATTAAAGATCCTTTGAGAAAAGTTACAAAAAATGCATGTCTCTGAACTATAATAGTAGTTGTGTTCAATTCTACCTCATCCCTCATCTATTTGTAAGACACCACTTTTTGTTGTCAGTTTGGCTGCCATCCAAGCTGTATGAAACCAGCACATGCAGTAGCCCAAAGTAATAAAATATTGTGTTCCCAACTGATACTATTTTGAAAATGATGCTTATGAAGAGACAAGACAGTTGCTAGTCCCTGTGTATGTCAATTTTATTAAATGAACCAGATTTTTTTTAAAGAACAGGAATCAGGATGTCAGTGAAAAGAAACATACAGCTCCAATAGAACTCTAGAGTAAGTCTGATTGCGTAACCTGAAAACCAGCATTTTAACATTTTAAATTATTACTTTCCATATCAAATGTCAGTGGCCCTCTGATCATTTATATTTCTGAGGTACTTATATGAAAAAAAAGTTCCACTAAAATCAAAATGACTTATTGAAGTAGGTGGAGGGAAGATGGCGGCTGCTAGGGCGGCTGTGTTTTGGTGAGCTCCGCTGTTTTTATCTAAATGTTTTATTTTTACTATTTTATGGCCTTGGAATCTTATTTGCTTTTCTTTTTTGAGCTGCCTGTTTAGTCAACTGCTATTTGAGCTGCCTGTTTAGTCAACTGCTATTTCTGTGAGTGAAGAAACTGTGTTTTACTACTTTCAAAGGACGCCAAGGCTTGAATTGCTGGTTTTGCTTTATTTGCCATTGAAGTAGCCTCCCCCCCTCGACCCAGCTCTGTGGATGAATATTTTCAACAGCACATTAAAGATAGGAGTGTCGATAGTCCTGCTGCAGATCTTATAATTTTGCTGCCAAAATTATAGTTGTTTGGAACTCTGTAAGAAGGCTTGCAAAAGTTTGTGTGGGGCCTATCGCCAGGTCTGCGTGTGTCTACAGATAACTGACCTGCTATGTCTACATTGAGAAGATAATTGTTACGAGAGAGCTTATCATTTGTTTAAAATCAAGCAGTCATGCAGTGGGAGTAGGATTAAAGTGAAGAACTGACTCAATTGTTGGGAGAATGGTGTTTACCAGAAGAACTTATAAAGAGCTAGGGATTGTTCCCAGCCCGCAGAATGGCCCCCCCTGAACCACAGAAGAGACAAATTAAAATTACCCAATTTCTTAAACATGAGGAGGTGGAGAAGGAGACCGAGAATGTGCTGTGTAAGTCTGCTCAGGATGAATTACCATCTACGCACTCTGTGTTGGATTGGTCAGTGGACCTTAAAGGGACCATACAACAGCCTAGGACACCGAGAGCTTCGTTAGATCTGGCATCAGAGTTGGCCCTTGCTGAATACATGTCCTCCATCAAGGAACTGCATCAGGTGGGTGAGGACGAAGCATCGGATAAAGTGGAATCAATTGAAGAACTGATGCAGAGACAGATTCTTGAGTTGGCATATAACGTCTCAACCCCAAAACACAGATCAATTTCTACTCAAACAGAGGAAACGGAGAATGCTAATCACTTAATTGAAGGATGGTGCCTTTTGGTATACAGGGAATTAGCCCTTATTAAAAAAATTCTCTCTGTATGTAATGGTCTGTTAACAATATTGGTTGAAAGTTATAAATCTCATGAGATGGGTCCCGTGTTAACAGGAATTGATAAAAACATTACTCAAGTTAGGACGAAACTAAGAATTCCTCACTGACCCATATTAAAGATGTCAACAAAGTAGATCGGAAGGGAATTTGTAAAAAGCAGAAGAAAAGTAAAAAATTAAAAATATTGGAAAGCGGGAGAAAAAAGTACACCGTTGCCAGAAAAAGGATTTAGAGAGGCTGTTCAAACTGAGTGCAGAGTTAAAATCAAATTCAGATTCTAACAAGTCATTGCAGAAGGTGAGGAAAGAAAAAAGGGAAAAGAAAAAAGGTCTAGCTATCGTGGTTAACTCAGGGCGGATAGTTGAGGAAGAAGGTGAGACAGAGAGAAAAGTAATTAATGCTCCTGACCTGAAAGAGATGCAAGATCCATGGGTAAAAGTACTTGGCAGTAGCAGGGCAAAGAGGGAGGATGATGTTTGCACTAACAAGTTGGCCCCAATATCTTATTTTGTAGAGTCCCAGCCGATTATATATGAGAGAATGTGTTGGAATCTTGTGCTGATCCCACAAAAGCTAGTTTTTGCCAACTACCTCAAACCTAAGGGTTCCCTTACACAGCCAGAGCGTATAGCACATTTCCTTTATGTCTTAAATGGGGTCTTCCCAGGAACACTGAACTTCAAGGATATTGTTTTTATAGAATATCTGTATTTTAATGGAATTAGTGCCCGGGCTGTTGTAACATTTAAAGATCGGAATATTGCTAGCGTAATTTATAGGGCCAAGGAGGTCTTTTTAGAAGACAGGCTGGTTATTGCAAGATTCTTTGAGAATCAGGCAACACCAGTTTCTGTATATGGTACTGCAACTGCGGGTCATAAAGGCCCTGATCATATGACTGTGAAAAGCATTGAAAATCTTATTGATTTAAATTGTACCCTAGATTCTGCCCCCACCCATTGTCAGTCAGAGACTTTGGTATCAATACTGAAAGAATCAGTCCCTAATCATGATCCTCAACCAATCATTACTGAAAGTGCCGGAGCCTTTTCTCCAGAGGAGAGAGCTTTATTTAATTCATTTTGGTCACTGCCAAACATTGTTCAGGCGGAGATCCTGGAAAGATTAGATTTATTGGGAATAATCAAATATCACCTAAAATAAAGGTAGAGAGGCCCCTACCCAATCTTTATGGAATCTTGGTAATAATTCCGGAGAATTATAATTATTATAAACGATAGAGATATTAGACACAATGCCTTCCTTAGAATTTGTGTGCTTCATCCTCCTACTCTGACCCTGATGAAAGCTGAAATAAATTAGGTTTATTTGCCAGTTGTATGCATAGGATGGATTCATAGAACTTCCATTAGCCTATTCAGTTTAATAACATGCATTCCAAGGATAACAAAAGCAGCCTTTGAAATGTCAATGCTGCACACAGACACAGAATATCTGAAGAGCACACTGAGGTCTGGATTAGCAGAGGTATCTTTATTTGCTCCAATGAATGATATGACCATAGACTGGGATGTTCCAATATCCCTGATAACTGCAATGAATGAAGAGGTCCTTCTGCAAGTAGAAACTATATTTAATAAAACAACCAGAACTGCAAGGTTTGTCCAGTGATGAGAAAAGATCCTTTTTTGGCAATGCAAATTGCAGGTGTGGGGGAACCACAGCGGGGCAGAGGTTTAAGCTACCCTTCCTTCATGCCAGGGTCACAATATGGATCAGCTGCCCCATGCTTAATTTTGGGTAAGGAAATATATGTAGTTGCTAGCTGAATATTTAAAGTAATGTGTGGTTTGAACCTAAAATGCACAGTTCTTTTGCAGCTGGTACTTTAAAGTCTTAGAAAACATTATAAATGTGAAATACAGGGCAAAAAGATTTCTTGATTTAAAAGAAAATATGGACCCAAATCACTCTCATTCAAGACTCAAGGAAATACATGAATATTAGACCTGTTTACTAACAGAATCCATGTGTATAGTTGCTAGCTAAAATATTCTTTTTAATCAGGAGATACTTTGTTCAAAGACAACTCCTATTCCAGATCATGCCTGCATACCTATTACATAAAAGGTTCTCTTTAACATACTCAACTTACCACACAATTACATTTTTCTGATGCTGTTGGGTGCCTTTTTATTCCTTTGGCTGCCATTTTTTGGTGCCATCGTTTCCCTTTCTTTTCAGTTAATGTTTTGGGTCTCATTTACGCACACTGGTATGTTAGTGGATATGACAACCAACTGGACATTGTTTACAGAATCCATAATATAACTTTGTCATTAGCATGATACTGTCTGTCAAATATATGTTGCTTATTAAATAGTAATAAAGGCAAGCAAGGTCATGTACCATGAAGCAAAGAAGAAGAATGGTACCAAGGAGAAGCAGCCAGGGAACGACAGGGCACTGAGCAGCATGCAACTTGGATATCTTCATGAGTGAAATGGGATATGCTTTTCAACATGCATGAAAACAAAAATGAAACTAGGTAAATAATTTATGATTAGCAGTAGTACTAATTTCCCTGATAACACTGCAAGTTAATACTATTCAGAATGATTTTAAATTAGCATTAGTTATTCCTTGATTTCCCCCTAGACTGAACTATATTTCCAATTTTGAAGCAAAGTTCTTTCACTCTCAAATCCTGACAAGCTAAAAATAAAAAAGGAACAAAATTCTTAAAATTTCTCACATATTGTATGTTTTGCTGCATTCTGCACGGATTTCTATCACGAATGCATCTTATTTGATTTTGTTTGCTTCCCCACTTCCCAAAAGTTATACCATCCAGTAATACAATTAACAGACTCAATTGTGATGACGAAGACCAGTCCCTCAGTTCTGTTAATCCCTCTTCTGTTAAGAAAGAGAACAAGCACACAAGAATGTACTGAATCTGAAATTTTGAAAATAATGATTTCATGATCATCACTGCATAATTTCAAAGCTTATTCGAAGTCTGCTGGATTCCAGAGTAAAACGCATTTGGTAAATTGATTCTCTGCATGACTGCTGTACCCAGATTTTCCCACAATATTCTGTTAATTTCCTAAACGGAGTATAATAATTTTTAGAACTCCATTTTACAATGTTCTTCATGTACCTGACCTTTGTTATTTAAAAACCTCCATTACTTCATACAAGTTAATAATACAATCCAAGAATCAGGTTTTTAAAATGACATTACTATCACTTGCCATTCTATATTGCCTTTAAAAAAAAAAAAAAAACACCCACTGAGTGCTAATAAGTGCTTGCTGCTGAAGAGGTTTACATTTAACATCTGTCACTTGCATCCAAAAGTAGCACCTACAGGGAACTGTCACATTGTTATTCTCCTCTGCCACACTATTGAATCTGTGTTGCATCATTAACATACAGATAGTTATAAGTATTCATTATTTCATTCTGCTGACTGCTTCACTATTCCAATGTATAATATCTGTTAATGAGCTTTAAGAAATACAATATTACTTGGATTTATGATAACCTAATGGGGAAAAATACACAACTGACAAAAGAAAACCTTACAATGAATTTTCATTTTTTTCCCCCTTACTAGCCTAAAGTAAACAAAGGCTCAGAATTTGCTAACATTTCAATAGAACAAAATATACTTTTTTAAAAACACCACAGATCATAGAGGCATGGTTGTTTTAGGCTCACTTTGAAAGACTGCACTGCTTCTATAACTTGGCAGTTTAACACTTTGGACAAAGAAATATGTTAGTTAACCAGTTTTAGTCAAATCATATCACACCTACTGTAGCCTGTGTAAGTTACCTTTTGGAACATCACCACATTTGCCATTCACAAACAAATAATAAAGCAGCCAATTTCCAAGGTCTAGTAAAAATTAAACCTCACTTTAATGTTTAAATGCTGGTCACATATGGTTTCCATTTAAAAAGCATTGAAACTACAGCTTATTAAAATGTAAGTAGTATGTCAACACTAGCAATGATGGTCATAGCATTAATAAAACTTCAACTTCCACTGGGTTCTTACTGTTACAATGGGCACTTCAATACTGAGCAGGAATTATAGTCAGGGGTGAGAGGGTTGCCTGCAACAACTCTTCTGAGGGGTTTTTACGGGGCCTCAGGCAGGCTCACAGGTCAGTCCACCATGGAAGGTGGTGGTGGTTAGCTGCACCTCCAGGTGTGTGCTGTGGTGATGGAAAGCAGGAGCAGTTCACACCATCTGCATCATAATCCACTCTCCCTCCCTGAGTCATCCAGCAAGAGTACTGGACTATTCACAGCCATCACAGCAGGCTATCGGCAACAATCACAAATCCCTGCCTGCATTATGCCAAACACATCAATGTGGTAAGTAAAGTTGTGGTTGTATATGTATTCTTGTCTTTTTCTCCAGCACCATCACTGAGACCACGAACAAAAGCATTGCTTAACATCAGCTTGTCTGAGTGTGGAAAGTTAAGCAGGGTCAGGCCTGGTTATTACTTGGATGGGAGACCCCTCCTCTAGTTTCCTGCATTGAGCAGGGGGTTGGACTTGATGGCCTTGTAGACCCCTAAGTTCCAACTCTATGATCTATGAAATCTATGAAATCACAGAGGACTAGAAAGCTGTATAAGATTTGAGACATACAGCCTTCTGCATGGGGAAAAAGTCAGGACAAATATGGCACTGCCTCTAGACCCAATCAAAAACCATATAGGAGTGTAACCCACTCAAGATACATACTGGAATGAGTTAGGAAGGAGTTCAAAGTTACATGGCTGGCATAAAGCCCAAGCGATGTAGGTGCAATTTCACAGAGTATTCATGCAACTGCAGCCAGTCACAGGACTGGGCTGTACAAGTTACTTTTGTTTCCTTGAAAAAAGTAGTTTAAAGCACAAGTGTTGGATTGGATCCAGATTTAAGTGCATGCAACTACTCTGGTCTGGATCCATACCCCTCCTCCCCACAGCAGCCCCTCTAGCCCCTAGAAATGCTACTCAGAAACTGGGTTTGCATGATGGTGATTAACAAATGTAATAAAATAAATAAATAAATAAATAAATAAATAAAACCCATTGTGGGTAACTAGCCAAGGTGGGTTGGTGTGTTTCAAACCCGGAACGCTTCTCCCAGGGTGATATGCTTGTGGGTGACACCGCCAACCCATGGCTTGTTCTAGGGATGTTGTACCTATGACGGGTTGTTGTGTCATCTTAACCTGGGTGACAAACCCCATCATAGGTCCAGGGAAGCAACATGTGAGCCACTCAGGAAGAGAGGCAGAAAACCCTTGGCGTTCTTTCAAGTTCATCCGGGTGACCACCAGTGACAACCACTCCACCAAGTGCCCAAGAGGCACTTTGGGGCGACTGTCATTGGCTCCGTCTCCCCTGCACCGACCACAACCGCTTTTGTGGTCTCTGCGGCTTCCCCCCCTTCCCCCCCCAGAGATCACTTTTCACAATCTCTGAAGTGACAGCCCCTTCAAAGTGCCCAAGTGGCACACTGGAGTAGCTGTCACTGGTTCACCACCTTTTTTTTTTTAATTGCACCCTAGATTTGCACAAATCTTTTCATTCTTTTTTTTTAATTTGTAAGATTTACTGAGTTGCACAAGTGCGCAAATCCAATTATCCAAAATTCACAGCCTTGCCTCATCAATGCCCCGGATGATTTTATGGCTGCGTATGTCCTTGTAAAAAAAAAACCTTGTCCTTGTGAAAAAGGAATGGTTGGTTTTGATGTAGGGCATTCAGCTCACTTGCTCTGCAAGCAGAAGTAATGGCGACTAGGAAAATCACTTCTATGGTCTGAAGTCAAAGCTCAACCATGGCTAGCTGCTCAAATGATTTGACCATTACTTGAGTTAGTACTATGGACAGGCTCCAAGGAGAAATTGGAGGAGCCGTTCATGGATAAAGGTTGGTGAGGCCCTTGAGAAAACATTTTATGTAGGGATGAGAGAAAACCAAAGATCCTTCGATGTTGGCATGGTTCACTGAAATTGCTGCAAGGTAAACTTTGATGAAGAGAAGACAAAGCCCTTAGTTTTTAGCAAGAAAAAGTCCAGTATACTTGGAAGGCCACATGAGGTTGAGTCCTGCTGAGTTGGTGCTACGAATGCGTGAAATTTTTTCCACTTGACAGTGTAAGAAGATCAAGTGGGAGGTTTGTGTGAGGCTGTCAAGACCTCTAGCATCTGGTTTGAGAAGCTGTAGAGCTGGTTATTCTCCAGGCCGTGAGGTGGAGGGACTCTGGGACTGTATGTCTGGGTGCCTGAACATTCTGTTGCTCTTTGAGAGGAGGTCTGTAGAGAGTGGAAGGCAGAGGCAGGTGTGGTCTGAAAGAAGGAATGGTGCAAACCACTTTTATCTGGGCCACCAGGGAGTGATCAGAATGCACTGAGCTCTATCGTCACAGATTATGTTCACCACTCTTGTGATTAGTGGGAAGTGGGGGAAGGTGTAAGTTAGATGTGCTCCCCAGTGGAGGAGAAAAGCATCTCCCAGAGATTCCAGGTCATGCCCTGCTTTACTGCAGAACAGACAGCCTTTTGTAGTTACAGCCATGGGAAACAAGTCGCCTTTGGGGTTGCCCCAGCATTTGAAGATTTCTTGTGTTACCCTCAGGGTGAGTTCCCACAAGTGGGGGTAAGTTCCCACTCTGCTAATGGAGTCAGCAAGAGTGCTGGATGTTCTCGCCAGGTGTATGGTGATTGGGGTAATGTGGCATTGTATGCACCAGTCCCAAAGATTGGGGTAAGATTTATGAATGGCAATGATTTTGTGCCACCTTGCTTATGTAGAAAACAACTGTTGTGTTGTCCATTGTGATTTGGACAACTCATCCTTTGACAGCGGGTTGAAATGCCCGAAGGGCCTTGGCAACCGCAAGTAGGTCTAGTTGACTGATGTGTAGTAGCCATTCCCTTTGAGACCAGAGTCCTCTGACCATGAGGGAGCAGCAATGGGCTCCCCAACCACAGAGAGATGTGTCCATCATGACTGCGACTGTTGGTTGGGATGTGTTTGCAGAAGTCAAAGCCTTGGAGAAGGTGGGGTAGTCGAGTGCATCAGTTCAGGGAAAACCTGCTCGAGCTCGGGAGTGAGAGGCAATGAGTTTTGGAGTCTCTTTCTGGATCAAAAGTCCTTAGGAACCAGGACTGCAGAGGTCTCATATGGAAGGAGGCTAGTGGGGTAACCACCATAGTTGAGGCCATGAGTTCTAGGAGGCATTGGATTGTGACTGCCCGACAATATGGAGTGATGTAAAGATCCCTTGCAATGGAGCGGAGGATACCTCCCCCCCCCCGTCTCTTCGGAGATATGCTCGGGCTTGAGTTGAATCAAGGAATGCTGCGATAAATTGTTGGGTTTGAGATGAAGCGAGGTAGGTCTTTCCTTGTTGACCCGAAGGCCAGGAAATTTTAGGAGAGAGGGGGCAGTTGTAATGTTGGAGATTTGCTGGCGGGAAGGGGCAACAACAAGCCAATTGTTGGTGTAGGGGAATATTATGATCTCTTTTAGCCTTAAATGTGCTGCAACCACCACCATGCATTTTGTAAAAATTATCAGTGCTGTAGCAAAGCCAAATGGGAGGACCATGAATTGAAAAACTCTGGTGCCTAGGGTGAATCAATCTTGCTTGCTTCAACTCAAGCAAGAATCGGGGTGTATGAAAGTAAGCAGAAAGAATCGGGGTGTAAGAAAGTAATAGACTTGAAAGTCTATTGTCACAAACTTGTCTCCTCGATGTATGAAGGAGAGTATGGTTCCAAGCATGGTCATTTTGAACTTTTGGGGGCATATGTATGTAGCTGTTGACATTGCAGAGGTCCAATATAGGGTGGAGGCCTCCGTCCTTTTTGGGGACCATAAAATATCTCAAGAAGAAGCCGGATGTCCCTTGAGTAGAGGGGAGCTTCTCTATCACACCATTGCTCAGTAGGATGGCAATTTCTTCTCAGTGGGGTGGGTGGAGCAGAAGACCCCTGAGGGAGGGGGCTCTTTGAACCTGACAAGATAGCCCCATGTGACAATGGTGAGTACCCATGTGCCTGTGGTAACAGCCTCCCAGGGTGGTAGAAAAAGCTTTAGTCTGTTGTAGTGATGAGGAGCCCCGAATTGGGCTCTGTAGTAAGAGTCAAAGATGCCATTTAGGTCTGGTCAGAATTCTTGCCATGAACAGATTGTTAGTATTAATTTTGGAAGGGTCGATTTGATTGGAATGCAGGTTAGGATCTCTCTTTAGTAGCCCTGTTAGATCCTGATTCAGGATGGCAATGAGGCGGCCACTGATGTGGCCAATATTGGGAGGCTATTCCCATTTTATAGGCAGATGCCTTTATTTTCTGCACCTGATCTGGCATGTCATTCGAACAATCCCTCACCATTGAACAGAGAGTCTTCTACTCTTGACTTTGCTTCCTGGGGAAGGCCTGAGGTATGGAGCCAGGCATGCCTCCTAAGGGAAATGGCAGCTGCCATGGATTTCAAACCACAGTTGGCCATATGGCATGGCATGCTGTATTAATTTGTTGGCTTGCTAGCCTGTGTGCTTTGGTTTGGAATATCACCACAAGGTTTTTGATATCTTCTGGAAGGCGGTCAAAGAACGATGCTACGCTGTCCAATAGGAACTGCTGGTAGGCTGACATGCAAGCCTGGTAATTGGCTACTCTGAGAGATAGTACCCTCTTGAATAAATTTTTCAGCCAATCTCATCTGGATTTTGATTTTGATACCTTCACTATTATGGAGTTGGGGGTAGGAGGTTTGAATAGGAAGGCAGAGTCTTTGTTTTTGACTCTAGTGGTTCTTTATTTTGAGAGACATTGGTGGTAGAGTGGATGGTTTTGTCCATGATTGCTTAATTATGTGGAATAAGGTAGGGAGCATAGGGATGGTGACTGGAGGTGCCAGGTCAGATTGTACCCTGTTGAACACTGGGTCTGAAACATGGGCCAGTGGAACTTTGATTTCCAGGCCAAGGGATATGGCCATTCTTAACTTGCTTGGCATAGGATCTGATATCACCTGAAGGGGATAAAGGGTTGTGATCCCTAACTGCAGCATCCAGGGAAGACACTGAAGGTTGGATGGAAAAAGAGGAAGAGTCAAAACAATAACCATCTTGTGCTGATAATGGGTCATTGGTTCGTATTTCATTATTGGGAGATAGAGATGGTTGAGTAAGCTGAACTGCCAGTGGGGATTGCATGGCTGGTGGTGGGTCAGGGAGGTTTTCAGGATGAAGTCCTGAAAGAAGTTCACCAAAAGAGCAGGACGGAGATGGAATGGTAGGCTCATTAAGTTCAGTGGAGCATAAGAGCCCAGAGGTTGGGCTTCTGGCGGTTTCAATACTGTCTGAGAGGATGTTGGTTTAGGGCAGTGATGGCGAACCTATGGCACGGGTGCCACAGCTGGCACACAGGGACCTCTCTGTGGGCACTCAAGCCATTGGTCACCAGATCGCGAAAAGACTGTCCCCTTCTGCAAAACACTAATGATTTTGTTCTCTCTCTCAGTGTGGAACAGAATTATTTTATTCTAGATTTCGTGTTACAGAATTCTTTTCTACATTGTTATCACATTTAAAAGATTTTGAAGAATGATGCACAGAGCATGGCTTGGATGTAAAGCCCTAACAGTTGACCTGAGTGCTGCATGTGTTGCTCTCAAACTAATGGAGTATGAGCCAAGGTTTGACAAATTATCAGTATGCAATAGCAAAAATCACATTAATTGTGCAAAAGCATGCCCAATGCAAACTTTTACCTAATGCAGTGTTTGCAGTCCAAGACATAAAGTGTCTAAAATGTGTTAAGCACGTTTAGTTTTCTTGTTTATCTTGCTCATCCTAGTACAGGGTGACTTTTACTTTTACTAATCCGACACCTGTAGAAGCAGGGAAAGGACCCGGGGTAAAGCTTGCCCCATACAATTTCAGTCTGGCATATAATCATATTACCAGTTGAGAATCCCTTATCCAAAAATACATGTGCCTAATTATTTAAAAAGTTTGTATAAATTCCCTTCAGGATATGTGTACAATGTAGTACTATAATAATTTTTTGAGTTGATTTTTTTCCAACAAAAAACTGTTTGTATCATTGAAAGCTCTGTTATTGTGTTTTTCTTTAAAGACAAAAGATGTTAATTAGTTCGGGCAACTGTATGAGTTGTTTTTCTAAAACTAAAACCTCGGTATTCAGGTTTAATTGCAGTGTTGGCACTTTGAAATAAATAAGTTGGTTTTGTGTTGCAGTTTGGGCACTCGGGCTCAAAAAGGTTCGCCATCATTGGTTTAGGGCATCCCAAGTCTGGAGAGCAGGATGCTGACATGGATAGTAGTGTGGGTATTCGGTACCCCTATAGTAAATGGAGGAAATCAGAAGCAGGAGTGCCTGTGGCTGTTCCGTGGCATGTCGTAACGATGCCAGAGGAGACTTCCTGAAGAGGTTGATGATGCTGGTGAGGCACGTACGTACCAAAGCAATCTATACTTTCAGGGGGATTGGTCCTGAGGTAGATAATATGGGTCCGTTGAAAAGTGTTTTTGTGACTCACCTCCCGATACTGAGCAGAGGTACTGGATATCATACAAGGAATTTCAATCACATGGAAATTGTAGTTTTTCCAGGATCAATGTTGGTGGACCCAATGGTGTTTTGGCGCTTGCTGACAATAACACTTTATGCATCTGATTCTAGTCCAGGAAAGCTTATACCATAATTAATCTGTTAGTCTTTAAGATGCAATAAGATTTTGTTTTTGTTTTTGCTATTCCTCTGCAAATCCATAGACTGATATAACTAAATTCTCATAAAACATCCAACACTGAATAGTTTTAATGTTTACCTATATCTTGGCTGTTTGGTGCAGAGATGTCTAATGTACATAATGAGTAATAAAAAGAGAGAGAGAATAAGCTTGTGATTACTGGCTCAAAATTTCTTGGTTTTTTGTTCCTAATCTTTTAGTGCTAGTAGCTTTGTTCAACAGAAGGCTATCGTTTGCTTTGTGTATGCTGCATGATAAATACTAACATTTTTGAAGATACTGTTCTGAACCTATTTATGGTGTTTGAGGGAAAACAAACTTTGCCAATTCCCTTTGTGGTCACTGTGCTCTTCTTATAGACCACCAGATGGCTGTTTAGGTGTAATAATAACATCTGTTTGGTGGTACTTGGTGACAGTCATGGAATCCATGGTCAGGGATTTTGAAAAAGTTTCATAGGGATTCTGTGAGGGAAGAACTTTGGTCTTAGAATGACAATTATAGGAAAAGACCATAAATGCTGAAGACGGTGTTTGCATAGTTCTGTTTTATTTTCTCTCTGTGTGTTCTGGGTTACTATGTCCTTTATTCATCTTCGTGGTCTCTGTGACTTACACATATGGGTTATGCACCTGTGCAGAACAGTCATTCAGAACATTCTAGAGCTAAATAGAGCTATAGGCAGGAGGTCCACCCACCTACTCTGTGCATGCTCCAGGCGTGGCTCCCACTCACCTCTCAGTTCCTTTTTGTCCACTGCAGTAACTAGCAGTCTTTGGAAAGTTCTCCTCCCTCACGGCTTACAAAAAATAAAATTAAAGAACTACTTGTCCCCCCTGGGATGCTGAACAGAGCTTTTTTCTTTCTGTATTTCTTCATCTTTCCTTTCCTCTCTGAGTTTCTCCCCCTTTCTTTGTGTCCCCCCCAAGGGGCACATGACCTCCAAGGCCTTCTTCAAAAAATGCACCTGCTGTAGCGGGAAAATACTGTCAACCAATGGACACTCAAACTGTTTATTGTGGCTTGGAGACATCCACAGATATGATTCTTGCTCCCACTGCAAGGCCTTCACCAAGCGAGGCAGGAGCAATAGAACAGCACATCTTCAAGCCCTCTGGGAGTAAGCACTGAAGGTGGCAGACACAGCCACGCAAAATCAGCCCCTGCATACCACCTCGGCCACCATTTGCAAAAGGCGTCCTCTACTCCCTTCTTCAACTTCCCTGGCTAACATCATGGAGAGTGCTGCTGGGCATCAGCCTCCAATATCTGGGACACCAGCCTGTGCAGTACTGACAGCTTCAGCTGTCCCCCTGGACCAGCAGCTCAAGACCAGCCCTTCAGTGCCTATGGTTGATACCGAGCAGGTCAAACAGACCAAGTCCTGAAGTAAGCAGCCCACAAATAACTGGGCTCCGGGACCTAAGAACAAGATGAAAAAATCAACTTGTATAAAATCCGACATTGAACCTGAACTTACTTAACTTTTCTATAGGAAGCTATATAAATGAAATTTTTCAGAACAGAATTATTAGAACGTGAAAGGTTCCCATAATATAACTGTCTCTCTAAAATATTATAGTATATGCATAGTGTGTGTGCACTATACAATATCTATAGCATCTGCCTTTATATGTGCACACACTACTGTGTTAGAAGTTCTTGAAAAACATAACACAGGAAATATAATGCATGTACCTGTTTTGCCATATCTAGAGGTTCCCTTGCATGGGTATTCTCTTGGAAATAGGATGCATGCATTAATATGATGTAGGACATTAATGGAACCCTTGTAGGCAGGGAAATGCAATGTACTTCGTTAAATATAACCAGCTACATATAATACAGGAAGAAATATGTTTGGGGATAAGTAGCTTATAGAAACATGCTGAAGATCTAGTCAAGGAATATAAAACTTGCATTCACAAAATCCCATGAAACAAGCCAGTCTGTCAAAAGTAACAGCATTACACTACTGTCTTCAGTGGGTAGGGATTCCTCTTCTAGGAATAATCTAGAACTTTATTTTGCATTTTTAATTGAACCAGCCTGATTCAAACTTATTTATTTTATTTTATTTATTATATTTATACCCCGCCTTTTTTCTTGCAAGGAACCCAAGGCAGCTTACATAATCCTCCTCCTCTTCCACTCCATTTTATCCTCACAACAACCCTGTGAGGTAGGTTAGGCTGAGAGTCAGTGACTGGCCCAAAGTCACCCAGTGAGTTTCATGGCCGAGTGGGGACTAGAACCCGGATCTCCTGACTCCCAGTCCAACACTCTAACCACTACGCCACACTTCCCAGACTGATACGTGGATTGGAACTTGGTTCAGTTTTCTTTTCACACTTGTCTGAATTTTACAATGTGTATAAAATGCATGTTTTGGGTTAAAATGCAAAATATATTCGTGTTAGGTAAAAAATGAATATTTTAAGGTACAATGTATTAAAAAATGCTTAGAGAAAAACAATAATAATATATATGTTCATGTTGTTGTGTTTCTAAATCACAGATTGATGCAGAAACGGGACTTATTAATGAACACATAGGAAATTGACAGAGACCGGAAACAGACTCATCTATCCATCCCTATCCTCATATCCCTCCCTAAAGGCAGAAGGAACTGGAGAAGTTCTCATTTCCATGAATCTTCAAGCAATGACAGATTCTTTCTTGTACTTCATGCCTTCACTTTTTTTTTTGTGGTGTCCCTCTCCCCCATTCACAAAGCCCCAGAACAAGGCTAGGTATGGGGCATTGTGGAGGATGAAAAATGGAGGCCAGGCTGCCAGCATGTTGATGCTGTTGCCACTTTCAGTGGCAGCACAAGCACATAGCCACACCCACACCCACACCCACGAAAAATAAGCTGTACTACAATCCTGTACTACAAATGGTGAGCCCTACCTATGAGAAACTGTTGGAGAATTTCTCTTCCCCCTGGAGAAATTCTGTGAAACTGTGCCCCCTCCATTTCTCCAGCCATAAATAGGACAGAGAATTTTGAGAGGCCATTTGCACACAGGTCTAAAAGTAATATCTGTTTTGACCTACATGTATCTCCAGAGACAGTTCTTCTGTTCATGAATCCAGATACAGAAGTGTTTCAATTCATGATAAAGAAACATCTGCCGCAAATAGAAATGATCCTTCCACTATTCCAAATTTTCATATCTCAGTTGAAATCCAACCAAGTATTTTAGGAATGAAATAACTCAGTTCCCATTTCTGGAAAATCCTGCCCTGTGGTTCTGAGATTTCCAAATCCATGTCCACATTTCATTCTGTTGCATTAATATAGGGATAGCACTAAGCACCATCACAATAGCCCTTTTTCTTCTGAATCATTCTTCTAAGCTCTTTTTAGAAGGGGTCAGGAGGATCTCTAGACTTGCCTTGGGACCCAACACAATATGAATCATTTGAGAAAGACAACCCTGACAAATCTTCAAATCTGACAGCTGCCTTTCGTTCTACAAGGGTTGAGTATGAGTTGAGTGTGGGTTGTCATTGAACCGTGGGTTGTTGCTGAAATGTGGGTTATCATGTGTGAACCCAGCTGGAACTAACAAACCATGGTTTGTTAACCATAAACAACCCACAGTTCACTGCCCAACAACAAACCATGGGTTCTCTTCAAGGGTTGTTTGTGGTTAACAAGCCATGGTTTGTTAGCACAGCTGGGTTCAGACAACATGATAACCCATGTTTCAACAATAGTCCACATTCAACCCTTGAGTGTGGGTTATGGTGTTGACTGAACCTAGTCTATGAGTTTATCTAACCCCTTTTAAAAGCCATCTATGTTGGTGGCGATCACCACACCTTGTGCTCGCAAATTCCAAAGTTTTATGCACTGTGTCAAGTAGTACTTTCTTTTATCTGTTCTGAATCTCCCACCACTCAGCTCAATTGGATGGTCCTGGGTTCTAATATTGTAAGAGGGAGAAGAAAAAATACACACTTCTCTATCCACTTTTTCCACACTATGCACAGTTTAATGCACCTCCATTATGCCCCTGCCCTTAATTTGCCTTTTCCCTGATCTAAGAAGCCCTTGTAGGGAGTAGCTCCAGCCCTGATCATTTTGACTGACCCTTTTCTGCACAGTTTCCAACTCTACAATATATTTTTAGAGGTGCAGCAACCAGAACTGAATGCATTAATCCAAGAGTAGCCCAGTCTTATGGGTTTCTTTTCCAAGATGGGATTGAATATTGGTTCTGAAAGCAGTGGGGAGAAGGTAGAAAACCCAAGGTAGGTGACATAATCCTCCTCCTCTCCATTTTACCCTCACAAGAGCCCTCTGAGGTAGGTTAGGCTGAGAGTCAGTGACTGGCCTGAAGTCACCCAGTGAGCTTCATAGCCAAGTAGGGACTAGAACCTGGATCTCCCGAGTCCCAGTCCAACACTCTAACCACTACGCCACACTGGCTCTTTATATTTCTAAATTGCTGTATTTAATTTATTTAGTCCACAATAACTGACTTGCAAGCGATGTTCTCTGAAACTGCAGAAAAATCAGTAGGCACTGAAGATGGGCAGGGCTCTACTTTGTCAAGTGGCAGTTCATGCCTTCAGAAAGGACAGGTTGCTTACCTGTAACTGTAGTTCTTCGAGTGGTCATCTGTGCAGTCACACATATGGGCTCTGCGCCTGCGCTGAGCTAGCCTCGGAAGATTCTTTAGCTGAGTCAAAATGGGCGGGAACCCCTCCCCCACGGTGCTCGCTCCTAGCACGGTTCCCGCCCATTCCCTCAGTTCCTATGAGACCGCTTATTGCGACCCCATGAAACGAGGGATCGTCGTTGGTGTCAACCTATGTGTCCTTTGGGTCACAACAGCAACGCAATTTCTCATGTTTGGGACGAGCTGGAGCGATGCACCCAATCTCCACTGGCAGGTCCATCGAAATCGATAATGACGCCAAGCGGGGATGGATGGGTGGGTTGTGTGACTGCACAGATGACCACTCGAAGAACTACAGTTACAGGTAAGCAACCTGTCCTTTTTCTTCGTGGTCTCTGTGCATCACACATATGGGCAGAGTAGCAAGCTGACTTACCGGTGGTGGGACGGCGTCACATGTCATTGTAGCACCGATGAGAGGACTGCTCTGCCAAAAGCGTTCGCTTCCCGGGCTCGGAGGTCAAGCTTATAGTGTCTGACAAACGTCGAAGGCGCAGACCACGTGGCCGCTCTACACAGATCTTGTAGAGGAATGCCCTTTCCAAACGCCGTGGATGTTGATTGCGCCCGGGTCGAGTGTGCTTTTATTGCACCCGGTAACCGTTTGTCGTTCAACTGGTAAGCCAGCTTAATTGTTTCTACAATCCATTTGGCAAACCTTTGTCTGGACACAGGTAGGCCTTTCGATTGTCCTCCATAACAGACGAACAGCTGCGTCGATCTCCTAAACGAGGCTGTTCTGTCCTTGTAGAAAGCCAGTGCACGGCGGACGTCTAGAGCGTGCATTTTCTTTTCCAGGTCCGTTGTTGGACTCTGAAAGAAAGCTGGTAATATTATATCTTGGTTGGTATGAAATTCCGACACTACTTTTGGAATGAAAGAGGTGTCTGGGCGGGCGACCACCTTGTCCCTGTGGAAAACCATGTAGGGTGGATCCTCTCTTAGCGCACATAGTTCGCTTGACCTTCTTGCCGAGGTGATGGCGACAAGGAAGGCCGTTTTCCATGTCAGTAATCGATAGTCTATGGTGGCGAGCGGCTCAAATGGCTTTTGTTGTAGAGCGCGTAGTACCAATGGTAGATCCCATCCTGGCGTCAAGTCCTTCATTGGAGGGATGGTATTCCTTAGGCCTTTCAGGAACTGCTTCACTAAGGGGTGGGTGAAGACTGTCCCTGTAGTGGAGTAGGGTCTGTTGGCCGAGATTGCTGCTAAGTATACTTTTATAGATGAAAGTTTTAACCCTCTTAGCATCAAAATGTGCAGATATTCCAGGACAGTTTGTATCGTGCAAGTCCCTGGATCTTGCCCTTGTGCTCTGACGAATTTTGAAAATGCCAGCCATTTCCTAGCGTAAGATGCTCTTGTTGCTGGCTTGCGTGCAGCTGCTAGGATGTCCTGGATTGCCACTGGCAAGCTTTGCACTAGGAGTGACGTATCCTCCATGCCATGAGCGCCAAACTCTTCAGGTCTGGGTGCCGGATCTCGCCCCGAGCCTGGGTTAATAGAGTCGGCGTGATGGGGAGAGATCTGTATTCCCCCCTGGAAAGGTGAAGGACCTGGGGGAACCACGGTTGTCTGGGCCACCACGGTGCTACCAGGATGCAGTCTGTGCAGTCGTTCCATATTTTCGAGACGACCCGCGTCAACAGAGGAAGAGGCGGAAAGATGTAGAATAGATGCCCCGACCACTGCATCATAAAGGCGTCTGTAATGGAGTCTGGATCTGAAGCTGCCCTGCTGCAGAACTGGTGGCATGCTGTGTTTTCTGAGGTAGCAAAGAGGTCTATTTGAGGGTGGCCCCAAATCGAGAAGATCCAATGGAGGACGTCCGGGTCCAACTGCCATTCGTGGGACTGCAGGGAGACTCTGCTGAGGGCATCCGCTAGGGTATTGTCCTTGCCCGCGATGTGGATCGCCACGAGAGAGATGGACCTTTGGATCGTCCAGTGGAGGATTTTGAGGGTCAGTCTTGTTAGTCTCATGGACCGCGTGCCTCCTTGTTTGTTGAGGTAGGCCACAACGGTCGTGTTGTCCGTGACTACTTGAATGTGATGGTGGTATAGCTCGGACTCCAGCGCCTTCATGGCGTTCCAAACAGCAAGTAGTTCCAGCATGTTGATATGCATCTTGCGTTGAATGGAATTCCATGTTCCTTGCGTGGTAAGTCCTGCACAGTGTGCTCCCCAACCCAGGAGGGAGGCGTCTGTTGTTAGTATCTTTGTTGGTGTTAGTGGGTGGAAAGGAACCCCCTTGTCCAGATTCCTCCTGTCCGTCCACCATAGCAAAGTCGCTTTGACCGTTCTTGGAATGGAAAGACGAGTGGAAGGGGACTGTTTTTGCGGATTGTAGGAGCGGATGAACCAGTTCTGGAGGGTTCTCATGTGCAGGCGGGCGTAGTTCACGACCTGTATCGTTGAGGCCATGTGGCCTAGGAGGCGCTGGATTGTCTTTGCTGATGTGGAGCGAGATTGGTACAGACTTTTTGAGAGGGTAAGTATCTTGTCCAATCTGTCTCGTGGTAGATAAGCCCGTCCTTGAATCGAGTTGAGAACCGCCCCTATGAACTGGATCTCCCTGGCCGGAGTGAGGACAGATTTCTTGGCGTTGAGACATAGTCCTAGATCTTTGAGTAGGTGCAATGTCGTGCGGATGGCCGACTCTAGACGAGATTTCGTGGAGTCCATTACCAGCCAGTCGTCGAGGTAGGGGAAGATCCGGATTCCCCTGGCCCTTAGACTTGCACAGACAACTGCCATGCATTTGGTGAACACTCTCGGTGCAGTGGAGAGGCCGAAGGGGAGAACTACGAATTGATAGGCCTCGTCCCCTATCTTGAACCGCAGGTACTTCCGACTGTCTTGGTGAATGGCAATGTGGAAGTATGCGTCCTGCAGGTCTATCGACGCAAACCAATCCGTCTTGCGAAGTAAAGGCAGTATCGACTGGATGGTGACCATTCTGAACTTCTTTGCTGTTATGAAGAAGTTGACAAGTCGGAGGTCCAAGATCGGGCGAAGTCCTCCTCCCTTCTTCGACACTGTGAAGTACCGGGAATAGAGCCCCTCCTGGAGGTGATGTGGGTGGACAGGCTGGATGGCACCCTTCTGCAACAGAGAGTCCACCTCCTCCAGTAACGGTGGAGTGGGCTGTGTGGTAGTGATGCCGAGGAAGGGGGGGAGAACATCGAATTCGATCTGGTACCCGTGCTGGATGATGTTGAGGACCCAGCGGTCCGTTGTAATATGGTGCCACGATGGAAGGTAAGTGGCTAGTCTGTCCGTGAATAGGATAATTGTATTTGACGATTTTGATGTCATAATCGGTGGTGTTGTCACGTCCGGTGTTTGAGTCATGTCCAGTAAGTATGTGTCGATTTGTGCTAAGTCAAAGACGCCGTTTGCCGAAAGGGTTGCCCTTCCTTGGTCCCTGGTACTTAGGTTGGAAAGGCCTTCTTGATCCAGAGGGCTGGCGGTCTCGTCCTCGCAAGTCTTGGTTTTTTTGTGCGAAGCGCGGCCAGAACGGCGCTGTTGGCTGGAGCTTCGTCCACTGTTTAGTTTTGTACCTCTGCCTTGGAGCTGCGTTAAGCCCCATCTTTTGCGCTGTGACCTTCGCTTTCTGGGCTGCGTCGAGGGAGTCATCAGTTTTGGTGTTAAAGAGTCCCTCGCCGTCGAACGGTAAGTTTTCTATACGCGCTCTCGCTTCCGTGTTCAGTAACGTTGAGCGGAGCCAAGCGTGTCTGCGGAGTGCCACTGAGCTGATGAGCGCCCTCGCGTGGTAGTCCGTCTGGTGTCTAGCGTTGTTCATTTGGAGTGTTGCCATGCTCAGGGCCTCTGCCTGCAACACGCGTGCCAGTTGTCTCTTTTCTTCTGACAGGTCTTCGCATAGGTTGCCCAGCTTTTCCGTCAGGAAATGTTGGTATCTTGCCATTATTGCCTGGTAGTTTGAGACTCTTAGACCCAAGGCGCTGGATGAATATACTCGTCTGGCGCAGGCGTCCAGTTTTTTGCCCTCTTGATCCACCGGCGTGGTGTGTATTTTACTCGAGGTGGACTGGGCAGATTCTACTATGATAGAATTTGGAGCCGGATGGGTGAAGAGAAATTGTGCATCCTCTTTGCGGACGCGATAAAGAGATTCCAGCCTCTTGCCCGTTGGAGGAATCACTGCTGGTTTGTTCCAGGTATTCTTGACGACTTTCAGTAGTGCTGGCAGGTAAGGCACCAGTGCTGGCGATGTTTGCGTCGATTGCATCATGTTATACACTGGGTCGTCATCATCGGGAGATTCGATGACAGTTTCTATCCCCAGGGATGCTGTCATCCTTAGCACGTGGTCGGCGAAAGTCCCAAGGTCCTCTGAAGGTGATACTGCCGCCCTCGATTCGACCTGGAGATCTGGTGACGACTCGAGGGGGCCAGACAACGCAGAGTCTGAGTCAGAGTATGGTAAATCTGACGAGGAATCTGGGTCTAGGTCTTTTGATAGAGCTGGTTTTTCTAGGTGCTTCTTTTTACATAAGGCCTTCCTTGGGGGTGCCTGAGGTAAAGAGAGGTGAGTTTTGGAACTCGTAGCATGTTTTCCTTTTTCCCGTACAGTTTGAGCGGTGTGACGGTATCGCTCGTGTGGGCTCCTACTCCGTGTCGGACCTCTGCGTTTGTGCTGGTCGACATCGTGAGATAAGCTTCGGCGTCGACTGCGTCTGATATAGGGGGAGTCGCGCCGTCGCTCGGTATCGATGGGCGGTGTTCGATGTCGATGGCGATCGATACAGGGGGAGCCATGGCGGCGTTCGGTATCGATGGGCTGTTTTCGACGTCGATAGCGATCCCCTTGGGGGGAGACTCTATATTGACGTACGCTGTCGGAGGAGGTACTACGGCGCCGGCGGTATGAGGTGTGTGCAGGTGCCTTTCGTTGAGATTCGACACTTCGACGGTGGTGTCTGTCGGTGTCGTCTGAGTGGCTCTGCGATCTGCGGCGGTGACGGTCGGCATCGAGTGAGCGGCTTCGATGGCGGCGTCGGTCGATGTCGAGCGAAAAATCCGAACGCTTGTGGTCGGTTGGAGCCCTTCGGAGGTGATGTCCGGAGCCGTGGGAAGGGCTGCGTTCGGTGTCGGCCGAGACGCTTCGGCGGCGGCGTGTGCCACCGTAGGGAGGACTGTTGTGGCGTCGTTCGACATCGAGGGAGGAGCTACGGTGACGGCGGTACTCGACGTCGTGTTTGTTTCGGCGGCGGGAGTCCCCGGTGTCGACTGATGAATGTCGATGGCGAGGGTCCTCGATGTCGGTAGCAGTTTGTCTCGGGCTGCCAGTGTCTGCCGGTTTTTCTGCTCCGGCTCGTTGCGTACTACGCCGAGTAGCTTCATCTTCGGATGAGCTGTCTGGGCGAGTACTATGAGATCTGTGATCCCTTCGGCATCGAGGCGATCGATGTCGAGGCGATCGATGTCGAGGCGATCGATGTCGAGGCGATCGATGTCGAGGTGATCGCCGCTGAATCGGGCTGTCTTCTCGCCCTTGGTACGTAGAGTCGTCTTTGGATCGTATAGATTGTCTCTTGGACGCTTGCGATCCAGACCGACTGGGGTGCTCAGATGGCTTCGACTGGGGCTCCTCTCCTCTTTTAGGTGAGGTGGAGCGATGCGATCGAGCCGTTTTTGCCGGGGAGTCTAAAATTTCTCCGTCTGAGATGGACTCTGCCCGATCAATTGCTGTGTCCAGCTCAATGATCTTCGGTGTCGACAATTCTTTGTGTAACGATGTCGACCGTTTAGTTGGAGACGGAGATGGCACGTTTTTGGACGTCTCCTGGGTTTTGGACGCTACCGACCCAAGCGGTGATAAAGTCTTTGGTCTCTTTTTAGATTTTTCCCCGCTAGAGGCCTTGTGTGGTTTTTTCTTTTGAGTTTGGTCCTCCCCTTTCCCGGTGACTTTTTTAGTCAAGGGGGATGGCCTCTTCGAAGTTGTGGCGCGTGGGAGAGAAGGGCCGGCCGCTGACAGAGTTTGCTGCCATAGCGTGGTTTTGAGCTTTAATGCCCGCTGCTTCCTGGTCACTTTGGTGAACTTTTTGCAGTGGCGGCAAGTCTCCACAATGTGTTCTTGCCCCAGGCATAAAAGGCATAGGGCATGCCCGTCCGCAGGGGGTAGCTTTGCGCCGCACTCGGTGCATTTCCTGAACGGGGCCTTAAGGGCCATCGTTCGGGGGGGGGGGAAGCCAGAAGGAAGAGTAACGAAGAGGTTTTTTTTTTTTTTTTTTTTTTTTTTTTTTAGGAGAGAAAGTGAAGAATGAAGGGGAGATAGTTTGAATGAAGTTAAGTAGAAAAAATTTTACTCAGCCGATCGAGAGGAATGAATTCCTGGAGAACCTTTCGAGAGCTGCCGGTCGCAATAGCGGTCGAAAAGGAACTGAGGGAATGGGCGGGAACCGTGCTAGGAGCGAGCACCGTGGGGGAGGGGTTCCCGCCCATTTTGACTCAGCTAAAGAATCTTCCGAGGCTAGCTCAGCGCAGGCGCAGAGCCCATATGTGTGATGCACAGAGACCACGAAGAAGAAGCACTGTTTTTCTTCTCTTGTGCTATTCCGGAGACTAAGAACACATGAACCAAGAGACTACGTTTTGAGTGTACTGAACCTATTATCAACAGGGGCATGAACATAAGGAGTACCATGCCTAATATTTTGGGCTGGGGAAGTATTTGAATTCTATTTTTAGAATGCCAGGGCAAGGAGGAAAGATTCATCTAAATATCAGCTAATATCCACTAAACCCAGCCTCCTTTTTTTTCAATTTTTTTTTTTTTGCTCTTATTTGACTTCTGTTGTTGTTGTTCTGCTCTGGCTATCATTTTGCCTAGCTGTCTGAAAGCAATAACCTACTATTTTAGGGCTGATCGAAGTACGCCTTCCCCCTTTCTCAGCCCCATTCTCAGGGTTGTGAAAGTGGGGGCAGGGGGGACAATTTCTTCTCACATTCTCAGGTGGATCTGGAGAAATTGTGAAGGAAGTCTTTTAGGGGTGGGAGACTTTAGCAGAGGGAAGTTTCTGACTAGGTTCGGGCAACACGCTAAGCCACAGTGGCTACAGTAAACCCTAGAACAAGCCATGGCTTCGAAGGGTGGCTTCGAAGTCATGGCTTGGGTTCGCACAACACGCTAAGCCAACCTGGCTTAGCGTGCTGTCCGAACCCAGTCAGTGTTTCTTAGCCATGGCTTCAAAGCCACCCATCAAAGCCATGGCTTGTTCTAGGGTTTACTGCAGCCACCGTGGCTTAGCGTGTTGGGAGAACCCAGTCTCTGACTGCTACTCTTTTTTATTTTCAGCTTTTCTCCTTTGTTTTTATTTAAACAATGTTTTCTTTCAATTTTTTTGTTTTTTAAGGACTTCAATGATCGATATGCTAATAGGATGTTGTTGTCCAAAATGGCCCTGAAAGTTTGTTTCAAATGCCTGAAGGCTGATTAAGATTACAAAGGAAGGAATCATGTTCCGTGTATGTTCAGAAGCACCTCCCTCTATGTCTTGTTTTCTCTATTAGAGTCCCACTGGATTCGGTATACTGACACACTCACACTCCCTCCCCACTAAGCTCCCACTGTTCTCTCTCACTCACACCTTCCCTTGGGATTCTTCAACCTCACCCAATTTTAAATTAAAGTCTCCCTGTATAGTCTTTTCTTTGACAACTCCCTGTAGAAGAGTGTGTTCCTGAGGAGTGCTCTTCCATCATATACAAAGCTTTGAGCCCCAGCACCTCTTACATTACATCAGATTCCTCGGCATCCAACACCCCACCCAGAAAAGTAAAGCACAAAAGCTCCTGCCTCCTAAAAGGACCCCTCCTCCGTATACACACCACTATAAAGGGAACACAGAAGACATATTCTCCTCTTATCCTGCAAACACTCCCTTCCTTCCTCGGGGGCTCACATCTGATTATAGATGCTCTGGGTTGAGATATATGTCTGGATCTGAGGGGAGAGAGGTGAGGAGCAAAGAGTCACTACAACTTTCACTTGCTACTTTGTTGTACGTTGACATAAAATCTGGACCCATACTGCATGGAAAGGGAGGGGAGATTAGCATAGCACCCAAAAAAGAGGCATAGTTCAAAAGACTGCAGTAAAAACTTTAAAATGTTTAAAAATATTTACTTTTGAGTTTTGACCTTACTACAACCCAGTGAGATAGGTCACCCTCATTCCAACTGCTAAAGTTTTCATTAATTAATTTTTCACACAAAACACTAAAAGCACTTTCTGCATTTTATGTCTATGTAATGCAAACATATATAATATGTAATCACTAAATGATACCTACACAAACTAGTGCTCCACAAGAGAACTGCTAGTGGTCAGTGAGAAATTATCTACAACTAAGTCCACAAAGAAAGCTCTTGCTACATCTCTGGCAGAAGCAGGACAGAGCAGTGAATCATCCTACCAACCACCACTGTGTAGAGTTGCCACCTATCAGTTTTAACCAGGACAGTTCAGGAATTGAAAGTCTATATTTGCTATCTGGACACCCAAAATCCGGCAATGATCTCTTGATCGAGTCTTGCTCTGCTGCCACTTAACATGCTCTTCTTTGTTCAGGAGTCTAATGTGAGAATTATGGCTATAGAAAGGGAAAGAGTGGTTTGATTAGGACCACTGTGCCTTTCTACTTTTGCTGTCACTTGGGTCACCCAGGGCTCATGCTGTTCCACTGTGATCAGAAAGACAGAGCACATACATGACAGCACAAGGCCCGGGTAAGTCAAGTGACTGCAGGGGAACAGGAAATGGATTGACGAAGCCTCTAGAGGTATTCCTGTGATCATTTGAGCAGGGGCTCTTGCACCAGCAGAATCAAGGTGAGCTCAGCAAGAGGCCACCATTTGCAACCCTACGCCCTCCCAAAATAGGAGCACCTGCACCCAACCTCTGCTTAGCTGATCTTTTTTGGTACAGAAGAATTTCTAAGATTTGAGTCTGGAGCTTTGATCTCACAATATCAAATGGATAGAAAGCAGAACAAATGTCTTGCAGGAGATGCTGTATGCAGAATTTGCTTCTGGATAGAAAGCAGAACAAATGTCTTGCAGGAGACTGCTGTATGCAGAATTTGCTTCTGTTAAAAATGTGCCTGATATTCATGTGGCAGATTCATATGAAGATGGGGAGGGGGAGCTACTCTTGAAAATAATGTGAAGCTACCTTAATAGAAAATCTTTGCATCTGCAATATACAGTTCCTGCTAGCAGCAGCAATATGGGTTATGTTTTCTCCACCATGGGAAATACTTGCACAAATGAATGAAGATGCATTCATGTTGCTGTAATAAGTGTGCACTTCAATGCAATGCAATTTTGACATGTCTTGGGCTAATTTACATGACAACATAAGCCAGAGGTATATGAAATAAAAATATGGAATGCTATTTAAAAATGTATATACCATAACACTTACCAGGTAAAACTAAAGATTCCATCCCAGTAGTTTTCATTCTTGCAGTTCTAAAACTATATAGCTACAACTATACAGACAAGAGCTTTGCACTGTACCCTGTCTATAGGTTCAACTGCCATGCATAAGAAGTTGCTGTGAACTGCATAAAGTAAAAGAAAAAGTGATCCTCTAAATCTAAGATCTTGCATTTCAATTTTAATGTGATATTGAAGTTATTTATATTTCCCAGTTTGTCATAAATACTAATGATACACAATTTCTTGTTCAATGCCTAACAATTTAATACTACATCATTGTTTATATTAGCAACACTACCTTTAATGATGCATTCAGTTATGGTTCTCTCTATGTTTGCCTGTGTACGCAAATTAATTGTAGGCTAGACACCAAATAAAATATCATGATGGAAAGTGTATTTCATTACATCTACAGTTATTTCATCTTTATTACCAAAGACCTTATTGCACTTGCAACAATACATTATGACTTCGTTCACCAACGGTGATAGGCTACTATTTGTATCTTGACAGTATGCCAGTGTGGCAGCACTGCTTGACTGTTTTATGCTTCTAGGAAGTCTGTAATGGCCTTCACTAACTCATAAAATTAAATCTTCATTGTCTCCTGAACTAGGGCAGTTGAGAAGGTACTCTATGAGATAAATTACTGGGTAATACTTAAGTTTCTTTTCCTAATGAAATTAAGGGCACAATCCTATGCATGTTCAAACAGAAAAAGTCCTACAACTCCCAGCATTCCCCAGCATCTATGCTGGCTGGTGAATGCTGGGAGTTGAAGGACTTTTTTCTGTCTAAACATACATAGGATTGCACCTAGGTAATTTAGGGTGCGATCCTATGTCCCTCCAACCTTGTCTGTGGGGGACACACGATTGGGGCTGGAAGCCCCTGCAACCTCAGAAATCTTTTCCGAGGTCCCAGCAATGCGTGGAGCCTGCCCCCCACCTCGCAGCTGGTGCAGTTCTTTCCACCCTAGCAGGGAACTGAAGGCAGTCTTCTGTCTTCGGTTCCCCCATGAGGGGGTGTCCCTGAGGGCAGGGAAGGGAGGAGAGAGGCTCCACCGGATTCCGAGAAGTCCAAGCGGCACCTCAGCTTCTCCTCGTGAGGAGGAAAAACATCTAGATGGCCGCAATCGGCTGTCTAGATGTTTCTGAAGGCGAGAGGAGCAGAGCAGATAGCCTATCTGCCGCAATCCTCCCACCCTGCATAGGATGCCCACAATCCTCCAGGCTGTCCATTTATCAAGTTTCATCTGTTTGTTTATAATTCCATTGGGTGATTTAAGGATCTTGTAACCCTTTAGGGTAGCACCCAAACACATCTCTTCATTATAGTATATAAACCCATCTGAAGTGTCGTATCATCAAACCCCCAAAGATATTTTTTTTCTGTTTATCTAAAAGGTTGCTGTCAATAAGCTGAGTATCCTGCCATTTGAGCAATAAAACTATAGTAAAATTTACTCTGCACATTTGCCATAATATATTCTATGTCCAACTCAGCAAAGTAGTAATAGCTCTTGGCAGGATGCACATTTATCTTGGCTGAAAAGCTGTCAGTAACAACACGGTGGGTGTCAATTGGCATGAAGTATGCGATGCAAACACATTTGCCAATTACATGCATTAGGGCCTCATAATGACTGATGTCACCAGTGTAGTGTAGCAATAACTTATCTTAAGGACACTAATTATATTTTTTCCCCTTTAGCTGAATTCATTCTTTGCAAAGTTTCAAATGAAACCTATAAAGCGTTTCATGTTATACTTTCCAAACCCCAGGCTCAGGACACGGATCAAATGGCAAGTACAGGTAAACAGCCAGAATAGATACTAGGATTCTCTAGGTGACCAAGTGAGTGATGTGAGCCCATAATTAAGAACTGTCTGGTTTAGTTTAACAACAACACCAAACATTAGTATTCATTTATTAAGAAAACACCTATTAGGAAGCTCCAGTTCCATGAGAAAAAAGTTTCAAACAGACTAAGGAAAAGCAATGTACACTCAAATTAGAATATGGGAAGGTAAGTAGTGCTGCCCCAATACCCAATTTGGACACCCTCTCCAGAAGGATGCCATGGTTAATGCCACTGCAGAGAGGCCCAGGAGAATCAACAGGGTTGTACTTCCCCACTTCTTTCTAAGGCAGTTTCAGCACCAAAACTAGGCCTAAATCATATCATTATTGAAATGGATCTAGAAAATCAGATTCATCCACGAGTTCATGGAGTTAATTGGCAACCACTCGCTGAACCACCTTGCCCAGGAAGAAGGCTTCAGCCACCAGTCTTTGCTTGTTAAGATCTACAGCTCCAGAGAAAGCTTTTTCAGAAGTGCTGCCTCCTTTAAGTTGTCAAAGAAGATGATGCCTTGTAATTTAATAAAAACTACTCATTATGAGAAGGCAGGCCACCATCTTATATTTTGTTTTAAACTGAATTTTACTGTAATCCACCAGAACTAAAAACAGTACCAAGGTTTTCAAGCTAACTAACTGCTCTACCAATTAAAATTAGCTACCTTCATTTAATGGGCACTATAGTTGATATGTTAATCTGCTGATTAAGCTGATAAAAGCTTGTAGGCCTGAAAACTATGTTCAATAAATTAGTTTACATTAAATGTGTAATAATCAGACTAATGTTCTTCTCATTATCGTAACCTCCTTCTGGCAGAGGTGGTTCTTTTACTTTGGGCATTTTAATTCTTCCAGCAACACTCAATTGACAGCATTCGGGCCAACTGCCAAACATTCACGAGTCTGTTTGTATTGACATAACCTCATTGAACTCTGCAGCATAGAATGGGATCTAAACCAAGAGCTGCACTGCAGAAAAGAACAAGGAACAAAAACACCTAATGTTTTATTCCTATGAGATGAATAACATTACTCAAGGTAGTTATATTACCAAGGTTTACTTAATTTAAAAATTACCAGCCAAGAGAATTTTGGCAGAGAGACAGATGTTTTGAATTACCTAGCTTTAGGACTTTTAGAGGGTAGTTCATCCTAGAAATTTACCTTTCATTCACAGTTCAACATTACAATATTCTGACGAAGCAACAACTAGTTTAACAAGGAGAAAGTGTATAGCTTTAAAGTCTTCTTGACAGTTAAAACCTTTTTAGTTACTTCACTGATGTCATAATCAAAGCTGGTTCTCTGCATTCTCCAAGATACATCCCTACTATACTTGGAATGTATGCTTTTCCTTCCCAGTTATCCATATACATGGTTTTCTAATCAGAGCTGAGCCATCTATGTCTTCCCCCCCCACACGTGTGTCATTTTGCCTCTAGAAAATGCTTTAGTATTTTCCCCTTGCTCTTTTTTTCTGAGTATTAAAAATAGTATTTAAAAAATATTGTCAAGGTTAAGGAGAGAACAAGATGATCTCACTCAAAACATGAAAGATTACATTTTAGGAAGCTTCTTTAGGCATGCCCAAAGGCCTCTGTGTGTCTAGTGGGATCTTTGATTGGTTTCCTTGGAACACCAGGTCCCCATGCCATATCAAACACTGCTTTTGAAACCAAGGTGTGTGTGCGCGTGTGCGCGCTTTTGGGTTGTGTGTTTTTTTTAAAGTTAGCAATCTGGCTGCTGTTAGAGAAACACAAGTCCAGAGACCCAACAGCAACAGCTCCACTGTTTTCTGGATCATACCATTCCAGGACAAATACAGCCCTAAACCAAGGCTAGTTTGTAGTATGATCTATAACATTTCCCATACTTCCAAGTGACAAACTTTTATATACAGATCAGGCCTAGGATCTGAACATATGAAGCTGACTCACAGAGTCAGATCACTGGTTCATTTAATTCAGAATTATCCACTGACTGATTAAACGCTCCCCCCAGCATTTCAGACAGGGGTCTTTTCCAGTCCCTACCTGGAGATACAGAACCTGGGACCCCCTGCATGCACAGCATGTATTCTACCACTGTGGCCTCTCCCAAAGAACTACCGTACATACTTTGCTAGCATGTACCCCAAAGTGATTTTGTGGACAGTAACTCCACTTACACACCACACAGCAAATGCATTTTGAAATTAAGGAATGTTTCAAGTGCAGTTGAAGACACTGGCCAGGTACAAGTACATGACTAAGACGCTTCGGATACTGCCTTGATATATATAAATGGATTTCCATGTAAATGAATCAACCTGAAAAAAGAAGGAGCTAGACATTTATGGTTTGTGTACTATACCAGTGGCCATCAGACAAGCATTCCAAACAATCACTTCTAGGTAGGGAAATCCAAATTCTGGGTGCCATCACTGAGAAGGCTTGTCCCTGGTGTCCACCTATATAATTCTCAATGGCAGGGGTGTCCAAGAGCAGGGTCTAACATGACAATCTCAGCAAGTGAGCAAGCTGATATAGGAAAAGGTGATAAACTAGATTACCCATGTCCCAGATTATTTGTTTATTTATGATTAACATGGATATAGTTCCTTATCTGCTAGAAAGCCATCAAGGTGATGTTCAACAATTTAAAACACAATAAAAAAAATTAAAGAGACAAACAGAATAAAACACTATACTAAAACGGAATATCAATAAAACAGTGGCTGGTCACCCAAGGAAGGCCTCCAGAAATAAAGATGTTTTCAGAAGGTGCCAGAAACAACACAATGTTGGTATCTGCCTGACCTCCAAAGGCAGGGAATTCCACAAAAATGGAGCCACCGCACTGAAGACTCTTCTCCAGGTGGACTACAAATGGGCCATATGTCCATGCGGAACCACCAGGAGCATGCAATCTGATGACCTCAGAAAGCAAGCAGGTTGATAAGTGAGAAGGCGCTCTCTTAAGTATCTTGGTGCCAAGTTGTTTAGGGCTTTATACACTAGTAGCAAAACATTAAATCTGGCCCAGTAGCAAATAGGCAGCCAGTGAAGTTCCCTCAGCTAAGGAGTCCAAACTCCAGTTCCTTTTAAAAGCGGTTTTTGGGGCTTTTTTAACAGGGCTCCCCATGGTTTTTTCACAGAGACATATGCAGGCATGCATGCATGTTGAAAAAACCATGGGGAGCCCTATCAAAACTACACACCCCTTTAAAAAAATGAACTGGAGTTTTGACAGCTAGCTGTCAACCCTCTGTGCTCCTGTAACAGGAGGTAGCTTGCCCTTTTCCACCTTCCCGAGCACTTAAGAGTCTCGGGAAAGGGTGGTAAAGTTAGACAAACCTGACTAGAGTCAGATCCAAAAAAATAAAAAAAAACCTTGAGGATTTCACCATGACGGGGGTGATCACTGGTTGCTTGGGCACTTTGAAGGGGCTGTCACTAGCAGTCTCAGGGATCACTTTTCTCCCCAAAAAGGGGGAAATGGGGAGGAAAGCTGCATCAAGCGCAAATGGGTGGTTTTGGACTGTGATATATATGTCCTGTGTATGTCCCCATCCAAAACTCTCAGTTCCTATTCAAAACCTCCTTTTTAAAGGGACCCAGAATTTTGACAGCTAGGTGTCAAAGCTGTCAAAACCCTTTTCCCAAGAAAGGGAGGGATGCACTTTTGCACTTTCCCAAGCACCTAAAGGCTCATGCCAAATTGCAAAATGTGCACCCTAATGGGAACTAAAGGGGGGGGGAGAAAAAAAGATGAGGATCTTGCTGCAAAGGGGGTGTGAATTCTATAAAACACCCATTTCTCAGCAGAAGATTCCTCGTGCTCTCGATTTCTCTTGACAGCTTGCCTTCTGCAAGCTGCCAAGGAGAACCCAAAGGTGGGGAAATGAATTTGGAGCCAACCCCCTCAGTCGTGCTACTGCAAAGGATCACAGTTGCACAACTGCACTAAATAAATAAATAAATATTAATTGGGGGGGCACAATTTAGTGCACAATTATTATATTTTTACAAAAAATGCTGGGCAGCCCCAGGCAGCCCCTCCAAGGTGCCGCTGGGCACTTTGAAGGGACTGTTCATAGCTGTCAAAATGGGGATCATGAAAGCTGGCTTGACAAGCAGCTTTCATAACTTCCAAAGAAAAGAAAGATAAAAGGGGGGAAGCTGCGGTGAGCCCAAAACAGCTCACAGTGGTGACAGGGAGTGGGGGAAGCCCATGCCAGCTGCCCCGAAGTGTCGCTTGGGCAAGAACAGCAAGGGTTTGTTTGCTGTTCTTGCCATGGAGCTCGCTAGCCAATTCCCCATACCCATGATATGGTCACTCACTCAGGCAGGTTTGGGTGACACGATAACCCATCATGGGTACAACAACCCCTAGAACAGCCCATGCATAGTCAGGGTGGCTTGTTGCCCACCGGGTTTGCATGACATGACAACCCACTATTTTTTTGGTTGATATAACCATGATGGTTGAAACAACAAATCAACAAACCATAGGGGGTTGTTGTGTCATGTGAATCCAGCCATAGTGTATTGAAGTATTTATCATGTAAGCCAAAGGCACAGATAACTGTGACAAGATTTCCTTGTTCCAAAAGGGAATACACTAACATACCAAAGTCTGTGAAAGGTGCTGCAGGCCATGAATACCAGGATTCTCATCCGTTTGCATCTTACAAATTTACAAAAAGCCAAATTTACTCTGTCATAATATAGCCAGTTAATTTTTTTT
Source organism: Shinisaurus crocodilurus (assembly GCA_021292165.1). Lineage (NCBI taxonomy): Eukaryota > Metazoa > Chordata > Lepidosauria > Squamata > Shinisauridae > Shinisaurus > Shinisaurus crocodilurus. Next base: position 75,013,721 of record CM037876.1, on the reverse strand, counting down.
TTCCAGCAGCAATAATGTTTTCCAGCTAGAGCACTTAATGCCAATATTTTTTCTGTCAAATAGCATTAACGTCTGCATTAGATATGAAAAAACCGTAATGGAATGGTCGGGGAGGGGAGGATAATAAATAGATTATTCTGAGAAATAAAAATGAATGCATCTAAATGTGTGTGTGAACACACACACACCCTTGTTTCAAGCACAGAACTCCTAGCTTAAATGAGTTCTCACTTAAGAGTGAGAAACATTTCTAGAACCTCTGAAATCACTGCATCACAAAAATACACCCTTCTAGTACTCAGTAAGCCCCACTGAGGTCAATGGGGCTTTCTCCAAGGTGTATATAAGATTGCAGTCTATGCCAACTTACTGGGAAGTAAGTCCCATTGAAGTCAATGGGACTTACATCTAAGTTAACATGCATAGGTTTGCACTGTTAAGACAGTCGGTGCTCCACCCGCTCATTTCAGTACTCCTCCAGATTTCATAGCTACACATACTGAAATGAAAATTAAAATACTGCACAAGAACCAGCTTAGGCAAGGTGCTACAACTGTCCCTTCAGTGCTATGGGCACCCACAATCCTGGATGCAAAATGCACTGTACACAGTTTATTATTCTCTGCACTTCTAAACCTATTGTCAGTTTGGGGACATTTAAGATGAACTAACTTGATTTAAGATGAACTAACTTGATCCTGAAACCTTGATTTAAAGATCACATTTGTATTATTGGAGGAAGGGTGGGCCTTTCCTTCAAGAAGTACAAATCTGTTCTAATAAATTGATGGATGGTATTTAACACCATCAAGGTGTAATGGTATATTTTCAATAACTTTAAATGCTGCAAATGTAAGGCACCCTGAGCAGATATTACTTATCATTTGCAGTGTGTGTGTGTGTGTGTGTGTGTGTGCCAGTTTACACAAGCATATTGGTATCAGATATCAAATATTATATCACTCATTGTAGGTAATATAATTACACTGAATCCTTTTGTGGATCTTATTCAATGTCACAAAATCTACTTCACCAAGAACTAGGTTATTGGTATAGCATGTATTAATTGGTCCTAAAATAATTTTGGCACAACGCTGGAGAAAACTCAGTGCCCTACTACATGGGAATGGCTGATAGAAGAATCTAGATTTCACAGAAATAAGTAAGCCAATTAAGGTTGTTCATAGGCAGGAAAGATCAGCTTGTTAATACATGAGATTTTTCCTTGTAGAAAGCATGTTAAAATTGCATCCAGAAAAAACACATTTAAATCCTCATTCAATATGTTCTCTAATATGCAACAATGGGCACTGTCCAGTGAAATCTGAACATTTCAAAAGCATTAGGACTTTTATGAAAATCCTTAACTCTGTTCCATTACTTTCTAATTGATTAAAGGGTTTTGTAATCTGAACAATGCTTAACTCTTAAGCTTTGAATGAAACACACTATGAAATGCAGAAATGCGTTCATACTGTGGAATGCAGAAATGAGCCGGGCAGTTGACACAATTTCTCCTGAGCACCCTCTCTATAGTAAAGCTCATAGGGCTCCATGGTATACCCTGGAGCTGAGAGCAATGAAACAAAACAGGAGACGGTTTGAGCGCAGCTGGAGAAAAGCTCCTAGTGGATGCAATTGAACTCTGGTTTCTGCCTATAGTCAGGTATATTTAGGGGCAGTGATAGCAACAAAGAAATAACATCTCACTGTCTAAATTCAGTCCTTTATCTGCCACCCAGTGGAGCTTTTTAGCTGGGGCCTATTACATGCTGTCCCGAAGGACTTTGCAGACCTGTCTGAGGCCCGCTGTAAATTATTTGCTAGGAAGTCCCAGGATAAAATCTCTTGCATCCACTGCAACTTAGACTCCAGAATTACAGCAGGTGAATCAGCCTGGTCCAGTTTTCTTGCATGAGTTTCAATTGGTACAACTTGAAGATGTTGACAAGGTGCTTGGAGAGGTTCATGTATCCACTTCTATACTGGATCCCTGCCCCTCTTGGCTTATAAAAACTAGCAGGGAGGGAACAGCTGGCTGAGCCAGGGAAGTGATTAATGCCTCCTTGAGAGAGGAAGTGGTTCCATGGTGAGACCACTCCTGAAAAAATCCTCTCTGGGCCTGGAAGATCTTAATAATTTTATGCCAGTGGCAAATGTTCTTCTCCTGGGCAAGGCCCTTGAGTGGGTGGAAGCCAACCAGCTTCAGGCACTCTTGGATATGACTAATTACCTGGATCCATTTCAGTTGGGGTTCAGGCCAGGTTTTGGCATGTAAACAGCGTTGATCACCCTGATGACCTATGTCGGGAAAGAGATAGGGGGAGTGTAACTCTGTTGACACTCCTAGATCTCTCGGCGGCTTTTATTACCATCGACCATGGTATCCTTCTAGGGTGGCTGTCTGAGCAGCTGGGGGGGTACTGCATTGCAGTGGTTCTGCTCCTACTTGGATGGTCAGCTCCAGAAGGTGGTGCTTGGGAAATACTGCTCGGCCCTATGGACTCTCCAGCATGAGGTTCCCCAGGGGTCAGTTCTGTCCCCCATACTATTCAATATGAAACATGAAACCAGTGAGTGGAGTCATCCAGAGTTTTGGAGCACATTATCGGTATGCTGATGACACACAGCTTTACTTCTCCTTTTCATCTTCATCAGGTGAGGCTGTGGATGTCCTAAATCAGTGCCTGGCTGTGACAATGGAGTGGATGAGGGCTAATAAACTGAAGCTCAATGCAGACAAGACTGAGATGCTACTAGTGGGTTGTTGTTCTGACCAGATGAAGGGTGCTCTACCTGTTCTGGATAGGGTTGCACTCCCCTTGAAGGAGCAGGTACATAGCTTGGGGGTCCTCCCGGAGCCATATCTGTCACTTGAGGCTCAAGCTATGCCACTATCCAGACAGGGATTAGCTGGTTTCAGTAATCTATGTGCTGGTAACCTCAGAGTTAGATTACTGCAATGCACTCTACATGGGACTGCCCTTGAATACTGTTCAGAAGCTGCAGTTTGTGCAAAATGTAGCAGCTGGACTAATAACTAGGACCTGAAGGTCTGAACATATAACACCAATTCTGGCTCACTTGCATTGGCTGCCTATATGCTTCCAAGCCTGATTCAAGGTGCTGGTTTTTAACATATAAAGCCTTACATGGCTTGGGACCACAAGGCGGGGTATAAATATAATAAATAAATAAATAAATAAATAAATGTGCAGCAGTGAATGACAGCTGCCTTCACATTTCTGCAATATTCCCCTCTGTGATAATGCTTTGCCATGACATTTGTGTATGTTTCCCAATCCTGCTCACTGCTAAGCATCCCATATCGAGATGTGACAACTAGCAATGGGTGGAAGTGATAAGCACGAAGTGGCGGGAGACAGAACAAAAGCAGCTGGAGAGAAGGCACTTTCTGAGCAAGTGCCCTTACTTTGGTCATGGGTGTGCTTATTTTAGTGTAACGTGAAGCAGCCTGTGGTTGGGGTTTTTTTAAAAAAAGTCGTTTGCTGGCTAGCAATGTAAGCGCCAAAGTGGAAAAGGGGAATATGGGGATGCTTGGCTAAGTACTAGAGACACTTTTGCACAACAATGAATTATCCGTAAAAAAATTCTGGCAAACACATTACCGCATTCATAAGGGCTCAGAAAATTATTTCTGTTTGACGAGCTGATGTGAGGGAGAGAGGGAGTTTTCTTTGCTAGCCAGCAAACCCAGCATACCAATTGCAAAAAGGGTGCTGGCGTAGGAATCGAGGGAATGAGGAGTTCTGCTGCAAAGGTGCCTGGGATACCTGCTGGAACCGGCTGGGGGAATGAGGGGGTGAATTCAGTAGGGATGGGCAGCCTGCCCGGCACTCGAATCGTGGCGCATGAGCCGAACACTCCATGTGAGACAAGCGTGAACGCCAGCTGAGGTGCTCACTGGACTTCCGGGTCCCCAGTGCTACGTTGTTTAGGTAGAAAATGGCCTAATTTAAATAAATTATGGCCTAATTTGTGCAAATTTGGGCCGTTTTCTACCTAGACAATGTAGTGCCGTAAGCCGAAAGTTGCTTTCCCCAGCTTGGCTCGTGAGAATGTGAGTCGAGCCGGGGAAAAGGTAGGGCGAGCAGAGCTCATGGGGGTCGAGCCCAGTGAGTTTGCCGGACTTCCACCCCCAATCGAGCTCCGCGCACATCCCTGTGTTGATCAGTGAACAACCAACCCATGGTGGCTTATTCACAGGGTGGCTTAGCATGATGTGCAAACCTGCCCAGTGTCTCCTGAACTTTGAGGGAGATTGGAGGGACAGTGCTGCCTCTGAAAATTCCTCTTATGCTGCCTTTACATCATTCCAATCTACTCTCTACTTCATGATGAAATTTACTCAGTGTGGCGTGGTGGTTAGAGTGCTGGACTGGGACTCGGGAGATCCAGGTTCTAGTCCCCACTTGGCCACGAAGCTCCCTGGGTGACTTTGGGCCAGTCACAGTCTCTCAGCCTAGCCTACCTCACAGGGTTGTTGTGAAGATAAAATGGAGAGGAGGAGGAGAAGGAGGAGGATTATGTAAGCCACCTTGGGTTCCTTACAGGAAAAAAGGCGGGGTATAAATATAATAAATAAATAATAAATAATAAATGATTGTTTTGCAGCAGCCATCATTTCCCCCCACAATGTTCCAGAACAATAGCAGGGTCCCCCAGGGTACCATAGAGGTTGCAAAATGGTGGCCAGGCTACCAACACAGTTGCTGCTGCTGCTTGGGGGGGGGGGAGGAAGAAGCTGTGCTACTGCTAATGGTGAGCTCTATCCCTGAGCAACTGCTAGAGAATTTCTCCTCCCCTGAACAAATTTAGTGAAATGCCTCCCATTACTCTGCTCACAAATCAGTTGGAGAACTTTGAGAAGCCATTTGAAATGATAGTAACTACTTCCAAGTATGTATCACATTTAAGATTAGATGACAGCTATTAAAATAATGAGCACACCCTCTAACATACTGTATATAAATCAGCACCAGTCATCAAGTGTTCTGCGCAAAATATATATCATATTTCAAGATACCATAGTCATGGCTAAACTTATCACACCATAAGGAACGTGTGAAGCTCGTTTGTTTTTAAACATGCATCTCAGAAAAATGTCACTAAATTTGCATTGCAGCAGATGGAGCTGGAACCACAGTAATTCACGGAGGCAGCCGATTGTCCTTCCCCTAGTTCCCCAGGCTACATTCTTTGAATCCAGACTCCTAATTGCCTTATATTTCATAACCCATTCTATCTTTAACCTTGTTTTTCTTCTCTAGGATACCTATTATATACCCGCAGGCCTTCCTATAATTCTAAAAGGTTTTTCACACCTTTTCATTCTATGAAAATGATACTTGTACAAGAAATCAGTTGGTCAATTTTAATATCAGTTGGTCAATTTTAATTATCAGGGTCTAAAACTAACTTTTATACAGCTATAAATTTTGGTGCCTATGCCCTCCACCAATTGCACTCAAGAGTGGCTTATGCTGCTTTGCAAGTGGCCATCAACTGCATTTTTCTGGGACTGTTTATTACTAAAAAATTAGCCTTAGGGCTTCAGTCCAGTTAAACAAGCATGCTAGGTTTTAACAAAACACCACAGCTCTACTTAATTTCCTCTGAGAATGCATAGTGGGGGTTGGGGTGTGTGTCTTGCTACCCACTTCAGTTAAGTTGAGAAGATGCAGAAAGAAGAGCTGGCTAGTAGGTCGATTGAGAAGTGAGGGAGCTAGAATAAAGGATTTGGTTGAAGAGCAAGCAAAGGCCCATCCCTAGAAAGGAGTTAATTAAAGGGGAAGGGCTGAGACATGAAAGGAATACGTAGGTCGTTGCTTGCTTGAGACACATGTCTCCATATACATCAGAAACCTTTTGTGTGTGTGTGTGTTCGTGGAATATAATTCATTCTAGAACATGAACAGGGCAGGCGGGGGATGATTTAGTTCTAGTGCTAGGGGAACCTTTTTCCTTCTGTAGCCCTTACTCTATTCTGCTGGAGGACAAGCTGCTGTCAAGTCCTGCAGAGCTGGCCCAGAGACTACCACACTTAGCAAAATACGCAGGAACACAGAATGTATAACTTTGATTTAGGCAACCGGTTGCCCTTATAAGGTACTGAGGAGGAAGCAACAGAAACAAGGTTGGAACCATTCCAGAAAAGATTTAATGATTAGAATAAAAACCAAAAGTAAATTATGCTTTAACTATTGAAGGGAGAGAGAGGTGGGAAGCAAGGTGATGGCAAGCCTAAGGAGGCTGCTCAGTGGTGCTTCAGTATAGGAAGAGAGATGGAGGACAGGGAGTAATGGAAGCTGGCAAACCGGCAAGTGAGAGCTAGTTACATCTTTCCTTCCTTTCTGATCTCTCAAATCTGGGGGAGAAGGGTGGGATTGCAGAGGCAGATGAAAGTTATGTTCCTGGGTCGAAGGCACAGCATTGACCAGCACCAAAACCAGAGTCACAAACTGCCTACCAAATTCTTCTTGGAACTAGTAAAAGTCCAGAAAAAGGGGGTGTCAAGGTTCCGCTACTGCAGGGACCCCTTGATCTGCCTTTGGGAGATCTCTGCCTCTTCCCAAAGTCCCTCCCGTTCCAGGAGATCAAGTCCTTTTACAGCTTCCAATAGCATGGGTGTAGGCTTTAGGCGTGGTGAATAAGTCACTCCAAACTCTCAGGGTAAACAACAGCACTTTACTATTAATATTAGGGTCTTTACTTAATAGAGTGGTTATAATTCAAAAGCAAGTATGATAAAATAAAACAAACAAACAATCCAATGTTCTCTAGTTAACTTCAGACTACCTATATCTGCTATGCAGCCAGTTTCTCTTTCTCTTTCTCTCCTTCTCCCTGCTGTTTCTGTGCTGCTGCTTCCAGCTCTCTCCCAGCACACACTGACTGCTAGCTGACCACACCCCACATATATAGCCTTCCCAGGAATGGAAGGTTATAACCATGTGACCTTGAATAGGAGATCTAAATCTTAACTTCTATTGGGTAACTTAAAACTCTCAAACTCCCCCTCCCATCCAAGTGTTTGGGCCTTCAGGCTTCACTACTCGAGGGAAGTGTTTGGGCCTTCAGGCTTCAACAAACTCAAGCCTGTGTAGGCCTCAATCCCTCACAGGGGGACAAGAGGGCACTTACTGGGTTCTTCAACAAGGGGGGGGAAAGGTCATGGGCAATATAAAGGGGCCAGCAGGAACTTCTCCTAACACATGACATCAGTGTTATGAAGACCAGGGAAGTCTCATTTTCAAAACAAAATCCATGGCGATTTCCAGGTACAAAAAAGGGACTGACTGCCATTCTAGACAAAAGGAGATGCCTGACTTTTTGTGTTTGTCAGTATAAACTGAAAGGTCACACAAGAGCTCAAGGCTCTGAAAAGCCAATTAATGGATAGCTGTGCCTTGACTGAATTTGGAAGCAGAGGCGATTTGACTTTTGCACTTCCAAGAATGCCCAGGCTAATGTAAAGATTGCTGGACATTCTCTTTTCCTTTCCGATAGAGGATGTCAGCAAATGCATTCTGTTCTAATTTGTTAGATCTTGTCAGCTAAATTTCCAGACAAAATGGAAGCCTGAGGTCCAAACTAGACATTGGCAGTATGGATGGGAATTTTGCTAGTACAGGCAGTCCCTAGGTTACAAACAGGTTCCGTTCTTAAGTCTGTCTTTAAGTTGAATTTTTAGGTAAGTCAGAACTGTATAGCATAGTATACATTTATGCAAATTGTGGCCATTACGCTATACTCTACGTAAACAACGTAGAGCAGGGGAACCCGGAAGTCCGGTGTTCGTAAGTACACATTGTCCGTAAGTCGGATGTTTGTAACCCGGAGACTGCCTGTATAGTAAATGATGGTTTGGGAGAGGGCCAAACGGCATGAATTATGGAGAAAAGGAACAATAGGATAGGCAACATGAGAAGTGTGGCTTTTGAGAGCTGGATTTTAGCCAGGCCACAGTTTTCAAAGACAAATGTATACACCCAAGCATGTGCAGAGTTAAGGTGGCTGGCAAATAGAATAGGACAGAAGCAAGAGGTTTAAACTGAACGTGGGTTCTGACAATTATAAAAACTACATTTTTTCTATGTCTGTAATGCATATAGATACTATTTCAAACTCAAGATTGCCATCTGTAAAATTAAGGGGGGAAAGAAAGAACACAGACTTACCTCAGAACAAGTTTAACCTCAATTAAGTTTGTAAAACACTTGCAAACTGAAAGAGAAAGAGTTTTAGTTTAGCAGTAGTAAAACACACACACAAACCAATATTCCTTGTCATTGTGAATTTAAGGTCCCCAGAAATACATGTCAATGAAGTCTGTTAGAGCCTTCCGCTGCAGACGTGCCGGATATAGTTCACCCAGCAAGAAAGCTTTGATTAATGAAATATTTAAAGAATTACTTACCTGATTTAGGTGGAGGTGACAAAACGGAAGTGTCTATTATTCTAAAACTAAAAAAAAAAAAAAGTTGGAAGCATTCTAGAGAGGAGCAGCTGCACAAACTCAAAGGCACTTTGTCCTTGGGTACATTGTTTGGAAACAAAATGTGGCAATGATTCACACATTTCACGGGGCAGCCATCAGCTTATTTTTGCACTCACAGGACTGATCCATTTCATACCCAGGCAGATAGATCTGCATTATCTCATACCTTCTGAAATGCTTTTCAGAAATACCAGGAGAACATGGATGAGATACTGGAAAAATGAGTACTATTCTTTTGGCAGAAGGGTGGGACATAGATTAAATAAACAAATCACTGGCTCATGGATGGCTCATGGAGGTGACAAAACAGAAGTGTCTATTATTCTAAAACTAAAAAAAAAAAAAAGTTGAAAGCACTCTAGAGAGGAGCAGCTGCACAAAGGCACTTTGTCCTTGGGTACATTGTTTGAAAACAAAATGTGGCAATGATTCACACATTTCACGGGGCAGCCATCAGCTTATTTTTGCACTCACAGGACTGATCCATTTCATACCCAGGCAGATAGATCTGCATTATCTCATACCTTCTGAAATGCTTTTCAGAAATACCAGGAGAACATGGATGAGATACTGGAAAAATGAGTACTATTCTTTTGGCAGAAGGGTGGGACATAGATTAAATAAACAAATCACTGGCTCATGGATTTATTTATTCTTATGTATGGGTAACTTGCGAAAATGCAAGAGATACCCAAAGTGTTGGTGCTTAAAGAGATTTATCATCCAATCTGTGTTCTAGCGTACCCTGGCATTACACACACAGTAGCAGAATGAATCTCTCACACAGCAGTAGCATGCAGCCGACCCTGTAATGACTTAGCCTACAGCTTCTCCAGTTGCAGATTAATCCAGATTAATCCAGGACTCAGGAAACACTCTGTCACAGCAGCAGGTCTATTCTACCTGTTTATTTACTTATTCAAAGTAAGCACTACAGAGTATACATTTCCTAGTTACAGTCCATGTGCAGAGTATAAATGCATAGCAAGCATTAATCCAGCGGAGAGAAGTGGAACTTCACCCCACCAATGCAAAGTGTTACATTGTTGCAGTTGCAGGAACAAAAGAAGAGAAAACAAGAACAAAATCCTTCCCCTTAAAATGGCTTCTGTCTGGAACAGTTCACTACGTCAGAGAAAAACAAACACGTGACAGTTTGTTCCCAGAGATCTTGTTACCCATGAGTCCGGGAATAATAGAGTTCTAGCTGTAGACATAACAGAACTGCTCATGACAGCCAACTGTTCCCAAACATGTAAAATACAAATGCTCACAGTTTGTAGCTGATAATACATCACAACAAAAGTACCATGTGTATTAGTTCCCAGTCATATAGAAAATATATTTCTTTCTACCAAATAGTTGTGTGGTTTTGCTGCTGACCACATAATGTACCTGAAACCAGAAAATAGTGAAAGGCAGAAAGGGAAATTTTGCCTGGCTTTTTAGAATGCTTTATTTTATAAGCTGTGGCCCTTGTCCAATTGTACTTTTTAAAAAATACATGAGATAGGTTAAAATTAATCTGTGGAAGCCTACATTAAATATTCTGTTGTTACGGTATGTTTTACATTTAAATTGTGTGTGTGTGTGTGTGTGTGTGTATGAAACACTGATTACTTAAAATCCACAATATATACAAGCATCAAATAATACTGCACCATTAACAATTGTCAGACATGCATAGCTTAGCTATTATGCAGCCAACAGGAATTTCACTACAATAGGGTTGAGATACCTCTGTCCTCACTGAAGTAATAAATCTGTGAATGAACTGTACAAATTATTGCTTTAACAGATACACATAAGGTTCTCCTATAGCTATCCTAAAGTTAAATTCAATATTTACAAGAGGAACAGAATGAAGATTGGACAGGGGATAAAGAGAACACAAATGCAGTACAGCAGCAAGACCTGGCAAGCAAAACTGATTGATATGTCTCCCTGAATTCATGGAAGTGAATTTATGAAAAATAACCCCAGCTGTCCAGACTGGCATTATATAATGAACAGGCAGTTGTATTTCCTTTAATTTGTCCTAATGTTGTTGCCATTAATTTGAATGAGCCATTGCACTAATGCTGACAACTTCAGAAATGAAGCTGCAAAAAGTTGATCAGCATTTAAATCTCCCTGCCCCCCCCCCCCGTCATATAAACTGCAATCAGGTCCATTCCAAGGGCCAGCTCTAGCTTGCCACTTTCCATAGAAACCAATCTTTACCACTTATCTTTATATCTGCTACGTATTTGCTAAAACAAGTAGGATGATGGTGGGGAGAAATGTACCAGACATGCATCGAAGATATGATTGAATTAAAACTTATTTAACACATTACAAGAGAACATAATTTGCCATTCCATGCTATTTAGTGGACAACTCCCTTTGCTAACACAGCAATATTTAGGGGAGGGGATCCAATTTAATCCAAACCAATTTATTCTTGCAATATTTACCTTTCTGTTTTCTCAGTTTTATTATATACACAGTATTTCACAATTTCAAAAGCTTTTTATTTAGCAGTGATTCTGAGGATATCATTTCCTAATAACTCTACTCAACAGTGGCCGTAAAAAAAATCAGTTGTTGTCCTTACAATACCAGACTGCAGCTTTCATAAAGTTCCTAATGATTGTTCATGCACTAGTTATATAAAGTGCCTGCACTAGCAAAGAATATACCTGCTTCTTAACACTCACGGTGAGGTTCAAAGAAAGACAAATGTGCCAAACCCTGACTTATAAGGAGCCAAGCAAATTAATTTTAATTCTCTGGAACATACATATTCATGCTGTTTAGGATAGATATCCCAAATTAAGTAAATAGGACATAAATTCTATAAAACCGCACATGTTTTTGCTCAACAGGTAGCCTTCCTGCCCCCCCTCTTTTATTTTTACTTTAATTTTTATCCTTAGGGTTTCTTTACCATCTGCACCTCCAGCAAAGTATTTCAAATAGCCTCAAGGCCTACTGTCTTGGTGTAACCTTCTTTTTTTTTTAACTTTGCCCTTTTGCCTGCTGTTAAACTATTTCACTGATAAAAAAAGTCTGCCCTTTCCAAAAGTTCAGTTATACTTTATACCACCTGAAGAGGACACCCACTCCTATTCTACTACATGTAGCTGTAATGTACTTTCTATTTCCTACCAATATGCCTCATACTAATTTCCAAATGGAAAAGGTGACACCTGGTTTCCCCTTCCGCGCTTGGATTCAAAACCCATCAACTGCTTGAAGTGAAGGCACAATTAATTTGCTATTAAATTGGAATTGTGAATACTTATCCAAAGGTTATTTAAAGCAACAACTTCTATCTTACTGTGTGATTTATTTTTTAATACACTGTGGTATTTCAGGAAGTTAGATAATTAGCCAATATAGGATTTACTTTCTCTCCATGAAACTGACCTACCAGGCACAAAGAGAACAATCATGAAATAAAATAATACTGAGTCAGACCAGTGGTCCATCTAGCCCAGTATTGTTGACAGTGACCCGGTTCGCACAATTGAACCTAAAACCTTCTGCATGCAAACCATGTACTCTACCACTGAGCTATGGCCCCTCCCCAATGTGGCTTTCAAATAAGTTTTACCATTAAAAGGGGGGGAACCCTTAGACACCTCACCTCACAAAGTTAATTAAGGTATGTACAACCGTAATGTACCATTCCACCAGCCCTGCCAGAAAAATTAATTAATTCCCCCCATTCTTCCCTCCCCATTCCTTTTTTCCTTGTGTGTTTTGTCTTTTTAAATTGTAAGCCTGTGGGCAGGGACTGTCTTGTTCGTAGGGATGTAAACTGACCTGTTCTACCAAGCGGTGGACGCTCATTGCTCTCCCCTGCCGCGATTGCTCCAGTGCTGCTCGGCGACTACCAACTGATGCAGTCGCCGAGCCACTTGCGGCACTTCCAGGTCCCCGGCGCTACTCTTCCAGGTCCCCGGCACTATGTAATTTACGTAGAAAACAAGGAAAACCACCTTAAGTGCCGCTTACGCAAATCATGACCGCTTTAAGGTGGTTTTCCCCCGTTTTCTATGTAAAATACGTAACGCCGGGGACCCAGAAGAGTAGCACTGGGGACCAGGAACTTCTTTCCCTGGCTCATCTTGCAAGGAATGTGAGCTGAGCCGGGGAAAGGTAAGCTCCACGGGGCTCAGGCGGGTCGAGTTCACCCCCGCTTCAACCCCCAAGCGATTTTTTCCCTAAAAGCCACTCTGGGAGTATTTTTGGCTGAGGAGCGGCATAAAAATATTTCAAATAAATAAATAATAAATGTGATGCCTGCCTCTAAGGAGGGCCTTGGAATGTGGGCTGCGTAAAGTGGGAGCAGCCTGGAATAAAGAGAGAAAAAGGCCGGTTTGAAATGGAAGATGGTTGGTGCCAAGAAAAGGAGGCAGTGGCAGGCGAGTGAAGGAGGAGAGCTGAGAAGGAGATTCAGGGAAACCAGCAGTGTGGTGAAGAGAAACAGACAGATAAAGCAGCCTTCAGCTAGAAGAAGAGTGAATCTCCACAACAGTGACTAGCAACAAAAGGGGACAAACAACTGTTGTTGGTCTAGCAAGAGTAACACTACACTTTGCACTGGACTGTGGCTTAAAGTTAGAGTTGCTCATATTTGGCTTACAGCTCTATTAGTCATTTTCTTACTATTGTTATTTACCAAATATTCTAGTTAAGTACATTCTGTTAAATATTTATTTGTTTGTCTCTGAAGTTATTCCTATCTGCCCCTCTCATCCTAGTTATAGAAACCTGAAACATTACACTGACACGCCCTCTACCCCATCCCTCTGAAGTGGTACCCCCCTGAGAAGAGCTACTTGGCTTGGGGAATTCTCTCCCCCACTCCATTTCCAATCACCATTCTTCTTTTCCTCCCCCCCCCCATTGCTATCCTGGTCTTTCTTCTCTTGTTCCTTCCAGAACAAGTCTTTGAATTCTCAGGAGGATTTATTTTTCTCCTTCTCTTCATCCAACTTTTTGGGGAAAGAGGGCATGTCCACATGGCTGCAGAGAAAGGAATCTGGGGCTATTCTGTCAGGTATTTTTTTAATTAATTTTTAAAATGTGAATTATACCAAACAAAACAAAAACCATATTAAGAGAGAAAAACACAACTTTCTTACAGAAAATAAAATGAATCATTTGCAGTAAATGTGTATGAAATGTATATCTGTAAGTAGCAGTAAGTATGTAGTAATGCAACTATCAGTAAAGATGGTTATGCATAAGCTCCAGAAAAAGTGGACCAAATATCCATATGTTTATCCATCCGCAGGTGGAGTCTGAATACCACCAGCTCAGATTTGAAAGTGTTTGTCAGTTGCTATAATCCAGCAATGGAATGATAAGCTTTAATAAAAATGGGAGTTAATGGGGGTGAGGGGAGATAAATACTGCTCACTTATAAATTATAATTTAGCCCTAGTATTGAAAACAGACACCTTGGCTGAATTGTGGTGGTCTTGGCACAAATTAAGTTATGGGGAGGTGGAGACAAGGACAGCTTGCACAGAGCAAGGAGAAGGTCACATCTCTTTGATGAAGCACTGCTGGAAGATGGAAAAATGAGGAGGGACTGTTGTTGGAGGAGAAAAGAAAGTATGTGGTCTGGTTGCAGTTTTCTTGCAACAGGTGTGGTCGGTGCTTAATCTCTAAAAAGGGAATGCTGAGACTTTAATCTGTGTGAGATATATTCCTTCACTGTTAAGTGTCTGGGAAGGGGTAAGCTGCAATTGCTCAGTGGTGAGAGAATAGCATTCTCCATATACTCAGAGGCACTCTTTATTTCATTTGTTTTTTTACTAACAGTGAACTGTAAATAAATTAGAGCAATTCTAAATTTGCATGCATTCACACACATATATTCTCAAACACACACACACACACACACACACGTACGTGCATATACCAAGGGTGGACAACATGCGGCCTGTGGGCAGCATGCAGTGCCTGCTGTCCCCCCAAATTCTAAATATATGTGTGTTTATTATATAAAACAAAATGGCATCTCGAGTGGCCATTTTGAAGCTTTTTTGGCCCACCAGAAGGGTCAAAATTAGCTCAAAAACAGGCAAATTTGGATCCTTTCGGTGTTCTGTAGCTGCTCTGGTTGCGCATATATATTCAGAGCTATGGGGGGGGGGAAGTGTGGCCCATGCAAGGAGTGTCTGGGGCGCAAAAATGGTCCCTGGACCTCCCAAAGTTGTCCACCCCTACTTTATACATATACATGAAAATATGCATAACATGCAAATTTATGTCATGGGCTTGTGCCCCAAATCTTTCAAGAACCTAGGAATGCCCCTGACCATGAGACTCAAAAAAGAAGTCTTAACTCTATATTTCAGGTCATAAAATTTACCCTTTTGAAATTCTTGCATTCTCTTGTCTATCAAAACACAACAACTCAAGCAACTACCCATGTAAAATGTTCATCTCACAAATACAGTGTTGCTCATAATTTCAAAGAAAAGAGGAATATCTAGGTATTCCCCAAGCCAGAGGAATTCCCAAAATAAATAATTTAACTATGGACCAAGAAGTCTGCAAGTCCTCATTACAAAATTTTGTTTCCTATACAATTTAGATGCACACAAGGCAAAAACACTATGTTTAGGACCAAAAGACAACATTTTGATCTCACAGTTGGAATGTTCCAACTATATTCTTTGAATTGTACATATAGGCAAAACTTAAGCTATACTGCAATTGCATTACCTTGATTATCTCTCAGGGAGCATTATAAGAAGCGATCATCTTTTTAAAACATATCTGCTTACCCAATCTGCTTACAAGAGTGCAAGAACAAAAAAGTTCCTTCAATTGTTCTGCTATAACCTTCAATTATCTTACACTAGCTGCTGCCCGCGGCTGCACTCGCGTGGATTTTAGGATTTGGTATAATTGTTTTTAAAAGAAACATGTATGGAAAAGATGCAGTGTCTGACTGAAAGTGTAACGTTTAGGCTGGGTGCTGGCAGCAGAAATCTTTTGTGACAGAAATATCTGTTCTTAAAAGAAAAATCAGGTTAATCCTGAGAGTCTACAGGTGATGAAGAGTGAGCATGATAAGTTTGGGGTAGATCCGTCTAAACGTGATGAAGCCTATGCGACGATGCCCCACGCACAACAGTCAGTCAGTCATGTAAAAAGTTTCCCTCCCTTTTCACCCCGTCATGTAAAAGGTTTCCCTCCCTTTTCACCCCCTCAGAGAACATTCTAAATGGCCTAGGGGAGATTTGCATACCCAGCCCTATTGGCCCTTGCAGGAATTCATATGAACATTCTAAGTGTCGTATGGGCTATTTGCATAACTGCTGCTATTGGCTCCTGCAGCAAGTTGGCTCCTGCAGCAATTATGAGGTGAGGCCTATTTGTAGAACTGCAGATATGAGAGTGGGGAGATTTTGCCCCCTTTTTTCACCCCCTTAGGGATGGAATTTCCCAAAATCCTTCCTTAGTGGGGGTCTACGTCATAAAAGCAATGTCCCTTCAAAATTTCACGTTCCTAGATTCAACGGTTTGAGCTGGGTGTTGATGAGTCAGTCAGTCAGGACACCTTCTTTTATATATATAGATAATACAGCATCTATTGGGTACTTGTTGTTTGGATGCTAAAGTCATAGGCATTCTTGAAGACATATACAAAGCAAATGTGCTACGAAAAACTCCTAAAGGACTTGTCAGTAAGACCTAGAACTTCATCTTGTCATCTCTAGCCCCCTCAGTTCTTCAGACACAGGTATCTCTTCTGCATCTTATGTACTGAAGATATACAGAGAATTCATCCAGCTTTTCCTCAATCTCACCTTTGTTTTAGCACAACTTTCACCCCCTTGTTATCTGACAGTCCAGCTACCTCTCTTCCTGCTTTTTAAAGTTTTAGCAATATGCTGCTCAAATTCCAGAATCAAGGCAAATAGAGACCTTTAGATTTAGGAGCCAGAAGATCATTTCTGATTTTTTGCAAGAGTGCTCTCAATAGAATGGAAAGGACATGAACCAGATAGAAGGGGTCTGGGGAGCACTCAAAGGAGAAAAAATTAAGACAGTAGATTCAGTGAGTAAGACACATTCAAGTAACTTTGGGACAATGGGAATGAAAGATATTGGATGATAGAAGCAATGGAGAGGTCAAATGAGATTTTAAAGAAGGGAATAAAATGGCATTTTTTAAGGCTACAGGGAAGGAACAAGACAAAGTGAAATTTGTGGCAGAACAAGTGTTAAAAAGAAGAGGGGAACAGAGTCAGATGAGCAGGTAAGAGATATTATCAGTGGTGTCAAAGTTGAAGGCATAAGAGAAAATTGGGCATTATATGAACAGGGAATTAATAGCATCAGGAAGTGTGGAGAAACGAGCCTTTGGGGGTACACACACACACCTCAGGTGTGAACCGGCTGGGATGGGGTGTGCATAGTTAGCGTGTAGAGAAAAGTTTATAGGGTTCCTGCATGCATGCATGCAGGAACAAACACACACACACACACACACGCCTCCTCATGAGTAAACCAGGTGGGGGCTGGGAAGAAGCGAAAGGTGCATGGAACATGGGATGGGGCCTGGCGTCTAGAGGTCTGGAGGAGCCAGGCTGAGGGCATTCATATGCATAGTTCAAGCCATGACTCACGAGTTCCCTTTCCCCTGCCTGGCCAGTTTCCCTCCCCCTGCATGGCCAGGTGAAATTCAAATTGATTGGCTGAAGGCACGAAGGCTACAGAAAGGGGGAGGGGGAAGAGCTATTTCCCCACGTGTAGCCTTTGTTCTTGGTCAGTCTTTTGGGTGCCTGCCTGGCGGTTGGAGCCATGGCAGGCCAGCGAGGGGCCCGAGCCTTTAGGAGGGGGGCCCTCAGGAATCGACCCCAGGCAGCCCCTGGTAAAATTGGCTGGTTTGAAGGCACTGGTGAAAGCAAGCCTTGTAGGAGTTTACCCATCTTGGACCTTCGGGTAGGTGTGGTAATTCTCCATCGGGCAGCAAGGCTGTGCTGGATCTAACCCTTTGAAGACACCCTCAGGTAACAGGTGTGTGTCTGAGAGATTTTAAGGAATCAGGTTTTATTGTGTTTTTAGCTTTACTGTGTACCAAAGTATCTCTCTATATTGTGTGCTTCTCTTATTTCCCTAATCTTGTTGTAAATTGCTACCAGAAATAAACCTTGTTTGGTTTTACCCCACATGGGTTTTGTAGTGCTCTGTGAGTTCAGTATCTAAATCCAGGTTGCAGAAATATGAAGGCGAGTCCCTAAACAGAGATCCAAGTAGGATTGCAGACAGCTGAGGCTGGCAGTCTGGTATCTTGAGATCTCAGAGGGTCTTGGTTCCTTTGCCAGTAGGCAAGGGTGGGGTGGTGGCGGGTCAGCCAGGCCCCCCTTCCAGGCCACATGGTGGCAAGTGCTGGGTTTCCTTTGGAGTAGGAAAGGGTGGGAGTCTGGCGGGCCAGCCAGCCCCCCCTCTTCCTCCACAGGAAGCAAGGGCAAAAATCAAAGCAAACTGAGTCCAATTTTGTTCTTTAAAGAATTAGGAAGATAGTGGCCAAAATACTGAAGATGTAAATACGGTGAGAAAGATGTAGGAGGTAGTGTCCTGAGAAATGCTAAAATGTAGTGCTTAGCCAGAGCAAGTTAGAAACAGAGAATTATGTAAGTACAAACACGTTATCAGGTCAATTACTACAGTACAACCTCCATCCAGGGAAAGTTAGCTGTAGTGAGATAAATTGGATTTAGGCATGTATAACTTTGGATCATATATATTGGAACTATATATACTGTGTGTGTGTGTGTGTGCACATGCACACACACACATCAATTTAGTTTAGTCCAATTTAACTTAAATTGTTTGTCATGAAATTATCACTTTAAGCCAGTGTTCTCCATCCTTGGGTCCCCAAGGATCCTTTTGGCCTACAATAGCTATGCTGGCTGGGGCATGCTGGGAGTTGTAGGCAAAAAACATCTGGGGACCCAAGGTTGGAGAACACTGCTTTAAACATTAGAAAGTGATGAAGACACACGGATTAACATGGAGAGGTACCTAAATAGGACCAACATTTCAAATGACTATACCACTAGGATTGTACAGCAATCCTTAGAATTCAGAAAGCCAAGTGGAAATCATGTTTGAATGCCATGGCTATCCATTCTATACACAAGCAGTTTATCATATCTGGGAGAGAATTATAGAAACTTTCACACCCTCAGCTGAACGGGTAAGCTTGTCTCCCTCCTAGAACATTTCTGTAGTCACTACTTAACCTTGTCAGATCACCATACTAAGAACCTACCTTATGTACTACAAAACATAACTATATATATGACTCTGTATCAACGCTACGCCAAAAATTCAAAATGACATTTTTTGGCCACATTCACTGGGGCTGGGGTGTGTGAATGACATGGAAAAGAAGGCAACAGTATTCAGTGGCCTGGCAAAACCTTTAGACTTTCAGGAGTGGGGGGAACTTACATTTATGACAGCCAACAGCAGAAGCTTCTCTTCCCCCTTTATCTTTTTCTTTTACGCATACATTTCACCACTGTGGCAAGACCTGGAAGCACTCCCAGAGCTCTCTGGGGCCATGACACCCACAATGCCTATTTTGTAAGGATGCTATCTCACCACATAGTGACCTTCCAAAGGCACTGTTTGAGGGTGGGAGGGGCGGAGGAGCAGCCACTCTCTCAACAATGCTGCCGGAAGGATGCTATGTCATAAAATAGCATCCTTCTACAAGAGGCGACATGGTCTTCGAGAGCCCTGAGTGCTTCCACTGCTTGCAGCAGCTGTCAAATATATATTTTAATGGAGCGGGGGGGGGGAGAAATCCCTGCTGCTGGCTATTATAAAGGTATGTTTATATGTTCCCCTGTCCCAAGAGTCCCTGTTTTGGGACAGGTATGTTCCCCTGTCCCAAAAGTTTAAAGAATTCACAAGTGCACCTGAGTAAGTGTCAAATGTGCCTCTTGCCTTCCACAGTCAGAGAATAGAGTGGGAAGACTGTGAGGCACTTTCAGCTCAGCATTTCTCTGTAGCAATTTAACATTATGGTTGAAATCACCAACTAGTTTTCAGATGCTACATTCAGCCTAAGTTATGGCAGCTTCAGAACAGATCTTTAAATATGCCTGAGAGACAAGCCAATCTCAACAAAACACTGCAGTCATTTCCATTTTATTTATTTATTTCCCTTTATTCCTCTTCTTTGGTAATGAAATTATGAGGCAATTAAATACACCAATACTCATCACCTGACCTAATAATTGACGCCAAAGTATACCTGTATATTTACTGGTGAATGCATACAATGTCAGCAAGAGAACGCCTACATTCAGTATTTGAGGCAAGTAAACTTTTCAGGGAGTTTGTATGATCCACTGTCCCCCAGTAGAGCTTTGAAACTAGTTTTCTGCCAGTCCCCATGAGGAGACCAAATCATCCAACTCATCATGGGGGATATGTTCTATTGCATCCTCCTGGCTGAAGGATGCTCTTTCAGTAGAAGGCTCATTCCTTTTGATCACTGACCTATTTCTCACTGTATTCTGATGAAGTTCTGAAAAGTAATTTGTACCATTCCCACACAGTAGCAAGAGGCTGAATGCAAGAGACCTACCTGTCTCCTTAGCTACATTCAATATTTCTGTTGGATTGAATGTGCACATAAAAAGGTGCATGCATGCCTTAGTATGTTGAATGCATGCTAAGCCGAGGTCACATTGGAACCAATCCATACTTTGATACACTTGTCCACAGAATACTTTGATACACTTGTCCACAGTTAGTTACTACCACAGGAAGGTCCAACTTGCAAATAAATCCTGCCTATACATTACTTGGTCTTGCATGCACTACAGCTAGTTTCTATAGACCATGGGGAAGAGCCATAACACACTGGTAGCTCCCATGTTTGTTCCATCATCACAGATTGAGTCTCCAGCATTATTTTTTTTAAAAAAACTTGAGTAACGGGCTTGGAATCACCTTTGCTTGAGACCTTGGAGAGCTGCTGCAAAAAACCAGCATGATGGACTAATGATCTCAGCCAGTATAAGGCAGCTTCATACATATCTAGCAGGCAGGGTTCATGTTGCCTCAGTTACAAGTCTGTTAAATCTATGCCGAATTAAATTAGAAAAATGTGTAGTAATTCTGAAGTACTTACCCTACAAAGCAAGAAATTGCTGAAGGCAAGATACATTTCAAAATGCACCCTGCTGCTCTTTTAAAAAAAATATGTATGGGCAGATTCCACATTATCAGATTTCTGCAGTTTCTTCCCATACTTCTCTAGTATTGTCACTAAGAAGCCCACATAAGCTGGGAACTTATATGGTTGCATCCCACTCTCCCCCTTGGGAACTAAGGATATTAGCATGGGAACAGCTATATCAGTTGCAATTCCTAATTGTTTCCAAATGTATTATCAGAACAGTACTGAAATAGACCCATGGTAGTAGCGCCTATTCCAGTCAGACAGCATACAATCAAACGGCACATTACATGAAGCATGCTTTTTTTAAAAGTATGCTCAACGCTGCTACTTTTATCCTAAAGGAAATACAGCCTCTCGATGTCCTGATCAGGAGCATGGTGAGTAGCTGCTGCTTCTCCTTCAAAACAAAAGTAGAAAATGAGCACGCTTTTTAAAAAGTGTGTTTAATGTAAAAAGTAGTTTGACTTTGAATTCGAATCAATGGGACCAGCCGCACCTGTCCGGTCACCATTGGATATTGACCATTGCACCCAGACTATGGCATCTCAACAATAAAATGACAGTCATGCAAGAACTAACATATTTGGTCAGTGCTATAAGAATAGAAACCATTAACTGACAATGATGCTAGAGAACACCAGAATGGGGGGGGGGGGGGCAGGACAAAAGTGTGTGTGGGAAAAGTTGACAGTTTTACTGTAAGAAAATCAGGTATTTAGGTTTCATACCTAATTTGTGGAGTTTGTAAAACAGGCTTACAATGCATCTGTGTTCAACTGATAAAACCAGGTTTATTTTTACGAACTATGATCAGGAATAGGAACTGAAAATGACAGATTTAGAGTAAGACGACAAAAATATGGGAAGAAAAGTTGGGGGAATTTAAATCACCAGCTATTTATCATGGCAGGATAATTTTGCTAGAAGATTTGTGTAATTTAGTGTAATTATAAGAAAGTCATAGCGTCCTACTGGGAAATCATTAAAATTATGAAGGAGGTATTTGTGAATTTAGTTCCAGGTTCCAATCTGAATACCACAATTAATCCTTCTGGGTTTCCAATCTCAACATGCAGTCTTATCCTATCCCCATACAAGTTTACTACTCATAAATAAGTTCCACCAAGGGGGACTTATTTTTGGGTAAGTGGAGTGAAGCAAGAATCACTCCTCTGAAGGAAAGTTTAATGTTTGAGAGAGTTTACACAAGTCTATCTGAAAATCAGATAATAGTATGCTGAAAATCCTGGACACAACTCAGCCTTTGAGTTAACATTTCCTGTAAATTTCCCCACTGTGGTCTCTTCACTTCAAGGCATTTTGAGAGCTCTGTTGCCAGTTACATTTAGCGTGAAGACTTGGTATTCATGGCCTTGCTAAATCAAGAAAATAAATCAAAGGTGTTAGACTAAAGCAAGAGTCTCCTACCTAGGGAGACTCACTAGAATGGTTTTCATTTTTAGAAAGTGTGCCAAGATGTTATTTCTTTCTTTCTGTAAAGTACTTTAGCTTAAATGGATAAATGCTTTAAAGTCTTTTTATTTGCTACTCCATGTATTTTAATTGTGGTTTTATTGCAGTTTTAATAACATGTATTTAGTTTTCAAATTAGTTTTAGTTGTACTGTATTGTTTATAAGCCACATGTAGGACCTGTTTGGTGGGAAAGACTAGTACCGTAATTTAATTGGAAGCATCCTTTACCTTCAGTCTGATGTTTTATTGTCAATGCCACTCAAAGTCCAAAAGCAATACTGTGCCCAAGAAGTACTATGGCATTCATACTGAAATTGATCTGCATATCATATAGTAACAAATATTGACTTAAAATTCTTAAGTTCATAAGAATAGAAGGGAAAACTGGAAACAGTAAGCATCTGCAATTATACAGCATGGCGTATGGCATAAGAATCCTTCGCATTTCCTTGTGCCTGAAAACATTTCTAGAGCATATGGTTGCTAAGCAAAATAGAAAGTTTCAGAGAACGGCCACTGTCTCAGGATCCAAAGTTAACATGGTGAATGGAATGGAATGGATGCCTTTTCCAGTGTCAAGTGGTCAGACTCCTGCCCCGTAATTCCACCTTTGCCAGCAAGTGCCTCCCCCATGTCCCCAAAAGGATATTTTATATTTTTAAAGGTCCAAATTCTGCAAAACAAGCCATATCCTTAAAAAAGAATTATATAAAAATTTATGTATTCAGTGTATGCAGACACAAGGTCTGGCCTGGTTCACACTACTATTTTTCTAATGTTCAAAGAGAAAGATTGGGAAACAATTACGATTGTATTACAACCTGATTCAGATCACTAACTTGGCTGGCTAGTGAACAGTGTACAGCTGACTACAACAACTTGTTCCCCAAAGCTACTGCTGCCGACAAGCTCAGCGCCCTGCAATAGCAAGCAACTGTTCACACTTATTCTCAAAAACACTAGACAGATTACGATTTCACATGGTTCAAGGCTATATTGCTCCTCACATCAACTTTTAAACTGACTTAATTGCATAAAATCTTGCACAAGTAGTAATTGGGTTGTTGCTTTTAATGGTTCTGTGATAGTATTTCAGAAATCTATTACTTGAGACAGTTTTCCACAGCTGAAAATATTTGATTTTTTTCTTTGGAAAGCAAAGTAAGATACAGTTGCTCTACTGCTAACACTATACTTCTTTTTTCTGAAACAGCAAGGATCAGTGAAAGACTTAAAGACCCAATCACACCTGCCTGTAGTTCCACTTTTTATGTAGATATTAAGTGACTAATTCATTACATTGTTGGATTTCAACCAAACAAGATCAAGCAGCTCATCTAAAAGAATTCTCCACAATAAAGCACCTTAATGTGATAGCTGAACCACTAGATAAGATATATGACCTCTATATAAAGTGATTATTGACTATGAGAAGCTTTCAATTTAGTTGAAAATGGCTTTGTGTAAGAGCTCTCAAGAGGCAGTGACAAAGGTTACATTCAGCGCCTTTAACATATAGTAAAAGGAAATGGAACTTCCAGCGACCTTCTTTATATAAAATGATCACACTAAAGAAAGAAGGTAAGTCACAGTCTAACACCTCTTCCCATATCAATTCCTTGCATGTCCAGATGGCCACAAAACAGTTTGGAAAGGTAAAGACTCAGCTAATTTCAACATTGTTTACTTTGCTCGCTAGCTTGTGATCTTAGACCGCTATCCTTGGCTCATGTACTTGGAAAAGTGGCCCAATGAATTATTATTATTAATTTTATTTCTATACTGCCCAATAGCCAAAGCGCTCTGGGTGGTTTACAACAATCAGTTGTCGTAAACTTACATGAAAGCAAAGGAATTTGCTTCAGAGTAAATGTATTTAGAATTGGAGTCCATGCACAAAAGTGTAATTATCAGTGAAAAGTAAAACACCTTTAGAATGATGGGGGAAATGCATGCTAGTTCACACAAGTGTTCCGAATAAAGCTTGATGAATTTGTCATGTTCAGTTTTTCTCACTCTTTTTTATTATATACAAACAGTGCTTTTTTTCTGGAGAAAAGGGTACCGGAACTCTTGGATTACATTTCCTTGGGAGTAGATGGCGATTAAATTGTAATGCAATTAATAGAAGAAAAGGTGCTGGAACTCAGTTCCGGTGAGTTCCACCAGAAAAAAAGCCCTGTATACAAACATATTTAACATAATTTGATTAAACAAGACAATGGGCTGGATTCTCAATAACCCATGTGTGCTGTTTCAGTCACAAAATGGAGCTTTTCTGTCCCCTCCTCCCTGCTGGAGTCTCCAGTACAACCTGAAACACCACTCATGACAGTTGAGGAGGAATCCTTGCTGAAAGAGAGTCAGCAGAAGGACCACCACTTTGCATAAGTGTGAAAGTGCCTTCTAAATGGGCCCCTTTAGACCCAACACAATAAATGTAGAGTACATTCAACACTGGCAAAATACCTGAGGTTTTCCCACAGCCTCTCATTATTAAAGGGGCACATGAGTGTGCTTTAGTTAAGGTGAGCCGCAAAAAACAAAACAAAAAAATTCTGCCATTCAGCCTCAAAATACTACTGCGTATAAAAATGTTACCTGTAGAACTAATAACCTGAAACTTGGGATTCATCCCTGATGAGATCTACAACTGTTGTGCATGAGTCTACTCTCGGGACGATTCCTCTAGCAATACAGTAATGTTCAGATGCTTCATAAAGCAGTACAGGACCAGGACAATGTGGGACATCTTTGCTGGTCCCAGGCAGGCACTTCATCCTCCCCATCTTGATTTGGGCCTGAAAGACCAAGGAAAACTGTGGCTGCAGTGGAAGGTAAGTTGTAAGCAAGCACTATTTGTGACATTGCACAACATCTTCATTACTGAGTACGGGGCACATCTATTAAGGCATCAGCCTAAGCTTCCAATTTCCTGGCTTTATGGAGCTTGAGCCAACATAAGATAACCATAGCCCCTTAACTCTGTTTTTTAACTGGCAGGTTTTTAATTATTGAATAAAGATATTACTCAGAGAATAATCATGTGTATCAACTTCATTATGTTAGGCATATCTCGTATGAAAAACTATACCCTGTCACTCTGAAAATATCTGTTAATCGAGCACGGTGTTAGGGTATATAAATTTATGTATGTAAAATGTTTTTAGAAGCCACAAATGTATACTAGAAATTACATGTGTTCCTAAAATGATGCAATTACCAGTTTTGATGCTGGTAAGTGAGACAATAGCTTTAATTTTTTTTAACTAAATCCAACACCAAAACAGGATTACTACTATGGATCTAATGTAATAAAACAGTTAATAGTCTGTTAATCGATCTTGTGATGAACCCACCCTTCACCCTTCTGTTTCCAAACAAAAAACATGTCCAGACATGACCAGGCATCTGGTTGGGGCGGGGGAAGCATTCCCCCGCCCCATCCAGCCATCCATGTACACCCCATTCCTGGAGCCTCTAGTATGAACTGAGGCTTGACTTTCTCCTAACCCAGCCACCACTCCCAACCTCGCCACCCATCACAAAATTTGCATTACTACACTTTCAAGGCTGACTCTGCACTCCACCATGACTTAGCCTTGTTAACTAGGTACATGCAGTAAGCAATCACCAGTGGAGCATGCATGATCAGGTCCTCCTAAGACACTGATTGGTCAGTATGAATGTCCCTACCTGGGAGTTACCAAGCCCCTATAGAAATACCATTGTTCATTATATCCTCCTTTGTTTTCAAACCACTAGCAAAGAGTCAAGACAAGACACAGGGTGGGTTCACATGATACAACAAGCTATCGTTGTAAGTTACCATTGGTGGTAACTTACGATGGTTCTGACAGACGATCATTGTTTCTGGTCATTATTGTGCTTTTGTTCCCACCCAGTCCTCCCTCCACTTCCAGGCATGTATCCCAGGGGCCATCGCTCCCTGTCTATGTAGGCAGCCTGTCCGTGATTGGTCCGCAGCCCACTGAGTGCTCCCCTCTCCCTCCTCCTGCAGAAATCCTTAACCATTTCTCTACCTCCCTGTAGCTGATCGATATCCCTTTTGTTGTGTGTTCCCATTGGAAAAAAATGTTTCCTGTGTATGTTGCCCCGCGCTTCTCTGCCTGTCACTTTTCCTGCTTTCGCCTGGCTGTATCCATCACCACAGAGAAGCATTCCCCCGCCCCATCCAGCCATCCACGCACACCCCATTCCTGGAGCCTCTAGTATGAACTGAGGCTTGACTTTCTCCTAACCCAGCCACCACTCCCAACCTCGCCACCCATCACAAACACCTTTTACGCTCCCCCTTCTTCCTACCGCCTTTGTTCCCACCTGGTCTGCCATACAGGTGATTATTAACATGTTATACACCTTCCCCCACACAGCCTGGTGCCCCTTGTGCCTGTGCAAGCAGCGACTTTTGATCCTTGCCCTGCTCCCTCTCTGCGCCGCCTGGCACCAAAGTCACTCTTGCTCTCCCTTCTCCCTCCCGCCTTCGCTCCCATCTTGGCTAGAAGGCAGGTGAAGGTTATTTACACCTTCCCCCTTCCATGCCTAGCTCTGCTTAGCACTGCACTTCTTTTACTTTTTCCCACCCCTCACATACACACATGGCAGAGAACCTGCTATCTCTAGCAGTTCTCCCATCTATCCTGCCTCCCACCTGTGTTACAAGTCTGAACTAGATCTTTTCCACACTTTCCCTACCCCAAAGCTTTTCTTGCTCCTGCAGTCAGATTAGCCTTGACTTCATTTTTCCAGCCCTCTGCTTAGTACCCAACTACCCCCTCCTCCCACCACATATTTGTAAAGTTCTCCAATCGTAACCTACTCTTCTTCTATTTAAAACGTATTTTATTTTGAAAGAAAAATACAGTCTTTGGTATTCTGATTGTAAAAGTAAAAAGCATCCTACAATTAAAAATGAAGCAAGCAGCAACGTGTGTGTTGCGGGGCAGACATTGGAAATAGAGCTCGGATGATTGGAGTGGCTGCTTGTTTGCCGCTCTGGTCATGCGCCTCTGTAGGATTCTTGAACCACCAATGATAAAACAGTTCTCCCTGGTTCAGACGACACAACAAACAATTGTTGTACGAACAAACCCTAGAACAAGGGTTATTGTTGTTTCTAAGCAGGGCTGTGGAGTCGGAGTCGGAGTCGAGGAGTCGGAGGAAATTTTGGGTACCTGGAGTTAGAGTCGGCAAACAATGTACCGACTCCGACTCCTACTAAATTTAGATTGGAATTTTAAAAAAAGCAAGTTTAAATGTCCCAATTCACAAAAAGTTATAATTAATGACTTCTCTACTGTAAGAATAAAGACCAATG
This sequence comes from Shinisaurus crocodilurus, assembly GCA_021292165.1. Taxonomy (NCBI): domain Eukaryota; kingdom Metazoa; phylum Chordata; class Lepidosauria; order Squamata; family Shinisauridae; genus Shinisaurus; species Shinisaurus crocodilurus. The sequence continues at coordinate 74,986,164 of CM037876.1, read as the reverse complement.
CATGCAGTGCCTCACGTAACCGCAAAACGAACATGTTAAGTGACCGTGAAGAAGCATGCTTTTCATGTGCTTTACTATATGGCACGCAACGCACAATTAGGAGAGGCAATACTTATACTTTCCATAGTGTTGTGTTCTGCTGTTACAGGGAACGCAGCGCCCATGGGTAACCTAGCCTCTCACTGATAAGGGATTAAGTAAATATGTTTTCTGCAGGACTAGAGACACTTGTATAAGTGAAGGGAATGGAGGGTCAATAGTTCAAGACTGAAGCTGTAAACCATTGGAAAAACTGCTGTCATTCAGCTAAGGCTATAAAAACTTGTAAACTCCGATTGTTAGCTTAAACTTTAAACATAACTATGGGATTCTACTAGGGAAATCATGTTTTATAATAAATGCCCCTTCCTGGATCCTCCCACTGCCCTATCTTCAGCAGCAGATCAGCACACAAAAAGGAGAAGGCAGCAGCTTCTGCCCAACTACCTCTCTCTGCTAGAAGAGCTTTCTTTCTCACCCCTTTCTTACCCCTTCACTGTCACCAAGAGGTTGCAATGTGACGATCTAACCCCGGGTAAATTCCTCTTGGAATGGAAGAGCCTGTTATATCGCCTGAACAAAAATGGAGGGTTAATAGCTGAGGGCATTGCATCTTCAATGATGAAAAGAGAGAGTCTTTTGCTGGAAAATGAAATCTTGTTAGCGGCTATTTATGTCGACCCAATGAGCCGACTTTTGTTGAACAGTGAACAGACTGCTACTGGGAAAAAGGCCCTCTATGATGTAGCAGTTCGCATGAAGGGATTACGACCTGAAATACCTCCACAGGAGGATGAAGTTCTTTTAAGCAATAGTGGTAACTCAGGATCATCTTCTTCAAACGAAGAATCAGACTTTGATTCCTTCTTAGACAAAATGGAAATTGCTAAAGGAAAGTGACGTCGCATAAGCGTTACAGAACCAGTAAATGTCCAAATAAAAAAATTCCAACAGGAGTTTTATAAAGCACTAAAAGAAGTTGAAAAGTATGATCGCTCATCAAAACTTACTGTTGAAGAAGCCATCCTTGTTTATCCAGATCGTTAGTGATGTGGCCAGAATACTTACTGCAATACCACCCACCCAAGTCAGTGTCGAAAGATTATTTTCAGCCCTAAAAATAATAAAGTCTGACTTAAGAGCCTCTATGAAAGAGGATCTGGCAGAGGCAATTCTCTTCCTTAGAACGCTACATTGAATTGATTTGCATTTGCTAAGCCTATAACTACATTTCAAGATCAATATAAACCATTTCTAGGTTTTACAGATTTTGTTTTTGGTTCATATAGATAAGCTTTGTTTTTGTTCTAAAACAACCAAATAATGTGGTTTGTATTTTTGAACTGGTAAAGTTCCTGTTCCTGATGTTTATGCCAGCTGCTACTATCCAGCCACTTGATTAATTAAATTAATTTAAAAAAAATTAATAAAACTTTGTTGTTTTCATTGTGTTTGTCTTTTGCTTAAACTGTTCAATACAGTAGACTGTTGGCTTCCCAGCCAGTAGTCCTGTGGTAATGACATGTATGTTGCCTTTCTTTCCTTCAAGGAATGTATAAAATACATTCGCATATTAATACAGAGGAGTCGGAGTCGGAAGTACAAAAAACTGAGGAGTCGGAACATTTATCTACCGACTCCACAGCCCTGTTTCTGAGGATAAAACAGACCACTGTGACTCACAACGACCTGGGTTAAGACAACACGACAAGCAGCAGTTGTCTGTTATCATTGTTTGTTTGTCGTGTCATCTGAACCCAGTCTAAGACAGGGATTGCACAATACGCTAAGCCCCCATGGTTTAATGTGTTGTGCAAACCCAGTCATGGTTTCTTATCCATGGCTTCAAAGCCATCCTTTTAAGACATGGCTTGTTCTAGGGCTTACTATAGCCATTGTCGTTGTCCGGGTTTGGACAGCACAGGAAGCGTGACCCACCATGGCTACAGTGAACCTCTACAGAGCCGCTTGGCCAGAGCGGCAAAAAAGGTTTGCCGCTCTGGCCAAGCAGCTCTAGCTGAATGCCAATGACAGCTGCTGAAAGGGCCCAAGCGGCACTTGGGAGGGGGGGGGCTATCATCAGCTTTCCTGCCCTGCGCTCATGCTGATGCCAGGATAGTGGGATTGCTTGCTGGAAGCTGGAATAAGGAGGGGAGTGGACAAGGCACATCTTCCTGGGTCTCCCCCAGAGGAGGCACAGGAGAATGCACCTCATTCACCTGCCGACCTGCTGTGCGGGGTTACAACGAGGCACATTCTCTTGGGTCTTTCCCAGGAAAGGTCCAGAACACAACCCCTCACCCTCCACCGCAATTGAAGGGCAATCGCAGCAGTGGGTGGTGGAGGAAAAATGCAACACCTTTTCCTGAGTCTCCCCCCGGAGGAGGTCCAGGAGAATGTGCCTTCTTGGCTCAGCGCACCAGCTGCTGAACTGCTGCGCTGAGCGAAGAGGGTGGGGAACGAGGCATGTTCTCCTGGGCCTGCTCCAGGAAAGACCAAGCAAAGGTGGAGGATGAGGTGCATTCCTCTGGGGAAGACCAAACAAAGGTGGGGGGATGAGGTGCGTTCTCCTGTGCCTCCTCCAGAGGAGACCCAGCAGAACGTGGCTCGCCGCCATTGCTGCTGGTCCCAGCAGAGAGAGGTTGCTGAGCAACCTCTCTCTGCTGGGATCAGCAGTGGGGAGCCTCTGACAGCTGCTGAAAAGTGCCACTTGGGAACTTTGGGGCAGCTGTCATCCCTGCTCCGCGCCCTTCAGTGCTCCTGCAGTGTCCCCTGGAATACCGGTGGGAAGATTGAGTGGGGAGAGGCGGGAGGAGGTACCTCAGGACCCCCGCTGTGCCCGATCATTTTGTTGGGTACAGTGGGGGGCACAGGCTAACTTTAAGCTTGGGATGGCTACGTATCTGTCCTGGGCTTAAAGTGTCTTGCAAACATGCCCTAAGTCACTGCAGAGACCCAGGTGTTTCCACCTGCAAGTTTATTTGGTGACTTATTCTTAGGAACTTGATACATAAGTCTTAGCTAGTTATTTCTATGGTTGTTGGGGGGGGGGATGTTTTTGTTTTAAGAGCAACTGTCTATTTCTTAATTTCTCTGCTTGATTCTTGGCTAAATATTCTGAATTGGGAACTGGAGTTGATTTTAGTTCATTTGCCTAGCGTAACTCAGGGTTGGCCTTATTCAAGCCTAGACCAGTAGGCTGACATGATTTTTTAAGGAGTTTAAAGGAAGCTCTGAAAAAGGGGTCTGTCCTCCTCTATAAGTATAAAATCCTGGATTCTCACATGCCCAGGATAAGTGTTGCTAATCATGTGAGTGATTCCAGTCTACCTCTGAAAGCTACAACAAAGGACTTCTTACAGCCTGTCCTACTTTACAGGCTTGGGGGTTCAGACTCCTGTTTTTTAACACCATCTAAATATTTGTTGTCAGAAACATGGTATAAACATGTTTAATATCTTATCTGAGAAATCAAACCACCTACATTTGCTTTCAGATAAATGGAACATCATTTTTATTCTCCATGGCCACTCCTACAGAATAGTAATTTTATATTGATTTTCTATTATATTTACATTTAAACTAATTTTCATTGTCAGTTTCAATGAGCCATTCCATGTATTTTCTCATACAGTAGTCTGAAGACCCCCTTTCAGTTTACATACATACAATGATGTTGTATTACAAAAAGTTTTATTTCCACCATGTATATTTTTGAAAGCAAATCTTTCTTCATCCATTTCTCAAATTCCATTTTTCATACCCAGATCAGTTGAAGATTCCTGAATTGAAAAATGACATACTTGAAAATACTGAAGCATAGAGCAACAAAAGCAATAAACTAGAAATGCAGCCACTCTCCTTCTAATGAGATGGTGAGGGCTAGTAACAGCCTTTCTACCTCATATTGAATAAGTTATTAAACTTTCTACAAATTCATTAGCAGTAGACAGAGACAATATAAATTAATATGTGTGGAGAACTAAGGATACTGTGCTGTTTCCTGAGAGTATTACAGTGGCAGTCCTCCAAACTAAGCTGAGATCTTTCCTCAGTCATAGCATGATTTGCAAAGTATTGTAAGTATGGAAGGGGGAACTGTAAGTGAAAAGTGGTGTTCTGTTTTTTCTTCTGGGTCTGTTCTGTAGCAGATTCTTCCAATACATATGCATACACTCCACCTTAGATAAGATTGCTTCCCAAAGCAGCTTACAATCCACATACATGTACAAAATATCAGGGATACATAGAAGTGTTTATGGCCATCTCTTCTGGTCCCTGGTAGCTAAAGACATAGTTCAGCCTCTTGCCTCCAGAGGAAGGGGACAGAGGATGCTACAGATGGACTTCAGATAATCATATATTGGGTGAGTTCATGCACCACAGCAAGCCACCCTGCGACTGTGAATAAGCTACACCCTGTGGGTTGTTTGTGGAACAACCCATGGTACACCCAACAGATGATCGGGCTCACCATGGGTTGTCCCCAGCCCCCAGTCTTCCACCTGATGTCCCAGGAGACTTGGAAGCTAAAGCCACCTTATCTGAATAAGTATGATACACAGAGTCTTAAATGATCTCTTCTCGATCATCCCAGTTTGCAGGACACGGAATAATGGGCTCAAGTTACAGGAACCCAGATTCCACCTAAACATCAGGAAAAATTTCCTGACTGTCAGAGCAATAAGACAATGGAACCAACTACCTAGGGAGGTGGTGAGCTCTCCCACTCTGGAGGCATTCAAGGTGCGGCTGGACAGCCATCTGTCGGGGATGCTTTAACTTGGATTCCTGCACTGAGCAGGGGGTTGGACTCGATGGGCTTGTAGGCCCCTTCCAACTCTACTTTTCTATGATTCTAAAGACGAATGGAATAGGGAATTAGATGGTCTTATTTTGCCTAATCAATGGAACATTGTTTCTGCGCCTGTGTCAGAAGGGTCTATGGATCTTAGGTTACATCTTATTCAGCAAAAACTTTTGTTTTGTGTTTACTGGACACCACAACTTTTTAATAAGGGTTTGTCCAAGTCAGCTAACTGTTGGAGGTATAATACTGCAAATGCTTCATTTACCCATATGTTTTGGCAATGCCCAGTGATTGCTTCTTTTTGGGTAGAGGTCATAGTATAGATAAACCTAGAGTTAGAACGCTCTTTAATATTTACTGATGCACACATTCTTTTAAATTATTTACCTGCTGTATGGAATTTATCACAAGGACAACGCAAGTGGATTTTCCGCACCCTCTTTACAGCTAAAAGATTGATATTACAACACTGGAAAGATAAATGCTCACCTCCTATAACAAAATGGATTGAGGACCTAATAATGCTTTCAACATTTGAGCAGGTGGTATTCAGACGCCACCTGCGGATGGATAATTACATGGATACTTGGTCCGCTTTTTCTGAAGCTTATGCATAACTGTCTTTTACTACATACTTATTGATACTTATGGATATACATTTCATACACATCTACTGTGATTCATTTTAATTTCTGCAAGAAAATTTTATTTTTTTAATATGGTTTTTGTTTTGCTTGGTATAATTCACATTTAAAAAGAAAGAAAAAGCAAGCCACCTTGTCTCCTCTCCCTGCTGCGATAGCGAGCTATTTTGCAATCACCAAAGCTTTTTCTTTTTCGGAGATCGCTTTTCGCAATCTTCAAGGTGACAACCCCTCCAAAGTGTCTAAAGTGCAGCAAGCACCAGCCATGGACCCAGAGAGGCAAACAGGGTTGTTGTTGTTTTAAATTGCACTCTCTTGACAGCTGTCAAAAGGCGAGCTGTCAAGGGAAAGCAAAGTTGCAAGGGATCTTTGCTCACAAAAGAGAGGGTGGAGACTTCCCCCCCCCCTTTGCAGTGAGATCCTCAGGGGTTTTAGTGTTCCCCCCATAGTTCCCAGCGCATCCACCTTTTCAACCTTTCTCAAGCCTCTAGTGCTCAGGAAAGGGGGAAAGTGTGTGCATTTCTCCTAAAATATGCAATTTTTTCCAAACAATTTTTTCCAACAGCTATGGGAAAGAAGAAATACTTGAGGCCTTTTCAGGACAATTGGGCTGTATTTATCTAATTCTGGAACTAATACAGGCCAAACAACCTAGCATTAATGGATATTCTGAACATGGGATAAGGTTGGTGTTGGATGTGACTGAAATAACTGAAAAGTGATTTCTTATTTAATTTTTCCATTGGAAGAATTACAAGATGATATTGTGTATGTTTTATTTTATGAAGTATGTGCACTTACCTAAAATGTCCAAGTGAATAAAAACATCTTAACTCAATGCCTAAAAAAATAATAAAGTAGCACCAGGCACACTCACAACTTGGGTGCGACAGATTAAAAAATCCTCTCCTTTGTTTTACATTAACCAGGCATCAGATTTTTTTTTTACATAATCGTTAATTATTTTTAATACAAACACTTAAGGGGTATCCTAGTTTTGCCCTGATCACATCAGGTGTTGGCAGGTAAGAAGCCATTATACATTTCTGCCAGTGCAAGATTATACACAGAAAATGAAGTAATCAATACAAAAGAACATGTCAGCACCTGACATGTTTAAAACATACCAGGTGCAATTCTTCCTTACTGAAGTGTAGTGTGTGTCAAGTATCAGTCTGTACCTTTAAAAAAAAAAGAGAGAGAGAGAGGGATGAGCCAAAGGCAAATACGCAAAGAGCGGTGGAGGGAGACAGACTTGCCTGTTTTTCTCAAAATACTATGAGGCTTAGCTGATGTCTAAAGTTTTTCATTCTTTTCTTTTTTTAATCATTCAGTTACATAAAGTTGGCATCTGAGTGCTGAAAGGACCAGGGACTAAATCAATTATCAAATATGCACTAGGGCAGGGCTCTCCAACCTTGGGTCTACAGCTCCCAGTATACCCAACCAGCATGGCTAATGGCAAGGGATTCTGGGAGCTGTTGTCCAGCAACATCTGGGGACCCAAGATTGGAGAGCCGCCCTAGAGTATAGACTTCCTTAATTCAAAAAGGCAGTAGGAGCAAGAAGTTTCATAACTGTGGCATCAAAGGATATATTATCAAAAACATATATAACAAGACCTAAACAGCAGGGATAAAGGAGAAATTTGTTTGAAATTTAACACAAACTTACTTGATTTCACATTTCCAAACCAATATGAGAACTGATAATCAATTATCCTTTCACTTCCCCATATTCTGCAATGAAGTTCTTCAATCAAAAAAGTGTGCACAATAATGTGTATATTCAGGGAAAGTGAACAATAAAATGCATATATTAGTGAAAATGATGTACAAAAATATATCATATTAAGAAAATTCTTTGGGGGGAAATGCATATTTTAGGACAAACGCACACAAAAATGTTTATAAATTTTTTAAAAAAAATCTCCAAGTTCAGGATGCACCAGATGTAAGATTAAGAAAATGAGAAACCACAATTGACAGATTCATCCATCCCTACATTAGGATACCAGGATCTACAGGTGCTTGCTGCAGCTTTACCAGTCATCAGATTGTGAAAAAGTGTTGGGAGCATAGGAGATCACATAAGGGGACATTTGAGCCATGTGATTCCCCCAAAGTGGGTTCCAAGGAAAAACAAAATATTACTGTTAGGTATCTTATAGTACAAGAGAAAAAGCAGTTGGGTTTGCATGGGGCTGGGGGAAGATTTTAAATCCTTGTAGAATAAGGACAAGCCCACTTGTCCTGCATGAGCTTCTATCAGGGATGTTGAAGAGTCCTTAGTTTCGAGTCACGAGTCTTTGGACCCGGGTCCGAGTCCTTGGTCCAAAATGGTGACTCACGAGTCACAAGTCACTCCCAAAGTTGACTCCCCAACAAAATAAGGCTATTTCAGATGTGTGGCTTAAATAAATTCTAGGCACAAGTGTGCCTTTTTATTTCAAAACTCTGCAACTGATTTTGGCAAGAACAGACCAGGCAGACAAACCCAAAATAACCAGGCAGGCAGAGGAGGCAGGGAACCCCAAAACAGGCAGGCAGAGGCCTTTGTCTTGGACAATTCAAACTGTGGAACTGGTTAAGAAGAGACCAGGCAGGCAGAGGAGGCTGGGAACCCCAAACAGGCAGGCAGAGGCAGCCAAACCCAAAATGTCTGAAAGGTTGCATTTTAGGAAAATGATTTTAAAAAATAAACTTGCTGTACTTCCTAAAACCTATCCATTTTGCATTTGAGGAACACGATTTTGGAACACGAGTCCTTGGTCTCGAGTCCCGAGTCGAGTCTCGAGTCCCATTAAAAATATTGGGACTTGAGTCACAGGGGGGACTCAGTCTGACTCACGAGTCGAGTTCTGGAGTCCAAATCCCCATCCCTGGCTTCTATGCATTACCTCCAACATTTCACAGGTGAAAATAGGGACACACATGTGAATTTGTAAGAGGTATGGTTAAGCAACATGAAGGTGTGATCAAGAGGGGGTGGCCAAGGGTATAGCCACCCAGCCCAGGATGCTCTAACCTTTTAAGGGCTCTGAACACTCTGAAGCCGCCATCCTCCAGACCCATGGTGATGATGGTGATTGCTGTTGCTGTCATTATTATTGTACCATCAATATGCATGATGCTAACAGTTCCCTGCCGCAAAGAGCTTACAATCTAAAATGTAATATAGAAGCGACAACAAATGGTTGGAAGGGGTAAACCGGGGAGGAATATGCCATTATTTCAGTCAAACATAACTTTCAGCCTACTTTCCCTACATTGTGCTAGAAACTCCTTGTTTTAAAGATCTCCCTCCCACTTTAAAAATTGATCCAATCCCTCCATGGTGGCTTTGTTCTCATTAGTAGTTTGCCAAAGAAATAATAATATTTAACATTTAGATATCTCTGAGTGTGCAAAGTGGTTCACAGGCCCACCCTGCAAGCTCCTATTTTCTCCACTCAGAAAAAAAAATCATGTCGGCTCTATTGTACTTTATTAAAAAAAACAAGAACAACACTGTGATTGAACAATAATGCCAAAATGGAATGATGTTTGTTGCTGCTATTTGAGGTAGTTGGGATTTTTTCTTTCTTTCTCTTGAGGAAGGTGTGTTTTCTGCTAAAAATTTAATTTAAAAAAAAAATTCTAATGCATTTTTTAAAAAACAATCCAAAATCCCAGCAGAATAATCCTAATCATTACTGTGGAGAGTTTTCTCCATGGCACTTCAGCACATGTTAGAAAAAGACTTTCACATGGGGTACACAGGTAGAGCCAAGTAAAATTTACCAATGCTCTGAAAACAGAGTAACAGTGCAATCCTATGCATGTGTCCTCAGAAGTAAGTCCTATTACGTTCAATGGGACTTACTCACAGGAAAGCGTGTATACATGGGGTGGCCAGTGCTTGCAGGGCAATCCCTTTCTTTTTGTTTTAAAATTGTCACGATTGGCACAAATTCAACAGGTGAAGTTTACCCACCCACCCCACATCCCCAAACACAGAGCTTCAGAGAGAAGAGAAACTTTCTTCCATTTCCTTCTGACACTGTAAACTTACCTGTTAGAGGCAACAGCCGCCTCCTTTCCTTTTCGGGCGCGCACGCGCACACACACATCCTAGTGTCTGTTCCCTCCTTGCTTACTGTTTCTTAAAAGGGCCATTGGCAAAATTGCAGTTAATCTAAAAGTCTAAAGCACTTTGCAGGAGGCACCAGAAAATTTGGGACTTTGCATAACAAAGCAAGAAACCATGATGGCTTAAGGGGATTCGTGAAGGTCCCAGGATAATCAGGGCAGTTGGAGGGTATGTTCTATGTTCCCTAGAATCACTCACCACTGCTGTACAATACCTGTGTATACATCCTATAAAATATGCTTATAATTCAGATTATGTTGTCTAATTCTTTTAAAATTCTGTTAGGTATGTTGTTGAGCACTGACAGCATATATAAGCAACAGTATTGTGCTGTGGAAGCAGTTCATTTGCTCTGCAATGTTTGTTTGAAAACATGGTGACATATTGGAGCTGAAGTCTCAAACCTAAAGTATGACAGAAAGGGAGTTAAGATTCTTTGATAATTAAGGATTAAAGTTAAAGTGCAGCACACTGTACAAAACAAGGACACATTTCAGCTACTGTTTATAATAGATAGCAATTTCTTGCCCCACCCTACAGTACAACACATTTCATAAGTTAACCCTAAATCTTGTGAAAGCAAGTTCAATGTAAAAGTAAAATTAAATTATATACAAGTAGAATTCCAACAGAGATACTTATGATGTTGTCAATACAGGCCTTTAAGTGAGCAATGACCCAGTTCATCCAAGATATATATATATATATATATATATATATATATGAAAAGATAATTCTGCTGGCCTTTAAATGGTGGTTTGCTAAAATAGTTTTCAAGTGTTTCAAGCAGATTTTAATGGTATAAAGTGGGATTGTTATTATGGTATATTACTGTTTGTAACTGTACTGCTGTTTCACTGTGGCTTTTGGTGAACTGTGATTTGGGATTTTATACTTATGTAGTGTGCATATTGTATTTTTATTATAGGGCAACAGGCGACAGCTGCAGCTGTATGTTAAGGGTGAGTTGGATGAATTGCATTCCACCATTATAACCAAGAATTAGGATTTCTAATAGGGCAAGATGGCAACTTGAACAGCCGCAAGTTAGCTTGCTCCTTTCTCCAATCTGGATTCCACCAAAGAAATCCTGTTTTACAAGCTCTTAGAAATGTCATGAGCTAAGCAGAACTTTATCTTGTTGAGGGGACGTGCTTTAGTTTGTTTTGGAGCTCTTTCCATTTTGGATTGATACTTATCTCTTGTAGGATGTGGCTAAACAATGGCAGATAAATCCTCCACTGGAGCACCCTGCACTACTCAGGCTTCAATTCGTCCATCCCCCACTCCTGCAGAATACACAGTTGGAGATATAATGACTTTGCTCCAGACTATCTCAGCAGATTTATTTTATTTCTTATATTTATCAATCGCCCATCTGGCCGGTCACCCGGCCACCCTGGGCGATGTACAATTAAAATACAATAAAACAATACAATAAAATATAATAATAATTAAAACAATATAAAAAGTTCTTTTAAAAACCTAACCCACCCCATATTCCCGCCTGAACAGCCATGTTTTTAATGCACGGCGGAAGCTCATCACGGAGGGGGCATGGCGAAGGTCACTAGGGAGGGAGTTCCATAATGTGGGGGCCGCCACAGAGAAGGCCCTCTTCCTAGTCCCCACCAGCCTGGCTGCTCTGGCTGATGGGATAAGGAGAAGGCCGTCCGTGGCAGACCTTGTTGAGCGGCCTACTTGATGTTGCTGGAGGCGCTCCTTGAGATAAACTGGGCCGGAGCCGTGTAGGGTTTTAAAGGTCAAAACCAACACCTTGAATTCGGCTCGGCAAGCAACTGGTAGCCAGTGCAACTCATTAAGCACTGGCGTGATATGATCATGCCGGCGGCCGCCCTTAATCAGGCGAGCCGCCACGTTCTGTACCAGCTGAAGCTTCCGAACCGTCTTCCAGGGTAACCCCACGTAGAGCGCATTACAGTAGTCTAGGCGAGAGGAGACCAAGGCATGAACCACTGATGGGAGCAGGTGATTAGGAAGGTAGGGGCGCAGCTGCCGTATCAGATGGAGTTGATACAGCGCCGCCCAGCTCACAGCTGCCACCTGAGCCTCCATGAACAGCTGGGAGTCTAGAATGACCCCCAAGCTGCGGACCTGGTCCTTCAGGGGTAGATGTACCCCATTCAGCACCAGGTCAACATCCCCTAACCTCCCCTTGTCCCCCACCAGAAGTACCTCGGTCTTGTCGGGGTTCAGTTTCAGCATGTTCCTTCCCATCCAGCCAGCCACTGACTCCAGGCACTTGGACAGGGTCTCAACGGCCAACCTCGGTGAGGACTTAAAACAGAGGTAGAGCTGCGTGTCATCCGCATACTGATGACACTGCACCCCAAACCTCCTGATGATAGCTCCCAGCGGCTTGAGGTAGATGTTGAATAACATCGGGGAGAGGATGGAACCCTGCGGCACTCCACAAGTGAGCAGCCGAGGGTCTGAAGCCTCCTCCCCGAGAACTACCCTCTGATACCTTCCAGAGAGGAAGGACCGGAACCACTGAAATACAGTGCCTCCTAAGCCCAACCCCTCCAGACGGTCCAGGAGGATACCGTGGTCAACGGTATCAAAAGCCGCCGAGAGATCGAGGAGGACTAGAAAGGAGCATTCGCCCCTATCCAAGGCCCTCCTCATATTATCCACCAAGGCGACCAAGGCCGTCTCCGTCCCATGTCCAGACCTGAAGCCCGACTGGCACGGATCTAAATAATCGGCTTCATCCAAGTGTGCCTTCAACTGAGCACCCACCACCCGCTCTATCACCTTGCCCAGAAATGGTAAATTGGGGACTGGGCAAAAGTTGTTTAAATCCTGGGGATCCAAGGAGGGCTTCTTTAGAAGTGGTCTTATTACTGCCTCCTTGAGGGCTGATGGCATCACTGCCTCCTCGAGGGAGGCATTCACCACCGCCTTCATCCCCTCACCCCCAGTCTCTCCCTGCAGCTCATGATGAGCCAGGATGGGCAAGGATCAAGCAAGCAGATGGTCGGCCTCACAGATGAAAGCACCTTGTCCACTTCATCAGAAGGAAGAAGCCGAAACCGATCCCACAATACCGGTCTGCCATTGGCCTCCTCCCGCTCACTCCGTGTCCACAACGCACGATATCCCACTCCTAATCCGATCGATTTTATCTGCGAAGTGCTTCGCTAAAGCCTCACAGGAGGCTTTAGACTGTTCCAGTGGGTCCGGAGCGACTGGACCGACCAGATGTGTCCCCCGCCATGTCCCCTCTCTGTTGAGCTTCCGCCGCTCACTAAAAACATGGTTATTCAGGCGGGAATATGGGGTGGGTTAAGATTTTAAAAGTTATACTGTTTTATACTGTTTTAAATATATTTTATATCATGTATTTTAAATGTATTTTATCATGTTGTACATCGCCCAGAGTGACTGGTTTGCCAGCCAGATGGGCGATCCAAAAATACAATAAATAAATAAATAAATAAATAAATAACAGCTTCAAATTTGCAAAGCTCAGTAGATCAGGTACAAAAAAAGAATGGACATGGCAGAGATGCAAGTTTGGAACATAGAGGACTATGAGCAGGCAACCCAAAATGCCTTAAAATCGCTGCAATCTGACAATGCTGTTTCAGATGAAGCTAGCAGGCTTGTAAGGGAGATCTCATGAGAACAACGTAAGAGTTGTTGCGGTCCAGGAGCGGAAAGAACACAGGGCAACCGAACTGTGTGCATTACAAACGTGTTAAGGGAAGTCTTGAACTTAACTGCTGAATATGCCCTGGAAATTGAGAGAGCACACCGATCATTCATTCCTCCCCCATGACATCCCCAACGTCCTTGAGCTTTTATAGTTAAATTCTTACACTTTCCCACTAAAGAAGATATACTAAAGCAGGCATGAGAGAAAGGCAAACTGCAGTGGGGCCCCAATGCATTGAGAGTAATGATCCCGATTACTCCAGAGAGGTAGTTGAAGCTCATTTGCATTCACAGGGGCAAGGAGGATGGTACAAGGTAGGAATTTTTACCAACTTCATTTGCCCACTATTTTCTGCATGCAACTCAATGGATGCCTCCAAACTTTCAAAGAGGCACCAGCAGTAGAAGATTTTCTACTAGGACTGGATGCCCTTGCACAACACCAAGCTGAAGTGTGAGATGGCAATTCACACCCAAACAATGGATTTCTGTTTTAATTATTTGTTATTTACTTCTTCAAAAATTCAGTTAGTTTCCCCATCCTCTTTTTTATCATCAATTTACCCATTAATCATATCTGTATACGTGACAAACTATAAACATCCAGTACCATATGAAGTTAATATGGAGCTGCTGCTTTCTCTTAAGTTTTTCCATTTTTCTCCCTCAATAACAAATTTAAGTAACAAAGAACAAAATGATACCGGTCATATGAGACCAGAGTATTTCCTTTAAAAGTGCACTACAAGTGGCTTACTCTCCTATCTAACAGAAATAATATAGTTCATCAGGAATTTGTTTAAAGAGCAAGAAATATTTGTTTGTGTCCCCACCCCTTCCTTGTTTTTCTTTTATTTTCCCTTCTTGGTCTTTCCCTCTTCTGCATTTTTTAAAACATCTCTATTTAATCATTTAAGTATACATATATTTTTTTATTTCTCCTCAAAAGGAGATGATGGTGGTGTCATTATTTCTAGTCCAGTCATTTCCAATATTACCATATTCTAACATTAAGATCACAGGTAAAGTGACCAGTCTGGTGCTCATTAATTCCTAGCATTTATTTGGGAAGAAGAAATAGGAAATATTTTCTTTTCATCTCCCCCCCCCCCGTGCAGCTTAGCAGCAAATTTGTGAGCTTGAGAGTAGTGATAGTAAAGCCTCCTGTCTGGAGGCAGCTTAAAAAGATTTTCCCCTCTATTTTTGGGGGGGACACACATGGGAAATGTGTGCTGCACTGTGTAATTTTTTTTTAAAAAAATTATATTCTTTTCTTTTCCTTTCATAGAATCATAGAATAGTAGAATTGGAAGGGGCCTATAAGACCATCGAGTCCAAACCCCTGCTCAATGCAGGAGAATGGATGTGGGAAGCCCAGGCAGTCACCCATCCTAGCACTGACCTGGCTCATACCTGCTTAGCTTCAGCATGTGGCCTGCATTATGTGCTCTCAACACCACCTGCAAGTTGTGTCAACACCCCCTGCAGGTTGTTATTGTATTGTTGAACGTCCTGTTGCTGGGATATTTGGGGGTTGAAGAAATTATCCCGCCGTGAGCAACAGTGGGCTGTCTGGGCTCTCATGGTGGCTAAGAGACTCGTACTACAGGGGTGGGAAGGACAAGATACCCCCTCAGCCATTCAATGGACTGAGGATCTCCCAGCTCTTGCCTCCTTTGAGAGAATATATTTCTTAAGACAGTTTTGCCATGACAAACATTCTGACATATGATAGGCCTTTATGAGTAACCTGGACCAGGAGTTATTTTATATGCATCTAGATTTTGTATTGTATTTATTTTATTGCATATGTCTATACATAGCTATAGTTTCTTTGTTTTTTCTTAATCTTATGTAATTCTTGTATTTATTGTGTGTGAGAGAGTTTGGTTATATTTGGAAATGTAAAAGTTAAATTAAAATTGTGAATACTGAAACGAAACCGGAATTAGGGGGCAATAGGTTTTACAGCTTATACTTAGAAAAAGGCTGAACCAATTTATCTGAAATTTGGCAGGGTGCATTGGAGGATGGTCCATGGCAATTCTGAGGTAGAATGGATTTGAAGTTGCTTATCTATAGAAGTTCAAAGTTTGATGAACGACCTCCAGCAGTTTGACAGGCATTGGCACTGGCATTAGTAAGTGGAGGCGACATCAGGAGGGCTTGTGCCAGGGCTATGCACACACGAAGGAGAAAACCTGTACTGCTGCTTCAGAATAGGCAGTAGCCTCTAGCTCAGGGCTCTCCAAAATCATGAAGGAACATTTTATCATGTTTGGTGAACATGTAAAAAAGTGAAAAAATATTGGATACAAATACACACATGGATACAAAAGATTTTAAAAGTGAATATTCAAATGAAACCAGAAATGTTTTTATTGGGTATAATGGATTTACAACTTGAGAAAGACTATGGAACATTATTACAATATATAATAATGTAATATAACACAATATACAATATATAATATAAAGGAGGATTATAAAAATATATGATGACAGCAGCAAGAAAAAATCTATGCTCAAAAAAGGAAAGAAGGAGCAATACCAACTATAGAAGACTGGCTGTTGAAAATTTTGGACCTAGCAGAGATGGCGAAATTGACTTGTTTAATTAGAGAAAAAAATTATCTTCATTTAAGAAAGATTGGAAACCTCTGGTGGACTTCTTGGGGAAGAGGGAAAGTGACTTGATTTCGGGGTTTGATTTTTGAATATTGGTAAGGTGATAGAA
The DNA here is from genome assembly GCA_021292165.1 of Shinisaurus crocodilurus. Classification (NCBI taxonomy): domain Eukaryota; kingdom Metazoa; phylum Chordata; class Lepidosauria; order Squamata; family Shinisauridae; genus Shinisaurus; species Shinisaurus crocodilurus. The sequence continues at coordinate 74,970,122 of CM037876.1, read as the reverse complement.
ATTCTTTCTGTGAAAATAGAGAAAACTTAGATTGGATATGGACTGGTAATGTTTGTCAGACAAAGAGGTGGAAGCCAAATACGATTTGTTTTTGTTTTGAAAATTCAATTTAAAAAAAAAAAGAAAAGAGAAGTACAAAAAAAAACCTTGGGTCCCCAGATGTTGCTGGACTACAGCTCCCAGAATCCCTTGCCATTAGCCATGCTGGCTGGATATGCTGGGAGATGTAGGCCAGCAACATCTGGGGACCCAAGGTTGGGCTGCTCTAGCTACTGTAAGACTACTTTAAAAAAAGAAGAAGAGTTTACATGACCTTTGCTATACATGATTAAATTTGTAGACACACACAAACAGAAAGTATTTACTCAGTGTGCAGCAGCTATGAAAACAGAAAATTCCATGCTAGGGATTATTAGGAAAGGAGTGGATATAAATCTGCCAGTATCATAATGCTCTAGACAAATGTATGGTGTGGCCACACTAGGGATACTGTGTACAAGTCTGGTTGTCCCATCTCAAGAAGGATATTGTGCAACTGGAAAAGGGTCAGAGAACAGCAACCACAATGATGAATAGATTGCAGCATGTTCCGTATGAGAAAAGGCTAAACTATTTGATACTGTTTTAGGAGGAAGAAGCAAGTAAGGGGAGACATGACAGGTTATTTTATGCATATCGTGCAAACAAGATTTTCTCCCTCTCTCATAATAGGAAAACTTTGGTCATGCAATGAAAATGCTTGGCAGATTCACGACAGACCAAAGAAAGTACTTCTTCACACAGCAGATAATACATTTATAGAAACTACTGCGACAAGCTCTGGTGATGCCTACTAGCTTAGACGGCTTTAAAGGAGGATTATAAAAATTTATGTATGATTAGTAACCATGGATAGACTTGTCATATGATGGCCAGGGGCCATTATGTCCGGGCTTAGTAACAGGTTCAGAGGCAATATGAATTAGAGTACCAGTTGCTGGAAAGCAACAATGGGAGGGGGCTACAGTCTCCATGTCTTGCATGATGGAATAGTATCTCCTACTTGTATACCTGGCCTATGGAGAGCTTGTCTTAAAAAGAAACAAAAGTTGCTCTTATTCATCAAACTTATGAGGCAGGTGCATCTAATACAAGCTTCAGCTACAGCTTAGGTGGCCATGCCCACACCCCGGATAGGAATCTGTCCCCTGTGGACAGCAGTCCACCCTTAATCTGGCAGTGGTAATCTAATTAGTGGGTTAAATGAAAATCTCACACACTCTCTCTCCAATTCCTAATTGTCTTCAGCTCCAATCCTAGCAGTAAGCTCCTCTGAACATAGTGGGCCTTCCTTTCGAGTCCACATGCATATGATTATGCTGTTTATGGCTAGTCTATTCTTCTAAAGGCTTGTTCCAAAGTCCAGAGGAAAGTTAGTAGTAGAATGATGTGGCATTAAAGTATTGGATGCAAACTTGGGGATGCAGAGAGAAACTGAAGTTTAGAAAGTTTGTACAATCCTACAGGATTTGGGTTACTCCAGGACTCACAGAAGTGGGAGAAGTGGGATGGGGTTGGGGCAACTATTATTTATTACATCAAAAAAATTGCACATTGAAACCTGACTGAGCTCCTGACTACATAAGACTAATTCTTTATTTTTAATTTGCTTGTATGGATCTGCTTATAATGTTAATGCATTTTTAATGTCTACTTACTTCATTATGTGAACGCACATATGCCAAATAGCTTGCTAGAGATGATGCTAATTATTTGTTTCCAAGAAGAAATTATATGTTAAACTATTTTCAAGGGCTGCTTATATGGTTGAGACCAGACCATATGCTTCATTGTAGAAGTCTCATTGCCAACTGTATCTGTCACAGTGAATATCATGCAATTATTAGTTTACCAGTAAGAATTTATAACAGATTTTGCTTTCCCAAATTACAAAAATAAGATGGAAACTTGCAGTTACTGTTAACTGCAGTAGCAAGTGCTTGCACATTGTTGATTTGCTATAGCTATATAGACACTCGCTCTAGCAAATCAACAAGCAAGTTTGCATCAAATCAATGCTTGAATGATTAGTGTGACAGAGTGCAGGTTAGTCTCAAACGAGTAGGTTTCCTAAAGCAAAGTTGAATCCAATATACAATTCCTAAAGTGAGCATCCCCAGTGATTCTAACCATGGAATTACAGCTTTCAGCTATTAGGCACAATCCTGATAATTTCCTGAACTGGCCAATATTGTGAAGGGATCTCATGGTGTCAGACTCAAACACCCACCTTCTCCCAAAAGCCTACTCATCTTTCCCAAGATTTCGAACCATAGGGCAGTGATGGCGAACCTATGGCACGCGTGCAACAGCTGGCACGCAGGGACCTCTTTGTAGGCACTAGAGCCATTGGTCACCAGATCGCGAAAAGACTGTCCCCTTCTGCAAAACACTAATGATTTTGTTCTCTCTCACAGTGTGGAACAGAATTATTTTATTCTAGATTTCGTGTTACAGAATTCTTTTCTACATTGTTATCACATTTAAAAGATTTTGAAGAATGATGCACAGAGCATGGCTTGGATGTAAAGCCCTAACAGTTGACTTGAGTGCTGCATGTGTTGCTCTCAAACTAACGGAGTATGAGCCAAGGTTTGACAAATTATCAGCATGCATGCAATATCAAAAATCACATTAATTGTGCAAAAGCATGCCCAATGCAAACTTTTACCTAATGCAGTGTTTGCAGACCAAGACATAAAGTGTTTAAAATGTGTTAAGCATGTTTAGTTTTCTTGTTTATCTTGCTCATCCTAGTACAGGTTGACTTTTACTTTTACTAATCCAACACCTGTAGAAGCAGGGAAAGGACCCAGAGTAAAGCTTGCCCCATACAATTTCAGTCTGGCATATAATCATATTACAAGTTGAGAATCACTTGTCCAAAAATACATGTGCCTAATTATTTAAAAAGTTTGTATAAATTCCCTTCAGGCTATGTGTACAATGTACTACTATAATAATTTTTTGAGTTGATTTTTTTTTCCAACAAAAAACTGTTTGTATCATTGAAAGCTCTGTTATTGTGTTTTTCTTTTAAGACAAAAGATGTTAATTAGTTCAGACAACTGTATGAGTTGTTTTTCTAAAACTAAAACCTCGATATTCAGGTTTAATTGCAGTGTTCGCACTTTGAAATAAACAAGTTGGTTTTGTGTTGCAGTTTGGGCACTCGGGCTCAAAAAGGTTCGCCATCACTGCCATAGGGTCAATTTGATGGTACCTTTGGCAGTACTCTAGGAGCTTGTTAGCTATATCTTTTTTTCATTTTTACTCTAGAGGCAGTGCAGAGGGACTGATCTGGATAAGGACCCTAGTGTGGGGATAGGGGACTTTAACCCTCTTCCTCCCTATTATTGGTCCAATCCAGATTGGGCCACCACACCTGCAATGTCTAATGCAAAGTAGCTAGCCATTTGCTTTACGGATCACTAATAGGGATGGAGGTCAACCTCAGTCTCGCTCAGATTGTCAGGTTTTTGAGGTCAAGTTTGTTCCATCCCATGTCCATATGGAATTTTATATATGTGTGTGTGTGTGCGTAAGTAAGTAATGAAATTCTATCTTTTTTGTTCACATTCTTGGTAGCATATGCATTAATGTATGGATTTTTAAATGCATATGCATTTTTCCAAGTACTTTACATTGCTGAAATGGTGTTGTGTGCACTTCTCAAATATATACATTTTGTGCCAACGTTCCCCTAATATGCAAATTTTTGTGTGCATTTGTCACTAAGACAAGCTGCATTGGAAAGCTTGCAAATATGTAGGTTTCTGTCTCGACTCACTAAAAGGCTCAGGACCCAACTTGTGGCCCTCCAGATTTTGCTGGACTTCTACTTACATCATGCCTCACCACTGCTAGACACCCCTAGTTATTTTACTGTTATTGTATTGTTTTATTATAGTTTTAATGATCAGGTTTATTGTGTTTTATCATGATTTTATCTTGCAAACTGCTTTAGAATTTTTTTTCCAAAAAATGAAAAGTGGTATAGAAATACTCTGAAATAAAAAATAAAAATTGGCTATATTGGCTAGAACTGATGGGAGTTGCAATCCAACAATATCTGGAGGGCCACAAGTTGCCCACCCCTGGATTGAAGAATAGCAAACTGCTTCTGAAGTTACTGGATGACAAAATACACAACTTGATAATGATACCACATTTGCCTCTCAGAAAACAGCACGATGTTTTCTTGGAATACCGAGATTTGCCACTTTGCACACCAATGGAACTACACACATCTTACATGACTGGGTTCAGACATCGCAGCAGCAATTCCTGTGTTGTATAACTCAGTAATTGCAGAGATGAGGGAAGTGTGCGAGCTGTGCACTCATTGCTTCTGCTTTTAAACAACCCAGGACCACCCCTTTCCTGAGTATTTTGTGATGTCCGAACCCAGAAACTCTGGGTTGCTTATGGGCTAAACAACTCAGAGTTAACCCAACAATTGCCCATTGTTCGGTTAACTCTTGGTTGTTTAGCCCATAAGCAACACAGTGTTTCCTGGTTCGGACATTACAGAACAACCCAGGCACAGGGTGTTCTTGGGTTGCTGATTAAAAGTGGAAATGACAAGCACATGGCTTGCACGTACTATTCATCCCTACAATTCCTGGTTTAATTAGCTCAGGAATTAAATTCATATCCCAGGAGTTAAATAACCCAGGAAGTGCTGCCGTGACGTCCAAACTGGCTCACTTATAATATAATAATTGATTATTTTAAGTCACCATGCTTATTGAGTGGCATATAAATGCTGTTAATAAATAAATAACAAAGCATTGGTATAATTGTTGAATGTTACTCTCCTCATTGTATTCCTCATCCCAAACATAAAGATTTTTACAACAAAGTCAACTTTACACTGTTGGATTGGGAAGAAATTGGTAGTTTTAGTTACAGTATTGCCTGTATTATTATCAAATGTAAAACAGAACAAACTGTCATGGTAATGCCTCTGAATATGAGAGTCCCTATTGTGAGAGGACTGGATTAAAGTAGCAGCAAGTAGAGCTGAGCATGTTTGTCAGCCCTACAGATACGGAAATTATTAATGATGGTATGTGCCTTCAGGGAATTTCATGTTTGATTCATCCCTTCCTTCTACCCATTCATAACCAACAGAGTATAAGTACTCCTTTTATAACATGACAGGGTTTTCTTTTACAAGGAGATAGGAAGTGTTGCCATCTTTTCCTGACAGGACTCCCTATGCCTTTAACAACTGCATGACAGACAGAAAATGGAAAGGTGCTGTTATTCTGCCATCATTGCATCACCAGTCTGGGGGGGCAATAGGTTCTGTTAACTTTTGCCTGTCACATACTGCAGCTGTTAACAGTACAAGGAGCCCTGTTGGGGGGGGGGGGGAACCAATAGCAATCCTAGCTAGATACATGGAAAGTTTGATATTTTAGTTTGTAACCTCCTTGGGGTTGGGAGTTATGTTCAATAAAAATAACAAACAACAACAACAGAAATATTTACTTCCCTAATATATGTGTGTGTGTGTGTGTGTGTGTGTGTGTGTAAAAACATTAAGATTAACTTATTTAGCATGTGTGGATTTACGAGACTAGTAGTCTGAGAAAAAGCACTAGTAGACTGGAAACAAAAGACCTTTATTAACCAACCTGTACTTCTCTTTCACCCAGTCTGAACTCCGAATGACTGATGGGCTGATTGACTAGACTGGCCCAGGACTGTTTTGTGAGGTGAGGAGGCTAAGGTATATGTTGCTTTATTGCCAATGCTTCCCGAGATACTCAATAAATAAATACAATAGTTCCTTTATCTACATCAAGATTTATAATCCACATTCCTATAAAAACAATATCCAAGGCATCTCACAAAAGACAAAAATGATCTAAACTAAAAATATGAAAGACAGCAAAAGCACATTACAAGCACAATAAGGCTACAATCCTATGGGCCCTATCCCAGGGACCAAAGGATTCATCGGGATCCCTGCTTCTGGAGAGAGGTCTGCCTCAGAGGGGTTATCTGACTTTGGGTGTTCCCTCCCAATCCATGCTGAAACCTCTCCAAAGCCCTTTGGCAGAGGCTAAAGAGGGTGACAGATTGACAGATTGAGGGAAGCTCTGGATGCACAAGATCTAAAGCCCTCCCGGTCCCCAGACATAGCACTGACATAGGGGGAAATATATGGTAGCCCTGGAACTTGCATACCCAATATCCCTCCCATTGTTTCCAATGGGAGGGAAGTCAAAGATACATACACACACACACACACACACACACACCAAATAGAAAAAAAATGCTGCTCTTCTCTCCCTTCCACTCTGCTGGAGTGGGCTCATCAGTGCTTTGGATAAGACCATACCTTTGCTTTCAGATCTTCCTGACCCCACCGGTAAAATTGCTCTGTATGAATGGTACTTTACAGAAGTTCACTGAAATTCTGAGGTTAGTGGATGGGCTTCAATATTTGATACATAAGGCAAGCTACAAAATTTTATTAATATTTTTTAGCAAAGGAGGAAAGGAAAAGGAGTAATGAAAAGCCACTATCATGATATCACTAAGATCAAAATCACAGGTTTTATTTATAAGGGTGGCCAACAACATTCTTCCCATATATGTGCAGACACCGGGAGGGAATGCTACACACATGGGAATTCAACTGTGTCAATAGATATAATATCCATACCTACCCAAAGCCTGCTGAAGGGGGTGCCAATCTACAAGGCTTTCAGCCACTTCTGGATATTAAAACACTGAAAAGAATGTGCAGAGCCATGTTACCTTTATTGGTATCTATCTACAGTATAACTAGCATCTTCTTGGCCAAATCTCTGTAAATAAAAAATCTAAAGGACATGAAGCTATAATGTGAGCACAGTGGGTACAAAATCCAAAACAGACAAAGACCTTTTGTGTCATGGCTACCTGCACATCTCAGGATCTTTACAATTTAGGCAACAGGCTTTATTGACTGCTGCCTGAACTAAAAAGGATCACAAGATATGGAGATAGCAATATGCAAGGTCCATGGGTTCACCACCACCATGAAAAGAGGTATGTGCAGTTAGTAAACTGCTGGCTTCCAGAACATCTAACTTCTTAAAGGCTTCTAGATCGGTATAAGCACCATTCTAGCATCTTCTCCACACCAGCTAACTTTTCATTATAATAAAAAAAAACTGAGTACCAGGTGGGCTGTCTCCAAAACAAGAACACAGACACCCAGTTCTAATATAAACAAGATATTTAAGGAAAACATATCAGAAACATTTTTGTTTAGTAATCACAAACAGTCCTGCATATACCATCAGACAATACAGATGTGGATTCAGAATCATAAGTTTTAACTGAGCTACCATAGGATTTTGCTTCCATTTCCCTGAAAAACAAATGCTAAAGTACTAGAGTTTGTAAATCAATGGTGCAGAAATTAGTGGAAATGGAAACAATTGCTAATATTTTGGCTTTGCCTTTACAGCATTTTTATCTCTTAAAAACAAAAAAATATTAAGCTGTGTAATTTACATTCTGTAGGAAATCATTATGCTGTCATAACAGCCTATTCTATTCACATTATCTCTTAATTAACGCTGAAGTATTTAAAAGCCATTAGAATCCATCCTCAAGAGTTCTAGATTACTAGAGTTCAAACCCAGCTGTTAGATAGTACATCACCTTTTTATGCATATAAATTGTTAGAAAAACATTGTTCTTTCCCTCCCAAATTTAAGAGAAGCTAGTGCACTGATCTCTTTACCTGCTCCCTAAAATTACAATTATTTCCCATATTAAGCGTGCAACCGTATCAGGTTGACCCGCTAGATTGAAGTCTCTAATCCACTGATGGCGAACCTTTTTGAGCCCGAGCACCCAAACTGCAACACAAACCCAACTTATTTATTTCAAAGTGCCAACACTGCAATTAAACCTGAATACCGAGGTTTTAGTTTTAGAAAAACAACTCATACAGTTGCCCGAACTAATTAACATCTTTTGTCTTTAAAGAAAAACACAATAACAGAGCTTTCAATGATACAAACAGTTTTTTGTTGGGAAAAAAATCAACTCAAAAAATTATTATAGTACTACATTGTACACATATCCTGAAGGGAATTTATACAAACTTTTTAAATAATTAGGCACATGTATTTTTGGATAAGGGATTCTCAACTTGTAATATGATTATATGCCAGACTGAAATTGTATGGGGCAAGCTTTACTCCGGGTCCTTTCCCTGCTTCTACAGGTGTCAGATTAGTAAAAGTAAAAGTCAACCTGTACTAGGATGAGCAAGATAAACAAGAAAACTAAACGTGCTTAACACATTTTAAACACTTTATGTCTTGGACTGCAAACACTGCATTAGGCAAAAGTTTGCATTGGGCATGCTTTTGCACAATTAATGTGATTTTTGCTATTGCATGCATGCTGATAATTTGTCAAACCTTGGCTCATACTCCGTTAGTTTGAGAGCAACACATGCAGCACTCAATGTCAACTGTTAGGGCTTTACATCCAAGCCATGCTCTGTGCATCATTCTTCAAAATCTTTTAAATGTGATAACAATGTAGAAAAGAATTCTTTAACAGGAATTCTAGAATAAAATCATTCTGTTCCACACTGTGAGAAAGAACAAGATCATTAGTGTTTTGCAGAAGGGGACGGTCTTTTCGCGATCTGGTGACCAATGGCTCGAGTGCCCACCGAGAGGTCCCTGCGTGCCAGCTGTGGCACAGCGTGCCATAGGTTCAGCCATCACTGCTCTAATCTCTGAGGCTTCTGAGTATCCTATGCTCTGCCAGGCTGCTGCCAGCAGGGAAGAAGAAGGGACAGAGGCAAATTTTCCCTCTTCATCTCCCTGCTTAACTTTTTCTTCTAGACTGGCCTCTGAGTCCATCTAACCCTAGGTCCATCTAACACTCTCAGGGATGGGGTGGGAGAGGGCATAGGATTTTGCTGATCCCAACCTCTTGTCTCCCTGCCCCCTGGAATGACCCCATTTTGACTCTATGGGAGATCATCCAAGGCCACTTTTCTGACCTTGGAAAGCAGGTACCATGGTTCTTTCTACAGTGTGGTTGCAAGAGAGATAGGATCTTGGAGTCCCTGAAGTTACAGCAGTGTCTACGGCTTCCGAAGAGGGAATCCAGAAAAAAAAACCCGAGATACTCTCCAGGTATCATAGGATTGTGCCCTAAAGAATTCAAAATAATTGCATATTCTTTCAGGGTTGGGGGAAAGTACAGACTGGATTATAGGTGGCAAACTACCTCTAGTCTAAAGTAAAGTAATATGCATCAATGTAACTGCTAATGAAAATGGTCAGACACAATTGTTTTCAGAATCAACACTTGTGTAGCTTTGCACAGAAGTCAATAGACTGCAACAACTGGTGCAGTACTCCAGGAGTCTCAAGTTTCTTAAAAACAAACAGGTTTCTAGCCATTATAGATGCGGAGGTATATTCAAAGACATGCAAGCACTACCAGCAAGGGGCTCTAATGTTGCATGGAAAACTCTCTATGTTCTGTATGAATACTTGCCCCTCTCACACAACCCCTAATCATTTTCTATCTTCTAAGCCCATAAAACTGAAATTTTCATCACTCAAGCTGTGAACAAAACATGCAAAATTAGAACATATATGCAAAAGAAAATGGCACACACTGTACTGATTTGCATAATTTATGTTGCATAAAATCTGTATTACCTATAATTCCTATTTTAATGGTCTTCACATTTAAGTGCAATGTTTTAGTTTAGTACCATAAATTCCATGATTTACGTTAACTTTGGCTACTTTTAAAGAGCTAAACATTGCTCAAAACATGCATAAAGAAGAATAAATGTAGGATGTTTGCATAATCCACATTAAGATGCATAATGTGACCTTTTCAGCATATTTTGGTGCAGAATTTTTGGCAGAGAATAATATTTGCAAAGAGTATTATAGACCATCACTGTGCCTTTCTTAAATAACACAGATGTTTTGCATATTATTGTGGTCCTGTATATTAAACGTTTGGTTGCCTTGATATATCAAAATGCTAATGATAAAAAATCATGGTACTTAACAACTTTATTATTTATCTGTATAAAAATGGCCAGGTTAAAAAGAGTTCTCCTGTTTATTTAGAGTAAAATACAGGCTTATCAAGCTCACACACTCACTCTTGGATCTAATGATACCATGCACCCTTTGAGCTCCTATACCTGAAGTACTATGCTCATCTGAACGCTGCTTGTTTCTAGCCATTATATTTGTGCCAGGTTTTGTCTCTAATCTCCCCTAGTTTTCACAGAAGGAATTGAGAAATAACTTCTAGGTTAGCACTAGTCAGAAGCAACTCAACTCTTGTTTCACCCAATCCTATTGTGTTCTGTGCAGTTAGTCTTCCAGGTGACTTGTAAACACTGTAAAGGGGTATTATCATTCCACATTTACTTAGATTATTCTTTGGAACTGAGTGAATTTATTTCTTTTGAAGGTTTCTATGCTGAATTATGTGTTAGGGATACACATCCAAAAAATCCAAAGGAAAAATAAATATGGAAGAGCCCACATCCATATTTATTTCATATTGAATAAATACAAATTAAAAGTAATCCAAATTCATTAATCACAAGTGTGTGGGGTGTGTGACTTTTTGCTTTCAGATTTATTTGAATTCACACATACACACACTTCTTATTTTGGAAACAGGAAGCTGCATCTTTAGAAATTTGGCAAGTTGAAACTATGTTGCTAAATTTCAGTGAGCAAGAGTTAGCAACTAAGCCATTGTCTCCAGCAGTTTGCAATGGGGGAAATAATTGGAGCACACATGAAAATGACTGGAGAGAGGAAAAATCCCACCCTCTGTCAAGGACAGTATTGCCCAAAGGGACCTTGGCAGGGGGCTATATCCCCTGTCCTATCCATTTTCATGCATGCATCCCTTCTCTTCCCACAAAGCAAGCCAACACAAATGAAGCCATCCGCATTGGTTTGCATTGGGGAGAAGAAAAGGTGTATGCAAGAAAACAGCTGGAAGGGGCAAAACCCACTTCCTCCAAAGACCCTTGGGGCAACAAGGTCCTTGCTGGAGGGTGGGGCTTCTCCTCACCAGCTTATTTGGGGACTGAAGCCTTTTATAAATTAACTTTTGGAGTTATGCTATTCCACCATAATACAACTGCACAACTGGCAAAAGTATTTGTTGTATTATTCCTCCCTAGTGCAACTATACAACTCCACATATTCAATTTAAGAATTTTTTCAAAGGCTTCAGCCGCCAAATTGGCTAGTGCATGAATCTATCCCCCAGCAAGGATCCTGTTGTCCCAAGGGTCTTTCAAGGGGAGTGGGATTTTTCTACCCATCAACCTATTTGGGGGCTGCAGCCTTCTTCTTCCCAATGTATTTCAGTGGAGACTCCTCTCCACTGAAATGCGTCAGGAAGAAAAGGCTACAGCCCCCAAATCAGCTGGGGCCGGGGTGTCCAACCACCAGCAATGGCCTGTTGCCCCAAAGTTCCTTGGTAGAGAGTGGGATTTTCCTACATTCAATTTCTGCTGATCTTTACCAGAAAGCCTTCCAAATATTTGATCCAGCACTGTTATTCTGGTAGGATACTCACAAGGTTCTCTAGAGTAAGGTATCTGAGAATTGTTATAGTACAGCCTAGTTCTCCGGCCATTTAAACCTGAATAATCTAGATTCAATCTGTTTTAATATCAAGCTCACTTGGTAACTAAAATACACTGGTTTTACTGCTCAAACTGACAGATGAAGCTAACGTTCATAGTTGTACTAGTGGAAGAGTGCAATCCTATATGCCTACTCAGAAGTAAGTCCTGTTGAGTTCATTGGAACTTACTCCCAGGTAAGTGGGTATAGGATTGCAGCCAAGGGGTGTAAATTTACCCACCTGGAATCTTTAGTATCAATTGAACAAAAATGATCAAATGAAGGTAGTTACCTTAATCCACAATCAACTTAATTTAAATCATAATATAGAGCTATTTTTGTGTTATGGCATTCAGTGGAGGCAACAAATTGTCAACATATAACATCTGTATTATCAAATATTATCTTAACACTACAGAAGAGTACAGTGCAATCCTACGCATGTGCCTCTACTCAGAAGTAAATCCTATTGAATTAAATGGGACTTACTCCCAGGCTTAGATACTAAACAGCAAATCATCCACTGAGAAAATCAAGTTACACTACATCAAATTGTCCTGTATCACTAACAGTTCTAGCTAAAACACTGCTTACGCTGTTATAGGTTTACTGTATGTTCAAAACAAATGTTTTATCATGAGCAATAAAATGTAGAACTAGAATTTGTTAGCTTATAATTCAAATATTTTAGAATTTAAAATATATAAAATGTATTGGGTTCTATCTAGACTAAATTACTCACATTTTAGTCCCATTGAAATCAATATGACTTAAGCTAGTCATGATGAACTTGTCCTATTAATTTCAATGGAACTGAAGTGCTGCTTACATGAAAGCAAGTCCCACTGAACTAGCTGGGGCTTACTTCTGAGTAGACATGTACCCACTACACCCATTGTTTTATAAATGTGCTGATAAAACTGTGAAGAGCACCATTATTAATTACAGCTTAATTTTTTGTAACAATGCCAACTGCCACTGTAAATGAAGGAATTTAGATCCTCTAGACTTTAGAATTTTTCACAAATATTAGCTACCATGCTAGAGATGAAAGCTAACACTAGTGGAGAATTCTAGCCTGCCACCAATGCATGGGTAGTCTAACTGCACATACAAAACTCTGTATGCACTGACTTTTTTGAACATTCACACCAGCAAACAAACACAAAACAAATGAAAATGCACAGAGGAATTCTGGGCATCCCATCATTTTCCAGAGGACCATGGCTCTACACACAACTCCTAGAAGAAAGAAAGCAACAGCAGACACCTGAAGATGACCATAACTGGAGTTTCCAGTGTGCATGAGGGGGCATGTGAAGAGGAGATCTAAGAAGTAATATTAATTCCAAGAAAAGGACAGAATATACACTCAGAACACATACTCAGCAAGTAGGTATACGTAACATCTTTTATTTTTTCCACTCAAGAATTTATGACTTGATCATCAACTTGATCCACAACCTAGGTGGACCACACTACTCTAAATTAACTTTGATTTAAGTGGATGTAATCCGATCGGAATCAGTGGTACCAAAGTGTTTCACAGAACCAACTCTTGAACCAGGACCGTGTTTAAGTATCTGCATTTAAGACAATCAAGACAGGTTACCATCAGTGAGGATAGAGTCATCTTAAACCCAAATGCTTTAACATAATTGAATTTTAGATCAGACCATTCCCTACTTGAAATACACAAGGAAATGCGAGAAGATATATATCGGCCCTGAAAAAGTATATATTTTTGCGAACTGATTTAAAATTCAGCTTTTAAAATGCCATTTAACTTTTGGGTAGTGAATATAGCAAGTTTGTAATGCTAGAAAAAGGTGACAAATCAAATTTTCAAAAGGAAACTAAGTTATAACAAGGACCATGAATTTTTTATTGCCTCTTGCACTACATACATATTTGTCATCTAATTAAAGGTGAGCCCACATTCTTCCTTCAGATGCTAATTACCCAAAAGATGCAATAAGAATTCATTTATAGGAGATTATTAATATGGCTATCAAAGAGCATAATTCAGCCAGAGTTGGACACTTTACTCTTTCACTGATGTTAATGAAAAAATCAGAGTTCATGATTAAAATCAGTAGTATACAGGTGCACTCAACTTGGGCTGCATCATACTTCAAGTATCTCTGTATGTTATAAGAATAGGCAAGAGACATACATTTTTTGAAAATTCTACATTAAATGTGATCAACTATATTCAAACGCAGACCAGTTATAACAGCAAACTTTTAGTTACTCAGTCATGTTGTTGTAGTAGATGTGGTCGAAACAGACAACTGCAGCGGGAGAAATTATACCTTAAGTTGTACTCACGTTTAGCAGTACAGACACTAAATAACCTGCTGCATACCATCTTCTTCTGGCAGCTTGACTAAGCAATAAAACCGCCAGAACTCATTTTCAACCATAACTATTTTCATGCTTTCTTTCAGTAACCTTTTATTTTAAAAGTTTGCATTGCTGTAACATAGCAACCAACGTTTCTGTCACTGCTCATCCCCAGAGTGCAGGACAAATTTCATTGCAATACTGAACTAACCATTTAATGAGTATAATCACTTAAACTATCTGCAGTAAACTGGTATGTTTTCCAATTATATTTGCCTAAATTGCAGGCACCCTTTATCTAGCTTCAACAATTACACTCCTATAGGTATGTAGTACTAGTCACAAAAAGCTACCTTCCTAATAGCAAGGCACAAGTCTTTCACCAGGCATTGCAAAAACAACCCACACACCCACAATGGGAGTCATGAATACCAAAGAAGTACACCCAAGGCAGACAAATCAGGTCTACAAATCAGGTCTACAAAAACTGGTTGGCATTTTACCAACCACTTAATACAACGGCATTTTAAAACAGAAGAAATTGATATATTAATCATCCATTTTAGCAGCAGAAAAGATTTCCCCCGTTTTTGGGAAGTATGCAATATCACCATTTAGCTAAGATTAGACAGTGATAGTTTATTATATGTAAGGTCTGATACAGTTTTCCATTGCTCCATCTGCTGGATGTCTGTACAACACGAACAAGTAACACACTACCTGGGGGGGGGGGGAGTAAATCAAACAGTTCCGCAGGTGGCTATGGCAATCTTGGATACCTCACATCCAAGTTATTACTCAAAATACACCTGGCATTTTAAATTAAAGAAAAGGGACTTACTCTTTGCTGTAAAAATAATACTCTATGCAAAGCTTTCAGTTCATATAATCTGCATCGAAACCAACATTGAGGTTCAAGACAAATGCACCCTTTTACTAACCAAAAGCAGGTAGGCCAAATGGTCTACTAAAAATGACACCTGTATATCTGCAATCATATTTACATAAGATACATCTATGTGCCTTCAAAAACTACGCATGCTTTTAATGGAGTGCTTTGAGAATGAAGAAGTCTTTACCTAAAGACATTTGCTTTCGATCCTGGATCCATGCAAGCCTGACGGGAGCCTTTTTTTTATCTGACCAGAAGATTTTCTTTATTGCTATGCAGGATTCAGGCAACTTAGAATATGAGGAGCGGGTGAAGGAGGACGACACAAACAATACAGTCCCCTCCCTCCGCTTCTAGAATCAAGTGGCGGCGAGGACAAACTTCCCTTCTCCTATACGCTCCTGAAGCTTCAAAACTTGCCTGGCTACCCAACTGAGCTCTTATAAGGAGCAACAAGCACAGCGGAAAATTCGAGCAGAAACCCTGAAGCAGCGAAGCCCAGTTATTCAAACGGGGCGTCTAGGGGGCTCCAGAAGCTCCTCCTAGACTACAAGGGCTTTCACCCCGGGCAGTCGCGCCCATTTGGGGGGGGGGGAGAGGAGGAGAGCGAAGGAGGAAAGCTGTCAATGCAATGACTTGTGTAAGGTGAAGGGAAAGTTTGACATGATACAACCTTGGAAAAACGAGAGCGCTCCCCCCCCCAGTCTTTCCGCCCCGCCTCCTTCCAGAACTGCTAAGCAAAAGCGGAACCTACCTGTGTCTGGTCCAGGCTCAGGGCAGGCGAAGTAAAGCCCCCATCCGAGGAATGGCCGCAGCCTGAGCTCCCTCAAGGCAGCGCCGCAAGAGCCACAACCACCGGGCGCAGATAGGAGCTGCCGGCGGCCAGCAACACGTTTACGCTGAACTTTGCCGCGTCGGGCATGGAGAGTGAGAGAAGGAACAGCAGCAGGAATTACCTCGGAAACCTCAGTCCGATCCTGTCGCCTGCACGAGCGCGCCGCCCCCCCCCCCCTCAAAAAGCAAAAGACGCGGCTCTCTCCTTCTCTTATTGGCGCCGAGGTCAGATTGTTGCCGTCAGTTATTTTTTTATTAGTAGTATTTTAGGTCCTCTCCCGCCCACCTCAGTCAGTCAGTCCCGCCCGCCCAGTCCTTGCTCGCCTGCAGCTTCGGCAGCTCTGTGGCCGCCGGCACCGCTCCAATTTACTCCGGGCGGAGGTGAGGCGAGGAAACGAGGGGATAGGAGGAATGGACTGTGGCCACGGCGGCTAAGGAGCAAAAGGGCTTGGCCGGAGCAAGAGAGCGAGCGAGCGAGCGTTATGTCTTGGGTTGCAGCAGCTCCTTCCAGGTGCCTGTGGGGAGAGAGGAGCTGCACTCCCCGGCACCCAGAGGCTGAGCGGGCGGCAATGCAAGAAACACGCACTGTCTGCGGACGGAAGCGGCTTGTAGCAAGCGGCTGCTAAAGCCTGCCAGCATCCAAGGGCGGCTGCGGCTGCTGGTTGCAGCTGCTCCTTTTCCTCCTCTTAGCCGGCAAGCTCCCGGCTGCAGCTGGTCGTTGCCGCTTCTCTCATTAACCTCCTCAGGAGGAGCGCTCCTACCAGAACGCCCTTTAGCCACGGAGGAGGCGAGTTTGCAATTGTTAATGGAGGGGTTTTAGTGATGCGCCGGCAGGGGTTCTCTCTCGCGCCCTCTCGCTCACGTGCCTTAAAGGTGCATGCCACGGCTTCGCTCCTCGGCTTGGCGCTTACGCTTGTGAATGGGGCACATAAGCCCCTTCGAAGAGAATGCCGAGAGCACGTGACGCCGGAGCGAGCTGGTTCCCTCTCGGCGTGGAGGAGGCCTGGCGGAATGGCAATGAGGAGGGGGCGGGGCTTTGGAGCGAATGCCAGCAGGTGTCAATGGAGTCGAGGGGGAAAGGGAGAAACCTGTTCCGAGGAGCAGATGGAAATATATGGGGGGGGGGCCGAGGACAGGGAGTGAAAACAAGGTAGTTGTATAAAGGGGAATTACAGATGTGAAAAATAGGAAACAGGTTATCTTCAAGGAGAGGACGCCTAACTACATATGAGGTTCTTTGAGCACGTTTTTGAAGAAGGGCGCTTAACATCGCTAGTTTTATTTTAAAGGAAAAGGAGCTAATTAGCAGACGTAGTTAAACAGTAAACAGCAATATCTCCTCCTTTCCCTTGCCTCTTCAGCAGAGGATGGGAAAGAACAGGGTGAGGATTTCCCAGCCAGGAAGCACCCAGCCCCTCCCCGTTTGTCACCTCTCTGGGTGGGCACAAAAGTGTGAGCGCGGACAGTAGCTCCACCTACCTTTTCGTTTTCCTCACCCTCTCTGGATACCACATCTGTGTCATGGTTTGGGCCCACAATGTTAGCCAGAGAGAAAGTGAGAAGAAGCCTCTACCTGGGCACTTAACTTCTCTCTCTGGGCAGTGCAGCATACAGGATTGTCATGGAAGGAACAGCCACCTCATCTTTTTGCTTGCACACCGGAGTTCTCCCTCTGGGCAGTACAGTAGTGCAAATTCTGCCCAGTGCCCCAAATCATCCCTGTTACGTGAGAGGGGGTGAGTGAGAGGGGCCCGCAAGTTCTTGCAGGAGCAGCCTCTGCCTCCAAGCTGCTTTCCACTCCAGCAAGAACTGTCTCCAATTACACTTGCCCTCTCCCTCTACCACAACTACCTGCTCTTCTGTGATCCTTTCTCTGTGAGCAAAGCTGCAGGAAGGATTTGGCTTACTAGGGCCATCCAGAGGGGATGAGTGGGCATAAGGAGAAGGTGCCCAGCTCACTGGTCCTGTGCCTGCTCACATGCCCTCTCTTCCTGTATGCAGTGAAGGAGCTGGAGTGGGTGCACCTTAAAGAATCAGCTGCCACCTCTGCCTGCACATTTGCTCTCTATCACACACTGGGTGGTGTGGAAGACTGGACTAGTTGGCTCCAATCCCCACCACCACACCACTCAGAGGGAGAGTGCAGACCAGAGAGGGAGGGTGAGCAAGCAAACAGAAGGAGCTACTCACATTCTGCATCTAGGTAGCACTGTGGGTCCAGTCCTCCCTGTCACAGTGCCCAAAGAGGGTGAGCAAGTAAGGACAGGAATCTGGCTTTGTTTAAGGCAGGGGTGGGGCAACTTGTGGCCCTCCAGATGTTTTCACCTAAACTCCCAGCAGCCCTAGCCAGCATGACTAGGGCAAAACATCAGGATGGTCACAACTTGCCCACTGCTGGTTTAAAAATGAGGTTACTGGTAACTAAGAGGTATAATGGGGAAGGTGGTGTAGCAATTCCAGGTGAAATGGCCAAAAAGGATCGTAATAATAAAGAGTAGGAAGAATGACAATGGTCAGGAAAAAAGGAAAAGGCAAGAATTAAAGGAAAGGAATAAGGTGGAGACATTCTCCTTGCTGTCCTAATGCAATAGAGAAATTCATGACAGCCAGTGGGATTTTGCCAAGGAAAGATGAAAAAGGCTGTGGAGGAGTGTTGGTGGACGCAAAACATGGAGTATGCACAGCATGGGGCTGGGAGAATGAAAAACAAAGGACCCGTGAAATGTCAGTGAGTGTAAACAAGTCATGATGTCATGACAGAATGTGGAACAGCAAGGGACTACTGTGAGATTTGTGAGCATGGAAACATGACATAGGATATTAAATCTACTATTATTGAACAGTAGGATCCTTTACACAAGGGTAAGTATGGAAATAAGTACATGTAATAGCTCCAGAAATGGCTAATAAATATGACTCATGAGATCTCAGGCAAGAAGAAAATAGCTGAGTTGTAATGCAGTGCCTAGTGTTTGCTTCGGTGTGGGAAACTTAGGTTTAAGTACATGAAGGCCATTAATCTTATGCAAGTTGTCCTCTTTAAGCCTAACTGCCTCCCAAGGTTACTGACTGAGACAGTAAGTGACCTGGAGCCAACTTGCTAGAAGATTGTTCAGCCCTGGAAGTTATGAAGTAATAACAAACAATGCCTTTCCCTCATTTCTAAGCAACTACAACCAGCTTTCAGAGACGAAAGTATTATTGCTTATTTATTAGGTGCCCTTCATCAAAAGATAACAATAAATATAAGAACTAATGGTCCTATAACCATGGATTGCCATAAAATATAGTCATAACACTTAACAGGCCAAAAAAAAAAAAATACAGTAAGGCTATGTTTTGCCACAGGATCCCCAAAAGGGATTGGCAAAGGTTCTTTGAGAGATTTTCTGACCATAATAAATATTCCTCCAGGAAGTCAAAGCCAAACATGTTTATTGTAAAGTTGAGCCACAAGTACAACAATGCTCTTCTCCCAGTACCCTGGTGGAAATCCCACCCTTTAGCAGCACAGTCGCTGTTCAACCAACCCAAATGCTAAGTCCAGCAGCTTTCCGCCTGGGTATTGGGTTTCCACGTTCTGCAAGGCTCTCTGCACACCATCCTCTGCTCCTCCTTGCTCCTTCCAGTGCTTCACACACAACTGCCACTAACAACTCCCGCACCGCCACTAACAACCACCACTCTCCATCTGCACTTGCTCTTCTTAAATAGCACCAAGTTTCTTGGATTGCAGCTCTCGTGCTTCATTGCTAGCACCTGTGCTGTTTGCATTGTCATCCCTCTGGCCAGCAGCCAGGTCAGGTGCCGGTGAGTTGCTCTTGATTGCATCAGCTTGGCAAGCAGCCAAGTAATCGAGGCCGGTTGCTGATTCTTAAAGCAAACCTGCTTTCTTAAAGCAAACCCAGAGCATAGAGGCAGAACTCTGTACAACACTCCTGTACTCCTCGCCATCTTCCGCAACTCCCATTACAGGCTAAGGCAGTCTGACCAACTTAAAACACCTGGCAAGCAGAAAAGTTTTGACTTGGTGCTGAAATGATTTCAAGGTTAGTGTCAAGTGTACCTCTATGGGGGAGAATATTCCACAAACAGGGCAACAGAACAGAGAAGGCTTTTCCTCTAATTGTCACATAAGAAGTAGAAAGAACTTTGAGAAGAGCCTCCTCTGTAGATCTTAAGTGTGGAAAAACAACATACGGTAATTATATGGTCTTTTACATTACAATCCTATAGATGTCTACTGAGAAGCATTGTTTTCAATGAAGCTTACTCACAGTTAAGGGGGTATAAGAATGCAGCCTTAGAGAGTGATCCTATGGCCCCCTAGGTGGTGTCTAGGGGGTCATAGGATACTTCTGATTCCCAGATCCAAGGTCAGAGGCAGAGTTCCCCTCTCCTCACAGCTGGTGTGGAAAGAACGGCACCTGCTGCTTCTCTGAGGTCAGGAAATGGACCTTATAAAGGAGGAGGGAGAGGAGGAGACAGGCTGCCAGGATATGTGGTATCCTGATGGTGCTCCAGCCTCCTTCCCCTCCAAAGCTCAGCTAGGCAGCTGAAATCGACAGTCTAGCTGACCTGCAGAGTGGGAGGAGCAGGGAGGTGGAGATTGTCTCCTCTGCTTTCCCTGCTCTGCACTGGATGCTCATAAGCCTTCAAGTTTGGAGGCTTATGAGTATCAAGGGCATGATCAATAGGATTGTGCCCTTAAAGACTTAATTCTGCAATCCTAAACTCAATTTGATTAGGACTAGGGAGTAAGCCCCCTTCAACACAATTGGATTTACTTCTGAGTAAACCTGCTTAGGATTGCACCATAAGAGATTTTCTGTGACAAGCTTTCATGGAATAGAGCCCACATCACTGGATGCATGAAATGTAATCCTTAGTAGGCAGACAAATACACATGGGAACAGAGAGCAAAGATGGAAACAGTGGAGCCAAAGGCCATGAATTGCAAGAGGTCTAGTAGGTCTGTGATATTTCTATGCAAAGCTCAAGTGTATACATATGTCACTTCTTATCTTGTATACATTTGAGCTTTGCATAGAAGTATCACAGCCCCACTGATCCCACTATTTCCATTTTTTCCCCTTTGTACCCATGTGTATATATATTTGCCAAGTGAGGCATACCTTGAGTATACGGTCTCAGAAAGGGCTCACAGGAAGATTTGACTGCTGGAAGCTCACATGGTAGAAATTAAAAACAGAGGAAAATAAAATAAATACGTTTCAAACCAGTACACTAAGAAGGGCTCTAAAAATGGCTAACAACACAATGCTATGCATGTTTACTTGGAAGTAAGTCCCACTGTGTTTAGTGAGGCTTACTCTCAGGTAAGTGGGTATTGGATTGCAGCCTAAGAATGCAAGCGTAACCCACTGCTGCCTGATGTCACCTGGGGGATGGAAGTAGATATGGTAGAGGTGACCCTGTGCTGATTGGGGGCTTCACCACTGCGGAAGATCCACTCCACCTGCTGAGAGGCCAGTGGGCAGAAAGCTACTGCTGGTAGTAGCTGGCATAAGGCTCTTAAACAGGGCATGCTGAGGTGGGGGTGAGCCAGCTTTGAACACAACCCATTGTTTTCAGGGAAGTAGGAATTTAAAATTCAATAATTGGCTGAGCTGAAAAGCTCAGGGACACCACCACACACACACACACCTAGCCATTGTGAGCTGGCAGGGCTTGAGATGTGACAGGAGAGCCACTGCTCCATCTTCTCTACTTGAGATTGCTCTGTAATTTAATAGTAAATATACTGGAGCCAGTTTTATATCCAAATAATCAAACATGAAGATTATATAATCCACCATTCACTGGATTTTCAGGGCCACTGAAGCCCAACTATAACAGCTATAATTCTTACCAAGGTATTATTCAGTGCTGGTATTCCTCTTTCATTATCTCAAAGAGAAACCCTAATTGTTGTTGTTATTCTCATATGAGAATTAAACAGCAACAGCAGCAGCTTGACCCTTCAATTTTCCCTTTAGCAGACATATGCAACTGCTTATGATAGTGGGGAAATTGTCTTTTCCCTCTCCTATTAGAAAAGGAAACAGTAGCCTCTTGGAGAATGTTCTGCGTGGTTAGTACAACATAACTGTGGACACTCTTGTGGCACCTGTTTTCCAGCCCACAGCAATAAACAAGCATGTTTCATTGTGTTTGCCCCCCAGTCTTTGTGAACTGATACACTCAGATAAGCAGTTAACAAATATGCCTATGGATTAATAGTAGTTCTGTAACTACTGGAGCATTATGTCTCTACATCTTTTCAGAAAATGCTGCATGGGTAATCCAAAGAATTATTTTATCCTACTAGAAAGTCAATGAGTTTACATAGATTTACCTTTTTGAACAGAGTACAAATGATTCTTTGCGTAACAACTTTGTAACTTCACTGTAGTCAAATAACAAACTGGAAAAGATACCTACATGTTTTCTCCTCAGTGATAAAGTACATTGTAAGATGATGTAAAAAAAACACAACCAACCACACTCCCTTTTATCCAAAGACCAGATCAATGGTTGACTTTGTTTTGAAGCATTTATTTAAAAAGACATTCAAAAGGAAAGCAGTTCATGGTCTTAACTTCCTTGGAAATTACTCCTCAAAGGAGATTTCTTTACTTGTCAAACATAGTAGTCACTGCCACTTAACAGAGAGTATAAAAGTTAACTATGGAAGCCCTTTGGGTCCGGCCAGTTTACTTTCTTTTAAAGTATGAAGCAGAACAGGAAGTAATAACAGTGTGACACATATTTTTAAAAAATAACAATATAAAATAATTTTAGTTGATTTTATTTCTTATGTTAACACAAAAATATACTTTATATTGGAGAAGTGCTAGGGATGGGCGACCCGCCTGGCACTTACATAATTACAGATTACAGGCAGTCCCTGAGTTAAGAAGAACGTCCAATTTACAGACAACCCATACTTAAGAATGGACTTCTGGGTTCCCCGGAGCTACGTCATTTATGTATAGGACATAGCGCGGTATACTAAGCAATTTGCGTAATTTACGCAATTTGCGTAAATGCCGATTTTAACGTATAGAACACTATGCTGTTCCGATTTACATACAAATTTGATTTAAAGACATTCTTAAGAATGGAACTCGTTCGTAACCTGGGGACTGCCTGTATCTTGAATTCTGTATTTGCACATGCACTGAATTCCACTAGTACAGGATGCATCAATAAGACCTCACTCCTTTTTTTTTTGCTATAAGATATAGCCAATACAAGCAATAGTTTGCCCTTTCTACATAGTGCAAAATACTTTCAGCCCATAGTTTAGCAAACCTATATGATGTATAGATTAAAGGATTGCTAAAATGGCTACTATTAAAATGTATTTAGCAATAGTATAAATGAGGCTGTATGTTGACATCACCCCTGCCCTTTAATGTTCCAGCTGCTGCTGCTGCTGTTGGCTTGGCTAGCTGGCTGGATTGCTTGCTTGCTTGCTTGCTTGCTGCCACCACCATCATCAACACTGCTCTCTTCCTGCGGACTTCTGCATGACAGAGCTACCTCTGGACTCCTACCTGACAGACTACCACTTCATGCAGGACCAGGCCCCCAGGTATTGAACTGGTGTTTGCTGACCACCTTCACCTGCCACTTACCTGAAAGGGACATATAGACCAGCTGGTTGTGAGGGTGGGCCAACCACCAGCAGGGTTGCTAGCAGGGGGCAACACCAAAGGGGGTGTTCCTCTTTGGGTCACTCCTTCGAGGAGTAGCAAGGGCACTATCCCCCCTTCTCAAGCAAGTGTATTGTATTGTATTATATTGTATTGTTATTATATTGTATTGTTATGTTTATTGTATATGTTTTACATGTCCCACTCTTTGGTGTAAGGGGTGTTAGAAATACGATTATCATTATCATTATTATTATTATCATTGTTACAGTTGGTGTCTGCAATCCTATACAGATTTACTTGAGATTAAGGCCCAGTGAATGTAGTGAGGCTTACTTCTAAATAAACATGCATAGAACTGGTCTACATGGTGGAAGATCCACAGGAGGAAGACAGCCTTTCTTAAAGGAAAAGTTGGGGAGGATGGACAGTTCACTGCCCAAAGCACAAATGAGCCTGAGGTACTTTAAGGATTTGTGGGGAAAGTTCATTTTGAGACTGATGTTAAAGCTGCTAAGAGAGTAGGAGTTTGCTCTTCCAGACCAACATGAAAAAGCTCAGAGGCAGAAGAGAAAATGAAGGGATCAACAGAAGAGGTTGTGCAGAGGAGTAAGAAAAATAGCAGTGTATGCAGTGGGCAGGCACAGCAGAATCCATAAATTGACTGGCAA
Source organism: Shinisaurus crocodilurus (assembly GCA_021292165.1). NCBI lineage: Eukaryota > Metazoa > Chordata > Lepidosauria > Squamata > Shinisauridae > Shinisaurus > Shinisaurus crocodilurus. The sequence continues at coordinate 74,946,013 of CM037876.1, read as the reverse complement.
TATGATTTTACCAGAGTCATTGTTGGGTTATGTAACCAGCAGCTACCCTGCAGCATTAATGTTGAAACTGCACTTGGGTTCTTTGGTGTAGACAACACCAAAAATATGTTTCCAAGTATTAAACTATACTGTCATGGTAGTGAAAGTATTTCTGCCAAACCTTAATAAGGTACAAAAAATATTTGAAGATGGACATTTAAGTTAATCATATTCTCAGTTGACTTCATGGTTTGGGGTCAAACTACCTTGACTTGTGCCCACCCTTGTCTTTAGCCATGCTATTTCTTGTTTCTTCTGCATGGCTTAAACTGCATCAGTTGCAGGCAAAACCACTTCCTATTTTATTTCATTTTACATGGTGTATTTTATAAATGTACTATTTCTGTGGAATCTGTCTTGCAGAAATGTGCATATTGCTATATTATTCATCTATTGGTTGTGGAAATAAACCTAAGATTAAAGAATAACAATCTATGAAAGGTGAGAGATTAACAGATTTCCACCAAAGGGACTGGGGAAGGAAGGTGCATAATCTCCCCACTAGATCTATGAGGGCTCTGTCTGTTTACAAACTTCTCATTAGTGGATCCTTATTTGTGGACCTCCCTCCATAAAGATATGTTTGGCTCCCTCTTTTGTGTGGTTTAGATGAACCCTAAATACCTTTTTGATGGCATTGGCTTTCTCTTGTTAGTGCTGAGGCCTTTTGTCTGCATTTGGCTGGCTTTTAAAGGTTTTAACATTTTAAATACACAAATATTCATGTTCATTTATTTATTTCATTTCTATATTGCACAATAGCTGAAGCTCTCTTATTGTACGTAGTGATGTACGCGTACCTGTTGGGATGATCACCTTGTGCTCAGCGAGCATCCCCGCCGCTTGATTTCTCCCACGGCGACAGTGCGTAGGGATGTCCACAAATCTCGATCAAGGTGGAAGCGGGGCGAACTCACCCCGCTCGACCCCCCCAAGCCCCGTGGCACTTACCTTTTCCCCAGCTCGGCACATCTCCCCGGAGAGGAGCCAGGAAGAGGTACTCCGGGCCCCCAGCGCTGCGTTTTTCATGTAAATACCATAGAAAACCACCTTAAAATGGTGGTTTTCTATGGTATTTACATTAAAACTGCAGCGCCGGGGACCCGGAAGTGACGTGACGGGACCCCGGTGCTGCTTTTTTCAGGTAAATATAATAGAAAACCACCTTAAAACAGCCCTGCTACCAACCCGTATTGAGATCTGCGTACATCCCTAGATTTTGTATTTTTCTTTTCTTTCTTTCTTTCTTTTTTTGCTCTTTACTTTCAGAATCTGCCTTGAGGAATTTTTATTTTGAAAAGAAATATAGAAAATAAATAAAGTTGTGCTAAATTGGTGAGCATAGTGTTCAGTCCTTGAGTTCACAACAGAACTTGCAAGTCTGGGTTAAATCAGTGGACAGAGACCTGCTGACAGCAGATTTCTTAGATTTATTGGGAATTTCAACATGAGGAGAGCGACCCTGTGACCCCCATACAGACATATAGGGGGCCATAAGATAATTTCAATTCCCAGATCCAAGGTCGGAAACAGAGCTTGGAACTGGGGATCTGCGCTCTGTCCGTCCGTCCCCCCCCACAGCCGGTGCAGAAAAAACTGTGCCAGCTGTCTCTCCAAGGTCAGAAAATTGTCTTTGGAGAGGGGGTAAAGGGGGCATTCCATGGCGTGGGGTGGAGGTATCCCCCTGACAGTGCTCCAGCCTCCTTTTCTCCCCTTTTGGCTAGATGGCCAAAAACCACTGTCTAGCTGAATTGCAGACTGGGAGGTGCAGAGAGGCATAGATCGCCTCTGCCACTCCTCCCACTCTGCACTAGATGCTCATAAGCCTCCAAGTTCAGCAGCTTATGAGCATTTAGAGTGCAATCAATAGCATTGCACCGTAAGAGCACAATCCTATGGCCACTAGACAGTGTCTAGTCAGCCATAGCATTTTTCGAAGACCCAGCTACAAGGTTGGAAAATCACTCTGACCTCATAGCTGGGTCTCCATGCTTGGAGCACCACCACCCCACACACACACAGCTGGCATGGAAAGAACTATGCTGGCTGTGTCTTGGAGGTCGATCTTGGTCTTGGACTTGGATACTGGGTTTATGGAGCATCCCGGGGGGAGGAGAGGAGACAGGTGGTGCCAAGATACGAGGTATCCTGGCAGTGCCTCAACCTCCTTCCCTCCCACTCCAAAGTGCCTCAGCTAGACAGCTAAAACCCACCGTCTAGCTGAGTTGCAGGGCGGGAGGAGTGTGGAGGTGAAGGCTCCTCCTGCCCTCCATAGGATGCCTATAATTCTCTGGGTTTGGTGGGTATGTGCATCCCAATTGGATTATGCTCTAAATCACTTTTCTCATCAAACTTGACCTGTTGTGATATGAACAAAGGAAAAGTATATTTACCAGAATTTCATAAGATTTCTGTTAGGAGCAAGTGATAATGGAGACACTGGAAACTAATGATATCCTGCCCCCCCTGTTGGATTATTTTAAACAAGAGTTGAGTCCACAGAATATGTAGTTTCATAGATTCAGACTACCCATACCTCCTATTTGTGAGCACAACCAAATTTCTAGGAAGTCAACATCTTTTATATATGTAAATGTATCATTTATAAAAAATATACTTTCACAAATGAATGTATTATGATATAGTATTTGGTAAAAAGGGTGTGGAGCTGGCATTTCCTGAATATGTTTGCATACAAAATGATGACTTAGCCAACCTCCTGTTAGGTTTTCAGCCACTATACATCATTATTGTCATATTCATTTTTGTGACATAAGTCTATATGTGGCATACACACACATGTACACGTACCCTACATGGTGTATATAGAGTGCATTTATTGATATAGTTTTTTTAAATGATCATTCTCTATGTATTTTTGTCTTGAAATATTGATTGTGAATCATTCATAAATCCTTATTCTTTAGGTGCTTTATTTTTTGCTTGTCTGGTGCAGACTGTTATCTTGAAAACTCGTGGCAGTTATAAAAGAAGAGAATTATTCTATTACTGGAAGATAACCCATTCTATGTATGGACATGGGAGAGTGACTTTGGTGTCCCTTAAGAAGAAAATTATTGGAGGTGTATCTGGACCTGTTTTGCAACTTTATCAATCAACACTAATATAATGTAAGCAGAATACAAAGTTCTCAGTAGGTGATACTATTACTCCTGCAAAGCTTCATCTAATGTGTCAAAACTATAGTCAGTCTTGTTGGAAGTGGTGTGGTCAGATTGATTCATGCTTTCATCTATGTTGGGAATGTTCAACAGTGTGGGAGTTTGGGAACTTGTTGCTAATTACTATAAGGAATTTCTCCACATTAGACTACTGGTAAATCCTAAAGATGTGTTCTTCATCATTTTGAATCTAATGACACAGGATTTCTGCATAAAGAGCTTCTTATCAATTATATACAGCAACAAAGTTGTGTATGGCATGTAATTGGGTGTCTCCAAATGGACCATCTTAGGCGCAGTGGATTTATAAACTTTGGGAGACCATGATTATGTACAAACCTACTCAGCAATTGCAGCAAGCCAAGAATCCTAATTTTAAAAAAGATATTATGGTACCATGGTTTCATTTTATTTCCTGTGTAGAAGCTCTTCAAGTTTCTGATTAAATTCCAATGAAGTTCAAATGCCTATATTTTTAATGACTATGATATATGATATATGATATATAATGCTATATAACTGATATAGCCACTTTCATTAGATAGTGAGCTTCTCTTTATGCAATTTTACTCTAGTTGTCACACAAGGATTATAATTAGTGCATTTCTTAATTTTTTTTAGTGATCTTGTTGTATTGTTATATATGTTCTTTTCTGTTGCCTGTATTCTTAACTTTATTCAACATAAAATCAAATTCCATGAGAAAAGAAAAAAAAAAGAATTAGATTCAGAGGTAGTATAAAACCTACAAATCGTCACAATACAGTTTGTACTATAATGAGATACAACCTGGAGAAGTCCTCTGAAGAATGTAAAGCTGACAGTAAAAGAAAGAGGAATATAAGCATCACTTAGGACACAATCCTATGGAATTGCAGACTACTAGATGGAGGCCTCTGAGCCCTGAGGCTTCCGAAAATCCTATGCCCTTCCAGGCTGTTGCTGGAAGGGTGGGAAGAGGATAGAGGCAATAAAACAAACAAACTCAGGTTGATGGGCCCCTGAGCCCATCTAGCTTATTTACCAGTTGTGGGCAGGGACACACAATGGAAAGGTCACAGGATACTTTGGATCCTGGCTTCTCTCCCTGCCTACTGTCACATCCCCTTTTCACCCTCCCCAAAGCTGTCTGAGGTTGCCTTTCGGTGACTTTGAAAGCAGGCACTGCAGTTCTTTCTGTAATGCTGCAAGGAGGCAGGGCCAGGGGTTGGATCTCAGAGTTTGCCTCTCAAGGTCATTGAAGTGTCTCTCCCAGGACCAAAGGTTTAGTCTCTTAAAAGATTATCCCGATTTTGAAAATAAAACACTTTTCTACAGCCCTGTAAGTACAAAAGGTCCATTCATATTAAACACACACACACACACACACACAGTGATGCTAACTGTTATTTCCTTTCTATTCAATCATTTATTTATTGTTATATCGACCTGCTTTAGTTGTGGATCAAATACTATTTTAATACCTAAAATAGTCCCTGTGTTCAATGGACTGTTGCCTCAGGTGAAGCAACTAGTCCCCTCCACCCCGCAAAAAATTGTGTAGGAATTTGGGTTAAGAATACAGAAAGAGGTAGGAGGGAACAGATAGCTGCAGCAAAGGAAAAATGGAAAGCTCAAAGAATGTAACATTAAAATGTAATAGAAGAAAAGATAAAGAGTGAAAGACAGGCTAAGTAAGGTTCTGTTACTTTGAAAATTCTGTCAGTTGCTTTATTGAGTTTCTGATAGTTCCCTACTTCACTATCATTTTATTCAATTTTTCAGCTCTTCTGTTCTTAGGATATTAATAATCATATATTAAAATCCAAATATTAATTATTTTTAAGATTGAAACATCAAATAGAGAAGTTAAAAGAGCTCTCTGGAAGATACCTTTATACCAGATTTCTGTAGTCTGAAGTGTTATGTAAAAAGCAGTTTCTGGTACTGTACCTGTCTCTGTGTTACAATTATCCTCCGTGTCACACACACACACACCTTTGAAAAACTCATAGAGTGTTATTTTTCTTGCCCGGTGTATATTTTGTTAACTGATAGTTATAAAATTGATTCTCTATTGTATGATGTCAACAAATTAGAACCCCAGGATGTTTCCATTGCCTACAGTGTATGATCATGCAGAACCATTCGAGCAGTGAAATAATCAAACAGATTCCGTTGATACATCCTCATATTTATATGATAGGACTTTTCACTGTCCTGGTGTACTTCCGGACAAGGCTTTTGTAGTGCCATCCCTTGCCTCATTTCCAGAATTTTACGGGGGGGGGGGGTTTAGACGTTGTCATCTTCCATGTATAATCCTCCTCCCATGTTTTCCCACTGCCGCTTCTGTCTTTTTTCTTATTCTGGAAAATCTGTTAAGGGGAAAAGATGGAATTGCTGCACAGTGCTTTCTGAGCCCTCTACCTCCCCCTCCCCATTGAAAGTCGAATGAGAACCCTGTGGCAAAGTCATTCTCTTATTGGAAACTGAAGCTATTGGTCACAATGCAACCTGCCCCTTTTCTGCCTCCTGTCTGACATTTGCTGGCTTGGGGGAGGTAAAATAATGAATCAAAGTTTAAATTTTGTTTAAAAAGGCTCCTCCAAGGCAGATCTGAAGCATCAAAACCGGTCCACAGAGATAGCCTGAGTATCTTCGGAGTGGGAATATTCACCTCAGTCCTGTGCCTTATTCGAGGTGATTGCACACCTAACACCAAGTTTCTGAACACAGATAACAAAAGACACAATGAAATTAAAAGGATTTACTTATACCTAGAGTTGTTATCCAGGTCCTCACTGCAAATGGAGTTTCCTCATTTCCTAAAAGGCAGAGAGCCTTGTGTGTTCATGGAGCACAGTGGGCTATTTTGGGCAATTGGACCTCCACACATTTGTGGGGTTAACACAAAGGGGATTAAACTTAAAATGTTAGTTTTGAATTCCTTTATTTATTTTTGCATCAGATCTATATATGAAGTACATTAAGTAGATTTCCTCCTTTTCATGTAAGGAAAACCAAGGAAATCAGGATCATGGTGGCATAACCAGTGGTACTTTTCTCTACCACTCTTGCACCCTGCTGCTGTACTTCGTTGAAAGAAAAGGTGATGTATGTGTCAGCCTTGTGGTAGGTTGTGCTTGAGGCTTCACTGAGCAGGGTTTATGTAGTGCAAAGGATCATTCAGCCATCAGTGGAAGAAGACTATAGTGGAACACAGGGTGCTTCCAGATGAGGTCTATCTCACCATCATCCAGCCTCATTCACGGAATGTTATGGGTGGAGGAAGGGTCCAGATGATGTCATCTTCCACTCGTAACTTCCCATGATCCCCTGCCCCTTCCATCTTTTTTCTTAATGCAGAAAAAGATGAAATTGCTGCACACTACTTTCTAATCTGTAGTTCTAAGAACCCTCTGTTTGGAAGCATCCACAGAGAGTTGAATCTCTGTGAGCGGGGAAAAATATGAAAAGGATCTTCTTGAAAAGGCAAAATAGCTCACTAAAAACTTGTTTGCATTCTCTCCTTCACTGCACAATTAAGCTGCCACTGCCTGGCAATATTGCTACTTAAATAATTACAGTCATACTAAAACTGACCTATAGAGTGCCAGCTGTTAGCAATTTATATTGTAACAAAAAATTGATCCATTTAATTCTTGCTTTCTTTTCTGAGTTTTAATCTAGCTCTTAATCCACAAAAGCATCTTACCACCACTTCACATGACTGACACTCCAATCCTGAGCTTATTATTGCCTGCCATTTATCCACAATTTTGTTGTTATGTTGGTTACTGCCATTTATTCACCAGTTTTGTTGTTACGTTGGTTACTGGTTTATTACTTATTGTCATTACCATTTAAAAAACACAAACACACAAATTATACAGTAGTATGTAACAGCACATTAAAAAAAAGCTATATAATTTAATATATGTCAGGATCCGCTCTTCCAGGGTAGTGCCACAGCTCCACCTGGTGGTGAAGATACCTCCTTGTAGGAGCGAGCCCAGTGTTTCTAGTTACTCGCAGTGTAGCTCCTGCTCCTGGCTGCTCTCAGGCTGGATAATGCGGCCCAGCTGGGAGCAGCCAGAAGGACCTATATAAGAGCTGCAGTTTTCCCTCAACCCTTGCCTCAGCAACATGATTCTTCATGCTGTTGCAACTGGCTCCTGACCCTCTTTGACAAGCTCCAGCTCTTGCCTGACCATGCTTGACCCTCGCCTGTTCCTGACCTACGCCTCTGGCCCTGCTCTACCTGGTATGTGACTGCCTCTTGCCTGACTCTCAACCCTGCTTCTGCCTCTGGCCCTTGTCTGGACTCTGTTACTCTTGGACCTGCTTCTCGCCTCTGACCCCTGCCTGGACTTGCTTGCTTACTGGACTTGCCTCTCACCTCTGGCCCCACCTTGCTTGCTACGTGTATTGACCCCAGCCTGGCTCCTGGACTCTGCACCCTTATCACCCGCTCCAGCCTCCATCATCCCCTGGCCCCGGTGTTCCAGCCAGAGACCCTTGCTGCCCATTCCCCAGACCTTACAATATATTTCCCCAGCAGACATTTGTAATGGTACCATATAATCCTCTCTTGAAATTAATCTTTTCTTAATTCATTTAGCTATATGAGCAAATATCCCCTACTGGAAATAGGACAGAAGTGACGCGACGGGACCAGCGCGGTTGGCTCAATGCAGAGAGCCGAGGGAGCCCCGGGACCTGGTAAAGCCTGCGAATCTCTGGCGGGCGTGAGCGGGGCCAATTTTGACCTGCTACACCCGCCTCGAGGCGAGCGGGTACACCCCTACCTGGAACAAAAAGGTTTTTGCCTGCCTCTGGAAAAATAACAGAAGACGCCACTCTAGCCTCCCTGGGGAGGGAATTCTATAGTGTTTGAGCAGCCACCGAGAAGGCCCTCTGCCACGTTCTTGTCATGCATGCCTGAGATGGTGGTGGAACCAAGAGAAGAGATTACCATGAAGATCTCAAGATACGGGCAGGCTTATAAGGGAGAATACTGTCTTTCAGATAACCTGGACCCAAGCCATATAGGGCTTTATAGGTCATAACCAGCACTTTGAATTGTGCCCAGAAACAGAGTGGGATCCAGTGAAGCTGTTGAAACAAAAGAGTTGTATGCTCCCTGTAGCCAGCCCCAGTCAGCAGTCTGGCAGCAGCTCTTTGAATCAGCTGAAGTTTCTGAACACTCTTCAGAGGCAGCCCCACACAGAGGGTGTTACAGTAATCCAAATGGGATGTAACTAAGGCATGTGCCACTGTGGCCAAATCAAACATCTCCAGGAATGGGCGCAGCTGGCGCAGTAGCTTTAACTGTGCAAATACACTCCTGGCCACTGCTGAAACCTGGGCATCCAGGCTCAGTGCCTTGCTAGGAGCTGGCCGGCAGCCAGCAGCTGGCTTTGCTTCTGGGAGTATTGCCAATAGTACAGCTGAGATTAGATAAGGAAGCTGTGTTGACTTCAGAGGAGTGGAGCAGAGAAAAGTGTGGTCAGACCATTCAGGGATTTCTAGCTGCTCATGTCAATCCAAAGTCCAAGGGTCGATCCAAGGCGTCATCAGGGTCAGTCCAAAGTTGAGTCCAAGAATCCGGGGTTCAAGGCACGGCTCAGGAGCAAGATCAGGAACAAGAACCAAGAAGGACGTTGTTTCCCGATACCCAGGCTTTGGCAAGTGAGCGTTTTTATCCTGCCTGCAGCCTGGGCACACCTGTCCCACAGCTGGAGCTCTTTAGCAGCAGGCTGATTATAAAAGCCTCACAGGGCCGACTTCCTGGCTTGCAGCCAGATGCTGCATCTGGGTGCCTGCATTTGTTCCTGGCGTCTCTTTTGCGCTGTCGTGGGCTCGGGGGCTGCACCATCTCCACATCTGATTCCTGCTAGACTGGGGAACTCCCACGGGTCATTCCAGAGGGTCCTGCCAGCTCCTCAGCTGCCTGGTTGGCACTGTCCTGAGTGGCAGTCTCTGAACTCTGCTCCTGAGGAATGTCCAGGGAACTGGGGAAGTCACACTTGTCCTCAGAGTAAGACTCCTGGAGGGGGGTCATGACAGGGCTGAATCCAGAAGTACACCCAAGCTGTGAACCTGTGTATTCAGGGGGAGTGTAACCCCATCCAACACAAGCTGAATCCCTATGCCTTGATCTGCCTTCTGACTGACCAGGAGCACCTCTGACTTGTCTGGATTAAGCTTCAGTTTGTTTGCCCTCATCCAGTCCATTACTGCCGAGAGACACTGGTTTAGCACAGCAACAGCTTCCTTGGAATTAGATGGAAAGGAGAAATAGAGTTGTGTGCCATCAGCATACTGGTGACACCAAACCCTAAAACTCTGGACAACCTCTCCCAATGGCTTCAAGTGTATGTTAAATAGCATGGGGGACAAAAAGGAACCCTGAGGAACTGCAGCAGATCAATAGCAAGGGAGATGAACAGCAGTCCCCCAGCACCACCTTCTTGGTCTGCTCCTCCAGGAGGGAATGAAGCCACTGTAAAACAGTTCCTCCAAATCCCATCCCAGTGAGGCGGCCCAGAAGGATACTATGGTTGATGGTATTGAAAGCTGCTGAGAGGTCCAGCAGAACCAACAGGGACACACTCCCCATGTCTAGTCCTGACATAGGTCATCTACTAAGGCAACCAGAGCTGTTTCTGTCCCATAGCCAGGTCTGAAGGCAGATTGAAATGGATCTAGATAATCTGTCTCATCCAGGAATCCCTGGAGTTGGAGGCCACCACACGCTCCAATACCTTGCCCAGAAATGAAATATTGGAGACTGGCCAGTAATTATCCAATTTCATGGAGTTCAGGGATATCGTTCTAGCATCATTTTCCAGTTGCAAGAATTCAAAACACACACATCTTTCTTGGAATTGAAGATGCAGATACCTGAAACTAGTGGTGAATTTCATACCTTTTTTGGGGGGGGGCGTATCGCTTCACCTCTCCTTGGCGAGCAGGCCCCCCCGATCCTCGAATTCTCCACGGCGCAGAGGGGCTCTCTTTTGGAATTACAATTCCTAAGTATTTAATTACATTATTAATCTTAACATTGTTTTTTTCCCTACGCATTTCCATCTCTTCTCTTTTACTATAATTAAACAACAAAAACTTTGATTACAATTAATCTGTAGCCCCGTTACTTCCCCGAACTCCTTTAAGTGATTCTCCATTCTATCCATATTTTCTATAGGGTTTTCAATTGTCAAAAGAGTATCATCTCCGTGCCGCTTGGGCAGCCGTGCTGCTCGCGCGGGCTCCCGTCACATCACTTCCACATGTTTTCTAATCCATATTGCACCAGACTACTTTAGAACACTGGAGAAGTCTGAAATAACTTACTATGTCCCTGAATCTAGTCTAAAGCTGTTATTTTGTGGCTACATACATGCATTCTCTATTTGGTAACAAAAATACATCAGATAGAGCATCAGGTTTTACCTCCTTCAGATCTTTCTCGGATATTTTATTTATTTATCTTAGCAGCTTCAATTCACTTCAATAATATTGTCTTAACTTGTGCTCCTCTCTACCTATTTTACCTGAAGTCATAATCCTTCATATGAGACATCCAAATTTGTTTCTACAGCAACCATTGTGATAAGAGAGAAGAGATACTTCAAATGCAAAGAAAGCAGCATGAAAACCCGAGCTGCTATGGAAATTCCCTGCTTTCGTGAAATAAGTTCCATGCAGTAACAAAAAGACAACACATTTTTAAAAAACTGACATAGGGATAGATTTCAAAAATTTTGAAGTGTTGCAAATCTACATCTTGTGGCAAGATATTAATACTAATTTTCTGACAAGAGATTAAGACAGCAATCCTAAAGATTATCTCTTGATAGACAGAGGGCTTCGATCACAGATTCAGATTCCCCCTCCTGATGTCATAGCAGTGTCTATGGCCTCTGGAGGGGGGATCTGCCATATCCTGTGGAATGGTCTCCCAGGTAAAACCTGATGCTCTATCTGATGTATTTTTGTTACCAAATAGAGAATGCATGTATGTAGCCAGCTAATTGTTGGTATATTTTAATAGTTCATTCATTTCTGCTACTGGCTGTGATCCAAAGGACCATGCACTTAATTCCAGCATACAGCTCTTTTTGAATCTTCCCTTTAGAAAACAACTATTTGCATTGCCCAATAGGCTACTCCTAAAAGTTGGGGGCACTCTAGGAGTGGGCATCCAACACTATGCCAAGAAGTTTGGCTCTGGCTTGTGTAGAAGCTTATGCCATAATATATTTGTGAGTCTTTGTAGTGCTATGAGACTTGGTTTTTCTGCAACAGACTAACATGATTACCCCTCTAGACTTTGTATCAAGCGCACACACTGCAACAAAGTTAAGAATAGTAAGATTGTTTACAAGACATAATAATTTTGGTGTAATTCTACACCCATGTAGAATTAAATTCTCCTATAAGTCAGTCAGTCAGGCGATCACTCGTGACCGAGTAAGATTGTCTTCCAGGATAAAAAAAATATTATTATTATTTTTTTACAAAAAGGAGATTCTAAAAGGAGGAAAATTCTAAAGAAAATTGTGTAGACTCTAGCGATGGGTCCGTAAGTGACTGTGGAGGCCAATTCTAGATCCACACAGCTTCCCACAGTGAGGACACAGGTTACCAGATGGAAGATGGTCCTGTAAAGGATTCATTTGACATGCTTTTCGCTTTGCACGTTTCTCCCTTTCACCTTGCACTCGGGCTTCTTCAAAGTCCATGGAATCTTTGTGAAAGGCCAACCTCCAGTTAGATCGTTCATGGGCCAGAGCTTCCCAGTTTTTGATGTTTATATTGCATTTTTTTAGATTAGCCTTAAGAACATCTTTGAACCTCTTATATTGACCACCGACATTCCGCTTTCCATCCTTGATTTGGGAATAAAGTAACTGCTTTGGGAGACGGCAGTCAGGCATTCGAACAACATGACCGGTCCACTGAAGTTGGCGTTGAAGGATCATTTTTCAATGCTAGTAGTCTTTGCTTCTTCCAGTACACTGACATTTGTTTGCCTATCTTCCCAAGTAATTTGCAGGATTTTCCGGAAGCAACGTTGATGAAATCTTTCAAGGAGTTGGAGGTGACTTTTATAGATAGTCCATGTTTCGCAGACATACAATAAAGTTGGTAATACAATGGCTTCATAAACCAGTGTTTTGGTATTCTTACAAATATACCGATCCTCGAACACTCTGTTTCATTCGAGAAAACGCGGCACTTGCGGAGCTCAGACGATGCTGGATTTCACTGTCGATGTTAGCTGTAACAGAAAGATAGCTGCCAAGATAGAGAAAATGATTGACATTTTCCAGTATTGTCCCGCCAAGCTGGATAGATGGCATCACCAAAGGGTTAGCTTGCACTTGCTGATGAAGCACTTTGGTTTTTTTGATGTTAAGTGAAAGACCAAGTTTTCCATATGCTTCTGCAAAAGCATTTAGGATAGTTTGGAGATCATCCTCTGAATGTGCGGAGACCACATTATCATCAGCATACTGAAGTTCCACAACGGAGGTTGTAATTACCTTACTTTTTGCTTTCACCCTGCTGAGATTAAAAAGCTTTCCATCTGTTCGATATATAATTCCCACACCAGTGGGAAGTTTCCCCTCGACAAGATGTAAAATCATGGCAATGAAAATAGCAAATAATGTTGGGGCGATAACACATCCCTGTTTAACACCTGATCCCACTTTAAATGAAGCACCATGAGAGCTGTTGTTGTCCAAGACCGTAGCCGTCATGTTGTCATGGAGAAGTCGCAAGATATTCACAATTTTTGGGGGGCATCCAATTTTCATAAGGATAGTCCATAGAGCTGTTTGGTCTACAGTATCAAAGGCCTTAGCAAGATCGATAAATGCCATATAAATGGGTTGATTTTGCTCCCGGCATTTTTCTTGGAGCTGATGTGCAGTAAAAATCATGTCTACTGTCCCTCTAGAGGGGCGATAACCATATTGAGTTTCAGGGAGGATCTCTTCTGAAATAGAAGACGGTTTGCGAGAATCCTGGCAAATATTTTACCTGCGGTAGCTAAGAGAGAAATGCCCCGATAGTTTCCACAGTCTGTTCTATCACCTTTCTTAAAGAGGGTGATAATTATGGCATCCCTGAAGTCTTCTGGGATCTTTTCTCTTATCCAGATTTTTTTGATGAGTTTATGAAGATGTTGTACAAGTTCGAGGCCCCCTTCTTTAAAGATTTCAGCAGGAATCCCATCTGGTCCACTAGCTTTGTTATTCTTCATTTGATTAATGACTTTTTTTTACTTCATCCAAAGTGGGGAGTATTGCAAGTTCCTCTCTAATTTGTTTTTGCGGGATTTGCGAAAAAATCTCATTATCCACCTTAGATTTACGATTTAAAAGGTCATAATAATGCTCTTTCCAACACAGTGCAATAGACTCTTTGTCTTTTAAGAGTTTGGTGCCATCTTTTGATTGTAAAGGGTTTGTACCATAGGTTTTTGGTCCATAAATGGCCCTTGTGGCCTTAAAAAAGCCCCGTGCATCATGAGATTCTGCAAGTTGTTGAATTTCTTGAGCTTTCTTTTTCCACCAAGCGTTCTTAAGTTCTCTTGTTCTTCTTTGGACCTCAGCCTTTGCACTAGCGTAGATTTTTTTCTTGGCAGCGCAGTTAATATCATTTTGCCATATTTGGAAGGCTTTCCTTTTTTGGTCAATTATATATTTAATCTCATTATCATTTTCATCAAACCAATCCTGATGTTTCTTAGTTTCATATGTCATATCCAATAGTTTGTTCACAAGCTGCAGTAATGGAGGTTTTCAGCTTAGACCAATGGTCCTCAATGTTATCAGGAGGTTCCGTAGGTAGATGTTCCTTAAGAAGTGATTGAAGTTGAGTTTGCTTAATAGGATCTTGAAGGGCATGGATGTTCATTTTACGCCTTGGTTTCCTTCCTTGAAGCCTACGTTGGGGAGCAAAGTTGACAACCATAGTGAACCAGATTAGTCGGTGGTCTGTCCAGCAGTCGTCGGCACTCACCAAGGCCCTAGTAAGAAGTACATCGCGGCGATCTCTAACACGGACAATTAAATAATCGAGAAGATGCCAGTGCTTTGACCGTGGGTGCTGCCATGATGTTTTAAACTTATTCTTTTGTCGAAAGAGCGTGTTTGTAATAGTGAGATTATGCTCTGCACATATAGACAAAAGTAAGATTCCGTTCGGGTTGCTATTACCAACTCCGTCTTTTCCAATAGTTTCTGGCCATAAATCAAATTCACGCCCGACTCTTGCGTTAAAATCGCCCAGGAGGATAATTTTATTCTCCTTAGGTATCTCTGACAGGAGAGTGTCCAACTGGGTATAAAAATTTTCCTTGATGTCTACATCAGCATCTAATGTTGGCGCATAAGCGCTCAAGATAGTTACCTGCTGGTTATTGGTGAGCTTTAATTGAAGAGTTATCAGGCGTTCGTTAATGCCAGTAGGAACTTCTGACAAAGAGTTCACTAGCTCATTTTTTATGGCAAAGCCTACTCCATGTATTCATCGGTCCTGCTCAAGTAGTCCTTTCCAGAAGAAGGTATAACCTCCTTTTTCTTCCTTCAACTGTCCCTCTCCTGCCCTTCGTGTTTCTTGAAGTGCTGCTATGTCAATTTTAAACCGTCTCAGCTCGCTTGCAATAATAGCAGTCCTACGCTCAGGGCGTTCACTATCTATGTTATCCATCAATGTCCGTATATTCCATGTTCCAAAATTCAAATGTCTTTTTTTTTTTTTTGCTATTTTGGCTATAGTCCTAGCACACCCATGTAGAATTAAATTCTCCTATAAATTAGTGCCACAGCCACCTCCTTCTGTTTAATAGCATATATAATGCATTTATGACAATGGCGATTTAACATATTTTTTGGTATTCTTGTTAGGATACCTTGTAGTTGTGATTGGGAGACCCTCTGAAACAGCATGGGAGGTGATGGTGGGAGCCACAGAAGGAATCAGTAAAAATCGCTGACCTATCCCATTCCTTGAGCAGGTCGCTTTCACTGGATCTCAGTTCTTTCCAGGAATAGAAGGAGGCCTTCCATTTGTGGAAGAGCCAGTCTGGATCCAACCCAATATTTTTCATTAAAGCCATGTCACACATTTACGTAGCTGTGAATCATGTATTGAGTGATTGTATGATGAGGGATCAAGTGATGTACATTTAATATGTGGATTTAATCCCACTTATTTCAGTGGATGTTACAAGCAAGTTTATTTGACAGTATTTCCTAAAGGTCCAAATCTGTGA
Organism: Shinisaurus crocodilurus; assembly: GCA_021292165.1. Classification (NCBI taxonomy): domain Eukaryota; kingdom Metazoa; phylum Chordata; class Lepidosauria; order Squamata; family Shinisauridae; genus Shinisaurus; species Shinisaurus crocodilurus. The sequence continues at coordinate 74,930,515 of CM037876.1, read as the reverse complement.
GCCAGTGCACTAACATGATCAAGTGCTAAAATCCTGTTCCAAGATGCAGTAATGCCATCAACACAGCAGTTCCGCCTGTTGCTCTCTAGTTTAATATCGTTGTACTAGGAGCTTACACAACTCTGATGAGATGGTGAAAGCAACTGTACCACAACCAACCAACACAGCATTTTTAGTAGCTTTCACTCTGTGTTACCACATGATTAAGTAAAAGGTATAAATGGAAACTTAATAATGGAAAAAATAATGGAAACTTAAATATGTAAAAATAAGGTAGCGTGGTTTTTTGGTTTTTTGTGGGGGGTGTTTTTTTAAATAATAATAATAATAATAATAATAATAATAATAATAATATTTATTATTATTATTATTATTATTATTATTATTATTATGCTCACTTAACTAATATTTGATGACTGGGGGAAAGGAATTGGCACCTAAATAGGAAAGGTTGTCTCACTTCTGAATATCATTCAGACTGAAAAGGATAAATATAGAACTGGCTCCTAGCTGTTTGTCCAAAATAAAAACACTAATGCAAAGTAACAGTAGTTTGCCCCAAAGGAATATACAAGCAAAACCAGGCTTCTTTAATAAGTAATATCTGGGTCCAAAACAAATTTATTTTGAATTAATTCTACTGATTTCAACAGAATAAACCTACATGAAAAAAGGACTAGCTCTAATTTTAGCAGTTCTTGAACATAATATTTGCTCATGTTTGTACTCCAACTGAAATGTAGTATATGGATGCAATCCTACGGAACGATTCCCTTAAGAAAGGAGCCTGCAGGCTGCAGCCTTGGAGGCTTCCGAGTATTCAGTGCCCTGCCGGGCTACTGCTGGCAGAATGGGAGGAGCGATACAGGTGATTTTTACCTCTCTGTCCTCTTAAAAAAAAATAATCTTCTAGACGGGCCTTTGAGCCATTTAGAAAAGTCACACTGCTGGGGGCTGGGCTGGGGCGAGGCTAAAGGATTTCTCATATCCTAGCCCCTCCCCTCCCTTCCCTACTCAATGGAATTCCCCCTTTCCCCTCCTGCTGAGGCCGTATTTGCAGCCCCGGGAAGCAGCCAGTGTTTTTTTTTTCCCATAACAGCTATGAGGGGGCAGGGGATAGGATCTTGACGTCCCCCTCCTGAGGTCATAGCAGTGTCTATGACCTCAGCAGGGGGACTCAGAGCAATCCTATGTTCCCTGAGATGCTGTCCCTGGGACCATAGGACAGTGCTCTGAGATTTATAACATTAGCCAAGCACTTCTTCTGTAAAGGATAAGAGAAAGATGCAAGTGCTTACTAACTTCTTTTTACAAGAATGATTATATTCAGATTTTTAATCATGATTGCTGTTGAATTGCACCTGAAGTGGAATTTGGCGCAGATATGGGAGTTCTGCTTAGCTAGATTTTGGAGGAAATATCAGGGAAGCACAGATCATCCTTCCATCCCTCCTTTTTCTTCTTCCATGTGATCAGATTTGCCATGGAAATTTGAAATCTCCCTCTTTGACGTGCCAGGAAAGGAAATCTTTGAGTTCTGGCCAAGATTTCACAACGGGGATCCCTCTCCTCCTCCTCTCTGCTGCCTTGAATATTCTGGCAGAAGAACTCTGTCTGGCCTCCTTCCAGAGCCTTCAGCACTTGGGAAGAGTGTGTTTGAATGTGGTGCTTATCTGCTGCCCAAAGCTGGTATCTTTGCTGGCATGAGAGGGACACTGCCTTTTGGTAAGGGAGTATGAATTACCTAATTGGCCCCTACTCTTCCTGCATCACTGTCACTGTTGGAGAGGAGACCCAGGATGATGGATCCCTGCTGCTCATGACCACACTTGACTCATGCCTACTGTGATTCCTGGCAGCATCATGGGTTATTAAATAGTAGCTCTTATTAATGATAAGATGCAGGACTCAAAAGGGATCAGCTCCATGTTCCAGGAACCTCTTATTCTTAGCTGGTATGGCACTAGGTCAATCTGCATCCATGTATCCTTAAAGGAGCTGCTTGATACGCTAGGGCCAAAACCAAGCCAATTTGTGCTGCCTGTCTCCTCCCATTACTTATATATGTAAGTATAAATAAAATACACTGTGTCCTCCCATTCTCCCCTTCCTATATTGTTTTCTGCTAATGTGGCCCCAGCATGGATCACCACTGCTGACTGGGAGGTAGAAAATTAACTGGGCAGGAGCTATGCTCTAAGTAAGGGATATTATCCAGCTTAATTTGAAAACCCTGTTTCCTATGGGACAATCAACTCCATTTAGCCTGTGCTTTTACTCGTAGGGAAATGGTATATTCTACTATAACAATATAAAATAAAATAAAAATACTGCTCTGGAAAGAGTCATCTATCAAATCTCAATTTTCTTTGCTTTTAAAATAATTTTTCCTGAAGACAGACTTGGCTCCCAAATAAGTTGTGCTTCACTTTAAAGCTTTGAAAGGTAATACAGGGTTAACAAAACACCGAATAACCTTTTGAACATGTGCTTTAGAAATTGAAATTCAACAAATTGCTTAGCTAACTTCTGTTAGGAAAACAAGTCGCATACATTTGCATGTGTTTCTATATTATTTAATATGCTATACCTAGCTAACTCTTAGTCGCAGTTCTGAAACAAAACATACCACTGGGATATTAAACATTTTCTGCTAAGTATAATTCCACCCTAGTCATATTTTCGATATGGTCATTAGTGTTCTGAGGTAGGATTTTGTTGTTGTTTTTTGTTTGGGTTATTTTTGCACCTTACAACCTTTCTCATAACCTTGGGCCTGGATAAGCTCATTAAAAATTAAATTGCTTATTATACCCTAGCATCCATTTCCACTTTGATCAGAAAGTGCTATAGCTGTCTTAAGTAGAAGATTTACCTATAAAATATGTTAGGAATGAGATGACACAAGTTTAACCATTTCAATGCCGAAACAAAATGAAAAACTATAAAAGGAACAAATATGTATCTCTATGGAGCAAATGTTTGCAGCAACAGTTATGCAAGAATTGAAGTAAGCTAAAACTTACTTAAGAGAGCAATCCAGTCACTCCAGGGATGCACCCCCAAGGCCATAGGATTGATCAGAAAGAAACCCTCTGAGGACTTAGATGAAGCTCTGACCTTGTAGGGTTTTTTCTCAGTGTCAGAGCCCCCCTTCAGGAGCCGCCTACTGTGAAGGTTTCCACGGTGGCTCCCTCTACAGGGTTGGAACTATGATCTTGGGGACAGGGGAAATGGGGATGTGCATGTTGGGAATGTGCCAGTGGGTGGGGAAGGAACAACCATCATCCCACAGGATCCACAGCCCTCTCAGCCCAAACATCAATGTCCCCCAAACGGGACATGCATTTCCTTCCATTTCAAGTAATGGGAGGGAATTTTGTGTTTAAAGAGGGGGGGGGAAGCCCCACGGAAGGGAAAGTAACCACACAGATGGCTCCATCGTTACTTCTGTCCTACCAGCAAGAGCCTGGCGGGGCTTTGGAAATGTCAGAGGCTCCAGCATCGGAGTTCTAACCAGCCAGAGTCTTGCCAGGTGTAGGCTTGCTCTCTAATCCACCTTTCATGCAAACAACTACATTTCCCCCATAAATTTCTAAGCATGCTTTACTGATCTCATCTGAACAATGTGATTGGGTAAGTAATGTAATGAACTGTTATTTGTTTTCCGTATTTCATCACTTTCCAATACTTTTCTTTTAGCTACTACCCAACTAAGATCATTTGAATAGGGTTCTACCATGTTTTGCGCAGGGGGTATTCATATTACTGTTGGACATATCTGCATAAAAGGAAAACAAAATATTTTCTAAGTGAAAGCTATTTGACACTTGCAGGCTGAAATCCTATGCAGTATTACCTGGGAATAAGCATCTTCAAACACAATGGAACTGTCTGAATAAACATGCATAAGATTGCTCTGACCTGTAGTATTCTACTTTAAGTGGATGTGCTTTTCTGGGCAGAACATTGCTACCCCCACCCTCCATAAGAAAGATCACTAGTCTTACAGTATTATTTTTTTTTTTTAAGTTTCCTTTGAAACTGCTTTGGACATTTTGCCAAAGCAGGAACCTCAACATTTTGCTTTAAGTGAAATTTAGGGGCACCACTCAGAGAATGATGGAGTTGCAAAATGTCAGTGAAACAAAGAGTCAACAACAAAACTATTAGCTTCTCAGTAAAGGCTTCTCTATATACTATTACTTGAAAGTCTGCCTAGACTCAATAATAATAATAATAATAATAATAATAATAATAATAATTATTATTATTATTATTATTATTATTATTATTATTATTATTATCGGTGTACCGACCACACCAATATATATATATATATACAATTCAAACAAGATATACCAGCTCTCAGTTGTACACTCAGAATAAAAACATACAATAAAACCGAATCAGGCAAGCATAGAAGGCCTAGTCAGAATAGCAACATTCAAGAATTTTGCAACTTCTTTAGTGATTAAACTATTTGAGCCATCAAGCAAAATGGTCAAAAGAGACTCTAAAGATCGTCCAGGGAAAGTTTGTGTGATTGGATGTATTAGAGTCTCTCTAGCCCCTCGATAGAAACTGCAATTAAATAGAACATGCACAACAGATTCCACCTCCTCCATTGTTGCAGGGGCAGCATCTATTTTTCACTGGGATTTTACTGTATCTGCCATCCAAAAGTTTGGAGGGTAGAACATTAAATTGGGCTAAGGAGAATGCTCTCCTGTATTTAGGGATAGATAACCACTCTAAATAGAGCATCCCATTTTTAGGATAAAGGCCCGACAAACCCAGTGACAGAGGGGAACATGGGCCCTGGGCCGCTGCATGGAGCTCTTGAAAATTGATGTCAGTCAGTCTCTGCTTGACTAGAAATTTAGCTTTCTCCCAGGACAAGGATAGCAAATAGGAAGGAGACAGCCCAACTGAGGCAACCTTTTGCCTCACTGCTTTATTCCAAGCAGACACATAGGAATCTAACATTACCTGGGAAACAAACGAATTTGGCTTAACCAAAAGCTGGCAATGAAGCCAGAAGTGAATAGAATGTATCCAAGCCAGACAATTGAGAGAATTAAGGCCAGCTTCAAGATAAAGCACCAGCTACACACTTGGGCACGCCAAATATAGATCTAAGGAAGTAAGACTGAATGCTTTCGAGAGAGTCTTTAAGACAAGGAAACCAGATAGGAGCGCCAAAAAGAATCTGGGATACTATCTTAACTTGAAAAACACAGGTGGCAGGTGGAATAAATTTCCCACCTCTAGTACTATTCTTAAAGTATGTATAGTTCTCTCATATGCCACACATAAAATTCCATATATTCTTAAGATATGGTAGCGAATATGTATATGACATTTGTCAAGGGTAAGCCATGATACAGGTTTCCTTTGTGAATATTAAAATTACTAGTAGAAAACACCATTAAACTCCTGCCCCTTTAGTTGGTTGATAGGTGGTTGATAGTCTGCTGCATCTGTCATACAAACACAGCCAAATCCATCTTCAGAGTAGCTTCTTTGACATGGAGCTACCCCAGGAATTAATTTGGTCCTTTGTGTCAGACAGCCAGGTTTCCAAAGTACGTTGCTTAGTTTTTCAAGAGAGCATGTAGAAAAGATCAGAATACTTTCTTCCAATGACAATTTGATTAAGATGATACAGAATAACTAGTAGCTTGCTGAAAAACTGATGTATTTCTGCTGCCTCTCTGCTCCTGGCTGCCATTCTAATCTCCTACCTGGAGTATCCAGACTACCATGCTTTTGAGTATTTGAAAACCAGAACTGAACACACAGTTCTGATATTCCCACTTGTGTCATCATTACCAGGTTTAGTGTTACCCTTCACAATGACTTTCCTCTGCTTTTCTCTCTCCCTCCAGACATACTTATTATCCATTGAGTTTCAGCCATTGCCTACTACTCGATGCAGCAACATAAATATGCAAAAGGTTTGTGGCACTTCCACCTTTCTGAAAGTAATAGATAGATTTCAATGGGAATCATGATTTTTAATACATTCCTGGATTTCTTTTAAACAGCAGCAGCAATAACAACAAAAGCTTATTTGGAACCTAGAGTAGATACTAAATGTTCAAAAATAGCATAGCATCTTGGGACAGATTTTTTTAAAAATCTGAAACATATATGTAAGCCAGTTCCAAAAGTTCTTACTTGGCGAAAAAAGACTGAAATGGTCAATTAAGTTGGAGGAAGAAATTGATGCAGTCTTACTAAGTGAAAATCTCTGTAACCTTAGACATTTATGCCTTGAAAGGGATGTTAATATTATAGAGCTTTACCAGGAAATAGCTGTTGTATTAAGACCCTATGTAACAGCTGCCTGTACCATAAAAAGGAACACCCAACCATTTACATGGTATGATAAGGAGTGTCGGAACGGGAAAAAGAGGCTATCCAAGCTGCTTAAGGCAGCTAGGATAGATAGATCAGATGAAGCTAACCAAGCCATTTTAGTCCAATGACAGAGTTATAAAAATCTGCTTAAACAGAAGAAAGCAGCATTTTATGAGAGGGAATGGTTGGCCCTGAGGCAGGCGATGGCAGATAGGAATGAGGCTAAATTTTGGAGACTGGTGACAGTAGGGGAAGAGAAGGGGAGATTTACACAGGAGGCTGTAATCCCCCCCAATGAATGGGTAATGCATTTTGGTAAAATCTTTGGGAGCTCCTCAAACAAACACCCAGCCCCCCCTGCCCTCCCCATGAACCAGGTTCTGCCCCAATGGCAACCAGTGACATCAGAGGAGGTGCTGGAAGATATCGCAGCACTTCCAAAAGGGAAAGCACCAGGGGGTGATATGTTACCTTCTGAGTTATTTAAGACCAATCCCGAATGGTGGGCCCCTATACTCGCCAAACTCTTTACACATATTAATACAACAGGCATCCTACCCTCAGGGTGGTCTTCTAGTGTGATTATTCCTGTATTTAAAAAAGGAAACATCCATGATCCTAACAACTATAGACCAATAAGTCTGTTGAATGTAGTTTCAAAACTATACTCTAAACAACTATTACGTAAATTAATAGCTTGGGAGGAAGCAAATAATGTATTTAATGAAGCACAAGCAGGTTTCCGCAAAGGTCAAAGCACAATAGATCAGTGCTTCATCCTTTACCATCTAATTAAAAAAACTACACAAGGACCCTCCCAAAAATTATACGCGGCTTTCATTGACCTGTCTTCCGCATTTGATTCAGTAAATAGGACCCGTCTTTGGGAGAAGCTTGCTGATTCCAACATTGACACAAGATTACTGTGGTTAATTAAAATTCTTCATCATAGAAATGTGACCCAGGTAAGAGTGGGATTAAATGGTCATCTTACAGAAGTCATAGATGTAGTCCAGGGAGTCCGCCAGGGTTGTATATTGGCTCCCTTTTTATTTAATTTCTTTCTCAATAATGTAGTTCAGGAAATGGAATCTCCACTTTTCTTTCCCCCTACTCTTGATTCAAGTAAGGTCCCAATCCTGATGTACACGGACGATGTAGTTCTCCTGTCACTTAACCAAATAGGCTTGAGACGAATGTTAGTTAAGTTTAGTGCTTTTTGTAGAAAAGAGCAGCTTAGTATTAACTATTCCAAAACCAAGGTAGTGGTTTTTGGGAAAGGACGTAAAAAGCATAAATGGACAATGGATGGTCATCCTATTGAGCAATGTAGCTCATTTAATATGGGGTGGGTTAGGGTTTTAATGAGAATTTTTTATATTGTTTTAATTATTATATTTTATTGTGTTGTTTTGTTGTATTTTAATTGTACATCGCCCAGGGTGGCCGGGTGACCGGCCAGATGGGCGATTGATAAATATAATAAATAAATAAATAAATAAATTTAAATATTTGGGTATCCACTTCGATGAAAGAATTAATTGGAAAACACATTATGATGCAATTAAATTGATGGTATCTAGGTCCATACAACAGATTCTAAAATTTTTCTTCTCCAAGGGTGGCCAATTAGTAGAACCCATCTTAAAAATATTTGCAGGGAAAGTAATTGCTCAAATATGCTATGGAGCTGAAATTTGGGGTGAAGGGAATTTTGCTTCACTGGAAACACTCCAGAATGGTTTTATAAGGAAAATACTTGGTCTATCTCCAGGCACACCAGTAGCCCTGTTAAGAGCAGAGTCTGGTCTGCCCTCTATCGAATCTAAAGTCAACAAAAGTATGATACGATACTTGTGCAGACTGAACGAAATGGATGACTCTAGATTCCCCAAGAAATGCTGGTACGAACAACTTAGACAAGGGGGATGGGCGAAGATATGTCAACAAAGAATGATCACATATTCAATTACTATAGATTTTGCAGCCACATCTGGATTTCAGTCCAGGATAAACCAAGAAATAGGAAAATTCCATCTTCACCTTGATAGGGAGATTATTAATAACAATCATTCCTCACTATGGTTTGCTGCAATTAAAAAAGACAGTCAGCTTCCAAAGTATTTTAAAACTATTACTTATCCACTCTTGAGGAAGGCCTTCACAGAGCTAAGATTTCAACAAATGCCTTCAGCTTATCTGGACTGCAGGTACATCCACATTCCTGCAGATCAGAGATTCTGTATTTGTGGAAATGGTTGTGTGGAGGATCTAGTACATTATTTATTGTGCTGCCCATTGTATGCTCATCCTAGAGAACGTTTCTTGTCCTATTTTGTGTCACAATGCAGTGGATGGCCAGTCCAGCATATAATAATCCACTTACTTTCTGATAAGCAGGAATACGTGTCACACCAAGTTGCTTTGTTTGCAATTGCAGCAAAGAAAATCAGAGCAAGAACCCTGAATGAGATGGCAGTAGACTGCAAGGGAGATTCAAAGATCTGATAAGATTACCATACTAGGAACTAACAAGTTTTAAGTCCCATTTTATACCGGAGCATTTTAAGTTCTATGTGTATTTTACTTAAGTTTTATATTAGTATTTTTACTAGCATTTTATAGCTTGATTATGTGGGTAACCTTAGCAAAATCAGGCCTAGTATGAAAGGGAATGTTTTATACCGGAGCATTTTAACTTCTATGTGTATTTTACTTAAGTTTTATATTAGTATTTTTACCAGCATTTTATAGCTTGATTATGTGGGTATCTTTAGCAAAATCAGGCCTAGTATGAAAGGGAATGTTTTTAAGGTGTATTTTAATTGTATTGTTTAAACACCATGTATGTTTTCTTTATCATTATATTTTTCTTATTTCTCCTGTTGGATGTTGTTTCGCTTGCACTTGCAATGGCCTATGGCTAAAGCAATAAACATATGATGATGATGATGAAAAGTTCTTACTGTCGTAAATCCGTCCAGTCCAAGATAAGCCGTAGTCGTTATCACAGTCCGAGGGTCAAAGCCAAAATATATCATTCCGAAATACAGCAAACATAAACCAATTCGGGATCAGGCAAAGTCGTGGTCAAGGTCGTTTCAAGGTTCCAAGCTACAAGTCTGAGGTCGGGAATGTCAGAATAGTCTGGGTGTAGCTGTAACAAACAATTGCCTCCAGCATCTGAGTGTGTTTGGGACCTGCCTTTGGAGCAGGCGCTGATTGGTAAGGCTCCCCAGCTGGGTCAGGCTGCACTTAGCCTGGCCCCACCCCAAACACACTCCGGCACGGCTGGTCTCCGTCTGACCTACTGGAGGCACAACACTTACACTATTATTACATTAACTCAAATTTGGTGTTGTACATCAACAGTGTAATTTAAAGTAGTGTTAGTAACTTATTTTACTTGTTCAGTTAGCAGTCTTTGAACCTATTAATACTGGAATTAATTAAAATATGTACTACATCAACACAGGCACATTAGGGGTATTAAAAATATACTTGAATAATACATACAAGTAATTTGCACTTTTCTAAAGCATTGAAAAACATATAACCTGCTAAAAACAATATTTGCAATAAGATAATTGAGCTCCCAAAAGTTTATACTGCAATGGTATTCAGTGAACTCCTTCAAATGCAGATTTTCTGGCAACAGTTGGTGCTGGAACCATAATATACTACACACCCAGTATGTCTGTATTGGTTATTGCCTTCTAATTATGACATGCAGGACCGGTGCAGGGCAGTTTGGCGCCCTAGGCTAAATTATATTTAGCGCCCCCCCTCGTGCCGTGGGGGGGGGCTCCAGAAAGCAGCCCTGCTCTGCAACCTCCCGCCGCCGCCGCCACCGGACCACCCCCGCACACTGCCGCTGCCGCCCCCCACCTACCTTCCCACGCCTCCTCCGAAAAGGGCCCCCCGCGCTCTGTTTTTGGCCGGGGAAAACCTCCCGCCAAAACAGAGCGCGGGCGGGGCTCCGGAAACAGCGCGGAGAAGGTAGGTGTTGGGGGGGAGGCGGCGCGGAGGCGAAGCGAGGCGAGGTGGGGGGAGGCAGCGCAGGGGGGGAGGCGGCGCAGAGGCGAGGTGGGGGGGAGGTGGCGCAGCGAGGGAGGCGGTGCAGAGGCGAGGCAAGGTGGGAGGCGGCGCGCAAGCGAGGCAAGGTGGGGGGGAGGCGCCCAGGCTCGGCCCCACCATTACTCCGGGCGCAATCCCCCGCACTGACCTGGCTTTCTCGGTGAGGCAGGCGGGCGGGCGGGCAGGGCAGGAGCGTGCCGGCAGCAAAGAGGAGCGCAGCGTTCTGCGCCCTCTTCCGCTACGCGCCCTAGGCAACAGCCTAGTTGACCTAGCGGTAGCGCCGGCCCTGATGGCATGAAGTAGAAAGGTGGATTAACCTGATTTTTGCTGGCTGGGGCATGTTGGGAGTTGTAGACCTTTTTTTTCTGTCTATAGGATTGTGCCTTAAGTTCTCTTTCAACCATCTAATTTTAGACTACATTCCTGTAGTTTGTGTCCTCCTAAAATTTGATGAAGTATAGATTTCCAAAGCTGCTTCAGTATGTGCATAGTTTTACTATACTGGTAGTCTAAGGAAACTCCGACATTAGAATATTGGACAGAGGGCATGGTGATCTAGCAATAAAAGAGGGGGGGAATAGGCTGCACTCCTATACACATTTACCTGGGAGTAAATCCCATTGAACTCAATGGAGGTCACTTTTGACTAGACATGCATTAGCTTCCACTGTTATTATAGGAGACACCCTAGATCAGTGTTGTCCAGTGCTTCTCAATTATTTTCTGTCATGCCCCCCCTAGGAAGAAGAAAACATTTCGCGCCCCCCGCGCGACTGTAAATAGTATCATTTGTCTATAAAATTGTTATAAGTACACCTCTGCATAACACTGTATCCTTATTAACGTATAAGAGAATAAGAAAAGAAAGAAATGTGGATCAATTTACAACAAAGAATAGCTTTATTAACTGTAGCAGAAAAGATTTAAATGAGCACAGGATTTAAAGGAACACAATATTAAAAAAAACTTTTAACTGAGGTCAAACGAGCCCCCCTTTACGGAGCCTCGCGCCCCCCCTGGGGGGCCCACCCCACTATTTGAGAAGCACTGGCTGTTGTCCAACCTTGGGTCCCCAGATGTTTTTGGCCTACAACAGATGTTGGTCAAAACATCTGGGGACTCAAGGTTGGAGAACACTGCCCTAGATAATAATGATCATATCTGGAAAGCATTTGTACAGTTGTTTGAATAAGAGACCAAAGTGACTATGTGGTAGCCTTCAATTACAATCTAGCCATAACCTTCTTCTTCCTAACTCTCCCCTCTCATTTTGTCCTTGCTTTTTTGTTAATGGGTCATTGGGTTAGGGTGGCCTATGGAGGAGCAAAGTATCATGGGGAGATAGATTTGATCTGTATATTTTGGGACAGAATTTCGGATGTATTTTGAAAATTACTAACTTTGCAAAAAAACAACCACAGCATGTCACCAGCAGCACAGTTCACACTTTTGTACAATCACCTCTAACTAGTGATGGAAAAAAATGTTTAAAAATCTATGATTAATGCATGTCAATTAAGTCCCTAATTAATTTGATTAATAATTTTAATTTTAATTTTAGCATGAAACAGAAAAGTGCATAAAGCTAATATTCTGGAGAAGGTATTCAGATCTTAAAAAGGAAGGGAAAGCCTCTTGCAATGGCTCACTTTTAAAGAATTAAAAATAATAATTACCAGTGACCGCTAAAAAGTGAAATGAGAAAAGAGGGACAGAGCCTAAGAATAACTTTCTGTATCAAAATTTGATGGTGTTGTAGGTGGAACAATGATTAAAAAACAAACAAACCACAAACATTTATTATTTTATTTTTGCCATTTCTACACTGCAATTCCTTGCTTCAAGGCAGCCCTAAGTAGTTTACAAAGTATAAAATCCCAATAATAATTAAAACAGCTAGTATAACAATAAACAATTGATGTTAGGCTGCCAAGAGATTCAAGCTCCTGCTTAGTGGGAACATTGTCCTCCAGCTGCAGGGTCTCTGATAGATGAGATGCTGTTGGCTTCCCTTGACCACATCCTCATGCTCTATGTGTGGCAGAAGGTATGGACTAGGTTCTGTGATGTCATTATAGCAGCCCTATTGTTCATTAGTGAGCCACCCCCTTTTAAAAGGGGCTGTCAAAACTCCCGCTCCTTTTAAAAGGTGTTGTGTTTTTTTTACATGGCTCTACATGGTTTCTTCACAGGACATATACAGGAATGAATGTGTATGTCCCTTTGGGGGGAAAAACATGTGGATCCCTGCCAAAATTTTCCCCCTTTTAAAAGGAACTGGGGTTTTGACAGCTACCTGGGATTCCTCAGTTTATACCTGGCAATTATTTTCAAAAAAATAATGCTTTGTTTCACAATTTTTTCTGGGGTTCCTCGCCTCCACGAATCTCTTTGAAAAGAATGCAACTTGCAACTAAAGAAGGTGGATTTGGTTCTCTAGATCTTGCCTTATATCATTGGGCTTATTTGTTGACTAGTTCTAAATTCTGGTCTTTCCCACTTAGATTAGATTATCCACCTTGTCCTACAATTATGGTAGTTAGAGAGGTGTGGCGTATTATATCTCGTCAATTACAGTTTGACCCATTTTCTCATGCTAAACTGACTTTATGGGGTAATCTGGATTTAAAAATTGGTAAGAAAACGTTTCTGTGGCGGACTTGGACAGACAGGTTGATTTTTTCTTTGGATCAATTAGTGAATGTCGATTATGAGTTTTTGTCATTTTCGGCTTTGCGAACTAAATATAACTTGCCTGCCTCAGCTGAATGGCAATATTTGCAATTGCAACATTTGTTAGAATCTAGGTTTGGTCCGGCTGCTTTTTCAGCTTCAGAGGCTCGTTCGCTATTGGATGCATTGATTGAGGCTGAGCAGCTATATCGACCTACGATTCATGTTTATAAATACTTATTATCAGTGAATAATTATGATAGAGTCTTAAAGATGAATGGAATAGGAAATTAGAGGGTCATATCTTTGCCTAATCAATGGAACATTGTTTTTGTGTCTGTTTCAGAAGGGTCTATGGATCTTAGGTTACGTCTTATTCAGCAAAAAATTTTGTTTTGTGTTTATTGGACACCACAGTGTCTTTTAAATAAGGGTTTGTCTAAGTGAGCTAACTGTTGGAGGTGTAATACTGTGAATGCTTCGTTTACACATATGTTTTGGCAATGCCCAGTGGTTGCTTCTTTTTGGGTTGAGGTTATTGTATGGATAAATCTAGTATTAGAATGCTCCCTAATATTTACTGATGCACATGTTCTTTTAAATTATATACCGTACCTGCTGTATGGAATTTATCACAAGGACAACACATGTGGATTTTCCACGCCCTCTTGCCAGCCAAAAGACTGATTTTACAACACTGGAAAGATAAACACCCACCTCCTATAACACAATAGATTGAGGACCTAATAACACTTTCAACATTTGAGCGGGTGGTATTTAGACGCCACCTGCGGATGGATAAATACATGGATATTTGGTCTGCTTTTTCTGATGTTTATGCATAACTATTTTTATTGATAATTGTATTGCTATATACTTTTTGAAACTTTTGGATATATATTTCATACATATGAACAGTAATGGATCCATTTATATCACTGTAAGAAAATTCTATTTCTCCCCCCTTTCCTTCTTTTTCTTTTTCTTTTTCCCTCTCTTTCCATGGAGTTTCTTTGTTTTGGTGTATTTCACATTTTAAAAAACTAATAAAAATATGTAATAAACAAAACAAAACACCAGTTCCTTTTAAAAGTGGGTGGCTTGCCCATTTCCATGTTCCCAAGCACCTAGAGTCTCGGGAACAAGTGGAAAAGTGAGAGCACCCCTAGGACAGTATATACCCCCACAAAAAGAGGATCTTACTGTAAAGGGGAGGTAAATTCTACCACCCCCTTTTCATGAGCAAAGATCACTTGCACCTTTGGTTTGGCTTGACAGCTCGCTTTTTGACAGCTGTCAAACCAAACCAAAGGGTGGGGATGCTATTGGGAGCCTCTCTGGATCCATGTCCAGGGTTGGTTCCTGTTGTACTTCAGCAGCAGGTACCTCCCTGAACATTGCCCAGGTGAGGCTGCCCATTTTCGCACCTCCGTAAGTGTCCAAATGCACACTTGTAAAAGACCAGTTTTTCTTTTAAGTGCAAAAGTAGCTGCGAACAGTGGGGGGGACACATAATTTTAAAAATTTATTTGTAACTATGGACAGCCCCTTCTAGGTGTCACAGTGACAGTTGCTGTCAAAATGGGGGTTGCAAAAGCCAGCTGTCAAGGCGGTGATCATGATCTCTGGGGGGAAAATGGGTAAAGGGACAAAAAGCTGTGGCGAGCCAGAAACAGCTCACAAACACAGAAGGGAGGCGGAGACAAGTCAGTCCAGCCGTGGTGTCCCTTTGGTACCTGTGGGAGGACCGAGTGGGAGGGAGGGGCGAACAATCCACGGTGAGCCCGATTATCTGTTGGGCATACCATGGGTTGTTTGCACAACAACCAACCCACCGTGGCTTATTGCCAGGGTGGGTTGTTGTGTTGTGTAAACTCACCCATTGTTTCATTCTCTACTTTGGTATTTTGTTTTCCACTTTGCTGGTGGGACAGTATAAGATTGCAACTATGTAAGATTAAAACTATGCCAGTATAGCTGTAGTGAGGCAACCAGTTGTGTGTAGGTGACCACAGAACTGGTCTGTATATCCAAGCATCAAAATAGCTAACTATACCCATCAGTTGATAGCAGTCCATGTAGACTTGAATACTAAAAACGCCATAAGATCTAACTAAGGTGGACCAAATTAAATGATTTTGGATGGGTCAGATAGTGACAATTAAAATTAGTATTTTGCCAAAGTACTTATTTTTGTTTCTAACATTAATGAACAAGGTCTTTCAGCAAAAGCTACATTCAGCAAAAGCTACATTAGTTTTTGTTAAATGGTTTTACAGTGCAACCTAGGCATGTCTACTCAGAAGTACATCCCATTGAGTTCAATAGGGCTTACTCCTAGGTAAGTGGGTATAAAATTGCAGCCTTAGTTGGTATAATAAAACACTCAGAGTTAGACTGGGAGTAATGCAATAGAAGAACAACTATGCTTAATCCAGACAAGGAGGAAGTAGAACAGTCAATGTGGAAAGAGGAATTAATTTCTCCTGAAAACTCAGGATTGCAGTCTGAGAGTACTGCTGGATCTGACTTTACTCCTAGATGCCCAGGTAGCACAGCCTTGACCAGTAGTGCTTCTGCCCAGCTTAGGCTGGTGACAGCCCATTGTTAAACAAGGTGGGATCTGGCCATGGTTACCGATGCCTTAGCTAAGTCAAGCTTGGATTACTGCAACATGTTCTTCCTCTGAAAAGCGTCTGAAAACTTTAGTTGTTCCAGAATGCAGCAACTAGAGTTTTGACCTGAGCTGGTCATTGTGAGCATATTTAAAATAGCTTCACTGTCTTCCTGTTTGCTTCTGAGCCCTATTCAACTGCTAATTATCACCTTTAAAACCCTAATTTGCTTAAAACCAGGATATTTAAAGGACCATTTCTACTGAGATCTACTGGAGAGACCCTGCTTCACTTTCTGCCAACATCTGAGTTGTGATTGGCTAGAATGAGGGAGGGCAGCTCCTAGGTTCTGGAATGTTGATTAGTGAGACCTGCCTTCTACTTCCTTGAAAGGTTCCTAGTACCTTATGAACATCTTTCAATTTGTGATAGTTGTTTGACTGGTCATATTGTTGATTGTTTTATACTCCCTAGAATATGAGGGTTTCCCTGCTACTTTCACTTGAACTTTTCCTAACTGTGCTTTTTATATCGTAATTTTCATTGTTTTAATTGTTTTCTTGTAGGGTGTCTTGAGTGTTTTAAACTGGAAAGGCAGGGTATAGTAGAAATGATTTAATTAAGTAAGTAATAAAATTGAGCTGGATGTTAGAACTACAAGGTGTATTTATCTCTTTGAAAGAATGGGCATTATGGGGGCGGGAGAAAGATATAACAAATATTAAAGACAATATAATTCTTACGTCCATAGAAATATGGCAAATATAAGAAGAATTTAGACATTTCTTCATTGTTTCACAGAGGTTGTGTCATAGCTATAATAGTAAGATAAGACATTTGATTTTGGGAAAAGAAGTTTCTAAATAAATTACAAGGACCTTGACTGAAGTTGAGTATCTAATATAAATCAGGACTACAAGCAAGAGACTCGAGACTACCCCACCCCCCAAAAAGTTATGGTATCTGAATGGACATTTTACCCTATGAGGACAAATATTTATGTGTTTGTTAATGTACAATCCAGTACTATGCATGTCTACTCAGAAGCAAGATCCATTAAGTTTAACGGGCCTTACTCCCAGGTTAATGTGCATAGGATAGCAGCCTTTCCCTTTACATTCTGCTGTTATTCCATCATGGAACTCAAGGTGGTATAAGAGGAAATGGTAAGGGGACTTAAAAGCAAATATTTCAAAAGAATAGGCCCAGTTTCTTCTTATAATGTACTTATTAAGGAAAACATTTATAAGATCTTACTTCAATGATTGTGCACCTTCATAAGGTTAAAAAATAATCCATCTGTCTAATAAAACTACTTTATTAATGGCATTTCAAGCATTATCAGGTGCACCTTTTTAATTATAATTTCTCCCCCTCCTGCCCCCAATCCACCAATTCTTTTTCATTCCTTCAGTAAGGGAAGTTTTGAACATGTAAAACACATCTGTTCCTTCTTTTCTCTTTTGTGATTCCCCCAGTTCCTTACTATGTGTTGCTGTAAATTGCAAACATCTTGGTATCATGCTTGTGAAAAACTGCCAGGGGCTGCTTATTGTTGCTGGCATGATATGCAGAAGCGTGTTACTATGGTAATACTTTAACAAAGAGAAGAGGAAACCTCAAAAGGTGCACTTGAAACAGTTTATTAAGAACCAATACATTTCAACTTGATGGGTGACTTTTTCAGGAGCAATTGAACCAGTTTGGTCAAGGGCTAGTTAAAGTAATTCTGCATGGTATCTTCTACGTATAGCAAATAGCTGGTTGAATTGCCCCTCAAGAAGAGTTCCAACTTAAAACTCACTGGTTCTTACGGCGTCAAGTGCACCTTCTGAGATTTCTGCTTCTCTTCATTCCTGAGCTGGCACCCTACTCCACCACCACCTCCTCCTCCTCCTCCTCCTCCTCCTCCTCCTCCTCCTCCATCATCATCTGAATTTCTTAGTTGCCTTTCTCTTTAAGATGACCCAAGATGACTTACAGCAAAATTATTTAAGCACACAAAATATTAAGTAGCTAAAAACCTTTTCCATTAAAATACCAAAACATAATAAAACAACTAAAACATCAGTATAGAATACAAAGCTCATCATATGCCTTCAAATTTATAAATGATTCTACATCTAAATTTTTTCCCCCTGAGTAACAAATCTGACTTATCTCTTTGTGTTAGCAGGAGACACAGGAAACTTATATTTTACTAGGTTATAGTAAATAATAATAATAATAATAATAATAATAATAATAATATATTTGAATCAGCCCAGCTAAGGACACATGCATATAGAATGTTGGTTAGGTTAGCTGTAATGACTGTAAAAGTACCAGAGCTTCAACTGTGTGTTTTTGTAAGCAAATGTAGATTTCTTGAAGTGATAAGTGATAAGGGAGTGATCCTATGGCCTCTAGACATCATGTGGAGGCAGCATAGGATACTTTGGATTCGCAGATCGGAGGTCAGAATCAGAGATCTGACCTCAAAGCTGGGAATCCTGGCTCCAACCCCTCCCTGCCCTTGCAACCAGCATGGAAAGAACCATGCCGCCCGGCTGCCTCTCTGTGGTTGGAAACTTCGACGTTGGAGAGGGGGTAAAAAGGGTGTTCTGGGAGGAGGGGAAGAGGCCAGGGTATGATGTATCCTGCGTCCTCTGCAGCCTCCTTCCGTCCCCCTCCGAAGTGCCCCAGCTAGACAGCTGAAAAAGGCTGTCTAGCAAAAATGCAGAGTGGGAGATGCAGGGAGGTGGAGGTTGTCTCTGCCACTCTTCCTGCTCTGCATAGGATGTCTGTAAACCTCTATTTTCGGAGCGTACAATTTCTCAGTTGGATTGCACCCTAAAGCTTGGAACAAGGATGATGAGAGGTTTTCCTGTTGCAGGAATTATCTCAAAACTTCTGATACTGTTTGTAAAAACAACAGAAGTAGAAATACTCACTATGGTAAAATTAGAAGGATACAGGATTCCAGAAAAGATTATCGAAAATACAACAGTTACAAAAGCAAACTACTTTTGGCCCTAAAGGTTTCTGAATTGATATATAATATAAACATGACCCCAAATGACTTCTTTAAAAAAAATACATGTGTTTCATAAAGATCAGGCAGGACATTTGCAGCAAAACTATGATCCTGTTAAATCCTCGTTTCCATTTATTAAAAACAGACTACTAATGTGTGTTCAAGCAAGTCAAGTGCTGGGTTTGTTGCAAGTCCTAGCCAATCCTTCCCCCCATCCCCCCATTAGAACTATGAGAAGCACATTATATCTTCTTTTGGATTACTTTAAAACATCCTTTTAGAATACTTTAAAACATCCTAGTAGCTGGTATAAGAGGCTTTGGAGTGAAATGGGAACCAACACTAGAGACAAGTTGAACGATTAAAGAAGTAATTTAGTAAAGGGATATTTTGTACATAAGGGAATACTAATTTTTACTTGGGTGTTTTTAAAGGCTGCTTGGTGACAATTCTTTAGGATTCAGGAGACACTGACTGGGTTCACACAACACAACAAGCCACACTGGCTTATTGGTCAGGGTGACTTGTCATGTCTTGTGAACCTGCCATGGCTTATTCAGGGTGATTTATAAGCCCAGATTCTGGGTTTATAAGCCACCCTGATAGGGCATGGCTTATTGTACGGTTTAGTAGCCACCTCTGGGATCGCTCTGTCATCCAAACCCCAATGACACGACAAGCCCAGGGGTAACCCAAACTAATACAGAGCTGCTTGGAAAGAGCAACAAAAAGGCTTGCTGCTCTTGCCAAGCAGTTCTGGGCAAGCGCTGATGACAGCTGCCCCCAAAGTGTCAAAGCACCTCCAGTCTATCAGGACCCCTGTTCCCTGAAAAGGGTGAGTGGAAAACCAGTGAGCAATATAGTGGGATATAACTAGACATGTAATAGAACCTGCAGGGGGGCCCGCCGAGCCCCCGCCTTGACTCTCTGCGGGGGCGCCCCCCGACTCAATCTTCTGAGCGGTGCGGAGCAGTTTTCTGCACCGCTTGACCCACCCTCTCCAGTCCCGTCGCCACTGGAAATGACGCGACGGGACCTTGCGCAGGTGCAGAACACGGCACGGGGGTCCAGCGCACCTGCGCAGGGTCCCGTCGCGTCATTTCTGGTGATGCGATGTGACGGGACCGGAGCGGGCTGTGCGGGCGGCTCTCCGTGGAGAGTCAAGCCACCCCGAAGACAAGGTAATGCCTCGCGCGGGCATAAGCGGGGCCGATCTCAGCCCCGTCCTGCCTGCGCGAGGCTCGATGTTCCAAGCCTAGATATAACAAACAAGCAATAGGATTTAATTGAATAAATACTTTAAATACATTTCTAAACAATAAAATGGAGGGAATAGAGTCCGGTCATTATACGGTACACAAATGTAGGGTTATTTCTTAAGACCTGTCTCTAGCCATGCAGTCCAGGACTCCGAGGTAATTGTAGGCCTCAGTTACTGACATTTGGTTGTTGAGTAACTGTTTGGAAGGGCAGAATGCGGCTGCTGCTCTCCTTCCTGTTCTTTTGTCAGTGTTTCAGGACCTCTTTTCTTTGCCTTTGTGGTTGTTCACATGTCACAACAAAATTCAGAACAAATTGTAGGTTAACTTTGGGTTGTTTCACTCACAAACAAACAACCCAAAGTGTCTAGGTTCAGACATCACACTACAACCTATGAATGCGGTGTATGTAGGTTGTTTTTGAAAATTGGAAGTGGCCCGCACACGGCATGCATCCCTGCAAATTGTGGGTTAATTAACGCATGATTTGTTGCCAAATATCGCCATGATCTGTGAACCAGGTCTCTCTCTCTCCCTCTTCACAGTTTCTACAGAGACTTTTTTCATGATCTCTTGACTGTGAAGGATTGAGGCCTACACAGGCCTGAGTTAGTTGAAGCCTGTAGGCCCAAACATCTCCTGATGGAAGGGGGGCATTTGTGAGTTTCATTTTCCCCTCAGGGAGTTAAGTTTCATTTCTCCAGTTTGAGGTCACATGATTGTAACTTTCTAGTGTATATAAGGAGCTGCAGTGTGGCAGAGGGGGAGAGCGAAATTAGAGAGAGAGAAGCTGCAGAGAGTGAAGCAGACAGAGAAGCAGGGTCTGAATATCACTGAGGAATGCAGAACAGCTAAGAGAAAGGCTGGGGAAAAGAATCTCTACTAGGTTTACAGGTGACAGCGTAGCTAGGTTAGAGAACCTTGCGTTATTTTCCCTTTGATTTCCCTTATACTTGCTTTTTGTAATCTTACAGCTCTATTTGTGTAATTACCCTAAGTTAATGTGAATCTACTTTACCAATAATTACTAAAGTAAACAGTTATTGTTAAAATTCAGTTGTTGGGAATGTCTTTTGCACCACGCCTAAGGCCTAATCCCACGTTACTGGGAACAGGAGGTAAAAAGGCAGAGAATTTGCATCCTGATACAGGAGGGGCTCTTAAAGAGGCAGATATCTTTAAGGAGCTGATCAAGGTGTCCTGGTATAGATGGAACCTTGACACTGACTCCTTTTCTTTCCTCACAGTCTCCTCAGAACCTTTCCATCTCTCAGAACCAAATGTTCTACCATTAAAAGTGGCCTAAAAATAATTTTAAATTAAACATAAATAAATAAATACCCTAGTTTAGCAGGATCAAAAAGTCCGAGATCTGACCTTCCTCCCCTACCCCCTCACAGCTGGCACAGAAAGAACTGCATTGGCTGCCCTCTGAGGTCGGAAGAGCAACCTCAGACGAGGAGGAAAGGAGGCATTCCAGTGGAGGGGAGGAGACTGGAGAAGACAAGATATGAGTTATTCTGAGCCTCCTCCAGCCTCCTTCTCTCTCCATCCAAAGTGCCCTCACTAGATGGACTAAAAGAATGGGCTAGTGAAATCTGCAGGGTGGGAGGATGGGGAGGCGAAGATCGCCTCCACTGTTCCTCGCACCCTGCATTCAACGATTGGATGCTTCTGTGTTCAGGGCCTTCCGATCACCAAGAGCACAATCAATAGGATTGTGCCCTTAATCTCTTGGATTAAAAGTGCACTTCTTTTTATGTTATCTGCCATCCATTCTGGATGAGTATTCATTATTCTTAATTTTGTTGTTTATTTGCTAAGTCTCTCATGCATGCAAGCTGCCCCCAGCTCCTGTCTTGATCACTGTTGCTCTTGACCTCCTGATATATAGGTTGCTCTGTGATTTTAAAATACAAAAATTGCTACATGGTTGCCCAACTGTTTGAACCTCCTCATCTGATATTAATTCCAGGTACCTGATTGGAAAATAACAGCTATTATTTTATTCCTTATTCACCATGAGGAAGGTGAACAAGTGTTGGTGATGGCAGCACAAGCATACATTTGGGGGGAAATAGCAGTTGTTTAAATGTCTTAATGAGCATACATGAAAACATGCTGTTTTTATTAAATGAGTCCTGGAGTGGTGATAATATCTGTTGTGAATCACAGAGTATTTGGAGCAAAAAACAGATCTATATGCATTCCCTCTTGCTCCATTTTTCAGAACTTTCTTTTATAGATATTTTGCTGTGTTGTGAGATATATATATCTATATATCTATATATATTTTTCATTCATACATCACTCACTTATTACGCCTTAAGAAGTGAAATATTTTAACTGTGAGATGTTCATTTCACCTCCTGAGGCTACCTTTTTTCAACTAAGGAACAATTTTATAAGACACAAAACTTATTTATGTTGGCTGGTTACTTTATGCAGCACACAATACTTGCTCCTTGTGGCTGCCAAATAGCCATTGCCTCAGTAGAGGAAGAAAGTATATCTTTCCCCTACCTCGTCACAATTAAGAAAATATTGCAGGGCATTGGTGTAAAATAAATTCTAGTGAACTATCAAGATGTACCTTTTTGCTAGTACCAAGCTTGACTAGCAATACTATATTTATTTTAAATTGAACTAATACAGGCATTTTAACATGCAATACATGTAATTATTTAGCCTGTGTTCAGGCTGTGGGTCACTTGGCAAAAAAATGGAGAAAAGGACAGTGGCCCCCCCATGGTCGCAGATAGACCTTTTCTTCACATTAACTACTACCTGATGAGGATGATGAGGATTTTTCTACTTGATCCTTTTAATTCAATGTGCTGGGGATTGAACCTGGAATCTTCTGCATGCACAGCATTCGTTCTGCCACTGAGCTATTGACCCTCCAATGGTTGGACTGAAGGAGGACAAAGCATGGGTGGATGGGGATAGGTAAAAGGAAGAAAAAATGTCCTCCATCTTGACCCTCTTTTCCCACACCCTCTCCAAATGTTTTTAGTATATAGAGCCCATTCCGATATGTAATATTTAATTTATAATTTAAAAAGATCAACAAAAGAGCAAAATCCACAAACTATTATATATTTTAATGGATCTGTACTTGAATTATACATTTAATTGCATTTTAAAACATACTTGAATTTTTAAAAGTCCTCCATCAGATGCACTGAACAAACACCTGTACACACTCAACAAAGTCTTAACTAAATGCAGACTAAACACCCTGCAGTTAATGGAAGTTAAGGGACGCTATAGTGGTCAATTTAGGTCAAATAGACATTGTCCAGTTGGATGCCAGAAGGTAGAAGATCCGGTTCACTTTCTTTTGGAATGCCCATTGCCCATTGTATCTAGATCTGGATACCTTGATCCCCTTAGTGTTGATATTAGAGGTAACTCCTCTTTAAACAAAATCTTATTTTTATTAGTTGGGAGAGATTATTTTGTGACATATCGCACTGCTAAATTTGTTAAGTTGGCTCTAGGGAAGAGAAAGTTGTTTATCTCAACAGATGATAATAGGCCACTGAGCTATTTTAACTATTTTAATAATTTTAGTATACAATCAGTTGTTGATGTTTTGTTAAATTATTACTTATTTTCCTGTTATTATATTTAGCCGATTTTTTAAATATGTTGATTCTCTGTACCTTTCCTACTTTGTATTTTTAGTTTGATGTATATGCAAAAGCCTGGTTGGCAAGTGAGCAATTAAAAAAGGAGAGAAAAAAGACTTATACTTTGCTCAGTTTTGAAATGGCCTCTTGCACATTATGACTACCAAAGTATGGAAATTATCTAGACCAGGGGTCCCCAACCCCCAGGCTGTGGACCGGTCCCGGTCTGTGGCCTGTTAGGAACCGGGCCGGGATGCCCAGACGCTGCACCAGCCGGGACACACCACGAGCACCCCACCTGGCTCTCGGGGTGCTCACGAGCTCTGGTGAGCACCCCCACCACTCGTCCCTCTGCTCACCTCCTGGTGAGCATTTTCAGAAAACTGCTGAAAACTGCAACGGGAGACCCATCGCGTCACTTCCTGGTTTTCTAGCGCTGCTTTTTTTACATAAATACCTATGGTAATGTACCTTAAAACAGCCGCAAATAGCAAATCGTAGCCATTTTAAGGTACTTTACCATGGTATTTATGTAAAAAGAGTAGCGCTGGAGAACCAGGAACTGGGGACCTCGTAGGTCCTTTCCCCGGTGCGTTTGGGTTGAGCTACAGCAGGTAAGTTGCCGAGTGTCTCGGGGGGGGGGGTTGAGCGGGGCGAGTTCAACTTGCTTCAGCCCCCTCGAGACTCTCAGATACATCCCTGCAGCCGCACAGCAGGAGGTGAGCGGTGAATGACCTCCCCCCAGTCCATGGAAAAATTGTCTTCCATGGAACCGGTCCCTGGTGCCAAAAAGGTTGGGGACCGCTGATCTAGACTTGAGTAAATAGTTTTAATTAGTGTATTACTAATACAATATAATTAGAGTTGTGTCTAGTGCAGCATTAGTTATACAGGATTTCCAAGAAATCCTTCCTTTGTCCCATGCACCTCTTTGATGATATTTTGCTCCAAATTTTCTCTTCTACATTGAATTGCTTCTGTGTCTCTTGCCACATCAGCTAAAATAATCTCCTCCAAGAAGTTGCAACTTCTTCAGCACAAGAGCTACTTTTCAGAGAGTTACATCCTATTTGCATATATTTTAATGGGGGGGAAAGAAGATCTGGATGTACATGATAACCAGATTCTTACTGGTGGTGACTAGTGAATGTATTAAGCTTTTTATGATTTCCCCACATCATAGTTTATAAAGGTTTCGATGTTATAATTAGGGATCCTTCCAAAATTCTGGAACTTTTTTCCAGGTTTTTGAGCTCTGAGGACTGAATTACCTGGTTTTGTTTTGAAACTATAATCAATGCTTTAGGAATTCTCTTTTTTCCTTTTTTTAATGTTGTTTTAAATTTTCTAATGGAGCAATGCTATGGTCTTTGGAAGAGCATCCCAGGTCCATAGGATTTTTCAGAGTCCCCCTCCCGAGGTCATAGACACCACTATAACCTCAAAGGGGGAACGCCAGTGTTCTGATTCCTCCCCCCTCCACACCAACTTATTTATTTATTCATTTATTTTATTATATTTATACCCTGCCTTTTTTTCCTGCAAGGAACCCAAGGCGGCTTACATAATCCTCCTGCTCCTCCATTTTTCCTCACAACAACCCTGTGAGGTAGGTTAGGCAGAGAGTCAGTGACTGGCCCAAAGTCACCCAGTGAGTTTCATGGCTGAGCAGGGACTAGAACCCAGATCTCCTGAGTCCCAGTCCAGCACTCTCACCACTACGCCACACTGGAAAGAACCATGGCAGCTGCTTCCTGAGGTCGCAAATGGGACTTCAGGAAGAGGGGAAAGGGGGCATTTGTGTGAGTGGGTGGCGAGAGGAAAGGAGAGGCCAGGATCTGCTGTATGCTGTGGCCTCTCCATCTTGGCTCCATCCCCAGCAGTGTGGCTCCTCCTCTAGATGGGCCCAGAGGATAACATAAAAGAGGAGGACAGAGGCAAAAATAATCTCTGTCATTCCTCTCGCCCTGCCAGCAGTTGCCTGGCAGGAGATAGAATACTTGAAAGCCTCTGAGATTGGAGGCTTCCTTCTAGTGGGAACTTTGTAGGAGTTTATTTTGACACAGCTTTCAGTTCTTTCATGTCTCTCACTTCCCATATTACTGTTGTGTCTGTGCATGATGATATACACAAGATTGATACAAACAATTGTAATGTGGCTGCATGTATGATTGTATCAAGATTCTTTGAGTGGTGTTTTAGCAATGTTTAGTGGTACATGTGCATATCAGTACAACATTGCACCCAAAGGATCTTGATGCAATCATATGTATGATCATATCAAACTTATTTGTAGTTTAAAAACAAACAAACAAACCATTGACACAGTAATGCAGAGATGGGAAAAGATGAAAGTGAAGCAAAGAAACTAAAAAGGGTGTGACAAACTACATGTTCTGATTTCAGAATTATTTTTTTAAAAAATTATAAGGGGGGGATGCACGACTCTCTCCATATGTTGAATGATCATGTAAAGGGCATTGCAGGGACATGTGGACTAGCCCTGCCGACTTCTATCACCATGCACCACTGCCATATTGCCCCGATGAACACCCAGTTGATGTTCATCAGAAAGAGTTATCCATGAATACAGATGTAAGCACAGGGAACTCTTTTAACCTACCTCACATGGTTGTTGTGAGGAGAGGAGGAGGCTCATGTATGCTACCATTAGTTTCTTGGAGGAAATGGTGGATATAAATGTAACAAATAAATAAAACTAAGTAAAATGGCTGTTTTTCTGGGGAGTGTGGCAGTGGTATGTGGTTACCGCAGTTCCCTCCATGCATTTTTTCAATATGTGGAGGGGTTGTGTGTATACCCCTCTCTAGTTAAACCAGAATTTAGGATGAGAGGCCAGAATGAACCCATGGAAGAATAAAGAAATGCAACTCATTTATCCCCAAGTTTAATCTTCATCATGCCTTGGATAGAGGCAGGCTGCCAGCATTTAGTTGAATGAATATTTTATTTACGGTCTACCGACCACACCAATACGTAAAATAATACAAACAAGATACACCAGCTCTTAATTATACATTCAAATAAAAACTTTGAAAATAAAAACAGAATCAGACAAGCATAGAAGGTCTAGTCACAATAGCAATATTCAAAAATTTTGCAACTTTCTTGGTAATTGAGCTATTTGAGCTGTCAAGCAGAGTGGACAAAAGAAACTCTGAGGATCGTCCAGGGAAAGTCTGGATATATTATATTTTCTCTAGCCCCTCGATAAAAGCTGCAGTTAAAAAGGACATGTGCAACAGTTTCCACCTCCTCATTATTGCAGGGGCAACACCTGTTTTCCATTGGGATTTTATTGAATCTACCATCCAAAAGTTTGGAGGGTAGAACATTAAATCGAGCTAAGGAAAATGCTCTCCTATATGTTGGAATAGATAACCAATCTAAGTATAGCATCCCATTTATAGAGTAAAGGTCTGACAGACCCATCGACAAGGGGGAGCATGGGCCCTGAGCCGCTCCGTGGAGCTCTTGGAAGTCGATGTCAATTAATCTTTGCTTAACAAGAAATTTAGCTTTCTCCCAAGGCATGGATAACAAGTAGGAGGGTGACAGCCCCGCTGAGACAACCTTTTTCACCACTGCTTTGTTCCAAGCAGACACATGGGAATCTAACATCACCTGGATTGCAAAAGAGTTAAGCTTAAGCAGAGAACAGCAGCGAATCCAAAAGTGAATAGAATGCATCCAAGCCATACAGCCGAGAGAATTAAGGCCAGCTTCCAGATGGAGAACAGCACTAGCCACACACTTGGGCACGCCAAATATCGCTCTTAGAAAGTAGGATTGAACATCTTCAAGAGAGTCTTTAAGGCCAGGAAACCAGATAGGGGCTCCGAAAAGAATCTGAGATACTATTTTGGCTTGAAAAACACGGGTAGCAGCTGGAATGAAATTCCCACCTTTAGTAAAAAAAGAACCGTAATATAGCACCCAAATTTTGTTCAGCTTTAACCTTCACACATCTTGCCTGAACTCTCCAGTTTGTTGCCTCGTGAAACCAAATACCCAGATATTTGTAGGAGTCAACTTGATCAAGCCTGCTATTATCCATGAACCAAGAGTATCTAACCTTCCTTCTTGTAAATACCACAACTTTAGATTTGGAGTAGTTAATTGTTAAAATATTTTTTATTACAAAACCCAGAAAATCCAGATAGTAATCGCTTGAGACCTAGTCGTGTGTGCGAAATTAAAACGGCATCATCTGCATAGAGAAGGATAAATATTCTTGTGGAGCAAATCTTAGGAGGGTGGGAGGCTATTGACCGTAGGTGGGTGGGAAGATCAGCCAGGTACAGATTGAATAAAGTGGGAGAAAGAACACAGCCTTGTCTAACACCATGAGAGGAGAAAATCTCCTGAGAGAAATGGCCATAGTTACTACAGCGCACCTGGGCAGATGTGTTTTGATGTAGGGTACGGATTAGAAACAATAACCTCCTATCAATAGAGAGCTGTTCCAGTTTGCTCCAAAGGAGGTCACGGGATATAGTATCAAAAGCAGACTTTAGATCAATAAAAGCAGTGAATAATTTGCCTCCTTTTGGGGTGGAGTATTTGTGTATTAAATGGGACAGAACCAAACAGTGATCAAAAGTAGAGTGGCCAGATTGAAACCCAATTTGCTCCTCCCCTAAGATATCATGGTCATTTATCCAGGCTTTCAATTTAAGGCACAAATAATTTGCATATACTTTCCCCACTATAGAAAGCAAGCTTATAGCTTAATTATTTGGGTCATCTTTGGGCCCTTTCTTATGTATTGGTATGATAAAAGCCTTTAGCCAGACCCCAGGGATTACACCAGATTTGTTTATTAGGGAGAAAAGAGTAGCTAATAGAGGGGCCCACCAACTGATGTTACACTTCAAAAGCTCAGACGGAGTACCATCGGGTCCCGGAGCCTTGCCTGGTTTTAGTTGGAGTAACAGTTCCTCTACACTGCTTGACTCAACTGAAGGCCAGAATCGGGGATGTCAGATGTTAAATGAGGGGTGGAGTTAGAAACAACAGAATTGGGGTTATTAAAAATTGAACGAAATGGTCTTCCCAAACATTAGCTGGGATATGACAATCAGGAGATCCAGTACTATGACTGAAAGCGCCAGAGACCAATTTCCAAAAGGTTCTGGAGTTACGGGTAAGGGATGCTGAAATTAACATCTGCCAAGATTCTTTAACAGCCTCTCTTTTTTTCCGTGCCAAGAGATTCTTATATTCTTTCTTTAACTCATAATAGGAATGAGGTACTTGACATTCGTGGTTTACACGATAGAAACTATACACAGAATGGATTCACCTCCGAAGACTGGCACACTCTCCATCAAACCAACTTTTTGAAGGTTTTAAGTGGTTCGAAGGGCAAACAGTAGTTTGAAGATGAGAGTGCATATTTTTAATTACTGACTCAAAATTTAGGATACCCTCCTCAGGGGAAGTATCAACAGTAATTTGTCTAAGAGCAGCTATTGTGTGAGGGCAGTCAATAAACCTCTGAAAAGCCTCAACTGTAGACCCGGACCATTTAATCTTTTTGGAGCTACCAGAAACAAAAAGGTTAGAAGAGAGGTGTTGTAAACTTAGCTTAATAGCACTAGGAATCACAAAGGATAGCTCCAGTGGGAGATGGTCACTATCAGTGCAATCACCAATTCTAAAATTACAACACATATTCTCTAATTCCTTATGAACCAAAAAGTAGTCGACAACACTCAAACCTCTGGAGGAGATAAATGTATATTCACCCCAAGCATCATTAGCATTAGAACCATTCAGAATACACAATTCATATTTTGAAACAAATTGAAGCAGACCAATCCCAGCAGGATTAACATGTCTATCTTTGGAGTGGCGCAAGCTACCCATATTTTCGCCCAGATTGACAGAAGAACAGGAGCCAAGCAAATTGGGATCCTGAGAATGGGACCCAATCCTTGCATTGAAGTCACCAGCAAGAATTGGCAAAGCACAAGGAAATTTAGCAAGCAGCTCCATAGAATAACATTCCACTTTGAGCCAGTTTGCCTTAGCATCCTCCTTACAGGCCACAGGGGCTAGGTACACGTTAAGCAAAAGTAGTGACAAGTGGTGAACCCTTATTTCCAAAACCAGTGCTGACACAAACGATTTGCAGCTGGGTAGCTCTGTAATTGAAATGTCCAGAGTGGAGGAGATAAGGAATTTAGTTTTTGCATCTGGGGTTGAGCTAACTATCGGTCCAGGTGGGCCTGAAGTAAGTGTATGCTCCAAAACAGGCAGCAGTCAAGTTTCATGGAAGCAATCAAGGCTTGCGGGTGGGGGAGGGGGGAGAGAAGCAGAGGTGCATTCAAGAAAAGGCAACAGCTTCAGCTCAAGAGTAGCAATCAATGATTGGAAGGCAAGGAACAAAGGCAGGTGCAGAGTCAAAAGCAGATAGAGGTAAGTCCAGAACACTAATCAAAGATAGGGAGTAGGCACTTAGGCAGCATCCTCACACAAGAGTCCAGTTGCTTAGAATGAGGAGCAAGCTTTACAGCACTTGGTGGACTAGGATTGGCCCTTGGAGGTCAGCTGACTGAAGGGCTTGTTCCATAACCTAGATCATGATCATGGCCCAATGGTAAGGGATTATGGGAGTTGTAGTCCAAATGATCTGTTGCCTACCCCTGACCTAGTAGATAGTGCCCTCAAAACACAGAGCTCAGTCTGTAGTCAAAACTGGGTTCTGGTTCCTCTGGAGGTAAAGTGTGGAGCCACACTGCTGTGAGCCTTAGTTCAAGACCAGCACCCCACTAGGACCTTACAATCTGTTAACTAAGATCTCAGTCAAATGTATACTTAAATATTCAGTCAAGAGAACATTTGCAATTACATCCAGTTTTATCTATGTAGAGATGAATTATAGCAAAGATATTTGGCTAGTAATATGTGCTTTCATCTCAAGCAGGAATGAGAAAACAGTGTTGGGCAAAACAACATTGAGTAACAGATTAATCGATTTGCGACAAGCTGTTGTGATTAGTGATGCTGCCGAAGTTAAACAGAATAACATGCTCAGAATACAGATCCAATCAGGTTGCAGTGCACAAATTATGTTGAGGCAAGTTCCCTTGACCCTGAAAATGATTTTTTTTTCAGCCCTTAATTTAAATTCAGAACATTATGTCCCAATTTTGCACCTGTGCAGTTTGCATTCCTCAGATGAGGCACTCAGCTGCTGTTTTGGTACTTGTTTGTTGGTTGCTGATACTTTTGAAGGCTCCAAAAAGTGGTTTATAAAAGTTACAATAACCCTGATATGTAGTCCAGTGTTACTATTATTGTACAAGATTGTAGATCGAGGGGGCAGTGACTGGCTATCAGATAGTGATTACAACAGCTCAGGGATGGGGACTAGGACTCGAACTTGAGGACTCGACTCGTGAGTCGGACTGAGTCCCCCCTCTGACTCAAGTCGCACTTGAGTCCCAATATTTTTAATGGGACTCGAGACTCGACTCGGGACTCGAGACCAAGGACTTGTCAACATCCCTGCTTGATGCCACCTGCAGGTGCTGTCTGGACCCAGTTGCAGTAACAATCCAAGTTTATTTTTTAAAATCATTTTCCTAATGCAACCTTTCAGACATTTTGGGTTTGGCTGCCTCTGCCTGCCTGTTTGGGGTTCCCTGCCTCCTCTGCCTGCCTGGTCTCTTCTTAACCAGTTCCACAGTTTGAATTGTCCAAGACAAATGCCTCTGCCTGCCTGCTTTGGGGTTGCCTGCCTGCCTGCCTGGTTATTTTGGGTTTGTCTGCCTGGTCTGTTCTTGTCAAAATCAGTGGCAGAGTTTTGAGATAAAAAGGCCCACTTGTGCCTAGAATTTATTTAAGCCACACATCTGAAGTAGCCTTATTTTGTTGGGGAAAAAACCCATTGATTTTAATAGGGACTCGTGGAGTCCGCTTTGGGAGTGACTTGGGACTCGGGACTCGTGAGTCACCATTTTGGACCAAGGACTTGGACTCAGACTCAAGACTCGGGTCCAAAGACTCGTGACTCGACTCGTGACTCGAGACCAAGGACTCTTCAACATCCCTGCAACAGCCCTGCAATGTAGTGCACAATTTTTTCCTGCTCCTCAGACAACATCCCACCCATCTACAACACAGAGCCCATAGTCTTCCCAATTCTAATATCTAAGTCAAGTAATGCTGCCCTTTACCAGAAATTCAGAGTCTGGCTTCACTTGCACCTGGGGAAAAGTGAGCAGGAACTGAAGGAACCAAGCGGTGGAAGCAGGTGTTTCTTCTTGGGTGGTAAACCACCAGCTGTCTAGCAGACAAAACTGTTGCTGTCTCTGTTGATGTTCCAGCTACCACTACATCCTCTGGCCCAGGTTCCAGACTTGTAAATATGGAGCAGAAACCAATAATGTGGCAAGGTGTCATTATGCACAATGCCCATGGAAGGAAAGTGAGCATCACACAGTTGCCTTCTCCTGTCCCAGCACCTAAATTCCAAGCAGCATTGCAAAGACATTTGCATCCCAGAAAGGAATTGCACACGT
Source organism: Shinisaurus crocodilurus (assembly GCA_021292165.1). Classification (NCBI taxonomy): domain Eukaryota; kingdom Metazoa; phylum Chordata; class Lepidosauria; order Squamata; family Shinisauridae; genus Shinisaurus; species Shinisaurus crocodilurus. Next base: position 74,898,322 of record CM037876.1, on the reverse strand, counting down.
GCACACAATAATTTAGTCTGAAATCCAGCTCTATCTGGGAGGAAGTCCCAATGAACTCAATGGCAGGCATGTATAGGATTGCACCGTTCATGTGTGTGTGTTTCCTGATGCCACTCATAATGCCCACCACTTTCTGATCTGAGCCAAGAAGAGCTCACCCATCTCCAGCTGAGATGAGATATTTTCGGACTTGCCATATTTATTCATTCTAATAATTCAGCATTGACTTCTAACCCCTGTAATTTCAGTATGGCCTTTGCTTTGATTGAGTGAGGCAGTTTAGTAATAGGACACTAATAGCTTTTGTTGCCTGTAATTACATCTGATATTAAACCAATGTTTTTAACTAAATAAATCTTGTCATACCAGTAGATACTCTATAGCCAGCTGAATACAAATGTGTTGTTTTCCTCCCCTCTCTCTTAGTGGAAAAATATAACTAAGTGATGATTGTGAATAAAAGTGTGTGGGTTTAAAAAAAGAAAAGAAACAAGAAACATGTAAGGTTCTCGGGGAAAGAGCAATTTGGAGAGAGGATTTTGCAGTCAAATTAATGCTGGAACTTACAATTGTATACATATTCTGCATTTCAGCTACCTCCCATCCAACGAATTCCTTCCATATGATGCACTTTAATATTGTTTTGCCTTGTTCTATGTCAGTTTTCCCTATTCTTTTAGCATCTACAGCTTTGTAGTCACCAGGGAGTTCTCTGTGTACATAAGATTCCTCCACATCTGTCTGTTATATTACAGATCCAAATGCAAAATCCACTGCTCATAAACATTATGCGGATTTGTGAGTGACAATCCCTGGAGGGCTTCAGGTTCACAAACTAATGAGACATCAATATAGAAGGGAAGAGTTGTTTTATATGTAATGTGCAAACTTGCTCCAAACTTGTTTGTCATTAATGAAAACTTGCAATACTCCTCTTGCTATATACACTTGATATTTTCAGACTATAATCACCCTTATGAGAAGGGTAACCGTACAATGTGAAACATTGATAATCTTTCCCAAGAGTTGCTTAAAAAATGCAACATTTGTCTGGTAAGGAACATTACAAATTCAAATGAAGCATTACTGTTTTGTGACATCTGACATACCAGTCAGCAGAATAACAATCATGCCCACCAAACAGTACATTTAATCCAGTCATGGTACAACGTAGCCACAATGCTGTCATATAGCAGTTAATTTGCCACACTTAACTTCAGGCAGAGGTGGTCCTGGCTGTTCCATAGTTAATATGGGCATTGCACATGTCTCTGAAGATGTCACAGTTGGGGCCAATTATTATGCTTTGCTTCTGTCTAGTTACATGACCATATTATATGATGATCCTTGCTGCACATTTATCACTATGCACACAGCAACCAGAAATAATTCAGCATCATGTTTGTATGCTGAAGACAAGAGACAGAGAAATGCTGAATGACCAAAATAAAAATGTGGGTGCATTTAGTCATTCATATGCAAGCTGAGCCTTTTTATAATATACAGTTCACCAGAAATGAACTACTTGCTGCAAACTGTGATATTCTTCTTTATTGACTAGTCACATAAATAGTATTCATTGTAACTCACTGGGTAGGAGAATGGTTGCTTCGTTTATCTATTTGGGTTCCCCTGTTGTTGACAACAGCATAGTAGAATATTGTTGATAGTTAATAGTGTTTTTCCCTAATGTAATTCAAATGTTTGGAATTTTTACCTGCGTAATTCAAATTTTCTCAGTCTCATGTCTCTAAGAAAGTGATTGTCTTAAAGACACAGGCCATAACAGTTCATCTATTTGAACTTAAAGAATATACAGTAATACCTTGGATTGCAAGCATAATTCGTTCTGGAACCGTAATCCAAAACACTCTTATATCAAAGTGAGTCTCTGCCAGGCGTGAGCGGAGCTGATTTCGGCCCGCTCAAGGCGAGCGGTTACATCCTTGTATTGCAAGATGTCGCTTGTTTATCAAGTCAAAATGTATTTTAAAAAATTGCTTGTCTTGCAAAACGCTCTCAGACCAAGTTACTTGCAATCCAAGGTATTACTGTATGTGGGTGGATATGAGGGGGCAGGGGTGTGTGATACTCTCCATATTAAATTACAGTTTTGTGTAAAGTGTAGCTTTACTTACTAAAAGCAAAACATCCCATTTTCAAGGTGTGTGTGTGTGTGTGTGTGTTTAAATGGTGGCTCCATTTGGAAAAGATTACCTAGCAGAATTTTGTTTTGGTACAGATACCCAGGGCCAAACTACACATTATGCTTAATGTGTAGACCCAGTTTGCACATAACAGTTGCAAATCATGGGTTAATTAACCCACAATTTGCCAGGTGCGCATGTTGCTGCTGCTTGGCATAATCAACCTCTGATTGACCCAATTGGAGGTTGTTTCATGACATGTGAATCTGAACACTATGGGTTGTTTGTGGGTTAAACAACCCACAGTTAACCTTCGATTATCTTAGGTTAATTGGGTTAATTAACCCATGATTTGCCACCATTACATGTGAATAGGCACATAGTGTGCAGGTCCACCTCTCCTTTTACTTTAATTAATTAATTAATTAACCAGCCATAGGAGGGCCTGGTTGACAGAGAGGAGGCCTGTCTCTTTCCTCCCCAGCCACGATCCCCTCTCCAAAAATCTTCCTGTAGGTACAGGGCTTAGAAAAAATGTTCCTGTTGACACCAGTGAGCATTTCGGCAGAGATGTATATTAAGTTACACACCTCACTGTTTCTTACATGTGCATATGAAGACCATGTATTCACATGGTGTCACACTCTTTCCCACCACCTAGACTAGGGGTGCAAAACTTCAGGCTTGGGGGCAAAATCCGACTTTCCAGTGGTCTCAATCTGGCTCTCCTGGGTTCCCCAGAAGGCCCTTCCCCTGGTCCCACCCCTTTCCCCCAATCACTGATCATTTGCTGGTTTCCTGGCTTTTGTGCAGTTTTTTCTCCATTCCAAAAGGTGGAAATGCCTCTCCTAAGGCTTCGTTCCTGGCAGTAAGATCATTAAGCTAAAATATGCTGGCAGTTTTGGTATTTTGGCCCCACACATTTTGCCTTCAGCCCTGCACACCACTGGAATGTGGCTGCTGAAAACGTCTCTGAAATGGAATTTGGCCCTTGGGCTGAAAGAGGTTTTGCACCCCTGTCCTAGACTGCCCAGAAAACATTTTAGCCAGAATACTATTGGAATTCCTCCCAATTGCAGCTGATAGTTTCCATACCATCTTGTAATTGTGATAGCTCACTTTTGTACATGTCTGTTATATTACTGATCCAAATGCAAAATACAGTTCTCATAAACATTATGTGGATTTCTGAGTGATAATCCCTGGAGGGCTTCAGGTCCACAAACTAATGAGTCATCAATACATCCAACAACATCAAGTAGGCTGTTCAACAAGATCTGCCACGGACGGCCTTGCCTTCTCCCTGTCCCATCAGCCAGAGAAACCAGGCTGGTGGGGACTAGGAGGAGGGCCTTTTCTGTGGCAGCCCCCAATTTATGGAACTCTCTCCCCAGTGACCTCCGCCATGCCCCTTCCTTGATTAGCTTCTGCCGTGCATTAAAAATGTGGCTTTTCAGGCAGGAATATGGGGTGGGTTAGGATTTTTAAGTTTTGTACTGTTGTTGTTTTTTAATTGTGTTTTACACTCTATTTTTTCTTGTATTTTATTGCACTGTACATCGCTCAGAGTGGCTGGATGACTGGCCAGATGGGCGATTCAAAAATACAATAAATAAATAAATAAAGTCTGGAAGCAGCCTGTTGACTTGCCCATCTCTTTGGAGATCCACTGAATTTTTCTTCCTTTTCCATAGAAGTAGAAACCAAAGGGCCATAAAGACAGTGGCTCACACTGGCTCAGCTTGTCTGTGTGTAGAAAGCTAAGCAGGGTGAGGCCTGGTTATTACTTATTTATTTATTATATTTATACCCCACCTTTTTTTCCTGCAAGGAACCCAAGGCAGCTTACATAATCCTCCTCCTCCTCCTCTCCACTTTATCCTCACAACAACCCTGTGAGATAGGTTAGGCTGAGAGTCAGTGACTGGCCCAAAGTCACTCAGTGAGTTTCATGGCCGAGCGGGGACTAGAACCCGGATCTCCCAAGTCCCAGTCCAACACTCTCACCACTACACCACACTGGCTCTTGGATGGGAGACCCCACCTCTAGTTTCCTGCATTGAGCAGGGGGTTGGACTTGATGGCCTGTAGGCCCCTTCCAGCTCTATGATATATGAATCCACTCCAGCCTTAAAGCAGGACTAAGTAGCCACCAATTTTCCACAGACCACTGTATACATTAGAACATTTGTATGCCCTGAACAGAATAGATACATTTCAGTAAGACAGCTGCAGATGAGTAACACAATACTGAATCCCTGCATAGCAACTCTCTGCAAGCAGCTTCACCCACATTTTCACTACTCCCCATCGTACATTTAGTATCACAATACTAGAACTTGGGGGACATCTGCTGAAGCTAATTGATAGGAGAGTCAGGACAGGCAAAAGGAAGTACTTCTTTGCACAGTACATTGGTAGCCTATGGAATTCTCTGCCACAAGACCACCAAGATGGTGGCCACCAATTTAGATGGCTTTAAAAGGGGATTGGACAAATGCGTGGAGGACTGGCTTATCAATTGTTCAGGGCCATGTGGTTGTATGCTAGTTGAGAACATAAGGAAAGCCATGCTGGATCACACCAAGGATCCATCTAATCCAGCATTCTGTTCACACAGTGGCCAACTAGCTGTCCATGGGAAACCCACAAGCAGGACATTAGTGTAATGCCACCCTCCCACTCATGTTCCCCAGCGACTGGTGTACATAGGCATACTGCCTCTGATACTGGAGGTAGCATATAGCTATCAGGACCAGTAGCCACTGATAGCCTTCTCCTCCATGATTTGTCCAATCCCTTTTTAAAGCCATCCAATTTGGTGGCCATCACTACATCTTGTGGAAGTGAATTCCATAGTTTAACTAGGCACTGTGTGAAGAAGTACTTCCTTTTATCTGCCCCGAATCTCCCACCAATCTCCCACTGCCTTTGAGCTGAGTTCCAGGCTCAGAGGCAGTATGACTCTAAATGGAATCATACTGAAGAGGAGAGGCTATTGCTCTCTTGTCCTGCTTGTGGCTGTCTAGTAGTTAGCCACTGTGGGGGGAAATGTGGGTTTGGCTTTTGGTCTAATCCAGCATGGCCACTCTCATATTCATACAAATATAGATATACATATTACACATTACCTAGCCACCTTTTCTTTCACACACATCACTCACACAAAGGGCATTTTTGCACTACCTAGTTTTCCTGGGTTGTATCTCTGGAACATCTTGATGTAATCCACACCTACAGTATATGATTTAGGCTCCATCTCCAGGCTTCATAGCTGGGAATTACCTGACCGAAGACATACTCACTTCCTCTGCAGTGTACCTTACAATGTTTGAAGTGACAACATTTGAAAAGACATGTATGCTAAGATGCTTTCTCAGAAGTAGATGCAGTCATGGACAGGCACCAAAGCATGCCAATTTGAAGCAGCAAGCTTGCTGGAACTGTCCTCAGCAACATATCTGTTTGTAGACCCATTTCCACAAGCTGTGCCTGGCCTGGCCCATTCCATTCTTAAGTGGTGGGAGGGAACTCTTCTAATCATTTCCTATTAGGACCAGTCCAAAAGCTTGCTGCTTGCAAGGAATGGTTCTATCCTACAGTGACAAGGTGTAGGCTAGCATCCTTCTTAACAATGGATTTGCTAAGGAGTAACTGCCTTAGGCTGCAGTTCTGTGCACACACACCTGGGAATAAGCCTTACTGCACACAATGGAACTTAAGTAGATATTTAGAGGATCACACTGTTAGCCTAAGGAGTGGCACAAGAACCACAGGAATGACCCAAGAAAATGTGGAGCTTAAAGAAAAGAGGAGTGCTGGCAGAGACCAAAGTAAATGCTGAGGCGTGTTCTGATCCTTTGCCTTTGCCCACAAAATAAGTATATAGTAATAATAAACAGGAAAAAGGCTGCACCAAGTATAAATGGTAGTGGAAATCCACAAAAGGTGCAAGATTCCAGAGGACCAAGCAATGAAAGTGTCCCAATATGTTTTGAGCAACAAGGGCTCTTCATTATGGGTAAAACATGAAAGATAAATGTTAATTTTGCATGCATTTTTGTAGTCCCCCCTCTTCATAAAGATCGCTTGTTGCTTGATCACATTGGGAGTCTTTCATCATGTAGTCTTATGAATAAAGACTTGCACTTCTAATGGATTTCTGTTACTTTTTGTGCATATGAGAAGAACAAAACAAGCAGTTCTGATATAAAACATCTTCATTTTCTAACAAGTGTACTCTTTCCGATCACTGCAATAAACTACAAGGAGTTTTGTTTACTCAGGTTGCACTATACTCCTGTCCATTCTGTGTCAAGGAACTGGTTTCATGGGCATCCTTCTAAACATTTCACTCTGTGTCATTGGAATAAACCACTATATTAAGGAGAATATTAACAGAATTCTATGATGGGTGTCAGAGGTTTCTGTCTAGTGTCTCAGGTATGAGAACAGCTGGGAAATAATATTATTTGACAAGGTTCTCAGACATTTGTGAGAATTTATCTAAGCTCCAGATAAGAAAATAGCAAAACCTGAAGAGTGTGTTAATAGCAGCAAATCAAAGTAGGATGTAAATTATTTTATGATAGAGAAAAAGATTAGCTAGAACCTTTGATCAAACACTGTTCACATGAGCTCTTGGGAATTTGCCACACAATTACAAGATTGGAATCAGACTAGAATTTGGGTGTGGAATGCTACAGAATACACCAGAACCACAGAAGTAGAACCTTTACACCAGCCTTCCCCAACTTGGTGCTCTCCAGATGTGTTGGAGTACAATTCCCATCATACCCCAGCCAGCATTGTAGTCTAACACATTTGATGGGCACCAAGTTGGGAAAGGCAGCTTAGAGCAGGATGGACGCTAAAACAGAATTTGATGCAGCCACAGCATTCAGGTAATACAGCATCTGGTCACAGTATGCCCCAATCATACTTGTGAGATGTTTCACAAATCTTGTGAAAGATCACTTCCAGATGCAATAGGAACTGCATATTAGGAGGTAGATGGGCTTGCTTTGGGGCTCATAGCTTTTATGCAGTCTTTAAAAGGCTATGTTATGTGTGTCCTTGTGCAGAACAGGGTAGCAGTGTTCAAGAGTGTTTCAGACCATACAGCTGAAATGGACTAGCATCTGACAAGGGACTTTTTCCAGACTTTTGTCTTTCGCAGTGAATCCCATGAGAAAAGCTAGGGAAATTTCTCATCAGGTTTACTTTCCTTCCCTTTCCCTAGCTCAGTGTTGAAATTAAACTGACTGACAAGGATTTTTTCCAATCATTGTCATGAGACTTTACCTGGTTCATACATAACGCTAACCCATGGTTTATGTAACTCATGGTTTAAGTCTGGCAGATTATTGAACAAACCACGGTTTGTTTTCTCAATCCCTGGGTTGTTTGTTTCCTTCTTCCTTTGCCTGCTCCCTCCCTGTATCCCAAATGCCTTTTGGTGTTGTAGTACTGGTATGGAGAGCAGGTGAGCATTTTTGCTTGTTTGTTTGTTTTTACCGCTTTTATTTATTTATTTATTATATTTATCAATCGCCCATCTGGCCGGTCACCCAGCCACCCTGGGCGATGTACAATTAAAATACAATAAAACACAATAAAACATAATAATTAAAACAATATAAAAAAATTCTCATTAAAAACCTAACCCACCCCATATTCCCGCCTGAACAGCCATGTTTTTAATGCACGGCGGAAGCTCATCACGGAGGGGGCATGGCGAAGGTCACTAGGGAGGGAGTTCCATAATGTGGGGGCCGCCACAGAGAAGGCCCTCTTCCTAGTCCCCACCAGCCTGGCTGCTCTGGCTGATGGGATAAGGAGAAGGCCATCCGTGGCAGACCTTGTTGAGCGGCCTACTTGATGTTGCTGGAGGCGCTCCTTGAGATAAACTGGGCCGGAGCCGTGTAGGGTTTTAAAGGTCAAAACCAACACCTTGAATTCGGCTCGGCAAGCAACTGGTAGCCAGTGCAACTCATTAAGCACTGGTGTGATGTGATCACGCCGGCGGCTGCCCTTAATCAGGCGAGCCGCCGCGTTCTGTACCAGCTGAAGCTTCTGGACCGTCTTCAAGGGTAACCCCACGTAGAGCGCATTACGGTAGTCTAGGCGAGAGGAGACCAAGGCATGAACCACTGATGGGAGCAGATGATTAGGAAGGTAGGGGCACAGCTGCCATATCAGATGGAGTTGATACAGCGCCGCCCGGCTCACAGCTGCCACCTGAGCCTCCATGGACAGCTGGGAGTCTAGAATGACCCCCAAGCTGCGGACCTGGTCCTTCAGGGGTAGATGTACCCCATTCAGCACCAGGTCAACATCCCCTAACCTTCCCTTGTCCCCCACCAGAAGTACCTCGGTCTTGTCCGGGTTCAGTTTCAGCATGTTCCTTCCCATCCAGCCAGCCACTGACTCCAGGCACTTGGACAGGGTCTCAACGGCCAACCTCGGTGAGGACTTGAAACAGAGGTAGAGCTGCGTGTCATCCGCATACTGATGACACTGCACCCCAAACCTCCTGATGATAGCTCCCAGCGGCTTGAGGTAGATGTTGAATAACATCGGGGAGAGGATGGAACCCTGCGGCACTCCACAAGTGAGCAGCTGAGGGTCTGAAGCCTCCTCCCCGAGAACTACCCTCTGATACCTTCCAGAGAGGAAGGACCGGAACCACTGCAATACAGTGCCTCCCAAGCCCAACCCCTCCAGACGGTCCAGGAGGATACCGTGGTCAACGGTATCAAAAGCCGCTGAGAGATCGAGGAGGACTTGAAAGGAGCATTCGCCCCTATTCAAAGCCCTCCTCATATCATCCACCAAGGCGACCAAGGCCGTCTCCGTCCCATGTCCAGACCTGAAGCCCGACTGGCACGGATCCAAATAATCGGCTTCATCCAAGTGTGCCTTCAACTGAGCACCCACCACCCGCTCGATCACCTTGCCCAGAAATGGTAAATTGGAGACTGGGCGAAAGTTGTTTAAATCCTGGGGATCCAAGGAGGGCTTCTTCAGAAGCGGTCTTATTACTGCCTCCTTGAGGGCTGATGGCATCACTCCCTCCTCGAGGGAGGCATTCACCACCGCCTTGATCCCCTCACCCAGTCTCTCCCTGCAGCTCATGATGAGCCAGGATGGGCAAGGGTCAAACAAGCAGGTGGTCGGCCTCACAGATGAAAGCACCTTGTCCACTTCATCAGAAAGAAGAAGCCGAAACCGATCCCACAAAACCGGTCTGCCATTGGCCTCCTCTCGCTCACTCCCTGTGTCCACAACGTACGATATCCCACTCCTAATCCGATCGATTTTATCTGCGAAGGGCTTCGCTAAAGCCTCACAGGAGGCTTTTGACTGTTCCAGTGGGTCCGGAGTGACTGGACCGACCAGACTCCGGACCACTTGGAACAGCCTCCTGGGGCAGCACTCTGCAGACGCAATGGAGGCAGCATAGAAATTCTTTTTTGCTGCCTTCACCGCCACCCGGTAGGCTGAAGATGCAGCTCTAACCCGTGTTCGATCGTCTTCGGAGCGGGAATTTCGCCATCGGCGCTCTAGCCTTCTCACCTCTTGTTTCAGAGCTCGCAGCGACGGAGTGAACCATGGCGCCGCGCGAGCTCTGTTTAGGCGAAGAGGGCGCTTCGGGGCAACTCGGTCTAATGCCCTGGTGATTGCAGCATTCCAGTCATTCACCAGGGTCTCGACTGAGCTACCGTTTGTGTGCTCCAATTCCCCAAGCGCGTTCAGGAATCCATCCGGATCCATAAGACGCCTGGGGCGGACCATTCTAATAGGTCCCTCACCCCTGCAGAGGGGTTGTGGCACCGAGAAATCCAACCCCACCAGATAGTGATCTGACCATGACAAGGGGGTGGTGGATATACCCCCGATCTCCAGATCATTTCCCCTCTCTCCGGAAACAAAAACCAAGTCCAGTGCATGACCGGCTACATGGGTAGGTCCAGTTAATACAGGGTGCAGCTCCCAGGAAGCCATGGTCTCCATAAAGTCCCGAGGTGCCCCCGTGAGGGCAGCCCCCGAATGCACGTTGAAGTCCCCCAGCACCACTAGCCTGGGGGACAACACACGCACATCGGAGACCACCTCCAGCACCTCGGCCAGGGAGTCTGTCGTGCAGCGGGGTGGACGGTACACGAGCAGAATCCCCAGGCTGCCCTTTGGACCCAACCTCCAGTACATGCACTCAATAAACTTGGTCTCCCGGAGAGGGAGTCTGGTGAGGACCAAGGACTCCCGGTAGATAACAGCCACTCCCCCTCCCCATCCCCCAACGCTTGGCTGCTGGGCATACGAGAAACCGGCCAGACACAAGGCCGCCAGAGTTGGAGCAGCGGCCTCGTCCAGCCAGGTTTCCGTAACACATGCCAGGTCCGCACCCTCATCCATGATCAAGTCATGGATGAGAGATGTTTTTTGGGTAACGGACCTGGCATTGCACAACAGCAAACGCAGGGTGGGGGGAGGAGCAACACATCCCCCAGTTATCCCTTGGCTCTGGGCAGGCCCGGAACAAGGGATAGATATTAAGCATCGATCCCTTGTTCCCCTTACTCGGCGTGGCCTGCCCCTAGCGCTCTGCCAGCGCCTGCCGCTCAACGTTGGTACCATTTGCCCCCCAGAACTATCTCCCTGGGAGAGACACATGCCCCCTTGCTTCCGCCAGTCAGGCGGGAGACCCACCCCTAAAATCAACCCCTAAAAAGCCCCAACCCTTCAAAAAGGAAGGGCCTCTTTAAAACTCCCAGCCCCACCTATATCCCCAACAGCAGGGGGACAGGCCCTCGCCCTCATGCCACCCCCAAAGTGGCTCCCCCAAAGGGGCGACCCCCGCTGGGGCCTGGTCTTTATAGTCCCCTTCCAAGCAGCTGCAGGTGGGGCAAGGCGGCTCCCGGCTGAGCCCGGGCCTGCAGGGGGCAGGCAGCAGTCCCACAGGTGCGGTGGGGTGGGCTGGCCTCGCACAGGCGGCGGCAGCAGCAGCAGAGCTGGACCCACCTGCCTGGCTTGGTCTTCTCCCCAGCAGTGGTGGTGAGGAGATGCCCGGGTCAGCTGGGGCCTGGTCTTTATAGTCCCCTTCCAAGCAGCTGCAGGTGGGGCAAGGCGGCTCCCGGCTGAGCCCGGGCCTGCAGGGGGCAGGCAGCAGTCCCACAGGTGCGGGACTGCAGCCTCTGTTGCCTGGTGAAACAACCCATGAACAACCCATGATTTTGGGTCCACACATAACAACAACCCATGGTTTAAACAACCAGAGTTTGCAACCCCAACAACAAACATTGGTTTGCACATAACAGCCCAGAGTGCAGGTTGAGTATGGGTGGTTATTCAGTCATGGGTTGTTGTTGAATCGTGGGTTGTCATTATGTGCAAACCCTGCACTATGGTTTAACTATGGGTTGTTAACCATGAAGAACCCAGAGATCACAACCCAACAACAAACCATGGATTTTCTTCCTGGGTAGTTCATGGTTAACAACCAATACTTAAACCATAGTGCAGGGTTTGCATGTAATGACATGATTCAACAATAATCCATATTCAACCGAATGACCTGGTTTGCGTGACACAGCAAGGCTCATCGTGGGTTATTTAACCCACAATGAGCTGTGACACCCGCAGGTGCCACATTGCATATCCAACTCCGTCTTAGGGGTTGTTGTGTTGTGCAAACCCAGCGAGAATGGGTTATGTGAAGGTTAAACATGGGGTTAACCCTCACATAACCCACACTCACCGATTTCTCATGACACATCAACTAATGATGAGCGAGGGTTGGATATGCAAAATGGTGGCCACACACGCCTTGCATGCGCCACAGCCTCATCATGGCTTAAATAATCCACACAGGCAAATTGGCCTATTCTCTGGGTTGTCATTATGTGCAAAGCAAGGTTCTCTTTCTGGGTTGTTAGTGGATAACAAACCATGGTTTCACACATCATGAGAATCCAGAATTTAGCAACCCGTGGATTAAATAAATCTTGGGTTAATGTTTTATGTGAACTAGGTCATTGTCAGTTTCATGTTGTGTATATGTATAATATTGGGCAGGATCCCTAGTCTCCAAATAATGGTGTGAGCAGCAAAGGGTGTGTTGAGATGTCACATGTCATGTGATGTACAATATGCAATTGGAGTTTATAATGTCTAACCACGTAACATACAGCAATAGCTGGAAGAAGAATTGTATTATGAAATATTGCTGTTTGAATGCTTGGGAGATACAATATGCTCATAATCTAACATAAGCAAAAGTTGTTTGGAAAATGCAAATGAAATATGAATGAGATCTTAGAGATCTGAATAACTCCTAGTTAGCATTTATATTTTTGAAGAGTGCCCATTTTTTATAACGGAAAGTAACCTTTGATGCAACCTTAGATCTTAACTGAATTATGGCTGCAATGCCAAACACACTTACCTGGGAGTAGGTCCCACTGGACTTAACAGGATTTATGTCTGAGTAGATATGATAGGATTGCAGTGTAAGTCTTCCAAAAACTCCTCCATCCCATCTTAAAAGGTGCAGGTGAGTTTTTTTTGCCATGTTCAGGAACATCTTTCTCTCCCCCCCCCTTTTTTTTTGCTTAGTATCCAGCTTGAAAAATAATTCTCTAAAACTTGGAATCTTGGTCAACACTTTGTAATCATTTGGTTGGACCTAATAAAGGTAGTGCCAACTGTTTTTGTTTGTTTGTTTTTGTTTCGAAAAAGAGCAATACATTATCCTTCAGAGGACAGGTTTTCAGCCTACTTAAGAGAATAGCAAGGGAGTTGATAGTGGTGGTGGTGGGGAACAATGAAAGAGCCATAAATGCAATTTCCCCCAGTACCACTTCATTATCTTATAACAACACCTATGCACATTTTCACACTTTGAAACAGCATGAAGCAAAATAAGGGATAGAGTAGAAAGAACGTGGTTTTTTTAAAAAAAATTTGGGGGGGGGCATAAGCCACTACTGAATTCATATGCAAGGTTTTGTGAAAGCACAATGACATCTTAAGTGTTCAGAACTGGCTATTATTACTAGTGAGGATGTACCAATCAGAAAAAAAAGAGCAAACTGTGACACATATTTTTGAAACAGGTTCATAGGTGAAGCGGTGTAATGGTTAGCAAGAAGTAAAGTGAGGGGAAAGTGTTGAAAAGTCTTGACAAATGGTACTTTGAAGAATAATATTTATCCTCTGCTGTAAGTAGAACTGCTTGTTAACTCCAAGTCCTGAACATACTCATTTAAAAGTAACTTCCTTTAAAACCAATGGGAATGTTAGCATACAAATGTATTCATTTTGTTTCTATGTGCCATTGTCACAAGAAATTTCTCTAGGTAGTGTGATCCTGTGCACAGCCTTGAATGATTGTAGCATCGATATTATCAATAGGTTAACACAAAGGTAACTAAATATAAGGTGCCTCTATTCTTTCCTTTTCCTAAATGCCGACAATTTAGCTTGAATTGAATGAGTGAATGGAAATGAATCATCCAGTACTGAGGGAAAGCTGAATTCTGAAGACATTTTCAAATGCCTTAAAATAGAACTTTAGCATGAGTGAGCAATAGGAGGGCAGGCTCGATAGGGAGAAAACAAAGGACCTTGGAGGGGTGCGTTTGTCAGTGCATAAGAAGACTTTGAAAAGGATAAGGTGAGATCTGAAGAAGGCAAGGGTGAAGAACAACAAGAGAAGAGAAGAAGAAAAGAGAACACATTGAAAGACACATAGATAGAGCACATGCTTTGCATGGAGATGGCTGTAGGTTCAGTCTCAAGCATCTCTAGGTAGGGGTGAGAAAGAGCGCTGTCTGAAACCCTGCAGATCCACTGCCAGTCAGTGTGACAATTCTAAGGTACGAAAGGTAGATGGATCAATGACTTCACTTGTTATAAGGCAGCTTCCTATGAACTTCCTAAAAATGTGGGTTCTGTCCCTGAGCTGTGGCATCTCCCCCAACATATGTACATGCCTACTACTAAGAAGACAAGTCAGCTGTCCAGTGTCTTGCACTAAGGATGAAAGTAGAAGTTTGGTGGACACCTGGGTCTGGGAATCTGGCATTCTATTGATTCACCAGGGGGTGACACCATTGGGGCATGATGAAGTCTAAACTGGCTCAGAATTCGGTCTTGAAATAAGCTATTCCCCCCCCCCCACACACACACACATTTTAAGAAAAATAGCTCAGTTTTCTGAGCCCAGTTCTGAGCCTGACTGGGATTTTGTCTGAAAGTGGTGAAATGGAATGTGATCCACAGCAGAGCAGCGGGCAGGAGGGGTTGTGCTTAATCCTTGACTGCCTTCCATTTTTCCCCTGCATCCACCACCTCCCCAAGTCACTTTTTGGACTTGTGTTTTCTCATCACAGGGAAAGTGGTGGGGTGGGAAGAGGATGCAGTGCCAGTTCATAAAGTGATTTACTGGAAGTTAAAAAAAAGAAAAAAAGCATTCAACACAGAGTGGTTGAGAGGGAGTGGACCCAGCAGCCATACTAGTGATTCTTGCAATGCAGAGGCCCAAGCTCTGTTAGCTCAGTTGTGTGCAGGTGTGCACAGCTAAGTGACTTGCACCACCCTGTGTGAGCTATCTGCACTGGACAACCACTCTAGGGATGTCACCGCGAATATTGGGGGGCTGGAGTGAGCCAAAATCAGCCCCACTCGCAGCCCCCCGATATTCACTGTGATTCACGGGCCTACCTTGCTGCCTGCTTGGTCCACCGCTCGGTCTGCCACGCCGCGCCGCCCACATGGGCTACCAGCACATCATTTCCGGCTGTGACGTGACAGGCCCTGCTGATGCAGCTGAAGCCTCCGCTGCGGTTTTGGCATAGAAACCAGGGCAACAGGGCTTAAAACGGCCTGTTTTAAGCCCTGTTGCCCTGGTTTCTACGCCAAAACTGCGGCACAGGGTTCAGCCGCGTCGGCGCAGGGCCCATCGCGGCACTTCCAGCCAGCTGGAAGTGACGTGATGGGAGCCCGCACGAGCGGTGCAGCTGCCCGCGGCATGGAGAGCGGCCGGAGTGCCCCTCCATGCCGCGGAGAATCGGAGGGCTGCTCGCCAAGGAGAGGAGAGGTGATACAGGCCCCCGCAAAAGGTACGAAATTAACCACCACTACCACTGACCACTAATAATGGGGCAAACTGAATTGTACAGTCATGCCTTGGATTGAGAGCATAATTCGTTCCGGAAACGTGCTTGTAATCCAAAACACTCTTATATCAAAATGAAATCCCCCCAAAAAAATTTGTACAGAGATTTTTAATTTAAGCCGTACTACAGTACTTGTATTGCAAGACGTCGCTTGTATATCAAGTAAAAAATAAATAAATAAATATTTAAAAATTTGCTTGTCTTGCAAAACACTCTCAAACCAAGTTACTTGCAATCCAAGGTATTACTGTATTTGTGAACCAAGACTCATAAAATCCAGTTTGAGATTCTTTAGGAGCACAGATAATACTTAATGTTAATTTTCCTAAATTGGTATTTAACAGTAGTAAAGCTTAACACCTTTCTGTGTCTGTCAATTGCTTTTCTTGTTCTCTGGTATATACTGGTGCATGCTGATTGCATGCTGTATAAATTTCACCTAGCTTTTTATTTTCTAAATATCTTTCATTGCCTTTTTGTATGAGTGTTTCTTGTAAATGTATTGCATGTGTGTTTTCTTTTCTTTTTCTTTGTATGAAACTTTGTATATGTCTTCTTTCTCTTTATTACATTATTCAGTCCTTTCACATGAACTGATGATATTTTTATTGGGTTGGATCCTGACTAACTTTATTTTTTATTTTATTAATTTTTTTATATTTATACCCCACCTTTTTACCTGCAAGGAACCCAAGGCGGCTTACATAATCCTCCTACTCCTCTCCATTTTATCCTCACAACAACCCTGTGAGGTAGGTTAAGTCCTATTGATTTCAGTGTGTCTACTCCAAGAATATATGGATCCATCCCATTGACTCAATTTCCACCCAAAGAGAACAGAATCTAACTTGAAAAGAAGAGAGGTTTAATCATAAACATATCTCAAAAACATAATAAATTTGCAAAATTAGTCACATGGTTCTCTGGCTTGTAGATCTGGGGAATAATCTAGCAGGAAGGTGTCTTATACCAGTCCCACCAATATGAGGGGGAGCTGCAGAAGAATAAGGAAGTACTCCCTTTAATTTTAGTTAGGCTGGGGAGGATAATAATGTCCTGCTATTTTATGGTTCTGGTCAACAACCATTTTTCTTGGATGACCATTGGTTTACACACACCATGGGAAGTAGTTTACGTAAGAAATTATTAGTATATGTTTTATCAGAAGATGAGGGTGGGAAGAGGAGTAAGTGCATGGAGAATCCACATAAGAGATTGGAATTAATTTCCCACTTTCAAGGGGGAAATCAGCCAATAATCTTGATCCTGGTACAAATTATAGACACTGTGTTGCACACTATCCCACTTTCAAGGCAGTGTCATGTCCTCTTTTAGGAAATGTGGGCAGAAGGTGGATCTCCAGAAGTTTAGGAATCCAAGTCTCAGAATACCTGTCAGCATGGTCAATGGTCAGGAATGCTAGAAGTTAAAGTCCAAAACATCTGGAAATCTACTTTCTGCTAACCTCTGCTTTAGGACACAAGCTCTATTGAAACAATTTATTGAACATTTGGGGAGAGGAACAGAATCACTTTGCTACCCCTCACCCAACCTTCACATATTCAGCAGAAGGTATGTACACAGTCCTATGTGAATACAACTGTACATCCGTAGCTCTGTATGCATAATCACAGGGACCCCTTCTACAGTGTTCCTCATTGTGTAGAACACCTTATGAACATACACTTGTACATCTCACTGTAGGAAAATTTCACACCTTCAGCTGAATGCATGGAAGTCAGAAATTTGGCCAGCAGGTGCAAACGGTCCCCGCCCCCCCCATTCCGCAAATTAATATGGCTTTATTATGTGTATATGCAACAGTTGGCCCGGAATGAAATGTTATAGATTTATTATACCTGCATAATCGCTACTGAGGGCACAGCCAAGGCATATAGGGGGGAACCAGGGATGACCCATAGAGAATTTTCCAGTGAAATTGGGCATGGTCACTTCAGCTTCCTGGATTGCTCAAGGAAACATATCTCAGGAGGGGGTGTTGGGATAACTGCATAGGTTGTGTGCAGTTTTGGGTAGCTCCTAGCCTCCTCCCACTGCTCTGCAGTCACCAAAGTCTATTGGTGGGGTCAGTGTCAAATTACCTATCTTCCCATAAGAGGAAGCTGTTTGAGACTTCTTAGATGGTGACAAAAAGCCCAGAAGGAATGCCATTGCCTGCTAAAGAGCATCCCTGATCTAGCTGCTGTACATTAGCTAACTGCACTGGATTCATTTGTTGAGCTATAATCAGCTTATCCTTTGCTCAAAGACTTGCTTAATTAAATCAATTTAGTTTCTCTTTCTTATGTGATGTGTAGGCAAATGCAAAGTAATCTGTTCTGACAGAGGTGCAAATTCTGACTCAACCCCTCCCCACCCCAGCATTAAAATGCAGAAGCCCACACTCTGTGAATATCAGACAGGCAGCCTGATCCATTGCAAGTTTATCTAGAATTCGATGGGATTTGCTTCCAAGTAAGTGTGCATAAGAGTGCAGTCTTCATCTTATATTGAGGCTATATACTTTAAAATGAGGTGATGTTGGGGCAGAGATTCAAATGTCATTTCCCCCACTATTATTATAATTAAAGAGAACTCAAATTTTCAGTATTAATACACTCCAAGGCTAAAAACTAATATATGATTGGGTGTTATATTCTTAGGCAGCAGTCTTCTCACTGTGTTGTTTTATCACAACTTCAGCCTCAGGATAATTGGAAACTGCTGACAATTTATTCACACATACCTATTTCCTGTCTTCCAAAACAGATACACAGACAAGGAGAGTTTTTGTTCCATCACCAAAGTCTGGATACATTTTCAAATGTACATGAGTTTGCTACCAAGGTACCTACTGGATTTCTAATGATAAAGCCACAAATGGTAACCAAACATACTATCAACTTCAACTGAAGCAAAGACTTGAGAGCTGCAGAGGGAACACAAATCAAATTCTGTTTCTAAACAGTGGCTGGAACCAAGTAGTTAGAAAGTTTGGTGAGAACTAGAAGAATTCTCATATTCCCTTTAATGTGTTTTCTGAGTGGAAGGGAACTATGTTCCACAGTAGTTCATGAAGATTTTAGCTGTGCCATCAACTGCCTAAGAGCCTAATTTCTTAAGTCGATTGCTACCATAAATTCCTTAGCACATGCAGGCCCATTATAGTTGGAGAGGGGGGGGGAATTAAAACCTGGCTGAACACCACAGTGGCATTTTGAGGTTATTGTTGCAATTAAGGAGGTGCCATTGCAGCATAGAAAATGCTGATTGATCTGCACTACAGTGCCATTCTCAGAAGCGCAGATGAACCTGTTCAAAAGCAAGTCTTCTGGGGAGTCACAAGATAGCTATTTGGATTACTTGTGGGTATGTGGAGATTTTTTATGGTACTCAGAATTGCAAATGCACAATAAGCATTTCCAGCCCTGCCAACACAGACCTATTGCAAATACTACTTAGCTGTGCCTCGAATTGAGGGCTGTTGTTTTTGTTTTTATGATTCTCAGCTAGGATGAATGAGTTAATATTGCAAGTTTGTATTTGGCATGATGAGATCATTATTACAGTCTGCTATGTACCAAGATAGGACTGGCAGGCCCTCGGTTATTAACGCCGCTGGTATCAGTCAGATCCACAAAGGTATCATTAAGTTTGCTAGATAAACAAATAGGGTTCTCTCTCTTCTTTTGGATGTATTTGCTTTACTGAGAGCTTTCTCACTTTGTTCTATTTATTATTTTGCAGCTTGCAGGTATGATATGAAGACTTGCATCAATCTTTTACAGTCATACACATGGCTATACTTAGATTGGTGCGAGCGAGGTAGGAAGTAGGAAAGGTAGGTGTGTGTGCGCGCGCGTGTGTGTGTACGTGTGCATGACTGATTTAGGTACTGACCCACCTTCTGTATGAATAAGTATGGGTCCTAGGAGCTGTGGAGTGGTACGGACATTAGCTCATCTCAAAGCTCATCTCCTGGAGATTTCTCTCCATGGATGCTCCATTAACAGAGCAGGATCTGAGAGCACCACTGCATTTCCTCACCTATCTGGCTGCGTGGCAGAAGGAGGGGAAAGATATTGTATTGGGCACTGCTTGGTCAGCTCTGAGTTGCTGGCTGAACAGAAAGAAGAAGGATGGGATACTAATGTGATAAATAAGTCTCCCCTCCTTCTCAAATGCTACATAGTAATGGCAGGAAAATGGTAAATTTAGACGTTCAGCTCCTCATCATGACACCCCCCATAGCCACACCCCCAAGCAGAGTCCAAAATTGGAGGCAGCTGTGTTGATTCCTATCAACCAACCAGTTCTAGCAGTTTTAATCTCTGCTTAGAGCAGGTCTTTTGTAAAGCTAGTGGGTCTTTTAATTGCCTGTTCAAGACCAAGCCATCCCAAAATATTTCACATAACAACAGGGAACAAAATAGTGTCGCTGGGAAAATTCATTTCTCCCAGCAACTGTGAAGATTGCAGATAAGCTCAGTGGGAACAGGGAATTCTCTGTGGGTGGGTGGATGGGTAGGGTGAGTGCCGGCAGATGACGTCAGCATCCCCACTAATCAAAACGTGCCGGCACTGCATCTCTGACAGCCCTGGCTCCGGTACACCACTGCATATTCATTGCTTTGTAGCCAGTAGGAGGTAAACTGTTGAAGATTCACAAACACAATTTGGGACATCCCAACATGCCATGCCCAAATTCCACACTTGATTTGCAAAAGGTGAAAGACACTCTGTGACTTTGTGCTCAATATCTACATACTCAGGGGTAATTCAGTATATATCTGAAAAGTGACATCATCTTTCTACCTACATTTGCATTTGCAATGTAAGATTCTGTTCTCTACCCTGTTCATCATATGGAAATGATGAGGGTATGAGCTCAGGATTTTGGATTTCTTAAGGTCAAGTACAGTAAATCCTGAACCTTTTCTTTAGAATCTTTCTGATCAAATGGTTATGCAATGAATACATATTCTTTCTAATTCTCTCAAATCATTGTTGATTGCTGAATGTTGTTCCACCATGCCAACCTAAGGTTTTTGCCTATAAGCTGCAATTAACTGTGACTAGCTAAGAAAAAAAACCCACCAGTGAAAAAGTATTTATGGGTGCAATCCTATGCATGTTTAGACAGAAAAAAGTCCTGGGGCTTTGCAAGGGCTGTCTCATACCAATTTCCCTCTTCAAATACAGTACACATTCTACCCACCAAATTAATGTCCCATTAAGTGACAATAGTTAAGGTACAGGCAGTCCTCGGGTTACGAATGAGATCCGTTCCTAAGTCTGTCTTTAAGTTGAATGTGTACGTAAGTCAGAACGGAAGCCGCACAATGTTTTCAAAGTGTTGCAAAGTGTCATAAAGTATAGTGTGTGTGTTTGTAAGTTCGAACCATTGTATTTAACTCAGATTTTTACATATATGGTGGTCCGTTCTTAAGTATGAGTAGCCCATAAGTCGGGACGTTCGTAACCCCGGGACTGCCTGTATATTTCTTTTCTCATTGTCATTCCTTTCCTAAATCAAGTGCCTGTACTAACACACCATTTGGAATTAACACACCATTTGGAAGGACAAGCTAGCAAAGCTGGATTTCCCATTACTGGTGGCAAATCCATGGGTAGCATAAGGTCTCCACCCCCATCAAGCTGTGTTTGGAAAAGAGGCCTAAAGGAAAATTCTGCCTTCAGAAATGTCTTTTTGTGAAAGTGGGGCTTTTCCCATGAGGGTATATGACAGCTGTGCCACCCAAGGCATTTTTCTGCCTGAAGCAGAACCCAAATTGCTACCCCTCTCTGTTAGGACCAATACTCTAAAAAGTCTTGATGCATCGTTTCAACAACAGTTCTATCCTTCCCTGCCCCCAGGGTGGAGCTGCCTGAATTGGGCTGCTCCACCCTGCTGCAGACATCACACATCTAGGAAGATGCTGTACAACCACTCCATCCTAAATCGAACGGAATTGTGAGGATGTGCTTTCTTTTAGGCTAGTCATTAAGTTTCAGGGATGGCTCTGCAGAACTCCTGTCATTGACAAGCTTTTCCAAATTATCTGTTTTGTTGATGCTTTTTGTCTCCCTGTGGTTTACCAATCAAATACCTTGTTTGGTTAAATGCTGTAGAATGGAGTAACACTGCAAGGTCAATCACACCCACATGCCTGGATACTTGTATAACATTACTGGTCTGAAGAAGAGTAGGCACAATTCTGAATGTAAGCCATTTCTCAAGGGTGTCTGCTAGTTTGGGAATGTAAATACATGGCTGGTGCAGTCACTCTGTGATAAAGCCTGCAGAACAATTTTGTAGACAGACTGCACAAGACCCTTACTAAAGGGTGGCCAAACACCCCCAGATGAGAAGTTTGTGACACCTCCATTTTCCGGTTTCATTAATTGTAAATACAAGGCAGAGGTGGGTTCTGAGTTCCAAAACACAAAAGCATTCCTTTGAATCCACAGTTTTGAGCTCCAGCACCTATTTCATGGAAGGCAAACTTTAAAACAAAGCACTGGGCTGCAGCCACCCTCCTTTTTATTTTCCAAGAATGCTTCCAGTGTCTTGGGAAAAAAGATGGAGCAGCTCTAAAGGCTAGTATATCACTTTGCAGCATGCAAGCCTCCCAGTTAATGTATTCAAAATCAAATTGTTTTAAGTTTTAAAAAAATCAGGAGGGGCAGGAGCTTGATGGACACCAAGGGAGGTGGTATCTACAGGAACATTGGTGCCCGCCGTGGGCATCACACTGGGGCCTCAGCTGCATTACATCCTTGCCTTCATATCATTCTCAAGGACTTTGATTAACTTAGTGGAGCTGTTGAATAGCACTGGCTTTACAGTAAGTTAGTGGGAAATAAATCCAGTAAGGATGTTGCTTGCACATTTTCCCTGAAAAAGTTATTATATGTTCAATATGCATCAAAATTAGCCTGGTATTACACTTTTTATTCTTTTCTTTCTGTCCCCCCCCCCCCTTCCAAACAGTTGTTCTCACAGTTTGCATCTTTTCATGATGTGGTATGGCCCTCCCTCTGTTTGCTCCACCATGTGAAAAATAACAAAAGTTGCCATGTCAAATAATACAATAGATTTGAAGGATTTTATTAATTTTGTCTGCAAACGCTCGTATGAGAAAGTCCACAAATAGCTGCCCATAAGGAAATGAGATTTTACATTCACCATATGAAGACTTAACCACAACAGATATAAACATAGGATTCAGTCCTGATATTCAAGAACACTTTGCCATGCCAATGCCATTACACTTGAAACTTCAAGCAGTCCAAAAGTTATAAGGTTCCCAATGAGCACCTATTATATCAACCCACTTACACAAAAAGAACACAACACTCATTAATGTATTCATTTTAATCTAGGCTTGTAGCAGTTCCTGTTTTACAGCAGAAATTGTGGCGGAAGTGTGGCTGAGGTTAAACTACTTATTTTTTTCATAAACATTTTTGGCAGTGATGGAAATTGCTCTTTTTTGGTGCTTTTTCAGCACTCCTTCGAAAGTGTTCCCTTATTCATTTAAAGCTGTCACTTGCTATCACCATCAGTTGCCTTCACTTTCTTTAGTGACATCATCACACAGCCCAATCTGATTGGTTATATTTATTTATTTATTTGTTTCATTTTTATACCGCCCAATAGCCAAAGCTCTCTGGGAGGTTTACAGCAATTAACAAGACAGTCCCTGCCCGCAGGCTTACAATCTAAAAAGACACGACGCACAAGGAAAAAGGAATGGGGAGCGAAGAAGGGGGAATATTAATGAATACTCCTGGCAGGGCTGGTGGAATGGCCCTGTGTTCCCTCTCTTCTCCCTCCTCCCAGCCTGCTGGAATGGCTGGTGGTGGTGACAGCAGAGGGAGGAGGAGCCTTCGGGAGGGCGGCCTTTCAGCAGGGCTGGTGGAATGGCCCTGCTCTCCCTCTCATCTCCCTCCTGGAATAGCATAATATCATCATTACATAAATCACACATTCCCTGACAAGGTGAGTTCACCTATGTGACTAATCTCTTAGGTACTCTTTGCTATCTGAACTGATTTTTGAGCATCAATAGCAATTTTTGAGCAATCCCATGGGCTCCAAGCCATGTGTGAGATCTGCATGTGAAAAGCAGAAGCCTTTCATAAACTGAGGCTTTGGTCTGAGAGACGTGAAAGGTAAAGCACAAACTGATCTAGAGGGGAGACGCTGGTTTGGTGCAGGCTGCAGCTCAGGGAATGAGATATTAAAAAGCTTTTCTTGGGGCTTGACAAGCCACCTCATTTATATAGCACTTTTGAATGTTCAAAGCATCTCACATACTTTATCTTGCTGCAATCCTTACAGAAACTCTGTGAGATATGTCATTATTATTATACTGATATTAAAGGGAGTGGTGGTGGTGGTGGTGGGGAGGTGATGTGATGCTGAGAGTGGGTTGCCTAGGGCTACCTAGTGAGTTCATGGCAGAAGCAAGATTTGGACCAGTTGCTTCCTGATGCTTTATCAGCTCAACTGAGAAGGGTCATCGTGAGATATTGTGGTCATGCACAACTTTAATGTTGTGTTTAATTTGCTAAAAGTCTGAAACAACTGGACATGTGTACATGTGCACACATGTGCATTGAAAAGAAGTGGCAGAATTTGGGAGTAGAATAAGGAAAGGTTTCTAGGGAGATATGAGGTTAGTACAGGGAAGAATATTTTATCCAAGGCAATCATATTTGCTGACTGGAGGGGAAAGTTTTTGTGGATGCCCTTTAAACTTTGTCAGCACATCAATGTCTGCAGCATGAAAAAAGAACGTTTCTAGTTTACACAATGCATGCTGTTTAAAATCCCTTCAAGAGGCTGATTACACTTGAAGAGGTCTGTAACCTCCAATGCTTTAATTGCTGAAAAAATAGCTTATGTAGTTAATTCTAAAAGGAGTGCAGATGTATGTGTAGTGATGGCTATGAGGCGGGAGCTGATTTGGATGTAATGAGTGCTTTTTCATCAGTGCAAGAATGACATTTCTCATTTCCCTTCAAGTAAGCTACTTCATGCCTTTTTAATCTGGTGTTCTACAAAGAGAACTATTCCAAGCCCTACAGATAAGCCACCCTTACCCTACAAAGGTGTACCAGCTTCTTTGTTCCTTATTCTGTTGCCTTCTAACTCTGTTTGTTTCCTTCCATTTCTTCTTTCTTCTTTGTTCACTCTTACTTACCCTACAAAGGTGTACCACCTTCTTTGTTCCGTATTCCGTTGCCTTCTAACTGTTTGTTTCCCTCCATTTCTTCTTTCTTCCTTGTTCACTCTTATCATTATTTGAACTTTTAAGTTTTCTCATTGACTGTTCAGACAACCCACACTCAAGAGTTGAGAATGGGTTAAATGTGGGTTCTGGTTGAACCATGGGTGATTGTTGAAATGTGGGTTATCGTGTTGTCTGAACCCAGCTGTGCTAACAAGCCATGGCTTATTAACCACAAACAACCCATGAACAGAACCCATGGTTTGTTGTTGGGCTGTGAAGTGTGGGTTGTTCACCATGGTTTGTTATCTCAGCTGGGTTCAGATAGCATGATAACCCACGTTTCAAAAACAACCCATGATTCAATGACAACCCACACGCAACCTCTCTCCACACTCTTGTATTCTCTCTATGTGCCTCTAATTTTTGGCCCTGAATATGTTGTCTTTTGCCATGATGCTCTGCTCTTGGGGTGGGCAGCTAGTGATCCTCCCAGTGTTGTTAGGCTGCCCCTCCCATCAGCTCTAGCCAGCATAGTCAATAGTGAGGGATAATGGGAGTTGCAGTCCAACAACATCCGGAGTGCCACACGTTGCCCACCCTTGCTCTATTCTAGTGCTGTGCCAAACCCACCGCCCTTTCACAACCTCTTTGTTTCCCAGTTAAAGAAGCAGTTATTTTTATGCCTCTTTCATAGGGATTTAGAGAACTTAGGAGAAATTTCTCAGTGTGCAGGGCTTCGGTGCTTACCTTACTTTAAGGAGGTGGCTGAGGGGTGTGCACTCTTTATTTTACAGCTTTTATCCCATCCCCTGAAAGCGGAGCAAGCTGACCAACATTTTTGGTTTTGTTGTTGTTCTAAGGACTTTTAACAACAATTTCTCGCCCTGCTTTCAGGCCTTCAGCAGGCCGCAGTGCTGGAAAGCCCTAATGGAGGAAGTCATGGTTAGTCATAGTCCTCTAGGGAGCTTTCCTGGAAGCACAAGCAGCTGGGGAGGCTGCAAAACACAGAAGTTTGTAAAATAAAGAGCACCCTCCCACTCAGCCACCTCTTTACAGTAAAGACTGTAAAGTAAGCTGTGAAGCTTAATGAAACATTTATCTGAAATTCTCACCTCTTTCCAAAATTTTCAGATAAAATTTCTTTTTACACCTTCCCCCTACCAATGAATGGTCAAAAATGAATAAATAGAAACATTTGGCCAGTGCTACTCCATTCCCACTGTTGTAGCTCAATGCATCTGAACAGAGTGAATTTTCAAAATGGGAGCAGTTCAGGCACATGCAAGGTTATCCAACAACATATTTTAGTAACATGGTAATGTTTTTGCTGTTCTCTTTCCTTTTAACTGTATCCTATTTTGAATATATCAACTGCCTTGAGAGGTGATAATAGGGAAAGAGGTGGGCAGAGGGAGGCACAATGTGGGGAATCTCAGCTCCAGGACTTTTGCCAGAACAGGAGCAAAGACATCATCGTCTGGAGCACCAGGGAAACAATGGACCATCCTTGCTCAGACCAGTGATTGAGGCAATAATGAAGCTTTCAGATTTTACATAGCATACTGATAAATACTGATACATAGCATAGAAGTAGCCCTATCCAGGAAACCTGCAAAGTTTCAGAAAGATA
Organism: Shinisaurus crocodilurus; assembly: GCA_021292165.1. NCBI lineage: Eukaryota > Metazoa > Chordata > Lepidosauria > Squamata > Shinisauridae > Shinisaurus > Shinisaurus crocodilurus. The sequence goes on along the minus strand of CM037876.1, from coordinate 74,872,122 downwards.
GGTGCAGTGGTTTATGTGGAAAGGGTGGCCTCAAATTTGGGTGGAGCATGTGAATGATTTGTTTCCCGTTCCCTCCACCTGTGGCTTTTGAGAGATTTGTATGAAAACAGCACGTGCCATAGATGTGCCTCCAGGCAAGAAACCTGCAATGTTTCAGAAGGATAGGTGCAGGGGCTAGAGAGTTATGATGACTGAAAATCAGTTTAAGGTTTTTTCATAGTGAAGCCTGGTGGCCATCTCATGGTCCTATCCTTGCGCTCCACAAAAGCACAGTGGTTGGAGAGCCCATGGTAAAACGTGCACTATGATTAGAAGACGGATTTGTCAGTCACTCAACCCCCCCCATCAATGTTAGAGAAATGGAAGCCAAAGTAACTATTTTTGGAGACACGCGATCTCTCTTTCTGAAGCTCGAATGGCGGATGAAGTCTTATGTTGGGTCCAGCTTCAGTTATGATCATTTCAGAGGAAAGCCCACCTTGGGAATTGCCAGAAATGGTCTGAAGGAGCCCAATTTGACTTGGACTTTGCCAGATCTGCACAACCCACCAGTTAATTGTAGTCATGCTCATCCTAATAACTTGGGTGTTGTGATATGTACTGCTGCTCTTTGGTGTGTTGTGTGTGTATTCACATACTGTCATGGTGAGCTCCAGCAGTTCAAATTTTATCACAACACCAATGGAGGTAGGACTCTATCAACAGAAAAAAACAATTGCTGCCAGGGCCAGACTGATATCTGGGAGGCCATTGTTAAATCTAGCCTTGAAGGGTTTATTCTTCATCTCAGAGTCACTGAGGCTACCTACTTGCACTAAAAACCTGAGTTTGAAGTGTAGCAAGCAGAGTAACCAAGCAAAGGCAGAAGGCCAGGTTCCTAGTATTGGTACTAAGCCTGTCCAATCCAGAGGCTTCATACCATCTCTCAACCATGGGCATCCATGTTGCACACCCCTACCCCTTTCTGTGCCTGCAGAGGGGCACAGAAAGGCCTGAGTACACACAATCCACAGTAGCTCACATGGCTAAAAGGAGGGCTTCTGTAGTGGAATACAGGTCTTTCTTGGGTAGTTTCCTATGAGGACATGTTTCTTGGTGCTTTGTAAGCTAACATCACCATGTAAACGGGAAAGCAGAAACAGGCAATTCCATGCTATTAGAAAAAACAAGCAAGCAAACAAACCCAAATTCTCTCTCAGAGATACTCCTGTCGCAACAAAAACCATAAAGCATGCATGTGCAATCACACACACACACACACACACACACAAAGAGATATGTGTAATTTCCAACAAATCTGCAGAGGAATGGTGTCACACTGTCAGCTGCTGCCTATGAAACAATGGAAGTGCCTTAGGTGTCTTTGTCAATCTTCAGCCTAAGGCCACTGTTGTTGGAGAAATAAGGAAGTGTTGAAAGCAGTGACAGGCCGTTTAGTCAAAAAAAGTTGGGGAATAGGGAAAAGATCACTGAGGAATAATTTGCTATTTTTCACAGTACAAGATAACAAAGAAAGATGAATAAAAACTTTTTGTCTTCCAGCGACAGAAAAATAAACGGGAGAATTATGTTCCATTTTGTGGAATTAGGGCAGCTTTTTGTCTGTGACAAATAATATAAAATCACAGCACATGCTCTGTGCTAACATCAAACTTTCTGGAAGGCATTCTGAAACCTATAGCACCAAGTATTCCCATGGAAGACCAACTTTAGTCAAATGATTAGAAGCTTGTTTAAGATTCTGTGTTTGTTCTAACACAAAATGTCTAGCTGGGAATCTAATTTTAAACACTGAAACTGGAATATGGCCGATTCTGAATATCTAGCTGGGAATATAATTTTAAACATTAAAAATGGAATATGGCAGAAAATAACTAATTCTCATTTTTAGCAAATTCACAGATCTGATGGTGATCATAAAATTGGCATGTGCTACTGATGGTTGAGCAGCAAACTGCTGCAAATATTCCAGCCTTATCAAAAATATTTGGAGTCTTTCTTAAGAAATATATAGTATCAGCACAAAACAAACATCTTGTAGCACACATCCAGTAGGGCTGGGTTGCTCCCTGATGGAGACAAACATGCACTGCTGTATGGGTGAAAGCATGTGGTCCCTCTGTTATGTATCATTATACTACATGCAATGTCAACTGAGGATGCCCTCTAGACTATTCTGGCACCAAATCCTCATGAAATGTTACTTTGAGAGCAGTTCTTGGTGGCTGCCTACAACTGTGATATACCCTTAACTTGGAGACTCGGAGTCATAGTCTGAGCATTTTGTAGAAGCGCTATGAGATTTTTATTTGGGCTGACTTCTAGAAGCTGGTGTTAATGTGGAATGGGTGTCATTGAAAATATACAATATGCATCATTTTATAAGCTAGTGGACTCTTGATTTATTTGCTTTTATTTTTATCCTTTTACCCATGTCCCATCCTCCTAGTATTCTGAGGTCTCTACCCCCACTGACTTGAGGGGTATTGGCTGCCGGGGAAGAAAGCTTGAGAAAGGGGTTGACATTTGCTGAGACTGTACCACTCACAGGTAGAGTACTCTCCCATCTTTGCTGCTTCAGGCATTCGCCCCACCCTCACCAGCACAATGACTAATTCTCAGATCCACCAACCATTACAATACTGCAGGAGCTCCTTGGGTGGCCTCTTCTTTTGCACGAGACACTTTCTGGATGAGATGTAGTGGTGCTCCATACGAATGAAACTATAATGGAAGGCATTGTCTCTGATCTTGTCAACACCCTGCATAAAGTGAAAGGAGCATCTGTGCAGGATGCCTCCTGTGTTGCACTGGAGAGCATGAGTTATTACTGGAATCTATGAATCTATGAATCCGGCAGATGCCCTCCACGAAATAATCCTGAAGGACACTCTGCAATTTCCTTTGGACTTCCCTCTCATTATACCTGCCTTTGCCAACCTGGTACCCTCTAGATGTGTTGGACTACAATGACATCCCCATCACACCCATCCAGCAAAATAATTGACCATGGTGGTTGGGGGTTGCAGTCCCATATATCAGAAGAGCACCAGGATGAGGACAGCTGCATTATGCTGTGGCGGTGTTTCCTAGAAAACTAGCCCAAGGAAAGCAGGGTGGCAGTGGCATCAGTGTGTGTGGGGGAGAAGCTGGGTTAGAGACCTAAATGTGGTAGAAAGCAAAGTACCACTCTGGCACCGTTCTCAGCACAATATCATTGGGTACCCTATTTAGCTCTTGGAGGAGCCTTGAGACTGTGGGATAGTTATCTCCTTGGGAAGTGTTCATTGGGAATATTGATAACATCATAGCCAGGAGAGTCCAGAAAGGGTGAGGATTAATTGTAGTGTTACGAATAATAGGCATACACTTCACTATACCATGCAGCTTCATCCTGAGGCTGTGTAGTACAAAAAAAGAAAGAAAAAAGCTCTTAGCAATTCTATTACCCTGTGAAATCAGAGAGGCTTACCTTTTACTTCTTGCACCATTCACAGGTTGTTGCACCAAAAGCAGACTTCAGATGTCTGTGAACTTAGAATAGAACATAAGAAGAGCCTGTGGCAGACGGGACCCCTCGCTCCAAAGCCCACACCCTCGATGTGTACTTCGCTCTCACCAAGTGTCCCCTTGTATGGGTCACTTCAGATTTTAAGCTGTCTTTTTAAGGTGCGTTAGCCGATTATATGTCTTAGGTCTTATGTGTAGCTGTTCACCCACGTTTGTTTGTCTTTATTAAGAGCAGTTTGTTTTATTTGATTACTTGAAGCAGGGTGCCCCTCCGTTAATTCACTTCTTACTTTCCTGTCACCAGTCAGACTCTGGAGAATTAGAACTTTGAATAAAAAGGTTGATTTATTGTTCTAACAAAGTCTCTAAACTGATATTCAACTCAGGAACAGATAACTTGGAATTTTCAACAGTTACATTCAAACTTGTTCTTTGCTTAGGTTCAGGTTAAAGGCAGGCAGATGTTATACAGTGCTCTTTGTATCAATTTGGCTTGGTTACTTGAAAGTTACAGTATCAGACTAGGGAACTTAACTGTCCCTCACACTAGTCCAGAGTTTCTCCTTCTTCCTCAGACAGAAGGTCCTTCACTCCCTAAGCGGAGACTCCTGTGAATTGTTCTACACTAACACCTTCACGTTTGCTTTCTCACAACGTAGTACTAGATTTCCTCTCTGAATTCTTCTCTTCAGTACCAACTTTCCCTACCTACGCTATTAACCTTCCACTCCCTCTCTCACTCCAACCCACTCTCTTCCCCAACTGACAACCAACTCCCTTAACTGCCAACTCCCTGGGGTTCTATGCTCTCGGCCTCAGCCAATCGGAGCCTCTGGAATGTTCAGGTTGGCCCCTCCCTGGGCTTCTGCCTGTCACTCCGCCACAGAGCCCTCAAGGCAAAGGTCTATCTAATCCAGCAACATCTTCTTTCCCAGCCAGATGCTTCCAGGATGACAAGAAGCCACGCTTGGTGGCATTAGCCTTGCCGTACTGTCACTTCCTACAAATGGTGTCTCTGAACTTGGAGGTTACATTTGGCTATCATGGCCGGCCAAGAGCCATTGACAGACATATCCTCTATGAATAGATCCACAGAGATGCTTCAAAGCAGGGGGGGGGGGCAAGAAGAAACCTTTTGAATAACTCAGAAAACAATATGCTTCTGGCACAAAGGTGCTTTCCTGCATTCCTCAAATTTGTATTCAGAATTTAGTTCTGTTGTCTGTAATTGTTCTACCTAGCTTAAAACTGAACATTATAAATTTAGAATATGAGCATGCAGACGGGATTTGGGATGACTAAGCCAGAAACAAGAAGACAGTTTATATTAGCATAGTGTTAGAAGACAGATATTTTATGGCTCGGTTTTTCTTTTTCTTTGGGAAACACTGACTTGAATATGATTTGAATGATGTATGTGTCCTGTTCCCTCTCATCCTTGATCCCCAGGGTAGATGGTAGGTACATGAAACAACTAAAACTGGAGTAAAGTATTTTTCAGCCTGATTCCAACATCTTGACTCCAACTCTGTCAAAGTTTTAGGCCTTGACTTGATTAACAATTTGATATTGGATAATTTAAGAAAAATACAGCTTTCAGATATACATATTCCCTGCAGAGTAACAACCAATCTGGCACCAACAGGAAGAGGTAATGAGAAGTGTAATTACCTAATATAAATGAGCTCAGTAGTGCTTGCTTTCCAGTTTGAAAGTGCCACCTGTTTTCATTAGCATTTCTATACCTTGTATTTTAATTGCATCCTACATGGAATGGAGTGCACTTTTGTCAGCCTAAGTGCATACTCATTCAAGATGATCTTCTGGAATTTTCTCCTTCTCTTTAAGAAATGGCATAATGATGTCAACAAAACTCACCTCAAGCAGGGTTGGAGTATTTTGTTCGTTGCTACCGCAGGAAACAGTGTGAGCACTGGTTATTACTTAACTGCATAAATTATTCAAAAGGGAAGATAAAAAGTGATAATATGTGGTCGTTTGGTTAATCAGTACAATTGACAGCTTGACAAATCTCCCTTGTCAAATGAAGCTGGAACACGTATTTCTCAAACTCTTTACATTTCATGGCATTTTAATTTCTCCTTCAGAATCTGCAGTAACAACATGGTTTGCTTCTTGCATTGTAATAATGCTCCGCTGACAATTCAGGTGAACACAGACTTCTCTGATGCCCAAATCAGCATTTCTCCTTAAAAATGAAAAAGGGAAAAAAGGAAATTTCATTCTAATTTAAATCCATGTGATATTCTGGCACTCGCATTCCCTCCTTTACAAAATATTGACTGAAAGTTTTACAGCAGTGGTGGCAGATGAATACATAACATTTTGTTTGGACTCATTCATATGAAATGCACATTTGAATTGAAATATAAAACTCCAAACTAAAGCCAACCTGAAAGTTTGTTTTACTTGAGACAATCAACATGCATGCCATTCAGTATATGTGTTTGAAATGCAGGGTATTTTCTCATGACTATGCTTTGATAAGTATCCAGATGTTAACATTCAATCAAAGAAACAGAGGAAAATAGCTATAGTAGCATTTCAGAGTTCAGTTAGATATTTGGCAATCTACATTTAATTTCCCCTCTACTAGCACCTTTAGACGGCTATGACCTCATGAGAGGGCAACTATAAACAATCTAAACATTGAACGTTTCCGCAATAGTAGATAACTACAGATCTGTAAGGAATAATTGGATGAGGCATGTCACATTTGAGAAACTAAAGCTAGATAAATCAGATGTGTAATATTTGTGGGGTTATAAGATTTCCTTTTTATAACAGTTCTTTTCACCTCTGAGTAAAGTACTCCTTTGTGTAATCTCACACAACTGTGTGAATACCAGAATCAGAGAGATGAAGCCAATCCTATGGTTCTTCTTTCCCATCAAATTGCCACCCACCTGCTAGAATCACCATGGAACTTCAGAGGGACTATGAAGGAGGCTTTAGTCAATGAACTATATAACTATGATGCTGCAGCCCACTTCCAATGGCCCCTACGTGGGAGCAGGGAGAAGGCTTGCGCGTGGGGGAGGAGAGAGGAGGCAAGCACCTGGTCAGGTGGGTCATGAGAAATGAGCCAATGGCTCAAAAGGGCGGGGACCCAGGTAAGAGCTTATTTAAGCTCCTGGGTTCCTGCCTTCAGTCTCTTTGCTCCTGTTTTCCAGCTCCCTCCACTCCCACCCTCTGAGCAGTGTAGGCTCCTCTGGCCGCCCGTTTCATGGGGCCGAGTAGGAATTTTGGCTCATTGTCTCAATTGGCCAGGGCAATGGGCGTGTTTCGCCTACTCTACACTGTGAAGCAGGGTATGGGACTTTTTGAATTCGATTTCGATCCCGCCAGGGGGATCTTAGCTAAATTGGTCGCATTGCGGGAAGTGCGGGTTTAGGCAGGAACAATTAGGGTTATGGTGATCATCCAGTGGCACCTTTCAAGGTGACTGACGTTTACCCAAGGCTGCCCTCGCCAATGCCATGAGGCTTGGCACAAGGGAGATTGGGACGGCTTTGGGGTTTTACCTTTCTCACCTACTTTGGGAGCCTGGAGGCGCCAAAGTAAGGTGACGATGGTAAGGCCCTCCAGCTCCACATGGAGGGCAACTGGGCGGGGGCGGGCCATCCCACCTCCGGTTCAGTTAGGATGCATTCGCCAAATATTGGTCTTTTTTCCCGGCCAAGGGCCGGGCTAGGTTAGAACCGCACTTCACCCTTCACAGATCTTCAATTCAATAAATGTGGCCCTGATTTGAAACCATATACCCTGTGTCTGCCTCTTCTTTATCTCGCCTTTACACGCGCAAGAAGGTAACACAGTACAGGTTGTAGTAGCACTATTATTACCTGTTGAGATAAATGGGATTTTGTTGAAGTTAACAGACATATGAATGGTTGTTAAGTACATTGTTTGAATCTGCCAAGTTCATTAGGCAAAATCATATTTTGTGGTGAGGTCATTGACTTGCAAACACTTTGAATTGCTTTTATGCTGTTCTTTCCACCAATGTCCCCCCCCCCTTTAAAAAAAATCTTGGTGTTATGGTATCCAAACAGTGAGCAAATGCCAATGGATTGGCTAACCCTGGTGTGCAGCAGCCATACAGGACTCAACTACACATTATGTTAAAGGCAAAGCTAGTGGCTATGTATTTTAGGGTGCAATTCTATCGATTGCATGCATCCTCAGTGATCAGGAGCCCCTGAACCTGGAGGCATCTGTTCATCCAATGTAGGGCGGGAGGAACAGCAGAGGCGATCTTTGCCTCCCCTTCCTCCCGCCCTGTAGATTTTGCTAGATGGGCTTTTTAGTCCATCTAGCGAGGGTGCTTCAGTGGGGGAAGGAACAAGGAAGGAGACTGGAGGAAGCTCTGGATACCCTGTCCTCTCATATCCTTTCCTGTCCGGTCTCCTCCCCTCCCCGTTCACCTTTCCTCCTCCTCCTAAGTTGCTTTTCTGACCTCGGAGGTCAGCCGGCATGGTTCTTTCTGTGCTGGCTACGGGGGGAGGGGAGTGATTCTACAACTCCACCTTCCAAGGTTGGAGCATTGTCTCTGACCTCTGAAGGGGAAGTCTGAACAATCCTATAGTCCCTGAGATGCTTGCCCAGGGGCCATAGGATTGCTCTCCTATTTACTACTACTACTACTACTACTACTACTATTATTATTATTATTATTATTATTATTTTATTTTACAGTTGGGAGTGTCCAATTTTTATTGGGTCCCCCACCCAGGCAGGGGAGGTTTAATATTTCCCTTTCCAGTCCTGATTCTACAGAGAATCACCCCTCCCACTCAACAATGGGCATAGAAAAACGTCGCTAATAGTTCCCCATCCCATAGAATGATAGTGTTATCAGTAGAATTGGAGCAGGGGATGGAAGTATCAAGCTTCCCCTGCCTGCGTTGGGGGGTAACACAAATTGGAACCCAAACTGAAAAAAAGGCTGCTGCTAGCAACGTCTTTAATGTGAGCCTTCAGGGACAATTTCAAGTGGTGCCACTTGGAGTATACTTTCACTGGAAAAGCTCAGGTACAAGAGCTTTGTAGCAGCAGCTGTTTTGCCCTTGCTCTCAAATAATTATAGTGTAAATACTCTGTCTCAGAACCTCTTTGGGTAGTTGAGTAGACAACACGACACACAGTGCAGCTATATTATTATTGAGTAAAATGGCCCTACTAGGGTGTAGCAGCGCTAGGGATGTATGAAAAATTTGTTTCAGTTCGTTCTTGACCAGAATTTACCCAGTTCACACCTTGCAAAACCAAACATAGACCCAGACACAATCTGTGGATGAAGTTTGTACATTTCCAAGCTGTACATTTCCAGAGTATTTACATTATACCTAATTATTTGAGAGCAAGGGCAATTTGTGGGGGGGAAATGCATTGGAAAAATGCATACATTTGAACAATGTGCACATACATTCTTTGTGAAAAATGTGCACAATTGATGCATACATTTGGGGAAATGTGCACAAAATATGCTGATTTTTATGTGAAAACAAAACAAAAACAAAGCTCACAATCTGATATGGGACATGAGTTGTAATGAGCTTTGAGATGAAATTCAGAGAACCTCAGTGAGCTCAAGTTTTGCTGATTTACACGTCTCTACTATATTGTTGAGTAAAATGGCCCTACTAGAGTATGGAATGTGTTTTCTTATAGTCATATCTAAAAATGTGAAGAAATCTGGATATCCACTGGCAAAATATGGAAGCGCATGTTCAGTTATCTCCACAAGTAGAGGTTGGAAGCTATGTGATTTTGGCTTTGTGATATGCCCAGCTAGGTTGTTATAGAAATGCATGATCAAATCTTGAAAATAGAAACAACAAACTTTTTTTTCTGCTGTGTTTAAATGTTCCATTTGTTTTGGCATATCCCCATGTGCCCAATGTCCAGGATTCATCCATAGCGTACCTGCGTACCTACTGCACAAAAATGTATTTGAGACATTTAGGCATATGGTTACTGGGGAAGCATAAAACATGTTCAAAACATGCTTCAGATTAAATAGGTCTCAGTAAACAGGTTGTTGATCTTGTCTGAAGTGTAATTTCACATATTCAAAAGAACATTTTGTGATGGGAAAATTCAATAAAGCATTATGGCACTGCAGACAGCACTATATTTCCAGGTGGTGTCTAGGTGGGCTCCTTCTACTGCAATGTGTGGAGTGGAGACTACTCGAAATTGCCTCTGCCACTTACCAACCCAGACTGCATCATTTCTAGGTGGTATGTGGGGGGAAATGCATTTTAAATCTTGACAAAATATACCTTGCAGTTTCTGTTCTTCAATCAGAAAAGAGTTGAATGAAATAGCTGGGACTGAATGAAATTACTACTTACACAGAGCAAATAATTTATAACAATCAGGGCCTCTGGGTACATAGAAAATGGGAGAGAGAGTGTACAGTCTGAAAAGGTAACATTAGTGTCACGGGGAGATTAGATAGCTGCTAACAATTTAACAGCCAAGAGCTACCTTTATAAAGTTTTTCTTGGTTTCATTAATCTACTTTGCGACAGAGAGAGGTTCAAGCAACAAGGGAGTGCTATGCAGAATATGCAGACTATATAACTGTTTTTGCCGTTTCTGGTGATACTCTGTTGGGTTATCACTCTCTGTCACTTTCATCTATTCATACACTCTGCATGCCATACAGCAACTGCTACACTATGTTTAATCATATTTAACAGCATGAATGTCAAAAAGCTAAATAGTTTTTAACTGCTCATTTTACCTTCAACTATAGGTAACTTTATTAGCCCTGTCCTTAACCCATTATTACTGTTGACAGCTACAGGCAGCCCATCTGTATCACATGCCTTGGACCTCACGACCACGAGATACTAAAGTAATGCAACTGATTTTTTTTAAATTAAAGTAGTAACCGCCTACTGACACTTCCCTGTTATACTCCCTAGTTTGATTTGCTATGCTAGTTTTATATTATTTTTTTACTCACTGGTCCTGGGACTTAAGTGGGGTGATGCTATTGCTGGAATCCACCAGAAAGAAATGCAAAATAGGTGAGGGTGTCATCCCCTTCTGGATATTGCACTATGCGAAACACTGTTTCTCAGAAATTATTAGAATATATATCTTAGAGCTTGAGTGTACCAAATCCTCCTTCAGGTATCCTGCTTATCCATCACATTTATGCAACAAGAATAACTAAGCATGTAAAGACCAACCTACTTCTTGACCCACTGTCCTAGATTCACTGGGTGACCTAGAGCAAGTCACTGTCTTTTAGCTGCAAACCCTAACTGCAAAATGCAGATAAAATACTCACTAATTGTTAAGGTATGCCCATGTACACACACACACACACACACACACACACACACACACACAGTCCAACCTATCCTTATTGCTAGAAATGCATGCAAATTGACAATTTAGTCCATCTTCTTCCAAATTGGGGGCAGGTAGCTCAATTTAGTTTTAGAATTAATTAGAAAAAATTAAAGGAAGGCATTATTCAGGGAGGCATTTTATAGGTGATACAACTCGTGAAAGAAAAATCTTGTACTGAAGGGGAACCTGCATAATCATCGAAATATAGAGTTGGAAGGTACCTCAGAGATCATCTAGTCCAACCCCCTGCTCAATGTAGGCTCTGCACTACAAGGTGCAGCTACAGCATCCCTGTCTGGTAGCCATCCAGGGTTTGCTTACATTCCTCCAGTGAAAGAGAACCCACCACTTCCCAAGGTAGTCTGTTCCACTGCTGAACAGCTCTCACAGATAGGAAATTTCTCCTAAAGTTAAGCTGAAATCTGCTTCCCTGAAATTTCCACCTGTTGGTTCTAATCCTGCCCTTGGAGCATGAGAGAACAAGTCTGCTCCATCTTCTGCAAAGCAGCCTTTCAGAAATTTAAACATGGCAATTATATCTCCCTTTAATTATTTTCTCTTCCCTGGGCTAAACATACCCAGGTCTTTCAACCGTTCCTCAGAGGACTTGGTTTCCAGACCTCTCACCATCCTGGTTGCTATTCTTTGTATGCACTCCTAGTTGTCAATGTCCTTCTTAAAATGGGGTGTCCAGGACTGGACACAGTATTCCAGATATGGCCTGACTAATGCAGAATAGAGCAGAACTATTACTTCCCATGATCTGGACACTATACTTCTGTTAATGCAGCCCGAGATTGCATTAGCTTTCTTAGCTGCCACATCACACTGCTGGCTCATATTCAGCTTGTGATCCACTAAGACACCTTGGTCCTTTTCAAATGTACTGCTGCCAAGCCAGGTCTCTCCCATCCTATACTTGTGTCTTTGATTTTTTGTACTTAAATGCAAGACTTCATGTTTATCTTATCCGAATCTCCTCTTGTTAGATTTGGCCTAGTGTTCCAACATATCTAGATCCTTTTGAATTTTAATCCTGTCTTCTATGGTGTTGGCTATGCCTCCTAGCTTTGTGTCATCTGCAAATTTGATAAGCAACCTCTCTACACCCTCATCCAAGTCATTTATAAAAATGTTGAACAGGACTGGACCTAGGACAGAGCCGTGTGGCACTGCACTCAAGACCTCCCTCCAGGAGGATGCCGAGCCATCAATTAGCACTCACCGAGTATGGTTGCTCAAGCAGCTGTAGATCCACCTAATTGTGGTATCGCCCAACCCACATTTCACCATCTTATCAACAAGGATATCGTGGATAACCTTGTCAAATGCTTTGCTGAAATCAAGATATACTATGTCCACAGCATTCCCATGATCTACCAAACTAGTAACTCAATCAAATGATCATCATTTGAAGTTTGTTCTATGAGGAGAAGAGCACAGTTGTGGTATTATTTCGCAATCTGTAAAGAAAGGGCAAATGTTTTGAACTGAGAACAAAATAGCTGCAGCAAGGAGTGGAAGGAGAGCTGCGAATGGAGGTCTGAGCCAGGAGTAGCTCTGATGGCATTTTCCGGCATTTTTGCTGAAGCACAACCTTTTAATCGTTACATTCATCATGTGGAAGGAGGGAAACAAGATTGCACATGCAACCCCCTCTTAGTGTTGTAGTAGAGCTAGGGCTTGCAGGGATGCAGCACATATTTTTGATTATCAGGAATGATGGCATCACCTGTCACCCTCCTCAGAATTCCCTTTTCCATTGGAACTTAACTGCAGTTCTAACAGTAGCTGGGGGGGGGGGAGGAATGAGTGTTCCCAGCAACAAAATATCATTCCCTTTTGTAATGCAAAGTATTGTGGGGTGGCTTGGTCTTGAATGGACAATTAAGACCTATTAGCTTTTACAAAATTGGTTCCTAGTGGAGATGAAAACTGCTAGAACTGGTTTGTTGACATGGATTAACACAGCTGCCTGTAGTTTTGGACTCTTCTTGGGGGAGAGTCATGATGAGCACCTACACTTCAAAATTTACCACTACACCACTGCCCCCTCCCTTACGATGTAATGTATGTAATTATTCATTGTAATGCATGTAAAAGGTGAATCCTTGGGAGTCACAAGCTGCCATAGGCAAATAGAACACTTAAAAAAAGAGAGAGTGAGAAAGAACAATTTCTTTGGTTATTCCATGCATTTACTTCTAAGTTGTTCATGCTGATCTAATTGGTTCTGATAGTGCCTTTGTGACCTTTTCTGCACCACAAGGTTTATTTTTAAAATCAACATGCACATTCGCCATAAGGAAAATAGTTTCTACTCTAATTGGACCATCAGTATCCTGCCTCCAGCAACGACTAATAATTGATTCATGAGTTTCACATCATTCTGCAATCACAAAATCATGTAATGTGGAATAAGTTCATTTAACAAAGCTGCTTTAGTATATTAATACTAATGAGTTTGTGCGGAGATTCTAACAATGATTGGAGTATCAAATTTAGAAAACCTGTTTGTACACTTACCAGGCTTATAAGTTTATTCACCAGAGAATGTTCAAGCTAGCCATCTCCTGAATTGCCAATTATAATAAATCTAGGAATGGGAGGGTTCCCCCCACTCCATTCCTTCATTGCTTCTCTGGTTTGACCTGCCTTGCATTCCACTCCTCTTGGATGCTGGGTTAATGAGGAGAATTTCTAAAAATTAACTTCAGAATAGCAGCAGGGGCAATTTGTTGTAACTTTTAGTTCCTACAACTCATTTGCAGCTCTCCCTGCTCCCACATCCACATTACTGATGCACACATGTGCACTGATAAAAAAAGAAGAAGCTCTTGATGTGATCTGTGTATAAGTGCATCAGGATTCCCTTGGCTTGATTAATGCACATTAAGTACACATTCACTTCACTAAAGCACTGCACAGAAAAGAACCTTGATGTGAACATTTCTTTGAAAATTTTCTGCAGCGAGATTTTGGCTCTGTAAGTATTGAATGGAAGTCTATCTATTGCGTTGCAGGGGATGAAGGAAGCAATGGTCTAATTGAGGAGAACTGGCAGGGATAGAGGTGAAGCCCATTGCTTTGTTCAACCATCTTACTGTAGTACAAAATGATATTGCAACTGGATCCACAGTTGCACCTGCAATTCTCCACCCTGTTTGCGGGCGGGGGAGGGGAGGGTTCCACATTTCATGGAATATTCTCTGGCTGAAATTCTCTAACTGTTCAGGGGAAATCTGAAAATGAAAATTATTGGGGAAAACATTTTCTGAGAAATTTCCACCCAGCTGTATAGGTAATGAGATCATTTTAAAGTCTACATTCAATTAATAGAGAAGTTTGAAAGCGTTCATGTTCTGTGGAACTATGAATCAGGCAGAATGGTATGGTATCTGATATAGAGAAAGAAAGAAAGTTAGAAGTGTCATGCAGTCAATTCATATAGATACTAGCTGATCAAAGTTATTTTAGCCTGATTATATATGTACACACACACACTAATGGTCTTGATATAGAAAGGCATGGTGATGCTTTTTAACATGAAACATGTCTCACCCCAGCAGCAGTCCTTATCTGAAGCTGCAATTAAAAATCCCCCAAGTATATGAAGCAGCTTCCAATGTGGACCACTGGAATTATCCTCACAAACAGTTTTTAACCCTATATTAGGATAGAATTACGCATTAGATTAATTGTGTAGCATGTATCTGAGGCTTATTCCCTGCCCCTCTTTTCACTCTAGTGCACATGGGTGTGATTCAGATCAGGACCCACTACGCACCAGGAGGGGACTATTAAACCTTTCCCCCCACCATTTGCATCCCAAAATTAAAAAAAGAAAGAAGATAAGCCATAGATACATGCTATGACATTAATGTAACATGTAGTTTGACCCTCGGTCAATAACCTATGTACTTCAGGGTGCAACCCTAACATGATTAGGCAGTTTTTTCTGTTTAAATATGCATAGAATTGTGCCCTAAATTATTTATAATTGAGTCACTGTGGAGACAAAAAAAACCCTTTGCATAAATATGACATTCTTGCGCTTATGATGTCTTAAAGTGAGCTCAAAGAAATGTGCTTATTGCTTGACTTCTACATACTTGATTACTGTACACTTGATAACTGACAGCTGAATGCACAAAATGAACTCTGTAGAAAGGCATTAAATCATTGCATCTGAGGCCATGCTCTGTCTGTGTGGTTTCATCTTTGATGGCCCAGCCACATGTGCAGTTCATCACTTGACATAGCAGTCCTCAAATGACAAATAAGCCTGTTTGTACTGTGTGTACCCTTTGAACAATGTTTTAAGTCTTCATTCGATGAGGTAGTTACAGGCTTAAATTATGTCTTCCCGAAAAGCATTACTGTTACTTAGCTTTAACTTTAAACTTTTTGTTTATTTGAGCTGTACTTAGACTATAGACCTTGAACTCGAATGAAGATTTATCACCCACTTTCTCTGAATTGTTGAACTGTAGACAGTTAAAAAACAAAAACCAAAAACCTGAGTGGTTCCATTTGTTGTTAATTATCCTCAGTATTTCCCCAAGACAATGTAACTTCCTGGGGTTCACCTCACAATAAAATCCAATGTAACCAAGTCGTTTCCATTGGCTCTCAGGAGATGCTTAAAAGAAACAAATAATTATAGCACCAGTGACAAGAGGGTAATTACTAGACATCATGACGATGCAGGAGTAGGGAATTGACATTTGTACTCTTCAATCCCTAGAGCAAGTGGCTGGAAGCCTTGCAGTAAACAATTACCAATTCTCTCATCACTTCAGTAGAAGTTTAAAACACATGCACATAATTTTCATCTCTTGTATTTGAGCTTTATGGACATCACAGAGTGTGTGAATTGACTGGTGCCTTCGGGCACTTCTAATTTGATAAGTAAGCATGTTCGTCACATTTGCTGAAACAGTTATGTTCACAGTGCATTAAATGTGTCCAATTTATTTAAAGCTAAACTTTGTACATCCTAAGTGCCCTTTCTGGATTTCCCCAATTGTTTCTTAACATGGTGCTTACTTCCTTTGAGAAATATAATTGTGCAGCACCACCTTGACACACATAAGCAGACAACAGTTGATAAGTTTGCCACCTGCAAAATGGAAGTTGAGAGCAACACCAACTTATGAACACTTCGTTACAAGCTGTGAATTTGAAGACCCTCCCAAGAGGAGAGCAGACACAGCTGCGGCTGTGATGACAATGAAGGAAGCAGCCAATGAGACTGCTTGACATAAGTTTATGAGAGGTCTAAGTGGTAGGATGACTAAAATGTGTGTGTGTGTGTGTGTGTGTGTGTGTGTGTGTGCGTGTGGAGGGGGGTTTGGAATCTGTGTACTAATTTACTGTGTATGTTCTGAAGCTTGCAATCAATTCTGAACTTAATAGTGAATTCATAATTCACATTGATCCAGGCCTGCTACAAAGGTGAGCATTATGAATGGACGAGTTTTGGCTAGCAAGCCAACTAATTACAAAATTCTGCAGCAACTAGTCATAAGGTGCTCTTCTGGTTTCACTAGCAAAAAACAGAGGTTTATGGTATACCACAGTAGTTTATGGTATGTCACAATATTTTTGACTACCCTAAAAGAAGGCATGGTGCTGAGCCTATGTGGTGCACATGGCAGCCCTCAGCATCATTTACAAAGAAGGAGCAGTCTTATGGACATCAACTGTGATCCAATGATCTGCCGTAAGTATGAGAGCTATGATATGTACATAAAGCTCTCCAAACCCATAGTACTTTTCCCATTTACTTCAATGGAAGCAAAAGCTCCATACATTTCGCTGTGAACGTCTGTTAAAGTGAATGAAGAAATTCTTTCTGCATGAGTTCCATATGCCAACAGATGTCTGTCAATAATGGCAACTAAGAAGACTTCACCGAGAAAACTCAAGGGTAAATCTTCAGTGGATCACAGCCAAATAATAATGTCCAAGTATTCAATGTAGAACTTGTGTTTTACTAAAATAATTGAAATAATTATTTCGATAAAAGCTTCAGAGATTGTAAGTGCCTACCACCTTTCTTTTTGACATTAACAAAAGTGTAACGTATTAAATATTGGAACTTCCACAACCAGTAATCTATATGAACTCTACAAATCCTTTCAAAAGGTGTGTGTGTGTGTGTGTGTGTGTGTAGTGGTGGGAGTCTTACTCCAAAGCTCCCCCCTACTTAAACTTCATGAATTTTGAATTACAATAGAACATCTTTTGGAGTAATTATGACTACCAATTGATTTTATTATGATGAAGACAATCAAAGTGCATGCCTAATTAATTTGTCTGACTATTTACAATAAATTGTTACCTGTGTTGGCACACAGAGTGGAAGCAGGGATGCACGAGGAAAACATTTTTTAAGAAGACACCCGCTGTTGGATGAAATTAATAACTATATAATGAGCCTTTCTCCCTGTAACAATATGAACTGAAGGAGTGGTCTGAAAACATTATTACAGCTCTCCCTTCACAATAATCCACTTCATTCAGCAGTCATTGTTCCAACTGAAGCACTGGGGCATATGCTCAAATGTTGATTAATGTCTGCATCATATTGATCTTGGATAGCTGGGCATAACAGGATCACATTGTACAGTAAACTTAAAATTGATTCTTAACAGAATCATTTCCAAAGTAATTCAACGCTGATTTATTCATGAATCCACAGGAGCCATTTCCTCCCCTTTCCTACTGTAGCTTTGAAATATAAGATATAATGCAGTATTCTTTAGCCAGTATTTTATTTTAACCCTTCACATTGGGAATTAAGATTGTTTCCTGGGTGATGCCTATTAACTAATACAAATTACAATGCTTCTGACACATTCTGCCAGCTTCTGAGAACAGAATGAGTAAATGGGAGAGAGAGGAAACATTGCTCAAGAGCAGGGGTGGGAAAGCTTTTTGGCCCTGATGGCTGCACACAGTGCTGGGTGGCTGGTAGGGGGCTGCACACAAGTGTGCACATATATGTGTATGCACACACACACACACACACACACACATGCATGCATTCTCTCTCTCTCTCTCTCTCTCTCTCTCTCTCTCTCTCTCTCTCTCACACACACACACACACACACACACACACTCACACTCTTTCCCACCCCCATTCACATACACATCTCGGCATGCTGCGATGTGAGAATTTGAATCTCCCCTCTTTGCCCACCTTGATGGGGACACTGCAGGATGCGGAGGTTAAAGCAGAGTTCCCAATTGCACAAGAGTTCTACTTGCATTCAAGCAAATGCAAGTAGAATGACCCTTCAAAACTTGTCCGTGAATGTGGTCGGTTGGGCTCTGAATGGGTGGGGGGCTGCCACCAGAATCTGCTTGATGTGGAGCAGTATAGAAATACTGTACATCATCATCATCATCATCATCATCATCGGATATCATAGGATCATAGAGTTGGAAGGGGCCTACACGGCCATCGAGTCCAACCCCCTGCTCAATGCAGGAAACTAGAGGAGGGGTCTCCCGTCCAAGTAATAACCAGGCCTGACCCTGCTTAGCTTTCCTCGCTCAGACAAGCTGAGCCAGCTTGAGCCACAGCCATCATCATCATCATCATCATGCTCATCCCCATCCCCCCTACACAGTCTAGCCCTCACATGTTCAGGTGAATGCTTGAACATGGCTATATTGAAGCAATCAGTATTTTTTTTCTAACTATATTATTTTAATATGGACTTTACCCAAAGAGTGAATTTAGTTTTACTTTGCACCAGGAAAGTAAGGGCTGCTTCACACATAGGAATATGGGAAGAACACAGGAAACTGCCTTATACTGAATCAGACTATTGGTCCATCTAGCCCAGTATTGTCAATATTGGGTTTCAGGCAGGAATATTTCCAGCCCTACTTGGAGATGCTGGGGATTGAACTGGGACCTTCTGCAGGCAAAACATGTGCTCTACCACTGAGCCATTGCCCCTCCCCCATGCACATGCAAAACATTTGATATGTGCCTGTGATGCAGCAAATGCATGTTTTTAACAGTCTGTTTCATAGAATGATATGCACCAGGAAAGTACAATTGATTGCAGTTACCTGATGTGTGTACACCTGGTGGCAAATGGGTTTTGTGTGGAATGGCAGTTACACATGGGTCAGGGATGGTTCATGGGAATAATTCTGGCTATTCCAGAATCCCTGTTCATGTGTCCAGAAATGCTGTCTTCTAGTCAAATCATATGCATATAATACATAATGCTCAAGCAGGGCTAGCCCTACCATTAGGCAGAGTGAGGTGGCTGCCTCAGACAGATTATTCTGTGGTGACTTGAAAGGGCAGAAAAATGGTTTATATTTATTTATTTTTGTTGTTGTTGTTGTTGTATTTTTACTCCCAAGAGAAGTGCTTGAAGGATTTTCTGCCTCAGGTGCGAAAATAATGGAGCCAACCTTGGGTATTATGTACCTTGACTTGGGGTGAGTGGTCGGATTTGTTGTTCCACCTTTGGCAGCAAAATATCTTAGGCTGGTCCTGGCTCTTTGCATGTTCATTTTTGCCTTTGTATTTGCTCAGGGGCATGTAATTGTGTTGCAAGTGATGTACATTTCGTCTGTCAGAACAGATGCTTAAGCCAGGGGGGTTGACCAAGCTTGCTTGGAATCAGGATGGCCCCCAACTATGATATCATCACTGTGAAGTATGTTTCTGACCTACCGCTCCACAAGCTCAGTTGGGCAGACCAAAAGCAATGACGGCCGCCTCCAAGTGCCCCAGGGGTGTTCGTTTTATCATGTTACCCCAGGCTGCTCCAACCTGGTGCCTTGCAGATGTTTTCAACTTCAATTCCCATCAGCCTCAGCCAGCATGGCCAATGGTCAGGAATGCTGGGAGCTGTAGTCCAAAACATATGGAGGGCATCAGGTTGGGGAAGACTATGTTAACCTGTCATTTCATATGGGACACCTGTTTCATGTACTGTAGTCTTGTTTATTGTCATTATGTTACTTTATTATACAGTGAATAGGCAGAGGGCAGATAAACATCATTTAGCTTATTATTGTCTTATTAGTAATATAGTACCTTGGAAACCTTATACAGGGCAATATAATAACATGGCATCAGATTTATCTAGCTATTTAAAACACACTTTTACACTGTTGTGTCTTTTCAGTGGTGATTCTGATTAATCTTTTATTTCATTGGAATTTATCACTTTTTGTTTTGAACCACGAAATAGGAATGGTAAGTGAGCTTTGCTAAGGATAACAGCTTCTACCTGACATATATGGCTGTTAAGACACAGTTGATTCTTGAGAGGTATATATTACAACTTTAAAAAGTGATGAGCTACTAGTTGGGATGTGATAATGAATGACATGACTTTTCTAATGGATCAGTCAATGGTGGCAGAACTCTTGCAATTGATTTCAATAGGACTTACTTCCCAGTATGGCTAATTAGGATTTCAGTGTTTGCTAGTGAGCTAGGCCCTCAAACTAATGTAGTTCTTTGAGGATCATCCTTATAAACTGAACTGGTTGGGGGGGAAATCACTCAAAAGCAGGTCCTGAATCATCTGTTGCTACAATACCATGTTGTGATTTTAATTTTTAAACCATAGTAAATCTAAAAGCTTTGTCACAGCATTTTCCAAATGGTGGGTTGGCATTTCCAGTACTGCCTGGGTTCACACGATATGACAACCCATCATGGATAACTGGCCATGCTGGGATGTTGTGTCATCTGAACACAGACCAATTCCTGCTGGGTGGCTTATTTTGGGGCAACAAGCCACCCTGAAAACCCATGGGTTGTTCAACCCATGATGGGTTGTCATGTTGTCCGAACCCAGGGGACTGATTCCATCATGGGTTGGGGGATTGGCTAGTGAGCCGCTCAGCAAGAGCAGCAAACCCCCCCCCCACTCTTCACAATCTTGCCCTTGCTACTGCCTGTGACACCCTCCACTGATGCCCAAGTGGCACTTTGGAGCGACTGTCAGTGGTTCGACATCCCTTTTTAAAAATGTATATTTTTGGCACCAGAAAATAGTGCAACTGTGTTCATCATTTCTTTTTTAAAAAATTGTTGGTCTTTCGCAAGTGCGCACTTACGGCTGCCCGATATGTGTAGTCTTGACTTGTCAATGGCCTTGTAATCTTCAGCTTTCAAAGGGAAGTTGAGTAGGTGACAGATTGACAAGGTGAGATTGCATATGGGCTAATTAGCACACAGTTGCCAGCCATCAATTGCCTAGCTGTCAATTGAAAAGTAAAGGGGAAAAAGTGGTGACAGTAGGTGCACCAAAAGGGGGTGGTGAGAATATCACCCACTTAGCGATGTAATCCTCTGCCTTTTAAGTGTTGAACCAATTTATAAACCACCCCGCAGGAAGCAGGCCGGGTTGAGACAACAGGCTAAGCCGCTGTGGTTTCAAAGCCACGGTGGCTTAGCATGTTGTGCGAAACCAATCACTGTGTAGCTTATTCACAGGGTGGCTTAGCATGTTATGCAAATGCACCCACTGAGTTTTGGAGGTCACTTATAAAAAAGGCTGGCTGTTAGTAGGGATGTATGGATGTTGTTGAATCCATTCTGTTTGTATTTCACAGGTTTGTTCCATTAATGGAATCATACACACACACACACACACACACACCGGAATTCCATTCTACATTTGCTAATTCACAGTAGCACTAATGGGCACTTGCACAGATGTGCTAATCCACATTAATGCGAATTAATGCCAATGCACATTAACCGACATGGATTAGTGCATTTGTGAAAGTGTGCGCTAGTGCAAATTAGCGCAAATCCCCCCTGTCATTTGCCAAGTGAAAAATCAAGTGAAAAATCAGTCTGCAAGTCCACAGAATCCACATGACTCAGAAAAAGCCTGTTTGCTGCAGAATCCACAGGTCAGATTTATAGATATCTGAATTAATTTGAATCCATCGTGGATAGGGATGGGTGAAAAATTAGTTGAATTTACTCAATTTGCACTTCCTGAATCCAAACACAAACTGGAATGCAGTTTGCTGTTGAACTCTGTATATTTCCAAAGTTTGTAATGCAGCTTGAAAAAAATAATAAAATAAAAATTAAAGCATAGAAAAATGGGAACATTTAAAAAAAAATGCACACCAAAATGCATATATTTCAAAAACTGCACACAAAAACTGTGTACTTGTAAAATACTCACAAAACTGCTGTATTCAACGGGGGGGGGGGATGTACACATTTGAAAAAGTGCACATTCAGAGAACTGCAAAATTGTGTGTTTAGCTAAGTTCTGATCTGCACATTAGTTGAAGATGTGCAGATCAGGTCATTTGTTATTTGATGTCCTGCTTTTGGGCTTCCCATAGGCTGGTTGGCCCCTGGGGGAAATTGGATGCAGGACTAGATAGGCCTTTGGTCTGATCCAGCAGGGCTTGTCTTCTGTTCCTAGAAATTTGCAAAGATTGATTTTCTCAGGCATCCCTAGGTTTAGATTAGGGGTGTACAACCTTTTTGGCCTCGAGGGCCACATGTGATACTGGCTCAGGTCTTGAGAGCCACATGCGTGTGCATGCACACGCACGCACGCATGCACACACACGCACACACACATTCCTGTGATAGAGGAAAGACCTTTCTGTATGTGGATTCCTGGTGGAAGCAGTGTAGAGCTTTCTCTCCAACCCCTCCCTCAGTGATCCTGATACAGATTGCTCTTACCCCACTGCTGCTAGCAGCGAGGAAAGAGTAATCTCTGTATCATGATTGCTGGGAGAAGGAACGCAGTGGTGGGCTGGTCAGAGGGAGCCTCAGTAAAGGTCTTCTGGGGGTGTAGGTGGTACACCCCTAGTTTAGAAGCTTCAAATGTTTGTTCGACCAAGACGGTCACTGGATGGCCTTGGGCAAGCCAGTCTCTGACCATCTGAGTTTTCACAAGGTTGCCACCTACATCTACTGCATGCACTTTTTATTGAGACAAAGATCACTCAATATCCTTGTCCTCTTCCAAGGAAAATTATATTAATACATTCTTTATTTTTTATTACGTTTCAATACCTCTCAATTGCTGAAGCTTTCTGGGCGGTTCACAAAAGTTAAAACCATAAAATGTAATAATACACAATATAAAAACCTTCAAAAGTTTAAAACCGAATAAAACCAGAGTAAAAGTCAGCAGCAGTGTAAAGACCTAAAATCACAATAACATGTGTGTGTTTTTAAAAACAGCTGAAGGACTTGAAGGCCTGGGAAAATAAAAAGGTCTTCATCTGATATCCAAAAGGCTTTTGACCTTTTGACAAGACCGAGGTACTTCTGGTGGGGGACAAGGGAAGGTTAGGGGATGTTGACCTGGTGCTGAATGGGGTACATCTACCCCTGAAGGACCAGGTCCGCAGCTTGGGGGTCATTCTAGACTCCCAGCTGTCCATGGAGGCTCAGGTGGCAGCTGTGAGCCGGGCGGCGCTGTATCAACTCCATCTGATACGGCAGCTGCGCCCCTACCTTCCTAATCACCTGCTCCCATCAGTGGTTCATGCCTTGGTCTCCTCTCGCCTAGACTACTGTAATGCGCTCTACGTGGGGTTACCCTTGAAGACGGTCCGGAAGCTTCAGCTGGTACAGAACGCGGCGGCTCGCCTGATTAAGGGCAGCCGCCGGCGTGATCACATCACGCCAGTGCTTAATGAGTTGCACTGGCTACCAGTTGCTTGCCGAGCCGAATTCAAGGTGTTGGTTTTGACCTTTAAAACCCTACACGGCTCCGGCCCAGCTTATCTCAAGGAGCGCCTCCAGCAACATCAAGTAGGCCGCTCAACAAGGTCTGCCATGGACGGCCTTCTCCTTATCCCATCAGCCAGAGCAGCCAGGCTGGTGGGGACTAGGAAGAGGGCCTTCTCTGTGGCGGCCCCCACATTATGGAACTCCCTCCCTAGTGACCTTCGCCATGCCCCCTCCGTGATGAGCTTCCGCCGTGCATTAAAAACATGGCTGTTCAGGCGGGAATATGGGGTGGGTTAGGTTTTTAATGAGAATTTTTTATATTGTTTTAATTATTATGTTTTATTGTGTTTTATTGTATTTTAATTGTACATCGCCCAGGGTGGCCGGGTGACCGGCCAGATGGGCGATTGATAAATATAATAAATATAATAAATAAATAAATAAATAAATAAATAAATAAATAAATAAATAAAAGACCACCAGGTGAGCATCTCTGATTAGGGCATTTCTTAACTTGGGTGCCCCCTCTGAAAAGTAGCAGTTAGTCGTCCCCCCACCTAGTTTGGCAGCAGTATCTGGAGGAGGGCATGTGAAGATGATCTTAGAGTCTGGGCAGGTATACATGGAGGAGTCAATCTTTCATGTAACCTGGCCTCAAGCAGATTAGGGCTTTAAAACCAAACACTAGAACTTTGAATTGGGTTGAGAAACAGACTGGAAGCCAGTGCAGATCACAAAGCACTGGCATAATAGGATCATACCTACCAGTCACTCACTGTTACCAATCTTATTGCCCTATTTTGTGTTGTGATATGTATCACATTACCACCTGTGGCACATTGTTTACACATGGAAGGGACAGAATGGTGGGGTAAACAGGTTTATTATGTCTTTCTAGAATCTCGTGTTTTCGCAGGGGTTACTAGAGTGTGAGAGCAATATGAGCTAGTCACATGGTTTGTATGTTGTGATGACGTGTTAACTTGTTTTCTGTCTGAAGCCATTTTAGAGAGAAGCTGAACTGCTTTCCTCCTCCTCCTCCTCCTCCTCCTCCTCCTCCTCCTCCTCCTCCTCCTTCTTCTTCTTCTTGGTACAGCTTGCTGGACTTGTTACTGCTACAATGTAACGTCTTTGCTGAAGTGGAGTGAGCTCAACTTACTCCACTGGATGTAGTGCTTGCTATGCATTTATACTCTGCACATGGACTGTAACTAGGAAATGTATACTCTGTAGAACTTTACTTGCTAAGTGAATACACAGGTAGAATTAGACCTGTGGTGTTTACAGAGTGTTTCCTGACTCCATGGATGAATCTGCAATGGAGAAGCTTTGTTGGTTCACTGGCACACACGCTGCATGCTGCCTGCGGGAGGAGGGAGGTGAGATCTGGAAGATCTGTGTGTGGAATGTACAGGCGTCTGCTAGCACACAGACAAGGATTATAAATCTCCCAACCCGCACACACTCTGCTCAGGTCCAGTTCGAACAGGGTTATGGGCCCAGACCAGAACCAGACGGAACCAGCGGAATCAGACTGGACCAGAACCAGAACCAGAGCGGGTCGGTGTCAAAACCGGGACCTGTTTGGCAACAGCTTCGACTCTGGAGATTGCAGTGATTAATGGCAGAGGAGGAAGACATCAAGGAAGAAAAAAACTCTCCTGGTCCTTCAACCGGTAAGGGGGAAGAAGGGGGAGAGAATCTGTTGGCTGACACAGACGGCTTGCAGCCAAGTTCCAAGACGAAAGCTTGGAGGGAGAAAGCGAAGCTGAAGTTTCTGGTGAAGAGGAGGGAGAAAATCCCCCGGTCACAGAAATGGCGGCTGCACAATCTCTGAATCCACAAATTGTGGAATGGCTAAATGGATCGAACTATGTGCTGTGGAATTTTCAAATGCAGCATTATTTAACCCATGTGGGACTCTGGACTATAGTAACACAAGATCCAATTGCAGTGGGGGATCAGGCATACAACGAATGGAAGGAGCGAGACGATAAAGCAAAAGCAATTCTTTGTTTATCTGTTGAAAGCTCACAGGTGCCATTTATCCAATTACAAAACACTGCAAAAGAGATCTGGGATGTGTTACAGAATACGTACCAGATGCAAACAGCGGGCAGTAGAATTCTGCTAGCACGTAAGCTGTACAAATTAAGCTTGCAACCAGGTGGCTCTATGCCGGAGCATTTGAGCACCACGAGAGGCTTGTTTAACAGACTGAGAGCTCAAGGGATGACTATTGATCCATTGAATCAAGTCTCTATTTTGTTATCAAGTCTGGATCCATCATATGACACAATTGTCACTTTGATGGAAGGCCAGCCGGATCAGAATCTGACCATGGAATATGTGTCAGGCAAACTTCTTTCTGAGTGGGAAAAGCGCCAAGGAAAGAAAAACAACTCTGGCCGTAAATTTGCAGAAGGCCAGGCTGACGGGGCAAACAGCCAAGCTGCAAACAATAACAAGCTGGGAGTAACCCAGGCCGCTGCTTTAAAAGTGAAAAAATGCTTCAGTTGCGGATCTACATCTCATCTGAAAAAGGACCGTACTCACCGTAGGGTCAAACAGAAAAAGAAAAAAACCAAACAGGAAACAACGAGCACACCTGAGGAGGTAGTTAAAACGGGCAAAAGTTTGATTGCAAGGGTGGGGGTTGCAAATAACATTTGGATTTTGGACTCTGGAGCTTCTCATCACATGACTAACTCCAGGAACTTGTTCAAATCTCTGGAAAAAAATGGATCTACAGGTCAGCATGTAGAATTAGCTGACGGGAAATGAATAGATGTTTCAGCAGCAGGAACAATTGAATTTGCTACTTTGGGACAACAGAGAGCATTGTTTGTTCCGGAACTGGACACAAATCTGATAAGTATTTCCCAATTAGCTCAAAATGGCTATGAAATGTGTTTTTCAGACAGCAAATGTGTGATTTCACGTGAAGGGACAGTCTGTGCAAAAGGTGATTTGCAGAATTCTCTGTATGTTATAAATCCATTTGTAACAAATGATGAGAGTGTGAAGTATGCAAATTGTAAACCCCATGATAATTGTTTACATTTATTCCACAAATGTTTTGCACATGCTAATTACAGAAGCATCGAGAAGATGCCGGGTCTGTGTGAGGGCATGAAAATGAAACCTTGTTCAAATTATGTGGAATGTGAAGTATGCAGTAAGGCAAAGTCGCACAGAACTAACATTCAGAAACACAGTGATAGAGTGAGCACAAGAATATTTGAGCTGGTACACTCTGATGTTGCTGGGCCATTTGAGGAAAGCTATGGGGGAAATAGGTACTACATGACTCTCATTGATGATTTTTCTAGATTTGGATTTGTTTATCTTCTGAAGCATAAGTCTCAGGTACAAGAGAGATTTGAATCATTTGTGAAATGGGCTGGTAACAGATTTAAACAGTACCCCATAGGTGAACTGCTCACAGATGGTGGGAGAGAGTACATGAGTACAAAATTCAAGAAATTCTTAGAAAGTGAGGGCATTGGGCACAAAATTACAGCCCCAAACTCCCCGTTTCAAAATGGTGTAGCTGAAAGAAGGAACAGAACGCTCCAGGAAATGATGAGGGCTCAATTAGCTGACTCAAAGGAGGGAAACCATTTCTGGGGGGATGCACTTTCAAACGCAAATTATCTGCTGAACAGATTACCTAACACCACAACTCGGAAAACTCCATATGAAATGTTTCATGGGAGGAAGCCAAAGGTAGCACACATACGAATTTTTGGGTGCAAATGTTTTGTTCAAATACAGGCTAAAAGCTTTGAATGTTTTCTGCTGGGGTATGATGGACAAACAAAAGGTTACAGGTTATGTATGGTCACCACAACACAGAAAGGTAATTCTAAGCAGAGATGTGATTTTTCACGAGCAAACACATGATGAGAAACAGCTGGTGGAATTGCCAATGCATTCAATGCCTGAAACACAGCAGGAACTTTCTGAAACAACAAACCACTGGGCAGATATCTGGGGAACAGGAGGGAGGTGAACAATCTCTAAGGCGTTCAACCCGAGAACGCAAAACACCTGTTAGATATCAGGATGAATTCCAAAGTGGCAAAACTGTTGTACATAAAGTTCTCAAAATAGCTTTAGAACCACAAAGTTTTGAGGAAATCCAGAGCATGCAACCAGCAGTGAGAAATGATTGGTTTGAAGCCATGCAGGATGAAATCAATGCAATGCATGATAACAAAACATGGAGTCTGGTATCTTTACCTGTAGGACGCAAGGCCATCACCTGTAAATGGGTGTACAAGGTGAAAACGAATCACCAGGGGCAGGTGGAAAGGTACAGGGCAAGACTCGTGGCAAGAGGATTTGCACAAAAACATGGGATAGATTTTGATTCCGTGTTTGCACCAACAACAAGGTATGCAACTATAAGATTGTTGTTGAAATTGGCAGCACAAAGAAAAATGATGGCATTTCATTTTGATGTAAAAACTGCTTTCCTATATGGTGAATTACAAGAGGAAATCTACATGATGCAACCAAAAGGTTTTGTAGAAAATCCCAGTCTTGTATGTTGTTTGCACAAATCCATATATGGGCTGAAGCAAGCAGCAAGATGCTGGAACCAAAAACTAGACAGAGTTTTGATTAGTTTGGGATTCAAACAAAGCAAGGCTGATCACTGTCTGTACACATGTCACACAGAATTGGGACATTGGGTGTATTTGTTAGTCTTTGTTGATGATATATTGCTGATAACAGAATCAGTAAGTCAAAAAGACAAAATTGCAAAAGAATTGCAAGCACACTTTGAACTGAAAGATCTAGGTTTGGTACAACACTATCTTGGCATGCAATTATCCCAGGATGAGGAAGGTTCTTTCTTGGTTGAACAAAGTGGAAAAATTCAGAAATTGCTGGAAGTTCATGGATTGGAGAATTGTAACCCAGTTACCACTCCAATGACTCTTGAATATCAGAAACACACAGATAACACTGAATTTGAAGAAATTGGAAAATATCAAAGTGTTATTGGAAGCCTGCTATATTTGGCAAATGTGAGTAGGCCAGACATCAGCAGTGCTGTGAACATACTTAGCAGGAAAACCCAAAATCCTTCTATGTATGATTGGCTAGCTGTGAAACGTGTGTTAAGGTATTTAAAAGGTTCCATGAATTGCAAACTGAAATTGTCATCACACACAGAGGGAGGTTTTTGTGTGTACACTGATGCTGATTGGGGAGCTGCCACAGATAGAAAGTCTACAAGTGGGACTGTGATAATGTATAATAAAAGTTTAATTGACTGGTATACACGAAAACAATCTTGTGTGGCTGTATCTAGTGCAGAATCTGAATTCATCAGTTTATCTCAAGCATGCAATGCGATTGAATGGTTCAAGCAATTGTTTACTGATCTGCAAATACCAGTAGACAAGGCTGTTACAATTTTTGAAGACAACCAGGCTTGCATAAGCATGGCTCAAAATGAAAAATGTAGGCCAAGAACCAAGCACATTGATGTTCGTTACTCTCATGTAAAGGACTGTGTGCAGAAAGGGTGGATAACACTCAAATACTGTGCAACAGGGGACATGGTGGCAGATCTTTTCACAAAACCATTGCCTGTAGTAAGACACAGGAAGCTAATGACGGCGCTAGGCCTCATTGAGTAAATGTGAACAATATGTACTCAGCTAGTAAGGGGGATGTTGTGATATGAATCACATTACCAGCTGTGGCACATTGTTTACACATGGAAGGGACAGAATGGCGGGGTAAACAGGTTTATTATGTCTTTCTAGAATCTCGTGTTTTCGCAGGGGTTACTAGAGTGTGAGAGCAATATGAGCTAGTCACATGGTTTGTATGTTGTGATGACGTGTTAACTTGTTTTCTGTCTGAAGCCATTTTAGAGAGAAGCTGAACTGCTTTCTTTGTTCTTCTTCTTCTTCATGGTACAGCTTGCTGGACTTGTTACTGCTACAATGTAACGTCTTTGCTGAAGTGGAGTGAGCTCAACTTACTCCACTGGATGTAATGTTTGCTATGCATTTATACTCTGCACATGGACTGTAACTAGGAAATGTATACTCTGTAGAACTTTACTTGCTAAGTGAATAAACAGGTAGAATTAGACCTGTGGTGTTTACAGAGTGTTTCCTGACTCCATGGATTAATCTGCAACGGAGAAGCTTTGTTGGTTCACTGGCACACACGCTGTACGCTGCCTGCGGGAAGAGGGAGGTGAGATCTGGAAGATCTGTGTGTGGAATGTACAGGCGTCTGCTAGCACACAGACAAGGATTATAAATCTCCCAACCCGCACACACTCTGCTCAGGTCCAGTTCGAACATTTTGGACCTGCTGAAGCAGCCCCAAGTATAACACACTATAGCAATCCAAAGTTTACCAGTGTGCAGATAACTATAACTAGGCTATCTCTGTTCAGATAGGGTTGTAGTTTGAGTATCAACCTAAGCTGATAAAAGGTGTTCCATGCAATCAAGGGCACCTGTGCCTCTAGTGACAATGCTGGATCCAAGAGCACCCCCAAACTATGATCCTGATCCTTTAGGGGGAGTGCAGCTCCCTCCAGAACAGGTTGAACATCACTCAGTCAGACAGATGAACCACCCAATAACAGTACCTCCATCTTGTCTGGACTGAGTCTCAGTTTATTGACCTTCATCTAGTCCATTACTGCATCCAGGCACTGATTCAGAACACCCACTACCTCACCTAGATATGACAAAAAGGGGAGATAGTGCTTAGTCCACATCTCCAGATAACTTCCCCCAGTGGTTTCATGTTGATGTTCAACAGCATGGGGTATAAAACAGAGCCCTTGGAACCCCATAGCATAACTACCAAAAGAGCAATAATCCCCCAGCACCACATACTGGAATCAGCTATCCAAGTAGGAGCAGAAGCACTGCAATACAGTAGCTCCAACACCCAGCCCAGGTAGCCTATCCAGAAAGATGCCATGGCTGATGGTATCTAAAGCTGCTGAGAGGTCTAAGGGAATCAACAGGGTCACACTCCCCCCCCATACCTCTCTGAGAATCAACAGGGTAATACTCTCCACTGTCCCTCTTGCCTGTCCCACAGGGTGACCAAGGGAATCTCCATTCTAAAACCAGGCTTGAAGCCTGAATGAAATGGATCTAGATAATGAGTTTCATTGAAGAGTGTCTGGAGCTGAATGGACACCACCTGGCTAAGCACCTTGCTCAGGAAGTGCATGTTTGCAAAAGGCCTATAGTTGTTAACATCTTCTGTGTCCAGGTTAGGTTTCTTTAAGACTGGCCTAATTTAGTTATTTATTTATTTATTTATTTATTTAGTGCATTTCTGATCCACCCAAGAACTTATGTTCTCTGTGTGAAGATTACTACTTTCTTTAAAGAGGCTGGTACCACAACCTCTGGACCCAGCCAGACATCTATTCTCTATTGGATGTAATAAGCCATGAAGGGCAAAGGGCAAGCACACAGGTGGTTGACCAGACTTTATCAAGTATCTTGTCTGCATCCTCAGGCCTCACTAACTGAAAGTCATCCAATAAAATTAAACCAGTTGGTGTTCTGGATATCTCTACTAATGAATATGTGTTAACTGTGGTATTTAAGTCATGACATAACTTATCATCAGTCATGCAAACTTGTCACAATGTGCTACTGAAGGTACTACCATCTCCTTGGCCCAGATTGCAGCAGGCCACAAAACATTCAGAAAAGTTCCACTGGACAACACTGAGAAAATGCAATGATCATGGAAAAGTATTGTCTCTTTGCCACCATCACCATCAGATAATAGGCTCAGTAGTGATCTACACGGATCATTGACCTTAATGATAGCTATAGCTAAGCACCAGCATACTGTCTATTTTGGAGCATTTAAAAACAATTCCCATGAGGCAACACCAAGGCAATTAAAAGTGCAACACCTTCCTTCATGGCTGTCTGTAATGCACTAAAAGAAGGTTCCCTATCTATAGAGTTTATTGAAGTCTTATTTATGGTTAGCTGAACAATAGATAGCATAGGTTTTTGTGCAACAGTGTTCACTTGCACCATTACAAATATGTAATTGTCTTTGCTTTCTGTTCCTTCATTTGGGATTGAGATCTTGGCTTATTTTTAGTAGCAGAGGCAATCTAAAGAAGAGAAATATAATCCAGCAGCCATTGAGATCTTGGCTCATATTAAATAGCAGAGAGAATCTAGAGGAGGGAAGGCTCAACCAGCGGCCAAGAGTGGAGTCGTGGGCTCTTGCCACTCTTGCAGTCCTGAGGCTGCTTGCAAGCAAATTGAGGGATGGAATGGGGTCGGGGCGGGTAGGGAAGGAGAATTGAGAACAGGAGTACAGAGAAGTTCTGCAGACTCATTCTGGATATCTGTGTATTTATTGAGCAGTTAGTAAACATGGTCTGGAAAAAAAAATAGTGCCCACAACAGCTGCAACTTCCCCAGTTCTAGCTTCTGTTATGTGATATTCCAATTATCTCCAAAGAGCTGCAAAGTAGTCTTTTCGCAGAATTTCCAAGGAGAGTATCATTTAGATATGTGATATAAATATTTTGCCAATGAAACAACACCCCCCCTCCCCCACCACAAGCCTGTGCTGGATCTCAGTTGCAAGCTGCAAGCAATTCCTGAAGATAGTATTTTGCTGAAGGCTCTTAGAGGTGCAGCTGCCGTGTGGATGGCAATGCCACCAGGAAGGCTCAGGTTGAGCAGCAGAAGCCCTGGTAATATAAGCTGTAATATAAAACTTCAGCTGTCTAGGGAATTGCCAACAGTACCACATAGTTAGATTTAAATATTTAATCTAATAAAATCACGAGCCCAGGCAAGTGGTATGTGTGATTGTTACTTTGGGGAAATTACTGCATGGTTTATTGTGTATGGATGCAGAAACAAGGCATTGTAAACCTTTTCCAGAAGCCTGAAGTAAAACAAAAAGTCTTAATAATGTCTTGCATTCTCTTGCATTTTTCGAAAAGTAGTCAATATTTTTCAGCATGGAAAAGAAGCTTAATATATTGAATATCATTTGGCTGCATTACCGCATTACATGAATGGAGTGCATAATTCCATTTGCTTTAGATTCCAGCATTACAACCCTCTCCAGCTTTCTGCAAGACCCTGAATCACGTGTACAGAGACTACATGGCATGCATACAGTTGGTCCTTGTGTAGGGTCTGTGCCCAAGGCAGGGACGGGGAGAAATTTGTTCAGTTCGCATTTTAATGTGAACCTACCTACCTACCTACTTTTGCACTTTTGAACCATGATCAGGAACAACATTCAGTTATCCTACAAAAAAATATGCACTTCTCTGATTTTGCAGTCGAGTTCTCAATCAAAACAGGAGTACAAAAAGTTGTATATTAGGGTGCAATCCTATTGGGATGTCTGTAAGCCCCTGAACTTGGAGGCATACAGGCATTCAATGCAGAGTGGGAGGAGCGGCAGAGATGATCTTCACCTCCCTGCCTGTCTTCCCAGCCTACATTTTAGCGAGACCAACTTTTTTGCCCATCTACCTGGGGCATCTTGGAGCTGGAGGGAAAGAAGTTGGAGCAGCTTCAGGATACCTTGTATACTGTGTTGTGATATGTATCACATTCACAAGCTGAAGCACATTGTTGACAACATGGAAGGAACAGAATGGCAGTAAACAAGGATGTTGTGTCTTCCTACTTTCCGTGTGAAAGCTAGGCCTGGGAAACGGTATGAGCTGGTCACATGGTTTGTACGTTTTGGTGACGCACTTGTTTTTCAGTCTGTAGCCATTGTTGAGAGAGGAACAGGACTGTTCACTCTGTTCTCTCTTTTCTTCTGGACTTTTGCTTGCTGGACTAATGCAACAATGTAACGTCTGTGCAACAGTGGGGTAAAGCTCAACTTGCTCCACTGGAATGGAATGCTTGCTATGCATTATACTCTGCTCATGAACTGTAATTAGGAAATGTATACTCTGTCCCCTCGCCGGATCGTCACCTTGAAGTGGTGAATGGGCTTGCGTGTTCCGATGAATCCTGTGAGCAATGCCGTCGGGAGCTATGTACTCCCAGTAGGGTCACCCATGGCGGTAAGGTCCGGGGAGAGGAACCAGACAAAGAACGATCCAAAACATAAAGTCCTCAACGGCAGAACAGGCGGAAGATAATTAAACCTAAATTACAACGGCTGTGAAGGCGGATGAAGGCTGCAGCAGAGAATGGTTTTCCAATCGTCAGGGTAACCGTGCCATTGGA
This sequence comes from Shinisaurus crocodilurus, assembly GCA_021292165.1. Taxonomy (NCBI): domain Eukaryota; kingdom Metazoa; phylum Chordata; class Lepidosauria; order Squamata; family Shinisauridae; genus Shinisaurus; species Shinisaurus crocodilurus. The sequence continues at coordinate 74,838,249 of CM037876.1, read as the reverse complement.
TCTCTGCCGTACTCTGTCAAGTTTGTGTGGTGATTCGTTGTGCACCGATCTCCCCACATAAAACAGTTTCACGCACAGGCGTCTTCCAACCCAACCCATCCAACCCAACCCAACCCAACCAAACAAAAACAAAAAAAGTCCCATGGCGACTGGCGAATGGCAACGGGGGCAGGACTGTGAATCTGGAAGCCCCTAGTCATGGACCAGCACATGGGCGGTGGATGCAGACTCAGTCGCCCTGTTCAAGGAACGAGGTAGTCGAGCAGCTCGGCAGCTGTATCCATGACTGAGCAGCCCTATTTAGGATCCACTCTGCTCACCCCGTATGGGGAGGGGGCTAGAAAAGGTGCCCTAAACATAGTCTACCTCTTTCTCCCCTGACCGGATTACCGCGTCCAGTGGGGTCACCATTTTAGCGGTCGAAAAAGACATTTGAATTTTGGAACATGGAATATACGGACATTGCTGGATAACATAGATAGTGAACGCCCTGAGCGTAGGACTGCTATTATTGCAAGGGAGCTGAGACGGTTTAAGATTGACATAGCAGCACTTCAAGAAACTCGAAGGGCAGGAGAGGGACAGCTGAAAGAAGAAAAAGGAGGTTATACCTTCTTCTGGAAAGGACTACCTGAGCAGGACCGACGAATACATGGTGTAGGCTTTGCCATCAAAAATGAACTAGTGAACTCTTTGTCAGAAGTTCCTACTGGCATTAACGAACGCCTGATAACTCTTCGATTAAAGCTCGCCAATAACCAACAGGTAACTATTTTGAGCGCTTATGCACCAACATTAGATGCTGATGATGACATCAAGGAAAGTTTTTATAGCCAGTTGGACACTCTCCTGTCAGAGATACCTAAGGAGGATAAAATTATCCTCCTGGGCGATTTTAACGCAAGAGTCGGGCGTGACTTTGATTTATGGCCAGAAACTATTGGAAAAGACGGAGTTGGTAATAGCAACCCGAACGGACTCTTACTTTTGTCTATATGTGCAGAGCATAATCTCACTATCACAAACACGCTCTTTCGACAAAAGAATAAGTTTAAAACATCATGGCAGCACCCACGGTCAAAGCACTGGCATCTTCTGGATTATGTAATTGTCCGTGTTAGAGATCGCCGCGATGTACTTCTTACTAGGGCCATGGTGAGTGCCGACGACTGCTGGACAGACCACCGACTAATCCGTTCCACAATGGTTATCAACATTGCTCCCCAACGTAGGCTTCAAGGAAGGAAACCAAGGCGTAAAATGAACATCCAAGTCCTTCAAGATCCTATTAAGCAAACTCGTCTTCAATCACTTCTTAAGGAACATCTACCTACGGAACCTCCTGACAACATTGAGGACCATTGGTCTAAGCTGAAAACCTCCATTACTGCAGCTTGTGAACAAACTATTGGATATGAAACTAAGAAACATCAGGATTGGTTTGATGAAAATGACAATGAGATTAAATATATAATTGACCAAAAAAGGAAAGCCTTCCAAATATGGCAAAATGATATTAACTGCGCTGCCAAGAAAAAAACCTACGCTAGCGCAAAGGCTGAGGTCCAAAGAAGAACAAGAGAACTTAAGAACGCTTGGTGGAAAAAGAAAGCTGAAGAAATTCAACAACTTGCAGAATCTCATGATGCACGGGGCTTTTTTAAGGCCACAAGGGCCATTTATGGACCAAAAACCTATGGTACAAACCCTTTACAATCAAAAGATGGCACCAAACTCTTAAAAGACAAAGAGTCTATTGCACTGCGTTGGAAAGAGCATTATTATGACCTTTTAAATCGTAAATCTAAGGTGGATAATGAGATTTTTTCGCAAATCCCGCAAAAACAAATTAAAGAGGAACTTGCAATACTCCCCACTTTGGATGAAGTAAAAAAAGCCATTAATCAAATGAAGAACAACAAAGCTAGTGGACCAGATGGGATTCCTGCTGAAATCTTTAAAGAAGGGGGCCCCGAACTTGTACAACATCTTCATAAACTCATCGAAAAAATCTGGATAAGAGAAGAGATCCCAGAAGACTTCAGGGATGCCATAATTATCACCCTCTTTAAGAAGGGTGATAGAACAGACTGTGGAAACTATCGGGGCATTTCTCTCTTAGCAACCGCAGGTAAAATATTTGCTAGGATTCTCGCAAACCGTCTTCTATCTATTTCAGAAGAGATCCTCCCTGAAACTCAATATGGTTTCCGCCCCTCTAGAGGGACAGTAGACATGATTTTTACTGCACGTCAGCTCCAAGAAAAATGCCGGGAGCAAAATCAACCCCTTTATATGGCATTTATTGATTTGGCTAAGGCCTTTGATACTGTAGATCGTACAGCTCTCTGGACTATCCTTATGAAAATTGGATGCCCCAATAAATTTGTGAATATCTTGCGACTTCTCCATGACAACATGACGGCAACAGTTTTGGACAACAACGGCTCTCATGGTGCTCCATTTAAAGTGGGATCAGGTGTTAAACAGGGATGTGTTATCGCCCCAACATTATTTGCCATTTTCATCGCCATGGTTTTACATCTTGTCAAGGGGAAACTTCCCACCGGTGTGGGAATTATATATCGAACAGATGGAAAGCTTTTTAATCTCAGCAGGCTGAAAGCAAAAAGTAAGGTAATTACAACCTCCGTTGTGGAACTTCAGTATGCTGATGATAATGTGGTCTCTGCACATTCAGAGGATGATCTCCAAACTATCCTAAATGCTTTTGCAGAAGCATACGAAAAACTTGGTCTCTCACTTAACATCAAAAAAACCAAAGTGCTTCATCAGCAAGTGCAAGCCAATCCTTTGGTGATGCCATCTATCCAGCTTGGCGGGACAATACTGGAAAATGTCGATCATTTTCTCTATCTTGGCAGCTATCTTTCTGCTACAGCTAACATCGACAGTGAAATCCAGCATCGTCTGAGCTCCGCAAGTGCCGCATTTTCTCGAATGAAACATAGAGTGTTCGAGGATCGGGATATTTGTAAGAAGACCAAAACACTGGTTTATGAAGCCATTGTATTACCAACTTTATTGTATGCCTGCGAAACATGGACTATCTATAAACGTCACTTCCACCTCCTTGAAAGGTTTCATCAACGTTGCCTCCGGAAAATCCTGCGAATTACTTGGGAAGATAGGCGAACAAATGTCAGTGTACTGGAAGAAGCAAAGACTACTAGCATTGAAAAAATGATCGTTCAACGCCAACTTCAGTGGACCGGTCATGTTGTTCGAATGCCTGACTGCCGTCTTCCAAAGCAGTTACTTTACTCCCAACTCAAGGATGGAAAGCGGAATATCGGTGGTCAATATAAGAGGTTTAAAGATGTTCATAAGGCTAATCTAAAAAAATGCAATATAAACATCGAAAACTGGGAAGCTCTGGCCCATGAACGATCTAAATGGAGGTTGGCCTTTCACAAAGGTTCCATGGACTTTGAAGAAGCCCGAGTGCAAGGTGAAAGGGAGAAACGTGCTAAGCGAAAAGCACGTCAAATGAATCCTTTACAGGACCATCTTCTATCTGGTAACCTGTGTCCTCACTGTGGGAAGCTGTGTGGATCTAGAATTGGCCTCCACAGTCACTTACGGACCCATCGCTAGAGTCTACACAATCTTCTTTAGAATTTCCTCCTTTTATCCCGGAAGACAATCTTACTCGGTCACGAGTGATCGCCTGATGACTCTGTAGAATATTACTTTGTTAAGTAAATAAACAGGTAGAAAGACCTGTGGAGTTACAGAGTTTTTTCCTTGCTAACTGCAAATGGGGGAGCCGACAGCTGGAGTCGAATTACAGGAGCTGACTGTCTGACTGCAACCGACACGCTGCACGCTGCGCACAGAGAGGGGAGAGAGATCTGGATTTCTGTGTGTGGATTTATGGGCCTTCACACACGAACAGGATTTTAATCTCCTATCTTGCACACACGGGAGCTCTGCTTTCATTCCCGCACCTTCATACTGGTAACTCCATTCTCCTCCTCTCCACTTCCCCATGAAATGCCCCCTTTAACCCCTTTCCAAGGTTGCTTTCCTGACCTCAGAGAGCAGCCCAGTGCTGTTCTTTTCATGCCAGCTGCAGGGGGGGGGCAGGGAGCCGGGTTAGAGCTCAATTCCCATCTCTGAGGTCGGAGTGCTGTCTTTGACCTTGGATCTGGCAATCCAAACTATCCTGCGGCCCCTCAGAGATGCTGTCTAGGGATCATTCGCTCTGGGAAAGTAACATTAAGATGTGTTACGTTAGGAAATTTGCTTGCAAGAAGTGTGTATATTAGGCAAAAATGCAGACAAAGATGCATGTATTAGGAGAAATGTGCACAAAAATGCCAATGAATTTTCATGTAATTTTTTTCTCTCTCTCAAAGAACCAAGCTTAAGACTGGATACATTTTCAAAGTTTGAACTGAACTGAACTGAAGATTGGAAAAACGAGCAACTGAGAGAAACTGAAACTGATAGGTTTGCCTTCCCTAGCCCACAGGCAGTTGAACTTGCCGGATTTGGGGCAGCCTTTAAGGGCCCAGAGTCTTCAGTTTGTTGAAAATGTGGTGGCCAGGCTGCTGACTGGGGGTTGCTATTAGGAGCATGTTATGCAATTCCTTTGTTTAAATATTGGTTTTAAAATAATAAAAAACATATGAACAATAACGTACGTATCCAACAATCGATCAGATAGACAGTGTATCTCACTATTAGTGAATTCCTTCTCATTTAAAAACCTCTAATTTACAATGTTGCTATATTTCTTTCAGCCCAATGTGTCTTTCCATAAACTATCATGTGTTGTTGGCAGTTTCAGTTTGTCTTTCTTTTCATTTGCATATTGTATAAAACATCTCCAAATTGCATAGAAGTCTTCATTATTGCTGTGTTGTCTTTCTGCCCATTTTTGTTTTGTCAGTTTTCCCATCGGAGCAATTGTGTATAATCTCTGCCACTATATATCTATTGATACTTCTGAGCTTTCCTTCCAGATTCTTGCTGTTTCCAGTCATGCAGCCACATAAAAAAGGTTTATAATTCTTTATACATAAGATCTTAATTTTCTTCCTCAAATATTGACAACAATCCCAACGCTGGACACACATTATTTTGTTGTTTGGTTATTTTCATACATTCTAGGAAAACCTTTGACCAAAAAAACTTGAGTTACTCCACATTCCCACCAGATGTGCAGATTAGTCCCCTCACTACTGCAACCTCTCCAGCATCCCAGCCAGGTCTAGTGGGTGGTATATGTAGCTACACGTGAGTGGCGTTAAATACCAATGTCGGATTACTTTTAAGGTGATGCCCAGATCTCACTCCCATAATTCCTTTAGGCATTCTGTTGTAGGATATAATACAGCAATTAGTCTGATAATTTTGTATTGCCATACCTTTTCATATTTGTATCTGCTTGAATGATAATAGTTTCCATTCTTGAAATAACCACATTGGCTTTCTATTTGTTTCCAGGGCTGATTCAAAGTGTTGGTTATGACTTTTCAAGCACTATACACTTTGGACTGGGATACCAAAGTCCGCCAATGTATTAAGGTTATCAGCAGAGGTCTTCTTGTTTGCCCCAGACTCATGTTTTGTTGGAACCAATGATAGGGCCTTTTCACTCGCTGTACCTAGGCCCTGAATTCCCTGCCCAGAGAGGCCTGCCTTCCCCTTCCCTGAGATTGCCTTCCGCTGCAGTGTAAAAGGCTTCCTCTTTAGGATGGCTTTTAGTCTTTATTGACTTGATTGAACTGCCTGGCTTTTATGTCTTTGACTCTCTAGGTTTATACAATTTTAGTGGTTTATACAATCTCCTTGATAACTTTATTTTTGTAGTAGCTTGTTTTTATCTGCTGACTTTTTATCTGCTGCTGTTGCTTTTTTATGTTGCTTTTTTCTTTTAATCATTTTATTGTATCTATGCTGTTAGTTACCTTGTCCTTTTAAAATGAAAGGCAGGATATGTATCTCTATATCTATCTATCCATCTAGATATAAAATAACAAAATGAAACGTACATAGGTTGGGACAGGGCCAGCTGGCATGATCCCGAACGCCCAACACACACACATGCTTGTTGATCCTGTTGACCATGTTATCTAAAAAGAAGTATAGGTTTGGAACAAAACCTTTGTTAAATATGGCCTTCATAATTCAGAAGCAGATTATGGTCAGAGCACCAGGGGAACTGCAAATGAGGTAACATCATTTTTCATGTTTTGCTTGAATCTTGTATTCCAAAAAGTGGCTGTGACGTCTCTTGAAGGCACAAGAGGGGCCTGTCTGATTAGGATTTATCGGATTTCTGTATAATGGCTGCTCTTATGCCAGTATCCTGGGTAATTCTGATGTCCAATAATCAATTACACTTTCTGCTGGGAAATCTAGGGGCTCCTCTCAGGTTGGGTTTGTGGGTTGGCTATAGGGAATAGGATGAACTGTATGGAATTGACAGCAGATGAGGAAAGGGAACATAGCAGAGCCCAGAAAGGCAGTCACAAGCAGTAGCCCAGTCAGGGAGGGCTAGCATTCATTCTCTCTCTCTCTGAGTGTTATCTTTGTGTGCATGAGCATGACACATTGCCCAAAAGCTCTACAGTTCTCTTTGACCCATGTGCAGTCACAGGCACATGGCTTCATTCTTACCTTCTGGGAAGACAGTCACTGTGGCTATGTCTGGTGGCTGAAGAGCTGCTCCCAATATTTCAGGGTTGGCTGGCTAGCTGGAGATAGAACCAGAGCACACGTAGTCTGAAAGTGATGTAGCACTTAGAGGTGCCACTCACATGGTCTATGCCCAACATATGTCTTCCTTTTATGAGGGTTACAATAGGGTTTGGTGCTTATGGACCAATCTCCTAGGGCACTGCTGTTGATCTCCCAGTATGCAGGGCAGAAGCCCTGCCCCTAACATGGTTTGCTGCCAGCTCACCAAGAACAATTTTACAATAACTGGCTTTTCTTGGTCTCACTGGTTGTGTTCCACTTCATCTATGGCGAGACCATTGAGAGTATTCTATCCATTTATAACACCATGTCTTAACAGAAAAGAGTGATCCCATTGCAAGGGCAATTACTTTTTCTTGGGGTATTGTATCTCGGCATAATGCAGTATACCCTCCCCTGACACCAGATAAGCATAGTAGAATAGTTCTTATTTGGGGAAGTTCTTATGGTTGCTGTGCGAATTAAAGATTTGGAAGCACTCAAATACTGTAGTAAAATGAATGTTTAATCTCATGTTATATTGTGCTGACAACTTTCTGTTCTGTGTTTAGTGTAATATTCTGTGAATGAGTTGCTATTATATCATCTATTTGAAAATTATATGGTAATATAGGCCATATATTTCCCTTGGATAAAGGGATGGGGAACATGGGGCACTCTTTGGATAATGACAAAACCATTTGCACTCCCACTAAGGGGCAGTGGGAGTAGTGGGACATTTTAGAATGAAGATGGCGATTAATTAAACTTTTTTTTAAAAAAAACAGAAACCCTAATTCTGTTAAAGTTTAGCTATGAAAATCTGACTCTGAAGGACAAAATATAAGGAAGCTAATTATAGAATTCAGAACTCCTCAGAATCATAATTTATTGAAAGAAAGAACAAAACATGGCTCAAATCCATATTTCATCATTATATAGGCAAGACAAAACCTGTGTTTATATGTTGATCTTTTATCTGAGCAATTTTATTAATTCAGAAATGTAAATCTAGTATAAAATATTAATGGGGCACTACATTATACCAACAATTAAAATGTCAAATTAAATATACCTGATGTAGTTTCCATGAGTGTATTGATGATATATGATCTGTCTGATATGTTGAGCAATCTTGCTTGTGATAATTGAAAGGATTCTAATTTCCATGTTATAAAGCAGATCCCTCCATTGCTTGCTGGTTACCATTGTCTGCCCAAAATGTAAATAAACCTTCTAATTTACTTAGCCCTAAAGAAAATTAGCCTCCTCTCCTAAGCAACATAGGAAGCACCTTTGATCTTTCTTTATGCTATGTAAAGGTAAATGTAATTAATAATAAATGAATTTAATGTTCATTTGGAAGAAGAAAGATATTTTGCATGTGCTGTGCATAAAACCCTCTTGAGGGTTAAATGATTATATTTTATTTGATTCATTTATGGTCTGGTCCACACATGTAGTAGAATGAGATGGAAGAGTCTTGAGGTGGTAGAAAAGACTGTGTCATTTCAGATGGGAGATAAATGCTTCCCATAGAAAACAAAATGCTCCACAATCAGAAAACTAGAACAGGGAGTGAGTGGGCTGGGAAAGGATACATTCTTTTTTTACTGATGTAGTAGCGTATATTTTTTTTACTGAAGGAAGCTTGGTACTTGGGAAAGGATTCACTCCAATCTTTCCAATTTGCACCCAGAAGTCGAACTGTACATGCTACCACCTCAGGAAGATTCTACCACATCATTCTGCTGGATGTGTAGCCAAGGCTTCCTATGAAGACAGAAATAAGACAATAGAAAGTTGGTTAAGGCTGCAATCCTATATCCATTTACCTGGGAGTAGGCCCCATTGAACTGAACATGTTCAACTAAATATGTATAGGATTGCATGGTAGGACTTGAAACCTGAGATTACAACCCTCACACTTTTTCTTATTTGGTGCCACTAGAGGAGAAATGTTCAGGCTTTAAGTTTAAATATAACTTCTGGGTTAACACAAACATGGCCTGTGAGAGAGCAAATGTCCAACACACACTTATTCTGGCATTACTCACTGGAACAGCCAACACAGATACAGCGGGCTGTGAGGCTGCATGTTTAGCCTTGCCCCCAAAGTAACACAGTCCCTCTTGGCCCCTCACCTTTGAAAGCAAACATCAGCAGTGGAGAGCCTCCCAGTGCAAATTAACTATCCAGATTTGCCAGGGTCCTTATTCTTGTGGGAAGCTTCCATGGATACAAAATGCTTCCAACTGCAGAAGTTCACCACAATTATGTGAGGCTAAAAAGACAGTCCTGTGTTGGCTGTTCTGGTGAATAATGTCTGAATAGGGACGGACACACACACACACACACACACACACACACACACATCTTGTTTTGGAAATAAATTCATCCATTTTGTGGTAATGCTCAATTAAACAAGAATTAAGTGTGCTTAAGTCCTTGAAGTCTAAGAGCTCAAAGCACACTTAACTCAGTGTTGGATTCTGGATAATGATGATAAAGATGTTGCCTCACTGAGAGAAAAAAACTTGAGAAAATGAGGACTTTCCCATGTATATAAGAACACAAGAAGAGCCATGCTGGATCAGACCAAAGGCCTATGTGTTGCAGCATTCTGTTCACACAGTGGCCAACCAGCTGCCTGTGCAAAGCCCTCAAGCAGGACAAGAGTGCAACTGCACCCTCCTGCTCATGCTCCCCATCAACGGGTGTACAGAGGCAGACTGCCTCCAGTATATACAGTCCATCACCACATCAATAACCTAGATCATGTTTCCAGTGTGGTAGAGCTAACACAAAGTTACCACTTTGCAGTTATGTAACTGCCTTAATAAAAAAAGGTTCAAAGTCTGTTCAATGTTTTGATAACTTTGAAGGTTAATATTAAAGACATACATAAACTTGGGTACTCTATTAATTCCAGCAGAGAAGAATGAAATTGCCATCCTCATCATAACCTGGTATTAGCCTTGGATGCTCAGGTGGTGGCGTGGCAGTAACCCACCCAGGAATACATTTTCTTTGGTTAGGCATGTTTGTCAGCTGACCCTTTCCTGAAGAAGATGCTACTGGCCATGTTCATCCATGCCTTAGTAGCATCCAGTTACTGTCTTATTGTAACATGCTCTTATCTGGGACTGCTTTGACTAAGGCAGGGCTCCTCAAACTTTTTAAACAGGGGGCCAGTTCATTGTCCCTCAGACTGTTGGGGGGCCGGACTATAGTTTGAAAAAAATATGAACAAATGGATCAAGTAAAAAAAAAGGACCCAGGTCCTTTTTTTTTTACTTGATAGGGGTGATTTTTTTTTCCTTAAATGGAAAGTTAATTAATTAATTAATTTATTTATTTCATTTTTATACCGCCCAATAGCCGAAGCTCTCTGGGCGCTTTACAGCAATTAACAAGACAGTCCCTGCCCGCAGGCTTGCAATCTAAAAAGACATGACACACAAGGAAAAAGGAATGGGGAGGGAAGAAGAGGGAATATTAATGAATACTCCTGGCAGGCCTGGTGGTATTTACATATATAGTTGCACAATTGTTTCATGCCTAACACGAATATACTTCTGTTTTTGCCATCACACAAATGAGCATACTCTGCTTCAATCCAAAGTAGCATTTTTGAAACATTAGAAATCTGACTTAGCTACATCAGCTCATACATAAGAGGTAAAACACCACCACTAATTTTTCCATATTATGGAAAAGAATTAAAAGAATCGGCGCTTGAAGCGAAAGAGTTAAAAAAAAGTCTGCTTCCGCCGATCGGCCGCCGGGCCAGATAAAAAGGTAAGGTGGGCCGGATGTGGCCCGCGGGCCTTAGTTTGAAGACCCCTGGACTAAGGGTTTGGACTCTCGAAAGAACTGTTCAGAATGTAGCAGCCAGATTGTTCATTGGTATGCATTTTATGGAACATTTAATTCTGGTACTGTTTCTCCCAGTGGCTGCCTCTCTGTTTCCAGGCCCATTTCCAAGCACTGCTTCTGACTGTTAAAGCCCTAAAAGGTCTATGGCCAGGAGAACTTAAGGACCACTTCCCATATGAAAATACTCATGCGCTGAGATCAACACCAGAGGCTCCTGCTCTGTGTTTTCGCCACCATTAGGGAGGTGACAAGCTGATGCAGGCGGTAGGACCTTTTCGGTTGTGGTCCCTAGGCTGAGGATGCTTCCTGAAAGAGACCCACCTGGCTACAGTTGTTGCTTGCCTTTCGGCAAGCTGCAAAGAATTGGTTGTTCCAGTAGGTGCTGATTTGTTAATATTTACTGATTTTCTGGAGTTTTGTCATTTTCTATTTGCTGTGGTTTTAGCGTTCATTTTGTTGGTATTTTTCAAATAGTTATGTGATAATTGTGTTTATAGTTTTATTGTCAGCTGCTGTGAGCATCTTAGATTGAAAGGCAGGATTAAAATATTTTACATAAATAAAGGCATACGTTATTTCTTCCATCAGGCAAGGAGGATCAATAAAATGTATTTAAAAATATATATATCTACCTCACAACAATAAAGAGGAATCTTGCCATTAACTTACATTGGATGTGGAGTGCATCCTTTTCTTTGGATTACTGCTTGTTAATATTTGCTAATAATTGTAATTCTCAGTGGATAGTGATGAGCTTGCAACTTTGCTTTCATGTTGCCAATGAATTAATGCTAGTGCATACTGTGTTTCAGACAAAGGTTTTTTTACATGGGTATTGGAAAATACACCATCTGTTTTATATAAATTAGGTTGAAAATGATCCTTAATAGTAAAGCTTTTGCCTGGTGTCTTTTGAAAAGTGAGTCATGTGCTCTTAAAAAAAGACTTCTTGCAATATCAAGATGCGCATTTTGCAATACAAAATGCCCTCAATTGTGACGAAGTTTTGGTGTTCAGTAGCAAGAGGTTAATGTGTAGCAGAACTTTGTGCAAAGAATGATAGAAGAACTGAACTAATTGTTTTACTATTTTACACATTGCACTCGGGGTACAGATAAGTGCTAATTTAAAATATTTTTTTAAATGAGGTGTGTACGTATTAAGTGAAAGCATTTAAGAATAGTACGATATGTGAATTGCTCAGTTTGGATACAAGAGCTTCATGGGGAAGTCATTTGGAAATATGAAGCAGACATTAATGCAGTCAGAATATCTACTTTGTCACTCCTCCCAGTTCATTAAACTCACAGTACTTCCAGAATTTGTGTCTCAGCTGATTCTTGCCATAAAATCTCACACCTTTAATTGCTATACTTGAGTACAAAATATTTGTGTGCCATGTTAGATGTGAAGTTTACACCCGTGTGTCTTTCTGCATGTACAACTTTACAACAAACATATGGTGATTGGGAAAGGTTCAGGTTAAAGACTCAGGTATTGTTTAAAGTGACAACCACCACCCAACAAAATACATGCATGTAGCTTTCACATTTGATGTGTGGCCACAATGGACTTCCCCAGGCACCGCCTTCTGGGGTCGGGGGGGAAGTTTGCACATGGGGGAGGGATGAGGAGTCCGAATACAGCCAAGCCACGGTGGCTAAGCCAATGGGCTTAAACGGGGCGGGGAGCTGGGACCCTCACTTAAGACCCGGTTTCCCCGCCCTCTGCCTCTTTCATTTTTTGGCTCCGCTTTCACTATACGGAAAGCATTACTCCCTCGACCTTCCACCTCGTTGTATCGTAGTCCTTTGTGTGCACGTGCGTGTGTGCGTGTTTTTTCGAGTGCACTTGGACTGGTACTTCTCTGTGTGAGTGTAAGGGGGGCACAGTGCGTGTGTGTGTGTACTGTGTTGGGGGAGGGCGTGGAGCTTACCGCCGGTTGGGGGGCTTTCCTTTTCGTCCCCAACAACTTTCCTCCTTCCTTCCTTTGTGTTGGTCAGTGTGGCTCTACCGATCAGCTGTTCGGCGGCTGCCCCACATTGTCTCCCGGCGCAGCGCCGCAAGTCCGGGCGGAGCTGCTCCACCACTAAGTTGGGCTCCGCTTGGCCCAGTTGCTGCATCCAGGCCTGTTCTATCCAAGTACAAAATGAGAACTAGTACTGACTATATAAGTGGTGGAACTGTGGAAGGTTAACATTTATGCTGATTGGAGTTACCTGAAGATTGTCTTAGAAAAGGATCCCTTAGGAGGTAACAGCTTTTCTGTACATTTATTATAAATGTCTTGAAACTGATACCATAAATAGTACTGAACGTTCTGGAATTTTTCAAACGCCATGGGTAGTTTCTGGTTTGACATCTTGGGCATGGCATTCAGCATCTGAAAGAGCATCTGATTGAACCATATTGTACAGAACCGAAAAACATTTTCAGCTTTGCGGGTTTAGAGCTGTAAATTCAGGCCGAGCTTATCTTGCAACCACACACAAAGGCAGGGTGCTGCTCACGAAAGGGCTATGTTATGCCATTCCTTTGTTAGATGCTTTCGAATGTCGTCATATGTGACATTCTGCCATTTAAGATGAATTAAATATAGAAAGGTACAAATAATTTTAAAAAATAGCAGCCATGAGATGACACAAGTTTATTCTTGTTCCAATTATCCATAGTTTATTAGACTGAGATTGTTACATCTGAACCAGTCATTTAACTCTCTCACTACTGCATTTGTACTGCATTTAGATTACTGCATTTGTAATTTTTTTTTTTTGGTGCTCTCTAAAATGCCTGGTAGAAAAATCCAATGAGGGAGGAATTCACACCTCGGCTGTGCCTAATCATGACTAGCACTCTGTTTAGTATAACGTGGGAAGATGTTGTAAAACTAGCCACATATATTTTACTTGTATATAGAGGAGCATTGTTTGCATATATTGATGCAGGAGGAGTCAACAAGGGTTTGAAAACTTTTGATCAAGACAGCTTTATACATTATGCAGGTTTGGGAGTGAGGTGTGACGCTGCTCGCCCACTATGGACGGCTACCAGGAGTGCAGCCCCAACAGTGTGTCAAGATTTATTTTGATTGATGTGTTGCGTACTTGGGAGAGGCAGAAGAAGGACCTGAGATTACTCTGTGTGGCTGCTCTGAGTGTGTTTTTGGTTCCAGCAAGTTCATCACCAGTGGAGCGGGTGTTCAGTGAGGGTGGAATTGTGATGAGATCTCACAGTTCCAGAATGGGGGCCAAACATTTAGAAAAAATCATGTTCCTCAAATGCAACATGGATAAGTTTTAGGGAGTACAGCAAGTTTATTTTTTAAAATCATTTTTCTAAAATGCAACCTTTCAGACATTTTGGGTTTGGCTGCCTCTGCCTGCCTGTCTGGGGTTCCCAGCCTCCTCTGCCTGCCTGGTCTCTTCTTGACCAGTTCAACAGTTGAATTGTCCAAGACAAAGGCCTCTGCCTGCCTGCTTTGGGGTTCCCTGCCTCCTCTGCCTGCCTGGTTATTTTGGGCTTTTCTGCCTGGTCTGTTCTTGCCAAAATCAGTTGCAGAGTTTTGAAATAAAAAGGCACACTTGTGCCTAGAATTTATTTAAACCACACATCTGAAGTAGCCTTATTTTGTTGGGAAAACCCCCCATTGATTTTAATAGGGACTCGTGGAGTCTGCTTTGGGAGTGACTTGTGACTCGTGACTCGTGAGTCACCATTTTGGACCAAGAACTCGGACTCGGACTCGAGACTCGGGTCCAAAGACTCGTGACTCGACTCGTGACTCGAGACCAAGGACTCTTCAACATCCCTGCTTTATACATAGATGCAGGTTGGTGGAGAATATAAACCACAGTCAAATTAGCCATTACTCTCTTAAATGTCTGTATTTGGGCCCAAAAACCACATAACTAAATTCAAGCTAAATACCGAGAAAGAGGCACCTGACTATTACTGCACTTCTTAAAGGCAGATTTCCTCTCCTCCCCGCCCGCCCCTCCACCCACAAGTTAAAGCTGTATGGCTGGAAACTGCATTTGTTAGATCAGCTGTGTGATTCAGCTGTCACATTGCTGGCAACTTACATTCTAGAGGTTTTTTTGAACCCAAAAAGCCTATCTAAGTTGAAAATAAGCAGAAATCTATCTCTCCCTCTTTCTCCCCAAAACATTAGTAAAGTATTATTACTGTATTGAAAAACATAAGATTCTAAGCTGGCAACTGTGATCTATTACCACTAATTTTTATATGACTATAAAGTATGACCTGGTTTATAAGTCTAGACATTTCAAATAGGATTTAAATTTTCAATAATCCATGAATGAACGATGATCAATCTTAATCAAAGAGATTAATAAGATATAATCGGAATGTTTAACATTCATAAGTGGTGAAACCTTCCTTAAAGTGGATCTTGGTTAAGTAATTTTTTTTTTTTTACTGAACTGTACATATCAGGTGCCCATAAATATTGTAAAATGAGAACAGGAGAAGACAATACACTGGGCAAAGACAATTGAGACTGCTAAATATAAATCCGTGATTTCATGAGAACAATATTTGGACAATTTTGCTATATCAGAGAACCTTTTCTTAATTCTTGTCAAAGAACTGACTTTAGCCAATTAAGCAAAAAACAGGAAGCATGGTATACTTTTAATGATAAAAATTAATTTTGAAATGAAATTACTATCATGATTCATTTTTTTATCTTCATCTTTGAAAATGCCTGTGTATACATTAATATTAGGAAAGCAAACCAGCATTATTTTACATCATGCCCTCTGGAAGGTCTGGATAGGAACCAATAATATGCTGCAGTGCATGGCAAATGAGATTTATCACACAAGTGCATCTGTCCAGGTGTATCAATAACTTCAGACATGCAGGGTTGTAAATTCCAACATTATGTGAGGGAGAGAAAAGGTTTGTCACAACGTTAGTAACTGAGATCAATATAATCAGCTAATGCAGAATGTCCTGGAAAAGTTCTGGACAGATCTATTTCTAGCCTATTTTGTGCCCAGGCAGTGCAGTAGTATGTTCTCTGGATATTGTGTATCCTGGTAGCTGCCTTTCTTCCTATGTTTCCTCCATACCTGCTTTGACCCTTCTGTGATTCTTAATATATATTTTTATCTAAATTTTTCCAAACAATATATAAAATACAAATACATAACATACATAAATAGAAAAGGAAAAAAAATAATAACATATAAACTACAAAATAAACATCCAAATTATACTACAAATAACCGAAAACTTAAACAAACAACTACCTATACAAATACAAAAAGGAAAAAAAAAACATATTCTAAACTCCCACCTTCTGTGATTCTAAGTTTCCCGTTTGTACAGACTCTTCCCTACCAATCTACACATCCTGATTCTGGCCCCAGACAACCCATCATTTCTGCTTTGTGTGTAGCCTTAAAGTAACTCACACGAGTAACTCACTCATAGTCACCACCGTAAGATTCATTTTACTGAACTGAGAGTGAAACAGGAAAGAAAACTGCAGAGTAGGAAAAAATTTAAAGGAGCAGTATGTCACAATTTCATTCCTTGTCTGTGCACCATATTTCTCCTTCTTTCCCTCCCAGTAGTCCCTGTTACTCTTGTGTCCTATGCACTGTTTCCAGTTCTTATCCTTTATTTATTTAGTGGATATCCCCCGTTCCTGTTGGCTGTTTTAGAGTTTGTCATTTACAGTGTATTTTATATATAATATTGGTACATGTAGTACTTTTTAAAAAACGTGTGCTAATTTTTAATTTTTTGTGGATTTTATTGTATTTTAATCTGTACACAGTCTAGACAGACTTTGTGTATGAGGCATTTAAGAAATCTAATGAATGAATGAATGAATGAATACATAAATAAATAGAAATTGACATCAGTAGCAACAGCTAGCAAAAAATAATAATCATGTAAATTTAACCATATTCTCATGAGTAGGGTGTAATGGCATTTGAACCTCCCTTCCCACATGGAATTGGCATGATCAGTTAATGCCCCTTTGGTTTATGCTTTTATTCTGTTTGGTATATCCATAATATTGTGTAATGTATTATGCACAAGTTCTACAAACTGAATTAACTTGGGAATGAAAACTGAACTGTAGATAACATAGAATTTTATTATCCAAAAATTCTAGATAAACTCCTGAGAAAAATTCCACAGCTCTCAAAATAAAATTTGAACTGACAGTTCTTGCCATCCCCCATTGGACACCACTTTAGCAATGCAAGCCATTTTGTACCACAATGGCAAAAGTAAGTTAATAGGATGGGGCTATAACAAGAGTTCTTTACAGAGCCTTGGTTTTATATCGAACTACCGTAAAATAGAAAGATGGCAACTGTAAAAAGCAAACAAGCAAGCAGACAAACAGCTTCAGATCAAATGAAAATGCAGGTATAGCCTATGAAAATAGTTTTACTCTGTGCATAGATATAACTTTTTTCTTTCTTACTTTTTAAAGAAACAATAAATCTTTTTGTTTGTTTCAACAGATATGTGTATATCCTTTTTATTCCCAATTCCATTCTCAGCCAGGTTATATTATTAAAATGTATTAGAGAAATTGATACCAATTTAATGAGAATACATGAGTACTTATGCTAGTCAGATAATACTATACCACAGCAGTTATGGTGTTACCTTAAAAGCACTAACTTTAAATTAACCTATGCATTGAAACAGGTTATGAGACAGCATTACTGTAACTTCTTTTTTTTAAATAGGAGATACAGGTTTTTTTAAATGATTTCTTTAAAAAAAAATCTATATTGATTGTATCATTCCTATTTTGTTAGGAATATAATAGAAATTAATTATATTGCAATATAATAGAAATCAATGAATTAATAGGAAATTAACTAAAGTCCTTGACAGAAAGCACAGTAGTATAAAAATATATGCACAACAAACATACTGAGACATACTGAAACACATGAATCTATCCACATTTATCTAAAATACCACAATATTCAGGTATATCATAATTACTGCTGAGCCTAATGCACAAGGCTGTTATAAAGAACCGGTGACATTATGAAATATGAATGTGCTAGTACCTCAGAATCATCACTTCAATTTATTGCTTTATGTCTCTTCTTACAAACGGACAATGAGCATAAATGGTCTGTAGTCAAGGCTATCCAGGGACAAAGATCTTGTTGTCCTATAGCAGAATAAATGACAATTATGTATGTTTGTTAACCATATCAGAGGCAAATAAAAAGCTAAAATAACTGAGTTCAATGTCACAAGTTGCTGAATAGGAAATTGTGGAGATAACGACGATCCAGAATGTTGTTCTGGAATTGACTGACAGAATGTGTTGGCATGAAGGGTCTCAAGAACAGTATGTGCTCTTACCTCTGTCACTTCAGGACAGCTCAAGTCAAATTGTGAACCCATCAATGAGACATACTGGTATGTGGCTTTATTTTGGCACATAGATGTTTATGGGGGAAATGGAAAACTAGACTGAGTAGTTTGCTGTGACTGACAGTGCCAACCAGTGAAGCATCAGCTTGGAGAGGCCAGTGATATGAAAAAAAGAAAAGTAAAAAAGATAGACTCCAAAGATAAGTAGCAGCTACTGAGACTTCTTAGGTGAGAAGCTCTTATTATTTGTATTGCTTTTACTAGACAAGTTTTCTCTTTTTGCTTGCCCAAAGAGTAACCCAGAAATAACAGATGGAATATCTGTTTGGCTTCAAGTATCAGAGCCAGTGAATGGTCTGGGACCACTAGATGCTGAAGCACTATTGAAGCTAAGTAGGTGCTGCAGACCTGATCAGAGCCTGAATGGAAAACTGCTGGGACTCCACTTAAGCTGTTCTGAGTCCTTGCTTTTTCTAAAAGCAAAAGTGGTGCGTACGTAAGTATGTTTATTACATAAACGGCTTCCAATGCATTCTTTGGAATGAAGTTTACCCAAAGCTACCATTCCAAAGCCCGAGGAAGTATTAGGGAGCATGGAGAGTGATGTCTCCATGAGCAGACAAACAAAATATATTTCCTTGGTTCAGAGTGAAATATCTTGAATATGTGCAGGAGCCATTGAGACGAAAGGAGGAAGGCTGGTAGCTGAAAAGATGTAGTCCAAATCTAACTTCCTCAAAAGCTGAAAAGTTAAAATTCACACCACTGATAAAGTTTGTGAGTTGCTTGGATAGTTCCCTTCATAATTCCAACAGCAGGATCCAGTCACCTTCAGACACCTTATTCCTATAATGGACAGCTTGTCTTCTGCCAGCTAAGATTGTTTTTAAGGCTACAAATAGCAAGTGAGTATAATGAGTAATAATGCACCAGGAACCCTTCATTTGCTCTGAAAAGGGCTCAATCCACAACACAAAGGATAGGTGTCTTGTGCATATTCCACATGAGTGAATGCAAAACAGTGGCAGTGTGCCAGCCTTAGTTAATCCCGCACTTCTCCCTTCGCAGACCTTCAAATTAATAAATGTGGCCCTGATTTCAAACCATTACTGATGTCTCGTCTCTTCATTTCCCCCTTTACCCGCGCAATCATGTAGTTTATACTTTAGCTATTATTAGTGTGTGAGCTCCTGACACTGGCAAGACAGTGATGATGGCAGATGCACTATAATAGATCAGCTCAGGCTAGTAAACTTCACATGGTCTGAATGGTTAAGATATTGGCCCAGACCATGAAGGTTGCTTGTCTGTGTCCGATTAAATTAATGTTTATGGGGACACATGTTACAGTTTTGTGATGAATTGACCATCTGTACTGTAAGATCACTACAACTTTCCAAATGTAGGCTGAATGGTACCAAGGAAAATAGTGACTTCTAGTCATGGCGAATGCTTCAGGCAGCCCATTTACTATAAACAGTATATCCTCCTCCATACTTAATGGAATTGGGGCATGGCCGTTGTTTGTGTTGGGTGGGTAGCACACACGCACTAATATTGGACAGATGGATTGCATAGCCCCTGAAGGTGTTTTGGTAAAGAAAGAGAATAAAGAAGAGGCAAAACATTCCCCCACCCCCCAAAATTGGGGAGGGAATGCAAAATGTGACACTGCTTGCGTGAGAATGTCACTGGCATAGTTCGAAAGATACCTGTGGCATTTTAGGGCAAATGCTATCCCAGAGAATAGGTGAGATAGTTCCATTTGCACAGATGGTGATTGCCAGCAACTGTGTCTATGAACTAAGCCTCGAAAACTGCAGTTTCCCATACAAGAGGAGCAGTTGCCAGGAACACATCTTATGCCTAATACAGCCAGAAGAACCACATTATCCAGCAAAACCCTAAGCATAGTGACTTCTCAATAAAAACAACCAAGAGTTTTGTGACACCTTAAAGAGTGCCATGAAGTTTTGTTAGGCAAAAGGCCTCAGAAATGATACACCAGATGCATCATTTCTGAGTAAACATGTTACTTAGGATCTTGTTTACTTTAGATCAGGGGTGGGGAATCTATGACTCTCCAGCTCCCATCATCCCTGACCATTGGCCATACTGGCTGCGACTGATGAGAACCGGAACAGCATCTGCACCCCCAACCCTGCTTTAGGATCATGATTACTTTAGGATCAGGATATTAAACTGTTCAAGCCTTGTCCACATAAAACAGGTGTTTGCCTTGGAGTTTTGTATAGTACACATTGATGTCTTGTAACACTCAATGCTGGTTGTGGCCAGCAGGTAATTACCTTCCCCCCCCCACGCTTCTGTGCGGGGGGGAGAGAGTTTGCGCGGGGGGGAGTGCAGGATGAGGCTGAGATGAGGTGAGTTCACCTCCCAATCAAGGGCCGGGGCAAATTGTTTGCACAAGGGGTGGGGCCCTGAGGCTGTATTTAGGCACAGCGGACCCCACCCAAGGCCTCTTTCTTAGCAGCTCCCTCCCTCCACACCCGATGAAGCAGTGTGAGCTCCTCTGGTCGCCTTTTACGGGGCCGAGTAGGAATTTTGGCTCATTGTCCTAATTGGCTCGGGGCAGTGTGCGCATTTCGCCTACTCCATACTGTGGAATCGGAGGTGGTTTTGTTGTTTTGGGTTACCTGTTTATTCCGGTCACATTGGTTTTAGGTTAGGTGGTAAGTGCGGTGAATAGGCAGTGGGGGTTAGGGTTTCGGTGTGCATCCCATGGCACCTTTGAAGGTGATGGGCGAGAACCCGAGCCCCACTGATGTTGAGGCCCTGTGGCTCCATTGGTGGGAGTTAGGGACGCCTTTGGGGTCTACCCTTCTCACCCTCCTCGTGAGATCCCCCAGCACCCCGTGTGCGGAATTCGAGAGTGGCGAGTCACTGCGCCACCCTCGACTTTGGGATGTTTTCGCCCTGATATGCTCCACTTGCCTTTTGGCCAGCCTTAGTTAATCCCGCACTTCTCCCTTCACAGACCTTCGAATTAATAAATGTGGCCCTGATTTCAAACCATTACTGTTGTCTCGTCTCTTCATTTCCCCCTTTACCCGCACAATCATGTAGTTTATACTTTAGCTATTATGCCTTAGATATGATGGGCTCTGCAGTGCAGCTGATAACATGATGATGTGGTTTCTCTCTGCACTGCTGAAACTGAACAGCTGTTAGTGTGCAAAACTGAAGTGTCTTTTTAAAGGAAATCTGAACTCAAAAAGAATTATGCAGAAGATAAGGGGTCTCTCTCTCTCTTTCTGTTTCTTTTTACAGTACAGACTTTTTCTCCTTTGAGTTCAGGATGGAAAAGGTTTTACCTTCCCCACAATATCTAGAGCTTCTCATTGCCTAACTGTCAACATACATATTTACTATTTTGCTAAGTTAGTTCATTTTGCTCCAGGAAGCCACTTTGCTCTTTTGATTTCGGGCCATGACTTGACATCACCCATCAAATATCCTAGCTAATTACTAACTAAGCTTAGCCAGGAAATGTACTGTTCATAATCATGTATACAGCAGCCACAGGGTGAAGTCCTTGCTTGTCGGTGCCCACCCATACATTCAGCTGGAGGTGGCATTGAAAGAGCATGGCGATAGTGAGCCTGAGGGCAGGGACTGTCTTATTATTAATCTTTGTAAGCCACTCTGAGAGCCTTTTATGGCTGAAGAGCGGGGTATATAAATGCAATAAATGCAATGCAATGAATCATTTTCCTTTACCATGTAGATTGATTCCCGTATGAACCATATATTCCATGACAGTTGCATGATTTCTTCCCCTAAAAAGGTTGGGGACAGATTAGGTACCCTTAGTCACACAGAGAGCCCAGTTCACATGGGGGGCCATGGAGGGGAGGAGAGGGAAAGGACTTGCTTCATCTGAATGTATGAACAAGGCTTGAGGTCAAAGGACCAGAGTTCATATGTTAGCATGGCTGATCAGTATATCTTTTAGTATTTGACCCTGACTTTCAAACTGCTTCACCTACAGATAGTCAACAATGAGATGAATTTTTGTTGGCTATGCATTTTTGTTTGTTTGTTTAATCTGTGCTTTGAGGTTATTTGGTTGAAGGTATTATAACAGAAATGTGGTTGCATTGTATAAAGTGAAGAGACAGCCATCTTTCTTTTTTTGGTATGCTTGCGTGCTAACGTGCACTGACAGTTTCGAGGTAGCTAAAGATGCTTGCTCAATAGTTCACTGGTTTTTTTTTTTTTTTAATGGCCGAAAGATGCTTTTTTAAATGAATGTTGAATTTGGTGACTACTATATGGTACATCCCACATGGTTGGGTGGCACCCTGAAAGAACTGTTTGGGAGATAGCATGTAGTCAGGGCAGACTGAAACAAGTCATACTTCTTCAACTAGCTAGAAGAAGGAGTTGACTTGTGGGGCATACATTTTGCTTTCCATGCATGCAATGGGATTTGCACCGTGCTTTGTTTCTTTCGTGTTGGGGGCAATGCTTTTTAATGGATGCTTGAACTTCAATTCAATTCTGTGATGCGTCAAACTGAAGTGAGTAAGCTCTTTCAGTTTATTTTTAACTGCTCTGTCCATTGGTATAAATTAAATACATGAGAAATTAAGTATCCACACTTACAAAGTCATCATCCACTTAGAGTCATCACTGACACACAGTCTCCTTAATGTTTTAACAGCAACCACCACAATACATGCTACTGCAAATTCCAGGTTCAATTCCTGAGTTTTCCAGGAAGGGCTGGGAAAGACTCCCTATTTGGAATCCTGGAGAGTCACTGCCAATCAGTGTGGCTAATATTGAATTAGATTGACTCATGACCTAAGTATAAGACAAATTCCCAATCCTTTTCAGGCATTTGGTAATGAATGTTTGAAAGTGCTTCCAAGAACATACTGGATATTCCCACCTTTTATATGTAGTTTGTGCAGTCGATATTAGTCTATATGGGTTCCTCCATTGTAATAAGAACCCTGGTCAATCAGAGGTCCCATCCTTGTGGTGAGAGCCCTATGTGCATACATCTGTATATGCGTAGGGCCCTTTCAGACAGATGCTGAAAGGCACACTTGGATGAAGCCGATTATTTAGATCCAATCCATGCCAGTCGGGCTTCAGGCCTGGACATGGGACAGAAACGGCCTTGGTCGCCTTGGTGGATGATATGAGGAGGGCTTTGGATAGGGGCGAATGCTCCTTTCTAGTCCTCCTCAATCTCTCAGTGGCTTTTGATACCGTTGACCACGGTATCCTTCTGGACCGCCTGGAGGGCTTGGGCTTGGGCTTGGGAGGCACTGTATTGCAGTGGTTCCGGTCCTTCCTCTCTGGAAGGTACCAGAGGGTAGTTCTCGGGGAGGAGGCTTCGGACCCTCGGCTGCTCACTTGTGGAGTGCCGTAGGCCAGGGTTCCATCCTCTCCCCGATGTTATTCAATATCTACCTCAAGCCGCTGGGAGCTATCATCAGGAGGTTTGGGGTGCGATGTCATCAGTATGTGGATGACACGCAGCTCTACCTCTGTTTCAAATCCTCACCGAGGTTGGCCGTTGAGACCCTGTCCAAGTGCCTGGAGTCAGTGGCTGGCTGGCTGGGAAGGAACATGCTGAAACTGAACCCCGACAAGACCGAGGTACTTCTGGTGGGGCGTGGGGGACAAGGGGAGGTTAGGGGATGTTGACCTGGTGCTGAATGGGGTACATCTACCCCCTGAAGGACCAGGTCTGCAGCTTGGGGGTCATTCTAGACTCCCAGCTGTCCATGGAGGCTCAGGTGGCAGCTGTGAGCCGGGCAGCGCTGTATCAACTCCATCTGATATGGCAGCTGCGCCCCTACCTTCCTAATCATCTGCTCCCATCAGTGGTTCATGCCTTGGTCTCCTCTCACCTAGACTACTGCAATGCGCTCTACATGGGGTTACCCTTGAAGACGGTTCAGAAGCTACAGCTGGTACAGAACGTGGCGGCTCGCCTGGTTAAAGGCAGCCACCGGCGGGACCACATCACGCCAGTGCTCAAGGAGCTGCACTGGCTACCAGTTGCTTGCCGAGCCGAATTCAAGGTGTTGGTTTTGACCTTTAAAACCCTATACGGCTCCGGTCCAGTCTATCTCAAGGAGCGTCTCCAGCAACACCAAGTGGGCCGCTCAAGAAGATCTGCCACAGACGGCCTTCTCCTTGTCCCTTCAGCCAGAGCAGCTAGACTGGTGGGGACGAGGAAGAGGGCTTTTTCTGTGGCAGGCCCCCGTACTGTGGAACTCTCTCCCGAGTGACCTCCGCCATGCCCCCTCTCTGCTGAGATTCTGCCGTTCATTAGAAACCTGGTTCTTCAGGCGGGAATATGGGGTGGGTTAAGATTTCTTTTAAAAAAATTATAATGTTTTAAATGTATTTTATCTTGTTTTTAGCCTATGTACATCGCCCAGGGTGGCTGGTTGCCAGCCAGATGGGCGATTAATAAATGTAAATAATAAATAATAATAAATAAATGCTGATTGTGCAGTGGATGAGGGGTATGGTCCAATGCATCTGCTGGCATTAACGGCATGGGGCTAGCTGGCATGTTCTCAGAAGTCCTTCTGCATGTACCCACCGGTACTGAACGACTGAAGAGGGCTTCTATGTTCCTGATTACCTACTTCCGGTAACTGGAGTCTGCTTTTTTGCTAGAAAATAAATCTTTAAAGTAAGTACAAATAAAACCACAGGGCCTAGTTCAAAGAGAAAGCAGCATGGCAAATTCAAATAGCAGAAGAGCTTTCAAAAAGTAATGAAACCCACTTAACGAACCTTGCCCCCTGTTAGTTGCTACTGCTGCATTTTAAGTGTATTAGCTCAACACTTCATTGCCACTGTGACCAAAACCAAACCAAACAACCAAACCAAACAAAAACGTCCTTGTAAGTGGTTTGAAATAAACTCTTCATGTGAGACAAGAGCTGTGCTACTACGTTTTCCTATAAATATGCCAATCTTCATATAAGTCAGAAGTTTTTGTTTCACATCTACACACTGTTGCTGCCATCAGATAGCTTGCACCCCCTAATGCCAGTTTTTGAACTCCCCCTCCTTTTTGTTGGACATGGAGTGAATATAAGTGACCCTATATTTCATTTCAGTCAAGGATGTGAAGATAAATAGCACTTTTTGTGCTGCATAGGTGCATGTGATGAATCATACAGATATCGCTAAAAGCCTTCAGCACTCTCCCTGGTACCTTTCCTAGCATCTGTGCAATGCCAGATATGTGGAAATGAATGGAACAACCTAATCATCTGAAATGCTTTTTGAGATGTGCTAGCAAGATGGATCTAGATGGATTTTACGTCAGAGATCGTATTTATCCATTCTCTGCTACTTGGTGGTATTACCAGTCAGGTGATCTATTAATGCTACAAGGAGAAATTGCTGTGATGGGGGTCACCTGACTGAAAATGAATTTAGGTTATCCCCCCCCACTCTTCACTCTGCTCCAGGTAGCTGATTTCTTTGGTTCTTTGATTTCTTGCTGCAATGAGGGGGGGGGGGGGCTCTGAAGAGTGCAATTAAAGATTTTCTGAACCACTGATTGTTATTTAAAAAAAAAAAGCACAACTCTACCATACCAAAGTATGATTAGAGATAATATTTCCCATCCCTTTTTATTTTCGCAAACCTGCTTTAACCATAGCTGTATTATAATAAGTCATCTCACTTATGGGCCAGATCATAAATTTGTTTCCAACATCTTTATGACCCTCGGAAAAGCAGAGATGAATTGAGCACTGTGGGGCTGACTTAATTGGCTGAAACGCTTTTAAAATGTGATGTGGTGTGATTTAATCAGACTGTGGCACTAATGGAGTTAAGCACTCTGTCCACTAGGAAATGATATGAGCTTTCACAGAGTTCTAAGTGCCTGTTTATGGCTCCATTGAAGGTGCTCTTTTGCAACTCATGTATTCCAGCCCTTTGCCTGGGGTTAGAATTAGGCAGGTGTGGTGGAGGGGGGAGGGAGGGAGGGGAGTTGTAGTTTTGTACTACAAAATGTGTATGATGTCTAGGACCTTAAGCTAATGTTCATAAAATGTATTAATTTAAAAATAGCTAATAGTACATGAACTGTCAAATGAGCATTCTAAAATATCTGATAACACAAATACACTTATTCCCCTTTTCCAAACAGCAGTACATCCATGCACAAGTGCACAGCAGCCCACATTTCTTTTTTTTTTAAAAAGTCTGTGAATAGTCTCATTTTCTATTAAATCAGAATTAAGTTGAAGAAATTATAGTGCTTGAACTGCAGTAATGCATAATCCTTTAGGAATTCTCTGGCCCTACTTCACATTTAGAATGGGGGGGGGAGCCAGCCCACATTTCCTGAGAATGAAAATTACCTGGATGGAAACAAAGGCTGAATCTCTACCCAGATCTCACTCCTCTTAGTCTTCAAATGCATATCACCATAAAGCCTTGCTCAATGGTATAAATATGTTATCGAGGAAGTGGAATCAAATCAAACAAGATTGCTCATAACTTTCTTTTTCAGTTGGACTATCCTCAGAAATTCTTCATTGCTACAGAAAGGCAATATGGTTGAGCCTGGATGTAAGAAACTCCAGAGTTGTACTTGGTCATAAGAACCCCAGGTTCTAATCCCCAGTCAGCTCTGTTGCTCACTGGCGTGTGTGTATGTGTGTAATCCAAGCATTCTCAGCACCGTGAAGGAAGGGGTCATACAATAAAAATACATTGTGATAAATTAAACAATATCTGCCTCTTTTTTGCTTCCCAGTTGTCACCTTTTTAATTCCTGGGTGTTCATACCGTCTCATCAGTATTCAATGGGAAGTTACAAGCTGGATTTGAGAAGTCTTGAGCCTGAAAAGGTGGTGGGGTCTGACTGGGAGCTGTAACTCACTGCAGATCTGTTTCTTTTGACCATCCATAACCAAATTCCATGGCATCATGGCAAGAATGGTGCATTCAGGCAGGAGAGAATCCAATGGGCAATTGGTGTCAGAGCAACAAGCCTCCTCAGCCCATAAGGGCAATGTTCAAAGGTCTTATATGGGGAGAGGTGTGCTGGGGCATGGATGATACTGAATGCATCTCTACATCCTTAGCTTGACATGATGACAGACTGATTTCAAGAAAACAAAAGGGCAGATATATCGAAAGGACTATAATTCATTGGTAACTAGTACAAGATATCAGCCTATGGTAAATGAATGTAAGCATTTAGGACCCTGTGCTAATATAAAACTTATTTACTTTTAAGATAAACTATATTTTTATTGCATTACCTGAAGAAATAAGAAAACACAGATTATTTATTTATTAATTATATTTCTATACTGTCCAAGAGCCAAAGGTCCCTGGGCAGTTCACAAAACCAAACTTTTTTTCTCTCACTCACTCACTCACTCTCACTCTCACTCACTCACTCACTTCCATGCACAGTGGCTCTCTGGGGGTGGGCAGACGCAGTGTTGGGCATGCCCATGGAACAAGGCTTTGCGGACGTATAGGTGGGAAATGAAGAACCGAGACAATCAGTTGGTGTTTAACTGGGCCACATTTATTTACATATTTACATACACAGAACTGCAAAGGGATCGAGTGCGGGTTATTCTATTCTGGCCTGGTAGGCCGCTCTGTTATGCACTTGGGCGGAGCATCCAAAACCGGGAGGTGGCGAGGAATTCCGCCGCCTCCCCCTTTTGCACTTTCCAGTGTTGGGAGCCTTTGTTGCGTCGCACCCTCTCGGAGTCTCACGACAACAAGCTTGGCGAGAACAAAGGCCTCACAGGCGTTCCTGACCCCCAGCTGTCTGAGCCTACTGACCCATCCATCTGAGGCATCATAAAACCGCCTGTCACCTGAATGGTGCCAGGGATGCTCACCTTACCCTATCCATACCCTAACCCGCACTTACCCGCCACAGAGAGGGACCAGCGCCTGCTTAGTCCCCTCTCCCCCACCTGCCAGGAATAATTTCCAGCAGGGCCCTTTGCAGATCCTTGATAAATACATCATTACCCTTGTCAGACAAATGAATTCCATCAATGCGGTACAGCTCCCTCCGGGCCAGTACAATATCAGGATGGGGTACATTGTAACCCACGCCCCCCAGTCCTTTCACAATTTCTCTGTTCACCCTTCTGGCTGCTCTGTTCATAATTCGGGGGTTTGCGTTGTTCCTCCAGCACTGTCGTGGTATGATGTGAGACCAAATGATCTGGACCGCCGGCCACCTTTCCTTGATGTATTGGAAATCTGCGAGCGCCTGTAGCACCAGGGCTTTACTCTTGAGTAAACCCAAATCGTTCCCCCCAAGGTGCAACACCAGCAGGTGCGGGGGTTGATCCTTGCAGCCGAACCCAAACAGGGTTTTTATCAAGCTCTGCCACCGCAAGCCGCGGTATCCCAACCAATGGATTTCAGCCGTTCGGCCCATTCCCAGCTGTGTTCCTTGGCCCGAGGCTGCCGCCCTTCGAGCTGCCCAGAAAACAAAGCTGTGTCCGCACACCAAAACACGCACCGGTTTGGCCCCTGGATATTCTGCAATGAAGAAACAGAGGCCGCAGTATCGTTCATAGAAATTTGCGTACATAAGACCGATATGCTTGCGATTGCCAACGCCCTATTGCTTGTACCCTGTCGGCGGGTAAGCCTGCGGCTGCCGCCGTTGACGCCGCGCCAATACGGAATGAGTGTGTTCCAAATCATTTGTCCCCTAGGCCCATTGCTCCCAGCGCTAATTTCGCTACAGCCCAAAATTGGAACTTGGTGAGTGGTGACCCATCCGCATGTTGGAAAAGCGGACCATCTTTCTTTCCTCTGCTGGAGGCATATGTGCGCAATGCAGTAACTGGGCACAGTTCAGCTTCAGTGGCTTGGTAAAGAAATATGTCTGTCCCCTTAGCTAACTGATCAGTTTTTGACCTGCGCAATTTAATCTTTACCCCAGTTGCGACTGAATGTGAGGTCAGCGTATTGCAAGGCTCGGCTTGATGAGTCAGTTTTGGACCTAACCACCAGTTCCGATATACGGAATGCACCAAAAAAGGCTGTTAATGCCGTGGCATGAAACAAAACTGCTTCGTAGTTGGACTTACATATGCCTGGCCACTGTGAATGTAAGCCCATAAGTACTTCAGGTGATATGGGGATTCTCGCATCAGGTGCTGGGGGGTTTTGTCGTGACCATCCAATTAGCATCTTTTTCAACCTAAAGTCCCTCGAGTTGTCACCCCATCCTCTAGCTTTGGCTAAAAATGCCAGCCCTGATAGTTTTGTTCTCAGTGTGCGTACCGATGCACCTTGCTTTCTAGCATATACGCAGAATTGTATCAGCTGTTCTGCTGGAATGGGCCATGTCTCGGGTACCCTGTTCATTACCCTGAAGTTTTGAAATTCCCTACCTGCCCTGTCGTAGGCTGCCCGCGTACTGGGCGCCAGGGAACTCATGATGGCCTTTTCAGCCGCAGACGTCCAATCTGCCAAAGATAGTCTGGCATCATTATAGGAAGTTCAGAGCCCATGGGGCTAGTTCCCTGAATCTTCCCATCTGATTTCGTGATAATGCATCAGCGATTCCGTTGTCTAACCCGGGCACGTGTCGGGCTCTGAACACAATATTGAATTTGAGGCACTGCATCGTGATGGTCCTTACTAGGCACATCACGTTGTTATTCTTTGAGGTAAGTGAATTAATTACTTGAACAGTTGCCTGATTGTCACAGAGGAAGTGTACCACAGAATTGGCAAGCTGTTCTGCCCATATGTGCACGGCTATGTATATCGGGAACAATTCTAGAAACGTAAGGTCACGCACCAGTTCGGAGGATTTCCATTGTTCTGGCCAGCTGTTTGCGCACCACTGCTCCCCCAAGATGGCTCCGAAACCTAAGGTGCCGGATGCATCTGATTGGACCCTAAACTCCACGTCCAATAACCTGTCTTGTCTCCAAAATGAAACACCATTGAATTGTGTCAAAAATGCGGCCCATATTTGCAGGTCGGCTCTGATGGATGCCGACACCCGCAACCTGTGGTGTGGTCGAGTCAATGTTTGCATGGCATTGCACAGCCGGCGCAAGAAGGCTCTACCAGGTGCGATTACTCTACAAGCAAAATTGAGATGTCCCACCAGTTCCTGCAGCCCTCTTAATGTGATCTTTTTTAAGTGCAGCGTATCGTTGATTTTAACCCGTAGGGCTTTGATCTTCTCCTCGGGTAGCCTGGAACACTGTTGCACTGTGTCCAATTCTATACCTAAGAAGGTTAGCCTATTTGCTGGTCCCTCAGTCTTTTCATGCGCCAATGGTACTCCAATTGTATTGCATAGTATACTGAATTGATGCATAAGTTTTGCGCATTGGTTGGAGTAGCGTGGGCCAGCAAACAGGAAATCGTCTAGGTAGTGAACTACGTGTGTGAGGTTAGCTCTGTTCTGCACTGCCCAGTCCAAAAATGAGCTGAAGCGCTCAAATGCCGAGCAAGAGATGGAACACCCCATTGGCATGGCTCTATCGAAGAAGAACTGGCCCTGTATATGGAAGCCTAACAGGTCAAAGTCTTGTGGGTGGACCGGTAACAAACGGAAAGCAGATTTAATATCGCATTTTCCCATCAGGGCGCCTTGTCCGCAACTTCGGACCATTGCCACGGCTGAATCGAATGATGCATATTTCACCGAGCATAGGTGTTCGGGGATTGCATCATTCACCGAGGCGCCCTTAGGAAATGACAAGTTATGTATCAAGCGATATTCGCCAGGTGCCTTCTTAGGGACAATGCCTAGTGGGGATACCCTGAGTGTTGACATAGGGAGCGTGTCGAAAGGGCCGAGGACCCTCCCTTCTTTTATCTCTTTTTTAATTTTGTCTAGTGCTACATGTTGGATCTCGGCAATTGACTTTTGGTTGGGGGCCATGGAATGCAATCGCGGACCTGTGTATGGAATTCTGAAGCCGTATTTAAAGCCATGGTATAAATAACATGCATCTTCTCTGTGTGGGTAGATGTCTAATAGGGGCCATAGCGCTTGTAATTTAATTGGACTGGGGCCCTTTGGGAACCTGTGAATGTCCTGTTCCGTGTGTGAAATTGTTTTGATTGCTTGGTCTGGGTTGGCCCTTAAGGGGTTTAAGCTTGGGGCATGTGCTGACGGCATGTGCTGCTCCACACAGCCCACATGCGTGTCTGAAGTTACATCCGGATCGTTTGCAGCCTCCCCTTGAGAAATCCCAACAGACTGGCCGGGGTTGAACCGGCTGACCCGGTGAATTGTACGCACCGGGGGATCCTTGGTATTTAGCCATGATGTGCCCAGTGGCCGCTCTTTCCCCAAAAATTGGCCGTGCTGGAATTGTGTACTCCATCCATATATCACTGTCCTTAATATCCCATCTGATGTACCGATCTGCTGCCGCCTTCTCACGGAAGGCCTCGTCATACTGTAGCCACGCTGAACCTTCGTAGCAGGAGTATGCTCTAAATATTATGTCGAGGTATTTAACCAGTACGACACCTTTTTCTGGGTATTTCTGTAGAACTACTCCTTGGTAGGTCAAGTATCCCGCTAGCCAGTTAGACCATGTGCGCGGGGGTTTCTTCTTTTTTGCCCTTTCTTTCTCAGCGTCGCTAAGTTTCTCTAATTCTTGTGTTTCAGGTTCCCTTTGCAAAAGGGAGAAACATGTCAATGAACTCCCCCCTTAATATTTTTTCCTTTGTGGATTGAGTTAGGTGGAAGCCCAGTGGGAATGACGGCCCTCCGTGGTATCTATTTCCGGCAGTTGAGTTCGGGTAGTTATCTACAGCTGCCGGTGCAAAACCCATCGCACCAGGTGTGTTTGGCCCGCCCCACGCTGGTGCGCATGCTTCGGCCAGAGTTGTAGTGCCCCCTGCCTGTGGGTTGGGAAGTGTATAGAGGGCCACTTGTGTGTTATTTGAGTTCGTTGGGACGGCATTGTCCCTATGTGCTTGGCCTGCTTCCGCCGCCGTTATGGATGCTGTATTAGAGACAGCCTGGGTGTTGTGTGTACCCTGCAGCTCCGCCTGACTTGTATTTAACGTTGTCGGCCTGTCGGGGCTGCCGGCATTCGTGTTATTGCTCCCGGCTACCTGAGACTGCCCCCTAACATTTGAACCGGAATTATGACCCCCTAACGCTTGTGCTAGTATGTTGACAAACTCCTGCAGTGACACCTGAGGTGTACTAAGTGTCCCTGTTCTGGCTGGTGTTAGCCTTGCCACAGGCGTTGTGGGGGGGTACAAATTCACGGAGGAGTGCCTGTACCTGTCCCGGTGTTGGTCAGAGCCTCTGCTCAGTGTATCATGTCCCATGTACTCACCGTCGCGCGTTGACGGTCCCGGATGAGGTTCCTGTTCTTGTGCGTAGGGGGGGCTCCTGTCACTGTTGATCGTTGCTTGTTGGCTTCTGTGTGTACTCGCCCTGTCGTTACTGGGAGACCATCTCGAATGATGTTCATCTCTCGTATCCCTGGGGCTGACACCGGGATGATGTGTATTGTTTTCGGACAGCTGCTTCGGTCGTGGCCGCTACAGCATTGATGCGATCTGCAAGGGAATGCCATAGTGCACGTTGAAATTGCCCTCTTGTACGCAACTTTTCCCCACTCACCTGCGCACTCGGGGCCCGGTGTCCCCCCAGCTGGTTTGCTGCTCCTTCGGCTGCCTCAACTTGGTGTGTGAGGATAGATAAGTCGATCTCCTCTTCGTCGGACGAGGATGAGTATGTCACCAGATTGCGTGGTCGTTTGGGTGGATGCTTTTGGGCTGTATTTTTTGATACAGCCCCCTTGTTGCTTTTGCTGCTTGATTTCCTCTTTGAAGGCATTTCTTCGAGAAGGTGGTTCGCGTGCACGTGTCCTCGTAGTGGTAGCTGAATTCCTGGTCTGCGTCGGAGGAGGAAAGCTGTGAAGGACCGAGCTGCGAAGAACAAAGAGGGTGTGGGGCGGTGCTGCAGGTCCTAATATTGGCTCCTGTAACCCCGCCCCCTCTACCTGAGCGTACCTGCGAGAACTGGTAAGTCTCGCCTCTCCTCCCACCACGTCCGCAAAATTTCTCCCAGTCCCACAGCTGCGCGTGATGCGGGGGAAGGTCATTCTGGAGAGATTGCATGAGTTAGCTCTGCCTTTCCACAATCACTCTAGAAAATCTGCACACACAATGCACCTGCCCAGTGAAATGTCAGTGTCTTGGCTGCTCTGCTGGGCAACCTTTATGACAGACAACTGGGGGAACATTTTATGTCTTCAGATTTTTAAAAATGTATTTGACAAAAATCCATACTACATTCCCAGGCCTATGTTCTGTCAGGTACATGCCACAACTACTTAATCTAAAATATGTTACTAATGAAGTGGAATTGGTTTAATTAACCAAGCCATTCCCAAATAGTTAACTTCCAATGACTGATGCTAACTTAAGAGTACAACATACAAAAGAAGACTACAGAGTGATACAGCGGTATATATTAGCATGAAGGATTTGTATGATGGGTAAATATGCTAGCTAATGGGCTGCTGTATCTGACAAACAAGAGATGCACGGCTACAGTGAGGGCAAAAGTGTATTTAAGTCTTTATACATTACAAATTGGAGTGAAACACCTGCTCAGTTTCTTAATGAACTTTAATATGGTTGCTATAAAACCTAATTGTGATATTTAATAAGTACCTTTACAGGTAAATTCTAATTAATTTGAAGTAGGAGAAGGAAATAGAAGTCAAAGTTTTAAAAATTGACTTCCTTTCCTATCTACTTCTAATCTGACTATAACCTAATGAGCCAAATTTAGTTCGATATTTAGCCTAGCCATTCTTCTCTTGCAGTTAAAGTAAAAACGGATTTTATTTTTACAGCCATTATGCATGTGCTATAGCATTCCTAAGGCTATTGATTTGGTCAATAACCATTTATTCACATCTAAACCAAGCATAATTGGATGAACACAAGATAAAGTGTAACACAGTAGTTATCTGGTTAGCCATAGAAAAAGCTGAGGATGTGAACTGAAGCTGCTTCTTTCCTGGCATAAATGAATTGTATAATTTACTTCCTCTAAAGCATCTGCCAGTGGCCATACTAAGAAAAGACACAGGAAAGAGAGAGCTAATTGGTACATTCCAGTATGCCTTTTCTTATTCTAGAAGCCAATCTACACATGCAGCAGAATCATATGTTAAAGGTTTACTTGGACATCAGTCTGCAGGTGAGGGTGTGTATGTTTGAGTTTCCCCCAAACCTTTCTAGCGTATAGAGCATTAGGCCACCAGGGAGAAAGCTAGCCCAGAAGAACCCTGTCCTGACATCTTAGTTTTTTATGTGCATGGACACTGTAAGTGTGAGTATGTGCTTGTGGTTCATTCATAGATACAATCCCCCATCTGCAATCTAAATGCTCTGAGAGAGAAAAAACAAACAAACCCTACCATGGGAATCTACTGATTACCCAGATAGGGTTTTGTGCCCTTCTAAATGAATGGCAGGCAGGGTTGTGTGAATAATTGGTCTCCCTTTTAAGAGAGACATTGGTTAGATCCAGACTTAGTCATACTAGTAGACCCGTTGAAATGAATAGGTATGGCTAACTTAAGTCCCATTGATATTAACTACTCTACTCTAAATATGACTGTCTGGATCCAACCCATTATTTATATTGCACTTTGCATTCTTATCAATTGATGTCTTACTGATGTTATAGCCAGCATTGATTCCTGTCTCCTCTTGTGGAGTCTCTTGATGGTAGAAAAGGGATACAGACAGTTTTTACTCTGCCCTCAGGAACTCTTTAGTTCTTTGTTGAAAACATCCAGGTTGAAATACATTACTGTTAAATTCAGTAAAGATTTTGCTGTGATCTTTGTGAACTTAGAAAAGACCTTTCACTCTGTATACATACATATCGACTTGGGATATATTGGGTATGAAGAGAAATCTACCAAAAAAATGATCTCAAGTGTGCATCAGATTGTTACTTCTAAGAGAGTTGGATGTGCTGCTGGCAGAATCAGGCTTCCTGCTGGGTGAGGCAAAGGTCTGAATGGGTGCTGGAGGTCCAGAAGAGCTGGAGGGAAAGAAGAACCAGGCAGCCTGGAGTAAGTAGACAGGTAGACAGGGCAACAGCAGCTAACAGTGATTACTGAGAGTCACAAGCACAGAATTGACCTGTTGCCCAGGCAAGAATTGAAAGGTGGCGGACGAATTTGCAGTTAGCTCAGGGGTCAGCAGAAGTCAGCGAACATATAGAGAAGGATTCCCTCTTACAATAAAAAATCCCAGATACTGTAAAAATGTATGTAGTATTCATAGATAGGGGGGAATAGCATCTTTTAAAGGCTTTAGATGAATTTAAAGCTCTTAAATATTCCTTTGCTAGTGATATGAATGTCATTCCAATGAGTTAGTATGCTCTTGTAACCCAAGCTAGATCCAAATAACCATGCTGCTGACTGCAGTTATCACCTGGCAGCTTGGCCTTTTTGTGCTATTTTTCAATGGCAGCTCATTTCTTTCCTAATAATTCCCTCTTTGTTTTATTTCCCAGGGGAAGCAAAACGTCGTCCATAAAAGGTGAGTTTATTATCACCTGAGTAACTTGTAAACACTGACCTAATTCATTACTTTTCTTGACATGGTACAGTTGACTTAACCATTTCACTTTTTGCAGGTCAAGATGTGTTTGAAAAATGTGAGAGAAAGCCATAAGTTCCCATATAGCAAGGTGACATTAGTTACTTACAACTGATCTTCAGTCCATCATTAGTTCCAATACCATGAGACTGACACATTGTGGTTTTAAACATTCACCAATAGTGGTCAGATGAAGCATGAGAGGTTGAGGTAGAGATGCCACTGTAATCCTCCAGGTTCAGTGTTGAATGTGGATATTGTTCTGCTGGTACAATTACTGTGAGCCTTCCTTATGTCTGATTCTATCCAATTCACTATCCATCAGGAGAAAAAAAAATCAGCAGCTGTTGTACAAGCTAGGCAGAGAGGATGGAAAATAGCAGTTGGATGGTCATCCAGTCCAAGTGCTGATGTTGGCCAGCATTTTTTCTCTTGATGGAAGTGCATTCTGATGTGTATTAAAATGCACATTCTCAACCACAATAAGCACCACAACTAGTCATGACAACTATATATGATTGGATAGGACATGTACATAGCAAAGCCTAATGTGCAACATAAACAAGCAAAACCTCTTTTTTTAGTCCGTGGCTGGCATTTCAAGGATAATCTGTGCATATATATGCTCACAACATTGCTTCCCCTCTCCCCGTTCTCTAGCTGTTCATGTACTTACAGAAGGCAGAAAAATGGAAATTGTGGCCCAACCAGAAATATTGCACATCCCTATGTGCATACAAAATGTCAACCACTATAATGTGGTTTGGGGCCAGGTTACCTGAAGGAGTGGCTGCTCCCATATTTACCTACCCAGACATTGAGGCCATCATCTAGATCACACTTCCTCTGTTGCTGCTAAAGGTGATCATTCAAAACCATTCACCGTTTATGGGTCTTGCATGGAACTTCATTATGTAAGGGCCAAACTAGATGAGATGGTGGGAGAGCTGTGACTAGATCTCCCAAGTTTGTTTGTTTGTTTTGTAATGGGGAAGGCAGCAAGGCAGAGAGATTCTGACTGGGACCATGGCACTGGAGAATAGAGGGTTAACTCTCCATTTGAGCTGTTTCATGGCTGAAATTGGCCTCAAAACTGCTGTTTGCACCATGGGGTAAAACATAAAGTTATCATACAGGTATTAGAATAACTTCAATAACTTTTAGGTAATTTGTTCTACCTCAGGTCCCAACTTGGTTATAGAACTTAGATAGTATTAGTAGCTCTTATATGCAAGTTGATACCACTCTTTTAAACTGCCTTGAACATCTGGTTGGAGTGTTTGAGGTGGTTCTCCTAATCATTTTATTGGACTGTGTTCAGAATGCAGGCATTGAGTAGGCCAGTTCAGCTCCATGAGAACTGACTTACAGTGTCCCTCAACATTTGGTGTTGTCACAGATGTACTTTCACATCTATATGAAGCCATTGGCCATTGTCCTGAGCTTTGGAGATGGGTGTGTCAACATTTTGATGGCACTCAGCTATATTTATTTACCTAAGCATCAAGGGGTGGTTATTTTCAGTCTTAAGCCAATGGAAAAATTGATGAGCTTAAACAAATTAAAGTTGAATCTAAGCAAAATGGAGGTGATGCTGGTGGGTACTCTTGGGGGAGTTGTTATGCCTGATTTGGGTAGAATGGTACTCCATCAGAGCAGGTTTGAAGTCGGAGTTTCTTCTACACCGTGATCTTGTCCTGGAAAAGGAGGTAGCAATAGTAGCCAAGAATGCCTTTTATCATCTGCATTAATTATGGAGGCACTGACCCTTTTTGAACTAGAGGGAACTTGTCATGCTATGCTTGTGTACTTTTGCAATGTCGAATATTGTCTTCTGTAATGTGCTTTATGTGGAGCTGGCCTTGAAGATGACTTGGAAGCTTCAGCTGAGGCAGCACACAATGGTCCACTTTCTGATCTATATTGGGAAATGAAAATGAATGTGCAGCATCTGCATAGGCTTCCTGTGCTTTTCTCCACCCAGTTCTAGGTGTTGATGCTCAGCTTTTAAATCCCTACCATTAGGCAGGTGTCATCAAAGGGGCAGCAAATGGTTAGTTACTTAATTTATTATTATTGTATTTTGACTGCCAGGGAGGGAGAGAGGTACTTGTGGGATTTTCTGCCTTAGGTCAGGTGCCAAACTAACATCACTAGCCTTGGGTACTATGCACCTTGCCTCTAGGGCAGAAGGATTTGCTGATCCACCGGTAGCAAAGTGTCTTGGGCTGGCCCTGCCTACATGACCCAGGACCACCATATTTTAGAGACCACCTCTTCCTCTATTGGATTTAGATCTTTTGATCAGGCCCTACTCCACTTACCTTCTTAGATGAGGTAAAACCATTAAAAGCTAGGAGCAAGAATTTTCCTCCATCCTTCCTAAGGAGGTCAGGAGGTCCATCATTATAACATTCTAAACAGGCTCTATGAAGGATGGGTTTTGGAGACTGAATTAATTGGATGGTGGGCTACTTTGGACTATTTTTGGCTGCTGAAAGTGTTATGTAACTATAGTCTTGCATTGTTTTCTGGCATTTTTATGATAGTTGCCCTTAGCCTGGGAAATTTAGGATGTAAGTATTTTACATAAAATACATACATAGTGACCTGCTGGTTCTTCTTAGCTCTATGTCTTTGTGATATTGCATGATACAATAAAATGATGCAGTTTCAACAGTAGTCCTGTGCTTCCATGCTTCCATTCACAGTTATAAGATGCTCATCTAATTGCTGCTGCCTTTCATGGCCTTCCTTCTGTAACCATACCCACAGACTAAGGCAATATAGTTATGGCAACCATGTGGATCTCTTGGACACATAACAAGTATCCTCATGTATATGTTTTCTGTTGCTAAGCAACTCTACACAACACTTAGCATAAAACCTGACATTTAGGTCATGTGAAACAGAGACAACTTTCAACTGCAGACCTCATCTAATTACATTATTAGATTATGAATAAAATGTATTGAAGTGATATAGATTGGCATGCCTTAGATCCATAGTAGAAATGACAACATATGAATGACAACCTGTACGCTAGCAATTTTTTACATCTATTTGAGATGTTGCTGGGCTATATTAATTAATTAATTAATTGATTAAAGGCACAATCCTATGGCTGCTAGATGCTGTCTAGATGGCCACAGAAAATGTCAGAGTCCCAGCTCCGACCTCAGAAAAGTGCTCTGAGCTTGGTGCTGGGACTTTGATTTTGGAGCGCCCTCCCTCTGCCCTTGCAGCTGGCACAGTTCTTTCCATGCTGGCTACAGCTCCAAAGACAGAAGAGCGACTTCAGAACCAGTGCTGGGGGGCGGGGAGGCACTGCTGTCCTACAAGGAATCCTGGCAGTGCCTCCCTCTCCTCTCTTCGCAAGCTGGTGTAAAACACAAAGATGACCAAAATCAGCTGTCTAAGTGTTTTAGAAGGTGAGGGAAGCACAGAGGCTATCCTTGCCTCCGTGCGTGCCTCCTGCCTCAATAAGATGCCTAGAATCCTCTGGAGAGTTATGGGCAGCCATATTGGATTGCACTGTAAATTGATTTATATACCACTTACCATATTTTTAAAAAATCTCTAAGTGGTTAAAATATGTCTTCAGTATTAGGAAAACATTCATTCTGCACATGTAAGTTTCACTCACTTTTCTATAGATTAAAGCAGAGCTGGGGAGCGTGTGGCCTTCTTCCAGATGTTGTTGGACTGCAACTCTCATGATCCCTGACCATTCACCATGCTGACTGGGGGTGATGAGACTTGTAGTCCAATGACATCTTGAAGGTTCCCCACCCCTGCATTAAATTGAGACCAAGGGTACTTTTATGTTGCAAGAAGGGATGAGCGGATTTCTGGCGTTCTGCTCCTTTGTCGGTTGCTTGTGCCGGTGCCCTATGTTTCATCCTTCTTGAATTCTGGTTGAACCTGGAGAATTTCTTAAAATTAATCCCAGAATTGTCCATGCAAATTTTGTCTCAATGTCCACTTCATTCAGTTCATTTGCATCTCCCCCCCCCCATCTGTGTTATTGATGTGCCTGTGTGCATTGATTACTCGGTCGGTGCAAAAAAGCAATCTTGATTTCATTTCACGTCATTTATTACATTTCTATACCGCCCAATAGCCAAAGGTCTCTGGGTGGTTCACAAACATTAAAAACACAATATTGTGCATAATAAAAAATGTTTACCTACAAACATATAAACAGACAACAAGCACACACACACACACACACACACACACACACACACACTCACTTTTAACAATCAACAATAAGAAATCCCATTACCTGAGTAAAAACCATATCAAATGCTGCCAAATACTTGAAAGTAGAAGAAGGACTTAACCTGCTGCTGAAAAGATTACAACATTGGCACTATTGGGGAGACCTTTGGGGGACCACCACTGAGAAGATCCTCTCCCTTGTTGCCACCTTCTGTGCCTCCCTTGGAGGGGGCACCTGGAGGAGGGCCTTAGACGATGAATGTAGTGTATGGATAGGTTCATGCCGCCGGGGAGGCACTCCATCAGGTATTGTGGTCCTGAGCTATGCAGGTCTCTCTAGGTCAAAACCAGAACATTGAATTGGGCTCAGAAATGTACAGGCAGCCAGTGCAAGCAGGGCAGAATCACATATATATGATGTGGTTATACATGATTCTATCAAGATTCTTTTTTGTGCTGTGCTTTCTTGATAGGTGCCTGTGTTAAAACTAGAACTGGCCTGATATTTTTGGCACAGCTTTCTTCTGGCAATGGAAGGGGGGGGTAAAGAAACCACCACCCCCAAAACTGGAGTGGGGAAGAGTGGGAGGAACTCCACAAAATTTCATGGGTGGGGGGAAGGCTTCCATTCTTCCAAGCTGTATATAGCTGCCTGGACCAAGCACAAGGCATTTCCTGGCATTCCTGCATTTTCTGCCAGGAATGGGGCTGGGCGCATTCTTAAGGCAGCAGGGAGCGCACGAGCCCTGCAGCCAGTGCCCTGCTCTCCCTGACTAGATGGAGAAGGGACACTCCATCCCTGCCAGCATGGAGAGACCGCTTTGAAAGTGTATATTCTGCCAGCTGTCAGCCAGCACAATCCATGCTTTCAGTGCGCACTGCTCTCCCTGCTCTGGGAGGTAGGGGCTGCCCCGCCATACCCAAACAGGGAGTGACCTTTGAAGCTGTCAGCCCCACCACCTCTGCAACTTTCTGAATTACTTCCAGCCATGTTCCTCTTCCTGTGCCAGATCACCATGAAAACAATGCTGTGCAGCATCATTTCCACAAGGATCTGACTGGCACAGGAAGAGAAATGTGGCTGGAAGGACCTCAGAAGGCTACAGAGGTGGAGCATCTCAGTGGCTGATGATTTCAGCTGGTGAGGCTTTTTTTTTTTTTTAAAGTAAAAAGAAGAAGAATAAAGCTACCCTTGACCATCTTGCCTGTAAAGTAAATTAAGCCAACCCCACCTAAAATTTCTTAGAAATCTTCCCACTCCCCATGAGAACAGCTGAAATTACCTCTCCAGTTATGAATGTGTGTGTTTATGGGTGGTGGTGGGTGGAATGCTCCAATGAAAATGGAGAGGGAAATTCTGCCCAGTATTAGGTAACACCACACACAAAAGACTTGACACAACTCTGTATTTCCCATCATCTCAAGTTTGATTTTTTTTGGTAGTATTTTTATCTCAATGCACACAAGTGCATATCATATGTGCATTGGTAAAATTCACAAAAGACCTATTGTTGTGATTAGTATATGATCACACCAATATTTCTTTTCATCATTGTTCATCAACATATATGTGTATTGGTAGTGTGTGTTTGTAAGACATGAAAAAACTGAAAGTCCCACCAAATGGTTCAAGCACAAAGATCTGTACAACATTTGGAAATTAAAACATTGAAGAATGGAGAATTCTTAATGCATCAATTTCACTTCAGAAACAATTCCAGCTAATTCAGAATTCCAAAATCTAGGGATTTTGATTCCAAAATCATCCTCACTTGTCTGCAATTTACTTTGTATTTTGAAAAGTTTTTAAAATGTATGTTGACTGTTGTATGCACTGTGAATATTTTTTTTTGTTTATTTAATATATATATATATATATATATATATATATAGTTTTCAAGATTCCATGGAGGTCTGTATTTTAAAAAGAAATATATAAAAAACCAAGCCAAAAATGCATATGTTTGAAAGGAAGGCCTAAAATTGTCCATGAAACTCATTTATTTATTATTTATTTTATTTACAACATTTATATACTGCTCCATATCTAAACAGATTCCAGAGCGGTGAACAATAAAAAGATAAAACAAAGAATAAAACAATGTAATAAAAACAGGATATCAGCAAAACGATGGCGGGTCAAACAAAGAAGGTTTCCTGAATAAAGATGCTTTCAACAGGTGCCAAAAACAACACAGTGTTGGAGCCTGTCCGCCCTCTAGAGCAGGGCTCTCCAACTTTGGGTCCCCAGATGTTGTTGGACTATAGCTCCCAGAATCCCTTGCCATTAGCCATGCTGGCTGGGTATGCTGGGAGCTGTAGGCCAGCAACATCTGGGAACCCAAGGTTGGAGAGCCCTGCTCTAGAGGGAGGGAGTTCCATAGAAATAGAGCTGCTACACTGAAGGTTCTTGTCCTGGTGGACTCCAATTGGGCCATAGGTCCATGTGGAATCACATCCCATAAGACAAGACTAAAATGCCATTTTTAAAATGCAAGGAGACTAGGGCTGCATTCTTATACCCACTTACCTGGGACTGGGAGTAAGTCTCATTGAACTCAATGGGACTTACCGTAGACATGTAGTGGATTGCATTATAAGGCCCTTTTGGGGCCTTACAACACAAAACATAGTTCAGTGCTATGTGCACTAGCAGCAGTGAGCCTTGGGATTGTATGCTTCACCCCTCCTTTCTGACATAGCCTCAAGGAGAAGATCAGAAGAGTTCCCTTCCTATTTTAAGCTAACCAGAGTTTCTCACAGTTTGAGCTCAGTGGGGAACGCTGTATGGTTTGTTTCATATGTTTATGATCCTGGCTTATTAATAAACCATTAGCTTAAACCAATGGCTTATTAATAAACCATAGCTTAAACTAACAATTCCTCCAGTTTGGACATAATGAGAAACTCTGCTTAGTTTAAAACTGGAAGATGATGTTCCATGGTTTAGCGTTATATGTCCACATGGTCAACAATTCATTTGCTGTACTGGAAGAGAGGGGCTACAAGAGAGTTTAATTTGGAAAAAAATGACCTACCGTAGCCAATTGAAGAAAAGTTTCTAGCGGCAATGTTGTTTCAAAAGGAGTAAAATTACTGATATTTTCATACAAGTCATTAAAAATATTGTACACCGATAACTGTTGTTCCCAATGATTTCTAAGGGGAGATCCCATATTCAAGCTGAAGCACTCATCCATATGTAAAAGGCAAGGAAAATCTCAGCCCTGTCTACATTTATCCTACATGAAGTCCACTTTGAGGTGTATGTTTTCCCCCTGAACCAGAATTGTATTAAGGAAAAAGAAGAGTCCTTCCCGTTGAAATGCCATATCTTGAACAGTTTGCATTTTGCCAAGGCCACTACATGCTTTTTAAGATACAGTGCGCCAGTTCACACAACATGACAGACCACCGTCAGTTATTTAACCCATGGTAAGGCAGCGGCACATACGGGGCATGTGCAGCCACCATTTTGCATATCCTAAAACATACCATGTGTTATGAGAGGGTTGTTTAACCCACAGTTGCCAGTTCACATCACATGACAA
Organism: Shinisaurus crocodilurus; assembly: GCA_021292165.1. NCBI lineage: Eukaryota > Metazoa > Chordata > Lepidosauria > Squamata > Shinisauridae > Shinisaurus > Shinisaurus crocodilurus. The sequence continues at coordinate 74,794,843 of CM037876.1, read as the reverse complement.
CCCCCAAGTGGGGTTGGATAGGTAAGTGGGGCCCATGGGTGCCACAGCTTGTCATAGGTTAAATAACCCACAATGAGCCATGCCGTGTCATGTAAACTAGCCAGGTCAATGTCATCTTGTTTTCAGGCTCTTCTCTAGATCCATGGGAACCAGGAATTTAATGCACAGTTCAATCTCATGCCTGTTTACTCAGGAATGAGTTGTATTAGTTAAGCATGCATAGGACTGCAAGCCAAGGAAAGTTCCCATTGGTATGCCAGAATCACTGACTCATTCTGAATAGTTACACTGAGATAGGTAATATTGCTAAAGCATGTGTGTGTGTGTGTGTGTGTGTGTGTGTGTGTGAGAGAGAGAGAGAGAGAGAGAGAGAGAGAGAGTTTGCAAAGCTGGGGCACAATTTTTGTGGATGTTAAAAACAAATGTGTAATTTCTTGCTTTGAAATTTGTTTCATTGATTGACTTTTCAAAACACAGAGCACAGGTACTTTAAGATTTTCGCTGAGATGTCAGTTGGTATTATGTTAAACACAGAGATGCACAGTTGTTACAATTCATCTGAAAATTTAATTTTCTCTAGAAATACTCCAGGGAGAGAAATAATCTTGAAAATATGTGATCAATTAATGACAAAATGTATATAATCTTCTCCTGTGGATGACATGGGATTAAAACAAAAATATGCAGCATCTTTTCAGATGTATTTAAGAACTGAATGATACATTGAATGCCAGCATGTCCGATGATTTATTTATATTGGGGTGGGTTTAGAACCAATGCAATTCACTGGAAAGATATTATATCTGGCATATTTTTTTTGTTACCTTTGTTTTCTACCTATCCTGACCCACATATGCCTGCATGACCTCCCAAGTTTTTTTGTCAAATTCTCAGCTGAAGGTGGTGCTTATCAAGTACTCACAGCTGTTCATGGTTGAAAGATCAGGACCAAGAAGTAAGAACAAGGTGATTGGGATTGGTGGCCTTGGTGGCCAGAGATCATGGACTGAATTATAAAAGCAAGAGGTGAAAATGAGTTCAAGGTTAAGTCAAGGTTAGCTCTTCTTGTATAGAGGAATACATATTATTATGGTGAAACCAAAGTCTATAATCATAGTTAGTGCAGAGTAAAACTAGAGATGAGTGAGAAATTCATTTGGTGAGTATTTTAATGTGAATTCACACTTCCTGAACTGAAACATGAATTAGAATGGAATTTACTATCAAAATCCATGCATCTCCAAAGTTTGTGATGGAGCTTGCAAAAAACTAAAACAAAACCAAACCAAAAAGACAAAACAATAAACCCCTCACCAAAAATGTGCTCATTAAAAAAAAAAAAATGCATCTCAAAATGCATTTATTTGGGGGGGGGGGATACACACAAAACACTTTATTCATTGGAATATCGTGTTTAAAAATGCATACATATGCAAAAGTACACACCAAACATTTTATTTTTTAAAACAAGATGCACACAATAATCCACACACATTTGCATGCTAGTAGGGGGGAAATAATATAAATCCAATGCAGAAACCAGATGGAATGAACTTACAAGTGAAAAAATGAGAACCCAAGAAAATAAGCATGACAGGTTCACCCATTCCTACGTAAAACTGAGGGGGAAAAACAGCCCCTTTAGTACCTCTATTTTTGTGCATGCTTTTGAGTGCATATTTGTGCAATAATTTCAGCTGACTGAGGAAAGGTTCTCCCTCATTAAAGATTCCATCAATGGTGGACATTTGAGGTTGCAAACAATAACAACAACAGGACCATAATTGGATGTGTGTGTGTGTGTGTGTGTGTGTGACTAAGATGAAAATGAGTCTAGAACCTTTAGTATTCTTGCTGGCATATATAAGGAATGTATCCATGTCAACTTGTGAGATTACATCTTACATGGTGGTGGCAGGCAGCAAGAATCTGTTATACTAGGTATTGGAAAGTACCACTTATTCTATCACTTTCAGGAAAATAAATTGTATGTATACATCATGTAATGTACAAATGTACAAACTATATACAAATAACAGTAGAGAACAATGTAACAATTTTATCTCTACTTAGTTCACCTTTATTGCATTACAAGGAAAATTAATTTTCTGAATTAACCCATATCTTTTAGTCGGAGGTAAGTGCTATTAACTTTAGTGGGGCTCACTCCCATCTAACGGGACATAGGATTTCAACCGAAAGTGCTTTTCTGCCAAAAGCATTCAACTATCAAAAGTGTCTAGGTGTCTAGTAGCTATCATTGTTAAATGACCTAGCTTGGCAGTGGTGCTGCTAGGTAATTTTATACCTGGGACTTAACAGTCTTGAGGGGCCCTCCTTTAGATGGCCATGTGTATTACTTCAGTTGTGAAGCACAATATGCCAGTGAGAGATCTTGGGGTTGTGTGATGGACATCTCAATGAAAACGTTGACCCAGTGGCTGGCTGCTGTTAAAAAGGGAAATTAGGAAAGGAATTGAAAATAAAGCTGCCCATAGCACACAGCCCTTATACAGAACTATTGTGCGACCACAGTTGGAATATTGTTGACAGTTCTGGTCACCACACCTAAAAAAGGATATGCTAGAGTTGGCCACCAATTTGGATGACTTTAAAAGGGATTAAACAAATTGATGGAGGATAAGACTATCAATGGCTACTAGTCCTGATGGCTATATGCTCTCTCCAGTATCAGAGGCAGCATACCTATGTGACCAGTTAGTGGGGAACATGAGCAGGAGGGTGCTATTGCATTCATGTGCTACTTGTGGGTTTCCATAGTCAGGTGGTTGGCCACTGTGTGAACAGAAAGCTGGACTAGATGGACCTTTTGTCTGATCCAGCATGGCTCTTCTTATGTTCTACATTTCTCTTCTTTTCCCTCCACCACCACCATTCCATGCTTCTACATTCCTGATACGTTAGAGCAAAAAAACAAATTGAAGACACTTTGCCAACCCTGATAAAAAGAAAGAAATACTCTGAGCATTTGCAGTTTTGCATTTCAGTTCACTTAAACTATGAGTACACAAATAAATGGAGTCTGCTTCTGCCCTGAGACTAAACAATGTTTACTTGGGAATAGTCACCATTCTGTTATGGAAAGGGACTATTTATTTTTAAAGAAAAAATAAATGAAAAAAAAATGAGCACCTGTAACCATGTACATTCCTGACTCTTCCCCACCCAACCCCTCCCTGATTATAAAATGATTTTTTTTAAAAAAAAAAAAAAAGAAGAAGAGAGAGAGAGGATGTTGCAGCAACCAGCATCAGTTTGTTCCTGGATGATCATTTGGGGTACAATCCTAGCTGCACTATTGCACCTTGGAAGATGTGAAATTGCTGGCTTTCTGCTCAACATAATAAATATCTAAAGAATAATATATCGCTCACACTGAACCTCACTCGGTATAGGAAGAACTGTGCAACATATAGTGGGTAAAATGAAAGAAAATGAAAAATCCAACTATCATAATTATATTTATGTAGTGCTAAAGAGCTTCCACAGTACTTCTGCATACACACACACAGACACACACATATATATAAGGACTGTGATACTGCATTCACATTGATTTTCCTCAAAAAAGATAAATAATGCTTTAATGTTCAACAGTAACTCAAAGTGATAAGCAATTCCATTGTCTGGAAGACTCACAGCATAAAACATTGTATGTATTCAGAATTTATAAATTCTTTGAGGATGTGGTATCTGAAAATAGATTACAGTGAACTGGAGTAAAAAAAAAAAAAGTAGAAATGTTCAAATATATACTTAAAACCAGAACATAGTTCCTTGAGTGTAAAGATATGGGTAACTAAGGCTGCAATCCTACATGCAGTTTCCCGGAGCATGCCTCATCAGTGATATAGTAATTATTTTTTAGTAGACATGTATAGGGTCATGCTGTATGTTCAGTCCTACGCATGTTCATTCAGAAGCTAGTCCCATTAAACTCAGAATTACAGTTTAAGGATCTGTGAGGAAACACTGTAGTTATAATTGCTTCTTTGTGTTTTGTTATGTTTATATACTTTGAGTGACCTCTGAGTGATGTTATAATATAGTGATGTGTGTGTGTCAGTGCTTGCAGGGCAATCTCTTTCTTTTTGTTTTATTTTAGAGGTGTTCACGAACCTGGTGGGGGGGCTGGCTCTCCGCCGCCTCAACTCTCCATGGCGGCGCCCCCCTGCCTCGATCTTCTGAGCAGCGCAGAGCAGTTCTCCGCGCCACTCGAGCCTGTCGCTCCTGCCGCGCTGGTCCCGTTGCGTCACTTCTGGCTGGCTGCCCAGAAGTGACGCAATGGGACCCTGCGCCGGTGTGCTGGACCCCCGTGCTGCGTATTTTGCGGAGAAACCAGGGCAACAGGGCTTAAACAGCCAGAAGTGAGGCGACGGCACCAGCGCAGCCAGTGTGGTGGGCTCGAGGCCATGTGCCAAGGGAGCCCCGGACACGGTAAGGCCCCGTGAGCCTCTGGTGGGCATGAGCGGGGCCGATTTCGGCCTGCTACGCCCGCCACGAGGTGAGCGGGTACATCCCTAGAAAATAATCAGGATTGGAACAAATTCAACAGGTGAAGCTTACGCACCCCACACCCCTAATTACATGGAACTTCAAAGAGAAGTGGGATCCAAACTAGATCCTTGCATTTCCTGCATTTCCTTCTGACAATGTAAACTCACCTGTTAGAGGCAAAGAGTCAGCTCTGTTAGGAAATAAAATCTTTGGCAATATAAAGATAGGAATCATGTGATCAATTCCCTCATTCACCTCTCCGTTGGTCTAGGCTTTCACCCAGCTAATCCCTTTCACACAGCAATGTGCAGCAGAGGCAGCAAGTAGAGCATGTACGTGCAGTGCACACACACACCCCTCACCTGGCCCTCCCAGCTTAGCAGCATCTGTTCCCTCCCTGCTTACTGCGGCTGTTCGGCTGTTCGAGCCTAAGCAGAGTTATCTTAAAGGGGCCATGGGCAAAATTGTAGCTAAGCTAAAACTGCAAGCTTAGCTGCAATTTTGCCCATGGCCCCTTTAAGCAGCTTGCAGTTGCGGGAGGCAGGGGAATTTGGGACTCTGCACTGACAAAGTGAGAAGCTGTGGTGGCTTAAGGGTTTTCTTCACCCAGCATTTTCGGGGCAATTGAAGACTATGTGATTGTCTAGCTTCTTGACTGCAGTGTTCTCTAAAGCTTCCATGACAATCTGTTAGGGCAGCCATTCCCAACCTGGTACCCTTCAGATGTTTTGGACTACAGCACCCAAGATTCCTGCCCTCTTGCCATGCTGACTGGGGCTGATGAGAGTTGTAGTCTAAAATATCTGGAAGGCATCAGATTGGGGAGGCCGGTACTATGGGATGAAGCAGGGCCTTTTTGGTTGTAGCCTCAACACTATGGCATACTTTGCCCAGGTAGACCTGCTAGAGTCTCAACATTCAGGGTAAATATCTAGGATATTTAATATATGATGTTTATTCTTCTGTGTTGTGAAAATGAACAAGGGGCAGAAGGAAAGGTTGCAATAATTCCATAAATATTCAGGAAAGAAAGGAGATTGTGTTGAATGCAAATGGAGCCTGTATCTGGGCATTTGCACACTATTCCTACATAGCCTGGATCTGGGGATAAACACTATAGCACAATTCTGATTTGAGATTTTAAAGAAAATTAGCAGTAACACTATAAGCTCAAGGAGTAAATGCTTAGTTGATTTTCCTATGTCAACAAAGTCAGTAAATAGGAGACAATAAAGTCTCCTATTTGCTTGGTTTAACTTAAGATATATATATATATATATATATCTTTTAAAAAGTTCGGATCCATATATATGATTGGTCTATTTTATCCTACTTTTCTGTGCTGGACAAAATAAATTGCACCTAAGTCTCATTACAATAATATATCAGCATATTCACATACATTCAGTTCTAGCTGAGTAGGTTAATCTTGTAACAGATAATGCTTATACAGCATCAGTAGCAGTTTCAGAAAAGCTCTAACAAATTACATTAAAGGTGTTGCAGAAATAAAGTAGGGAGGTTTTATATGTACCAAGAAGAAAGTGCCATATTAAATCTCATTCTGACTAGTGGTCTGGCCTTTAGCAGAATAGAAATATTATTGATATTGATGTCGCTCTATGAATCACCCCTCCTTCCCCTGCTTACTGCATTAGAACAGAACTTTACATAGGAAAAATAGCAACTATTTATTACTAAAAGCCAAATCTTTGAGAAACTCTTAGTGGGAATGGTGCTCTGACTCACACCTCAACAGCTAAAGCAGCTTCCTATCCCACTGCAAGATCACACAAGAAAAATGAAGCACAGTCAGATAGTAGTTCTTTTCTACTTGCCTAAAAAGCAGTATAAACGTCCCTCATTACATTCTTCTGAAAAACCAAAATAGTGTCAGTGCAAGAGGCATCTATTCTCTTTGGTGGTTCTTAGGATCTGATGCAGGACACTAGTCAGGGATGTCTGTAGAAAGCAACATAGGAAGATGACATACTGTATCAGCATGTTACCTCCCCAGGGAGGCTACAGTGGTGCCCTCCCTGGTAAGCTTCCGGAGGCAGTCAAAGACCTTCCTGTTTCGGAAGACATTTGGGACTAGCCTGTGATGTGATGGAATGCTGTTTTTACTCTTATATATATTGCACTGTTTCTAATGCTCTCTCTCTCTCTCTCTCTCTCTCTCTCTCTCATATTATTGACGATTTAATTCTATGTTTAACTTTTGTATTTTTGTTTTAATTGTATGAGTTTTAAAGGCTGTAAGCCACCTTGGGTTCCAGTGTTAAGAGAAAGGTGGGATACAAATAATAATAATAATAATAATAATAATAATAATAATAATAATAATAATAATCAACAATAATATCAGACCATTGGTCCATCTAACTCAGTGTTGTCTACACTGACTGGTGCTTGCTGTCCCGGGTTTAAGTTAGGAGTCTTTCTAAGCCCAGTATGGAGATGTCAGGACGTAGGTGGTTAGTTGAGTCAATTCAGCCTCCCCCATGCTTTTTGGCCTTTGTTGTCCCCTTAGGGTTGCTAGATTTATTTTATTTATTTATTTATTATATTTATGTCCCACCTTTTTTCCTGCAAGGAACCCAAGGCGGCTTACATAATCCTCCTCCTCCTCTCCATTTTATCCTCACTAACAACCCTGTGAGGTAGGTGAGGCTGAGAGTCAGTGACTGACCCGAAGTCACCCAGTGAGTTTCATGGCTGAGCAGGGACTAGAATCCGGATCTCCTGAGTCCCAGTCCAACACTCTCACCACTACGCCACACTGGCCAGCCCAAGACATTTTCCTGCCTAAATCTGAGTGCATACCCCCTCCACTAGGGCCAAGAACTTTAAAAGCCTCATTGCACCGTAAGACACCAATTCCTTTCCTCTATCTGCCCCATCATGGTACCACCTGAATCAAGTTGCTTTGGTTTCATCACTATACAAGTGCAATTCAAAATAACAGCATAAGAAGGACCATGCTGGATCAGACCAAAACTCCATCTAGAGCAGCATTCTGTTTACATAGTGGCCAACCAGGTGCCTGTAGGGCACTACACTAGCACCATTCCCACTCATATTCCTCAGTAACTGGTATGCAGTGGCATACTGCCTCTGTTACTGGAGATAATATATAGCCATCATGACTAGTAGATATAGACAGCCTTATCCTCTATGAATTTGTCTAATCCCCTTTAAAAGCTATTCAAATTGGTGGCCATCACTATATTTTGTGGTCGTTTAACTATGATCTATGTGAAGAAGTACCTCTTCTTATCTGTCCCGAATCTCTCTCCAATCAGTACCATGGGATCCAGAAATATAATTTCTAGTTTGGATCCAGACTTATTCATGCTTAAGGTAAAACCATTGAAATCAATGGGACAAGTTAGTTATGACTTACTTTAGTTCCACTGATTTGAATGGGTCTACTCTAAGCATGGCTAAGTCTGGATCCAACCCTCTTCTTTTTCCATTTAAAGTAATTTATAGTAATAAACCTTTTTATTAAGCAAAACATACAGCACAAGAAACAATGCAAGTGATATAAGATTTGGTAACTTAAATCATCTGCATCAAAGCACACCTGGTGTGGTCATTGTAAGCTGCTGGTTTGATATTTGAAACAGCAGAACAGATAATAGGGTCGACTTTCCTTTTGTACCTCATGCAGAATGCAGCTGTGATAAATAATACTAGTTCATGCAGACCTACATCCCAATAGCTGAGCATAGCTTTAGGCTTGGAATGTTCAAATATCTCTCTCTCTATTAAAGTTTTCCTACAGTACTCCATTTGTGGAAGTTCAAGTTATTAACCCTGGCCTTCAGTATTGTTCTGCTTTGTGCATCACTGCATACCTTTGGAAATGCAGCTTTGTGCTTGATATGCATATCCAAATAGTAGCTGATTTTGCAAAACAATTGATGATGATGCATGCTATATAGATGATCTCTGAGTTGTGTTGAAGTTTTGTTTCTTCTTTTGTCTTGATCAGCAAAATTAGTCCATATTGGTGAAGACAACTGGAGGTGTTCGGGACTCAATGGAACATGGGTGGGGGGAATATGGAGACAAAAGGACTGAATGTCTAAGGCTATAATCTGTATCAAGCCAATTCTTCAGAGCAGTTGCTGTGACATCTCATATACCTGTATGTGACTACTCAAGAAGTATTCCAGAGTAAGCTGTTTGTGGATTGCAGTGTAAGTGCAAGCAAAATAGGTGCCAGGGAAGGAGAAAGGAGAAGGAGAAAGAATGCAAAATAGAAATCGAAGAAGATTTGGTGGGAGTGGATGAAAAAGGCAAATATAATGATATCATTGAGGCAGGGCCGGCGCTACCGCTAGGCAGACCCAGGCGGCTGCCTAGGGCGCGTGGTGGAATAGGGCGCAGCGTTTCTGCGCCCCTTCCTCGCCTCCGGCGCGCTCCTGCCCCGCCTGCCACCTCCGCCGCGCCTCCCCACCCGCCTGCCAGCCGCTGCCGCCGCCGCCGCTGCACCTCCCCCCCCCACGCGCGCCCGCCCGCCCGCCCGCCCGCCACCTACCTACCTTCCCGTCGTTTTTCTGGAGCCCCGCCAGCGTTGTTTTGGCGGGAGGAGGAACCGGGGCAACAGGGCTTAAACAGCCCTGTTGCCCTGGTTTCCCCGGCAAAAAAAAAAAAGCGTGGGGGTCCCGTCGCGTCGGAGGCGGCGGCGGCGGCAGCAGCAGCAGCCGGGGGCAGGGGCGGGGGCGGGGGGAAGGTAGGTGGTGGTGGGGCGGCGGCAGCGCGGGGGGGGTTGCAGAGCAGGGCTGCTTTGCTCCGGAGCCCCCCCATGGCACGAGAGGGGGGGCGCTAAATATAATTTGGCCTAGGGCGCCAAACAGCCCTGCACCGTTCCTGCATTGAGGGCAGTCCATTTCCTTGTGAGATAGGACTGTCGGTAGTGCTAAATAATATCTGGGAAGGACCCCTCCCCTTTAAATTTTTTCCAAATGGTAGAGTGCACCATTTCCTCTTTACTTATGCCTGCTGTGCTGTATTTATTAAATGTACTAATACTGCTTTCAGAATGACACTGCTATATTCATACATTTATGTAATTAACAGGGAAATATTTTATTATAATTATCTGAGCCACCTAAAGCCTAATGGAGCCGTCATCGTCTTAGGCAGGTTAGTGTGAAATTTAATTTGCACTAATCTGCTAGGCTGATGGGTGCATTATAAATCAATGTGCAATGAAGGAAGGTAATGCGGCTTAAACAAAAAAGGCTAGAAGTAAACAGACCTTGAATAGTATTTTCATAAAGTGATGAGTAAAGGCCAACTTCCACTGCTACACATAGATTACACATGTAGCAGTGAGCGATCTAACTTTTCAAAGCTTGTTACATCGAGAGAAGGCCAGAGGTCTCTTGTACATTATGTTTGAAAACCAGGAAAGATGTATCAGTTAGAATTTTATGTACCAGATGAGATATTTTCCCATGACATAAACCTTTGCCAAGGGCACCCTATTCATTTGTGCATAATTCACTGTTATCGCTATGGGTTTTGATCCCCCCAGTGTATTATAATGGTGGATGCTTGCTTCAAGGTGACTAAGGGTGTCAGAGAATGCAGGACCGGTGCAGGGCTGTTTGGCGCCCTAGGCCAAACTATATTTAACGCCCCCCCTCTCGTGCCATGGGGGGGGGCTCCGGAGCAAAGCAGCCCTGCTCTGCAACCCCCCCCGCATCGCCGCCGCCGCCGCCACCTACCTTCCCCCCTCCCCCCCCTGCTGCTGGCTGCTGCTGCTGCCGCTGCCTCCGACGTTTTTTTTTCTTCTTTTGGAAAATTCAACGTTTAAAATTAATAAAAAATAAATAAAAAGTGAGTGAACAAAGAGTGGCACTCCAGAGTAAACAAGCAGTGCGAAAGCCCTAGCCCCCCCCCGCGGGAGAGAAGCGCCCCCTTCTTTGTGCCCCGCTGGTCTCTAGCCAGACCCACGCCTCCCCTTTTGGGCTGCCGCCTCCTCCTCCTCCCCCCCTCGAGCCGCTCCGGAGGTGAGTTTCGCTTTCCATTCCGCCTGGCGAGCCTCCGCCCGAGCAGAGTGCTTTTTTTTTTTTCCCCAGGGAAACCAGGGCAACAGGGCTGTTTAAGCCCTGTTGCCCTGGTTCCTCCGCCAAAACAACGCTGGCGGGGCTCCGGAAACAATGCGAAGGTAGGTAGGTAGTAGGTAGGTAGGTGGCGGGTGGGCGCGCGCGCACGCGGGGGGGAGGTGCAGCGGAGGCAGCAGCGGCGGGCGGGGAGGCGCGGCGGAGGCGGCAGGCGGGGCAGGAGCGCGCCGGCGGCGAGGAAGGAGCGCACCGTTTCTGCGCCCCTCTTCCGCCACGCGCCCTAGGCAGCCGCCTGGGTCTGCCTAGCGGTAGCGCCGGCCCTGAGAGAATGTCTCCTCCCCCTGGAGAAATTTGGTGAAGTGGTCTCTCCAATATTTTTGCCTACAAATAGGATGGAGAATTTGGAGGGGCCATTTGTGCCACAGCTCTAATTCTTTCCTTTTCCTAACTGTGACCTGGTTGTGGGGGGTGGGAGGGGCATTCAGCAGCAGAGAGCCTGATCTTCAAGGTGCTCCAGCCTCCAGCAGTGTGAGACTTGTGATTGAAAAGCATTTTACAAGCCACAAATGAAAGGAACAATAGAATAGCCAAGTGCACTTATTAATCATTTATTTAAAAATCATACCTTTGATGGACCAAAGTATTGTGTGTGGATTGTGCAGATTTGACAGTATTGACATTACTGTAATTTTCAATTGGTTTTAAAAGAGGGGGGGGATATAATAGACTAAGGGAGAAAATACACTGGGGCAATTGTTAATAGAACTTGATTTATAGCTAAAGTGTAGAGTGCGGCTTCTTAAGACTCATTGCAACTTCCCTTTTGTTTGGACTGATGAATAATTAATACCTAAAGCTTCTGATATTTCTTTATGGCGAACCTTTTGACCAGTGTGTTAGCTAAGCATTATGTGAGATTACCGATAGAGTTTGGAGGAATAATGACAGCACTCACGATTGCAGCTATTGTTCGTGCCGTAGGGGGGTTATGGGGTTGGAAGTAGAGGCTTTTATTGAAATACCATCATAGAAAAAGAATTCAAGGTAAAATGTTTTAATTTAAAACTAACTTTTTTTTGTAAAAGAAAAAAAGGAAAGAAAAGAAAAAGAAGAAGTTGGCTAGCTTTCTGTTCGTCCTTTCCAAATTGCTTCCCCATGGCAAGCAGGGAAAGTCAACTGAGGGGTGATTTGGAGTGGAAAATCACTCCACTCCATCCCTAGCCACTTATCAATTAAAGGGTACAATCCTATGCAAGTTTAGACAGCTGGGGCATGCTGGGAGTTGTAGGCCTTTTTCTGTCTAAACTTGGATAGGATTGCACCCTAAAAAATTCTCCCTCATTAAGTAGCTTTTCATTAAAATTAAAAAATATATATTTAGGGCACCAGGGCTCAGTTGCATACACTGGAGTGTAACATATAGTTACTACTCTGCATAACGGAAAAGTTTCAGGTGCAATCCTATGCATGTTTAGACAGAAAAAAGACCTACAACTCCCAGCATGCCCCAGCCAGCATGGGAGTTTTCTCTGTCTAAACATGCATAGGATTGTATCCTTCATTTCTGAAAAACAGTGTCACACAACTTTTCCCCTTAAGTAGCCAATTTTGCTGACTTACTCTGGTCCGCTTTGCTGTAGTCTTCAGCTGTGTCAAGCCCTTTCTGTTTCAACATCCTTGGTATTTAACCTGAAAGTATGACATTAATCCAGGAGCGCACACACAACAATAACCCCATTTGTGCATGAGTTGTGTGTGGGGCACACATATGGCGGAGCAGGACTGCAATGCTTTCTCTCCCAACAACATTGCATCCCCAGGCTATCCTTGCCCTTTGATGACTGAGCATTGAGTATGGACATCTGCAAAGGAACCCCTACTCATGAGTAGCTGCTCATGCATAGGGACTCCATGTGATTGGGGCAGCCAATTGTGTGGGCATCCCAATCATGTGGAGCCCCAACACATGAGCAGCTATGCACACATAGAAGTTCTTTTGCAAACGTCCATGCTCAACACATGTTCTACATGCTCAGGACACCTGGTTGTATGGGCATCCCAACTGCGTGATGCCCCTATGTGCAGGCTGTGGCTCATGCGTACGGGTTTCTTTGCAGACATCCATGCCAATGCACAGACGTTGAAGGGTGGGGGGCTAGCCCAAGAACATGAAGTCCACAACATGCTTCACCACATGAGTGATCTACACATGTAATGCATGGCTAAGGCTAATGTCAATAGCTAAGCAAGTTTATTTTGCAGCTTTTCTGCCAGTGAGGTCGCTGAAATCATGTGGGTATTTAGAATGGCATTGCAATAACTCAATCAGGACTGTTAGTGCTGGCATGGAAAGAATCCAGGTGATTCAGGCAACCCATGTGATGCAGAACTCCTCAGCCTAATCTACCTCAGAGGGTTGTTATGGGGATAAAATTGTAGAACCATATTCCCCACCTTTGAGGAAAGGTAGGATATAACTGCTAGTTCTATCTATTGTGCAGGGAATAGACTCCATGGGCTTTATCTGGCTCTTTTACAGTATGGAAAATACTATGAGGGAAAGGAACTCCTCCCCCCACCATCCTAATCTGACCCCAAAGGTGACTGGCTAATCACACTTGAGAATTGGGTGGCTGGGCAGGCAGCCATTTCCCCTCAAAATGAGACATGCAGACATCTGTGCTCCAATGAGTAACCCCCTGTCTGACCCCCATTGGCTGGATGGCATGAGGTCCTCACTAGCCAGCTCCATCCCAATCTCTTGTGCTCCATCCCAGATATGCAGTGGGCTGAGGAACATTGTTACAACAGAAGTGCTGAGGAGAAGGTAAGCAAATCAGGAAGGTGTCATAGAAGGATCATGACTGGGATTCTCCAGTGACTTGTGAGTAGGTCCCCTCAGTGTTCCATTTACTTCAAAGATGGGGCAAACTTAGTAAAAGTGGCTCAGCCTCAGGTCATTTCTGCACTATTGCTTTTGGACTGGGCAGTGACATATTGGCTTGAACTGACTCACTGCAGAATCTTCTCTACAGCTCAGACTCACAGGCACCTGGAGACTGTGATTGTACTGTACACTGTGATTGTACTCTCATCCATTGACATGACATTCGTGATCATGTGAAAACACAAGACCCTTCTGTGTTTTTAACGGTGTCAGACATCCAAGGAAATATGTTATGTTCATATTTAAGCAGCAGAGTAGAACTCAGTGATCTTGTTTAAAAGGTGTGTGGGGGGGAGACAGTGTGTGCGGGGATGCAACTCAAGCCAACGTGCTGTAATTATACATGTTTCCTGAAAAGGGAAACCATTTCTCCATTCCCAGACCAATATTTTGACTGCCACAATAAAACCATTTCTCCATTCCCAGCACAATATTTTGACTACCACAATAAAATCTTTAGGAAGATAGTTCATTGGTGGTATAGAAGGAAGCTTCTTTTTTCCTTTTGCACCTGATCTTCCAGTCACTTCAAATCCTTAGAACCTTAGAATTCAGGCAGCACAATTTATGATTCATAGACTGGGGGAGCTGGGTAGGAGGAGGAACAGGAGACTTGCTCCATATGACTATCTTTCTTATGTCTACAACTAGCTATTGCCCATGTCCCAGACATTGGTTTCTTCAACGTACAACTGTACAAGGAGTACAATTCTTATTTGTCTCTCAGGCAATGGATCTGCACTCCTAGGCTGAGGTTCACATACCGCAATGAGGCAGAAAATTAGTCAATATGAACTTTGAGCCTGGAAATAGTCTTATCTGGTGAGTTCTCCCTTCAGAATTCTGCCACACTACAACCTTCTCCTCTATGTCTGCTTGCTCTTTTAGGTGTTACAGTGCATGGGATGTTGAGTTATATTACTACACCCCTGCCATTTGCTTATGTCCCCGGGGAGTCTTTCCAGAGAGAAGGTGTCAGTTCCTATATTAGTTGGTCAATCTCTCTCATAAGATTTCCCATACGGCCTGTTTATTTTTTATATTCCCATAAAATACTGGCCCTTGTTCCCCTCAATGGTTTCTACTCAATTGCTGAGATATATTTAGAATTTACACTTTTCCATCAAGCCAGATAAGATCAATGACCCATTGCACAACAGAGGTGAGCTGAAACACTTGGATCAAGACAAAGCTGAAAACTGAACTTTCCAAAAGAGTGCCTGTCCCCCCAACCAACCACCATGTTCATCTATCCATCTTAATCCTACTACATAGATCTACTGAAAACATTATGGTCCCTTCCAGAGATAGATACATGCAGAAAGGTGTTGCACATAACCGCTGATATGAGACCACTCATGGTTCCTATCTACTAAGTGCAACTACTAATAGGAATTACCACTACATTGGCATTGGATATGAGCACATTTTAAAAAAATATCAGAAAGAGAATGTGCATGCACAAGCAAGCTTCTGCATATGGATCTTCCATGCTGGCCTGTGGCTCATGTTTTTAAGCCAGCAGGCCAAAACTATATGTTATGTGCTCTATTGGGGAAGGGACCATAATTCAGTGGTAGAGCATATGATTTACATGTAGAAGTTCCCAGCTTCAGTCCCTGGGATCTCCTGTTAAAAGAACCAGGTACACACAGGTTGCCTTGGTATAAGGCAGTTTCTTTTGCTTCTTTTCCCCCCTGCTGTAGCAGAAGTGAATTAAATGAACACACACTATTTCAGTCTCTTATTCCAGTAAGTATAGCAGGAATCCAAATCTGCTCTAAAATGAATGATTGGGCTGGGTGAGTGAAGGGTTGGTTGAAAGACACTGGGGTGATTCTCTGTTTCTAATTACCGGTACATCTGCTTCAAGCCAGACACATTTAACCCCACCCCCAACAATATTTACCTTTATTCTTAATTAAACTTGTGAATGTTGGGTTTGAAAACTGATCTCTCAAACACTGAATACAGATTACAGTACACCCCTGCCCCCATATAAAGCTGTTTCTTGAGTGATTACACAATTTCAGTATTTGGACCTTGAAGAAGCAAACTAAGATTGTCAATATAACTTTTATGGTTGCAAGAGGACAGTTTTCCTGCCGTTCTGATCTCTTTGCAAGGACTTCTTCCTAGCAGGGAGCTAACTGGTTCATTGGTAATAATGTATCTTGGAGGGTTGTATAATACTTTTCCCCATGGTGAGCCGATTGCAGAGTTCCAGGATTTCTATTTCCTCTGATATGTTTGAAAGACACTTTACATCCCATTGTTTCTTGCACTAGATAGATAAAGCATAATGCCTTTTGCTTTCACTGAAGCTATTCAGCACTGACAAGTTTGAGCTATTGTTTCTGTTCTTGCGTCATATAAAAGCATTTGCTTCATGCCAGCCTTGTGTATTACTTGCAGAGTTTCATTTAAAATGCAAGGTCTGTTTGTCCTTGTTGATGTGAATGGGTAATTAAAGTCAATTAAAGAGAAGCCAAGTAAAATAGTGGGGTTGACTAGTAAACTTTGGGAAATATATGGACTTTTAAAAATAGTCCATAGAACAGCTTATTCAAATTCCACACTAATCTTTTCTCTCACCACAGTTACAAAGCGAGCAGCCTGCCCTTTCTGTGCATTCATATATTTAGAACATAATGGTATATGCAAGAAAAATAAGACATTAAACGGTCTTAAATCAGAGAGAACCATGTGACCAACAGGGCTTTTCTCTTTCTTTCCTCAGCTATACCACACTAAAATACATTTTAAACTGAGGGAGCTACCAAAGAAATGTTGACAGATGTGTGGAAGCTCTTCTGCATGCCTAAAGAAACTTTCTGGATTGCAGCCATTCATTTAGCATCAGTATATCAGAGAGCAATTTTTGTATGTGGTTTTTTATAACAAGGAATGATCTGCCATGACTGTATACAGGTGCCCATGAATTTTGATGGGGGAAATGGAAGACAAAAGGAGAGAGGGGAGGAGGGAGGGCGAGAGAAAGAGAGAAGAGAGCATGGATGTGATCCAGTGAATGAAGGATGCAAGGGTAGCTGTGGCTTTCTTTTCAGCCATGGAATGGCTTACTGTTGCAGTTCTTGGCATTCCTGTGGGATCCTGCTGTGTGTATAGTTCTCTGGATCACAGCCAGTGAGCATCAGTCTTACATCCCCCACTGTTTTTCTGTGTACCTCATTCTGTTTGTTTTTAGGCAAGGCCATAATGCCATTTCAATCAAATGAAGAAAGGGAAACAGGATAGGAATTATCCAGAGGTTTATAGAATGCCACATTCCAGGTGGTGTGTGCGTGAGAGCGAGAGCGAGCAAGTGAGCGAGAGAGAGACCAAGACCCCAAGCTTAAACACATGATCAGGAGAATGATCTGCTGCATTATCTTAACTGGGCTTCACCTTCACATCACAAGTGATGGTTCACATCTCCAAATGTTCCTATCTATATATCTATATCTATATCTTTATCTCACTGCATATAAATACAAATGGGTGAAGCCCAGTAAGAACTGCATCATGTGATTCTATTGAACATGTGTTTCATCTCACAGATGCACTCTCACGTACACATGCACACTCAAGCAATATGCTTGGTATTAATTGTTTGTGTAATATCTCACATAAACACAGATAATTCTTGTTATTCCAATCTCTAAAATATCTTTTCCTAAAGTAGCATGAACTACATGATTTCTGGCATTGTTTTTATTAGCCTACTGAATAATTTTGAATATGTCACTCCATCTCTATATACCTCTGGTCTCCTAAGGTCCCTTGAGATAAATGATGGACCAGGAAGAAGTAAATGTTCATGGATCTATACTCCAAATTGTGTGTCCTTCCTAATCAAACAACTGCGCTAGATAGCAAGGTATGGCTCCTTTTGCTGACCTTGAAATAAGAAGGAGTCAAGCAAATATCCATGAAGTGTTGGATTCATTGGAAGGATAGAGGAATATGGTATTTTGTTTGTTTCAAAGTATTTATAAATTGCTTTTCAGAGCTACACCCTCACAAGCAGCTACAATAGATATGTCTGCACATCAAAAAGGTATATACTACTAAAGAAAGCTTATCTAAGTCATTACAGCCTTTGTTAAAGGCAGTTGTGATGAGACACGTCTTCATAGCTGTGGGGCTGCTACCAATAATTCCCTGTCTCTTGTCTCACCAACCAAACTGATCTTACAAGAGGGCACACAAGGACCACTGAGGCAGATCTTAAACTGTGAGCAGAATGGTATGGGTGAAGGTGGTGCTTTAGATAACCTAGTCCCAAAATGTTTAGGGTAGGATAGAGAAATATAGGAATTCTCCCTTCCTCTGTTAACCTCTCATAGGCTCTGTCTCTTCTACTTTACAATGAAACAGTGCTATATATTTTGTATTGCCAATGTTATTATTAATCTGATATATATTTATGGGCTAATATTGCACCCCACCACAAATCCTTGGAATTTTAAAAATGTAACAACTGCAGCAATAGACCAATGCAAACAATACCTCATATATACAAGCCTTGGGTCCATACAATGGCATTTCATGTAGCTTATCCTTGAATGACTGACATGGGAGCAGAGAGAGGGGAATATTGACATTTTCCCAGACAACCAAGGTGAGCTGCATGGATGGAGAATGCCCTAGAATTCATATCAAATGCTAGTTTAACATAAATCTGAGGAGTGAAACTCCCTCCTGCAACGATTTCCCTTTTTATGGCTAGAGGTGTAGAAATAGTGCTGTTTAAAGTGGATGAGTACAGTCATTGTCTGAAAAACATAAAATAATTTATACTTTACAGGTATCAGTGCAGTAAGATGAAAGGCCTTCTTTTATATCTAATTGCACTTGAACGACTGCCAATTAAGTTGAGAATGGCAACCACAGTGTGCTTATTGCGCATTTCTGCATCTAGTAAAAACCAAACCATAGCGAAGGGTGAAAGTGTAATTCTTTGTGACAGTGACTCATGGAAAGGAATTTACAAAGGCTACAAATTCAAATAAGGCTGCAGTTCTGCTGCATTCTTCTAAATCGTTTTGCAAGTTTATATGAATGAAGTTGGGTGAATACATAGCCAGTTATTTGTTTTCTTTCCTCTAGCACAGAGGTCCCGAACCTTTTTATTTATTTATTTTATTTTATTTATTTATTTATTTATTTATTTATTTATACCCCACCTTTTTTCCTTCAAGGAATCCAAGGCGGCTTAGATAATCCTTCTCCTCTCCATTTTATCCTCACAACAACCCTGTGAAGTAGGTTAGGCTGAGAGGCAGTGACTGGCCCAAAGTCACCCAGTGAGTTTCGTGGCCGAGCGGGGACTAGAACCCGGATCTCCCAAGTCCCAGTCCAACACTCTCACCACTACGTCACACTGGCTGTCAGCCTGTGGGCCCACTTTTTCAGCCTGAGGGCCCCATTTTATTTTGGAGAAGCTCTTTGGGGCTGTATTCCAGTGATGGGCAGGCCAGGGCCAAATGCAAAGGGCAGGACAAAAGGGCAAAGTCTCAAATACCAAAAGTGCAAGGCGTATTTTAGCTCAAAGCTCTCACTGTAAGTAACTAATGAGAATCATTTCAGAATGGGTGAAAAACACACCGATGCTGGGGAACCAACAAATAATGGGGCAGTGGTGGGGAGGAGGAAAAGCAGAAACCACTTGGTGACATGGGGAAAAGTGTGTGACAATCTGTTGAAACCTAGAGGGCCAGACTAGGACCCCAGGAGGGCTGGATTTGTCTCCTGGGCCGGAGGTTCAACACTTCTGTTCTAACAGAATAGTTGCTGACATAAGATAAACCAAACTGATTGTTCTTGGGAGTAGGGTATAGGTACTGGTAAACATTCTCACAAGACTCTTATTTCCTTTTAAAAAATAAAAAAAAATAACGTATGTTATTAAGTTTTTGCTTAACAATACACAAATTAAACAAAACCATAAAAAGACAAGGGGAAAGAGAGAGAAAAGGAAGGGGGGGGGAAAGGACTCTTATTTCCTGTTCTCTTATGCCCAAATATTGAGGTTGTTAAAGTGGCAGTGACCAGGGAGGCGGCTTACTAGGAGGAAACACTGACAGCTTCTGCACAGAGGGAAGAAGGGAGTTCCCATCCACATCCTTATGCACCAAGAAGTAGTGGTGGAGTCAGGGTGTTACAGTCAGCACCATGCAGGACATTCATTGCTGACTGGATAGTCACCCATGGTGACATCATCAGTCTGCATCCATCCAGATGCAGCCATGCGCTTATAATTATCCTGTCACCAGCCATGTGTTTCCAATTACATGGCGTGGCATGCGTACTACTGCCACTGCTACCTCCTGGTGCTGAAGGGTATGGATGGGAAGTCTGTTCTCTCACCTTCTGCTAATGCACATGATCTGCTCTCCATTCACTCTATATCCACAAAAGTGCCAACGCCGCCGTGATTAAACTTACTTTTATATATTTATAATTAAACGTTTTACCAAAAAAAATTATATTAATTTTTTAGAAATTTTTAAACACACTAACATTTCGAGTATAAAACCATAATGATTTAACATTCAAATTTGAGGACTTAACAATGACAATGCTGGAATTTCAAATAACATAATTGTAAGTATAAATCCATAGTAATTTCATACAAGTTTGAGGACTTAACAATAATGCAATTACAAGTAACACAATATATGTATATTCTCATTTGTGATTTAGCATGCCAAGTCCTAACTTTGTTATATTTTTTAACAGAGTTAGTAGAAGCCTTCCCCTTGTTTTTTCTTTTTCTTTTTGAAGTGGCTTAGGCCTTCCTCTGTTTATTCTTTTGAGGAGGCCACCACCTGAGAATTCCTTCATTTTTTCTTTTGGTTTTTCTTCCCAGGTGGCTTGAGTCTTTTTCTATTTATCCCTTGGAAGGCTTCCAATGTGCTGATTACTCCACATCCGACAAGAAACTGGTTTGCCCCTCTTGTTTCGTTCATTATCTTTATCAAGGAATTCTTACGGACTATATCAGTGTTGTTTCTACACCAAAACACAAAAATATTTCTACAGTGTAATTAATAAGAGGCCCTTTCTCACGCTGGATCTATACATGCAGGGGAGCGGGCTGGAAGAATGCTAGTGTGGTTAAATGGCCTGTGTCACTTCAGACTATAGTTAGGGAATCACGTTTTTGAATGCTCCCCTATGTGTAAGCTCCCAACCTCACTGTAAGCAGAATACTAGCTTAACTAGGAAAGGGCTTAGTTAGTTTTCTTCCTGGTGTTTCAGTTTTCTACTTGCAGCGAATTTATATATGCAGGAACATTTAAATGTGGTACCTACTACCTTTCATCTGAAGTGATTCTACCACTTCATTCTGCTGAATGTGTTGACCAGCCTCATTCTGTTGCTAAGGGGTGAAGTGGTTAGTCCTACTTGTCCCCTCTCCCTCCCCAGCATTTTGTCATGATTTTCTGTCTATGGAAGTACCGGTAAGTGGTTTATTTTGTTCTTGTTGTATTAAATGTTATTTCATACTGAAAATAGTGTTGCTGTCTGCATTGGCTTCCATTACTAATGGAAGAATGGTTTTCATTGCTGTATTGTTTTCAACAAAACATTTTCCTGTCCTTTTGAGTGGAGAAATTTGTTCTTTTAAATATAGGTTTGAAAGAACTTCTGGCTTGAAATGTTCTATAACAGATAGTGTTGCCTTTTTTTGTCTATGAAGTGGGAGAGAGTTTAAACAAGTCACCATTGTGCATAATTGGGAATTATCTCTGCGTGTTTTCTACACATATTAGGGAGAGTGGGTTTTAGCTTTAATGTTTTGTTCCTTTTTAAATATTTGTTTGTATGTCAAATGTGTGCACAGATACAATGGTTTTCAAGATGACAATACTTTATATTTCATTTCAGATTCCCCCCCCCCCAAAACAGAATCAAGAAATAGTGACAAAATGCTGCAGAAGTACATGAGCGTAGTGGGAGCCAAGAATCCTTCTCTGGAACCATAGTTGATAAAAGGCACTCCTGACAGCCATTGCCACCTATATATCTAGGGTAAATATTGGGTTCAGGAATAGCTCCAAGTTAAAATTCCTAATTCAGGAATTGAGGTTTGTCAACCAGTCCAGTTCTAGATGGGGTAGCACTCCCCTTGAAGGAACAAGTTCGTAGCTTGGGGGTACTTCTTGACCTGACCCTACTCCTAGCATCTCAGGTGGAGGCAACGGTGAGAAGTGCCTGTTACCAGCTTCGGCTGATTCGCCAGCTACGCCCATTCCTGGAATACATGGACTTAGTAATGGTGGTGCATGCGCTGGTAACCTCTAGGCTTGATTTCTGTAATGCGCTTTATTTGGGGCTACCTCTATACTTGGTTCGGAAGCTTCTAGTACAAAATATGGCAGCCAGGTTGGTCTCCGGGACACCCCGTGGAAACCATATAACACCGGTCTTAAGATCTTTACACTGGCTGCCAATTTGCTTCCGGGCAAAGTATAAAGTGCTGGTTCTTACCTTTAAAGCCCTACATGGTCTAGGCCCAAGGTACCTTAGGGAGCGCCTCCTCCCCTATCTTCCACCCCGCCACTTAAGGTCTTTGGAGGGCCATCTGCTGCAGCTGCCTAATGTGAGACTGGCAGCTACTCGTCAGAGGTCCTTCTCTTTTGCTGCCCCTCAATTGTGGAATGGCCTGCCACTTGAAATACGCCTGCTGACTTCTTTGAATGTCTTTAAGCAGGCACTGAAGACTTTGTTATTTCAGCAGGCCTTCCTTTTATAACATTCTGTCATATTACTATGGAATTTTATTGTTTTTATGGAGTTTTAATGGAATTTTTATACTGTTTTTGTGTTTGACAGATATTTTTGTTGTATACTTGTCTGTTTGCTTGATTGTTATTTTGTACGCCGCCTAGAGTAGTGGTATATAGGCAGGATATAAATTGAATAAATAATAATAATAATAATAATAATAATAATAATAATAATAATAATATGATCTCCTGTGAGCATTTTGCATATGGTGTTGCTGGACTGAAAGGCTATCTGTGAAGAGACATGTGCTGCTGCCAGCACAAATGGGGCTTTTCTAAAGCTCTTAATACTTTAGAAATCCCTGTCCCCGCTTGCAGTAGTATGGGTCTCTTCACTGACAGGCTTCCAGCCTGGCAGCACTTCCTGGAATGCCCATGTGACCATATGATGCTGTGCGATCACATAGGCATTCCAGGAGGTTCTGCTGGACTGAAAGAAAGAGACTTGTACTGCTATGAGAGAGCACACAGTACCTGAAGTAGGTGGAGGCCAGGGAGGGGAGCAAAGCAGCCTGAGGTGGCTGGTTGGTGGGCAAGGAGGAGATCTGGGCGTCAGCCGTATTTTGTATTTACTATACTGCATTCTGGACCAGCTGAAGTTTCCAAACACTTTTCAAAGAGAACCCCCACGTGTGGTGCATTATAATAGTCCAAAAAGAGGACGGAACTAACTAAGGTATGTGTCACTGTGGCAAGATCAGATATCTCTAGTAATGGGCAGAGTTGGCGCCCTAGCCTCAGCTGTGCAACCACACTCCTGGCCACCACCGATATTTGGGCATCCAGGTTCAGGAATTAATCTGGGAGTACATCCAAACAGTGAACCTGAGTTTTCAAAGCGAGTGTAACCCCATCCAGCACAGGTTGAATCCCTTTTCCCTGATCTGCATTTCGACTAACCAGGAACAGCCCTGGCTGTCTTGTCTGGATTAAGCTTCAATTTGTTTGCAACTGATCCAATTGAATGGATGAAGCAGGCTATCTGAGTTCAGTAGTAAATTGAGTTTAATCTGCGTTTTCTATAGAGTTTAAATTCATGTAAATATTATTTTTGAATGTCAGCATCTGCAGTATATTATATGCATAGCACTGTATCTCTGATCAATGAGGTGGAATCACCTGGATATTTTTCTGTTTTAAAACACTGGATCATAAACATGTAGAGAATTTCTGATTGTCTCTGTCTCTTGCATGTAGTTATCCATTACTGAGAGACCTATAGTGCAGTACATTTTAAATAATGCTACCTTGGTTAATGTCCAAGTCTGTTTTATTTGCCCAGGACAACAGTTTAATAATAGACAAAGGAGGTTTATTTTCTGCGTTTCTAGCTATCAATTACCATCATTTCTTTATTTGGTCCTCTGTATCTGTATTCTTCCTAGATGTGTACTTTCTAGGCATGTCTCCAAAAGGCTGGCAAAGAATAATAATCACCTTGTATCTATTTTTATGTTTAATAACAATGATCACTGGCCTTGATCCAGAGAGATTCTTTACACATGTATTGGATTTGTGTGCACCACCAGAGCCTTTTCATTTCCTAACTATGGCTTCCTGGAAAAATGCACATGATTTTTTAGAACTCACTACACATTTTTTCTCGTGTGTCCCGCCCCCCCCCCCAGTATGTAAAATGTAATAAAGTTGCACCCCAGGATTTGCCTCCTCTGAAAGATTCCAGAGGCCACTTGCCTTCAACTGACAATCTGGCCAGAACAGAAACTTCTCTGTAGAACCGCTCCTGCAGTCCTCATCTCCCAGCAGATTTTCACAGCTTCTGACTTCTGTGATTTTAGCTCAACCCCTTCACTTAGGTTCTCCTGCTGCCACCTTTTACCTCAGGCTCTCCTCTGTCTGACCTCTAAACTTACAGTTCTTTGGGGTCTGCTCTTTTATATTCTTCAGCCAGACTATTTTGACTAATAACATTTTAACACCTGGCTATTTGTCAGTTCAATGGCCTATACTTAAAAGCCAGTGAGTCTAAACAGAACAATCTCTCATGGAGCTACCACAGCCTGGTCTTCCTTTTTCTTTCCCCTCTTCATTCTTCTGTCTTATATAAAAAACACTGGAGCTAAATGTAAACCTGCTAAGGGCCCTGGTGACTGGCTTTTTGTGGGATTGTACTGTAAAAGTATCCAACCATGGCTGGATCGTACTCCATGTTTTTACCACTGATGCCATTGTCATATGAGTCAAGAGTCAATATTCAGTCCCTACTGAATATTATGAACCTAGAAACTTCATTTATTTACATATTTAGTTCTTTAAAAACAGAATACTTAAAATCACTCTAAAAATTGAATGTTTCTTTTTTTCACATGGACATGAAAATGATTTACATTATTCTTAATAATCCCTCCACCACACCTCTTGTTCTACTGAGTAATAAATGTCATATTTTAGCCCAGTGAGAATTATAATTACTTCCTGAGAACTGGTGTTTTAAAATGAAAGACACTGAGAGACAGCTAAGTGTTGAGTTGTCAATGTGAAAACATAATTTGATATAATAACATATCTGATTATGAACACCCATAGTATTCCCAAAAGGAAGTCTGTGTTTATATGCTCTAGTGTAATCAAGATAAAATTATTATGTGTCCAAGTGACAGGTAATCCTATTTTTAAAAAAGCAACAATGCCTTGATTTTAATAACTTATTGTATGCCTTATAATGGAGGCCAAGGTTCTTCAATAGCATTAGGTGTGTGGTAGCAATAATAAGTTGTAAGATATTTGTAAGTCTGTATGTGGGGGACGGCATGTCATATTTGTCAGGCACCTGACCAAGATGTAGCAGCTAAAGATACACAAGTGAAGTTATTAACCACAAAAGCCTCATGACTGCCCTGAAGCAGGTGGATTTGTTCAAGGCTTCAAATTCATTATGGATGTCAGACAGAAATTCAACTTACGGCTAAAGCTAAGTTCACACAAACAACAGGTGAAGTTGTTGCTGTTCCTGGACTGTGCCACTACATACCTTAGATCATGGCATATTGAATCATTGATTGTTCCACTGTATTTAAAACACTGATGGATGAACTGACCCGATCAGAATTCATAATTCTTCACCAAGTTACGAACCCAATGGTTTCAGTTCAGACAAAAGTTATCTCTTACTACAAGATTTTGAAGTATCTTCTATTTTAAACTCATACTAATACAAGGAGGTGCAAAAGTTAAAAGTTACCTTTAACTTTTTAAAAGGTAAAATCTTGCCTAGAAAGTACAACTCCTGCTGCATGATTTCAAAATGGGCGCAGAATTGCCCTGGAAATAGTACTACATAATCATATAGCATCATTTCCAGGGACAATTCTGGCCATGTTTCGAAAATTCATGTCAGGAGCCACTCTTCCTTGTCGCTTGGAGAGATTTTTACTTTTCAAGATGTTAAAGGAAATGAAGACAAAAATGGTTAAAAAGGCCTTGTATCACTGTTACTTTATTGAGACCACCACCATACAACCATGTGGACTGCACAGGATAGGTAGAGAAAAAAAAATACATTAACTTGGTTTGAATTATGAACGTGTTTAAAGTTTGTTGGATCTGTGTTAGGGCTTGTTATACATTTGAGAATTATGAACATGCCAAATTCAGCTTACAAAGTGACTAACTTTGGGTTTTGGTGGTACCACTAATCAAAACAACATGAAAGCCAACAACTCAGCACTCCTAAATACCAGTGGGCAGGGAGAAGAGTCCTAGCCCTGATATACTATTTACATGTGAAGGATAACTTTTTAGAGATTCTTAAGAAAGTCAACTTTGGGGAATTCTAAGATAAACTGACCTGATCCAGTGTAGGCATCAGCTTTTGCACTTCCTCGACATTCTGATGGAATTCTCAACACAAAATAAGTATCAAATATATATAATATGAATAGTTTGAAAGAAAATACATAGACATTTTCATTTTGAGAGAAAATATATTTGAAAATACATGTTTAAATACATTTAGATGGGAACTTTTGTGCTGATTTTTGAAGAAAACACACATTGCATATTAATTTGGATATGGGATGGAATAGACAGATGTGAAAACACATGAAAAAGTGACACAGATTAGAAGTAGACTGATTTGCCCAACCCTAGTGGTGGTTGTTTTCTTAAAAAAGGAAAAGTATTTAATATTGTGATTTCCCTCATATAGTTTGAAAAAGTACAGTCCTGTAACAGTGTTATCCCTTCATCTGCCATTGATATCAAGTAGACCTGACACCCTGAAGAAATAGTGGTACTTACACATTTGTACACATGTTAAGAGGAAGGGATTTGAACTGGATTGGGGTTGCTATTTGAGAAGTGGGAAGCTCAAAATGCAAACTCCCCCCTCAAATAGGGTGTCCCCAATTTGAGTTAGGTCCATCCCCCTCAAGAATGGCCTAACATGAACAGGGGCTTGTACCTCACCTCCATCATGCTCTCCACTTCCTGTTACATCCAACTTCTAAAAGCCCCAAAATCCTTACCTTGGCAAAGGGAGAAGGGGGCATAGTTGGCAGAGAACTCTGTCCTAACAGGAACAGACTTCTGGTATATTTCTTTGACTGGGCATGATTCCCTCCCTGATAACTCCTGCCTGTTAAGGATGTTTTGGCTTTAAGAAGGGGTGGGGAAACAGGGAATTGGGAGCAGGGGCTGAATTGGATTTTCATGTGTTTGATAGAGATATGTTCCATTTTGTTATTGCTACTGGGAATTCAACACAACACAATGTTGTCAAGGTTTAGTACAGGGTCAGTACATTTTTTTCAGATAGTAGTCTGTCTATCTCTACATGAACCCTAACAGCACAATCCTATGCATGTTTAGACAGAAAAAAAGTCCTACAACTCCCAGCATTCCCCAGATAACTATGCTGGCTGAGGAATGCTGGGAGCTGTAGGATTTTTTTTCTGTCCAAACATGCTATAGGATTGTGCCTTAAGTTGCTATCATGGACATAATGTCTTATAGAAACAATTCTACATACAACAGCTTCATAGATTTCATAGATCATAGAGTTGGAAGGAGCCTACAAGGCTATCGAGTCCAACCCCCCTGCTCAATGCAGGAAACTAGAGGAGGGGTCTCCCATCCAAGTAATAACCAGGCTTGACGCTGCTTAGCTTTCCACGCTCAGACAAGCTGAGCCAGCATAAGCCATTCTTAGGCCTTCCTCTGCTTATGGAAGACATTTCCTCCACTATTCCCTGCCAAGTTTAATGGGATCAAGGCTTCAGATTCAAATTCTGGAAGCATTTCTGTTTTTCTGGTCCAGATCAGATGTGGAAATGATAGGTTCTGGTGCTCTTTTGTTGGCACAAGGATAGGATGGGGGACACTAGTGATGGTTTCTTTCAGAGGGCCCATAAAAATCTAGCTTCTATTGCTTTAACAAAGATTTGAAAAAGTTATGGCAGATATAAAAGGCTGTTAGCCATGAGGCAGTTCCTATTGAATATCAGACACTGAGGACAAACAAAAGGGAAGGACTGTTGCCTTCTGGCTCTGCTTATAAGCTTCCCAGAAGCATCTAGTGTCATGCCCCACTGGAGGAATCCTGGCGTTCTGAACAGGAGCTAGAGCTCCCAGAAGCAGACAGTGTCAAGGAGCTGCCCATGTCAGGATATCTGGGGGAGCCTGAGCCCTCAGGAGAGTTCACTGCTAGTCCGTTCCTGCAGGAGGAGGGGAGTTCTGCCTCTAAGGTGGAGGCTGGGTGACCACATAGCCCCTGAGAGCATTGTCGCCTCAAGAGGCAAGCCAATAGGGCTCCTTTGAGAAGAAGTGCTCAGTTACAAAGGAAGACTCCTCAGGAGCAAGCTTTTCTCCCAAGTAGTACTTTTGCCAGAGGGCCTGTAATGCACTACAGCTGAGCCCTGGGTGGGACTCAAGAAGCTCTGGCTATATAAGCTTTCAGTTTTAGCCTACCTAGTGCTGGAACAACATTGTTCTTTCTGCTCCAGTGCCTTATTTTCTGGACTTTGCCTTGTGATTGATCCTCTGTGCTACTTACTCTTGGACTTCTGCTTGGCTCTGCTTCTGGACTGTGTAATGTATCTGACTGCTTAACTGTGCTTTGACTTATGCTTGTATCTTGACTACTCCTGCCTGAGTCTGATCCCATACTGGACTGAAACTTTTGTACTTGAACATTTGCTTGTTTTGTGGCCTTTCCTTTTGGATTGCCCCATAATTTGCTTTAATGTGGAGTCTGATTCAGCCATAGCAGGACATCTATCTAGCCACTATGTCAAACAGAAAAGTGGGTAAGATGGGCCCCTTGGGTCTAATGCAGTAGGTCTATGTCTAGGTCTATTATTATGTTCTTTACCTGCAAGCTGCAACCAGTCCTAGAGGAAAGACAGATGTAGATGGGGAGAAGATTGTAAATGGGAAGCAAAATGTTTACAAAAGCACATGCACATTATTCAATTAGTAGCATACCATGAGTGCTGTGAGTCAACAATTATTTATAATTACCTAGCAACAGCTTTGCATTGCATAGCAAACTCTGTATTTGAGCTACTCAGTGTTATTACTTTCAGTGTTTCTGTTTAAGATGCTATAAGAACATAAGAAGAGCTCTGTTGGATCAGATTAGAACTGGCATGAAGGGTGGGTGTGGCTGGGCACCTGCCAAGGGCCAGCACCCCAACAGGGACCCACTGACAAGAGCCCCTTGAACTTGATCTTCCTTGTCACCATAGTGATCTGCTTCTTCACCTGCCTTTCACACACTCTGGCTCAGATAATTTGTGATAGTGAGGAGGATGGGCAGTAGATGCCACAAATCCTTCCTGCTCACTAGCTCTCTGCCTGTTGAGTAAGCAAGTGGCAGCAATGATGAGAAAGAAGATGAGGAACAGTAACAGCTGGTGACAATGGCGATAAAATGGGAGACTCACCGAGGGATGGAATTCATTGATGGTATCTTGTGCAAGGGCCCTCACAAACATGGAACCAGCACTGAATCAGACCAAAGGCCTATCTAGCATTCTTACCCGCTGTGGTCAACCACATGCCTCTGGGAATTCCACAAGCACAACAGCACTCTCCTCTTCCTGTTCCCCAGCAACTGGTATTGAAGGGCATACTGGATACTGGAGATAATATAGACATCCAAAGAAGTAGTCATTTTAATAGCCTTATCTTCCATTAATTTGCTTAACCCCCCCCCCCTTTAAAGCCATCCAGGTTGATGGCTATTGCCACAACTTGTGCAAATGAATGCCACAGTTTGATTATGCACGGTGTGAAGAAGTACTTCCTTTTGTCTGTCCTGAATCTCCTACCATTTAGCTTTATTTTATTGGATGATCCCAATTTCTAGTATTATGAGATGGGGGGGGGGGGAAGGAACAGCATTTCTTTATCCAGTCAAAAATTTATACCAATCTACCATGTCCACCCCCCTTACATGCTTCCCCCCCCCTAAGCTAAAGAGTCCCAAACATTGTAAAACTTTCCTTAGAGGGGAGTTGCTCTGGCCTCATGGCTCTTTTCTGCACATTTTCAACTTTATAATATCTTTTTAAAGGTGCAGTGATCAGAACTATGCACTGTATCCTAAGTGTGGTCACACCATAGATTTGTACAAAGGCATTATGATATTGGCAGATTTATTTTCCATTCCTTTTCTAATGATGTCCAACACAGAATTTGCCAAGGCTTTTGACAAAGTTCCTCACCAAAGATGGCTGAGCAATGGGATGAGAGAGGTCCTCTTATGGTCTGGTAACTTGTTAATGAACAGGAAGCAGAGTAAAACTAATTGGGATAGTTCTTGCAATGGGGGAATGTAAACAGTGGGGTCCCCCAAAGATTACATTTAATGGCACGCACGGTGTCACTGTTTCCAGTCATTCAACAGCACTTGCATCTTGCACCAGGCACTGGATTCCATTTAGGATTAAGTCCAGGGTCACCTCCCCTCTGGTTAGTTCCATGATCTGTTCTAGGGCAGAGTCATTTAGGGTATCTAGAAATTTTACCAGTTTGTTGTGACCAGGACATGCATGTATCCAGACTATGTGAGGCTAATTGAAGTTACACATTACTACAACGTTTTCTCCTTTGGATGGCTCCTTAATTTCATTCTCCATCTCAAGCTCATTCTGACCATTTTGATCAGGGGGATGATAGTTTGTCCGCGGTACTGAATTTCTTCTGGGGCCTAATAGTGTAATCCACACAAATCCTGTAAAGGCTGTGAGGTGTCTTCCCTTTCAAGGTTTCTAGTTTGGGACATTGTGAAAAAGCATAAAATTATTCATTATTTAATTTACTAATTATTGTATTGTTACTGACAGGGAAGGGGAGAGGTGGATGAAGGATTTCATGCCTCGGGCCAAAACAGCTTGACTGGCTTTGATTACTACTATGCGCCTTGACTGGAGTGGAAGGGGAAGGTGCCATTTGCTGCTCTGCCAAAATGTATTGGGGGCCAAAGGTAGTTGAAATAGTACAGGAAATTATGAGTTGGGGAATCCACTGGGGTTACAGAGAGATCTGTGAATGGGGAAATGTGTTCAGGATGACACCAAATTTATTGTATAATCCTAAACCTGTTTACTCAAAAGAAATCTTGATCTCAGAGTGGGGGAAAGGGGGATGTTTTTGTGGGTGGGGGGGGAGGGGAGGAGACCCGTGAGGCCAGCATACGAGCTATCCTGAGCCTCTGCCAGCCTCCTTCCCCCTGCTCCGAAATGCCTTCACTAGATGGGTAAAAAAGCCTGTCCAGTGAAAAATGCAGGGCAGGAGGATGAGGAGGTGAAGATCGCCTCCACCACTCCTCCCATCTTGCTTAGGATGATCGCAGGCTTCTGAGTCCAGGGGCTTACAATCATCATGGGTGCATCAGTAGGACTGCGCCCTAAATTATCTTTTGTGCATTTGCTACACTGTCCAAAAACTGAAGATTCATGAGAATTTTCTTTCAATCTTTTGAGCGTTGGGAGTTCCAGCCACAGATATATTTCTCAGTATGTTCTTGTGGAACCTTCAATAAAGAAGTTGTTTCCTACCCTTCTCTTTTAAAAAGTACTATGAATTTTCTATCACAACAGATTAACTTAACTGTGAGTGACTTGGTTTTATAATTTTTATTTATTTGAAGGAAGCATTTTTCTTCATGCTGAGATGTGTGACAAACAGCAAATGTTTTGCTTGTGATGAACTGAAGATATTTATCGGATACAAAACTGTTCAGATCTGAGCTGGCTGAACTGGCCAAAAAATGTAGCATTTTAAAATAAATGTATTTAAATTTTTATCAAACAACAAAACAAATAAAATACATACAACTAGTACAGTGCTCCCATCACCATGGGACCAAGAAATACTTATCTCTATAATCCATTTTTATCCTAAATTCCAGAAATACATCAAATCTTGACATGGTGCACTCCCCTTTCCCTCTACTGAAACATAATCTAAAAATAATCCCCAAATATCCTTAAAATTATTTTTCTTTAATTGTCCCCTTTTGCATTTGATATTACAAGTTAACTTATCATTTAAGGCCATATCCCACACCTCTTTATACCAATCAGTAATAGAAAAAACTTGTTGAACTTTCCATTTCCTTGTTATCATTAATCTACCCACCATTAATAAATTTGCAATTAGTTCTTTGACATCTTGAGAACAAGCCACCTTTTTCATTATTGATAACAATTCTAATTTAGGACAGACCTCTAAATTAATACCAATAATTTCTGATATTTCTTCAAAAATTTTGTTTCAAAAATCCAATATGCTTTTACAGCTCCACCACATATGAGCATACGTACCTAGCTCCTGGCAACCTCTCCAACACATTGCCGAACAATTATTATCTATTTTATTTAATCTCACCGGAGTCAGGTACCATCTTCAAATAAGTTTATAAAAATTCTCCTTTATCCTTATTGACATATTTTTCAGTATATGCCTATCCCATATCATATTCCACTCTTCTTTCGCTATTTCCTCCTCAAAATCTGTATCCCAAACTATCTTAAGATTCTCTTCTTGCTCTTCCATATATTTTTTTAAAAATCATTTTATATATCGTCTTTGTGATACATTCTATAAGCTCTCTGGACATAACTAACTGCTCAAATGCAGTGAATTCTCTTTCATAATCATTTCTCCTCTTCCATTTCTTTGACCATTGAACTAATTGAATTAAATTTAACCATTAAATTCTTCCTGGTCCAACCCATTCAATTATTTGTTGCCTAGACTCCATTTTTTCCACACAATCAAGTAATCTAATAGCTTTTTTTCTCTCTAAAAACACATTCCAAGTGTTGTACATTCTCTGGAAAGTCCTCCATAACTACCACTGGAGTAAGCGGGGATATCCCTGGTATAAATATTTTCCTATTACTATTCAATATTTCTAACACATTTTTTAAGAAGGGGTTTTCTAATCTTATCATATTATACCCTTGCTTTGCAAATAAAACTTTCTCAACCCTATTTCCTAACTCCTGTGCTTCTAGTTCCCACCACATAATATCTTTCATAGCAATAATATCCATTATACATCTTAATTGATTGGCTATGTAATACCAGTTAATATTAGGAAGAATGTGGCATTGAAAAGAGCAGTAATATTCTCAGCTACTGAGAATTCTTCAGATAGGTTTAAGTTTTGAAAATCTGGAGTGCTGAGATTTGTTTTCAAATATCTTTGTATTCTAAAACTCTTATTTTTAAGTGAAATTGGCATTTTGGCACTAGAGTTTGAGTGCTACTTCCCCCAGCTGAACAGATTTATACAGATGTGAAAATATTTATTCGAACTCCAGATTTAAAATAAGATTTTGAGATGTCAATTTCAATCTTTTGGATTTGAAATACTCATTCTACTTCCATGTGGTCATGACTCCATGTAAAGCTGGGATGTGTAGTGTGGCTTATTTGAGGAGTGATATCGCAAGATACTTTACATGTTAGGATTCCTCCACAGAGCTGTTACCATGCTAAACTATTTTTGGTAGTCTCCAGACAGGCATCCTCCTAATAGGTAAATTTGTTCTAAGACTCAAATTTCAGTTGCTGGTGTTAAGGAAATATTGAGCTACATTACTGCAGAAACTGTAGCTAGGGGAACTGAAGTCACTGCAGAAATTGTAGGGAAGTGAGGTCACTATATTCTTCTTGTTAATATAGTCTTGCAGACTATATAATGAATTTAATATAGTGAATTAAGTTAAACCAGAACAACCAGAAATTACTTTGGAATAACTGACATGTCAACACAAAGTATCCTGAGTTGCTGTTAAATTCATCCATTTTGTTGCAGTTTTAGCTACCATTGTAGTGCCTTTGCCTTCAATTCTCCCCCCCCCCTCCTTCACCTGAGTTAAGGTTCACAAAATTGGCTTGGTGTTCGGTCTCTTAATGGCATCCTAATCCTTTGGAATAGCAACTCCATCACAACAAATGACACAGATAAATTTCAAGTTCTTTTCTATGAACAAGTAATTACCAGTTCATTCCCTATTGAATTCCCTCTGTTCCCTTTCTGTTTTCCTTTTCTTTAGCTTTCTGTCCTTGTCCACGCAGAATACGCTGACAAAACTAAATGTAACAGCCACATAATCACCAGATTGCAGGAGGTACAGAAAAGAAGAAAAGAACCCACTACTGGATAATTATGCATTGACTCTCTTCCACCTTTTATTTTTTTTAAATGAGGAAAATATCTTGGGGTGGGGGTGAGGAGAGAATGGGAATCGTGTAACAATGGATAACTTTAATGTAAAATGTAACTTCTGCCAGTGTGCTGTATGTGACAAACCAACAGTTCCTCAACTAAAAACAATTCACTGAGATTTTGTAACTCAGAGCAACCCAATTGTTTTCAATCACTTGGTGGGGAGTTCAGCAGGGGAAGATAGAAATAAAAAATCAAAAATTTGTGTAAAAGAGGATTTATTTACATGATTCTACATGAGGGATGTAAGTTCATTCAGATGATCAGGACATTTGGCTAATGAGAGAATGGTGATGTTCTCTTGAACCAGTTATACTACTGAACAATTTCCCAGAAGCAGAAAAAGAGACCAGTTAAAGTTACATTATCACAAACTTTAAAGACTAACACATTTATTAGCGTATAAGTGTTTGCGGACTAGAATCCACTTACACACCCAGACAGAGAGGTTGGATTGGATTCGGTAGGTGGTGAATTGTAACTAATGAGGTCACAGGGAAATGAACTGCAACAAGTACAGACACTGGCAATTCAACTGAAGCACATTATTAGAGCAATGTCTGTGCAAATTTGGTTCTGCACATCTGTAAGAAATTCCTTCATCAGGTTATGTAAGAACATTTATTTATTTAAAATATTTATAGGCTGCCTTTTAGGGCAGGAGCCCTCCCAAGGCAGTATACAATAAAATACAATAAAATAAAATCTATAAAAGAAGAAGGACTTACTGATTGACTGACTCATCAATGCCCAGCTCAAACCGTTTAATTTAGTAACGTGAAATTTTGAAGGGACATTTTTTTAATGACGTAAACACCCACTAAGGAAGGATTTTTGGAAATTCCGTCCCTAAGGCGGTGAAAAAGGGGGCAAAATCGCCCCACTCTCATATCTCCTATGGGCAAAACAACAGGGGAGCAGTTATGCAAATCGGCCTCACCTCATAATTGCTGCAGGAGCCAATAGGAGCAGTTATGCCAATAGCCCATATGACACTTAGAATGTTCGTATGAATTCCTGCAGGGGCCATATAGGGGTGGGTTTGCAAATCTCCCCTAGGCCATTTAGAATGTTCTCTGAGGGGATGAAAAGGGAGGGAAACTTTTTAAATGACTGAATGTCTGTTGTGTGAGGGGCGTCGTCACATAGGCTCCATCAGGTTTTGACGGATCCGCCCCAAACTTGGCACGGTCACTCTTCATCATGCGAGCGAAGCTGCGGGCAACAGCTAGTAAATGTTTTAAAAACAACAACATGGTGGTAAAAGCAGGCAAAAGTTCCAGAAAACAACAAACCTGAGCATAAGACAGAACCTAGAACACAATTGCAGCTATAATGCAGTCTGATAAAATATAATCAGCGGGAGGCCAGAGTAAACAAGTCTTCAGGGCCTTCTTAAAAGACTGTAATGATGGGGCCTGGTGGGCCACTGATAGCAACTTATTCCAGAGGTGTGGAGCCACTGAAAAAGGCCCTCTCTTGTGTACTTGCCCATCTAACTCCCCTCAGAGGTGGGCAAGTGAGAAGGGCCTCGTTTGCTGATCTTAAAGTATGGGTAGGCTGTTAAGGGTGAAGGTGGTCTTTCGAAATAACTTGATCCTAAACCTTTTAAGGCATTAAAGCTCAAAACTGGCACTTTAAATTGGGCTTCAGAAGAGCCATGCTGGATCAAACCAAACACCCATCTAGTCCTAGTCCAGGATTCTGTTCACACAGTGGCCAACCAGCTACCTGTGGGGAGCCCATAAGTAGGACAGGAGTGCAACAGCACCCTGCTGCCCAAGTTCACTAGCAACTGGTGTACATGGGCATACCACTTCTGATGGTGGAGGTAGCATATAGCCATCAGGACTAGTAACCATTGATAGGATATATATCCTCCATGAATTTGTCCAATCCCCTTTTAAAGCCATCCAAATTGGTGTCCATCACTACATCTTGTGGTAGTGAATTCCATATTTTAACTATGCACTGTATGAAGAAGTACTTCCTGTTATCTGTTCTGAAGCTCCCACCAATCGGCTTCATGGGATGACCTTGGGTTCTAGTATTATATGAAAGGGAGAAAAATGCCTTCCTATCTGGGGAGTTGCTCCAGCCCTTGATCATTTTACTTGCCCTTTTCTGCACTTTTTCCATTTTCACAGTATCCTTTTTTTTTCTTTTTTTTTTTAGGTGTGGTGACCAGTACTGTACACAGTATTCCAAGTGTTGCTGCACCATATATTTGTATAAGGGAAGAATGATATTAGCAGTTT
Source organism: Shinisaurus crocodilurus (assembly GCA_021292165.1). Lineage (NCBI taxonomy): Eukaryota > Metazoa > Chordata > Lepidosauria > Squamata > Shinisauridae > Shinisaurus > Shinisaurus crocodilurus. The sequence continues at coordinate 74,758,532 of CM037876.1, read as the reverse complement.
TATTTTCAGTTCCTTTTCCTTTTCTCTAACGTGAATTATGTGGAGGAAGGGGGGGGCTAGCTGGCCCTCCACAACTCCACCTTTTCTTACCTTAAAGGAACTAAGACTCCTTGAGATCTCAAGATACCAGATTGCCAGCCTCAGCTGTCTGCAATCTTACTTGAATCTCTGTTCAGGGACTTGCCTTTGATTTTGTAACTTGGATTTAGATATTGAACTCACAGAGCACTATAAAACCCATTTGGGGTGAAACTAAGACAAGGTTTATTTTGGTAGCATCTTATAACAAAATTAGGGAAATGAGAGAAGCATACAAAATAGAGAGACAGACACTTTGGTACACAGTAAAGCTACAAAACAATAAAAACTTGATTTTTTAAGATCTCTCAGACACACACTTGTTACCTGAGGGTGTTCTCTTTAAGGGTTAGATCTAGCACAGCTTTGCCGCTTGGGGGGAACTATTTTATCTACTCGCAGGTCTAAGATAAATAGCCCTCTACAAGACTTGCCTTTTAGGGGTGGGCGAACTCACCGGCACCCGACTCTCCAGGTGCTCACTGAGCACCCCCGCCACATGATACGCTGAGCACCTCGCTGAGCGCCAGCTCCTGGCCCCCGGCGCTGCGTTTTTCCCATAAAAACCAAGGTAAACTACCTTAAAACGGCCGTGAAGTACATTTCCCTGGCTCCTCTCTGGGCAGTTGTGCTGAGTCGGGGAAAGGTAAGTGGTGTGGAGCTCGGGGTGGGGGTCGGGAGTGGGGCGAGTTCACCCCGCTTCTACACCCCCCCCATCGAGTTCCGCACACATCCCTAGCACTGAATTTGCCTTTACAGCAGCCACTTGGTCAACTTTTTCATTGAGCTTTCCACACAAGCTCGGGTCCCCTGTTAACCAGGGGACCTTGTTTACACCATGACGAGGGCATTGTGGCGGGAAAGGAAGAGGAGGCTGGCGCAGCTGGAGGCTGTGCTCTGGCAGCTCTGTGTGGGCGGGGGGTGGGGCCTGGGTTGCGTGGGTCTCAGCTCCCTCAGCCCAGTCAGTGGTGCTGGTTGGACTTGGGGGAGGGCAGGGCCCCTGGGAGTGGGCTGGGAGGTAGTTTTCCCACCAGGCTGCTCTGCGGCTATAAGAGGAGACTGCGCTGCGGGGTTATTGCTGTGGATGATTGTAAGCTGCCGGTTGACGGGGCTGGAAGGAATTTTACTTGTAGAGATTGCTTGGCTTGGCTCACAGCAATACAAGTTTGTTTAAAGTTATTTGCCAAAAAGCAATGTCACAACTAGGGGTGTACCGACTCACCTCGCGCTGGCGTAGCGGGCTGAAAATGGCCCCGCTCATGCCCGTGCAAGGCTCGCGTGCACTTACCGGTCTCCGGGGGCAGCTCGCCTCTCCTTTTAACTTTTAACCAGGTTGCCCTGGTTTCCCCACCAAAAACGTAGCACGGGGGTCCAGCGCACCAGCGCAAGGTCCCGTCGCGTCAGTTCCGGCCTGCTGGAAGTGACGCACTGGGACCAGCGAGACCGGTGCCGGCGGCTCAAGCGGCGCAGAGAACAGCTCCACACCGTTCAGAAGATTGATGCGGGGGGACCCGCCACCACGGAGAGGCAAGGTGGTGGAGAGGCGGCCCCCCCAAAAGGTTCGTGACCACCACTAATCACAACTTGAAGGTGGATGGCATTGGGCTGGATCCAAGTCAAAGGGAGAGGTATATGCTCCCTCCCGAACAGGAATGGGGGATCCCTATGGGTGGGGGCCACAGGGCTGCAGCCTAGCTCGGGGGCTAGCATGCCACGGCACCCCTAGGGGGCAGGGAAACATGCACACGGCACACGCTGGGGCATGGCCAACCCATGCTTTGGCAGGACATCTACCCCCCCCCCCCCATTGGGGTCACCCAGCATGCAGGCTGGCCAATTCAGGGATCCATCCCCATACCATGTCAAACTCTAAGCTGTAACCAATAAAGTTGTGGCCAAGTTATAACCTAATCCTGGCTCTGTGTAATTACTGGGTGCCTTTCCTGGAGTGGCGACCATTAGGCACTCGGGGCGCAATCCTAAGATCTCTTTTTTAGTCAGTCACCACTAACTCAGATCCCATCAACATATATGCGAAGTTGGGATGTTTTCCCCTAATGTGCACCACTTCACACATGCTTACCTTGAACCGCATTTGGCATTTTGATGCCCATTCTCCAAGTTTGGAGAGATCCTTTTGGAGCTGCTCACAATCCCTTTTTGTTTTAATCGCCCTAAATAATTTGGTATCATCAAGAAACTTGACCACCTTACTGCTTACTCCTAATTCCAGATCATTTATGAACAAGTTGAAATGTATTGGTCCCGATACAGATCCCTGTGGGATCCCACTGTTTATATCCTTCCATTGGGAGAATTTTACTATGTATTCCTATTCTACTTTCTATTCTTTAACCAGTTACTGGTCCATAAGAGGACCTCTCCTTGTATTCTGTGACTGTTTGCTCAGGAGTCTTTGGTGACAGACTTTGTCAAAACACTGTCATGGCTTGCACGATCAGAACAAGCCACTGTGGCTTATTGTGAGCTGTGGCATCTGCACAGCATAAACAATTTGCATAATCATCACCTGGCTGTGGTTTATTGTCTCATCTCAACCTGGGTGATATGGCTTGTTGTAGGGATAAATAATCCTCAAATAATCCTACAACAGTTCATGGGTTCTTTGTGGGTTGTTTCACCCTCCAACAAGCCATGCCACCAGGGTTTGGAGGACATAAGCCATGGCCGGATGGTGATTATGCAAATCGTGCCTGGCACGTGCCATGGCTCACAACAACCCACTATGGCTTTTTGTGATCATGCAAACCAGCCCAGTGTATCACCCCTGTCCATATGTTTTTTTGACACTCTCAAAGAATTCTAAAACGGTTAGTGAGAGAGGCCTTACCTTCGCGGAAGCCATGTTGATTCTTTTTCAGCAGCGCTGGTCCTTCTGTGTGCTTACTAATTTTATCTTTAATAATGCTTTCAACCAATTTAATAATGCTTTCAAGCAATTTTAAGCTAACTGGCTGGTAATTTCCTGGATGCTCCCTGGATCCCTTTTTAAAAATTGGCATTACATCTCATACAGAGGGTGATCTTTTTGTATTCCTCAGTGGGATCTGAGAACAGGGGCCAATAAAATGTGTTGGACAGTTGCCTCTGAGCCTATTGTTGCTGTTGGGACTTGAAAAAGATACTAGGAGAGGATATATTGTGGAGTAATATCCTTCCTATCTCACGTTAGTGAGATCAGCAGAGTAGAGTCCCTTTCCAGCTTAAAAGAAGCTTAGATTTGGCTAGTGTTAGCCAGTTAGCATTTGGTAAACCAGGATGCTTTAAGGCAGACTGGATTTCCCTGGTTTTGCCCCCTTTTCTCTCCCTCAGAACAATAATCAGAGACACAGTCTTGTAAAAGTTAAAAGTAACATTTACTCACTCAGATTATGCAGTTTCATTCAGGCAGGCTTAAAAGCGTTTCTTACAGTTGGTTACAAGTTCATTTGGAAATACTTGGGGTCTGAACTTGTGGAGTTCAGACCAGCAACTCTGGCTACATGCTGCTACAAGGACCACATGGAGAGAACAACCTGGTGGTGCCACGCTCACTAGGAGTCTGAACAGAAAGAGGAAGAGGCTGGGAGCTACGCCCACTTCCTGTTCAGGCTGTTAATAATTCAATTAGTACCTTCTAGGAAAACCACCCTAGAAGGTATCAGTGATCTTAACCATTTCACCCAATTACCTGGTGAAACATGAGCCATAGGTTTTGACTGCAATTTTAATTATCCAACAGTTGCACTACTGTGCAACTACATAATGGACATATGATCACCACCTTTTATCGGAAACCTAACACAATGGAGGTGGACGTTTAAGTGAAGCAGCACAGTAATTTGGGTGACATTTAGAGGATTGGCTAGTGCTATGGTTGGATATGGTTCAAAACAACAATGGAAGACTGCTAGTTGATCTTGAGTGACGGGCCTGGCCAACCTTCTAATGTCAAAAAGCTCAACCTCTAACCACATTAAGCTAAAATCCCTGAGTCAAATCTTGGCACATTATCTCTTCAATTCATGCTAAACCATATAGTATGATTTGTTTTTAATCCCACTAGAAATATTCTAAAGATGTCTTATTTTTCCTAAGTAGACCAAGGATGCAAGTCCAATTAGAGTGTCTTAGTTTTGGTTGAGTGGGAATGATTTCCCCTTTTTCTCCCACACCATGGACTGGATTTTTCCATGCCTACAGTCTGTCTGTCTGTCTAATGAGTAAAGATGGGGGAAGGGAAGGAGTTGCAGTCAGTCTACCAACCAACGCTGGCTACCAGGAACAGTTTTAGCATAAGTGTTGGATGAGCAATACATAACTTTTCAGTGTAGAACTGAACATACTGCCAGCAGTATTCAATTTGCACATTAACATTATTAGTACTGGAAACAGATATCTAAATAATACTGAACTTAAGCAACCATCAGAGTGAAGAAAGTCACAGTGGGTCACTGCCCATACTTTTTCTTGACTTCTTCATTCTGTTGCTCACAGCATCGAGCCAACCAGCTGCTCTTGCTCAAATGTGTCTCTCTGGTAATACTCTAGTTCAACCTCAGGTCATCATTATCTCCACCTGGCCACCTAATTTAATAGTTTAAATTAAATGTAAATGTGTATCTCTAGCAATTGATAATGCACATTATTATCAGTTAAATTGCTTGCCTAACACACACACACACACACACACACACACACACACAAAACGCTATATGACAAAATTGGCACTTTTGGCAGTAGTAATAGCAATTACTAGTATTCAGGTTGCAAGACATGCTGGCATGCATATTGCCCATGGGTTACACACTGAATCCATCTTCTTTCCTTACATAACATTTATATTCTTTTTGTCTCCCCACCTCCGCTGCCCTACTTCCCACCAGCCATTATGTATTGCTTGTTTTCCTAACATGGCTGTAGGCTGTCAGAGTAGCCTCAAACATTGCATTCCAGAACACACTAACAGTGCAATCTACTAAGAAATAAGTCCTGCGTGCTCCCAGGTAGGTGCACATATGATTGCAGCTGAAATAAGCAGGATAGAGGGAGCAACTCATTACAGGTGTCAGTGCTGGCTCCAGTTTTTTGAGGGCCCTTGGGCAAGACACCCTCAATGGGCCCCCTCCTCAGTGAATCTACCTCTTCTCTACCGCCGTCACAAGCTAATGCTCCTTCTCTGCTTTCTCATCATTGCTGCTACTTGGTTGCCTAGCAAGCAGGGAGCAAGTAGGCAGTGGCATCTACTGCTCCTCCTTCTCACCACCACTGTTGTTTGGATCAGAGCAAGAGGTAGGCGAACAAGCAGGTTGCAGTTGTGAAGAGGAGGAGCAAGTCAGTGGGGCTCTTGTCAGTGGGCCCCATGCTCGAGTATGGGCCCTTGGCAGGTGCCCAACCAAGTCTACCTTTGATACCATCCCTGACAAATGATGCTGGAGGAAACTGTCAGGTAGGCATGGACATGGGTGATGGCATCCCATTTGTGATGGGATAGACCCCTTCAACCCCAATTTGAGAGGCTTTTCCTGCTTATGTTCTGCCTCTGTAGTTTTGGTGCATTCATTACTGGTGTTTTGGTGGTCAGAACCGCTATGTCAAAAGGTCTTGGACAAGTCTAGCTACAGGACTACAGTTTGGCTGCTTTGGGGACTTACAGCTCCTGTGCCACTTTGTAATAATGATTTAGCTAAGGTAGAAAAAGGCCTGTATATAACAGCTGCAAATCAATCGGGGTAGGGAAACTAAAAATACTTCTCAGCAAGGTCTCCAAAACAGCAGACATTAATTTTATTGCACATTATCTGGTGTGTGTAAATAAAGCTAAATGATAAGCAGCCCCGTGTTTTAATTAATTTTAGGCTGACAAAATGAACTAGAAAAACAGCAATTAGCATCCAAGCGTATTTAGGCATAAGGTTAACTATGGGAATGAGCCATCTAATGCAATATGCCTAAAAGAAAAACTTTGGTTTGTCTAAAATTAATTTTATTAATTCAAAATAATGATAATGTCTGTTTTTATCATGTATGCCAACAAACACCAAGACTAGAAGGAGCCGCAATGAAAAGCTGGCATTGATCATTTATATGAAATAGGAAGGTTGTGGGAGGCTCGTGTTCAATTATGACCAGGGTTCAAATCTCTGTTCACTGGGTAGCCTTAGGTCAGTTTCTTATATCTCAACCTAACCTAACCTTACAAGGTCGATGCGAAGATAAAATGGTAGTGGTGGTGTGGAAGAGGCCTATCTACCATACTGAACTCCATGGAGGAAATGGGGGAGGGGACAAAAATGTGAGAATTAAAAATAAGACTACTGTATCAGCCATGGGTATGAGTGATGGCAACCTGTTTATGAACAGATAGATCACATGAATCTAATTTTGGGGAGGAACGTATACTTCAACAACTATGACTGCAATATCACAAAACTCATAATGTTCCAGTGTTATGGTGCTAGCAACACCAGATATAGAATGGCAAACACCTTTAGGAGTAGGATATGAAGACCACTCCCTGTACTAGTAAAGTGAGGTGCTAGCATGTAGATGGAGTAGGCTGCTATACATGGAGTGGGATCATACAGCAAACTTCCATTTTTATTTTTATGGAGCACCCCTATCTCCAAAACTAGTAGGGAATGATGACTAAGCAGCACAGGACCAGCTCAAGACATTTTGCTGCCTAAGGTGGAGGACAAGATGACATCCACTGCGCTACATTCCAAGCACAGAAGCCAGCCAGACAGGCAGCTGAATCTTACTTCAGCACTGTGACAAGGCAGCATTCTCCACTATACCTGAGGGCAGTAAGCTAGCTTAGGGAATGTAGGACAGGCTGCATGGCACACACGCATAGCCCTGTGCCCCAACAGATGGCTTTACAAGGGGATTAGACAAATTCTTGGAGGACAGTCGTCATGGCTAGATGCCACCTCCGGTATCAGACAGCATGCCTATGTGCACCACAGTCACTGGGAAACATGACTGGAAGGTTCTGTTTCACTCATGTCCTGCCTGTGGGTTTTCCACAGGCTGCTGGTTGCCTGTGATATGAACAGTGTGCTGAACTAGACGGTCCTTTAGTCTGATCCAGCATGGCTCCTCTTCTTCTGTTCTTATCTCACTGCCAATGGGGATGTGCATACAAGCAAAATTTGAGCTTGTTGAAGTTCTCCAAATTCTACCTCAAAGCTCATTCCAGCTTGTCCATATCAGATTGCAATCTTTGTTTTTTCTTTTCACATGATGATGATGTGTGTATTTTCATGCATATTTTCCCAAATGTATGCATCAATTGTGCACATCTTTGAAATGTACACATCCTTTCCCCATTGATTGAAAGGATGTGTTTGTATGCATTTTTCAAAAGTACGCATGCCGTTGAACACATATTTTTTTGGTCTGCAAATCATATTTTAAGCTTGGAAATGTACTGATTTCGACTTCAGATTGCATTCAAATCTGTGTTTGGTCTGGGAAATGCAAACTGAATAAATCCTGATGAAAAAAACAAGATGAAATGAATTTCTTATACATTTGTTGCTGCTTGCTCACTGCTCCATCCGGCTCCTGCCCACTGAGACAAATACTGCAATGCAGCAGTGATAACCCGAGTGTGAAATGCATGCTAAGAGTGCATGGCCTAGGCTGACTGCCTCTCTGCCTGCTTGCTCAACCAAGGGGACCTTTACCAATGGCACCACCTGTGATGCATTGGGAGAAGACAAGTGAGCAGGGCAGCCAGACAACAGCAAGCAAGCACTGCCACTTCCAGGACGCAGGAGGATGAGAACAGCTGGGGGCTCAGGGGAAACAGCTGGGGGGAGGTCTTGGAAGGGACAGCCAGTGCCACCTGCCCCGCCCCGCCCCCCCCGCCCCGCCCCGCCCCGCCCCAGCATCCATTGCCTGGGGTGACTGCGTCATTCTGCCTAATGGTTGAGCTTCTGCGATGGTTTATGTCATCAGTCAGCACCAGAAACAGAAAGCATCACGCAGCTTCCAGTGCTCATCTGGCAGGGCCTGGCAGTCGGGTTGAAGGGAAGCAAATAGCCTGCCAGTACTTCTCTCCTCAACTGAGTCTGAGGATACTTACTGGAGCCACTCTGCTGAAACGGAGTGTTTCCCAGTTCAAGCAGAGCAGCTGCAGCCAGTGTCCCTGAGCCAGCTCCATGGCCCTGGGAAGCATAGGTTAGGAGAGTGGAGCGGGAAGGCCTTGCCTCTCCTCTCTTCCCCCTTCTCTGCACAGGCTTTGTTGTGGGTTCCTATTTGTTCACAACAATTAGTTTCTGAAATGGCCATAGCTCAATTTTCTAATAACAGCAACAGAAATGTGCCCTTTGATCCAGGCACAGTGGGAAATGCACTTGTGCTGCTTGTCACACTTTACGAAATATATGCTTTTCCTGGTATGATGATGACTATCCTTTGTGGCAGAAGAAGGAGTGCAGTGGCCCTCAATGATCCAGAAACCATGCTATGTAATAAGTGAAAATTCAGTTTGAGTAGGAGCAACATTACACAGAGCATTAGGATAATTGGGATGGTGTGATTAGTGGAGAATGTTCTAGTTTAATGGATCTCTGGATGGAGGATAGGCTTCAGCACGTGTGACAGTGGCAAAGCTTCTAAGGTCTGTGTGGAGCAGATGGCCTGGATCATATCACTATGTGCCTCATGTTTCTTGGGAAACTCTGCTGATACCTCCAGCAAGGCTGCCAATTACATGGCCAGTTGTTGATTTTTAACACCTGGGCCAGTTGCCAGAAGGGTTTGCATGAATGCCTGAAATTTGTCCTGCTTGCAATAATTTTTTCAAGTAAAGCTGGACTTTGTTTTTGATTAAACATTGTTAACGTGATTTTCATATATGTGAGTAAACTGTGCCGCCAGCCCAGGTGCAACAGGGCACCAGATTCTTGAGCTTAGCTCCAGCACATTGTCTCACGGGCTGTTGCATGTGAGGCAGGGTGCATAGGCATGGTTCTTCCATTGCCACCCTGCACGGGTTCTGTTGGGTGGATGGTGGGAGATCAACAAGGTGATGTGGTTGTGGCAGCGGCAGCTGTGGGGATTGCTAAGGATCCCCATCCAGGACATGCCCCAAGCCCTATACCTTGGCAGAATGGAGCAATGTGGAAACTCAGGGTGCTTCCACACTCTGGAATTGCTGTTCGTTGTTCACTCACTCAGGCCCAGGGAACATGGGAAGGCAAACTATGATCTCTCTATCTCTCTCTTTACAGAAACTTTTTAAAAGCACCCATTGCTGTAAAGAGAAGTATTCGGTGAAGCAGCTACAGCCACTGCCACTACTATCATCTTCCTTATCTCCAATCCCTCTGGGCCTCACTTCTGATGTACATGTAGGGGAGGGACAGACCAGAGGCACTGGAGATAAGAAAGATGATGGAAGTGGCCCTGGCTGTAGATACCATGCCCAGGATTTCTCCCTCAGCATTGAACTGAGGGCGTATTGGCTGGCTGGAGCTCCACTGCTTTCAGGGCCAACACCTATGCCTTCTGCTGCCTGCCACTGCCTCTTCCACCCATCCCTTCTTCTGTCCACCACCAGTCCCCATCTACCCCCTGATAAGCTTTGGAGGGGCCCAACAAGGAGGTTCTAGGGAACTCAGTAGAGGACATCTTGCCCAGGGCCACATCAAACATGGCACCAGCTCTGCATGGAAGAGCCAACTGTTATTTCCAAATAATAATTTCCAGTGTTTTCTGAGTTCCACTACTGTGTTTTCTCAAACCTGATTTGTGGTTGTTATTTTTTAAATAATAAAATGCAATTGCATCTTCAGCCTGTACAGTGTTGACACAGCTCTATTAAGGCTTCTCAGGGCTCCTGTGCCTTTAAATAAAACACTTTATCTTTGTAGGTTCAACCAGTTTTTACCATCCCTCCAGATTCATGAATAATTTTCCTTGAATTGAATTCTCTGTGAATTGCCCCAGCTTGGGGCAGAGTCTTTTGTGACTGCTTTCCTATCATTTTTTTTAACTTATCTTTTAAAAAAATAATAATGAAATGACACTTTTTAAATTTTGTTATTAAAAACAAAACATATGCACATGAGAAAGAAACTGACCTGGGGCAATTCACAGAGAGCCCATTAAAGGGGAAAATACTCACTAATTCCCCAGCTGCAATCAATAGGAAGCAATAAAACTGCCTGATAGGCAAGCAATAAACTTTTATTTGAAGTTGTCAAGAACCTTTCTTGAATTGAAATTACTTGTGGGTAGACATGATAGAAGGATCTCAGCCATGGAAGAAGGGTATTGATAGTTAATATACTATATTAAATGTTGTGCGGAATCCCCATTTTAAGTATGCTTCCAGCTAATTTTGAAAAACTATTCCTAACAGTGCGAAATGGCTCCATTGTGGAAGTACCCCCCAAACTGCCTACCCTGAAATTTATAAGTAACCACTCAACAAATTGGGAACTGTTGCAATAGAGAATACTACAAGTGAGAAGGATCTTGGAATTGTTGTAGATCACAAACTGAATTTATGAGCCAGCAATATGATGTGGCTGCAAAGAAGGCAAATGCTATTTTGGGCTGCATTAATAGAAGTATAGCGTCCAAATCGTGTGAAGTAATTCCCATTTACTCAGCATTGGTTAGGCCTCATCTTGAGTACTGCGTCCAGTTCTGGGCACCACACTTTAAGAAGGATGTAGACAAACTGGAGAGGGTTCAGAGAAGGGCGACAAGGATGATAAAGGGACTGGAAACAAGGCCCTATGAAGAGAGACTGAAAGAACTGGGCATGTTTAGCCTTCAGAAGAGGAGACTGAGGGGAGATATGATAGCACTCTTCCCCTCGCCGGATCGTCACCTTGAAGTGGTGAGTGGGCTTGCGTGTTCCAAGAAGCCCGAATGCAAGGTGAAAGGGAGAAACGTGCTAAGCGAAAAGCACGTCAAATGAATCCTTTACAGGGCCATCTTCTATCTGGTAACCTGTGTCCTCACTGTGGGAAGCTGTGTGGATCTAGAATTGGCCTCCACAGTCACTTACGGACCCATCGCTAGAGTCTACACAATCTTCTTTAGAATTTCCTCCTTTTATCCCAGAAGACAATCTTACTCGGTCACGAGTGATCGCCTGATGATGATGATGATAGCACTCTTCCAGTACTTAAAGGGTTGTCACACAGAGGAGGGCCAGGATCTCTTCTCGATCATCCCAGTTTGCATGACACAGAATAATGGGCTCAAGTTACAGAAACCCAGATTCCACCTAAACATCAGGAAATTTTTTCTGACTGTTAGAGCAATAAGACAATGGACCCAACTACCTAGGGAGGTGGTGGGCTCTCCCACTCTGGAGGCATTCAAGGTGCAGCTGGACAGCCATCTGTCAGGGATGCTTTGACCTGGATTCCTACGTTGAGCAGGGGGTTGGAATCGATGGCCTTGTAGGCCTCTTCCAACTCTGCTTTTCTATGATTCTATGAGAACATGTTAGCAGAGGTATCACAGATGTCCAAAAGAAAGCCTCCGTACCATATAAAATTTGCATATGTAATCTATGAACAAACGAAGTGTAAAAACTTGTGGTGAAAGCAATATGTTTTGGCAATGATTCAGAGGATAAAGATTAAAGATCTTGTATAACGGATGTCTGAGACACTTACTTTACTGAGAAAGTTATGAATAATAGAATGGTTGATCCATAATTCATTTGCAAATAGACTTTCTGTGCTTTTTCCTTTCACTTACACTTGTGTAAATGGGAAGTGTTGTAATGGTGGAAGGCTGGGGTGAGATCAGTATGAAAAATAGTCCTTTTTATGTTTTAGAAAATCAGTCAGGATTTTGTTCCTTTTTTTCATTATCTTACCCTTGCTTGTTAGTTGTAATTATATCTTTTAATTCACAGTAATCACAGAATTAGTGGTGCTGAATTTAAGTTCTTTATCTGTTGAATTATCTCTCCCCCCCATGTGGACAAGAAAGGATCTTAAATTTTATTATGAAGGGTGGAAATCAAAGGGAAGTAACAAAGTTAGATATCAAAAGGAAGTCATCATCGTTTGAAAATGAGATGTTTCTCATTTTAAAAGACAGTTGCTGAGTGTCAGTTTCCTTGAACTTATTAGCATTTCAGTGGTGAGCCTATGCTGAGGAGGACAGGAAACACAACAGTGGGAAATGTATTTTAATGTGATATGTTTAATTTTGATTTAGTATTTACATCAGTATGCACTATGCAATCATTCCTAAACTTCAAAGCAGGAAAGTTCAAATTTAATTTGCACTTGAGACAAACGCACATGAAGGATTTCAGTCAGTATCGTGTGCTTCATTGTATTTCTGTGCTTGGCATTTGATATTCCTTTCTGTCAATTCAGTTGCATACAGTATTTGCATGAAGAGTTTCTCTTAAATGTCAGAACGGAGACATCATGATAGGTGTTCACTTCGATTAACACTTTGACGAATTTCTTGACTTTTAAATAAAGACGTGCAATTGTATTTTTGGCTCTTGAAATTCAGATTCTGTCTTTTAAACCTGAAATATTATCTATAAAGATGTTGATTTAGGGTGCAATCCTATGCATGTTTAGGGCACAATCCTTTTCATGTTTAGACAGAAATAATTCCTACAATTCCCAGCATGCCTCAGCATTGCTGGCTGTGGAATGCTGGGAGTTATAGGCGTATTTTCTGTCTAAACTTGCATAGGATTGCACCCTTATTGAGCGATATTCATAGCAAACACAAGCAAGAAGTTTGGTTGATAAATTACTTGCTAAGAATAATTGGCCTTGCTTTGGTTAGTGCAAACAGTTTCCCTCTGACATTTAGCTCAGCACTTCTGACCATTGTAACCAAATGAAAAGTTGTCCACAGCTGATGCAAATTGTTGGAAGCTGAAACAGCTTAATTGAGAGAGAGAATAATAAAATCTAAAGAGGTCACAGTCCTTTTAGTGAATGAAGCTTTTCCAAGGAGATTTATAGCACTGCATCAAAGCTCAGGAGGCATCATGCTATCCTCTTCATTAATCGGAAGTGTGCCTCAGCCCTCTTCCTTGTTTATTCAGTTGTTATTAGAGCTCAGCTATTTGTTGCAGGTAAAACATGATTTAATACGCTTGAAAACAACAAAATTAATAATGCATATGCTCAATCTGTTTGAGGGTGTGCTTCATTTCCTCAGTGCCCCAGTCCACTTATCAGGCTTGGTGCCAAGGTTTACTGGGGAAATGGGTCTTCAATCAGCCATTATCCAGAGGGGACATTAAGGGGACCAGGGGAGAAGGAGAGAGGAAGGAGACATAGAAGAGGAAGGAAAGACTAAGAGTTTCTGGAGAGCCAAACAAGGAGGTGTTTCCCTAATCCAAAGTATATAGAATATTGCTACTAATAACTATGGTTCTTTGGACTCATACACTCTGAGACCTGCAGCAGGTTGAATTAGTCCCTTTTATTTACCAAACTTCTGGCAGCAAGGGCTGAGTGTTTCTCAGGGTGCACAGTATCCCATTGCCCAAGGGGAAAGAAGTCTTTGCCAGAAATCCATTTGGAAGCCCAATTTATCGTGATTTGGCCATTCTAATGAGCAAGGATGGGCAAGGGTCCAAAGCACACATGGTAGCTCATAGCTCTAAAAAAAAAAACCTTGTCCACATCTTGAGGTTGCATGAGCTGAAAATAATCCTTACAAAATGTGACGAATGGAGACTCCTCCCTGCCACTGCAATATCCAGATAAGTGTGGGAATAGCAATGATTTAAAGAAGCGGTTGACTTGAGCCCATGTTGAACTCTGAAGGAGTCTTGGCATTACTTCATGTGAACTTGGGAGCTTCAGATCCATAACATTCACTATTCAGCGCCCCCCTTTGATAATCCCGGAAGCTTTGTACAACTGATCATACATCCATTATTAGCCCAAAACCCAGTATGTGATGCATGATTGCTTGAGAAAACTGGTCCTTGGTCAACCATAGCAAGTAATTTCTAAGAATGTTTGAGAAATTTGTATAAGCTCATTTTTTACTAGAATTTACCCAGCGGGTACCTCCTGGAACTGAACATGGACCTGAATACAATCTACAGTTGAAGTCCGTACATTTTGGAGGTTGTGATGCATTCAAAGAATGTATACATTTGAAAAAAGCACATAAAAATGCATATCTCTGAAAAATGCACACAAACATGCTTTAATCAATGGAAGAAAAATGTGTTCATTTTGAAACATGTGCTCAACTGATGCATACATTTGGGAAAATACACATGAAATTGTGCATACATTTTAGACCAAAAGAAAATGCCCACAAACACCAGCAATCTGATATGGACACAAATTGGAATGAGCTTCGAGGTGGAATTTGGACAACCTCACTGAGCTTGAGTTTTGCCGATTTGCACATTCCCATTAATTGCAGGGTCCGCCTGCCAGCTGATGTTCTGTTGTGGATTTGATCCCTGATATCAAATGTTCAGTATAGGCTTAATTTTTCTAATGAAAACAAAATGTAATGCACTTTCATGTTTCCTGTAGTGATTCTGTTTCAGTCATGGTTGAATTATCATCCATTGCTTATGCCCCAAGAAAGAATCACTGATTGTTCCCATTCAATACACCGTTGACATTTTTTTACTATCTACTTATTTATGCAGTTTTAAAAATCACATTCTTGATGTGTAGTCGTTAGTGCTGTTCTCAGATTTTTTCAGATTGTGAGGTCTTGGGGGTTTACATTCCATTTTTTAGATGATAGTGCATGTTTGCAGAATCCATTTTGCTGGATATATATGGCACTATATATATCCAGTACTCATATTCTGTTTAACAAGCATGTTGTATGAAGAAGTGAAAAAGTAAAGGACAACATGTTAGTATAATTCCTTTGGGATACTGCTATGCAAGCCCTATTAATAGTAATGAAAGTCAAGCAGTTAATCCCAGGGCGTTGAACTGAAAAAAACATTCCCCTAAGTGTCTGAAGCAATGCCATTTTCATATCAAGTAGTTGCAGGTGTATGATGTTGTTCCATAAAACTTAACATCCAAGAAAGAAATTCCTAGATGTGTAGCAAAGGTGATCACGGTGAATTGTTCACTGGGGAACTTCACAGTTTGCTGTACATAATTTTTATTGATGAGAAAGATGTCAGGTGCGTAGGATTGGTACAAAGGTGGCAGATCCTTGAGTTGCTTCCAATTCATTTTCAAATTACTTCTAAATATTTAATTAGCCATAAATTTTTCAGGTAAACCTCTGTTAGGATATTTGATCAAGAATGTGTTTTCCGTGCATTGTCTTTTAACTTCATTTTCAAAGGTATGAGTACAGATCTCTTGGTGGTGCAGCTGTGTCAGGCAGACAGTTGAAAAAAAGGCACTTCTAAGCTGATATGAGGTAGGACAGACTCAATTGTTGTGGGTACATTGACTGGCGTTACGCTGGTGTTTCCCACGGCAAACACTTACAAGTGGATGACATACAGTACTTGCATCTTGAAACCCTTGTGTACATGTGCCTGGGAATCCTAACTAGGTGTGGAGGTTCCCCGACAGATGCCTACTGTAGTGAATATGTTGCCTGCACTACAGATAATGTATGTGAACCATTGATGGCATTTGCAATAATGGTTTCTACTGTATAAAGTATGTAACCACCCTATGTAACCTAAGTCTTAGTTATTTTTTTGAGAACAAACCCGCATCCTTTTTTTTTTTTTTAGCGAATGAATGCCAAATAATGTCTCAGGAATGCAATAAATGGGCCACTTCTGAGAGTAGAGGTTATCAGAAGATAAAATCAGCCATTTTGGATTACTTACAGTGGTATAGTTCCAGTGACTCTTCTCCTAATTTGCTTGCTTGCATGCATGCATGCATGCATGTGCACACACTACTGATTACTGAATATCTATCCATCCAGGGTTGGCGTTGGGTCGGCAAAGGCAGGCAGCTGCCGAGGGCTCAGAAGGGACCATTCCTGTCCCTGAGCCTGCCGCAGCTGCTGCCGTTCTCCTCCTTGCCCACCCAGCCAGACCTGCTAGCGAAAAGAAGTACAGTGGCTGAGCCTTGCAGTGCCCATTTTAAAAGAACCTTTTTAAACTTGCGTTTTGAGTAGCAGTGATCCGAACCAATCAGATGCTGCCTTTGTGGGGTGGACAGAGCAAGCAATGAGGGCACAGAGTGGTCTTTATGTTGCTCCTGTGCCCCCATTGCCTGTGTCTCTCCCTAAGGCAGCATCTGATTGGTTCAGATCACTGCTATTCAAAATGTAAGTTAAGAAAAATACGTTTTAAATTGTGTGCTGCAGGGCCTCACAGGCTCAGCTGGCCAGGGCTGTGATGCTTTGCCAGTGGGGGCAGCCAAATGAGGAGCAGGAGGAGGAGTAAGAGCCACTGCTCCGTGTTGGGTAAAAAAGAAAAAAAATGGAGGGAGGGTGGGTTGGCTGGCAAATAGGGGTTGGGGAAGTTGGAATATGCAACGAGAAGATGTCAACTCTGCAGGGAGGGTGTTTTTAAGTTGACTGCCCAGTAAAGATTAAGATAGACTATTATAGTGTAGTTAAAGGGCAAAGACAGAAACCAAGTTTCTCTGAGAAGTTAGGGAGCAGGGTTCAGTGGAGCAAACCGCTTAGTGGTATCAGGGGAGGGAATGCTGGATGTTGTCTAGCAACAAGTGAAATTCCATTCTCTCCCTGATGGTTAGGAAGTTAAGCAAAGGGATTTGACCTGTGTTTTCCTTTCCTCACATAATAAGTAACATTTAAGAAACTGAACGTACAAAGTCTGTATCCATCAAGCTGAGTACCTGAGAAATCATACATTATTGTTATTTACTTTAAAAGCATCTACTTAGAAAAAAGCCCTGTGTGTGCTTGTGTTTGTTGGGTGAAGTCTGCAGCTGCTATTGGGCTCTGCCATCAGGGGAGTGGATAGCTTTGGCTTTGGGGGTGGGATGTGAGCCTTGGAGGGTGTGTGGTGGGCTTGGGGTAGGGATGTCCATGAATCTCGATCGGGATGGAAGCAGGGGTGCCCTCGCCCCCGCATGACACCCCCCCGAGCCCCGTGGCACTTACCTTCTCCCTGGCTTGGCACATCTCCCCAGAGAGGAGCTGGGGAGAGGTACTTCTGGGTCCCGGTGCTGCGGTTTTAGCATAAATACCATAGAAAACCACCTTAAAATGGCCACGTGGCCATTTTAAGGTGGTTTTCTATGGTATTTACACTAAAACCACAGCACTGGGGACCCAGAAGTGATGCGATGGGACCCTGGCACTGCTTTTTTCAGGTAAATATCATAGAAAACCACCTTAAAGTAGCACCGGGGCCCCATCGTGTCAGTTCCTGGCACAGCGCTGGGACCTGTCGCATCACTTCCGGGTCCCCGATGCATCTGAAGGGAGCCTCGGTGTCGCTGTGAGAAGACTCGAGCAGTGGGGGTGCTCGCCGAGCACGAGGCGAGCACCCCTTAAGGTATGCGTACCTTGGGGGAAGCTTTGGCAGGTAGGCAATGGACTTTGGTGGGCAGTGGGCTTGGGCAGGCAGGTAGCTTTGGGGTGATGGGCTTTGGCTGATGGGTGGATGGTGGGCTTGGCTTTGGCAGGTGGAGGCTTTGGCAGGGGGGCAGCTTCAGGATTGGGGGCATGGGCATGGGGCTTTGGAGATGGTCAGGTGGGGGGCTTGGGCAGGTGCGTGGCTGTGTTTTGGCAGTGGGGGAGCAGGTAGGGATGCCTTGGCAGCCGGTGAATGGCTGGGGCAGTCAGCCTTGGCAGCGGGTGGGTTGGTGCATCCATTTATCCATAATGATTAGTCAGTTTTCATATGACTGTACACCCCCCCCCCTTTTGGAAGATGACGATAAAATAAAGAAGGCAGTCCTGTGATTATAATCAAAACCCCATACAATATACATGCATTTCTCAACTCCTAGCCCACATTAAAAGTTGAAAAATTATGGTTAGGAATGGATAACTTGCATAAGCCACCACAATATCCTATCAAATATTCCAGCTATATAAATGGGGGAAAGCTAGTGACAAGGCATGAATGTAATATAGGGAGGACAAACATTATGTTTAGCAATCCAAATAATGTAATTGCTTTTCTGCAGCAGCTTGCATGAAATTGAGACATAAATATATGACTACGCATGGAAATGCTACCGGTACTGCATTGAAAAGCCACTGTCTTGCTTGATCTACGTTTTACACTGTTGAAGGATTTTTAATTGTTTTTCTGTACATAGTTCACATTTGAACCCCTTCTCCCACCTCAGTCTAGTCAATACCATCAGTCATACATGCCCAAAGTCTCCATAGCTTCTGATTCTATTGATATCAAAAGTATTTAATACTGATCCTCATGTCTTCATTTCTGGTGCCTTCTGTTGTGGGAACATATGAAGCTGCCCTATACCAGATTATTTGTTCATTTAACCCAGTACTGTGTTCTGGCAGCAGCACTCAAAAATCTTTGTCAGAAGTCTTTCACAATACCCAGAACCATTTTTGTTAAAATTGGAGATGCCAGGGATTGAACACTGGGACTTTCTGAATGCATAGGAGGTGTTCTACCACTAGCTGTGGTTCTTCCTCAAAGCTTCTGAGAGGGAAGCTTCTGCCCCCAGTTCTGGTTCTAGAAATTAACTTTCTGAATGCAGCACTAAAACCCATAACTATGATAACTGTGGCCATAGTAAGGACACACAGGGTGGTTTCAGAGAATTTACTGAGGTTCTTCAGTGATTTGAAAGTGACGGGAAGTGGGGATGGGCAAATCTGTCAAATTCGATACTGCTCAGTTTCTCATTTTTCTCTCTTTAATGGAAAAGAGACAGAGGCATGCATTATATGTTACATTTTCTCTAGTGCCCTTATAACAGCAGAATGAGTGGAGGAATGAGTGCATTAGATATCCACTCATCATTGGCCCCTGATGTAAATCCCCTACTGATTTACAAGTGGTGAACTGGGATAGCCACCTCTTAACAATTATGTGGTAGGCGGATGCAACATGGTTCTCTCCAAGCTAGGAATAGCTGTACCTGCTGATTTTGGCTAGTGTAGGTGGGTGAGAATTTTGTTCGGTTTGTTGACTGAGGCCCTGTTCTATTGGAAGAACCTTACTTGGGTAATGTAGAGGATAGGCTAAGTAGGGCTTTATTATTTTAACCTGCAGCATTGTCTCAAAGCATTTCTCTATTGTTCAGGAAGTTGTAGCCTAGTTCTAAGGCTTCTCCAAAAGGGCTGTTTAATTTTACTATTCCAAGCTTGTGTGTGCTTTGTTCAAGATCAAGCCTCATCAGTGTCTTCTGCTCTGGTCGTGCTACTGTTTAGGGTTTTAGGTTTGAGGACTAGAAAAAGAGGTTGACTGTGTGATCCCTTATTTCTGTGCCCCCAAGTAATCTGGAAAGGTCTGAGTATCCCTTGGACCAGACTGAGTAGATGTAAAAAGGGGTGGTGTGGCAGCCTACTGGGGAGTTGGTTTGGTGCCCACTGGCCGCATTGCAGGGAACTGGGAGTTTGGGGGTAATCCCTCTTTACCTCATGGCTTCCATCCTTTCCCTTTCCTCACAAACAGGATAGAAAGAATTCGAGATTTTAAAAAAATCAAACTGGGAGAAAGCACAACTCTAATTGCAGCCTCTAAGGCTGTATTCCTTAAAACATGCACACATGTAAGGACAAAAGCTGGCAATCAGCTTCACCTCTACAATGAAAGGGTTTCTCCCAAGTCAAGTTTGGTACCATCTCCACTGCTTTATGAAGCTTTTTTTTGTGGTGAGTAGTTAAAGTGCAATATTTTGCTTAGGCTCACGTGTGCAAAAAGAATGCAAAGAGCAGCCATCATGAAACTGGGAAGCTTGAGTCCAAAGAATCTCCTTCACTCTAGAGCGGAGCTTGAAACCAGCAAGAGGCTTCAAACCCCTTGTGAATTTCACCTCTGTATTGAAGGGTGTCTAGAAATCCATTTTCCTTCTGTGTCTCAGCAGCCTGTAAAGTTCCATTTCGTGAGGCTGAGCACCTGCCCGTATTCGTTAGGCCATTTGTGTGTGTTATCTTGTTCCATCCAGGGCTTCAGGGCCACAGCAGCACTCTCACTAATTGGCCTAGAGGAGTTCAGTTGAGTGTTTGTGGGAACTTTCTTCCCCCTCCCCCCAGAAAGCCTAAGAAGACTGTTTCAGTTAGCTTGTGATTGACTAATAAAAATCACCTTAGTTTAGTTAAAGGTTTTTGGGTATAAAAATGGGACCTACAGCTGCCCATTGTCTTCGTCTTTGCCTACGCCTTGGGTTTCAATTGTCTCCATTTGGCCCTGTCCTATCGTAGACCCATGCTTCGGTACATATAGGCAGGTTATAGCCAGTTCCGTTATTTTGCCTTGTAAGTACTGTTTCCCGATGTTGTTCTGTTCATTATATGTTATCCCTTTTCCGTTTCCCTTTTTGTAAATAAGCTTACCAGCGATCATAATTGAAAGTGTGTGCTTTATTCCAATTAAGCCTTGGTAGTAAGTCCAGAGCTTTCCCTTGGTTATTGCTACTGTTTAAAGTTTCAGGCTTAGGGCTTTGAAATAGAGTGTGCCAGCTTGGGCCCTTGTTTCATATGCCTTAAGGGTGTCCTGTAAGGTCTGAGAGTCCCCTGGCTCAGGCTGTGTTGGTTGTAAGGGGTGGTGGCAGCCTACCTTGCTGGGTTGGTGTCAGGGCCGGATTAAGAGCATTATGGGCCTGGTGCTGAGGATTTTGGTGAGCCTTTTTATGGAAATAAATAAAATGAAGACGCAATTTTATATTAAAACAAATTAAATATTTTAATTACCATTAAAGTGCCAAAACAGAAACATATTGAAAATATTTCTTTTTTTGTAAACAATAAGCTTGTTAACTCAATAAAACCGTTATAAAAACGCTCTCAAACCAAGTTACTTGCAATCCAAGGCATTACTGTATTATCAATAACATTTCAAAGGGCGCAATCCTATAAGCATGTTCAGAGAGAGAGAGAAAGCCCTGCAATTCCCAGCGTGCCTGGGGCATGCTGGGAGTTGTAGGACTTTTTCTGTCTGGACATGCTATAGGATTGGGCCCTGAAAGGGGAAGCAAAAAAGGTAATTTACTGCCTCTCAGACTCGCAAGCCTAAAATACTCGACACGATGCTCGATCCACGCTCTCGCCGGACTGAGGAGGCGGCCCCTTTCAACTTCGGCTTTCCGGCCTTGACTCACTCCCCCTCCCCAGAAAGCTGGGGAGCGCGTCTGGCACGATCCTGGCCTTTCACGCGGCTTCCACGAACACCCCCGCCGCCCCCGCTTCTCTCGATCTCCCCCGCTCCCTCCGTCCACGAAGCCCTCCGTATAAGAAGCCCGGGCGGCTGCCGCAGAGCGCAGCAGACCGGGGAGGAGAAATGAAAGCAGGTTGTGGGGATGCCGACGCGCGGGCAGCCCATATCCTCCGCGCTCAGAGCTTCCACGGGCCCAGAGCACTCTGAACGTGAAGGATTATGGGCATCCTATGGAGGGCGGAAAGATTGTGGAAGCGAAAGTTGGTTCTGTACTCCTCCACCCTGCAAAACAGTTAGACAGCCAATTTTGGCCCTGGAGTATGAGGAGAAGAGGCTGAGGCACCACCAGGATACTATGTATGCTGGTGGAGCCTGTCTCCTCCCCTCCCCGCCCCCTCCCCACCCCCTCCCCACCCATTTCCTTGGGTTCCTTGCAGGAAAAAAGGCGGGGTATAAATATAGTAAATAAATAAATAAATAAATTTCAGAGGTTGCTCTTGCAACCTCGGAGCTGCAGCTGACTTGGTTCTTTCCATGCCAGCTGCTAGGGCGGAGGGAGGGCGCTCCGGGTTTAGAGTCCAAGCTCAGAGTGAGTTTCTGAGGTCCAAGATGGGACTCTGAATTATCCTATGGCTGTCTAGAATCTGTCTAGCAGCCATAAGATGGCAACCTAAATGCCCTTTCCTATGTTGATTAAAAGTTTCTTGTTTCTAGGTCCTGCCTATTTCATTGCTTCCTCTTGATAAAGAATGGAAATTCCAGAAAAAAGTACTAGTGTTGAACCAACCACTATTATTTATGATTTTCCATAATTATATACAGAGAAAAAAATGCTTCTATACTAATTTTATTCTTAAGCACTTAGCAAAGTCATGAGTTAAGTACTTTCTGTACCTTCGTTCTGTTTAGGCAGATTATTCACTTAACAATAAATCTTACTCAAATTATATGGCAAGCAACTACTTGGATTTCAGCGAGATCTGCTTCATTATCATAGATTGAACAATTAGAATAATGCCTTTTCCTATTTTCAGAAGGAAGCTTTTTATGTACAGCTAAGGTGGGCACAACATGATGACTCTCTGTAAGGAAAGTTCTTTTTCCACATGGCTTTGGTCCAATCCTGTTCTGCATTTTCATCAAAGAATATGGGGTGGGGGCACATAGAGCAGCAGAAATGTCATTATAGGATTCAGGGTCCTGCTCTTCATGCATGTTTATCTCTTGATGAGTACAACATAAAATAATAACTTGCATGTGTGAAAGATCAAACACCCAGGGTTCAATTATCACCTCAAATGCAATAATTCTTCATAGGAGTTCATATATTTATCCGAAGCCATCAAATGTTGGGTAATCAAGTGATGGGAGATAATGCAATGTGCATGTGCATATATGTGTGAACCAGCCCAAAGTCTATGGCTTGGATACGGAGATCATACTTCTCACAGGTCGCTTTGGCTGCCAGGAGAAACTTGTGTCTTGCTTTGCCCATATCTTTGGGTCTAGCAATACACATTGGCAGCAATACTATGGTCCCTGGGACAGCACCAAAAGGGCCATAGGACAAATCAGAAATCTCCTCCCTCTGATGTTGGAGATAGATATTTGATCTTGGATTCCCGCTCCCTGCCCCAGTGGAATAATCCAAACCTCTCACCTCTTCAGCATTGGAGCTCCAATGTCAGAGAGGACAAAAGGGGGGAGGATCAGGAGCATGGTGTGAGTGGAGCAGGAGAGCTAAAGCCCTCTGAGCCCCAACCATATCCCAAGATAGGAAACATTTAGAGCAGCCTTGGACCTGGTCTAAATGATTTCCCTCCCATTGCTTGCAGACAGGGTACGATATACAAGAATCCATCTCTCTTTTTTTCCTGGACAAACAGTACCTAAAATCCTGGGATGATCCATGTACTCATGAAATTGTACCAGTAAAAACAGTAAATGTGTGGAGCAAAATCAGAGAGACTTCTGCACCAGAATCTAAAATGTAATGTTTAAAGGCAAATCATTTTTTTCTTATTTAATCAGTATTTTAATTTGAATTGATTTCATTTTTTATGATTTATAAACTATAGATATTGCACTTCAAAGTTTTAGCCAAAGTATTTTGATTTATGTTTCATCTTGTAGCATAGTTGCTTTTGCATAAGCTCTTCTGCATTCCATTTTGTCCTCTTGGAGTTGTGTCAGTGATCTATGAGGCAACTTATCTGAATAGCTTGCAACAAAATGAAGAATCCATTTTTGGAGGTAAAGCAATACATTATGTTTCTGATGTGTTCATATTCATGCTAATGTGTAGCTACATTCTACACCTTTCCCATGTACTGTTTTATGTATCTATTCGATCATGATGTGCTGCTTCAGATTGACAAGTTAAGATTTTTTTTCTCTTTTTTTAGAGCACTACTTAGAACACATATCAGTCTTTATCACAAATGGGCCAGAATGTTTCACATTTATGCATGTAATCCACATTAACTAAAATGAGGACATTAATTTTTAATTCTAAATTGTCCTTTAAAAAACTGGTTTACATGTATAAGCTGATTTAAGAGGATGAAGCAGAAGATCTAATGGTGCATATCATATCCAACTGAGACTGGATTTTAAAGATTTAAACTAGCACATGTGCAAAGATCTGTGTGCATTGACACCCAAACCACTTCGGGTGATAATTGAGAGCCAGTGTGGCATAGTGGTGAGAGGGTGTTGGACTGGGACTCAGGAGATCCTGGGTTCTAGTCCCCGCTCAGCCATGAAACTCAGTGGGTGACTTTGGGCCAGTCACTGACTCTGAGTCCTAACCCACCTCACAGGGTTGTTGTGAGGATAACATGGAGAGGAGGAGGATGCTTGTGTAAGGGTGTAAGGGTGGCCAGGTGACCGGCCAGATGGGCGATTAATAAATATAAGAAATAAAATAAATAAAAGCCGCCTTGGGTTCCTTGCAGGAAAAAAGGTGGGGTATAAATATAATAAATAAATAAATAAAATTTAAGAACACTTAAAAAAAAAAAGCTTAATAATTCAGAGAGGGAGGGGAGGATTTGCTCCAACTGCAACAAATGGAAAATCTCAAGTATTGGAGGTGACATTTTCATTGTGTACAGATAATCATTTATGAAAAGTAATGGGTTCCATTACCCTATACACTATTGTTGCTAGGGATGTTCAAGGATTTTGTTCCATCTGCTTTTCAAAATGAACCAACTTAATCTGCACTTCCAGGACTAATATGGATTGGAATAGGGCTATCCTTCAGATTTCATGCTTCTCTGAATTTTGTGATGCAGTTCTCTGCTAATCTAATATAATATAGTATTTTAGGATAAAATATGTTTAGAATTGCATACTTTGAGAGCAAGTACATTTAGGCTGCAATCCTAAACAATCCTGGGAGAAAATCCCATTGAACTCAATGGGACTTACTTCTTAGTAGACAAGCATAAGATTATGTTGTCAGGCATGCATATTTTGTGGGCAATATATAGAAAAATACATATTTAAATACAACTGTTTTTGCAGATGTGTTTAAAAAAAAATCACACACTAATGCGGAAAAGGAACAGAATGGATTTATGAATGAATGAACACATGAATGAATGAAATTGACGTGGGCCAGAAATAGATGAATCATTGTTTATCTGTGGCATATTCCTGATTCAGCATAGGGTGCTTCATAACTGTACAAACATAATGGGGAGTAGAGGCCTCATTTATGTGGTGGTGGTGGTGGTGATAGGGAGAAGCCTGTGAATTTCTCTCCTGCTTTCTAATTGTAGCTGCTTCATCTAGTGGTCTCACACAAGCCAGTGGAGTAAACTGAATTGCCTAGACTGGATTGAAAGTCTGTCTGGACAATTTCATAAAGGAAGGAAGGGAAAGAATGGTAGGGCATTGGAAGACCTAGCCTTGTACTCTTTTTTCCCTGTCTTGTGAATGGGCTACATGTGTAGATGTATATGTGTGGCTATGTTAATGAATGTACATCTTTTCACATATATCACAAAACTTTTAAACACTGCTCTAGTGCTCTACCCTAATAGCTTACATATCATGGGCACTATCTAATAGGTATATGCAACAATTATATCAAAAGGTTTCCGTGTTTATTGTAGCAGTGCAGGTGTGGTTGTGGTAGGAGCTACTTTAGTCTTTTTCCAGATAGTGCTTGAATCATAGTCTCTGATTGATCAGAGGCTTTGGCAGGCCAGAAAAAAAATCAGCAATAACACTTAGAATTTATATAATTCTTTTCAGTGCAGTCAGAGTGCTGAATGAAAACAGTATTTTGTTGTAATTATTACACTATTTTTTTAAAAGTAGGTCAGTGTCATTATCCCCATAATGCAGATATTCCCTATGTGTGTCCATTTTCTCTTGCAGCTCTTATAAGTGGAATGACCTCTCACCAAATATCCAATTCTTATCCTCTATTACTAAATTTAAATGCCTCCTTAGATCCATCTTTTCATCCTGTGTTTTCCTGATTGATCCTCTTTCCTACTCTCTGCTATGTTCTTTGTGTTACAAAAATGACATATAGCAATTATAGCATAAAGGTGGCCGTTGTTAAGAAACCCGCAAAATTTTGGCAGGACAAATGGAAGGGGAGTGTTCAAATTTGGGGAGGGGGGAAGTGATTAACTTCCCCTTATCTATGGGGTTTTTTGTAACAATTTTGACAATTTGTATGAGGATGGCATATGTCATAGAGGTGTCTGTAGGCAAGAAACCTGCAAAGTTTCAGAAGGATAGATACAGGATCTCAGGAGTTATGATGAATGAAAAGGCAAACAGTTTAAGACGTGTTTGTTTTCTGCTCAGTTGGCACCCAAGTCACAGAAAGTGTAACAGGACAGGGGTGGATGATGGATGTGGAGCATAGGGTGGCAGAGCCAGAAGGACTTGAACATCCTGCATTTTCCAAGCAAGCACGCAGTGCTACACCCTTCCAAGTCCCACAAACTCCATCAAACCCCTTCTAATGTTTCTGCTCGTGGGAGAGAGAACTAACAAAGAGCTGCAATATATTACTTCAACATCCCTCCCTCCTCCAACACACTGAGACTGGAAAGCCCTGGTAAAACCATTTACTGTGATTAGAAGCTAGAGCTGTCAGTCACAAAACTACACCCCTTCCCTTCTCTCCCAACTCTGGTGTTTTCCTAATATGGAGAGCCTGGGGAACACTGTATCAGTATTTGGTGATACGCCTTCTGTGACCTGGTTTGCACGATCACCGCAGCCCATGTGGCTTATTTAAGCCACGGTGGGTTGTAGGCTTGTAGCACGTGCCAGCAACCATTTTGAATATTCAACCCTGTGGTGAGCAGTTGCCATGGCTTATCATGTCATCTGAATCCAGCAAGGGTGGATTGTTGGCATGGTTAACAAATGACCCACAATGCTAAAACAGCCCACTGGTTCTGGATGGTGTGCTAACCATGCCAGCAATCACCATGGCTGGGTTCAGACAGATGACAATCATGATAAGCCACGGCAACTTCCTGCCACAACTTGAACATTCAAAATGGCCACCAGTATGTGCCACAATCCACTGTGGCTTAAATAAGCCATGGTGGGCTGTGGTGATCATGCGAATCAACCCCATGTCTCTATGTGCTTCCAAATCTTGAATCCTCACAAGTGTTCGGATTTGGTCCACTTTGAAGGAGCCCTGGTTTGATTCTCACATCTCCTGAATCTGTCCAAATTAGCCCGATTTATTTGAGGTTCTAGATTCATCTGAATTCAAAGCACACCCCTGAGGTGTGTGTGTGTGTGTGTGTGTGTGTGTGTATAAACACACACACAGAGGGGTGGGGAGAGAGAATGCCTGCAAGTTGTGCCTTTTTTATCTTTAATTTTTGCACCACTCCTAATGGAGTTTAGACAGTTTATAAACAGTAGAAGTAATAGTAATCATGCTAATGATTGTCTTATACAGTATCTCATGATTAAAGAAGGCAACTTGATTTATCATAGATATTAAAAGCATTTCTAAAACTAAAATCATAGCATGGCTATATGCATAAAGAAGTGGTGAGAGAGGCAGCACGTATTGGAAATGAGTAAAATCTTATCCAAATCGCCCCCTGCAAGATATGATCTACTTTAGGGACGCAGCAAGCATTTCCAAGGTTTGATGTCCAACATGAACCTGTTGGAGTTTCAAAGCACTTGAAATGTGCTGTGAATGTTCATCAGGTCCATTAGCAGCAGGATCTCTTGAGTGCAGGGAGCAGGTTCTCTTAGTGGTGTTTCTATTCCCTTGCTTCTTGCCTGGTGCTTCTGCCTCTGTAGAATTCCTTTGAGGTTGTCCTGGTGTGTATGTGAAGGGAAACTTTGAACTTCCAACTTTGAAATCAGGAGGGTTGTATTAACAGCATTTCTCGCCCAAATGCTTTTAAAAGGACATTTGAAAGGCCACCCCACCCCACCCCACCCAGCACCCTGCCTTGAAACTTTCCATCCATTCCTTCTCAAATCAAAAGTCTTAGTGAAGCATAACAATTTAATACATGCACAAACTTTGCAGACCGTAGGCCTTACAGCAACACATGGTCAAATACCCTGATGTAGGGTAGCCACTTATGCACTGTCCAAAAACAGCAAATGCATCACCAAAAAAGAGGACAAAAGAGAGCACAGGATTATGTAAAATATGCATATGCTAATGTATATGTATTTAGAAATGATTACTATAATTTAAATAAAATGGCAATACATCTCAGGATAGTGGGGAAGACTGTCACCAGCTGACCTGCTCAGTCTGCTGCCCAGGCATTAATTCTTTATTTAATTATTTATTTATTATTTATTTATTTATTTAAAACATTTATTTACTGCCCATCAGCCAAAAGGCTCCCTGAGTGGTTTACAAAAACAGTAGAAAAACAAAAACAGAAACAGAGAACAATAAAAAAAACATAAACATATTAAAATACACCAAGATAAAAAAACAAGTAGCCAAATAAATCCAATCCCGAAGAACAGTGGCGATAATAAAAAGAATAAAAGGAATAAAATTATCCATTAAAATATTGGGTAAATAAAAACTGTTGTTAACTGTTAACTGTTGAAGGGCAAATTCAAGGTCCCTGCCTCACAGTTCTTCAGTTCCAAACCAGATCGGTCTAGGACAGCTCTGTCTGTCCAGGGCCGATCCTCTCTCTCACTCCTTCCAGGCAGACCCTGACAATGACTTCTCAACTAAAGCTTTATTATGTTAATGCCAGCCAGTCAGACTGACTTACAAGTACTGCAGTAGTCAATAACAAAAGAAATCAAGCTTAGTTAGGATACTAGCCATGAAAGAAGAGTGGCCTATAAGTAAGAAGTTGATTCCAAACTAAATTCCCCTCCTCTCATCCAAGCTCAAATTACCCACACTCCGCCTCTAAGGTGGATCCTATTGCTTAAGGGCCAATTGCTTGAAATGTCTGACACTTCTCAGTTGATCCGCACCCTAGGACTAATGATACGTGATCCACCCTCCTCCTCACTCACATGCTCAGTTTGGTTTCTCACAGAGGCTGAAGTTGCTTCCCTCCCAAATATGTCCCCTGGGCTTATCACTGAGTTCCCTGGGCTTGGACGTTCAGCTGCGGTTTCCACCCCCTCCTCCTCTGAGTGATCACTTGAAAGCACTTTTGCAGGAGCAATGGGCCCAATCCCTACAAGCTCTTCTGATAGACCACACCATCTAATAGAGCACTGTGCTCTGTAAAATGGGACATATGGCCAACCCACCCTGATGAACTGACCTTTTGAGAGGAATATTGTAGAACATCATCAAGCCAATCCCTTAGGCAGAGTACCTGCAGAAATCAGAGCTACTGTTATAACAAGGTTGTTCTCAGCCAAGATTCCCAGAGCAGATGTTTGAAAGGACTAAAATTAATGCAACTGTGTGTGCGCGCGCGCAAGTAGTCTAGTGGCAGGAAACTCCTCCCCAACTTACTTATTGATTGATTGACAAGATTTATATATACCGCTCCATATTCCAGTATGGAGATTTTGGAGTGTTGAACAATAAAAGATAAAACACGTAAAAGAATAAAACAATATGTTAAAAGCAAGATCAATAAAAACTTATCAATAAAACCATGGCTGGTTAGATCAGGAAGGCTTCCTGAAATAAAAGTGTTTACAGGAGGCACTGGAAACAATACAATGTTGGTGCCTGCCTGACCTCCAGATGCAAGGAGTTCCAAAGAAATGGAGCCACTACGCTGAAGGCTCTTCTCTGAGCGGTCTCCAATTGGGCCATAGATCCATATGGACCCACCAGGGACATGCCATCTTATGACCTCAGTGACTGAGCAGGTTGGTAAGGGAGAAGACGTGCTCTCAGGTATCCTGGTCGCAAATTGTTCAGGGCTTTGCACACTAGTACCAACACCTTAAACCTGGTGTGGTAGAAAAGCAAAGGAGTTGTGTGCTGAAAGAGGGCAGCTCCTAACAACAGCTGGGCTGCTGCATTCTGCACTAGCTCCAGCTTCCAGACCAGTCTTAAGGGCAGCCCCACATAGAGTGCATTGCAGTAATCTGGTCTTCAGGTTACTAGCTGCCTGTACCACTGCAGCTAAGCTATCCATGTCCAGGAGAGGCTATAGCTGGCGAACCAGTCAAAGCTGGTAAAAGGAACTCCGAGCTGCTGTGGTCACTTGAGACTTTGCCAACAATGATGGAGTACCCCCAGACTACGAACCTGATCTTTCAAAGGGAGCGCAGCCCCATTCAGAACAGGCAATGATGAGCCTATCTCCTGGACTCGGGAACCACTCACCCACAGGGCTTCCATCTTGCCAGGATTCAGGTTCAGTTTATTGGCCTTCATCTAGCTCATCACTAAGTCTTGGCACTGATCCAGGACTTGCACATCCTCACCTGATTCAGATGTTACAGGGAAATAGAGCTGTGTGTCATCAGCATGCTGATGGCACTTGGCTCCAAATCCCCTAATGACTGCTCCCAACCCACACATCTTTATTAGAACCTGTGTAGAGAGAGCCTCTGCACATACTAATGCAGACAGTTGTCTACGCCTGATTGGGAATTCTGCAAAGGCAAATTCCCAAGGAGAATTGCGTTGAATTCTTCAGTGCATACAGCTGTACACATGGGGGCTCTCTTCACACAGTGAATGCATGGTAAGGATGGACAAATCTGTCAATTTTGGGGTTTTTCAGTTTCTCATTTTTCCAGTCTTCAGTTCCGTTCATCCAGAACTTTGAGAATTTCTCCAGTCTTAAGTTCAGGTGATCCTGAATGTGGAGCATTTAAAAAACAAATGTTTGCGTGCAAATTCATAAGCATTTTGTGCGCATTTGTCCTAATACATGCATTTTTGTTTGCATTTTCTGCAAGCAATTTTCTTAACACAATGTATTTTTAATGTTATTTTCTCTAACATAAACATTTTGTATACGTTACTTGCTTAAGAGAACTGCATTGCAAAATTCAGAGAGATGCAAATTTTGAAGGATAACAGAGTTTTGGTGTGCATGGTGGTTCAAAAGTGTGAAATTAGGTAGGTTTGCATTAAAATGTAAACCGGATGATTTCCTCCTTCTCCCTAATAAGGGCAAGGAGGATACTGCTGCCACAATGCTGCTTCCTCCCCCCCTCCCCCCCTGCACTTTCATAGAAGCTCTGATGAAGTCTGGAAAGGGTTAGTGTTCCCTCAGAAACGAATGGCTGAAGCAATTGCACTGATGTTAGTTGCAAGAGCCCGGGGAAAAAATGGTGGAGTATTCTGACTGGGAACTGAGATACTTGCCTGCTATAGCTGGGGAATGCTTAGGTGGAAAAGATAGAGAAAGGGAATGTTAGAAGTACAAAGGCCATGTTTCTGCTTGATCTTTGGCAAGCTGTAGAAACAAGGTGAGTGGCAGTTAACACTCTTTCCCTCATGTTAGAACGGCAGCACAGGGCAGTGGTTCTGTGAGTCTTAAGCCTGAGGCTCACTCATGTCACAGCGATCAACACGATCTGTTTACATACTTAAGCCATTTGGCAGATCGAGGCCCTAATGAGCACAACATGATATTTTAGTTGTGCTGCAAACAGGGAAAGCTGTAGGAAAGCTAAGACACTATTTGGTTAGCATTTGCGTTGCACTCATTTAAATTACTTGTAATGCATACAAGAAAAAAAAATCTGGGAAACATGGAGGATCCCCCCCCCCCGCTCCTTATGAATATATTATTCTCAAAATCTACTGAAGGTATCGGGGGGGGGGGGAACCAAAACTTTATAGCACTGGGGAGGGGTGTGTGTGCAAGTGATACATTTTGGTTTCCTAGATAGGAAATGTGCTTTTCTGTAAATGCTATAAAAGCAAAGCTTCCAAAAACAGTAGCAGATCGCTGTCTTAGAGAGGGTACATTGACTTCTGCTCACATTTTA
The DNA here is from genome assembly GCA_021292165.1 of Shinisaurus crocodilurus. Lineage (NCBI taxonomy): Eukaryota > Metazoa > Chordata > Lepidosauria > Squamata > Shinisauridae > Shinisaurus > Shinisaurus crocodilurus. The sequence continues at coordinate 74,726,761 of CM037876.1, read as the reverse complement.
AGCTTCAAGGAAAAGCAGCTTATTCAGCATTAAGGACTGAACTGGGAATGCACCATCAGCTGGAATGTGTTAGTTAATATGAGATGTTGAGCTATATATAACTTGCATGCATATATATATATATATATATATATATATATATTCACACACATTAAATGATGCCAAAGAACACATGGTAGACCATTAGCCCTAGCAAGGCTGTATTGGTCACAGGCTTATTTTAGAAGAATATGAATTTAAAGTTTCTCACTCTCAGTGCTGCACAGATTAACATCGAGATGTGAGAAGAATATTTGTTCAGGTCATCAGGAAGTACAAATTCATATTTTCAAGTGAGCACAAATGGCCTTCCAACATTCTCTGCCCTATCTGTGGGCAGAAAAACTGGAGCCTCAGTTTCACTGAATTACCCCAGTGAACAAAATTGGGGGTGGGTGAGACTCACAATTAGCAGTGGGAGTAGCGTAGCTTCTTTCTTTTTTCCTTAGGTTTTTTTGGGGGGTGGGGTGGGCGGTTTGCTGCTGCAAGTGGCAACAGCAGGAACTGCATTGATAGCCTGCCCAGCATTTTGCATCCTCTGTAATGTCCCACACCTTGTGTTGATCTAGGCAATTGTGGGGAGAAAATGGTGGTCACTACGAAAAGATGGTGGAGAATACTCAAAGAAAAAATTGCAAAGTGGCTTTCTTTTCCTAGGTGAGGCAGGTGGGTGGAATAAAGAAAAATCACAGACATTTCCTAAGAATCATAGAAAAGTAGAGTTGGAAGGGGCCTACAAGGCCATCGAGTCCAACCCCCTGCTCAATGCAGGAATCCAGGTCAAAGCATCTCTGACAGATGATTGTCCAGCTGCACCTTGAATGCCTCCAGACTGGGAGAGCCCACCACCTACCTAGGTAGTTGATTACAAAGAAATGTCTTTGAGAAATTTCGGTTCAGGCCAAGTAGGGCCGGTGCTACCATTAGGCCAACTAGGCAGATGCCTAGGGCGCAGGGCTAAAGGGGGCACCAGAAATAGGGAGGGAGGGCTCAAGTGGGAAGGGGGGGCGCTAAATATCTGATCTTGCCTAGGGCACCAAACTGCCTTGCACCGGCCCTGAGGCTGAGCATAGCTTTCTTTTCACATCTGATGACAATTTTTGAATATGAACTGTGTAGAATAAATAGTAACCCCCCATACACTTCTACACCAAGCAGATTCCTCCACCAAAAAATGTTTGATGGGGTGGCACTGGGAACTGGTTAGGGAGTGGGGAGGGATGTCTGGATTTACTGAGAAGAGATGAGAGAGAGATGTGTGTTAGGTTCACCAACAAGCAGATTAGCTGGAATGTTAAGCCATAAGCTTTCTACCCTAACACTATGGAGGTTAATGCTGTGCCAAATACTTCAGCCCAGATTTTTTTCAACACCTTAGGCAAGTGTTAAAACATCCCCTGATGGGTATGGGTGAGAATTTTATCTCAGTTCCTTTTATGTAAAAGGATTCATGAAAAAAATCAAAGGGCCGGTTCACACGACCCAGGCTGCCGGCAGGGGAGGAACCGCGGGGCCGTCCGCAGGGTCCAGCGGGGCGCTGCACACGATCGGCGCCCCGCGCGCGTGGGCAGACCCCGTAGTCCCTGCACCGCAGTGCGGGCCTCCCGGCGGTAGGGGGTGAGGCCCGGGATGCCCAGAGGGGCCGTTTGCCCCTACAGGCTGGAGCGGCGGCGGCTCCGGCCGCTCTGGGCTGCCGTCTCTGTGGGGACCTCTTCTCAGAATTTGAACAGGTAACTTATCTGGTGTAGCTCCTGGGTGAGATGAGTTGTAGCAGGAAGACATCTCAACCGTCTCTCCATGGCCATCTCCCTGGGCACCAAACTGGAAAGTGTTATCCTATCTACACTGGTTTGAATAGTTAGTGTGTAATGCCATGTTTCTTTAATAAAGTTAAGGCTTGCTTAATCCAGATGTTTGTTACCCACCTTTTTATTTCCTGAACTTCCCCTGCATCTAAAACATCCACTGGTTAGATCTATAATTTGGGGGTGGGGGAACCATTAAAGAATCTCAAAGCAATAAAGGCAATCAATATGTGGTAAACCTAGTCCATACTGCAACACCTGCAAAAGAATAACGGCACATTCCAGGATCATAGGAGGCTCAGTTTTTAATTCCTAGTCCATATTCCTCCACCCATAAGCATTATAATGTGTTAAATCAGTATCTCATGCAAGAGAGGACCATCTGGCAGAGATAAGATGCAGTTAGGATGATCTCTTAAGGGAGGTCTGTGCTCAATCCTCTTTGGATGGGCAGGTAGAAGTTGTGACATGCTTCATAGTTACAGACTTAAATCATGGCTCAAAGTCTAGAAAGCTGTTCCTGTAATTCTCTCTTTGGCTTCTGCAGGTGGGTTTGGGGATTTGGAGTTTGTTTGATGGGGAGCTGTAAATTTTTTTTTTTTAAAAAAAGTAATATTCAAAACCTATACATGTGAAGCATAATTAATTCCCTGCCTTGGTGTTTGTTGGAATTTACATACCGGTAGTTGTTACCGATTAGAGCAATATCACATCTTCCAGTTAATGAGTTAGGATGGATTCTTAAAAGGTCTGTATAGTCCGCTTTGTGTGAGGATGTAAGTGCTGGAACATGGCATCAGGGCAACACAAATCTTTCCTTAGGCTCATTTTGAGCTGGTTCTCAATATTGGTGACTGTGAAATATGTACATATGGTAAATTTTGAAGTTCAGGCACTCATCATGACATTCCCCACAGCTCTGCCCTCAGGAAGAGTAGAAAAACTTCAGACACCTGTATTGATCCATATTAACAAACCAGTTCCAGTGGTTTTCATTTCTACTAGGAACAGGGGTTGGGGGTTTTTTTGTAAAGCAAATGGGTCTTAATCACCCATTCAAGACCAGAACACCCCAAAATACTTAGCATCACAAGAAGGAACAATATATTGTTCCTGGGAAAATTCATGCTGTATCCCTTTGAGCTTGGTTGGCTCCACTACACCGCTGCATATGGTGGGACATGAGAATTACATATACTCCCCCACTGCATGAATTTAGGTGTGGCATGAGACATAGGCTTTTACACTGACTAACTCATTGGGTCATACATTCGGTCATACGTGTAATATGGACAGTGTACACAGTTTCAATGCTCCACCACAATTTTTGTCCTAGGCTGGTCTGAGCTGAACTGGCACTTTGTCAGCAGATTGGCATGCTGGGTAATTCTGTTTATAGGATTCCAGTAGCTAGGCACATGGTCTGTCATTCTAAAAGGCAGTTTACTTGCCAGGAGATTGCTTTATAAAAGCATTTTGCATTTTTATACAGGAGGGTATGACCTTCATAATTTATTTGGAGCTTCTCTTCTCATTACCTGTGGGACACTCAATCAGAGACAGAAATGAATTATATTGTTCAACTGCTTTTTCTTATGTATTCTGTTTGTAAAAGGGTATTTTCCATTGACCTGAGGTATTTGTAACAATGATGTGTTCTCCAGTTATAAATATTGATAGAGCAAAGATGAAAACGTTTACACTTGGAATATTTGATTAGCTTCTCACACACTTGTGGAATAAACATTAGCATCTGAACAAAAAGAATTATTTGTGTATTTAGGGGGAAAACCCCAAACAAACCATAGAAACAACAAGAAATCATGCTTCAGGGTTGTTGTTTTTTAATTAAATTGCTTACTTCACCTATTGCTTTATTTTGATTTCTTTCTCAAAGGTTGAACTTTATGTTCAGTGTTATGGTGCAATGTTCAGCATATGTAACTGTGTGGATTAAAACGCAGTGGGGAATGAACTAAGACCAACCAAAATGAATCGTTTATTGTACAGTAATGTCAGCTAGCCAATGTCAGCATCCCCCATTAGAGTCCATAAATCTACTCCGCTTTTCAAAATATCAGGATGTCTAATATTTAAGGGACAAGAGCAGCAGTCGCTCAGAACCAGTTCTAATTAGCGTAAGCTGCTGTGTGAGGTTTGACAAGACACTTGACCTTCCTGTGCCTCAGTTAACCCAGCTGTGAAATTGATAAAAGCTATTGTATAAAGGCAAGAGCTGCTTAAAAACAAATCCGACTGAGGAACAATATGTAAGAGTGGTGATACTGTGTGGAAAGGATGAGAAACCACAACTGTTCACATTTTTGTATGAAGTGTGTGTGTGTAAGATTCTGTTTGTAACCTTGGGATAGCTTCAGTCTGAACTGCTCAAAACTATTACAACCATACAAAGACTCTTTGATAATCAAGATATGAGCAGCGTGGACAAGTGTTGCACAACTGAATTTAGTGAGCCTTGGTAGGATCATTACCCTATCTGGGAATAGTATTTCAGATTTCAGGAGTAGGAAGAAATGTCAGCAGAGATCCAAAACTTGCTTTCTGTTAAGAGGATAAAAGCATTTTGTTATTACTATTCTCTGTATTTTAATATGTTCTAATAACAGCAGTAAAATGATCTCTATAGGAAAAGGAAGCTTTTAAGCAAAGCACTTTGCCTGATAGTTATGGCTGGGATAATTTGTCTGTTCCTGGTCCATGTTAACTGTGCATGTTTTTTTTTTACCCATAATTCTATTCTGTTTCTGCACAAATCTGCTATTAAAAATAAATATATTTCAAAATAAATATTTAAATACATACTTCAATGTTTAAAAGATCAGTCCTATGATCTCTAGAAAGCATCTGAGGGGCCACTGGGTGCAGTGGACCCCGCAACGCCAGCCAGGGATGGGGACTCGGACTCGGGGACTCGACTCGTGAGTCGGACTGAGTCCCCCCTCTGACTCGAGTCCCACTCGAGTCCCAATAATTTATGTGGGACTCGAGACTCGACTTGGGACTCGAGCCCAAGGACTCTGCCGCCGCTGCTGCCCTCGCCGCTGCCGCCCTCGCCGCTGCCGCCCTCGCCTCCGCCGCCCTCGCCTCCGCTGCCCTCGCCGCCGCCCTCGCCGCCGCCCTTGCCGCCGCCATCGCACGCTGCCGTCGTACACAGCACGCCGCGTCACGCCGCCAGCGCCGTCACTCTGTTTTTGGCGGGAGGAACCACAGCAACCCCGCCAAAAACAGAGCGACGGTGCTGGTGGCGTGACGTGGCATGCTGTGTGCGATGGCGGCATGTGATGGTGGCGTGTGATGGCGGTGTGAGGCGGAGGCGATGGTGGCAGTGGCGAGGTCGACGGCGGCGGTGGAGGTGAGGGCGGCGGTGGCGGAGGCGAGGTGAGGGCGGCGGCGGAGGTGGAGGTGGCGGCGGAGGTGGAGGTGGCGGCGGAGGTGGAGGTGGCGGCGGCGGAGGTGGAGGTGGCGGCGGCGGAGGTGGAGGTGAGGCGGCGGAGGTGGAGGTGAGGGCGGCAGCGGAGGTGGAGGTGAGGGCGGCAGCGGAGGTGGAGGTGAGGGCGGCGGCAGAGGTGAGGGCGGCGGCGGCGGAGGTGAGGTGAGGGCGGCGGAGGTGGAGGTGAGGGCGGCGGAGGTGGAGGTGAGGTGAGGGCGGCAGCAGTGCCGTGCGGCGGTGGCAAGGCGAGGCGTCGAGGCGGCAGCGACTCGAGCGGCGTGGAGAATGCTCCACGCCGCTCAGAAGAGCGAGTTTGGGCCCAGGGAGGGCTCGTAATACATCCCTGCCTGGGGGCGGCAGGAGCAGGGACGAGGGAAGGACGGTGAGTGGCGGCGGAGGCGGCAGAGGCCCATGGAGGGAGCAGGAGGGTCTCCGTGGGAGGAAGGGCAGCTCTTCTTCCTCTCGCGGAGACCCTCCCGCTCCCTCCATGGGCCGCCGCTTTGGGAGTGACTCGGGACTTGAGTCACCATTTTGGACCTCGGACTCGAGACTCAACTCGAGACTCGGGTCCAAAGACTCATGACAGGACTCGGGACCAGGGACTCTTCAACATCCCTGCCGCCAGCCACCGCGGGCTCCCTGTTCTCAGCTCAGATTTCCGACCTCAAGAAGAGAGGAAATCAGTATATTGGGGGTGGGCCAGTGGTATGGCAGGGGAGAAGCCATGGATCCACTGGATCCAACAGCTTTTCAGCCCTTGCTCCTGCCTCTGCCCCTGCCAGAGAAGGAGAGTTAGATGGCTCAGAGGCCCATGTAATGGAAGCAGTATTAGCGGAGCACAGAGAGGCAAACATAGCCACTGTTGTTCCTCCCATGCTGTCGGCAAGAGCCCAGCAGGGCTTAGGATAGATGGAGGGCTCCAATATCAGAGCCCTCCATCATTTGTGCTACAAATACGTATTTCTTCCAGCATCAGTTAAGCTGCCCTGGCAGCATTCCCTTCTAATACGGGACAGAATGCCCCCTGGGAGTGATGCTATCAATGTTGCTGATGTAGCATTGCTTCCAGGGGCATTCTCGCCTAAATCAGAAGAAGGGGATGCTGCTAGGGCAGCTTTGGTGATTCTTGAAGCGGAAACATTTTTTTGTGTGTGTTTAAAAAAAGGGGAGAGGAAAACCCTTGGGCACCTTGCAATTAATGTTAAGCTCAGCCCACCTGAAAGTTCTGAGAATTTGCCCATTCCCTGAAAGCCACTGATATTCCCTAAACACACTTTCATGGAGGAACTAATGGTCCCATGAAAGTAGGGGAGGACGAATATTCAGCTCAGCCTTAGTTTAAGCAGCTGAGAACCACATTGCAACCTGTGGAGAAGCGTGAAATCTGATGGAGGGCTAAGTTCCAATCTGCCCATTAGTTCGAGACATGTGGTGGAATTAGCAGACACTGAATTCCTCATGTTCTATAGTCAGAGTTGTAGTGTAGTGTCCGCACTATTTATTTAAATAGAGGACTAGAGAGAGTTTAGAGTTCCTCATAACACATCTTTAATAGGAAGCTTCCAGAACTAGGGATGTGCGCAGATCTTGATGGGGGTGGAAGTGGGGCAAACTCGCCCCCGCTTGACCCCCCGAGACCCACGGCACTTACCTTTCCCCCGGCTTGGCACATCTCCTCGGAGAGGAGCTGGGGAGAGGTACTTTTGGGTAGGGATGTAACGTTCGCCTTGCGCGGGTGTAGCAGGCTGAAATCGGCCCCGCACATGCCCGCACGGGCCTACCTGGTTCCTTTGGCAGCTCGCCTCTCCGCAGCTAGCTGCCCGCGCTGGTCCCGTCGCGTCACTCCTGGCGCGGCGGAAGTGATGCGACGGGACCAGCGCACCAGTCGGCGGCAGCTCGAGCGGCGCAGAGAACGCTCCACGCCACTCGGAAGAAGGAGGCGGGAGGGCCGCCCAGGGATGTACTTCGAGCTCTACCTGGGCCCGAAGTTCTCCGCGGCTCGGTCCTCCGCAGTGGCCCGATCCCGCTCTTCTGAGTGGCGCGGAGCATTCTCCAAGCCGCTCGAGCCGCCACCGCTGCTGCCGCGGTACCTGCCCGCCGCCGCCGCCGTACCTGCCCATCGCGTCACGTCCGTTGTGCTGGACCCCCGCGCTCTGTTTTTGGCAGGGGGAACCAGGGCAACAGGGCTTAAACAGCCCTGTTGCCCTGGTTTCCCCCACCAAAAACAGAGCATGGGGGTCCAGCGCAACGGGACCACCGCGGCCGGCTCTCCGTGGAGAGGAGAGCCATCAGGTAGGCCCGCGCTCACGGCGGAGAGCCCGTGCGGACACGAGCAGGCCCGGTTCGGGCCTCACCCGTGCCCGCGTGGAAGCTCTCATACATCCCTAGGCCCACCGTGGAGAATCACGGCGGCGGAGAGGCGACCCCCCTCCCAGGTACGTGAACACTGCTGCTTCTCTGTCCTGTCGCGTCAGTTCTTGGCACAGCGCCGGGACCCATTGCATCACTTCCGGGTCCCGGAAAGTCGCCGGGAGCCTTGCTGTCACCATGGGAGGAATCGAGCGGTGGGGGTGCTCACTGAGCACCCGGCGAGCACCCCAACAGGTACGCGTACATCAGTATAAAAAAACCACAACTGAACAAACACACAAAACAAACGCTTGCCTGGAACCACCTGACAGCAGCCCTGAGCAAATGAACAGGAGCAAGGCAACAGCCATTCAATCAGCAACCATAACCCATACACTACAAGAGTGAACTACAGTGGACCATTTTAAAAAGCCTCCAGCCCTGCAGATGTTGAAGTCCCACTAATCTAAACACAAACCTCATTCAGGCATTAAACCGGAACTTCTGAGGGTGCACAATGTGTAGAGGGCTGGGGGGCAGGGAGCATGTCAGCCCCAGCCCCAACATTTCCATGTGCGCCAACTCTGCCCTGTCCACTTCTGACCTTCATGCATTCAGTGCAAATGTGTGAAGGGAGAGTGACTTTAGAAGCCTGCCTCCCCATGACCAGGGACCCAGATAATGCCCTGGCCTCCTGCACACTTTGTGCCTCTGGCTGAACTTTTGATCTGCGTATGACAAGGGAGTTATCCCAAGTTCCAGCCTCCATCCATCGATCACCATCATCCTGTCCAGCAGAAAATGCAGCAGTAGGGATCATGCCGTACTAGTGGGACCAAATTGAATTAGTGTGACCAAATTTCTATTGCGGCAGACCTGTGATTTCCGTAGAGGCCATGAACTACTGAGTAGGGATGGGCAACTCTGTCAGTTTCACTTTGTTCTGTAATTGATTTTAAAAATAATAAATAAATCTAAAGTTCTTTCCATCCCAAATATGAAGGAATTTGCTAATTTTGGTCAATTCTTATCTAAACTGGACTGAAACAAAATTCTCACCCATCAGCACTGGCCAAATTCAGCAGGTACAGCTATGCTAGCATGGAGAGGACTATGATGTACTTACCTGCCAAATAGCTGATAAAGACGAGGTGCCTGTCAGGAGAAAGAGCACTCAAAGCTCTGGGCCTGGATGGACAAATCTGTCAGCTGTGGCTTCTCCCACATTTGAATTCTTAAAATCTCAAGGTGTTTTTTTTTTAAAAAATCTCAAATATGGAAAACTCTGTGAATTTTGGTAAATTCCTATCAAAAATGAAACAAAATTCTCACTCCTGAGCCACTCCACATGAAGGGCACTCAGCATGAATGTTGAAATCCCACAGAATAATCAGTCTGAGGCACTACCACCCTTGAGATGATCTCTACTCATCAAGTCAGGGAGACTGTTGGGTGGATGGTTCACCAACATAATCTCTATTCTGTGTCAGGTTCTTAAACTGAAAACTAGGTGATTGCTGGACAGGGCACCTAGATGGGGTGGAATTACACTAGATCCCTGGGGAAATTCCTCCTTGCCCCCAGATCCCAAGGTCTGCCCACCACATTTAAATAGCACCCAGACCCTTACCCAATTCCACCTAATGAATCCCCCAAGGCACATAGCCAAGCCTGGATCTCAACCACAACACAATCTGGGGCGGGAGCTGTAGAATAATCTCATTCTCACCGCAGTGCAGGGCACAAATAAAATTTCTCTTACAGACACCTAATTTTCATTCTCAATTTGGGCAGGCAAGGAAAGCTTGACATCGCTGAATTTACTGCTGTGTGGAATGGGAATCCCATTGGTGGAACAGCTCCACTCAGCAAGCTCCTGACAGGGCAAAGCCCACACATTGGCAGTAGGAGATCCTTTGCAAGAAGGCACAATTACATTCCAGACACTTAAATCCCACTGACCCATTTAACATACTCTGTTTTTCTACTTTTAACTCATTTGTAATAAATGCACTTCCATCTCTTTTGAAAAGACTTCAGCTAGTTCATCCAAATCACAATCATAACAAATAAATTTAAAAAATCCTCAGAAGTAAGTCCCACGGTGTCTGATGGGGCTTATTCCCAAGTTAATGTCCGTAGGATTGCAGTCCATATACTCCCCCCCCCCATTTGATCTTGTATAAAAATAATCTGGTAGCGGTGGTAAAATTGGGAAGCATTTGCTGAGGAGCAAGTTCCAGCTTGTGCGTTTGTTCACAAACTGCTCATTTAAAATATTCATCTTGCTTTATTTTGTGTGTGAGATTGCTTCCCTGGATGATTGCAGTGTTTAATAGAAATGAATAATAAATACCAGTCTAAAACTCCAAGTCAGTTGAACACAAATTGTTGAATAATTCCAGCTAAAAATGGAAGGGTTTCTCCCTGTTAGGAATGAGCCTGTAATCACCCAAATAGTCTAAAATGATAATTATATGGCCCAGATTAACAGGTGTAAAAATTCTCTACACATCCTGTAAAGTTTGGTGAAGGTGTTTTGTCTTCATTGCATCCAACTGGCATCACATCTTGCTCTAACAGCCACCTCGCTTCTAAAAATGCAGCGCTCAGTAGCTAGATAGTTTCCAGTTCCCTTACAGACATTTCCAGCTAATTAATGCAATCTTCATAGTAATGAGGGTAGCTACTGCAGAAGATCTTTGATAAAAAAAAACACCTACCCAAGCCTTTTTAAATGCCAGCACAATGTGTCATGTATTTACCATTATGTGATAATGTCACCATCTCAGCTTTATAACCTTTTATAAAATCCCAGCTATATATAGTCAGATCTAGCTGTTTCACTTACACCAATTTATTAAATGCTGGGGGTATCAAATATTTTTTTGTGGGAAAGTTCAAAATTTTGCAGTGACAAGGATTCTGGCCTCTATTACCAACAGCGTGTCAAAATATGACTACTCCAGGGATATATTTCCACCAGCCAGTGTCATCCTGTGCTCCATATTGGTTCATTCTCTACTGCAGAGTTGTTTCATGCAAAATCTGGACCTATTTAAAGAGGTGTCATAATTTCTAATGTGTTCATTTGAGCTAGAATATCATATTTCACATATTAGAAACAACAGAGTTAACTCTAGCCCTTTACCGTTTAAAAATATTAAGAGGGGGAAATGTTTTAATTACCTTTTTTCTTGAAGCTGGGCTGCATCCAGACTTGGTCATACTTAGATTAGGCTCGCTGAAATCAATGGGATTTAAGTTAGCCATGACTAACTTAAGTCCCACTGATGTCAATAGGTCTGCGCTTAAGTATGACTAAATTGGGATCCAACCTATGCTGCCTGCCTGCTCGCTCAACAAGCTATGTGGTGCATTAATTAGAGGGAAGGCATTGTGATTGTAGGTGGTGAGGAAAAGCAAGTATGTTCCACTCATGTGTTCATTCAAAAGTAGTAGTATGGTTGTTGCTTAAAGCAATACCATATAGAGGCAGGCACAGCGATCCATCTGTGTTAAGCAGCTCCCATGGCATTGTGGCTTTTATGTGAAGCCACATCACACTGACTGTTTAATCCACTGTCGTCATGCTTTTGTTTCAAATGGAGGCATGGCAGTTTGCATGCATGAATCGGGTCCTGTGACCGAAAGACTCTGTGCATGAAGCCAAAGCACAAGCCCAGGCAGAGTGTCTGGGTTAGAGTATGTGATTTGTGCCAGGTGGCAGCTGGGAACATGAATCAGCAAGCACTTCCTTCCTTCACCCCAACCCAAATCCTGGCCCCATACACAGGTCTACCCACTTCTGCTTGCCAAGATATCTGGTGCACTCACAGCCTCTACCTCTCTCATTTCCTCTCACTCATAATCCCATTTCTCATGCCCAGGGAATAAGCTCTGCAAGCACAGAAAGTTGTTTTTCTCCTGCTCAATTTATAATTTAAAATAAGTCAGTGACATGACACTAATTCAAGTAGTGTCAGTTTGAAATTAAACGTGGCCCTTAGATCTGGAACTTTTGTTTTTTCATCTGCTTTGAAAAGGAAAGAACCTAGTTTGTGCTACGTGTCTAGACAAGAATGCATAAGACAATTTCAATGGGAGATTTCTTCACAGAGTTATTGTGATTAAAATGGAAAGAAAGAACAGTTTGAACCAATGCTGCACTGGTGACATATTCAAATGTATGCATATATTGCTTAGTAATGTTCTGATATAGCACCATGTGTTTTGAGATTCTGGATCAGGCAATTGAAACAAACCACTCCCAGGTTCATTTCAAATGTGTAGGGTTTGATATTTAGTATTTTATAATATGCTATACTGACATATTGCAGACAGTGCAATAGTATTTCACATATATACGTAATTGTTACCCGCCCTTTTGGTAATAGAGCTAACTATTTAAAGCCAATAAAATACCAGTCATAGCACTTAGGAAAATTTGTGATCTAACCTGGATCTACATTTTGTTATTTGAGGTCAATGTTTATTCTGTTTACGAATGAGTCAAAACGATCATAGTAGTGGTGTGTGATACTAGCTCTTCTCCTGTCCTAGTTCTTCTAATGCAAATGTCAAAAACAATTCTGATATATCATTCATAGATATCACTTGTAGTTCAGTTGTTCTCTAACATATCAGGCTATAGGGAATGAGAAACTGGGCAGCATTTCCGCATGGCATATTAAGAGGGAAGAAAAGTCATCCCTACATTAAAGTATACACACTGCATTTCTAGCAAATCTAGCACTCCTAGGGAAGGGATCATCATATAGCTTAGTGGTAGGCATGGGCTTTGCATACAGAAGGTTGATTGGTTAGGTAGCATTGGTTAGGTAGTAGTAGGTTCAATCCCTCTCATCTCCAGCTAAAAGGGTCAAGTCATCATCATCAGGCGATCACTCGTGACCGAGTAAGATTGTCTTCCGGGATAAAAGGAGGAAATTCTAAAGAAGATTGTGTAGACTCTAGCGATGGGTCCGTAAGTGACTGTGGAGGCCAATTCTAGATCCACACAGCTTCCCACAGCGAGGACACAGGTTACCAGATAGAAGATGGTCCTGTAAAGGATTCATTTGACGTGCTTTTCACTTAGCACGTTTCTCCCTTTCACCTTGCACTCGGGCTTCTTCAAAGTCCATGGAACCTTTGTGAAAGGCCAACCTCCATTTAGATCGTTCATGGGCCAGAGCTTCCCAGTTTTCGATGTTTATATTGCATTTTTTTAGATTAGCCTTATGAACATCTTTAAACCTCTTATATTGACCACCGATATTCCGCTTTCCATCCTTGAGTTGGGAGTAAAGTAACTGCTTTGGGAGACGGCAGTCAGGCATTCGAACAACATGACCGGTCCACTGAAGTTGGCGTTGAACGATCATTTTTTCAATGCTAGTAGTCTTTGCTTCTTCCAGTACACTGACATTTGTTCGCCTATCTTCCCAAGTAATTTGCAGGATTTTCCGGAGGCAACGTTGATGAAACCTTTCAAGGAGGTGGAAGTGATGTTTATAGATAGTCCATGTTTCGCAGGCATACAATAAAGTTGGTAATACAATGGCTTCATAAACCAGTGTTTTGGTCTTCTTACAAATATCCCGATCCTTGAACACTCTATGTTTCATTCGAGAAAATGCGGCACTTGCGGAGCTCAGACGATGCTGGATTTCACTGTCGATGTTAGCTGTAACAGAAAGATAGCTGCCAAGATAGAGAAAATGATCGACATTTTCCAGTATTGTCCCGCCAAGCTGGATAGATGGCATCACCAAAGGATTGGCTTGCACTTGCTGATGAAGCACTTTGGTTTTTTTGATGTTAAGTGAGAGACCAAGTTTTTCGTATGCTTCTGCAAAAGCATTTAGGATAGTTTGGAGATCATCCTCTGAATGTGCGGAGACCACATTATCATCAGCATACTGAAGTTCCACAACGGAGGTTGTAATTACCTTACTTTTTGCTTTCAGCCTGCTGAGATTAAAAAGCTTTCCATCTGTTCGATATATAATTCCCACACCGGTGGGAAGTTTCCCCTTGACAAGATGTAAAACCATGGTGATGAAAATGGCAAATAATGTTGGGGCGATGACACATCCCTGTTTAACACCTGATCCCACTTTAAATGGAGCACCATGAGAGCCGTTGTTGTCCAAAACCGTTGCGGTCATGTTGTCATGGAGAAGTCGCAAGATATTCACAAATTTATTGGGGCATCCAATTTTCATAAGGATAGTCCAGAGAGCTGTACGGTCTACAGTATCAAAGGCCTTAGCCAAATCGATAAATGCCATATAAAGGGGTTGATTTTGCTCCCGGCATTTTTCTTGGAGCTGACGTGCAGTAAAAATCATGTCTACTGTCCCTCTAGAGGGGCGGAAACCATATTGAGTTTCAGGGAGGATCTCTTCTGAAATAGATAGAAGACGGTTTGCGAGAATCCTAGCAAATATTTTACCTGCGGTTGCTAAGAGAGAAATGCCCCGATAGTTTCCACAGTCTGTTCTATCACCCTTCTTAAAGAGGGTGATAATTATGGCATCCCTGAAGTCTTCTGGGATCTCTTCTCTTATCCAGATTTTTTCGATGAGTTTATGAAGATGTTGTACAAGTTCGGGGCCCCCTTCTTTAAAGATTTCAGCAGGAATCCCATCTGGTCCACTAGCTTTGTTGTTCTTCATTTGATTAATGGCTTTTTTTACTTCATCCAAAGTGGGGAGTATTGCAAGTTCCTCTTTAATTTGTTTTTGCGGGATTTGCGAAAAAATCTCATTATCCACCTTAGATTTACGGTTTAAAAGGTCATAATAATGCTCTTTCCAACGCAGTGCAATAGACTCTTTGTCTTTTAAGAGTTTGGTGCCATCTTTTGATTGTAAAGGGTTTGTACCATAGGTTTTTGGTCCATAAATGGCCCTTGTGGCCTTAAAAAAGCCCCGTGCCTCATGAGATTCTGCAAGTTGTTGAATTTCTTCAGCTTTCTTTTTCCACCAAGCGTTCTTAAGTTCTCTTGTTCTTCTTTGGATCTCAGCCTTTGCGCTAGCGTAGGTTTTTTTCTTGGCAGCGCAGTTAATATCATTTTGCCGTATTTGGAAGGCTTTCCTTTTTTGGTCAATTATATATTTAATCTCATTGTCATTTTCATCAAACCAATCGTGATGTTTCTTAGTTTCATATCCAATAGTTTGTTCACAAGCTGCAGTAATGGAGGTTTTCAGCTTAGACCAATGGTCCTCAATGTTGTCAGGAGGTTCCGTAGGTAGATGTTCCTAAAAAGGGTCCTTTTAGATGTTCCTAAAAGGGTCAAGTAGCAGGTGATGGAAAATACCCTGGAAGAGTCACTGCCAGTCAGAGTAGACTTTACTGGGCTAGATGGACAACTAGGTTGATCTAGTATAAGGCAGATGCTTATGTCCCACTTTTTTTCTTTTTTCTTTTTGTCCCTAGAGGCACAATCCTATGCAAATTTAGACAGAAAAAGGCCTACAACTCCCAGCTATGTTGGCTGGGGCATGCTGGGATTTGTAGGCATTTTTCTGTCTAAACATGCATAGGATTGCACCCTAGATCAAGTAAAATCATTTGCCTTTTTGTATAGGTCACGCATGGGGAACATTTGTCTGCATTACCCAAATGACCTTTTGTACTCTTGGAATATATATATTTAAAAAGCTTTAATTTTTAATTGATCTTTATATGCATGTTTCCTCAGAAATAAATCGTCCTGAAATCATTGGGTCTTATTCTTCAGTAAGCATGCATAGGGCTGCACCAAGATCCTAGGCATGTATACTGAGAATTAAGTCTCACTGAGTTCAATGGGGGCTTACTCTCCAGTAAGTGTGAATAAGATTGCAACCTAGTTTTTTTTTTAATAACTCAATTACCGTACATAAATAAAATTGCCATATTTTCAATCAGTGCTAAAAGCTCAGAACCAAGCTCCCAATAAAAATCCACCTGAACTCAGTGGTGTGTATTTCTTTGTGAAATTCAGATTTAATTCAAATAAGGCTCAGAATATTTTATGAAACTTACATGGAAAGTTCTGTTTTGTAAAATAAGTTATATTTGACAAGGGGAAGTAAATGTTTGCTACGTAAGTTTTCATCCAGAAATGTCCTATTTAGTAACGGAATGTTCACCTATGTTATTTGGGGAGGAGCAAAAGTAGTCACATTAGTAAGGATTAAATGTTTCCTGAAAACTTAATTTTACTGTTATTGTGATTACTTGCAGCTGTCATCTGCAAGCAGTCTCTCTGCTGCCACTTTAGCATCTTTCCCCATACCCACTTTCTCCTTCCTTGAGTGATTTCATCCAATCAGGGATCACATCCTGAACATGATTATGTTACAATGCTGCCTAACCAATCAGATTTTATGAAATTATGATGTCACTGAGAGCAAACTCAAAGCCAAATGAGAACGAGGTCAATGCTTCTTGCATTACAAGCCCTTACTCTGGATAGGTGAGCACTTGTTTCCCCCTTTCAGTGCCCCACAACCACTACAAAGGTGGGCACCTTTTGCCAATACTTACCATTTTTACAGAAAGTGTTCTCCTGCTTTTTTTCCTCAGTGCTAGTTATTCCATATAGGTTTCTAATATGTTAATTAATTTAGATCCTATGTCCTTTGTCTCTAGAGATGAGTCTCCAACTGGACTTCATCTTCAAAGAAACGTAGTAGGGATACATATTTTAGTGCTGTGCTGAATATTTATATTTTTTTCATTTTTGGCCATTCATGGGGGGGGGGAGGGAATTGAAACACTGGCAAAAGAGGCTGGGGAGGTGAGAATTTCAAGTAACTTTCTCCTTGGAGAGGACTGCATTTCTCCTTACCTTTTTTAAAGTATAGTGGCTGAAGGATCTTCTTTCTATGTTTTTACTTTAAAAGCACCCCATGCATTTGTAGCAGCTCAGGACTCTTTATACAAAGGCTTCTCCAGCCCAGAAGCTCCCATAAGACCACGTGACCTCACACTTTCTCATAGGCATTCAGGAACCACTCCTGGGCTGCAGAGGCTGCTCTGTAAAGCAAGGGCCAACTGGACTTTTAGAGCTTTAGAAGAACTCTATTCTTGCTTGCAGCAGCACAGAGCTCTTTGCAGAGGGGCTTCTGCAGTCCAGGAGCTCTTCTTGAATGCCTGTGAGACAAGATGATGTCCTGTAGTCTCATGGGAGTACTGCCGGGTTGGAGAAGCATCTCTGTAAAGAATCTCGTGCTGCTGCAAGTGCACGGGTGTTCTTAAAGAGAGAGAAAGAAAAATAGAAGATCCTTCAGTCACCTCCTGAACTTAAAAAAGTATATGGAAACCCTGTCCACCTGCCCAAGAAGAAAATTATTCAAAATCCACACACACACACACACACACACACACACACACACACACACAAGAGGCAGAAAAAAACAATGCCTCTTTCACTGGGAGAGAAAAAAATCCCCAAAATAGGGGGGAGGGTTCAGCACAGAACTAATATATTTGCTCTCATATTTCTACTGTTTGTACCAGCACTTTTCTACTGCTCCTGCTGTGCCACTGCTAGCTTATAGATTATACTGCACTTGCACCTAGGAAATACATGTTGTAGCACACTATGATCCAACCAGTCTGAGCATGTTTTGTAAGCACATTTGGAGGCCTCAGATACAAGATCTGAAGTAGCCCAATATGAATTGGAGTTAATCAGAAATGATGTCCCCAGTATTCGAAAGCAGGCATTCTTCTGACGCTTAAATTATTATTGTGATGGTTGAATGTCAAGGAAAAAAACATAACTGGAGTTTTAGGCATATAGATTGCTAAGCCTTCCTTTAAAGATCTAATATTGACAAATTATGAAAAGAAGATTTTTAAAACTGATTTTCCGTCAAATACTGTCAGAATCTAACTAATCTGTGAGCGAACTAAAATATGTACCGGTATGTGTTAGCTGGTAGGATAGAATTAAAAACAGAATGACAGACAAAATTCTTGATTTGACTACTTCCACCAGTTCGTTTCAGATTCTTCAGTGCACAGCAGTTCTATTAAGATGGTAATGGAAGTTATAAATGTGCATTAACGGAAAAATAAACTCATTTCTCATTTTCTATCCAGGTTTAATGGATTAGCAATTATATTTTGTTTCTTTTTTTAAAAAAAGACCATTTTGCATTCAGATTCCACTACCATAGATGAGCCTATTTCTGAATATGTTTGCTTGTTTTCATTGAAAAATCTCTTCTTGCCTTTTTGAATTTGAAATCATAAGATTGATCATTAAAGACATAGAGGATCAATCAATCAATATTTGGGCTGGCTTAAATTGGTCTGTGGTTGAATTACATATTGTGAGCATTGGGAAGAATGTCATGTATGTGAATCTATGTAGGTATATATGAGCAAATTCAAAATAATACAGAGTCCAAGTGGTTAAACTGGACTATGTTCTACTAAGAAAACATTCCGCAAGTACTACTAGTTTGTGATGCACGTTGCAGGAAGAAAGGTAAGGTACACAGAGCTGGGCTTATGCAGCATCAGCATTGCTTACATCTGCTTCATCCAGACACATTCCTGTGTAAAGGTGCATAGCCTCTGAACAGTCAATACAGTACTATTTAATTGTTCCACAAATGACACTTGAGCTAATCCCAAAACCATGACGTGACAGCATCAACTTGGTCACATCTATAGAAACAGCATATTCAAATAGAAAGCTAGATGCAATCATTATGAACATCAGTCAATATTTCATTGCTAGATGAAACTATGTTACATAATGTGACAGTGTATTCTGTTGTTGTAGTTGTTGCTGTTATTATTATTCAAATTAGTTATTGAATGGGATAAGGATCAGGCACTACAGGCCATTAAATGAACAATTATCAAGCTATATGCATGTATTAATTAGCTTTGAATGAAGGTACATTAAAAGAAAGAATTATGCAGGCTGATTTATTTATGTATTTATTTGACTTGTATCCTGCCTTTCTACCAAAGCCACACATGTGTGAATGGGTCAAGTGCTAATATATGGGATCTGGTGAAGCCAACTAGAGGGGAAAACCTTCCAGAAGTGGAATGGGAGAGTACATTTCAGTTAAAGTGAAAGTTGATTGTTACCATGTGAGAGAACTTAAGTAGGATTTTTCTGACACAGGTCCTGTGCATTTAATGGCTACCATAATATAAGCAGAAATTCACAGGCAAAGCTTTTCCTGTCCCTTTATTGCCATCCGAGGAAATGTTTTGTTGGCTAACTTCCACGTGTCATTCAACTGCTGCTGTGCCCTGTCAGAAAAAGAAGCTGGCAACTCTAGAGAAAAGGAGTACTTCTGCTAATGGCATAGGAAAGTACCGTATATTTGCCCTATAATCCTAAACTGAGAACCCAGGGGGCAGTTTTCTATACAATTCTTAACACTATGAAATTTAAAATTCCCAGTATGCTTTATGGGGATCTGGGACATTAATTAAAATATAGACAGTAGTAGTCTTGCTCTACCCAGAATGGGAGGCATGAGGCATCTGCATAGTACAAAATTCTTTTTGAACTTTATGAATTCACACTATGAGGAGCATTTAACAGATCAGACTGTCTTTTCCCCACAAGTTATGCACCACTTCAAATACTAAGATGCAGCTATCCACAGTAAAATTGTAAATGCATATATTACAGTACTTAGCATAGGCCGGCAATGACTGGGTTAAACCCTAAAGGAAGCATGCACCAGGTCCGAAAGAAGAGCAAGCTGGAAATGCAGATTATTTAAACTTGCATGTACAAGTTAAAGCTCCTAAAAAGGAGGTAGGGAGAGAGGAGTAAGTTAGATAGGCAAGGAGTAAGTTAGATAGGCAAGAAGAAGGTTGAAGGAAGAGACCAGGGCAGGATGCAAAAAATATGATATATGCATAAATATTCTAATTATGGATTAAGGTTAATATACATATGGTGCATAACTATGGCTTATTATTTATGTAATTAAGCAAAGCTATATTTGGAGTGTTCATAAAATTCCACATATAGAAATGGAATGGAATTTAATTCGGAAACTGCAAAACACAGACAGAATGGAAAAATGGGAATCTATCCATTCTTAATCCAGAGTTGTCCTTGAATTAAAGCAGGAAGGTGTCATTGCAGGTAAATTACATTGCAAGTAGTTCTCTTTGAACTAATTGCAGCTGGGGGAGGGATGGGTGATTTCCTTTGTGGCTTCCCTCACAATAGTGTTTCAAGTATTTTACTGAGGAGGC
The DNA here is from genome assembly GCA_021292165.1 of Shinisaurus crocodilurus. Taxonomy (NCBI): domain Eukaryota; kingdom Metazoa; phylum Chordata; class Lepidosauria; order Squamata; family Shinisauridae; genus Shinisaurus; species Shinisaurus crocodilurus. The sequence continues at coordinate 74,706,868 of CM037876.1, read as the reverse complement.
AAGCACACATTTGAATCCTCCACATGCGGAAAAGCCACCTTGGGGAGATTTGAAGTGAGTAAAAGGTGCAAGAGGGAAGGGTTAAGAACCCCATTTCCCTATTGCTTCTCCACTCAAAATGACTCTCTCCTGAAAAAGGAGCACTGAGCTACTATACACACATTTGCACGTAATGTATACTTTGGCTGTAAGATTTTCCATCTTTTCTAGGATGCATTGTCCATTGTCCCTGCATATATATAAGTTTTTAAAATGTGAATACACCAAGATATAGGGAGTATCTTATTTGATACTATGTCCCCGCATAGTATCAAATAAGATACTCCCTATGTCTTGAATGGCAAAATACGCCTTTTCTTGTGACCACTGTCTGACCTCTTAACCTCATAGCAGGAATGACTTTATTCAGCACAATAGAAAGGTATTTGTAGAAAAATATTTCTATGGAAAATGAAACAGAATAGTGAGCTGATTCTATCAGAAGTCCCCCCGCCCTTTCTTGAAGAAGAAGTGTCAGCAGGGAAAAGCTGTAGCATGTAACTCTGTAAAAGTACCAGGGGATTTTACATTATTTGACATATAAGACAAAAGGCTTGCATTTCTGTGACTTTTATCAAGCCTTGGATATGGTTTTATCCTTGAATCCTTAAGCACTCAACATGATGTTATACGAGAACAGTAGAAAGGGGTATAGAGGATGTGAAGGGCACCACGATCATAGCCATGACACTGCTCTACGTGTATATTTGCAAATAAAACATTACAAAACATTGTAAGGCTTCAATGATCTCTCTTCCCAAAGGAATCCAAACACAGGTAGTGCTGGCCCCTTAAACTTCTCTCTGGTCAGGGATGTGTGGAACATTTTGTAACAACATCATATCACTTGGAAAATGCAATTTAGTTAGTGCATCTGTTTAAGTGGTCATTTAGTCTTCAGTTAATTTTAAACTTTTATATAGATATACTATATTTGTGATGGTATATCTATTCTGAAGCTCTCTGGGTGGTTTACAAAGCTTAAAAATACATATAAAAACCATATACATACAAACAGAGAAACATTAATTGTAAACTTGTTAACTGCAGCCAGGCTAATGATAGCGAGAAATTGGAAAGTACAACATGTTTTCCTAATAATAGACTGGTATAAGGAAGTTTGGGACATAGCCCTAAATGATAAACTAACTAGTAGTATCAAATGCAAAAAAGGATTGCTAAAGAAGAATAATTTTATGGAGATATGGAATCAATTACTAGACTATGTATTAATAAAGGGGAAGGGTAACATGCCTTGTCAGGATATGTTATATTTTTGGAATTTAGACTTTATTTGATCAAGAGGATAGAAGTATATTAATTGGTCCCTTGGAGGGTGGGGGGGAGCACTTTATGATTTATTGTATGTTGATTATGTTATATTTGTGTGATAATTTTGTATTTTGTTAAATATATTTTTTGTGTTATAATTTGTTTTGAAAAATAAATAAAATATTAAAAAACAAACAAACAAACAGAGAAACATACAACACACGCAGACACACATATATCAAAAACAATTTTAAACAACCAACAAGGAAAAACATATGCTGTCAAATACCTGAGAAAAGAAGCAGGTCTTAACCTGGCTCCAAAAAGATAACAATGTTGGCTCCTAGTGGTCCTCATCAGGGAGATCATTCCATAATGGGGGGGCACGACCTTGAAGGCCCCTTTTTCCTTGTTGCTTCCTTCCAAGCTTCCTTGGACGGGCACCTGGAGGAGGGCCTTAGATTATGAATGTAGTGCATTAATAGGTTCATGTTAGGAGAGGCACTTCATCAGGTATTCCGGTTCCGGGCAGTGTAAGGCTTTATAGGTCAAAACCAGCACCTGTGTCAGGCTAAAAAAAAACACAGGAAGCCACTGCAAGCAGACCAGAATCAATTATAAGTTCAAACATTCTGGTTCCTGTTATCCATCTGGCTGCTGTGTTTTGCATAAGCTACAGCTTCTGAACCATCTTCAAAGGCAGCCCCATGTAGAGCACATTGCCATAATCTAGCTTGGAGGTTATCAGAGCATAGACAACTGAAGCCAGGTTATCCCTGTCAGATAATGATGCCATGGAACCACCCATATCTGGAGGCTTGGGGGAACCTGGGCCTTCGGGGGAGAGGACCATGGGTCCATCTCCACAGGTGGAGGGGAGTTTTGCTTCAGAGGCTGAACAGCCATCCAGTCCCAGAGAGCGTTGTCACCTTAAGAGGCAAATCAGTAGGGCTCATAAGAAGAAGCACCTGACTCCAAAGAAGGATTCCTCAAGAAGAAATTCCTGAAGAAATTTCCTGAAGAAATACCTCAGGAACAAGGCTTGTAATGCACTGCAGCTGAGCCTTGGGTGGGCTCAGGAGGATCTGGTCACATAAGCCTGCATATTAAGTCTAGTATTTGTTGGAAACAGCATTGTTGCTATGGCTCCTTTATCTTATATCCTGACCTTGACTCTTGTTTGGATGTCTGTGTTATTGACCCTTGGCCTTCTGTCTGATGCTGCTGCTTTTTGGAACTCTGAATATCCTTGACTGATATCCTGTCCGTTTGACCTTGGCTACATCTCTGACTTCTCTCTGGGAAATCCATGTTTGCCTGGTAAACTGTGCTTGACTACTGACTTGTTTTGACTTCTTTATTGTAATTAGCTTTGTGTTTGCATAACTAAGAACTGAACTTAGTTGAGGCAGGATAGCTAGTCAAAAACAGGCTTGGTGAACATTCTAACTACTACTGTTGTTGCTGATTCTTCCAGTTGCTGCTGCTACCCTACTCCTGCTGCTACTACATTAAAAATTATCCAGCACCCAGAGTCTGTAGCCTATACTACACAGGCAAAACAAGGAAGTGGGGAGATACTATGGAATGGGTGGAAGGAGGGCCAATAGCCAAGAGGTGTCTGTGAGACTTGTGCAACCATCCTCCAATGGCAGTCACAATAGCAACTGTTGTCTTACCTGCATTGCTGTAGGTACATGTGCTTTATGTTATACTCTCAGAAAATGTGCCATTTCTCAGATAGAAGCACAACCTAAAGTGAGGACACATGGACTGTGCATAACAAATGAATGGGAAATGTGTATTTTTGTACACACACACGCACACACACACAACACCTGACTGTGCATAAAGGCCAAAATATATCCCTTTGACACTCATGCAACCACATGCCACACAGCAATCATGACAGCAATGGATGCCCTAGTTTTTTAGATACAAAATAATGCACACTGAGTTCTTGTTAAAACACGATATTCCCATAACAGAAATGTAACCTTCAGGAAACATATGTGGACTCTTCACAATAAATGAGTTAGAACTGCACATTTATTGCACATGTGCACGTATGCATGCACGCATGCATTGCGCACACACCCACACCCACATATAAATGGATCCTGCTCTGAACAGAATGTGATAATAGATATCCACTTTCAGTCTGATTAGCCTGCCTGCAGCAATACCAAGCATAATGACAGCCAAGGAGGTAGGTAGACCAAATCACCTAGGAAGTATAATAATTCATTATATCTCCAGCACATTCTGTGGTTGAGATCCAAAGAGTTACTTTAGACATGCCCAATAGATTGAGCATTCCCAGTGGACTTCTTAATGTTTCTTCCTTTGAATCTCACTCTCTCTCTCTCTCTCTCTCTCTCTCTCACACACACACACACACACACACACGTCATATAACAAACTGTTTTTGAAATGCCCCCCAGTTTCAAAAAGACATATGTCATGAAGCATGCAGGGTGATTATTGGAAGAAAATTCAAAAGCTCCCTTGGGAATGTGGTATTTGCTGTACAGCTTTTTGGATTTAGGACTAAACTTGCAAGGTCTCCATTTAGATCCCAGTCTTGCAGTCTTGCTATGCTAGGGATGGGAGAAAAAGTCTTTGGGTTTGCAGTTATGTAAACTTACCGAATTTCACGCTTTCAAACTGATATGAGAACTGAAACTTGGGTGTTCCTCAAAATTCAAATTTCTCTGAACTTTGCACTGGAGTTCTCCCCATAAAAATGCAAATAAAAATGTGCATCTTAGGGGGAAATCTTCACATAAATGCATATATTAGTGAAAATGACATTCAAAGTGCAATGCATTAGGAACATTCTCTGCAAAAAAAAAAAGTGTATATTGGGCAAAATTGCATTAAAATGCATGGATTTAGAAATGCACACAACATGCATTTTCATGCAAACTTTAAAAAACATTCAAAGTTTGGGATGAACCAAATTTAAGACTGGATAAATTCTGAAAGTTTGGGATAAACCAAACTTCAGATTAGAAAAATAAGAAACGGAGAGAAATGGAAACTGATGATTAATCCATTCCTAGCTGAGAGCAAGAGCATGTTATTTTATTTATTTATTTATTACATTTTTAATCCGCTCAATAACTAATGTTCTCTGGATAGTTAACAAACAGTTAAAAAAACTAAAATGCCATAGAACAGTTAAAATACAAAATACAATAAAAAACATTTAAAAGAATAGAATGCAAATCAATAAACGCCACAGGAAGCGATAAAACAGCCATAAAAATCTAGAACCAGGTCTCTAAAATGCCTGGGAGGAAAGAAAGGTCTTTGCCTGGCACTGAAAAGATAACAGCATAGGTGCAAGGTGAACCTCTTTGGGGAGTTTATTCCATAAGTGGGGTGCCACAACTGGGAAGACCTTCTCTCTTGTAGCCACCTCACTCTTGGTGGGGACACCCAGAGGAGGGCCTCTGAAGATGACCTAAGGGTCCAAGCAGGTACATGCAGGAGGGGATGTGCCTTTAACTCCAGTCCCAAGTTGTTTAGGGCTTTCAAAGTCAACACCAACACCTTGAATTTGGCTCTGAAATAGACTGGGAGCTAGTGCAACTGATGAAGAACAGGTATCACATGATTATGTCAGCCAGTCCCAGTTAGTAGTTTATCAATTCTGTTTTGAACTAACTGAAGTTTCTCAGCAGTCTTCAAAGGTAGCCCCACATAGAACACATTGCAGTAATCCAAGCGGGAGGTTACCAGAGCATGGATAACTGTCACCAGGCTATCACGGTCCAGAAAGGGTTGCAGCTGGTATATCAACCTAAGCTAATATTCTTTTAATTGTACAGGGCATATGAATACAGGGTCAGCATTAATACAAGATCATGGAATGTACACACACTAGGGATGGTCAGATCAATCTCTCTCACTTCCTTGGTAACTTTCATGGGTGTTCTGTTTTACATCCATTAGGTTCTGTTCCTTTTTCCAAATTTTGTTTTTAAAAGATTTGCACTAAACTTTTGTATTTACATATATAACTTACATTGCTGCCTTTTTAAGTTTTCTATTATTTTTAAAGCAACAACAGGTAATAGCTACTCTAAGTAGTTAGAAAGCCCAGCTGCCTCTGTGATCATGTTCAAAATGAGGCTGCAAATGCCCCTGAGAGTGATGTGATGTGATCACGTGTCATCTCTCCCAGGGGCAGTGTATGGAACAAAAAAAATGGGGCGTCTCCTTTTTTTCTGTACAATATCCCTGGGAGTGACAGCACATCAGCACATCGCATCACTCCAAGGGGCACATGTGCCCCTATTTTGAATGCTCATACAGCCATCACAAATGCAGACAGACTTTCTTGCACACACACAAAACCAAGCAATTCTTTCAAGCAAATGCAGTATTTCCCTGTCCTATTTAAATATGGCATCACTGGTCAGGACAGGACATCACTAACATAAAACTACTTGGGATCCCCTGTTATCTGTATGCAGATTATCATTCTGTGTACAGCTGTACACATGGTGGTTAGGGATTGGGATCGCACTGGTTTGCTTTGCTCCCTCACGTTCGACCACCACATATTGCAGCAGACCTCTGCATAGGGTGTTGTTGTTGGTAAATACGTACACCTCTGATTGTGCAATTCATACTCTACGCAGCCTGTTCGGACATTATATGAATACATGCAGGGATTGTGTGTGCCTGATCTGCCTGCATAAAATGTAAGGTCTGAAGGAGCCCCCACATATGCAACTGAAAAAGAAGAGTTCCCTGTTGCATGGAATGGACCCACAACTGTATGCAGAGGGATTTTTCAGGACCTTATAATAAATACATGGAGGTTGAGTCCAGGAGCTGCCACTCCTCCCTTCAAATAAAGTCTGTAAATGGGTCCTTTTTTCAAGGGTGTGGATCATGATTCATGTGTTCAGAACCTGTATGTCTTGGGGTGCATGAGCATGCCACCAATGCACGGAGGTCATGCACACTGAGGGCTGAGTTAGCAGATGTGATCCCAAGGGCCTCCCTGCACTCCTGCTGCTCTATGACCATCTGCAAAAGCCTTTTAGCTCAGAAGTAGAAAGGCTTTGGACTGGAGCCTTATTCTCAAACTGTGTACTGACCTCTAATGTTATAAAATAATTGGAAGAAATCTTTGTTCTTTGGAAGTAACTTGGGGCCAGAGGTGAGATCTTCTAAATCAACAATTCACACTGTCTCCCAGCCAGTCCATAAATGATGTGGAGGGATTCTCCTCCCTTCTCCTCTTTCTCCATCTCATTTCATACAAGCCCTTCTTCATACAAGCCCTTAACCTCACTTTGCCATCTTGATTCTAAGTCATGCGCATATCCCTGACCTTATCTGGGAAATTATGGTGGTTGGAAATAGAAACAATGTAGAAGCTTTTCAAGATACCTGTGCAACAAGTACATTTTCCTTTCCTCATAGCATGACTGCACCAGAGTTCAGCTCTACCTGCAAATCACATACTGGCTTTGTATTCTGTTAAAGCAAAATCCGCCACTGCAGCTGTGATCAAACTGCTTTTCAAATGTGCTCCTTGACCTAGCACTGTTCATATCTGTGGCCATGAATCTTGTCAGAGCCAACTGGGAATTTGGCATGTTACCAAACTAACTGTCTATTTGGAATACTCTTGTTCAAAATCCTGAAGCTGCAGACGCAGAGAGATAGTATATCTTCTTTCCTTGAGATATTAATAGCATTCCAGGAGTTGTTGTGTGTGTGTGGCCTGATTGACTAGGAATAGAGGTGGTAACAGTTACAAACAAGAGCTTCTCCCTTTCATGAAAGTATATGTATTCACTTTTGGACAATGTAGTCAAGAACATATGTGTGTAGTAGTGCGTAAAGATTAGAACTGAGTTTAAACAGAATGTATCCCTTAACCCCTTTGAGAAGTGATTGGCAACATCTGAGGTAAGCTGAGAGGGACTGTGTATCTTTAAGAACACTGCTCCCAAAAATCTTAGTGCTCAGACAGAGATCTCTTCCTGTCTACTGCTTTCAAAAGTTGAAAAGAAAACATAAGATTAGGTCAAACCATCCATCCCCATCCCCATCCCCATTGCCTAGTGCTGACCAAATTAAAACTGTCAAAATTAGCTTGCAAAATGGTCACATTTTGACCATTTTGGTACCCCGTAGCTGATACAGATACCATTTCCCCCAAATATTTACCCCCCCAATTTCAGGGGAGTGGAGAGGGCAGGAGGGCCGCAGAAGAGTGCTGTGGAGCTGCCCACCCCTGCTCTAGCTATTGTAGTACTGGAAACCTGATGTTTAGTTTCATCTCACAATATAGCCCTTTTCACATGTTTGGGCTCTTCTCCACGTGTACAATGATGGTCAGTGGGTTGTGGCAGGTTCTTCCTTCACTGTCCACAGGTTAGAAACATATGCCTATGATGGACCTCCACACATACAATTACAAGCATAGTGGCTTATTCAGGAACTCCGCCTTTTCATGTTTCCTAATATGACATCAAACCCTGCAATCATGTGTACACTTACATCATGTGTACACTTATTGTAGACCTGCATTTTAATGCCTTATGTTAACATCAAATATAGATATCATTGCAAGATCAAGAGGGCAATTATTTTTTCCTCCCACTTTTGTGCTAGCCTTCTGGATGCCGTCGCATTGTTTTCTTCTGCAAGTGGTCCAGAGTGCTGATCTCCAACTAGAAATGTATGAGAAATTTGTTCCAGTTCATTTTTTATCAGGATTTACCCAGTATGTACCTTCCAGACAAAACACAGACTCGGATTCAATCTGTGATCAAAGTCTGTGCCTTTCTGAGCTTGCAATCTGATTCGTGGACTGAAAAAAATGCATTCAACAGTATGCATAGTACATACATTTGAAAAATGTGCACAAACATGCTTTAATCAATGGGAGAATAATGCGTACATTTCAAAGGTGTGCACCATTTATGCGTACATTTGGAAAAATGTACATGAAAATATGCACAGATTTTCATGCAAAAAGAATAAAACAATGTTCTCAGTCTGATACAGACTTGAGTCGGTACTAGGTTTCTGAATATGCTGTTTCTCTATGTAAGTCAGGGGTACTACTGATCTTCAGCCCATGGGCCAACTAGGGCCCACTTGGGGTCCCAGTTTGGTCCTCCAGGGTTCACCAGATGGCCACACACCCTTCCCAAGGCCACACACCTTTTCTTCAACTGTGATGGTTGAGTGATTTCCTGGCTTTTGTGTTGTTGTTTTCCCCATTCTAAAATGCTGAATTGCCTCTCCTAATTGCTTAGTTACTTGCAATGAGAGCTTTAAGCTAACAAAGGCTGGCATTTTTTGCATTTTGGCCCCACCCCTTTTGCCTTCAACTGCACCTGCCACTGGAATGCAGTTCCAAAACTGAATTCAGCTTTCAGGCTGGAAGAGGTTTAGCACGCCAGCTGAAAGTTGTAGTAATACAAAGGTATATATTCTCTAATCTTCTACTCAGGTAAGACTTTCATTCTAGAGCAGGAACTGTAAGCAAGGTGGGGGTGCCACCCTCTTTAGTGTTTGCATTTGCAGAACCATCTGAAATATTATCTTTTTAGCATAAACCAGGATAGCTTCAGAGAAATTCAAATATGCACCAATTTTTAATCTACCTGACCTGTTACTTCCTTAGTGTAAACTTCACCCCTCAAATCACTGGTATTCTACTGACCTTGTTCATGCTATTTGCAACTAAATAAATAGATAATACATATTATCCATATGCCTCTCTAACCTGCCTCTTTAAAAGCCACTGCTGCTAATGTGGTCTTTGGTTATGCACAAATCATTTCATTTCAGTGATTTATTCATCTTTCTCATTCTCGGATGTACGACAACATTAGGATCCAGATGCCAAGCTGTGTAAATATTCTTCCAGCAGTAACATATGGCTTCTTGGCAAGGTTATCAAGCATCTGTACAGAAGACTTAGTTTCCTTTGAGTACGTAATACTGTTGGCTGGTAAGAGGCTATACACACTGCTTTTATCTTCTTGAGCTATATTTTCTCCTCTGAAATACCACACCTCTGATTCTTAGGCTTTTTCTGTACCTTTACCCCCTTTGGGGATCAGTTGTTATATACATGAAGATTTTCTTTTAAACTAGGCAGTAGTCCAAGTGCTTTCAGTCTTCAGGCATGACAGGGAGGAGTTGGCACTAATACAAATTGGTTTAAAAGCTATAAGAGTTTATTTTGCTATCTTGCCTGACAACATTTGCAAACATACATCTTCGTGATAAAACCTAATGTTTGCCTTCATTGTTATAAATATTAGTAATTGTACTTAGGTCAACAAAAAATAATGTTATAGTCCACATTACGGCAGCATCTATTAGAGAGAACAGAGCCATCATGTACCATCCCAGTTTGAACGAAATGTTGAGGTAATGCTTTTAATATATCCATCTACAGCCAGCCAAGCAGAATTTAGTACAACACATGAAACATTAAAATAGGAATAACAGTAGGGGGATATATTCTTCTTTTACAGCACTCACGTAACTCTTACTGACATTGATAAGCATTCTAGGGGGCGATAGTTATTGTTTTCAAGGCACTTGACAAGCAAAGAGATACACTTTGTATTTATCAAAACTGTTAGACTTTTATTCACATGGGGGAACATGAGAAGCTGACTATTTGTAAAGTACAAATTATGCATAAAAATAAGGGAAGTGGGATGTTTATGCCTGGGGGTTGGCTGTAGGATTCATGAAAAAAAATAAGGAGGAACTACAGTGGATAACAAAAGACTGTGGGGAATGAACAAAATGCAGACAGGCAGGATAAAAGAAAAGGTGAGAACAGAGAGTGAGAAGTAAAGAAATTAAGGAATAAGTGTAATCAACTGGGAATATCCACAATGGCTAAATGCTAGAAGTGATAATTGCATGAAACAGAAATAAACATGTAGAAAAGACCAGCTTATGCATCTCCAGAGGGATAGAACGAGGGATTATGACAGTTTTAGGTTCATAATAAACTCTTCCCAAGGCAGACTTATGTACACTATCTGTCAAAATGTCCATGTTTTTCAAACTAACACTGTAGCTAGAGTCAAGCACTTGAACAACTGGGACGTTTTCTCAGCAATGCTCTGCAGTACGTGGACAAATCTTGCAAACACAATGCAGGATTTGCCCACATATATTTAAATGACTGGGATGTACTAGAATGACTATCATGAAATGTACTGATAGAAAGGACTGTTTATCGTCTCCTTGAAAGTGTTACCCATGTACCAAACCACATTGCATTGAACTAAATTTGCCTTCTTTTTAAAGTGAATCCCTAACAAACTTCAGTATTTCCATTCAGCTTTAACATTGGGCTGAGGAAATGGCCTCAGGTACAATAAAATAAAATAAAATAAAAATCTGTCCTGCACATAGATATGTTCATTACATTTGGCTGAAATATAAACTATGATGCCATAGTGCCACTTGTGCCACCTCTCTTTTGCACGATGCCCTCCACCTTTCCTTTGCTCAAGAAAACAAGAGCATTGATTAATAATAGCTAATCAAAGAACATTCCTTCTCTTTATCAATGGGACAAGGGAGAAGTGCATAAGAGGAGCAGGATAAAGGGTACTGGTGCCCCCACTGGTTTGATGTTACAAAACTTTTATAAAACATGACCTTCAAAAAATAAATAAATCTCAAATATTGTGCAGAGTGAAAACACCCTGCTGGGATCTAAAGCCTTAGTCCGATAATGTGGGCGCTGCACACATTAAAACTTTATTTTGGTAGAAAATGCATTTAGCATAAGAGAGAGCTGAGGGGCTTACCTGGATGAATGGTACAAGCACACCCCAAACGTAATGAAGTGGGAGGGTAAAGGTGCCTTTTTGCAGGGAAGATGGCCTAGGGGGTGTAGTTAGGTCTGCTTTTTTAAAAAAATAAATCAATTGTATGCTTTAGCAGTGGAGCACACAGACTATGAAGAACAATAAAATATATTAAAATAACATAAAATGAGTTCTTGAAAGTGGCAGGCTTTGGTTCTAGGAGAAAGAATTGCCTCTCTGTTGTTTGCAGACTTTTAATTATTCGATGACTACTGTGCTTTTGCACTTCAGCAGAAGAGAGCTCAGCCTCCCCAGAAGTTGACACACACATGGACCTTCAAATGGTATGATGGTGGAGATGAAGTGACCATAGATATCTTCAGTAAGCAGACATTGCACATCCTACAGCTGTGGCCATGCAGCAATTAGAACACGTGAGCTGAACAATTATCTTTTATGGTTGTGATGGAAGCAGTAGAGAAAAATGAAAATGCACAGCTTCAGTGAAGAAAAATTGGCTTACAAAAATGTTGCTTTAATGCAATATTTATTTTTTATAGCCAAGTCTTTCTTAAGAAGCTGAAATGTGCAAAGGAAATAATAGCTTAAGCTGAAGGACCATTTCATCTGGTTAACTGTGGGACAAAATAATGTAAAGCTATTTATAGATTCCCTAACTGGTCTTTCAGGCTGGTTAAATGCTACAGCATATTCATGCTAGGAAAAACATACCAATGCTACTCAGAGATCTCTCTGTCAGAGCCATAAGAACTTTCCATGTTGCAAGCATTTGCAAAGCATCTTTAAACATTATATGCATTAACCTTGTTCTGATCTTGGATATGTAGCTGTAAAAATATACTTAGGCAGTGATAATTGGAAAACATGAATTTTTAGATAGATGTAGCTATAAAAGTATTTTTCCTGAGGCAAAGCCAAGGGCTAAATTATGTCATATAGTTAGAACTAGGATGGTAGACTATGCCTGTCATTGCTGTTCAGCTGTCCAAAAACGAATAAAGAAAGTATGATTTAATGCTTTCTATAATTTATATAAAGATGTCCTTTTGCTTTACTTATTCTATGGATGAAACAGATTGGGAAAGTTTAGCATAATCATCTGTTTCACTAACAAGCCCCCCACCCCCCACCCCCACAGACATCCTCCAACTAGGCATGCATAATAAGCACAGAACCTGCTGCTTCGTTTTCTGTACGGGTGCTGTACTGGCTGAATCTGTACCTAATAGTAAGAACATAAAAAGAATATAAGAGCATAAGAGCTGTGCTGGATCAGACCAAGGGTCCATTTAGTTCAGCATTTTGTTCACACAGTGGCCAACCAGCTGCCTATGGGAAGCCCACGAGTAGGACACAAGTGCAATAATATCATCCCACTTGTGTTCCCCAGCAACTGGTGTACATAGGCACACTGCCTCTGGTACTGGAGGTAGCATATAGCCATTAGGACCAGTAGCCATTGATAGCCTTGTCCTCCATGAATTAGTCTAATCCCTTTTAAAGCCCTCCAAATTGGTGGCCATAACTACATCTTGTGGAAGTGAATGCCATTAACTATGGACTGTGTGAAGAAGTCCTCCTTTTATCTTTCCTGAATTTCCCACCAATCAGCTTCATGGGATGACCCCATTGGATTCTAGTATTATGGGAGAGGGAGAAATATGTCTTCTTATTGACTTTCTGCACACCATGCATAGTTTTGTATACCTCTGCATCATTCTGTACATCTGAAGAGCCCTGCTGGACCATGCCAAAGGTCTCCCTAGTCCAGAAGCCTGTTTCCTACAGTGGCCAGACAGATGTCTCCTAGAAGCCCACAACCAGAATATGTAGGCAATAGCCCTCCTCAGCAGCTGGTATTCTGAGTCATTCTGCCACTGAATCTGGAGATTACATTTAGCTGTAATGGGTAAATAACAGCCACTCTTAGATTTATCCTGCATGAATGCAGGATGAATGCAGATCTAATTGCATCCCTGTTTAAAACCATTTATGTCTGTGGCCATCACCACATCTTGTTGCATTGAATTCCTTTAGTTAACTGTGTGAATAAGGACTTCATTTTCTCTCACTCTCATGAATCTACTGCCATTCAATTTCATGTGGTGCCCTTGAGTACTAGTATTCCGAGAAAGGGAGAGAGAGAGAAATCTTTCTCTATCCACTTTTTACACATTGTGTATAATTTTATAAACCTCAGTCACCTCCTTCATTGCCTATTTTTCTAAACTAAAAAGCCCCCAAAGGTGCCTTTCCTTTGTAGGAAGGTGCTCCAAATGCTTGATAATTTTGGTTCTGCTTTTGTGCCCCTTTCTCCAGCTCTATAATACCTTTTTTTAAAAACGGGATATGCTATATGATGTATCAGTTATTTTAATTCCAGCTATTCCACCAGGTTTCTGAAATGCCAACCATATCTGTGTTGTCTGTTAGCCTCAAGTGCTCCAGTTTCCCTATCTTGGCTTGGAGATCATAGAATCATAGAATCATAGAAAAGTAGAGTTGGAAGGGGCCTACAAGGCCATCGAGTCCAACCCCCTGCTCAATGCAGGAATCCAGGTCAAAGCATCTCTGACAGATGTCTGTCCAGCTGCACCTTGAATGCCTCCAGACTGGGAGAGCCCACCACCTCCCTAGGTAGTTGATTCCATTGTCTTATTGCTCTGACAGTCAGGAAATTTTTCCTGATGTTTAGGTGGAATCTAGGTTCCTGTAACTTGAGCCCATTATTCCGTGTCCTGCAAACTGGGATGAACGAGAAGAGATCTTTGCCCTCCTCTGTGTGACATCCCTTCAAATACTGGAAGAGTGCGATCATATCTCCCCTCAGTCTCCTCTTCTGAAGGCTAAACATGCCCAGTTCTTTCAGTCTCTCCTCATAGGGCCTTGTTTCCAGTCCCTTTATCATCCTTGTTGCCCTCCTCTGAACCCTCTCCAGTTTGTCTATGTCCTTCTTAAAGTGAGGTGCCCAGAACTGGACGCAGTACTCAAGATGAGGCCTAACCAGTGCCGAGTAAAGGGGAATTATCACTTCCCGCGATTTGGAAGCTATACTTCTATTAATACAGCCCAAAATAGCATTTGCCTTCTTTGCAGCCACATCGCATTGCTGGCTCATATTCAGTTTGTGATCTACCACAATTCCAAGATCCTTCTCACTTGTAGTATTGTTGAGCCAAGTGTCCCCCATTCTGTAACTCTGCATTTGGTTTCCTCTCCCTAGGTGCAGCACTTGGCATTTATCCCTATTAAATTTCATTCTGTTGTTTTCGGCCCAGCGCTCCAGCCTATCGAGGTCACTTTGAATTTTGTTTCTGTCTTCCAGAGTATTAGCTGTTCCACCCAACTTTGTGTCATCTGCAAATTTGATAAGCATTCCCTGTACCTCCTCATCCAAGTCATTAATAAAAATGTTGAAGAGCACCGGGCCCAGGACCGAGCCCTGTGGTACCCCGCTCGTTACCTCTCCCCAGTTTGAGAAGGAACCATTGATAAGCACTCTTTGAGTCCGATTCTTTAGCCAATTGTGGATCCACCTGATAGTTGTTCCATCTAGCCCACTCTTAGCTAGTTTACTAATCAGGATATCATGAGGCACTTTGTCGAAAGCTTTGCTGAAGTCCAGATATATAATGTCCACAGCATTCCCACAGTCCACAAGGGAGGTTACCCGATCAAAAAAATGAGATCAGATTAGTCTAACAGGATTTGTTCTTGACAAATCCATGCTGGCTTCTAGTAATCACTGCATTGTTTTCAAGGTGCTTGCAGACTGACTTCTTTATAATCTGCTCAAAAATCTTCCCAGGGATTGATGTCAGACTGACTGGCCTATAGTTCCCAGGTTCCTCCTTCTTGCCCTTTTTGAAGATGGGAACAACATTTGCCCTCCTCCAGTCGTCTGGCACTTCACCTGTCCTCCATGATTTCTCAAAGATAATAGACAGTGGTTCTGAGAGTTCTTCTGCCAGTTCCTTTATTACTCTAGGATGCAGCTCATCAGGCCCTGGAGATTTAAACTCGTTCAGAGTAATCAGGTGCTCCTTGACCATTTGCCTATCAATCTCAAGCTGCAATTCTGCCCCTTCAGTCTGCACTTCAGGTTTGCCAGGGGGGTCATAGACCCTCTTTTGGGAGAAGACCGAGCCGAAGTAGGAATTGAACACTTCTGCCTTTTCTTTGTCTTCTGTTATCAATTTGCCATCCTCATTGCGTAGTTGAACCACCAGTTCTTTCTTCTGTCTTTTACTGTGCATGTATCTGAAGAAAGCTTTTTTGTTGCTTTTAGCATTCCTCGCTAACCTTAGCTCATTCTCAGCTTTAGCCTTCCTGACACTATTCCTGCAGTTCTGTGCTACCTGCCTGTACTCTTCCCCTGTAGCCTGTCCTTCCTTCCACTTCCTATACGTGTCCTTTTTTGTTTTCAGGTCATCTTTGAGTTTATTGTGAAGCCACATTGGCTTTTTCTGTTGCCCTCTGCCTTTTTTCCTTGTGGGAATTGTTTGCAATTGTGCCTTTAAAATTTCCTTCTTTAAAAACTCCCACCCCTCCTGGGCTCCCTTTCTCGTGAGAGTCACTTGCCATGGGATCTTACTAATCATTGTTCTGAGTTTGTTAAAATTGGCTTTCCTAAAATCCAGGGTACGTGTTTGGCTACACTCAGCTTTTGCTTCTGTTAGAATCAAGAACTCTAGTATAACATGGTCACTTTCCCCCAGAGTTCCCGAAACTGCCACTTTATCCACTAACTCGTCTCTGTTGGTTAGAATCAGGTCAAGGATAGCCGATCCTCTAGTTCCTTCCTCCACTTTCTGTAGGAGGAAGTTATCAGCAACACAGGTCAGGAATTTCTTGGAGGGGCCATGTTTGGCTGAATAAGTCTCCCAACAGATATCAGGGAAATTGAAGTCTCCCATTACTACCACATCGTGCCTCCTTGAAACACTGGCAATTTGCTTTTCAAAAGTTCCATCCTCATCTTCTCCTTGATTGGGTGGTCGGTAGTAGACTCCAACCGCCATGTTCGTTTTATTCTTTGCCCCCTTTATTTTAACCCAGATGCTCTCAATGGGGCTGCCAAGCTCCTCTTCCTGTATCTCTGTGCAGAGATACGTATTTTTAACATACAGTGCAACTCCACCTCCCTTTCTGTTGCTTCTGTTCCTTTTGAACAAGTTATACCCTTCAATTGCTGTATTCCAGTCATGGGAGTCATCCCACCAGGTTTCAGTTATCCCTATCAAGTCGTACTTGCCCTCATGTATCAAGAGTTCAAGTTCGTCTTGTTTATTGCCCATACTCTGGGCATTAGTATAGAGACATTGAAGACTATGTGCTTTATAGTCCGACTTTCCCCCTACATTTTGTGGTAGACTATCAATGGGCACCGCTGGAGCTGTTCTCTCCATTGTGGCATAGAGGCCTTCTTCCATTGGTACCCCCGAGTTTATGTCTCCCTCCCCTGTTGGATTCAGTTTAAAGCCCTCCTGATTAAGTTCCTCATGCTGTGTCCAAACACATTCTTCCCAGTCCTTGTGAGGTGCAACCCATCCTTTGCCAGCAGTCCATCTTCCAGGAAGTGTAGCCCGTGGTCCCAGAATCCAAATCCCTCACGTCGGCTCCACCTTCGTAGCCAGTCATTCACTCGGAGTATTTTTCTTTCTCTTTCTATGCCTCTTCCAAGTACTGGAAGGATGGATGAGAAAACTATCTGGGCCCCGAAGTTCTTGAGTTCCCTTCCCAGCTCTTCAAAGTCTGCCGTGATTTCTTTGTAACTCCGCTTGGCAGTATCATTTGTACCCACGTGGAAGAGAAGAAAGGGGTATGTGTCGGTGGGCTGCATGAGCCTCGGCAGCTGTTCTGTCACATCCTTAATCCGTGCCCCAGGGAGACAGCACACCTGGCGAGTCCATGGGTCTTCGCGACATACTTTGGCTTCGATCCCCCGCAGGAGGGAGTCTCCCACTACGAGTACTCTTCTCTTCCTCTTGCTGTAGGCCTTGGTTCGATTTCCTCCACTTGACTGACCCTCAGCCTCTTGCTCGCTGTCACGTTGGGTGCCCGGTAATCCGTCCTCTGCAGGCTGTCCTCTGCTCTCGTCCTCAAGTACATGGAAGCGGTTCCATAGCTCCACTGCTTCCACAGGCGCAGAGTGTCTTGTAGTTCTCCTGCTCCTAACAGTCACCCTTTTCCAGGGAGTTCCCCCTGTGTTATTTTCCCTTGCCTCTGCAGTCTCTGACTCCGCCTCATCCTGCAGTTGCCCTTCTGGCTCCGGTACTGTGCTTTGGTGCTGTAGATCCACCGTTCTGTCTAAGAACTCCTCACTTTCTCTTATGCTCCTGAGGGTTGACACTTGCTGCTCCAGTCCTCTGACCTTTTCTTCCAACAGCGGGACCAGCTTGCACTTGTTGCATGTGTAGGCCATGTTGATCTCCGGCAGGAAAACAAACATTGCACAGCCCTTGCAGGTCACCACCACTGCTGAGTCCTTTCCTTCCATAGTGCTCTGTTTCTGTCTTCCTAGAATATATATATATATATATATGTATATGTGTGTGTGTGTGTTTTTTTTTTTTTTTTTTTTTTTTTTTTAGCATTAGCTAAATGTCTAGCATTAGCATATAAACACCTATTGGATTGCGTCCTTCTCCAAATGTGTGCCATTTCTGCTACAACGATTGGGTCTCTTTACACAGCTGTCATTTCTTTCTCTATGCTTGTTGCTAAATGCTACCCTAACCCCCTTCGATGACCTAAAACATTTACACCATCATGAGTTGTCCTGAAGCAGATGGTCCCCCAGCTCCTGTCAGCTTTCCCCCCACAAGTCAGCTAAAATAGTTCTCTACAACCTTTTTGATGTTTAGTACCAGTAGACTCATTCTGATGCAGTTCAAGTGGAGCCTGTCTCTTTTGTACAGGCTCAGCTTGTCCCAAAATGCTCTCCAGGGCCTAACAAATCTGAACCCTT
Source organism: Shinisaurus crocodilurus (assembly GCA_021292165.1). Lineage (NCBI taxonomy): Eukaryota > Metazoa > Chordata > Lepidosauria > Squamata > Shinisauridae > Shinisaurus > Shinisaurus crocodilurus. Next base: position 74,688,736 of record CM037876.1, on the reverse strand, counting down.
CCTTCCAAAACCACCATTCTGCCACTGTGAAATCCCAATAACACAGCACAGTTTCATTTTCTGATGGAGACAGATTTGCTGTTAACTTCTCTCTCTCTTGTTCCTCAACTACTGAGATGTACATTCATTTCTACGAGAAAAATAATAATGGAGGTTACTTGCCAGCAGCTATACCTATTCTGTTTACCAGGCAACTAGATCACTTGTTTAATCTTACTCAGTTTTGAAATGCTGAAAGTTCTAGTACTTTGGAAGTGACAACGAACGATAGTGAAAATATACAGATTTATGGCACCTAAATGTCATGACATGCATAGTGTAGAAGTCTGTATTCTGAGGGAAAAATATATATTAAAATGTATTTTTTTCAAGGCATGCCATCAGACCACATGGGAATAGTAGTTTGCTCACTTCTTCCCCTTGTGAGAAAACCTAGGCATGCATTTTCCTTTGTCAAATATTGGAAGTTGGAGAGCTGCCTTGTACCAAGTCACACCATCATCTGCCCAATACTGTCTGCATTGACTGGCAGCGGCTCTCCAGGTTTTCAGATAGGAATACTTTCTAGCCCTACCTGGAGGTGCCAGAAATTGAAATTTTTCATGCCGGTCATATACTCTGTGTCTCTGTCTGTCTGTCTATCTCTGGTTAACATTTGTATGCCACCTCATAATAACATAAAGTTTCTGGGCAGCTTACAACAGAAAAAAAACATAGAACAATTTAAATACAGAATAAAACATAGAACAATTTAAATACAGAATAAAACAATAAAATCAAAGGCAACATAAAATACAACAACAAAACAAGACTCACAGCACCTGAAAATCAAATTTTAAAACTGAGAGATCCAGAATATGAGTTCATCAAAAGGTCTGGGTGAACAGAAAGGTCTTCATGTGGCACTCAAAAGATCACAGGGGTGGTGCCAGGTCTCTGGAAAGGATGTTCCATTACTGGGTTGTCTGTGTCACTACCGAAAAGGGCCTCTCCCTGGTAGTCACACACTTCATTTCATTCAGCAGGGCACTTGGAGCAGGGCCTCTGAGGAAGACCTTAAGGTTTGGGTAGGTACATATGGGAGAGGACAGTCTTTCAGGTAAGGTAACACGGTCCCAAGCTATTTAGGACTTTAAAGGTTAAAACCAGAACTTTAAATTGGGCCTGGAAATGATTGGGAGCTAGTGCAACTGCCCAGCTCTAGTTAGTAATCTAGCAGCCCTATTTTGTACCAACTGCAGTTTCCAAACTGTTCTTAAAGGCAGCACCATGTAAAATGCATTGAAATAGTCCAAAGAGGAGGTTGCTAGAGCTTGGGTAACTGTGGCCTAGCTATTTCCATCCAGGTAAGTCTCAGCTGGCATATCAGCCAAAACTGATAAATGGTATGTTAAGCCACATAGGTCAATTGAGTCTCTAAAGATAGTGTTGGATCAATAAACACCCTCAAACTGGGTGAATCTGATCCTTGAGCGGTAGCGCAATCCCATCTAGCAGAGACTGAACACCCATCACCCATGTGGATGAACAACCAACAATACCTCCATCTTGTCTGGACTGACTTTCAGGATATTCACCCTCATACAGTTCATTACCACATCCAGGCACTCATTCAGAACAGCCACAGTCTCACTTGCACTAATGAAAATGAGAGATACAGTGAGCTGTCATCCACATACTGGTGACACCTCAGACCAAATATCCAGATGACCTCTACTAGCAGTTTCACATAAAGCAGGGGTGGCAACTTTGGGTGGTCTGGGGGCCATTTTGCCCCACCGACACCTCCCATGGAACACAATCTGTGGGGTGAACTGAAAAAATAAAATAAAATTTAGGTAAAAAATGGCATCTGTAGCTGCTATGGAGAGTTGGAAGGGTTAAATTTGACATGGGCCACATGGGGGCGGTGGGCGCCTCATGCAGTCCATGGGCTGCATGTTGCTCACCTCTGATATAGAAGTTAACAGCATGAGAAGAACAGAACTCTGCAGAACCCCAAAGCATGACTGCCAATGGGTTAAGCAGTAATCCCCCAGCACCTTCTGGAAACGGCTATTGAAGTGTTGCTTCCCATGCCCAACCTGGACAGTTTATCCAGAAGGATACCATGGTTGATGGATATCAAAAGTTGCTGAAAGGCATAGGAGAATCAATAGAGTTGTGCTCCCCTTGTCTTTCTCTTGACAGAGGTCATCCCACATGGCAGCCAAGGCAGTTTCTGTCCCAAAACCAGGCTTGAAACGGATCTAAATAAGATTAATGCAAGAGTGACTACAGTTGCCTGGCCATCACTCTCTCAATCACCTTGCCCAGGAAGGAAATGTTAGCCACTGGCCTATAGCGGTTAACCTTGTCTACATTCAGGCTAGCTTTCTTCAGGGATGGTCAAATTAAATTACAGATCCTTTTAAAGAAGCTGCAATACCTCCCTCTCTCACCAAGGCATTTAGAACCTCCTAGACCCAGATGGACATCCCTGCTAGATTTAGTAAGCCATGAAGGGCAAGGGTTGAGCATACAAGTGACTAGTCTGACTCCACCAAGCAACTTGTTCACAGCTCCAATGATTCTACTACATCTCCCCGCAGGCCTGATTTCAAAAGGCCCCACACCACCTGGGAATCTCTGCTGGACTACACTGAGAGGATGCAATGGTGCAGGAGAACAACTGTTTCTCTGCCATTCTTCTGCAAGCAAAGCATATGAACGAGGTATGTAATAGTTAACAGAAGTCTCCTTTGACATTTTTAAAGATTTTAATTATTTCTTTATTTGCTTATTTAACTGCATGTTAAAATTGAGCTCTGTCATATAGACCGCTAGCCATTAGCAACACCATATTCAGATAGCAAGATAGAGTGTGGATCAATTTCTGGCCCGTTAGCATAATGCTATCAAACTTTTCTGCTTCAGATGAAAACATCTATGCAGCAAGAGGCTTGCAAATATTCTAGGCTAATTTGTTAGGAGCTTGATTTAGTGAAATGCCAGTGGACTTTACCTAACAAGGCTATTACAGCAAATGACTCTTGTGTTTTGTTCACCGGTCGTACAGAAAAAAAGAAAGCCACAGAGGCTGCCTTTGGCATGATGAAGCTGCCACTGACTCATAACTCTCCAAAGGGTAATGATATCAACACAATCCACAAGGGGATTCTTGTCTGTAATAAAGCCCTGATTCAGAAACCATTAATAACTTTTTATTGATCATAAGAAAATCCTCATCTGAATTCTGCCTCGGTGAAATCCCAATAACATGGCACAGTCACATTCTCTGATGGAGACAGAGTGAACAGGTTGCCGTTTATTTCCCCCCCCCCCATTTCTCCCTTGCCTACGAAGATGCACAGCCACTTCCACTAGAAAATGAAGTTGGTCGCTGCGAGCATTAACCCTGGCTTCTTCAAACAGCCTCGTATCCCCTAGAGGCGTGTTACACTTTCAGCATTTAATAGTCACTTAATAAAGTTAGCCTAGGAAGGGGAATGTAATACTTTTGTTAGAGACGAGTGCTGGAAAAGTTTAAGGAACTTAGAATGCTTATGATCCTATTTTTCTCTGGCAACAATATTGCTACTATCAGATTTGCCCCCAAAAGACACTGGAGCCACTATTATCCTATACAACAGGGGTGGGCAACTTGTGGCCCTCCAGATGTTTTTTTGGCCTTTGTGGAGTGCCACCCCTTCACAGAGGCAATCGCACTGCTACTGCCACCACAATGTGGAACATTACCCTACATGGGTTATCCACCATTCACTTCCACCATGAATCTACACCCCTCTATTTAATATACCTCTTAAACCTTAAGTAGCTGGTCTTTAGGTGTGAGACAAACAGATTAGAGATATAAGTATAGTAGATAAAGATATTAAATATTTTAGTAAAAAGAAATAGAACAAGAAAACTTATAAAGTATTATATTACTTTAAAAACAGGGTTTTTATGTTGTTACTACTGTTACCACCTATCAGTCTACAGAAGTGACAGTTCGTAACCCTAACCAAATCTAAGCCAATTCAAACTCCACACAGGCCTGGCAATGAGGGCTTGATGTGTTTTAATTTATTTATTTATTTATTTATATTTGTTAATCACCCATCTGGCCGGCCACCCGGCCACCCTGGGCAATGTACCATTAAAACAATACAATTTATTTTATTTATTTATTTATTACATTTATACCCCACCTTTTTTCCTGCAAGGAACCCAAGGCGGCTTACATAATCCTCCTCCTCCTCTCCATTTTATCCTCACAACAACCCTGTGAGGTAGGTTAGGCTGAGAGTCAGTGACTGGCCCAAAGTCACCCAGTGAGCTTCATGGCCAAGCGGGGACTAGAACCCAGATCTCCCGATTCCCAGTCCAACACACTCACCACTACACCACACTGGCTCTCACAATAAAACATGATAATTAAAGCAGTATAAAAAAATCTTTTAAAATCTTAACCCACCCCATATTCCTGCCTGAAAAGCCATGTTTTTAATGCGCAGCGGAAGCTCATCACAGAGGGGGCATGGTGAAGGTCACTAGGGAGGGAGTTCCATAACTTGGGGGCCGCCACAGAGAAGGCCCTCTTCCTAGTCCCCACCAGCCTGGCTGCTCTGGCTGATGGGATAAGGATAAGGCTGTCCGTGGCAGATCTTGTTGAGCGGCCTACTTGATGTTGCTAGAGGCACTCCTTGAGATAAACTGGGCCGGAGCCGTATAGGGTTTTAAAGGTCAAAACCAACACCTTGAATTCGGCTCGGCAAGCAACTGGTAGCGAGTGCAACTCCTTAAGCACTGGTGTGATGTGTAGCCTTACTTTTGGTAAGGTTTGACTACCACCTGGGACCTTTAATGCAGTTTACCAGATTTCCCTTGAAGGCTTCAATCTGGTCCAGCGACTGATCTGACTTTGGAACTCCACCATCAGCTGTTGCCAGGCCTCCGCTTTCTTCAAAGGCAGCTCATGGAGTCTTCCTCTCCATACTTGCTAGCCTTCTACTGACTCTGCCTTGCCTGGTTCCAGCTTGGCTTTCCAGTCCACCTGCTGTTGTGCTGCTGTCTTCTCCAGGCTATCAGTCTTTCCTGAAGACATTCCTCTTCTATTGGTGACAATCCAATCCCAGACAACTCCTCTGACAAACCTCCCCAGATGCCTCTCACCATCTCCTTACATTTGCTGCAGTTGGAAGCCTTCAGTCAATCAGCTTTGGTGTGGCCAACATTCTATCACCTCTGTTCAAACTCAGGACCAATAGATACCAATTTCTGATATAAATTTATGGGTTTTTTGCACTCACAGATGGCTCACGATCTTCACTTCCCCCCGCACACCTGTTTGCAAGTGTAAGCAAACAATTTTTTGTTCACACACTTGTTTGCTGGTGTAAGCAAACAAGGTTTTGTTTGTTAACCGGTGCACGCCCATAACTGGCCTATTACTTGTGCATTCAAAATGTGCAAGTTCATAGTCTCCACCAGGTGGCGTCTTCTTGAAAGCGAGCTTTTCCTTTTACTGTTTTTATCCACCAGGTGGTGGTGTCCCGTATTGCTGGAAAGCCTGCCATGGAGTGGTGGGGACAGCAGGTTGGTTGGTGAAATTGTTATTCATAGATCGTGAACATTGTCGAATCTCGGGAACAAATGATGAGAAGAAGAGGGCTAAAGGGTGCACGATCATGACCGGAATCGAACGGGTCGACCGACCGCGAACACAATCGAACGAGTCGAATTCATCGGATTCGTGGTCACCGGACAGCAATATTGAATTTCTCCTACATCCCTTCCAATCAGATGGTACCAATTCGGATCCAACTTTCCCATAACTAGAACCTAGCTTCACATTACCCTCTTAATGGTAGCAGTGACTATTTTATTTTATTTGTTTACTGTACTTTTAAATCACCAATAACTGAAGTTATCTGGGCGGTGTACAATACATTAAAAACATACAGTACAAATGTTATTGTGGAGAGAAAGCCGAACCAGACACATACCGGTTAACCTGTTAACTCCCGAACTCGTGCAAAAGGACTGGTGGCGGTCCTTCACAGTTACTATATTACTACCACTCCACCAGCACATCATGTTTACAATGTATCCTCCCTTAGGCACAAGCCTCAAGTAAAATATGCTTTCCCCCCTTGTACTGTTGATCAGTTTCTTCACATCCCCAACCTGCAAACAAGTGGGGCACTGCTATCCTTTCCAGGTTAACAGTGTGTAGCATAAGGGTAGCTTAAATGTTAGGGAAATCTTCAAAAAACCAGAACCCCTTTTCATTTTAGATTCTGATGCATGTCTGGTCTAGAGGTTACATCTGTGATTCACCTTGTGTTGTCTAGGGGCATATTTGGTTTGAACTTAGATTCTGGTAACAACCAAACTATTGATTTGTATCTGCATTAAACATGGTTTGTAACCACATCAACATAGAATAACCTGTTAGTACCACCAACTTTTGTCCCCACATATAGGATTTCTATTTGCCCAGCATCCACACCATTGTTCCCAATGTGAAAAAGACATTTAGGGCACAACCCTATGACATGTTTAGATAGGGGGGGGGGGGAAATCCTACAACTCCCAGCCCTTAACAAGCAAGTACAATGTTTTCTGCTGAAACCAATATAACTGCTTCGGCTACCTGGAAATATTGCTAAGAAAGGTCAGTAAAAACTTTTTTCCCTTTCCTCTGAGGTTTAGACAAAAGACCAGCTTTGTTTTTACACATTGGATGAACCCGTTGACTTACTTTATTCACAGGATCCGCTTCTTTCTGATCACACTCCACCTTTAATACATTTTTCTTAAGCTTAACACCAACCTGAAGCATTGATTTGATACCTTGAGAATACATTTTTAAACTTTTTCTTATTATATACAAGACCCACTTTATAAACACACTCTTTAAACATTGCATAAGCAGGGATGGGGACTCGGACTCGAGGACTCGACTCATGAGTCGGACTGAGTCCCCCCTCTGACTCGACTCGGACTCGAGTCCCAATATTTTTAATGGGACTCGAGACTCGACTCGGGACTCGAGACCAAGGACTCTTCAACATCCCTGGGCTGTGCCAGAAGGAGTGGAGAGGAGCGTGATTGCCGGAGAAGAGCGCATGGAAGCGAGGTGTGCCGCTGCTCGGCCACTATGGACGGCTACCAGGAGTGCAGCCCCAACAGTGTGTCAAGATTTATTTTGATTGATGTGTTGCGTACTTGGGAGAGGCAGAAGAAGGAACTGAGATTACTCTGTGTGGCTGCTCTGAGTGTGTTTCTGGTTCCAGCAAGTTCATCACCAGTGGAGCGGGTGTTCAGTGAGGGTGGAATTGTGATGAGATCTCACCGTTCCAGAATGGGGGCCAAACATTTAGAAAAAATCATGTTCCTCAAATGCAACATGGGTAAGTTTTAGGAAGTACAGCAAGTTTATTTTTTAAAATCATTTTTCTAAAATGCAACCTTTCAGACATTTTGGGTTTGGCTGCCTCTGCCTGCCTGTCTGGGGTTCCCAGCCTCCTCTGCCTGCCTGGTTATTTTGGGTTTTTCTGCCTGGTCTGTTCTTGCCAAAATCAGTTGCAGAGTTTTGAAATAAAAAGGCACACTTGTGCCTAGAATTTATTTAAACCACACATCTGAAGTAGCCTTATTTTGTTGGGAAAAAACCCCATTGATTTTAATAGAGACTTGTGGAGTCAGCTTTGGGAGTGACTCGTGACTCGTGAGTCACCATTTTGGACCAAGGACTCGGACTCGGACTCGAGACTTGGGTCCAAAGACTCATGACTCGACTCGTGACTCGAGACCAAGGACTCTTCAACATCCCTGTGCATAAGACCCACAACCAACTCCCCCCAGATAATATTGGGTAAGTATTTCATGAAGAGCTCCTCATGAACACCCCAATTTTTGGCTGCTTTCTCAAAAGTGGACTGTAGTTGCAGGATCTTCCCCTGGGATGAAAGCTGCAAAGTCCCTCAGGGTCACCTACCTGGACTGTTGTTGAATTTGCTGAGCCATCTCGTGGTTCCACTGGGCTTCTCACTGTTCAGCTTCAGCAGTAGACATTTTTCTCCATTCAGTCTGGAACTCTTCCTCCCCTAATTGCTTCAGAAACTCTAGTCATTCAGCCTTCAGCTACCTCTGCTCAGCCTCCAGCTGTGGATGCTTTCTCTCCCACAGAGTCAGGATGGAAGGTGCATTTTGTAGTAACAATGCTCTTAAATGATTTGAGGTTTTGCCCTCATAAGAGAGAGGTTCTTTTCTTAACAGGCTTTAATCAAGTCCTCCTCATCCATATTTAGATAGAACATTTCCCACCCCATTCTCACCTCTAACATTTGATGTCCCCCAATTTGGATCTATTACTGCAGTCTTTATATTTAAATAAAACGCTGTCAGCTTGATCAATCCAAATCACATCGATACTGCCACCATTAGCTATTGCACTGCATTAGCTATGCTGTCTAGGGCTGATAGGAGTTGTAGATCTTCTGGAGGGCCACAAATTGTCCAGCTTGCTGCACAGGATCTGCTTAACAATCCACCTAGCTTAATGCTTAGTGTGTGCATTCTGGCAGTTTACCTCTGCTGGATCTATAATTGGATGTGTCCCCTACCACCATAGCAGGTGTCCCCAACATGGCAAGCATATGGGCACCTCCAATGGTGCCCACGAAGGTGTCCCCAATGTGACACCCACAGGCCTCCACAAATTATTATTTCCCCCCATTTTTTTTAATGTACATACATGGATTTGTACATATCCATAACAATGGCATGCATACATTGCTCTAGCAACTGTACATGGGCTTCAACAAAAGCAGACCAAATATCTAAATAAGTATCCATTTTAATGTGGTATCAATATGCCACCCATTCAAATATTGAAATGGTCCACAATCCATTGCATTATAGGAGGTGAGTGTTCATCCTTCCAATGTTGCAATATCAGTCTTTTAGTTGTCAAAAGGGCATGGAGAATCCATTTATGCTGACTATTTGTTAATTTCCATGAAGCAGGTAAATCATTTAAAAGAGTGTGTACCTCAGTGAACATTAAAGAGTGTTTTGGTATAAAATTTATCTGTGTGATAACCTCCTCCCAAAATGAAGCAACTACATTGCCAACACATACATTCAAAAGAAGCATTAGCTGTATTGCACCACCAGCAATTACCTGAATTAGACAATCCCTTATTAAAGAGATATTGCAGTGTCCAGTAGACAAGAAACAAAAGTTTTTGCTGAATAAAATGCAGCCTAAGTTCCATAAATGCAACAGGTAGATGCCAAAGCAGCGATCCACTGATTAGGCATTTTGTGGTGGTTCCCACAGCAGTTTCTCAAATCCTCAAATCTGTCCACAGGTCCAAAAAGGTTGCAGACCCCTGGTCATTATAGGGTTTGCACTTGACCAGAAGTAGTTGGTGTTAAATTAGTGCTGCTGGAAGATACAGCAGTAGGTTGCTGCTCTTTCCCCTGGGATGCTTAAAAGAAACAGTGTGGAAGTTTCCGGAGCAGAATCATTTCTTTCTATCCTCCTTGGCAGAAATAGTGTATAGTATCCTCTCTTCAAATACAGCAGCTTTCATGTTCTCTTACTGAGTACCAGGATAAATGAGCTAAGTGGTAGAGCAGATGCTTTCCATATGTACTTTCCCTGATTCAGTCCCCAGAACTATAGTGAAAGGGTCTCAGATGAGATAACAGAGCTAGGAAATTTATCTCCTTAAAGCCACAGAGAACTGCTGCTCACCAGTAGTGGGTTAGTTGAACCAGTGATCTGACTCAGAATAAGGCACCTTCATATTCGAGCTTCATATGTCCATGCTTATATTGGAAAGTTGCTTTGGACCCAAACAAAAAACAGTAATACTATCTCCAATCAAATGGCAGTCGAAACAGTACAAAACTGATATATTTTACTGCAGGAGGTAGTGAGTGAATGCGACTGCGTTCCTACATTAGTGATATTGATGCTCTCTGAATCCTTCACATTGATTTTTGTTTTAGAACCTTCAGTTATTTTATTTATGCATTTAGTTTTATTTAGGACAAGCTTCACCAAAATTAGTGGCAGAGGCATTCCCTGCACCAGAGCTACAACCATCTCACAATCAACACAATCAACAACCATTTGTCTGTTCATATTAAAACATGCAGGAAGAAAAAGGTAGGTAATAAAGATCTTGCATACCCTCCAACATTTCACAGATGAAAATAGGGACACACATGTAAATTTGTAAGAGGTATGGTTAAGCAACATTAAGGTATGATCAAGAGGGTGTGGCCAGGCAACCAAAGGGCATGGTCAGGTACAAAAGTTATTAGAGGAAACAGACAAAACTGCAGTATTTTAAGCACAGAAATCTTTGAATGTATGTATTGCATTTTGGGAAGCCTGAGGGAAAAGAAAACCCCACATCAATAAATACAACTAACTATATGTGTGTGTGTACACAGATGACATTAACAATAAATACAACATTATAAAAATAAACATCATTATAAAATAAATAAATAAATAAATACAACATGGGTGAAATGTTTTCATTACACTCACATGACTCTCCTCCCTCTCGGGGTTTGGATTTCAAAAAAACCTTGACTGGTGCTGAACCCTCAGTATTTTTCTTTGCTCTCCTGTATCCTGTACTCAGGCCTTCAAACTTCACCCTACTGTTTGAAGTACTACTTTCTTTCTGATGCTAGATCTATATGTTCCTTTTCTGATCCTCCTTATGTTCTGCCTTTCCCTAAATTTGCCTGCAATAATAGGTAAAAGGCTATAATTATTAAGTGTTTATCCTTATCTCTTATTATATTGTCAGTATTTGCCATGTTATAATATTTGGCCCAATTACAATTTTTCTCTTTGTGCAGAAATGCATTCTTTAATTCAATGTGTTGGTAACTAAGGCTGAACATCTAGGCATGCCTATTTATTTATTTATTTGATGTATATTTGTATCAACTTGGTTTGTCAATCACCAACCTGAAACAGCTAATAACACATAACAGATCACAGAGACACAAACGTGGAGACCAGAAGTCTCCCCAATGTCATCATGGCCCTGATCTGGATGGGCTGAATTTTAGCTGGAAGACAAAAGAAAACAGAAAAACGGCATAGCCACCCACCTCAGGATGCTCTAATCATTTAAGGCAGAGCGCTCTAACCTTGGGTCCCCAGATGTTGCTGGCCTACAGCTCCCAGCATACCCAGCCAGCATGGCTAATAGCAAGGGATTCTGGGAGCTGTACTCCAGCAACATCTGGGGACCAAAGGTTGGAGAGCCCTGGCTTAAGGGCTCTGACCACTCTGAAGCCACCATCATCCAGACACAATTTAGGGGTGTACCGATTTGCCTCATGTGGGCGTAGCAGGCCGAAATTGGCCCTGCTCACGTCTGTGCGAGGCTCGCATGATCCTACCTGTCTCTGGCGGCAGCTCGCCTCTCCGTGGCGAGCCGCCCACGCCACCTGCTCTGGTCTGCGCTTAAACAGCCCTGTTGCCCTGGTTTCCCCACAAAAAATGTAGCGTGGGGATCCAGCACGCCAGCGCAGGGTCCCGTCGCGTCACTTCCTGCCTGCCGGAAGTGACGTGCCGGGACCAGCATGGCCAGCGCCAGCAGCTTGAGTGGCGCGGAGAACAGCTCCGCGCCGCTCAGAAGAACGAGGCGGGGGGGCCGCCACCGCGGAGAGGCGGCCCCCTGGACAGGTTCGTGTTAGACCACTACACATGACTGCACATACAGTCATAGCAATATTTGACCACTTAATTAAAATTGATAACCAGCTTACTCAGCTTAGGCAATCTTTTTATGCCTTCTCTCTGAAACATGTGGCTTCTCAATCCAGCCCATCAAATCTTTCTACCCCCCCTGCACAAGGGAGGAAAGAAGAATGTAAAACTGGCAAAACTGCTAAAGCTGACAAAACTGTTAGAGTCACCCGTGAGAGGAGGCTGACACAATCTTCCAGAGGCACAGGCAGAGGGGATCATTCTCGAATTCTTCAATCATCTCAAGTTTTGTTACATATTGTTGAAAACAAGTTAAATCAGGGCCGATGGGGTTCACGAGGGGCAATAACCCACTCCCTGAGCCTGTTGTTACGATCTCATCCACAGCATATTGACTTGGCTAATGTGGAATGGCTGCCCAGCCCACCCACTTACAAGAGAGTGTTGCTCAACTTCAAAAAACCCACTCTGCCGAGCATGCTGCTAAAAATGAAAGACTTTCTTTCTTTGCTCCAAATATCTCCAATCAGAGTTTTTCAGGATCCAACTCCTCGTCCACTATTTGTAAGAAATTCAGAATCAGCTGTGGATTTGCAAAACTCTACTATCTCTAAGTCCTTGGGAGTTAAAAAACTGTGCTTATCTTCCACCTCCCCCAGGAAACCTTCCTGCAAATATCCTCCCTTGAAATCTGTACTGGAGCCAAATGTGGAGGCCTTGGAAAATCAAATCATTAACTCCTTCGGTTCCTTTTCCAAGTCTGAACAGAATGATCTTGTTGCAAAGCTTGACCGTCTAAAGGAATTGATTACTTCTGCTCGTTCCTCTGCAGAACCTTTACGTACACTGACAGCCACAATTGAGAACTGTGAGTGTCAGGAGGAGGAGAACAGTAAAGCAGTAGACCATGTAACAGCTACAGAGATACAAACAGAGGGGGATGGGATGCCCACATCCATCTGCTTAAGTGACATTGCTACACCACCTACCGATAACCCTTCCTCCTTAGGGAGGACTGCTATGTTGAATCACCGGAATGATCAAATACAGGGTGCACTGCTACTGGATGATGAGGTCCCTCCCCTCCAAACTTCAGATTCTATGCATAACGTCCCAACTGTTTCATTCATCTCCAAACCAACATTAACTGAAGGATGCAGTGACTATGAGATAGATCTACATTCCGTTTGTAATGATCCTCCTCTTACTGACTCTGAGCACTCAATAACTCTGGCCCAAGAAATACGTGAAGCCCTCTATAAAGAAAGTACAACACAGGTTGATTCCACCCAGCAGCATCAACTGCAACCCTGCTTGCATCTGACTTCCAATCGGAATCAAACTATTGATTTGGACTGACAGAGTCGAGGGATACCTCTCTCTCTCATTAAGTTTCTCTCATGGAATATCGCCGGGTGGAAATCCAAATACAGAAACCTTGATTTTTTGGCTTATCTATCTGGCTTTGATATAATTTTACTCCAAGAGACATGGTCCACTGATCATATTTATGTAAATGGTTTTGTGACATTTTGTCTGCCTGCTCTTCCCTCTAGAGGGAAGGGCAGGGCCAGCCAAGGTTTGGGCTTCCTTATCTCCTCCGCTCTGGACATTTCAATCACAGAGCTACCCAGTTGCGAATCGTTTGTGTCAGCACTGGTTTTGGAAATAAGGGCTCACCACTTGTCACTACTTTTGCTTAACGTGTACCTAGCCCCTGTGGCCTGTAAGGAGGATGCTAAGGCAAACTGGCTCAAAGTGGAATGCTATTTTATGGAGCTGCTTGCTAAATTTCCCTGTGCTTTGCCAATTCTTGCTGGTGACTTCAATGCAAGGATTGGGTCCCATTCTCAGGATCCCAATTTGCTTGGCTCCTGTTCTGTCAATCTGGGCGAAAATACGGGTAGCTTGCGCCACTCCAAAGATAGACATGTTAATCCTGCTGGGATTGGTCTGCTCCAATTTGTTTCAAAATATGAATTGTGTATTCTGAATGGTTCTAATGCCAATGATGCTTGGGGTGAATACACATTTATCTCCTCCAGAGGTTCGAGTGTTGTCGACTACTTTTTGGTTCATAAGGAATTAGAGAATATGTGTTGTAATTTTAGAATTGGTGATCGCACTGATAGTGACCATCTCCCACTGGAGCTATCCTTTGTGATTCCTAGTGCTATTAAGCTAAGTATACAACACCTCTCTTCTAACCTTTTTATTTCTGGTAGCTCCAAAAAGATTAAATGGTCCAGGTCTACAGCTGAGGCTTTTCAGAGGTTTATTGACTGCCCTCACACAATAGCTGCTCTTAGACAAATTACTGTTGATACTTCCCCTGAGGAGGGTATCCTAAATTTTGAGTCAGTAATTAAAAATATGCACTCTCATCTTCAAACTACTGTTTGCCCCTCGAACCACTTAAAACCTTCAAAAAGTTGGTTTGATGGAGAGTGTGCCAGTCTTCGGAGGAGAATCCATTCTGTGTATAGTTTCTATCGTGTAAACAACGAACGTCAAGTACCTCATTCCTATTATGAGCTAAAGAAAGAATATAAGAATCTCTTGGCACGGAAAAAAAGAGAGGCTGTTAAAGAATCTTGGCAGATGTTAATTTCAGCATCCCTTACCCGTAATTCCAGAACCTTTTGGAAATTGGTCTCTGGCGCTTTAAGTCATAGTACTGGATCTCCTGATTGTCATATCCCAGCTAATGTTTGGGAAGACCATTTTCGTTCAATTTTTAATAACCCCAATTCTGTTGTTTCTAACTCTACCCCTCATTTAACATCTGACATCCCAGATCTGGCCTTCAGTTGAGTCAAGCAGTGTAGAGGAACTGTTACTCCAACTAAAACCAGGCAAGGCTCCGGGACCTGATGGTATTCCGTCTGAGCTTTTGAAGTGTAACATCAGTTGGTGGGCCCCTCTATTAGCTACTCTTTTCTCCCTAATAAACAAATCTGGTGTAATCCCTGGGGTCTGGCTAAAGGCTTTTATCATACCAATACATAAGAAAGGGCCCAAAGATGACACAAATAATTATCGGCCTATAAGCTTGCTTTCTATAGTGGGGAAAGTATATGCAAATTATTTGTGCCTTAAATTGAAAGCCTGGATCAATGACCATGATATCTTAGGGGAGGAGCAAATTGGGTTTCAATCTGGCCACTCTACTTTTGATCACTGTTTGGTTCTGTCCCATTTAATACACAAATACTCCACCCCAAAAGGAGGCAAATTATTCACTGCTTTTATTGATCTAAAGTCTGCTTTTGATTCTATATCCCGTGACCTCCTTTGGAGCAAATTGGAACAGCTCTCTATTGATAGGAGGTTATTGTTTCTAATCCGTACCCTACATCAAAACACATCTGCCCAGGTGCGCTGTAGTAACTATGGCCATTTCTCTCAGGAGATTTTCTCCTCTCGTGGTGTTAGACAAGGCTGTGTTCTTGCTCCCACTTTATTCAATCTGTACCTGGCTGATCTTCCCACCCACCTACGGTCAATAGCCTCCCACCCTCCTAAGATTTGCTCCACAAGAATATTTATCCTCCTCTATGCAGAGGATGCCGTTTTAATTTCGCAGACACGACTAGGTCTCAAGCGTTTACTATCTGGATTTGCTGGGTTTTGTAATAAAAATATTTTAACAATTAACTACTCCAAATCTAAAGTTATGGTATTTGCAAGGAGGAAGGTTAGATACTCTTGGTTCATGGATAATAGCAGGCTTGATCAAGTTGACTCCTACAAATATTTGGGTATTTGGTTTCACGAGGCAACAAACTGGAGAGTTCAGGCAAGACGTGCGAAGGTTAAAGCTGAACAAAATTTGGGTGCTATATTACGGTTCTTTTTTACTAAAGGTGGGAATTTCATTCCAGCTGCTACCCGTGTTTTTCAAGCCAAAATAGTATCTCAGATTCTTTTCGGAGCCCCTATCTGGTTTCCTGGCCTTAAAGACTCTCTTGAAGGTGTTCAATCCTACTTTCTAAGAGCGATATTTGGCATGCCCAAGTGTGTGGCTAGTGCTGTTCTCTATCTGGAAGCTGGCCTTAATTCTCTTGGCTGTATGGCTTGGATACATTCTATTCACTTTTGGCTTCGCTGCTATTCTCTGCTTAAGCTTAACTCTTTTGCATTCCAGGTGATGTTAGATTCCCATGTGTCTGCTTGGAACAAAGCAGTGGTGGAAAAGGTTGTCTCAGCGGGCTGTCACCCTCCTACTTGTTATCCATGCCTTGGGAGAAAGCTAAATTTCTTGTTAAGCAAAGATTAATTGACATCGACTTCCAAGAGCTCCATGGAGCGGCTCAGGGCCCATGCTCCCCCTTGTCGATGGGTCTGTCAGACCTTTACTCTACAAATGGGATGCTATACTTAGATTGGTTATCTATTCCAAAATATAGGAGAGCGTTTTCCTTGGCTCGATTTAATGTTCTACCCTCCAAACTTTTGGATGGTAGATTCAATAAAATCCCAATGGAAAACAGGTGTTGCCCCTGCAATAATGAGGAGGTGGAAACTGTTGCACATGTCCTTTTTAATTGCAGCTTCTATCGAGGGGCTAGAGAAAACATAATACATCCAATCACCCAGACTTTCCCTGGACGATCCTCAGAGTTTCTTTTGTCCACTCTGCTTGACGGCTCAGATAGCTCAATTACCAAGAAAGTTGCAAAATTTTTGAATATTGCTATTGTGACTAGGCCTTTTATGCTTGTCTGATTCTGTTTTTATTTTCTAAGTTTTTATTTGAGTGTATAAATAAGAGCTGGTGTATCTTGTTTGTACTGTATTGTTTTACGTATTGGTGTGGTCGGTAGACCGTAAATAAAATATTCAATTCAAAAAAATTCACTACACATGATGATAATGGTGATTGCTGTTGTTGTCATTATTATTATTGTACCATCAATGTGCATGGTGCTTTACCCAAGTATAAGAGAACAGTTCCCTGCCCCAAAGAGCTTACAATCTAAAAAGTAATATAGAGGCGACAACAAATGGTAGGAAGGGGTAAACCGGGGAGGAATATGCCATTATTTCATTCAAACATAACTTTCAGCCTACTTTCCCCACATTGTGCAAGAAACTCCTTGTTTTAAATATCTCCCTCCCACTTTAATAATGGATCCCTCCCTGGTGGCTTTGTTCTCATTAGTAGTTTGCCAAAGACATAATAATATTTAACATTTAGATATCTCTGAGTGTGCAAAGTGGTTTGCAGCAAGCTCCTATTTTTTCCACTCAGAAAAAAACATGTGGGCTCTGTTGTACTTTAAAAAAACCAAGAACAACAACACTGTGATTGAACAATAATGCCAAAATGGAATGAGGGAGAGGTAGAACCAAGTAAAATTTACCACTGCTCTGAAAACAGAATAACAGTGCAATCCTATGCATGTGTACTCATAAGTAAGTCCTATTACATTCAATGGGACTTACTCACAGGAAAGTGTGTATATTTTAAAGCAATCTACAACACTGACTATCACATCTTGTGGCAACAAATTGATTATGCATTGTGTGAAGAAGTATCGTGCAACTGAGGGATAATTGTGAAATGCTGCTCCTTGCAAGAAGAATCATAGAATCATAGAAAAGTAGAGTTGGAAGGGGCCTACAAGGCCATCGAGTCCAACCCCCTGCTCAATGCAGGAATCCAGGTCAAAGCATCCCTGACAGATGGCTGTCCAGCTGCACCTTGAATGCCTCCAGTCCAGAGTGGGAGAGCCCACCACCTCCCTAGGTAGTTGGTCTTATTGCTCTGACAGTCAGGAAATTTTTCCTGATGTTTAGGTGGAATCTGGGTTCCTGTCACTTGAGCCCATTATTCCGTGTCCTGCAAACTGGGATGATCGAGATCCTGGCCCTCCTCTTTGTGAAAACCTTTTAAGTACTGGAAGAGTGCTATCATATCTCCCCTCAGTCTCCTCTTCTGAAGGCTAAACATGCCTAGTTCTTTCAGTCTCTCCTCATAGGGCCTTGTTTCCCTATGAGGTAGCAGCAGCAGTGCCAGTGCTAGGATGACTTTTCCAGAATTATAATATTATCTAATATCTTTGTGGAGAGAAAGCCAGAGCAGACACACACACCCCACACCGCCACCCACATAACCTCTGCCTAAGGCAGAGACAGTTCAGTTCCGAGCAGTCATTTACATCAGCCTACATTTGCATTCACCTCAATGGGACACATCTACATACCTCCCAGTGGTTTCCCCTGGCAGTCTCAAAGAGCTGTGAAACACCCTCAAGCACTCGAGGGGTGCCAGGATTTCCCGGAAGTCTCAAAGAGCTGCCAAGTACCCTCAAGCACCCAGAAGCACCAAGATCCTGGCAGGAAAAGCTGGTTCCACCTGTCAACAGGAAGGGAGGGGGGAGCGAGGAGAGGGGGTAAAAGAGGGGCACCAAGCCCTGGTAGGTTGTTGGAAGTTAGGTGCAGGCCTACACAGACCGTCTGCGTCCGTGACTTCAGTCAGGACAAAGAAGCTCCACCCCGAGCAGACGCTCGGTACTCCGCTGTAAGCTTGGACAACTTGCGGTGAGACTCTTTCTAGTAACTTAGGGCTTTTAAGGTCAATGCTGTCTATGCCTGTCTGCAAAGCTTCTTTCTATCTGGACGTGGATTGGAGTTGCACTCTCCATTAAGTTTTATAGACTCCCCTTGTTTATGGTGGAGTTCTTATCTGTATAATTTGTTACGCTTCATTAAACTTGTAATAAACAAACTCCTGTGTTAGTCAGTTTCAGCTTTTGCTCAGTGTCCATTGGAAGCGGATGCCGCCCGCTTAACCGGGGACCACTTAAAGGGAGTTTTCTCGGTTCTGGTTAACCTGTTAACTCCTGAACCCACGCAAACTACCAGCGGCTGTCCTTCACAATCTTATATATTATATGTGGAGAAAGAAAACCTAAGCCCCCTGCCTGACACACACACACTCACCAAGGAGGGGGGAAGGAGACCCAGGGGGGGGGAGACAACCAGTCTCCACAGATGCCAAAGGGGACAAACAACATCTACATAGAATCACCCCAGGGGGGAAGGCAGGAAGCATCACCAGGTTTGTCAATGCTCTTGCATATCAGCCCCATCTACATAAGACTTGAATACCTCTCCAGGGCAGACGCTTCGGCACCCCTAAGAAATGGCCACTCAACACCATAGGATGGGACCATTAAGCAAGTGGCTTCAAAGGGACCCCATCCCACGGGGGGAAGGCGTCACCCCACCTGACCCAAAAAGGCCGCCTCTCAGGGAGGGTGTCAACCCACCTGGTCACGGAGGGAGGGGCTACCTGAAACACCAAGGTATAAAACACCCTGCACAAGGGAACTTTTCTCTGGACCTGTTCAGCAATCTTGCCCATGCCTGGGGTAAGGGAACGAAGGATCAGCAACCCCGGGTAGCAGAATCCAGCGCACTCCAGCTAGCTGGAATCACTGGCCGCTTGGGTTGACCGGACCCCCGGGAAACCAAGCTGAAATCACTCACAAGCCGCTTGGGTAGACCGGGCCTCCGCCGGGAACCCAGCTAGCCGCTTGGGTAGACCGGGCCTCCGCCGGGAACCCAGCTAGCCGCTTGGGTAGACCGGGCCTCCGCCGGGAACCCAGCTAGCAGCGTGCAGTTGACCGGGCCTCTGCCGGGACCCGAGCTAAACTAACTAGCTGAGAGCCCTGAAATCACGTTGTCCTTGAGACTTTTGCTTGCTACTTTGTACCATACTGATAAGCTGTATTGCTGGCGTGGGTCTGAGTTTGTGAAGGTGATTTTGTAAATAAACTTGTTTTCTAAAAGATACTTTTGTGGCTATAAGTTATCCCTTTGTTCTAGGCTAAGGCGAAATGCTAAGGACCTCAGAGAAGGCCCGCCCCAGCACCCGCTACCCCCTTAGCATTGAACCCACGCAAAAGACCAGGTTGTCGGTCTTCCACTTTATAATTATTACATTATTATATAGTATTTTATAAATGGCTTTTGTATTTTTTTTTAACCTTACTTAAACCCTTAATTGTTGATATCTGGTGTTTTTCATGGGGACCCATTGCAGGGCAATCTCTTTCTTTTTGTTTTAAAATGGTCAGGATTGGCACAAATTCAACAGGTGAAGCTTACCCACCCACCCCACACTCTCAAACATGGAGCTTCAGAGAGAAGGGGAAGTTTCTTGCATTTCCTTCTGACACTGTATCTCACCTGTTAAAGGCACAGAGTCAGCTCTGTTAGGAAATAAAATCTTTGGCAATATAAAGATAGGAATCATGTGATAAATTCCCTCATTCACCTCTCCCTTGGTCCAGGCCAGTGGGTGCAGGCTCCGTGCGCGCGCACACACCCTCGTGCAGCATCTGTCTCTCCCTGGATACCCTGCAGCTGTTCGAGCCTAAAAAGATCTTCTTTTAAAGGGGCCATGCATGGGCAAAATTGCAGCTAAGCTTGCGGTTTTAGCTTAGCTGCAATTTTGCCCATGACATGGCCCCTTTAAGAGATGTTTATAGTAGCTTGCAGTTGCAGGAGGCAGGAGAATGCGGGACTCTGCATGACAAAGTGACAAGGCGGGATGGCTTAAGGGTTTTCATGACGGTCCCCGGCATTTTGGGGGCAGTTGGAGACTATGATCTTGCTGAATGGTACCACCTCAGAATTCAAGTAGGGAATTATATGTCATCCACATATCATATGTAGCTTTCATCCACTTGGAATCAGATGAAAGTAGTTTGTCTCAAGGGATCCCACAGAGAGCCTCTATAGTTAATCTATATAATTAATAAAGGGTTACAGGCTATTTTGGATTTGAGGTAGCTTAAAGTAACCTATATCTCTTTGATCTTTTAGATGATTAAAGTGATGGTAATGAGTTGCAGAGTTCAAAAATGAACAGTTCCAGTTCAGAATTCCCAGGTCCATTACATACTGGGCCCAAATCTCCTTTGAGGTTTGGGACCAACTCATAATGAGCTTGCCACTAACCAGAACTCCTTGATAATCCCTCCCACTTCCCAAGCAAACATACCCTTGTGAAGGGGGGGACTGGCAGCCAAATCAGCCGACTGATGCTAGCAGAGGCTTAGTAGGCCTTATCTTTAAGGCCTGGATGCATCTGTACATGATCATGGGCATCCTTTGCTGCTGGGATCCATAGGGATTCTAGTTTCCAATTCCTGCTGACACTATTCATTGGTATGGGAGGCACTGGATACTACAATCCCATACATGTCAGCAGCAGATGGCACTCCTAAGCATGCTCTGGTGTATCCTGGCCTTAATGCCAACAGCCAGCTCTTCCCACTACTGGCCTCCTTGCTCATATGGCTAAATTATGTGCAGGATTGGCAAGTTCCCTGGGTTTGGTTTTTCTGAGCTTTGACTGAGAATTCTTGGGAAAATCTACATCCCCCCCCCCCCCCGAGAGATGGCTGAGAAAGCTTAGAAAAGCTGAGCTAATTATGAGGTGAGGAAAATAAGTCCTCTCATTTCTAATGACTATCAAATGGTTAAAACAGCTGAAGCTAGAATAAGTCTGATCTGCTTAGAGAATTGATCCCATGATAACATATTCATAGAATAGATACACAGAACAGGAGAGAGATAAATTTAAAGAGTTTAGGCAAAAATAGAAGAAATATAGCACTGTGGCAAAATCTGTCCTCCAATTTCCAGAAGTCTCTCCTCTCGAACCTCACTCCCCATGGAACAGGCTTCTACCTCATTCTCAGGGCACTTTAAGATTTCTTATAGTTTGGATTTCTTGAATGCTTTTTGGTGGCATTTTTTGAGCTAACCTTATCATGGTGAGGTTGTCAAGGGTGCCATGTGATTTCTCTCTCTTTCTATTACACACCTCTCCATCGCTGCAGGCTCCCTGGCTGTCCTTGCTTCCTGATCTGAAAAAGCCCTCTGGGGCGGGTGTTACCCTGGGCTTTAAATGAAGAATGGGAAGCTGGGGAGGCTACAGACCACTGGAAAGATGACCACTGGAGAATGAAACTCCTGCACTCCTCACCCCCACCCCGGCCACCTCATAACTAAGGTAAGTGCAAGAACCCTGCACTCCACCTATGAGAATTTCTCCAAAATGTTATTCTCTTATGAATCCCACACACACACCAAACAAAAAAAAAACCAAATGAATTTTCTCTTGAATGGAAATGGTTAAAAAAAAAAAAAAAGTGGAATTTTTTTTTGGCACAGCACTAATTAGAATTGTTTTCTGTTTTCAGATATTCCTCATCAGTGCCAGCTCCCTGCTTTTGAGGGCCCTTGGGCAAGATACCCTCCACGGGCCTACTCCCTCAGTGAGTCTGCCTTCTCACTGCCATTGTCACCAGCAGCTATTGCTCTTCCTCTCTCATCCCTACTCCCATTTGCTTGCTTGACAGGCAGAGAGCCAGTGAGCAAGCAGGCAGTGGCATCTACTGCTTCGCCTTCTCTCCACCCCTGTTGTCTAGGCCAGAGTGAGAGGCAGGTAAACAAGCAGGTTGCCGTGGTGAGGAGGAGGAGGAGCAACTCAGGGGGCTCTTATCAGTGGGCCCTCGGAAGGTGCCCAACCATCCCAACCTTCAATTCTAGCCCTGGTACTTATTATTTATTTATTTATTATTTATTTATTATATATACCCCGCCTTTTTTCCTGCAAGGAACCCAAGGCGGCTTACATGATCGTCCTCCTCCTCTCCATTTTATCCTCACAACAACCCTGTGAGGTAGGTTAGGCTGAGAGTCAGTGACTGGCCCAAAGTCACCCAGTGAGTTTCATGGGCAAGTGGGGACTAGAATCCGGATCTCCCGAGTCCCAGTCCAACACTCTAACCACTACGCCACACTGGCTCTCAAATTATAAATTGTGTTCAGCAATAGTATTCCATATACAGGTCAGGATCCAAAGAATGACAGGATGACAACCTTTCCAAATGCCTAAGCGATGTTTCTTTTAACATATATATCTTGAACAGTAAACAGTAGTACCCCTATGCCATATGGCAGACAACTTTGAAATGGAAGATGGTTTCTACAGGAGCTTGTGATGTGATATGGCATGGCATGATGCCCTGCTCTTGATGGTAAAAAAAATAGTGCAAAAACCATTGGATGCATGCAAGTCCTTGGGCCACAATATATACTGGCC
Source organism: Shinisaurus crocodilurus (assembly GCA_021292165.1). Taxonomy (NCBI): domain Eukaryota; kingdom Metazoa; phylum Chordata; class Lepidosauria; order Squamata; family Shinisauridae; genus Shinisaurus; species Shinisaurus crocodilurus. The sequence goes on along the minus strand of CM037876.1, from coordinate 74,665,865 downwards.
CATATACAGTATATACTGTGTGTGTATGTGTATACTTATATACACACATCGTATATAAATATACAGTCTGCCATATATTTATTTACTTGACAGAATCAATAGTTATGGGAGTCTACCAGCAATTAATTTGTATACTCAGGTAGCATAGCCACTGGTCCCTTACTCTATAATTTTGTTTCATCACATAAATCAGTCAATATTAGATAGTTTGTTTATCTACAAAGAAAATAAAGAAGCTAGACTTTTGTTCAAAAAGAAGAATCAATAGGGAGAATGCAATATAAAACCATAGTTGCTTGTGAGTGTGTAATAATTCTACTTGTTACATTAACTTGTTTGAGTAAGACTACTGAAAATAGAATGTTGAAGATAGGTTGGTTCTTACACTCTTTTCTCTGGTACTAATGAGGTTAACACTGTGTGAAATGTGCTGTATGGATGAGTTGTGTTCTGAGTTTTTATTGAGACTTAGTTGCAAAATATGCTGGATTTCTGCCATAAGGAAGAAGAGGAGAAAGTAATTTAACTTAAGCCTATAAGCCCACTTTGAGTGAATTAGGTGTTTAAATTGTAAAATCACAATCAGGGAATTATCAAACAGTGTACTTTTTTTTTTTTGCAATTGTAATTGTACCAAATGTAGTTAACTTTACAGCATAGAAACAAAAAATAAAGCTTCCCCGACCAGAATTTCAATAACATGAATCTATTAAAGATTTTTTTCCCTTCCAAAATGAGGCTGCAGTTTACAATACCTCAAGTAATTTTCATAAAGTCCAATTAGTGAATATGCTTTTGCCTCCCTATAATTTTCTTCCTCGATAAGAATATAATGACAATCCCATGTCTATGAAACAGGTGTAAGAATAACACCATTGAAATCAATAGGAATTATGCCTGTCTAATTGCCACAGGATTTTAGCCAAGATGCACAAAGCATTTTAAGGTGCCATCCTATGCATGTTTAGACAGAGAAAAGGCCCACAACTCCCAACGTGTCCCAGCCAGGCTGGCTGACTGGGGCATGCTGGGAGTTGTAGGCCTTTTTCTGTCTACACATGCATAGGATGGCACCCTTAATCCACCAGCATCTTTCCCCACCCCCGCTTCCAACCCATTTCTTGAAAATGCAGCTGTAAATGGTTCCTATTTGCTTTTCTAGATGTTCAATATTGCTACATACAGTATTGCTAGGGGTTTATTCTTCTAGCAAATATATCTATTTTATGGGGAAAACATAGATTCAGGAATCAAATGAGCCTGTTAAAGAGCCCCTAGACTACTCAAACTGCTCTGCACGGTGTTCTCCTCTTTATCATGGGTATACGATTAAATTCTTGCTATCCATTCAACACAGTATGAATATTTTCCTGCAGATCAGCACAAAGTTATCCGGCGCAGGTGTTTCTGTAATTATGATATATGGTGAAAATTCACGGTGTTCAATGGCCCTCACAATCACACTTCCACCTCATCAGTCACATGTCAGTTTAACCCCACCCTATGTCCTAAATCTTCATTCCATTAAGGGAATGCAGATTGGGAGAAAGCAGTTTGCAGCTGTGGCTTATCACGCAGAACCATTGTTGCAAAATGCATGATTTTTATTATTTTTTTTAGATTTGTTTAATGTGTATTTTATTTGCAGCTGATAATTTTTAATTTAACCACAATTGTTTTGCAGAAAATGTGAAACCATAGCTTTCTCTGTTTCTCGAAGAAAACCTTGTACCCTTCAATGAATTGTATTGAATTTCTTGTTTAAAGGAAGTTAACCTTGAAGGGGACAAAACTCACAATTCTCCTCTTGTCTCTTTAGTCTTGTAGAAGTTCCCTCACTGTAGCAATGTGCCTATGTGCAGCCAGATAGGCAGGTGGGTCAGCCCTAGCGATGCTGCTCAAGATAAATCACTTCCTTCATGATGCAGAATGATTAAAGGGCAAGATATGAGGCTCAGCTTGGGAAGAAAATTTCATTTACAGGACAGCAGCAACATGGGTGACAGCCAGCATTTTTTCAAGGACCAACATCGAACCACTTATAGAGCAATCCTATGGTCCCTGGGAGAGCATCTCTGGGACCAGAGGATGTGGCAGATCCCCACTGCTGTGGCCGTAGACCCTGCTATGACTCAGGAGGGGAATCAGAGATCAGACTGTTTCCCTCACCCCACCTCCACCCCTCCACGCTGTCATGGAAATCAGCATGGCAACTGCTCTTCGGAGGTTGCAACAGCGAGTGACTTCAGAAGAGCTCAGAGAGAGGGAGAAGGGAAAGGATGTTGGGTGAGAAGGAAGGAGGAGAGGCCAGGATCCACAGGATCCTAAAACCTCTCCATCGCCCATCCCACCCACAACATGGTAGGTAAAGAATACAGTAAAGAAAAGGAGGAAAGGGAAGTGTTTTCTCCCAGCAGGGCATAGGATAGACAGAGGGCACCGATTTTGGAACACTCGGTCTATCAGGTGGCAATCTCTCAGGAGTGTGCTCTTAACCAACATTAGGTAGACTTACTTGAAATTCATATAAGTTTTTTCTGTATTTCCTTCTTTCTTTCATTGTATGACCTAATAACATAGATTTTTTTCCTCACCATGATTGTATCTTTCCTCAGTTGTTCATAAACCAAAATTATTTATGAAGTTATATCACTACTCCTACCACTACCACTACTATTACTACTACTAGAACCAGGATGGGTAGACCACTAGGCAATTTGTGGTGGAAGTAACTATGACAATTACTGGTTCTGACTTACTTCCCCCACGCCTCCCTGCCACCCTCCGTATATGTCCAGGTTGTTCTCTGATAGGAGTAACTACTGCACAGGGATGAACCAAACAAGTTTGAATTTTCCACTACAGCTCACGCAGGACTGGTATCAGTATGGACCATTGGGCCATTATCGCAAGGCCACTCACCTTTTAATTTTTCTGTCTGCTCCCTTCCTACCTGCCCTGCCCATGTTCTGTCTGCTCCAAGGATGATTGGGGCATATGCAGCAGGATTGGCCAGGCTGGAAGGTGCTAGAAGGTGATGGAAGCTACTAGCAGATGATGGAAGGTGCCAGAGATGATGTAGGCATGTGGGGTGAAGCAAGCAGCCTTGGTGGCTTACCTGCCTAGCAGTAGTAAAGTATGTATGAAGTGGGCCTGGCTGAGTAGGAAGTGGTGAATTTACTCTCTTCCCCTTTGCAAAGGGAAGTCCTGTCTCACCAATCTTCTGGAGTTCTTTGAGAGTGCCAGCAAGCATGCAGATAGGGCTGATGTAGTAGACTTTATATGCTCTGACTTCCTTATTTTTTCCTTTTCCTTTGTTTACCAAGTCTCTAATTGAAGTTCCCTAAGAAATTTAACAGTCATGCAATAAGAAAATGGATCTTCTTACAAATCAGTAACTGGGAAATTAAAGGACAGGCATCAGATAGTAGCAATACCGGTAAATGGAAAGTTTTCAGAAAGGAGGTAAATAAGCAATATGATTCCCTTATGATTTGTATCAGGACTGGTAATCTATTAAACATTTAATAAATTACCTGGAGCCAGATTTACCTGGAGATAAAAGGTGGAAAGCAGATTTTTTCGAAAGCTAGCTTTTCCGTAAGCCCTTGAACCCTACCATACCACAAACTCCCCTGCGTTTCAAAAGTAGCTTGCAGTGTGGCACATGGGTGCAGAGTACATTCACCTCATGATGGAATAACTACAGAGATGGTCATTGCACATCAGATATTAGGGAAAGAATTGATCAGAAAGTCGTGTTTCCAGACAGACTTGAGTCCAGGACTCAAACAGTGTAGGTCCATAAGACAACAGTAAAATATCAGTGTATATGAGTACTGTACATACAGGGAAGAAAAGAGAGGAGAAAAGTGAAGAAATAGAGAAGAGAAATAGATAGAAGGAAAAAAGAAAGAACAAATAAAAATTACAATACTCTGCGAGAGCTATAGAAAATTGAGAATTGTAGTTGACTGAAGGCACATCAAATGAAAGATTTGCACTTATTTTTAAGCATTGATTCTTTAGAAACACACACCCTGAACTAGGCCTTTTTTCATGCCCCAAAGCTGTAGGAACCCCTATGGAGATAAAGGACATTCTGCATTCCTTGTTGATGGGTGTCTTATTTGGGTTCTGTAAGCAAGTCTGCTCTACAAAAGATAAGCATGTTCCACACACTGCTTTTTCTTTGGCTGTTGCTCCCACCTGTGCTATTTGTGAAGAAATAAATCCCAGCTCTTTCACTAAAAAGCAGGCCTGTTTTACTGGCAGAGTTTCAGCTTCTTGCTTCCCACAAGTAGCATTCATTGCAGCCTTTTTTTTTTTTTTTTTTTTAAATTCTAGCAGAAATCCAGAAAGAATAGAGGAACTGTTGGATATGTAAATAAACAGAGTCCTACCTAGGAGTTTTATGAACAACATTTCCTCTTACCTTTCATGTCCTTGCATTATCTCTAAATAAGTAACTGCCAACTTCTATGTTTCTCAGGAGCCACGTTTTTCTTCATCCTGCACTTATTCTGCGGGCCAGAACAATATGATTTCCCTTGAGGATAGTGAGGCTCTATAGTAAAATTGGTATCACCTAGCAGAAAAATTTCAAAGTTTAGGCCGTAAGTGCTTGTGTAGTGTGAGGCCCCTGAATGGGTAGAGTGAGGGGACAAGGATCTTTCTCGAATGTTCTCTTTCAGAGGCAGATTGGCAGTGGTCCCGTGGCTCCCTAGAAAGCTCATGAAATAGTAATCCAATAAAATTTATCCAAAGAGTCTTATTGCTTCTTTTTATGACAAGAGAGATTGTGCATAAAATCTTTTGCCACACGATTTGATTACATTTTGGTAGGGCTTACAGACAGTTACCAGGCCTACCTAGATGAATGTGGCTAAAGATTTTACACAGATGACATTTCTTAAACTGTACTGTATGATGAAAATAACAGAAGACAGGTCTGACGGTTCTTTCAGAGCAAACAGTAGCAATGCTGAAGTGACATGGAGTATGTGGGAACATAGTCATGTTTACCAGCAACCCTTCTCTTTCCCCTCATGCCATGTGTTCTGACTTTGCAATTACTTTATTTCATCCCCCAAATGAAGTTTTGTATTTTTTTTTCATGGCAGCCTGTAGTGTGAAGCATGCCAGATATTAACAATTATAACTAACACGTGTGACCTGTAATACTTCTGTTTAGGTCCCAGCCAGTCAGACAGCCACACCTACCTTCAGTTGGCCATTCCACCCCCCACCCCATTTTCCATTTTTCTTTTTCAACTGTCAGTCCACATTCCATGGCTGGCTCCTGAGCATACTCAGTCCTCATTAGGCTGCTTTGGGGTGTTGGCCCTTAGATGTTTTAAAAAATATTTTCTGTACTCAGCCTCAGGGTTCTCCTGAGCATGCTAATGACTGGGTTTAGACAACACAATAACCCACATTGAAGGATTGAGTATGGGTTGTTGTTGAATCGTGGCTTGTTGCATTGTAAGAAGCCAGCCAAGATAACAAACCATGGTGAACAACCCACAGTTCACAACCCAGCAACAAACCATGGGTTTTCCTCATGGGTTGTTTGTGGTAACAAGCCATGGCTAGTGAGTGCAGCTGGGTTCAGACAACATGATAATCCACATTTCAACAACAATCTACTGTTCAGTGACAACCCACACTCAAACCATACTCAGCCATTAAGTGTGGGTTATTGTGTTGTCTGAACCTGACCAATAACTCCTTCTTGTATTCAAGTGGCCCATTTTGGCTACAATCCAGTGTTATCTATTACCGGGGATTATAGGCTTAGGTTCATTGTACTGGATTGGAACCAACGGTTCTCTTCCTCCTACAAAAGGAGCTGTTGGAAGAATGGAGCCTCGGATCTAAACCACTGCTTAGTGAGCTTTTTGACTTCTTCTTCTTCTTTTGAACATGCCTTTGGGCTCCACGGCATGGAAAATAATGTTGGAAATCATGGGGAATTCAAAAGCAGTTTGTGATGCATCATGGGAAGATACTGTTCAAAGACAAAAAAAATCCTGCTGAGTGCCTGGAAGCCCTTGGGTATGCCTGAATAGTTCTCTGGCTTGTGATCAATATGGTTAAGGTTAATCATGTGTTCCCATTCCACTAAAATTTGAAGGCATCCCTCTGTTGGGATAAAGTTGGACACATTGTAAAGTGCCCTACAAAACAGCAATGATTTGTTGAATCCCAATCGAATGCATATAATAATATGTAATCTCTTTAAATAAAGCCTAATTAATTTTCAGCTTGTGCATTTCATTGTTGTTTCAAAATTATAAGATGACATTTTATTGTCGCTACCTGTTTTAAGATTAAAAGATGGTATGGTTTTAGAAATCAATATTGCTTTGGGGGGTTTAGACATGCTTTCATAATATCTCGCTGCACAGAATATATGAGGATGGCCACAGAAGAACTCTCTTTAATCTTCACACTAGGTTATGTCTTTGATCATCTATTAACTGAGACTATAGTATATTAACTTTCAGCTGAGTCAAGATAAAAGGTTTCTGTGTGAGAAAAGTTTTCTTCTTTGCTATTCAGCACTCTTGGATATTAATAACAAGCAATATATGAACTGTCTCTACTTATAAACAATGTAAGCTACAGAGAACAAACTTTCAAATACATTTTTCTGCATAGTCTTATCATGTCTATTAATAGAGCTTCACATCATGTGTCGAGTAATCCCAAAAAAATGCTAAAGAGGGAAGAGAGGTTTTCAGAAATAGGGCATCAGGTGCCATTACAGATTATTATCAAAGAACGGCATTGCATTTATAGTCTGCAGACACTATCAGATGGGTTATCTCCAGGAGCTTGTTAGGATAAGAGGCAGGGTGGTTTCATTGTTTTGAGGCTATGGGTATGATGACAATAAGGCAAACATTCGAATGATGAGATTAGTTGATCATCTATCCAATCATTCACTGAGGGGCCATGGTAGATAAAACAAAGAAGTTGCAATCAAGATAAGGAAAAATATACTGACTTAGGTGAATTTGCAAGCACTGAAGAGATTTGCTGCTGCAATCTGTTGGCTAACAGCCAACTGATTGGAGATTAACACATGAACAGAATATGATAGACAAGGAAAGAGGGGCATGATCAAGGAATGTAAAGAAGGACTTCTGGCACTAAGCCGGAAGAGGTGAGCTGTAGTACTGAGCATGCTCAGACTCGCACTTTGTAAGTCTATATAAAGTGAACCACTGCCTTTGTATGGCAGAGCTGACCTGCCTTACTTGCTCACTCTCTGATGTGCGTCGTTCTGAATAAAGATGCCTTCCAGTGAACTACCTGTTGTGTCTTTCATCTCTTCTTGAGGACATTTTCTTGACATTTTCTAGTGTCAGCAGTGGGATCTCATACATGTCGGTGGTGCACCCCAAGAGTGCTCACTACTTGGTAAGTCAGTGCAGCACAATGCTGACCTGATTCTTTGCCTGTTGGAGCAGCTGAGATCACATGACTCACCAGGCTTCACTGAGAGTCAACTATAAGGATCCTATTTCTGATTGTGGCCACTCTGTCTGTAATCTGTTAAACTGGTTTTTGGGCCTTTGGGTATGGACCCTCCGAGGGGGTCACCCACTAGGTGGCCTCCGCATGCCATCGAGACACTAGGTCAGGATCACCACATCAGGGACTTCGGTCCTGTGCAGAGGGCGGTGGATAGGGATCTTTTCTCTGTGTCTTATGTGTTATATGTGTTAAGATTAAGTGAGTGTGTCCTTGTCAAGGTTCCGCTACTGCAGGGACCCCTTAACCTTCCTTTGGGAGATCTCTGCCTCTCCTCAAAGCCCCTCCCGTTCCAGGAGATCAAGTCCTTTTACAGCTTCCAATAGCATGGGTGTAGGCTGTAGACGTGGTGAATAAGTCACTTCAAACTCCAGGGTAACCAACAACACTTTACTTATAATATTTGGGTATTTACTTAATAGAGTGGTTATAATTCAAAAGCAAGTATGATAAAATAAAACAAACAAACAAACAATCCACCGTTCTCTAGTATAACTTCAGACTACCTATCTGCTATGCAGCCAGTTTCTCTTTCTCTCTCTCTGCTTCTCTCTGCTGTTTCTGTGCTGCTGCTTCCAGCTCTCTCCCAGCACACACTAACTGCTAGCTGACCACACCCCACATATATAGCCTTCCCAGGAATGGAAGGTTATAATCATGTGACCTTGAATAGGAGATCTGGTTCTTAACTTCTATTGGGTAAACTAAAACTCTCAAACTCCCCCTCCCATCCAAGTGTTTGGGCGTTCAGGCTTCAACTACTCGAGGGAAGTGTTTGGGCCTTCAGGCTTCAACAAACTCAAGCCTGAGTAGGCCTCAATCCTTTACATCTTCCCCCCCTTCTTCTCAAGTGGAACAATTTCCCTTTTACAGAAGAGAATTGTGAAACGTTAACCTACACAAAAAGGCAACTGTTTTTTTGTTATTTCCTAGACAAAGCATCAGCTATCACATTCTCCTTCCCAGGCACATGTTCAATGTTCATTTGAAATTCCTGCAATTTCCAAGACCATCTCTGAAGCTAGGAGTTGGTATTTTGCATTGTTTGTATCCATTGTAAGGCATGATGGTCAGTCCATAAAGTAAATTCTTGTCCAAAAACATAAGGCTTGAGCTTGTCCAGAGCCCACACTACTGCCAGACATTCTTTTTGGATCGAAGACAGGTTTCTCTCCCTGGGTAGAAGCTTCCTACTCAGGAAGGCTACGGGGTGTTTAACAGAGTCATAGTCTTGTAACAATACAGCACCTATGCCAGTCTCAGAGGCATCAGTAGCTACAATAAAGGTTTTTTCAAAGTCAGGTGCTCTTAACACAGGCTTTGAGCTTAAAATGTCCTTTAGTCTATCAAAAGCTCTCTGACATTCATCAGTCCACACAATTTTGTCAGGTTTACATTTCTTGGTTAGATCAGTCAAAGGTCCAGCAATTTCACCAAAATGGGGAACAAATCTCCTGTAATACCCAGCAAATCCCAAGAATGACCTGACCTGTTTCTTGGTTGTAGGTATGTCCCAGGTTCTGATAGCTTCAACCTTGTCCCATAAGTATGTTACCTCTGACACCTTCTGCACCTGTAAAACTACTCCACTCCTCTCATAGTGTGGCTTCATCATATTTACATGTTCTACCTTGGGTCTTTTTTCAGATTTTTCTTTAACCACCACATAGGTTAAATCATCCATTTTCTCTCTGACTGTGTAGGGGCCTTCCCAAGCAGCCTTAAGCTTGTCTTTGCACAGAGGAAGAAATATCATTACCTGATCCCCTACCTCAAATACTCTAGAGCTTGCCTTTTGATCATACCAGAACTTTTGCACCTCTTGGGCTTTGATTACATTGGCTTGGACTAGTTTACAGAGTGTATCAAGGGTTTGTCTAAGTTTTAACACATAATCCACCACTGAGGTTTTGTTTTCTACGAGTTTACCTTCCCAGGTTTCCCTCAGGAGATCAAGAGGGCCCCTCACTCTTCTGCCATACAACAGCTCGAAAGGTGAGAATCCTGTTGATTCCTGTGGAACTTCCCTGTAGGCAAAAAGTAGGTGTTGCAGTTTGTCATCCCAGTCATTTGGGTGTGTGTTTACATAAGCTCTAATCATTCCTTTGAGTGTGGCGTTAAATCTTTCCACCATTCCATTGCATTGAGGGTGATAAGGAGTGGTTTTCAAGTGTTTTACCCCACAACACTTCCACAGACATTCCATTATCTCGGAGAGGAAATTTGACCCACAATCTGTCAAGATTTCAGAGGGAAATCCAGTTCTACAAAATATAGTTAGCAAAGCCTCAGCTACAGATGGAGCATCTATAGAGGCTAGTGCTACAGCTTCTGGGTATCTTGTGGCAAAATCCACCACTGTGAGGATGTACTTTTTTCCCTTGCGGGTGGGTTTAGTGAAAGGCCCTACAATATCCATGCCCACCCTAAAGAAAGCTTCTCCTATAATAGGCAGAGGCTGCAAAGGGGCTTTACTGTGATGCCCTGCCTTCCCCACACGCTGACAGGTTTCACAAGACCTGCAGTACTCTGCTACTTGCTTAGCAATTCCAGGCCAAAAGAAGTTTGCCATGAGCCTTTGTTTAGTCTTGTTTTTCCCCAAGTGCCCTGCGCATGGCACATCATGGGCTAGTTCTAGCAACCTTAGCCGGAATTGGTTAGGTACTACCAGTTGCTTTAGTGGTTCCCAGGTTAACTCTTGGGTTTTTGGTAACCACAGCCTATACAGCAATCCTTTTCCCCAAATAATCTGCTCCCTTCTTTCCTCAGAGAAGGGCTTCTCTTGAGGGAGAGCTACTCTTTTCAGAGGCTCCAAACTAGGATCACTGAGGACTTCCTGCTTGAATTCCTCTACTCCTCTTAAATCAGGAAAAGGGGTCTCTAGTGCCTTCTCCTCTACAGAACCACTTGCCTCGGTTGTTTCACTGGCTTTCAGGTCTACAGGTTGCATGGTGGCTTGTTCTGTTGTTTCGGTTTGGGGAGGGTCTGGGGTTGGTTTTGGACCTTCCGGAATCACAGTGGGTTGTACCTCTAGTGCCTTTTCTTTTACCCCATCAGCTTTTACCTGGTCCTGTCTTGAAAGTTCCTCCCTTTCCTTTTGCTTGCGGGTTACCACACATATTTGAGCTTCTGGTCCCATTATATCCCTTCCCACAATGATAGGGGCAAATTGGGTTGGAGGTTCCATCACCCCAACTTCATACAGACCCCTCCATCCCCTCCATTCTATGGATAACCTTGCTACTGGGACTTCAAAGGAGGGACCATTCACTCCCTGAATCTCAATAGACATTCCTGGTACCAAATCTTCGGGTGTCACCAAATCTGCTCGGATCAGAGAAACATCAGCTCCAGAATCCAACATTGCCATAATGGTCTTATCCTTTACATAAACAGGTTCTTTAAACTGATTATTAACCTCTTCCCGGTTGGTGATCACAAATCCACAATTATAAGGTTTTTTTATGCTTGCTACACCTTGTGGCTTGGTTTGTTCGGGTTTAGGACTACCTGGGTTAGCTGGTGGTATTGCCTGTAACTTGGGACAGCTACTCCTGATGTGGCCTGTCTGACCACACGAATAACAGGCACGGTCTCTGGGGTGAGAAGGATCAAAAGGAGGTTTTTTGAACTCCTTTTTACTTGGGGCTTCCCATTTCCCCCCCCCCCTTCTTCTCAGACTCAATCCTGGGGCCTAACCCTTCCCCCAGTTTTCATTCAATTTGTCAGCCTATTTCTGCAGCTTGGTTTACAGTTTCAGGATCTTTATCCTTAACCTTCAGTTTTATTTCTCTGGGCAACCGAAAATAAAACTGATCCAGAGCCATAAGCTCTAGCACCTTTTCCCTGTTGTCAGCTTTTGCTCCATCCACCCATTTTAGTAGCAGGTTTTTTAATTTTGTTGCAAACTCTACCATAGATTTACCAGGTTGAGGTGTTAACCCTCTGAACTTTTTCCTAAAGTGCTCAGGGCCTAACCTGAACCTTTTAAACACCGTTTCTTTGAATTGAGCATAGGAAACAGCCTCCCCCTCTGGCATGCTATTATAAATCTCTGCCAGCTCCCCTTTAATTAAATTAGGCACAAACTTCATGTAATCACCCTCCTGCAATCCCCACTTCTGTGCTGCCCTTTCAAAAGTGGTCAGGAACAATTGTGGGTCTTCTCCTGGGGTGTATGCTGTGAAGTCCTTCGGGGTAACTCTGACAGGCTGCTCTTGTTTCAATTTCATCATCCTTTCCTCGTGTCTGCGTTGTTCTTCTTGGGCTTGAAGTTGCTCTTTCTGGGCCTGAAGTTGCTCTTTCTGGGCCTGAAGTTGCTCTTTCTGGGCTTGCAGTTGCTCTTTCTGGGCTTGCAGTTTCTCCTGCCGCACCTTTTCCTCGTGTTTGCGTTGTTCTTCCTGCTGGCGAAGCCTCTCCCACTCTAACCGGGTCTCTTCTTCCTTCTGCTTTGCCACTAGCCGCAGTTCCTGTTCATGGAGCTCCCATTCTTTTGTTTGGGGTCCTGCTACACTAGGGCTAGAGGGTGCAGCTCCTCCTATTGCCGCCTGGGAGATCAGCATAACTTTCAGTTCCTCAGCTGTTTTCTCCTCCCATGGCAAATTGTCCCTTTTACACTGCTCTGTCAGGGCAGTTTTATTCATAGAAAGATACTGGCTCATTTTACTAGCCTCACTGGGTCCCTATTCCGCAGTCCTGAAGTTCAAACATACACTGCTTTTGCCAGCTCTATTAGTAAAATACCCAATTTCTGTTTGGAGTGCTTAATCTCACTGTTCAGGATCGCTCCGCTGCCACCATCTGTCAAGGTTCCGCTACTGCAGGGACCCCTTAACCTTCCTTTGGGAGATCTCTGCCTCTCCTCAAAGCCCCTCCCGTTCCAGGAGATCAAGTCCTTTTACAGCTTCCAATAGCATGGGTGTAGGCTGTAGACGTGGTGAATAAGTCACTCCAAACTCCAGGGTAACCAACAACACTTTACTTATAATATTTGGGTATTTACTTAATAGAGTGGTTATAATTCAAAAGCAAGTATGATAAAATAAAACAAACAAACAAACAAACAATCCACCGTTCTCTAGTATAACTTCAGACTACCTATCTGCTATGCAGCCAGTTTCTCTTTCTCTCTCTCTGCTTCTCTCTGCTGTTTCTGTGCTGCTGCTTCCAGCTCTCTCCCAGCACACACTAACTGCTAGCTGACCACACCCCACATATATAGCCTTCCCAGGAATGGAAGGTTATAATCATGTGACCTTGAATAGGAGATCTGGTTCTTAACTTCTATTGGGTAAACTAAAACTCTCAAACTCCCCCTCCCATCCAAGTGTTTGGGCCTTCAGGCTTCACTACTCGAGGGAAGTGTTTGGGCCTTCAGGCTTCAACAAACTCAAGCCTGAGTAGGCCTCAATCCTTTACAGTCCTCTGAGGGGCTCTCATGACAGCTCGTTGACCCCAACCGCAGGGACTCCAGTTCTAGGCTGTAGAGACGGGTGAAAGGGACCTCTCTTTCTCTACCCTCCAAGTGCTGTGCATCGAGTCCTTTGAAGGACTTGCACTTGGGGCACCTGTCCGGCGAATCGGAGATTAGCTCACTAACCCCAGGCAAAGGGATTTCAGTCCTAGCCTGTGAAATCTCGGGGTGACATGGCTCCTTTTCCTTGTGTCCATCTGTCTGTTTCAAAGATGGGGCAGGAATCCTCTAAGTCCCCGTGCGCGGGTTTTCCAAAAGGAACGCCCGCATATAAATTGTGCACAAGATATGGCCCTCAAGCCACGAAATATTTATATCAATGGGCATCTTTTCCCCCCAACAAGCAACAGACTGCTAAGTCAGCTGCTGCCTCCAAATTGCTTTTGCTTTTGTTTGCCTTCTAGTTCTTGAGTCTGGCCTTACAGACTCAAGAACTAGAAGGCAAACAAAAGCAAAACACAGGACGGCATGGCACCCATGCCACCACAAGTAGAACTAAAGATAAATCTCAAGACATTTGCAACTATTGCAAAAAGAAAAGCCACTGGAAAATAGAGTGCAGGAAATGCATTGCAAATGAAGAGCAATAGCAGCCAATGGCAGCTGCCCAACAGTTACTCAACAGCAACAATCACCTAGTCAATTGGAAATCAGCTGGGAATGAAGAAGAAGGGAGAAATCAAAGTTGCACTGAGAACAAGGCCCAACACATTTTGAGTCATAAGATTCTTCTTCAGGAGTAATTACTACTGGCTCAGTCTCTTCAAGTGATAGCTAAAACATCTAGTATGTTAGCTGATAGCATAACTCAACTCTTTCAAATACTCTGTCAGGTAACATACCAGATGTTAGCTGTTCCTTGAAGAGTCTATGGCAGTTGCCACTGAAGAATTTTATGCTCAAAACGTATCGGTCCTTAACACATAGTTCTCAGTACACCTTTGAGGTCTCCTCTTTCTTCTGCCTTTTGGGGATAATATATTTTTTTTTCTACAGCACTGCCTTGAGATGAAAAATATGTTCAGGTCACATCTAGGGTTGGGTGAATCTATCAGTTTCGATGCCATTCAGTTTCTCATTTTTCCAACTTTGTTCGGTTTGCCTCAATTTCACATCAATGCATAATTTTTATTTTGAAAAATTTTCCTAATATACACATTTAGATATGCAAGTTTGCCAAATGTATGTATCCTTGTTAATGCATTTTGTTAATGCAGGGCTCTCCAACCTTGGGTCCCCAGATGTTGCTGGACTACAGCTCCCAGAATCCCTTGCCATTAGCCATGCTGGCTGGGTATGCTGGGAGCTGTAGGCCAGCAACATCTGGAGACCCAAGGTTGGAGAATCCTGTGTTAATGTATGCATTTTTTTGCAAAACATTTTCCGTATAATGAAGCATTTCTGTGCATTATTTTCAGTATCATGCATATTTTTGTGTGCATATTTCCATAGCATATGGATTTTTGAGTGCCCTTTTCACTGAAAGGCATTTTTTTTAAAGGAGGAGAACTGTAGCACTAAATTTAGGAAAGTGTGAATGTCAGTGTGCAACTCTATTCCAGTTTGCTCATTGGTTTGGCAGAATCAAATCCGCTAAATTTGCATAAAAAATCATATGGAACAGATTTCCCAGCCATCCCTAGTCACATCATCTGTGCACTTACCACATTTCCAGCCAATGTTTTCCTTATATGAATACGGTTGACATCTGCCCCAACAACACATAGAAGTGCACATATATTGCCCAAGAAGACTTCTGAAGGAGGTTGTGGGCTCTCCCACTCTGGAGGCATTCAAGGTGCAGCTGGACAGCCATCTGCCAGGGATGCTTTGACTTGGGTTCCTGCATTGAGCAGGGGCTGGACTCGATGGCCTTATAGGTCCCTTAAAACTCTACTATTCTATGATTCTATGAAGTATTATGCCATTGAAAGATACTTTTTGGTGATATTGTATGACATTGTTATATTTTAGAATCAGATGTGCACCTGTTCATGTGGTGGAAGTTGCTAGCATTTCATATACGAAAGGAAAATCACTTCTGGAGACATAACTGCGTAACTGTGGTGATCCTCAGTAAAGAGCCGAATCCAAGAAAAGATAAGAAAGTACGCACAAGGGAGAACTGTGCACACTTAGCTTTTATTGTTTAGTTTCCTCCAAATACCTCACATTACTGAAAGGTCAAACCACATTCTAATCTAATTTGGAGTGTTCTGAGTTTGGTGTGGTGATTTACTATGTCTGAAAATAAGCAGAAAGCTCTGAGTGCATGCACTGATCTTCTGGGCATTCTTCATTAGCTTTTCTGGATTGTGGCCAAATGTGTGTAGAGTTGGTGCACCAGGCAGCAACGTTAAGCATCACAGTGCCTTTGGAATTATGCCCCGCTGAAATCAATGTGACTTAAGTGGTTTCTGCTACTTGTTACTAAGAGCCCCTGCACCCACAAAGTCTCTGGTTCCCAGGCATACATCATCAAGCTCAGAACAGGAACTAATACTCAGGTACCTTTATTCCATTTACAATGTTGCAGGCGCGTCCAGGTATAGGTAGGTCAGGTCTCTTTAAATGTGTGTGTCACTGTAAGCTGTCAATCCCCTGATAAAAATGATTTAGAACCTTGACGCAGAGCATCCAATAGAAATATGCCACAGGTGTAATGTTGCATAAATTACTAGTCAGCCTAGACACAATCAGGTAACAACTTAGGTCCCTAGGACTATTCATGAGTGAACCAAGAAATTGTAACAGCATAGCCTACCTTGCCATTGGCTCAACATTGCTCAAATTAGCACATTTCTCTATTCACACACTGATTATATTTCTAGATCAACTTCTCTCTTATAGATTGTTATCTATAATACCAAAAAAAATATCTCAGATATGACATGCCATAAAATAGTTTAAATAACTGAAGAAGGAACAAAGCTAACCACATTAACAGTCTTTACAAAAGGATCATAGTACTTTCCAGAAAGAACGGCATTTCATGGTCATAAACAGCTATTTAAATTAGTTCATTCTTGTGAATATGAGTTCATTCTACACTGATGGTAATAGAGTCTACATTACGAGTCTACGATAAATAAGGAAAATACCCTGAGAAAATTCTTGATAGCTGAGACTATAGGCTTTTTCAAGCAATTGTACTTAAATTCTTTTTAAACATATAATCCCAAATTCTCTTACTTTAAACTCAGCAGTGACTAAGAATTAAAGAGAATTAAGAACAAAACATGATCACAAACAGCATGGTAGGAAAAATACAAATTTAACACAGTGTGCAAAGTACTTTTTATTACTACAACATTACAATCCTTCTGGGAATGTATCTTAATGAAAAGTCTTCCTAGATATACAGTGCTTTGACAATCTGTGTTCCTCCTCTAAAGAACAAACTATCTGAGCAACAGTATGTTTGATTCCTTATTTAATGGATTTGAAATAGAAGGTGAAAGATATTGGTAAAATTGACACAATCAAGGAGAAATTACAGATCGACAGTCAAATTTGTCTTAGGCATTGTAATAATTGTTAATGGCATTCAAATAGTTTCTAAGGCTGCACTCCTGAGTCCTATACCCACTTACCTAGGAATAAGTCCCATTGAATTCAGTGGGACCTTCTTCTGAGTAGACATGTATAGGATTGCACTGTAAGGATGCATTCCTATGGTACCACAAATAAATTTTATAGCCATGCATTCTGAAGTCCTAGGAGAGTATATATGTATGTTTACTGGCTGGATAATGATGTCAGACCTATTCCTTTACACTCCCATGTGACTAGCCTACTGCATACTAATGTAATAAACATCATTCAGATGAAATGGTAATCCCAGCAATCTACATATCAAGTTCTGTATCTTCTTCAAAAATATATGTACTGAAGAAAACGCCCTATTATGTTATCTGTTCACATTGTTCTAAAAATCATTTTGCTCTGTTTGTCAGCTCTTGCTGCCAGTGACCATGGAATTTGCTCTTTATTCTCTGTTCCTGTCTTTTAGTAGAGTAGTCCAAAAATGAACACAGATAATTTTCCTTGCCTTCCAAAGTGGTGATGATGATCTAATAATGGGCTAGAATGGCTTCTTCTTGATTCTAATGGGCTTCTAAAGTCCTTAAGTAGCCTTTGGATGGAGAGATAAAGATGTGGATTTGGTATAATTGGCACAGTGGTTGCCAGAACTGACTGTTAAAAATATTCGGGACAGCAACTGGATAGACAGGGAACATATCTCCACTGGAAAAATTATCTACTCTTTACACAGCAAATACACATTTAAACAATGCCTGATTCTGCAATGTTACTGAAAAAGACTGATTTTGCATGTGTATACAGTTGATAACTGTATGTGCAGGAGTAGCTATTCTGTTTTTTTGTTTTGTTTTTATTTTGGCAGCAGATCTCTCTGCTGAAGAGGCAAGTCACTGTTAAGTTTTAACAGTGGTTTACCTCTTCTGCTGTTAAGCTTCAGTTGTGAAAGTGTCAAAGAAAACTCTGGTTATATATTTGGTACATACCCACTTGCTCATGAAGTTTCTTTGGATCTCAGATGAATATTTTGTCCCACTTGTCAGAGTATCCCAATTTGTGAATAATGATTTATTATGCAGTATAATATTATTTTTCTAATAGCAATAATTATCAGTGTTGGCACTGATCAGGATCAATGGAAGTATTGATCAGCTTTCAACCCTTCTTATCAAAATGTTTCGTACAAAACCATATCCAGATGAAGCATATATCCCTATTCTCCACAAAAAGCAGGATGAAACTATTCAAAAGTTAAGTAAAAACTTAGAGCACTGTAAAAAAGATTAGCAGCATGCCAGAACCCTGGGGTTTTCAATACCTTTGGAATACAGGGCTCAGTACATAGTCCAGGGTGCTCCACAGGTTTTATTTGAGTTCTTCTTCTTTTAAACAAGTACAAGGAAAATATGGTGAAGATTACAAGTGACACTACACAAATAAGTCCAAACATATTATAGAAGCCTTGTGGACTGCTAAATATTTCCACTGCCTATGGCGAGAGATCTCAGTCTGTGACTCATGCGGTTTCCAGGTAAATCTTAAAAGTGAGGGATCATGTCAAAAAGAAAACAATGTTCAGTATTTTTTCCTAACTGACAATGAAAAACAAAGCAGCACAAATACTTTGCTCAGGTGCCCCAATCCAGAGACCTATGTGCACCCAAGGTGCACATGAGATCTTGAGCATGCAGAACAGAATATCATGTCTATATTTCTAAAGTTACAAATAGCTCTGAAAAGGTATCATACTTATTAATATTGGCTACAGTCTTCTAATGAAGTAATAAAAGCTCAGCTGTACTTTGTTCAACTTTGAGCTCCATACACTGTAAGCAAAGCTGATGAAATTAACTTGGAAAAATTATCTTTACTATGGATCTATTATTCCAATTATGTGATGTTATTATTAGCTCCAGTGCAACAGCACATTTATTCGTTTCTTCAAAGTTACTGTAACAGATACGCCATCAAAGATGTATTAATTCTTGCCTTTGAGGCACACTATATTCATCATTTCCCCCAAAATGATTAAATATATATGTGAAAGTATTATTGAGTGTTGATAGTCTTCTACAGTTGGTGTTAACATCAGTTGAAATTAAGGTTACACAAGGAACTATAAATCTGTCTTAAAACTATCTTCTAATTTCTGTTATTGTGTGTAATACTGTTATATATTACAGAAGCTGAAACATTGTGAGGATCAGAATATGGTGCTGAGCTGTGGAGCTGACACTTTGAAAAATAGACAAGGCTTGTGGTGCATCACAGGAGTAAGCCACATAAATTTCCCCATACTTTTAATGGGCTAGGATTATATTCTAACTCTGTATTCTAACAGTAGAATCATAAAATAGCTGGATTTCTGCGAGCAGTCCTTCAGTGAGGCTTATGCAAGTGTAATGTGTGTGCAGAATCTCAGCATCATACAGTAGGTTTATAAGAAGCTTATTGATTCAAGCACACGGGAAAAGGAAACTTAAATGTGAATTGTCAGGGAAGCTGTTGTCCATTACCTGAACAGGGTTTTATATGGCATCAAAGAATGTAAGAACAAAACAATCTTCTATAATCTAGTAGAGTACATCCTTCCCTCCACAGACTTGACATATTTGACAGTTGTTAGAGCTGCAAGATCTATAGAACTATTAGCTGCAAAGTTTGGGGAGGATAAAAAAAGAAGTGGGTAAGTTTGAAGAAAAAAGGTTGTAGAATAAAATTTTAGTATTTTTTTTATATAATCAAGATAGACTTTGTAGAAAATCCTTTCTATTGTGAAGGTATAGCAGAGCAAATGTAGTTATAGCTGATATCATGTCAAACAGATAAAGGTAGGAAAGAAAGTTCAATAACTTCTGCACTATACAATTGCTTTAAAAAAAATGAAAGCAGCTTTGGAATTGGTTTGTTCAATAATATCTTTACATACACGTTGATTTTCTTTGAGTGACTTTGGATATGATGGAATACAAGCGCCTTGTACTTGCAGCTGCCCCATCACAACTCCGTATTGTCCAAAAGAAAACTTTCAGCTCCCAATTAGCCCCTGTGGAAGGAGATGTGAAAGTCCTAACTTGGATGAACAGATATATGCAGGGATAACAGGAAACCAAAGGCACTTGAACTTCCTGTTCCCCAGTAAATGAACCAAGACCTCAAAGTTTGGCTAATGGTACCATCTGGCAGAGTGGCTTGGGTCATTTTTTGAGGGCAATCTCTAGATCCGTAAAAATGGAAAAGAGTTAAAAGGTGCATAATCCTTTGCTGCTATCACCCCATTTTCAGAAGGCAGTATTTTTTTCCAATTATCAGGGGAGACTGGTGACTCCTGTGTAAGTGGGGCTCCTTATCCATTGCAGCTTTTATTCTGAGCTTTATAGGATCTATCTATGGTGCTCCATGGTGGTGAACCTATTTGGGGATGGAGTACAGCACCATGGATAGCTCCTATAAAGCTCAGAGCATAAAAGCAGCAATGGACAAAGAGCCCCACTGACACAGGAGTCACCAGCCTCCCCTGACAATTGTGCTGCGTGTGTGTCCGTGTCCGTGTCCGTGTCCGTGTCTGTATCCATATCAATATCCTATACAAAATAAAACAAAACAAAATGTTGCATTGGTTAAGTCAGAGTAGTCACGTTAAGATAGCAAAGCATCTACATTTCCTAGTGTAACAAACAGCACATCCTCACAGGTTTGCCTCTCTGTTTTACCTTATCTTAAATACATTTTCTGAGCATTAGCTTGCACACTCAAAACTGAGCTGAAAGTTAGGATCAGACTACATGTAACAGTGGCAGATCTTGGCTTCTATCCAATGTTAGTCTAATTTAAGTTCAATTCATTTCAATGGGTTTACTCTAAGTAGGACTAACATTGGATGCCACCTCTTCTTTTTAAAACTCTGGTCTGCCCCAAATATATATGACACAGGGTAATAATGAGTGAGTGGTCTAATTTTTATTTATTTATTTAGAGCAAAGAGTTCTTCCACAGGGCTACACAAATGGGTTTGGATAGAGCTCTGTATGTAGCCATTCCAGAACCAAACAGAAAATATCAGGACTGCTCAAATTAAGTTCTACAAAAGCAAATCCCAAGGGGTGTGAAATAAGCAAAAATACATGTACGTCCGCACGTTCACGTTTGCCAGCCCTACCTTTGTTTACGGGGTGTGTGTCGCGATTTCCACCCCCATCTACGATCACCCCTCCTCACATCTTCTGTTCCCCCGCAATTTCCCGGAAACTGGAAGTGACGTTGCGTCACTTCCTGGTCCTGGTCCTGGCACTGCACTGCACTGCACTTTTAACATAGATACCTGGGCAACCCACGGCCATTTTAGGTGGGTTGCCCTGGTATCTATGTTAAAAGTGCAGCGCCAGGACCAGGAATGACGTGATGGGAGCTCCGCCGTGTCAGTGCTGGACCCGGGAATTCTCAGGTTGCTGGGTGGGAGCAAAGGTAGTTGGGGGCGGATGGAAGGTGGGGGTTCACGGTGGGTGCTCGCGGGCACACGGGTGGGAGAGGTGGTTCACGGACGGGTTCAATAAGACGAACGGGGTGCGTTCGTCCGCTTTAACCCCCCCCCCTTTTGCAATTCACTATTCAGCAAATTGTTACAGGAAGGAGGCTTGGAATACTGCTAAATAACATGCTACTGAATAAATACACTTCCAAAATGCCAACTCACCTACACCCTGCATTTAATTCTGAAAATCCTAAATCAATGTATTTTATTACTTGTTTCATTTATACTGCATGACGAACTCATCTGCTTACCTCACATTTACTTGATTGAAACATTTTTCCTGATGTTTAAGTAAGAAGAGCCGAACTGTATCTTATGGATTTTCTTGATGCTTCATTTGCACTGTATAACTCTAAAAGCGGCATGTCCCTGAAGTGTAATGCTGAGAGAACAATTAGCCTCTACAGTGTAATCAATGTTAATATGAGCCATAATGCTAACTTCAGGTTCTGTACACTACATTCTACTGCTTCTAGTATTGGTTTACATACTATACTCCTTTTATTGCTCATTCTTCAACTGAGAGGTCTCTTCTGGGTAACCTTGTAAATAACTCAGAGTCTGACCTTATGTTCTCTTAATGGCTAATGCCTAAGACACAATTTTTTCTTGGTGTAAATAAGTAAGAACTGAAACATACTTATGCATGCTGGTAGTTAATTTGATTCATTTATTGGTGACTTACACATGCAAAGCATTTAGTCTACCACAGCATGCTGCATCTTTAGACAAAGCTGGCTGAATGCACCAGCTTGAGGACTTGGAAGATGCACACACTCCCCAGGGCTCTAGGGCTAGGTTAATGGGCCTTCTGAGGTTCCAAAGCCATTATCTCCCTGCTGAGTGGCCAGGAGGGAGTGGAAGGCTATTAATGCAGTTTTTCTAAAGGCAGTGCCATTAAACTTTGCCAGAGGGAGGAAGAGAGAGGGCAGAATTTGTGGGTGCTTACATAATGTGGCACTGCTCTGAGATAACCAGCTATTCAGTGCAATGCTGGGTGGGAGGCAGTTCTATTTCCACTGCAACATATGTAGATCATTGTGTTTTCTATCAAAGGGAATTATGACACTGCTGAAATATCTCTCTAAGCAATTCCTTTCTGACAGATCCTGCTGTAGGATAAGATGGTCAGTCAGTTTATATTTTACAAAATCTAGTTTCTAACCAGTTTTCACATCAGATTATGGAACCATTGGAGTGGCTCCGTCTTGCTTCTTTGGTGATCCATCACTAGAAACCCTGAAAGTTCTATTCATGGTAAAGTAAAGAAACCTTGTCCTAATGTCGTGATGACCCTGAGCAGCAGCCAGGATTCTGATACAGAGGAGAAAACTAGCTGCACCAGGAAGTCCAGTGGTGCTAGCCTGGGAGGGACTGAACCCAAAGACAGGCTCCAAAGTGAAGCTTGAGCCTAGCTGCCAGGAGCTCCTTGAGCCAAATATGTCTTAACTGGGACCTCTGGGGACAGCACTCCCTGAGTCTAATTCCCCTGATGAAGTAGCCCCCTTTACTCCAGGGACCTCACAATTCCCAGTGCCTCCTCACCAGCAGAGGCAATACTCAAGACAGGAGCTGACTGAGAGGAGATGGAGTGCTGGGCTCCAGGCCAGATGACTATTTCTTTAAGGGTTTCTATTCTTCAGGAAGGGGGCAGAACCTGGGAAGGATCATTTGGCCCAAAAGGGACACAAGGTCCAACTGATGTTTATGCCTTGTTGGAGCATGTTGTCTGCTTGGAACTATGCAAGGTCTTGTAACTCAAGCCTAACTAAGCTACCCTCAGGTGTTCATCATACCATGTTGGGCCCTGTTTGTGATGAGTCTAGGAAATTTATTTCCTAGATTTGGTATGTGGAATTTCATTGGTGAGAGGTATAACATGACCAGATTTCAGAAAGGTCTGATGAAGAATGGATGAGTGATAGCAGTTTGTATTGAATGACAAGGGTCATTCAACAGTTTTCTTGGGGAAGCACAAATCAGTAAAGTTCAAGGCCTAGGGATGTATGAGGATTTGTTTTGGGGTGTAGAAGTCAGGCAAACTTGCTGGGCTCGACTCCCCCAAACTTCGTCCCTCCTACCTGGTTCCCCAGCTCGACTTGTGTTCTTCCAAGCTGAGCTGGGGAAGCAACTTCCGGGTTCCTGGTGGTATGTTTTTAATGTAGAAAATGGCAAGTTACGCAAATTGTGGCCGCTTTTACCATATCTTACACCATTTTCTACATGAAAAGCATACTGATGGGAACCCAGAAGTCTGCCGAGTGGCTCGGGTGGCGCTCGCTTTTGGCTTGGCGGGTGCAGCAGCAGTGCTCGCCAAGCGTCCAGCGATCTGCCCACCACTAGCTCGAACTCACAGTTCTCCGCATTCCATCTTGAACCTTGTTCCGACTCACTTGAGTAAAGTCGAGTATAAGATTGTAAACTCTGGTTTTTTTTGGTTTCACATGAAAATCCATATTTATTTGTGTGTGCATTTTTTCCAAATATAAACATTAATTGTGGGCATCTTTGAAATACACGCATTCTTCTCCAATTGTTTAAAGCATATTTGTGTGTCTTTTTCAAAAGTATGCGTTTTTTTCATGCCCATTGTTCAAATGTACGCATGTTGTTGAACACATTTTTGGGGTCTGTGAATTGCATTGCAAACTCAGAAACGTACGGACTTCAACCACAGATTGTGTCTAGATCCATATTTGATCTAGAAGCTGCAAACTGGGTAAATCCTTGATAGAAAATGAACTGAAACAAATTTCTCATACATCCCTAAGAAAACACATCTTCAATGTCTTCTTTTTGCTGGTTTAGATTATGTAAAAAAAAATATCAAGAATATTGCAGTGGCCTGCCCTTCTGGGGTTTGCTGAAAAATCAATTGTGTAGTTCTAAAGTTATGAGGTTACTTCCCATTTAATGTGTAGAAGTTGAAATCTACTGGCAAACTGTAAAGTATATCAGAGAAGCTGAATGAATTTTTTTTGCATCTGTCTTCACTGCAGAAGATGTAGGGCAGATAACTGTGTCTGACCTGACATTTTGAGGAAGTGAGTCTGAGGAACTAAGGCCAATAGCAGTGACAAGATGTAGTTCTAGACTTTACTGACAAATTGAAAAACAAATCAAAAACAAATCTCTGGTCTCAGATGGTAGTTCTGAAAGAACTGAAAAGTGAAATTGCTGATATTCTAACAAACATATGTAACATGTTCCAAAGATCAGCCTCTGTACCAGAGAACGAGAAGGTGGCCAATGTAACACCAATTTTTAAGAAGGGACCCAGTAAACTACAGGTTGGTTAGCTTACTGTCTGTTTTGAGTAGACTGGTGGAAAACATTATTAAAGGTTGTGAAAAGGACCAAAGCCGGTCCTTTGCGTGGGTTCGGGAACCAAAGGGTTAACCGGAGCGAAGTTAGCCCTATATATGCGGCTCTCGGGTGCTTAGGAGGGAGCCGCGACCAATTTTAACGCTAGAACAGTGAACGAAGCAATTTTATGAATGGAGGCTATTACACTGTTTATAGGTAAACAGAGTTTAATTGAGCATATCAAAATATACACAGAAGCAGTATGTGACGCACGCGCCTCCAATTTACAGCAGCTTAGAGCAAGCAGTAGCAGTAGTACACACAAGGGTTACCTGGAATGACCCTATTTCCTTGAAAGTCGCGTATGCCAGCAACCGGGCAAATTCAGCTAGTTTCACCAGGAGCTTCCCGGGGTTGGATCCTGAGTCCAGACCGGAGCCCTGGACCTCCGCGCAGCTTGCTGCCCATGACGATCAACAACTTTTCCCGCCACAGGCCTTCTTTATACCCTCCTCTTGGTCCCCTTCTCCCTGCTGTGCCCCTTACCCCATGATCGATTGAAACGAGTCAGGAATACCTGTTTCCCTGGGTGCTTAGGGGTGTTTAAGAGTACTTGCCACTCTTTGAGACCACCAGGCACCTTGGCGTCCCTCTTGTTGTTTGGGGATGCTTCGTAGCTCATTTGGCTGCCCAGGGGAGGGGAAGCTGCCAGGGGGTATGCAGATGTGTCCCATTGTGAGCCTCATTGAAGTGCAGGAAAACAAGTGCGGGTAAACAAGGTTAAAGGTGGATACCTGAGCTGCTGCTGCAAGTGGAGTGTGCATGTACCTGACCTGGCTTTCTCTTCACAAAGGTAAAATTCTCAAACATATAGAAGGAAAAGTCTTGCTTGCTGAAGAAGAATCAACATAGCTCTTGGAAAAATAAGTCCTGTCTCATTAACCTTTTAGAGGTTCTTGAGAGTGTCAACAAACATGTGGATAGGAGTGATGCAGTAAATATTGTTTACTTGAACTTTCAAAAGGCTTTTGACAAAGATCCTCTCCAAAGACACCTGTAGCTGTAGCAGTCTTAAAATAAGAAGAGAGGTCCTCTTATGAATCAGTAACTGCTTAAAGAACAGGAAGGAGAGAGTAGGAATAAATGGACAGTTCTCCCAATGGAGGGATGTAAACAGTGGGCTCCTCCAAGAATCTGGATTGGGACCAGTTCTTTTTAACTTGTTCATAAATGATCTGGAGTTAGTGGTGAGCAGTGAGGTGGCCAAGTTTGCTGATGGCACCAAACTATTAAGGATTATTAAAACCAAAAGGGACAGTGTAGAGCTCCAAAAGGAACTCTCTAAAGTGAGGGAATGGGCATTAAAATGGCAAATATGGTTCAATGTAAGCATGTGCCAAGTGGGGCAAAACCCTCTAACCGCATATATGTTGATGGGGTCTGTGCTGGCAGTGACTGATCAGGAAAACGATCTTGGGGTTGTGGTGGATAGCTGAATGAAAATATTGACCTGATGTGCAGGAGCTGTAATAATAATTTTAAAAAATGCAAATTCCATACTGGGGATAGTTAGGAAAGGAATTGAAAATAGAACTGCCAATACTATAATGGCTTTATACAAATCTATTGTGACCACACTTAGAATGCTATGTATAGTTCTAGTCACTGCATCTCAAAAATGATACTGTAGAGATGGAAAAGGTACAGAAAATGGCAACCAAAATGATCAAGGGTCTGAAGCAATGTTGCCCTATGAGGAAAGATTACAATGTTTGGGGGTCTTTAGCTAAGAAAAAAAGTCACGCGTGAGGGCACATGACAGAGTTGTATGACATTATGCATGGTGTGGAAAACGTGGATAGAGAGACATTTTTCTTCCACTCTCATAATAGTAGAATCTGGGATCATCCAATGAAGCTGAATGGTGGTATATTCAGGACAAATAAAATGAAATACTTCTATGGAATTTGCTACCACAGGAAATAGGGGTGACCAGCAACTTGAATGGCTTTAAAAGGGGATTAGACTAATTCAGGGAGGATAAGGCTGTCAATGGCTACTAGTCATGATGTCTATATATTGCATCAATATCTGAGGCAATATGCCTCTTAATACCAGTTCATAGGTCATAGAGTTGGAAGGGGCCTACAAGGCTATCGAGTCCAACCCCCTGCTCAATGCAGGAAACTAGAGGAGGGGTCTCCCATCCAAGTAATAAGCAGGCCTGACCCTGCTTGGCTTTCCACGCTAAGACAAGCTGAGCCAGTGTGAGCCACAGGCCTGTAGTTCCTGGGGAACATGAGTAGGAGGGTGCTATGGGAAGCCCCTTACTTGAGGGCTTTCCATAGGCACCTGGTTGGCCACTGTGGAAACAGAATGCTGTTAGCCTTAGATGTGATCCAGCAAGACTTTTCTTATCATCTTATATGTCCTTAATGTCCATTGGCAGAGTTAACTCAACAACCACCCATAGTTTGTTACTGGGATAACCCTGGGTTGTTTAAGCCCTAAACAACCCAGAGTTCCTGGGTTCTGATATCACAAAACAACTCAGAAAGCAGAAGTGATGATTGTGTAGTAGACAGTGTGTGTGCTCATTCCCATGCAGCTATGTCAATGGTTTAACCCAGAAATTGAGCATGACTTTCAAATTGGGTCATTGTGTCTGTAAGGGAAGGAATGAACTGTGTGTGTGTGTGTGTGTGTGTGTGTGAGAGAGAGAGAGAGAGAGAGAGAGAGAGAGAGAGAGAGATGGGACAGAGGTGCTTCTGATGCATGAGTGCATTTGTGTGTGTGTGTGTGTGTGTGTGTGTGTGAGGGAGGATTGTTACATACGTGTGTGAGAGAGAACATTCATATTCATCATGCCGTTCCTGTCTTGATTCCTTGTCTCCCCTCGCCGGATCGTCACCTTGAAGTGGTGAGTGGGCTTGCGTGTTCCGATGAATCCTGTGAGCAATGCCGTCGGGAGCTATGTACTCCCAGTAGGGTCACCCATGGCGGTAAGGTCCGGGGAGAGGAACCAGACAAAGAACGATCCAAAACATAAAGTCCTCAACGGCAGAACAGGCGGAAGATAATTAAACCTAAATTACAACGGCTGTGAAGGCGGATGAAGGCTGCAGCAGAGAATGGTTTTCCAATCGTCAGGGTAACCGTGCCATTGGATCTCTGCCGTACTCTGTCAAGTTTGTGTGGTGACTCGTTGTGCACCGATCTCCCCACATAAAACAGTTTCACGCACAGGCGTCTTCCAACCCAACCCACCCAACCCAACCCAACCCAACCCAACCCAACCAACCAAACAAAAAAAAAGTCCCATGGCGACTGGCGAATGGCGATGGGGGCAGGACTGTGAATCTGGAAGCCCCTAGTCATGGACCAGCACATGGGCGGTGGATGCAGACTCAGTCGCCCTGTTCAAGGAAAGAGGTAGTCGAGCAGCTCGGCAGCTGTATCCATGACTGAGCAGCCCTATTTAGGATCCACTCTGCTCACCCCGTATGGGGAGGGGGCTAGAAAAGGTGCCCTAAACATAGTCTACCTCTTTCTCCCCTGACTGGATTACCGCGTCCAGTGGGGTCACCATTTTAGCGGTCGAAAAAGACAATTGCATTTTGGAACATGGAATATACGGACATTGCTAGATAACATAGATAGTGAACGCCCTGAGCGTAGGACTGCTATTATGGCAAGGGAGCTGAGACGGTTTAAAATTGACATAGCAGCACTTCAAGAAACTTGAAGGGCAGGAGAGGGACAGTTGAAAGAAGAAAAAGGAGGTTATACCTTCTTCTGGAAAGGACTACCTGAGCAGGACCGACGAATACATGGAGTAGGCTTTGCCATCAAAAATGAACTAGTGAACTCTTTGTCAGAAGTTCCTACTGGCATTAACGAACGCCTGATAACTCTTCGATTAAAGCTCGCCAGTAACCAACAGGTAACTATTTTGAGCGCTTATGCACCAACATTAGATGCTGATGATGACATCAAGGAAAGTTTTTATAGCCAGTTGGACACTCTCCTGTCAGAGATACCTAAGGAGGATAAAATTATCCTCCTGGGTGATTTTAACGCAAGAGTCGGGCGTGACTTTGATTTATGGCCAGAAACTATTGGAAAAGACGGAGTTGGTAATAGCAACCCGAACGGACTCTTACTTTTGTCTATATGTGCAGAGCGTAATCTCACTATTACAAACACGCTCTTTCGACAAAAGAATAAGTTTAAAACATCATGGCAGCACCCACGGTCAAAGCACTGGCATCTTCTGGATTATGTAATTGTCCGTGTTAGAGATCGCCGCGATGTACTTCTTACTAGGGCCATGGTGAGTGCCGACGACTGCTGGACAGACCACCGACTAATCCGGTCCACAATGGTTATCAACATTGCTCCCCAACGTAGGCTTCAAGGAAGGAAACCAAGGCGTAATGAACATCCAAGTCCTTCAAGATCCTATTAAGCAAACTCGTCTTCAATCACTTCTTAAGGAACATCTACCTACGGAACCTCCTGACAACATTGAGGACCATTGGTCTAAGCTGAAAACCTCCATTACTGCAGCTTGTGAACAAACTATTGGATATGAAACTAAGAAACATCAGGATTGGTTTGATGAAAATGATAATGAGATTAAATATATAATTGACCAAAAAGGAAAGCCTTCCAAATATGGCAAAATGATATTAACTGCGCTGCCAAGAAAAAAACCTACGCTAGCGCAAAGGCTGAGGTCCAAAGAAGAACAAGAGAACTTAAGAACGCTTGGTGGAAAAAGAAAGCTAAAGAAATTCAACAACTTGCAGAATCTCATGATGCACAGGGCTTTTTTAAGGCCACAAGGGCCATTATGGACCAAAAACCTATGGTACAACCCTTTACAATCAAAAGATGGCACCAAACTCTTAAAAGACAAAGAGTCTATTGCACTGCGTTGGAAAGAGCATTATTATGACCTTTTAAATCGTAAATCTAAGGTGGATAATGAGATTTTTTCGCAAATCCCGCAAAAACAAATTAAAGAGGAACTTGCAATACTCCCCACTTTGGATGACGTAAAAAAAGCCATTAATCAAATGAAGAACAACAAAGCTAGTGGACCAGATGGGATTCCTGCTGAAATCTTTAAAGAAGGGGCCCCCGAACTTGTACAACATCTTCATAAACTCATCGAAAAAATCTGGATAAGAGAAGAGATCCCAGAAGACTTCAGGGATGCCATAATTATCACCCTCTTTAAGAAAGATGATAGAACAGACTGTGGAAACTATCGGGGCATTTCTCTCTTAGCAACCGCAGGTAAAATATTTGCTAGGATTCTCGCAAACCGTCTTCTATCTATTTCAGAAGAGATCCTCCCTGAAACTCAATATGGTTTCCGCCCCTCTAGAGGGACAGTAGACATGATTTTTACTGCACGCCAGCTCCAACAAAAATGCCGGGAGCAAAATCAACCCGTTTATATGGCATTTATCGATTTGGCTAAGGCCTTTGATACTGTAGACTGTACAGCTCTCTGGACTATCCTTATGAAAATTGGATGCCCCAATAAATTTGTGAATATCTTGCGACTTCTCCATGACAACATGACGGCTACGGTCTTGGACAACAACGGCTCTCATGGTGCTCCATTTAAAGTGGGATCAGGTGTTAAACAGGGATGTGTCATCGCCCCAACATTATTTGCCATTTTCATCACCATGGTTTTACATCTTGTCAAGGGGAAACTTCCCACTGGTGTGGGAATTATATATCGAACAGATGGAAAGCTTTTTAATCTCAGCAGGCTGAACGCAAAAAGTAAGGTAATTACAACCTCCGTTGTGGAACTTCAGTATGCTGATGATAATGTGGTCTCCGCACATTCAGAGGATGATCTCCAAACTATCCTAAATGCTTTTGCAGAAGCATACGAAAAACTTGGTCTCTCACTTAACATCAAAAAAACCAAAGTGCTTCATCAGCAAGTGCAAGCTAACCCTTTGGTGATGCCATCTATCCAGCTTGGCGGGACAATACTGGAAAATGTCGATCATTTTCTCTATCTTGGCAGCTATCTTTCTGTTACAGCTAACATCGACAGTGAAATCCAGCATCGTCTGAGCTCCGCAAGTGCCGCATTTTCTTGAATGAAACATAGAGTGTTCGAGGATCAGGATATTTGTAAGAAGACCAAAACACTGGTTTACGAAACCATTGTATTACCAACTTTATTGTATGCCTGCGAAACATGGACTATCTATAAACGTCACTTCCACCTCCTTGAAAGGTTTCATCAACGTTGCCTCCGGAAAATCCTGCAAATTACTTGGGAAGACAGGCGAACAAATGTCAGTGTACTGGAAGAAGCAAAGACTACTAGCATTGAAAAAATGATCCTTCAACGCCAACTTCAGTGGACCGGTCATGTTGTTCGAATGCCTGACTGCCGTCTCCCAAAGCAGTTACTCTACTCCCAACTCAAGGATGGAAAGCGGAATATCGGTGGTCAATATAAGAGGTTTAAAGATGTTCATAAGGCAAATCTAAAAAAATGCAATATAAACATCGAAAACTGGGAAGCTCTGGCCCATGAACCATCTAAATGGAGGTTGGCCTTTCACAAAGGTTCCATGGACTTTGAAGAAGCCCGAGTGCAAGGTGAAAGGGAGAAACGTGCTAAGTGAAAAGCACATCAAATGAATCCATTACAGGACCATCTTCTATCTGGTAACCTGTGTCCTCACTGTGGGAAGCTGTGTGGATCTAGAATTGGCCTCCACAGTCACTTACGGACCCATCGCTAGAGTCTACACAATCTTCTTTAGAATTTCCTCCTTTTATCCTGGAAGACAATCTTACTCGGTCATGAGTGATCGCCTGATGATGATGATGATTCCTTGTCTGTAAAATGTGTAAATATTTTCTACATGGTTAGGTTTTTTGTTTTTACTATATAATCTATATTTTGATTTCAGTTGTAATGTGTGGTTTATTTATTTATTATATTTATACCCCACCTTTTTTCCTGCAAGGAACCCAAGACGGCTTACATAATCCTCCTCCTCTCCGTTTTATCCTCGCAACAACCCTGTGAGGTAGGTGAGGCTGAGAGTCAGTGACTGGCCCAAAGTCACCCAGTGAGCTTTCATGGCCGAGCGGGGACTAGAACCCGGATCTCCCGAGTCCCAGTCCAACACTCTCACCACTGTGCCACACTGGCTCTAAAGGGCACACAGGAAGGAACTTCCACCACTGTTAGAACTCTTCTTACGAATGCCGCTATGCAAAGTTTGAAACTTGTAGAGGCTGACACTGGGACAGTCCCAGAATGCCACTGCCTCTCTTGGTATGTACTAGTATGGCTGCTAGTCATTATGGCAATAGGCAACTCTAGCATCAGAGGCAAGAAGCCCCTCAATACCAGTTTCTGGGCAATGAGAGGAGACTGCTGTTCCCCTCAGGTCTTGCTGTTGGGCTTCCCACAGGCCCCATGAGAAACAGGATGCGGAACTAGGGAGATATTTTGTCTAGTGATGCAGTTTGGTAATTTTAGACTCTGAACTTAAAGGTCTTGCAGGGCAGTGTGGACTCTTTAAATGGCAATATGTATGGTAAGCCATCCCTCCTGCGTTTGGGTGCCCTCCTGCTTATTCTGCTGAGTGAGGCCCTGGAGGGTTGTTCCAAAGACCTGTCCTGATGGCATCACTGCTTTTGTCTAACCCAGTAGAACTCTTCTTATTTCTTATGGAGAATCAGGAAATGTTAAGCACTCCTTGCATTTGCCAGCAGTTTGGATTTGATCATGCTTACAGTAGATCCACTGGATTTGATCATGCTTACAGTAGATCCATTCATTATGGGACTTCAGGTAGTCATGACTAATTCATCCCAGTGATTTCCATTGGTTTACTACTCAAAGCATGACTAAGTCTGGCTCCAAAACACAACCTGCTCCTTACTATCAAGCCCAAATATAGGCAGCCTGGTGCCCTCCAGAGGTTTTGGACTAGAATTCCCATCAGCTGCAGCCAGCATTGCCAATGTTCAGGGATTATGGGAATTCCATTCTCAAACACCTGGAGGGCACTGGCTTGCCTACCCCTGATCTAGCCTAACTTTTTATTTGCTGTCGCCACACACATAGTGGTTTGGTGACTGTTCTATATGCCTATAGTCACCCTTCTTCACACTCTTTCCTTTGTCCAAGAGAGGCACCTCCCACGCTAACCCACCCCAGCTCTCCTACCTTTCAGAGAGGAGGAGTTCTATGCAGCCCAGCTGTATTGAAGCAACAGGACTGATCAGGTCTGAACATAGCATGCCCTGGGGGGGGGGGGACACACCCACATGCTTGTCTACACACACCGCTGCTGAGAGGCAATGGGACTGTGACACTTGTCAAACTGGAAAGCCTGTGCTGACAGGGATGCCTCCCTTCCCCTCCTGAATCCTCTTACCAAAAGGCACCACCCTTCAGCAAGCTAAGGGAGAAGCTGGTCCTATATTTTTATTCAGTCCATGACTGTCTGCTTGAAACAGGAGAAGGATTTTTGTAATATTTGAGTGATCAGATTTATTATCATTTCACTACTTCATATAAAAGAACTTTTGATTTACTAACCTGCAAAAACAGAACGGTGGAAACAGGCATAATTTAGGCTGGCAGGTTTCTTCATTAAAGTGGCATTTTAGTTTGGAACAAATGGCAAAAGTAAATGTACTACCTAAGAAATAATGTGTCATCTTTCAGCATGGTAAGTGTGTAAAGTGGTTTTCCTTCAGCGTACTTCTCTTGATTTATAAAACACACTGAAAGAGTCTAAATCTGTTTTAAGGAATGTGCATGGCAGTGCTAAATAATGAGTCAACCATGTATAATAAAAGTAAGCACTATGTGGTGACTTTATGGTGGTGGCTGTTGCAAAGCCATCAACAGATATATACATAAGGATTGTATTTCATTTGTCTCTGCAAAAATAATAATAATGCATTTCTAATCTTGTTAATGACTAAGACTAATACTATCATAAAATGTAAGAAAACAACTATTTTCATATGTAAGGGACATGTGACAGCATACTGGAATAGCATGTTGTTTATCGATATGAATGAATCCAACTGATCTTTAAAAACAAGCAAAAAATAAAGTACATGATCCAAACAAAGTTAAGCAACTGTATTAGCATTTTTTCAATGAGAGTTAAACAGTTTAGAAGTGCTTACCTTTAGGTTGATTGTATCCAAGTTGGAAACAAGAACAGACTGAGAGGATGTGGATCCGTTGAATCTGCAAGTCCCTCCATTCCTGTCCTTGTCCACCGGTGGGTAAGCAAGCTGGACAGGTTCAGAGGCTACAACAGAGGATAGAGAAGCTGTAAAAGCCTCTGCTGCTCCTCCTGCCCTGTCTGGCTCTTGCCAGTAGGGAGGTATGCCGAGTGGGAACTTACCTGCTCTTGGGGGTGCTCTGGAGCATCCTCCCGCCCGCTCTCACCACTCGCAGTGCCAGGGAACCGGAAGCGGCGCCAGGAAACCCCATCGCGTCACTTCCGGTTCCCTGGTGCTGCATTTTTAGTGTAAAAACCAGGGCAACCCAGCTTAAAACAGCCGCGAATAGCAAATCACGGCCATTTTAAGCTGGGTTGCTCTGGTTTTTATGCTAAAAGTGCAGCACCAGGGGAATCGGAAACAGACACGCCGGGGACCTGAAGCTCCTTTCCCTGGTGCGTCTTGGAACGAGCGGCGGGAAGGTAAGACGTGAGAGTCTCGGGGGGGCACTTTCGACCCGCTTTCAGCCCCCCAAGACTCTCAGATACATCGCTACTTGCCAGCAGGGCTTTGTTTTGGATAGATGGAAAGCTCTGAGATTGAACCCCTCCATCTGCCAAACGTCAGTCCTTTAGGATTGTACACTTACAGCACAATCCAATGTGGTTGCCTGTAGGGATGTGTGCAGAGCTTGATTGGGGGGTGGAAGTCCAGTGAACTCGCTGGACTCGACCCCCCGAGCTCGGCTTGCTCTACTCCAGCTTCCCTGGCTCAACTTGTGTTCTCGTGAGCCGAGCCGGGGAAGCGACTTCCGGGTTCCTGGCTGGCACTATGTTGTTTACGTAGAAAATGGCACAAGGAACGCTAAAAACGGCCATGATTTGCACAAGTTACGCAAATCGTGGCCGCTTTTAACGTATCTTACACCATTTTCTACGTAAACAACGTGGTGTTGGGGACCCAGAAGTCTGGCGAGCACCTCAGATGGTGCTCACTTTCGGCTAGGCTCAGCTGGCATGGTGGCAGTGCTCAGCGAATGTGCCATGAGTCGGGTGGTGGGTGGATCGCCCACCCCTAGCGTCCATAACCCTTTGAATTTGCAGGATTATGGGCATCCAATGCAGACAGAAGGAGTGCTGAGGTGAAGGTTGCCTTTGTGCTCCTCCCGCCCTGAAGACGTAGACAACTGATTTTGGCTGTCTAGATCTTGTCCCCCAGCTCACGAGGAGAGACTGAGGCACTGCCCAGATACTATGTATCGTGGCAAAGCCATAATCCTGCTGCCCTCCACACCCCCTCCCTGCCCACAAACCTGTGGCTCTGAGGTTGGTCTGCCGATCTTGAAGCCACAGCCGATGCAGTTCTTTCCACACCGGCTGAGAGGGCGGAGGGAGAGTGCACCGAGGTCAAGTCCCAGCTCCGACCTTGGAGTGAGTTTCCAAGATGGGAGCTATGACTCTGACCTTTCCTATGGCCATCGAGATTCTGTCTGGTGGCCATAGGACTGCGCCCTTAGTCATTTCAGTAATTTAGGGGGTGGGGAAATGCCTCTTAAAATGTGTGGGCCTGTGGAATATAAGAATCAGTGGATTTCATTGAGCTCTTTGGTAATTCAGAGATTATAACAGCATACATTTTGCAAGTAGAAATAGGGGCATGCTTGTAACACCCCTATTATTGCACGAATGACTACTGCCTCAGCACCCTCATTAGACTTTGTGGTGGGAGGCTGTTCTTCCTGCTTTATACTGTATTTCTTTATTCAATTGGGGAGGGGGAGGAAAGAGTGAAGCCAACTGGGCTGCACCCTCAAAACTCCTCAGTCCCTTAGCTCAGTTGTTCTCTCACACCTTTTGTAGGTAGGTGAGGATTTTGTTTTAGTTCTTTTTTTCTTTTTCTTTTTTTTACAAACATTTACAAAAATTCACAAAGTTCTTCATATTTGGGAGAGAAAGAACTTGAGATTTTTTTTAAAAAAAATCAAAAGCAGGAGAAAATGAAGCTGACAAATTCATGTGCACCTAACAAAGATGAGAGTTGTCAAACCCATACAGATGTCGGACAGATTAGACGAATTATTCTACCTGGGATTACCTGGCCTGCTACGAAGGCTATCTCTAGTAAAACTTAGCTGGCCCCAAGACTAAGAACTGAATTCTGAATATGTTGTCATTTTCATCTCTTCTTCAGCTCACAAAGCTGGAAATCCACTCAAGAGATTGACCAGCTGTTTTAATTAACAGTGACAGAACAGAAGGCAGAATGCAGTTTTTCTGCAAACAGAAAGCAGTTTATATGCAAACTAGAAATTGGTGGGCCCCTGTGGACATGATAAATTAAATGTTAAATAGTTCATCATCTTGGCCAAACCCAAGTTATAAAAATAACTGACAGCAGCACATACAAAACTGCAGCTGCTGAAACAAAGACCAAAGAGAACAAATTCCATGGATGTCATAGCTAGTAGATAGAAATGCAGCAGAAGTTTATAAAGGCCAAGAAAGAATCTGAGCTTGCTAATGGAGATGAAGTAATCACATGAGTAGTACAGATGGAGCTGGACAAGAAAAGTTTGCTATGAAGACTAAAAAGTAAAATGGTAGGATACAGTGAAATTGGAGAGCACAGTGGAAAAAAGAAATTTAGAATACAAGTTAAAGAGACAAAGAATGCAATCATATATATGTTTACTCAGAAGTAAGCCACACTGAGTTCAGTGGGACATGTTCCAAGGTAAGTGCATATAGGATTGCAGCCACAAGCCTGATTGAACTCAATAGGGCTTACTTCTGAGTTGATATGCATAGGACTGCACTACACTATGAATGGATACTATGACTCCTTGACAAGTGTATACTCCATGGCAAACCCCAGTTTTTCCTATTGATAATGCATTGAACTTGGACTATACCTGATTTCAACTTTGTTTCTGTTGGTGGAAATACCTTAATAGCTCTAAGTTATTGAATATTGAGTAACTGTGTACGTGTGCATGCATGCACTTACAGTGCAATCCTATGCATGTTTAGACAGAAAAATACCTACAACTCCCAGCATTCCCCACCCAGCCATGGCTGGCTGGGGAATGCTGGGAATTGTAGGCCTTTTTTCTGTCTTAACATACATCGGATTGCTCCCTTAGTTATTTACTACTTGTACAGTTATTTGTCCTTTATAGCAAGAGTGGGCAGAAAGTAGATATCCAAATGTTTTGAACTTCAGCTCCCAGCGTTCCTGACCATTAGCTTCTGGGAGCTGAAGTCCAAAACATCTGGAGATCTGCCGTTTGCCCACCTCAGGTTTATAGCATTACAGCAGAGAAGATGTAGAATAAACCAATAATGAATGTTAGTTAGTTTTCATGTTTCCTGAAACCTCTAAGTAATCCATTGCAATATTTAGAAGGAATAATCTCCATCTTGCCCAGTCCAATCCAGCTGAATATTTAAGAGTTTGCTTAATATGAAATATATGATTCCTCTGAACAGTTTCAAGGCTATTACCTGAACCAAATTGAGAGTTGAAGGGCAGGAGGAAACCTTATGAATATCCATTCACCCGGACCACTCAAATTCTAAATTTAGGGCTGGTTGGAATTGATATCACTACTTACACGCACATACCCCAATTGCATCAAACCTTGAGGTTCAACTTTTGATTAGATAGGGTCCATAGTCTTTCCTACCCCATATAGATCTGATACCTACAAGTCATTGATATAGAATATGTGTTTTTTAAAATCAAGCTCCATTGATTGTACTGTATTGAAGTCAGTACTCAATACAGCTAAAAAAATACTTTGAGGATCAAAGCCACAACAAAGGACTATGTTCGCCCCAGTAAGCACAGGTTCATTGACTTAGTGAATGTACTTAGTCATTACAAGACTTAGGTCAGCTTGAATGTGCTTATGTGAATTGATCGTGGTTAGGATAGCAATTACACAAACTAAACCATCAAACTACATTACCTTTGTTATTGTCATGAACGAAAGAAAAATGTTTTATTAAGATTTCGATTTGTATTTACAATCTGTATTATACAAACAGTACTCTAATATCTGAATGAATAATTCAATGCTAGTAATCTGCTGGGCTAGATCACATTTTCACAAAAGAAAATCAACTGTTTTCTTGATACTTCAGGCCATTGGCCTATATAATACAATTCCCAGAGGCTCCTTTCCACATCAGTAACCATGCTTTTACATCACCATTATTCTACCATTATCCTTGATACATAAGAGAAGCTATGCATCCTCCATTGAGATGAATTTTACAAGAACTTCAGTGAGAAATTCTCATTATCTAAGTAAGGTTGGCTTACAGCCAATCTAACTTGTGTGCAGTACATACAACACTAATGTGGGACACACATCAAATATTATTGGAGTTACAGCATGAATTTGTATCTTCTCTTCTAACCAGCTACACTTAAAAAAGAAGAAGCTAGGATTGCCATTTCATTCCCCAGGGTAGGATGGAAAAAAATGCTTCATTTAAGAGTCCATGATACAACTGATTCAGCAAGGCATCATATCAGCAAGGCATTGCTCAGGGGGGCTTTACCCTTCATTGAATGGCAGAGGTTGAGTGTAATTAAATCCAGGATCAAAATATCTTTGTCCGAAGCTATGTGAAAAGTACTAGGAAGGAAGACTGAACAATCCGTGTGGCTGGCTCTGTCTATGTGCTAATATTCCAACATGGAATAGTGGTTAGAGTGTTGGACTGGGGATCAGGAGATCCAGGTTCTAGTCCCCGCTCGGCCATGAAGCTCACTGGGTGACTTTGGGCCAATCACTGACTCTCAGCCTAACCTACCTCACAGGGTTGTTGTGAGGATAAAATGGAGAGGAGTTTTATGTAAGCCGCCTTGGGTTCCTTGCAGCAAAAAAGGTGGGGTATAAATATAATAAATAAATAAATAAATAAACAAACAAACAGTTGCCCTTATTTTGCCCACCAATCCAGACAGCAAACATATTAATAGCCAGGGCTTGCGGTTGGAGGAAAGGAGATATCTGTACAGTGTAACAATTGTAGGTAAAATGTTCTACATAAAGAATAAACAAACATACAAATCAATGGATTCTGATTCTCTTTAACACCTACCAGTGACTAATGCATTCAATCTGCAATCTTCATTTTGAGACTGGGTCTAAACTGCAGACCTCATGGCCACAACATCTGCCTTAATTTTTGAACTTCTCTGTTCTGCCTCCATCCCCTGTTTTTTGTACACCTAGCCTTTTGAAGAGTTCCAAATAACTTGAAAGCTTGCGCAATCTGTGGATTTTGGCGCTTTTTCTCATGGACCAACATGGTTATCTTTTTTTTATTATGTTTTAAGTGCAGATTATCTGAGGCACCCAATCAACACATTTCATAACAGTAAGAAGTATGCTTACTATAATGGGAGTTGTTGCTGTTGCTGTTTTTTATTATTATTATTATTATTATTATTATTATTATTATTATTATTATTATATTTTATTTCTATACCACCCCATAGCTGAAGCTTTCTGGGCAGTTCAGAACAGATGATGATGATGATGATGATGATGATGATGATGATGATCATCATCATCATCATCATCATCATCATCATCATCAAATACAAACAATAAAAAGTAGGAACCAAAGTGTTCTACGAGTGGGTACATGGAGCAAAGTAGTTCTTGGGAACATCAACAGAAAATGGTTGAAACTTAGGGCACCAGCCAATGGCCAGCTCTCTGGGCAGTTAACAACAATTTATGCAGTTAGTAAGAGATGCACAATATTACCTAAAGTTCATTCCATACTTCAGTCTCCTATGGCACCCTTTTGCAAAGTGAGAAGCAGTCGGTATTACATGATGTCAGAAGAGAAACTGTAATTGCAGCAGTGAAGCAGTAAATGGACTAGTTAAAAAGCCTCTAGGAAAAGTGGTCAGTGCTATTTCATCATGATGGCTACATTCAGTGCTATTTCATCATGCTGCAGGTGAAGAAGCAAGTGGCTTCTCAATCTGATGACACTGTAGATAAGGGGCGGGGGGGGGAATCAAGTTTTGATGGATAAACTCAAAACATACTCTGCACCCAGAAGTAATGTTACATATGAAAGGCACACATTCTTCACTAGGATTTAGTGAATTAGAAAGCATGGGCCCATATGTGACTGATTTAAAGCTATTAGCACACACTTGAATTTAGGGAGCTGCTTAAATCGCATATTAAAGATTATATATGCGTAACGTCAGACAGACAGAGATCCAGATTAGTGGGAGAGAATGATTTAACCCTGGAGGATGCAGTGGATATATGAAGGGGAGAGAAAATGGGTACCAATCAGTTGAGCATGCTGGGAAGCAGAAAAAACAAATGGATGAGCTATGGTGCAAAAAGTACTTTTAAAAAGTTGAAAAACAGGTAGTCAAGGAAACTATGACTGACAAAAGCCACAATGAAAAAGAAATGCGATAGCCACTGGATACATTCTTGTTCCGTATATGAGGAAGAATGTAGAAAATGTAACCATTTGCTTAAATGTGTAAAACTAGGGGTATAAATCTCAAGGTAAAACTATGTTTAGAAAGGTAGAAACAGATGAAAGCCCACATACTTTCTCATTGGTACACTGACCCAATGTTTCGAATACATGCTTACTTATTCCATTGCTGTAGGTCTTTTAAAAGAGCCCTACAGAGCAATCCTATGGCCCCTAGACAGCGTCTAGACTCTAGAGAGTCATAGGGGTTTTTGGAGTCCCTGCTCCAAGGTTGGAGAAGAGCTCTGACCTCAGAGCTAAGGACCTGCACTTGGATTGCCCCCCTCCCCCCCTGCAGCTGGCACAAAAAGAACCATGCCAGCCCAGCTGCATCTCCAAGATTGTAATAGCAACCTTGGAGAAGGAAAGGGGGAGGTGATCAGACTCCAGACTCCTTCCCTCCCAGTCCGAGGCGCTGCACCTAGAAATCGGCCATCTAGCTGACATACAGGGTGGGACGAGCATGGATGTTACCTTCACTTCCATGCTCCTCCTGCCTTGCATAGGATGCCCGTAATCCTCCAGGCTTATGAGTATCTCTATTGGACTGCACCCTTTAAGACTTAGTAGTTGTCTGTTGCATTCTCTTAAACAGGATTTTTTTCTGAGCTGCTGTAATGAAATGGTTTTAGCTGTAATTACTTATGATTTTTAGTGCTTTAATGGGCTGGTTGTTTTTATCACTGGTTTCTTATTAGTGATTAATTATGGCATTATGTTTTTTAAAAACTTTATTAATATTGTATATTCATTGTTGAAAGCCACTCTGGTAATGCTTTTACCCTTAAACGTGGCCTATAAATATTTTAACTAAATACAAAATACATAAATAAAAATCAGAACATGCCCCCCAAACTGCAAAATAAATAAATAAATAAATAAATAATATACAGAGCTGAAATATAAATGGGAAGTAGTATATAGATCAGGCAATGATTTAATACTTGTCAATGTTCTGTGCAGGGTATATGCAGAACAACGAGTAAGTGAGCTTCAGCTACTGGGTGGTATAAAAATGAAATAAATAAATAATAAGTGTTAAGGACACTTATGTTTTGTTTCAGGCTTCATGCACCTTGTTTCTCAGTCTCAAAACCAAAACTCAAGGAACTTCAAACAGCTCCAGAAAAGATTTCACCAAATCTAAAACAAAACTATTTGTGTCTTTGGGGGATATACAGAGAAAAGAATATGTGAGTGTGGGAAAAACCTTCCCACCTGTGGCTTCTCTCTCTCTCTCTCTCTCTCTCTTTAGCGATGTTTGTATTTCAGGGCCTAAGGAGCTCCCAGCTACTATAACTCTGAGTTCCACAAGCTCTCTCTTT
Organism: Shinisaurus crocodilurus; assembly: GCA_021292165.1. Classification (NCBI taxonomy): domain Eukaryota; kingdom Metazoa; phylum Chordata; class Lepidosauria; order Squamata; family Shinisauridae; genus Shinisaurus; species Shinisaurus crocodilurus. The sequence continues at coordinate 74,624,360 of CM037876.1, read as the reverse complement.
TCCACTGTCACCAATTCTCTTGGGGTGCTATCCTATGCATGTTTATATAGAAAAAAGTCCTAAAACTCCCAGCATACCCCAGCCACTCATACTGGCTGGAGCATGCTGGGACTTCTAGGCCTCCCCCCCCCCATCTAAACATGCATAGGACTGTGTGAGGGATTGAGGCCTACACAGGATTGGGTTTGTTGAGGCCTACACAGGCTTCAGTTTGTTGAAGCCTGAAGGCCCAAACACTTGGATGGGAGGGGGAGTTTGAGAGTTTTAGTTTACCCAATAGAAGTTAAGAATTAGATCTCCTATTCAAGGTCACATGATTATAACCTTCCATTCCTGGGAAGGCTATATATGTGGGGTGTGGTCAGCTAGCAGTTAGTGTGTGCTGGGAGAGAGCTAGAAGCAGCAGCAGAGAAACAGCAGAGAGAAGGAGAGAAAGAGAAAGAGAAACTGGCTGCATAGCAGATAGGTAGTCTGAAGTTATACTAGAGAACATTGGATTGTTTGTTTGTTTTATTTTATCATACTTGCTTTTGAATTATAACCACTCTATTAAGTAAAGACCCAAATATTATAAGTAAAGTGTTGTTGTTTACCCTGGGAGTTTGGAGTGACTTATTCACCACGTCTACAGCCTACACCCATGCTATTAGAAGCTGTAAAAGGACTTGATCTCCTGGAATGGGAGGGGCTTTGAGGAGAGGCAGAGATCTCCCAAAGGAAGGTTAAGGGGTCCCTGCAGTAGCGGAACCTTGACAGACTGCACCGTTAGAATACTATAAATTTAAAACCTCGTAGCAGCTTGGTGCAAGAGGCTTAGGCGTGAGATGGGCACCAACACTAGAGACAGTTTGAACTATTAAACAAGTAGATTTATTAAAAGGATATTTTGTACAATAGGGAATACTGATATTTACTTAGCAGTTTTCAAAAGAATGCGCTTACTGACAATTCTTAAGGACTCAAGAGACACTGTTGCAGATTCAAGCCTCTTAATGACTTTTTAACCTCAGGCCAAGTTCCCTAAACCTCAACCCCAGTCAAATTGACCCACAACCAGGCCCAGCTCTTGGGTACAGTCCTTCTCTGATATCAAAGCTCCTCCTGTTATACTACTGGCTGTTTGGACAGTTCAAGTTTTAATTCCCGCTTGTGTAACCTTCTTCTGGTAAGAACTTAACACAGGGCAGCCTCATGGCATAACACAGCCACCTGTTCCCTACTCCTGGTTGTCACCAGCAATGTATTGCCACACAGGGAAGAAATAGCTTAATATTCAGTTATCCACCTCCTCAGCTTTCTCTATTTCTCTTACACAGCATACACAAACCAACAGACTCTCTCTAACTGATAACCAACTGACTGTCAGCTCTCAGTTAATTCTGTCAAGTGTCATTTTCCAACTGCCTTTTTCCATCTAGCTAGAACCCCCAGCCAATCAGAGTCTGATGTTTCCCAGACCAATAAAAATGACTTTACCTGATCCAGGCCCCATCTATCTATTCTATAAATATTAAAAGCAATTATCTCCCCACTCTTTCTGAATCTGTCATCAAGCACTACTCTTGCACAGGCTTTTTTTGACACACTAACAAAGCTAAGCACCAAGTCTGCACAGATACTCTCAGACGTCACACAAAGTATTTAAGCATTACAGAACAAAAACATTTATATACCAGTATTTCTTAATAGTGAGGGACTCTTCTTCTTCTTCTTCTTCTTCTTCTTCTTCTTCTTCTTATTATTATTATTATTATTATTATTATTTAGACAAACAATAGCACTACAACAAAAAGAACATGAAGGAAATACTCAACACCATGCCAAGAATCAGCTTGAATTAAGGTATGGAAAAAGCCTTCAGAATTGGCAAACCTTCAGAAATAAAACAAAAAAAGAACCTATATTGCCTCATGAAGAAAGAATCAAGAGCTAAAATAAAAAGAAGAAATTTGTTCTCAAAACAACAAACGAAACTGTTGCAGTCTAGTGAGACTGCACAGAAGGTTTTGGACACTGAAATGCTTGCCTGTGTGACTAGCTCAAGAGGCAGGGTGATAAGAAAACAGTATTATTATTATTATTAATGAAAGTTAGATTGTTGGAGCCATACTGTTTCATGGGTGGTTACAGTGAGGGAAGCAGCTTGGGGTAGCATCAGCAGAGAACTGAAACCTAGGGCAGCAGCCATTTTCAGTTCAGTAGTAGTAGTAAGAGTTGCACAGTGTTAAGTAACATTTGTTCCAGACTGCAATCTTCTATGGCAGTATTTTATGAAATGTGTAGCAGCTAATATTACAGATGAAGCTTAAGCTTTGTCTAAAAACATTATATCCTTCCATTTAATTGAATATGTTATTCACTGCAGTCTTCTCTCGAATCACATCTGTATTAATTCTCTATGCCAATGTAGCCAAAGCAGACAGACACAACTATCCTAGGGAGGAACCGGGGAGGAAGGGGATCTTATCACGTGAAACGAATAAACAAACCCTCAAGTGAAAAATGAAAGACTAGCCTTGACACAAAAGCTCACAAAAACACCAGCAGAACATAAAAGCCAAAGAGAGGAATGAAATAAATTAGCAATTCAAAGGCAAGATAAAAACAAAAAAATACTTGTATTGGATTTTGGCATGCAAAAGAACAGATACATTCAGAAGTATGAAAGGAAAATTGAAAAGTTTTCTTATCTGTGTTCTTTAATCATATTATCATTAACTATATTAGTAAAATATAAAGACAATTGATTATGAAATTGAAAATAAAGAAACCTTATTAGGGATTTTTAAATTTTTATTTTAGCTCTTGAAATTTTCAGATGGTACACTTTGCATGTGCTCTAGGAAACACACTTACAGTGCAATCCTATGGACGCTAGACAGCATCTAGAAGACCATAAATTGTTTTAGAGTCCCAGCTCCAACCTTGGAAAGGCGCTCCAAGGTCAGAGCTGGAACTCTGAGCTTGGAGTGCCTTCCCCCCCCTCGCAGCTGGCACGGAAAGAACATTGGAGAAGGGGCTTTGTAAGCATTTCAGGGGGGAAGGGAGGAGACAGGTGTGGCAGAGTGACAGGCAGAAGCCCGGGGAGGGCCAACCTGAACATTCCAGAGGCTCTGATTGGTTGAAGCAGAGAGCATAGAACCCCAGAGAGTTGGCAATTAAGGGGAGTCGATTGTCAGTTGGGGAGAGAGTGGGCTGGAGTGAGAGAGGGAGTGGGAGGTTAATAGAGTAGGTAGGGAAAGGTGGTACTGAAGAGAAGAGTTCAGACAGGAAATCTAATACTAAGTTGTGAGAAAGCAAACGTGAAGGTGTTAGTAGAGAACAGTTCACAGGAGTTTCCGCTTAGGGAGTGAAGGACCTTCTGTCTGAGGAAGAAGGTGAAGCTCTGGACTAGTGAGAGGGACAGTTAAGTTCCCTGGTCTGATACTGTAACTTCAAGTAACCAAGCCAAGTTGATACAAAGAGCACTGTATAACATCTGCCTGCCTTTAACCTGAATCTAAGCAAAGAACAAGTTTGAATGTAACTGTTGAAAATCCAAGTTATCTGTGCCTGAGTTGAATATCAGTTTAGAGACCTTGTTAGAACAATAAATCAACCTTTTTATTCAAAGTTCTAAGTGTCCAGAGTTTGACTGGTGGACAGGAAAGAAGGGAATTAACGGAGGGGCACCCTACTTCAAGTAGTCAAATAAAACAAACTGCTCTTAATAAAGACAAACAAACGTGGGTGAACAGCTACATATAAGGCCTAAGACATACCATCGGCTAACTGCAGCTTAAGAAGACAGCTTAAAGTATGAAGTGACCAATACAGGGTTCCACTTGGTGACAGCGAAGTACACATTGAGGGTGTGAGGTGTGGAAGAGGGGTCCCATCCGCTACAACAGGCACTATGATGACATGAGGTATCTTGGCAGCGCCTCAGCCTCCTTCCCTCCCCCTCCAAAGCACCACTACTCCCACCCTGCATAGGCTGCCCATAATCTTTTGAGTTTGGAGGGCTACAGGCATCCAGATTGGATTGCACCCTTAGCTTCACACATGCAAGAAATGGCTCAAACAAGCCCTTGAAATCCAGCAGCATGGATACAGTTGATCAGCTCCTTAAAGATATTCTGCCTCTTTAAGATCCCCTCCCGTATCAGGATGCCAATTCTCTGCCTTTTACCTTCTCTTCCCAGTAACGTGGGATTAGGCTTTAGGCGTGGTGCAAAAGACACTCCAACAAATGAATGGTAACAATAACTGTTTACTTTAGTAAATTTTGGTATAGTAGATTCATAATAACTTAAGGTAATTACATAAATAGAGCTGTATACTTTCAAAAAGCAGGTATAATAGAAATAATAATAACAACAACAACACAGTTCTTTCTAACCTAGCTACTCTTTCACCTGTACGCCTCAGTTAAGAGATTCATTTCCCAGCCTAGCCCTGGCTGTTCTGCATTCTTTAGTGATATTCAGACTCTGCTTCTCTGTCTGTCTGTCTGTCTCTGCTTCTTGGTGCCTGCAGAACCTCTCCTCCACGCAGCTTCTCTCTCCTTTCTGCTGCTTCTGCCTCCCCTTTATACACACTCCCACAACTTTAGGAGCCGCCGCCAACAACAGGTAGGCCCATGTGCGGACATCAGTGGGGCCGATTTTGGCCTGCTATGCCCGCGTGAAGGCGAACGGACACATCACTACAGGTGACCTCAAACTGGGGAAATCAAACTTAACTCCATTAGGGGGAAAAGGAGACTTCACTCAATGAAAAGGAAACTTTAACTCCATGAGGGGATGAAACTCACAAATGCCCCCCTCCCATCAGGAGATGTTTGGGCCTACAGGCTTCAAACTAACTCAAGCCTGTGTAGGCCTCAATCCTTCACAAAGGCAAATACTGATGACCAGAGATGAAGTTCTAGACCTTATTGACAAATTGAAAACAAACAGATCATTAGTCCCAGATATTATCCATTCAAGAGTTTTTAAAGAACTCAAATGTGAAATTGCTAATATTAAATAAATAAATAAATAAATAAATAAATAGGTAACATATCCCTATGATCAGCTTCTGTACATCAGGACTTAAAGATGATCAATGTAACACCAATTTTTTAAAAGGAATCCAGAAAACCACAGGCTGATTAGCTTAATGTCTGTTCCAGGTAAGTTGGTGGAAAGTGTTATTATAAAATTATCAAGGGTATAGAAGGACAAGTCTTACCTGCTGAAGAAGAATCAACATGGCTTCTGCAAAGGTAAGTACTGTCTCTCTAACCTTTTAGAGTTATTTGAGAGTGTCAACAAGAATGTGGATTTGGGTGACCCAGTAGACATTATTTACTTGAACTTTCAAAATATTTTTGACAAAGTCCCTCACCAAAGTCTCAGCAAATATAGAAGTCATGAAATAAGAAGAGAGGTCATCTTATGGATCAGTAAGTAGTGATAGAATAGGAAGTAGAGAGAAAGAATAAATGGACAGTTCTAGCAATGGAGGAATGTAAACAGTTGGTTTCCCCCAAGGATCTGTATTGGTATTGATGCTTTTTTTCCTGTTCAAAAATGATCTGGAGTTAGGGGTGAGCAATGAGGTGATGACACCAAGTTATTTTGGGTCATTAAAACAAAAAGGGAAAGTGAAGAGCTCCAAAAGGATCTTTCCAAACTGTGGGAGTGGGCATTAAAATGCCAAATGCAGTTCAATGTTAGCAAATGTGAAATGACACACATTGTGGCACAAAATCCTAATTTCACATATACAGTTATGGAGTTTGAGTTGGCAGTGATTGACCAGAAAAGAAACCTTGGGGAGGATAGCTCAATGAAAACATCAAATGAGTGTGCAACTGCAGTACAACTGCATCAAATGAGTGTGCAACTGCAGTATAACTGCATCAAATGAGTGTGCAACTGCTGTGTGCAAATTCCATATTTATTTATTTATTTCATTTATATATACCACCCAATAGCAGAAGCTCTTTAGGCGGTTCACATAAACACTGGCTTCCCTGTAGCCCTGCCTCCCACCCATCTCCCAGGGTTGGGGGGGGCATTCCAGCAGGAGCAGGCCCTGATGTTCCCTCTGCCTGCTCCTGCCTCCTTCACTCCTCCTTCTTGCCTACAGGGCCGTTGATGTCCGTTAGCGATCATTAGGAATAGAATCAAAAATAAAACTACCAATATCATAACACTCTTATACAAATCTATGGTGTGACCACACTTAGAATACTGTGTACACTTCTGGCCACTAAACTTCTAAAAGGAAATTATAGAACTGAAATAGGTGCGGGAAAGGTCAACCAAAATGATCAAAGGGCTGGAACAATTCCCCTATGAGGACAGGTTACTCCATTTGGGGTGTTTTAGCTTAGAAAAATGGAGAATAAAGGGGGACCACATAGAGGTATATGAGAAAGTGAAAGGGGAGGGTTTTGGGGGTTGTTGTTTTTTTGTACCTTTCTTATAATATTGATCCTTGGGCCATCCAATGAAACTGAATGGTTGATGACTCAGGAGGACAGATAAAAGGAAGTACTTCTTCATACAGCATACAGTTAGAAATGGAATTTGCTACCACAAGTTGTAGTGATAGCTGCCAACTTGGACAGCTTAAAAAGGGAATTAGACAAATTCATGGAGGATAGTCATGATGGCTATATATTACCTCCAGTATCAGAGGCAGTATGCCTCCTAATATCAGCTTCTGAGGAACACGACAGGAGGGTGCTATTGTACTCATGTCCCGCTTGTGGACTTCCCATAGGCATCTGGTTGATCACTCTGAGAACAAAATGCTGGACTAGATGGTCTTTTGGTTTGATCTAGCAGGGCTCTTGCATTCTGAATCATTTGTACCTCAGTGTGAATTTCCAGAATCCTTTGCAAAAAAGAAAAAAGAATGGAAAAGAGAGATGAAAAAAAAGAGCAAACTCTTCCTGTGCGTTAACATGGTAAGTTTCTTTGCTGAGTCTGCCAACTAAGGTGCCATTTGCGAAGGTGCTTTCATAGGAGTCTTTTGATAAACTACTGCAGATGAGTTTACACAGTGACAAACAGCACCATATGCCTGACTCTGCAGTCCTTCCTACTCACTCTGCCTGTCGCTGTCTCTTTCTTTACCTCTCTGGAATAAAAAATGGCTGTAATTCTTGCTGAGTAGTCTAAAAATGTCTTTCATCCTTGCAAAATGTGGACTTTGGGAGAAGTGGCTCAAGCAGAAAAATGCAAGGTATCGAGCTTCAGAGCTTCAAAGGCAAACATGTTTCAGAATAATGGGTTGTCTTTAATAATTTTGGTAGCTACAATATAAACTTGAGAAAATGTATATAGAGAGGTAGCTGGCAAATACAATGAAACAACTAAGCATATTTACTTGGAAGTAAGGGCTCATTCACACATGGTCCAGGTGCACAAGTTATCCAGATGGTATAGGCGCATGGTCCAGGTGCAAAGGTAATCTACAGGGTGTGGGTCATGGGCTTGTGCAACCTTCCACACTGTGCACGTAAACTTTTTTGGTTATGTCCTCACATTTGCAATGACATGCTTGGAAGCCAGTTGTAATTGTGGTGGGGAAACGGTTTACTGATTGGAAAATCTACTTGGCTATGCTGGCTGCGGATGATGGGAGTTGTTGTCCAGCACAGCTGGAGGGTGCCAGGTTGGGGAAGGATGATCTACTCACTATATATGAATCAGCCCTAAGTCCCATTTCAATGAATGAGCTTTTCTTCCGCATGAACATGATTAGGATCAAATGTTTATCCTTTTTAAAGTGCCCTTGATGCACTACTTCCAGGGAAGTTTCACTGAAGAAGAAAAGCAGTGAACAGCTTGTATGTAAAAATCTCTCAGAATGTGTATGTAAACTAACAGTTAGCAAGGAACATGGACAAGGGAACTGCTCCTCCTTCCACCTAAGGGATTACCTGCCCTCCTTAAACTCTTGCTGCTGACACCAACTTACAGCCAGCTGAGGGAAAAGTTACAGACTCACATTGCCTGTTCTGAGAAGCGGGTGGACAGATGGAGCACCACAGGAAACGGCAGGCTAGCACGGATAAAAATGCACTTGTAAATGAAAAGGCATGGATGGGCTCTCATGCAGTCATGGGTACGTCAGATATATGCTCCACAGGCTGCAATTGCTCACCATTGCTTACAGTCTAGTCTTAAACTCTGAAGTGTGTTCACTGAGAAGTATTTCCCCGCACCTTCAGTTAGTATGTACCTTTACCAGCATGGTTTCTTTGCTGCATTTGTTTTCATGATATTCTGGATGTATACATATAATGTGTTATTTTGAATCAGTTGTACATTTTTTTGATTTGTCCCTGTAAGCCAGATTGAGTGCTGAAAAGGTGGTTAATAAATGTTTCTATTAAACAAACAAATACTCACTCATGTGGTTCAGCCACTCAAGTAATGGACCTTACTGCAGGATGCCAAAGCACATGGGTAGCTAGCAGTATTGGCATGTACCCATGCCAATGTGGGAGAAACTGTAGAAGCAGCAGCAGCAGCAGCTATACCAGTAAAAATATATGTGGGCTTAGTCCTGCTGAATCTAATTGAATTTATTTTATATCAAGGGTTGCTTAGGAGTGCAACTTAAACAAACAAACAAACAAACAAACGAGGCATTTTGTCTTGTCTTCTTATTTTACTTCAGGAGCAACCATTCACTGTGACTGTTATTTTGTTTTGTGTGTTTGTGTGTGTGAATGCTTCATCTCACAGCTATTGAGTAGACCTGAAACAAACAGTGGCTTCTTGGTTCAGGAGTAATTCTTGCCGATCTGAAAGCCAGTACTGGTGCGCAACTTGAATCCTACATCCTATGAGAATATGTCTTGGTGTGTACTTGTTAGATCCAATTTAGTCTGAAGCTAGTGCTCGCTTGACTCTTGACATTGATGGATTGGTCAGTTTTTCAAAAGTTAAACATGAATGAAAAAGTTATAGAACACATGCGCATATACTTTCCTATTGCTGCCAATTGCTCACTCAGTTGATTTTGATCAGTTACTTAGTGTTTAGTCAGTCAGCTGAGTGATTGGAATTTGTTATGATGTCAAGACCTATTTAATCCTGATCCTCTCACAAATATATTAGGGTATTTTCTTGTGGCCAGTGTAGCATGTTGTAGCCATCGTTACATTGGATTTATATGAACAACAAATGCAGGAGGTGGAGTATAGTTAGCACACATGGTATGTTTTTCCTGTAGCAGTTACTAGGGGATGTATGAGAAATTTGTTTCTGTTCGTTTTTGATCAGGATTTAGCCAGTTCGCACCTTCCAGACTGAACATGGACTTGGACACAATCTGTAGTTGAAGTCCGTACATATTTCCTAGCTTGCAGTGAAGCTGAAGAAGCCAGGATGTAGTTCCCAAGGGACAGTGTGAGGAGTGGGCTTGCTGCGTGTTTCCCAAAGAAGGAGAGAGTCTCCTCAGGGGGTTGTAAAGGGGGCCATGAATCATGCGAGATGCCAGCAGTTTGAGTAGTAGGCTGTTGACCAGATTGAACTGCGTTCTGTAGCAATGACAATTCGGTAGGCCCCTTGTTGTTTTGCTTTATGGAGGATAGATTTTTATTCCTATCTTTTTCTTCCAATAATTTAAATAAACTATTAAAGTTCATTTTAGATTAAGTTTTAGATCTCATTGTAACTTTAATATTTTTTGGTTTTTTTTTTTCTCTTGCGGGTACATGCTTTGTTTCTGTTGGGCCCAGATTTCTTATTGTGTAACTCTATGTATTTATCCACGCTTGTCCTGCTATCATGATTTTTGCTCATTGGTCTGGTACAAGTTGTTGGAACATTTGTTTGAATTAGCCAAGGCTTTTGTTTGGCATCTTTCGAAGCAGTTTTAGTGCTTTTAGGATTATGACCTGCTCTTAATTTGGAGAGTACAAGTTCTGTTAGCATTGTTAGGAGCACCTTGCATTCTGAGAGGAAGTTTTTAATTTGGGCTAGATCTTCTGCCCATCGAATGGACTGGCCCCGTATCAGATCATATTGATTACAGAGCAGACTAGCAACAAGATAGTGATCAATGTTATGTTCTTTGTCGTTAGTCTGCTGGTCTGAGTGAGTAGACAGTTGTAAAGTAGATGTATTGGGGTTGTTATTCTTAATACCATTGGGGGATGTAATGAATCCACTATAGCCAATTACTCAGCTAGGCTGTGCTTATTAATCTCCTGTGGTATCCAGTCAGAATTCCTTAGCATACAGTGAGGTCTCAAGCACCAATCTGTAGTCTCCTCCCCACTTAAGGTAGTAATAGGGTCATGACTCATGACTTATTTCCCCCTTTTCTTCCAAAGTTGAGCTGAAAAAATCAGTCCCAGCCATGCCTTCTTCCAAGTGACTCCACTCCATTTCCCTTCCTGGTTTTCTATGGCTGACTGGGGAATGCTGGGAGTTGCAGGACTTTTTTCTGTCTAAAAATGCTGATAGGATTGTGCTCTTAGAGTTATGTGACTATTATTTATTATTTGCATTTATCTATTGCCCATCTGGCCGGCAAACTGGCCACCCTGGGCGATGTACAGAAAATAAAACAGAACAAAATACATTAAAACATTTTTCTCCATTAAAATACATTAAAACAGTATAAAATTTTAAAATCTTAGCCCACCCCATATTCCCTGAATAACCAAGTTTTTAATGAGCGGTGGAAGCTCAGCAGAGAGGGGGCATGGCGGAGGTCACTTGGGAGAGAGTTCCATAGTACGGGGGCTGCCACAGAGAAGGCCCTCTTCCTCGTCCCGACCAGTCTAGCTGCTCTGGCTGAAGGGACAAGGAGAAGGCCATCTGTGGCAGATCTTGTTGAGCGGTTCACTTGGTGTTGCTGGAGACGCTCCTTGAGAGCGTCTCCAGCTCTCAAGGATGCCCAGCATTAAGGACTGGGCATTAAGCATGCCCAGTCCTCATGTGGCTGTTTGGAATGGGGGGTTGATCCCTTAGTCCCCCTCCAAGAGTTTTTCTACTTGTGCAAATCTTGGATGCTGATACTTTCCTCTTATTTATCAGTGGCATATATGTGTGTCTGTGTGATGATAATTATCCCTACACTATGAAAAAATTCACCTGCTGATTTCTGTATGTCAAGCTGCTGTTAAAGGCACAAGAACAGGCCAGTTCTTTTTCCTGGTTAGTTGGCAACCCAGTTCCCAGCACTGCCAGTGCTAACAACAACCTTAAAACCCAGAATCAGCTTCACTTTAAACAGGTTTCAGAGTTTAATTTTTTGGCTTGGAGTCTACACCCCTTCAGTCAGAATCTTATCCTGAGGAGTGTATTTCAATTACTGTGGCTCACAGTGCAATAGTGGGTCATAGGAAACATTCTATGTGTGAAGGACATGCAAAGAAATTTAAATTGAGGTTTTGGTTGTATGCATGTTTATAATCTCCCCCCAGAGACACACATTTACACAGATACATCTCTCTCTGGCAAACTTGCCCCCAACACCACCTCCCTCCTTCTCCTGAACTTGCCAAAGAAAAAAGCCTGCTCTGAAGAGAGAGTGGAGAAGCCCCACAGCTAGGTGCCAGGGAATGATCTGCCCTTGCACAGGAGTAGCACCCATAGAGAGAACAGAGACTTACTTCAGAGTAGCCCCCATGCAAAACACAGCTCCCATCAAGCACTTTGCCAACTCTCACTCTCTCTCTCTATTTCTCTCTCTCTCTCTCTCTCTCTCTCTCACACACTGAAATATATATGGCAGAAAAAATGCAACATATAAAAATGTTGTGATATAACTGGTCTGAAAAAATCCAGGATATAGTGGCAGAAATAGCATGAGGAGGTCAGTTTGGGGTGTTGGTAAAAATCTGGAGCATAGATCTCCCCCAGCTTGACAAGTTAAATTAGCATAACATTAAGAGTTGAACTGCAGCAGAGGTTCCCTAATGGCTAATCAGAAAGACTTTATAGATGCACAAGAGTTCTTGGCTCCCAATGTGGGAGAAGAACATGACTCGCCTGCAGGGCTTCCGAAAGCTTTGCCTCGCAGTGTCCTGGATGCGCAAGGGCACTTTGAAGGAGAGGTTAAAAAAAAGTGAAAACCGTGGTGGGCTGATGGCCGCTGAGCACGTTCGCGCCCCCCTCGGCTCGGCAAAGTTGAGTCGAGCCTGAGATGTGCACTGCGAGATGAATCTTGGGAAGCTGAGCCTGAGAAATTCGACGAGTTCTCAACCCCCTACTGAATTTCTCACACATCTAGGGATGTACGAGAAATTCATTTTAGTTCATTTTTTGACCAGAATTCACCCAGTTTGCACTTCCTGGAACTGAACATGACCCGGACTCAATCTGATGTCAAACTACATTTTATTTATTCACAGAACAACATCAAAAATGTGTTCAAACATGTGTATGTTTAAAATATGCAAATGAAAAATGTGCAGGAAAACATGCATGAAAATTTGAAAAATGCACACAAACATGCTTTAATAATCAATGGGAGAAAATGCATACATTTTAAAATGTGCGCAATTGATGTGCACGGCTGGAAAAATGCACAACAAAATACACACAAATATTCATGCAAAAAAGCTCCCAATCTGATACAGACACATGTCAAAATGGATTCAGAGAACCTCAACAAGCTTAGGTTTTGCTGATTTGCATATCCCTACCTCTGTTGCTATTGTTGCTCTTCTCTCTCCTAATGGGGGGATTTCCTAATGGGAGAGATGTCAGTGTTGCTTGAACAAGTAGTAGTACTACTTATACTGGTTTGGGCATGCCAGTCTGCCAATAGAGCTGTGTTCCTTGCTCTAAAAGCATGCATGTGAGCTCCTGCATCTCACTCGGATAGTGGGCGCCCTTTCTATTGGGAGAAATCAGATAACTCAAGGGGATGAACTCCCATTTCCTAATGGGAGGAGTATCTATCAACTGGCACAGAAGTGGCCCAGGCCTGGGATAGGAGGATACTACCAAGCAAAACTGCTGAAGCTGGAAATAACAGCAGAGATCTGTGAAAACTCCAGCAACTGATCAGCTTGGCTGGGGAGAATCTTGCCCCTCCAGACTAAAGAAGTTGGCTGTTGCTGGACTAGAGTACTTGCTGAGTTTTGTGCTATTGTACAGATACACACTGGCTGAATTCAGAAAACTTTCCTTAAAGCACAGTTTATGGTCACGTTTGTTTGATTTTCTGTATAAGCACAATGGCAATTAGTTCAAATTGCCAGTGGATATTCTTATGACTCTAACAGATATGTGAGTAGCCTTGGTAAAGCTTTTCCATGTCCAAAGACTGGGTGACTAGGATTTACATGACTTTTTCAGTAGATAAATTAAATATGTAAATACATGTGGGGAACACAATCCACATTCCATTTCTAAACAACAACAAATAAAAGATGATGCATAGGTCAACAACAGGCCATAACATTAACCAGACAACTTCAGAAATGACCTGGAATTCTGCACGTATCTGGAAGACAGACTGATTTACTGAAGCCTTGTTTATACACTGTTTGCCTTATCACCCCTCGACAAACCCCAATGCCATGAAAAGTGTTATTCATTAAATTGCCCAGGAAGAGTGAAAACAAACTATCTTTTGGAGACAGCAGTGTCTGTGGCTTAGTTGTGGTATGAATAGGGTGCAAAAGGTAACTTTGTGACAATGAGAGAAAGCCTACAGAGAGGAAGCAGAATTTTCTTCTGTCCCTGCATTTAGTGTGAATGCTTTCTGATCAGGAAGATTGCTGAAGAAATGAAAAAGATAGCTAAAAACTTCAGAGAGCCAGCAGATGTGATAAATGACAGCCAGCAGGACTCTAGGATGTTACAGCTTGCTGAACCAGATGTCCAAATGATTTTTGAAACACTAAAATTGAAACATTGTTTCCTTCTAAGGGAAAAAAACATGGTACCACAGATCATCTAGAAAAATGTTTTGCATCGAAAATATAACATACCATTTGGAAAGGCTCAGTTTTCACAGGAAAGGACAGCTAGTTTCCAAAGCTGTTTCTGTTTACATAAAGATGTTCAGAGTTATAAGGCAAACCAAAAGATTGTTTGCTGGATTCCGCCACTTTGCAAGATGGCATTGTCAAAATTCTGCCTGTTGACAATCGTGTAACACAAAAGATTCAGACAGGGAGTATCATACCAAACAAGCCAGACACTTGATAAATTGTTACCCAGTGTTGCAGCAGCAAAGCTTTGCAAGGGAAAAGGCTATGCATAAAACATATCTAAAATCACCCCCGAAGTACTAGAGTGAATTCTATCAAGTATACAGGTGATATAATCAGTGTGTGTGCTCTAGCAGTGTTTATGTCTAGCCTGAACAAGAGATAACAGGCTCTTGAGAAGGTATAGCAGGTCACAAAGAATATGAAGCTGAATGTCAGAGACAATAACGAAGCATGCTAGGTTTCAATTCTGTGCAGAAGACTTCATAGAGTGTTCATATTTTTAGGACACGAACCCTGTCTGTACTGATAGATTACAGTGGGAAGAAAGTTAATATGGAATAGAGTTCTGTTTCTTTGAGGGTCAGTTCACATACCACCCCAATGCCTGCATCCTACATCAGTGGTGCACAATTGAAATCACTCAGAGAGCCACTTCTGTTTTTTTTCACTAACTCATGAAGACTGTATTGATACATTATATGCGGTAACGCGTTTTAATTACAATTTTTACTCAGTGTTTTCTTTTTGTAATACATTCTCAGTGGCCCATATCACACAATCGCTTCTTTCTCTGCACTGCCACAGGTTTCTCTGAATCCCACAGGGTTCTATTTATCCCCCATGCCATTCACCATCTACATCAATGTAGATCTGCATCCAGAGATATATCATATAATGTCATCAGTATGCAGATGACAGCCAGTTCTGTTGCTTTTCACCCCAACAAACCTAGTGGAGGAGCTAGACCAGTGCTTGACTGTGATAATGGACTGGATATAAAGTGACTGAGACTCAGTCCAGACAAGATGGAAGTCCTGGTAGTGGGAAGTTCATCTACCAAGGTACAGTAAGTGATGTTTAACCTGTTCTGGAGAGGATTGCCTTTCCCCTTAAGGATAATGTCAATAGTCTGGGGGGTGCCCACTCTTCTATATTTCTCACTAGAGGCACAAGTTGCTTTTGTGCCCTTTACAATCCTAAAGTGGCATACCAGCTATGACCCTACCTGGATAGAGATAGCCTGGCTCCAATAATTCATGCTCTGTGTCATGGACCATCAATTCCCTGCTCTGTGAGCTGAAGGGAAAACAGGCAAAATATTGTGCCCACACTCCTTCTAGTGCCTCCCTTCCTGTGAACATTCCTGCTCCCACCAGATGGAAATCCTGGCTGCCTCCACCAAATCAGCCTTAAAGCTCTCTGGATCTCAGTTATTGGCTTTAGGTGGTGTGGTGCTTGGCTGTCAGACACGGGGTGGGAATGCCCCCAAAAGGGGGACCACAAGGTTTCAAGTAACAACATTTATATTTTACTGAAGAAAAATGTCAATAGGAAAAAGTTTTAAAATCTGTATGGATGCACACACGTACAACCAGGGCTTTTTTTCTGGTGGAACTCACCGGAACTGAGTTCCAGCACCTTTTCTTCTATTAATTGCATTACAATTTAATCGCCATCTACTCCTGAGGAAATGTAATCCAAGAGTTCCGGTACCTTTTTCTCCAGAAAAAAAGCACTGCGTACAACTAAAAAGAAAACAAAAAAAGCACCACATGAGCAATAGGATAATAAAACAACAAGGGATAAACACATCCAGCTAACTTTACTAGATGGTGTCTCTATTTCTATCCAGGGCCCTTATCCAAGCCATGTCTTACTGTCATTGGTCCAGCTCTCCCAGTCAGTTCTCCAGTTCCAGCAGGTCTGACCCTTTTCTCCAGGACTCTGGACTTCCTTCCTTCTTTCCCTCTCTTCTGCTTCTGCTTCTTCCCCTCTGCCTTTGGCTTTTATCTCTTAAAATTAGTTTTTTCTCTCACCAACTCCAACCAATCAAGAGGGCAATTTCTTGTTCATTTCTTCAAACTGACTTTCTGTTTCCTGAGTTGACACTTTTCTTCCTCTGAACTGCACTTGCACAAATGTAACCTTAGTTGGGTTTTCCTCTTGTGCCTAATTTGGAACCTAGTTTTTGCTAGTGCAACGTCATTTGTGTGAGCAGAATGATGCAGTTGGATACTGCCCATGGACTTTGTTTAATGCCTTATAGCCACCCAAAGCTCTCAGGATGAAACAAGCTAGAAGTGTAAATAAATTAGCTTTGTGTCTATAAAGGTTTGTGTCTATAAAGTACCCTGGAATTATCAACAAACCTGATAAAAACAGCTAAAGATAATCAGAAATTCTCTTGAGTAAATAAGCAGTTTCCTTCTTTGATTATTATAAAGAAAATGGTTTCTTGGCTCAGGAAAGCCAGAAAGCAATTTTGCTAAAAGCTTGCTCATCACTTTATTACCAAAACAGTAAAATTTTGTATTACAGATCTGTATGTTTTTATTGCTCTAGTTATCTAATAAAATATTACACTGAAACATTAAAGTTCTCAGAATCTTTTGCTTGACTGAATTTGTGAATTATTTCTCTGTGTTTATATACTTTTGTCTCCATGTCTACAGATTCCTTCTTCCATACAGTTTCTCTGCCAAAGGACCCCAGAGCAAGGGACAAGAGTACCTTATCATAGTCATTTGAAAAGTTTCACTAGTTTGTTGCTGATTATATCATTGTCATTAAAACATTTTATAGTGTCATTTCAACAATGTGCTAGGATATGAATTACATTTGACAAACGAATTTAATATCAGGCGAGGTTTATAGTGAGCAAAGCAAAGAAATTAGAAAATCATCTGAAATTACACCTTTACACAAAGTAGTTATATAATTTGCAATAAATCTGTAGAAATGGACTGTGTAGAGACAGAAGGACAGAAGGAAACAAAATGTACTTCTTTCCTCCATTTCAGTCCAATCCAGAGAACATTACTTGCCACTAAATCCCATTGAGATTATTAGAAATTAAAATTCAATTGATTTCAGTAGGTTTTAGACTGGAATTATACTTTTGGTGGCAGACCTATGTCTGGGAACATGGGTCTACAGCAAATGACTGCAAATCTGTGTGTGTAAAAGGAGAGATCTGCAGTGTAGTGGCGGGGGTGGGATGGACAGTGTAGTGGCGGGGGTGGGATGGGTGCTTAATGCTTTCCCTACAGATTGTTTTGCTGGGAACCCTCCCCCCAGTTATTATTCCAAACATGTTCCGAATCTGTGCTGGGGAAAGGCAGTTGAGCACAGGGGGTTATAATGAGAAGAATTCCAATTAAGGGATTTGAGTATGTGGCTGATGTTGCATCCTGCTAAATACAGTAAAACATCTACAAGTGACACTCAACAGTTTGAGTGGCATCTGATGGGCTTTCCCTGTCATGCTTAAAATTGGTCCAAGCCAACTGGGTGTGGCATCAGTTAAGCAACTAACTGCATGGAGATACAGACACACAGTTGAAGTTTCCAGCAGCAGCCATGCTGCTAGGATAATATGTGGACGAGCTCTGGAACGGAAGCAGGGCTACTTTTTATTTTGAATTCATCAACATGAAGTACATGGGTATGCGTTTCCATTTGGTGTCATATAGTTTCGATTGCAGTTTGTAGGCTGTAGGAAATCAAAGTTCTGTTTTACCACACACAAAATAATAATTCTCACCTCAAAGGGTTAATATGCATTAATTATAGAATGAATGTGGTTAAAAATAGCTGAGAGATTTCAGTTAACAGAGCATGACATGGAAATAAAATATATGCCAAAATATGCATGATAGATTAAGGCCTTAGCTTGATGTCTGGGTAAACTAAAATGCACAATTGAATCTGTCTTGATTTTCAGTGCTTTGGCACACACACACTGATCTGTCTTTAGCCCCCTTCATGCATTGAATTACATGAAAGGAGCTCCATGCAATTCAGGGGAAATGAGACCATGCCACTGGCCCTGACCCCAACATCATGCACCTTCCCTGGCTCTGACGTACCTGTGTTAAATGTGGGCTTCTGCAGGGGGGAAACTTACAACTATAGACCACTACATGCATTGGGTTTCCATGCTTTCCTTATAGTGCATAACTGCCGCTTGTATGGAAACCTATGTATGTAGAAGTCTATACATGCTAACCACCTACAGATGTCCATGCTGAACATATGGACATCAGGGCAGGACCATGGAACCCATGAAAGACCAGGGCCAGAGATGTGGCTCCACCTCCCCTTAATTGTGTTGTAGAGCCCTCTTCACACAGTTGACATGTGAAGTGCTTGTTGCAAAATATGAATGTTCAACTTTGGTTCTCACATGGTTTCCTTTTTGCACAGAGAAACAGGGATACACCCAGTAACCTTTTTCATTGCCTTTTTCAAGAACAAATGTCTTTCCTCAATACATTTAGTCCCATTTCACCTTAAAAAACAACAACATTTTCAGCTATTAGGCAGTTTTAGGGGCTCGGTGATCATCCTATGGCACCTTTCAGGTGAGAGGCGTGCCCGAGGCTCCTGCCGCCGACTGCCTCATGGCTTGGGACTGCGGAGATAAGACACATCTCTGAGGTCTTCCTACTTCACCTGCCGGTACCTCACGGTCCGGTCGAGGCTGACTGCAGGAAAGACCTTCCAGCACCGTGTGGTGTTAAGCAAGGAGGGGATGACTTGGATGACGTCACCCTCCTTGCTGGATGTTTCGCCCTATAGCAATGGTGACTGGCTGATAGTCGGTGTAATTAGCACCCACAATTTTTATCCCTTCGTAGATCTCCAATTGATGTTATTCAATAAATGTGGCCCTTCATTTTATCACCAATTGTACCCTACAGCCGTGTCTGACTTGTTATTCTCCTCTACGCACGCAAACAGGGATACACCCAGTAACCTTTTTTCATTGCCTTTTTCAAGAACAAATGTATTTCCTCAATACATTTAGTCAGAGGGCTCCTCCCATTTCACCTTAAAAACAACAACATTTTCAGCTAGATAGACCTCTCAGCAGTGAAGGGTGATGGACAGACTGTGGATCCAGCAGCTCCACATCTCTCCTCTTCCACCCTCCCCATCCTCTGTCCCACCCTCTTCCCTCCCTACCCGACCTTCTTTTGAGGTCACAACAGAAAGCTCAGGAGAGGAGCAGGAGTGGAGTTTTGCTATGGTTCCTAGGATTTATTTATTTTTCATAAAGTGGCTAACAATTTATTTATTTATTTATTATATTATTATATACCCGCCTTTTTTCCTGAAAGGAACCCAAGGCGGCTTTGTCAAGGTTCCGCTACTGCAGGGACCCCTTGATCTGCCTTTGGGAGATCTCTGCCTCTTCCCAAAGTCTCTCCCTCTCTAGGTTGTCAAGTCCTTTGCCTGCTTCCAGTAACACCATATCTCTCTAACACCATAGGGCACAATCCTATGCATGTTTAGACAGAAAAAAGTCCTACAACTCCCAGCATGCCCCAGCCAGCATGGCTAAACATGCATAGGATTGCTCCCTAAATGTCTATACTTTCCATTCCATAGGTTCTTCCACATTTTTAATGTCACTAGAGAGACTATAACTAATTGTTAGGAGCTTCTGGATCAGTTTGAGGGTGCGCCGTATAGTGAACCACTGGACCTCAGGTGGCAGCTGTTGGATCCTTCTGTGGAGAAGGCAGTATAAAGGGCTTCCAGCTGAGCCTTGCTTAAGCAACATGGTCTTCCTGAGCTTTGGCATGGTCCTGTACAGGCGAGGTTTATAGTGAGCAAATCAAAGAAATTAGAAAATCATCTGAAATTACACCTTTACACAAAGTAGTTATATAATTTGCAATAAATCTGTAGAAATGGACTGTGTAGTCTTGGCTTACAGTTTGCTCTGTGCTCCTGGTTTTCCCTTTGGCCCTGACTACTGGCTTGTCCCATGGCTTCTGATTCTTGGCTCCTGACTCAACTCAGAGTGTGATAAAGCAAATCCTAGATAGGCAGTAATAAAGAACATCCTACAGAGTAAACCATCCATCCTGCTATATCAACATATGCAAGAGAAAACTTCTTTTGCATATTTAAAGGAATTGATGTTGTAATTTGATGGGAGTAAGAAGGTAATTGCTGTAACCTTTTTCTACATCTGCTACAGAAAACATATTGTTTATCACCAAGGGGATGTTGTTATGTAAAATTGAAAATATTTCATATATTTGTGGCCAATTATAATTATTTCTGGTTCAGACTATGTCTTTTTAGCCCTTAATGGGGGGGGGGGAGAATCTTTTTAGAGATTAGAAATAAATAACAGTTTGTGGCAAATGTGGATTTAAAAGGAAGAGATTGTTCTGTAAATTAAAATTAGAAATAAAATTAATCCCTCCTTTGACAGCACTGTGCACATTTACAATAATTGAGGTCCTCTTTCCCCTTCCTCCAGTTTAGTGGAAGAAATTGACATGAGCAAATGGGTGCTGTGCTCCAAGATGCCACCATCATCAACACACTTTACTGAAGTAGCACTAGCACCAGAGAGGTTAAAGCAGGGGTGGCAGAACCTCTTTCAGCCCAAACACTGAATTTCATTTTAAAGAAGCTCTTGGGGGGGCTGCATTCCAGTGGTGGGCAGGGGTGAAGGTGAAAGGGGAACAGCCAACCCCCTTCCCCAAATAATAGCAGCATATCTTAGCTCAAACTAAACCTTGGGAGAGGCATTTCAAACTTTTAGAATGCGTTAAAAAAAAAAAAAAACCCTGCAGAAAAGCCAGGAAACCACCGAATGATAGCTGGTTTGGGGGAAAGGGGTGGGACTGGGACCAGAGGGAAGGGGGTGTGCCCATCTAGGGAACCCTGGAGGGCTGCATTAGGACCCCAGGCAGGTTGAACTGGGACCCTGGCCCTGAGGTTCTGCATGCCTGGGTTAAAGGAAGCAGCAGAGTTGGCAGTGGAGGTGGAGGGAGTCCCAGAGCATCCTTCCCCTGCCTCCCTGTATTGTAGGGTGTACTGAAAAAGGTTCCACTGATGGTGATGCCTAACTCTAGCACAGGTTGATAGTGATGGGCTTCATACTAAAAATCCACAGAATTTTTTGATAGGAACATCTCTTACCAAATCCTGATCTAATATACCCCAAGGTTATTCCTGAGCTCTGTATCATTCAGCTGCTGCTTATCCAGCTGCTAACCTTGGCCACATCCTTCAAGCTGTCTTGCTGTTTGTGTGGCTGATGTGAAAGTGATATAGAACTGTGTGTTCTGCCAAAGAAGTAGGTAGATTTCTGACAATGGAACAAAAATTTCTGATGGATTTAAGATACATTGTCATTTCTATGGAGACACTAATTATGAGCCAAATTGTAAGCTCCAATACTGTAAATCTTTCATCTGTTCTAGAGAAATTCTTACATCCACAGAAAGACAGATTCGGCTTATGACTAATCCATTCATTTTAACAATACTAGTTTATATAGGTAAAGGGCAGAATGATGAAAATGTTAAAACATTATGGTTCAGTAACTATAAAAATATGTGTAGAGTAAAGCTTTGTGTAGTAACAAATAATATGTTTTAATTGGTTCAGATTTGTTTACTGTTATTTCTGTTGTGTTTCTTCCAAATATGTCTTGTATTTAAGAACACTGATTATATTTGATTATTTTTATTGATTTAATTCAATAAAAGAGAGCCAGTGTGACGTAGTGGTTAGAGTGTTGGACTGGGACTCAGGAGATCCGGGTTCTAGTCCCCGCTCGGCCATGAAACTCACTGGGTGACTTTGGGCCAGTCACTGACTCTCAGCCTAACCTACCTCACAGGGTTGTTGTGAGGAAAAAATGGAGAGGAGGAGGAGGAAGAGGATTATGTAAGCCTGTGAGGGATTGAGGCCTACACAGGATTGGGTTTGTTGAGGCCTACGCAGGCTTCAGTTTGTTGAAGCCTGAAGGCCCAAACACTTCCCTCGAGTAGTGAAGCCTGAGGGCCCAAACACTTGGATGGGAGGGGGAATTTGAGAGTTTTAAGTTACCCAATAGAAGTTAAGAATTAGTTCTCCTGTGCAAAGTCACATGGTTATAACCTTCCATTCCTGGGAAGACTATATATGTGGGGTGTTGTCAGCTAGCAGTCAGTGTGTGTGCTGAGAGAGAGCTGGAAGCAGCAGCACAGAAACAGCAGAGAGAAGCAGAGAGAGAGAAAGAGGAACTGGCTGCATAGGAATTAGGTAGTCTGAAGTTATACTAGAGAACATTGGATTGTTAGTTTGTTTGTTTTATTTTATCATACTTGCTTTTGAATTATAACCACTCTATTAAGAAAAAACCCTAATATTATAAGTAAAGTGCTGTTGTTTACCCTGGAGTTTGGAGTGACTTATTCACCACGTCTAGAGCCTACACCCACGTTACTGGAAGCAGGCAAAGGACTTGATAACCTAGAGAGGGAGAGACTTTGGGAAGAGGCAGAGATCTCCCAAAGGCAGATCAAGGGGTCCCTGCAGTAGCGGAACCTTGACAAAGCCGCCTTGGGTTCCTTTCAGGAAAAAAGGCGGGGTATAAATATAATAAATAAATAAATAAATAAATAAATAAATTGTTAGCCACTTTATGAAAAATAAATAAATCCTAGGAACCATAGCAAAACTCCACTCCTGCTCCTCTCCTGAGCTTTCTGTTGTGACCTCAAAAGAAGGTCGGGTAGGGAGGGAAGAGGGTGGGACAGAGGATGGGGAGGGGATGGAAGAGGAGAGATGTGGAGCTGCTGGATCCACAGTCTGTCCATCACCCTTCACTGCTGAGAGGTCTATCTAGCTGAAAATGTTGTTGTTTTTTAAGGTGAAATGGGAGGAGCCCTCTGACTAAATGTATTGAGGAAATACATTTGTTCTTGAAAAAGGCAATGAAAAAAGGTTACTGGGTGTATCCCTGTTTGCGTGCGTAGAGGAGAAATAACGAGTCAGACACGGCTGTAGGGTACAATTGGTGATAAAATGAAGGGCCACATTTATTGAATAACATCAATTGGAGATCTACGAAGGGATAAAAATTGTGGGTGCTAATTACACCGACTATCAGCCAGTCACCATTGCTATAGGGCGAAACATCCAGCAAGGAGGGTGACGTCATCCAAGTCATCCCCTCCTTGCTTAACACCACACGGTGCTGGAAGGTCTTTCCTGCAGTCAGCCTCGACCGGACCGTGAGGTACCGGCAGGTGAAGTAGGAAGACCTCAGAGATGTGTCTTATCTCCGCAGTCCCAAGCCATGAGGCAGTCGGCGGCAGGAGCCTCGGGCACGCCTCTCACCTGAAAGGTGCCATAGGATGATCACCGAGCCCCTAAAACTGCCTAATAGCTGAAAATGTTGTTGTTTTTTAAGGTGAAATGGGACTAAATGTATTGAGGAAAGACATTTGTTCTTGAAAAAGGCAATGAAAAAAGGTTACTGGGTGTATCCCTGTTTCTCTGTGCAAAAAGGAAACCATGTGAGAACCAAAGTTGAACATTCATATTTTGCAACAAGCACTTCACATGTCAACTGTGTGAAGAGGGCTCTACAACACAATTAAGGGGAGGTGGAGCCACATCTCTGGCCCTGGTCTTTCATGGGTTCCATGGTCCTGCCCTGATGTCCATATGTTCAGCATGGACATCTGTAGGTGGTTAGCATGTATAGACTTCTACATACATAGGTTTCCATACAAGCGGCAGTTATGCACTATAAGGAAAGCATGGAAACCCAACGCATGTAGTGGTCTATAGTTGTAAGTTTCCCCCCTGCAGAAGCCCACATTTAACACAGGCACGTCAGAGCCAGGGAAGGTGCATGATGTTGGGGTCAGGGCCAGTGGCATGGTCTCATTTCCCCTGAATTGCATGGAGCTCCTTTCATGTAATTCAATGCATGAAGGGGGCTAAAGACAGATCAGTGTGTGTGTGCCAAAGCACTGAAAATCAAGACAGATTCAATTGTGCATTTTAGTTTACCCAGACATCAAGCTAAGGCCTTAATCTATCATGCATATTTTGGCATATATTTTATTTCCATGTCATGCTCTGTTAACTGAAATCTCTCAGCTATTTTTAACCACATTCATTCTATAATTAATGCATATTAACCCTTTGAGGTGAGAATTATTATTTTTGTGTGTGGTAAAGACAGAACTTTGATTTCCTACAGCCTACAAATTGCAATCGAAACTATATGACACCAAATGGAAACGCATACCCATGTACTTCATGTTGATGAATTCAAAATAAAAAGTAGCCCTGCTTCCGTTCCAGAGCTCGTCCACATATTATCCTAGCAGCATGGCTGCTGCTGGAAACTTCAACTGTGTGTCTGTATCTCCATGCAGTTAGTTGCTTAACTGATGCCACACCCAGTTGGCTTGGACCAATTTTAAGCATGACAGGGAAAGCCCATCAGATGCCACTCAAACTGTTGAGTGTCACTTGTAGATGTTTTACTGTATTTAGCAGGATGCAACATCAGCCACATACTCAAATCCCTTAATTGGAATTCTTCTCATTTTTTTTAAAGCTCCTAGCAATCATGGGGGACCCCATCCAGATCAGGACCACAGCACAGAGTGAGGTGTGTGTGTGTGTGTGTGTGTGTGTGTGTGAAACCTTTCCATAGCACTGTTTCACAACTGAAAACCATGGGAGAGAATTTCAGTGGGGAAATAACATAAGGGGAAAGGCTTGGGAACCTCTTCCTTCTGTACTGCAATTTTGATCCAAACCAGGGCTCCTTGCACTTTCCATGAGGTTAAAAAAAAGACAAGGGAATCCAATCATTTCCCAGTCATGGGATTCATGGTATCATAGAGCTGGAGGAGGCCTTGTAGGTCATCCCCATTTGATGCAGGGGAATCCACAGTTACAGCATTCTCAACAGATGGTTGTTGAGCCTCTGTTTGAAGACTTCCAGCAAGGGAGAGTCCACCACCCCTCTGCCTAGTTTGACCCTCTGTTTCAGCTTATAATTTGTACCTTTCTGCTCCGAGGTGGCCATTCCATATGTGCAGTCCGTCTCTAGACAGAAAAGAGTTTTGTATTGACATCAAAAGTATGGTGGCAGGTGACTGTATGGTGCAGTCATCTATCAGTTTCAAAGCTGTTAAGGATTCTATGAATACTCAAATAAAATTCTAATACTTCATCTTTACTTCCTTTTCAGGACACAATATTACATTATTTTCAGTAAAGTGCTTTGAAAAGCAATTTCATCCCCATACTTCTATCATGCAGTGCTCTTAAAACAAAATATAATGAGAAAAAAGTGTTTCCCCCAGAGTGGTCTGAAGCTTATTTTCTTAATAAAAACAATTACCTTAACTTATCGTCTTTGAAGTAAAAAAACCCCCACACAACAACCCCCCCCACACACACAGCCTATTAGTCATTTTCAGGGCCAGACTTATAGCTGATGGAACCTTTAAGTAGTATGACAGTAGCTCCTGCCCTTTTATTTTAGCGTCATTCCATAACATTCAAACCATCATAGCAGTAGCAAAAAAATAGCTACTCTGGGAAGAAAAAAGATAGACTATTAAATGATAAATGTGATGAGCCAGGAAGATGAAATGTCTAAAAGATTTGTCCCATACTTTTTACAGTGTTTTGCATTTCAAGATCTGTATGAACTTTACCCTCAAAAAATTCCTCTGTGGTTCAGGCAGAGCAATATTGGTAAAAGTGACAGTGATTTGTTATCTTCTCTTTGATTTCAGAACACTGGGGATGCTATAAACAAAGGGCTGAAGGAATTAATTGGTGATACATTTTTAAATTAATGACAGATTGGATCTCATGGTCTATTTTTGTAAGAGACAAGAATGTGTAAGGAATACTACTGGATTAGACTAGAAGTATATCTAGTCAAGCATCCTGTTTTCATAGTGGCCAACCAGATGCCTATGAAGAGCCCACAAGTAGAGAAGTAGATTCAGAAAAAGTATGGGAAGACCAGAATCCAGGCTCAGGAAAAGTATTTGAAGTCCAGAAGCCAGGTTTGGGGAAAGTTTTGGGAGCCCGAAAGCCAGGGTTGGAAAAACTATGGGGAGCTCAGAAGCCAGGCTCGGGAAAAGTATGGGGAGCCTGCCTTCCAAGCTCAGAAAAGAAGGCTTGTTAAAGCCCTCCTCAAAGGAAAGACAAGCTTTAAATGCTTCTCCAGCTTGAATTTAAAACCAAGCTTGAGGAGAATTGCTGGCTTGCCCCCCTGCAGTGTATTTTTACAAGCCCTCATTAGTCATTATGGCTGATTGAATGATTGAATTAATCCATTTCCAATTTAAACTTCATTTTAACTTCCCCCCCTAAAAAGAATATATGATGCTAAACATGTTATTTTGAACAACTGATGTGCATTTTTATATCTAAACAAAATGTTTAGGCCATAAAAAAACAACCATCAATTAATTAAGTAGTGATCTAAATCTGACATAGTTTTAATCATGTCAGAACATCCCTTGTAATGCAGTATAACTATATTTATTTTAATTAACGAATGAATTGGTTAATTGGTTAAAAGAGACAATGAACAGCCAACTTCTAATTATACACCAAGACATCATCCGATTGAAATAAAAAATGAAAAATAGATGTCTGGACCAATGCCATTTAACTCAGTTCTAGTTAGGGATTAGTGATGTTGCCGAGATCCATAATTACTAGGGCTATGCACATAATCAGCCGATCCAGGTTACGTTTTGATTACATTTGAATCGGATCGACCCACACCCAGACCGGATGTAATCGCCTGTCATTGGTTCTGTTTGATTACAGATGGTTATGTCACGATCTGGGTGAGCAGGAAGCTCCTCTTTTTTTTAAATTCCTTTCTGAATGGAACGGGGAGGGGGGAGGAGGAGAGTATTGTTGGCAGCACCATTACCCAATCAGGGCCGGTGATACCATTAGGCCAACTAGGCAGCTGCCTAGGGCGCAGGGCTAAAGGGGGTGCCAGAAACCTTGGGGAAAAAAATACAGCGCTCTCAAGTGGGAAGGGGAGAGCGCTAAATATCTGATCTTGCCTAGGGCACCAAACTGCCTTGCACAGGCCCTGTACCCAATGGTGCTGCTGAGGAAGTTGCCCTTCTCCAGTAGCAATGCTGGAGGAGGGCTAAGGGAGATCTATGGTTTGTTTTTATTTCTCTGACCATGTGCGTTTGGATCGGTTTGCTCGGGGAATCGAGCTTGCTTTTGGCTCCTGCTTGCTGCTATTAGTTGCTGCTTGCCTCTTGGCGTTGGAGAGAGGAGAAGGAGGATTATAGGGGGTGGGTGTCTCTTTTTGGATTTCTTTTGTTTTATTCTTCAATATTATTTCATTTACGAGTAGCTTCACTTTGAATACAAACAAATCCATTTACAGTCATGCCTTGGATTGAGAGCATAATTCGTTCCGGAAATGTGCTTGTAATCCAAAACACTCTTATATCAAAACAAAATCCCCCCAAAAAAATTTGTACAGAGATTTTTAATTTAAGCCGTACTACAGTACTTGTATTGCAAGACGTCGCTTGTATATCAAGTCAAAAATAAATAAATAAATATTTAAAAATTTGCTTGTCTTGCAAAACGCTCTCAGACCAAGTTACTTGCAATCCAAGGTATTACCGTACTTTTCTTTTCTTCTGACCCCTTAGGGAAGGGGGACTGAAGGAGCATTTGTTTGTTGCCTTGGGCTTCGAATTGCTTTGCTTTAAGATATCCTAAGTTTTAAAAAAATCTTTTATTAGGATTTAGTTTAGGACAATTAAAGTCCTTTTTGTTCATACAGTTTGTGGCAGTGAGGGAATGTTTGACTCTGCTGGCCTTCTGTTCAGCATTTTCCTGCCATTTTTTTTTTCCAGATATCATTTCAATTATTATTATAATTATTATCATTTTGCACAAGCTCCATTTTCAAATCATCCCAACCAAGCCAGATATCATTTAAGGATTTTGTTTAGAAGTTGCATTTCAGTTCAAAAGCAATTAAACATTTTTTCTGCGCACCAGTGCTCAGCACCAGTGGCTTTTGGGGGGGCCAAGCACTGCTCTCTAAGGAACAGGTATTTTATCATCATCATCATCATCAAACATATATCTGACACAAAGTCCTGCCAGTAGTCTAGGCTAGCAGCAAGTTGTGTCCTGTTTCACACACACACACACACCTGTGCGCTGTGCCTGGCTCAAGGGGGGAGAGGGCTGCAGGGGAACCACAAGACCCATGTATCTGAAATTTGGGGGGCATAAGCAGCTCGAGGGCATCTGCAATCTCACCAAGCTCATGTTTCTATCTTTTAAAATGAAGAAGTGAAAGACTTCCCCCCCCCCATGCAAGTCTATGGAAAAAACTAGACGGAATCGATTCCGTTACCGTAATTGATTCCTCATAATCATATCAGGATAGATACAGATCAGACGGAATCATAATTGGGCCCACTCCTGATTACACAGATCATAATTGGAATCAGATCGGAGGGGCCGTGCACAGCCCTAAAATTACCTGGTTTGGGATATGAATTTGTCAGTCTCATAATGCTTGACTGACCGCAGTCAGAATGCTTGACTGCATTATGAATTTAGCAGCTTCCCCACACCAATTCCTATCTGACTTGGTATGTAAAATAGGATTCTTTGAATTCATGGTCATCAGTCAGCAACCTAGATTCCCAAAGCCAGGTGCTTGTTAGGTTGATGCACAAAAGTTCTTTAATGTTAAATCTGTTACTCGTGCTGAAGCTCTCATTGATCATATGAAACTATGTGAACTACATCGCCAGCCACTTTGTGGGCAGATTTGCAGAAGTTCTTTACCATTATCTGTGCTCTCCTTGAAATTCTTGTTTGACTGTTGTGAACTACATAGCTAGATATCCAACCAAGCAGCTTTTTGCACAGTGAGTATCTTCTCTCTTTGGATCAATTCTCTTGACTGTTTCTTGTGAACGGCTTATGTAGTTGCTTGCTTATGTAGTTGCTTGCTGTTTCCCATCCAAGTAGAAAATCTTCTCTTAATTAGGGATGTTACTTTTTTTTTTTTTTGCATTCAGAAATCGTGAGCTGTTCTGAGCGAAAGGAGAACGTTTGTGAACAGACTTGCGTGAGCCAAACAAGGCGAGTTCGCACTTGCTGAACGGTTCTCCAAAAATTCTCACACAACCCTCGGTCTGACATGCTATCAGCTGCTAAAATTTTATAGTACTGCACTGTTTTCATGACTGCTGTGGTGTGCATGGGGGTCACTGATGAGGCTGGTTCCTAGTATGTGGATCACTAACATGTGCACTGTAGGGTGCTATGGTCCACATCGGACATCCTTGGGCTTTATGTATACGGCTCCTGGGTTTTAGGTTTGAGCCAGGAAGATGAAATGTCTAAAAGATTTGTCCCATACTTGTTACAGTGTTTTGCATCTGGCTCATCTATGGTCTAAGTATAATCAAGCCAAACCCACTATAAATATCTTCTTCTCAAGTCCCATTGAAACGAAAGCAAAATATTTAGGAAATGTACAACAGAATATATAGAGTTCTTACTAAGTTCAATGGTGCTTGCGTTGGTAAAACTGTTGCTGGCTTGTGCCCCCCCCCTCCTTTTTCTTTTTCTTTAAAATTCATTTGATTCCTTTGGAATACATCATTACAAGGATAGTGAAAGTTTCCAACTCTATGGATGGAACTATGAAGTATAACATCACATTTTCCACTGGTTTGTTTGACATTAAACTTGAATAAGATGGATAGCTTCATTAGATCTAAGGCTCAAACTACATCTTAAGTGGAATTCTGCAATTTTTTCCATAGGTTTTTTAAATTTATCTCAAAGGAGCCAAGAACTGTCCACACCCAGGCAGAAAAAAGATGCGTAGGGAGAGGCTCGTTTACCCCTCCTGTCTTTTTCCAGCTCAAAATCACTCTTCCCAATTTGCTCTCATTTTATAGGGTTGTGTGCGAAGCTCAATAGGGGGGTGGAAGCTCGAGGAACTTGCAGGACTCAACCCCCCCGAGCTCCGCTCAACTTACCTTTCCCTGGCTCAGTTCGTGTCCTCGCAAGCTGAGCCAGGGAAAGGAACTTCCAGTTTCCGGTTCTACGATTTTAATGTAAAAAACAGCACAATCTACGTTAAAACGGCCGTGATTTGTGTAACTGGTGCTACGTTTTTCACATTATAAACAGCATAAAATACATT
This sequence comes from Shinisaurus crocodilurus, assembly GCA_021292165.1. Lineage (NCBI taxonomy): Eukaryota > Metazoa > Chordata > Lepidosauria > Squamata > Shinisauridae > Shinisaurus > Shinisaurus crocodilurus. Next base: position 74,594,172 of record CM037876.1, on the reverse strand, counting down.
AGAACAACCGTGATTTGCATAGTTTGCATATGCCATGCAAATTGCGGTTGTTCTAATGTATTTTACCCGATTTTAATGTAAAAAACGTAGCACCGGTTACACCAATCGTGGCCATTTTAATGTAGTTCACGCTATTTTTTACATTAAAAAAGTAGCACTGGTGACCCGGAAGTCCGGCAAGCACTTCAGCTGGTGCTTGCTGGAGGCTCGGCTCAGCGCCCATCCCTATCTGGGGAAATTTACGTGGTCCCTTATTTTCTTCTGATCTCCCCTGCTGTGGGTGAACTAGAAACTTGGCAAGTGCAATTATGAACTGAAAAATGGTAGGTGGAGAGAGGGTTAAACAGTCTGTTCCCACCCAACTTTCTTCCACTCAGATACAACCTTCCAAGATGCAAAGCATCCCAGAACTCTGTGTAATACATATGTAGTTTGAGCCCTAGATGATATTGTCTTTGGCAGGGAAGGTTAAAAGTGTAGTTATCATCGTTTGATTGCATCATACAAATGTCACAATTATATTTAGACTGTGATCAACCATCAGTACATTGTGTACATGGAAATACAAGTTAATAACTACTAGCCAAATACTTTTCATACTTATAACTTGATTTTTACTTTGGATCAATTAGTGAGTGTTGATGATGAGTTTCTGTCATTTTCGGCTTTGTGAACTAAATATAACTTGCCTGCCTCAGCTGAGTGGCAATACTTGCAATTGCAATATTGGCTATTATAGCTTCAGAGCCTCCTTTGCTATTGGATACATTGATTGAGGTTGAGCAGTTATATCGACCTATGATTCATCTTTATAAATACTTATTATCGGTGAATAAGTATGATACACAGAGTCTTAAAGATGAATGGAATAGGGAATTAGAGGGTCATATGTTGCCTAATCAATGAAATATTGTTTTTGTGTCTATTTCAGAAGGGTCTATGGATCTTAGGTTACGTCTTATTCAGCAAAAAACTTTTGTTTTGTGTTTACTGGACACCACAGCGTCTTTTTAATAAGGGCTTGTCCAAGTCAGCTAACTGTTGGAGGTGTAATACTGTGAATGCTTCATTTACGCATATGTTTTGGCAATGCCCAATGGTTGCTTCTTTTGGGGTTGAGGTTATACTATGGATAAATCTAGTATTAGAATGCTCTTTAATATTTACTGATGCACACGTTCTTTTAAATTATATACCTGCTGTATGGAGTTTATCACAAAGACAACGCATGTGCATTTTCCACGCCCTCAACAGCCAAAAGACTGATTTTACAACACTGGAAAGATAAACACTTACCTCCTATAAAACAATGGATTGAGGACCTAATAATGCTTTCAACATTTGAGCAGGTGGTATTCAGACGCCACCTGCGGATGGATAAATACATGGATATTTGGTCCGCTTTTTCTGATGTTTATGCAGAACCATTTTTTATTGATAATTGTATTGCTACATACTTTCTGATACTTATGGATATATATTTCACACATATTTACTGTAATGGATCCACTAAAATACTGTAAGAAAAATTCTTTTTTTTTCTCTTTTCATTTTTTTTCTTTCTATGGAGTTTGTTTCATTCTGGTGTGATTCAGATTTACATTTTTTAAAAAATACTTATAGCTTTAGAGTTCAATCCTCAGGGATTGGGTCTTGATAGACAGAGGGCACCGAGACTGGGGCCCTCTATCTATCCTATGCCTTGCTGCCATAGGATAGAGAGCAAAAATGCCTCCTGTTCTTCCTTTTCTTTACAGTTTTAGCCTGACCTACTACGTTGTGGATGGGACAGGCGATCCTGTGGGTCCTTGCCTCTCCTCCTCCCTTGCCTTCCCACCCACCATCCTGCCCCCTGTTCCCTTTTCCTGAGCTCTTCCAACGTTGCTGTTGTGACTTTGGAAAAGCAGTCACCACACAGCTGCAAGGGTGTGGGGAGCATAGTCTGATCTCAGATGTCCACCTCCTGATGTCATAGCAGTGTCTGTCTACTACAGCCTCAGAAGGGAGGATCCACCATATTCTGTGGTCTGAGATGCTCTCCAAGGGACCATAGGATTGCTTTGTTTATGAAAAAATTAAATATCTTTACCAATGGGGATGACTTGACTGGAGGACTTCAAATTACAGACTTCCACAGTTTAGGAACCCACTTCGAGCCATGGCCAGATTTGAAAACAGGCTTATCTCCACCCCACCTACTAGTCATCTCTCTTTTCCATTGTCCCATCTCCTTCCTAAGGAAAAAGAGAGACGAGTGAGGGAGTCTCTGGAGATGAGGAGAACTCAGTAGAGGCAGGAAAGGCCTTGCTGGCAAGCATGGGTTGTAGTTTTGCCTGCCTCTCAATTTTTGAGCCACAGGAAAGTATATATATATATATATATATATATAAGATTTTCTGAAAAAAACACTTGAAGGTTTTTTTCAAGCATACTTCAGGAGAGTTTGGTGGTGGGTTGGGAGAGTGGAGAGGCCGAAACTAATGGATTTTGAGGCCAGATGAGGGGAGTTTGCCCATCACTAATTCTGAAGCATACAATCACCATAAATTAGTTGTTAAAGATGTTTAAGATTCCATTCAGTCAAACTGCACAGCCTGTTAACAAAAGCAGTGCTACTGATGAATATGGCATTGCTGATTTTACTAAAGCGTGTATTATTTGGTCTATTATCTCTCTAAATTTTGGGGTCAGATTTCGTGTTTAAATCAGTTTTATAGGCAGTTTATTGCTTAATGAATATTAATTCTCTTTCTGAAAAATTACTCATCTCTCTTTCTTTGACTCCTGGTATATACTGAAGTCAAATGACCATTAAAAAGTTTTTCCCCCTTCATAAAAGATAATTAAGTAGCACTAGCTCTTATTTTCATGGTTAGTGGTTTTCAATGGGGTATCAGTGTAAGAAGGGATGACCTTGAGGGGGAAAACAAAAATCACAGTGTTAATGAAACATTATAGGCTTTGTGAAAATGATTTCACACTTTTTATGATTAACTTTGCTGCAGATAACATAAAGAGATGTAGGTTGGTTTCCATATTAATTATTTTTTCTCACATTTATGTTATACTTCCTTAATAAGTTAAGTTTATTACGTTATAAACTGAGTGATATTTCCTCATTGTTTCCCTCTTTGAAGACAGAGCTCTATTAGCAAGGGGAGTGCCATATGTGTGAACTGGCTTTGCAGTGGGTGTGTTAAGATTATACTAGGAGATTGGCAGGGAATTTTAATAGTATATTAATCAGATTTGTTTCAATGGAACTTTCAGGCCTTTAAGTTCTAATGGGGCCCAAGACTTTGAGATGGAGTAGGTTCTAAACATCAAACAGTACTGCCCTACATATGTCTATTCAAAAGAAAGTCCCAATGAACTTAATGGGGCTTACTTCCAGATAAGTGGGTATAGGATTGCTGCCTAAATAAATAAATGTCTGCATAGGGCTTTGGATGGTGGCCAGGCCAGTGTGTCTGATTGAGAAATTTGCCTGCACTCTGATACACATAGATACTGAATGAGTGGCATTCCATATTCATTTCTATGGATGGCTTCATGTGTACAAAAAAAGGTTCATTGAAGTGATGGGAGGTTTTTTGAATACATTACAGCTCTCATGCTTGCAAGGAGCTGATAGACTGAGGTGGTTATACTTGGTCCAGAAATATCATATTATCAAATAAATATAATATATGGAACTCAAGTCTAAAATGCCACTAGTGTAATTGTGAAGGTTTATGTCTATGTAACTGTGTGATTTATCAGATTGTTTTTTAATTTTCTGAACAATTTGGACATTCCAAGAGCAGCTTAGAAAACTGAATCTGAACTGAATTAAATCTGGAGGAACTGAGTCCAACCATTCTTCAACTCCCTTACAAGATGTGGGGGTGCAGTGTCAGTAATACAGTGGGCCTTCTAGTTCTTAGCCAGAAACTGGTCAGCAGTCTTTTAGAAGGGTTTGAGGCCTAGTCAGTATGTGGAATGCCAAGACCAGTGTGAGCTCATCACTGTCTGAGTTCTCAGGAGAAAGCAGGCGGGAGTCAAGTTGTCTTCCCCGTCCAGCTGCAACTTTGACTTTGTAGAGATAGAAGCTGGAATTTGCTGTAATAAAAGGATCTCACTGATTTGGAATCTCTGGTGTCAGAATGCTAGAATGCGTGATTGCAGGAGTGGGGGCCTGACACTAGATATGTATAGAATTGCACTGTAAGTGGTCTTGGGGAAGTAATTATTGTCGTCTTAGCTCCCAATCTATGAAATGGGAATAATAGTCATCTACTTCATGAAGATAACTAAGATAAAATTATAAAGGACTTTTCACAATATACAGTATGAATAATAATACTATGAACAATCTTCCCCAAAATGCTGTAAAAAATGAAGATGAATTTCACAGAGGACTTTTTTTTTTCTAAACACAAAAGAGAGGAAGCTATTTGCATCCAATAGAGGTTAGTGGCATAATTGTGATTAATTCTGATGACTTTTGCTGGCAACTAAAGATTTTCCCCCATTGGGTTATTATTTCTAAATATGTCTCCTTTCAAAAAAAAAAAAAAATGGTTCAAGGATTACAGAATCTCATGCAAAACTGCTTAACATTATGAGAATACCATTAAGTTAGACCGACAACCTGGTCTTCTGCGCGGGTTCAAAGCTAAGGGGGTAGCGGGTGCTGGGGCGGGCCTTCTCCGAGGTCCCCAGCACCTCGCCTTAGCCTAGAACAAAGGGATAACTTATAGCCACAAAAGTATCTTTTAGAAAACAAGTTTATTTACAAAATTACCTTCACAAACTCAGACCCACACCAGCAATACAGCTTATCAGTACGGTACAAAGTAGCAAGCAAAAGCCTCAAGGACAACGTGATTTCAGGGCTCTCAGCTAGTTAGTTTAGCTCGGGTCCCGGCAGAGGCCCGGTCAACCGCACGCTGCTAGCTGGGTTCCCGGCGGAGGCCCGGTCTACCCAAGCGGCTAGCTGGGTTCCCGGCGGAGGCCCGGTCTATCCAAGCGGCTAGCTGGGTTCCCGGCGGAGGCCCGGTCTACCCAAGCAGCTAGCTGGGTTCCCGGCGGAGGCCCGGTCTACCCAAGCGGCTAGCTGGGTTCCCGGCGGAGGCCCGGTCTACCCAAGCAGCTAGCTGGGTTCCCGGCGGAGGCCCGGTCTACCCAAGCGGCTAGCTGGGTTCCCGGCGGAGGCCCGGTCTACCCAAGCAGCTTGTGAGTGATTTCAGCTTGGTTTCCCGGGGGTCCGGTCAACCCAAGCGGCCAGTGATTCCAGCTAGCTGGAGCGCGCCAGATTTTGCTACCCGGGGTTGCTGATCCTTCGTTCCCTTACCCCAGGCATGGGCAAGATTGCTGAACCGGTCCAGAGAAAAGTTCCCTTGTGCAGCGTGTTTTATACCTTGGTGTTTCAGGTAGCCCCTCCCTCCGTGATCAGGTGAGTTGACACCCTCCCTGAGGGGCGGCCTTTTGGGTCAGGTGGGGTGACGCCTTCCCCCCATGGGATGGGGTCCCTTTGAAGCCACTTGCTTAATGGTCCCATCCTATGGTGTTGAGTGGCCATTTCTTAGGGGTGCCGAAGCATCTGCCCTGGAGAGGTATTCAAGTCTTATGTAGATGGAGCTGATATGCAAGAGCATTGACAATGACAAACCTGGTGATGCTTCCTGCCTTCCCTCCTGGGGTGATTCTATGTAGATGTTGTTTGTCCCCTTTGGCATCTGTGGAGACTGGTTGTCTCCCCCCCCTGGGTCTCCTCCCCCCTCCTTGGTGAGTGTGTGTGTGTCAGGCAGGGGGCTTAGGTTGGCTTTCTCCACACATTACATGTTGCTTAGGGTGCAATCCTATGTCCCTCCAACCTTGTCTGGGGGGACATAGGATTGGGGTTTGAAGCTGAAAATATATCTTGTAGCCGGCGTGGTTCTTTCCACGCTGACAAGGAACCAAATATTGTCACTGCCTATGACTTTTATTTTTATTTGCATGAATAATTTTGGATTTTTAAAATATAGCATTTTAGTCAAACATTACACTAGCTGAGCAGTACAGACTTTTGCAATTCTTAGAACAATTCCACTTTTCAGTCAGATCAGGCTTAATTGAGCAGGGAGATTGATAAAGAGATTAGTCATTAATGAGCACAAGATTAGAATGATCCTTTGACTGAACATTGTCATGGATTGTTCTTCAGAATGCCTCCCTCTGTAATGGATTTTACAAGACTTGATTTTCATGAAAATTGAGTAATATTCAGCAGCAAGTAACAAAACTCAACCATTTTTAATGTTAAGATCCTGCATATGTCATGTAACTTTGTAAGGAATCAGCTGCATAAGCTTTAAAAGATAATTTGTGGGAATTGATTTCATTTAATGGTTGCCTACGATCCAACAAGCCACATCACACATGTTAGAAAAGTGGTTTCCAATATGATATGTAAGACCACTGTTTTGTTTTTAAGTGCAAAGCTGCCTCTCAGGGCCAAAGCAGTAGTTCTGTAAATTGTCCCCCAATGCTCATGGCTAGAATTCAGAGAAGAAGAAATCCCATTAGTGCCCTTTTCTCTCTCTCTCTCTCTCTCTCTCTCTCTCTCTATGTTCCAGAGCAATTGAACTGGGTGGTGAAGACAGAAGTCTTCCCACCCCGAGTGCAGTGTTTCTGATAAGGATTGACTCCTCTCAACTGCATGTGACTGTAATTATAACTAAAGCAAAACCAGATATGTAGCTGCAATTTACATATTTACAGAATGTTTCCTTTGGCCCTTGTTGGGGACAGCTGGAATTTACATACTGATATTGGGGGCCCATTGCTCACCTTCTGGTATTGGGGATCCTGCTTGCATTTACATTCTGTTTGTGAAACTTTCTTTTGCTGGGAGGCCAGAGGTTGCAAGGAAAGTGCTAATAAGAGGAACTGAAGAGGGGTGAAGAGAAGGGTGGGGTGAGTCAGTTGCTGTGTCTTAGGTCAGATACCAGAGAGACACTCTTGCAAGGGCAGAACAAGAGAAGATGTATTTTTAAGATAAAGGATATGGTTTACTTTGTCTGGAACTTTGAGATAGAATTTTGTACTTCTGCTATGTCAGCATTATGAAGCAAAGGCAATGTATGTAGAATGGGGCGGGGGAAAAGGTCAAATATGTTTTTCTTGCTGATTTCTGCTGTCAGATGATTTCTTTTTTTTCTAATCAGTATCTAATGCAAGCAAGCATGTCATGTATAAATAGATGCCAAGAGGAAGCCCTCTTTGCTCTTGATTTGAGACTGCTTTCTGTCTCCGAGTGCCGCTTTGGGATCCCAAATAAAGCTGGTTTTTGCTTCTCCATCTTGGTGTGTTTTATTGGGCTGACTAGCACACCGGTCACGAATCACACTTTGCTAGACGAGGCACCCGTGGTACCGGCAACACCGGGCCCTGGGTGCCTGCATTCAGCTGCATGCTTTTCTGAATCATGATCTCCATTTGGTTTATAATATTATAATATGCATCTTTTGGAAACACTATTTCCAAACTGGGCTTCCTATTTGGGCTGGCTTGGTGTGAGACAAATTATGCTGGTAGAACAGGACTGAGCAGCTGGGGAAGGGTTCCTGCCTAATTCTCCTCAGCTTTAGAAGTTTCCCAAAGTGTCTCCGTGCAGGCGCAGAGCCCATATGTGCGATGCACAGAGACCACAAAGAAGAAACACTATTTCCAACTGGGCTTCCTATTTGGGCTGGGTTGGTGTGAGACAAGTTAAGTGGGTATAGCAGGACTGAGCAGCTGTAACCACAGACATGGCACGACTCAATCCATGTCAATGAAAAAACTGGAAAACAGAAAAGACAGGATCCCCAATTACAACTCAGCAAAAACATGCAAGGTGCAAGGGACCTTACAGAACTGCACTTAATCAATATATTATATAAAAGAAGTAAACTTATAGTGGTTTATAAACACGTTTATAAACAAATAAGGCACAATTGATTGTGAATACCAAATTACAGAGGAAGTAAATATTTCCAAATTGCATATACATCATATCAAACACACCAGTCAGTATCATATAAAACATATCAGCCAACAGTTACAATTTTGACTAGGAATAGTCTTCCTCAGGATCTATATAGACTACTCTTTTTTTTATTAGGTATATAACATACCATGAAAACTGATATCATAAGAAAATATGTTCACTTCCTAAATATAAATTTTCAGTGGTGTACTGGTGAACTGAATAAAGCAAAATAGCTCAATATATTCTAAATTGTTATAGAAATACGTCATCTGGAGAAAACTTCAATATTGTATTGAATGTAGAAATCCTGATTTTCTCCAACTCACTCTTTCCCCAGAAGAAAGTACTTGTGCTCCAAAATGCAGTCACCACAAAAGAGATAACACCGCCACAGCAGTCGTGATTTATTGATTAAGTGCAGTTCTGTAAGGTCACTTGCACCTTGTGTGTTTTTGCTGAAATGAAAAAAAACTGGAACACCCGGAGTTCACTTTGTGCAAGCTGCCTCTGCCCAATTTCTCTGATTCACTCCTCACACTGCAGTCCCTTAGCCCACATCCCTGACCTTTCCTGAGGATTCCCTAACTCTCAGAAGATAGCTTTTGAGGGGTGCAGGGAGATACAATAGGGAGGAGGGGGAAATTCTCACTGGATCATCATCCTGGTGCTCACACTGCATTCAATTCAACCTAATGTTTCCTAAAGATGCATTGTAATAGTATACACCCAGTGAAGGCCATGATCAAAGCATGCAGCTAGATGCATACACTCAGAAGGAGCTTTGCCTCTTTTTTAGAACGAAAAAAAAAGAAAGAATAATGTTGCAGAGGTCCATGTCATGCAATCCAATTATCCTCAAAGACCCTACAAGTTGAAACAGTCTCTGGGAGAAGAGTCTCTGGTAATTATATATAGATATAATCGACCAATGATTTGTTAACAATTTCCTTTTTACTATTATATTTCAAAACAAACTGAACTCAGTGAAGAGCTCTTCATGCTATACTTCACTTTATACCGCACTGTGGTCTTTTCTCAGTGACTCAGAAAATGTTTAAGTTCCCATTATAACACAACAGAAAGAGCACCAAGGGGACAAAGAATCTGCCATGAACAATTTTTACTGCTCTATCTATAGAGAGTAACACTAAATGTTAAGGCAAAGTGAGTAGAATAGGTTGTGTTGCTGCCAATTAAGAACTAGATGTTGTATTTCTTCCCCCCCAACAGATCCTCCCAAATCACTACCTTCTATTGTTTTTATGTTATTAATTTATTTTTTCCAGGCCCTTTAGAGAGCACAGAAATTCTAATTTTCAAGGCTGTCTTTGAAAATGAGTGCAATTTAAAAAAAAAAGAAAAGAAAAAAAGTGAAGAGTCCCAGTACTTAATCATGTTTCTCAGTTTTATGTGTCATGTAATGTGGATACCTGGAGAGCTGCAATAAAATTAGAAGAATTAGCAACAATGTTCTCATTAATTGTTTTTTCTCTAGCATTCCTATGTGCTTCAGAGAGAATGAAATACATGTTTGTGACAAGTAAATGGGTGGAAAAATAACCGCCATCTAAGAAATATATGGAAGAAACATGGCAGTCTGCTCCTTTACCCTCGGGTCTTGCCTCAGCAGTGATGCTGTCTGAGATATTTATAATGAAGTGGGCAGGTTATGTTAGCCATTGGGAAAAATTGGGGAAAGTGTCACCAGTTCACCCATTAAGCCTGACCCAGGTTCCACAGTATAACACACATATAATGCGTAAAGAATAAGATGCTTTAAAACCCTGAAGCTCAGAAAAATAGAAATAAAGAAATGCTTGCACAAATGATCAGATGTTTCTTATCTTCATAGTTACTTACAAAATATTATATAGCTAAGTATGTCTTCATTACTAACTTTCAATGGATGAACAACAGTCAAATGAAGGTAGTTTAATATGCACTGCAGACATTCATATGCAATTAATTAACTATTGTGATACTTGCTCTGGGAGTGGTACAGTGCTGGCTTCAGGTTTTTTAGGGTGCTTGGGCAAGACCCCCACAATAGCCCCCCTCACTCACTGATTGGGTTTGCATGACACAGCAACCCATCATGGGTAACTGATGTTGCATCATCTGAACTTAGACTGCTTCCCGCAGGCCAGGGTGGCTTATTTGTGGGCAATAAGCCACCCTGATAACCTATGTTTTGTTCAACCCACGATGGGATGGGATGTCATACAAACCCAGGAGACTGATTCCATTATGGGTTGCGGGGAGTGGCTAGCAAGCTACTCTGCAAAAAACCCTTGCTGCTCTTTGTGATCTCACCCATGCCACTGCCAGTGACTGCCCCTCCACCGAATTCCAAGGAGCACTTTGGAGCCACTGTCACTGATTTGCCAATTTTAAAAAATTATTTTTTCGGCCCCAGAAATGTGTACATATGTTTTCATATTTATTTATTTATTTTTTAAAAAATTGGCCAGTCTTTGGGAGGTGCACAAGTGCGCACTTATGTCTGTCTGATATATGTAGTCTTGCCTGGTTGATGTCCTTGTAAGTTTCAGCTATCAAAGGGAGTGAACTGCCCTTGGTAACAGAGGGGAAACTGACAAGCTGAGACAGCATATAGGCTAATTTGTGCACAGTTGCCAAGCTGTCAATTGAAAATTACTGGTAAAGTAGGTGCACCAAAAAGTGAGTGGCAACAAGATCTCTCTCTTAGCAATGTAATCCTCTGGATTTCAAGTAATGAACTGAGAGTTCTCAGTGCCCTCCACCTTTTCAACATTTTCCAGGGTCTCCAGCTACTCCGGAAAGGGGAGATATTAACTCCCCCCTTTTCACAGCCCCTTTTTGGAGCACTTAGTGCTGCAGTTACTATGGTTCCCTGACAGTTGTAACACACACACACACACGAGAAGGTGGCTGAATGGGACAGAGTGAATGAGTCCACACCCATTTGCTCCATCCCCATTCTGCCAGGTCTAAGGCTGCATTTTTTGCACAAATTGTCTGGACAATTTGTGCATTTTTAATTGGAAAATATTAAAGAGCCCAGGTAGAGCCTGTGCGGGTGGCTGAGAGCCCGCGCGGACACGAGCAGGCCCAGTTCTGCTGGGCTACTCGGCTATACCCCTAAATTCTCCACCCCCAGAAGCGGACTGCGCAGGCACTCAGCCCTCCTTCTAACTGAACAGACAGCTCAGAAGCACAGCGCGCGCGCACGCCTGAATCTTTGCACGCCTGGTGAAGAGCCATGCCCTGAGACAGAGTGGGGCGCGATTAGCTAGTGCCCCCTCCTCCTTCCTGCCAAAGTTAAGGCACTATGAAATAAATAAGTTTGTTTTGTGTTGCAGTTTGGGCACTCAGGCTCAAAAAGGTTCGCCATCACTGACATATATGCACTTGCGCACCTCCGAAAGACTGCCAAAAGTTTGTTTTTTTTAAATCACCAACACAGCTGTGCAATTTTCTGGGTCTGAAAAAAATACAATCCCAATTGTGCATTTTTGAGGCTCTGGAAAACCTCCCAGTGGCAAACAAAAAGGGGTAGTGATCAGAGTAGGAAAGGGGAGACAAGATGGATTCTGCCATGAAGGACACTGGGATTCCAGCTGGAGGAACAAGGGTAAAGGAGGGGGAGAACAGCCCCAGTGAGCCTGATCCTCACTCAGACATACCATGGGTTGTTCCACAACCAACCAACCCACAGTGGCTTATTCGCAGGGTGGTTTACCATGTTGTGCGAACGTGGCCAGTAGGTCTAACTTCTCACCACCATTGTCACCAGTTGCTATTGCTCATCATCTTTCTCATCATTGCTACCACCTTGCTTGATTGACAGGCAGAGAGCCAGTGAGCAAGCAGGCAATGGGCCAATGGCATCTACATCTGCTCCTCCTCACCACTACCATTGTCTGGACCAGAGTGAGAAGCAGGTGAACAAGCAAGTTGCAATGGTGAAGAGGAGGAGCGACTCCAGGGGACTCTTGTCAGTGGACCCCTGCCAGAGTATGGACCCTTGGCGGTTGCCCAACTGTGCCTATCCTTGATGACAACCCTGGTGTGGTATATATTTAGATAGTGAAGTGAAAATTTTCCCCTCTTAAATGAATTAGAAAAACTATAAGAAATGCCATAAATACCTGGTATGGTGTTAACTGAAATGAGTGAATATGAAGCTGGGCTTCATTTAAACAAAATGCATTACAGGTTTTGTGCTCCTGGCTGTTGATTAAACAAATTTAATGAATGGAAAAAGATGTAAAGAAATAAGTTAATTATGCTGAATACATTTTCTGTCCTAAGCCTATTTACAATCCATTCCATCAGAAACATGAAGCTAAAACAGTGTTTTATTCCATTAAGGCAATCTCTTATTACTAGTGCATCACTAAAAGCTACATAGAAAAATAGAGTGCTGTTTCCAAATGAAAATTCCAAAGGTTATGGATGGGCTATAGTTATATCCCACCACTGTGGAAAGACACTCCATTACGCCCAAACTGTCAATGTATTAGGTTGTCCATTTAAAACAAAGGTAATGCTGAGAATGCATGTCTCAATTTTGATCTAAGCAACAGAAAGAAGACACCCTCATTTTGTTCTTGTTTTATTGTTGTTTTGGTAATGAAAGTATCCAGTAAAATTAGTCTATATTTTAAAAGCACTTAGGCATTAAAATATGTTTTGATATAAATGCAGCTAAAAAAGAGCAATGTAACCTATTAGACATATTACCTAGGATTCTCACAAGGGGGAAAATTATATATCTCTACACATCTAGCTCTTACCAGTGTATGCATAGTTTGTAATCTGAAGCCTAGAATTGAAGTTTGAACGGTCTTCCCTGAATACACTTTAATTTCCAATAGTTGTGGCTTTAGAATGTTGATTCGTGTAATTGCTTTTTCTTGCTATTACCATGTTACTCTTTCTATTTTGGGCTATGCTACTCAGCTACTTTGGGGAGCTATTGGAGAAAATGAATAACAACAATTTAACCATGAATGGTACCTGGAAAAAGAAAGATAAAAAGCTGATTTTCCCAGAATGTAAATGTCACTTCAAACAACTATTGAGGATATAGTAGGCTGTATGAGTGCTCTACAACAAGCCAATATTACAGTTGAATGGGCCATTGTTCACTTGATGTTTGGAAGGTTTGTGTAAGTTCTATGGATCCTTTCCATAATGGACATGCACTCTGAGTCATTATAGAGCTTTCATACAACCTCTCTGCTATGCAGTGTAAGCTAAAAAATGTAGACTTCCATACTCTAAGTGGCCATGTGATCTGTCTTGTCAATAGGAAAAACCTGTATGCTTTACATAACAATTTGATAGTCGGGTACTTACAATCCTGCCCCATGAAATCAAATCTCTGAATTTCATCTGACAGCACATTCCAAAACCTTCTCATCTCCTCCACTTACTTGACAAATGGGTTTCTTATTGTTTCAGACTGTACAAAGAATTATGTATCACACTATGCCCAAGATTAATTAGAGTTATTTTCAAGCATCCTAAGTGATTTGACCAATAGGAAGTGCTTTCTGAATCTAATGGGAGGCTTCTAATATCTGTCTTTTCAGCATCATCCATCATTTAGGAACTTATGTAGGCAACCATCACAAAGCACACAGAGCCTTTGCTGATACTACTGCAATCAAACAATCAGTTGCTGAATGAGAAATATCAGATTTAATGGAGTTTTACCCCTAACCTGTCACTTGTTTAATTGCCCAGGAGGTCATCAGTTTCTTTTCCTTTGTTGAAATCTCCTTCTATGATACTCATTTTCCTCGAGATTGTCTCCTTCTCTTTTCATATATATATATATATATATATATATATATGTACATATATTTTTTTAGATATATTTTTTTACCCGGCGTTGCATGGGTCGTCATTTTCCTATAGGCACTATTTGCTCAAAATTCCTTAAGGTAGCTGTCCACTGTTTTGAATCGCTCCATAGGAAAGGTCCCCCGGGACTACATAATGGAATCCCAGCTCCCCCGGGACTACCAGCTCCCCTGGGATCTCTCTCTCTCTCTCTCTCTCTGTGTATATATATATATATATATATATATATATAAATAATATTAACTATTCTGTGGCATTTTAGTTTTTTATCTGTTTGTAATCCATCTAGAAAAATTAGTTGTTTGGTGGATTAGAAATGTAATAAATAAATAAATAAATAAAACATACAGGGCTGTTTCTGATAGTTATCTGGTTTTCTAATAAGTCTGTCTTCAAATCAAGCTTCAGTTACAGTAATTTTACTGCACAAATCTAGTAAACAGATTTCAAATAAAAACAAAAACATTACATTTATCTTACTCACTGATACAATAGGAATGTAGGAGAATTTCATTTTGATTTGTTTTTTACTCATATTTGCCTCATTCACACCTCTGAACGTGAACATGAATGTGAGCACATTTTTCCGGAAAAGCTCTCATGTTAAAGAACTTGTGTTCATGTTTTTAAAAATGTACACTTTGAAAAATGCGCACTTTAAAAAAATATCCATTTTCATGCTTTAGTTTATGAGGGAAAGTACACATTTGGTTGTGCTCATCATCATCATCATCATCATCATCATCATCATCATCATCATCATCATTATTATTATTATCCCACCTTTTTCCCAACACTGGAACCCAAGGCGGCTCACAACCTTTAAAATTCATACAATTAAAACAGAAATAGAAAAATGCAAAAGATAAAAAGAGAATTAAATCATCAATAATTATAATTATATATATATATATATATATATATAATTAAAAACAATAAACATAAAACACACACACACACATAATGTAGAATTAAAAACATAGCATTCCATCGCATCACAGACTAGTCCCAAATGCCTGCCAGAACAGGAAGGTCTTTACCTGTCTCCAGAAGCTTACCAGGGAGGGCGCCACTCTAGTCTCCCTGGGGAGGGAATTCCAGAGCACTGGGGCAGTCACTGAGAAGGCCCTCTCCCATATTCCCACCAAGCGTGCCAGTGATGGTTGTGGAACCGAGAGAAGGGCCTCCCTTGAGGATCTCAAATTGCAGGCAGGCTTGCAGGCAGAATACAATCTTTCAGATAACCTGGACCTGAGTTGTACTTGTATAGAGCCTTATAGGTCATGACCAGCACTTTGAATTTTGCCCAGAAACAGACTGGGAGCCAGTGAAGCTGTTGTAACAGAGCAGTTCTGTGCTCCCTGTAGCCAGCCCCAGTCAACAATCTGGCAGCAGCTCTTTGCACCAGCTGAAGTTTCCGAACACTCTTCAGAGGCAGCCCCATGTAGAGTGTGTTACAGTAATCCAAACTGGATGTAACTAAGGCATGTGTCACTGTGGCCAAATCAGACATCTCCAGGAACAGGCACAGCTGGTGCACTAGCTTTAACTGTGCAAATGCACTCATGGCCACCGCTGAAACCTGGGCATCCAGGCTCAGCGCCGAATTCAGAAGTACACCCAAGCTGCGAACCTGTGTCTTCAGGGGGAGTGTAACCCCATCCAACACAAGCTGACTCCCTAGTCCCTGATCTGCCTTCCGACTGACCAAGAGCACCTCTGTCTTGTCTGGATTAAGCTTCAATTTGTTTGCCCTCATCCAGTCCATTACCGCTGACAGACACTGGTTTAGCACAGCAACAGCTTCCTTGGAATTGGATGGAAAGGAGAAATAGAGCTGGGTGTCATCAGCATAGTGGTGACACCAAACCCCAAAACTCCGGACAACCTCTCCCAACGGCTTCATGTATATGTTAAATAGCATGGGGGACAAAACAGAACCCTGAGGAACTCCATAAGACAGCAGCCAGGGAGTAGAACAGCAGTCCCGCAGCACCACTTCTGGGTCCGCCCTTCCAGGAAGGAATGGAGCCACTGTAAAACAGTGCCTCCAAGTCACACCCCAGCGAGGCTGCCCAGAAGGATACCATGGTCAATGGTACCGAAAGCCTCTGAGAGCTCCAGCAGAACCAACAGGGACACACTCCCCCTGTCTAGTTCCTGGCGTAGGTCTTCTACCAAGGTGACCAAAGCTGCCTGTTTCTGTCCCATAACCAGATCTGAAGGCAGATTGAAATGGATCTAGATAATCCATCTCATCCAGGAATCCCTCGAGCTGGGAGGCCACAACACACTCCAATACCTTGCCCAAAAATGGAATATTGGAGACTGGCTGGTAATTATCTAATATTGTGGGATTTAGGGAGGGCTTTTTAAACAAAGGTCTCACCACTGCCTCATTCAGACAGGTTGGGACCCTGTCTTGACAAAGGGAGGCATTGACCAAAGAGGGCCGAAATCGGCCCGCTCAGCCCCCCTGAGACTCGCACGCCTTACCTGGCCACTACTCGTCCCATTGCTCCACGCCGCGCCGGCAGCACGGGGTCCTGTCGCGTCATTTCCGGCTGCCAGGAAGTGATGCGACCGGACCCCGCACTGTGTTTTTGACATAAAAACCAGGGCAACCTAGCTTAAAACGGCTGCGAATAGCAAATCACGGCCGTTTTAAGCTAGGTTGCCCTGGTTTTTACGCCAAAAATGCAGTGTGGGTAGGGATGTTACCTTTTTACGCGCGGGCACGAGGATGTTCCTCGCTCTCTGCAGTAAGCAGCCCGCGCCGCCCCCGCTGGTCCCGTCGCGTCACTTCCAGCGCGGCAGGAAGTGACGTGATGGGACCCTGCTCTGGCGCGCTGGACCCCCGTGCTATGTCTTTGGCGGGGGAAACCAGGGCAACAGGGCTGTTTAAGCCCTGTTGCCCTGGTTCCCCCCACCAAAAACATAGTGCGGGGGTCCAGTGTGCCAGAGCAGCAGGATGTGACGCGGCGGCAGCGGTGGCAGCGGCTCCGGCGGTGGCTCTGGTGGCGGCAGCTTGAGCGGTGCGGAGGACGCTCCGCGCCGTTCAGAAGAGCGAGATCGGGCCGCTGCCACCATGGAAGGACGAGCTGCGGAAAGCCTCGAGTGCAGGTAAGGCTCCATTAACATCCCTAAGTGTGGGGTTCCGTCGCGTCACTTCCTGGCAGCCGAAAATGATGCAACGGGACCCCATGTTGCCAGTGAGGCAGACCAAGCGACA
The DNA here is from genome assembly GCA_021292165.1 of Shinisaurus crocodilurus. NCBI lineage: Eukaryota > Metazoa > Chordata > Lepidosauria > Squamata > Shinisauridae > Shinisaurus > Shinisaurus crocodilurus. Next base: position 74,577,085 of record CM037876.1, on the reverse strand, counting down.
CGGGGATCCGGGCCTTCGGGGGCGGTGCTCGCCGAGAAACGGCGGGCACCCCCCCAGAGGTAGGATTAACACCCCTATTGACCACTCCAGTTACCCACTCGGCCAGTCCCCTTTTGGCTGCTTTTATGAGCCAGGAAAGGCAAGGATCTAGAACGCATGTGGTGGTTCTCACCTCCCCAAGGATCCTGTCCACATCCTCAGGCTGTACAAATTGAAAAGTATCCAATAACACTGGACAAGCAGGAGCCAAAGTTACATTCACTGGGTCTGTATCAACTATAGCGTCCAAGTCAGAGTGGATCTGAGTGCCTTTGTCTACAAAGTGCTGGGCAAATTGTTCACAGCCACTGTCGAAAGGTCCAAATTCGCTTCTTGTGGTCTAGTAGTGTGTAAAAGAGCCCTGAGCCACCCGAAAGAGCTCCACAGGATTGCTCTTTGCAGATGCAATAGTGGCAGGAAAAAATGGGGTTTTTTTACTGCCTGTATTGCCACAGAGTAGGCCTTCAAATAGGTTCTAGTCTGTGTTTGATCGGATTCACTTCGAGCCTTCAAATAGGTTCTAGTCTGTGTTTGATCGGATTCACTTTGAGCTTCCACCAATGATTCTCTAGTCGCCGTCTCACTTGTTTAATCAGCGCCAGCTCCCTAGAAACGCAGGGTGCTAGTGTGGCTCCTCTTCATGAGAGAGGATGGTCAGGAGCGATTGTGTCCACTGCCCTGGTCATTTATCTGTTTCGGCCAGGGCTTTGACAGAATCGCCTGTTGAGGCAACAGGAAAATCCCCAAGAGCCATCAGGAAACCATTCAGATCCATCAGCCTCCTGAAGCGGACCATCTTAATTAGCCCTCCACCCCTGCAGAGGTTCTGAGCGCCAGCAAGTCTAAACCCCACCAGGTAATGATCTGTCCATGACAGTGGGATGTCACTCTCTCAGTTCACTATGACCCCATCCAGCACAGAACACAAGGTCCAGAGTGTGCCCAGCAACATGGGTGGGGCCAGATACCATTTGGAGAGCCCCATGGTTGTCATGGCGGACATGAAGTCCTGAGCCACTCCTGACAGGGCAGCCTCAGCGTGTTGAAATCCCCCAGCACAACAAGCCGAGGGGTCTCCAACACCAACCCTGAGACCATGCCAGCTAGCTCAGGCAGGGAGACTGTTGAGCAGCGGGGTGGACGGTACACCAACAGAATTCCCCCAACTGCGCCGAGAGCTTGTATGTCTGTATTTCCAACTGACCCTGGCATTTCTTATCCAGCTGCTCCATCTTCTCCTTGTAAGCCCAATTGTTGCAACAACTCCACACCTTGCTCCAGCGATGTTATCTTGTGAGATTTCTTCCCAACAAAAAATCTGGCCTGGGCACCCACCTTCAAATACACACACTCAAACCCTGCAGACTGTGGGATAGGGCACCTTGGTCAGGGGAATAGAGACCCGATAGACCACTGCCACTCTGCTTCCCTGCCCCCCAGGTCTTGCCTGCTTCTGGACAGAGAACCCTGGAGGGCAGAGCTGAGAGAGATCCCCCCCCCAACTTCATCCAACCAGGTCTCTGTAATGTTCATCCAGCATCAAGTCCTGGATAGCAGTTGCTTTACCATTCACTGACCTGGCATTCAGCAGCAGCAGAAAGATTGGGTGACTATTCCTTGGACCCTTGGCATCTGCGCTACGGGGTTCCACAGGGTACCATCTTGTCCTCAATGTTGTTTAACATCTATATGAAGCCACTGGGAGTGGTCATTAGGGGATTTGGAGCCAAGTGCCATCAGTACGCTGATGACACGCAGCTCTATATCCATGTGACAACTGAATCAGGAGAGGCTGTGCAAGTCCTGGATCAGTGCCTGAACTCAGTGATGGGCTGGATGAGGGCCAATAAACTGAGGCTGAATCTTGGCAAGAGAAGCCCTGTGGGTGAGTGGTTCCCGACTCCGGAAGATAGGCTCATTGCCTGTTCTGGATGGGGTTGTACTATCTTTGAAAGATCAGGTTCATAGTGTGGGGGTACTCCTAGATCCATCATTGTCGCTGGAGTCCCAAGTGACTGTGGGGGCTTGGAGTGCCTTTCACCATCTTCAGTTGGTTCGCCAGCTCTGGCCTATCCTGGAAAGGGATAGCTTGGCCACAGTGATACAGGCACTAGTAACCTCAAGCCTGGATTCCTGCAATGCACTCTATGTGTGGCTGCCCTTAAGGCTGCTCCAGAAGCTGGAGTTAGTGCAGAATGGTAGGGATGTACCCGCTTGCCTCAAGGCGGGCGTAGCAGGCTGAAATTGGACCCGCTCACGCCCGCCAGAGACTCGAGGGCCTTACCGGGTCCCGGGGCTCCCTCAGCCCTCCACGTTGAGCCCGCTGCGTCGGCCACGCTGGTCCTGTCACATCACTTCCGGCTGGCCGGAAGTGGTGTGATGGGACCCTGCGCCGGCGCGCTGGGACCCTGCGCTGCGTCTTTTCCGGAGAAACCAGGGCAACAGGGTTTAAGACAGCCCTGTTGCCCTGATTTCTACGGAAAAGACACAGCACGGGGTCCCAGTGCGCCGGCGCAGGGTCCCGTCGCGTCACTTCCGGCCAGCTGCTGAGAATATTGAGGCGGGGGGGGCGCTGCTGCGAGGCAGGGCAAGGCGCCCCCCCCCAAGGTTCGTGGACACCACTAGAATGCACCAGCTTGGCTGTTGTCAGGCGCTGTCCCTTTTCAGCATGCAACTCCTTTGCTGAAGGAACTGTACTGGCTACCTATTCGCTACCGGGTCAGGTTTAAGGTTCTAGTACTTGTTGTATACAAAGCCTGAAACAACTTGGGACCAGGTTACCTGAGAGAATGCCTCCTCCCATATCAACCTACCCGGTCACTGAGGTCATCAGATGGCATGCTCCTGGTGGTTCCTCATGGACCTTTTGCCTGATAGGAGTCCACCAGGAGAAGAGCCTTCAGTGTGGTGGCTCCATTTCTGTGGAACTCCCTCCATTTCTGTGGAACTTTGCTGCTTTCTGCACCTGCATACAAAATATTAAATATATGTGCACATAAAACTACCATGGCTAAGCTTCTCAGTAACACACTCTTCCCCACAGACATTGCCTAAACCAGTGATGGAGAACCTTTTTGAGCCCGAGTGCCCAAACTGCAACACAAAACCAACTTATTTATTTCAATGTGCCAACACTGCAATTAAACCTGAATACGAGGTTTTAGTTTTAGAAAAACTCATACAGTTGTCTGAACTAATGAACATCTTTTGTCTTTAAAGAAAAACACAATAACAGAGCTTTCAATGATACAAACAGTTTTTTGTTGGAAAAAAAAAATCAACTCAAAAATTTATTATAGTACTACATTGTACACATAGCCTGAAGGGAATTTATACAAACTTTTTAAATAATTAGGCACATGTATTTTTGGATAAGGGATTCTCAATTTGTAATATGATTATATGCCAGACTGAAATTGTATGGGGCAAGCTTTACCCCGGGTCCTTTCCCTGCTTCTACAGGTGTCGGATTAGTAAAAGTAAAAGTCAACCTGTACTAGGATGAGCAAGATAAACAAGAAAACTAAACGTGCGTAACACATTTTAAACATTTTATGTCTTGGACTGCAAACACTGCATTAGGTAAAAGTTTGCATTGGGCATGCTTTTGCACAATTAATGTGATTTTTGCTATTGCATGCATGCTGATAATTTGTCAAACCTTGGCTCATACTCCGTTAGTTTGAGAGCAACACATGCAGCACTCAGGTCAACTGTTAGGGCTTTACATCCAAGCCATGCTCTGACTGTGCATCATTCTTCAAAATCTTTTAAATGTGATAACAATGTAGAAAAGAATTCTGTAACAGGAATTCTAGAATAAAATCATTCTGTTCCACACTGTGAGAAAGAACAAGATCATTAGTGTTTTGCAGAAGGGGACGGTCTTTTAGCGATCTGGTGACCAATGGCTCTAGTGCCCACAGAGAGGTCCCTGCATGCCAGCTGTGGCACCCGTGCCATAGGTTCGCCATCACTGGCCTAAACAATCTCTTCCCAGGAACAATGGCCTTCTCTGTATTTCTTTCATAAGACATACATTTCCTTCTTGTCATATAATCCTTGTGAAAGACATCACCATTCCTGAAGGCTTGATTTTAATGAATCAACAGATAGGTAGAGTTAGGATGGTGGTTTTAACTGCTCCATGGTTCATTGTTAATGTATTGCCAAAAAGTCAGCATCTGAAAGTGCATTACTGAATAGCCAAATAAAGAGCTGAATCTCCATCCATTCCCAAGTGCTGCTATTAAATTAATTGAAAATGTTCTCAAATGTTAGACTGAAAAGGCAAATCTTACATTGTGCTTTAGAGCTCATTAATCCCAGATGCTAAGGAAAGCCATTGAAGAAAGTGAATTCCAGTTGCACGATAATGCTGACTCTGAAAAGTTTTAATTCTCAGAACTATCAACATAAGATGGTGGGCTCTCCCAGTCTGGAGGCATTCAAGGTGCGGCTGGACAGACATCTGTCAGAGATGCTTTGAGCTGGATTCCTGCATTGAGCAGGGGGTTGGACTCGATGGCCTTGTAGGCCCCTTCCAACTCTACTTTTCTATGATTCTATGATTCTATTTCATTCAAACAATGAAAAAATGCTTAATATTTTCACCACTACCGCTTATATGGAGGAACTTCCACAAGGAGTTGTTATTTTAGATACCGTGATGGCCATATGGGGTTTTAAAGGTAAAACCCAAACAAAACCCCACACTTTTAATTCTGCCCAGAAACTATGTGGACCGTGGTGCCTTTGCTTGACTAATGGTGTTGTATACTCCCTTTGGGTAGCTCTTGTTAACTTCCTGGCCACAGCTTTCTGCACAATTTTATAAACTATCCTGAAAGGGCCCAGTGTAAACTACATTATAATAGTCCAATCTGGAAGTTATTAGCATATTTATTAGGGTGTCCAGATTCTTTTCCCCCAAGAATGGGTACAGCTGGCAAACCAGGCATTCTTGACTACAGATGTCACCTGAAAATCAGGCAGCAAAGCTGGGTCCCAAAATGAAGAACTGCATCTGAGGGAAAGTGTGACCCTATCCACAGCTGCCCAATCTCCTCCACACAGGTCAATTATGTTATACCCCCCCATCAAATATCTCAATTTTATCCTCAATTTATTTATCTTCCTTCAGCTATTTACAGTCTCCAAGCATCAGATTGGCATTGCTATTCTTGATTAGGTTACTCTAAGGCCTATGCAAAATGGCAGCATTTGATCTTGGTGTGTTTACTTCCCAGCTGGGTTGGAACTTGATTTCCCAAGATCTGAAGGATACTTATTTAATATTTATACTACATCATCAGTGTATTTTACAGAGTTATGTAAGTTAAAGAGAGACCCAATAAGATGCCCTGCCATGCTTTGGTATGCTTTGAGATTTTTGGTTGGATCCAAAGGTGTCTTGTGAGAGAAGAAAGACACTATGCTTGTGTAAGTTTCTTGAATCCCTCGGATGCCCCTTCTGGCTGCAGCTCCCAGTGCCCTACCTCACATCATTCTGGAGGGTTCCTCTGACCTAGGGATGGGGGGGGGGATTTCTTTTGTTCACATTTTAACATGAACTTACCTCATTTTGCACCTTTGAACCATGATGTGAACTGAAAATCCTTTAAAATTTGCACTTTTCCAAATTTTGCAATGCAGTTCTCCAATCAAAAACAGTATAACACATAATTTACACATAGTTGTACATTAGGAGAAAGGCACACAAAAATGCATATATGTGAAAAGAACATTAAAAATGTAGTATATTTGGAAAATTGCTTGCAAAAATGTGTATATTAGGAAAAATTGTGTACAAGAATGCATGTACTAGGAGAAATGTGTACACAAATACTTATGAACTTTCATGTAAGCTTTTCCCTCAACATTTGGGATGAACTGAATTTAAGATCGGAAAAATGAGAAATGGAAGGAACACAACATTGACAGATTCAGCCCATCCATACTCTCATCCTGAAGAGCAGATTTTCCAGAATGTAAATCAGTTGCTACCTCTTCACATAAGAGTATCATACTTTTACATCATCCTTTATTTTACATATAAAGGTAGTCTTTATCTTTTGCTCTTTGAGATAAAGGTTATGTGACCTCTAATTGGGGGTGGGGAGGAGGTGCAGCAGGAATTGTAGCTACCAATGAGGTTTGAAGTTCTAGCTAGTAAGGGTGCAATCCTATGCATGTTTAGATGGAAAAAAGTCCTACAATTCCCAGCATTCCCTAGCTGGCCATGCATAGGATTGCACCCCTAGTTTGCATACAGAATTCGGTGTGTCTCTAAACAAAGTTAACTTGAACCTACTGTATCTATGTAGGATTTATATGCCTCTGAGATTAACATAATGTAATTAAATTTTGGAGTAACAAAGGCGAAAAACAGGTTTGCTGGTTAATATCCTGGTCTAAGGTTATGATGGTTCCAAGCAGTTGAGTTAGATGGGTTATTTAATGGGTTATTTTTTTCTGACACGTTGTGTACTGATGTAAATTTCATTAAAACAACAACAACCAGAATATTGATTACTTGTTGCAACACATCTGGAAAGGTGTGAAATTGTGGGTCTGGAAAGGAAGTTGTGAAATTTAACAGCATATTTAGCTAAATGGTGATACATGGCCACTTCTTGACTAAATAAGCTCAATAAAGTTATAGCCTTTTCTGCTTCACACAGTGGGTTGTGTCTTTCTTCTAGACATAGCAGAAAATTGTTATACATAGTTGATAAAAGCTTTAATGTAACTAATCTCAAAAGAATGTGTAGAGGGAACAAAAACAGATTAAGAAGAGGTAACTAGTACCACCGTTAAATGCAATGATAATTGACAGACATGGTGAAAAAGAAGAATAGAAAATAGAAGAGATCTCTGAATAGTATTTAAAGTGACTCCTTCTGGTCAAAAAAAGCTCTTTGTTTTCTATGAAAAAAGAAACCAGAGAAAGGAACATGACTTCCTCTCTAAAGAGGTGGTCTGTAAGATGAAGTGAATAAGCAGGGAAAAGAGTCTCCATCTGTATAAGAAAATATGTCACTAATTACAAGTAGTAGAACTCTATTATGGTCAGAGCAGAATGGAGATGAAAAGACACATTGTATAAAATATTCATAACAATTATTACATTTAATCACATCACAAGAACAACAAGGGAGCACAGATGAAAAAGCTGGTAGTATTTGAGTCTAAACCTGCCACCTTTTGAAACTCAAAGTGTGTGTGTGTATATATATATATATATATATGTGTGTGTGTGTGTGTGTGTGTGTACATTCCATTGTATGTATGGCTTACTACAGTGTGCCCTACACATACAACATAGTTGTAGAAACAGTGTGTACAATTGCACAAAAACCAATGAAGAAGAAGAAAATACAGAATACACACACTACAGAGTATCAGGGAGAGCAATCCTATGGCTCCAAGACATGGGGCAAAAAATACCAACTTCAAGTATAATCTGATGGGATCTGGGCTAGTGGTGACTGACCAAGAAAGAGATCTTGGGGTTATGGTGGACAGCTTGATGAAAATGTTGACCCAGTGTGCAGCTGCTGTGAAATAGGCAAACTCCATGTTAGGCATAATTAGGAAAGGAACTGAAATAAAACTGCCAACATCATATTGCCTTTATACTAATCTATAGTGTAACTGCACATAGAATACTGTGTACGGTTCTATTTACCTCACCTAAAAAAGGACATTGTAGAGTTCAAAAAAGTGCATAAAAGGGCGACTAAAATGATCAAGGGGCTGGAGCAACTCCCCTATGAATAAAGGTTACAGCAGCTGGGATTGTTTAGCTTAGAAAAAAGGTGAGCAAGCGGAGACATGATAGAGGTATACAAAATTATGCACAGTGTGGAGAAAGTGGACCGGGATACATTTTTCTCCATCTCCCATAATACTAGAACCTGGGGTCATCCCATGAAGCTGATTGCTGGGAGATTCGGGACAGTTAAAATGAAGTACTTCTTCACACAGCGCATAATTAAAGTATGGAATTTACTTCCACAGGATGTGATGATAGCGCCACCAATTTAGATGGCATTAAAAGGGGATTGGACAAATTCATGGAGGAGAAGGCCATTGGTGGCTACTAGTCCTGATTGGCTATGTGCCTCCTCCAGTATCAGAGGCAGTAGGCCTAAGTACTCCAGTTGCTGGGGAACATGGGTAAGAAGGTGCTGTTGCATTCATGTCCTGCTTGTGGGTTTCCTACAGGCAGCTGGTTGGCCACTGTGTGAACAGAATGCTGGACTAGATGGACCCTTGGTCTGATCCAGCATGACTCTTCTTACGTTCTTATGTTCAGAATCTATGGGCTGCTGGTTCTGCATCAGTGCTGCTCTAAGACCTCCTTCTGAAGCATCACACCACACTACCAGTTGCTCGGCTGGATTGTAATACTTCAGAATTGGGGCCTTGCTGATGAGTTTTCCCTTTCTTTTGAATGCCTCCACTTGGTTCTGTGCCCATTCCCAGGCTGCAGCATTGTGCGTTAACAACCTCAGTGGCTCACAAGCATCAGACAAGTGTGCACAAAATTTGGACAAATAGTTAACCATCCCAATAAGGTGCTGGACTCCTTTGACATCCTATTGTCTGGGCATCTTCATAATGGCTCTCACCTTCTCTAGGTCTGGTTGTAGTCCTTCAGATTTCAGCAGATGTCCAATACTGGGTGCTTCTGTTCTCAGTCAGATGTATTTTATCAGCATTCAGGTTAATGTTCTTCTCCCAGCATCTTTTGAGAAGTTGTGGTATTTTGGCATGGCATCATCCTTACTGTTCTCTTCTCCTATGACAAAAATATCATTGGCCACAATCTTGATGCTCGGAAGCCCTTCTAGTGCTTGGTTCAGCTTCCTCTGAAAAACTTCAGGAGCAGGAATAATCCCCATGGGCATCCTTAACCAGCAGTATCTGCCAAAGGGTGTGCTAAAGGTTGTCAGGTGGCTGGATGACTCTTCTAGCTCCACATGCCAAAATCCATTCTTGAAATCACAAACTTTTGCTCTAGTAAGTGGTTTTGGATCAATGCAGATTCTCATTTGCCTGATGGCTTCCTTACCATTACTAGGCTGCTAGTAAGTACTAGCCAGTCAGTACTTATTTCAACTGGTACGATCATGCCTTTCTTCTGCAGGTTTGTCAGTTCTTTCTTCAGTAGCTCTAGCAGGGCTAGTGGGATTTTGCATATTTTGTAGTGATACTGGTTGCACTTGTGGGTTTATTTTTAATTTTAGTTTGCCTTCAAAGAGTCCAGCAGGGATGGGGACTCAGACTCGAGGACTCGACTCATGAGTCGGACTGAGTCCCCCCTCTGACTTGACTCGGACTCGAGTCCCAATATTTTTAATGTGTACAATTAAACTCGGGACTCGAGACCAAGGACTCTTCAACATCCTTAAACTGAATCCAACAGGGGAGGGAGACATAAACTCGGGGGTACCAATGGAAGAAGGCCTCTATGCCACAATGGAGAGAACAGCTCCAGCGGTGCCCATTGATAGTCTACCACAAAATGTAGGGGGAAAGTCGGACTATAAAGCACATAGTCTTCAATGTCTCTATACTAATGCCCAGAGTATGGGCAATAAACAAGACGAACTTGAACTCTTGATACATGAGGGCAAGTACGACTTGATAGGGATAACTGAAACCTGGTGGGATGACTCCCATGACTGGAATACAGCAATTGAAGGGTATAACTTGTTCAAAAGGAACAGAAGCAACAGAAAGGGAGGTGGAGTTGCAGTGTATGTTAAAAATACGTATCTCTGCACAGAGATACAGGAAGAGGAGCTTGGCAGCCCCATTGAGAGCATCTGGGTTAAAATAAAGGGGGCAAAGAATAAAACGAACATGGCGGTTGGAGTCTACTACCAACCACCCAATCAAGGAGAAGACGAGGATGGAACTTTTGAAAAGCAAATTGCCATTGTTTCAAGGAGGCACGATGTGGTAGTAATGGGAGACTTCAATTTCCCTGATATCTGTTGGGAGACTTATTCAGCCAAACATGGCTCCTCCAAGAAATTCCTGAGCTGTGCTGCTGATAACTTCCTCCTACAGAAAGTGGAGGAAGGAACTAGAGGATCGGCTATCCTTGACCTGATTCTAACCAACAGAGACGAGTTAGTGGATAAAGTGGCAGTTTCGGGAACTCTGGGGGAAAGTGACCATGTTATACTTGAGTTCTTGATTCTAACAGAAGCAAAAGCTGAGTGTAGCCAAACACGTACCCTGGATTTTAGGAAAGCCAATTTTAACAAACTCAGAACAATGATTAGTAAGATCCCATGGCAAGTGACTCTCACGAGAAAGGGAGCCCAGGAGGGGTGGGAGTTTTTAAAAAAGGAAATTTTAAAGGCACAATTGCAAACAATTCCCACAAGGAAAAAAGGCAGAGGGCAACAGAAGAAGCCAATGTGGCTTCACAATAAACTCAAAGATGACCTGAAAACAAAAAAGGACACGTATAGGAAGTGGAAGGAAGGACAGGCTACAGGGGAAGAGTACAGGCAGGTAGCTCAGAACTGCAGGAATAGTGTCAGGAAGGCTAAAGCTGAGAATGAACTAAGGTTAGCGAGGAATGCTAAAAGCAACAAAAAACCTTTCTTCAGATACATGCACAGTAAAAGACAGAAGAAAGAACTGGTGGTTCAACTACGCAATGAGGATGGCAAATTGATAACAGAAGACAAAGAAAAGACAGAAGTGTTCAATTCCTACTTCAGCTCGGTCTTCTCCCAAAAGAGGGTCTATGACTCCCCTGGCAAACCTGAAGTGCAGACTGAAGGGGCAGAATTGCAGCTTGAGATTGATAGGCAAATGGTCAAGGAGCACCTGATTACTCTGAACGAGTTTAAATCTTCAGGGCCTGATGAGCTGCATCCTAGAGTAATAAAGGAACTGGCAGAAGAACTCTCAGAACCACTGTCTATTATCTTTGAGAAATCATGGAGGACAGGTGAAGTGCCAGGCGGCGCGGGGGGGAGGCGGCGCAGAGGCGAGGCGGGAGGCGGCGCGGAGCGAGGCAAGGTGGGGGGGAGGCGCCCAGGCTCCAGCTCGGCATCACGGCAACCAATCCCTGGCAATCTGTGCGAGGATCAGCTGCTCGTCGCAGCCGCAGCAAGCCCCGGCAAAAAAGACGAGCGGCCGCCAACAGCTAAAAGGCGGCCGCTGTATTAAACGCTGCTCGTCCCAGCGCCCCACCACTACTCCGGGCGCACTGACCTGGCTTTCTCGGAGAGGCGGGCGGGACGGCAGGCCAGGGCAGGAGCGCGCCGGCAGCGAAGAGGAGCGCAGCGTTCTGCGCCCTCTTACGCTACGCGCCCTAGGCAACAGCCTAGTTGGCCTAGCGGTAGCGCCGGCCCTGGAGAGGAGCCCCAACATTTTTATAAGTCATACCCATAAGTACCCTTTTGTACTTCCCACTCTACCAGCCATGGGGGACCTCCAGCCTGAGGCCTAAATTGATTTGCAGAGGTTCTCCATCTGGCCCATGGAGGTTTGGGCTCCCTCCACAAGCTCCATGCACTCCCATCTCTAAGGCCCTCTCCAAGCCCCACCTTCTGGCCCGGAGACCACCAGGGGCTTAGGGAGGAGGAATCTACTCTGCTTCCCCACCAATTGAACGGGTGCTTTGCCCACCCTGCACCATCCCCAGTGGTGGAAGGTGTGGGCTGGACAAAGCTGGCCCAAGCTGATGTGGTGGCTGGAGAAGTTCCAGCCAGAATTTTTACCAGGGACTGATGATGTCAGCCAAGTCCTGTTGTGTGCTGGCCCCATGGCGGCAGCGGCACCATGTGAAGCCTGGGACTCGGCAGGTGCTGGGAGGAGTGGCTTTCTCTCAGCATGGAAAAAGGCAAAATGGGTGGGGGTGATGATGTCAGTGAGTGTGGCCACAGCCACTGGCATCATCTGGCCCACAGAGGTCCATGAAGAGAAGTGACTTAATAAATAACATTCAAAACAGACACAAACAGCAGGAGTAAATGAGAAGTAGGATGCAAGTGACTGGGTTTTAGGAAAGGATTTTAGGAAAGAATTGGCCTGGACCAGAATAAAAAGGTCACACAAGCACAACACAGCCACCAACATCTCCACCATTTTTCTACACTGCTGCTTCTAGGAGAATCAACTTGCAAATGAGTACTGAGAATACTGGAACAATGTCTGATATGTTATGTCAGTGTCCCTCCCAAGTGCACCTTGATTGGAGAGCCTTGATAAAGTCATTCTCTAATTGGAAGCTACAGAGGTCAGTCATAAAACTACATCCTTTTCTTCGCTTCTCCCAGGTATTTTCTTTTTACTGAGACCTTTGGGGAGGTTCAGAAATTGTATCCTTTAGCTAGGTGGAAAAACATGTAAAGACACTCTTCCAAAGCTCCAAGTGCGTCTGAAGCTTTGAGAACAGACTGCTTAGTTTTGGACAAGACTCACTTGGTTTGGTATTCAGGCTTTGTCCGAAGCTTACACAATGTCTACCTGTTGGCTAAACAGAGCACATAGTATGCATAAACTGCCATCCTGACCCTGGCAGGAATGCTGATTTTTTTTTTATTACATGAGTTCACAACCAAAAGCAGGCTGAAATACCAAGCAGAGTCCTCCATCTTCAAGAAGCCTATGTATTTTGTCAGTCTAAAATAACTGGCATTAGAGTAGGAATGTATGGACATTGTAAAATCTGTTCTGACTACATTTCAGTTTGTCAGGTGACTTTTGTTTTGTTGTCCACTCATTGATGGAATCAGATTTTGCACAAATGTGTTTGTACGCATTTGTGCAAATTCACAGTTGCGCAAATTCACACTCACAAAAATGCGCAAATCCCCCCAACGTTCATATTTTCATGTTTCAGCCCAAGGGGGAAATGCACATTTTTTGGTTGGGTTTTTTTTTAACTTTCTATGACTAAATTTGCATAAAATTACGGAAAGTAAAAAAACTGGTCCACAAATCCACACGACTTGGGGAAAGCTGGTCCGCTGCAGAATCTGCAGGTCAGATTCTTAGAAATTCAATCTCATTCGAGTCCGACATCCCTACAATAGAACCATTTCAAATATTTTTCATTTATTTATTTACTTGGGTATTTCTATCTGCCCTTTTAAGGCCCACAAAGTGGCTCACGACAAGATACAATACAATAAAAGGATGATAAAATGCCAATAATAAACAAGAATTCAAAACTGATGCCGATTAATTTTTGATAGAAACTTGCAACTTTCTGAATCAGCAGTCTGTTTACTTTCATGAAGCACAGGTAAGCGAGTCATTCAATAGTTAAGGAAGAACAGTACATCACATCATCTGTGGGGGCCTACCTTCTTCTGTCTTATGGAACAGACTTGTATTGCAGTTATTCACCTTTCCTCAGTCATGATCCATCTCCTTGGTTATACTTATTTTTATTTATTAATGTCACACTTCAGTGTACATGTTTCCATGGAAGTTTACAAATAAACTGTTTCTATATGCACTTTTTTTCTGGCTACATCTTCCTCCTACTTGGATTAGAGACATTGGTAATCCCACTAAAGCAAGATGGTTTGCAGGAGTTCTAAAGCACACATGGAGTTCCTACAGATGGAAGGTCATCATAGTTTAACAGTTCTTTCAAACTGGCATCACAAGCACATTTGAGGAAGGCAAGTCATCTCTACAAGTATGCCTCACCTCGTTGTATCTTTGAGCTTACCTTCTCATTGAAGTGAACAAGGAAATAAGTGGAATTCTAAGTTAAGAAAAAGATAGCCCCACCCCACAGTTGATGTGATAGAATGTTCTTCCCTCACTATTAAATGACTGACTTGGCTATGCTTCATCAAACTGAATGAACTGCCAGTTCAGAAATTTTACCCGAACAAGTTACGTCAAACTGTGGCTCCTTACAGGCCATATTTCAGTGTTAAGCACCAGACCATGAGGCAAGCAAAACAAACATATGATTACAAAAAATTCTGAGGCATTCTGAAGCCTGCTGTAGGCTTATGTAATGGTATGTGTGTTTAAAATAAAATAGAAAATATCATTTATCATTTTCCAAGCATTTTTATTATTTTCTATTAACCTAACTGAATTAGAAGATTAAATATGGAGAGCCCAATATATAACTAGGTAGCTGTTCCCTCTCCAAATTCTAGTTCTAAGGGAAATGCTAGCTATTCAGAAGGTTTATATGTGCTTCTGGAGTAAAGATATAAAAGAAGGTTGTTGCAATGGAGTTCAGTGTCTTTTATGGTATGAGAACAGAGCAGCATCCTTGCCAGTAAATCTTGAGTAAATATTTGAAACATTTGAAAACTATTTCAGGAGTTAGAGTAAGAATAATTACTTTTCTAAATAAAAGTTAGTTCAAGAATGTAATTATTCATGCTGGAATTTGTCCCAGAAACTGGAATGGTAGGATTTGGGAGGTGGAAGGGAAGAAGCGCATAATTTCTTCAGCTTTAACTCTCATTTCAGTGAAAGAGACCCAGACAATTTTAATTACTGTGTTCAGGGGAAATAAAGCTTTCTAATAATTACTGGCAGATGGGACATGTGGAGGGCATTCTTCCAGCTAAAATCCAGCTTTGACCCAACCAATAGTTAATTAGTATTAGAGGTAGGTTTAGCACCTGACCTTTAGTTTAACCTTCCTGGCAGCTACTTTTTTTTTTAAAACCCCAAACAAATATTCCTCCTAAGTATTTATATTATCATAGTTTATTTTTCAGTTGTTAGTTAAAGGTAATAGTGAGGCTAAGTCACACGTGTACCACTCCATTTCAGGATGTAAGTTTTAGGGTGGGGTATTTTGGTGATTTGGGGAAAGGTGAGTATTTATTTATTTATTTATTTACATTTATTAATCGCCCATCTGGCCGGCAACCAGATGTAGTTTTCATCCCGTTTACTGGTGGTGTTTTCACTCTTGCTGCTGTCTGCATTTTTCAAAAGAACCTTCCATTCCTCTTCCTTTGCAAACAGGAAGCATTGCTTCTAATTCGACCCTCTCTCTCTCTCTGATGGTGTCCATCTTAAAGCCAAATCAAGGTGAGGGCATAATTAGATGGCAACGCTTGCTGCCCGCACTCTGGTGTATTCTGGGTAGGAAGAAATATTCCTTCTGGACAGATTGGGATGATCTCTAAAGAAAATGAGGACATGGGCTTCCGTTTTGGAGTTTAATGTCGGACTGACGCTCCCTTGAAATCGAGGGGGACTGGCGCGGTGAAAAACCCAGTCAAGAGGTTATCTTGGCTGGTTAATCTCCTCGGAATAAGAGGATGATCTAAGAGTGATTCCCAGCATATCTCTAATTTCTCTCTCTGTGAGTTATTTTTGCAGTGGCTTGGGCTGCCGTAGTTTCTCTCGGGGAGGGGTAGAGAGTGGGAGAATCCATCATCACTCACAGTCGCATTTGGAGTTCTTTTTTTTAAGAACCTGAAGAACGACAACTCCATTTCTTAAAGACTTATTGACAATTAGTAACGAAGAGAAATTTTATCCACAATCAGGACTAAATACCCTTGTCTTTGGAATACTAAAAAGAAAATATGTTTTAAAAACTTCATAATGGGAAGATTAACAAATGTGTTTTGAAACAAAAAAGAAAGAGGTACTGTAACTCCTTTTACTTTGAATTCTGGAAAAGCTTAAATTACTAGTAGTGCCGGTCTGCTAAATTTATACTGCGTCACAGACAAGATGGCTACTTATGATTTGTTGCTGGAGTTAGCTGAAGAGCTGATGGTGCTGTTTCAAGTATTAAAAAGAAACCTGCTGGGGAGTGTACAAATAAATCAAAAATTCCAGGAGAATACAAAGGGTGACCGATTTGTGAAATTTGAACAGAACAGGGAGGACGAGGCGAAGATTGATATACTGGGAGAGATAACAACTGAACCTCCAAAGAGAGACAGAAAAAAAAGGGGGGGTTGCCATTGAATCGGACAGTGAAGATGTTTTCGGGAAGCCATTCACAGAGAACTGGAAAGGTGATCGCTGCTGGGATATTTGGAGGAAGCCAGCTATGGGGGCTCACAAGGAAAAAAAAAAGTCTTTTCTGGAATATGAGCCTGAAAAAGATGTATATTGTGAACACTGTGTTTGATCGGGGAAAATGGATTGCTGATTATTGGATGGAATAAATGGTTTGACCCATGTTAAGATTTGCTGATTATTGGATGGAATAAATGGTTTGACTCATATCATGATAATTGCTGACTATTATGTAAGAAGAGGGTTCAGTTTCCCAAATGGATTGGTGGGAGGAATCCAAATGGAAGAAATCTAAAGGGATCACTGATACAGTGATCCAAAGAGAATATTTATAGAACTGAACCTAAAGGGGCTGGTGAGAGGAACCCCTTTGAGAGAAAGGAGAACTTCTCCAGTCTGAGGTGGTTTTTCTGTGTACTTTTCATTAATGTGGTGGCTTTGATCTTGAAGGGGCATACTTGGGAAGGATGGGATTAGAGGGGGGGAAGAGTAGTTGCTGAGCAAAATAAAGATAAGGTTTAATATTGAATTAGAAATTGAATAGAAATTGATTATTGGTAAAAATGTATTGAGTCTGGATGAAACATAGTATTGAGAATGACCAATGGAAAGGAGCCAACTAAATGTGGAATAAAATTTGAGATGTGAAGTAATGTGGAAATGTGAAACTATTAAAAAAAATAATAACATAAAAGCTAGGCTGTTTGTTTTTATAAATAGAGGGAAAGTAGATAGAGATTTTTTATTAAACATAAATAGAAATATTGAATATTGTTTAACTAGAAGGATTATTATCTGTGTTTAGGAGTAAAGTACTATAAGGTTTCAAGGCTTTGTAAATTTGTGAGGTTGATGAATAAGAGAGGGGAGGGAATTTTTTTGTTTGTTTAAGGGAAAAAAGGAAGCAATTTCTTTATAATTACTATATAGAATATCTGATGTTACTTATGCTTGGTTGTGGAAAAATTGGAAGTACTTTTTAGTCTAATGTTGTTTTGTCTCTGTAGTGTATGTTTGTTTGGTTTTTGCTTTGTTTTGTTTTCTGTATTTTGTTTTTATGGATTTTAAAATTCAAATTAAAAAAAATTGGAAAAAAAAGAAAAGAAAATGAGGACATCAGCAACAAGGTGAGTGATGAATTGATGCTTGCTGTGGCAAAAATGGTGAGAGGATGGTGTGTTTTCATGAGCCCTTTCTTCCCACCAGACCTTCTCAAATTCAAGTTGGAAAGCTTCTTCTGATGTTGCTTGCTTCAGACAATGGGTAAAATCCAATGCAAGTCCCATTCATTTCAGTGCATCTACTCTAAGTAGGATTTATGTTGGATTCTACCCTATATTTGAAAAATTTCAAAAATATAGCTCAACTCTTTACACCAGAAGAGATAGAAAAATTATCATGTGTTGGTTGAAAACCTCATGGGGAAGAGGTGATACTATAGCATAACCTTTCCCAACCTGGTGCCCTCTAGATATTTTAGACTACAACTCCTAACATAAGAACATAAGAAGAGCCATGTAGGATCAGACCAAGGGTCCATCTTGTCCAGCATTCTGTTCACATAGTGGCCAATCAACTGCCTATGGGAAACACATAAGCAGGACATGAGTGCAACAACAACCACCTGCCCAACTTCCCCAATAACTGTTGTACATAGGCATCCTGTCTCTGATACTGGAAGTAGCACATAGCTATCAAGACTAGTAGCCATTGATAGCTTTACCAGTGCACACACTGGTAATTTTTCGAGGCTCGACTTCTGTATTGCGCTGTACATAGGGCTACCTTTATACCTAGTCCGGAAACTTCAACTAGTGCAAAATGTGGCAACCAGACTGGTTTCTGGTACACCTAGGGGTGCCCATATCACACCAGTTTTGAAAGCACTCCACTGGCTGCCAATCAGTTTCCGGGCGAAGTATAAAGTGTTGGTTATTACCTTTAAAGCCCTACATAGTTTGGGTCCAGGCTACCTACGGGATCGCCTTCTCCCGTACAATCCGCCCTGCACACTTAGGTCCTCTGGGAAGAATCTGCTTCAGTCAGCCAAAACTAGGCTGACAAGCATTACCCAGAGGACCTTCTCTTCTGCTGCTCCCAGACTATGGAATGGTCTGCCGGAGGAGATTCGTCAACTTGCCAGTCTTTTGGAATTTAAAAAAGCCGTAAAGACTGATCTCTTCCGGCAGGCCCATCCGGCGGAATTTTAGGATGCTTTTAAGATGTTTTAAAGATGTTTAAAGATGTTTTAAGGATGTTTTAAGATGTTTTAATAGTATGTATTGTGTTGTTTTAGTTTATGTATTTTATATTTTCTGTTGTTCCCCGCCTCGATCTAGATGGAGAGGCGGGTAGTAAATAATAATAATAATAATAATAATAATAATTATTATTATATTATATATTATTATTATTATTATCATCCTCCATAAATTTGTCCAGTCCCTTGTTAAAGCCATCCAAAGTGGTTGCCTTCACTATACCTTGTGGTGGTGGCCAATTCCATAATTTAACTATGCACTGTGTGAAGAAGTACTTCCTTTTATCTGTCCTGAATCTCCCACCAATCAGCTTCACGGAATGACTCCGGGTTCTAGTATTATGACTTGAGTAAGAAAAATGTCTCCCTTATTCCCTTTCTCCACATCAGGCATATTTTTGTTCACCTCTATCATGTTTCCGCTTACTCACCCTTTTTTTAAGCTAAACAATCCCAGGCATTGTAACCTTTCCTCATAGGAAGGAAAATTGCTCCAGCCCCTTTTTAGGTGCGGTGACCAGAACTTTATACAGTATCCAAATGTGGTTGCACCATAGATTTGTATAAGGGGAGTATGCTTTTGGCAGTTTTAATTCCTTTCCTAATTATGCCTAACATGGAATTTGCTTTTTGCACAGCAGCCGCACACCATTCCTGACCATTGACCATCCTAGCTAGAGGTGATGGCTGTTGAAGTCTGAAAAATTTGGTGGGTGCCAGGCTGGAGAAGACTGGAACAGCAGAAAGGAGATGGCAGGACAGACAGAATGGCAGCCAGGAACCAATGGCCAGTATTAGAAAACATGCCATGCAAGCATGAAACTTAGCATCACTGTATACATGACATTTTTTTTCTTCTATAGAAATAATTCCTGTGTAAGAAAAAGAGTGCATGCTGATGTGTAATGTGTGATGCGTAAGTGTCTCCTTTGCTTTAAACAAAAATATGTTGGAAAGTTCTGTTTCCCCCCAGCTATGTTTCCATGATCATAGTGTAACACACAGCTATGCACAGAAGCCAAATCAGAGGATAGCAGCTATTTTGGATAAATTATGCTAGAATAAAGTTGTGTGATCCCGTGAACTTCCCCACCCCCTGACTGTTCATTTCCCCCCTGCCAAGTATCTGTAATCAGTTAACTGTGAGCCAGCCTAAAGGTGCTTTTCAAAATAATCTCATAGAGACGACGAATCACCTATGAATTCTTGCTTATTTTCAGATACAAGTAATATGATTTCTCTCTGTGTCTTGTGCTATTTATAAAACACATTATGCCAGTCCTATAAGTAGCTCACAATAAATTCAATTTATCAGCACATCTTTTTTTTGGGGGGGGGAACCATAATGAAAGCCTAATAGTCAATCAATTCTTTTTTAAAAAAAGTTTGCTCCAGATTTTTGTATAACCTGAAAGTACATAAATGAATAGTTAATTATGATGAGCTGCATAACGTGACAGTGTTGGTGTGCTTTTCTCTCTTAATTGTTTTGAAGACTGTGCTCCATGCCAATTAAAAATATATTATGAGACATCTCTCAGAGTTCAAAGGGCATTTGGAAGTAGCCATTTGGAAGTTCTGATTAAGCCTCGCTGTTTTCTTACAGTATAAAGGACTTATGTCACATTTTATAACCTTAATCTTACAATCAGTGTCATATCATCCTTCATTAAAATACCAGATGTTGTCAATTTGCAATTTGCACATTTAAATATACTAATTTCTAACACTATCTCATTAGAATTATAAAGGAAAGTACCGTAAGTTTCTTTTGGCATTTTAATGCTGAATAATAAAAACGCAACTGACAAGTTATTATGAAGATATTTGACAGCTTTTTAAAAATTAGAATTGGACATTCTTAATGCATTCGGTAGATCATGCACCTAAATGCTACATGAGAACTTCAGTTTACACTCTGGATTAATTCAGTAAATGCAACCTTATAAAATGGTATAGAGAACAAAAATATCATTTGCTAGAAATAGGCTAGACGTTCTGTAAAGTATGCTTCTAGGTGGCACATTCAATGTGAAGACTTTAGAAAAAAATTAAACTTTTGACCTGATGTTTGCCCACTATGTTCCTTCTTCATATTCAGTGATCATATTCACATAGCTAGTGA
Organism: Shinisaurus crocodilurus; assembly: GCA_021292165.1. Taxonomy (NCBI): domain Eukaryota; kingdom Metazoa; phylum Chordata; class Lepidosauria; order Squamata; family Shinisauridae; genus Shinisaurus; species Shinisaurus crocodilurus. The sequence continues at coordinate 74,556,653 of CM037876.1, read as the reverse complement.
ATAGACACTGAGGAGAATATCAGGGAGAGAGAGAAAAAAATCCATCATGGAGATGGCCATACGTTTATATCCAGGGAATGAATCGAATGTTTGTGCTGACATCAACAGTTTCATTCAGCAATAGATAACTCTGCCTCACTTGCTTTCATTACCGTTGACTGAAAATGAGGGATGAGAGTACATTTTTTATTAAAATCAGCATAAAGTTATGACAATGATATGTGGTGTCCCTGTAACAGTAATATGGGGGCTCCTAGTCCCATTAGTCAGTTTTGTTATGGAGTAGACTGGTGTGGGGGGGATTGCAGTAGAAAATTAGCTAAACGTTTAAAAAGGTGTGTTCCCAGTTTACTGCTCCTCTCTCTGAACCAACTGCAGATTGCATAATCAACACTTCCAGGGGTGGATTCAGGCGTTTGGGCTGGAATTTCATGTCCCTCCCCCACCCAAGAGATCACCAAGTGATGGGAACCAAGTGGAGCTAGATTGTCTGATAGGCTGAGCAAGCAATGATCTGCAGTAAGCAACCTGGAGAAGCAGACAAGCAGTGAAAATCTATCTTTTCCAATGAAAGGTCTGTAACTTGTAGGAAAGACCCCTTCAGATAGCTACTTGTACAGAAGTGACCTTTCAGCAGGCCTTCCCCCAAATTACACATTAGCATCCCCATATTGTTTTCTTCTGCCCTATATATTTAGAAGGTTCCATCCAATGTTCCACAAGAGGACTTCCATTTTACAGTGTGACTCCTCTTTCCTCTCGTCTCCCCAGCAGCCACTGAAATTGCTCTGGTGGTTCCCTCCAACCTTCTGGAGAAGATTTGGGGGGCATGCAGGGGGCTACAGGTAAGAAGGGAAATCCATTCCAACAGCTGGTTCCATTTTGCAAATTATACTGCTTGCAAACTTTGCCACTGGTCTTTTCCAGCTTTTCTACCTATTCAATTGTGTACTCATTGTGACTGAATGAAAAAAAATGTCCAAACTGGCTTGTGACATACATTCCTTGGATTGGATCCCTTGGGCATAATGCAATCCCTACCTCTAACGTGTACTGGGTAAATGAGAATTGCCTTCTTGGATTGGAAGGAGATTTATTCTGTTATCAACACTCGCTAGAGCAGCGATGGTGAACCTAGAGCAGCTGGCATGCAGGGACCTCTCTGTGGGCACTAGAGCCATTGGTCACCAGATCGCTAAAAGACCGTACCCTTCTGCAAAACACTAATGATCTTGTTCTTTCTCACAGTGTGGAACAGAATGATTTTATTCCAGAATTCCTGTTACAGAATTCCTTTCTACATTCAATTGTTATCACATTTAAAAGATTTTGAAGAATGATGCACAGAGCATGGCTTGGATGTAAAGTCCTAACAGTTGACCTGAGTGCTGCATGTGTTGCTCTCAGACTAACGGAGTATGAGCCAAGGTTTGACAAATTATCAGCATGCATGCAATAGCAAAAATCACATTAATTGTGTAAAAGCAGAGGCGTAGCGTGGGGGGTGCAGGGGGGGCCGGCCGCACCGGGCGCAACATCTGGGGGGGGGCGCGCTCGCACTCGCAGCTCTCTGCCCCTGCCTGGCTCACTCACTCTCTCTGCAGTGCTGGCTGTGCGAATCCGATCCGAGCTGCCGGGTCGCCGCCGCTCCGAGCGGGGATGACAGGTGGCGAAAAGTTCCCAAGAGGCACTTCTTGGCCAGCTGTCAGAGGCTCCCCTCGCCCCTGCCCATTGCTCCAGGGCGCCGCTGCCAGGCAGTAAAGAGGGGAACATGAGCTTGGAAGCCCAGCACGAGCCAGCACATCCCTTCCCATTGCCTGGTGGTGCCACGCTCAGCTGAACAGCAGCACCACGGAGCAACGGGAAAGGGCCTGATTTCCCTGATGGCTGCCTCCTCCCAGGGAGACCATGGGGGGAAACACCTCCTTTCCCTTCTGCTGTGCAGCACAATCCCGCGCAGGATCCTACCCGCCACCCACCGCCGGTGCCCTGCACCGCCTCCCCCCCAAAGCCCCACTTGTCTGGCACCGACATTATGGTCTTCTTGCTGCCAGATAAAGATCTGTTTATTCTCCCAGGCTGTTTAGTCGTTCACGTTAAAAGGAAATGTGTTACCGAGTGTTTAGATCTTGACACTGGTGCTGACTTTGAATCCAGCCCTGTTGTGTCCTTTTAAACCTTTAAAGGTTTTTAGATTACGTTTTGTCATGTTGTGGGTTATGCTTTTAATTACTGTGAATCACCCAAGAAGCTTTGGCTTTGGCTATAAAACAACAACAACAACCGCTTCGACTGCAGCCTGCGGGGTCCCTCTCCCTGCTTCCTCCGAGTCTATTCTGGAGAGGAAAACCAGCCGCCAGGAAATCCGCAGGAGCCTCCTTCAGGCGCAATAAGCGCCACTTAAAGGTTTGGAGGCGGGGAGAAAGAGGGAGCTGCTGCGGCCCAGGACTTCAAGGGTTAAGGGAACTGAGCCTGTGGGGCCCAGAAAGCAGGAAAATGTTACAAATGCCGAGGAGGGGGAGGGGGAGTGATCGCGCCCCCTTCTTGTTCCTGGAAGAAAAAGCAGCCTCGCGGGGAGCTTTCATGGCGCGGAGGAAATACCCTCGCTTTTTTGCATGGGGAGGGGAGGCGGAGGAGAAAAAGCTCTCAGAAATGAGGGGGAGAGAGATCCATGCACTCCACCTGCAAATTTGGCCCCAACTGACGCATGGTTTCTGTTTCTCTTGAAGCACAAACCGCACCATAAGAAACCAACCCAGTCTCACTGGAATATAGGGCACGGTGTGCGCATGCAAAGGAAGCATCCTTCCTGGCGTTGCGTGGGAGGGTGCTGAAGGAGCAGGGGGAGCTTTTTTCTGGGAGAAAGAACACTTTCTCCTTTGCCAGCTTCCCCCCCCCCAAACAAAGCTGTTTCAGCTTCACCAAGGCACCCTTCCTTCCCCCTCAGCCTATCCATATCCCGTGGAAAGTGGGCAGATCTCCAAGGGGTGGGGTTCAAAAAGGAGCTTGCCAGGGAAACCCCTGAAGATGGCTACTAGTCCTGATGGCTCTATACTTTCTCCAATATCAGAGGCAGTATCCTTACATACACCAGTTGCCGGGGAACATGAGCGGGAGGGTGCTGTTGCCCTCAGGTTCTGCTTGTGGGTTTACCGTGGGCAGCTGGCCACTGTATTAAAAGAATGCTGGACTAGGTGGACCTTGGCTTGACCCAGCAGGCCTTTGCGTATGTTCCGATGCAGAGGAAATGGCCTTCCTGCCTTGTCAAGTTGAAGTTTCAGGGCAGAGAGGGGAGAACATGAAATGCCCCCCAGCTGGCTTGCTGCTGCTGCTGGGCAAAAGCCGTGGGGAGGGGGGCGCAAATTACTTGCCTTGCCCCGGGTGCTGACAACCCACGCTACGCCACTGTGTAAAAGCATGCCCAATGCAAACTTTTACCTAATGCAGTGTTTGCAGTCCAAGACATAAAATGTTTAAAATGTGTTAAGCACATTTAGTTTTCTTGTATATCTTGCTCATCCTAGTACAGGTTGACTTTTACTTTTACTAATCCGACACCTGTAGAAGCAGGGAAAGGACCCGGGGTAAAGCTTGCCCCGTACAATTTCAGTCTGGGATATAATCATATTACAAGTTGAGAATCCCTTATCCAAAAATACATGTGCCTAATTATTTCAAAAGTTTGTATAAATTCCCTTCAGGCTATGTGTACAATGTAGTACTATAATAATTTTTTGAGTTGATTTTTTTTTCAACAAAAAACTGTTTGTATCATTGAAAGCTCTGTTATTGTGTTTTTCTTTAAAGACAAAAGATGTTCATTAGTTCGGACAACTGTATGAGTTGTTTTTCTAAAACTAAAACCTCAGTATTCAGGTTTAATTGCAGTGTTGGCACTTTGAAATAAATAAGATGGTTTTGTGTTGCAGTTTGGGCACTCGGGTTCAAAAAGGTTCGCCATCACTGCGCTAGAGTGATAAATCTAGAACAGGGATGCAGAACTTTAGCCTGGGGTCCAAATCTGGCTTTCCTGGCATCCCAATCCAGCCACATGGCCTTGCCCTCTTTCCCTAGCTGCATTCCCTTTCCTCTAACCACCAGCCATTTGGTGGTTTCTTGGTTTTTGTGCAGATTTTTTCCCATTCTAAAAGGTTGAAATCCTTCTCCTAAGACAATTACTGGCAGTAAGAGCTTTAAGCTAAAACATGCTGGCATTTGGGGTATTTTGCCCTGGCCCTTTTGCTTTGGCCTCACCCCATTTGCCTTTAGCCCTCCCCATGCCTGGGATACAACCACCAAAAGCTTCTCCAAAATGGAATTCAGCCCTTAGGCTGAAAGAGGTTCTGCACTCCTGATCTAGAAGCTCACAAACCGGGCATGCTTTTGATGGCCCTGTGTTTGCCCTCAGTGTCTGGTATTCCAAGGTATTGACTGGGCCATAATACATTATATGCGTGTGTGTGTGTGTGTGTGTGTGTGTGTGTGTGTGTGTGGTATACCTATCCAGTAATACCTTTGATTACGAGCATAATTCGTTCCAGAACCATGCTCGTGATCCAAAATACTCGTACATCAAAGCAAGTTTCCCCATTAGAAATAATGGGAACTCAGATGATTCGTTCCACAACCATTTAATCACTGCTTTGCCCCATGAAGGGAGCCGGCAAAGCAGTGATTAAATGGTTGTGGAATGAATCAGTGGAGTTCCCATTATTTCTAATGGGGAAACTTGCTTTGATGCGCTGGCTCCCGGGGTCCTGGCCGCGCCTTGCCTGCCTCCACTCACTCTGCCAGGAGTGGACAGGAGATGGGGGCTTCCCTGGAGGCGCGGCGTGGCCGGGCTTGGCCGCCGCCTCGCACTGCTGCGCCGGCCGGCCAAGAGTCCAGGAGGTGAAGGCTTCCCATGAGGCGAGGCGAGGCGCTGCCGGGCTCGCCCACCGCCTCGCGCTGCTTCGCCAGCTGCCCGAGAGTCCAGGAGGCGGGGGCTTCCCGCGAGGCGCGGCGCAGCCGGGCTCGCCCACCGCCTCGCGCTGCTTTGCCAGCTGGCCGAGAGTCCAGGAGGTGGGGGCTTTCCGCGAGGCTCGCCCGGGCTTGCCCACCGCCTCGCGCTGCTGCGCCGGCCGGCCGAGTGCCCAGGAGGTGCATCTCCCTGCCAGGGAGCCGGCAAGTGCTTTGCCGGCTCCCGGGGAGATGCGTGGAGCCGCTCCCGCTGCTTCCTACCATTCTAAACAAGCGGCAGCTCGCCTCTCCGCTGTGAGCCACCCGCGCTGCTGGCGCCGGTCCCATCGCGTCACTTCCAGATGCGACGGGACCGGCGCTGGCAGCGCGGGGGCTCGCTGCGGAGAGGCGATCCGCCACTTGAAAACAAAAGGGAGCCACATACTGTGCCTATAGTAGAAGAGAAAAGGGAGCCGCTTCAGGATGCGACCCGGGTATGGCAGCGCGGGCGGCTCGCCGCTGGAAAAGAAAAGGTGGGGAGCGGTGGGAGCGCCTCCACGCATGGAGGTGGCAGTGCTTTTCCGGCTCCCTGGCAGGAAGCCGCGGAGGCCAGGCATGGGCGCTCACTCTGCGCCGGCTCCCGGGCGGCTCCACGTAGCGTGGAGCCGCCCAGAGCCAGCAGCGAGTAACCCGGTGTGCTCGTTTTTCAAGACCTCGCTCGTTCAGCGAGTCAAATTTTTTTTAAAATTTTGCTCGTCTTTCAAAATGCTCGCACACCGGGTTACTCGTAATCCAAGGTATTACTGTACACTAAATATTCCTATTTTTCAGCCTCTTTCTTTTACAATGTTAAGACAATGTCGAGGGTTTCATTCATGGCAGTGAATCAGGGATTGCAGGAAATCTCTGAAGATAAAAATGTTGTGGGACCTTAGATGTGACCTGTCTTATTGTGTTATGTTGCAGGTAACAATGTACTTCATGCAACACATAGATTCATAGATTATAGAGTTGGAAGGGGCCTACAAGGCCATCAAGTCCAACCCCCTGCTCAATGCAGGAAACTAGAGGAGGAGTCTCATGATGTAGCTTGAGTTGATGGTTTTATTTTATTTATTTATTATATTTATACCCCGCCTTTTTTCCTGCAAGGAACCCAAGGCGGCTTACATAATCATTCTCCTCCTCTCCATTTTATCCTCACAACAACAACAACCCTGTGAGGTAGGTTAGGCTGAGAGTCAGTGACTGGCCCAAAGTCACCCAGTGAGTTTCATGGCTGAGCGGGGAATAGAACCCAGATCTCCTGAGTCCCAGTCCAACACTCTAAAACCACTACGCCACACTGGCTCTAAACACATGTGATAAATGACTAGATATATTCCGAAGATGCACATTATATACCGATGTGAGAATAGACACTAATGAGAATACAAAACATACCTTGATTCTTAGAGCACTAATTATATCAGGCACAATCCAACTAAAGTTAGGCATTTTTAACTACCTTTGATTTACATGGGAGAAAAATATGCACTTCTTAATTGCTCCATTGAAATTAGGTAGATAAAAGTGCATAATATGGACTGGATTGTGACCACAATGAATAGAATTTATAATCAAATGGAAAGTAACTGCTTTTTGTAGTGAGAGAACAACCCATCACCCTTGTTCAAACACTGAAAAATTCAGTAACTTGATTGATTCATTAATTCATATCTGCAGCTCCTAGTTCTGATTGTTCTTCAAATCAGTGGCCTTAAGGTAAAAAAATAGGCTTGGATTCAAGCCTATTTTTCAGTGTTCTGCATGTGCAATGGGGATCCCTCGCATCCCTCCAAAGCTGCTTCTGGGGTCAAAGGAATCTTCTGAAATGGTGTGTGGAATAGATGGCTGCAGCTGGGTGTGGGGAGGTTAGCAATCTTCCCTGTGTACCCCATGTGTGCAAGTGGAAGTGCTTTTTGTTCCTGGAAAGGATTCAGGGCATATTTTCAGGGAAGCTGAAACACTTTCCCTCCCCATTTCTGTATAATCCCACAATCAGTGGGATGCATCCAATGTTTGTCCTACTTAGAGTAGGCCCATTGAAATGAATGGGACTTAAGGTAGACTAACATTGCATACAATCCAATGTTTCATTTGTGTTCATTCATTTTTGAACATAAGGACTGGTCCATGTAGTTGATGTTAGCCTCTGAAAGGCATTGTTGACATGTGATGATATTTTTATATTAGTGAAGGTGGAGAATGAATAATTGATAGAATTCATAGATTCATAGATCATAGAGTTGGAAGGGGCCTACAAGGCCATCGAGTCCAACCCCCTGCTCAATGCAGGAAACTAGAGGAAGGGTCTCCCATCCAAGTAATAACCAGGCCTGACCCTGCTTAGCTTTCCATGCTCAGACAAGCTGAGCCAGCGTGAGCCACAGGCCTGTATCGTATGCCCTGATTATTAGGTCCAATAACTTAATGTTGTCAGAGAAAATGAAAACACATAGGTTGCTGCTGGGTAGCTCATTGCTGCCAGTGTGTAGGAGTTTTAGGTCAGTTTGTGCACCAAAACAAATTAATGCTGGTCACTGTATGTAGCTAGATCTTGATGAAAGTAATATCTTGGATATTTATGCTATTCCAAAATATTGAGTTGTTAAATATTCTTAATATTTTGAGCCTAATATAGCTATCAGTGTTACTCTGAAGCATGCTTTCTGTCTTTGCATGACACTTCATAATCTGAATCATGCAGAAGTGCTGATAATATTTAATAACAGACGTAGCTCACCCAGAATTGATGAAGTATAATAAAGGCATAAATGAATGAGATCACATGGCCTCCAATGAAACTATAACTATTGTTCTTCTTGGTGTTAAAGTATTTAAAATAGATCTAAAATAAAAGATATAACTTACTCAACAACAACATTTCCTCTGAAATTTTGGATGTGCATCCAGATGCAACATAACATCGAGGCAACAAATAGGCTTGCAGATTTTCAGAGACTCCATCAAAGTATCAGATGGTAACTCAAATCCACATTGTCTTTATCAGCTATTAACATACTATCATTCTAATGTGGATTGTCTCCTACAAAACCATTAATGGTAGAATAAATGTTTACAAGATGGTTTTTGTATCATTAAAGAGCAGTCTGGCAGTGAAGTCTTGCATACAAATTGTAGAGAGAAAATTAAAAGAGTAATGGAAGACATTGTTTTAGGAGGGGAAAAAATCTGGTGGAAAGCACAACATGACTGCTGCGCCATATACTGCATACATTACAGAAATGAGGATGAGTGAGTACATCTTTCTAAACTTCCTGCAAGTGGAGTGAGCTTTGAATTTTGACTGCTGCTTCTTATTAAACTCTGGCAGATTCGTTTTTATTTTGGGCCTGCCACTGATCTTTGGATGTATGATGGAGTCCAAAAGCTCTTTAGATCAAGCAAATGGATACTTGAAATTAAATCGGGATGTATAAAATAACTCTGCTCCTCTTCCCATGCCATTGATAGCGTGATCCCAATTTAATACCAAGTGACCACTGAATATGAGGCTGATCTGAAATCAATCCATACTCTAGAACACTCGCAAAAACCTCTTTTTAAATTTTTCCTTGATATCAGTTACTTCAACAACAACAAAAGTCCTAATTCTTATCAGCCCTGTCTTCTCTAATCACTATTCTTCTGGCTGCCTGACCAGGACTGTATATTCTTTAGGCAGGACCTGTCATTTCACTGATTCTAATCATGGTGTTTGATCTTTAAGCAGCAGCAAGTAGGTATAGTCAGAAAACCTAAATGATATGTGGCAGCATTGCATTCACTTTAATATGGGCTCAAGCCATTTCATAGGATCAGGCTACTTTCTTCTAGACAATAGGCTTGATCAGTAACAATAGCAACAACAAAACAAAGCAAATGCTATACTGTACTTGACTATAGAAGAATGATACAAGCAAATTACTGATAGCATCTTTTGAGGCACTGACATGATGACCACAATGAAATTAAATTTTGAAGATCCTGAAGATATTCTTCATGATGGAAAAATCATCCAAAATATTTCAAATATTCTTATTACCGGTAATTGTATAAATTTAAACTAATATTTTGTGCATTTACATTCCAATCTTCTTACAGTTAGTTGGCTATCACTTTCATTTCATTGTAGATTACATTGATACATTATTATTTTCTAGTACTGTATAGAATTTCCAGATTAGTTCAGAATGATTAAGAAATGGTACAATGATGTTGGACCAGGAAGAGTTCCCAGATCAGGGGACCTATGAAATAGCTAATCAAATCATAGGTTCAAGCTGTTGGTTAAGCCATACATGTACACTTGATTTCTCTACACTTGGACCTGCTTATATCTTATCCATAAGATATATGGATAAGATATACACACACATAAGTGTGTGTGTATAGCATACACGTGGTCCATTCTTCTGTGTATTCAGTTCTTCGCACAGACATTTCTTTTCAGGATTATGATTCATTCCAGACAGCAGCAAGTTCCTGTATGATGTCCCTTTATGTTCTACCCATCCCTTATTTGTCTAGGTATGTGATCATTTTTGCCTCCCTGCCATTTGTGGTTAGGATTAGGGCTGTGCACGTAATCATGACTCAAAACCCGAATCGGAATCGGATCGGCCCAATCTGGGTTACGCTTTGATTACGGTCAAATCGGATTGACCCTTACCCAGATCAGATGAAATTGACTGTCATTGGTTATGTTTGATTACAGGCAATTACATCTGATCTGGGTGAGCAGCCAGGAAGCTCCTCCCCCCCTCCTTTCTGACTGGAACGGAGAGGGGAGGAGGGGAGGAGGAGAGAATTGTTGGCAGCACCATTACCCAATGGTGCTTCAGAGGAAGTTGCTGTTCTCCAATAGTAACGCTGACTGGAGGAGGGCTAAGGGAGATGCTTGGTTTGCTTCTATTTCTGTTCATACAGTTTGTAGCAGTGAGGGAGTGTTTTACTCTGCTAGCCTTCTGTTGGGGATTGTGTGTGTGTGTGGGGGGGGCTGTTCCTTCCAGTTTTTTCCAGATCTCATTTTAAATTAATATCAAGATCATTATTAGGAGGATCTCATTTCAGCCTGCTCCCATTTTCAAATCCCAACACAAGCCAGACTCCTGCCTGGGTTCTCCTGAGACCACTTTTGGTGACTGTGTGGTGGTGGGGCTTGCTTCCAGTTTTTTCAGATATCATTTTAAATTATTATTAATATTATTATTTTATTTATTTATTTTTATTTATTATATTTATACCCCACCTTTTTTCCTGCAAGGAACCCAAGCTGGCTTACATAATCCTCTTCCTCTCCATTTGATTTTATCCTCACAACAATCCTGTGAGGTAGGTTAAGCTGAGAGTCTCTCATAGCCCGACCGCCTCTTGGCCAATCATGATTAATTTCTCTAGGCTAGGTATGGGGGGGACTGATTCTTAGGTGTCAGAAGAGTGGCTTCCTGACCATACCTAGAGTGCTTGGTGGACATTTGCATACTAATGCGTGGAGCAACTATGTACATTTACAGGAGACATTTACAGGAGATTCTCAGCCACTGGCTGAGGCTGAACTTATTTACATTTGCTTTGTTAGGGAGAACATAGTCCCAGCCAAATACTTTTCTTCACATCCCCCCCTTTGGGAAGATGAAATCTGGGGTTTTAAATCACTTGCATTTCATCTACTTTTACCCCGAAGAAAAGCTTGGGGCAACTTGCCCGCTAACAGATTTTCCTTGCCCTGAATGTGCACAACAGAAAAATCAAAATCTTGCAGGGCTCTTCTGCCTGATAGGGCAAGGACAGAATGGGATGACTATCCCCTCTCAGAATCAAGTGCTGAACCAGGGAGGATCTACTTGGGCGGTTGGAAAACAGAGCCCTGAAATTTTCTAACTTTCCAGATTTGGCTCGCTGGGCATCCCAACCAAGCCAGATATCATTTGTTTAGAAGTTGCATTTCAGTTCAAAAGCAACTTTTTTCTGCATACCAGTGCTCAGCACCAGTGGCTTTTGGGGGCCCAAGCAGTGCTTTCTAAGTCTTGGTCTGGCCACTTTGAGAAATATTACGAACAGGTATTATTATTATTATTATTATTATTATTATTATTATTATTATTGATATATCTGACACAAAGTTCTGCCAGACATCTAGGCTACCTGCCTGCCTGCTTCTTCTGTAGTCCCTGCTGGGGGACTAGGGGGACTGTCCTGAAGAAGGGGTTATTCCCCCCAATGTGTCTAGGCTACCTGCCTGCCTGCCTGCCTGCCTGCTGTTCTGTAGTCCCTGCTGGGGGCCTAGGGTGACTGCCCACTTTGTCTAGGCTACCTGCCTGCCTGCCTGCTCGTCCAGAGTCCCCGCTGGGGGCTTGGGTGAAAGGGTAGAAGAAGGGGAATGCCTGCCCCAAATTAGTCTGTGTCCCACCTTGTTTTCTTTATAGTGCTTGTCAGCTTTCCTGCGTCCTTGCTGTTCATGGCTTCACGCTGTGCCCTTGTTGCTGCTAACCAGACTGCCCTGATAGGGATGTGTTCTCCAGGTGGCTGCATGCCAAAAGAAAGGATTAGTGCAGTGGCTTAAGTTTCTGGTGAAAGATCTCCTGTTTTGGAGATCTATTTTACTACCTCCTTAGTAATTTTGGACCAGACCACAGGCTCCATTTTGGAAACCAACTTCTGTTTGGGGGACATAAAATGCACCCTAGGTCCCTCAAAAGGGATCCTAAAACCAAACTGAAAACCTCAAAAAAAAGAAGAAGCTTCATCACGCTGAAGATAAAGTCAGAGCAACTGAATTGAAGACCCCAGTTTAATTGGGCTGGTTCCCTTTGGGAGGCTGCTGTTGCCCCGCCCCGGGAGGGTGCTTGGCAGCAGCCCCAAACCTGGAGGAACCTTTAGGGCCCTTAATTCTAAAACAGGAAGCTGAGGGGTGCAGCCTGTTGCATACTGCACACTCTTGCCAAAACGGGCACGCAGGGCGGGAGTGGGTGCCCTTGGGTGAAAATTCCCAACAGACAGGCCGGTGTTGAACTGACTCCCCCATGGCAACATGTGGTATGGGAGTCACGGGAGACTTAGTCAGAACATGGCCACTGTCAGATCTGTCCCCGACGATAGGCTTAGCAGGAATCATGAATTCCAACCAGAGGTCATTATCTTTGAAATCCCACCATAGGGAATGATTAAAGGCAACATTTTTGCATAAGCCTTCATTGTAAGCCAACCACGCACCACCCTCAAAGCCAGAGGATGCCTGATAAATAATGTCAAGATACTTGGTGAGGACCTGGCCTGTGGCTTACGCTGGCTCAGCTTGTCTGAGTGTGGAAAGCTAAGCAGGGTCAGGCCTGGTTATTACTCGGATGGGAGACCCCTCCTCTAGTTTCCTGCATTGAGCAGGGGGTTGGACTCGATAGCCTTGTAGGCTCCTTCCAACTCTGATCTATGAATCTATGAAAACACCCTTATCTGGGAACTCTTGCTGCAAGATTGCCATATAAATCAAAATACTAGGCAAGCAATTGGCCCAGGTGCAGGCAAGTTTCTTCCATTTCAATCTGTCCTGATCTCTATCCTTGTTCTTATCCTTATCCGGTACATCAGGTTCGCAGTATAAGAGGGGAAAGATGTCCACAAAGTTCCCTCGCAGAATCTTTTCCTTAGCAGCTGGAGACAAATGATAGCCCAGCAGGAAAGAAGTCGTACCCAGAGGAATGACGTTGTCATCGGCATTGGGATACTGATCAGTTAAGTTGGGGGCAGACACACCTTTAGATGCAGGGGCCTCGCAGCCCACTGTAGGGGCCTTGCAGCCCACTGAAGCACAAGCCTGAGTGGCAGATGAAAGCGTATTGTCTACACCAGGCCCAGTTACAGAAACCATAGTTGTGGCGCCCACAGTAGGAGGCACTGTGGAGCTGCCCATCCGCTACTGATTCAGGAGGGTGGGCAGGGTGACAGTGGGCCCAGTTGAAATGGGTGCCAGTCCAGGATCAGACAGGACCAGAGGAGGTTGCAAAACAGCAACCGGAACATCCTGTGAGTATGCCAAGGCAGGGGTGACCACGCCTGAACTCGGCCCAAGAACTGAAGATACGGGAAGGGCAGGAACCATGGGTTTTGAGGGAATCGGTGTCCCAGGAACCTGAACCCAGGGAAAATAACCCCATGGTGCATAGCGACTCAAATCCAGCCAAGCAGCAGCCATAGCAGCCTGGCCTGGGGACTCACCAACCGATGATTGGACCATGAGGTACGGGAAGACTCTGAGAGGGAACTGGGCCTTGGTACTCCAGAGGCAACTCCGGTGGGTGGTCCTCAGGCTGGTATGGCGCAGACTCGATGGCCAGAACAGGAAGCTGAGGCACTGCAGAACTAGACCTTGCCTTGATGGTGTCCAGGAGAGCTGCAACAGAAAACCACAAATTCCGCTGAGCCTGTTTCCTGGTGTGAAACCCCCACCCTGATGGACCCTCCCCAGAAGGCCACATGGGAGTAGGGAGGCCCATCCCCCTCTCCACCGTTGCTAAGCAAGTAAGGATTGAGGACAAAGCCGCAGCCTCATCCTCGGAAGAGAGAGATCACAGGCTGGCGAGCACGCTTTGTCAACTGCTTGGGGGCACGCGTCTTCCCTTTTCTACCACCCTGCCTTTTCTTAGGTGGCATCGCAATTCCTAAATAATCAATAAAGACAAAAGATTAATGAACACCAATGAAAACTCTCTAGACCAGGAAACAAGAGAAATCAGCAAATAGAGGCAATAACGCTAGAGACTTAATGCTACCAGCAGCAGTAGCTCACACTATAGGGCAGTATGAAGTAAAGCAAAGAATGTGAGAAGGCACTAAATTATATTAAACGGGGTGCCTGGACTGAATAGGCCCAGACGCTTCAGCAAAAGCCTCGCCCAAGAGGGCAGAAAACACAAGGTCATGAGGCTAGGTCGCACAGGGCCCACCTATCGGCAGGCGAAGCCCTGCACCAACCCAGGCTGGGCAGGAACTGAACTGGATGTCCCCACGGGAGGGGGCTGTTTCACACAAAGTTTGGCTTATGGGCTATAGCCGGAGATTTTCTAAAGGAGTATTACAGGAAAAACTTGAAAGAGTTCACGTATCCGGACAGTACTTTCTACAGCTACAGTATACATTAAAGCACACACAAATATTGCAATCCACCCTGTCTATCCTTAAAAAACAACGCCACCAAAAACCCACCTGCTTCTGGTTAGCTAATTGAACTAGTAATTACTGTTGAACATGTGGGCTGTTTGTTTCCTGCTTGAAATAATTATACAATGAAGCCTACACGAGGGCTATCAGCAGGAAACTAACAATTGTATATTGGTGAGGAGAGTTTGTAAAGCACTTCTATCTTTTTTTTGCCAGACGGAGTAACAGATGGGTTTATAATACATACAAAAACTGTCTACATGATCTCCGTTCTCAACTGGCAACCACAACTAAAATATACAAAGCTGCATGGCAATTGGTCTATTGCTGTCTGATTGCTAGAGGATTGTCGTGATGATCTCAACATCAAATTCCTAAACCAAGCGCTTGGGTTTTATTCAAATTTTGATCTCCGGGGCCTCAGCAAATAGGAATGATACTCTGAAGGAGACTGCTACCAATATTGCAGTTCTTCTCAGAAGCTTTTATGTACTTCATGACAAATTAGGGCTTCTACTTTTGAGTTATACTTGTTACCATTCATTATCTGCAAGACAAAATTCTGTATAGGAATTCTTTGAGGCTGGCATATTTAATTTGGTTTATTTGGATGTTAAAATGCGTTTAGAATTGTTCCTAACAAAGGGTTTTGATTTCGTGCCCACTTATCTGCCACACAATAATTTACAATTCTTTTTAAAAAGTGTACAAATATATTTTGACTTTTTAAAAACAAACGAAAAACTAGAAATAGGCATCCTTTGAAACTGTTGAGTTCTGAATATGAACTGTCCCCAGTTTGGAAATCAATGCTCCAATATGAGCCGAGCGCACCCAACCCCTCCAAATTTGGACAAGTCTCTTATTGGTACTCCCCTGCTGCAGCTAGCCACCCTGCCGGGACCACCCCCTTTCCATGTAAAGAAGGGGGTCACCACCACCAGAATGGCTCACTGGAGACCTGGTAGGCCTTTCATCCTGAAGGTGTGAACACACCAGGCATATTCAGGAGCATTGTTTCCTGCCCAGCATTCATGGAACTTGTAGTTTTCTATTCCTTCCTGCCAGTTCAGGAATTGTAGGAGAAACTACAAATCTAATGTATCCCAGGAAGAAATGGCATTTGGGAAATGATGCAGGGTAAGTTGATTTCAGAAGGTGATGGAGACTGGCAAAAAGGGCAGCCTCCCCAAGGCTCAACTTTTCAAGCTTTCTTAGGGGGGGCGGGGGAAGGGAAGTCCTAGGAATTCTCCAGGAAAGCTTGGTAAAACTTAATGAATTAGATCCTGCTGTAGCTTCTTGGCCCTCAGTAAGAAAAACAGGTGCTTTAGTGCAGGGGTAGGGAATGTGGTGCCCACTGGCAGCAATGCAACCATGGACACCTTTCTTGACATCTGCCAAGGTGCTCCATCTCTCCCATTTTTTTAAAAAAAATATTTAATACATCTTCTTACTGGCAGCTGGGATTGCAGTGAAATAGATTTCTGTTGGTGCCGAGTTGGGCTCAGACTCCATCTCCACCTTGCAGTCAGTATTTGGGAAGGTGACTTGTCCTTTACCATGCCTTGCATGCCACCACATTTTGTGGTGTTGCCCAGGACAGTTTCTCAAATTGCCAAATGTGTCCATGGCCCAAAAAAGGTTGCCTAACCCTGCTATAGTGTATCGACTCACTCTGCACTGATTAATATTGCATCTTCTTACCTTGAGAAAACATGCAGGTTTCAAGCATTGATGTCGTTTTAGATATACCAACACAATTTAAACCTGAAATTACTTCATGGGTTGTTATTTTTTTTTTTTAAGTATTCAATTTACACTGCACAAACATGGTTTAGAAAGACTTAATGTTGGCTTGCAGGCCATAAAAGCAAAAAAAGTATCCTAGCAAACACAACAAAAGTAGAATTTGCATCATAAAAAATTATAGCACTTACCGTATTACCATACTCAGTGCACAGAGTATTCCTTTTTTAAAAAAATTAATCAGGGTTGGGAAACAGATTTTTTTTCTCTCTCTAACATATCAGGAATGTAAAATATGGAATTTGGGGTGTGGGAAAGAAAGGTTAATTGTGTGCTTCAAAACTGAAGTTAAAAATGTCCGACTTACAGATAGGGATGTGCGCAGAACTTGATCGGGGAGTGGAATCGGGGAGAACTCAACCCGCTCGACCCCCCTGAGCTCCATGTGACTTACTTTTCCCTGGCTCAGCACAGCTCCCTGCAAGAGGAGCCAGGGAAAGCAATGCCCAGGTTCCTGGCACGTCACTTCTGGGTCCCCGGCGCTGCATTTTTTTAACATAAAAACCAAGGTAAACCACCTTAAAACAGCCGCAATTTGCTATTCGTGGCAGTTTTAAGGTAGTTTACCTTGGTTTTTACATTAAAAAACGCAGCAACGGGGACCCAGAAGTGACACGCCGGGGACCTGGAAGTGACGCGCTGGGGAACCGGAAGTCCGCCGAGCACCTCGCTGAGCACTGTGGGACGGATTGTGTGGTGGGGGTGCTCGCTGAGCACCCGGCGAGATAAGGTAACGAGAATTCCCCCACCCCTACTTACAGACAACCCATACTTAAGAACGGACTTCTGGGTTCCCCAGCACTACGTCATTTACATATAGTACATAGCATAGTATACTACGCAATTTGCATAATTTATGCAATTTGCATAAATGCCGATTTTAATGTATAGAATGCTATGCTGTTCCGACTTTCATACAAATTCGACTTAAAGACATTGTTAAGAATGGAACTCGTTCGTAACCTGGGGACTGCCTGTGCCCATGTCAAAAAGGGGCTGTATCATGATAATGGCACTAAGTGGAAAGACTAAGCATCTAGTAAGGGAGCAGGAAGTGCTGGGACAGGAAGTCTGTGGGAGGGGGGCTCTCACTTACTGCTGCTGGCCCAAGCGGACTGGTTGAGCTCACTTATAACAAAATTAAAGCCTTTCCTCTAATCTAAAGCCTGCCAATGATTTAAGCTAATGAAACGGGACTCTCCATAAGTGTAGGGTCTAAAATCAACTAGCTACACCACTGTACAATATTATTATTTTTTAAAAACACCCTGCTTTTGCTTGAGGGGGATTTAATGATTTTTTTTTTTTAATATTACCCATTTACAAGAATGAGACAGCACTCCCTCCCTCTCTCCCTCTCCCTCCCCCCCTCTCTCTATATAATTGTGGAGAAAAAGCGTCAGAGTTTCCTGCACCACACACACACACACACACACACACACACACACACACACCTCCACAAGTGTAAACAAGTATAATCCCAGCTGGGGGCTGGGAAATGCAAAATGTACATAGTTACTCTGATGGCTCCTGACTTCGCAGAGTCTCCCATAGCCCACAGCTATTTGCATGCAAATGTGGCAAAGAGCCACCCCCCATCCTGCCTGACCCAGATGAAGTTCATCCTGATTGGCGAAAGACACCTGGGCTACTGAAAGGAGGGGTGGGATGGAAGAATCTATACTGCAGCTGTGGTTTTTGGTTTTCATTGTGATCTAGACGTGAAGCAGCACGGAGTAGGGCTTTGGCTGAGGCCAGCCCTAATGAAGATCAACCCCCAGATAAAGGAGAGTAAGGGCCTGGGTAGTGATATAGTAAAGGAACTAGCTTTGTTGTTTTATAGCTCTATTGTGTATACCAAAGTGTCTCCCCACCTTTTCGCCTTCCCTCATTTCCCACCTTTTGTTGTAATCTGTTTACCTTAAATAAACTTTCCTGGTTTTATCCCACACGCGCATGTGTGGTTCCTCTGTGGTTCAGTGCTAAATCCAGTGTATAGACCCAGGGCAAGGCCCTGAGAGAATCAGTGTCAAGACGGCAGAGCTAAGGCTGGCAGTTTTGCACCTTTGATCTCTGGTCTTGAGTAAAGGACCGGTTGGCAGTCCTTCATAATAATCACAATGGTTCTTCTTCTGTGACAAATTTTAATGCATTTTAAAATCATTTTTTAAAAGTCTATAGGAGTGGATTTTAAAATTTAATTTAAACGCAAGAAAGAAAAACCATTCAGCTTTTGTGGAATTTTTATTTTTTTACTTTACATTTTCCCATCTACTACACTGGCACCAGTCCTTCTGTGCATTTTGAATATCATTTTAAAAAAAACATGTTAAAAATCTAGTCATAATATTCTCAGTTTAAATGATGAACAGAAGTCCATTATCTTTAGTGTAGGATCCTCAAAATAAGTTGAGCATTGTAAGATGGGTAAATCATATACTGAGCCCATTATTTTTCATCTTTGACTCTATCACTAGTGTTGTCCTCCAGTGTCACATGGCATGTCCTCCATAGGGAAATCAGATGCTCACCTTTCCTTAGGCAGATTCCTTGTGTAGGAATCTGTGGTTATCGCTGCTGGAGCAAGATGTTCTTTGACATGTATTCTATTAAGCAAAATATACTGCTATTTTCTCAAAAGGCATATTCAGCTACCATCCTGCACTTACTTGGCTTCTTTGTTCACACATTCCTGCCTCCAATTTTGCACAGACATATGAGAGACAGAATATCCTGGCACCATGAGCAATACTCACACAATGACTTTGCCCCACTGTACACCAGTCCTGGCAGTTCCTGCAGATAGGACTGAGCTCAGCTGACTTGGACAGTCATCATTTTGCATTGAAATATGCCCTTTGGATGTTGAATTTTCCATCTATTAAATAGGCAAACTATGTGAGGGGGGAAAAAGATATTTTTGAAGCTGTTTGAAGGGAAGCCACTTCTAAAACTTGGAAACATGAAATGCCCAGGCAAGTTCTAAAGCAGGCCTATGCAACTTGTGATACACTGACTGGGTTCGCACAACACAATAAGCCACAGTGGGTTGTGAGCCATGTTTGTTTCAGTGTGGCTTGTTGTGTTATCCGAGCCTGGCAGACTGGTTTGTTAACTATGCAAAAGTCACTCTGGCTAGGTTCGGACAACATGATCAGCCACTCTGAAACAAACATGGCTCACAACCCATCTTGGCTTATTGTGTTGTGCGAACCCAGTCACTAAGTTCAAGTATCCTGCCACCCATACATCATGGCCTCCCAGGAGCACAACAAGCCCCCTCTTTTTGTAGTCCTAGGGAAACTGCAGCTTCATTAAACACCATTAGGTCACCATACGGGAGTGGTGGGCTGCATTCAACTTGATAGAATGCAAGTTTAGGGCAATCCCTAAAAAGACAGCTATAAGAGCTCTGAAGTCCCCAATAAGCCCTAAAAGAAACAGCCTGTTCTTTGAAGAGGGAACAGTGCAGTCGGAGATCTTGGAATAGAAAAGGAAGTATCATCAGAGAGTTAACCAATATGTGAAGGAAGAGCAATTTCACAACCTTGCAGTAAAATGTAAAAGAGTTCAACAATCTAGCTAAAATAATTATACCAAGTTTTTTATTTAGAGAAGCTTTCCCCAACCTGGTGCTCTCCCACTGCATTGGACTACAATTCCCATAATTCCCAGCCAGCATGGCTATGCTGGCTGGGAATTATGGGAGTTGTACTCCAATGCAGTGGGAGGGCACCAGGCTGGGAAAGGCTGATTTAGAGCTGTAAAGATCACAGACCAGGATTAAAAATGAAATAAAATAATTTAAAAAAGTTTTCAGAGCGCAGTTAACTGAACGGGAGACCAATGGAGAGGACAGCCTGGCCTGGCTCTGTCCACATACCCCTTTCCCTTACCCTCTACTCCCAGGCATTTGACAACATATGATAAGATTTTTAATGGGTCATGGGATTTTACTGTTGATTGTGCAAATGGTTTTATATGCAAATGTTTTTATATTAGATTTTGTAAGCAAATAGTTACAATGTTACATTTTATATTGTGATTTTATGGGTTTAATCTTTGTCAAAGGGGGTAGGAGGGTTTGAACCCTCCCCCCACAACTGTGCTCCTAGTCAGGGGCTCTGTGCCTGCAATATATACACCTGGTTCATACATCACACTAAGCGATAGTTGATTGTCACCATAGGTGGTTGCAGGGTGGCTTAGCATGACAACTGAACCCAGCGTGGCTTTTCCATCATGGGCTGCTTTTGGCAAACAAGCCACCCTGAGAATTCATGACTTGTAGTACAGTTGTTTCCGGTGGCTTATTCTCAGGGTGGCTTCTTGTAATGTCCAAACATGGCAGAGTTGCTTCAGCGACGAGAGAGCTGCTGGCCACTCCCCGCAATCTCACTAACGATATTCCCCCTCTATTAGTGATATTTTAAAAATTGGTTTTAAATTTTTATAATGTTTTATTGTTTATATTTTTAACTGTATTTTATTGTGTTTTTAATTGATTGTTGTACACCGCCCAGAGAGCTTCGGCTATTGGGCAGTATAGAGAATGAATGAATGAATGAATGAATAAATATTACATATTGAAATGATGCTAGTCAATTTACGTACTCCTCCACTTTGTCTTCTGCCTAGATAGCAACACGTTTTTTTCTTTTCACCTTTGTGGAGATTTGCACAAATTTATTATTATGTTTCACCACTACCACCACCTTTGTGGAGATTTGAGTAAATCTAAATTTATCTTTCACCTTTGGGGAGATTTGCGTATATTTAACTTTATTTTTGTTCACCTTTGGGGAGTTACTGTGGTGAAGGAGAGTAGCTACTGTGCTTTAGCAGATTTGTACAAATCTTCCAGAAATAAATAAATAAATAAATAAAGTTAAATTTGCGTACATCTCCCCAAAGGTGGAAAAAAAATAATCTACTAAAAAACCTCCACTCAGCTAATGAGTACAAATGTGCTCATTAGCGGAATAGCAAAGTAGGTTGCACTGCAAAGGCCCTTGAGATATGTGTTGAGAGCAGGCGGAGGGACTAAGGAGAATACAAGCCATGGCAAGCTGCAAAGCACCTGGTTGTCTGCTAGGAGTAATGTGGGTTAATGAGTGAACAACCAGACTATTGTAGCTTATTTTCAGGGTGGCTTATTGACGTGTGATCCAGCCCATGTTGTCAAATCGTGTTCCATTTGCTTTATCTCTATTTCACGCTATAAATTGCTGTCACAAGCACCCTGATACAGATTGGGACCACTGTATGTGTGTATGTCTGAGGTTTAAAGGCCCCTGACTCTGAAGCTATGGTCCTTATCCAGATCAGGGTTCCTGTGCTTAGTCTAGAGTAAAAATATAACCTGTGCTTTGGGTCTCAGTTGGGATTTGCGTCTATCACGTGCACTGTAAGTATTGTTCGTCATCATATCTTGCAGTCAGGTGTCTCAAGAAAAATATATATATTCCTAGGAACCCGACACATTTTCAAACTAATTAATATATTGTGTAATTTGGAACACAGGAACATAGGAAGTTGCCTTATACTGAATCAGACCATTGGTCCATCTAGTCCAGTATTGTCAACACTGACTAGCAGTGGCTCTCCAGGGTTTCAAGCAGGATTTTTTCCAGTCCTGCCTGGAGAGGATTGAATCTGGGACCTTCTGCATGCAAATCAGGTGCTCTACCACTGAGCCACGGCCCTTTCCCTTGTAACTGGGAAAATCCTTTAAAAGTATCTGTGTAAGAACAAGCACATTTTAACTTCCATAAACACTGTTAAAGGAGTACAGTCTGCTGTTTTTTAAGGATTTACAATCTCAATCTCAAATAAATTTTGAAATTAATTTGGGAACGTTTATATTATAGGCTAGGTTTGGCTTTACAAAATACATTTGTTCATATCCTTGTGGGAGAGAACATGGTCTCAGGACATGATAGATAGTAAACAAAATTACTATATGCCCTGTATTGCTCTAAACAGCTTCTTTATTATTCTAAAATATTGTACATTTATCATAAGAGCCCGACAAATATGCAGAATAATTTCAATGACAGTAAAAAATATATATTGTCACATCGTATCAAAGTATAAATAATGACAGCATGAGAAAAGTTGAGATTATGCTTTGGCTACATGTTGTGCAAACAAAAAGCTATTTAAATGTTGAAATCAATTGACTATGTAATGCTATGTTTTCTGGTGGGAATATTACAGAAAACATGACTGGAAGTTGTTTGTTGCAATGGTGAACTGAAATTTTTCCTCAGGTTATTATCAGCCCAAACATTCATCATTATAAACCACTTCATTTTTATTTTATTACATTGATTCCCCTTAGCACCCAAGACAGTTTGTACACCTTCAAAATTCAGAAAATATTGATTTGCCTAAATTATTCAATACTTTAGTGTATGGCCATTATGTCATTTAACACTTTAGACAAATCAATACAACTTTTTAAAAGCCTTCTTATTCAGAAGGTACTACAAAAGTGTTTTGCTTGAATCAGTGGTTTTCTCTAGCTTGATGATGTTGCGTAAACTGGCTATATTAATGCACAATAGTGTGTGAGTGTGTATGTAAATATATCCACAAATGATGTAGATACACTGACTGATTTAACCAAGCTGGAAACACATGAAGAATATAGGTGTTCCATTGATTTTGCTTTTAGCATACCACTTCCACTTCAGTTCTATTGAACATTCATATCTTTAAAATAAAGCCATTTCTGTGGGTATGAATATACCGAGACTAGTGGCTTTCAGAGCATGATTTGTACCACTGCTACTATTTATATCTTAAAAAGTAAAGATGTGATGGATGACTGCACCATATAGTTATGTAGCATTTTTATGTACAGAAACAAACTGTACAGTCTTCACTATGTTTATCTTTCCCAGGTAGATAGTAACTTTTATTCCCATTATATAGATGATGAAATAAAGTAACATTTAAAATAAAATACCCCATCCAGTTAGTAAAGGCTGAAGTGCAGTGGTAGGGCACATGCTTCGCATGCCACATGGTGCTAGGTTTAATTCCTGGCATCTCCAGGTGAGACTAGAAAATACTCCTGTCTCAAACCCTGTAAAGCTGCTTCCAGTCAGTGTAGACGATATTTAACTAGATGTTCTGACTTGGTATAAGGAGCTTCCTATGTTCCTCTGAAGCTCCATGTGCCAAAAAAGGCTTACTGTGAATGAATAGCTTGCAGGATGCAACCAACCTTTGAAGAGTACAGTGTCACAAAAGAACATTTCCTGCAAGACCTCACAAAAAAATCCATGATGTTCCATGGATTGGGACCTTTGGGTAGTTTTGTATTGTGCCCGTGTGCTCGCAGGACCCACCACTCACTCATGTAATGGGACATAAAAATAACCCCAAATGAGCAGAAACAATTTCTGGAATGGGGCAAATCAGCGGACCTGCATTTCCACTCATTTCTGAGGATATTTTTAGTAGTACCAAAGCCCCCTGTTGCACAAGCAGTGGGTCTTGCGAGTGCTACAGAACCAGTGGAGGTGGAGTGGCCCCATTGGATACTGCTCAATATCTTTTGTTTTTAAAGGACAAAATGTAAGCCCTGTTCAGACATTCACCTGATCGCATTAAGGCTAAAGGTGGATACAAGGTGTAGGAATGCACATTAGTAGGCCATCTTACATGCATTTGGATGAATGTGCTTAGAAGCCTGCATGTAATCTTGAACCCTGCTTGAGGAGGGTTCGCAACAGCGTTTTGGGGTTTCTAAATGCATTCACCCAAACCTGTGTAGAAACCCCCTTCAGACTTTCACACTAAACACATGAAAGTTGCATATGAAGCAAATGGGGTATGTTTTACCAGTATGTTGGGGGAAGGGCTAAAGTTCACCACCCCTATTTTTAGCTTTCTGGATCGCGAGACTTTCAGTGTCTAGAAGAACAAGCATATAGACTGTAATCTAATGTAGTAATTGCTGAGTCCATTGTGTAGGATTGAAGTGTAGTAATATAGGAATATAGTTAGTGACCTACACGATTTTTTTCTGTTGCTTCTAATAGGAAATTGTTGCCATATGTATATGTATCATATCTAAGGTCATACCTGACCTCAGTTTTTATTACATAACAGAAGACACATTTGCAGCCAATGAATGCACCATCTTTTTGACTAAAGGATTCTGTATACATCATCTGTATAAATTACCGAAGGTCTATGCATACTATGGGAATTCCATCACAGTTACTAACTGTTAAGAATTCTTAAAAAGAAATGTGCTGGAGTCTTTGTTTTCAGGGAATACATGCCACATTTTTAGTCTCGCAGCCATATTATTTATAGTCACATTTTGGTGAAAAGGGCTTTGAACAACCCCTCCCCCACAATGCTACCTTTTAATTTATTTTATAGCTGTCACTAGTGATTTTATTTCCTCATAATTTTCGTTATTCCTTTGCACTGAACTAAACTATTAAAGGGCACAAATCTAGCTTTTGTGCAAAAGGTGTGCCTGTACTCTCATGCATCTTCTACAAATATCTCTTCAATAACTGGCAGCCAACACTCTTATGGTGGTTACATATCCATCATGCCCTTTTCATTCATTCCTTCCTCATCTTTATTTTTACAAATGCAGTCTCAACCAATCATTATTTTCTTCTCCAAGTTGACTGTCTGCTAGGCCTCTGCTGTTGAAATACGAATGCCCGTCATTAATTAATTTCTAATGAGATTATCTCAGGACCATCTTATAAGAGATTATAATAATGCCAGATAGCCTTACATCAAATAATCTCATTAGCAGTGCCTCAAGATATCCCTTTAAATCCAGTTTGCAAGAGGAGGCTGGGCATAACTTCATTATATCACTTCAATCTCACTTAGTGTGTGTGTGTGTGTGTGTGTGTGTGTGTGTGTGTGTCTTCCCCTGTGCAATGCAGCACTCCTGTGGAATGCCTGTTGTTCAACCTTTTTTTGACCCCAAGGAGAAGGGTAAGCTTTGAAGAGACTGTGAGGAGAAAAGAAAAGTACAATGACTGGGTAGAAAGGTAAAAAGGCTCTGAGGGAACCTGAAGAGGAAGAGATAGAAACAGAAAAGAGGGTATATGAGGAAGCTGAGAAAAGAACCAGAAAAAGAGCGGCAGCAGCATTCTGCCTTTCCTCCCAGTTACCAGTCAGCCAAGGCAAAGGACAAGGTAGCACCTTTCCCCAATATATGTACAGAAGCTGACCAGACTGGCAGTTGACTCTTACTTCAACACTGGAGAGAGAACAGCATCCACCACCACACCTGAGGGCAGCAAGCTAACTTAGGAGGGACATGGTAGGGATGCACGTATTTAAATCCATTTAATCTTTGTTTTGCAGATTGTCAGGCGTCTTTCATTCCATCATCCACTCATTGACAGAATTGATATTTTTTTTTAGGGATGTACGTATGAGAATTTCATTCCACTTGCACTAATGCACATTCATGCAAGTTCCAATTAAGAACTAAGAACTGGTGTCTCAGTTTTGCTTTCTTCCTCCTCCCTCCCAATCCCTTTCCCTTTTGTGTCATGTCTTAGATTGTAAACCTGAGGGCAGGGACTGTCTAAGATTAATCTTTGTAAACCACCCTGGAAGCCTTTTTTCACTGAAGAGTGGGGTATAAATGCCATAAATGAATGAATGAATGAATGAGTGTGAATTAGTGCTAATGTGCATTAGCATTAATGCTAATTTGGGCAAACTCCCCCCCCCCCAGTAAAAAAAAAATCTGGTCTGCAAGTCTGCAGAATCTGTGTGACTTGGAAAAAGCTGGTCCTCTGCAGAATCTGCAGGTTGGATTCATCGAAATCCAAACTCATTTGAATCTGTTGCAAATTTCTCCAACATCTCTAATTAGCTGCATGGCATACAAAGCTCTATCCTCCAACGCCTTGCCACCACTACCTACCCCTGAGCACATGCTGACTGAGATAGCGGCCTTATTCCTAACTCTGCCTAATGGTAGGTCCAGCCCTCGCTGGTCCTTATGCACAGATAATTCAAATTGGATTTTCTTAAGCAACATTGGGAAAGGAGGACAATGTTTTGACAAGAACGCAACACCGTGGTGAAAGTTTGTCAAAACAGAGAACATAGGAAAGAAACAGAAATACATTTTTGGGAAGGCAACCCCCCACGCCCACCCCCAGAGGGTATAAGATTCACTAGATAAGCATGGAGAAGAGAAAGTGGGCCTTAAAATATACTAGATCCTCTGATGACTAACACATTCAAGTAGAAATGTATTCAAGCATGCAAATAAAATTCTGCAAAAGTAATACTGGCAGCTTGCCAGTAAGTATCGGACCTGATGGCTGTTGTACACAGAAACGTTAAATTGCCTTTCTCCATGGACAAGCTTGAAAGCAAAGTACTGCAACTTGGATGGAAAGTGTCTATTGTGTATGGGAATCAGGAACACTGAAAACCAGATTCAAGGCTGCATATTCTACTAGTTCCTGCTCGGAGTCTCAAAAAATGTTCTTCTATTTCAGTCATGCAGTTTTGTTTCAGAAAATACGTTATGCAGCAGAGCACAGATGAAACACCGAAACAAAAAGAAAAGCAGATTGGGAGCAAGGGTCAAGTAAGACTGATCTAGTTAGAGCACCAAAGAAATAACAAAGGATTTTGTTTCAAATAATATTTGACTTTTACTTCTACATCTCTAGAAGCTTTGAGTTTGAGACTTTGCCCAGTAATCTCAGCTTAGTTTCTGTCCTCTATCCAAGCATTATAAGGCATGACATAAGGGTCAAGCGTCTTGAAGGCAGAAAGTATTCTCTGTTGGCAGATGAGTCAGCAGAATGTATTTGATAACCCATCTTGTTTGCCAGAACATAATTCCCTTCACACCCCACGCTCCTGTGGGGTGGGGAGAGTTTTTGCGAGGGGGGGGAGTGGAGAACGAGGACTCTAAATGAGGTGATTTCACCTCCAATCAGGGCACGGGCAAATTGTTTGCCCGAAGGGGACAGGCTTAAGGGGTGGGGCCCTGAGGCAGTATTTATGCACAGGAGACCCCACCTCATGCCTCTTTCTTTGCAGCTCCCTCCCTCCACTCCCGATGAAGCAGTGTGGGCTCCTCTGGTCGCCTTTTAAGGGGCCGAGTAGGAATTTTGGCTCATTGTCCTAATTGGCTCGGGGCAATGTGCGCGTTTCGCCTACTCCATACTGTGAAATCGGCGGTGGGTTTGTTGTTTTGGGTTACAGGTTATTTCGGTCACATTGGCCTTAGGTTAGGCGGTAAGTGCGGTGAATAGGCAGTGGGGGTTAGGGTTTCGGTGTGCATCCCTTGGCACCTTTCAAGGTGATGGGCGAGAACCCGAGCCTCACAAATGTCGATGCCTTGTGGCTCAATTTGTGGAGGTAGGGTCGCCTTTGGGGTCTACGCATCTCACCCTCCTCGGTTGTCCCGTGGCGCCGGGGGGCGGTGACCTTGGTAGATCCCCCAGCACCCCGTGTGCGGAATTCGAGGATGGCGAGTCACTGCGCCGCCCTCGAGTTTGGGATGCTTTCGCCCAGACATGCTCCACTGGCCTTTGGGCCGGCCTTAGTTAATCCCGCACTTCTCCCTTCGCAGACCTCTGAATTAATAAATGTGGCCCTGATTTTATACCATAACTGTTGTCTCGTCTCTTCATTTCCCCCTTTACCCTCGCAATACACTAAAAGGCATGGGATAGAGGCTTTTGCAAGGAGCCTGGGATCTGTACTATATAGACACTGTCAAGGTGTGGTCATTAATAGAGCTCCAGTCAACTCAGTTCTCCTGTGGGATGGTTCTTGTGTTGAGCTCAGTTAACTGTGTTGACAGAGCTGGGCATGACATTTTAATGGAAATCCAAGGTTTTAACAAGTGACTCTGTTAATCTGCCAATTTAAATACATTGCACATACCTATTGGAATTCAATCTTTTTAGCAAAACTGTTCTTGCTCCATCTGAAAGAGTTTGATCGCATTAGCAATGTGAATGCATACAATGTTATCCAGAAGCTAAACATGTTTCTCTGTGGAATTAAAATGTTGTAGTTAAATACATCCAATCAAAATACAATCTGAGCATAATCGTCTAAGGGGGCTAATCCAAACTACAAAATATGTGATCACTGTGGCGTAACCCCACAATTCAGTTCCCTGGTGTATGTCTGCATTAGTATGTTTAGTGTGTCTAGAATGTTGAACTGAGTGGGTGTGGTTTGTGATGTCTTGGAAAAGATTGGGGGAGTAGTATATAAGGAGTGTTTGGGTGATGTCAGGGGGAGTTAAGGCAGTCAGTGTGTTGAGTTAGTGGAGTGTTGGTAGAGTGTGTTTGGCGTGTGGGGAGAGTTGGGGAGTTAGGTTAGTTGGATTATTTGTGTCTTGTCAGGAGTTTTAAGAGAAATCAGTGCTTGTATGAGGAGTTAAAGTATTTAGAATTATAGGGACTTAGGTTAATTATAAAGTGTTTGGTGTAGGCAGGTTTAAAGTTATTTTCTGGAACTAAGATTTTGAGAATTAAAATAAACTTATTTTTATTTTGTTTGCTACCCAAACCCTACATGTCAGCTTGGTGTTATTAACCTGCATTACTTTCAAATCTACACACACCCCTTTGTACCCACAGTATCATAAATTTAAACTAGATCCTTAATAACCAGTATTAATCTTTTCCCTCATTGGTAGGGGAAAGGTTTCATTTGACCCTCCCCTCAGGTTTTTAAGTGTTGATGCTTAGCCTGAGAAGGGTTTATGTGCCTGGTCCTAAAGTGTAAGGGACCGTGTGGTCGCAATCACCATCATAAAAAGGTATCTAGTGTAGCATCTCTCAAAATCAAAGAAATTCTGGTTTCTTCCAGGAGAATTTCAAATTCAATTGAATTATCCATTCTATTGGAGAATTGTACCCATGACAGATAAGAACCCACCCACTGGGAGAAGGTGCAAAGTGGCCTAATTCATGTAGATATTTTGTCTATTATAAATTATTTCTATACTTTGTCAAACCATCCCTTAATAAATGGTATCTGGGGCATTTCCATTATGAAGCCATTTGTAATTTGACTGTTGTTAACAAAAGTAATGTTGGGTACTTGGAATATGACAAAGTACACTTTAAATAAAGTAAAAGATAATGGAGAGTTAAATTAAAATCATAGTAGGTGTGTTACATTGCAAAGATTTTATTTCAGTGAAAGTTTTAACAAGTAGATTTCAAACTGTATTGCTTTTTGAACCAATAGGGTTTTGTTGTTGTTGTTGTTGTTGTTTACTTCAATGTATTATGTATTCAGTGTATTTAGGTCAATCTGTTTTTCTTTTCTTTTGGCTTTTTTGAGCTCTATATACTTTTTTTTAGATGAAGGTGTTATTTAGTTCAGTCTAGTTCAATGTGATACATGAGAACAAGTGGCCCACACAAGAATCATGGAATAATGTCTCTCAGCCAGGTGGCCAGCTGATCTACAGGAACCTCACATGATTCACCCACAAGGTTAGCTGTTGTAGAAGAGCAATATGTGGATAGGCTTTGATTGTGATCATTACACAGGGCAGTGGAAGAAGGTTATAAAAGGAGAAATTCCTCTGTGAGAGTTATCTTGTATCAGGGAAGAGTTCCAGGCTGATGCCTTGTCAGCAGGGCTTTTTTTCTGGTGGAACTCACCAGAACTAAGTTCCAGCACCTTTTATTCTATTAATTTCATTACAATTTAATCGCCATCTACTCCCGAGGAAACATAATCCAAGAGTTCCGGTACCTTTTTCTCCAGAAAAAAAGCACTGCTTGTCAGGCTAGAAGGAAGTAATTGTGCTCCTATTGTGAGGTGCTTTCCTTCACAGCTGCCAAGGGAAGAGGTGAGTCATTGTTACAAGGGGCTCTCAGGGGAAACTGGCACAATATTTAATTCAGAAAGGGTAAGCTCCAAATGGCTATACAGTTGAACACAACAACCATTGTTGGAGAGAACAACAGTGTCCTCCGCTGCTTTATCAAGCCCTCCAGTAGCTGCTGCACCTGTGGTTAATTTTTCCATTTTAAATGTGCTTTTAAAAGTATTCAGACCATTCTTGGGAGACTTTCTGAGTGTGCTTCAGGTGGAAGATTACTCTTCACCCAGCTATTAAGAACACATTGAAAGCTGGTGGATGTTCCTTGTAGGTCTTCCCCAAGCTGGTACCCTCAAGATGTTTGGGGCTACAGCTACCATCATGCCCAACTATTGACCATGGTGGCTGGGATTATGGGAGTTGTAGTCCAACATACCAAGGGGACACCACCATGGGGAAGTCTGCTATAGATTCTAATTCCATGTCAAGAGACATCTGTATTTGTACATTTTGCCATCAAAAAGCTTTGTCTGGAATTGTGGGTGGAAATGTTTGCTGAACAGTTCTGGTTCAGAGCTTCTTTTTAAAATGGTATTTGTACTTCCTACAACTAAAGCACAGGGTAGTTCAGTAATTACAATAAATCTGAAGAGGAGCTGGTGATCGCTCTCATTTTTCCTTATGGACTGCATTAAAAAGCAGAAGAATTACTATAGAAAACACACCCTGCATTGCCTTGTAAATCTAAAGAATGTTTCTCCATCTCCAAGTGTCAAAAGGAAATACCTCTGTATTTGTTTCTATTGCTTTAAATAATTTAAACCAAAGAACTATTTTATATAAATAAAACAAAAACTGTCAGAGTGCGCTGAAACTTTAATGCCATGCTATGGTAGGCGAAGCCCAAAGTATCTTGTTTACTCTTCTCTGCAGGATTTATTCCTGAATATTTTGCTTTGAGCTAAATGGTATAGGAGAAACTGGAATAGTATAAAGCATTGGGTTTTACAAACAAGATAATTTAAATGGGATATATTATATATATAGTGGTAGCTCATTACATTAAGAGTTGATCTGTTGAAGTTTATGTTAAGATACATGTTGATAGTAAAACTCAGAAATGGAATGGAGCAATGCTTTGAATCCAAAGGTTCCCTTCCTTTGATAGAAGGAAAACATTGGGGCAAACAGACAGGAAGCAGTGCAGGGATCTAAGGAGGGTGATAGTTTTGCTTCAGTAGCAGTACAATCCTACAAATGTCTACTTACAAATAAGGCCCATTGAGCTAAATGGCGATTACTCCCAGTATTTAGGACTGCAGCCTAATTTGAAAATAGTCTGACTTTTATTTGCGTAAGTGATTGGAGGTATTTTAAATCACATTTTAAATCTATCATATTCTCCCACCACCCAAAGATGATTAGCTCCTTATATTTCCTTTATTGTTTTATTTTATTAAGTATTTCTATCCTATCTTTTATGGCAAAGCCCTTACAAGGTGGCTTAAAAATAAAGATCACTTGTGTGATTGACCGTATATGCTCTGCCAAATCTTTCTGTGCTGATCAAAAGAAACATGTGCAACACATTTCTGTGGTATTGGGGGTAGGGTGGGGAAGCTCAGCTAGGTTTACCTCAAACACAATATTTAAACGTGATAGTAACATTGTGCAATTTCCTATGTTTCTTTAATTTCTCCTGTAAAAAGTTTCCCAGAATAGTGCTAAAATTGTGCTGACATTGTGTTTTCTCTTATAACAACAAATAAAAAGTTATGCACTTTAAACTAAAGTCCTTGGGTTGAACCCAGGAGAATGGAAACTGATGGTGGAACAGATCCCGCCCTTACAGCCTCTGGAGCAGATTTGGGGTGGGGCCATAGGGGAGGAGAGCATAGGGAAGTCCCATTGTGTGACCAAAAGTCTGCTCATGCAATGTTGAATGTAACCCTTTAGAAAGAAGCCATAAAAAAAACAGAAACTAGTTTACACAAAACTATACAGTGTGTTTGCATCCCTTTCCACATCTTTATGTGTGAATCACCTACAGGCATGCCATTTTAGAAAATTTATAAAAAGATGATCATTTATTAAAATAAGGAATCTATGATAGATTCCTTTATCTATACTATTGCCTTCATTATTAAAACCAGTCCTTTATTAAAGTCAAGTATATCTGATGAATCATGAGTGAAATATCATGGTATTGTACTTTATGTTCAGTGGAAAACTGAGGGTGATGATAAAGAATATTTTTTCCTACAGAAAGTGTGGCTTCACTGTATTTGCGTTTATTTTTTAGAATATTTTGCCAGTTTCTTCCTACCTAGACAAACAGGTACTAAAAATATTGACAAAACTCAATAAAATAAAATAAATGTATGTTTTGTGATTATGTTCCTTTCGAACAACCTGCTATCATCACAAATGGGTTTATTGTATAATGATGCTTTTGGTGCTTGATTTTAGAAAATCCAAGTTAAATCAGTGATAAAACAGCAGGAGAGATATGAAATTCGTATAGCTGTGCAGTAGTTAGTAAGCACCAAATTCCTTTATGTGTATTAAGTTTGCAAATTGTCCTGTACTTGCTTATTCTCAATTTCCTCAATGACCAATTTTTTTTTTTAAAAAAAATGCTCTCGGAAACAACACCCTCAAATCCATTTCTTATCACTTGAGATTTCTTAATTAACAGTCACATCTGCACAAGAAGGATATATTTTGCAAAGCCAGCAACAACTTAAATTGTGTTATTAAATTATGAAGGGGGGAAAAGCAAACCTCAGCAGGCCTGTTTAACATCTCACTAACCAATGTGTGGTAATACTGCCTCCTGAGCTTGGCCTGCAATGCCTAAATTTTATGTAATGATGTAATGAAATATTTAATAGTATAATATTTTGAACACCTTTCCCATACAAGTGACATTAAACATTAATTTCTGCAAATGGCTCAAGTTTACCGGAGTAAATTTTATTAGATGCTTTAGAAGCTGATGAAGGAGCTATGGATATTTGAAGATACACTTTGGTAAGGAAAATGGAATTAATGTATTGACTAAACAATAAACATGGGAATTAATATCACAGAACAATGTAATTCTCTTGGAAGCCTTTTGTTTGGCCAGAGGATGTGCGTATGAAACCATATTTTAATTGGTAATTTGCCGGAGAGTTGACTCCAGTAAATAGCTTGATGAGCTATTGTTCCATCCAAATCAGACAGGGTGATATTAAGTATTATGGCTATTATACCAGTAAAATGACCATATTCATGAAGCATGGGGTATTGCTGGAGGCTAGGAGGATCTGCATGTTGCAGGGACTCTGGCAAAATTTCCCCTGCCCCTGGTGATACCAGGGCCTGCACTGATAAGCACGTTTCCCCCACTCTTAACTCATGATGGGTGAACTGACCCCATCATAATTTGTAATTTGCTTACTGAGTTATGAATCCAGTGTTCTACAGCTGGACAAAAGTTCTCTGCTATTACAAGATTTCAGCAGGCACAACCCACACTCCCTTCCCCTCCTACACACTTTCATCTTGAATGCGTGGAGACGTCTATAATGAGAGAAATTTGGGTTGAAGGTTCTGCACATCAGAAATGTCTGGGAAGGTGGTTCTCAGAAGAAAATCACCAACAGCTTCTGTGGGGCAATAAAATGGGGAAGGCAAACTATTTGGAAGCAGTGGAAGCAAAGGGCAGCTCAACTAGAGGTGTGGAAATGGAAAATTGCTAATTGGCTGGCACAGGCCGTTGATGTCACAAAGAGCTGCTAGGAAGTCAGCAACTGCACATTTGCCTTGGACTAGCTGCCCCCTCCCCAATCCTTACTAGAAAGGGCTAGGCATATGCAGTTCAGCAAAACTCAAGCTCACATGGAGTTTTTCTGAATTACACCTTGAAACTCGTTCTGCCTCGTGCCCCTGTCAGATTGCTAACTTTGTGTGGTTGTTTCCTTTTTGCGTGAAAATTCATGCACATTTTTGTGCATATTTTTTCCAAATGTATGCTTCAATTGTGCACAGTCTATGCATGGATTTTTGTCCCATTGATTAAAATGTGTTTGTGCACATTTTTCTAAAGTATACATTTTTTTCACGTGCATTTTTCAAATACATTTTTAAAATTGCTGTATAAATCGCACTGCACAGAAATGTATGAACTTCAACCACAGATTGTGTTTTGTGTTTGGTTCTGGAATGTGTGTGAACTGGATAAACTCTGATCAAAAATGAACTGAAATTAATTTCTCATACATCCCTAGGAAAAGCATACTTGCTCTACACCCAAAGCAACGATTCCTAGCCACAAACTGCCCGACCAGATATCACTGGCCAATCTGAAGAGATCAACTGCTCTGACATCATGTACATCACAAACAATGAAAAGAAATAAATGTAAACTCTCAGGAAATCTCTTTTCAAGTAAGATCATTTAATTATATCCCAAATGGCTGATCTCATTTGCTTCAACCACTTCATGAAATAGTCCCCAAACAGCTATCTACCCTAAAAATCATCATAAAATTTCAGATGATTCGATTTACTTTTGTTAATATTGAATGCAGACAATGCGAGCAACATTACGTGTGTGTGTCGGGGGGGGGGGAGGTCAGTGGGGAAAAAACTGAAAAACTAGCTTTAACCTTGCCTGAATTGTTTGAAGGAACTATTTTGGCTACTTCATATTGCTATTTACTCCTTGCTGACCTAATTATATTTTGCTTTTGGGCCCAATCCTTCAAGATGCTATCAATCATAATGGCTAATATATATCTGTGGGGGATTGAATTTATAGTTACTGCAACATTAAGTGTTTTGTTGACATTCTCTCCATTCCCCTCTATATTTTTCTCATGCTTCCCTACAATTATTCATATTTTTCCTCCATATCAAACACCATCATCTTCAAATTAAAATTTTATATGTATTCCTTGAAACTCATTTCCTGTTATCAACTCTGGCTTTTCTAATCTGTTTTTTTTTTTAAAAAAAAAAATACATACACACACACACACACACACACACACAAGAAAAGAGGTTTATGAATTGTCAAGTTAATATTTTTGCTCAGAAGATGCATTTCCAAGCGGGCAAAAAGAGGAGTCCTTTTATTAAACAAACCCTTTTTTCTGTTTGTAAGCATTTGACATTAATAATGCATTAGCTAACATGTCAAGTCTTAGTCCACCAGTAACATAATGAGCTTCACATCAGGAGTCTGTGTAGGTCTTGCCTCAGGGAAACACGTTTTTTAACAAGACAGCAGTCCTATTGATTTCATGTTCTGGACACTAAATTTTTGGCTGCATGTCGGGCTCAGGCATTGTGTAAGGCTCAACAATGAACTGAAACACTAATCTCAGAATTAGCTAGCAGACCATGGACTGAATATATAAAGCCCTATCTTCTCAAGTACATGATGTGCTATTCCTAATCGCATGAAATAATTTAATGACCAAAACATGTGTATCTCTGTTAGGGTTAGACATATCAGTATTTCCAGCCCATGTCACTTCTTCATCTCTTCACCCTCTAGTTCATTCTGTACTGTTTCTGCATTAACATGCTTTTTTAAAAAATAAATAAATAATCATATTCATATTCACATTTAAATACATATTAAGTAGTTTCTCTCAGAACATATCTTTTTTCAGTGTTTGTATATATATATATATATATATATATATATTTCTAGTAAAGAACCGTATTGGAATATTCAGGAAATGTGAAAGGTAGTGGATAACTAAATTCCTATGAGCACATTAGTCTGGAAGGCGCTGATCAGATCAGTTTGTACCAGAATCCACAAAGATCAAATTCCTCAAGCGTTCCTAATCTATCCATATGGGAAAGAAGAAAAAACCCCTAGGTTTAACACTAGTATAAAATCTGATATGCTTTTCTTGGAAGAAAATATTTGCTATGGGCAGTATCAAACAGTCTGCAAAGCCAAATAGCGTTAGCAGAGTTCTATCAAATCTTTCTGTTGTGCAAGCAACAGAACTTGGAGAACTGCTTGTCATGTATTTGTCAATAGTTTGCTGATTTTTGCAAAATAGCAGCATATTTTAAAATATATACTTTAGGATTGTTTACTTATCATCAAAGCTACAATACTAAGAAAAATAGATTCCTTTGCATAAATGTAATATTTTTCTTGTATCAGACCATCTCTGCCAGTTTTCTGTCCCAAACAGTGACCAACCTGATGCCTCTGGTAATCTGATAAGCAGTAAGTAATGGTGTGAACAAATGCCTGTATGTAACTTGTTGTTCTGTAAGGTTTATGTTGTGTGGCCCCTGTAAAGTTACAATGAATATGAGTAGGCCTGAGCTTTTGTTTTGTTGATATGCAAAAAATGGGCTAGCTGATCTGACTGGAAGTGAACTATGCAATATACACTATTGTTATGCAATCAGAATATGAACCATTTTGGGATCTTTTGTAAAACTTATATTTCTTTATGCTGTATGTTATTATTTCATAGATGTTGCCCTCTTATCTTCTGCCCCCTTTCCCCATTTCAGCTTAGCACCCACTCTTCCTCCCTTGGTACAGTGTGGGGCAATACGCTGCCAACTGTAGAGGTCACATAGGCATTTTTTTTTTTTACCTTTTCGGCCTGCATTGGCTGGAGGCTAGTCATCTACACCACA
Organism: Shinisaurus crocodilurus; assembly: GCA_021292165.1. Taxonomy (NCBI): domain Eukaryota; kingdom Metazoa; phylum Chordata; class Lepidosauria; order Squamata; family Shinisauridae; genus Shinisaurus; species Shinisaurus crocodilurus. The sequence goes on along the minus strand of CM037876.1, from coordinate 74,520,211 downwards.
CTAGCTGGGGAATGAGGCTAGTTTGAGTAATGCTGGATTAGCTAGTTAGCAGGTGCAGTGCAGATGTATGAAGCCATTTGTGATGATGACTTTATGACTTGGGTAAATAACCCGAAGTATGTTTTTGAGTGAAGGGAGGTATCCTCATACCTGTTCCATCAAAGCCATCTGGCTAGAAGGCAGGGGGACAGGACTTCCACTTGGGGTCTGCTTGGGGTCCCCTAATCCACCATGCAAGGGTTCCCTATCCAGCCCACAGAGGTCCTCTCTGGGGCCCACCATTTCTCCCCATGCTGGAGAAAGGCAGGATTTCTCTAGCATGGGGAAAGAGAACTTCTGCTTTTATCTCCAATCACTGCTAAGAGTGGGATTTCCACTCCCAGCAGTAGAAAAAAATGTTTTCTTTCTCTACTGCTAAGCAGGATAGCCCTTTTCTCCATGCAGAGAAAGGAATTGAACCTCCTTCTGCATTTCTCCGTGCAGAGGCAGGCAGGGGCAACTGCAGACAGAGGCACAGAGCCACCACTCCTTCCTAGGATGCCGGGGGGGGTGGGGGTGGCTTTGCAGGAAGGGCTTTGGGGGGAGGGGATGTACCCTGACATACTCTGGCTCCTAGAGGTAAGGTGGAAAGCAATCCAGACCCGGGAGCTAACGCATACCCTACCCCTGACACAGAGCCTATGCAGGGATGAAGCAGGTGAACCCCCCATGACACTTAAATATGAGGGCTATAAAGGGTCATGGATAGAAAAGAGGCTAGCAGCTGGTCTTAAATCAGGGGAGTTCACTCAAAGGCTGATGAGGAGGGAATGTTATTCCTTCCTTCAGCCTTGAAGGGGCCCACACTTGATGGAGGAGCTAATTAGATAGTTAATAGAATACTTGAATATGCCAATCCCCCTTTTATTGCGAAAAAATAGGGTTGCTGCCTGTTTAAACCTAGTAGCTGCCTCTAGTCTCTTAATTTACTAAGTGATCTACAAGGCTGTGTGATCCTACAAAGTTATATGCATCAACAGGGAATACCTGTTCATTCGTCTGGATGTCTCTTTGAGTTTCTCACAGCATTACGAAAAGAACTAAGTTGCATTTCAGTTTAAAATGGGACTTGCATCTTCTTCAGGATGAGCAGCCATAGTGGAAAGAAACCTTCTCCTGTATGCATGGATCGCTCAGGTATAACCAGAGATATCTGTGTTGGTTCACTCTTTAGAGCTGCTAAACACTCAGGAGCTTATGCTGAAGCAGGGAAGCCAATCAGCTGCAGAGAAGCACCTGCACTGAAGAGCAGCAAGACAGAAATTCTACTTGAGTTGTGTTATAATTTATTTCTATGCCATCTTTCATTCAAAAAGGCCCCCAAAGCAGCTGGCAACGGCTAATACAAATATTAAATTCATACAAAAACATACAACTTACAAATTTAAAGCAGCAGTATCTCAGCAAGATATTTAAAACTAAAAAAACCTAACTCCCAAACACATTCTTCCACAATCTTAGGAGCAAAAAAACAATACCCCCAAATGCCAAAAGAAAGGTAGAGTACCCCCTACCTCTCCCAAATCCCCTTTTAAGGTTTCCCAGGCAGATTGTGGGGCAGAGCATATGGAAAAGGTTGCCTATGGTGGCAATAACAGTCTTTCCCCTGCAGCTGTGCCTCCTAAGCTGAAGTTTCATTTCCCAGGCAGGAGAATGGGGCAGAATAGATAGAGAAGCTCACTCGGATGGTCACAACAGTCTTTCCCCTGCAGCAGCAGTTCACACACCTGCATCCAAGCCTGAAATATAGGAAAGCTAGAATAGCAGGAGTGCTATTTATGGACATAGGAAGTTCATTCTGTGTGTGCTGCATAGAGTGAGCCATGCTGTTCTTTGGATTTTTGCAGCTGAACTACAAGAAGGATTGTTATTTATGAACTTAACTCACTTGGAGTGCCTTACACAGAATGAATCTTCCCATTATATGGACTTTTTCAGCTTGTGTCCATAGACCACTAAGGCAATGATGTACTTTGTGGTTTGCTCCCAATGTCTGTAAGAAATGTGACTGTTTTGTATTATAATATTGTAACATAAATAATCTGTGCTATCCATATTGTAGGATGACCTTCACCATTTGATTTTCTTCTCAGGGAATCTAGGACAATCCACATGAGTGGGGGAAAAGAAGTGCATACAGCTGCATACTATGATTAATGAAGTTTAAAGTCTATGAAAGAAGCTATAATGCTAAATAATAATATATCTTCACTAACTTGATTCATTTAGGGGAAGGGACCAGTGTTGGCACATTAAATTATGTTCTTGTGTCACTGTATTTTCTCAAGTTGTATAACTCTAAAGCAACATGAATGAGAATTTAGTTCCTCCTCGCAAATCATGCAAGCAGGTCCAGTTCACAATCTTGAAGGCGATCATAGCAGGAACACTTTTATTTTTTGAGAAATGTTAGCAAATTCCTGAATTTGCAATCACGTTTGAAAAATGTATGTTTTTCAGGAAATACATATTTTCACGCTTTAGTCAATGGGAAAAAGGGAGCACTTTGGAAAAATACGCACAGAAATTTTCACTTTTCCCATTCAAAATACACACTTTCTCCATTTGAACGAGCTGAAAAACAAGTAAAAAATGAAAACAGGAGTGAGCCGAAACAAGCTTTGAAGTGACTCTCAGGGAATTTAGGTGAGCTTGAAAAGTGCTGTTTTCCCCATCCCTAGCAAAAGAAAATAACTCTACAGAATCATATAACAAGCAGAAAAATATACAGTATGGCATTTCTATTTACTTTGCTCTTATTCACTTCCAGTTTCTGGAGAAAGATGTCTAAGGGCATCTAGGATATGAGGATTAATTCACTGAGAAGGTTTTTTTTAAAAAAATTGTTTACATATGCATCAACATTGACCACCATCTGAATCATAACCTTCCACACAAACATACCATCCCCTCCCATATACTGTTATGACAGCACGTCTACACTGAGAGGGGAATCAAACTTGCAGTGTAATGAACATATTTTCTGAACTTTAAATTTAAATCTTTTTCAAATGTTCACAAAATACATTATTTACATTGGTGTTGAATATATATATATATATATATATATATATATATGAAATCTGTAACTGGAGATGCTGAGTTTGGTAATAGACATAGTCAGGTTTATTCTACCCCTCTCTCTACAGTTCAATATCTGCTAAACCATTGTATAACAATAATTTAGTTCCGCCTTATATGTAGGTACCACACAGGTAGTAAATCAAACAGTCCACCATCAAGCTGCCTAATGGAAGTTACGCTAAACCACCTGGCATATTGCCGCTAAAAGAGATCTTCATTTTTTTCCTCCCTCTCTTTCTTTTTATTTTTTAATAAATGAAAAAGGCTTTCAGAAACTCTATCTGTTACAGCAGAGCTTGCCGATTGTTCTGTGAGTGCCTAGAGATGGATAATATCCTGCACCTACGTGCTTTCAAGTTCTCACAAATGTCTCAAAGGGTCACAAAAGAGTAGATTCAGGATTGCAGCCTCCATCAGTCTTCTAACAAGCTTCACATTTATCGTACAGCACAAGTCAAATACCTTGTTGTTTCTTTATGCTATGCATTTGCTTTTCCCTGACAGAAATCTAGGAGCAAAGGAAGATGAAAGGGAAAGTACAAGCAAATTGCTTGCCCCCCCCCCCATTGCCTGTATTTAAATAATTTGCACACAAGGTCACATAGTTCACAAATAATTAGTATCATTCTTTTTTCATGCTTAAAAACAGAATTGTGATTCAAAAATAAGCTGCCTGGAGTGCCATTTTTTGGTAGAAAGGTGGGGTTCAAATTAAATGAATGAATGATTGAATAAATCATACCGATACAAGCATGCATTAGCCACCCTAATAGGTGGAGCCAGTCTTGTACAGCCATTGAGACACAGGTGGCTTCCTCAAGCTGGCCATGGCCAGATACCTGCTGCTTCTCAAATACTGCAGTAAAGGGTGACAAGGCTGTTTCAGTGCCAGACTGTGGTCTAAACTCAGATTGAAATGGGTTTAGATAATCTGTTTCATCCAAAAAAAAAAAAAAAGCCTGGAGCTGAATTGCCACCACCCTCTCAAGTACCTGGCCCCCAAAAGGGATATTTGCAAGCAGGTGATTGTTGTTGCAATCTTTTATTTATTTATTTATTTAATTAATACATTTTTATACCGCCCAATAGCCGAAGCTCTCTGGGCGGTTTACAACAGTTAAAATCATAAAATACAATATAAAATATAAAATTTAAAACCACAGATTAAAAACAAACAGCAGAGCTAGCAGCAGCAGTTACAATAATGGAATTAAAAACAATTACAAGATTAAAATGATTAAAATGATTAAAATGCCTGGGAGAACAGAAAGGTCTTCACCTGGCACTGGAAAGAATACAAAGTAGGCGCCAGGCGAACCTCTTTGGGGAGCTCATTCCATAACTGGGGTGCCACAGCAGAAAAGGCCCTCCTCCTAGTAAGCCACCTGCCTCACTTCCTTTGGCTGAATATGTGTTGGTGTTGTGATGTTTGCAGGTCCCAGTGGTATGGAATTTGTACATCTGAAACTGGAAAAAATATCTGATGGAATAGGATCCTTATGAACCTATTTTGTTGAGTTTCCTTGTGCTTTGCAGTAATGATAGCATTTTAGGCCATTATCATGGGTTCAAATATGATTTTCAAAGGAGCCATACTTGGTTAGAGTGTTGGACTGGGACTCAGGAGATCCGGGTTCTAGTCCCCACTCAGCCATGAAACTCACTGGGTGACTTTTGGCCAGTCACTGACTCTCAGCCTAACCTACCTCACAGGGTTGTTGTGAGGATGAAATGGAGAGGAGGAGGATGATTATGTAAGCTGCCTTGGGTTCCTTGCAGGAAAAAAGGTGGGGTATGAATATAATAAATAAATAAAATAAATAAGAGAGATTCAGGCATATACATGCAGGGCCACTTTGCTGTCTACCAATAGCCCCTCTTGCACTGCATAAGATACTTGTCTGAGGGGTCTCTGTGATGGAGGGAGCAGCCGCTGGAAGGAGGAAGTAGAAATGCCTTTCTGCAGAAGTGGAAGCATCATACTCTTCTTCAGATTCAAGCTGATCACTGTGTTTTCCCAATGGTGGAAATCAGAAACATAATTTTCTTTTGGTACAGTCACTGGGGGAAATAGCCTTGGAAAAAAGAGTAGGTTTAGATGTAAATATGATGGGGTCTGTGATGGCAGTGGGGGTGTACAGTAAGGCACCAAATCTGCATTTGATGCTGAGCCCCGGAAACCTTGATGAATTCTCTTCATTTAAATGGGTCCTCTGTGTCAGATTCACATCAAAATGGTTGTAAATAGGATTGCAAATGCTTAGAAAACTATTAGGAGTATTTTTTAACTAAAGAATTTTCAGTGAAAACTGGATTGCTGGGCACTAAGATGAACTTTTTGGATCAGACATTGATGTTTTATGTTTAATATATTTTACAGGTTATAAAACTCTGTGTATTGTAATGACCCTACACTTTTATAAATAATAATGCATGAAATCGTAGGTCATAGTCCACAGAAGATGCTATTAAAAGTTGGCCATTTACTACTGACAGCAGTTAAGTTTATAGCGACGGTTTGAGTTGCTTTCCATTCCCAGTATATGGAATATCAAAAATATTGTTTTTAAAGGAAATGCAGCAGCCTGGTAAACACCCATGTTTTTAAATGCCCACTGAATGTGTTAAAAGGACATGTGTTATATGATATCATAACTATAACAGCCTTTCAGAGGACTATATTTTCCCCAAAAGGAATGCAATACTGGCTACTACTAAAAATCATTATTGTATTTTACTTGTGCCCAAAAAGCTTGGGCACAAATCCTTGTCTAATGTTTTCTGAGCAGACATTTGGTACATAAGTATGAACGCGCTCATGGCAGATGCCTAAAATGCATCATCCAAAAGTGCTGGCTTCAGATACTGCAGAAACATGGATGAATCACTTCCTTGCCTCAGCCACATTCATAGCTATGCTGTCTGGGATATCACCATATTTGCCAGATGCCTCTACCTCTCCCCTCTCATATTCCTTTCTGTACTCTACTTCTTGAATCCAATCAGTTCAGTCTTTCAAGCTGATAGCCCCTTTGGATTTGGCGAGATAATTATAGGTAGCAGAAAATGTGTTAATGCTGTGTCCAAGAACCAGTTGTACTATACTAGCATCCATACCCTGAACACATTTGCAGTGATCAAAAGCTTTTCCGGGTTCCAATGGATCACTGTGCACATGGAGGCTGTCCAAGTAGCATAAATGCCAGGGAAAGCTCTGTATCCTATGCACACATGGAGATGTCAACAAGTGAAGAGACTTGTTTTAGTTGAGAGAGCATTGGAGCCCCAACCTTTGCATGCAACCAAAGCCTGGTTTTTTGATCAATGATGTGGAAAGAATCAAAAGAAAATACTTCCAGCGATGGCTCCTGTTGAGAGATTTTACTAACTTACAGGCATTATTTTAGCTCTGTTCAAAATTCTTACAGATCTTTTTCTCAAAGAAGTCATCCAAATTAACTTTGAATTAGGTTTTAAATGAAGAAATGTGATAGCAGCTAAAGATGTTCAGAACTGTTTGTACTTCGTACTAGAGATGGAGAACTCAAGAGGTTCATATCTGGTGTTTGGGGCTATTCTCCTACCCCTGAGCATGGCCTGCACCATAGCCAACTAGCGGCCGCTGGGCCCGGCTAAGGGGTCACCAGGAGCTAGGCTGGAGGAGGGAGGCTGGAAGAGGGGCGCTAAAACTGAGTCCAGGGCACAACTTCCTCACCAGCCCTGGGAGCAGACACACTTTTGAGATATTTTGCCCTCTCTCCTCAGCTAAGGGTACACATTTGTTTGTGAACTGATATGTATTGTTTAGGCATTAAGTCAGAGGACTATTGTCTAGTGGCAGAAGAGCCTAATTAAAGTATTTAGTTCCCATGACAACTTTATCACCTGGCTTTTGACACCTTTTGGAATTGCCTCAGGGCAACCTGAAAAACTCACTCAGCCTGTGACAGAGGAAAAGTTCTTGCCTCTAATATTCATCATCATCATCATCATCATCATGGCTCAGTGCTTTGAAATCAATTTCCTTCTCCATACAAGCCCCCACAGTTTCCCCCAAACCTTAAGGGGCTCTGTGACTGAATCAGCTTCACAAACTCAGCAGGCAGAGCTTTCTCCTATCGTTGCACCTTCATATTGGTGAAATGCTGTATGTGTTGCATTTGTGCAGCAGTTATTAAAGGTGGTGGGAGCTTTCAAACATGTACAATCTGTGGCACAATCCTGTCTAGAATTTACCCCTGATCTAGAATAGAAGTCCTATTTATTCGTAGAAGGAATTTAGAGAGTCTGGTAGTGAAGTTTGTTTGTACTTTGTAGTGATACTCCAGTGGTGGGACAAAGGGCACTCTGCATAACTTTCTGAAAAGCCTCCTAGAGGACTTAAGCCGGACTTCCTCCTTTGGGGTTTCCAGTATGGTTGCCTGCTGAGGGCCTGAAAGCCAAGTGAGGTGGTGGTGGTGGTGTTCTTTTAACAACCCTTTCCCCCCCACCCCCACCCCCAGCTCAGCTTTCAAGCCCTCCGCAGCAGCAGCTTCTGGAAAGCCACAAGGGAAGAAGTCCTGTTTAAGTCCTCCAGGGGGCTTTTCAGAGAGCACAAGGAGTCGGGGAGGCTGCAAAGTACAGAAGAATGGGACTTCAATTGAAAAAGGGAGAGCACACCTCAGCCAAGCTCGTTACAATAGCCCTGCACACAAAGACATTTCTCCAAAATTCTCCCTATCCCTGCGAAGGAAGCAGGTTATCTGAAGGAACGCCTCGTCCTATACGTGCCTACCCAAACCCTGAGATCTTCTTCGGAGGCCCTTCTCAGAGTGCCCCCTCCAAAAGAGGCTAGGAGGGTGGCTACTAGGGGAAGGGCCTTCTCAGTTGTGGCACCCCATCTATGGAATTAACTCCCCAAGGAGGTCTGTCTGGCGCCTACCCTCTATTCTTTTAGGCACCAGGTGAAGACCTTTTTATTTACCTAATATTTTAATGGATGATTTTATTCCTTTTTTTCTTTTTATTATCACCACTATACCTCAGGATTGAATTTATTTGGCTGCTTGTTTTTAATCTTGGTGTATTTTAATATGTTTATTTTTTTATTTTTATTTTTGTACTGTTTTTGTAAACCGCCCAGGGAGCCTTTTGGCTGATGGGCAGTGCGACGACACGGCCCTTTTCACTTTAGGACCAGGCACATAAACCCTTCGCAGGCCAAGCATCAACACTTTAAAACCTGAGTGGAGGGTCAAATGAAACCTTTCCCCTACTAATGAGGGAAAAGATTAATACTGATGATTAAGGATCTATTTTTAAATTTATGATGCTATGTGGGTACAAAGGTGTATGTGTAGATTTAAAAGTAAAGCAGGTAATAACGCCAAGCTGACACGTAGGATTTGGGTAGCAAACAAAATAAAAATAAGTTTATTTTAATTCTCAAAATCTTAGTTCCAGAAAATAACTTAAAACCTGCCTACCCCAAACACTTTATAATTAACCTAAGTCCCTACAATTCTAAATACTTTCACTCCTCATACAATCACTGATTCCTCTTAAAACTCCTGACAAGACACGAATAATCCAACTAACCTAACTCCCAACTCTCCCCACACTCCAAACACTCTCCCATAACACACCAACCCGACCACCCAAAACTCTCTAACCCAACTCCACACTCCCATAACACTCAACTCACTAACTTCTTAACTCAACTCACTGACATAAAACCTAACTGACTCAGACATCACTCAAACACTCCTTATATACTCCTCCCCCCACCCTTTCCAAGACATCACAAACCACACCCACTCGGTTCAACATTCTAGACACACTAAACATACTAATGCAAACATACACCAGGGAACTGAATTGTGGGGTTACGCCACAGGTGGTAAATAAATGTTTTAAATGAATGAATGAATGAATAAATAAATAAATAAATACAACTGCCTCTTTCTCATGGAATGAAGAGATAGTGAAAGGCCAAGAGGGGATTCAGCACAGCTCTAATGAAAACTAGTTTCATTCACTGATGGCAGATGTTGACAGTAGCTGAATGCATGAGGGCACAAACTGTTAGTGGGGCTGCCCCCCCAATGTCCCCAAACATGCTGTCCCTTCCCCCTGCACTCCTGAGCTTCACAAGAAACATGTGAAGCTTGGGAGTGGTGGGGTTGGGGGCAGTGCACACAGGGATGCTGGGGCAAGGCCAGCACATGTGGCCCTGCTCCCACTACCCCAGCGGTGAAGAACCTGTGGCCCTCCATAATCCCTCACCATTGGCCATGCTGGCTGGAGCTGATGAGAGTTGCAGTCCAACGACATCTGGAGGACCACACGTTCTCCACGCCTGCCCTACACCGTTTGTGCCTACGTGCTTTCAGCTCAATACCTGAATAAGGTTCTCGTGTTTCTTGAATACCAGCCCACATCCTCCCTCCACCACCTCTTCTGTGCTACATGGCAAACTATATTTTTAAAAAGACTAGCAAAAGTAGTCTGCAGTATTGAATGGAGCTCTGCTGTTTTGTTTCCTTTTTAACTCCAAAGAAATCGCACTGGGTATTTGCAGGCCTTTAGGGTTGCCTTTGGTGAAGTATGTATTGCTTGAAATTCCACACTAAGATGAATAACCATAAGGGCCTCTATTCCCATATAGTTCATTCAGTGACTGACGTGCACTTGGTCTCAGCTTTTACAAGAGTTAGCAACTCTTTCTAGACAATTGTTTCTAAAGAAGGATATATTCAAATATATATGTAGAAATGAAAATACCATTGTAGCTACTGGACAATGGATAATCAATACAAGGATAATTATCCTTGTAAGAAGGTGTCTGAGAAAGCATAGCTTTTTTAAAAAAATGTATCTAGTGGAGCTCTTAACTGAATTAGGCATATATGCAGGTGATATTTTATAGCAGCATGATTTCAAAATACATCTAGAAAGCATTGTATTTGTAATATGTTTCTGGCACGAATCATGCCTCCTAAGTACATAGTACACACTGAGCGATGATAAATGTGGAGAGTTCAGTGGCACAAAAGGATTTTCAACAATGGCTTCTGGTTTTATTTCTGTGCCTTAAGCTTTTCATTTTTATCATAAATCCTTCTCCTTAAAAACAGAGATATAAAATGCACTCTGATAACAAAGCCTAAAGTGGGGCCTGGTCTTTGGATAACAGGACTGAAGTTGAATCTTATTTTTTTAAGTGCAATCATTAAAGATATAATTGATACTGGAAAACTCAGAATAGAACCCCAATTCATACATCTAGAAATCCCTACACAAAACAACCATGCTACCACAGAGGAGTGTCACAACTGGGAAAGGAATAATTAGGAAAGGAATTGAAAATTAAACTGCCAATATCATACTGCCCTCATTCAAATCTATGGTGCTACCACACTTGCAATACTGTGTAGAGTTCTGGTCACTGTACCTAAAAAAGAATATTGTAGAGTTGGAAGAAGTGCAGAAAAGGGCAGCTAAAGGTGCAGTCCTATGCACCAGTGTCGTGTAGTGGTTAGAGTGTTAGGACTAGGACTTGGAAGATCTGGGTTCTAGTCTCCACTTGGACATGAACCTCACTGGGTGACTTTGGGCCAGTCACTGACTCTCAGCCTAACCTACCTCACAGGGTTGTTGTGAGGATAAAATGGAGAGGAGGAGGAGGATTATGTAAGCCACCTTGGGTTCCTTTCAGGAAAAAAGGCGGGGTATAAATAGAATGAAATAAATAAATAAATAAATAAAATAATGCATGTTTAAACAGAAAAAAGGCCTTCAACGCACAGCATGCCCCAGCCAGCCATGCTGGCTGGAGCATGCTGGGAGATATAGGCCTTTTTTTTCCTGTCCAAGCATGCATATGATTGTGCCTAAGTTAAAATGATCAAGGGGCTGGAGCAACTCCTGTATGAGGAAAAGTTACAACAGCTGGAATTCTTTAGCTTAAAAAAGGGCTGAGTAAGGGAAGACATGATAGAGGTGTCCAAAACAGAAAGTGGATAGGGAGACATTTTTCTCCCTCTCTCATACTAGAACCTGGGGTCATCCCATAAAGCTGAATAGTGGGATATTCAAGACAGATATCCCCTCAACACTCAGCCCACTGTGAACAATTTGCTCAGCACTTTGCAGACAAAGTCGCTCAGATCCGCTCTGACTTGGACACGATAGTTGATACAGACCCAGTGGATGTAACTTTGGCTCCTGCTTGTCCAGTGTTATTGGATACTTTTCAATTTGTACAGCCTGAGGATGTGGACAGGATCCTTGGAGAGGAGAGAGCCACCATGTGCGTTCTAGACCCTTGCCCTTCCTGGCTCATAAAAGAAGCCAGAGGGGGGCTGGCTGAGTGGGTAACTGGAGTGGTTAATGCCTCCCATGTTCCAGGCAGGGTTCCAGCCTGCCTGAAGAAGGCAGTGGTGAGACCTCTTCTGAAAAAGCCCTCCCTGAACCCCATGATATTAGATAATTATTGGCCAGTCTCCAATATTCTATTTCTGGGCAAGGTATTGGAGCGCATGGTGGCCTCTCAACTCCAGGGCTTGCTGGATGAGAAGGATTATCTAGATCCATTTCAATCTGCCTTCAGACCTGGTTATGGGACAGAAACAGCTTTGGTCACCTTGGAAGTGACACACCAGTTCCCTGGCACTGCGTTTTTTACATAAGTACCAGGATAAACTACCTTAAAACTGCTGTGAATAGCAAATTGCGGCAGTTTTAAGGTGGTTTCCCCTGGTATTTACGTAAAAAACGCAGCACCAGGGACCAGGAAGTGACGCGTTGGGGACCCAGAAGTCCGCTGAGCACTTCAGCTGGCGCTCATGGGGGTGCTCGATGAGGCACTTGGCGGGGGTGCTCACCGAGTGCCCGGCGAGTCGGGTGGTGGGCAGTTCACCCATCCCTACGGCGCTACATTGTTTATGTATAAAACGGCCTAATTTGTGCAAATTACATCCTAATTTGCACAAATTAGGCTGTAATTTGTGCAAATTGGGCCATTTTCTATGTAAGCAATATAGTGCTGGAACCTTGAATTTTCTTTCCCTGGCTCAACTCACATGAACGTGAGTCGAGCCAGGGAAAATGGTAGGGCAAACGGAGCTTGGGGGGTCGAGCCCGGCAAGTTCGGCAGACTTCCACCCCCCAATTGAGCTCCACACACATCCCAAGCTGCTGGGGGACTTCTGTTCAAGTCCTTGGCTTCTGGCTTGTGGAGTTCCCCAGGGTTCTGTTTTGTCCCCCATGCTATTTAACATATACATGAAGCCATTGGGAGAGGTTGTCCAGAGTTTTGGGGTTTGGTGTCACCAGTATGCTGATGACACCCAGCTCTATTTCTCCTTTCCATCCAATTCCAAGGAAGCTGTTGCTGTGCTAAGCCAGTGTCTGTCAGCGGTAATGGACTGGATGAGGGCAAACAAATTGAAGCTTAATCCAGACAAGACAGAAGTGCTCCTGGTCAGTCGGAAGGCAAATCAGGGACTAGGGAGTCAGCTTGTGTTGGATGGGGTTACACTCCCCCTGAAGACACAGGTTCGCATCTTGCGTGAACCTCTGGATTCAGCCCTGAACCTGGATGCCCAGGTTTCAGCAGTGGCCAGGAGTGGACTTGCACAGTTAAAGCTAGTGAGCCAGCTAGTGGTGTCCACGAACCTGCCGGGGGGCCTGCCTCGCCGCCACCTCAACTCTCCGCGGCGGCAGCCCCCCCGCCTCGATCTTCTGAGTGGCGTGGAGCAGATCTCCGCGCCGCTCGAGCCGCCCGTGCTGGTCCCGTCGTGTCACTTCCGGCACCGGAAATGACACGACAGGACCCTGTGCAGGCACAATACATGGCGCAGGGGTCCAGCATGCCTGCGCAGGGTCCTGTCACGTCATTTCCGGTGCTGGAAGTGACGCGACGGGACCAGTGCGGGTGGCTCGCTGCAGAGAGGCGAGCCGCCCCGGAGAAAAGGTAAGCCCACGCGAGCCTCTTGCGGGTGTGAGTGGGGCCAATTTTGGCCCGCTATGCCCGCGCGAGGCAAATCGGTACATCCCTAGCGCCAGCTGCACCCATTCCTGGAGATGTCTGATTTGGCTACATGCCTTAGTTACATCCAGTTTGGATTACTGCAACACGCTCTATGTGGGGCTGCCTCTGAAGAGTGTTTGGAAACTTCAGCTGGCTCAAAGAGCTGCTGCCAGATTGTTGACTGGGGCTGGCTACAGGGAGCACACAACTCCTCTGTTACAACAGCTTCTCTGGCTCCCAGTCTGTTTCCGGGCACAATTCAAAGTGCTGTTTATGACCTATAAAGCCCTATACGGCTCGGGTCCAGGTTATCTGAAAGACCGTATTCTCCCTTATGAGCCTGCCCATACCCTGAGATCTTCAGGGGAGGCCCTTCTCTTGGTTCCACCACCATCTCAGGCACGCCTGGCAGGAATGTGGCAGAGGGCCTTCTTGGTGGTTGCCCCAACACTCCAGAATTCCCTTCCCAGGGAGGTTAGAAGGTCGCCCTCTTTGGTATGCTTCTGGAGACAGGCAAAAACTTTTTTGTTCCAGCAGACCTTTGGGAATAGCCTGGACCTGTAAGAATGTTTTCTTACAGGTCCAATGTAAAACTATTGTTTTAACTTGGATATTTTTATATAATTTTAATATTATAGCTAATTTAATTATATTTTTAACTTTTGTATATTACTATTTATATATTTTAATTGTACAAGTTTTAATGTAATGCCACATGGAGGATAAGGCTATCAATACCTACCAGTCCTGATGGCTATGTGCTACATCCAGTATCAGTGGTGACATGCCTCTGTATACCTGTGGCTGGGGATACGACTGGGAAGGTGACATTCCACTCACCTCCTACTTATGGGTTTGCCAGAGGCAGCTGGTTGGTCACTGTGTGAACAGAATGCTGGATTCGATGGACTTTGGTCTGATCCAGCAGGGCTCTTCTTAAGTTCTCGTGAGTGAAGGAAGTAATATATGAGCAAGGGGATGGAGCCACTATTGTGCTAGCAGACATCCACTTGTGTGACAGGACTTTCTCCCTCTGTCTTCCCTTTGCATCTCTCCCACACCCTCCAAAAATCTGTTCTGGAGGGTCCCTCAATTCTCAGGAGCAAATTTTGATGGCACACAAGGGGCTGCAGAAGGAAGGAGAATTGTCCCCCTCTCAGTTCTGATGATGGAGGCAGTTCTGTCAGTGGGGAACCTTAATTGGATGTCACTCAAGGTGTCTCTCTATTTCAGGGAGAGGAACCATGTAAATGGGGTTTCTAGATTGTCAGGCATGAATGCCCTGGCTCATACATTAATAGTTTGTTGTTGTTTTTATCCATTTATGAAACATATATCCCACATTTCCACAGAAACATGCTCAAGACGGCTAACAATAATACAAATACCAAAAGGGAATCACATATCACAATATAAAAACATCATTTTTTTCTGCACATGGAGCAATCCCAGATTTATAGACACATGAATTGGGAGAGAGTCATGGAAAAATCTGCTGGGGACAGTTTCATTGATTCATATCCAAGACATAAGGAAATCTACAAAAGAAATATATCTCCCTCTTGCCTCTCCCCTGTAACTCTCCGTGCTTCTGAAAACTCACTCCAGCTGGTCTCCCCAACCTTCCGTAGCAAATTTTAAGAACATGTTGGTGCTTCACAGGTCAGGGGGAATTGTCCCCCTCTTGGTTCTATTGACAGAAGCAGTTCTGTCAGCAGAAAAAGTCTTTGTATTCCACCCACTCCATTGCAGCAGCCTTCCCCAAACCTGGTGCTGTACAGATGTTTTGGACTACAATTCCCTTCAGCAGTAGCCAGAATGGTCAGTGCTCTGGGGTGATGGGAGTTGTAGTCTTAAGGATCTGGAGGGCACCACCATGTTGGGCAAGGCTGCTTTATGGGTTCTTCAGAACAACAGCAACAAATCTCCTCTTTGCTCAGATTTCACACTAGAAATCCTATACATGTTTACTCAGAAGCAAGTCCCAATCAGTTGAGTGGGGCTTACTTCCACATAAGTGGATATAGGATTGCAACCTTAATAAATGTCAATCTGACTATTTTTTAGAGTATTTTTCATCCCATTCAACCATTGTTTCACTTAACTGTTTAACTGGAATTTCATGACCATGACACAGATGAAGTCTTATACTTCTTGGCCATACCATAGGCCAAAAACAGGGGTGGGAACTGTTTAGTCCCTGTGGGACCTAAGATAATATAGAATTGTATAGAATATAGAACTGCAACTTAAAATTGGTGTACTGTCATGATCAGAAATTCTGTCTCTGTGACGTGTAGTCCTACACTACTTCTAATGTGTGAAAGTGTATTAAAAGTACAATTAATCCTTCCATTCACCATTTAATACCTATTTAAAAGTTCCCAGCTGATACCTATCAAAATATAAGAGCGTGAAAGTCTGAAAATGACTTTCTTACCATCTAAGTATCTCGTTCTTCTAATTTACTGTAGAAGATTAGTACATTATGCCCAATTAGTACTCCAGGGATAATAATTTCAGGGCATAACTAGTGAGTAATTATCATGGAAGCACTAACTGATTTGTGTAGATTATGATGGCTGTAGAATTAATGCATTCAGTGAGGACATTTCACTTATAGTGTGATTATATTATACAGCACTGGTGTATGAGCCATAGAATGACTTGAGTGGCCTAGGGATGGGAGAGAAATTTGTTCCAGTTCCACTTGATAACAATTTATCAAAATTTGCAAAGTTCTCCATATTCGTGACATAAAGAACTTGAGATTTTAAAAAATCAAATGTGGGATAAACTGAAACTAGCAGATTTGTCCAGATCCAGGGCTTTGAGTGCTTAACTTTAAAAGTCTGGCTTGAATTCCTGTTGAACCATATTAGTGCTGAGTTATGTTCCCATTCTTTTTTTTGGACAGGCTTTGTATCTTTAAAAGGTATATGGTAAGCAGATACATCAAGGTCCTCTCCATGCTGGGAATTAATGTCCTTCTTGAATTTGGCTGGTCTGGATGGGTGAGGATTTTGTTTCAGTTCTTTGTGAAGGTGTTGAAATATAAATATAACAACACTTATAACAACACTTTGTTATAAGAATTTACCAGAATTTGCTAAGTTTTTCATATTCGGGAGAGAAATAACTTGAAATTTTACATATTCGAATGCAGGAGAAAGCAAAACTGACAGATTCTCCCATCCCTAGACTGTGGCACTAATTTCCTGTTATTGATGTACATTTCAGCGCCAGGTGAAGACCTTTTTGTTTTCCCAGGCATTTTAATCATTTTAATCATTTTAATCTTGTAGTTGTTTTTAATTCCATTATTGTAACTGCTGCTGCTAGCTCTGCTGTTTGTTTTTAATCTGTGGTTTTAAATTTTATATTTTATATTGTATTTTATGATTTTAACTGTTGTAAACTGCCCAGAGAGCTTTGGCTATTGGGCGGTATAAAAATGTATTAAATAAATAAATAAATAAATAAATAATACATTTCATGTGTACATCATGGTATTCAGTGTGGAAGGTTGTTGTTTTTAATGCTCGAGAAAGATATGGATGACCCCTAAGTAAATACGGTGTGCTTATTTACTGTGCTAGTAGGCAGCTGCCACTGAACAAAGGTCAAGGAGAAAGGAAAGCATTTTCAGGCCCTGCCTGAAATGGGCTCAGGAAGTTTTGCATCTGGCATGTAGAGGCATCTGGAGGCATTTTGCAGATGCATGCTCTATCCTGATGCTGGTAAAGGAGCAAAGTCAAGTGGACCACCCATAGCTAGCTCTCTTTTGCTGAGGTCTTGGCACCCCACCCATGCTATGATTACAGTGTAGGATTAGCTGTTTGCTTATGGGCTGAGTAGGATTTTTTGTGTGCCTGTTATTCAGATTGGCACAAGTTTTTTCACTTAATCTGTACTGTCTGCCAAGGCCAGGTGGGTTGTGGCCGTTCGAACTGGAGCAGTGTCTAGATCTTTCAAGTAAGTTATTTGGTTACAATGTGTGGGGAAAGTAACACAGACAGGTGAGAACATAGCTAAGCACTCTGAGGCATCTTAAGGTGGTGTGTGTGTGTGTGTGTGTGTGTGTGTTTCCCTGGCACTTGCCAATCAGGGCTTTGGGACCCACTGAGGTGAGATGAAGGTACGGAGCCCTTTGGGGGCCAACTTGTCTTACCCACCCAGGGTTATGGAGCTCGCAGGTGGAGTGACTCAATCAAGCACCTTAAGAACAGGAGGGTAAGTAATCATACTGCCTCCAAATAAGGGCTTGGCATGGCTCACCCTAACTGGAGGCAGGAATGTTGCAAGATGACTCTTGCATTATTAACATCCCACACAGTGTTATGACTCTTGCAGATCCTATTAAGTTAATGATAATAATGTTGTAGCCCAGTTAACTCAATGACACATATCACATCGTTATTCCAGGTATGGTCCCAAGCTCTGTTCACCTACCATCCATCACTGTTGGGTGATAAGTGAGGAAGGGGGGTGAATCTAACATGTGCTTCAGAAAGAACAAGGGAAATCAGTGACTTTATTGGCTGGTGTAGGCCACTAGACTGGTTGGTCTAAAAGCACAGTGCTCACCATTATTAGGCAAATAGCCATTTTTTTATTAATTTGGAGGTACTTGAGCCAATGCTTTGCCATGCTCTTGGTCTTGTTTGTCCAACAGTACTACTACAGATATATTGTTTTGTTAGGAAAATGTGATGAGCTTCATGGCAAAACATTGGCCCACTTTTCTCCAAATTAAAGAAACATGTTTCTAATTCACATTTCCAGGGCTAGAGGACATTTCTCCTTGCATGTATCTTCTTGCTAACTTGTATGTCCAGATAGATCCATTGCCTTGTATACTCAGATAGAGATTTATCTCCTATGAAGCACCCATTGATGCATTCTAGAGTGCTAAACTCAGTAATTTGCTTCCTTGTGGAGAAGCTGAGAGCCTAGCATGTTTGGCTGAAGTGTTTCAGTGTCTGGAACCAAGTACAACCCCCTGATTAGCTAGCTTCCCTTCCTTGCCTCCTTCCCCCAAATTTCTTTGCCTCTCTTTGTTTGCTTTGTGAAGGACTGCAACTGGTCCTTTACTTCAAGATGAGAGATCAAAGGCACCAAACCGCCACCCTTGACTGTCATCTTGAGACTAGCTCCCTCCGGGCCCTGCCCTTTGGTCTAGGCACTGGAATTAGCACTGAACCGACAGAGAAACTACACACACCGTGTGGGATAAAACCAGGGAAAGTTTATTTAGGATAAACCAGTTACAGTAAGAGGCGGGAGATAAGGGAAGGGAAAAAGTAGGGAGACACTTTGGTACACACAGTCAGAGCTACAAAATAACAAAGCTAGTTCCCTCACTAAACACACAGGCACTTACACTTTGCTTGGGGGGGTGGATCTTCTTAGGGCTTTGCTGCCTCGGCAACAGCCCACTCTGTGCTTCGTAGCATCAAGACACAACAACCACCAGAAGCCACGGGCTGGCTGTATAGTGATTTCTTCCAGCCCCCCTCCCTTTGATAGCCAGACTCCCCCTTGCCCAATCAGGACTGTTTCATCAGAGCTTGGTATGAGGGGTGGGGTGGTTTCCAGGTGCAAGAAGGGTTATTTCCTGACCATACCTGGAGAGTTCTGCTGATGGCCGTTGGCCACTTACATAAAAATGTGCAGCAGACTTCGAGGTGACATGGGGCCCACTGGATAGGATTATGCATGGTTTAGCCAGAGATTTCCAGTCTCCAGCTGAGGCTAAATTTATTTACATTTGTTTTGTTAGGGACAACATAGGCACAGCCATATGCTTTTCTTCACACTATTTTTCTTGGAATAGTCAGGATCCAAAGGGAGCCCTTGCTTTAGGCTCTCCATTCCAAATTCTACTTTTGAATTGCATTCTGCACTTTTGGAAGGCTCCAGGGTCCCTAATAATGTCTTATCTAATTCTTCTGTCTCCTCCTCATCACATTTGGCCTAGAATCCAACCATAAAATCATAGAATCATAGAAAAGTAGAGTTGGAAGGGGCCTACCAGGCCAACCCCCTGCTCAATGCAGGAATCCAGGTCAAAGCATCCCCAACAGATGGCTGTCCAGCCGCACCTTGAATGCCTCCAGAGTGGGAGAGCCCACCACCTCCCTAGGTAGTTGGTTCCATTGTCTTATTGCTCTGACAGTCAGGAATTTTTTCCTGATGTTTAGGTGGAATCTGGGTTCCTGTAACTTGAGCCCATTATTCCATGTCCTGCAAACGGATGATCGAGAAGAGATCCTGGTCCTCCTCTGTGTGACAACCCTTCAAGTACTGGAAGAGTGCTATCATATCTCACCTCAGTCTCCTCTTCTGAAGGCTAAACATGCCCAGTTCTTTCAGTCTCTCCTCATAGGGCCTTGTTTCCAGTCCCTTTATCATCCTTGTTGCCCGCCTCTGAACCCTCTCCAGTTTGTCTACAATTCTACATCCTTCTTAAAGTGTGGTGCCCAGAACTGGACGCAGTACTCAAGATGAGGCCTAACCAGTGCTGAGTAAAGAGGAATTATCACTTCATGCAATTTAGAAGCTATACTTCTATTAATGCAGCCCAAAATAGCATTTGCCTTCTTTGCAGCCACATCGCATCGCAGGCTCGTATTCAGTTTGTGATCTACCACAATTCCAAGATCCTTCTCACTTGTAGTATTGCTGAGCCAAGTGTCCCCCATTCTGTAACTCTGCATTTGGTTTCCTTTTCCCTAGGTGCAGAACTTGGCATTTATCCCTATTAAATTTCATTCTGTTGTTTTCAGCCCAGCGCTCCAGCCTATCGAGATCTCTTTCAATTTTGTTTCTGTCTTCCAGAGTATTAGCTGTTCCACCCAACTTTGTGTCATCTGCAAATTTGATAAGCATTCCCTGCACCTCCTCATCCAAGTCATTAATAAAAAATATGTATCCATTTTTGGATATATCAAGCTTTGAGTGGGTGGCAGCTCATGCTGTGGTTTTCAATCTCACCCAGGTCAAGGCCAAGATTCATGTCCAAAGGCTGGCAAAATCCAAAATAGCCAGTGCCCACAGATGGTTTCCAAGTGATTGGGACCAACTGGTTTCTCTTCCTCTGATAACATGTAAATAATAAATATACTTGCTGTGACTTCATTTTTTCCATGTTTTTCTGAAATCACTCCAACAGTGCAATCCTATGCATGTCTACTTAGAAATAAGTCCCACTGAGTTCAATGGGATTTGCTTCCCAGTAAGTGATTAAAGAATTGCAGCCTAAATCTAACCATTCTGACCCTATGTGGCACAACCTTTTCACTGATACTTGATGTTCGCTTATTCCATGTAGCCCTCCAAAGACTACCATACAATTCCTGTAATGCCATCCTTGCTAGATATTTTGTGAGCCATGACACCCCATCTCTGTCTCTTCTTGCTCTGCTGCTATTATTAGGTATAATCTGCATGTCTAGTGCTAGCAGTTTGGCGTACTAATAAATCATTTTCTTTCTGTAAATGGTGATGAAATAATAAAAAAAACTTGTATTGATCAGTCTTAATCTTTGTCAGAAGGTAATTTCTCCGCTGTAGTCTAGCATAGTCTACCTTTTGCACTCCACACTTCAGCAAAAGATACCAACATTTTCAGGTTCGCTGGGTACATGTGTACACATGCAAGTTCATGTACACATATGAACAGGGCTTTTTTCCAGGTGGAACTCACTGGAACTGAGCTCCAGCACCTTTTCTTCTATTAATTACATTACAATTTAATCGCCATCTACTTCCGAAGGAAATGTAATCCAAGAGTTCCAGGTACCCTTTTCTCCAGAAAAAAAGCACTACATATGAACAAGGACAATTGGTAACATACCAATACCCCAAATAGACGTACTCATAGAGATGACTATGCAGTATAAGAAATTCCTATACAATGAAAGTTTGCAAATACCTGTTTGGGGAGATGGAGTAGTTTTTTGCCTCTGCCTTCTAACCAAGAATGCATCAGTTGGGAATATACTACCGTACTTGTCCTACATTATTTTATTATTAATGAAGTGCCCACATAAGCTAGTGACTTTACAATGATTTAAAATGACTGTACAGGCTTACAGGACAATAAAAA
Organism: Shinisaurus crocodilurus; assembly: GCA_021292165.1. NCBI lineage: Eukaryota > Metazoa > Chordata > Lepidosauria > Squamata > Shinisauridae > Shinisaurus > Shinisaurus crocodilurus. The sequence goes on along the minus strand of CM037876.1, from coordinate 74,498,966 downwards.
TGGAACTCGATTGAAAAAAAGATAAGAAGGAAAAGGCAGTGGCAGGGCAGGGGGAGAAGATCAGTCAGATAAGTCCCAGGCAAAAAGATGGGACAAGCAGGGATGGACAAATCAGTCCATTTCCAGCCTATGTGACTTTTGCATACATCTATCTATCTATCTATCTATTTATTTATTATATTTATACCCCACCCTTTTTCCTGCAAGGAACTCAAGGCAGATTACATAATCCTCCTCCTCTCCACTTTATCCTCACAACAACCCTGTGAGGTAGGTTAGGCTGAGAGTCAGTGACTGGCCCAAAGTCACCCAGTGAGCTTCATGGCCGAGTGGGGACTAGAACCTGGATCTCCTGAGTCCCAGTCCAACACTCTCACCACTACGCCACTTTTTTTTGCAATACAAAAAATTGCACTTAAATAATTCTTTTACAGCGCAATCCAATGTGGTTGCCTGTAACCCTCTGAATTTGGAGGATTACAGGCATTCAGTGGAGGGCGGCAGGAGTGCAGGGAGAAGGTTGCCTCCACGCTCCTCCCACCCTGCAAAAGACTTAGAGATGGCCGATTTTGGCCATCTAAGTCTTTTGCCCCAGAGCACAAGGAGGAGAGGCTGAGGCACCGCCAGGATACTATGTATGTTGGCAGAGCCTGTCTCCTCCCCAATTCTGCCCCCCATAATGCCCACAATCCTCCAGCTCTGAGGTCGGTCTTCCAACTGCGGAGCTGCAGCCAGGGCTGTTCTTTCTGTGCCATCTGTGAGGGTGATGGGAGGGTGCTCTGAGGTCAGAGTTGGGACTCCGACTTCTCTCATATGACCATCTAGACTCTGTCTAGCAGCCATAGGATTGCACCCATAAACATATTTTCTCATAAAACACACATTTCTAAACATATTTCTCTTAAATTACATATTTAACCTCCCCCCCCCCATCAAAGAACTTTATCAGAACCTTCAGGAACTGAGAAAGCTAGTTCTGATATCTAATTCCAATCCACTCATTAGACTGGAAGGCGCAGTCCAGATCACTGAATTCCTTATTCATCTGTAGTGTTAAGTAGCACTTTGAAGGACACAAAGCTGGATAGCAGGTGGGGGATCATTCCACTAATAAGCGCTAGGACTCTGCCGAGGAAGGAATAGGAACAATTTACAGTATAACGAGTGTACTTGCAGTATACATACAGTGTAGCAGGGCTGGTCAAAAGTTAGATCTGGATGTGCTGGTAGAGCTCTGGGTGATTTGCAGTTAATTGATGAGGATTTCTGATTGCCTACTGTTTAACAATAGCAGCAACAGAATGACTCCTCCCTACCCTAAATTATACTTCTGAAATGAAAAAAGCTTGAGGTAAGAGTGGATTTTTGTGCAAACTCCATTCAGTACTGCTACTCAAAATATATTCCTGAGCTCAGACTTCTTAAATTCTTTTGCACCAGGCTCTGGTTGATGGATCTTGAGGTGCTAGTAAAAACAAAAAAAAAAAAACAACAAAGTAGATCCCACAAGTCTGATGTCTGCTCACCACAGCAGCATACACTTGGTTGATAAAATTTGTCACTCGAATTCACTTGGGAAACTGACGCTTCATGATGTTACAGTTTTGACTGGATGCACTGGGGTTCTTGAAAGAGCAGCTGCTCCCTCCTACCCTGAAGAAAAATGTTGTACAATGGAGTGGGAACAAAGCACACCCCAGGATGGCATTGGGGCCTAGCTACCATCTATTCACAAGATACCTTTATTCATAGGAGATAAGTTCCAGAGGGGTAGAAGAAATTCAATCATCAGCTATGCTTTGACAAAGTACAATATTTATTTGGAAGCATAAATATAATTTCAGGCAAACTGTTCAGTGTCCTTGGAAGTGCCATGAATGAATTCTTTAATTTCTATATCTAAGAATATAAACATGAATAGACTTCTTGCCTCACTCCATGAAATTATCTCATGACAATTGTATATGGGATAAAATGGAACCCATTATGCTGCGTGTTACCAAAAGTTATTATTTTTCAAATAGCTGCTTGCTATGATTACCTGATTTTGTTTGAATGCCATTTGCCACACATGTCCCTGGTACAATATTGTTGATAATATTTTCATGTGGTTGATCCCTGGTTGGTCTTTGGAATAGGGAGATGACCAGGGCGGTTGACACGATTGCCCCTGAGCACCCTCTCTGTAGTAGAGCTCGTACGGCTCCGGGGTATACCCCGGAGCTGAGAACGATGAAACAAAACAGGAGATGCCAGAATGCAGATCACCTCCCTGGTCCGAGGTTGTCTGAGTTGGGAATTGGGGGCACTGCATTGCAGTGGTTCCGCTCCTACTTGGATGGCCGGCTCCAGAAGGTGGTACTTGGGGAATATTGCTCGGCCCCGTAGACTCTCCAGTATGGGGTTCCTCAGGGGTCAGTCTTATCCCCCATGCTTTTCAACATTTCCCTTCCCCCGGCCACGTACAACTGTGGGTGCGGAGGAAAGAAGAGTGAGACCACTATGGGGTGATCTCACCCTCCAATAGAATGGAAGGGTGGAGCGTGCAGGACCGTTATTAGGCCCGCATGCCCACACCCTGGGCTCTTCCTTTTGCAGTTCCCTCCCTCCCTCCCTGTTCTCAGTGTGGGCTTTGCTGGCCGCCTTTTCCAGGGGCCGAGTAGGAATTTTGGCTCATTGTCCTGATTGGCCGGGGGCAATGTGTGTGTTTCGCCTACTCTACACTGTGTTGCAGGGTTGGGTGTTTTTTATTCTGGGTTTTCCACGTGATTTGGTCCAATCCGGTCACATTTGGCTAGTAAGTGCGGGAATAGGCAGTGGGGTTAGGGTTTGGTGATCATCCAATGGCACTGTTCATATGGCTGGCGAGACCTGTAGCTCCACGCTTGCTGAGTTTCGTGGCTCAGTGGGGGGAAATACGGATCGCCAGTGAGGATGGCTCACATCACACAGATCGGTGTTCTGTGGCACTGTGAGGTGGGGACTGTGAGAAAGCCTCCCAGCACCCAAGAAACTGGGGGGGTGGGGTGGCGAAGTCCTGCGCCACCCCCCGGGTTTGGATGTATCTGCCCGGGATACCTCACTGGCCAATGGCCAGTTTTAGTTAGTACCCACACTTTCACCCTTCGCAGATCTTGATTAATAAAATGTGGCCCTTTATTTACACCATATACTTGTGTCTCGCCTCTTCTTTCCCCCCTTTTACGCGCGCAAAAATACACGAAATGGCTGAGTGGGGTTATCCGGAGTTTTGGAGTGTGTTGCCATCAGTACACTGATGACACACAGCTCTATTTCTCCTTTTCATCTTCAGCAAGTGAGGCTGTGGATGTGCTAAACCAGTGCCTGACTGCGACAATGGACTGGATGAGGGCTAACAAACTGAGGCTCAATCCAGACAAGACTGAGATGCTGTTAGTGGGTGGTTCCTCTGACCAGATGGAGGGTGCTCAACCTGTTCTGGATGGGGTTGCACTCCCCTTAAAGGTGCAGGTTAATAGCTTGGGCAGTTCTCCTTCAGCCATCTTTGTAACTTGAGGCTCAAGTGGCCTCAGTGGCACAGAGTTCCTTCCTCCTAGGGATGTAACCGCTCGCCTCGAGCAGGCTGCGTAGTGGGCCGAAATCGGCCCCGCTCACGCCCGCCTGAGGCGAGCGGGCTTTACCAGGTCCTGGAGCTCCCTCGCCTCTCTGCGTCGAGCCCACCGCGCCAGGCCACACCAGTCCCATCGCGTCACTTCCGGCTGCCCAGAAGTGATGCGACGGGACCCTGCGTCGGCGCGCTGGGACCCCACGCTGCATATTTTCCGGAGAAAACCAGCCCTGTTGCCCTGGTTTCTCCGGAAAATATGCAGCGCGGGGTCCCAGCGCTCTGGCGCAGGGTCCCGTCGTGTCACTTCAGGCCAGCCGGAAGTTACGCGACGGGACCAGCGCAGCTGGCTCGGTGGGCTCAAGCAGCGCAGAGAATCACTGCGCTCCGCTGAGAATATCACGGGGGGGGGTGCTGCTGCGTGGGTGTTTTGCCGTGGAGAGGCAAGGCGGGGCACCCCCCCAGGTTTGTGGACATCTTTACTTCTACCAGCTTCAGCTGGTGGCCCAGCTACGCCCCTATCTGGACAGGGATAACCTGATTTCAGTAATCTATGCTCTGGTAATCTCAAAGCTGGACTACTGTAATGCACTTTACGTGGGGCTGCCCTTGAAGACTGTTTGGAAGCTGCAGCTGGTGCAGAATGCAGCAGCCAGACTTAATACAGGGACCAGAAGGTCAGAACACATAATACCAGTCTTGGCCTGCTTGCACTGGCTGCCTGTATGCTTCCGAGCCCGATTCAAGGTGCTGGTCTTAACCTTTAAAGCCCTATGGCTTGGGACCACAATACTTGACAGAAAGCCTCAACCACAATCTACCCAGACACTACACTCAACATCAGGGGCCTTCCTCTGGTTGCCGCCTCCGAGGGAGGCTCGGCGGGCGGCGACAAGGGGGAGGGCCTTCTCTGTGGTAGCCCCCAACTCTGGAACAAGCTCCCTCCTGAGGCCCACCTGGCGCTAACTCTACAATCTTTTCGGCGCCAGGTTAAGGACTGCCCTCTATATTGAGGCTTTTAACTCTAAATAATACATGGTGGGGTGGTTACTTTTTAATTGGTCTTATTGCATTTCTTGTTTTATCTATATATATCATTTTAAATATGGTTTTTAAATCTTGTATAATGTTTTGTATTGTATATTGTACTGCGTGTTTTTATGGATTGTTGTGAACCGACCAGAGAGCTTCAGCTGTTGGGGGCGGTATATAATAATAATAATAATAATAATAATAATAATAATAATAATAATAATAATGTGAAGACTGAACATACAATCTGCCTCTCAACACTGGCTTTAAGGCTGTGCTGGGATTTGGACTGCCAAACACAGCACTCTACGCATTGCTGCACAGTTGCCCTTGTAAACTTGTCATCTGTTGAACATAACTTTTCCCAGATACCTTTTGATATGCAATGAAAAAACCATTTCTTTCTTCTTAATTCCTTAAGAGTGTAATCCTGCTAGACGAGTCTAGATGGCCATAGGAAATGTCAGAGTCCCAACTCCAACCTCGGAAACGCGCTCCAAGGTAGGTGCTGGGACTCTGACCTCGGAGTTCCATTCTCTTGCAGCCAGCATGGAAAGAGCCACACCAGCTGTGGCTCCAACCTCAGAGCTGGAGGTTTGTGGGCATTCTGGGAGGTGGGGCGGGGAGGAGAGATGCCAGTGGATGCCAGTATCCTCTGAGTTGAGAGGATTACGGGCAGCTACATTGGCTTGTGCTGTAAAAGAATCAGTCCTGCTAATAGTTAACTCAGCTGGTGAGCGTTGACAGGATTGTAGCCAAAAGGGGGCCACTGAGAAACAGGAGGAAGGTTTCAGCATGTTTGGAGAAACTTTTTAACCCTTAAGGGGTCCAACTCCCTCCCTCCCTCCACAGACACAAAAAGGCTGGTAGGTTACCTGTCTATTGGAAAAAAAAATAGAAGTAAACTGGAGATGGAGGAATGGAATGGCCTACTGCATGATGGCATGGCTGACTGGTACCTGTAACCCCAAATACCTATTAGGAGGTTAGAATACATTGCAACATTTTGTTGCAGGTTCCAGATGTATGTTCTAAATAATGATAAGTGGGGATATACGAGAATTTGTTTTGATTTGCTTTAACCAGAACTTGCCCCATTCGCTACCTCGAACACAAATGTGAGTGCATTTTTCGGACAAAGCTCGCATATTTCCAAGCTTGTGAGTGCATTTCGCAAAATGAGTTCATTAGAAAACTGTGCACTTTAAAATGTACATTTTGAAAGGATTTCCATGCTTTAGTGAATGGAGGGAAGTGTGAATTTGAGTGCACACTTTAAAGATGCAAAATAAAGAAAAGCAAATGCACACTTCCCTATTTGAAAAAAAACAAAAAGCTTTCGTATTCAGGGAACAAGAATGAGGCAGACTGAGCTTTGAGATGGAACTCGGAGAGCCTTGACACTCTCAAAGCTTGCTGATTCTCCCATTCCTACATAAGAAACCCATAAAAGCTGTATCATACCAGCTTGAGATAATGCCAGTTTGTGTTATATAGGACATAGGACATAATCTACTACCTGCATGCATACTCCCATTAGGATAGGATTCCCCTACCACCCTAGCACTCAAGCACCATAACAGAGCATTACAGATAAAGGAAGGCTTTTGCATGCCTACCATATCCAGCCATTTCTCACTGGACTGTGCATCTTCAAACTCTGGAGCATGAGTAAGTTGTATTGCACATACAGGGAAGGCTGGATCTGATATAAGAGGTGCACATGGACCTCCCATTTCTTGCAATGTGCTGTGCATGTGCCCATGGTGAAGGGGAGTAGGAGAAACAGGCTCTATTGAGCCTTTGAGGAATTCTCTTTCCTTTTCGAAGTCTTCTCTCAACTTCTTCTTCACATGCACTGCATCAACATTCAAGCATCATGTAGCTTCATCCTTCATTTAGACTACAGTGATCTATAAGAGCTTTAACACAGCAGGTAAAGAAGCAAAGTGTTTATTAAAAGTAAGAAAGAAATGCTTGACTATAACCCTAAAGCGCTTCTTCTGGCACTAGAGTCACAATGACTTCAATGACACTCCCACTCATGCAAGTACTTTTAGAGAGCCAGTGTGGCGTAGTGGTTTGAGTGTTGGACTGGGACTCAGGAGATCCGGGTTCTAGTCCCTGCTCGGCCATGAAACTCACTGGGTGAATTTGGGCCAGTCACTGACTCTCAGCCTAACCTACCTCACAGGGTTGTTGTGAGGATAAAATGGAGAGGAGGAGAAAGATTATGTAAGCCACCTTGGGTTCCTTGCAGGAAAAAAGGCGGGGTATAAATATAATAAATAATTAATAAATAAATAAATAAATAAATAAAATCGTATTCCTTATATTTAGCCTTTCCAGAAGCAAAGAAGCAGCCCTGTAGCCAGCCTTCCTTGTTAGGTGGGCGCTGGCATCAGGCATCTCACTGATCCTACCTGCCTGCCTGGACATCTAAGTGTTGGCAGAGATATCTGGAAGGAGAAGCTTGTGTGTGAGCAGCTACTTGTACATAGACTTTCCCTTTCAAATATCAAGAGGGAGTGGAGGGCTTCAGCTGGCAGGCAGTCTGGTGGGACTAGGAGACATGAAGAGGGCTTTGGTGAGCTGGGACAGTTTCAGTGGGTGGGTGGGGGGCTTTGATAGTGGGTGCTCATCAGCAGCATTATGCCAACAGCCCACTAGAGTCTGGTGCTAGTCCTGAGCAGATGCAAGCACCCAGATAAGTAAACACAACACAGAGAGAGAGAGAGAGAGGAGAGAGAGAATCCTGCTCAGTTGCAAAACAGTAAATGTTCAGGCAGTGTCTAGGCTGTGGTGAGACAGGCCACAGCATTATGGAAGGTTTGAACAAAAGAAGGTGGCAAAACTATAGACACACAATCAAGAGTGGGATTGTATGTTGTCATTCCATAGAGAAAGCTTATCAGATTTAAATCCTACAGCATCCTTATGTAACGATCCAAACCAAAACCTGGTTACTGAGACCCAGAAGCACGTTACTTTTTTATTTTTTTATTTTTTTTACTCTAGACAAAGCACAGAGCCCCCTGTCTGGATTGGAACCCTGGTCTGAGCAGTCAGAGACTTTAACCCCTTCCCCCATTGTGCTCCTGATCTGAAAACATTATAGCAAATCGATTACTCTTTGGCGATATATATATATATATATATATACACACAATATTTTTGAATTGCCCATCTGGCCAGTCATCCAGCCACTCTGAGCGATGTACAGTGCAATAAAATACAAGAAAAAACAGAGTGTAAAACATAATTTAAAAAAAAAAAAACAGTACAAAACTTAAAAATCCTAACCCACCCCATATTCCCACCTGAAAAGCCACGTTTTTAATGCCCAGCAGAAGCTAATCAAGGAATGGGCATGGCGGAGGTCACTGGGGAGAGAGTTCCATAAATTGGGGGCTGCCACAAAAAAGGCCCTCCTCGTGGTCCCCACCAGCCTGGTTTCTCTGGCTGATGGGACAGGGAGAAGGCCATCCATGGTAGATCTTGTTGAGCGGCCTACTTGATGTTGCTGGAGGTGCTCCTTGATATATATATATATATATTTATATATATATATATATATATCTCAGGCACAGGTCCTCCAATCTGGATTGGGACCACAGCAGGGGGAATGGGTTAAAGTCCCCCCCCCCGCCTAAAGCTTGGGGCCTGATCCAAATCCAGGCCTCTGCACTTTCTTTAAGTAAAGTAAAATGTGCTTTGGCCCTGACAAGTATTTCACATTGATTTCAATGGGAATTACTTGTGATTGATTGATTGATTGATTGATTGATTGATTATATTTATATCCCACCTTTTTTCCTGCAAGGAACCCAAGGCGGCTTACATAGTCCTCCTCCTCTCCATCTTATCCTCACAACAACCCTGTGGGTAGGTTAGGCTGAGAGTCAGTGACTGGCCCAAAGTTACCCAGTGAGTTTCATGCTGAGTGGGGACTAGAACCTGGATCTCCCGAGTCCCAGTCCAACACTCTCACCACTACACCACACTAATATCTTTAGGATGGTCGCCCTAAAGTGCAGTTGTATACTTATGTCCCATTTCATGGTGCATTACCATGATGTTAGTCCTCTGGCCTTACTGGGACTTAAGCATGGCTTACTTTATGTGGACTGCCTTAAAAAAAATTTGTGACTAGAAATAATATATCTCTGGCTCATTTAGACCCACAGAAAGCTTCAACTCTACTGGTGTAGTGGAAAGAGTTGTTTGATTTTGAGATGTTTGGCACTGAATATCTGTATGAATAAAAAACATTTAATAAGGCCTCTACGCTTAATGGAAATGCAAAATGCAATGTCCTGGCTTGTTTCTAATCTGTATTAGAGAAATGCCAAACTGTCAACAGTTCCTGAGCAATATGAATGCTGTAGTTCTTCACACCCCTTTGAGTTCATATCAATCATTTGAAAATAACCACTTTTTTTCAGGATGAGCTGTCACTATTAATTTGAATAGTGGCTGTTCAACTGGAATTCATCCAGTTTTTCAGCAGACCATTTGGTTTCTCATACCACAAACAAAATGACATGCAAAAGCAGATCCCCCTTGCCCCTTTTGCTCTTCGCCAAAATGACAGGGTTGCTCAAAAATTCAGGATTTGCATATCCTACTGGTTATTTTTAGAAGAAATTATATTACTTTACCCTATTGAATTGGGATCTTATTATATAATAACATTCCATTTGTCTACAAGTTTCTGTGCTCCAAAAGAGTTATTTCACTGGTGTGGGTAGGACTTAGGGCCAAAACAGATATTACTTTAAATTAGCATCTAGCAGCTATTCCTTTTTTTCATTTTTATTCAAGAGAAGGCAGAAGGGGGGCTATCCAGATCTTAAAAGACCCCCTGCCCCCACAGTAGGGACCCAGTCTGAATCAAAAAACCCTACACTTACTCTAGAGTAAATTAATGAAGACATAGCTTCTAGATATGGATTTAAAGTAATGTCTGTTTTGGCCCATAGTATCACTGGAAAGCTGAGATGGAGGGCAAGTTAATCAGTTGTGTTGGGGAGAATTTTTGATCCTTTGTAAAGCATGCCCCCAAGATGCATCTTCTCCAAAGGATAGGGGTAGGCAATATGGTGTCCACAGGCACCAATTCACTCTCAGATACTGTTCTTGGTGCCCACCAAGATTTTCATAGATTTCATAGATCATAGAGTTGGAAGGAGCCTACAAGGCTATCGAGTCCAACCCCCTGCTCAATGCAGGAAACTAGAGGAGGGGTCTCCCATCCAAGTAATAGCCAGGCCTGACCCTGCTTAGCTTTCCACGCTCAGACAAGCTGAGCCAGCGTAAGCCACAGGCCTGTCCTATCCCTCCCACTTTTTCTTTTAATTAACAGATTTTCTTACCAGTAGCTCTAATTGCTGTGAAATAGATTTCTGTCGGTACTGAAAACTGTGGGTTCAAAGTAGTTGTTAACTGTGTTGCCTTATACTAAGCCTTTTGGGCAGGTTACTTGTTCTTCACCACACCTCCAAAATGGCAGCCATTTTGTGGCAGTGTCAAGGACGGTTTCCTCAAATTGCCAAATGTCCCCATGGTCCCAAAATGTTAGCCCATCCATGCCCTAGGAACTGCACTGGGGACAGTCACTTCCAGACAGCTTTCAACACTTTTATGGCATCACCAGCCAATACAAAACTTCTATCCCTCTTACAGTTATTTGCATTACTACTGGATCCCACAGCACTGTAGAACTAGGGAAAGGTGGGTTATGGCAGGCATGTTTTTATATTAAATATTATCAAGTTCGTCTCTGGTTAGTCATTCTACAAATGTTAGATAACCTGTACCTGATACCCAATTTATTTGATTGCAATATTTATATTTGACTGACATTTGATAATATTCCAATAGGTGACATGCAATGTATTTAGTGTTGGGCAATACTGATTGCTAATACAGAATGGTGAAACTTGAAAATTCTGTGAATATTTTTTTCAGTCTACTGCCTAGGCATTGAGAGTGCTCCAGCCAATTGTTAGGGATTTGGGGGAAGATGTCACGATCTAGTGAAAGCCTGCTAGAGAAAAGTATGAATAGGTGAGAAGAGCTGAGAAAGAAATGGAGGGAATGATCCTATGTTCCCTAGACATTGCCTAGTGAGGCATAGGACAGTTCAGATTCCCAGCTCCAAGGCTGGTGACAGCTCCAACCTGGGAGCTGGAAATCGGAGCCTTGTTGCCCCTCCCCTGCCCGCTCCCAGCTGATGTGGAAAGAACTGTGTGCCAGCTGCTCTCTGAGGTTGGGAAAGCAACCTCGGCTCGGAGAGTGGTAAAAGGGGGTGGAGAGGGGAGGAGCCTGGAGCGGCCACGGTATGAGTAGCCTGATGCAGCTCCAGACCAGACTCCTTCCCTCCCCCTCTGAAGCACTCCAGCCAGATGGCCAAAAATGGCCATCTACTAGTGAAAATGCAGCGTGGGAGAGGAGCAGCCGGGCTCTGGCTAGATGGGCGATCTAGAAATACAATCAGTCAATCAATCGCCTCTGCCACTCCTCCTACTCTGCATAGGATGCCCATAAGCCTTCAAATTCAGGGGCTTAAGGGCATCCCCATAAGATTATAACTGAAGCCTGGTGGGATGACCCTCATGGCTGGAATAACGCAATTGAAGGGTATAACTTGTTCAAAAGGAACAGAAGCAACAGAAAGGGAGGTGGAGTTGCGCTGTATGTTAAAGATACATATCTCTGCACAGAGATACAGGAAGATGAGCTTGGCAGCCCCATTGAGAGCATCTGGATTAAAATAAAGGGGGCAAAGAATAAGACGAACATGGCGGTTGGAGTCTACTACCGACCACCCAATCAAGGAGAAGACAAGGATGAAACTTTTGAAAAGCAAATTGCCAATGTTTCAAGGAGGCGTGATGTAGTAGTGATGGGTGACTTCAATTTCCCCGATATCTGTTGGGAGACACATTCTGCCAAACATGGCCCCTCCAAGAAATGACTGACCTGTTTTGCTGATAACTTCCTCCTACAGAAAGTGGAGGAAGGAACTAGAGGATCAGCTATCCTTGACCTGATTCTAACCAACAGAGACGAGTTAGTGGATAAAGTGGCAGTTTCGGGAGCTCTGGGGGAAAGTGACCATGTTATACTTGAGTTCTTGATTCTAAAGGAAGCAAAAGCTGAGTGTAGCCAAATGCGTACCCTGGATTTTAGGAATGCCAATTTTAATAAACTCAGAAGCAATTATAAGTAAGGTCCCATGGCAAGCAACTCTAATGAGAAAAGGAGCCCAGGAGGGGTGGGAGTTTTTAAAAAAGGAAATTCTAGAGGCACAGTGGCAAATAATTCCCACAAGGAAAAAAGGTAGGGGACAACAGAAGAAGCCACGGTGGGTTCACAAAAAACTCAGATATGACCTGAAAACAAAAAAGGACACATATAGGATGTGGAAAGAAGGCCAGGCTACAAGGGAAGAGTACAGGCAGGTAGCACAGAACTACAGGAATAGTGTCAGGAAGGCTAAAGCTGAGAATGAGCTGAGGCTAGCAGGGGATGCTAAAAGCAACAAAAAAGCTTTTTTCAGATACGTGCATAGCAAAAGACAGAGGAAAGAAATGGTGGTTCAACTACGCAATGAGGATGGCAAATTGATAACAGAAGACAAAGAAAAGGCAGAAGTGTTCAATTCCTACTTTGGCTCGGTCTTCTCCCAAAAGAGGGTTTATGTCCCTGGCAAACCTGAAGTGCAGACTGAAGGGGCAGGATTGCAGCTTGAAATTGATAGGCAAACGGTCAAGGAACACCTGATTACTTTGAACGAGTTTAAATCTCCAGTGCCTGACAAACTGCATCCTAGAGTAATAAAGGAACTGGCAGAAGAACTCTCAGAACCACTGTCTATTATCTTTGAGAAATTATGGAGGACAGGTGAAGTGCCAGATGACTGGAGGGGAGGGCAAATGTTGTTCCTATCTTCAAAAAGGGCAAGAAGGAGGAACCTGGGAACTATAGACCAGTCAGTCTAACATCAATTCCTGGGAAATTTTTGGAGCAGATTATAAAGAAGTCAGTCTGCAAGCACCTTGAAAACAATGCAGTGATTACTAGAAGCCTGCATGGATTTGTCAAGAACAAATCCTGCCAGACTAATCTGATCTCATTTTTTGATCGGGTAACCTCCCTTGTGGACTGTGGGAATGCTGTGGACATCATGTATCTGGACTTTAGCAAAGCTTTCGACAAAGTACCTCAGGATATCCTGATTAGCAAGCTAGCTAAAAGTGGGCTGGATGGAACAACTATTAGGTGGATCCACAATTGGCTACAGAATCAAACTCAAAGAGTGCTTATCAATGGTACCTTCTCAAACTGGGGAGAGGTAATGAGTGGGGTACCACAGGGCTCGGTCCTGGGCCCAGCGGTATTCAACATTTTTATTAATGACTTGGATTAGGAGGTGCAGGGAATGCTTATCAAATTTGCAGATGACACAAAGTTGGGTGGAACAGCTAATACTCTGGAAGACAGAAACAAAATTGAAAGCGATCTCGATAGGCTGGAGTGCTGGGCCGAAAGCAACAGAATGAAATTTAATAGGGATAAATGCCAAGTGCTGCACCTAGGGAAAGGAAACCAAATGCAGAGTTACAGAATGGGGGACACTTGGCTCAACAATAGTACAAGTGAGAAGGATCTTGGAATTGTGGTAGATAACATGCTGAATATGAGCCAGCAATGCGATGTGGCTGCAAAGAAGGCAAATGCAATTTTGGGCTGCATTAATAGAAGTATAGTGTCCAAATCGCGGGAAGTGATAATTCCCCTTTACTCGGCACTGGTTAGGCCTCATCTTGAGTACTGCGTCCAGTTCTGGGCACCACACTTTAAGAAGGATGTAGACAAAGTGGAGAGGGTTCAGAGGAGGGCAACAAAGATGACAAAGGGACTGTAAACAAGGCCCTATGAGGAGAGACTGAAATAACTGGGCATGTTTAGCCTTCAGAAGAGGAGACTGAGGGGAGATATGATAACACTCTTCCAGTATTTGAAGGGTTGTCAGTGTCACACAGAGGAGGACCAGGATCTCTTCTCGATCATCCCAGTTTGCAGGACACGGAATAATGGGCTCAAGTTACAGGAACCCAGATTCCACCTAAACATCAGAAAAAATTTCCTGACCGTTAGAGCAATCCAACAATGGAACCAACTACCTAGGGTGGTGGTGAGCTCTCCCACGCTGGAGGCATTCAAGGTGAAGCTGGACGGCCATCTGTCAGGGATGCTTTGACCTGGATTCCTGCATTGAGCAGGGGGTTGGACTCGATGGCCTTGTAGGCCCCTTCCAACTCTACTTTTCTATGATTCTATGATTGCCTATTGGCATCCCCATACGATTGCCTATTGGCACCTCCATAAGATGCCATAGAATAGCATCCAAACTCTCTTTTCTGACACAAGATTATATATAATTTATTTTCCTCCAAGGAGCCCAAGACAGCGTACCTCCTCTTCCTCTCCATTTTATCCTCACAGCAACCCTGTGAGGTAGTTTAGGCCAAGAGTCAGTGACTCACTCAAAGTCACCCAGTGAGTTTCATGGCTGAGTGGGAACTTGAACCCAGGTCTCCCCAGTCCTAATCCAACACTCTAACCACTATACCACACTGGCTCTTTTACCCTAAAAAGCCTACTCTTGCTCTGAGTTTCCTGCAGGCACCTCACCCACCTGGACTGTTTTGAACACCTTTGGAGCAGTAACAGCAAACTGCGTGACCAGCAGATGTTTTCAACAGTGTTGCAAAGTCTCCCACCTCATTTTTTTTTTGGCAATTTCTCTGGGATTTTATTAAAAAGGAAGAGAAGTTTTGTTCATACTTGCAGAGTGAGTGCAATGAGTGGGGTCACCAAGGAAATATGCTCTTACTCTCAAATAGCTTTCCTTGCCATCAGTCACATGGACACATCTGATTTGTTGTGGCATTGACACTTTTATGGTATTGTCACATTCACAATAATTTTGTATGTTTTGCGTTTGGAGAGCAAATGTCAAGGTTTGCTGTGTAATGTATCTCAGATTAATTCAAAATATGAAATGACATAAACAGATGTATCAACTCTGTGATGGAAGAATCCAGATACTGGAACAAAAGTATTGTTACGTGTCAATACACCAGACCACAACCGACAGGAGTGTAATGTTCCAAGAGAAAAGTTCAAGGAAAATGAGAATGCAAACTGTAGGTTTGGAATGTTTTAAAAAAATTTTGTTTGTAAAAATGGATAAAAACATCATACTTACAGAAATAAAGCAGCAAGCCTTTGAGTGTTTATAAAACTGTGTTTACATACTCATAGCAATATTTCTGGAAATAGTAGCATCTTACTATCCATTTCATTAGACATGACAATCATTATTGAATCTGACACCTGCAGGTACAAACTGCATTTCAGCGATTAGAACTGATTTGTATGTTATCCATTATTGATTTAATGTTTCATCTTTGAAGTACTTGATTTGAGAATTAGGAAGCATTATGAAATTTATTGTTGTCAAGAGATTCCAACAAGTAATAGAAAACAACTTAGTCAATTAAAAGAAATACGGCTTTGTTACTTTGCCAAATGAAAATTCCTGTAACTGCTTTTAAGACTGCACTGTGTCATAAAATATAATATGATATTACAAGATCAGTAATCTTATACTTGGATATTGGCTGACTTACACCGTTAGACTGTTTGCCACTATTGTTCCCTTTTGTAAATGTGTGGAGCCTTGCGCTGTAGGAGGTAAAATCGGACTATGCGCATGGTATGTGACACAGATTGAGCACTTTTGATCGTCTTGACTCTTATTTTTAAGGATAAACAGATTTCACCGTGCTCTCTTTGTGTAGTCTTATGAGGCTTCACTCTGCCCTGCATCCCACTTCTCCTGATACTGGGTTTAACTAAGAGAATTTCTACAGTGAATTCAAGAATTGGACCATGAGCAGTTTGCTACAGATCTCAGTTCCCACAGTTCATGTTTTCGTGGTCTACAGTGCCTATGTGCAGATGTGTGCATTGAGCAAACACTGCCCCCCCCACCCCCACCCCGAAAAACCCAACTCACAATATTGATGTGATGTATGTATGGTTTTCTGAGATTTTTCACTGATGGACACATATGGTTCAGTGCATTGATAAAACACTAAAGAAAAAAGAGCCATGATCCAATCATACATTCAATCATATGAAGATTGTTTTTTTTTATGGTGGTTATCAATGCTCACAAGTGTACAAGTGTAATAGTAAAACACTACTGAAAAAGAATCTTGATGCCTGTCCTGCTCCATCAGAGGAATCCATTGTCTGCTGTAAGTAATGTATCAGGATAGGAGGCACATCATGGAACAGGTGGCTGGATTTCCTATGGGGCTTAAGTTCATTTCAGGACCTTGAACAACAATCCTGGAGCTAGAGAACTGACATGTTATTGGCTGGAAGCAGGGCAAGGATTTATGGTCCGGTCAGGAGAGAATTTTTGAAGGGTTCATCCCTCAGATGCTGTATATAACTGTTAAAGGGTCTTTTCCTTAGGAGTTGACTTCTCCTGGGGAGTAAAGGCTGGAGAATGAGGAGCTGGTTGGGGACTGCTTCTCAGGGTCTCTCTGTTCACTAGAGAAGTCTAAGATTTATTTATTTATTATATTTATACTCCGCCTTTTTTCCTGCAAGGAACCCAAGGCGGCTTACATAATCATCCTCCTCCTCTCCATTTTATCCTCACAACAACCCTGTGAGGTAAGTTAGGCTGAGAGGCAGTGACTGGCCCAAAGTCACCCAGTGAGTTTCATTGCCGAGCGGGGACTAGAACCCAGATCTCCCGAGTCCCAGTCCAACACTCTCACCACTACACCACACTGGCTCTTTTCTCATCCTCATTCCTCAGAATCAGGGGGCAGTGGTACCTCCTGGGAGTCATGTGGATGGGACACCAACTGGTTCTGGCACCTCCTCAGAGTCGCAGTCACTGGAGGCTTCATTATCTCTCTCTCTCTCTCTCTCTCTCTCTCTCTCTCTCTGTCCTCTGTGTGTGTGTGTGTGTGTGTGTAGGGAAAAATAAACATTTGTAAGAGAGTTGCAAAACTGCTTCATGGATTTAGGGGCTTTCAGTCAGCACATAGCTGGCATTGGGCTTTAGACAGCAGTTTTGCACTAATGTCCCCCCTCACAGCCATCATGTGCTGAATGGTCTTAAAACTAAGCCCTCAGTTAAGACCAAATGTATTCATTGTTGTTGTTTTTCATGATCAAGTGCTTGTTATAAATTTTATGTTATCCAATTTTAATACCAACAAATTCTGTTTAAATAGAAAAACACTAGAGAGAAGCCTAACTTCATTTAAACACACACACACACACACACACACACACACACCAGTGGACTACTAATATATGGACATGTTGTGTTAGGTTGTGTTACTCATGCTTTGTTACACTATTTAGCCTCAATTAATCTTCTTCCAGATCTCTGCAGGGAAGCATGCTAGAGACACACATACACTTTTTGGAAGCAATGAACAGGGTCATAAACATTAGTCCTGGACTGGTCCATCACAAGGGCTGCTGTGCTACTTTTATGATGTGTGCATTCTTCAGACACAGAATACATAGGCAGGGGCCCTGTAGTTAAGTTTGTTCTAGAAAGCTCCTTGCATATGGACTCACCAACATCCTGCTGTATAAAAGTATAATGGTGGGTCTTCCTATATAAGTACACTCTCTTATTATTCTTCAGTCAGTGCCTCAAACAAACTTTTGAAAAAAGGCAGGTCCCCACTAATATTTAATTATAGCTTATTCTGTACTTGCTAGAAATCCAGGAGAAATTACATGGACTATAATTATATTATAATTTCCTTATTGCATTATAATTTCCTTTCTCCCCTTTTCTTTTAGTCATAGCCTATGAAACCAAGTCAAACCTAATTTTCACATCCCAAAGAACCACTAAAAGCAAAAGTTTGCCTAGGATATGGTAAATCTATTATCTCACCATGTGAGGGATGCATTCACAGGAACAACATCAACTTTATTGTATCATAGCAATTTGCCATTATACACGGTCAGAACTTAGTTAATAGACCTTCAGAAATTAAATAATTTCCCGTATAACATTAGGTTTTTACAGTATACATTTGTAAAACATTTACAAGGAATTTGGATGTTCTATAGGATATATACTTGTCAACATTAGACAACAGGAATCATACCTTTGCAAATGATGACCTTCCCTTCAATGGTTTTATCAATGGAGAAATATATTTAATTCTAAGATCATTATAAATTGAACACTGTAAGAGTATGTGAGTTATATCTTCAACTTCAACTGATACTGAATTGCAATCACATACTCTATCCTTCTTAGGAATCCCTTTAAGACGGCCCACCCAATCAGCCAAAGGAAAAACATTTAATCTTGCCTGAGTAAAGGCTACCCTCATTTTAATGTTTGGCAAGTCTACCAAATATTTTGGGAGGGATAAATATGATGGGATAAAAGAGGCATAAAAAGTGTTTGACTGACAGACCATAATCCCAGCAATCTGGGATTGCATCTCAGTGTCCTTAAGTCTTTGAATCAGTATCACTTTGGCTCTATCATATCCTTGAGTTAAAAGAAAAGAAGTAGAGAATCCCAGACTCATAACAGCCAATTGCATCTTTTGCTTCCATGAGTTTTGACCCATCTCTTCTAATAACACCAAAATAAATTCTGACACCCACTTAAAAATGATTTTTAACCAAAAAAGCAAGGCTAATCTGAGGGCTTCAGCCTTTATGGTCATTACACCCAGTTCTGCACGAACCAATTCTAGTTTTGTAGAAACAGGAACTGCCAACAGTCTACGCAAAAATTTATTTTGAGCTCTCTCTAGTGGATCTAAATTGGCCATAGCCCATAGTGGAGCTCCATATAATAATTTTGGCAAAACCCTGGTCTTGTATATTTCTAAAATGGGATGGACCAAATTACCCCCTTTTGTATGATAAAATCGTAATAATCCATTTAATGTTCTTCCAGCTTTCAGGTGTTTGACTGAACCTGTAGGGACCATGCCCCCGTCCACTGGAAAACCACACCAAGATACTTAAAAGAGGGCACTTGCTCCAGTTTGTTCCCATCTAGTGACCAGTTAAGAATTTTCTTGGATTTACCAAATATCATGATTTTTGTTTTTTGGTAGTTGATAGAAAGAAGCTCGTTCCTGCAATATAAACTGAATTGGTTCAACATAAACTGAATTGGTGGGCTACGCAAGCCCACCTGGGTACATGAAATCAAAATGGCATCATCCGCATAAAGGAGGATTGAGTACTTCCGATTTCCCACTTTAACTGGGAAATAACAGTCACCTCTTAAAAACTCTACTACATCATTTAAAAACAAGTTGAAAAGAAGTGGTGCAAGTAAACACCCTTGTCGCACTCCTTTTGTGACTGGTACAAAATCAGATAGATATCCTCCATCAATTCTAACTTGCAGGGATGTCCCAGAATATAAGGTCATTATACATTTTAAAAGCTGTGGGTCAATATCCATTAATTGTAGTTTATTCCAAAGGCGTTCCCATGAAATAGAATCAAATGCAGCCTTCAAATCAATGAAAGCTACATAAACATGTTTTACAATTCCAGCCAAATACTTATCAATGATGTATTTCAACATAAAACAGTTATCTAAAGTTGACCGACCTGGTCGGAAACCTGCTTGTTCTGGGACGAGCAAAGCATGATCCTCCACCCAGCCCTCCAATTTTTCTAGGAGAAATCTGGCATAGATCTTCCCTGGAACATCCAATAGGTTGATTGGCCTATAGTATGTTGGATCACTCCTAGGCACTTTTTTATAGATTGGAACCACAATAGCTGATAACCAACTGGGGGGCACAGTCCCAGTGGTGTTGATTAAGGAGAATAGTGATGCAAATATTGGAGCCCACCAATCAGGGAATGTAGTAAAGATGTCTGGTGGAAGGCCATCTTCTCCAGGGGCTTTGCCGTTTTTTTGTCTTAAAATTAGTGATTTGGCCCTATCTATTGAAATATTCTCCCAACAACGTTCCCAATTACATTCGACTAAAGCCCCAGAAGAAGGGCTAGAAGGGTTAGACTCATTGAATGTTCTCCTGAAATGGTTTTCCCATTCAGTCTTAGCAATATTTCCTTCCAGAACAGGGGCCGATCTCTTTTCCAATCTTGCAAGTATCTCCCAAAATTTACTTGGGTTCTTTTGCAGGAGTGCCAAACCTAGTTCCTTCCATTGCTCCTCATAATAGATCCCTTTTCCCCCCCTGATGAACCTTTTATACTCCCTACGCATTTCATAGAATTGGGGGGGAATTGTGGGGGAACTACTAGTATGATAAGATCTTATTACTTTCCTCATCTGTCTTTTTAAATTCCTACAATCCCCGTCAAACCAGGCATTACCCCTTCTGGTTTGATAGTTGCCTGAAGAAAGTGCCTTTTTTTTTTTTTAAAGGAGGGGTCTAAGGGCATCTATTAGCCCTACATATAACTGTATTGCTGATTCAATATTAGACACTTGGACCAAATCACTTCTTAATTTCAATAATTCTTCTGAATAAAGTTTCTGTTCCAAATCTGCTTGTAATAAGGGATTCCATTTAATCCGTTTATCTGATGTCAATAGTGCTTGGTCAGACTTTGAAAAAGTATCAGAAGTTATAATCACACTATTGGGCCACTGCAAAAGGAATTTTAAGAGGCTGGTGGTCGCTACCAACTACTGAATCATAGATTCATAGATTATAGAGTTGGAAGGAGCCTACAAGGCTATCGAGTCCAACCCCCTGCTCAATGCAGGAAACTAGAGGAGGGGTCTCCCATCCAAGTAACAACCAGGCTTGACCCTGCTTAGCTTTCCACGCTCAGACAAGATTGAGAAAAACAAAATTGATAGTCGAAACAAATAGGAAATCATCACATAATCAACAATACTTGCACCAAGATTGCTTATGTAGGTATATTCTCCTTGTGAATTATCAAATTGAGAGCCATTAATTAGTATTAGATTCAATTTAGTAACTAATGCAAAAAGGGCAAGGCCAGAGTAGTTGATCTTTGTATCTTTAGATTTCCGAGTTTCTAGATCATCCCATAACTCCATTGGACTTCCTAAAACCTTAACAATGGCCTGATTAGTTGAGCCCATACGTGCATTAAAGTCTCCAGCCACTATTAAAGGAACTGAGGGGAATTCATCCTCAAGTTCTCCTAAATAATTTTCTAATTTGTTCCAACAATCTACATCGTAGTATGGTGAATTCCTAGGGGGAACATAAATATTAACAAGAATATAAGAGTATACTGTATTTTTAATAAGGACTGCCATAGCACATGGAGCCAACCCTTTAAGGTGAGTAGTTGATGCCTGTAAATAAGTAGCTACTAATATAGCCAATCCCCCACTTGGTCTACCTCCTTTAGGGGAATGAAGTGCAGAGCTCGAGTAAGCCACATATCCTGGTAGCCAGATTTCCTGAGTTAACCAGGTTTCTTGCAGCAGCAAAATTTGAAAAGTCATTATATACTGCAAGAAATCATCATCCTCTAATTTATTCCTCCATCCAGCCAAGTTCCAGGATAAACAACTAAGTCCAAGTTTAATTTGTCTTGGTTGTCATTGTTGTGTAGTGTCTTCCATTTCAATGGCCTGCTCTGCGAATACTACTGACCCATTCTTAGGGAGATAGAGATTATGTTGTGGTTGGTGTATTTCCACAAAGGTGGTAAGTTTTCTGTCAACTTTCTCTTCTCCTCATGCACGGTTCCTCATGCAAAAACAACACTGACTTTTCCACAACAAAGAAAAAGCGTTGGAATTAAGCCCAAGATGCAGCTTTGCCGTTTTGATTTTCACATTTTAAAAAATGCCCTTTGGATGAGGTTCAATCTTCTGAGGAGAAAAAATAGTTGACCTAGGCAAAAGGCCTTTTAGCCAAGAGGCGCTGAAGTTCTACCAGACTTGTCCTTTTAGGCTTTCTTTGTGGATTGTACAGTTCTTTTTAACACAGGCTTTTCTTAGCATGTCTCTTTGGAACTTGCTTGAAAACTCCCTGGCCCTACCAATTAAGACTCCTCCCAAGAAAATCAGAAATATATATATTTTCCTATGTGAAGCTGCATGCATAGTTTCAGCCCAGCTCTAATTTAGTTCACTATCTGATACATTGCTAGTTTCATTAGAAAATATTTCTACTGTTGATGAATGATGGAAGTGGAACATAGGCTAAGGCTGAAGAGTAGCATAGAGCAGAGTTTTAGAGTCCTGCACTAGCTTCTGGTAACTTTCCATGCGAAATTTAAGGTGACATAGATCTATTAGGGCCTAGGCAACTTGAGTCCTAAATGCCTAGTAGATTGGCTCATTCCCCACATCCTTACACAATTTCTGTGGCATGGCATTTGTGACAGGAGCATTTCTATGCTGCAGTGGCATGTAAAAAGCTGATTTTGGCGTATACTCATTTCCTTTGGATTTGGGTTGCTATTGGGCATGCCAGTGTGTCACAGGAAACTGAAAGCAGAGGGCTATTGGAGAAAACTCCAGAGATGTAAGGCATGTGATGTCATAAGGAGATCATTCACTATCAGCAACCCACAAAGCAAGCATCTCCTCAGATATCTGCGCAGGAGGTTTTGGGAAATATGCATGGCTAGTGTATGCAGAGAACAAAGATAGACATTGTGTGAATATCTGTGTTGACTTCAAGCTGCTTCGTGTGGTATCAACGCAGAGAACATTTTGAAAAGTTTCAGGCCCATATGTGTATCAACAGGAGTTTGAACCCATGACTTCACATGTTATATATTAGGCATCCCTACGTATCATAATCTTAGACACCTAAACCATACCTTCCATATAGTTTGAATCTTCACTTCTTCAGGATGAACAAACAGAGGATAGAGACCCAGTGTCATACTGCATTTGACTTTCTTGGCAGGTAGAAATGAGCCTTCAGCCATCTCCTAGTTGTTATTCTTACTAGAAGATCCAGGTTACACATTATAATTACCTTACTGAGAACAGCTGAAACAGTCACCACATGGTGGCTGCAATGTGAAGAGCAGCTTGCCACATAGCTCCTCCCCATTGTGTGGAGCATTCCTTGCTGCCAGAAAAGTCTGGGAATGCTCTGGAGACTGTATACTATCAGTGCCGCCGTCTATGTGGCAAGCTGCTTTACTCTTCGCAGCAGCCAACCACTGTGCAGAGCAGCTGCCCCACAGAGAATGAGTTGGATCCAAACTATGTCAATCATGCTTGAGTGCCATTGAAATCAATGGAACAAGTTAGTCATCACTAACAGGAGTCCCACTGATTTCAGTGAGACTCAAACATGACTGATTTAGATCCAACCTGATATTTCTTATCTACCCATGTGACTATTGTTGAGTATTAGCCACTCCTTATTCTGGATCCTTTATCAAAGTCTCAGCATTTTCCACAATCTTCCTATTTTCCATTACGGAGTATTTTCTGTTTTACAGTAAAATACAGGGATGGTGACTCGGACTCGAGAACTCGACTAGTGAGTTGGACTGAGGCCCCTCTCTGACTCGACTCGGACTCGAGTCCCAATATTTTTAATGGGACTCGAGACTCGACTCGGGACTCGAGACCAAGGACTCTTCAACATCCCTGGGCTGTGCCAGAAGGAGTGGAGAGGAGCGTGATTGCCAGCGAAGAGCGCATGGAAGTGAGGTGTGCCGCTGCTAGGCCACTATGGACGGCTACCAGGAGTGCAGCCCCAACAGTGTGTCAAGATTTATTTTGATTGATGTGTTGTGTACTTGGGAGAGGCAGAAGAAGGACCTGAGATTACTCTGTGTGGCTGCTCTGAGTGTGTTTCTGGTTCCAGCAAGTTCATCACCAGTGGAGCGGGTGTTCAGTGAGGGTGGAATTGTGATGAGATCTCACCGTTCCAGAATGGGGCCCAAACATTTAGAAAAAATCATGTTCCTCAAATGCAACATGGATAAGTTTTAGGAAGTACAGCAAGTTTATTTTTTAAAATCATTTTTCTAAAATGCAACCTTTCAGACATTTTGGGTTTGGCTGCCTCTGCCTGCCTGTCTGGGGTTCCCAGCCTCCTCTGCCTGCCTGGTCTCTTCTTGACCAGTTCAACAGTTGAATTGTCCAAGACAAAGGCCTCTGCCTGCCTGCTTTGGGGTTCCCTGCCTCCTCTGCCTGCCTGGTTATTTTGGGTTTTTCTGCCTGGTCTGTTCTTGCCAAAATCAGTTGCAGAGTTTTGAAATAAAACTTGTGCCTAGAATTTATTTAAACCACACATCTGAAGTAGCCTTATTTTTTTGGGAAAACCCCCCACTGATTTTAATAGGGACTCGTGGAGTCAGCTTTGGGAGTGACTCGTGACTCGTGAGTCACCATTTTGGACCAAGGACTCGGACTCGAGACTCGGGTCCAGAGACTCATGACTCGACTCGTGACTCGAGACCAAGGACTCTTCAACATCCCTGGTAAAATATTGTTTAGTTCCCTGAGTCCTTGAGATACAATGGACTAAAAATATAAACACATCTACATATAATACTATGTATGCTCTGACTATCTTACTAGTGAATGAATTTTATCTTATCTTATCCCATCATAGGAGATTGGCTTTACTTGTTAGTCAGCCAGTTTGCTGAGAATGCTCATAAGAATGGCCCATCTGCCTGTGATATCTGCCATATTCATACCATTCAGAATCTCTCCTAAATGTTACACTCAGGTGTCCAAGTGTTTTCTGTGTTGCCATGCTGATGCCTACCAGACTTGTCCATTAAAGTCAGAGTGTGCCATTTTTCTTCTGTGCTTGCCAGCTCGAGCACCAAGCTGGAGTCTGTTTGTTTGTCTTAATTCTGTAACTCTTGACTGCCCATTGGCTATAGCAATGTGGAAAGTCTAGTCTGAAACTTAAATGAGGATAGAGAGATCAAGTTATGTAGTTCAGTAATTTAGTGCATACCAAATGACAACTCTTGATCAGCCTTCTTCTGTTTACTGTGGAGCTGTTTTGGTAGCCAGAGGTAAAGCACATCATATCATACCAGTGAAAAATAATTGAACATATTATGCTACTATCCTCATATCACTTTCCTAGAACAGTTCAATTGAAGTCAGTGCAAATACCCTGGAAGGAGCAATTCTAAGCAGACATGTGGTAGACTGTGGAGTTTATTACTGCTTTTTTCTTTTAAAAATAAAAAAAGATAGTTCTGTTTTACAAGACAGGGGATGAACACCCTGGAGGTTGTTTAACAACTTTCTGTAGAGGCAAATCTTAAGATGAGCAGGAGAGTTTGATTTCTACTAGAGTACTCAGCCATTGAAAGATGTCTCATACAAACAAGTTGTAATTTTCAAAAATGCCATAAATATTCATAAGCCCACATTAAAATAGAAAGCAAATACTCTGGTAGTTTCTTATCCATGTTCATGGCTGTCTTTCTTTTCTTGGACAGCTTATACTTCATAATAAATTTCTGATGGAGTGTATGGCTATCAACACTGTCCCCATAGCAACATTTTTCTTTGAAGGACTGATACCAGAGGTGTCTCTCTAGGGCATCATAAATCTTAGTTTTCATTTGGAATATAGGAGCCATAAAGAGTATAAAACAATATTTAAGCCTCCAAGAAGACCAATTCTCAATATAAAATAGGATTGTTCTGACAGTAAAGAAATGAGCAGCTGGGAATAGGAACTCTTCAATTCACAAAGGTTTGCTAGAAAGAGAATAGTGGCGCATCTGAGCCCTGGGGACAGTATATGATAGAGGCATAGAGCAGTGACCAGAAAAGTGAAGCGGCCCACAAGGATTCATTCAGTTTGTTTTCAGCCCTATGTGCCACGGTCATATTATAGAGAGTACATGACATTAACATTCCACATATTAAAATCAAATAAGAAACACATCCTGTGTGAACGGCTGAAAGTATCAATTTCAGAAGTGACAAGCCAAGTTGCTTGTCGCATAGAAAAGCATTCAAATGATTAAACAAGGTTAAATAAGTTGATGGAATTGGGTCACATTAGATTGTGTAATTGCAAACAGCATCTTGGAACTTTTAAAAGCCATTACAGCCTAGCAGGGGTCTGTCGAAACATCCAGTTTTATTAAAGGCTTTTTGAACAAATGCACTTCTAAAAAGCTCACAGAAAGTCAAGAGAAAGAGGATAAATAAATCTCCAAATTCTTCAGATGCCATATCCCCATAGTACCATTGTGTGTTTTGTGGAGAACCTTGTGGGTTTTTAGCAGACACACTAGTGGACAAACTTCAAACCATCAAAGAAAAGCTAGCAAAAATCCCTTTTATAAGATAAGAAATATGCTTATGTTTGTTTAAAGTGTAAGGATATGACTTATGTCAGCTGAGGGAATACTTCTAATAATACAGCAAAAGAAAGGGAATATACTGGCCTTTGTTTCTATGAACTACAATCACTAAAACCATCATATGTTTGGCCTAGTTGAACACAGCTGTATTCTCCCCCTGTCCCCCATACATGTGTGTGTGTGTGTGTGTGCGCATGCGCGCACGCACACACACACACACGCACGCACACACACACACATACGCGCACACACACACACACACACACACACACACACTAAATTGGGCCAGTGCTTCAAAATAAAACAAAACTGGATATTCTATTCACATTAGAATGTTTCACACACACACACACACACACACACCTCCTAAGTGCAAAGACTCATTGACAGGACAATGAGCACAAACCCGATTCACCACCAGCTCACTAGATGAATGAGGGCCTTCAGCCAGCTCTCTGGTCTTTTGTTAATATTTAATTATTTATCTGCATTGATAAAAGCATCAACAGTTTTTAAAAGGGTCCTATAAATTGTCTGAAGGCTTTGTAAAAGTGCTCTATTGATTCTAAATTTGGAAAACTATGGGGAGCTGGATGGGAGGGACAGAAACTCTGAATTTGGCTTGCATAAAATATTGAAATAGTAAAGTTCAATTATTGAAAAGGAAACAAACAAAGCATTAACATGGGACATCAGAACTGAAAGCTATCCCTGCAGTGCTGATGCCTTTGCTGGAGAAATAACTGTGGGTGATTTGGATGCTGGGAGCTAATTTTTACCTTTTAGAACTATTACAATGTTTTGAGATCACAAGTTCACAAATGAACATAAAATATTTTTTGTTTGTTTCTTATCCAACACTTGCCAGACAGACAAAATGTGCAGAAATACTGCAGAGTACTACAAAGAGAAGGATGCAGAAGAATTAGTTACAGATTCTCTACTCAGCTATTCCAATTTAGGATGGAACGTTACCCATATAATCTGCATGGTTTCTGTAAAGATAGAACAGCAGCTGAATAGGAAATGGCCTTAGAGTGTTTGGGAAAATCTTGGCAAGAAAAACAAACTAACAAACTAAGAGGTTGAAATGCTAAACTGGCTCTAAAGCTGCCCTATACTGTTCAACTGGGGAGTAGTTTAATTTGTGGAATTTAGTTGCTGCTATTAAGGCTGCAGTCCTATACACACTTACCTGAGAGTAAGTCCCATTGAACTCAGTGGGGCTTACTTCTGAGTAGACATATGTAGGATCACACTGTAATGGAGGGTTTCCAGAGGATGAAGTGCTTCCAAAGGAAATACATGCACACACATTTAAGAGTTTTGTGGCATCTGAAAGACTAACAAACATATTATTCGATTGTTTTATTTGTATTTTTAAAATTGCTTTGTGCTTGAGTATCTTTTGTAAGCCACCTTGGGAGGGATTTTCCCTGAAAGTCAGGACATAGGTATTTAAATATACGTAGGAAGACATAAAGATGTACAACATACAACGGCATAAGCCGTAGCCTTCATGGACTAAATCCATCAGATGTATGTATTTCATGGGCTAAATCTATCAGATCCATCAGAAGTGTTTAAATACTTTCCTTTGGAGGCATCCCATCACCTAGAAACCCTTACTTACAGTGCATGCGCAGCGCACACACACATGCATTCATTTAGTAGCCCAGGCCAGGAAGCTCATGCCATCAGCTCCTGAAGAGACCTTGAATCGGCCTGAGAGAACTACGGTAAATTCTGGTGGCTTTTTTAAAAATTAAATTTGTTTGTTTGTTTGTTTCAGTATTTAAAAATGGTAAACCACCTTGGGTGCCTTGGCAAAAGGACAATATAGAAATGTATTAAATAAATAAATCAGGAAAAATACACTGTGGGGTGAAATGGCAATGAAATGTAAAACATACTGTCTGTGACAATTCAGTTCCAGCTCAAGTATATGCAAAATAAGCATAGTGACCATTAACAAACAGCAGGAATTGATGAGACCACAATTGTCCTAACATTGCTAAGTTAATAAACACCTGTAGTGTTAATTCACCAGTAGTGTCTTTATTCATGCTGAAATAGAGAGAATCAGCTTGAAAAGTTCTAAATCTGCAGATGTACAGAGCCTCATTATGTTGCTCCAACAAAAGCACATTAATTCAGAGCCCTTCTGTGTGCACTGGAGACCCTACACGCAAAGGCTTTCCCATGCACTTCAATAAAGAGGGCAGATCTGCATGCACATCCTTTCGAGTGCAAAACACTGCATCCTCCATTGACATGAGTGGGGAGGCACTTGGAAGCAGGAAAGTTAGATGTACTCCTTGAAACCTTGCATCTAACTGGGGAGACAGGGGTGATGATTCCATTTCAAATTCCATGACCTTGACTACTTTGATATTGAAGAAGCAAGGGATCAATAAAGCAATGTAGACAATGGGCAGTACTGCTTAAAAAGCCATAAGTTAATAATGATTTTTCAGAACCCATACCAGCAAAAGCAAGGCAATACTAACCAATCAAAAATATGTATAACACTGCTTTTAAAACTCACTGCTGTAATTCCGTTTAGTTGGAGAACAATAGAACTCTTGTGTTCTCGATCTTTTTGCTGCACCACTGTTGAAATTCAGTGGCACATTGGGGGCACATTGGAGGACAGTGGGGGTCACAAAACAGGCCAGGTGGTGCATGCAGGCCATGTGTTGTCCAGCCCTGTCCCTAGGGTGATGCTAGGCCTGGGGCATTGTGGGAAATTAAAAGAGTGGCTAGATCCATCTTCCAGGTGCTGCTCATAGCACCATGTCAGGAATATATTTAGTGATAACAACTTTGTGAACTTATTAATTACATTTGGTCATTTACAATGCAATCCTATATATGTCTACTCAGAAGTAAATCCCACCGAGTGTTTTGGACTTACTC
Organism: Shinisaurus crocodilurus; assembly: GCA_021292165.1. Classification (NCBI taxonomy): domain Eukaryota; kingdom Metazoa; phylum Chordata; class Lepidosauria; order Squamata; family Shinisauridae; genus Shinisaurus; species Shinisaurus crocodilurus. Next base: position 74,470,033 of record CM037876.1, on the reverse strand, counting down.
CCAGTTAGCTGGGCATATGATTGCACGAATTAATTAAATAGTGCCATATAGAATTTACCTTAATAAATTATCTTAAAATGAAGAAAGGCAAATTCAAGCATGGATTCTTGCTTACAGCCTTACAAATACTTTAATAAAATAAATACTCCATCATGGTTTAACAACTATAAACTCATCCCCCAAGGATATGTGTATACTCTCTGTGAATTTTTTAAAAAACTTGGCTTAGATTAAAAATACGTTTCATTTAAAGAGATTTTGTGAAGTTAATATAATTACATGGAAGTTTTGGAAACCAGTAATTTTAATTACTGTGTATGAGATATTTGTGAGCAGCCTTGAAAATTGCAGCCTTATATATTCTTTAGTGTAGTAACTGGTTTTGATTTTGATTTTATTTTTTAACTTTCTTTTAAAAATATGTATTGCCAAGTCTACAATTACCTAATTACGTGCAGACTTGAATCAATATCAATTTCCAGGCTTTAAAAAGGAGGGAATTCAAAGATTCTTGCCTGGAAAATGATTATTTTTATTTAATTCTTTCACACCTAGATTTGTTATTACAACTTCAGAAGGTTGTCTATTTCCCTTCATTTTAAATAAGCTAATGGGGGGGGGAGTTGAATAGTAGGAACTGCTGCTTAGTATTTACCAGGGTTGTGTTTAACAGAGACCATTTGCTAATAAGCGGACTTTGAATCTGAAAATCAGGCTGAGGTTCTGGGACTTGTTCTGCATTGCAGTCAATGCAATGGAGTCCAAACAAAGGTCAGTGTGACAGTCCTTGGGAGAAGAACTACACAGTCATATTGCAGAGTCTATGCTCACTCCAGAAGAAGCATGATGAGTTATCCAAAACCAGGTGCTGACCAGATGCTGATTTTAGGAACACAAACTGGTTAAAGTACAAGAAGGCTTTCATATGGAATTCCCTTCACACCCCACGCTCCTGTGGGGTGGGGAGAGTTTTTGCGAGGGGGGGGAGTGGAGAACGAGGACTCTAAATGAGGTGATTTCACCTCCAATCAGGGCACGGGCAAATTGTTTGCCCGAAGGCGACAGGCTTAAGGGGTGGGGCCCTGAGGCAGTATTTAGGCACAGGAGACCCCACCCCGTGCCTCTTTCTTTGCAGCTCCCTCCCGCCACACCCGATGAAGCAGTGTGGGCTCCTCTGGTCGCCTTTTACGGGGCCGGGTAGGAATTTTGGCTCATTGTCCTAATTGGCTCGGGGCAATGTGCGCGTTTCGCCTACTCCATACTGTGGAATCGGTGGTGGGTTTGTTGTTTTGGGTTACATGTTATTTCGGTCACATTGGCCTTAGGTTAGGCGGTAAGTGCGGTGAATAGGCAGTGGGGGTTAGGGTTTCAGTGTGCATCCCACGGCACCTTTCAAGGTGATGGGCGAGAACCCGAGCCTCACAGATGTCGATGCCTTGTGGCTCCTTTTGTGAGAGGTAGGGTCGCCTTTGGGGTCTACCTATCTCGCCCTCCTCGGTTGTCCCATGGCGCCGGGAGGCGGTGACCTGGGTAGATCCCCCAGCACCCCGTGTGCGGAATTCGAGGATGGCGAGTCACTGCGCCGCCCTCGAGTTTGGGATGCTTTCGCCCGGACATGCTCCACTGGCCTTTGGGCCGGCCTTAGTTAATCCCGCACTTCTCCCTTCGCAGACCTCTGAATTAATAAATGTGGCCCTGATTTTATACCATAACTGTTGTCTCGTCTCTTCATTTCCCCCCTTTACCCTCGCAAATATAAACATTGGCTGGCTAAAGCTCAAACTCCTTTCTATTCTGCAGTGGGAGGGATCACAGCTCAGTGGTAGAGCACATGCTTTCCATGCAGAAGTCTCAGGTTCAATCCCTGTATTCTCCAGGTAGGGCTAGGAAAGAATTCTGCCACTGCTAGTCAGTGTTGACAATACTGGGCTAGATGTACCAATAGTCTGACAAAATAGTTTGGGGACACTGATGAGAAAAAGACAAAAAAAAATGTAAACAGTTTCTCCATTGTGATGTGATACTCAGGTAGCTTCCTGTGTTCCTATGACAGCCATCTCCAGTTTTTGTATATTGATTTAGACCAGGGGTCCTCAAACTTTTTAAACTGGGGGCCAGTTCATTGTCCCTCAGACTGTTGGGGGCCCGGACTATAGTTTGAAAAAAATATGACCGAATGGATCAAGTAAAAAAAGAGGACCCCGGTCCTTTTTTTTTTACTTGATTAAATGGAAAGTTATTATAAATTAATAATAAATTAATTATAAATTAATTTGCTGTCTAAAATTGAAATACATTAAATTTTAAGAAGGTATAGAAAGGCTTGATTTGCACACTGCACATATCTTATTTGTAGTGCAAAAAAACAGGAAAAAAACAATACAATATTTAAAATGAAGAACAATTTTAATCAACATAAGCTTATTAGTATTTCAAATGGGAAGTATGGGCCTGCTTTTGGCTAATGAGATGGTCAATGTCTGGTTCCATATTTGTCACTGCTAGTCATAACAAGTGATGCAAGTGTGCATCAGTCTGGATCTGGTTGGAGATTTCAGATGTTTCGTTCGGGAAAAAGTCTGTTCCCAGACATAGGTGCTACCAAAGATGGTTGCTTCTGAGTCTGACTGGGTTTGCATGATGATGTCAGGGGCATGCCAGGGGGACTTGCATAATTACCCTTACCAGCACAGCTTGCTGTATCATGCAAACCCATTGAGGGTGGCTTGTTGCCTTGGTTAACAAGTCACCCAGAACCCATGGGCTGTTATAGGGTTCTGGGGTGGTTTGTTAGCCATGGCAACAAGCCAGTCTCACCAGGTCCACACGACATGGCAAGCTGTGCTGGCGAGAGTAATTATGTGAAACCCAGTCACTGTCTCTCAGCCTGACCTACCTCATAGGGTTGTTGAGGATAAAATGTAGGAGGAGGATTATGTAAGCCGCCTTGGGTTCCTTGCAAGGAAAAAGGCAGGGTATAAATATAATAAACATAAATAATACTCATAAGAAAGCCCTGCTGAACTCCACAGGGGGTTACTAGACAGCAGGGGCAGGAAACTATAGAGAGGGGGCAGTGAGGTGCCTCCCACCCCTCTATGCCCCCATAACTCTCTCCCCAACCCAAATGAGAGCTTTCCAGTTGCCCCAACAGGCCCAGTCTTTGCACTTCAACCATTCGCCCCCCCCCCCACCGAGCCACCTTCAAGCAACCTGCCTTGGGATAGCTGCAACCATAGCACAATAATTTGGGAGCAAACCAATACATTGAGAGAGAGAGAAAGGGTTACGGATGCTACTGTTTATTAGGAGCAAAACTTTCACTCCACATGAATTACATTACGGATGTGTAGCTCAGTCAGAACCCTCCTGTGCCCCCACCTCTCCCAGCCATCGGTTCAGCCGCGCCTCCTCCCCTTACCGATGCAGGGCCTCCCCTTATCCATCTTGCCCGCCGGGGGAGTGCGCTGCTGGCCGGAGGGGGCCGGGCTGGGGCGGAAACGGGCTCACCTTTGCCCACCTTGTCCCCGCTGAGCGGAGCCGATCATGCCCGGCTCCGGCGCGCAGAAGGACCGCAGTAGCTGCGGTGTCCTGGGAGCGCCGGCGCCAAAAAGCGTGCGCACGGAGGTGACGCGAAGGAGAGCGATGCTCGCAGGGCGGCTGCGGACGGGGCTCCACCTGCTCCGCGTCATCGGCATCCTTTCGGTCCCTTTCCCTGTGTGGCTGACGGGGCTCCCCTTACTCCGCAGGGAGGCAGGCAGGCGGGCGGGCGGCCTGCGCCCCACCGCCGGTTCAGCTGCAACCCCTCCCCTTCCTCCCCCCCGCAGGAAGTTTTCTCCTCGCTCTCCCATTCCTGCTTTGTCCATCACCCACTGTCCCCGCGCAATGCCTTCTATGGGCGCATTGCTTGGAACTGGCGGGAAGCTGCAGCTGCGTGTTCTGCCGCTCCACGCGCACGCATGGCAGGCTGTGAAGCGTTTTTTTCCACGCAGCAGTGCCTGAGGGTGCTTAAAAAGGCTTCTCTCTGGGGGACGGGTGTGTGTGTGGGGAGACACCACCCAACCCTGAAGGGGCGCATTTGCTTACTCTGAGCACGTGGGAGCGGTTTCAGCCACGCCTCCTCCCCTTACCGACGCAGGGCCTCCCCTTACCCATCTTGCCCGCCGGGGGAGCGCGCTTTGTCCATCCCCCACCGCCAGGCTGGGGCGGAAACGGGCTCACCTTCGCCTGCCTTGTCCCTGCCGAGCTCCGCATCGTCTACGTCTGCGTCCTTTCGGTCCCTTTCCCTGCGCGGCTGACAGGGCTCCCCTTACCCCACAGGGAGGCAGGCGGTTCGCGCCCTGCCACTGGCCCAGCTGCTCCTCCTCCCCTTCCCCCGCAGGGAGCCTCTAGATCGGCCGCCGGGCCGGATGAAAAGACCCAGCGGGCCGGATGTGTCCCGCGGGCCTTAGTTTGAGGACCCTGATTTAGACAGTAGGCAGAGTGTAGATCTTTTCTGCCACTGCAGATAAGCGCTGTTGATTGAGGAGGCATGGGGCAAATCAGTTATTCCCAGCTTTTTGCCATTTTATTTGATTACTTTTATGGGCCTTAAATAAATATAATGAGCCTATTTGAATTTGAACCTTCTCTTTTCCATTGATCTTTGCAGTCCCACACCTTGGAGGAGGAGAAATGCAAACCTCATTATTTCAAAATACAATGTTTATGTCAAGGTTTTGAGATGTGAAATGGGTCTCAGAGTATAACATTGGTACTTTTTAGACTGTGTTTGTGTTAACTTTTCAGGACAAAGGAGAATGTCATGCTGTCCATATAATCTACTGTATCCTGGTCATAGAATCATTCTTCAAGGACTAAATCATAATTTTAGAATTATCTCTTGCGAACTTCCACCCCTCCCCACTGAATACATCAAAGGTTCCTGGTGTAGAAAATAAACCATATACATGTAGAATTTATCAGAACACTCAGTTTATTTTTCAACGCATTGAAAGAAACTTCTACAGAAATTTTCTCTGCCTGTGTGATGCATGCACACCTCCTTTATAAGGCACTGCAGGTTAGACAGCACTGATGGGTTCATTTTGTTATTAGAAAAGCCATCAAGCAGATTGGCTATATACAAACATGCCTTATCTACAAACACCGCCTAGTTTCTACATCTTAACATTTCTCACTCATCCTGTACTATCTCTTGGTGTTCCACATCTCATAAAATGGTTTCCACACTGGTTTCAAATAGTCTGGGGGCATTGATGAGCAAAAGTCAAGACAAGAAAATTGTAAACAGTTTTCCCATTGTGAAAACTGTGATATTCAGGCTGCTGATTGTTGGTGTAGTAATATTGTATGAGAATTGGCTGGTGACATGTGGTAAGTGCATTTAAACATGAGGGGACACAAGTGAAATGTTTGCAGAAGTTAAGTGTTTTACCTGTGGCTCACATCACATCCGTTTTGGTTTTCAGTCAAGAGATGAATAATCATTTCCTACCCTCTTTGTAATTTCTGGACCATTTTTACAGACAGTTCAACAGAGAGAGCATTGTAGTAGTTTGATCCTGAAGGTTACCAAGACATGAATTATGGCTGCCCAGCCAAGGATGGGCCAGGCCCTACATATAATATGAAGTTGATAATAGGTGCTCTCTGCACAGCTGGCACCTGATCTAGGCTACCAGCACACTAAGTTCCCAGCCACCATTAGTTAAGTGTTGTCTAGATTAAGTTTCAGTCCATTTTCCTTCATCCATTCAACCACAGCCCCCCAAGTACTGGTTAAAGACTGCAAAAATGCTCCTGGACTGTTTGAAAATGATATATTGATGACTTCAAACCTCTAGATTAACTGAATCAAAGTGTACAGAGCAGTTGACCCCTTGTGTGAGGGCATATTTTATAACTCCATAGTGTAAGAAACAGAACAGTTATCTCGCTTTCTTTTTTCTCTGTGTAAGAAATTTGTGTCTACAACCATCGGGGGTGGGCCATATAATCACTGGGGTATTAGTAGCTGATACCATGATCCTTCTCTACTTCATGATTGCCATAAGAGTACCTGTTCATTACTATTTAAATCAGTTTCATACATATTTCATTTTAAATCCAAGTTAAAGAAGTCTTACATCTGATCACTGTAATACGATAAGCCTTACTCTGATATAATGCCATTGTATAGTCAATCAGTTTCATAAGGGCACTTATACAATAAAACTGTGATTTTATGAAGCACTTTATCTTTTTGCAATTTTTAGTTCCAGCTGACCATGGCAAGCAAAGTTAAGGGATGCACCGTAGAGCATCTTTGCCTCTGGCAAGAAAATATATTTATAGCGAAATGCCATGCGTTTTAAGAAAGCAGATGTATATTTTCTGAAGGGTTGAGAAAGACATGCCCTATGAAGTGATAAGGCCCAATGTAATCATGTAACAGTATTTTATTTTCATTATTTCCATGCTACTCTTTTTCTCACTCCTCAGTATCATGACAACACACAGGTTGCAACCCACCAAGTACAGCTCAGATGTAATTCCTTCCTAATCATCACAGTTGAGAGTGAATAGGACTAGTGTTGGTAGAATACATTAGTAATATATTTTATAACAATAGGAATAGGAATAGTGGAATATATCAGAGAAAACAACATTGTTAGAAGAGGATAAGACAATGGAGACCAGAGATAAGCTCAGAGAGCAGATGTTAAATTTGCACTCAATATATACAGCCACAATGACAAACCCCCACTTACTATTCTTCATTTCTCAGTGGCTAGTATTTTAACTTAAACACTAAGAATAAGCTTGATGGCCTCGCCCAAAGAAAGCTTGGTATGCTTAAGCTGCAGTGATATCCATGAGGCCAAAGTACACAGGGATGCACATCTCCTATTGATGTCAGTGACTGAAAAACATGGACCGAGCCAGCATCCCTAATTAATCCAGAACAATTAAAAGTCTGGGTTTGAAGCCCTGTGTATTCAACCATGTAATGCTCAATTAGGGTTGCCACCTCTTTTTCTCTCACAGGTTACTCATCTTTAACAGCTATATGGCAGTGGCAGGCAGGTATATCTCCATGTTGGGAATAGATATCCCCATTGAATTTGGCTGGTTCAGAAGGGTGAGGGTTTCGTTCGTTCGTTTTGATCAGAGTTTACCAAAATTCACCAAGTTCTTCATATTCGGGAGAGAAAGGACTTGAGATTTTAAAAAATTGAATGTGGGAAAACATGAAACTGTGCGGACAGGCCTGATGTCACATCGGGCATACTGGTGCATTTGCTGAGGCCATTGTGGCCCTCTGGGCCTGGTGCCTTGGCTGACCCCCCCCCCCTCAGCACCTGTGGCTACTTGGGCCTGCCAGTGGTAGCCCTGCTGCAGCCAGCAACCTTTTCCTCCACCTTGCATGTTTGTCAACTTACTAGGCAGGCCAGTGCCAGGTAACATTACAGGCCAGTGCTGCTGCTGGGTAATCCTAGTTGCAAGCAAATGTGAGGAGGGATGCTGGTGGGTACCCCATCCCATGCCACTTGCTGACCTGCCCAGTGTGGAAGGTGTTGTAATGAGCTGGGAGCTGAGCAGCCATGGAAGCCCACAAGCAAGCACATGAGAGGGAGGGGGGGACTGGCGGCTGCCTCACCTTCTCCCCCTCTTGCACTCATGGGGGCCTATCTGTAACACAGACACATCCTCCTTGCATTTTAAAGTAGCATAATGGGGATAAAACTATGTGTGAATCCCCGACAAGCTATTTTTCCACATCTAGGGAGAATTTCTTCATGTAGAAACATTTGAACATGCAGCCTCCCTGCCCCACTGCAACCTGATGTGGCATAACCCAGGAAATATTATTCTGTAGAATGTACAAACTAATACTATGTCAGCTCCTTGCATAGTGGGCCATACTGTTCATTTTCATTATTTTCACAGTAATTTCTTCCCAAGAACTGTCCTCTTACCTGAAAACTGTATTCCTCTTAGGATATATTTAATGATCTAGAATTTTGACCTTTTATTTAATTCATGGCAGTAGGCCTGGGTCCAGATAGGCCAGTTAGAGAAAGCAGCTGATTAGGATCATTAGAAAGAAAGGATAAGTTATAAATCTTAGAGCATTTTTAGAAAGTAAAACTCTGTAACAGAGACAATAATAGTGACATAATTGCAGCAAGTATTGTCTTACACCTCAGTCTCTAACCATTACTGCACATTAAAGAATTTCCATCCCAGTAACTCTGTTCTGAGCAACTTCAATCCATTTATCATCATGAAATGTGCAATGCCATGTGTGCATTATACTGATGCAAATTTAATAATACGACTACTCCACACTTAATTAACAACTCACATGGCAGGATCCCAGGTCACTTTACAAACATTCATTCATTAAGGGCACAATCCTATAGCATGTCTGGACAGAAAAAAAGTCCTACAACTCCCATCATTCCCCAGCCAGCCATTTCTCTACTTGCAACCTATGCAGTACAACTTTTGCTTCACAAGTGTGTTGAGGAGTTTAGAGCACATGTTTAGACGGGGGGGGGGGGAAGTCCTACAACTCCCAGCATTCCCCAGCCACCCATGCTGACTGGGGCATGCTGGGAGTTGTAGGATATTTTTTTCTGTCTAAGCATGCATAGGATTGTGCATGCCTAAACTCCTCAATGCCTTGTGAGTCTTAAAAATGTTAAGTGTCATGCCCAAGGATTTAAAGTGAATCAGAACTTCAATTGTGTCGGTCTATGACGGGGTGGAGAACTTCTTCTTCCACCTCGAGGGCCACATTCAGTTTCAGAGAAGCTCTCGGAGGCCACATTCCAGTGGTTGGCAGGATGAAGGCAAAGGGGGCTGGGACAAAGAAAAAGGGGCACGGTCCAAAATACTAAAAATACCAGGATATTGTAGATTTAAGCTCTCACTGCCATTTTAGAATGGGGAGAAAAATGCAAAAAAGCAGAGAAAACACAACAACTGGGGGAAAGGGGGTGAGACCAGAGGAAGGGGCATGGCCTTCTGGGGATCCAAGGAGGTTTGAACTGAGACCTCACGAGAGCCAGATTTGCCCCCTACGGCTGAGGTTCCCCACCCTGATCTATGACAAAGTCTCCATTGCCAGAACTAGGGATGGGAAGAGGACAAAGAACTATGGCTAGAAGCAGACGTAGGGGCTCTCTAAATCTTAGATGTGAAAAAGAAATGTAGAAAAATCTAGAAATGTTCCAGCAGCAACTCCAGAAAAAAAATAGTTTGCGGTACCAAAGGGGATGGGAAAGGATAGGATTGCAAGGATTTAATTTATGGTATATGGGACCTAATGGCTGCAATTTTATGTACACTTATCTGAAAAAGAATCAAGAGTGCTGGTGACTTATCACCTGTTAATGTTAATATTAAGAACACCCAAGCAGTTGCATCTCTAATAAAATCCTTGCTTAGCATGAAGAGCTAGATGGAGAGCTGTATGCTTCTACCAAAGGAATATTTTTAAGGAGTGAATTCATACATACACAAATAATAATAAAGATTACAGATGCTAAAGTCAAACAGAATATTATGCTTGAAAGACTTGCTAATAAAACTCCCTGCATGAAACCCACACAACAAACCAAACAAGTTTATTGTTTCAGAAAAGCATAAATTCCAAAACTGAGGGTTCAAGACCTTGCAGATAGCATCTGCTATTCTTTTCCTGCCAAATGCATCATACAAGTCCCTGAGTTCAAGTGAGGGCTGTATACAAATAATGTAGAGTTGTATCTTTTTGAGGCGCAGACTACAGCAGGAATATTTCTTTCCATTAAAACTGGAATAAAGTATGTGCCAGTGAACACAATCCTAAATAAAGAGGGAAAGGATCAGAGGAAAGCAAACAAAGAATGCAATAAGAAAGATGGATGCATTCTGAAGACCTTACAGGAAGACACACACACTCTCAACAAAAAAATATGGTTTTATTATTTAGATCATTTTATTTATGCTTGTATAGCAGTGTTTGAACTTGAATTTCACCTGCAAACATCCTCTATACATATAGGCTCTTTTAAGAAAAAACTGGCTCTGTTTTTCTTACAATTTTTTGTTTGTGGGACCTCCTCCCCCATAAACTAATGTGAAACAATAACGCTATTTGATCTAATTTAACAATGAATGAAACACTCCCAAACAGGCAGCCTTGGCAACCTCAATTTGAAAGGTTAATCTAAACATTTAGTTTTATGGATGTATTTTGTTTCAACCCAATCCTGGGCATGTTTAGTTGGAAGTAAATCTCATGTTCATTCATACTACTTATATAACCTACTTATTTCTGAGTAGGTGCATCTAGGACTGGAATGTTTTTCTGCAATTCGGTGCACAGTTGCAACTTGTGATTAGTCCCATGTGACAGAGACAGTCACCATGATTCCCATGATCACAGTGACTGGAAAAAGTGTGTTTGCAATCAGAAGTGACTGCCACCTGATTCTGTCTTTTTTTATTCAGCTCTGTAGTTGATGTCACGTGAATCAAATTACTTTATATATTTTTCAGTGCTACAGAGAGAGGGGGATATGAATGAAAGGAAAAAGTTATATATGATTCCAGCTTTAAACACATTTCAACTAGAGTTAAGCATTTGGAGTTATGCAGGTTTCACAGGGAGATATGCAGTGCAATTGTAAATATGGATTCCCAGAACATGTATACCTGAGTTCAATGGGACTTACTCACTTGCAAGTGTATTTAGTACACTATGAGGATTTGTTTTGAAACTAATGGGATTTTAAAGTGCTCACCTTGGGCTCTGCCCTACATTATTTTTAGGTTAAAATGATAATGCTTCCTGATGTTTATCATATATAGATAAATGAGAGACAAAACAACACCCCCAGCACTGTCTCTCATTCTCAGGACAATTAACTTTTTGTTCCTTTAAAAATAAATAAATTACACAGAGTATATTCACCCTCTCCCACACTACTGCTAACATCTCCTAGGTTTTAAAACTTCTTTTTTTAAAGAATGAAACAGGCATTTCCCCCATAGCAAGGCTATATGCCTGAACAGGAAGAAAAAGCTTCCATTTATTTCATTAGATTTGTCTGGTCACCCAGCTATTGAAACAGGATGTGGCAAAAATCCACCACAGAGCTAAGGGAAAAATCACTCTGAAAGTATTACATCCTTATGCAGCCTAAGGTAGCAATGTGTTAAAACTAGCAGATGTTGCCTCTTTAATAGAGAGAGAAAGACCATTGTCTTGTTCAAGTATTGTATGAAATTTAATTATCTATGGTTTATGCCTCTATCAACCATTTTGATTTTATCAACTGTTACTAGCTTGAATTTATTTGTATATAAATTCTGTCATTGTTGCTAAAAAAATATGTGAAGGTTATATAGACAGACCTGAGACTGACTGAATTTGGTGTATTTATTTTCATGACATTAAAAATGAACTGAAATTCAATTCTCAGTGTAAGAAGGGCAGGACCTTTACAAAGTTCTGTTTCACTGTCATTGTTGACTACCATACTATGTACGTTGTCTTTGCTACCTTGTGATGGTAAGGACAAATGAATTACGGTGTTGTATGTCAAGTAGTTCAGTTTTAAGTGTAGAATAGAATGTCATATTGCAGTGGCTAATTACACTGAAATTGGGTGATTAACTGCCCTGCAAGCACACTACCTTGTGACATTGTCAGACGGTGACATTTTCAGATACAAGCATTAAAAGCTGGTGGAGGAATTATCCTTCCAGCTGGCAAGGTGGGTGACAAAAATGTCATAGCTGGCTACAGCATTGACAATGCATGTTCTGTATAACATGTAACTATACTGAATCAAATCAACCCAGAGCATTTGACTCACACATACCCCTTTTCACACTTAGCCAGTGGAATAAATTCTGAATCCTTAGAGATATGTGATGATTTAAAACTCACCTAGTTTCACATGGTTAATGTATAGCAAGGTGATAAAATACCCTGGCAAAGATGTACTGTATTAATAGCCAGCATTCTCCAATATGCTGGAGGGGGGGGGGAGAGATAATGGGGATAGAGGAAGTTACTTATACGTATGGTGGTTCTGCCCAAAGAAGACCAGATACTGGGTATGGACTTTATACTATGTCACATCCATAACTGGATATATGGTTCCTATGTATCTGACTGAAGCATCATACATGTGACTGGTATCCCAAGTATACACTAAAATCTCAATAAGCATATTGCTAAAAGTGTACTATTTACACACCCTCCATTCTATCCAAAGGATGTGGGTGCCCAAGGGAGAAAGTGTTGTCAGAGGCTGCAAGTTGAAAGAAGGATGGACGAAGAGGAAATGAGAGCAGCAGAGAAAGCTCAGGAAAGGCATACGCCTCGCCTTAGGTACACGGGAGGAACTCCTGCGTTGATTGGTATACCACACTGAAGGGGCAGAGAGTAAGATGCTGAGAGCTGTGAAGCTGAGAGGGGAGAGGTCACAGAAGCAGTGTAGATAAAAGAAGTGGGCCGAGGTAGGGCTGAGAAACTGGGTCGTGCAGTGGGGAGGGTAGAGTGAGCAAAATCCTGCACGGGAAATATGCACGGGGAACATAAAGTTTGGTCATTCAGTCATTCCCCTCCTTTCAAGATACCCCACACCCACCCAAGAGCTTACATATTTTAGGGATGGGGGTGGAATTTGTTCAGTTCACATTTTAATAGAAATTTACCTAATTTTGCACTCTTGAACCCCTATGCAAACTGAAACTCAGTTATCCTTCGAATTCTACACTTCTCCGAATTTTGCAGTGGAGTTCTACAATAAAAATGTATACCAAAAATGTGTATATTAGGGGAAATGATGCTCAGAAATTCATTATATCAGGAAAAATGTGTACATTAGGCAAAAATGCATACAAAATGCACAGAAAAATGCATTTTTCTTCTGTGCACAAAATGCACAGAAATGTGCTTTTAAACATCCTTATAATTTTAATGCCAACTTTTAAAAAGACAATTTCAAAAGTTTGAGATGTACCAAACTTAACACTGGAAAAATGAGAAAACGAAATTGACAGATTCATCCATCCCTATAAATCATTATTAAAATCAATTCTACCCCAATAATAAAAACAATATTAAAATGAGGTAGAAGGTGGAGAGGGATAATTTGAGCAGGAAAGGCAAAGCTGTGGGTAGATTCTTGACTGAAAAGGATGTGTTATACCTTTGGCACCTGAATCTATACTGCTGTTAATTGGGTTTTCTTATTTGTTATATTGGGGTTGTGTATACTGCCATGGACAGCTCACATCGACAGTGAAACCCAGCATCGTCTGAGCTCCGCAAGTGCCGCGTTTTCTCGAATGAAACATAGAGTGTTCGAGGACCGGGATATTTGTAAGAAGACCAAAACACTGGTTTATGAAGCCATTGTATTACCAACTTTATTGTATGCCTGCGAAACATGGACTATCTATAAATGTCACCTCCAACTCCTTGAAAGATTTCATCAACGTTGCCTCCGGAAAATCCTGCGAATTACTTGGGAAGATAGGCGAACAAAGGTCAGTGTACTGGAAGAAGCAAAGACTACTAGCATTGAAAAAATGATCCTTCAATGCCAACTTCAGTGGACCAGTCATGTTGTTCGAATGCCTGACTGCTGTCTCCCAAAGCAGTTACTTTATTCCCAACTCAAGGATGGAAAGCGGAATATCAGTGGTCAATATAAGAGGTTTAAAGATGTTCATAAGGCTAATCTAAAAAAATGCAATATAAACATCGAAAACTGGGAAGCTCTGGCCCATGAACGATCTAACTGGAGGTTGGCCTTTCACAAAGGTTCCATGGACTTTGAAGACGCCCGAGTGCAAGGTGAAAGGGAGAAACGTGCTAAGCGAAAAGCACATCAAATGAATCCTTTACAGGACCATCTTCCATCTGGTAACCTGTGTCCTCACTGTGGGAAGCTGTGTGGATCTAGAATTGGCCTCCACAGTCACTTACGGACCCATCGCTAGAGTCTACACAATCCTCTTTAGAATTTCCTCCTTTTAAAATCTCCTTTTTGTAAATTTTGATCCTGGAAGACAATCTTACTCGGTCACGAGTGATCGCATGATGATGATGATGATGATGATGATGATGATGATGATACTGCCATGGGTAATCCTTTGCAAAGGCAAGATAAACACTTATGACTAAATAAAGAATCCATGACTGACCAAAAAAGAGATCTTGGGGTTGAGGTGGACAGCTCAATGCAGTGATGGCGAACCTTTTTGAGCCCAAGTGCCCAAACTGCAACACAAAACCAACTTACTTATTTCAAAGTGCCAACACTGCAATTAAACCTGAATACTGAGATTTTAGTTTAGAAAAACAACTCATACAGTTGTCCGAACTAATTAACATCTTTTCTTAAAAGAAAAACACAATAACAGAGCTTTCAATGATACAAACAGTTTTCACATTCATACACAAAGACGTCCCTCCCCTCCTGTGCCAGTCGCAATCCATTCTGACGTTGCCTGCTCCCCCATCCTTGCCTTGCCTTGGCTTGCCTCATGGCGGTGGTTACCTCAGCCCGCATCTCGCTCCTCTCGCTCCGCTCACGTGCCCACAGAGAGGTCCCTGCGTGCCAGCTGTGGCAGTGCCATAGGTTCGCCATCACTGGCTCAATGAAACTGTCGACCCAGTATGCAGCTGCTGTAAAAAAGGCAAACTCATGTTAGGCATAATTAGGAAAGGAATTGAAAATATAACTGCCAATGTCATACTGCCTGTATACAAATCTTTGGTGCAACTGCACTTAGAGTACTGTGTACAGTTCTGGTCACTGCACCTAAAAAAGGATATTGTAGAGCTAGAAAAAGTGCAGAAAAGGGCGACTAAAATGAACAAGGGGCTGGAGCATCGCCCCTATGAGGAAAGGTTACAGCAGCTGGAATTGTTTAGCTTAGAAAAAAGGCAAATAGGGGCTGACATGATAGAAGTGTACATAATTATGCATGGTGTGGAGAAAGTGGACAGGGAGACATTTTTCTCCCTCTCTCATAATATGAGAGCCCGGGGTCATCCCATGAAGCTGAGTGGTGGGAGATTCAGGACACATAAAAGGAAGTACTTCTTCACACAGTGCATAGTTAAACTAGGGAATTCACTTCCACAAGATGTAATGATGGCCACCAATTTGGAGGGCTTTAAAATGGGCCACTTGTCCTGATTGGCCAATATGCTACCTCCAGTATCAGAAGCAGTATGCCTATGTACACCAGTTGCTATGAGAGGGAGGGTGCTGTTGCACTCATATCCTGCTTGTGGGATCCTGGGGGCAGCTGGTTGGCCACTGTGTGTACAGAATGCTGGACCAGATGGACCCTTGGTCTGATCCAGCATGACTTCTTATGTTCTTACTTCCTACTTCCCTACATAGCCCTACTTCCTTTCTTGGGCCAAGCTCAGTCCCCATGCACTATGTTCAAACTTGACTCACTTATCTGTCAATTAGTACATTGCAGCTATTTGTCAAATGTTCAGATGTTTAATTATAGTGTGTGTGTTTGGCACAAATTAGAATGCTGCAAGAGTGATATGGCTGATAAGTGAATGTATGTGAAATGAGGAAGGAAAACACACACACACTTTTGCCTCTCTGACCAATCTTACTTACATTGCTTAGCAATTTTGAACTTGAATCAAGTGATTAATTTCAAGGAGAGTTGCACCAAAATACTTACCCACTATCAGATGATTGGGGGTAGGGAAAGTGACTAGGCTAGACATGAGGCAAAAAAAAACACAAACCCCCAAAACCCTCCTAACCCAGGTCCTCAGAATGTTTTCGCTGCAATTTGCTTTGACCTCAAGCAAGTATGTCATAGCATATATGGCCAGGATAATGCAAATTGCAGAGAGGGTACGGGCAATAGAACTGACAATCACTCCCATTCTACCAAAGAAGAAGAAGGAGCAGAAGATGGCATGCACCCTTGACCTGTTCCTCTGAGAAGCTGGACCTGCCTATGTCCTCCCATCTAGGACATAATGATACTTTGGCGGGTTTCTTTTTATTGTATCCATTAGGGAAGGAAGGAAGTCAAGTTTAGCATGCAGGCTGTGATAAAATAAATTCTGTGCTAGAGTGGTGTCATGCATTCAACAGAGTGCTCATTTATTATGAAGGAGGCTCTGCATTTTGATTATACCAGAGCCTCCAATTGTAATGAAGCATGTAATCTTTTATTTCAGTTGGAATGCAAGGATTCAAAACGTATGTTCACTTTTAAATCCAGTGCACAGAGGAACCCCAGTGATGAAGGGTCTCATTCCCAGTGACCAAGCATCAAGGAAAATAAAAGTTAAGTATCCATGTGAGTTAAGCACACATGTGAGTTTAGCAACAGGGTGAATAAACTGCACAAGTGTATGCAATTTATAGCTGAAGAGTTTTCAAAATGTAGGAGGACACAGAAAATATATCACATTATAACTAAGATATATGATTTTTAAAAAAAATTGGAAAGTAAATTCTATTAACCTTGAGTAAGGTTAAAACAAGAATAATAGCAGTATATTAAATTGGTTAAGCATTAATGGTTTCATAATTAAAAGTGAGATCTACACTAGCAGAAAGTCTGAACAGTGGTATATATGTACAATTGCATATTTGTGGGCTCTTCTGAGCAATCAAGAACCCTGAAAAAAGCAGGATCACTGATTTGTTCATACTATGGGTGTAATCCCCTTCCAACCTTCATGCATCCATCTTAGCATATATTTTCTAATATATCACCTAACATATCACCTCCAGTTGTGTTCATAAGCCTCGGTTCCTGTTTGCACTGAGAGCTGCTTCTTGTTCTTGTGTGCCTATGGAAGGGTATGGGTGTGGGGTGAAAGACACACTGCTTGTCTGGACACAGTAGTGACAGCCATGCCTGGAGCAGAACACACTGCTGGTCTCTCTGCTCACCCTCAGCCAAGTGGCTGGGAGGGAGGTAGTGGACCCAGGCAGTTCCTGATTGGCTGAGCGGGAGGAACTTCTTCCTTCTTCAATCCTTCTTCCTTCCAGAAGGATGTAGGGGTGGGCCTTCCAGAGACCCTGCCATCGCGTTTTCAGCCTGTCCAACCATACCCAACTCTCTACTATCTCAAGGTGTTGCCCAGGGATGTTGAAGAGTCCTTGGTCTCGAGTCACGAGTCGAGTCACGAGTCTTTGGACCCGAGTCTCGAGTCCGAGTCCAAGTCCTTGGTCCAAAATGGTGACTCACGAGTCATGAGTCACGAGTCACTCCCAAACCTGACTCCACGAGTCCCTATTAAAATCAATGGGGGGTTTTCCCAACAAAATAAGGCTACTTCAGATGTGTGGCTTAAATACATAGTTCTAGGCACAAGTGTGCCTTTTTATTTCAAAACTCTGCAACTGGTTTTGGCAAGAACAGACCAGGCAGAAAAACCCAAAATAACCAGGCAGGCAGAGGAGGCAGGGAACCCCAAAGCAGGCAGGCAGAGGCCTTTGTCTTGGACAATTCAACTGTTGAACTGGTCAAGAAGAGACCAGACAGGCAGAGGAGGCTGGGAACCCCAACATTTGAGGAACATGATTTTTTATAAATGTTTGGCTCCCATTCTGGAATGGTGAGATCACAATTCCACTCATCACAATTCCACCCTCACTGAACACCCGCTCCACTGGTGATGAACTTGCTGGAACCAGAAACACACTCAGAGCAGCCACACAGAGTAATCTCATGTCCTTCTTCTGCCTCTCCCAAGTACGCAACACATCAATCAAAATAAATCTTGACACACTGTTGGGGCTGCACTCTTGGTAGCCGTCCATAGTGGCCTAGCAGCGGCACACCTCGCTTCCATGTGCTCTTCGCCGGCAATCACGCTCCTCTCCACTCCTTCTGGCACAGCCCAGGGATGTTGAAGAGTCCTTGGTCTCGAGTCCCGAGTCGAGTCTCGAGTCCCATTAAAAATATTGGGACTCGAGTCCGAGTCGAGTCAGAGGGGGGACTCAGTCCGACTCACGAGTCGAGTCCTCGAGTCCGAGTCCCCATCCCTGGTGTTGCCTAAGCTGTCTTAAACTATTGTCATGGGCAACATGGACTCAGAGTTTAGCTGCCACTTGTCAGGTCTGGGAAGGAATTTTTCCCCAGGATTGTAACTGGCCACCCTAGTCCCCTTTTTTTTTCTTTTTGCATTCCTCATAGAAATCCTTGTTTGGTGTATATACTTGCTCTGTTGCCACTCTGCAGCTGTTTCTTTGTCACATCTTGAAGTATTCTTCTACAGTCATGTGAAAAAGAAAGTACACCCTTGTCAAGTTCCATGGTTCCACGTATCAGGACAGAAGAAAAATGATCGGGCCCGTAGCAGGTCTCAAAATTAGGTAAAGACAACCTCAGATGAACAACAACACATGACAGAGTACACCGTGGCATTATTTATTGTACAGAAATACAGCCAAAATGGAGAAGCCATGTGGGAAAAACTAAGTACACCTTATGATTCAATAGCTGGTCGAACCACCTTTAGCAGCAATAACTGGTCTGGAAGTAATCGTTTTTGGTATGATGTGATCAGTCTCTCACATAATTTTGGAGGAATTTTGGCCCACTCTTGCTTCAGTTCATTGCGGTTTGCGGGTATTTGTTTATGCACAGCTCTCTTAAGCTCTCTTAAGGTCCCGCCACAGCATTTCAATCAGGTTGAGGTCTGGACTTTGACCGGGCCATTGCAGCACCTTGATTCTTTTCTTTCTCAGTCATTCTGTTGTAGATTTGCTGGTGTGCTTGTGATCATTGTCCTGTTGCATGACCCAATTTCGGCCAAGTTTTAGCTGCCGGACAGAGGGCCTCACATTCGACTCTAGAATACCTTGGTATACAGAGGAGGTCATGGTCGACTCAATGACTGCAAGGTGCCCAGGTCCTCTGGATGCAAAACAAACCCAAATCATCACCCCTCCACCACCATGCTTGAAAGTTGGTCAGAGATGTTTGTTCTGATATGCTGTGTTTGGTTTTCGCCAAACGTGGCGCTGTTCATTATGGCCAAACAGCTCCACTTTGGTCTCGTCTGTCCAAAGGACATTGTTCCAGAAGGTTTGTGATTTGTTCAGATGCAACTTTGCAAACCCAAGCCATGTTGCCATGTTCTTTTTAGAGAGAAGAGGCTTTCTCCTGGCAACCCTTCCATATAAACCATACCATACTTGTTCAGTCCTTTTCTAATTGTACTGTCATGAACTTTAATGTTGCACCTGCTGACTGTGGCCTGTTACACCTGAGATGTAACACTTGGATGTTTTGCAATTTTTCTGAGCATTGCATGGTCTGCCCTTGGGGTGAATTTGCTGGGACGTTCACTCCTGGGAAGATTGGCAACTGTCTTGAATGTTTTCCACTTGTGAATAATCTTCCTCACTGTAGAATGATGGATTTTAAAGTGTTTGGAAATGCCTTATAACCCTTCCTGGATTGATGGGTAGCAACAATTGCTTCCCTAAGATCATTGCTGATGTCTTCTCTCCTTGGCATTGTGGTAACACACACCTGACTGCTGGAGACCAGCAAACTCCTGACACTTCAGCTTTTATAGAGGTGGTCACATTTGCTGATGATCAATTCATCAAGGGCATTTGCTTAGCAGCACCTGGCTGCTCCTTAGCCTCTTCATACCTATGGCAGCAGTAAGGGTGTACTTAGTTTTTCCCACATGGCTTCTCCATCTTGGCTGTATTTCTGTACAATAAATAATGCCACGGTGTACTCTGTCATGTGTTGTTGTTCATCTGAGGTTGTCTTTGTCTAATTTTGAGACCTGCTACGGTCCTGATTATTTTTCTTCTGTCCTGATATGTGGAACCATGGAACTCGAGAAGGGTGTACTTTCTTTTTCACATGACTGTAACTGGTGCTAGGGTGTCAGGCACAATCCTTATTCAAGAGGAAGTGGCCAAGAAGGAGTCAGTCTTGACTAACTGACATGGGGAGTTCAAGGGGCCAGCCTATTACAATACTCCTGGGTGATAGGTGACAATCATGACAACAGCATGAGCTGTTGACGTCTGTAGCCAGGGCTGGCATCAAGGATAGCCATGACTGGGTACCTGCCAAGGGCCCACACCCCAGCAGGGGCTACTGACAAGAGTCTCCTCTTCATTATTGCAACCTGCTTGTTCACCTGCCTCTCGCTCTGGCCCAGACAACAGTGGTGGTTAGAAGGAGGAACACTATAATCCTACTTGCTCACTGGCTCTCTGCTGGTCAAGTGGTAATAATGATGAGAACTAAGATGAGGAGCAATAGTAGCTCGTGACAATGGTGGTAAGAAGCTACTCACTGAGGGTGTGGGGCCATTGAGGGTGTCTTGCCCAGGAGCCTTCGGAAACTTGGAGGTAGCACTGTAGTTTTCTGCTGCCTTCTCAATATGACCCAGCTGGCAGGCTGGGCCAAGCATTTCTGATATCTGGATTCTTGTCAGAATGCCATGCTATTGATTGATTTGATAACATTTATATCACACTTTCCCACCAAAAATAGTGCCCAAGATGGCTAACAATAAAATACAGATGAAATAACCAAGTTATACTTAAAACTCATCATATAAATTAAAAACACATCAGTAAAGCATGGTTTGCCTCTGTGAAGCGGGTCCACTAAAAAGTTGTGACCTATATTTATCCAAATCCTGTGTCTTGCATGCTCTCTCCCCCTGTTCCATCTATTCCCATCTGTTGGCACAAGGAGAAATTCAGATTAGATCCTTACATTTGAATATTTACCTATTCCTTTCAAAAGCTTATTTTTGTAATGCATCAAACAAATTTTCCTTTCCTTCATAGACTCCATTCTCCAGCACTGGGGAAAGAAACCAGTTTGATTTATGTGACAGTTTGGTGACTTGTGATCAGCAGTATAACACACTTGGCAATGTAAATGCCTGGAATCCTTGAGAAAGGATAGCATTGTCAGCCATCATAAAGTTTTCAAACATTATTAATTGATCAAAGATTATCACTCTCTCCCAGCTGAAATACTGAGTTTCCAGGGTGACTGTCTAGCCATATCCCAGGGCAGTATAATTCATGGCAATCTCAAATGACAACTGATAGACATAACATGTCTGCCCGTCTGGTCATGGATAGTAGCACTGAAATATGCTGCCAAACTCTCTGTAATAACCTTAGTTCCCTTACGGTATCAGCCTAACATCTCCGCAGAGACTTAACCCTAATGGAAGTAACAATGACAGCTTGCCAAAATAACATATGTGGCAGCCAGTTTAAATTTAACTATAGTATGTTCCGACACTGAAATGTAGAAAGATATCTGCCTAGCTCCTTTCTCTTTCCGCCTGCATGCTGACTATTTCACTGTTAGCACCCTTCAAGGAATGGGACTTCGTTTAATTTGCTTTGGCACCTTTGACTAAATTAAAGCAGATTTCTTTCCACACTTGTGCCAAGTGTGACACAATGTCAACCAACAACAATTATATAACGTTGAATTCACAAATAGTGATTCGAGAAACCATGCCTGGCCATGTGACAGACACATCTGTGAGCTTCTAATTTAAAGTTTGCAGAGATAAAGCTAATTTGATGGCCATGCTGCTCATTGCATACAAATCCATAATAATGCTTAGAATCAAAAGTCACACAGCAAATATCAGTTCATCTCCACTAGTAGACATGGTGATCCTCACTCTTGTGGAAATGGTCTTCATTTGCTCCTCTCAGGTTGTCTTCTCTCTGTCACTGCTTTTTTTCCCTTTGTCGTCTGGTTTTATAACTCTCTACTAGGAATCATCCTCTTTCAGTGTTGGCAGTGTCCCTAGTTGCTACAGAATGCCCGAAGGGTAAAATTTAGCTTGCAAGTAAGCTAAATTTGACCCTTTTGGAGCTCTGTAGCAGCTATGCATGTAATTTTCCCCATATGTGTGTGTGTATATTTGAGTCATCCTGCAGATTGCGACCCATGAGGGGCGAGAGAGGTGTCCAGGGCACTAAAATGTTGCCCGCCCCTGGTTTAGGCCCTTATTCATACAAGATTCCCTCCCAACATGCTGAGCTGATTCCATTAAAAGATATTGCCAATGTTAGAACTGAGACATAGAGTAGTGTTATTTTAATACTTTTTATTAACTTTCTGGAGGCCTATTCCAGTGTGCTGGAAGTATAGCATAGTCCAAATGAGCTCTGATACCCTTTATACTTGCTTGGGCATTGGTACAAAGCATTGGCATAACATTAAGAATATTTAGTCCTAAGTACTACCTAATTTAGCATGGACTCTTGCAGTTGTATCCCTTCTAATCCTGGGGAAATGGACAACAGTAGGCCAAGAATACTTTAGTTAATATGACAGTATGGAAAGAATTATGGCCTTCACGTATACTATAAAGTTTCTCATTAGGTTCGTTGGCTGTGGAGCTATACTTGCCCAATTTTCTAAGACCCATTCCTGTATAACAGAAGGTATTCAGAGACACAGTCCCAAAATTTCCTGGACATCCACTTTGCATTTATATCGTGCATTTCAAATGTTCAAGGTTATAGTAATCCTTCAACAGCCCTGTAAGGCAGTCCAGTATTATTATCCCACGACCTAAATAACTTACAAATATGAAAGTAACCACACACTTTATTTGTACTAATGTTACTTTTGGCCACTGTCTTCAATCACAGGAGCTCACAGTGTCAAAAGACTAGACACTGTACATCACCCAGGGTGGCCGGTTGCCGGCCAGATGGGCGATAAATAAATATTAATAATAAATAAATACTTACATGTGTGTCTACAGCTATATCTTTTTGTTTCCATTTTTACTCTAGAATAGGTGTGGGGGCCCTGATCCAGGTTGGTACCCTAACATGGGGTGTGTGGTAGGGGGCTTTTAAGATCTGGATCGGTCTGTCTGCACTTACTTAAAAATTAAAGAAGACATAGTTGCTGGACACATTTAAAATAATGTTTCTATTATGACAAATTATCTTCACCTACATCTGTGATCAGCAAAGTTAAAAGTGTCTTCAAGATCACTGATGTTACAGTAACTGAGAGCCATTAGCACCTGGCTTAAGGATGATCATGTTCGGATGAACAGGCAATTCCCCATGTATGAAGAACCTAACACTCCTAATGAGCTAACACTGATCATGTGAAAGGGACATTTTCTGTGGGGGTGGTCTCTTTGTCTAGATCAGGCCTGTAGCTCTAGTCATTTAATTTTGCTTTATTCATTTGGTGCTCACACAAATACTACAGTTTGAAGGCAGGGGGACAAGTTTTATTAGGTTTTAGAATTTCAAGTATTTTCCTTAGTGTGTATGAATTTTATTTATGAGACCTTCCTAGGTCGATATGTAGGACACTTCCCGAGTATAAAATTGCTTGTAGGTTGCAATAAAATGGGCAATATTGCTAAAATATCATTTTGAACAGTTGGATAAGTCTGAATACCTTGTGTCTAATCAGATTTATTTCCATGTTGCAACATGCACAGGGCAGACAGACACACACTTGACTAATTTCTTCTTGTTAAGGTATTCATGCATGCCTCCCTAGTACTTATTGTGACAAGATGGAACAATAAAATCAATTTCCTTAACTGTCAAAGCAGCATAAGGAAATAGCAAACAAACATTGGATAGCTGCCTCTGAGAAGGGAAAGTAAAAAATGTTGCCAGTGAATGTAAAGTAATGTATCAGCAATATCATTAATCTTTGCAGAAGCACAGCTTATCCCAAATTACATATTATGTTATGTACTATGCAGTGAATCCTTCCTGTATCAGTGTTAAGGTAACGAGAGTAAGTATTCTTGTTTTTACTTTCATTTCTAGGAAATAGAAAACAGGAAAGAAAGAAAGAAAGACACACAAACACACACACCACACCCTATTGGTACAATTGGTAGAGGTCTTGCTGTATCTAATAATGAGTATGTCAGTTAATCTGATTATGTTCTATTTCAAAGTACATTTCATTTATTTGGACTTTACAAAGCTTTTCTAAAGATATATTGCAATTAGGACTGGGTTGAGTGAGTTCAAATGGGATTCTGGTATCTTGCACCAACAGGAATCAGGAGAAGTCAGCATCCCCACCAGCAACATGGAAATAATACATTTTAATAATAATTTTTAAAAAATGAATGTTGAGCAATTCTGAAGCCAATAAAACAAGCAAAACGGATATTCAGAACTATCAATATTTTAGTATTTTAAGCAGGAATATAGCAACAAATAAAGTGAATCAAACAGATTTATATTATGGTTATACAGTACAGAACAGAATTTCAGAAGTGGTTACAATTGCAATCACTTCAGTTGCAGTGTTTGTGCTCCATTTCACCATTATTTGAATCAATTTCAGTCTTTTGAAAAAGTATGGAGGATATACACAGGCACACGGAGTGACACATAGACCATTATCTCTTAATCTCTTTATACCAAAAACGTTATGTTGCCTGTGTCAAGTGACCACCTGTTGAGGCCCTTCCTTAACAGGGAGGCCCTGCTGTCTGAGTTTTTTCTATTGAGTGTCATGCTGGCTGTGTTCACACATAACAATACAAGACATAATTCCTTGGGTATACTGGCTTAAGTGAACAAGCAGTGTGCTAGGGCACACAGCTCATTTGCTCCTCCTTTCATGTGAATGAGTACAGTCATGCCTTGGATTGAGAGCATAATTCGTTCCGGAAACGTGCTTGTAATCCAAAACACTCTTATATCAAAACTGAAATCCCCCCAAAAAAATATTGTACAGAGATTTTTAATTTAAGCCGTACTACAGTACTTGTATTGCAAGTCGTTGCTTGTATATCAAGTAAAAAATAAATAAATATTTAAAAATTTGCTTGTCTTGCAAAACACTCTCAAACCAAGTTACTTGCAATCCAAGGTATTACTGTAATCAGGAAGTGGTATCTTACTGTGATGCTTAAACCCAGAATCCTGGTTTGTTGCTCCCAAACAAGCCAGGATTTGTAAGTCAACAAACCAGGGTTTCTTGTTGGTTTACAAACCAGGATTCCAGATTTGAATGGTATGATAAGCTAGCCCTTCCTGTTAATTTTACTCACTTGTGTGATGGGAGGAATGAAGAGGACGCAAACAAGCTGTGTGTGTGTGTCAACATGTTATTTATTCACAGCAAGAAAGGACAAGTTAGGAATCCTGGTTTATCACTATGTGCAAATGCAGCTAATGTCTCTAAGTCTAATGCCAACTTTAGGAAGGTTCAAAGGAGAAATGAAAATACAACAGTTCATGGCCCTTTATTTTCTCATAATAGTATGCTCTATGTTCTTTAAGGCATATTTCTCACAACTTAATTCAGAGCTATTTAGCACTGAAGCAGATATTGTTCCTTTGTATTGTAAGTACAGCTTACAAATTTCTTATGGGGATTTTTCTTCTCTCATTTTTTAAATTGCATTAAGCAATATAAGCACAATATTAAATCAAAATGAGGGTAACCAATTGGACAGCTTGCATCCCAAATTACATAGCAATTTTTTTTGGACAAGCGATCTCACATTTTTGCCTGGTCTCTTCTTAACCAGTTCCACAGTTTGAATTGTCCAAGACAAATGCCTCTGCCTGCCTGCTTTGGGGTTCCCCGCCTCCTCTGCCTGCCTGGTTATTTTGGGTTTGTCTGCCTGGTCTGTTCTTGTCAAAATCAGTGGCAGAGTTTTGAGATAAAAAGGCACACTTGTGCCTAGAATTTATTTAAGCCACACATCTGAAGTAGCCTTATTTTGTTGGGGAAGAACCCCATTGATTTTAATAGGGACTCGTGGAGTCAGCTTTGGGAGTGACTCGTGACTCGTGAGTCACCATTTTGGACCAAGGACTTGGACTCGGACTTGAGACTCGGGTCCAAAGACTCGTGACTCGACTCGTGACTCAAGACCAAGGACTCTTCAACATCCCTGAGAATTGCCAAAAAAGAGTACATGCATCACCAAAAAAAGAGGACAAAAAGAGGATACATAATTGCATAAAAATTTGCATAAGTTGATTTATTTATATATGCAAATTTAGAAATTATTATTATAATTTAAATAAAAATACAGTACATTTCACCATAGCATGGGAAGACTGCGGCCAGGTGAACTGTGTGCCTTGCTCAGTCTGCTGTCCAGGTGCTGTTGATGGGCAGCTTCAAGGCTCAGCTCTTCCTTCTGATGGTTCTTTATCTTTATACCAGCCTTGGACTGGAAAGCCCTTCAAATAGAGGACTGTCTTCTGTAAAAGAGGACACATGGTCACCCTAAAACATGAATATGGGTGTAAGTAAGAGAGTAAGTAGAGCTAAGGGCTCTTATAGGGCCTTTAATAATATGAATCTGCCTTATACTGAGTCAAAAGAACTGTCTTATCCCATTCCTGTCAAATTCCCAGCCCTGCAATCATCCATTCCAATGGATATTCTATGGAAGTGTGGGTCTTCTTCTGAATGCCAAGCATGTGCTCTAAAACTCATTGGTGGTCCATCCCCTTACAGGCTTCACTCAGCCTAGTAGGCCATGTTCTTCACAACCCTTGCTTGGAGTAGAGATGCTCCATCCTTAACTTGAAATGGTATTTTTCTGCACTCTAACTAGTCTGCTCCCAAATGGGATTCATTGTTTGGACAGGTACAAGTCTCTTTTTTGCATGGGTTTTAATTGGCACAAATTCCATGTATTTATTTATTATGTTACAGAATGTATCTCTCCCCACTTTTGAACTTTACTATGGGGCATTTTTTGCTGAGCAAAATACACCAAGTGTAGTATGCAAACAGTGTCTCAGTTACATTTAATAACAAACAAACATGCACATAAAAAGTCAAATGAACCCAACCAAGCCCAGGCTGAAAAAAGAAACATTTGTCTCTATATGTTTTGCAGGTCACCATCATTTGTAGTCGTAAGAGGCTGCTTTTGTGCTAGTCAGCTCTGTTTGAACAGGTATGATTACTTTATTATTAGTCCATTTGTTTAAGAGGGAAAGTATGTTTTTGGGGAAATTAATCTCTCCAAATAATGCTGACCATAAACTGCAATATTTGCATGCTTGCAAATCCTCGAAGTCTAAGCACATTACATTCACTCATTTTGCTTGCTGGACAGATTATTTTTTGTTGTACGGTACTTATCTTAATTTTGTAGGAACATGTTGAAATTTACCGCCTTGCAATCTTATCCTTCTCCCCAGTCCATATATTTATGCACTTGGGTGGGAAGGAAGGGGAAAGGCAGAAGCCTTTCTTTAAAACTAAACCATGCAGAAATGTATTCATGGCATCTTTTCCTCATTAACCTCGTTATAAATTTCCTTTATAAACAAACAATGGATACAGATGTCAAAATTCTGGTATGATCAATGCATGGTTGGGGAAGCAGGATTGTGTTGTAGGCCTCACCCTAATCTTCCAGATCTTTTCAGAGCCTGTACATATAGGCTCCAGAATACACAATCTCGGACACTCAGTTTTCCAGGGTATCAGATCATGCAATGTCTATGTACATTTGGGGTGTTCACTTGTAGGATCTGGATACAATGTCCAATCAATGAATGGAGGTCAAGGGTTAAGTCAGCAGCTACCTCTTCATGTGTTGATCATAACTGGACTGAGAGCATCTGCTCAGATGCCCTAAGCTGTAATCAGTAATCACTGAGCGCCTTTACTGTACAGCTTCCTAAGTACACTTTCGTTCTTGCCTTCATGGTGAACATGTCATCCTTTTGCTACCGATTTCCTTTAATCAATCCAAAACATACTTGGGCTTTTTATTTAATTACTTAGCATATTTCTCTTCATAAAATCTGTCCAAGAGTGCTTCACAAAATTAGTTAAAGCAATAACAATAAAACATTCAATATTAAATCAACAAAATATGTAGACAGTCAATTTAAAAACAAACACCCAATAACGTTTCAAGCAACCCCAAATTTCACTCCCTGCCCATTGCTGCTTCCTTGTGCTTACAGAAGGCACCCAATAGGAATTTGTCACAAGCTGGGACAACCATTTATTGGCCTAATTCTCACCTACTAGTAAGAAAACCCCCACAGTGCCTAGAAATATGAACCACGTTTCATGTTAGTACTGCCCGCTTCCCAGTACTGTTGTGGTCTCCATTTGTGTGTTGGAGCTCAGGCCTCTGACTTGTATTTAGGTTTGTGGACAAGTTATTTTTATTTTTGTCTCACCAGTTTGCCTTCTGGGAAATGAGTGTTTTGTGACTGGCCATACCCACGATGCCAGTCAGTTTATAAATGAACAAGCCCTCCCACCATGACACATATTTTAGGAGAGTGCCTCTGACACTGTCAAAATCCCAAATATACCCTCTGACCCAAAATGCTGGAGACCCCTGCTTTACCATAAAAGCTGACTTGTAATTCCCACGGATGGAGAATAGTGTTATTTTTAAGAAGAGAGAGCAGTGAAGTCCTATGCTGTCTTTTTTTGCAGTAACTTGTTAATTTACAACAGATTGGGTAGGTGGCATACCATGCACAGAGGTACTCCATGGCCCACAACAACATCAACAGAGCTTCCTTCCTAGTCCAGCCTATTCTGAGCATTACAAATCCAAGTCTGGCTCCTAAACCCTTTCATTGCTGTGTGTCAATGCTGCCTGGAGGGCCATACTTATATGCAGTAGTATGGCCCACCACATTCCTAAAACCATCATGGGACATGTGCTTATTTGTGCCTTTTTTTTTTTACTTCTGTCTTCATTGCGTAGCTATGCAGTTAATTATGTGGTTTTCTTGCTCTCGTTCTCATGAGAGATTTCCTTGAAAGAGTTAAAAATGGCAAGGAGAAAAGCTGTTTTCTTAGAAGGTGGTTGTTGAAGCATTCAGTCACAGTATACAATCTAAGTGAGTTTGGAATTTTAAACTTTGAATTTTAACCTGGGTTTTAGGATAAATACACAAAGCTGGTGACTTTTTAAGGATGAGTGAACTCATCCATAGCCATTTGATATTTGCAAAGATAAGTACAGGTCCAAAAACACCTCAACCTACAGATAAGAGCAAAAATATTGAATGTTGAAGAGAAAGCCAGGGCAGCCACATGAAATGAAGTGAAGAAAGCAGATTGAAATCAACCATTTTCACCAGTTGGATGTGGGCAAAATTGGAAGAGTTTGAAAAGAAGTAGGAGGATAGAGACCCATGGTGGTAGATTGCAGCATTATTAAAAAGGGGGGATTCTTCCACTGTTGTCTTCAAGTGAAAGAGACCTGGACCAGTGGACCAGTGGGACGATAGATCCTCAATTTCTTAAAATGTGAGTTGTTCACCAACAGACAGATTATTTCTAGATTACATTTCCCCTTCCTCCAAGAAGCTCAGGGTTGCTTATCTCAAGTTATTCCCACAACAGCTGACTGAGATGTGTTAGGTGGGTGTACTCAAGGATTTCATTCGTTCCACATTTTTAAACAAACTTACTGGGTTCACACTTCCTGGACAAATGCACAGATCAGAACTCAGTTAGCCTTCTCTGAATCTTATGATACAGCTCTTGGATTAAAAACAACAACACCCAAAATCATATCAAAGGTGTGTAAGGCATGCATATTTAATGATAAAATGCATACAAAAATGTGTATTTTAGGACAGAATGCACACAAATTGATATTATCAATATTTAAATACAATGTTTGTGCATTGTATCAAATGAAGACATTCACAGATTGAAGCGGAAATGGGATGGAGTGGACTTTTGGATAAATGCATGGGAAAACTGACATGGATCAGAATTAGTGTGACCCATCCATCCCTAATTAGGCTGAGAGTTTTCCAAGACCACACAGGGAGTTCGTGGTGGAGCAGGAATTTGAACCCAGGTCTCCCCAGACTTATATCTAATTCTATCCACCACCCTGGCAAATGATCTAAATTGTTCCTTTATTATTTTAATGGAATTTTTAGTTTTATATACACACACACGACAAATGTGCCCATTACATTTACAGTACACACACACACACACACACACAACCTACTAATTTGATTAATTTTTTAAATCCATATATTTGTTTCTCGAAAACCTGGTTTTTGATCAGTACTATAAAGATTTGTAGATCCCTCATCTAGGACAAGGGTGGCCATGTGTCATACTTTATAGAGGACAATCCTCTATTTGAAGGGTTGTGAGAGGCCAGTCCCTTATTTGAATGACTGTCCAGTTCAACTCCAATTTAAAGAGAGAGAGCAGGAGGGGTCTTAAAGTTGCCAGTCAACAGTGAGCACCTGGACAGCAGATTGAGAAGGCACACAGGCCACCTGGTCACAGTCGTCCCCACTACAGTGTGATGTACAGTAATACCTCGGATTACGAGTAACCCGGTTTGCGAGTTTCTCGTAAGACGAGGAAAAATTTGGCATAAATTTACATTTGAAAGACGAGCAAGTCTCGCAACACGAGCCGCTGCTGCCTCATGTGGCTCCTGTTGCGAGATGTCTTTCAAATTTAAATTTATGCTAGCAACGCGAGGTGCCGGCTGAGCGAGTGGCCGCCGTCTCGCGCTGCTGCGCTGGCCAGCCAAGCGAGTGGCCAGGAGGCGGGGGCATCCCTGGAGGCGAGGCGCAGCTTGGCTCGGCCGCCAGCCAAACGAGTGGCCAGGAGGCGGGGGCATCCCTGGAGGCGAGGTGCGGCTTGGCTCGGCCGCCGCCTCGCGCTGCTGCTCCGGCCGGCCGAGTAGCCAGGAGATGGGGGCTTCCGTGGAGGCACGCCAGGCTCCTTTCTCCCCAAAAGGTAGCAGCATCGGCAGCACTTAATCCTTTCTAAAAAGCACACAAATCCTTACAAATTCTCATAGTATGAACCATAATCTCTCTAATACTGAGACAGACTGAATGTATTTCAAGCATTTTCTGTCAGGAAACGCTCCCTTCCACCCAACTCCACCACCTTTATACCCTCCTCTTTCCACCACTCTGCATGCAGAAATAAAGGCAGGAAAAGAAAAGATTACGCCAAACTAGTTGCTTCCTACACAGCTGTTTAATTACATTACATTTCCTTTGCCAGGGTCAGAAAAAGAAGCGAGAGAGGGAGCCCAGATGCAGCCGGCATTTGCAAGTTAAAAAAAGAACTTATCCCGCCGCTTTGTACTTTTGAAAGCAGGTCGCCCGCGCCGCCGCCGGTCCTGTCGCGTCACATCCGGCTCCGTCAGTGACGGATGTTATCTTGTAGAATTTTTTTCCAATAAAAAATCTTTAAAAAACTGAGTAACCCCAAGTGTAAGAAATCCCATTTTTCTTCAAAGTCGCTGTGCAAGGTTTCACACTCCGCCGCCAATTTATCGTTTGAGCACACAACGGGGGGGGGGGGGCTTCTAGCCGAATGGAGTAGGACGGATACTGAGAGAGCTCCGGTCGGAAAAGATATGAAAGAATAAATCTCCCCTGAAATAATAAGGATCCTGTGAGTAACATTCTTCAAACTTGAATAAGGCAAAGGGCTGTGTTTTTCGGAATTGTTTTCTAAACTTTCTTTCGTATTTCTGGGCTGGTTGCCAAATGTCCAGAGATCGTAAATATAAAATTCCATCGGTCTGGGAGAGAAAGAAAACCCATCCTAGTGATATCTGAGTGTCACGGCTGGATAGGGTACAGCTTGAAGAAGAAATTAATTCTAAAAACAACACGGAGATCAAAAAAGATAAGATCAGCCGTAGTGCTGAATCACTTAGAGCAGGAAGTGCTCGTATAATCCCGGAAATTCTGTCTCAGCAGAAGGTGGGATCTGCTGTTTCTGTAGTGATACCAAAAAAACCGAAAGAAAGCATGTCGCGTGAAATGATGGCACAGATCCAGAAGCTTCTAAAAGAAAATAACGAAGAGATAACAAACCAGATGAAGACCGAGATGAAAGAAACAATAAACAAATTGTAGCGGATGTGGTTGTGGAGCTAGAAAAATCAATTGCTGAAATAAAAACAGAATTAAAATCTGTGAATTTGAAAATGTCTGAGATGGAAAAAGGGATAATGGCAAATAAGTCTGAAATACAAGATCACAATATTAGGTTTGATCAGATTGAACTGAAATTGATTGACTTGCAAGATCGGGAACGCAGATCTAACATACGCCTTCGCGGGTTTCCAGAACAGAGTGGTGAAACTTCTAAAAATTTGAAAGATAGAGTGCTTGAATGGCTAAAGAGCCTTGCTCCTGGTATTACATGGGAGCAAGAGGATATTGAAAGGATCCATAGAGTCACTTTCAAAAGAGGAGGAATGAGTCCCAGAGACATTGTTATAAAATTTACATACTACAATAAGAAGGAGTTTTTTATGGGTGCAATCAGGCAAATTCCGGAACAATTGATTGTTTCAACACCAGTCCAAGTAATCCAAGGTATTACTGTATTGCATTTAAACTATAGTAATGATGTCTAAATTTACATCTATTGATAATATAGATCGCTACAGATTCTCATAAATTGGTTCCGGTCCTTCCTCTCTGGAAGGTATCAGAGGGTAGTTCTCGGGGAGGAGGCTTCGGACCCTCGGCTGCTCACTTGTGGAGTGCCGCAGGGTTCCATCCTCTCCCCGATGTTATTCAACATCTACCTCAAGCCGCTGGGAGCTATCATCAGGAGGTTTGGGGTGCAGTGTCATCAGTATGCGGATGACACGCAGCTCTACCTCTGTTTTAAGTCCTCACCGAGGTTGGCTGTTGAGACCCTGTCCAAGTGCCTGGAGTCAGTGGCTGGCTGGATGGGAAGGAACATGCTGAAACTGAACCCCGACAAGACCGAGGCACTTCTGGTGGGGGACAAGGGGAGGTTAGGGGATGTTGACCTGGTGCTGAATGGGGTACATCTACCCCTGAAGGACCAGGTCCGCAGCTTGGGGGTCATGCTAGACTCCCAGCTGTCCATGGAGGCTCAGGTGGCAGCTGTGAGCCGGGCGGCGCTGTATCAACTCCATCTGATACGGCAGCTGCGCCCCTACCTTCCTAATCACCTGCTCCCATCAGTGGTTCATGCCTTGGTCTCCTCTCGCCTAGACTACTGTAATGCGCTCTACGTGGGGTTACCCTGGAAGACGGTTCGGAAGCTTCAGCTGGTACAGAACGCGGCGGCTCGCCTGATTAAGGGCGGCCGCCGGCGTGATCATATCACGCCAGTGCTTAATGAGTTGCACTGGCTACCAGTTGCTTGCCAAGCCGAATTCAAGGTGTTGGTTTTGACCTTTAAAACCCTACACGGCTCCGGCCCAGTTTATCTCAAGGAGCGCCTCCAGCAACATCAAGTAGGCCGCTCAACAAGGTCTGCCACGGACGGCCTTCTCCTTATCCCATCAGCCAGAGCAGCCAGGCTGGTGGGGACTAGGAAGAGGGCCTTCTCTGTGGCGGCCCCCACATTATGGAACTCCCTCCCTAGTGACCTTCGCCATGCCCCCTCCGTGATGAGCTTCCGCCATGCATTAAAAACATGGCTGTTCAGGCGGGAATATGGGTTGGGTTAGGTTTTTAAAAGAACTTTTTATATTGTTTTAATTATTATTATATTTTATTGTATTGTTTTATTGTATTTTAATTGTACATCGCCCAGGGTGGCCGGGTGACCGGCCAGATGGGCGATTAATAAATATAATAAATAAATAAATAAGCAAATTCTTTGCAAATCTGTGTCTTATTTTGTCCTCTCTTTTTCTGGTGATACATTTCCTCTTCCTTGGCAATGCAGAAGTGACCATCTGGGGCACATATAGGAGTCTTTTGCTGTACCAAGTGAGTAGAGGTTGCTTCATTCTCTTTACTACAAAGGAATGCTCTGCATATATAAGCAGCCCCATTGAACATGTTGACTGGGTTCAGACAACACATAATCCACACTCAAGGGTTGAATATGGGTTGTCGTTGTAATGCAGGTTACCGTGTTGTCTGAACCCAGCTGAGATAACAAACCATGGTGAACAACCCACAGTTCACAAGCCAACAACAAACCGTGGGTTCACTTCATGGGCTGTTTGTGGTTAACAAGCCATGGCTTGTTAATGCAGCTGGATTCAGACAACACAACAACCCATGGTTCAACAGCAACCCACAGTTCAACAACAACCAACACTCAACTCTTGAGTGTGGGTTATCACGTTGTCTGAACCGAGTCATCATTGTCTGGGTTTGCACGACACAACAACCCATTGGGGGTTGCTACGCAAAATGGTTGATCATGTTGTGCGAACCCAGACCAATTCCCCGCAGGGTGGCTTATGGAGAGCAACAAGCCACCCTGACAATCCATGGGTTGTAGTACCCATGATGGGTTGTAGTACCCATGATGGGTTGTTGTGTCATCCAAACCCAGGTGACCAACCCCATCGTGGGTACAGGGAACTGGCTACCAACAATCTTAGAAAGAGCGGTAAAAAAACCCTTGCTGCTCTTCCAAGCGTGGCCTGGCACCTGCCAGTACCAGCCACCCCCAAAATGCCCAAGCAGCACTTGAGGGCAGCTGGCACTGGCTTCTCCCCCTCCCTGCCATGATCTTGAGCATTTTTGGGATCACCTCGGCTTTTATTCCCCTGGAGATTCACAATCCCCATTTTTGACAGCTATGGAAATTCTCTTCAAAGTGCCCCAGCAGCACCTTGAAAGAGCTGCTCGTGGTTGCCAAGCATTTATTTCTTATTCCCCCCCTTATTTTTGCAAATATTTGCAAAAATTATTTATTTATTATTATTTTATTTATTTACAAGATTTATTTATTGAGAGCCAGTGTGGCATAGTGGTGAGAGCATTGGACTGGGACTCAGGAAATCTGGGTTCTTGAAACCCGCTCGGCCACGAAACCCACTGGGTGACTTTGGGCCAGTCACTGACTCTCGGCCTAACCTACCTCACAGGGTTGTTGTGAGGATAAAATGGAGAGGAGGAGGAGGAGGAGGAGGATTATGTAAGCCGCCTTGGGTCCTTGCAGGAAAAAAGGTGGGGCATAAATATAATAAATAAATTAATAAATTAATAAATAATAAATAAAATTTATTTGTCAGCATGCTGTTGATTCATAGCTCTATTGCCTTGTGACATCTGGATTGGGTGAGGCTGTGCAAGTCCTGGATCACTGCCTAGACTCAGTGATGGGCTGGATAAGCGCCAGTAAACTAGAGATGTGTGAGAATTCTGTTGGGGGTGTGTGAAAATCTGATGGATTTTTCCAGTTTGGCCCCCCATTTCACCCTACTGGTGTTGAATTGATTTGTACCAAGTTGCGCCAGCACGTGGATTTTCATTTTCTTTTTAAATGGTGGCAATTTGCACATTAAGAAATGGTCTTGAAATTTGCGCAAACTATAATTTGCGCAAATTGCATTAAAAATTGGTCTTTCACAAGTGTGCATCTGCACTCTTTCAGGGGTCCAAAATGAAAAGAGTGCAGGAGGCACATCCAGGAACATTGAGAAAACAAGGCTACCGACAGGTTAAATTGTTGCTTTGCTAAACGGCAAGCTGTCAAGTGAAGCAAAGCCACAAATGGATCTTTGTTTATGAAACGGGGTGGCCAGTAGATCACCCCCTTCACGGCAAGATCCTCTAGTTTTTATATTTCCTGTATCTTTTCCACCCTTTCCTGAGCATCTAGGTAGGTACTTGGGAAAGCGGGAAAGTGTGAGCCACCCTATTTATGGAAGCTGTCAGTTTTGACAGGAACGATCATAACTCAGGTTCCTTTTAAAATGGGGTTTTTGACTGGGCTAAAGCAGGGTTTCTTCAGACGGATATAGGCATATGTATATGCATACTCTGGGGGAAAGACACATGGTTG
Organism: Shinisaurus crocodilurus; assembly: GCA_021292165.1. Classification (NCBI taxonomy): domain Eukaryota; kingdom Metazoa; phylum Chordata; class Lepidosauria; order Squamata; family Shinisauridae; genus Shinisaurus; species Shinisaurus crocodilurus. The sequence goes on along the minus strand of CM037876.1, from coordinate 74,434,246 downwards.
TAATAAGTACTACTTTGTGATAGCTGTGTGAAGGGACTTCTGCTTTAAGGCAATTGAGTATCTATCAGCCCTGTGCCATCTTCTTTTATAGGTGCACAAAACCAGTCCCACTGCCCCAGAACATTGATTTTATTTATTTTATTAAAATATTTATCTTCTGCCTTCTGTCAAATGAATGTCAGGGCAATTCACAACATCAATTAAAACATCAATAAATAAAATAACGATAAGATATAGAGGTGTTTGTTGTTGTGTTTTGTTTTGTTTTTTAAAGCAGAATTAAAAACAATTGACAACTCAGTAAACAGTTACTCCAGACTAAAAGCCAAGCTTTCTCTGCTCAGCCGACTAAAAGCATCAAATCAAACAGGCATCTCTAGGGAGGATGTTACATAAGTAAGGTTTTGTCTACTACAGTGTTCCCCAACCTAGTGTTCTCCAGAGTCCAGATATTCCTGACCATGGGCCATGCTGGCAGGGGTTGATGAGTGTTGAAGCCTTAAACATCTGGAAGGCACCAGGTTAGTGAAGGTGGGTCTACTGGGCCATCTGAAAGCATCCAGTGAGTGATGGTCTCTGCATTCGCTACTCAGATAAGCTAGATGTTTCAGTTTCTCATATGAGCAGTGGCTGAGCAGTCCACTGGGCACAATTCTTTTAGAAATCCTGATTGTGCTTGGTCCCCACTGTAAAAATTACTGTATGGGGGGCGGGGCGGGGGGGGGAAGATCCTTAGTTATCCACTACTTATATGAGTGCAAATGACTGCTTAATGTACAAAAGGGAAACATAAACCCTGTGCCAAATAAAGCTCTTTGGGATCAATTGCGTTTCATATTCTGGAGAAGAAAAATACCGTACTTAAATCTCAAAGCTCCATATGTTTCTGATAAGAAAGTAGTCCAAGGAAAAATGAAAAAATGAACTGCCTTCCCTGTTCTCTCGGGGCCAACTCAGACTTCTTGAACTGGTTAGCAACTTGCCAGGTTTTATAAACAACATCAATACTTGACGCAGCAGGTCCCAGATTTTCAATGGGAACACAGCATGCAGAAGGTTTAAACCTTCCCTCTCCAGCCATGATCCTCTCAGCAAATCGCATCAGGAAAAAACTCCCATTGGCACCAGTGGGAGCTTTTTCCCCAATGCTAACTGCTGCATGGGGGTGTTTTTCATCAGGATCGCAGACGATGAGGGAAGGGTTAAACCTGCCCTTCTGTGCACTGTGTTCCTGATGAAAATCACTCCCTGACCATGAGTATGTATGTGTATGTATATATATATATATATATATATTTAAAAACCAAGTGTGGTTGCTAACCTCACAATTAAAGTAATGTCTGCTTTGGCCTTTAATGTCTCCTCCTGTGTGCATGTTGCTAAGATATTCCACATGATTTGACTTAAGAACATTAAATTGCCTTGACGGATCAGAGCAAATGTACATCTGGTTCATCTTTCTGTTTCCAACAGTGGACAGCCAGAGCATCAGGGTGGCCTAATCCTCACTGACTGGGTTCAGACTGTTGTGATATGTATCACTTCACCAGCTGTAGCACACTGTTTACACATGGAAAGAACAGAATAGCTGTAAACAAGTTTGTTATGTCTTTCTGGGTTCTCATGTTTTTCGCATGGGAAGCCTAGACCGTGGGAGCATTATGAGCTAGTCACATGGTTTGTATGTTCTGATGATGTGCTAACTTGTTTTTCTGTCTGAAGCCATCTTAGAGAGAAGCAGGACTGCTTTCTCTCTTCTACTTTGTTCTTCTTGCTGGACTTTGTCACTGCAACAATGTAACGCCTTTGCTGAGGTGGAGTAAAGCTCAACTTACTCCACTAGATGTAATGCTTGCTATGCATTTATACTCTGCACATGAACTGTAACTAAGAAATGTATACTCTATAAAACTTTACTTGCTAAGTAAATAAACAAGTAAAATTAGACCTGTGGTGTTACAAAGTGTTTCCTAACTCCATAAATTAATCTGCAAACGGGGAAGCTGGAAGCAAGTTAAATTACAGGCAGGCTGGGCTGGCATCTTCACAACACGCTGCACACTGCAAAAAAAGGGGAGCTGAGTTCTGGAAGATCTGTGTGTAAAATAACAGGCCTCTGCTAGCACACAGATAGGATTTTAAAATCTCCCATGCACACATGCACTCTGCTGCTCACGCACACACGAACCAACACAGACAACACGATAACCCACACTCAATGGTTGAGTATGGGTTAAGTGTGGGTTGTCGTTGAACCATAGGTTGACATTGAATTGTGGGTTATTCTGTTGTCTGAACCCATTCACTGTCTAGGCAATACTACGGCTACCAGGGATGGACAGAACAGTCTTAGTCTGGTTCATGTTTCACATATATTCACTGGTAAGTCTGCCATGTTTCCTGGTTGTTGTTTTTTTAAAATATTTTATTTACTTTTCAAAACAAAATATAACAAAATACAAGAAAATCACAAAAATGTAACCTAAATAGCATACAATAAATCATAAAGTGCACCCCCCACCCACCAATTAATATACTTCCATCCTCTTGATCAAATAAATTCCAAATTCCAAAAATATAACATATCCTGATAAGGCATGCTCCCCTTCCCCTTTATTAATATGTAGTCTAATAATTTATTCCATATATCCATAAAATTATTCTTCTTTAGCAATCCTTTTGCATTTGATACTACTAGTTAATTTATCATTTAGGGCTATGTCCCAAACTCCTTATACCAGTCTGTTATTAGGAAAACATGTTGTACTTTCCAATTTCTCGCTATCATTAGTCTGGCCGCAGTTAACAAGTTTACAATTAACTCCTTCGTATTTTGGTCGCAAATAAGCTTCTCCGTTATTGATAACAATGCTAATTTTGGACAGACCTCTAAATTAATACCATTAATTTTCTATATTTCTGTAAAAACCTCTCGCCAAAACGCCAATACATTTTTACAACTCCACCACATATGAGCATATGCCCCTTTTTCCTGACATCCTCTCCAACAAAATGCAGAACAATTATTATCTATTCTATTTAATCTTACTGGAGTTAAATACCATCTCCAAATTAATTTATAAAAAAATTCCTTTATCCTAGTTGACATCACTTTCACAATCCGTCTGTCCCATATATTGTTCCACCCCACCTTCGAGGTCACCTCTTCAAATTCATTATCCCATACTGCCTTTAGCTGGTCCTCTTGTTCTGCTTTTTGAATCAATCTATATAAATCCCTTGTTATACCTCTTGTTGATGCATTACCTGGTAGGCCATCTCTAGACGTAACCATCTTTTCAAATTTAGTTAAATCTCTCTCATATTCAGTTTTCCTTTTCCATTTCTTCGACCACTGTTGTAACCGTAATAAATTTAACCACGACAATCTTCTTCTCCCAACAATTTCCATTATTTGGTCTCTAGTCCCCATCTTTTCCACCCAATCGGATAATCTAATAACCTTTCTTCTCTTAATTTACCCTCCAGATCTAATCTTAAATTTTCGGGGAAATCGTTTAGAGCCACCACCAGAGTTAATGGAGATATCCCTGGTATAATATGTTCTTCATAGTACCCCAAATCACTAACAAACTTCTTAAAAATGGGTTGTCTATGTTTTTAATCAATTATTATTATTATTATTATTGAAAAAGAATATTCTCCAAAGTATTTCGTAATTCAGATGTTTCTAACTCTAACCACATTATTTCTTTAGGCCATGCTATAATATCCACTATATGTCTTAATTGATTAGCTATATAATACCATTTTAAATTCGGAAGACCCAAACCCCCTTCTTTTTGTGCTTTATACCATCTTGTTTTAGTAATCCTAGACTTTCCCCTCCATTACAATATGTGTTAATAATTGTTTGTCATTCTTTAAGTTCCTTATCTGATATCACACTTGGTATCATCCGAAATAAAAAAAATTATCTTTGGCAGAATCTTCATTTTAATCAAAGCAATTCTACCAAACCAGGAAAGTCCAATTTTTTTATACTCCTCTATTTTATTCTTTACCTCATTCTTTAATTTCCTATAATTCTGGTCTCCCAATTTATCTATATCTTTTGGAATTACAATTCCTAAATATTTAATTACATTATTAATCTTATAATTACTTTTTTCCCTACACATTTCAATCTCTTCTCTTTTACTATAATTAAACAACAAAAAATTAGATTTGTCCCAATTAATCTGTAGCCCCATTACTTCCCCGAACTCCTTTAAATTATTCTCCACTCTATCTGCCATGTTTCCATCTGGACTTAAAGGGGAAATCCTTTAAAATCCACACAAATTTAGTAACTTAAACATTTTTTAAAATGTTTAAGAAGTACTGACAAGGTCTTTTCTTTCTTTCTTACAAGTACTAGTCATCTTCAGCATGTAGTGCACCATGCACGTGGCTCATTCCATGCACATTAAACATGTGGGTGCAATTTCCCCCAGGAGGCAATGGTTGTGATGACATGCTGTCACTCAGGGAGATTGCATGGAGGAAAAACACATAGGTTCCCCCTTCAGGCCACTTCATCATGGAAACTGGTTTCCTCATCATGGAAACATGGAAATAGGAGTGCAGATTCCAAAGTGGATCTATATCTGAGCTGGACATTAGTACAACATGTGTGGATCAGATTACTCCACTTTGAAATTTCCTCTCCCATCCCTATTTTCTAAATAGAAGAATGTTTTTTGTTTGTGGAAGAGTATTCCATTCAATAAGGCAATTTCCCATTTGCAGTCTGAAGTGATATATTCCAATTCAAACACAGCGTTACCACCTCAGTGCGATCTGGGCATCTCCTGTTGTTTGCTCCCAGCATCTCTTAATCAGAGGTATACTGACTGTGAGCATGATTGTTCCATTTAGCTATCATTGCTAACAGCCTCTGATAGACCAATCTGCCACAAATGGGCCTAATCTGTTTCACATCTGTAGAAGTAAGGAGCCATCCCCACATCTTGTGGTAATGAATTCAATAAGTTAATTATTGCATAATTCCCTAAGCAAATCACTTAGATTTGCTCTGCTTATCCAAATAGCCTCTCTTACCCTTGTTACACATGCACTTCCGAAAGGAGCTCGCTGCAAATGATAGCTCATGAGGATTCCCTAATCCTGTTGTTGGTCAGTGGCATTTAGAAAGGTTCAGCAGCACTGCTTATTTTTCCATATCCTGGACAGCCAAATTTTAAATTACCTCCTTTTTTTATTGTGCAGCGGATTTATTTCAGTGGTTCTTGGGTTGTTATTCTGTAGCCATGCTTCCCCGATAAAAATAGAGACTTTGTTCTCATAGCAGAAAATGAAGACCCCCAGCTGAAGAAAACAAATGAACAAAATGTGAGCTTTGCCAAAGACAGAATCCATTCAGTGTTTCCAACCCTCCACGGATGTGCAAGTCAGAGATTTGTGCCTTTTAATTTGTTTGTTCATGCTACAAGATGTAAATCAATAGAGGAAATTAGAAAGCAGGGAATCAAAAGTAAGATACAAAATGCTCCCTCACTGACCTGAGATATTCCAAGAACTTCAAAGAACTGCAGAGTAGTATTCTCCAAGGACAACAATTTTAGCTCTAGCAACCCAAAGATTCCTTGCTAATTGACCTTTATTTATAAGGCAAATGACTGCACTTTGCTAAAGTGACTTTCTGGAGCATGTTGCAACACACCATTACAAGAAGCAGGGCACCACATCAGCAGGGCTGTCAAACTGTTATAGCTAGATGAAGAGCCATTTTTAAAAAACAAAAGAGTGTGTCTGTGTGTGGGGGCAGGGAGGAGTGAACATTTAAGGTATTCTCCAAACACACACACACACACACACACACAAGATATCCCTGAAAAAGTGAGTGTGGTCTCAGTTAATACAAAACCCAGGAAAAGTAATAGATTTTCTGTTAAAATATACATACATACAAAATGGCATTTGTTTACTACAAATGCCCTTTAAAGATGCCCTTTTTAGTATAACTAATGTTGTGATAGGAGTCTTGCAACAAGCAATTGCTAAGCTGTGTCCATCATGCATTATCATACATACAGACTACTCAAATCAAGGCCAGGCATTCCTTCTAATGGAAGATAAGAGTTAATCTTAAAAAAAGCTTACCAAATTATAGAAATTATGGGAAATGGTGAAACAGAAAAGAATGCTTTAGGTTGCCTGTAAGTTACCCACTGAACTCAGAGGATTATGGGCATCCTATGCAGGGAGGGAGGAGTGGAGATGCGAAGGTCATCTCCATTCCCATCCCACTCTGCAAAGCAGCTAGACGGTCATCTAACTGTGGCACTTCGGAGTCTGAGTAGCAGCACTTGGCCACTCCTGACTCCTCCTGGCCACACTTAAAGTTTGTGGGGAGGGAAGCTTGTCTGCACCACTGCCATCTCTGAGCCCAAAGCTCTGGGCGTATAATGGTCACAAGCCACAAAGGAGTTCACTTCTCAGCTCACCAAGTGCCAAAGCCCTGAGTTGCAGGTCCATGGAATTCCCCCCTCACCTTTCTCAGTGCCTCCAGGTGCTCACCGATGATTGATCCCTTTCCACACTGCCCTGCCAGCTGTGACCAAGTATGTGTAACCTTGCAGGGCTCCTACAGTTAATTACCTCACCTTTGACTAGACAGTGCACTGCAGAGTATACCACTCTCTCTCTCTCTCTCTCTCTCTCTCTCTCACACACACACACACACACACACACATCAATTCTGATGTTAATCTGGAAAAAGCGGTGGGAGAATCTATTAGGCCCATTGTGACCAGCTAATCTTGCACTGAGTTTGTGGTGAGTGCTGACACAAATAAAAGTGGCCATGGGATGGGAGCAGGCACAAGGCTTATATAATCTCCACCCATTTCTTCCCTCAATAGCCAGTGATGCCTCCATTGCCCTCCAATGACCAGTGATGTAATGACATGCATTCAGCCATTGGCTCATAGAGTCCCCAACCTTTTGGGGGACAGTGAGCACATTTGGCATTCTGAGAGAGTCTTGTGGGTGCTCTCACAAAATGGCCGCCATGGGAAGGGGCTTGCCCATTCTTAAAATGGCTGCAGTGGTGGGTATGATGAGTCACAAAACACTCATTTCCCAAAAGCCAAAATGTTGAGTGAAAGAAAATAACTTGCCCAAGGCAGAGGTGAGGTCTGAGCTCAAAAACACAAAATCTCTCTTTTGAACCCAAATCAAGTTGGTGCTGGAGGGCAGCACTTTTCTTTGCAACATGCCAGTATCCCATGTAATTTATTTATTTATTTATTTATTTATTTATTTGTTGTATTTATGAATCGCCCATCTGGCCGGCAAACCGCCCACTCTGGGCGATGTACCACATGATAACATATAACATACGGTACATTTAAAACAGTATAAAATATTAAAATCTTAACCCACCCCATATTCCTGCCTGAATAGCCATGTTTTTAGCGAGCGGCGGAAGCTCAGCATGTAAGTAACAAGTGTGATTTCTTTTAAAAAATCTTAAGAAATAAAATTAAAATGAAGAAGAGTGGGGAGCCTGGTAGGCACCAAGAAAGGTGTCCATGGGCACATAGACGGCCACAGGCACCACGCTGGAGACTCAAGGCTCATACACGAGCCTCTCTTCTCTCTGTGGCTGAGCGTCATGCTGTCCCACCCTCTGCACTCGCTCAGAGGCATTGCAGGAGCAAGGAGCGGTCATCTAACAACAAGATGCTACTGTAAAAAAGATTACACCTTTTTGTATTTTAAGCTTCAGAATCTGCATAGCACAAACATAAGTATAATACAAAATGCTTGATCGGCGTCAAACACAGACGAATCCACGTGAAGTGATCTTGAGCATTCATCCATATATAATATGGTTCTGAAAAAAATTCCTGACTTTGTCTGACCCTCTATGCTTAAGAATTGAGAAGTAAAGGGCAGTAAAAGGCAGGCCAACACTGCAAAGCACAATCATTCATACTAACACAATCACACAACAATTCATTGTTACAAGCGAAGGCAAAACTAATTTGTCTTCACTGTTCTCATCTGACCTAGTTATGCTACAAGTGCACTCCATAACGGAGGTTTACAGCAGAATAGCACTTTAACCAAAGTGTTTCAGTTGAAAAGGTGAGCCAGCAGAAAAGGTCGAAGCCATCAGGTCACTTTGTACGGCCAGAAACAAGTCCAGCTAGAATTCATTATGGTACTCAAGACTCCGTCTTTTCAGCATCTTAAACAGCCTTTCTAATCAATTTGATTCTCTGATTCCAGGGTATCGGTAATGCCTGTGAAACCAGCAATTTAACGCTGACTCCAAATAGACAGGCTAAGCCAAAACCTTGTTGCTACATTTGGGGGATTAAGGGGAGTCTCAGTAGAGATTTCTCCAGCGTATTGGCCCTTCAATACGAGTAATCCGGTCTGAAAGCCAGAAAGCCTAGAAGTAAGTAGCTTTAAATGTGATTGAAAGTGCACAGGTCTAGCACTTAGAAACTGCCTGGTCATGGTCAAATGACATTTTAACCACACTCTTTATAGGTTAATTAAATAATAAAATGAATTAATTACCCCATTTCTTAGTGCACGAGTCCAGACTATTTGAGAAAAGATGGCATCTGTGCCAACTGATGAGGACAGGCCTGCACAGGTCACTACAACCAATGGCTCACCTTTTGACCTCTCTATGAGTCATACTTTAAATAATGTAGAGACTGCTTTGACTTAAGAACCAATTTAGATACACCACTGGGCTGAAAGCCTCTACTCCATCCCTATTGCATATCTCCAGAAGATTATGGGGAAATTGGGGAGGAAATAAGGTTTTGTTCTTTCTCCTACTTCTGTTTAGTTTATCTATTTGCTTACTATTTATTTCTCCTTTTCCACTGAATTTTCTCAACCTTCTTTTCACAAAACACCATTTTTTAAAATTGATTTTTCAATCCCTAGATGCAAGTTACACTCAGTACATCTTTGCCTTTGTTCTATAGTCTCCTGTCTATCTCTGTCTGGGAGCTTAGTTATAGAGCACATGCTATGCATGCATAATAAGTTCTCATGTTTAATTCCCAGTATCTCCAATTAGAAAGATCAGGCAGCAGGTGATAGGAAAGATAGAGATGGTTTGATTGGAGAGCTGCTGCCTGTCTCAGTACTGGGTTAGATGGACCAATTGTTTGACCTGGTATAAGGCTTGATAATGAAAGCCAGTCTCTGCCACCACCACCCAACCACCCACAAAATCCTTTTAAGTTGAGAGG